>CM072335.1:10020000-14820000 GCA_036874045.1 Cymodocea nodosa
ATCTAATTCAACAACTTTCTAGTGTAAATTATCATAGTTTTCGATCTTTCTGTAACGATGAATTTCATGTTGTGTGTGCGACCATACCAACACAAAAGCACTGGATTTCATCAGAACTTCAAAGTTAAATGTGTTTGGGCGAGAGTAGTACTAAGATGGGTGACCTCTTGGGAAGTCCTTGTGTTTCACTATTTTTTGCATCATGATAGGATGGTCTTTTTGTAAATCAAACACACACTAAGAGACGACCCTATTAATGATAATGGTTTCCAAAATTAATGTCAAATATTGAATGACATCATGATCAAAATTTGCCATTATAACGTTGGTTGATATCGAAAGGGTCGTATTCTCTTACTAAAATTTTGTAACTTCTAAAATTCCAACAATTAGGGTACCAGGAAATGAGAAACTTTTAATATCCGTTGTGTCGTGATGTTTTTTTAAAAGAGTTGTATTCTTTGAAAATGAGTTGAAATAATTGGATCTTCATTGACAAACCTGAAATAATCTAATACAACAAGTTTCTAGTGTCATTTATCATAGTTTTCGATATTTCTGTAATGATGAATTCAATATTGTGTGTGTGACCATACCGACACAAAAGCACTGGATCTCATTAGAACTTCAAAGTTAAATGTTTTTGGGCGAGAGTAGTACTAAGATGGGTGACCTCTGGGGAAGTCCTTGTGTTGCACTCTTTTTTGCATCATGGTAGGATGGTCTTTTTGTAAATCAAACACACACTAAGAGACGACCCTATTGTTGATAATGGTTTCCAAAATTAATGTCAAATATTAAATGACATCATGATCAAAATGTGCCATTATAACGTTGGTTGATATCGAAAGGGTCGTATTCTCTTACTAAAATTTTGTAACTTCTTAAATTCCAATAATTAGGGTACTAGGAAATGAGAAACGTTTAATATCCGTTGTGTCGTGATGTTTTTTTAAAAGAGTTGTATTCTTTGAAAATGAGTTGAAATAATTGGATCTTCATTGACAAACCTGAAATAATCTAATTCAACAAGTTTCTAGTGTCATTTATCATAGTTTTCGATCTTTCTGTAACGATGAATTTCGTATTGTGTGTGCGACCATACCAACACAAAAGCACTGGATCTCATCAAAACTCCAAAGTTAAATGTGTTTGGGCGAGAGTAGTACTAAGATGGGTGACCTCTTGGGAAGTCCTTGTGTTGCACTCTTTTTTGCATCATGATAGGATGGTCTTTTTGTAAATCAAACACACACTAAGAGACGACCCTATTATTGATAATGGTTTCCAAAATTAATGTCAAATATTGAATGACATCATGATCAAAATGTGCCATTATAACGTTGGTTGATATCGAACGAGTCGTATTCTCTTACTAAAATTTTGTAACTTCTTAACTTACAACAATTAGGGTACCAGAAAATGAGATACGTTTAATATCTGTTGTGTCGTGATGTTTTTTTAAAAGGGTTGTATTCTTTGAAAATGAGTTGAAATAATTGGATCATCATTGACAAACCTTAAATAATCTAATTCAACAACTTTCTAGTGTCAATTATCATAGTTTTCAATCTTTCTGTAATGATGAATTTCATGTAGTGTGTGCGACCATACCAACACAAAAGCACTGGATCTCATCAGAACTCCAAAGTTAAATGTGTTTGGGCGAGAGTAGTACTAAGATGGGTGACCTCTTAGGAGTCCTTATGTTGCACTCTTTTTTGCATCATGATAGGATGGTGTTTTTGTAAATGAAAAACACACTAAGAGACGACCCTATTATTGATAATGGTTTCCAAAATTAATGTCAAATATTCAATGACATCATGATCAAAATGTGCCATTATAACGTTGGTTGATATCAAACGAGTCGTATTCTCTTACAAAAATTTTTTAACTTCTTAACTTCCAACAATTAGGGTATTAGGAGATGGGAAACGTTTAATATATGTTGTGTCGTGATGTTTTTTTAAAAGGGTTGTATTCTTTGAAAATGAGTTGAAATAATTTGATCTTCATTGACAAACCTTAAATAATCTAATTCAACAACTTTCTAGTGTCAATTATCATAGTTTTCGATCTTTCTGTAATGATGAATTTCATGTTGTGTGTGCGACCATACCAACACAAAAGCACTGGATCTCATCAGAACTCCAAAGTTAAATGTGTTTGGGCGAGAGTAGTACTAAGATGGGTGACCTCTTAGGAAGTCCTTATGTTGCACTCTTTTTTGCATCATGATAGGATGGTCTTTTTGTAAATGAAAAACACACTAAGAGACGACCCTATTATTGATAATGGTTTCCAAAATTAATGTCAAATATTGAATGACATCATGATCAAAATGTGCCATTATAATGTTGGTTGATATCGAAAGAGTCGTATTCTCTTACTAAAATTTTTTAACTTCTTAACTTCCAACAATTAGGGTTCCAGGAGATGAGAAACGTTCAACATATGTTGTGTCGTGATGTTTTTTTAAAAGGGTTGTATTCTTTGAAAATGAGTTGAAATAATTGGATCTTCATTGACAAACCTTAAATAATCTAATTCAACAACTTTCTAGTGTAAATTATCATAGTTTTCGATCTTTCTGTAACGATGAATTTCATGTTGTGTGTGCGACCATACCAACACAAAAGCACTGGATTTCATCAGAACTTCAAAGTTAAATGTGTTTGGGCGAGAGTAGTACTAAGATGGGTGACCTCTTGGGAAGTCCTTGTGTTTCACTATTTTTTGCATCATGATAGGATGGTCTTTTTGTAAATCAAACACACACTAAGAGACGACCCTATTAATGATAATGGTTTCCAAAATTAATGTCAAATATTGAATGACATCATGATCAAAATTTGCCATTATAACGTTGGTTGATATCGAAAGGGTCGTATTCTCTTACTAAAATTTTGTAACTTCTAAAATTCCAACAATTAGGGTACCAGGAAATGAGAAACTTTTAATATCCGTTGTGTCGTGATGTTTTTTTAAAAGAGTTGTATTCTTTGAAAATGAGTTGAAATAATTGGATCTTCATTGACAAACCTGAAATAATCTAATACAACAAGTTTCTAGTGTCATTTATCATAGTTTTCGATATTTCTGTAATGATGAATTCAATATTGTGTGTGTGACCATACCGACACAAAAGCACTGGATCTCATTAGAACTTCAAAGTTAAATGTTTTTGGGCGAGAGTAGTACTAAGATGGGTGACCTCTGGGGAAGTCCTTGTGTTGCACTCTTTTTTGCATCATGGTAGGATGGTCTTTTTGTAAATCAAACACACACTAAGAGACGACCCTATTGTTGATAATGGTTTCCAAAATTAATGTCAAATATTAAATGACATCATGATCAAAATGTGCCATTATAACGTTGGTTGATATCGAAAGGGTCGTATTCTCTTACTAAAATTTTGTAACTTCTTAAATTCCAATAATTAGGGTACTAGGAAATGAGAAACGTTTAATATCCGTTGTGTCGTGATTTTTTTTAAAAGAGTTGTATTCTTTGAAAATGAGTTGAAATAATTGGATCTTCATTGACAAACCTGAAATAATCTAATTCAACAAGTTTCTAGTGTCATTTATCATAGTTTTCGATCTTTCTGTAATGATGAATTTCATATTGTGTGTGCGACAATACCAACACAAAAGCACTAGATCTCATCCAAACTCCAAAGTTAAATGTGTTTGGGCGAGAGTAGTATTAAGATGGGTGACCTCTTGGGAAGTCCTTGTGTTGCACTCTTTTTTACATCATGGTAGGATGGTCTTTTTGTAAATCAAACACACTAAGAGACGACCCTAATATAGATAATGGTTTCCAAAATTAATGTCAAATATTGAATGACATCATGATCAAAATGTGCCATTATAACGTTGGTTGATATCGAACGAGTCGTATTCTCTTACTAAAATTTTGTAACTTCTTAACTTACAACAATTAGGGTACCAGGAAATGAGAAACGTTTAATATCTGTTGTGTCGTGATGTTTTTTTAAAAGGGTTGTATTCTTTGAAAATGAGTTGAAATAATTGGATCATCATTGACAAACCTTAAATAATCTAATTCAACAACTTTCTAGTGTCAATTATCATAGTTTTCGATCTTTCTGTAATGATGAATTTCATGTAGTGTGTGCGACCATACCAACACAAAAGCACTGGATCTCATCAGAACTCCAAAGTTAAATGTGTTTGGGCGAGAGTAGTACTAAGATGGGTGACCTCTTAGGAGTCCTTATGTTGCACTCTTTTTTGCATCATGATAGGATGGTGTTTTTGTAAATGAAAAACACACTAAGAGACGACCCTATTATTGATAATGGTTTCCAAAATTAATGTCAAATATTCAATGACATCATGATCAAATTGTGCCATTATAACGTTGGTTGATATCAAACGAGTCGTATTCTCTTACGAAAATTTTTTAACTTCTTAACTTCCAACAATTAGGGTATTAGGAGATGGGAAACGTTTAATATATGTTGTGTCGTGATGTTTTTTTAAAAGGGTTGTATTCCTTGAAAATGAGTTGAAATAATTGGATCTTCATTGACAAACCTTAAATAATCTAATTCAACAACTTTCTAGTGTCAATTATCATAGTTTTCGATCTTTCTGTAATGATGAATTTCATGTAGTGTGTGCGATCATACCAACACAAAAGCACTGGATCTCATCAAAACTCCAAAGTTAAATGTGTTTGGGCGAGAGTAGTACTAAGATGGGTGACCTCTTGGGAAGTCCTTGTGTTGCACTCTTTTTTGCATCATGATAGGATGGTCTTTTTGTAAATCAAACACACACTAAGAGACGACCCTATTATTGATAATGGTTTCCAAAATTAATGTCAAATATTGAATGACATCATGATCAAAATGTGCCATTATAACGTTGGTTGATATCGAACGAGTCGTATTCTCTTACTAAAATTTTGTAACTTCTTAACTTACAACAATTAGGGTACCAGAAAATGAGATACGTTTAATATCTGTTGTGTCCTGATGTTTTTTTAAAAGGGTTCTATTCTTTGAAAATGAGTTGAAATAATTGGATCATCATTGACAAACCTTAAATAATCTAATTCAACAACTTTCTAGTGTCAATTATCATAGTTTTCGATCTTTCTGTAATGATGAATTTCATGTAGTGTGTGCGACCATACCAACACAAAAGCACTGATCTCATCAGAACTCCAAAGTTAAATGTGTTTGGGCGAGAGTAGTACTAAGATGGGTGACCTCTTAGGAGTCCTTATGTTGCACTCTTTTTTGCATCATGATAGGATGGTGTTTTTGTAAATGAAAAACACACTAAGAGACGACCCTATTATTGATAATGGTTTCCAAAATTAATGTCAAATATTCAATGACATCATGATCAAAATGTGCCATTATAACGTTGCTTGTTATCAAACGAGTCGTATTCTCTTACGAAAATTTTTTAACTTCTTAACTTCCAACAATTAGGGTATTAGGAGATGGGAAACGTTTAATATATGTTGTGTCGTGATGTTTTTTTAAAAGGGTTGTATTCTTTGAAAATGAGTTGAAATAATTTGATCTTCATTGACAAACCTTAAATAATCTAATTCAACAACTTTCTAGTGTCAATTATCACAGTTTTCGATCTTTCTGTAATGATGAATTTCATGTTGTGTGTGCGACCATACCAACACAAAAGCACTGGATCTCATCAGAACTCCAAAGTTAAATGTCTTTGGGCGAGAGTAGTACTAAGATGGGTGACCTCTGGAGAAGTCCTTGTGTTGCACTCTTTTTTGCATCATGGTAGGATGGTCTTTTTGTAAATCAAACACACACTAAGAGACGACCCTATTGTTGATAATGGTTTCCAAAATTAATGTCAAATATTAAATGACATCATGATCAAAATGTGCCATTATAACGTTGGTTGATATCGAAAGGGTCGTATTCTCTTACTAAAATTTTGTAACTTCTTAAATTCCAATAATTAGGGTACTAGGAAATGAGAAACGTTTAATATCCGTTGTGTCGTGATGTTTTTTTAAAAGAGTTGTATTCTTTGAAAATGAGTTGAAATAATTGGATCTTCATTGACAAACCTGAAATAATCTAATTCAACAAGTTTCTAGTGTCATTTATCATAGTTTTCGATCTTTCTGTAATGATGAATTTCATATTGTGTGTGCGACAATACCAACACAAAAGCACTAGATCTCATCCAAACTCCAAAGTTAAATGTGTTTGGGCGAGAGTAGTATTAAGATGGGTGACCTCTTGGGAAGTCCTTGTGTTGCACTCTTTTTTACATCATGGTAGGATGGTCTTTTTGTAAATCAAACACACTAAGAGACGACCCTATTATAGATAATGGTTTCCAAAATTAATGTCAAATATTGAATGACATCATGATCAAAATGTGCCATTATAACGTTGGTTGATATCGAACGAGTCGTATTCTCTTACTAAAATTTTGTAACTTCTTCACTTACAACAATTAGGGTACAAGGAAATGAGAAACGTTTAATATCTGTTGTGTCGTGATGTTTTTTTAAAAGGGTTGTATTCTTTGAAAATGAGTTGAAATAATTGGATCTTCATTGACAAACCTTAAATAATCTAATTCAACAACTTTCTAGTGTCAATTATCATAGTTTTCGATCTTTCTGTAATGATGAATTTCATTTAGTGTGTGCGACCATACCAACACAAAAGCACTGGATCTCATCAGAACTCCAAAGGTAAATGTGTTTCTGCGAGAGTAGTACTAAGATGGGTGACCTCTTGGGATGTCCTTGTGTTGCACTCTTTTTTGCATCATGATAGGATGGTCCTTTCGTAAATCAAACACACACTAAGAGACGACCCTATTATTGATAATGGTTTCCAAAATTAATGTCAAATATTGAATGACATCATGATCAAAATGTGCCATTATAACGTTGGTTGATATCGAAAGAGTCGTATTCTCTTACTAAAATTTTGTAACTTCTTAACTTCCAACAATTAGGGTACCAGGAAATGAGAAACGTTTAATATATGTTGTGTCGTGATGTTTTTTTAAAAGGGTTGTATTCTTTGAAAATGAGTTGAAATAATTGGATCTTCATTGACAACCCTTAAATAATCTAATTCAACAAGTTTCTAGTGTCAATTATAATACTTTTCGATCTTTCTGTAATGATGAATTCAATATTGTGTGTGTGACCATACCGACACAAAAACACTGGATCTCATTAGAATTCCAAAGTTAAATGTGTTTAGGCGAGAGTAGTACTAAGATGGGTGACCTCTGGGGAAGTCCTTGTGTTGCACTCTTTTTTGCATCATGGTAGGATGGTCTTTTTGTAAATCAAACACACACTAAGAGACGACCCCAGTGTTGATAATGGTTTCCAAAATTAATGTCAAATATTAAATGACATCATGATCAAAATGTGCCATTATAACGTTGGTTGATATCGAAAGTGTCGTATTCTCTTACTAAAATTTTGTAACTTCTTAAATTCCAATAATTAGGGTACTAGGAAATGATAAACGTTTAATATCCGTTGTGTCGTGATGTTTTTTTAAAAGAGTTGTATTCTTTGAAAATGAGTTGAAATAATTGGATCTTCATTGACAAACCTGAAATAATCTAATTCAACAAGTTTCTAGTGTCATTTATCATAGTTTTCGATCTTTCTGTAATGATGAATTTCATATTGTGTGTGCGACAATACCAACACAAAAGCACTAGATCTCATCCAAACTCCAAAGTTAAATGTGTTTGGGCGAGAGTAGTATTAAGATGGGTGACCTCTTGGGAAGTCCTTGTGTTGCACTCTTTTTTACATCATGGTAGGATGGTCTTTTTGTAAATAAAACACACTAAGAGACGACCCTATTATAGATAATGGTTTCCAAAATTAATGTCAAATATTGAATGACATCATGATCAAAATGTGCCATTATAACGTTGGTTGATATCGAACGAGTCGTATTCTCTTACTAAAATTTTGTAACTTCTTAACTTACAACAATTAGGGTACCAGGAAATGAGAAACGTTTAATATCTGTTGTGTCGTGATGTTTTTTTAAAAGGGTTGTATTCTTTGAAAATGAGTAGAAATAATTGGATCTTCATTGACAAACCTTAAATAATCTAATTCAACAACTTTCTAGTGTCAATTATCATACTTTTCGATCTTTTTGTAATGATGAATTTAAAATTGTGTGTGCGACCATACCGATACAAAAACGCTGGATCTCATTAGAACTCCAAAGTTAAATGTGTTTGGGCGAGAGTAGTACTAAGATGGCTGACCTCTTGGGAAGTCCTTGTGTTGCACTCTTTTTTGCATCATGGTAGGATGGTCTTTTTGTAAATCAAACACACACTAAGAGACGACCCTATTGTTGATAATTCTTTCCAAAATTAATGTCAAATATTAAATGACATCATGATCAAAATGTGTCATTATAACGTTGGTTGATATCGAAAGGGTCGTATTCTCTTACTAAAATTTTGTAACTTCTTAAATTCCAACAATTAGGGTACCAGGAAATGAGAAACGTTTAATATCCGTTGTGTCGTGATGTTTTTTTAAAAGAGTTGTATTCTTTGAAAATGAGTTGAAATAATTGGATCTTCATTGACAAACCTGAAATAATCTAATTCAACAAGTTTCTAGTGTCATTTATCATAGTTTTCGATCTTTCTGTAATGATGAATTTCATATTGTGTGTGCGACAATACCAACACAAAAGCACTGGATCTCATCCAAACTCCAAAGTTAAATGTGTTTGGGCGAGAGTAGTACTAAGATGGCTGACCTCTTGGGAAGTCCTTGTGTTGCACTCTTTTTTACATCATGGTAGGATGGTCTTTTTGTAAATCAAACACACACTAAGAGACGACCCTATTATTGATAATGGTTTGCAAAATTAATGTCAAATATTGAATGACATCATGATCAAAATATGCCATTATAACGTTGGTTGATATCGAAAGAGTCGTATTCTCTTACTAAAATTTTGTAACTTCTTAACTTACAACAATTAGGGTACCAGGAAATGAGAAACGTTTAATATCCGTTGTGTCGTGATGTTTTTTTAAAAGAGTTGTATTCTTTGAAAATGAGTTGAAATAATTGGATCTTGATTGACAAACCTTAAATAATCTAATTCAACAACTTTCTAGTGTCAATTATCATAGTTTTCGATCTTTCTGTAATGATGAATTTCATGTAGTGTGTGCGACCATACCAACACAAAAGCACTAGATCTCATCAGAACTCCAAAGTTAAATGTGTTTGGGCGAGAGTAGTACTAAGATGGGTGACCTCTTGGGAAGTCCTTGTGTTGCACTCTTTTTTGGATCATGATAGGATGGTCTTTTTGTAAATCAAACACACACTAAGAGACGACCCTATTATTGATAATGGTTTCCAAAATTAATGTCAAATATTGAATGACATCATGATCAAAATATGCCATTATAACGTTGGTTGATATCGAAAGAGTCGTATTCTCTTACTAAAATTTTGTAACTTCTTAACTTACAACAATTAGGGTACTAGGAAATGAGAAACGTTTAATATCTGTTGTGTCGTGATGTTTTTTTAAAACGGTTGTATTCTTTGAAAATGAGTAGAAATAATTGGATCTTCATTGACAAACCTTAAATAATCTAATTCAACCACTATCTAGTGTCAATTATCATAGTTTTCGATCTTTCAGTAATGATGAATTTCTTGTTGTGTGTGCGACCATACCTACACAAAAGTACTGGATCTCATCAAAACTCTAAAGTTAAATGTGTTTGGGCGAGAGTAGTACTAAGATGGGTGACCTCTTGGGAAGTCCTTGTGTTGCACTCTTTTTTGGATCATGATAGGATGGTCTTTTTGTAAATCAAACACACACTAAGAGACGACCCTATTATTGATAATGGTTTCCAAAATTAATGTCAAATATTGAATGACATCATGATCAAAATATGCCATTATAACGTTGGTTGATATCGAAAGAGTCGTATTCTCTTACTAAAATTTTGTAACTTCTTAACTTACAACAATTAGGGTACCAGGAAATGAGAAACGTTTAATATCCGTTGTGTCGTGATGTTTTTTTAAAAGAGTTGTATTCTTTGAAAATGAGTTGAAATAATTGGATCTTGATTGACAAACCTTAAATAATCTAATTCAACAACTTTCTAGTGTCAATTATCATAGTTTTCGATCTTTCTGTAATGATGAATTTTATGTAGTGTGTGCGACCATACCAACACAAAAGCACTAGATCTCATCAGAACTCCAAAGTTAATTGTGTTTGGGCGAGAGTAGTACTAAGATGGGTGACCTCTTGGGAAGTCCTTTTGTTGCACTCTTTTTTGCATCATGGTAGGATGGTCTTTTTGTAAATCAAACACACACTAAGATACGACCCTATTGTTGATAATGGTTTTCAAAATTAATGTCAAATATTGAATGACATCATGATCAAAATGTGCCAATATAACGTTGGTTGATATCGAAAGAGTCGTATTCTCTTACTAAAATTTTTTAACTTCTTAACTTCCAACAATTAGGGTACCAGGAAATGAGAAACGTTTAATATATGTTGTGTCGTGATGTTTTTTTAAAAGGGTTGTATTCTTTGAAAATGAGTTGAAATAATTGGATCTTCATTGACAAACCTTAAATAATCTAATTCAACAACTTTCTAGTGTCAATTATCATAGTTTTCGATCTTTCTGTAATGATGAATTTCATGTAGTGTGTGCGACCATACCAACACAAAAGCACTGGATTTCATCAAAACTCCAAAGTTAAATGTGTTTGGGCGAGAGTAGTACTAAGATGGGTGACCTCTTGGGAAGTCCTTGTGTTGCACTCTTTTTTGCATCATGATAGGATGGCCTTTTTGTAAATCAAACACACACTAAGAGACGACCCTATCATTGATAATGGTTTCCAAAATTAATGTCAAATATTGAATGACATCATGATCAAAATGTGCCATTATAACGTTGGTTGATATCGAACGAGTCGTATTCTCTTACTAAAATTTTGTAACTTCTTCACTTACAACAATTAGGGTACCAGGAAGTGAGAAACGTTAAATATCTGTTGTGTCGTGATGTTTTTTTAAAAGGGTCGTATTCTTTGAAAATGAGTTGAAATAATTGGATCTTCATTGACAAACCTTAAATAATCTAATTCAACAACTTTCTAGTGTCAATTATCATAGTTTTCGATCTTTCTGTAATGATGAATTTCATTTAGTGTGTGCGACCATACCAACACAAAAGCACTGGATCTCATCAAAACTCCAAAGTTAAATGTGTTTGGGCGAGAGTAGTACTAAGATGAGTGACCTCTTGGGAAGTCCTTGTGTTGCACTCTTTTTTGCATCATGATAGGATGGTCCTTTGGTTCATATCGAAAGAGTCGTATTCTCTTACTAAAATTTTGTAACTTCTTAACTTCCAACAATTAGGGTACCAGGAAATGAGAAACGTTTAATATATGTTGTGTCGTGATGTTTTTTTAAAAGGGTTGTATTCTTTGAAAATGAGTTGAAATAATTGGATCTTCATTGACAAACCTTAAATAATCTAATTAAACAAGTTTCTAGTGTCAATTATAATACTTTTCGATCTTTCTGTAATGATGAATTCAATATTGTGTTTGTGACCATACCGACACAAAAACATTGGATCTCATTAGAACTCCAAAGTTAAATGTGTTCAGGCGAGAGTAGTACTAAGATGGGTGACCTCTAGGGAAGTTCTTGTGTCGTACTCTTTTTTGCATCATGGTAGGATGGTCTTTTTGTAAATCAAACACACACTAAGAGACGACCCTAGTGTTGATAATGGTTTCCAAAATTAATGTCAAATATTAAATGACATCATGATCAAAATGTGCCATTATAACGTTGGTTGATATCGAAAGAGTCGTATTCTCTTACTAAAATTTTGTAACTTCTTAACTTCCAACAATTAGGGTACCAGGAAATGAGAAACGTTTAATATATGTTGTGTCGTGATGTTTTTTTAAAAGGGTTGTATTCTTTGAAAATGAGTTGAAATAAATGGATCTTCATTGACAAACCTTAAATAATCTAATTCAACAACTTTCTAGTGTCAATTATCATACTTTTCGATCTTTTTGTAATGATGAATTTAATATTGTGTGTGCGACCATACCGATACAAAAACGCTGGATCTCATTAGAACTCCAAAGTTAAATGTGTTTGGGCGAGAGTAGTACTAAGATGGCTGACCTCTTGGGAAGTCCTTGTGTTGCACTCTTTTTTGCATCATGGTAGGATGGTCTTTTTGTAAATCAAACACACACTAAGAGACGACCCTATTGTTGATAATTCTTTCCAAAATTAATGTCAAATATTAAATGACATCATGATCAAAATGTGTCATTATAACGTTGGTTGATATCGAAAGGGTCGTATTCTCTTACTAAAATTTTGTAACTTCTTAAGTTCCAACAATTAGGCTACCAGGAAATGAGAAACGTTTAATATCCGTTGTGTCGTGATGTTTTTTTAAAAGAGTTGTATTCTTTGAAAATGAGTTGAAATAATTGGATCTTCATTGACAAACCTGAAATAATCTAATTCAACAAGTTTCTAGTGTCATTTATCATAGTTTTCGATCTTTATGTAATGATGAATTTTTTGTTGTGTGTGCGACCATACCAACACAAAAGCACTGGATCTCATCAGAACTCCAAAGTTAAATGTGTTTGGGCGAGAGTAGTACTAAGATGGGTGACCTATTGGGAAGTCCTTGTGTTGCACTCTTTTTTGCATCATGATAGGATTGTCTTTTTGTAAATCAAAAACACACTGAGACGACCCTATTATTGATAATGGTTTCCAAAATTAATGTCAAATATTGAATGACATCATGATCAAAATGTGTCATTATAACGTTGGTTGATATCGAAAGAGTCGTATTCTCTTACTAAAATTTTTTAACTTCTTAACTTCCAACAATTAGGGTACCAGGAGATGAGAAACGTTTAATATATGTTGTATCGTGATGTTTTTTTAAAAGGGTTGTATTCTTTGAAAATGAGTTGAAATAATTGGATCTTCATTGACAAACCTTAAATAATCTAATTCAACAACTTTCTAGTGTCAATTATCATAGTTTTCGGTCTTTCTGTAATGATGAATTTCATGTAGTGTGTGCGACCATACCAACACAAAAGCACTGGATCTCATCAGAACTCCAAAGTTAAATGTGTTTGGGCGACAGTAGTACTAAGATGGGTGACCTCTTGGGAAGTCCTTGTGTTGCACTCTTTTTTGCATCATGATAGGATGGTCTTTTTGTAAATCAAACACACACTAAGAGACGACCCTATTATTGATAATGGTTTCCAAAATTAATGACAAATATTGAATGACATCATGATCAAAATATGCCATTATAACGTTGGTTGATATCGAAAGAGTCGTATTCTCTTACTAAAATTTTGTAACTTCTTAACTTACAACAATTAGGGTACCAGGAAATGAGAAACGTTTAATATCTGTTGTGTCGTGATGTTTTTTTAAAACGGTTGTATTCTTTGAAAATGAGTAGAAATAATTGGATCTTCATTGACAAACCTTAAATAATCTAATTCAACAACTTTCTAGTGTCAATTATCATACTTTTCGATCTTTTTGTAATGATGAATTTAATATTGTGTGTGCGACCATACCGATACAAAAACGCTGGATCTCATTAGAACTCCAAAGTTAAATGTGTTTGGGCGAGAGTAGTACTAAGATGGCTGACCTCTTGGGAAGTCCTTGTGTTGCACTCTTTTTTGCATCATGGTAGGATGGTCTTTTTGTAAATCAAACACACACTAAGAGACGACCCTATTCTTGATAATTGTTTCCAAAATTAATGTCAAATATTAAATGACATCATGATCAAAATGTGTCATTATAACGTTGGTTGATATCGAAAGGGTCGTATTCTCTTACTAAAATTTTGTAACTTCTTAAGTTCCAACAATTAGGGTACCAGGAAATGAGAAACGTTTAATATCTGTTGTGTCGTGATGTTTTTTTAAAAGAGTTGTATTCTTTGAAAATGAGTTGAAATAATTGGATCTTCATTGACAAACCTTAAATAATCTAATTCAACAACTTTCTAGTGTCAATTATCATAGTTTTCGATCTTTCTGTAATGATGAATTTCTTGTTGTGTGTGCGACCATACCAACAAAAAAGCACTGGATTTCATCAGAACTCTAAAGTTAAATGTGTTTGGGCGAGAGTAGTACTAAGATGGATGACCTCTTGGGAAGTCCTTGTGTTACACTCTTTTTTCGATCTTTCTTTAATGATGAATTTAATATTATGTGTGTGACCATACCGACACAAAAGCACTGGATCTCATTAAAACTCCAAAGTTAAATGTTTTTGGGCGAGAGTAGTACTAAGATGGGTGACCTCTGGGGAAGTCCTTGTGTTGCACTCTTTTTTGCATCATGGTAGGATGGTCTTTTTGTAAATCAAACACACACTAAGAGACGACCCTATTGTTGATAATGGTTTCCAAAATTAATGTCGAATATTAAATGTCGTCATGATCAAAATGTGCCATTATAACGTTGGTTGATATCGAAAGGGTCGTATTCTCTTACTAAAATATTGTAACTTCTTAAATTCCAATAATTAGGGTACTAGGGAATGAGAAACGTTTAATATCCGTTGTGTCGTGATGTTTTTTTAAAAGAGTTGTATTCTTTGAAAATGAGTTGAAATAATTGGATCTTCATTGACAAACCTGAAATAATCTAATTCAACAAGTTTCTAGTGTCATTTATCATAGTTTTCGATCTTTCTGTAACGATGAATTTCGTATTGTGTGTGCGACCATACCAACACAAAAGCACTGGATCTCATCAAAACTCCAAAGTTAAATGTGTTTGGGCGAGAGTAGTACTAAGATGGGTGACCTCTTGGGAAGTCCTTGTGTTGCACTCTTTTTTGCATCATGATAGGATGGTCTTTTTGTAAATCAAACACACACTAAGAGACGACCCTATTATTGATAATGGTTTCCAAAATTAATGTCAAATATTGAATGACATCATGATCAAAATGTGCCATTATAACGTTGGTTGATATCGAACGAGTCGTATTCTCTTACTAAAATTTTGTAACTTCTTAACTTACAACAATTAGGGTACCAGAAAATGAGATACGTTTAATATCTGTTGTGTCGTGATGTTTTTTTAAAAGGGTTGTATTCTTTGAAAATGAGTTGAAATAATTGGATCATCATTGACAAACCTTAAATAATCTAATTCAACAACTTTCTAGTGTCAATTATCATAGTTTTCAATCTTTCTGTAATGATGAATTTCATGTAGTGTGTGCGACCATACCAACACAAAAGCACTGGATCTCATCAGAACTCCAAAGTTAAATGTGTTTGGGCGAGAGTAGTACTAAGATGGGTGACCTCTTAGGAGTCCTTATGTTGCACTCTTTTTTGCATCATGATAGGATGGTGTTTTTGTAAATGAAAAACACACTAAGAGACGACCCTATTATTGATAATGGTTTCCAAAATTAATGTCAAATATTCAATGACATCATGATCAAAATGTGCCATTATAACGTTGGTTGATATCAAACGAGTCGTATTCTCTTACAAAAATTTTTTAACTTCTTAACTTCCAACAATTAGGGTATTAGGAGATGGGAAACGTTTAATATATGTTGTGTCGTGATGTTTTTTTAAAAGGGTTGTATTCTTTGAAAATGAGTTGAAATAATTTGATCTTCATTGACAAACCTTAAATAATCTAATTCAACAACTTTCTAGTGTCAATTATCATAGTTTTCGATCTTTCTGTAATGATGAATTTCATGTTGTGTGTGCGACCATACCAACACAAAAGCACTGGATCTCATCAGAACTCCAAAGTTAAATGTGTTTGGGCGAGAGTAGTACTAAGATGGGTGACCTCTTAGGAAGTCCTTATGTTGCACTCTTTTTTGCATCATGATAGGATGGTCTTTTTGTAAATGAAAAACACACTAAGAGACGACCCTATTATTGATAATGGTTTCCAAAATTAATGTCAAATATTGAATGACATCATGATCAAAATGTGCCATTATAATGTTGGTTGATATCGAAAGAGTCGTATTCTCTTACTAAAATTTTTTAACTTCTTAACTTCCAACAATTAGGGTTCCAGGAGATGAGAAACGTTCAACATATGTTGTGTCGTGATGTTTTTTTAAAAGGGTTGTATTCTTTGAAAATGAGTTGAAATAATTGGATCTTCATTGACAAACCTTAAATAATCTAATTCAACAACTTTCTAGTGTAAATTATCATAGTTTTCGATCTTTCTGTAACGATGAATTTCATGTTGTGTGTGCGACCATACCAACACAAAAGCACTGGATTTCATCAGAACTTCAAAGTTAAATGTGTTTGGGCGAGAGTAGTACTAAGATGGGTGACCTCTTGGGAAGTCCTTGTGTTTCACTATTTTTTGCATCATGATAGGATGGTCTTTTTGTAAATCAAACACACACTAAGAGACGACCCTATTAATGATAATGGTTTCCAAAATTAATGTCAAATATTGAATGACATCATGATCAAAATTTGCCATTATAACGTTGGTTGATATCGAAAGGGTCGTATTCTCTTACTAAAATTTTGTAACTTCTAAAATTCCAACAATTAGGGTACCAGGAAATGAGAAACTTTTAATATCCGTTGTGTCGTGATGTTTTTTTAAAAGAGTTGTATTCTTTGAAAATGAGTTGAAATAATTGGATCTTCATTGACAAACCTGAAATAATCTAATACAACAAGTTTCTAGTGTCATTTATCATAGTTTTCGATATTTCTGTAATGATGAATTCAATATTGTGTGTGTGACCATACCGACACAAAAGCACTGGATCTCATTAGAACTTCAAAGTTAAATGTTTTTGGGCGAGAGTAGTACTAAGATGGGTGACCTCTGGGGAAGTCCTTGTGTTGCACTCTTTTTTGCATCATGGTAGGATGGTCTTTTTGTAAATCAAACACACACTAAGAGACGACCCTATTGTTGATAATGGTTTCCAAAATTAATGTCAAATATTAAATGACATCATGATCAAAATGTGCCATTATAACGTTGGTTGATATCGAAAGGGTCGTATTCTCTTACTAAAATTTTGTAACTTCTTAAATTCCAATAATTAGGGTACTAGGAAATGAGAAACGTTTAATATCCGTTGTGTCGTGATTTTTTTTAAAAGAGTTGTATTCTTTGAAAATGAGTTGAAATAATTGGATCTTCATTGACAAACCTGAAATAATCTAATTCAACAAGTTTCTAGTGTCATTTATCATAGTTTTCGATCTTTCTGTAATGATGAATTTCATATTGTGTGTGCGACAATACCAACACAAAAGCACTAGATCTCATCCAAACTCCAAAGTTAAATGTGTTTGGGCGAGAGTAGTATTAAGATGGGTGACCTCTTGGGAAGTCCTTGTGTTGCACTCTTTTTTACATCATGGTAGGATGGTCTTTTTGTAAATCAAACACACTAAGAGACGACCCTAATATAGATAATGGTTTCCAAAATTAATGTCAAATATTGAATGACATCATGATCAAAATGTGCCATTATAACGTTGGTTGATATCGAACGAGTCGTATTCTCTTACTAAAATTTTGTAACTTCTTAACTTACAACAATTAGGGTACCAGGAAATGAGAAACGTTTAATATCTGTTGTGTCGTGATGTTTTTTTAAAAGGGTTGTATTCTTTGAAAATGAGTTGAAATAATTGGATCATCATTGACAAACCTTAAATAATCTAATTCAACAACTTTCTAGTGTCAATTATCATAGTTTTCGATCTTTCTGTAATGATGAATTTCATGTAGTGTGTGCGACCATACCAACACAAAAGCACTGGATCTCATCAGAACTCCAAAGTTAAATGTGTTTGGGCGAGAGTAGTACTAAGATGGGTGACCTCTTAGGAGTCCTTATGTTGCACTCTTTTTTGCATCATGATAGGATGGTGTTTTTGTAAATGAAAAACACACTAAGAGACGACCCTATTATTGATAATGGTTTCCAAAATTAATGTCAAATATTCAATGACATCATGATCAAATTGTGCCATTATAACGTTGGTTGATATCAAACGAGTCGTATTCTCTTACGAAAATTTTTTAACTTCTTAACTTCCAACAATTAGGGTATTAGGAGATGGGAAACGTTTAATATATGTTGTGTCGTGATGTTTTTTTAAAAGGGTTGTATTCCTTGAAAATGAGTTGAAATAATTGGATCTTCATTGACAAACCTTAAATAATCTAATTCAACAACTTTCTAGTGTCAATTATCATAGTTTTCGATCTTTCTGTAATGATGAATTTCATGTAGTGTGTGCGATCATACCAACACAAAAGCACTGGATCTCATCAAAACTCCAAAGTTAAATGTGTTTGGGCGAGAGTAGTACTAAGATGGGTGACCTCTTGGGAAGTCCTTGTGTTGCACTCTTTTTTGCATCATGATAGGATGGTCTTTTTGTAAATCAAACACACACTAAGAGACGACCCTATTATTGATAATGGTTTCCAAAATTAATGTCAAATATTGAATGACATCATGATCAAAATGTGCCATTATAACGTTGGTTGATATCGAACGAGTCGTATTCTCTTACTAAAATTTTGTAACTTCTTAACTTACAACAATTAGGGTACCAGAAAATGAGATACGTTTAATATCTGTTGTGTCCTGATGTTTTTTTAAAAGGGTTCTATTCTTTGAAAATGAGTTGAAATAATTGGATCATCATTGACAAACCTTAAATAATCTAATTCAACAACTTTCTAGTGTCAATTATCATAGTTTTCGATCTTTCTGTAATGATGAATTTCATGTAGTGTGTGCGACCATACCAACACAAAAGCACTGATCTCATCAGAACTCCAAAGTTAAATGTGTTTGGGCGAGAGTAGTACTAAGATGGGTGACCTCTTAGGAGTCCTTATGTTGCACTCTTTTTTGCATCATGATAGGATGGTGTTTTTGTAAATGAAAAACACACTAAGAGACGACCCTATTATTGATAATGGTTTCCAAAATTAATGTCAAATATTCAATGACATCATGATCAAAATGTGCCATTATAACGTTGCTTGTTATCAAACGAGTCGTATTCTCTTACGAAAATTTTTTAACTTCTTAACTTCCAACAATTAGGGTATTAGGAGATGGGAAACGTTTAATATATGTTGTGTCGTGATGTTTTTTTAAAAGGGTTGTATTCTTTGAAAATGAGTTGAAATAATTTGATCTTCATTGACAAACCTTAAATAATCTAATTCAACAACTTTCTAGTGTCAATTATCACAGTTTTCGATCTTTCTGTAATGATGAATTTCATGTTGTGTGTGCGACCATACCAACACAAAAGCACTGGATCTCATCAGAACTCCAAAGTTAAATGTCTTTGGGCGAGAGTAGTACTAAGATGGGTGACCTCTGGAGAAGTCCTTGTGTTGCACTCTTTTTTGCATCATGGTAGGATGGTCTTTTTGTAAATCAAACACACACTAAGAGACGACCCTATTGTTGATAATGGTTTCCAAAATTAATGTCAAATATTAAATGACATCATGATCAAAATGTGCCATTATAACGTTGGTTGATATCGAAAGGGTCGTATTCTCTTACTAAAATTTTGTAACTTCTTAAATTCCAATAATTAGGGTACTAGGAAATGAGAAACGTTTAATATCCGTTGTGTCGTGATGTTTTTTTAAAAGAGTTGTATTCTTTGAAAATGAGTTGAAATAATTGGATCTTCATTGACAAACCTGAAATAATCTAATTCAACAAGTTTCTAGTGTCATTTATCATAGTTTTCGATCTTTCTGTAATGATGAATTTCATATTGTGTGTGCGACAATACCAACACAAAAGCACTAGATCTCATCCAAACTCCAAAGTTAAATGTGTTTGGGCGAGAGTAGTATTAAGATGGGTGACCTCTTGGGAAGTCCTTGTGTTGCACTCTTTTTTACATCATGGTAGGATGGTCTTTTTGTAAATCAAACACACTAAGAGACGACCCTATTATAGATAATGGTTTCCAAAATTAATGTCAAATATTGAATGACATCATGATCAAAATGTACCATTATAACGTTGGTTGATATCGAACGAGTCGTATTCTCTTACTAAAATTTTGTAACTTCTTAACTTACAACAATTAGGGTACCAGGAAATGAGAAACGTTTAATATCTGTTGTGTCGTGATGTTTTTTTAAAAGGGTTTTATTCTTTGAAAATGAGTTGAAATAATTGGATCTTCATTGACAAACCTTAAATAATCTAATTCAACAACTTTATAGTGTGAATTATCATAGTTTTCGATCTTTCTGTAATGATGAATTTAATGTTGTGCGTGCGACCATACCAACACAAAAGCACTGGATCTCATCAGAACTCCAAAGTTAAATGTGTTTGGGCGAGAGTAGTACTAAGATGGGTGACCTCTTAGGAAGTCCTTATGTTGCACTCTTTTTTGCATCATGATAGGATGGTCTTTTTGTAAATGAAAAACACACTAAGAGACGACCCTATTATTGATAATGGTTTCCAAAATTAATGTCAAATATTGAATGACATCATGATCAAAATGTGTCATTCTAACGTTGGTTGATATCGAAAGAGTCGTATTCTCTTACTAAAATTTTGTAACTTCTTAACTTCCAACAATTAGGGTACCAGGAGATGAGAGACGTTTAATATATGTTTTGTCATGATGTTTTTTTAAAAGGGTTGTATTCTTTGAAAATGAGTTGAAATAATTGGATCTTCATTGACAAACCTTAAATAATCTAATTCAACAACTTTCTAGTGTCAATTATCATAGTTTTCGATCTTTCTGTAATGATGAATTTCATGTAGTGTGTGCGACCATACCAACACAGAAGCACTGGATCTCTTTAGAACTCCAAAGTTAAATGTGTTTGGGCGAGAGTAGTACTAAGATGGGTGACCTCTTGGGAAGTCCTTGTGTTGCCCTCTTTTTTGCATCATGATAGGATGGTCTTTTTGTAAATCAAACACACACTAAGAGAGGACCCTATTATTGATAATGGTGTCCAAAATTAATGTCAAATATTGAATGACATCATGATCAAAATGTGCCATTATAACGTTGGTTGATATCGAACGAGTCGTATTGTCTTACTAATATTTTCATAGTTTTCGATCTTTCTGTAATGATGAATTTCATGTTGTGTGATCTTTCTGTAATGAGAGTAGTACTAAGATGAGTGACCTCTTGGGAAGTCCTTGTGTTGCACTCTTTTTTGCATCATGATAGGATGGTCTTTTTGTAAATCAAACACACACTAAGAGACGACCCTATTATTGATAATGGTGTCCAAAATTAATGTCAAATATTGAATGACATCATGATCAAAATGTGCCATTATAACGTTGGTTGATATCGAACGAGTCGTATTGTCTTACTAAAATTTTGTAACTTCTTAAATTACAACAATTAGGGTACCAGGAAATGAGAAACGTTTAATATCTGTTGTGTCGTGATGTTTTTTTAAAACGGTTGTATTCTTTGAAAATGAGTTGAAATAATTGGATCTTCATTGACAAACCTTAAATAATCTAATTCAACAACTTTATAGTGTGAATTATCATAGTTTTCGATCTTTCTGTAATGATGAATTTCATGTTGTGCGTGCGACCATACCAACACAAAAGCACTCGATCTCATCAGAACTCCAAAGTTAAATGTGTTTGGGCGAGAGTAGTACTAAGATGGGTGACCTCTTAGGAAGTCCTTATGTTGCACTCTTTTTTGCATAATGATAGGATGGTCTTTTTGTAAATGAAAAACACACTAAGAGACGACCCTATTATTGATAATGGTTTCCAAAATTAATGTCAAATATTCAATGACATCATGATCAAAATGTGCCATTATAACGTTGGTTGATATCGAAAGAGTCGTATTCTCTTACTAAAATTTTTTAACTTCTTAACTTCCAACAATTAGGGTACCAGGAGATGAGAAACGTTTAATATATGTTGTGTCGTGATGTTTTTTTAAAAGGGTTGTATTCTTTGAAAATGAGTTGAAATAATTGGATCTTCATTGACAAACCTTAAATAATCTAATTCAACAACTTTCTAGTGTCAATTATCATAGTTTTCGATCTTTCTGTAATGATGAATTTCATGTAGTGTGTGCGACCATACCAACACAAAAGCACTGGATCTCATCAAAACTCCAAAGTTAAATGTGTTTGGGTGAGAGTAGTACTAAGATGGGTGACCTCTTGGGAAGTCCTTGTGTTGCACTCTTTTTTGCATCATGATAGGATGGTCTTTTTGTAAATCAAATACACACTAAGAGACGACCCTATTATTGATAATGGTTTCCAAAATTAATGTCAAATATTGAATGAGATCATGATCAAAATGTGCCATTATAACGTTGGTTGATATCGAATGAGTCGTATTCTCTTACTAAAATTTTGTAACTTCTTAACTTACAACAATTAGGGTACCAGAAAATGAGATACGTTTAATATCTGTTGTGTCGTGATGTTTTTTTAAAAGGGTTGTATTCTTTGAAAATGAGTTGAAATAATTGGATCATCATTGACAAACCTTAAATAATCTAATTCAACAACTTTCTAGTGTCAATTATCATAGTTTTCGATCTTTCTGTAATGATGAATTTCATGTAGTGTGTGCGACCATACCAACACAAAAGCACTGGATCTCATCAGAACTCCAAAGTTAAATGTGTTTGGGTGAGAGTAGTACTAAGATGGGTGACCTCTTAGGAGTCCTTATGTTGCACTCTTTTTTGCATCATGATAGGATGGTGTTTTTGTAAATGAAAAACACAATAAGAGACGACCCTATTATTGATAATGGTTTCCAAAATTAATGTCAAATATTCAATGACATCATGATCAAAATGTGCCATTATAACGTTGGTTGATATCAAACGAGTCGTATTCTCTTACGAAAATTTTTTAACTTCTTAACTTCCAACAATTAGGGTATTAGGAGATGGGAAACGTTTAATATATGTTGAGTCGTGATGTTTTTTTAAAAGGGTTGTATTCTTTGAAAATGAGTTGAAATAATTTGATCTTCATTGACAAACCTTAAATAATCCAATTCAACAACTTTCTAGTGTCAATTATCATAGTTTTCGATCTTTCTGTAATGATGAATTTCATGTTGTGTGTGCGACCATACCAACGCAAAAGCACTCGATCTCATCAGAACTCCAAAGTTAAATGTGTTTGGGCGAGAGTAGTACTGAGATGGGTGACCTCTTAGGAAGTCCTTATGTTGCACTCTTTTTTGCATAATGATAGGATGGTCTTTTTGTAAATGAAAAACACACTAAAAGACGACCCCATTATTGATAATGGTTTCCAAAATTAATGTCAAATATTCAATGACATCATGATCAAAATGTGCCATTATAACGTTGGTTGATATCGAAAGAGTCGTATTCTCTTACTAAAATTTTTTAACTTCTTAACTTCCAACAATTAGGGTACCAGGAGATGAGAAACGTTTAATATATGTTGTGTCGTGATGTTTTTTTAAAAGGGTTGTATTCTTTGAAAATGAGTTGAAATAATTGGATCTTCATTGACAAACCTTAAATAATCTAATTCAACAACTTTCTAGTGTCAATTATCATAGTTTTCGATCTTTCTGTAATGATGAATTTCATGTAGTGTGTGCGACCATACCAACACAAAAGCACTGGATCTCATCAAAACTCCAAAGTTAAATGTGTTTGGGCGAGAGTAGTACTAAGATGGGTGACCTCTTGGGAAGTCCTTGTGTTGCACTCTTTTTTGCATCATGATAGGATGGTCTTTTTGTAAATCAAACACACACTAAGAGACGACCTTATTATTGATAATGGTTTCCAAAATTAATGTCAAATATTGA
Organism: Cymodocea nodosa; assembly: GCA_036874045.1. Taxonomy (NCBI): domain Eukaryota; kingdom Viridiplantae; phylum Streptophyta; class Magnoliopsida; order Alismatales; family Cymodoceaceae; genus Cymodocea; species Cymodocea nodosa. The sequence continues at coordinate 10,044,017 of CM072335.1, forward strand.
ATGACATCATGATCAAAATGTGCCATTATAACGTTGGTTGATATCGAACGAGTCGTATTCTCTTACTAAAATTTTGTAACTTCTTAACTTACAACAATTAGGGTACCAGAAAATGAGATACGTTTAATATCTGTTGTGTCGTGATGTTTTTTTAAAAGGGTTGTATTCTTTGAAAATGAGTTGAAATAATTGGATCATCATTGACAAACCTTAAATAATCTAATTCAACAACTTTCTAGTGTCAATTATCATAGTTTTCGATCATTCTGTAATGATGAATTTCATGTAGTGTGTGCGACCATACCAACACAAAAGCACTGGATCTCATCAAAACTCCAAAGTTAAATGTGTTTGGGCGAGAGTAGTACTAAGATGGGTGACCTCTTAGGAGTCCTTATGTTGCACTCTTTTTTGCATCATGAAAGGATGGTGTTTTTGTAAATGAAAAACACACTAAGAGACGACCCTATTATTGATAATGGTTTCCAAAATTAATGTCAAATATTCAATGACATCATGATCAAAATGTGCCATTATAACGTTGGTTGATATCAAGCGAGTCGTATTCTCTTACGAAAATTTTTTAACTTCTTAACTTCCAACAATTAGGGTATTAGGAGATGGGAAACGTTTAATATATGTTGTGTCGTGATGTTTTTTTAAAAGGGTTGTATTCTTTGAAAATGAGTTGAAATAATTGGATCTTCATTGACAAACCTTAAATAATCTAATTAAACAAGTTTCTAGTGTCAATTATAATACTTTTCGATCTTTCTGTAATGATGAATTCAATATTGTGTTTGTGACCATACCGACACAAAAACATTGGATCTCATTAGAACTCCAAAGTTAAATGTGTTCAGGCGAGAGTAGTACTAAGATGGGTGACCTCTAGGGAAGTTCTTGTGTCGTACTCTTTTTTGCATCATGGTAGGATGGTCTTTTTGTAAATCAAACACACACTAAGAGACGACCCTAGTGTTGATAATGGTTTCCAAAATTAATGTCAAATATTAAATGACATCATGATCAAAATGTGCCATTATAACGTTGGTTGATATCGAAAGAGTCGTATTCTCTTACTAAAATTTTGTAACTTCTTAACTTCCAACAATTAGGGTACCAGGAAATGAGAAACGTTTAATATATGTTGTGTCGTGATGTTTTTTTAAAAGGGTTGTATTCTTTGAAAATGAGTTGAAATAAATGGATCTTCATTGACAAACCTTAAATAATCTAATTCAACAACTTTCTAGTGTCAATTATCATACTTTTCGATCTTTTTGTAATGATGAATTTAATATTGTGTGTGCGACCATACCGATACAAAAACGCTGGATCTCATTAGAACTCCAAAGTTAAATGTGTTTGGGCGAGAGTAGTACTAAGATGGCTGACCTCTTGGGAAGTCCTTGTGTTGCACTCTTTTTTGCATCATGGTAGGATGGTCTTTTTGTAAATCAAACACACACTAAGAGACGACCCTATTGTTGATAATTCTTTCCAAAATTAATGTCAAATATTAAATGACATCATGATCAAAATGTGTCATTATAACGTTGGTTGATATCGAAAGGGTCGTATTCTCTTACTAAAATTTTGTAACTTCTTAAGTTCCAACAATTAGGCTACCAGGAAATGAGAAACGTTTAATATCCGTTGTGTCGTGATGTTTTTTTAAAAGAGTTGTATTCTTTGAAAATGAGTTGAAATAATTGGATCTTCATTGACAAACCTGAAATAATCTAATTCAACAAGTTTCTAGTGTCATTTATCATAGTTTTCGATCTTTATGTAATGATGAATTTTTTGTTGTGTGTGCGACCATACCAACACAAAAGCACTGGATCTCATCAGAACTCCAAAGTTAAATGTGTTTGGGCGAGAGTAGTACTAAGATGGGTGACCTATTGGGAAGTCCTTGTGTTGCACTCTTTTTTGCATCATGATAGGATTGTCTTTTTGTAAATCAAAAACACACTGAGACGACCCTATTATTGATAATGGTTTCCAAAATTAATGTCAAATATTGAATGACATCATGATCAAAATGTGTCATTATAACGTTGGTTGATATCGAAAGAGTCGTATTCTCTTACTAAAATTTTTTAACTTCTTAACTTCCAACAATTAGGGTACCAGGAGATGAGAAACGTTTAATATATGTTGTATCGTGATGTTTTTTTAAAAGGGTTGTATTCTTTGAAAATGAGTTGAAATAATTGGATCTTCATTGACAAACCTTAAATAATCTAATTCAACAACTTTCTAGTGTCAATTATCATAGTTTTCGGTCTTTCTGTAATGATGAATTTCATGTAGTGTGTGCGACCATACCAACACAAAAGCACTGGATCTCATCAGAACTCCAAAGTTAAATGTGTTTGGGCGATAGTAGTACTAAGATGGGTGACCTCTTGGGAAGTCCTTGTGTTGCACTCTTTTTTGCATCATGATAGGATGGTCTTTTTGTAAATCAAACACACACTAAGAGACGACCCTATTATTGATAATGGTTTCCAAAATTAATGACAAATATTGAATGACATCATGATCAAAATATGCCATTATAACGTTGGTTGATATCGAAAGAGTCGTATTCTCTTACTAAAATTTTGTAACTTCTTAACTTACAACAATTAGGGTACCAGGAAATGAGAAACGTTTAATATCTGTTGTGTCGTGATGTTTTTTTAAAACGGTTGTATTCTTTGAAAATGAGTAGAAATAATTGGATCTTCATTGACAAACCTTAAATAATCTAATTCAACAACTTTCTAGTGTCAATTATCATACTTTTCGATCTTTTTGTAATGATGAATTTAATATTGTGTGTGCGACCATACCGATACAAAAACGCTGGATCTCATTAGAACTCCAAAGTTAAATGTGTTTGGGCGAGAGTAGTACTAAGATGGCTGACCTCTTGGGAAGTCCTTGTGTTGCACTCTTTTTTGCATCATGGTAGGATGGTCTTTTTGTAAATCAAACACACACTAAGAGACGACCCTATTCTTGATAATTGTTTCCAAAATTAATGTCAAATATTAAATGACATCATGATCAAAATGTGTCATTATAACGTTGGTTGATATCGAAAGGGTCGTATTCTCTTACTAAAATTTTGTAACTTCTTAAGTTCCAACAATTAGGGTACCAGGAAATGAGAAACGTTTAATATCTGTTGTGTCGTGATGTTTTTTTAAAAGAGTTGTATTCTTTGAAAATGAGTTGAAATAATTGGATCTTCATTGACAAACCTTAAATAATCTAATTCAACAACTTTCTAGTGTCAATTATCATAGTTTTCGATCTTTCTGTAATGATGAATTTCTTGTTGTGTGTGCGACCATACCAACAAAAAAGCACTGGATTTCATCAGAACTCTAAAGTTAAATGTGTTTGGGCGAGAGTAGTACTAAGATGGATGACCTCTTGGGAAGTCCTTGTGTTACACTCTTTTTTCGATCTTTCTTTAATGATGAATTTAATATTATGTGTGTGACCATACCGACACAAAAGCACTGGATCTCATTAAAACTCCAAAGTTAAATGTTTTTGGGCGAGAGTAGTACTAAGATGGGTGACCTCTGGGGAAGTCCTTGTGTTGCACTCTTTTTTGCATCATGGTAGGATGGTCTTTTTGTAAATCAAACACACACTAAGAGACGACCCTATTGTTGATAATGGTTTCCAAAATTAATGTCGAATATTAAATGTCGTCATGATCAAAATGTGCCATTATAACGTTGGTTGATATCGAAAGGGTCGTATTCTCTTACTAAAATATTGTAACTTCTTAAATTCCAATAATTAGGGTACTAGGGAATGAGAAACGTTTAATATCCGTTGTGTCGTGATGTTTTTTTAAAAGAGTTGTATTCTTTGAAAATGAGTTGAAATAATTGGATCTTCATTGACAAACCTGAAATAATCTAATTCAACAAGTTTCTAGTGTCATTTATCATAGTTTTCGATCTTTCTGTAACGATGAATTTCGTATTGTGTGTGCGACCATACCAACACAAAAGCACTGGATCTCATCAAAACTCCAAAGTTAAATGTGTTTGGGCGAGAGTAGTACTAAGATGGGTGACCTCTTGGGAAGTCCTTGTGTTGCACTCTTTTTTGCATCATGATAGGATGGTCTTTTTGTAAATCAAACACACACTAAGAGACGACCCTATTATTGATAATGGTTTCCAAAATTAATGTCAAATATTGAATGACATCATGATCAAAATGTGCCATTATAACGTTGGTTGATATCGAACGAGTCGTATTCTCTTACTAAAATTTTGTAACTTCTTAACTTACAACAATTAGGGTACCAGAAAATGAGATACGTTTAATATCTGTTGTGTCGTGATGTTTTTTTAAAAGGGTTGTATTCTTTGAAAATGAGTTGAAATAATTGGATCATCATTGACAAACCTTAAATAATCTAATTCAACAACTTTCTAGTGTCAATTATCATAGTTTTCAATCTTTCTGTAATGATGAATTTCATGTAGTGTGTGCGACCATACCAACACAAAAGCACTGGATCTCATCAGAACTCCAAAGTTAAATGTGTTTGGGCGAGAGTAGTACTAAGATGGGTGACCTCTTAGGAGTCCTTATGTTGCACTCTTTTTTGCATCATGATAGGATGGTGTTTTTGTAAATGAAAAACACACTAAGAGACGACCCTATTATTGATAATGGTTTCCAAAATTAATGTCAAATATTCAATGACATCATGATCAAAATGTGCCATTATAACGTTGGTTGATATCAAACGAGTCGTATTCTCTTACAAAAATTTTTTAACTTCTTAACTTCCAACAATTAGGGTATTAGGAGATGGGAAACGTTTAATATATGTTGTGTCGTGATGTTTTTTTAAAAGGGTTGTATTCTTTGAAAATGAGTTGAAATAATTTGATCTTCATTGACAAACCTTAAATAATCTAATTCAACAACTTTCTAGTGTCAATTATCATAGTTTTCGATCTTTCTGTAATGATGAATTTCATGTTGTGTGTGCGACCATACCAACACAAAAGCACTGGATCTCATCAGAACTCCAAAGTTAAATGTGTTTGGGCGAGAGTAGTACTAAGATGGGTGACCTCTTAGGAAGTCCTTATGTTGCACTCTTTTTTGCATCATGATAGGATGGTCTTTTTGTAAATGAAAAACACACTAAGAGACGACCCTATTATTGATAATGGTTTCCAAAATTAATGTCAAATATTGAATGACATCATGATCAAAATGTGCCATTATAATGTTGGTTGATATCGAAAGAGTCGTATTCTCTTACTAAAATTTTTTAACTTCTTAACTTCCAACAATTAGGGTTCCAGGAGATGAGAAACGTTCAACATATGTTGTGTCGTGATGTTTTTTTAAAAGGGTTGTATTCTTTGAAAATGAGTTGAAATAATTGGATCTTCATTGACAAACCTTAAATAATCTAATTCAACAACTTTCTAGTGTAAATTATCATAGTTTTCGATCTTTCTGTAACGATGAATTTCATGTTGTGTGTGCGACCATACCAACACAAAAGCACTGGATTTCATCAGAACTTCAAAGTTAAATGTGTTTGGGCGAGAGTAGTACTAAGATGGGTGACCTCTTGGGAAGTCCTTGTGTTTCACTATTTTTTGCATCATGATAGGATGGTCTTTTTGTAAATCAAACACACACTAAGAGACGACCCTATTAATGATAATGGTTTCCAAAATTAATGTCAAATATTGAATGACATCATGATCAAAATTTGCCATTATAACGTTGGTTGATATCGAAAGGGTCGTATTCTCTTACTAAAATTTTGTAACTTCTAAAATTCCAACAATTAGGGTACCAGGAAATGAGAAACTTTTAATATCCGTTGTGTCGTGATGTTTTTTTAAAAGAGTTGTATTCTTTGAAAATGAGTTGAAATAATTGGATCTTCATTGACAAACCTGAAATAATCTAATACAACAAGTTTCTAGTGTCATTTATCATAGTTTTCGATATTTCTGTAATGATGAATTCAATATTGTGTGTGTGACCATACCGACACAAAAGCACTGGATCTCATTAGAACTTCAAAGTTAAATGTTTTTGGGCGAGAGTAGTACTAAGATGGGTGACCTCTGGGGAAGTCCTTGTGTTGCACTCTTTTTTGCATCATGGTAGGATGGTCTTTTTGTAAATCAAACACACACTAAGAGACGACCCTATTGTTGATAATGGTTTCCAAAATTAATGTCAAATATTAAATGACATCATGATCAAAATGTGCCATTATAACGTTGGTTGATATCGAAAGGGTCGTATTCTCTTACTAAAATTTTGTAACTTCTTAAATTCCAATAATTAGGGTACTAGGAAATGAGAAACGTTTAATATCCGTTGTGTCGTGATTTTTTTTAAAAGAGTTGTATTCTTTGAAAATGAGTTGAAATAATTGGATCTTCATTGACAAACCTGAAATAATCTAATTCAACAAGTTTCTAGTGTCATTTATCATAGTTTTCGATCTTTCTGTAATGATGAATTTCATATTGTGTGTGCGACAATACCAACACAAAAGCACTAGATCTCATCCAAACTCCAAAGTTAAATGTGTTTGGGCGAGAGTAGTATTAAGATGGGTGACCTCTTGGGAAGTCCTTGTGTTGCACTCTTTTTTACATCATGGTAGGATGGTCTTTTTGTAAATCAAACACACTAAGAGACGACCCTAATATAGATAATGGTTTCCAAAATTAATGTCAAATATTGAATGACATCATGATCAAAATGTGCCATTATAACGTTGGTTGATATCGAACGAGTCGTATTCTCTTACTAAAATTTTGTAACTTCTTAACTTACAACAATTAGGGTACCAGGAAATGAGAAACGTTTAATATCTGTTGTGTCGTGATGTTTTTTTAAAAGGGTTGTATTCTTTGAAAATGAGTTGAAATAATTGGATCATCATTGACAAACCTTAAATAATCTAATTCAACAACTTTCTAGTGTCAATTATCATAGTTTTCGATCTTTCTGTAATGATGAATTTCATGTAGTGTGTGCGACCATACCAACACAAAAGCACTGGATCTCATCAGAACTCCAAAGTTAAATGTGTTTGGGCGAGAGTAGTACTAAGATGGGTGACCTCTTAGGAGTCCTTATGTTGCACTCTTTTTTGCATCATGATAGGATGGTGTTTTTGTAAATGAAAAACACACTAAGAGACGACCCTATTATTGATAATGGTTTCCAAAATTAATGTCAAATATTCAATGACATCATGATCAAATTGTGCCATTATAACGTTGGTTGATATCAAACGAGTCGTATTCTCTTACGAAAATTTTTTAACTTCTTAACTTCCAACAATTAGGGTATTAGGAGATGGGAAACGTTTAATATATGTTGTGTCGTGATGTTTTTTTAAAAGGGTTGTATTCCTTGAAAATGAGTTGAAATAATTGGATCTTCATTGACAAACCTTAAATAATCTAATTCAACAACTTTCTAGTGTCAATTATCATAGTTTTCGATCTTTCTGTAATGATGAATTTCATGTAGTGTGTGCGATCATACCAACACAAAAGCACTGGATCTCATCAAAACTCCAAAGTTAAATGTGTTTGGGCGAGAGTAGTACTAAGATGGGTGACCTCTTGGGAAGTCCTTGTGTTGCACTCTTTTTTGCATCATGATAGGATGGTCTTTTTGTAAATCAAACACACACTAAGAGACGACCCTATTATTGATAATGGTTTCCAAAATTAATGTCAAATATTGAATGACATCATGATCAAAATGTGCCATTATAACGTTGGTTGATATCGAACGAGTCGTATTCTCTTACTAAAATTTTGTAACTTCTTAACTTACAACAATTAGGGTACCAGAAAATGAGATACGTTTAATATCTGTTGTGTCCTGATGTTTTTTTAAAAGGGTTCTATTCTTTGAAAATGAGTTGAAATAATTGGATCATCATTGACAAACCTTAAATAATCTAATTCAACAACTTTCTAGTGTCAATTATCATAGTTTTCGATCTTTCTGTAATGATGAATTTCATGTAGTGTGTGCGACCATACCAACACAAAAGCACTGATCTCATCAGAACTCCAAAGTTAAATGTGTTTGGGCGAGAGTAGTACTAAGATGGGTGACCTCTTAGGAGTCCTTATGTTGCACTCTTTTTTGCATCATGATAGGATGGTGTTTTTGTAAATGAAAAACACACTAAGAGACGACCCTATTATTGATAATGGTTTCCAAAATTAATGTCAAATATTCAATGACATCATGATCAAAATGTGCCATTATAACGTTGCTTGTTATCAAACGAGTCGTATTCTCTTACGAAAATTTTTTAACTTCTTAACTTCCAACAATTAGGGTATTAGGAGATGGGAAACGTTTAATATATGTTGTGTCGTGATGTTTTTTTAAAAGGGTTGTATTCTTTGAAAATGAGTTGAAATAATTTGATCTTCATTGACAAACCTTAAATAATCTAATTCAACAACTTTCTAGTGTCAATTATCACAGTTTTCGATCTTTCTGTAATGATGAATTTCATGTTGTGTGTGCGACCATACCAACACAAAAGCACTGGATCTCATCAGAACTCCAAAGTTAAATGTCTTTGGGCGAGAGTAGTACTAAGATGGGTGACCTCTGGAGAAGTCCTTGTGTTGCACTCTTTTTTGCATCATGGTAGGATGGTCTTTTTGTAAATCAAACACACACTAAGAGACGACCCTATTGTTGATAATGGTTTCCAAAATTAATGTCAAATATTAAATGACATCATGATCAAAATGTGCCATTATAACGTTGGTTGATATCGAAAGGGTCGTATTCTCTTACTAAAATTTTGTAACTTCTTAAATTCCAATAATTAGGGTACTAGGAAATGAGAAACGTTTAATATCCGTTGTGTCGTGATGTTTTTTTAAAAGAGTTGTATTCTTTGAAAATGAGTTGAAATAATTGGATCTTCATTGACAAACCTGAAATAATCTAATTCAACAAGTTTCTAGTGTCATTTATCATAGTTTTCGATCTTTCTGTAATGATGAATTTCATATTGTGTGTGCGACAATACCAACACAAAAGCACTAGATCTCATCCAAACTCCAAAGTTAAATGTGTTTGGGCGAGAGTAGTATTAAGATGGGTGACCTCTTGGGAAGTCCTTGTGTTGCACTCTTTTTTACATCATGGTAGGATGGTCTTTTTGTAAATCAAACACACTAAGAGACGACCCTATTATAGATAATGGTTTCCAAAATTAATGTCAAATATTGAATGACATCATGATCAAAATGTACCATTATAACGTTGGTTGATATCGAACGAGTCGTATTCTCTTACTAAAATTTTGTAACTTCTTAACTTACAACAATTAGGGTACCAGGAAATGAGAAACGTTTAATATCTGTTGTGTCGTGATGTTTTTTTAAAAGGGTTTTATTCTTTGAAAATGAGTTGAAATAATTGGATCTTCATTGACAAACCTTAAATAATCTAATTCAACAACTTTATAGTGTGAATTATCATAGTTTTCGATCTTTCTGTAATGATGAATTTAATGTTGTGCGTGCGACCATACCAACACAAAAGCACTGGATCTCATCAGAACTCCAAAGTTAAATGTGTTTGGGCGAGAGTAGTACTAAGATGGGTGACCTCTTAGGAAGTCCTTATGTTGCACTCTTTTTTGCATCATGATAGGATGGTCTTTTTGTAAATGAAAAACACACTAAGAGACGACCCTATTATTGATAATGGTTTCCAAAATTAATGTCAAATATTGAATGACATCATGATCAAAATGTGTCATTCTAACGTTGGTTGATATCGAAAGAGTCGTATTCTCTTACTAAAATTTTGTAACTTCTTAACTTCCAACAATTAGGGTACCAGGAGATGAGAGACGTTTAATATATGTTTTGTCATGATGTTTTTTTAAAAGGGTTGTATTCTTTGAAAATGAGTTGAAATAATTGGATCTTCATTGACAAACCTTAAATAATCTAATTCAACAACTTTCTAGTGTCAATTATCATAGTTTTCGATCTTTCTGTAATGATGAATTTCATGTAGTGTGTGCGACCATACCAACACAGAAGCACTGGATCTCTTTAGAACTCCAAAGTTAAATGTGTTTGGGCGAGAGTAGTACTAAGATGGGTGACCTCTTGGGAAGTCCTTGTGTTGCCCTCTTTTTTGCATCATGATAGGATGGTCTTTTTGTAAATCAAACACACACTAAGAGAGGACCCTATTATTGATAATGGTGTCCAAAATTAATGTCAAATATTGAATGACATCATGATCAAAATGTGCCATTATAACGTTGGTTGATATCGAACGAGTCGTATTGTCTTACTAATATTTTCATAGTTTTCGATCTTTCTGTAATGATGAATTTCATGTTGTGTGATCTTTCTGTAATGAGAGTAGTACTAAGATGAGTGACCTCTTGGGAAGTCCTTGTGTTGCACTCTTTTTTGCATCATGAAAGGATGGTCTTTTTGTAAATCAAACACACACTAAGAGACGACCCTATTATTGATAATGGTGTCCAAAATTAATGTCAAATATTGAATGACATCATGATCAAAATGTGCCATTATAACGTTGGTTGATATCGAACGAGTCGTATTGTCTTACTAAAATTTTGTAACTTCTTAAATTACAACAATTAGGGTACCAGGAAATGAGAAACGTTTAATATCTGTTGTGTCGTGATGTTTTTTTAAAACGGTTGTATTCTTTGAAAATGAGTTGAAATAATTGGATCTTCATTGACAAACCTTAAATAATCTAATTCAACAACTTTATAGTGTGAATTATCATAGTTTTCGATCTTTCTGTAATGATGAATTTCATGTTGTGCGTGCGACCATACCAACACAAAAGCACTCGATCTCATCAGAACTCCAAAGTTAAATGTGTTTGGGCGAGAGTAGTACTAAGATGGGTGACCTCTTAGGAAGTCCTTATGTTGCACTCTTTTTTGCATAATGATAGGATGGTCTTTTTGTAAATGAAAAACACACTAAGAGACGACCCTATTATTGATAATGGTTTCCAAAATTAATGTCAAATATTCAATGACATCATGATCAAAATGTGCCATTATAACGTTGGTTGATATCGAAAGAGTCGTATTCTCTTACTAAAATTTTTTAACTTCTTAACTTCCAACAATTAGGGTACCAGGAGATGAGAAACGTTTAATATATGTTGTGTCGTGATGTTTTTTTAAAAGGGTTGTATTCTTTGAAAATGAGTTGAAATAATTGGATCTTCATTGACAAACCTTAAATAATCTAATTCAACAACTTTCTAGTGTCAATTATCATAGTTTTCGATCTTTCTGTAATGATGAATTTCATGTAGTGTGTGCGACCATACCAACACAAAAGCACTGGATCTCATCAAAACTCCAAAGTTAAATGTGTTTGGGTGAGAGTAGTACTAAGATGGGTGACCTCTTGGGAAGTCCTTGTGTTGCACTCTTTTTTGCATCATGATAGGATGGTCTTTTTGTAAATCAAATACACACTAAGAGACGACCCTATTATTGATAATGGTTTCCAAAATTAATGTCAAATATTGAATGAGATCATGATCAAAATGTGCCATTATAACGTTGGTTGATATCGAATGAGTCGTATTCTCTTACTAAAATTTTGTAACTTCTTAACTTACAACAATTAGGGTACCAGAAAATGAGATACGTTTAATATCTGTTGTGTCGTGATGTTTTTTTAAAAGGGTTGTATTCTTTGAAAATGAGTTGAAATAATTGGATCATCATTGACAAACCTTAAATAATCTAATTCAACAACTTTCTAGTGTCAATTATCATAGTTTTCGATCTTTCTGTAATGATGAATTTCATGTAGTGTGTGCGACCATACCAACACAAAAGCACTGGATCTCATCAGAACTCCAAAGTTAAATGTGTTTGGGTGAGAGTAGTACTAAGATGGGTGACCTCTTAGGAGTCCTTATGTTGCACTCTTTTTTGCATCATGATAGGATGGTGTTTTTGTAAATGAAAAACACAATAAGAGACGACCCTATTATTGATAATGGTTTCCAAAATTAATGTCAAATATTCAATGACATCATGATCAAAATGTGCCATTATAACGTTGGTTGATATCAAACGAGTCGTATTCTCTTACGAAAATTTTTTAACTTCTTAACTTCCAACAATTAGGGTATTAGGAGATGGGAAACGTTTAATATATGTTGAGTCGTGATGTTTTTTTAAAAGGGTTGTATTCTTTGAAAATGAGTTGAAATAATTTGATCTTCATTGACAAACCTTAAATAATCCAATTCAACAACTTTCTAGTGTCAATTATCATAGTTTTCGATCTTTCTGTAATGATGAATTTCATGTTGTGTGTGCGACCATACCAACGCAAAAGCACTCGATCTCATTAGAACTCCAAAGTTAAATGTGTTTGGGCGAGAGTAGTACTGAGATGGGTGACCTCTTAGGAAGTCCTTATGTTGCACTCTTTTTTGCATAATGATAGGATGGTCTTTTTGTAAATGAAAAACACACTAAAAGACGACCCCATTATTGATAATGGTTTCCAAAATTAATGTCAAATATTCAATGACATCATGATCAAAATGTGCCATTATAACGTTGGTTGATATCGAAAGAGTCGTATTCTCTTACTAAAATTTTTTAACTTCTTAACTTCCAACAATTAGGGTACCAGGAGATGAGAAACGTTTAATATATGTTGTGTCGTGATGTTTTTTTAAAAGGGTTGTATTCTTTGAAAATGAGTTGAAATAATTGGATCTTCATTGACAAACCTTAAATAATCTAATTCAACAACTTTCTAGTGTCAATTATCATAGTTTTCGATCTTTCTGTAATGATGAATTTCATGTAGTGTGTGCGACCATACCAACACAAAAGCACTGGATCTCATCAAAACTCCAAAGTTAAATGTGTTTGGGCGAGAGTAGTACTAAGATGGGTGACCTCTTGGGAAGTCCTTGTGTTGCACTCTTTTTTGCATCATGATAGGATGGTCTTTTTGTAAATCAAACACACACTAAGAGACGACCTTATTATTGATAATGGTTTCCAAAATTAATGTCAAATATTGAATGACATCATGATCAAAATGTGCCATTATAACGTTGGTTGATATCGAACGAGTCGTATTCTCTTACTAAAATTTTGTAACTTCTTAACTTACAACAATTAGGGTACCAGAAAATGAGATACGTTTAATATCTGTTGTGTCGTGATGTTTTTTTAAAAGGGTTGTATTCTTTGAAAATGAGTTGAAATAATTGGATCATCATTGACAAACCTTAAATAATCTAATTCAACAACTTTCTAGTGTCAATTATCATAGTTTTCGATCATTCTGTAATGATGAATTTCATGTAGTGTGTGCGACCATACCAACACAAAAGCACTGGATCTCATCAAAACTCCAAAGTTAAATGTGTTTGGGCGAGAGTAGTACTAAGATGGGTGACCTCTTAGGAGTCCTTATGTTGCACTCTTTTTTGCATCATGAAAGGATGGTGTTTTTGTAAATGAAAAACACACTAAGAGACGACCCTATTATTGATAATGGTTTCCAAAATTAATGTCAAATATTCAATGACATCATGATCAAAATGTGCCATTATAACGTTGGTTGATATCAAGCGAGTCGTATTCTCTTACGAAAATTTTTTAACTTCTTAACTTCCAACAATTAGGGTATTAGGAGATGGGAAACGTTTAATATATGTTGTGTCGTGATGTTTTTTTAAAAGGGTTGTATTCTTTGAAAATGAGTTGAAATAATTTGATCTTCATTGACAAACCTTAAATAATCTAATTCAACAACTTTCTAGTGTCAATTATCATAGTTTTCGATCTTTCTGTAATGATGAATTTCATGTTGTGTGTGCGACCATACCAACACAAAAGCACTGGATCTCATCAGAACTCCAAAGTTAAATGTGTTTGGGCGAGAGTAGTACTAAGATGGGTGACCTCTTAGGAAGTCCTTATGTTGCACTCTTTTTTGCATCATGATAGGATGGTCTTTTTGTAAATGAAAAACACACATATTGAATGACATCATGATCAAAATGTGCCATTATAACGTTGGTTGATATCGAAAGGGTCGTATTCTCTTACTAAAATTTTGTAACTTCTAAAATTCCAACAATTAGGGTACCAGGAAATGAGAAACTTTTAATATCCGTTGTGTCGTGATGTTTTTTTAAAAGAGTTGTATTCTTTGAAAATGAGTTGAAATAATTGGATCTTCATTGACAAACCTTAAATAATCTAATTCAACAACTTTCTAGTGTCAATTATCATAGTTTTCGATCTTTCTGTAACGATGAATTTCATGTTGTGTGTGCGACCATACCAACACAAAAGCACTGGATTTCATCAGAACTTCAAAGTTAAATGTGTTTGGGCGAGAGTAGTGCTAAGATGGGTGACCTCTTGGGAAGTCCTTGTGTTGCACTATTTTTTGCATCATGATAGGATGGTCTTTTTGTAAATCAAACACACACTAAGAGACGACCCTATTATTGATAATGGTTTCCAAAATTAATGTCAAATATTGAATGACATCATGATCAAAATGTGCCATTATAACGTTGGTTGATATCGAAAGGGTCGTATTCTCTTACTAAAATTTTGTAACTTCTAAAATTCCAGCAATTAGGGTACCAGGAAATGAGAAACTTTTAGTATCCGTTGTGTCGTGATGTTTTTTTAAAAGAGTTGTATTCTTTGAAAATGAGTTGAAATAATTGGATCTTCATTGACAAACCTGAAATAATCTAATTCAACAAGTTTCTAGTGTCATTTATCATAGTTTTCGATCTTTCTATAATGATGAATTCAATATTGTTTGTGTGACCATACTGACACAAAAGCACTGGATCTCTTTAGAACTCCAAAGTTAAATGTTTTTGGGCGAGAGTAGTACTAAGATGGGTGACCTCTAGGGAAGTCCTTGTGTTGCACTCTTTTTTGCATCATGGTAGGATGGTCTTTTTGTAAATCAAACACACACTAAGAGACGACCCTATTGTTGATAATGGTTTCCAAAATTAATGTCAAATATTAAATGACATCATGATCAAAATGTGCCATTATAACGTTGGTTGATATCGAAAGGGTCGTATTCTCTTACTAAAATTTTGTAACTTCTTAAATTCCAATAATTAGGGTACTAGGAAATGAGAAACTTTTAATATCCGTTGTGTCGTGATGTTTTTTTAAAAGAGTTGTATTCTTTGAAAATGAGTTGAAATAATTGGATCTTCATTGACAAACCTCAAATAATCTAATTCAACAAGTTTCTAGTGTCATTTATCATAGTTTTCGATCTTTCTGTAATGATGAATTTCATATTGTGTGTGCGACAATACCAACACAAAAGCACTAGATCTCATCCAAACTCCAAAGTTAAATGTGTTTGGGCGAGAGTAGTATTAAGATGGGTGACCTCTTGGGAAGTCCTTGTGTTGCACTCTTTTTTACATCATGGTAGGATGGTCTTTTTGTAAATCAAACACACTAAGAGACGACCCTATTATAGATAATGGTTTCCAAAATTAATGTCAAATATTGAATGACATCATGATCAAAATGTGCCATTATAACGTTGGTTGATATCGAACGAGTCGTATTCTCTTACTAAAATTTTGTAACTTCTTAACTTACAACAATTAGGGTACCAGGAAATGAGAAACGTTTAATATCTGTTGTGTCGTGATGTTTTTTTAAAAGGGTTTTATTCTTTGAAAATGAGTTGAAATAATTGGATCTTCATTGACAAACCTTAAATAATCTAATTCAACAACTTTATAGTGTGAATTATCATAGTTTTCGATCTTTCTGTAATGATGAATTTCATGTTGTGCGTGCGACCATACCAACACAACAGCACTCGATCTCATCAGAACTCCAAAGTTAAATGTGTTTGGGCGAGAGTAGTACTAAGATGGGTGACCTCTTAAGAAGTCCTTATGTTGCACTCTTTTTTGCATAATGATAGGATGGTCTTTTTGTAAATGAAAAACACACTAAGAGACGACCCTATTATTGATAATGGTTTCCAAAATTAATGTCAAATATTCAATGACATCATGATCAAAATGTGCCATTATAACGTTGGTTGATATCGAAAGAGTCGTATTCTCTTACTAAAATTTTTTAACTTCTTAACTTCCAACAATTAGGGTACCAGGAGATGAGAAACGTTTAATATATGTTGTGTCGTGATGTTTTTTTAAAAGGGTTGTATTCTTTGAAAATGAGTTGAAATAATTGGATCTTCATTGACAAACCTTAAATAATCTAATTCAACAACTTTCTAGTGTCAATTATCATAGTTTTCGATCTTTCTGTAATGATGAATTTCATGTAGTGTGTGCGACCATACCAACACAAAAGCATTGGATCTCATCAAAACTCCAAAGTTAAATGTGTTTGGGCGAGAGTAGTACTAAGATGGGTGACCTCTTGGGATGTCCTTGTGTTGCACTCTTTTTTGCATCATGATAGGATGGTCTTTTTGTAAATCAAACACACACTAAGAGACGACCTTATTATTGATAATGGTTTCCAAAATTAATGTCAAATATTGAATGACATCATGATCAAAATGTGCCATTATAACGTTGGTTGATATCGAACGAGTCGTATTCTCTTACTAAAATTTTGTAACTTCTTAACTTACAACAATTAGGGTACCAGAAAATGAGATACGTTTAATATCCGTTGTGTCATGATGTTTTTTTAAAAGGGTTGTATTCTTTGAAAATTAGTTCAAATAATTGGATCTTCATTGACAAACCTTAAATAATCTAATTCAACAACTTTCTAGTGTCAATTATCATAGTTTTCGATCTTTCTGTAATGATGAATTTCATGTTGTGTGTGCGACCATACCAACACAAAAGCACTGGATTTCATCAAAACTCCAAAGTTAAAGGTGTTTGGGTGAGAGTAGTACTAAGATGGGTGACCTCTTGGGAAGTCCTTGTGTTGCAATATTTTTTGCATCATGATAGGATGGTCTTTTTGTAAATCAAACACACTCTAAGAGACGACCCTATTATTGATAATGGTTTCCAAAATTAATGTCAAATATTGAATGACATCATGATCAAAATGTGCCACTGTAACGTTGGTTCATATCGAAAGAGTCGTATTCTCTTACTAAAATTTTTTAACTTCTTAACTTCCAACAATTAGGGTACCAGGAAATGAGAAACGTTTAATGTATGTTGTGTCGTGATGTTTTTTAAAAGGGTTGTATTCTTTGAAAATGAGTTGAAATAATTGGATCTTCATTGACAAACCTTAAATAATCTAATTCAACAACTTTCTAGTGTCAATTATCATACTTTTCGATCTTTCTGTAATGATGAATTCAATATTATGTGTGTGACCATACCGACAGAAAAGCACTCGATCTCATTAGAACTCTAAAGTTAAATTTGTTTGGGCGAGAGTAGTACTAAGATGGGTGACCTCTTGGGAAGTCCTTGTGTTGCACTCTTTTTTGCATCATGGTAGGATGGTCTTTTTTGTAAATCGAACACACACTAAGATACGACCCTATTGTTGATAATGGTTTTCAAAATTAATGTCAAATATTAAATGACATCATGATCAAAATGTGCCATTAAAACGTTGGTCGATATCGAAAGTGTCGTATTCTCTTACTAAAATTTTGTAACTTCTTAAATTCCAATAATTTGGGTACTAGGAAATGAGAAACATTTAATATCCGTTGTGTCGTGATGTTTTTTTAAAAGAGTTGTATTCTTTGAAAATGAGTTGAAATAATTGGATCTTCATTGACAAACCTGAAATAATCTAATTCAACAAGTTTCTAGTGTCATTTATCATAGTTTTCGATCTTTCTGTAATGATGAATTTCATGTTGTGTGTGGGACCATACCAACACAAAAGCACTGGATCTCATCAGAACTCCAAAGTTAAATGTGTTTGGGCGAGAGTAGTACTAAGATGGGTGACTTGTTGGGAAGTCCTTGTGTTGCACTCTTTTTTGCATCATGATAGGATGGTCTTTTTGTAAATCAAAAACACACTAAGACGACCCTATTATTGATAATGGTTTCCAAAATTAATGTCAAATATTGAATGACATCATGATCAAAATGTGCCATTATAACGTTGGTTGATATCGAAATAGTCGTATTCTCTTACTAAAATTTTTTAACTTCTTAACTTCCAACAATTAGGGTACCAGGAAATGAGAAACGTTTAATATCTGTTGTGTCGTGATGTTTTTTTAAAACGGTTGTATTCTTTGAAAATGAGTAGAAATAATTGGATCTTCATTGACAAACCTTAAATAATCTAATTCAACAACTTTCTAGTGTCAATTATCATAGTTTTCGACCTTTCTGTATTGATGAATTTCATCTTGTGTGTGCGACCATACCAACACAAAAGCACTAGATCTCATCAGAACATCAAAGTTAAAAGTGTTTGGGCGAGAGTAGTACTAAGATGGGTGACCTCTTGGGAAGTCCTTGTGTAGCAATATTTTTTGCATCATGATAGGATGGTATTTTTGTAAATCAAACACACTCTAAGAGACGACCCTATTATTGATAATGGTTTCCAAAATTAATGTCAAATATTGAATGACATCATGATCAAAATATGCCATTATAACGTTGGTTGATATCGAAAGAGTCGTATTCTCTTACTAAAATTTTGTAACTTCTTAACTTCCAACAATTAGGGTACTAGGAAAAGAGAAACGTTTAACATCTGTTGTGTCGTGATGTTTTTTTAAAACGGTTGTATTCTTTGAAAATGAGTAGAAATAATTGGATCTTCATTGACAAAACTTAAATAATCTAATTCAACAACTTTCTAGTGTCAATTATCATACTTTTCGATCTTTTTGTAATGATGAATTTAATATTGTGTGTGCGACCATACCGATACAAAAACGCTGGATCTCATTAGAACTCCAAAGTTAAATGTGTTTGGGCGAGAGTAGTACTAAGATGGCTGACCTCTTGGGAAGTCCTTGTGTTGCACTCTTTTTTGCATCATGGTAGGATGGTCTTTTTGTAAATCAAACACACACTAAGAGACGACCCTATTGTTGATAATTGTTTCCAAAATTAATGTCAAATATTAAATCACATCATGATCAAAATGTGTCATTATAACGTTGGTTGATATCGAAAGGGTCGTATTCTCTTACTAAAATTTTGTAACTTCTTAAATTCCAACAATTAGGGTACCAGGAAATGAGAAACGTTTAATATCCGTTGTGTCGTGATGTTTTTTTAAAAGAGTTGTATTCTTTGAAAATGAGTTGAAATAATTGGATCTTCATTGACAAACCTGAAATAATCTAATTCAACAAGTTTCTAGTGTCATTTATCATAGTTTTCGATCTTTCTGTAATGATGAATTTTATATTGTGTGTGTGACAATACCAACACAAAAGCACTAGATCTCATCCAAACTCCAAAGTTAAATGTGTTTGGGAGAGAGTAGTATTAAGATGGGTGACCTCTTAGGAAGTCCTTGTGTTGTACTCTTTTTTACATCATGGTGGGATGGTCTTTTTGTAAATCAAACACACTAAGAGACGACCCTATCATAGATAATGGTTTCCAAAATTAATGTCAAATATTGAATGACATCATGATCAAAATATGCCATTATAACGTTGGTTGATATCGAAAGAGTCGTATTCTCTTACTAAAATTTTGTAACTTCTTAACTTACAACAATTAGGGTACTAGGAAATGAGAAACGTTTAATATCTGTTGTGTCGTGATGTTTTTTTAAAAGGGTTGTATTCTTTGAAAATCAGTTGAAATAATTGGATCTTCATTGACAAACCTTAAATAATCTAATTCAACAACTTTCTAGTGTCAATTATCATAGTTTTCGATCTTTCTGTAATGATGAATTTCATGTAGTGTGTGTGACCATACCAACACAAAAGCACTGGATCTCACGAGAACTCCAAAGTTAAATGTGTTTGGGCGAGAGTAGTACTAAGATGGGTGACCTCTTGGGAAGTCCTTGTGTTGCACTCTTTTTTGCATCATGATAGGATGGCCTTTTTGTAAATCAAACACACACTAAGAGACGACCCTATTATTGATAATGATCAAAATATGCCATTATAACGTTGGTTGATATCGAAAGAATCGTATTCTCTTTCTAAAATTTTGTAACTTCTTAACTTACAACAATTAGGGTACTAGGAAATGAGAAACGTTTAATATATGTTGTGTCGTGATGTTTTTTTAAAAGGGTTGTATTATTTGAAAATAAGTAGAAATAATTGGATCTTCATTGACAAACCTTAAATAATCTAATTCAACAACTTTCTAGTGTCAATTATCATAGTTTTCGATCTTTCTGTAATGATGAATTTCATGTTGTGTGTGCGACCATACCAACACAAAAGCACTGGATCTCATTAGAACTCTAAAGTTAAATGTGTTTGTGCGAGAGTAGTACTAAGATGGGTGACCTCTTGGGAAGTCCTTGTGTTGCACTCTTTTTCGCATCATGATAGGATGGTATTTTTGTAAATCAAACACACTCTAAGAGACGACCCTATTATTGATAATGGTTTCCAAAATTAATGTCAAATATTGAATGACATCATGATCAAAATGTGCCATTATAACGTTGGTTGATATCGAAAGAGTCGTATTCTCTTACTAAAATTTTTTAACTTCTTAACTTCCAACAATTAGGGTACCACGAAATGAGAAACGTTTAATGTATGTTGTGTCGTGATGTTTTTTAAAAGGGTTGAATTCTTTGAAAATGAGTTGAAATAATTGGATCTTCATTGACAAACCTTAAATAATCTAATTCAACAACTTTCTAGTTTAAATTATCATACTTTTCGATCTTTCTGTAATGATGAATTCAATATTATGTGTGTGACCATACCGACACAAAAGCACTCGATCTCATTAGAACTCCAAAGTTAAATGTGTTTGGGCGAGAGTAGTACTAAGATGAGTGACCTCTTGGGAAGTTCTTTTGTTGCACTCTTTTTTGCATCATGGTAGGATGGTCTTTTTGTAAATCAAACACACACTAAGATACGACCCTATTGTTGATAATGGTTTTCAAAATTAATGTCAAATATTGAATGACATCATGATCAAAATGTGCCATTATAACGTTGGTTGATATCGAAAGAGTCGTATTCTCTTACTAAAATTTTTTAACTTCTTAACTTCCAACAATTAGGGTACCAGGAAATGAGAAACGTTTAATACATGTTGTGTCGTGATGTTTTTTTAAAAGGGTTGTATTCTTTGAAAATGAG
The DNA here is from genome assembly GCA_036874045.1 of Cymodocea nodosa. Classification (NCBI taxonomy): domain Eukaryota; kingdom Viridiplantae; phylum Streptophyta; class Magnoliopsida; order Alismatales; family Cymodoceaceae; genus Cymodocea; species Cymodocea nodosa. The sequence continues at coordinate 10,065,400 of CM072335.1, forward strand.
TTGAAATAAATGGATCTTCATTGACAAACCTTAAATAATCTAATTCAACAACTTTCTAGTGTCAATTATCATAGTTTTCGATCTTTCTGTAATGATGAATTTCATGTAGTGTGTGCGACCATATCAACACAAAAGCACTGGATCTCATCAAAACTCCAAAGTTAAATGTGTTTGGGCGAGAGTGGTACTAAGATGGGTGACCTCTTGGGAAGTCCTTGTGTTGCACTCTTTTTTGCATCATGATAGGATGGTCTTTTTGTAAATCAAACACACACTAAGAGACGACCCTATTATTGATAATGGTTTCCAAAATTAATGTCAAATATTGAATGACATCATGATCAAAATGTGCCATTATAACGTCGGTTGATATCGAACGAGTCGTATTCTCTTACTAAAATTTTGTAACTTCTTCACTTACAACAATTAGGGTACCAGGAAGTGAGAAACGTTTAATATCTGTTGTGTCGTGATGTTTTTTTAAAAGGGTTGTATTCTTTGAAAATGAGTTGAAATAATTGGATCTTCATTGACAAACCTTAAATAATCAAATTCAACAACTTTCTAGTGTCAATTATCATAGTTTTCGATCTTTCTATAATGATGAATTTCATTTAGTGTGTGCGACCATATCAACACAAAAGCACTGGATCTCATCAGAACCTCAAAGTTAAATGTGTTTGGGTGAGAGTAGTACTAAGATGGGTGACCTCTTGGGAAGTCCTTGTGTTGCACTCTTTTTTGCATCATGATAGGATGGTCCTTTTGTAAATCAAACACACACTAAGAGACGACCCTATTATTGATAATGGTTTCCAAAATTAATGTCAAATATTGAATGACATCATGATCAAAATGTGCCATTATAACGTTGGTTGATATCGAAAGAGTCGTATTCTCTTACTAAAATTTTGTAACTTCTTAACTTCCAACAATTAGGGTACCAGGAAATGAGAAACGTTTAATATATGTTGTGTCGTGATGTTTTTTTAAAAGGGTTGTATTCTTTGAAAATGTGTTGAAATAATTGGATCTTCATTGACAAACCTTAAATAATCTAATTGAACAAGTTTCTAGTGTCAATTATAATACTTTTCGATCTTTCTGTAATGATGAATTCAATATTGTGTGTGTGACCATACCGACACAAAAACACTGGATCTCATTAGAACTCCAAAGTTAAATGTGTTTAGGCGAGAGTAGTACTAAGATGGCTGACCTCTGGGGAAGTTCTTGTGTCGCACTCTTTTTTGCATCATGGTAGGATGGTCTTTTTGTAAATCAAACACACACTAAGAGACGACCCTATTGTTGATAATGGTTTCCAAAATTAATGTCAAATATTAAATGACATCATGATCAAAATGTGCCATTATAACGTTGGTTGATATCGATAGTGTCGTATTCTCTTACTAAAATTTTGTAACTTCTTAAATTCCAATAATTAGGGTACTAGGAAATGAGAAACGTTTAATATCCGTTGTGTCGTGATGTTTTTTTAAAAGAGTTGTATTCTTTGAAAATGAGTTGAAATAATTGGATCTTCATTGACAAACCTGAAATAATCTAATTCAACAAGTTTCTAGTGTCATTTATCATAGTTTTCGATCTTTCTGAAATGATGAATTTCATATTGTGTGTGCGACAATACCAACACAAAAGCACTAGATCTCATCCTAACTCCAAAGTTAAATGTGTTTGGGCGAGAGTAGTATTAAGATGGGTGACCTCTTGGGAAGTCCTTGTGTTGCACTCTTTTTTACATCATGGTAGGATGGTCTTTTTGTAAATCAAACACACTAAGAGACGACCCTATTATAGATAATGGTTTCCAAAATTAATGTCAAATATTGAATGACATCATGATCAAAATGTGCCATTATAACGTTGGTTGATATCGAACGAGTCGTATTCTCTTACTAAAATTTTGTAACTTCTTAACCTACAACAATTGGGGTACCAGGAAATGAGAAACGTTTAATATCTGTTGTGTCGTGATGTTTTTTTAAAAGGGTTGCATTCTTTGAAAATTAGTTGAAATAATTGGATCTTCATTGACAAACCTTAAATAATCTAATTCAACAACTTTCTAGTGTCAATTATCATAGTTTTCGATCTTTCTGTAATGATGAATTTCATGTAGTGTGTGCGACCATACCAACACAAGAGCACTATATCTCATCAGAACTCCAAAGTTAAATGTGTTTGGGCGAGAGTAGTACTAAGATGGGTGACCTCTTGGGAAGTCCTTGTGTTGCACTCTTTTTTGCATCATGATAGGATGGTCTTTTTGTAAATCAAACACACACTAAGAGACGACCCTATTATTGATAATGGTTTCCAAAATTAATGTCAAATATTGAATGACATCATGATCAAAATATGCCATTATAACGTTGGTTAATATCGAAAGAGTCGTATTCTCTTACTAAAATTTTGTAACTTCTTAACTTACAACAATTAGGGTACCAGGAAATGAGAAACGTTTAATATCTGTTGTGTCGTGATGTTTTTTTAAAACGGTTGTATTCTTTGAAAATGAGTAGAAATAATTGGATCTTCATTGACAAACCTTAAATAATCTAATTCAACAACTTTCTAGTGTCAATTATCATACTTTTCGATCTTTTTGTAATGATGAATTTAATATTGTGTGTGCGACCATACCGATACAAAAATGCTGGATCTCATTAGAACTCCAAAGTTAAATGTGTTTGGGCGAGAGTAGTACTAAGATGGCTGACCTCTTGGGAAGTCCTTGTGTTGCACTCTTTTTTGCATCATGGTAGGATGGTCTTTTTGTAAATCAAACACACACTAAGAGACGACCCTATTGTTGATAATTGTTTCCAAAATTAATGTCAAATATTAAATGACATCATGATCAAAATGTGTCATTATAACGTTGGTTGATATCGAAAGGGTCGTATTCTCTTACTAAAATTTTGTAACTTCTTAAATTTCAACAATTAGGGTACCAGGAAATGAGAAACGTTTAATATCCGTTGTGTCGTGATGTTTTTTTAAAAGAGTTGTATTCTTTGAAAATGAGTTGAAATAATTGGATCTTCATTGACAAACCTGAAATAATCTAATTCAACAAGTTTCTAGTGTCATTTATCATAGTTTTCGATCTTTCTGTAATGATGAATTTCATATTGTGTGTGCGACAATACCAACACAAAAGCACTGGATCTCATCCAAACTCCAAAGTTAAATGTGTTTGGGAGAGAGTAGTATTAAGATGGGTGACCTCTTAGGAAGTCCTTGTGTTGCACTCTTTTTTACATCATGGTAGGATGGTCTTTTTGTAATCAAACACACTAAGAGACGACCCTTTCATAGATAATGGTTTCCAAAATTAATGTCAAATATTGAATGACATCATGATCAAAATATGCCATTATAACGTTGGTTGATATCGAAAGAGTCGTATTCAATTATCATAGTTTTCGATCTTTCTATAATGATGAATTTCATTTAGTGTGTGCGACCATATCAACACAAAAGCACTGGATCTCATCAGAACTCCAAAGTTAAATGTGTTTGGGTGAGAGTAGTACTAAGATGGGAGACCTCTTGGGAAGTCCTTGTGTTGCATTCTTTTTTGCATCATGATAGGATGGTCCTTTTGTAAATCAAACACACACTAAGAGACGACCCTATTATTGATAATGGTTTCCAAAATTAATGTCAAATATTGAATGACATCATGATCAAAATGTGCCATTATAACGTTGGTTGATATCGAAAGAGTCGTATTCTCTTACTAAAATTTTGTAACTTCTTAACTTCCAACAATTAGGGTACTAGGAAATGAGAAACGTTTAATATATGTTGTGTCGTGATGTTTTTTTAAAAGGGTTGTATTCTTTGAAAATGAGTTGAAATAATTGGATCTTCATTGACAAACCTTAAATAATCTAATTCAACAAGTTTCTAGTGTCAATTATAATACTTTTCGATCTTTCTGTAATGATGAATTCAATATTGTGTGTGTGACCATACCGACACAAAAACATTGGATCTCATTAGAACTCCAAAGTTAAATGTGTTTAGGCGAGAGTAGTACTAAGATGGGTAACCTCTAGGGAAGTTCTTGTGTCGCACTCTTTTTTGCATCATGGTAGGATGGTCTTTTTGTAAATCAAACACACTAAGAGACGACCCTAGTGTTGATAATGGTTTCCAAAATTAATGTCAAATATTAAATGACATCATGATCAAAATGTGCCATTATAACGTTGGTTGATATCGATAGTGTCGTATTCTCTTACTAAAATTTTGTAACTTCTTAAATTCCAATAATTAGGGTACTAGGAAATGAGAAACGTATAATATCCGTTGTGTCGTGATGTTTTTTTAAAAGAGTTGTATTCTTTGAAAATGAGTTGAAATAATTGGATCTTCATTGACAAACCTTAAATAATCTAATTCAACAACTTTCTAGTGTCAATTATCATACTTTTCGATCTTTCTGTAATGATGAATTTCAGGTAGTGTGTACGACCATACCAACACAAAAGCACTGGATCTCATCAGAACTCCAAAGTTAAATGTGTTTGGGCGAGACTAGTACTAAGATGGGTGACCTCTTGGGAAGTCCTTGTGTTGCACTCTCTTTTGCATCATGATAGGATGGTCTTTTTGTAAATCAAACACACACTAAGAGACGACCCTATTATTGATAATGGTTTCCAAAATTAATGTCAAATATTGAATGACATCATGATCAAAATATGCCATTATAACGTTGGTTGATATCGAAAGAGTCGTATTCTCTTACTAAAATTTTGTAACTTCTTAACTTACAACAATTAGGGTACCAGGAAATGAGAAACGTTTAATATCTGTTGTGTCGTGATGTTTTTTTAAAACGGTTGTATTCTTTGAAAATGAGTAGAAATAATTGGATCTTCATTGATAAACCTTAAATAATCTAATTCAACCAATTTCTAGTGTCAATTATCATAGTTTTCGATCTTTCTGTATTGATGAATTTCATGTTGTGTGTGGGACCATACCAACACAAAAGCACTGGATCTCATCAGAACTCCAAAGTTAAATGTGTTTGGGCGAGAGTAGTACTAAGATGGGTGACTTGTTGGGAAGTCCTTGTGTTGCACTCTTTTTTGCATCATGATAGGATGGTCTTTTTGTAAATCAAAAACACACTAAGACGACCCTATTATTGATAATGGTTTCCAAAATTAATGTCAAATATTGAACGACATCATGATCAAAATGTGCCATTATAACGTTGGTTGATATCGAAATAGTCGTATTCTCTTACTAAAATTTTTTAACTTCTTAACTTCCAACAATTAGGGTACCAGGAAATGAGAAACGTTTAATATCTGTTGTGTCGTGATGTTTTTTTAAAACGGTTGTATTCTTTGAAAATGAGTAGAAATAATTGGATCTTCATTGACAAACCTTAAATAATCTAATTCAACAACTTTCTAGTGTCAATTATCATAGTTTTCGACCTTTCTGTATTGATGAATTTCATCTTGTGTGTGCGACCATACCAACACAAAAGCACTAGATCTCATCAGAACTTCAAAGTTAAATGTGTTTGGGCGAGAGTAGTACTAAGATGGGTGACCTCTTGGGAAGTCCTTGTGTAGCAATATTTTTTGCATCATGATAGGATGGTCTTTTTGTAAATAAAACACACTCTAAGAGACGACCCTATTATTGATAATGGTTTCCAAAATTAATGTCAAATATTGAATGACATCATGATCAAAATGTGCCATTATAACGTTGGTTCATATCGAAAGAGTCGTATTCTCTTACTAAAATTTTTTAACTTTTTAACTTCCAACAGTTAGGGTACCAGGAAACGAGAAACGTTTAATGTATGTTGTGTCGTGATGTTTTTTAAAAGGGTTGTATTCTTTGAAAATGAGTTGAAATAATTGGATCTTCATTGACAAACCTTAAATAATCTAATTCAACAACTTTCTAGTGTCAATTATCATAGTTTTCGATCTTTTTGTAATGATGAATTTCATGTAGTGTGTGCAACCATACCAACACAAAAGTACTGGATCTCATCAGAACTCCAAAGTTAAATGTGTTTGGGTGAGAGTAGTACTAAGATGGGAGACCTCTTGGGAAGTCCTTGTGTTGCATTCTTTTTTGCATCATGATAGGATGGTCCTTTTGTAAATCAAACACACACTAAGAGACGACCCTATTATTGATAATGGTTTCCAAAATTAATGTCAAATATTGAATGACATCATGATCAAAATGTGCCATTATAACGTTGGTTGATATCGAAAGAGTCGTATTCTCTTACTAAAATTTTGTAACTTCTTAACTTCCAACAATTAGGGTACTAGGAAATGAGAAACGTTTAATATATGTTGTGTCGTGATGTTTTTTTAAAAGGGTTGTATTCTTTGAAAATGAGTTGAAATAATTGGATCTTCATTGACAAACCTTAAATAATCTAATTCAACAAGTTTCTAGTGTCAATTATAATACTTTTCGATCTTTCTGTAATGATGAATTCAATATTGTGTGTGTGACCATACAGACACAAAAACATTGGATCTCATTAGAACTCCAAAGTTAAATGTGTTTAGGCGAGAGTAGTACTAAGATGGGTAACCTCTAGGGAAGTTCTTGTGTTGCACTCTTTTTTGCATCATGGTAGGATGGTCTTTTTGTAAATCAAACACACTAAGAGACGACCCTAGTGTTGATAATGGTTTCCAAAATTAATGTCAAATATTAAATGACATCATGATCAAAATGTGCCATTATAACGTTGGTTGATATCGATAGTGTCGTATTCTCTTACTAAAATTTTGTAACTTCTTAAATTCCAATAATTAGGGTACTAGGAAATGAGAAACGTTTAATATCCGTTGTGTCGTGATGTTTTTTTAAAAGAGTTGTATTCTTTGAAAATGAGTTGAAATAATTGGATCTTCATTGACAAACCTTAAATAATCTAATTCAACAACTTTCTAGTGTCAATTATCATACTTTTCGATCTTTCGGTAATGATGAATTTCAGGTAGTGTGTACGACCATACCAACACAAAAGCACTGGATCTCATCAGAACTCCAAAGTTAAATGTGTTTGGGCGAGACTAGTACTAAGATGGGTGACCTCTTGGGAAGTCCTTGTGTTGCACTCTCTTTTGCATCATGATAGGATGGTCTTTTTGTAAATCAAACACACACTAAGAGACGACCCTATTATTGATAATGGTTTCCAAAATTAATGTCAAATATTGAATGACATCATGATCAAAATATGCCATTATAACGTTGGTTGATATCGAACGAGTCGTATTCTCTTACTAAAATTTTGTAACTTCTTAACTTACAACAATTAGGGTACCAGGAAATGAGAAAAGTTTAATATCTGTTGTGTCGTGATGTTTTTTTAAAAGGGTTGTATTCTTTGAAAATTAGTTGAAATAATTGGATCTTCATTGACAAACCTTAAATAATATAATTCAACAACTTTCTAGTGTCAATTATCATACTTTTCGATCTTTCTGTAATGATGAATTTCATGTAGTGTGTGCGACCATACCAACACAAAAGCACTGGATCTCATCAGAACTCCAAAGTTAAATGCGTTTGGGCGAGAGTAGTACTAAGATGGGTGACCTCTTGGGAAGTCCTTGTGTTGCACTCTTTTTTGCATCATGATAAGATGCTCTTTTTGTAAGTCAAACACACACTAAGAGATGACCCTATTATTGATAATGGTTTCCAAAATTAATGTCAAATATTGAATGACATCATGATGAAAATATGCCACTATAACGTTGGTTGATATCGAAAGAGTCGTATTCTCTTACTAAAATTTTGTAACTTCTTAACTTACAACAATTAGGGTACCAGGAAATGGGAAACGTTTAATATCTGTTGTGTCGTGATGTTTTTTTAAAACGGTTGTATTCTTTGAAAATGAGTAGAAATAAATGGATCTTCATTGACAAACCTTAAATAATCTAATTCAACAACTTTCTAGTGTCAATTATCATTCTTTTCGATCTTTTTGTAATGATGAATTTAATATTGTGTGTGCGACCATACCGATACAAAAACGCTGGATCTCATTAGAACTCCAAAGTTAAATGTGTTTGGGCGAGAGTAGTACTAAGATGGCTGACCTCTTGGGAAGTCCTTGTGTTGCACTCTTTTTTGCATCATGGTAGGATGGTCTTTTTGTAAATCAAACACACACTAAGAGACGACCCTATTGTTGATAATTGTTTCCAAAATTAATGTCAAATATTAAATGACATCATGATCAAAATGTGTCATTATAACGTTGGTTGATATCGAAAGGGTCGTATTCTTTTACTAAAATTTTGTAACTTCATAAATTCCAACAATTAGGGTACTAGGAAATGAGAAACGTTTAATATCCGTTGTGTCGTGATGTTTTTTTAAAAGAGTTGTATTCTTTGGAAATTAGTTGAAATAATTGGATCTTCATTGACAAACCTGAAATAATCTAATTCAACAACTTTCTAGTGTCAATTATCATAGTTTTCGATCTTTCTGTATTGATGAATTTCATGTTGTGTGTGCGACCATACCAACACAAAAGCACTGGATCTCATCAGAACTCCAAAGTTAAATGTGTTTGGGCGTGAGTAGTACTAAGATGGGTGACCTCTTGGGAAGTCCTTGTGTTACACTCTTTTTTGCATCATGGTAGGATGGTCTTTTTGTAAATCAAACACACACTAAGATACGACCCTATTGTTGATAATGGTTTTCAAAATTAATGTCAAATATTGAATGACATCATGATCAAAATGTGCCATTATAACGTTGGTTGATATCGAAAGAGTCGTATTCTCTTACTAAAATTTTTTAACTTGTTAACTTCCAACAATTAGGGTACCAGGAAATGAGAAACGTTTAATATATGTTGTGTCGTAATGTTTTTTTAAAAGTGTTGTATTCTTTGAAAATGAGTTGAAATAATTGGATCTTCATTGACAAACCTTAAATAATCTAATTCAACAACTTTCTAGTGTCAATTATCATAGTTTTTGATCTTTCTGTAATGATGAATTTCATGTAGTGTGTGCGACCATACCAACACAAAAGCACTGGATCTCATCAAAACTCCAAAGTTAAATGTGTTTCGGCGAGAGTAGTACTAATATGGGTGACCTCTTGGGAAGTCCTTGTGTTGCACTCTTTTTTGCATCATGATAGGATGGTCTTTTTCTAAATCAAACACACACTAAGAGACGACCCTATTATTGATAATGGTTTCCAAAATTAATGTCAAATATTGAATGACATCATGATCAAAATGTGCCATTATAACGTTGGTTGATATCGAACGAGTCGTATTCTCTTACTAAAATTTTGTAACTTCTTCACTTACAACAATTAGGGTACCAGGAAATGAGAAACGTTTAATATCTGTTGTGTCGTGATGTTTTTTTAAAAGGGTTGTATTCTTTGAAAATGAGTTGAAATAATTGGATCTTCATTGACAAACCTTAAATAATCTAATTCAACAACTTTCTAGTGTCAATTATCATAGTTTTCGATCTTTCTGTAATGATGAATTTAATATTATGTGTGTGACCATACCGACACAAAAACACTGAATCTCATTAGAACTCCAAAGTTAAATGTGTTTAGGCGAGAGTAGTACTAAGATGGGTGACCTCTGGGGAAATCCTTATGTTGCACTCTTTTTTGCATCATGGTAGGATGGTCTTTTTGTAAATCAAACACACACTAAGAGACGACCCTAGTGTTGATAATGGTTTCCAAAATTAATGTCAAATATTAAATGACATCATGATCAAAATGTGCCATTATAATGTTGGTTGATATCGAAAGTGTCGTATTCTCTTACTAAAATTTTGTAACTTCTTAAATTCCAATAATTAGGGTACTAGGAAATGAGAAACGTTTAATATCCGTTGTGTCGTGATGTTTTTTTAAAAGAGTTGTATTCTTTGAAAATGAGTTGAAATAATTGGATCTTCATTGACAAACTTGAAATAATCTAATTCAACAAGTTTCTAGTGTCATTTATCATAGTTTTCGATCTTTCTGTAATGATGAATTTCATATTGTGCGTGCGACAATACCAACACAAAAGCACTAGATCTCATCCAAACTCCAAAGTTAAATGTGTTTGGGCGAGAGTAGTATTAAGATGGGTGACCTCTTGGGAAGTCCTTGTGTTGCACTCTTTTTTACATCATGGTAGGATGGTCTTTTTGTAAATAAAACACACTAAGAGACGACCCTATTATAGATAATGGTTTCCAAAATTAATGTCAAATATTGAATGACATCATGATCAAAATGTGCCATTATAACGTTGGTTGATATCGAACGAGTCGTATTCTCTTACTAAAATTTTGTAACTTCTTAACTTACAACAATTAGGGTACCAGGAAATGAGAAACGTTTAATATCTGTTGTGTCGTGATGTTTTTTTAAAAGGGACGTATTCTTTGAAAATGAGTTGAAATAATTGGATCTTCATTGACAAACCATAAATAATCTAATTCAACAACTTTCTATTGTCAATTATCATAGTTTTCGATCTTTCTGTAATGATGAATTTCATGTTCTATGTGCGACCATACCAACACAAAAGCACTGGATCTCATCAGAACTCCAAAGTTAAATATGTTTGGGCGAGAGTAGTACTAAGATGGGTGACCTCTTAGGAAGTCCTTATGTTGCACTCTTTTTTGCATCATGATAGGATGGTCTTTTTGTAAATGAAAAACACACTAAGAGACGACCCTATTATTGATAATGGTTTCCAAAATTAATGTCAAATATTGAATGACATCATGATCAAAATGTGCCATTATAACGTTGGTTGATATCGAAAGAGTCGTATTCTCTTACTAAAATTTTTTAACTTCTTAACTTCCAACAATTAGGGTACCAGGAGATGAGAAACGTTTAATATATGTTGTGTCGTGATGTTTTTTTAAAAGGGTTGTATTCTTTGAAAATGAGTTGAAATAATTGGATCTTCATTGACAAACCTTAAATAATCTAATTCAACAACTTTCTAGTGTCAATTATCATAGTTTTCGATCTTTCTGTAATGATGAATTTCATGTTGTGTGTGCGACCATACCAACACAAAAGCACTGGATTTCATCAGAACTTCAAAGTTAAATGTGTTTGGGCGAGAGTAGTACTAAGATGGGTGACCTCTTGGGAAGTCCTTGTGTTGCACTATTTTTTGCATCATGATAGGATGGTCTTTTTGTAAATCAAACACACACTAAGAGACGACCCTATTATTGATAATGGTTTCCAAAATTAATGTCAAATATTGAATGACATCATGATCAAAATGTGCCATTATAACGTTGGTTGATATCGAAAGAGTCGTATTCTCTTACTAAAATTTTTTAACTTCTTAACTTCCAACAATTAGGGTACCAGGAGATGAGAAACGTTTAATATATGTTGTGTCGTGATGTTTTTTTAAAAGGGTTGTATTCTTTGAAAATGAGTTGAAATAATTGGATCTTCATTGACAAACCTTAAATAATCTAATTCAACAACTTTCTAGTGTCAATTATCATAGTTTTCGATCTTTCTGTAACGATGAATTTCATGTTGTGTGTGGGACCATACCAACACAAAAGCACTGGATTTCATCAGAATTCCAATGTTAAAGGTGTTTGGGCGAGAGTAGTACTAAGATGGGTGACCTCTTGGGAAGTCCTTGTGTTGCACTCTTTTTTGCATCATGATAGGATGCTCTTTTTGTAAATCAAACACACACTAAGAGACGACCCTATAATTGATAATTGTAGGGTTGTATTCTTTGAAAATGAGTTGAAATAATTGGATCTTCATTGACAAACCTTAAATAATCTAATTCAACAAGTTTCTAGTGTCAATTATCATACTTTTCGATCTTTCTGTAATGATGAATTTAATATTGTGTGTGCGACCATACCGATACAAAAACGTTGGATCTCTTTAGAACTCCATAGTTAAATGTGTTTCGGCGAGAGTAGTACTAAGATGGGTGGCCTCTTGCGAAGTCCTTGTGTTGCACTCTTTTTTTCATCATGGTAGGATGGTCTTTTTGTAAATCAAACACACACTAAGAGATGACCCTATTGTTGATAATTGTTTCCAAAATTAATGTCAAATATTAAATGACATCATGATCAAAATGTGACATTATAACGTTGGTTGATATCGAAAGGGTCGTATTCTCTTACTAAAATTTTGTAACTTCTTAAATTCCAACAATTAGGGTACAAGGAAATGAGAAACGTTTAATATCCGTTGTGTCGTGATGTTTTTTTAAAGGAGTTGTATTCTTTGAAAATGAGTTGAAATAATTGGATCTTCATTGACAAATCTGAAATAATCTAATTCAACAAGTTTCTAGTGTCAATTATCATAGTTTTCGATCTTTCTGTAATGATGAATTTCATATTGTGTGTGCGACCATACCAACACAAAAGCACTGGATCTCATCCAAACTCCAAAGTTAAATGTGTTTGGGCGAGAGTAGTATTAAGATGGGTGACCTCTTGAAAGTCCTTGTGTTGCACTCTTTTTTACATCATGGTAGGATGGGGTTTTTGTAAATCAAACACACACTAAGAGACGACCCAATTATAGATAATGGTTTCCAAAATTAATGTCAAATATTGAATGACATCATGATCAAAATGTGACATTATAACGTTGGTTGATATCGAAAGAGTCGTATTCTCTTACTAAAATTTTGTAACTTCTTAACTTACAACAATTAGGGTACTAGGAAATGAGAAACGTTTAATATCTGTTGTGTCGTGATGTTTTTTTAAAAGGGTTGTATTCTTTGAAAATGAGTTGAAATAATTGGATCTTCATTGACAAACCTTAAATAATCTAATTCAACAACTTCCTAGTGTCAATTATCATAGTTTTCGATCTTTCTATAATGATGAATTTCATGTTGTGTGTGCGACCATACCAACACAAAAGCACTGGATCTCATCAGAACTTTAAAGTTAAATGTGTTTGGGCGAGAGTAGTACTAAGATGGGTGACCTCTTAGGAAGTCCTTGTGTTGCACTCTTTTTTGCATTATGATAGGATGGTCCTTTTGTAAATCAAACACACACTAAGAGACAACCCTATTATTGATAATGGTTTCCAAAATTAATGTCAAATATTGAATGACATCATGATCGAAATGTGCCATTATAACGTTGGTTGATATCGAAAGAGTCGTATTCTCTTACTAAAATTTTTTAACTTCTTAACTTCCAACAATTAGGGTACCAGGAGATGAGAAACGTTTAATATATGTTGTGTCGTGATGTTTTTTTAAAAGGGTTGTATTCTTTGAAAATGAGTTGAAATAATTGGATCTTCATTGACAAACCTTAAATAATCTAATTCAACAACTTTCTAGTGTCAATTATCATAGTTTTCGATCTTTCTGTAATGATGAATTTCATGTTGTGTGTGCGACCATACCAACACAAAAGCACTGGATCTCATCAGAACTCCAAAGTTAAATGTGTTTGGGCGAAAGTAGTACAAAGATGGGTGACCTCTTAGGAAGTCCTTATGTTGCACTCTTTTTTGCATCATGATAGGATGGTCATTTTGTAAATCAAAAACACAGTAAGAGACGACCCTATTATTGATAATGGTTTCCAAAATTAATGTCAAATATTGAATGACATCATGATCAAAATGTGCCATTATAACGTTGGTTGATATCGAAAGAGTCGTATTCTCTTACTAAAATTTTTTAACTTCTTAACTTCCAACAATTAGGGTACCAGGAGATGAGAAACGTTTAATATATGTTGTGTCGTGATGTTTTTTTAAAAGGGTTGTATTCTTTGAAAATTAGTTGAAATAATTGGATCTTCATTGACAAACCTTAAATAATCTAATTCAACAACTTTCTAGTGTCAATTATCATAGTTTTCGATCTTTTTCTAATGATGAATTTCATGTAGCGTGTGCGACCATACCAACACAAAAGCACTAGATCTCATCAGAACTCTAAAGTTAAATGTGTTTGGGCGAGAGTAGTACTAAGATGGGTGACCTCTTGGGAAGTCCTTCTGTTGCACTCTTTTTTGCATCATGATAGGATGGTCTTTTTGTAAATCAAACACACACTAAGAGACGACCCTATTATTGATAATGGTTTCCAAAATTAATGTCAAATATTGAATGACATCATGATCAAAATGTGCCATTATAACGTTGGTTGATATCAAACGAGTCGTATTCTCTTACTAAAATTTTGTAACTTCTTAACTTACAACAATTAGGGTACGAGGAAATGAGAAACGTTTAATATCTGTTGTGTCGTGATGTTTTTTTAAAAGGGTTGTATTCTTTGAAAATGAGTTGAAATAATTGGATCTTCATTGACAAACCTTAAATAATCTAATTCAACAACTTTCTAGTGTCAATTATCATAGTTTTCGATCTTTCTAGAATGATGAATTTCATGTTGTGTGTGCGACCATACCAACACAAAAGCACTGGATCTCATCAAAACTCTAAAGTTAAATGTGTTTGGGCGAGAGTAGTACTAAGATGGGTGACCTCTTGGGAAGTCCTTGTGTTGCACTCCTTTTTGCATCATGGTAGGATGGTCTTTTGTAAATCAAACACACACTAAGAGACGACCCTATTATTGATAATGGTTTCCAAAATTAATTTCAAAAATTGAATGACATAATGATCAAAATGTTCTATTATAACGGTGGTTGATATCGAAAAGTTTATGTTCTATTACTAAAATTTTGTAACATCTTAACTTACAACAATTAGAGTACGAGGAAATGAGAAACGTTTAATATCCGTTGTGTCGTGATGTTATTTTAAGAGAGTTGTAATCATTGCAAATGAGTTGAAATAATTGAATCTTCATTTACAAACTTTAAATAATCTAATTCAACAACATTCTAGTGTGAATTATCAATGTTTTCGATCTTTATGTAATGATAAATTTAGAAATGTGTGTGCGACCACACCAACACAAAAGCATTGGATCTCTCCAGAACTCTAAAGTTAAATGTGTTTGGGCGAGAGTAGTACTAGGATGGGTGACCTCTTGGAAAGTCCTTGTGTTGCACTCCTTTTTGCATCAGGCTAGGATGGTCTTTTTGTAAATCAAACACACATTAAGAGACGACCCTATTATTGATAATGGTTTCCAAAATTAATGTCAAATATTGAATGACATCATGATCAATATGTGCCATTATGACGTTGGTTGATATCGAAAGGGTCGTATTCTCTTACTAAAATTTTGTAACTTCTTAACTTCCAACAATTAGGGTACCAGGAAATGAGAAACGTTTAATATCCATTGTGTCGTGATGTTTTTCTAAAATAGTTGTATTCTTTGAAAATGAGTAGAAATAATTGGATCTTCATTGACAAACCTTAAATAATCTAATTCAAGAAGTTTCTAGTGTCAATTATCAAAGTTTTCGATCTTTCTATAATGTTGAATTCAATATTTTTTGTGCGACCATACCAACACAAAAGCACTCGATCTCATCAGAACTGCAAAGTTAAATGTGTTTGGGCGAGAGTAGTATTAAGATGGGTGAGCTCTTGGGAAGTCCTTGTGTTGCACTCTTTTTTGCATCATGGTAGGATGGTCTTTTTGTAAATCAAACACACACTAAGAGACGACCCCATTATTGATAATGGTTTCCAAAATTAATGTCAAATATTGAATGACATCATGATCAAAATGTGTCATTATAACGTTGGTTGATATCGAAAGAGTCGTATTCTCTTACTAAAATTTTGTAACTTCTTAACTTCCAACAATTAGGGTACCAGGAAATGAGAAACGTTTAATATCTGTTGTGTCGTGATGTTTTTTTAGAAGGGTTGTATTCTTTGAAAATGAGTTGAAATATTTAGATCTTCATTGACAAACAATAAATAATCTAATTCGACAAGTTTCTTGTGTCAATTATCACAGTTTTCGTTCTTTCTGTAATGATGAATTTCATATTGTGCGTGCGACCATACCAACACAAAAGCACTGGATCTCATCAGTACTCCAAAGTTAAATGTGTTTGGGCGAGAGTAGTACTAAGATGGGTGACCTCTTGGGAAGTCCTTGTGTTGCACTCCTTTTTGCATCATGGTAGGATGGTCTTTTGTAAATCAAACACACACTAAGAGACGACCCTATTATTGATAATGGTTTCCAAAATTAATGTCAAATATTGAATGACATAATGATCAAAATGTTCTATTATAACGGTGGTTGATATCAAGACGGTTGTATTCTATTACTGAAATTTTGTAACATCTTAACTTACAACAATTAGAGTACCTGGAAATCAGAAACGTTTAATTTCCGTTGTGTCGTGATGTTATTTTAAGAGAGTTGTAATCATTGCAAATGAGTTGAAATAATTGGATCTTCAATTACAAACTTTAAATAATCTAATTCAACAACATTCTAGTGTGAATAATCAATGTTTTTGATCTTTATGTAATGATAAATTTCAAAATGTTTGTGCGACCATACCAACACAAAAGCACTGAATGTCATCAGAACTCCAAAGTTAAAGGTGTTTGGGCAAGAGTAGTACTAAGGTGGATGACCTCTTGGGAAGTCCTTTTGTTGCACTCTTTTTTGCATCATGGTGGGATGGTCTTTTTGTAAATCAAACACACACTAAGAGACGACCCTATTATTGATAATGGTTTCCAAAATTAATGTCAAATATTGAATGACATCATGATCAAAATGTGCCATTATAACGTTGGTTGATATCGAAAGAGTCGTAATCTCTTACTAAAATTTTTTAACTTCTTAACTTCCAACAATTAGGGTACTAGGAAATGAGAAATGTTTAATATCTGTTGTGTCGTAATGTTTTTTTAAAAGGGTTGTATTCTTTGAAAATGAGTTGAAATAATTGGATCTTCATCGACAAACCTTAAATAATCTAATTCAACAAGTTTCTAGTGCCAATTATCATAGTTTTCGATCTTTCTGTAATGATGAATTCAATATTGTGTGTGCGACCATACCAACACAAAAACACTGGATCTCATCAGAACTATAAAGTTAAATGTGTTTGGGCGAGAGTAGTAAATAAGATGGGTGACCTCTTGGGAAGTCCTTGTGTTGCACTCTTTTTTGCATCATGGTAGGATGGTCTTTTTGTAATCAAACACACACTAAGAGATGACCCTATTGTTGATAATGGTTTCCAAAATTAATGTCAAATATTAAATGACATCATGATCAAAATGTGCCATTATAACGTTGATTGATATCGAATGGGTTGTATTCTCTTACTAAAATTTTGTAACTTCTTAACTTCCAACAATTAGGGTACCAGGAAATGAGAAACGTTTAATATCCGTTGTGTCGTGATGCTTTTTTAAAAGGGTTGTATTCTTTGAAAATGAGTTGAAATAATTGGATCTTCATTGACAAACCTTAAATAATCTAATTCAACAAGTTTCTAGTGTCAATTATCATAGTTTTCGATCTTTCTGTAATGATGAATTCAATATTGTTTTTGCGACCATACCAACACAAAAGCATTGGATCTCATCAGAACTCCAAAGTTAAATGTGTTTGGGCGAGAGTAGTACTAAGATGGGTGACTTCTTGGGAAGTCCTTGTGTTGCACGTCTTTATGCATCATGGTAGGATGGTCTTTTTGTAAATCAAAAACACATTAAGTGACGACCCTGTTATTGATAATGGTTTTCAAAATTAATGTCATATATTGAATGACATAATGATCAAAATGTTCCATTATAATGGTGGTTGATATCGAAACAGTTGTATTCTATTACTAAAATTTTGTAACATCTTAACTTACAAAAATTAGAGTACTAGGAAATGAGAAACGTTTAATATCCGTTGTGTCGTGATGCTTTTTTAAAAGAGTTGTATTCTTTGAAAATGAGTTGAAATAAATGGATCTTCATTTACAAACTTTAAATAATCTAATTCAACAACATTCTAGTGTGAATAATCAATATTTTCGATCTTTCTGTAATGATAAATTTAAATATGCTTGTGCGACCATACTAACACAAAAGCACTAGATTTCATCAGAACTCCAAAGTTAAATGTGTTTAGGCGAGAGTAGTATTAAGATGGGTGACCTCTTGGGAAGTCCTTGTGTTGCACATCTTTATGCATCATGGTAGTTTGGTCTTTTTGTAAATCAAACACACACTAAGAGACGACCCTATTATTGATAATGGTTTCCAAAATTAATGTCATACATTGAATGACATAATGATCAAAATGTTCCATTATAATGGTGGTTGATATCGAAACGGTTGTATTCTATTACTAAAATTCTGTAACCTCTTAACTTACAACAATTAGAGTACTTGGAAATGAGAAACGTTTAATATCGGTTGTGTCGTTATGTTATTTTAAAAGAGTTGTAATCATTGCAAATGAGTTGAAATAATTGGATCTTCGTTTACAAACTTTAAATAATTTAATTTAACAACTTTCTAGTGTGAATAATCAATGTTTTCGATCTTTCTGTAATGATAAATTCCAAAATGTGTGTGTGACTATACCAACACAAAAGCATTGTATCTCATTAGAACTCCAAAGTTAAATGTGTTTAGGCGAGAGTAGTTTTAAGATGGGTGACCTCTTGGGAAGTCCTTGTGTTGCACTGCTTTTTGCGTCATGGTGGGATGCTCTTTTTGTAAATCAAACACACACTAAGAGACGACCCTATTATTGATAATGGTTTCCAAAATTAATGTCAAATATTGAATGACATCATGATCAAAAGGTGCCATTATAACGTTGGTTGATATCGAAAGAGTCGTATTCTCTTACTAAAATTTTGTAACTTCTTAACTTCCAACAATTAGGGTACTAGGAAATGAGAAACGTTTAATATCCGTTGTGTCGTGATGTTTTTTTAAAAGAGTTGTATTCTTTGAAAATGAGTTGAAATAATTGGATCTTCATTGACAAACCTTAAATAATCTAATTCAACAAGTTTCTAGTGTCAATTATCATAGTTTTCGATCTTTCTGTAATGATGAATTTCATATTGTGTGTGTGACCATACCAACACAAAAGCATTGAATCTCATCAGAACTCCAAAGTTAAATGTGTTTAGGCAAAAGTAGTACTAAGATGGGTGACCTCTTGGGAAGTCCTTGTGTTGCACTCTTTTTTGCATCATGGTATGATGGTCTTTTTGTAAAGAGTCGTATTCTCTTACTAAAATTTTTTAACATCTTAACTTCCAACAATTAGGGTACCATGAAATGCGAAACGTTTAATATCCGTTGTGTCGTGATTCTTTTTTAAAAGAGTTGTAATCTTTGAAAATGAGTTGAAATAATTGGATCTTCATGGACAAACCTTAAATAATCTAATTCAACAAGTTTCTAGTGTCAATTATCATAGTTTTCGATCTTTCTATAATGATGAATTTAATATTGCGTGTGCGACCATACCAACATAAAAGCACTAGATATCTTTAGAACTCCAAAGTTAAATGTGTTTGGGCGAGAGTAGTACTAAGATGGGTGACCGCTTGTGAAGTCCTTGTGTTGCAATCTCTTTTTTGTATCATGGTAGGATGATCTTTTTGTAAATCAAACACACTAAGAGACGACCCTATTGTTGATAATGGTTTCCAAAATTAATGTCAAATATTAAATGACATAATGATCAAAATGTACCATTATAACGTTGGTTGATATCGAAAGGGTCGTATTCTCCTACTAAAATTTTGTAACTTCTTAACATCCAACAATTAGGGTACCAAGAAATGAGAAACGTTTAATATCCGTTGTGTCGTGATGTTTTTTTAAAAAGTTGTATTCTTTGAAAATGAGTTGAAAAAATTGGATCTTCAATGACAAACCTTAAATAATCTAATTCAACATGTTTCTAGTGTCAATTATCATAGTTTTCGATCTTTCTGTAATGATGAATTTCATATTGTGTGTGCGACCGTACCAACACAAAAGCACTAGATCTCATCAGAACTCCAAAGTTAAATATGTTTAGGCGAGAGTAGTACTAAGATGGGTGACCTCTTGGGAAGTCCTTGTGTTGCACTCCTTTTTCCATCATGGTAGGATGGTCTTTTTGTAAATCAAACACACACTAAGAGACGACCCTATTATTGATAATGGTTTCCAAAATTAATGTCAAATATTGAATGACATCATGATCAAAATGTGCCATTATAACGTTGGTTGATATCGAAAGAGTCGTATTCTCTTACTAAAATTTTGTAACTTCTTAACTTCCAACAATTAGGGTACCAGGAAATGAGATACGTTTAATTTCTATTGTGTCGTGATGTTTTTTTAAAAGGGTTGTATTCTTTGAAAATGAGTTGAAATAATTGGATCTTTATTGACAAACCTTAAATAATCTAATTCAACAAGTTTCTAGTGTCAATTATCATAGTTTTCGATCTTTCTATAATGATGAATTCAACATTATGTGTGCGACCATACCAACACAAAAGCACTGGATCTCATCAGAACTCGAAAGTTAAATGTGTTTGGGCGAGAGTAGTACTAAGATGGGTGACCTCTTGGGAAGTCCTTGTGTTGCACTGTTTTTTGCATCATGGTAGGATGGTCTTTTTTAAATCAAACACACACTAAGAGACGACCCTATTATTGATAATGGTTTCCAAAATTAATGTCAAATATTTCAAAATGTACCATTATAACGTTGGTTGATATCGAAAGAGTCGTATTCTCTTTCTAAAATTTTGTAACTTCTTAACTTCCAACAATTAGGGTACTAGGAAATGAGAAACGTTTAATATCTGTTGTGTCGTGATGTTTTTTTAAAAGGGTTGTATTCTTTGAAAATGAGTTGAAATAATTCGATCTTCATTGACAAACCATAAATAATCTAATTCGATAAGTTTCTAGTGTCAATTATCATAGTTTTCGATCTTTCTGTAATGATGAATTTCATATTGTGTGTGCGACCATACCAACACAAAAGCATTGCATCTCATTAGTACTCTAAAGTTAAATGTGTTTGGGCGAGAGTAGTACTAAGACGGGTGACCTCTTGGGAAGTCCCTGTGTTGCACTCCTTTTTGCATCATGGTAGGATGGTCTTTTGTAAATCAAACACACACTAAGAGACGACCCTATTATTGATAATGGTTTCCAAAATTAATGTCAAATATTGAATGACATAATGATCAAAATGTTCTATTATAACGGTGGTTGATATCGAAAAGTTTGTATTCTATTACTAAAATTTTGTAACATCTTAACTTACAAAAATTAGAGTACCAGGAAATGAGAAACGTTTAATATCCAATGTGTCGTGATGTTATTTTAAGAGAGTTGTAATCATTGCAAATGAGTTGAAATAATTGAATCTTCATTTACAAACTTTAAATAATCTAATTCAACAACTTTCTAGTGTGAATTATCAATGTTTTCGATCTTTCTGTAATGATAAATTTAAAAATGTGTGTGGGACCAAACGAACCCAAAAGCATTGGATCTCACCAGAACTCCAAAGTTAAATGTGTTTGGGCGAGAGTAGTACTAAGTTGGGTGACCTCTTGAGAAGTCCTTGCGTTGCACATCTTTATGCATCATGGTAGGATGGTCTTTTTGTAAATCAAACACACACTAAGAGACGACCCTATTATTCACAATGGTTTCCAAAATTAATGTCAAATATTGAATGACATCATGATCAAAATGTGCCATTATAATGTTGGTTGATATCGAAAGGGTCGTATTCTCTTACTAAAATTTTGTAACTTCTTAACTTCCATCAATTAGGGTACCAGGAAATGAGAAACGCTTAATATCCGTTGCGTCGTGATGTTTTTTTAAAAGAGTTGTATTCTTTGAAAATGAGTTGAAATAATTGGATCTTCAATGACAAACCTTAAATAATCAAATTCAACATGTTTCTAGTGTCAATTATCATAGTTTTCGATCTTTCTGTAATGATGAATTTAATATTGAGTGTGGGACCATACCAACACAAAAGCACTAGATCTCATCTGAACTCCAAAGTTAGTTGTGTTTTGGGGAGAGTAGTACTAAGACGGGTGACCTCCTAGGAAGTCCTTGTGTTGCATTTCTTTTTGCATCATTGTAGGATGGTCTTTTTGTAAATCAAACACACACTAAGAGACGACCCTATTATTGACAATGGTTTCCAAAATTAATGTCAAATGTTGAATGACATCATGATCAAAATGTGCCCTTATAACGTTGGTTGATATCGGAAGGGTCGTATTCTCTTACTAAAATTTTGTAACTTCTTAACTTCCATAAATTAGGGTACTAGGAAATGAGAAACGTTTAATATCCGTTGTGTCGTGATGTTTTTTTAAAAGAGTTGTAATCTTTGAAAATGAGTTGAAATAATTGGATCTTCAATGACAAACCTTAAATAATCTAATTTAACATGTTTCTTGTGTCAATTATCATAGTTTTCGATCTTTCTGTAATGATGAATTTAATATCGAGTGTGGGACCATACCAACACAAAAGCACTAGATCTCATCTAAACTCCAAAGTTAAATGTGTTTGGGCGAGAGTAGTACTAAGATGGGTGACCTCTTGGGAAGTCCTTGTGTTGCACTCCTTTGTGTCGTGATGTTATTTTAAGAGAGTTGTAATCATTGCAAATGTGTTGAAATAATTGTGAATTATCAATGTTTTCGATCTTT
The DNA here is from genome assembly GCA_036874045.1 of Cymodocea nodosa. Lineage (NCBI taxonomy): Eukaryota > Viridiplantae > Streptophyta > Magnoliopsida > Alismatales > Cymodoceaceae > Cymodocea > Cymodocea nodosa. The sequence goes on from CM072335.1 coordinate 10,088,106, forward strand.
ATGTAATGATAAATTTAGAAATGTGTGTGGGACCGTACCAACAAAAAAGCATTGGATCTCACCAGAACTCTAAAGTTAATTGTGTTTGGGCGAGAGTAGTACTAGGATGGGTGACCTCTTGGAAAGTCCTTGTGTTGCACTCCTTTTTGCATCATGCTAGGATGGTCTTTTTGCAAATCAAACACACATTAAGAGACGACCCTATTATTGAAAATGGTTTCCAAAATTAATGTCAAATATTAAATGACATCATGATCAAAATGTGCCATTATAACGTTGGTTGATATCGAAAGGGTCGTATTCTCTTACTAAAATTTTGTAACTTCTTAACTTCCAACAATTAGGGTACCAGGAAATGAGAAACGTTTAATATCCGTTGTGTCGTGATGTTTTTTTAAAAGAGTTGTATTCTTTGAAAATGAGTTGAAATAATTGGATCTTCGTTGACAAACCTTAAATAATCTAATTCAACAAGTTTCTAGTGTCAATTATCATAGTTTTCGATCTTTCTGTAATGATAAATTTCAAAATGTGTGTGCGACCATACCAGCACAAAAGCACTGGATCTCATCAGAACTCCAAAGTTAAATGTGTTTGGGCGAGAGTTGTACTAAGGTGGGTGACCTTTTGGGAAGTCCTTGTGTTGCACTCCTTTTTGCATTATGCTAGGATGGTCTTTTTTAAATCAAACACACACTAAAAGACGACCCTATTATTGATAATGGTTTCCAAAATTAATGTCAAATATTAAATGACATCATGATCAGAATGTGCCATTATAACGTTGGTTGATATCGAAAGGGTCGTATTCTCTTACTAAAATTTTGTAACTTCTTAACTTCCAACAATTAGGGTACCAGGAAATGAGAAACGTTTAATATCCGTTGTGTCGTGATGTTTTTTTAAAAGAGTTGTATTCTTCGAAAATGAGTTGAAATAATTGGATCTTCGTTGACAAACCTTAAATAATCTAATTCAACAAGTTTCTAGTGTCAATTATCATAGTTTTCGATCTTTCTGTAATGATAAATTTCAAAATGTGTGTGCGACCATACCAGCACAAAAGCACTGGATCTCATCAGAACTCCAAAGTTAAATGTGTTTGGGCGAGAGTAGTACTAGCATGGGTGACCTCTTGGAAAGTCCTTGTGTTGCACTCCTTTTTGCATCATGCTAGGATGGTCTTTTTGCAAATCAAACACACATTAAGAGACGACCCTATTATTGAAAATGGTTTCCAAAATTAATGTCAAATATTCAATGACATCATGATCAAAATGTGCCATTATAACGTTGGTTGATATCGAAAGGGTCGTATTCTCTTACTAAAATTTTGTAACTTCTTAACTTCCAACAATTAGGGTACCATCAAATGCGAAACGTTTAATATCGGTTGTGTCGTGATGTTTTTTTAAAAGAGTTGTAATCTTTGAAAATTAGTTGAAATAATTGGATCTTCATTGACAAACCTTAAATAATCTAATTCAACAAGTTTCTAGTGTCAATTATCATAGTTTTCGATCTTTCTATAATGATGAATTTCATATTGTGTGTGCGACCGTACCAACACAAAAGCACTGGATCTCATCAGAACTCCAAAGTAAAATGTGTTTAGGCGAGAGTAGTACTAAGATGGGTGACCTCTTTGGAAGTTCTTGTATTGCACTCCTTTTTGCATCATGGTAGGATGGTGTTTTTGTAAATCAAACACACACTAAGAGACGACCCTATTATTGATAATGGTTTCCAAAATTAATGTCAAATATTGAATGACATCATGATCAAAATGTGCCATTATAACGTTGGTTGATATCGAAAGAGTCGTATTCTCTTACTAAAATTTTGTAACTTCTTAACTTCCAACAATTAGGGTACGAGGAAATGAGAAACGTTTAATATCTGTTGTGTCGTGATGTTTTTTTAAAAGGGTTGTATTCTTTGAAAATGAGTTGAAATAATTGGATCTTAATTGACAAACCTTAAATAATCTAATTCAACAAGTTTCTAGCGTCAATTATCATAGTTTTCGATCTTTCTGTAATGATGAATAAAATATTGTTTGTGCGACCATACCAACACAAAAGCACTGGATCTTATCAGAACTCCAAAGTTAAATGTGTTAGGGTGAGAGTAAGACTAAGATGGGTGATCTCTTGGGAAGCCCTTGTGTTGCACAACTTTTTGCATCACGGTAGGATGTTCTTTTTGTAAATCAAACACACACTAAGAGACGACCCTATTATTGATAATGGTTTCCAAAATTAATGTCATATATTGAATGACATAATGATCAAAATGTTCCATTATAACGGTGGTTGATATCGAAAAGTTTGTATTCTATTACTAAAATTTTGTAACATCTTAACCTACAACAATTAGAGTACCAGGAAATGAGAAACGTTTAATATCCGTTGTGTCGTGATGTTATTTTAAGAGAGTTGTAATCATTGCAAATGAGTTGAAATAATTGAATCTTCATTTACAAACTTTAAATAATCTAATTCAACTACTTTCTAGTGTGAATTATCAATGTTTTCGGTCTTTCTGTAATGATAAATTTAGAAATGTGTGTGGGATCATACCAACACAAAAGCATTGGATCTCACTAGAACTCCAAAGTTAAATGTGTTTTGGTCAGAGTAGTACTAAGATGGGTGACCTCTTGGAAAGTCCTTGTGTTGCACTCCTTTTTGCATCACGTTAGGATGGTCTTTTCGTAAATCAAACGCACATTAAGAGACGACCCTATTATTGATAATGGTTTCCAAAATTAATGTCAAATATTGAATGACATGATGATCAAAATGTGCCATTATAACGTTGGTTGATATCGAAAGGGTCGTATTCTCTTACTAAAATTTTGTTACTTCTTAACTTCCAACAATTAGGGTACCATGAAATGCGAAACGTTTAATATCCGTTGTGTCGTGATGTTTTTTTAAAAGAGTTGTAATCTTTGAAAATGAGTTGAAATAATTGGATCTTCATTTTTCAAACCTTAAATAATCTACTTGAACAAGTTTCTAGTGTCAATTATCATAGTTTTCGATCTTTCTGTAATGATGAATTTCATATTTTGTTTGCGATCATACCAACACAAAAGCATTGGATCTCATCAGAACTCCAAAGTAAAATGTGTTTGGGCGAGAGCAGTATTAAGATGGGTGACCTCTTGGGAAGTTCTTGTGTTGCACTCCTTTTTGCATCATGGTAGGATGGTCTTTTTGTAAATCAAACACACACTAAGAGACGACCCTATTATTGATAATGGTTTCCAAAATTAATGTCAAATATTGAATGACATCATGATCAAAATGTGCCATTATAACGTTGGTTGATATCGAAAGAGTCGTATTCTCTTACTAAAATTTTGTAACTTCTTAACTTCCAACAATTAGGTTACGAGGAAATGAGAAACGTTTAATATCTGTTGTGTCGTGATGTTTTTCTAATAGGGTTGTATTCTTTGAAAATGAGTTGAAATAATTGGATCTTAATTGACAAACCTTAAATAATCTAATTCAACAAGTTTTTAGTGTCAATTATCATAGTTTTCGATCTTTCTGTAATGATGAATAAAATGTTGTTTGTGCAACCATACCAACACAAAAGCACTAGATCTTATCAGAACTCCAAAGTTAAATGTGTTTGGGCGAGAGTAGTACTAAGATGGGTGACCTCTGGGGAAGTCCTTGTGTTGCACTCCTTTTTGCATCATGGTAGGATGGTCTTTTTGTAAATCAAACACACACTAAGAGATGACCCTATTATTGATAATGGTTTCCAAAATTAATGTCATATATTGAATGACATCATGATCAAAATGTGCCATTATAACGTTGGTTGATATCGAAAGGGTCGTATTCTCTTACTAAAATTTTGTAACTTCTTAACTTCCATCAATTAGGGTACCAGGAAATGAGAAACGTTTAATATCCGTTTTGTCGTGATGTTATTTTAAGAGAGTTGAAATCGTTGCAAATGAGTTGAAATAATTGTATCTTCATTGACAAACCTTAAATAATCTAATTCAACAAGTTTCTAGTGTCAATTATCATAGTTTTCGATCTTTCTGTAATGATGAATTTAATATTGTGAGTGTGACCGTACCAACACAAAAGCATTGGATCTCATTAGAACTCCAAAGTTAAATGTGTTTGGGCGAAAGTAGTACTAAGATGGGTGACCTCTTGGGAAGTCATTGTGTTGCACTCGTTTTTGCATCATGGTAGGATGGTCTTTTTGTAAATGAAACACACACTAATAGACAACCCTATTATTGATAATGGTTTCCAAAATTAATGTCAAATATTGAATGACATCATGATCAAAATGAGCCATTATAACGTTGGTTGATATCGAAAGGGTCTTATTCTCTTACTAAAGTTTTGTAAATTCTTAATTTCCAGCAATTAAAGTACCATGAAATGCGAAACGTTTAATATCCGTTGTGTCGTGATGTTTTTTTAAAAGAGTTGTAATCTTTGAAAATGAGTTGAAATAATGGGATCTTCATTGACATACCTTAAATAATCTAATTCAACAAGTTTCAAGTGTCAATTGTCATAGTTTTCGATCTTTCTATAATGATGAATTCAATATTATGTGTGCGACCATACCAACAAAAAAACACTATATCTCATTAGAACTCCAAAGTTAAATGTTTTTGGTCGAGAGTAGTATTAAGATGGGTGACCTCTTGGGAAGTCTTTGAGGTGCACTCGTTTTTCCATCATGGTAGGGAGGCCTTTTAGTAAATCAAACACTCACTAAGAGACCTCTTGGGAAGTCTTTGAGGTGCACTCGTTTTTGCATCATGGTAGGGAGGCCTTTTAGTAAATCAAACACTCACTAAGAGACGACCCTGTTATTGATAATGGTTTCCAAAATTAATGTCATATATTGAATGACATAATGATCAAAATGTTCCATTATAACGGTGGTTGATATCGAAAGGGTTGTATTCTATTACTAAAATTTTGTAACAACTTAACCTACAACAATTAGAGTACTAGGAAATGAGAAACGTTTAATATCCGTTGTGTCGTGATGTTATTTTCAGAGAGTTGTAATCGTTGCAAATGAGTTGAAATAATTGGATCTTCATTTACAAACTTTAAATAATCTAATTCAACAACTTTCTAGTGTGAATTATCAATGTTTTTGATCTTTCTATAATGATAAATTTAAAAATGTTTTTGCGACCATACCAACACAAAAGCATTGGATCTCATCAGAACTCCAAAGTTAAATGTGCTTGGCCGAGAGTAGTACTAAGATGGGTGACCTCTTGGGAAGTCCTTGTGTTGCACTCTTTTTTGCATCATGGTAGGATGATCTTTTTGTAAATCAAGCACACAGTAAGAGACGACCCTATTATTGACAATGGTTTCCAAAATTAATGTCATATATTGAACGACACAATGATCAAAATGTTCCATTATAAAGGTGGTTGATATCGAAAGGGCTGTATTCTATTACTAAAATTTTGTAACATCTTAACTTACAACAATTAGAGTACTAGGAAATGAGAAACGTTTGATATCCGTTGCGTCGTGATGTTATTTTAAGAGGGTTGTAATCATTGCAAATGAGTTGAAATAATTGGATCTTCATTTACAAACTTCAAATAATCTAATTCAACAACTTTCTAGTGTGAATAATCAATGTTTTCGATCTTTCTATAATGATAAATTTCAAAATGTGTGTGCGACCATACCAACACAAAAGCACTGGATCTCATCAGAACTTCAAAGTTAAAGGTGTTTGGGTGAGAGTAGCACTAAGATGGGTGACCTCTTGGAAAGTCCTTGTGTTGCACTCTTTTTTGCATCATGGTAGGATGGTCTTTTTTTAAATCAAACACACACTAAGAGACGACCCTATTATTTATAACGGTTTCCAAAATTAATGTCAAATATTAAATGACATCATGATCAAAATGTGCCATTATAACGTTGGTTGATATCGAAAGGGTCGTATTCTCTTACTAAAATTTTGTAACTTCTTAACTTCCAACAATTAGGGTACTAGGAAATGAGAAACGTTTAATATCCGTTGTGTCGTGATGTTTTTTTAAAAGAGTTGTATTCTTTGAAAATGAGTTGAAATAATTGGATCTTCATTGACAAACCTTAAATAATCTAATTCAACAAGTTTCTAGTGTCAATTATCATAGTTTTCGATCTTTCTATAATGATGAATTCAATATTATATGTGCGACCATATCAACACAAAAGCACTGGATCTTAGCAGAACTCTAAAGTTAAACGTGTTTGGCGAGAGTAGTACTAAGATGGGTGACTTCTTGGGAAGTCTTTGCGTTGCACATCTTTATGCATCATGGTAGGATGGTCTTTTTGTAAATCAAACACACACTAAGAGACGACCCTATTATTCACAATGGTTTCCAAAATTAATGTCATATATTGAATGACATAATGATCAAAATGTTCCATTATAATGGTGGTTGATATCGAAACAGTTGTATTCTATTACTAAAATTTTGTAACATCTTAACTTACAACAATTAGAGTAATAGGAAATGAGAAACGTTTAATATCCGTTGTGTCGTGATGTTATTTTAAGAGAGTTGTAATCATTGCAATTGAGTTGAAATAATTGGATCTTCATTTACAAACTTTAAATAATCTAATTCAACAACTTTCTAGTGTGAATAATCAATGTTTTCGATCTTTCTGTTATGATAAATTTCGAAATGTGTGTGGGACCATACCAACACAAAAGCACTGGATCTCGTCAGAACTCCAAAGTTAAAGGTGTTTGAGCGAGAGTAGTACTAAGATGGGTCACCTCTTGGGAAGTCCTTGTGTTGCACTCTTTTTTGCATCATGTTAGGATGGTCTTTTTGTAAATCAAACATACACTAAGAGACGACCCTATTATTGATAACGGTTTCCAAAATTAATGTCATATATTGAATGACATAATCTTCAAAATGCTCCATTATAACGGTGGTTGATATCGAAAGGTTTGTATTCTATTACTAAAATTTTGTAACATCTTAACTTACAAAAATTAGAGTACCAGGAAATGAGAAACGTTTAATATCCAATGTGTCGTGATGTTATTTTAAGAGAGTTGTAATCATTGCAAATGAGTTGAAATAATTGAATCTTCATTTACAAACTTTAAATAATCTAATTCAACAACTTTCTAGTGTGAATTATCAATGTTTTCGATCTTTCTGTAATGATAAATTTAAAAATGTGTGTGGGACCAAACCAACCCAAAAGCATTGGATCTCACCAGAACTCCAAAGTTAAATGTGTTTGGGCGAGAGTAGTACTAAGATGGGTGACCTCTTGAGAAGTCCTTGCGTTGCACATCTTTATGCATCATGGTAGGATGGTCTTTTTGTAAATCAAACACACACTAAGAGACGACCCTATTATTCACAATGGTTTCCAAAATTAATGTCAAATATTGAATGACATCATGATCAAAATGTGCCATTATAACGTTGGTTGATATCGAAAGGGTCGTATTCTCTTACTAAAATTTTGTAACTTCTTAACTTCCATCAATTAGGGTACCAGGAAATGAGAAACGCTTAATATCCGTTGTGTCGTGATGTTTTTTTAAAAGAGTTGTATTCTTTGAAAATGAGTTGAAATAATTGGATCTTCAATGACAAACCTTAAATAATCAAATTCAACATGTTTCTAGTGTCAATTATCATAGTTTTCGTTCTTTTTGTAATGATGAATTTAATATTGAGTGTGGGACCATACCAACACAAAAGCACTAGATCTCATCTGAACTCCAAAGTTAATTGTGTTTTGGGGAGAGTAGTACTAAGACGGGTGACCTCTTGGGAAGTCCTTGTGTTGCATTTCTTTTTGCATCATGGTAGGATGGTCTTTTTGTAAATCAAACACACACTAAGAGACGACCCTATTATTGACAATGGTTTCCAAAATTAATGTCAAATATTGAATGACATCATGATCAAAATGTGCCCTTATAACGTTGGTTGATATCGAAAGGGTCGTATTCTCTTACTAAAATTTTGTAACTTCTTAACTTCCATAAATTAGGGTACTAGGAAATGAGAAACGTTTAATATCCGTTGTGTCGTGATGTTTTTTTAAAAGAGTTGTAATCTTTGAAAATGAGTTGAAATAATTGGATCTTCAATGACAAACCTTAAATAATCTAATTTAACATGTTTCTTGTGTCAATTATCATAGTTTTCGATCTTTCTGTAATGATGAATTTAATATCGAGTGTGGGACCATACCAACACAAAAGCACTAGATCTCATCTAAACTCCAAAGTTAAATGTGTTTGGGGGAGAGTAGTACTAAGATGGGTGATCTCTTGGGAAGTCCTTGTGTTGCACTCATTTTTGCATCATGGTAGGGAGGCCTTTTTGTAAATCAAACGCTCACTAAGAGACGACTCTATTATTGATAATGGTTTCCAAAATTAATGTCAAATATTGAATGACATCATGATCAAAATGTTCAATTATAATGGTGGTTGATATCGAAATGGTTGTATTCTATTACTACAATTTTGTAACAACTTAACTTACAACAATTAGAGTACCAGGAAATGAGAAACGTTTAATATCCGTTGTGTCGTGATGTTATTTTAAGAGAGTTGTAATCGTTGCAAATGAGTTGAAATAATTGTATCTTCATTGACAAACCTTAAATAATATAATTCAACAACTTTCTAGTGTGAATTATCAATGTTTTCGATCTTTCTGTAATGGTAAATTTAAAAATGTGTGTGGGACCATACCAACACGAAGGCGTTGGATCTCACCAGAACTCCAAAGTTAAATGTGTTTGGGCGAGAGTAGTACTAAGATGGTTGACCTCTTGGAAAGTCCTTGTGTTGCACTCCTTTTTGCATCATGCTAGGATGGTCTTTTTGTAAATCAAACACACATTAAGAGACGACCCTATTATTGATAATGGTTTCCAAATTTAATGTCAAATATTGAATGACATGATGATCAAAATGTGCCATTATAACGTTGGTTGATATCGAAAGGGTCGTATTCTCTTACTAAAATTTTGTTACTTCTTAACTTCCAACAATTAGGGTACCATGAAATGCGAAACGTTTAATATCCGTTGTGTCGTGATGTTTTTTTAAAAGAGTTGTAATCTTTGAAAATGAGTTGAAATAATTGGATCTTCATTGACAAACCTTAAATAATCTAATTCAACAAGTTTCTAGCGTTAATTATCATAGTTTTCGATCTTTCTGTAATGATGAATTTCATATTGTGTGTGCGACCAAACTAACACAAAAGCACTGGATCTCATCAAAACTCCAAAGTTAAATGTGTTTGGGCGAGAGTAGTACTAAGATGGGTGACCTCTTGCGAAGTCCTTGTGTTGCACTCCTTTTTGCATCATGGTAGGATGGTCTTTTTGTAAATCAAACACACACTAAGAGACAACCCTATTATTGATAATGGTTTCCAAAATTAATGTCAAATATTGAATGACATCATGATCAAAATGTGCCATTATAACGGTGGTTGATATCGAAAAGTTTGTATTCTATTACTAAAATTTTGTAACATCTTAACCTACAACAATTAGAGTACCGGGAAATGAGAAATGTTTAATATCCGTTGTGTCGTGATGTTATTTTAAGAGAGTTGTAATCATTGCAAATGAGTTGAAATAATTGAATCTTCATTTACAAACTTTAAATAATCTAATTCAACAAGTTTATAGTGTGAATTATCAAAAATTTTGATCTTTCTGTAATGACAAATTTAGAAATGTGTGTGCGACCATACCAACACAAAAACATTGGATCTCATTAGGACTCCAAAGTAAAATGTGTTTGGGCGAGAGTAATACTAAGATGGGTGACCTCTTTGGAAGTTCTTGTGTTGCACTCCTTTTTGCATCATGGTAGGATGGTGTTTTTGTAAATCAAGCACACACTAAGAGACGACCCTATTATTGATAATGGTTTCGAAAATTAATGTCAAATATTGAATGACATCATGATCAAAATGTGCCATTCTAACGTTGGTTGATATCGAAAGAGTCGTATTCTCTTACTAAAATTTTGTAACTTCTTAACTTCCAACAATTAAGGTACCATGAAATGCGAAACGTTTAATATCCGTTGGGTCATGATGTTTTTTTAAAAGAGATGTAATCTTTGAAAATGAGTTGAAATAATGGGATCTTCATTGACATACCTTAAATAATCTAATTCAACAAGTTTCTAGTGTCAACTCTCATAGTTTTTGATCTTTCTGTAATGATGAATTTAATACAAAAACACTAGATCTCATTAGAACTCCAAAGTTAAATGTGTTCGGTCGAGAGTAGTATTAAGATGGGTGACCTTTTACAAACTTCAAATAATCTAATTCAACAACTTTTTAGTGTGAATTATCATAGTTTTCTATCTTTCTGTAATGATGAATTTAATAATTTGTGTTCAACCATACCAACACAAAAGTACTGGATCTCATCAGAACTTTAAAGTTAAATGTGTTTAGGCAAGAGTAGTACTAGGATGGGTGACCTGTTGGGAAGTCTTTGTGTTGCACTCCTTTCTGCATCATGATAGGACGGTATTTTTCTAAATCAAATACACACTAAGAGACAACCCTATTATTGATAATGGTTTCCAAAATTAATGTCATATATTGAATGACATCATGATCAAAATGTTCCATTATAACATTGGTTGATATCGAAAGGGTCATATTCTCTAGCTAAAATTTTGTAACTTCTTAACTTCCAACAATTAGGGTACCATGAAATGCGAAACATTTAATATCCGTTGTGTCGTGACGTTTTTTTAAAAGAGTTGTAATCTTTGAAAATGAGTTGAAATAATTGGATCTTCATTGACAAACCTTAAATAATCTAATTTAACAAGTTTCTATTGTCAATTATCATAGTTTTCGATCCTTATGTAATGACAAATTTAGAAATATGTGTGCGACCATACCAACACAAAAGCTCTCGATTTCATCAGAACTTCGAAGTTAAATGTGTTTAGGCGAGAATAGTACTAAGATGGGTGACCTCTTGGGAAGTCCTTGTGTCGCACTCCTTTTTGCATCATGGTAGGATGGTCTTTTTGTAAATCAAACACTCACTAAGAGACGACCCTATTATTGATAATGGTTTCCAAAATTAATGTCAAATATTGAATGACATCATGATCAAAATGTTCTATTATAACGTTGGTTGATATCGAAAGGGTCGTATTCTCTTACTAAAATTTTATAACTTCTTAACTTCCAACAATTAGGGTACCATGAAATGCGAAACGTTTTATATCCGTTGTGTCGTGATGTTTTTTTAAAAGGGTTGTAATCTTTGAAAATGAGTTGAAATAATTGGATCTTCATTGACAAACCTTAAATAATCTAATTTAACAAGTTTCTATTGTCAATTATCATAGTTTTCGATCTTTTTGTTACGACAAATTTAGAAATATGTGTGCGACCAAACCAACGCAAAAGCATTGGATTTCATCAGAACATCAAAGTTAAATGTGTTTGGGCGAGAGTAGTACTAAGGTGGGTGACCTCTTGGGAAGTCCTTGTGTTGCACTCCTTTTTGCATCATGGTAGGACGTTATTTTTGTAAATCAAATACACACTAATAGATGACCTTATTATTGATAATGGTTTCCAAAATTAATGTCATATATTGAATGACATCATGATCAAAATGTTCCATTATAACGTTGGTTGATATCGAAAGGGTCGTATTCTCTTACTAAAATTTTGTAACTTCTTCACTTCCAACAATTAGGGTACCATGAAATGCGAAACGTTTAATATCCGTTGTGTCGTGATGTTTTTTTAAAAGAGTTGTAATCTTTTAAAATGAGTTGAAATAATTGGATCTTCATTGACAAACCTTAAATAATCTAATTCAACAAGTTTCTAGTGTCAATTATCATAGTTTTCAATCTTTCCATAATGACAAATTTAGAAATGTGTGTGCGACCATTCCAACATTAAAGTATTGGATCTCATCAGAATTCCAAAGTTAAATGTGTTTGGGCGAGAGTAGCACGAAGATGGGTGACCTCTTGGGAAGTCTTTGTGTCGCACTGCTTTTTGCATCATCGTAGGGAGGTCTTTCGGTAAATCAAACACTCACTAAGAGACGACCCTATTACTAACAATGGTTTCCAAAATTAATTTCAAATATTGAATGACATCATGATTAAAATGAGAAACGTTTAATATCCGTTGTATCGTGATGTTATTTTAAGAGAGTTGTAATCATTGCAAATGAGTTGAAATAATTGAATCTTCATTTACAAACTTTAAATAATCTAATTCAACAACTTTCTAGTGTGAATTATCAATGTTTTCCATCTTTCTGTAATGATAAATTTCGAAATGTGTGTGTGACCATACGAACACAAAAGCACTGGATGTCATCAAAACTCCAAAGTTAAATGTGTTATTAATTTTTTTGATCTTTATGTAATGATAAATTTAGAAATGTGTGTGCGACTGTACCAACACCAAAGCACTGGATTTCATCAAAACTTCAAAGTTAAATGTGTTTGTGCGAGAGTAGTACTAAGATGGGTGACCTCTTGGGAAGTCCTTGTGGTGCACTCCTTTTTGCATCATGGTAGGACGGTATTTTTGTAAATCAAATACACACTACGAGACGACCCTATTATTGATAATGGTTTCCAAAATTAATGTCAAATATTGAATGACATCATGTTCAAAAGGTTCCATTATAACGGTGGTTGATATCGAAAGGGTTGTATTCTATTACTAAAATTTTGTAACATCTTAACTTACAACAATTAGAGTACCAGGAAATGAGAAACGTTTAATATCCGTTGTGTCGTGATGTTATTTTGAGAGAGTTGTAATCATTGGAAATGAGTTGAATTAATTGGATCTTCATTGACAAACCTTAAATAATCTAATTCAACAAGTTTCTAGTGTCAATTACCGTAGTTTTCGATCTTTCTGTAATGATGAATTTAAGTTTGTGTGTGTGACCATACCAACACAAAAGCACTGGATCTAATCAAAACTCCAAAGTTAAATGTGTTTGGGCGAGAGTAGTACTAAGATGGGTGACCTCTTCGGAAGCCCTTGTGTTGCATAGCTTTTTGCATCATGGTAGGATGCTCTTTTTGTAAGTCAAACACACACTAAGAGACGACCCTATTATTGATAATGGTTTCCAAAATTAATGCCATATATTGAATGACATAATGATCAAAATGTTCCATTATAACGGTGGTTGATATCGAAAGGGTTGTGTTCTATTACTAAAATTTTCTAACATCTTAACTTACAACAATTAGAGTACGAGGAAATGAGAAACGTTTAATATCAGTTGTGTCGTGATGTGATTTTATGAGAGTTGTAATCATTGCAAATGAGTTGAAATAATTGGATCTTCATTTACAAACTTTAAATAATCTAATTCAACAAGTTTCTAGTGTCAATTATCAATGTTTTCGATCTGTCTGTAATGATAAATTTAAAAATCTGTGTGCGACCATACCAACACAAAAGCACTGGATCTCATCAAAACTCCAAAGTAAATTGTGTTTGTGCGAGAGTAGTGCTAAGATGTGTGACCTCTTGGGAAGTCCTTGTGTTGCACTCCTTTTTGAATCATGGTAGCGAGGTCTTTTTGTAAATCAAACACTCACTAAGAGACGACCCTATTGTTGATAATGGTTTCCAAAATTAATGTCAAATATTGAATGACATCATGATAAAAATGTTCTATTATAACGGTGGTTGATATCGAAAGGGTTGTATTCTATTACTAAAATTTTGTAACATCTTAACTTACAACAATTAGAGTACTAGGAAATGAGAAACGTTTAATATCCGTTGTGTCGTGATGTTATTTTAAGAGAGTTGTAATCATTGCAAATGAGTTGAAATAATTGCATCTTCATTTACAAACTTTAAATAATCTAATTCAACAAGTTTCTAGTGTCAATTATCAATGTTTTCGATCTATCTGTAATGATAAATTTAATAATCAATGTGTGACCGTACCAACACAAAAGCATTGAATTTCATTAGAACTCCAATGTTAAATGTGTTTGGGCGAGAGTAGTACTAAGATAGGTGATCTCTTGGGAAGTCCTTATGTTGCACTTCTTTTTGCATTATGGTAGTATGGTATTTTTGTAAATCAAATACACACTATGAGACGACCCTATTATTGATAATGGTTTCCAAAATTAATGTCATATATTGAATGACATCATGATCAAAATGTTCCATTATAACGGTGGTTGATATCGAAAGGGTTGTATTTTATTACTAAAATTTTGTAACATCTTAACTTACAACGATTAGAGTACCAGGAAATGAGAAACGTTTAATATCCGTTGTGTCGTGACGTTATTTTAAGAGAGTTGTAATCATTGCAAATGAGTTGTAATAATTGGATCTTCATTTACAAACTTTAAATAATCTAATTCAACAACTTTCTAGTGTGAATTATCAATGTTTTCGACCTGTCTATAATGATAAATTTAGAAATGTGTGTGCGACCATACCAACACAAAAGCATTGGACCTTATCAGAACTATAAAGTTAAATGTGTTTGGGCGTGAGTAGTACTACGATGGGTGTCCTCTTGGGAAGTCCTTGTGTTGCACTCCTTTTTGCATCATGGTAGGGTGGCCTTTTGTAAATCAAACAATCACTAAGAGCCGACCCTATTATTGATAATGGTTTCCAAAATTAATGTCAAATATTGAATGACATCATGATCAAAATGTGCCATTATAACGTTGGTTGATATCGAAAGGGTCGTATTCTCTTAATAAAATTTTGTAACTTCTTAACTTCCAACCATTAGGGTACCATGAAATGCGAAACGTTTAATATTTGTTGTGTCGTGATGTTTTTTTAAAAGAGTTGTAATCTTTGAAAATGAGTTGAAATAATTGGATCTTCATTGACAAACCTTAAATAATCTAATTCAACAACTTTCTAGTGTCAATTATCATAGTTTTCGATCTTTCTGTAATGACAAATTTAGAGATGTGTGTGCAACCATACCAACACAAAAACACTAGATCTCATCAGATCTCCAAAGTTAAATGTGTTTGGGCGAGAGTAGTACTAAGATGGGTGACCTCTTGGGAAGTCCTTGTGTTGCACTACTTTTTGCATCATGGTAGGGAGGTCTTTTTGTAAATCAAACATCACTAAGAGACGACCCTATTATTGATAATGGTTTCCAAAATTAATGTCAAATATTAAATGACATCATGATCAAAATGTTCCTTTATAACGGTGGTTGATATCGAAAGGGTTGTATTCTATTATTAAAATTTTGTAACATCTTAACTTACAACAATTAGAGTACCAGGAAATGAGAAACGTTTAATATCCGTTGTGTCGTGATGTTATTTTCAGAGAGTTGTAATAATTGGAAATGAGTTGAAATAATTGGATCTTCATTGACAAACCTTAAATAATCTAATTCAACAAGTTTCTAGTGTCAATTATCATAGTTTTCGATCTTTCTGTAATGATGAATTTAATATTATGTGTGCGACCATACCAATACAAAAGCACTGGATCTCATCAGAACTACAAAGTTAAATGTGTTTTGGCGAGAGTAGTACTAAAATGGGTGACCTCTTGGGAAGTCCTTGTGTTGCACTCCTTTTTGCATCATGGTTGGATGGTCTTTTTGTAAATCAAACACACACTAAGAGACGACCCTATTATTGTTAATGGTTTCCAAAATTAGTGTCATATATTGAATGACATAATGATCAAAATGTTCCATTATAACGGTGGTTGATATCGAAAGGTTTGTATTCTCTTACTAAAATTTTGTAACGTCTTAACTTACAACAATTAGAGTACCAGGAAATGAGAAACGTTTAATATCCGTTGTGTCGTGATGTTTTTTTAAGAGAGTTGTAATCATTGCAAATGAGTTGAAATAAATGGATCTTCTTTTACAAGCTTTAAATAATCTAATTCAACAATTTTATAGTGTGAATTATCAAAAATTTTGATCTTTCTATAATGACAAATTTAGAAATGTGTGTGCGACCATACCAATACAAAAACATTGGATCTCATCAGGACTCCAAAGTTAAATGTGTTTGGGCGAGAGTAGTACTAAGATGGGTGACCTCTTGGGAAGTCCTTGTGTTGCACTCCTTTTTGCATCATGGTAGGATGGTCTTTTTGTAGATCAAACACACACTAGGAGACGACCCTATTATTGATATCGGTTTCCAAAATTAAAGTCAAATGTTGAATGACAACATGATCAAAATGTGCCATTATAACGTTGGTTGATATCGAAAGGGTAGTATTCTCTTACTAAAATTTTGTAACATCTTAACTTACAACAATTAGAGTACCATGAAATGAGAAACGTTTAATATCCGTTGTGTCGTGATGTTTTTTTAAGAGAGTTGTAATCATTGCAAATGAGTTGAAATAAATGGATCTTCATTTACAAACTTTAAATAATCTAATTCAACAAGTTTCTTGTGTTAATTATCATACTTTTCGATCTTTCTGTAATGACAAATTTAGAAATGTGTGTGCGGCCATACCGACACCAAAGCACGGGATCTCATTAGAAGACCAAAGTTAAATGTGTTTGGGCGAGAGTAGTACTAAGATGGGTGACCTCTTGGGAAGTCCTTGTGTTGCAATTCAACAACTTTCTAGAGTGAATTATCATAGTTTTCGATCTTTCTGTAACGACAAATTTAGAAATGAGTGTGCGACCATACCAACACAAAGGCACTGGCTCTCATGGTAGGATGGCCTTTTGTAAATCAAACACTCACTAAGAGACGACCCTATTATTGATAATGGTTTCCAAAATTAATGTCAAGTATTGAATGACATCATGATCAAAATGAGCCATTATAATGTTGGTTGATATCGAAATGGTTGTATTCTATTACTAAAGTTTTGTAACATCTTAACTTACAACAATTAGAGTACCAGGAAATGAGAAACGTTTAATATCCGTTGTGTCGTGATGTGATTTTAAGAGAGTTGTAATCATTGCGAATGAGTTGAAATAATTGGATCTTCATTTACAAACTTTAAATAATCTAATTCAACAAGTTTCTAGTGTCAATTATCAATGTTTTCGATCTATCTGTAATGATAAATTTAAAAATCTGTGTGCGACCATACCAACACAAAAGCACTGGATCTCATCAAAACTCCAAAGTAAATTGTGTTTGTGCGAGAGTAGTGCTAAGATGTGTGACCTCTTGGGAAGTCCTTGTGTTGCACTCCTTTTTGAATCATGGTAGCGATGTCTTTTTGTAAATCAAACACTCACTAAGAGACGACCCTATTATTGATAATGGTTTCCAAAATTAATGTCAAATATTGAATGACATCATGATCAAAATGTTCTATTATAACGGTGGTTGATATCGAAAGGGTTGTATTCTATTACTAAAATTTTGTAACATCTTAACTTACAACAATTAGAGTACTAGGAAATGAGAAACGTTTAATATCCGTTGTGTCGTGATGTTATTTTAAGAGAGTTGTAATCATTGCAAATGAGTTGAAATAATTGCATCTTCATTTACAAACTTTAAACAATCTAATTCAACAAGTTTCTAGTGTCAATTATCAATGTTTTCGATTCATCTGTAATGATAAATTTAAAAATCTATGTGCAACCATACCAACACAAAAGTAGTGGATTTCGTTAGAACTTCAAAGTTAAATGTGTTTGGGTGAGAGTAGTACTAAGATGGGTGACCTCTTGAGAAGTACTTGTGCTGCACTCCTTTTTGCATTATGTGGTTAATATCGAAAGGGTTGTATTTTATTACTAAAATTTTGTAACATCTTAACTTACAACGATTAGAGTACTAGGAAATGAGAAACGTTTAATATCTGTTGTGTCGTGACGTTATTTTAAGAGAGTTGTAATCATTGCAAATGAGTTGTAATAATTGGATCTTCATTTACAAACTTTAAATAATCTAATTCAACAACTTTCTAGTGTGAATTATCAATGTTTTCGATCTGTCTATAATGATAAATTTAGAAATGTGTGTGCGACCATACCAACACAAAAGCATTGGACCTTATTAGAACTATAAAGTTAAATGTGTTTGGGCGTGAGTAGTACTAAGATGGGTGTCCTCTTGGGAAGTCCTTGTGTTGCACTCCTTTTTGCATCATCGTAGGGTGGCCTTTTGTAAATCAAACAATCACTAAGAGCCGACCCTATTATTGATAATGGTTTCCAAAATTAATGTCAAATATTGTATGACATCATGATCAAAATGTGCCATTATAACGTTGGTTGATATCGAAAGGGTCGTATTCTCTTACTAAAATTTTGTAACTTCTTAACTTCCAACCATTAGGGTACCATGAAATGCGAAACGTTTAATATCTGTTGTGTCGTGATGTTTTTTAAAAAGAGTTGTAATCTTTGAAAATGAGTTGAAATAATTGGATCTTCATTGACAAACCTTAAATAATCTAAGTCAACAACTTTCTAGTGTCAATTATCATAGTTTTCGATCTTTCTGTAATGACAAATTTAGAGATGTGTGTGCAACCATACCAACACAAAAACACTAGATCTCATCAGATCTCCAAAGTTAAATGTGTTTGGGCGAGAGTAGTACTAAGATGGGTGACCTCTTGGGAAGTCCTTGTGTTGCACTCCTTTTTGCATCATGGTAGGATGGTCTTTTTGTAAATCAAACACACACTAAGAGACGACCCTATTATTGATAATGGTTTCCAAAATTAATGTCAAATATTGAATGACATCATGATCAAAATGTGCCATTATAAAGTTGGTTGATATCGAAAGGGTCGTATTCTATTACTAAAATTTTGTAACTTCTTAACTTCCAACAATTAGGGTACCATGAAATGCGAAACGTTTAATATCCGTTGTGTCGTGATGTTTTTTTAAAAGAGTCGTAATCTTTGAAAATGAGTTGAAATAATTGGATCTTCGTTCACAAACTTTAAATAATCTAATTCAACAAGTTTCTAGTGTCAATTATCATAGTTTTCGATCTTTCTGTAATGATGAATTTAATAATGTGTGTGTGACCATACCAGCACAAAAGCGCTGGACCTCATCAGAACTCCAAAGTTAAATGTGTTTGGGCGAGAGTAGTAATAAGGTGGGTGACCTCTTGGGAAGTCCTTGTGTTGCACTACTTTTTGCATCGTGGTAGGGAGGTCTTTTTGTAAATCAAACATCACTAAGAGACGACCCTATTATTGATAATGGTTTCCAAAATTAATGTCAAATATTAAATGACATCATGATCAAAATGTTGCATTATAACGGTGGTTGATATCGAAAGGGTTGTATTTTATTACTAAAATTTTGTAACATCTTAACTTACAACAATTAGAGTACCAGGAAATGAGAAACGTTTAATATCCGTTGTGTCGTGATGTTATTTTCAGAGAGTTGTAATCATTGGAAATGAGTTGAAATAATTGGATCTTCATTGACAAACCTTAAATAATCTAATTCAACAAGTTTCTAGTGTCAATTATCATAGTTTTCGATCTTTCTGTAATGATGAATTTAATATTATGTGTGCGACCATACCAACACAAAAGTACTGGATCTCATTAGAACTACAAAGTTAAATGTGTTTTGGCGAGAGTAGTACTAAAATGGGTGACCTCTTGGGAAGTCCTTGTGTTGATATCGAAAGGGTTGTATTCTCTTAATAAAATTTTGTAACTTCTTAACTTCCAACAATTAGGGTACGATGAAATGTGAAACGTTTAATATCCGTTGTATCGTGATGTTTTTTTAAAAGAGTTGTAATTTTTGAAAATGGGTTGAAATAATTGGATATTCATTGACAAACTTTAAGTAATCTAATTCAACAAGTTTTAGTGTCAATTATCATAGTTTTCGATCCTTCTTAACTTACGACAATTACAATACCATGAAATGAGAAACGTTTAATATCGGTTGTGTCGTGATGGTTTTTTAAGAGAGTTGTAATCATTACAAATGAGTTGAAATAAATGGATCTTCTTTTACAAGCTTTAAATAATCTAATTCAACAAGTTTATAGTGTGAATTATCAAAAATTTTGATCTTTCTGTAATGACAAATTTAGAAATGTGTGTGCGACCATACCAACACAAAAACATTGGATCTCATTAGGACTCCAAAGTTAAATGTGTTTGGGCGAGAGTAGTACTAAGATGGGTGACCTCTTGGGAAGTCCTTGGGTTGCACTCCTTTTTGCATCATGGTAGGATGGTCTTTTTGTAAATCAAACACACACTAAGAGACGACCCGATTATTGATATCGGTTTCCAAAATTAAAGTCAAATGTTGAATGACAACATGATCAAAATGTGCCATTATAACGTTGGTTGATATCGAAAGGGTAGTATTCTCTTACTAAAATCTTGTAACATCTTAACTTACAACAATTAGAGTACCATGAAATGAGAAACATTTTATATCCGTTGTGTCGTGATGTTTTTTTAAGAGAGTTGTAATCATTGCAAATGAGTTGAAATAAATGGATCTTCATTTACAAACTTTAAATAATCTAATTCAACAAGTTTCTAGTGTGAATTATCATACTTTTCGATCTTTTTGTAATGACAAATTTAGAAATGTGTGTGCGACCATACCGACACCAAAGCACGGGATCTCATTAGAAGACCAAAGTTAAATGTGTTTGGGCGAGAGTAGTACTAAGATGGGTGACCTCTTGAGATGTCTTTGTGTTGCAATTCAACAAGTTTCTAGAGTGAATTATCATAGTTTTCGATCTTTATGTAATGACAAATTTAGAAATGAGTGTGCGACCATACCAACACAAAGGCACTGGCTCTCATGGTAGGATGGCCTTTTGTAAATCAAACACTCACTAAGAGACGACCCTATTATTGATAATGGTTTCCAAAATTAATGTCAAGTATTGAATGACATCATGATCAAAATGAGCCATTATAACGTTGGTTGATATCGAAAGGGTTGTATTCTATTACTAAAATTTTGTAACATCTTAACTTACGACAATTAGAATACCATGAAATGAGAAACGTTTAATATCCGTTGTGTCGTGATGTTTTTTTAAGAGAGTTGTAATCATTGCAAATGAGTTGAAATAAATGGATATTCATTTACAAACTTTAAATAATCTAATTCAACAAGTTTCTAGTGTGAATTATCATAGTTTTTGATCTTTCTGTATTGACAAATTTAGAAATGTGTGTGCGACCATACCAACACAAAAGCACTGGATCTCGTCAGAACTCCAACGTTAAATGTGTTTGGGCGGGAGTAGTACTAAGATGCGTGACCTCTTGGGAAGTCCTTGTGTTGCACTCCTTTTTGCATCATGGTAGGATGGTCCTTTTGTAAATCGAACACTCACTAAGAGACGACCCTATTATTGATAATGGTTTCCAAAATTAATGTCAAATGTTGAATGACATCATGATCACAATGTGCCATAATAACGTTAGTTGATATCGAAAGGTTTGTATTCTCTTACTAAAATTTTGTAACATCTTAACTTACAACAATTAGAGTACCATGAAATGAGAAACGTTTAATGTCCGTTGTGTCGTGCTGTTTTTTTAAGAGAGTTGTAATCATTGCAAATGAGTTGAAATAATTGGAACTTTATTTACAAACTTTAAATAATCCAATTCAACAAGTTTCTAGAGTGAATTATCATAGTTTTCGATCTTTTTGTAATGACAAATTTAGAAATGTGTGTGCGACCATACCAACACGAAAGCACTGGATCTTGTCAGAACTCTAACGTTAAATGTGTTTGTGCGAGAGTAGTACTAATATGGGTGACCTCTTGGGAAGTCCTTGTGTTGCACTCCTTTTTGCATCATGGTAGGATGGTCCTTTTGTAAATCGAACACTCACTAAGAGACGACCCTATTATTGATAATGGTTTCCAAAATTAATGTCAAATATTGAATGACATCATGATCAAAATGTGCCGTTATAACGGTGGTTGATATCGAAAGGGTTTTATTCTCTTACTAAAATTTTGTAACATCTT
Source organism: Cymodocea nodosa (assembly GCA_036874045.1). Lineage (NCBI taxonomy): Eukaryota > Viridiplantae > Streptophyta > Magnoliopsida > Alismatales > Cymodoceaceae > Cymodocea > Cymodocea nodosa. The sequence continues at coordinate 10,110,153 of CM072335.1, forward strand.
AACTTACAACAATTAGAGTACCATGAAATGAGAAACGTTTAATATCTGGTGTGTCGTGCTATTTTTTTAAGACAGTTGTAATCATTGCAAATGAGTTGAAATAATTGGATCTTTATTTACAAACTTTAAATAATGCAATTCAACAAGTTTCTAGTGGAATTATCATAGTTTTCGATCTTTATGTAATGACAAATTTAGAAATGTATTTGCGACCATACCAACACGAAAGCATCGGATCTCATCAGAACTCCAAAGTTAAATGTGTTTGGGCGAGAGTAGTACCTAGATGGGTCACCTCTTGGGAAGTCCTTTTGTTGCACTCCATTTTGCAACATGGTAGGATGGTCTTTTTGTAAATCAAACTCTCACTAAGTGACGACCCTATTATTGATAATGGTTTCCAAAATTAATGACATATATTGAATGACATCATGATCAAAATGTGCCATTATCACGGTGGTTGATATCGAAAGGGTTGTATTCTCTTACTAAAATTTTGTAACATCTTAACTTACAACAATTAGAGTACCATGAAATGAAAAACGTTTAATATATGTTGTGTCGTGCTGTTTTTTTAAGAGAGTTGTAATCATTGTAAATGAGTTGAAATAATTTGTTCTTTATTTACAAACTTTAAATAATCCAATTCAACAAGTTTCTAGTGTGAATTATCATAGTTTTCGATCTTTCTGTAATGACAAATTTAGAAATGTGTGTGCGACCATACCAACACAAAAGCACTAGATCTCATCATAACTCCAAAGTTAAATGTGTTTGGGCGAGAGTAGTGCTAAGATGGGTTGCCTCTCGGGAAATCCTTGTGTTGCACTCCATTTTGCATCATGGTAGGATGGTCTTTTTGCAAATCAAACTCTCACTAAGAGACGACTCCAATATTGATAATGGTTTCAAAAATTAATGACATATATTGAATGACATCATGATCAAAATGTGCCATTATAACGATGGTCAATATCGAAAGGGTTGTATTCTCTTACTAAAATTTTGGAACATCTTAACTTATAACAATTAGAGTACCATGAAGTGAGAAACGTTTAATATCTGGTTTGTCGTGGTATTTTTTAAGAAAGTTGTAATCAATGCAAATGAGTTGAAATAATTGGATCTTTATTTACAAACTTTAAATAATCCAATTCAACAAGTTTCTAGTGTGAATTATCATAGTTTTCGATCTTTCTGTAATGACAAATTTTGAAATGTGCGTGCAACCATACCAACACAAAATCACTGGATCTCATTAGAATTCAAAAGTTAAATGTGTTTGGGCGAGAGTAGTACTAAGATGGGTGACCTCTTGGGAAGTCCTTGTGTTGCACTCCTTTTTTCATCTTGGTAGGATGGTCTTTTTGTAAATCAAACTCTCACTAAGAGACGACCCTATTATTGATAATGGTTTCCCAAATTTGTGTCATATATTGAATGACATGATGATCAAAATGTGCCATTATAACGGTGGTTGATATCGAAAGGGTTGTATTCTATTACTAAAATTTTGTAAAATCTTAACTTACAACAATTAGAGTACCATGAAATGAGGAACGTTTAATATCCGTTGTGTCGTGTTTTTTTGAGAGAGTTGAAATTATTGTAAATGAGTTGAAATAATTCGATCTTCATTTACAAACTTTAAATAATCCAATTGAACAAGTTTCTAGTGTGAATTATCATAGTTTTCGATCTTTATGTAATGACAAATTTAAAAATGTGTGCGCGAGCATACCAACACAAAGCACTAGATCTCATCAGAACTCTAAAGTTAAATGTGTTGGGCGAGAGTAGTACTAAGATGGGTCACCTCTTGGGAAGTCCTTTTGTTGCACTCCATTTTGCATCATGGTAGGATGGTCTTTTTGTAATTGAAACTCTCATTAAGAGACGACCCTATTAATGATAATGGTTTCCAAAATTAATGTCATATATTGAATGACATCATAATCAAAATGTGCCATTATAATTGTTGTCGATATCGAAAGGGTTGTATTCTCTTACTAAAATTTTGTTACATCTTAGCTTACAACAATTAGAGTACCATGAAATGAGAAACGTTTAATATCCATTGTGTCGTGATGTTTTTTTGAGGAAGTTGTAATCATTTCAAATGAGTTGAAATAATTGGATCTTCATTTACAAACTTTAAATAAACCAATTCAACAAGTTTTTAGTGTGAATTATCATAGTTTTCGATCTTTCTGTAATGACAAATTTAGAATTGTGTGTGCGAGTGTACCAACACAAAAGCACTGGATCTCATCAGAACTCCAAAGTTAAATGTGTTTGGGCGAGAGTAGTACTAAGATGGGTCACCTCTTGGGAAGTCCTTTTGTTCCACTCCATTTTGCATCATGGTAGGATGGTCTTTTTGTAAATGAAACTCTCACTAAGAGACGACCCTATTAATGATAATGGTTTCCAAAATTAATGTCATATATTGAATGACATCATGATCAAAATGTGACATTATAACGGTGGTCGATATCGAAAGGGTTGTATTCTCTTACTAAAATTTTGTAACATCTTTACTTACAACAATTAGAGTACCATGAAGTGAGAAACGTTTAATATCTGTTTTGTCGTGGTGTTTTTTTAAGAAAGTTGTAATCAATGCAAATGAGTTGAAATAATTGGATCTTTATTTACAAACATTAAATAATCCAATACAACAAGTTTCTAGTGTGAATTATCATAGTTTTCGATCTTTCTGTAATGACAAATTTAGAAATGTGTGTGCAACCATACCAACACAAAACCACTGGATCTCATCAGAACTCCAAAGTTAAATGTGTTTGGGCCAGAGTAGTACTAAGATAGTTGACCTCTTGGGAAGTCCTTGTGTTGCACTCCATTTTGCATCATGGTAGGATGGTCTTTTTGTAAATAAAACTCTCACTAGGAGACGACTCCATTATTGATAATGGTTTCAAAAATTAATGTCATATATTGAATGACATCATGATCAAAATGTGCCATTATAACGGTGGTCAATATCGAAAGGGTTGTATTCTCTTACTAAAATTTTGTAACATCTTAACTTACAACAATTAGAGTACCATGAAATGAGAAAGGTTTAATATCTGTTGTGTCGTGGTGTTTTTTTAAGAAAGTTGTAATCAATGCAAATGATTTGAAATAATTGGATCTTTATTTACAAACTTTGAATAATCCTATTCAACAAGTTTCTAGTGTGAATTATCATAGTTTTCGATCTTTCTATTATGACAAATTTAGAAATGTGCGGGCAACCATACCAACACAAAATCACTGGATTTCATCAGAACTCCAAAGTTAAATGTGTTTGGGCTAGAGTAGTATTAAGATGGGTGACCTTTTGGCAAGTCCTTGTGTTGCACTGCTTTTTACGTCATGGTAGGATGGTCTTTTTGTAAATCAAACTCTCACTAAGAGACGACCCTATTATTGATAATGGTTTCCAAAATTAATGTCATATATTGAATGACATCATGATCAAAATGTGCCATTATAACGGTGGTTGATATCGAAAGGGTTGTATTCTCTTACTAAAATTTTGTAACATCTTAACTTACAACAATTATAGTACCATGAAATGAGAAACGTTTAATATACGTTGTGTCGTGGTGTGTTTTTAAGAGAGTTGTAATCATTGCAAATGAGTTGAAATAATTGGATATTTATTTAGAAACTTTGAATAATCCAATTCAACAACTTTCTAGTGTGAATTATCATAGTTTTCGATCTTTCTGTAGTGACAAATTTAGAAATGTGTGTGCGACCATACTAACACAAAAGCATTGGATCTCATTAGAACTCTAAAGTTAAATGTGTTTAGGCAAGAGTAGTACTAAGATGGGTGACCTCTTTGGAAGTCCTTGTGTTGCACTCCTTTTTGCGTCATGGTAGGATGGTCTTTTTGTAAATGAAACTCTCACTAAGAGACGACCCTGTTATTGATAATGGTTTCCAAAATTAATGTCATATATTGAATGACATCATGATCAAAATGTGCCATTATAACGGTAGTTGATATCGAAAGGGTTGTATTTTATTACTAAAATTTTATGTCTTAACTTACAACAATCTAAGTACCATGAAATGAGAAACGTTTAATATCCCTAGTGTCGTATTGTTTTTTTAAGAGAGTTGTAATCATTGGAAATGAGTTGAAATAATTGGATCTTTATTTACAAACTTTAAATAATCCAATTCAACTAGTTTCTAATTTGAATTACCATAGTTTTCGATCATTCAGTAATGACAAATTTAAGAATGTGGGTGCGATCATACCAACACATAAGAACTGCATCCCATCAGAACTCCCAAGTTAAAGGTGTTTGGGTGAGAGTTGTACTGAGATGGGTGACCTTTTGTTGCACTACTTTTTGCATCATGGTAGGATGGTCTTTTTGTAAATCAAACTTTCACTAAGAGACGACCCTACTACTGATAATTGTTTCCAAAATTAATGCCATATATTGAATGACATCACAATCAACATGTGCTATTATAACGGTGGTTGATTTCGTAAGGGTTGTATTCTCATACTAAAATTTTGTAACATCTTAACTTACAACAGTCAGTGTACCATTAAATGAGAAATGTTTAATATCCTTTGTACCGTGTTGTTTTTTTAAGAGATTTGTAATGATTGCAAATGAGTTGTAATAATTGGATCTTTATTTACAAACTTTAAATAATCCAATTCTACTAGTTTCTAGTGTGAATTAAAATAGTTTTCTATCTTTCTGAATTGACAAATTCAAAAATGTGGGTGTGACCATACCAACACAAATGCATTAAATCTCATCAAAAGTCCAAAGTTAAATGTGTTTGGGCGAGAGTAGTACTAAGATGGGTGACCTCTTTGGAAGTCCATTAACTTTCTTGATTTAAGGCTCAAGTTGGTTTAATGCTTTTAGAATGTTTAAAATCAAATAGGTTGAAAAATCTAAGGTAAGATGGCTACTGGAAATGGTAATTTTTCTTTATATGAAGTCCAAAATCTTAATCGTCCTCCTTTATTTGATGGAATACATTTTGAATATTGGAAATATAGGATGACTGTTTTTCTTCAAAGTATAGATCATAAGTTGTGGTTCATGATTTCTAAACCATATACTCCGTTAACTACTCCTTATAATACTTGGACAATTACTGAAAAAGAAAATGAAACTATGAATGCTAAGGGCTTAAATATTTTATTTTGTGCATTGAGTTATGAACAGTTCAGTAAAGTGTCAGCATGTAAATCTGCTTATGAGGTGTGGCATGCATTAGAAGATTCACATGAAGGTACTTCTCAAGTTAAAGAGACAAAAATAAACATGTTGATTCATAAGTATGAACTCTTTAAGATGCATGAAGATAAAAATATTTCTGAGATGTTTTCCAGATTTCTTGATATCATAAACTCTTTAAAATGTTTAGGAAAGAATTTTGAACAGAAGGATTTGGTGAGGAAAATTCTCAGATCCCTAAGTTCTAAATGGTCTCAGAAAGTAACATCAATTGAGGAATCACGAGATTTAAATGTTTATACTATGAATGAACTTATAGGAAATTTAACAGCTTATGAAGTTCAATTAAATGAATCACTGAGTCACAACAAACTAAAAATGAAGAAATAAATAGCCTTCAAAATTAATTTAGATTCTGATATATCTACTGATTCTGACGAGGATTTGATTTTGCTGACTAAGAAATTCAAGAAAGTATGGAAAGCTAGGAAACAGCAAAGGAACAAAAATGATAAACCCTCAACGTCAAAATCATTGAATGACAAGAATTCTTCATCCAGAAAGTATGTATGTTACAACTATAAGAAACCTAGACATCTTTCTCCAGATTGTCCTATGAGGAAAAATGAAAAGCAAAGTAGGACAAATCAGAAGAAGACGGCTTAGAAAACTCAGAAAAAGTTTTACAAGAAAAAGGCTTTGAAGGTCACTTGGGATGACACGTCTGAAGAGTTTGAATCTGAGGAATCAACATCAAAATCTTCACATTCAGAAGGAGAACAAGAGTTAGAAGACGTTGCTCATGTCTACTTCATGGCAGATGAGTCTGAGGTAATATCTGATCCTGAAAGTCATTCAGATTTCAACTTTGATGAATTATTATGTGCTTATCATGCATTATTACAAAAACTTAAAGTATGTAAACTGGAAAATAAGAATATTAGAAAATCTTCATCCATTATGGAAGAAGAAAATTGTTTCCTCTCTACTACTTTAGAAAAGTTTAAATGTGATAATGAAAATCATGTTAGAGATTTGCAAAAATTTAGATTTAATGAATGTATCTTGCATGAACAAATACAGAATATAAATGCTGAAAAATTAAAGATAGAATCTGAAAATGAAATGTTGAGAAACAATATAAATGAACTTGAATTAGAGATAGATAAATTAAAACTAAGAGAGCAAGATTTAAATTCTACCTTTGAGAAATGGAATTTAAGTCAAACTAAGTTAGACAAACTAACTAGTACCCCTGCGGTGTCTTATAAATTTGGCTTAGGATTTGATTATCCTGAATATCCTGAATCTCAAGCCAATAAAGGATTTATTAGTTGCAGTTCAAGTAAATCTATGACTAAAATTCCTTTTATTATGAAACAAGGTAATAAATATGTAGAAGTAGGTACTTCAAGGGATGAATCATGCAGTAATAATATAAATCAATGTGATTTGTCAAATTGTACTTCTAACATGACTATAAATGTTTCTTAAATTCTTGTTTCTTGTTCTAGAAATTCAGTTTCTAATGTTTCTAAAATTTCAGACAATTATAGTAAATTGAAAATTCAGAAACCTGAGCATGTAATTCAATACACTGGTATTAGACCAATTACTCATTCTGCATGTGATAAAACAAAAATTCTTGTGCAGAAAAGGATTTTGTATGTACGGAAAGTGTTAATACAAGTACAAAATCTTGGTATGAACTTAAAGAATTGTATAAGCATGACCAAAATAAATTAACATCTGATAAAAATATGTTTGGTCTTGATTGTACTACATCTGAAAGCAAAAAGAATGATTGCAAAAGCAATAATGCTATATGTGAGTATGAAGCTAATGATAAATCAATAGTACTTACAACTAATAAGAATATAAATGATAATGTTAAACTATTTTTAAACAAAAAGAAGAAATATATGTTTAATGAACTTGGTCCTCAACAACATTGGGTACCAAGAAAAAGTTTTTCTTAATTTGTGTTGCAGGAGGAAACAACATCAAAATGGATCTTAGACAGTGGAGCGTCAAGTCACATGACTGGAGAAAAAAGTCTATTACAAAATTTTACAAATACCATGAAAGTAAGTGTAACATTTGGAAATAAAAGCAAAGATAAAATCATAGGTATGGGCAATGTTCAAATAACTCCTACTTGTGTTATTTCAAATGTACTATATGTAGAAAACCTAGGATTTAATTTGCTGAGTGTCATAAAACTAACTGAAAATGGATATTATGTAGTGTTTGAAGATAATATATGCAAAATAATTGATAAAAATACAAATGAAATTAAGTTTATTGCTAAAAGAAAAGGTTATGTATGTATTTTATCTTTACCTTCTAGTGTAGTTGATTTAAATTCATGTTTGCTAGCTGAAACTAGTGATGCATATCTATGGTATAGAAGGATTGGGCATATAAATATGAGACTGTTACATCAACTATCTAGAAAACATTTAGTGAGAGGTTTACCAAAGATTAAATACTCAAAGAACTTTACTTGTGATGCATGTGAGTTAGGTAAACTTCAATAAAACTCTTTTAAATCCAAAATTGATATTTCAAGCAAGAGAGTCTTAGAACTTATACATATGGATCTATTTGGACTAACAAGAATTATGAGTCTTGGTGGTAAACGGTATGTATTTGTTTTAGTAGATGACTTCTCTAGATACACTTGGGTATATTTTCTAGCATCTAAGACAGAAGTTTTTGAAAAATTTAAAATGTTTTGCAATTTTGTTCAAAATGAGCAAAGTGTCTCTATTCAAAAACTTAGGAGTGATCATGGAACTGAATTTAATAATGATCAAATGGATAACTATTGTAATGAGCATGACATTGATCACAAATTTTCTTTTCCAAGAGCACTGTGTCAAAATGGTGTTGTTGAGAGAAAGAATAGATCACTTCAAGAAATGGCCAGAACTATGTTGAATGAACATAAGTTACCTCAAAATCTGTGGGCTGAAGCAGTAAATACAGCTTGTTATGTTATTAACAGAAGTCATTTAAGACCTCATGTTAATAAAACTCCTTTTGAAATTATGTTTAATAGGGTTCCAAAAATTTTCTATATGAAACCATTTGGCTACAAGTGTTTTATTCTTAATACTAAGGAAAAAAGGGATAAATTTCAAGCCAAATCAGATGAAGGAATTTTTGTAGGTTACTCTACTAGAAGTAAAGCCTATAGAGTATATAACAAGACTTCTAGGACTATTGAAGAAACCCTCCATGTAAGCTTCAATGAAAATTCTCTTAGAGAATCTCAATCTAAAGTTGATAATGATGATATGATCAATTTTCCAAATGAGTTAGAGATCAATAGAGAGATTGATGATTTATCTGAGAAAATCAAAAATATGAACTTAAATGATCAAACTAATGATGAAAGTGATGGACTTTCAGATGTTGATGAGAATATTGAGGAAAATCAGAGAAATTGGCGTTATTCTTCATCACATCCCATTACTCAAGTCGTTGGTAATATTAATGAGGGAGTTAAAACTAGAGCTTCAGTAAATTTAAATAGTATGTGTATGTTTGTTTCTATGGTGGAATCAAGGAATATACGAGAAGCATTATCTGATGAAAATTGGATAGTGGCAATGCAAGAAGAACTAAATCAATTCATCAGAAATGATGTATGGGAATTAGTTTCTCCACCAGAAAATCAGTCCATAATAGGTACAAAGTGGATCTTTAGAAACAAAACTAACGAAATTGGTCAAATTATAAGGAATAAAGCTAGATTAGTTGCACAAGGGTATACACAGGAAGAATGATTAGATTATGATGAAACATTTGCTCCTATGGCTAGGTTAGAAAGTATTAGAATATTATTGGCCTATGCTTGTTATATGGATTTTAAATTATATCAAATGGATGTAAAGAGTGCATTTCTAAATGGTTTAATTAATGAAAAAGTTTATGTAAAACAACCACCTGGATTTGAAGATATTAAAAATCCTGACTTTGTGTATAAATTGAAGAAAGCCTTATATGGTTTGAAGCAAGCACCTAGATCATGGTATGAAAGATTGTCTACTTTTTTAATAGAAAAAGGCTATGTGATGTGTAAAATGCTTAAACTCCACATAAATAAAAAGACAAATATTATTGATGATGTTGTTCACCTCATAGAATTTATATACTTATTATAAATATCTAAAGTAATATCTAAACTGCTGCTTAAGATACTATGTATTTATTGTAAAATCATAGTGGTATCTTATTGATTTTAAGTAGTTTATCAATTTTAATAGTTTTTACGATTTTAAGTGGAAGTGTAAATGAAAAACATTAAATACTTCTGACATTCTGAAATTTTGATTAAATGTTTTCTTTGAATCAAGGAAAATGCATATGATCATGCATAAATTTGACTTAATTGATTAAACTTGTAGAATAAGTTATATGTAACTCATCTTAAACTGTTAATCAAAAGTATAAGCTTATTGAAACTGATTCATATTCCCAGTATAATCATAGAAGTAAAAATTGTATGAGATTTGTGTTTTATTGCATCTGTATTAATGGAATACATATATACTGTGCTTAAAATGAAATGTGCTTACAAAGTAAAAATCTTTGATAGTTTATTGATCAGTTTGATCACGAGCCTTTTGTACTTGAGCAGATAGGTATGTAAGGATTGTTGTCCTGAAAAAGGATTCTTTAAATCTGGCAACCTAAGGTCCTCATCAGATCTGGGATTGTTGACTGAAAGCTCATTACACGGGTACATTAGAAAGCTCTTGTATGATTCAAGCTTTTCAAACTAACTTTTAAAGAAAATTATCAATATTTACTGTTTTGAAGAGAAAAAATTGTTTCATTAATTACAGATATCTTTGAATCGCATATTGTTTATACCAATATGATTACTGATTTATTGAATCAACATTAGTACTTTTGAAAACGTTTATTTGAGATACATTCTTTTATTCTCCTTGAATTAATTGAATTGAGTTCAAAGTTGTGTTTTGATTCATATACAGTAGGAATTGATTCTGGAAATCATTTTTGATGATGTTAGGATAACGGAAGTCTCTGAAAAGAAAATGTAAAAGTATAGTTATACTTAACATCTATTGTCACTACAAGTATATTTTGTATTTTGATTGAATATATTTGAAGTATATTTGTAGGGGGAGGATTAACAATGTCGAAAACAGATTAATATCATTCATAATACAACTCTTGGTTAATCTGAATTAATGTCCTCTTAAAATCTTAATGAAATAATTTAAAAAGACAAACAAACTATTTTAGATTCAAAGGACAAAAATGTTCGAATAGTTTGAAATGTTCTCAAGATAATGTTAAGTTTAGCATGTGTGTTGTTTTCGGAACGTTTTAGTTGGAAGCATCCAAAACTTGTATTAGTGTACTAACTAGACGTTATGTTAGATAAGGTAACGTGCAAAACTGCCTCTAGACAGCGTTTTACTCGTTAGGTTAGTTAACTCAATGAGTTATACTTGAATATTTCGGGTACCTTGATTGAATAAACTTTATTCAATATTTATTTAATTTCTAAACCCGACTTCTCTTCACGTTGAGTTATATGCCTAAAAACCCTATTTAAACACTTATTACACGGGGACTTAGGTTATTTGTAAACTTTGTTAAGAAAATCTTTCCCGCTTGTTGCTGTTACAACCTACAACGATGGTCTCCAAGTTCTACAAAGGTCGTGGAAGAGGAAAAGGCAAAAGCAGAAGAGATGCAAAAGGAAAAGAAATAGAGAATGATGAAGTTCCACGTACTTGGTTCAAGAAAATATTTCGAGTGGACAAAAGGTTAGAAGAACTTTATAGAGATTACTTCTTTTCTCAAGATATATTAGATGAAGTTAGACAAGAACTTCAACATACTGATGCAAGTATTACATACATGGGTATTCGAAGTAAATATGATAGAGAATACAGAATGAAATGTGCTGAGATTGCATTTTGGAACAGTATGCAAAATATTTGGAAAAAGGTGTAGGTTCATCAAATAGAACTCCTCAAACTCCTATAAACGGTACAAGACTACATGTATTTGAGGAAGAGCATGAATCAGCTATCCCTACTCCTTTATATTCAAAACAAGTAAAATCAGAAATTGTTGTAGACAAAACAAAAGTTGACAGTCTTCGAAAGGCCGTTGCAATAGAAAGTGCCTTAGAAGAATTAAAGTAGAAAACTTTTATGGAGCAATTTGAAAAGAAAACAGCAATACTTGAAAAGGAGAAACAAAAATGTTATAGAAGAAGGAAAGTCAAAAAAATTATGTCTAAGGAAACAAAGTCTATTGAAAAAGGAAAATCAGATGAAAATTTATTTCCAAAGGACAATGTATGTCTAGACATTGTACCTTATTGTGCATCTGATAAACTCATCAGTTCCGAACACACTAAAACTGATGAAGATAATGAGACTTTATTTTCCCTTGCTAGAAAACTTGAGAAGAAATCCAAGTCAAATATGAGCTCAAGTTTTTCTATTAGTACAAGTCCTGATGATGCAGAAATTGACAAATGAGAGCATCAGGCACTTGACATTGAACAAGTTATTGCAGATATAATTGACAATGTTGAGGCAGTAACTAGTTCAAAGGTTGAATTGTCTGGAGTAGTAGATATTGAAAATGTTAAGACTCCAGAAGAGCTAAAAGTTAACCAGCCTTCTACAGAATCTATAGAAGCAGAGTCTGAGAATTCACAGCATGAATCAATGGAAATATCTGTTGAATAAAATGAACAATTACAGATAGATACATCAGCTATAGAATTTGTGGAAAAATTGTACTCTAAACATTCTATAGAGACTGAACAGATGAATGTTGAGCATATTGACAATGTTCCTAACACTGTTGAAGCTGAAGAATCAAGCTTACCTGAGTAGCTTCAAGATAATATTTTGGAAGAGGAACAACATGACATTCATTTTGAAGAAGAGGTTCCTGAAGATGAATTAAACTCTAAATCACAACTTCAGGTATCACCTTCTTTGTGTACAATATTACAAATTCAAGGTAATGCAATTCATTTTAGATCTAAAGAAGCATTGCAGAAATACAATAATCTGATTACATGTTAGATTCTGCATGCTCGTCCAATAAAATTCAGAAATTTGATGGAAATAAGAGATTTGTTTGAGTTTCAAGGCCTCATTAAATTCTTGCCAGTAGGAACGAAATGGAAGCAATACACAGAGCTTATTGCAGCTTTTTATAGCAATCTGGACAAGAATGGAAATTTTCTGAAAACTCAAATAAATGAACAGGAGTTTATATTGTCTCTTGAGTTAATTTTTGAAGTTTTAGGATTAAAGAATGAAGGTGTTGTTGTTACCAACAGATTTGACATAATAAGACAATTGGAATGGAACATTCAGTCTTTATCAAAAATTCCAGATGTATATTTTGAAATGAGATTAATGGAAAATCTGAATGCAGAGGCAAGGTTTATTGCAAATATATTGCATGCAAATTTATTTCAGAGAGTTGGACATAATATGAAAGTCAGCAGAAGTTGTTTATATGCAACTTATAGCTTGCTGAATAGAATTCAAATCAATTGGTTTGATGTTTTCATTTCTCAACTACAGCATATGAGTTCAAAGTTATTTTATGGTGATGCTGTATGTAGACTCATTGCAAGCCAATTAAATTTATCTGACTGGCCCTCTGAAACTAAAGGCATGAGAGCATTTAATGTCAAAGATTTGCAAAAATTTCAGGCCATGCATAAACCTCAACGACAACAACGACAACAACCTGATACAGACCATATACAATAACAACAACAAAGTTATTCAGTTCAAGCAGAACAGCAAACCCAGCTACCTCCTGACTTAGATGTAGTGCTTAACGACATCAAAAATGATATTAGGCATCTAGGAGATAAAATATGTAATGCTATAAGTGATATACTTAGGAGGGGTCGATAACTGTTTTTGTTTGTTTCTGAATACAAAATGTAATGTTTGTATTACTTGTTTGATTCATTGAACAATACATTTTTCTGTAAATGTGTTCAATTATTATTCTTGTTTACAAAAATCGTTGTTGTAATTCTCTTATATACATATATATATTCTCTGTAATTATCTTTTTGATTAATGACAAAAAGGGGGAGAAATATTATAAAAAGATGATTATGATCTTAATTGCATATATCTATTATAAAAGGAGATGCTATTTAAATCGTTATTGTAATCTGATAAATGATAATTAGAAAACTAATACTTATATAATTATTGACATCTGAGAGTTTTAGTTCTAAGAGGTAAAATTTACACAAATAATAGAAATAAGCTTAAGTGAACTTAAGTCAACAAACAAGTTTGTTGAATTAAAAGTTAACCTAACGAAGGTGCTTTGTTGAGTTAAACATATTTCATAATTGATTTAATATGGTTTTGTTATCATCAAAAAGGGGGAGATTGTTGAGTATTTTTGTTTTGATGATGTGTGCTGAATGAAAATAATCATATTTGCTCAATTACTATTGCTTGTGAAAAGAAATTAAAATCATCAATTAATACAAAAAAAGCTTACGGATATAAATACTTGTTTGTATTGCATCTGAAGTTAATATCTAGTGGTCTCATTACATTAATTTCTCATTTAGCTAAACGTTAAGTTAACGTGTGTTTTTATTGAAAAGCATGATATGTTTTAATGTAATATATTCTGTATCATGAATAGTGCACGTTTAATATCCATTGTGTCGTGCTATTTTTTTAAGAGAGTAGTAATCATTGCAAATGAGTTGAAATAATTGGATCTTTATTTACAAACTTTAAATAATCCAATTTAACTTGTTTCTATTGGGAATTACCAAAGTTTTCGATATTTAAGTAATGACAAATTCAAAAATATCGGTGCGATCATAACAACACAAAAGCACTCGATCTCATCAAAACTCCAAATTTAAATGTGTTTGGGCGAGATTAGTACTAAGGTGGTTGACCTCTTGGGAATTCCTTGTGTTGCACTCCTTTTTGCATCATGGTAGGATGGCCTTTTTGTAAATCAAACTGTCACTAAGAGATGACCCTATTATTGTTAATGGCTTCCAAAATTAATGTCATATATTGAATGACATCATCATCAAAATGTGCCATTATAACGGTGGTTGATATCGAAAGGGTTGTATTCTCTTACTAAAATTTTGTAATATCTTAACTTACAACAATCAGAGTACCATGAAATGAGAAACGTTTAATATCCGTTGTGTCTTGCTATTTTTTTAGGAGAGTTGTAATTATTGCAAATGAGTTGAAATAATTGGATCTTTATTTACAAACTTTAAATGATCCAAGTCAACTAGTTTCTAGTGTGAATTATCATAGTTTTCGATCTTTCTATAATGACAAATTTAAAAATGTGGGTGCGACCATACCAATAGAAAAGTACTAGATCTCATTAGAACTCAAAAGTTAAATGTGTTTGGACGAGACTAGTACTAAGATGGGCGACCTCTTGGCAAGTCCTTGTGTTGCACTCTTTTTTGCATCATGGTAGGATGGCCTTTTTGTTTATCAAATTGTCACTAAGAGACGACCCTATTATTTATAATGGCTTCCAAAATTAATGTCATATATTGAATGACATCATGATCAAAATGTGCCATTATAACGTTGGTTGATATCGAAAGGGTTGTATTCTCTTACTAAAATTTTGAAACATCTTCACTTACAACAATCAGAGTACCATGAAATGAGAAACGTTTAATATCCGTTGTGTCGTGGTGTTTTTTTAAGAGAGTTGTAATCATTGCAAATGAGTTGAAATAATTGGATCTTTATTTACAAACTTTAAATAATCCAATTTAACTTGTTTCTGTTGTGAATTACCAATGTTTTCGATCTTTAAGTAATGACAAATTCAAAAATTTCGGTGCGATCATAACAACACAAAAGCACTCGATCTCATCAAAACTACAAAGTTAAAAGTGTTTGGGCGAGAGTAGTACTAAGATGGTTCACCTCTTGGGAATTCCTTGTGTTGCACTTCTTTTTGCATCATGATAGGATCGTCTTTTTGTAAATCAAACTGTCACTAAGAGACGACCCAATTATTGATAACGATTTACAAAATTAATGTCATATATTGAATGACATCATCATCAAAATGTGCCATTATAACGGTTGTTGATATCGAAAGCGTTGTATTCTCTTATTAAAATTTTGTAACATCTTAACTTACAACAATCAGAGTACCATGAAATGAGAAATGTTTAATATCCGTTGTGTCGTGCTATTTTTTTAAGAGATTTGTAATCATTGGAAATTAGTTGAAATAATTCGATCTTTATTTACAAACTTTAAATAATCTAATTCAACTAGTTTCTATTGTGAATTACCAAAGCTTTCGATCTATCATTAAATGCAAATTTATTATTTTGGGTGTAATCATACCAACACAAAACACTAGATTTTTTTAGAACTCCAAAGTTAAATGTGTTTGGGCGAGAGTAGAACTAAGATGCGTGACCTCTTGGGAAGTCCTTATGGTGCACTCTTTTTTGCATCATGGTAGGATGGACTTCTTGTATATCAAACTGTCACTAAGAGACGACCCTATTATTGATAATGACATCCAAAATTAATGTCATATATTGAATGACATCATGATAAAAATGTGCCATTATAACGGTGGTTGATATCGAAAGGGTTGTATTCTCTTACCAATATTTTGTAACATCTTAATTTACCAACTTTAAATAATCAGTGTACCATGAAATGAGAAACGTTTCATAACCGTGGTGTCATGCCATTTTTTTATGAGAGTTGTAATCGTTGCAAATGAGTTGAAATAATTTGATCTTTATTTACAAACTTTAAATAATCCAATTCAACTAGTTTCTAGTGTGAATTATCATAGTTTTCGATCTTTCTGTAATGACAAATTTATAATTGTGGGTGCGACCAAACCAACACAAAAGCACTAGACCTCATCAGAACTCCAAAGTTAAATGTGTTTGGGCGAGAGAAGTACTAAGAGGGTCGACCTCTTCGGAATTCCTTGTGTTGCACTCCTTTTTGCATCATGGTAGGATGGTCTTTTTGTAAATCAAACTGTCAGTAAGAGACGACCCTATTATTGATAACAGTTTCCAAAATTAATGTCATATATTGAATGACAACATCCTCAAAATGTGCCATTCTAACGTTGTTTGATATCGAAAGGGTTGTATTCTCTTTCCAAAATTTTGTAACATCTTAATTTACCACAATTAGCGTACCATGAAATGAGAAACGTTTAATATCTGTTGTGTCGTGCTGTTTTTTTAAGAGAATTGTAATCATTGCAAATGAGTTAAAATAATTGGATCTTTATTTACAAACTTTAAATAATCCAATTTAACTTGTTTCTTTTGTGAATTACCAAAGTTTTCGATCTTTAAATAATGACAAATTCAAAAATATCGGTGCAATCATAACTACACAAAAGCACTGGATCTTATCAAAACTCCAAATTTAAATGTGTTTGGGCGAGAGTTGTACTAAGATGGTTGACCTTTTCGGAATTCCTTGTGTTGCACTTCTTTTTTCATCATGGTAGGATGGCCTTTTTGTAAATCAAACTGTCACTAAGAGACGACACTATTAATGATAACGATTTCAAAAATTAATGTCATATATTGAATGACATCATCATCAAAATGTGCCATTATAACGGTGGTTGATATCGAAAGGGTTCTATTCTCTTACTAAAATTTTGTAACATCTTAACTTACAACAATCAGAGTACCATGAAATAAGAAACGTTTAATATCCTTTGTGTCATGCTGTTTTTTTAAGAGAGTTGTAATCATTGGAAATGAGTTGAAATAATTCGAGGTTTATTAACAAACTTTAAAGAATCTAATTCAACTAGTTTCTATTGTGAATTACCAAAGTTTTCGATCTTTCAGTAATTGCAAATTTATAATTTTGGGTGTGATCATACCAACACGAAAGCATTGGATCTTATTAAAACTCTAAAGTGAAATGTGTTTGGGCGAGAGTAGTACTAAGATGGGTGACCTCTTGGGAAGTCCTTGTGTTGCATTCTTTTTTGCATCATGGTAGGATGGTCTTTTTGTAAATCAAACTGTCAATGAGAGACGACCCTATTATTGATAATGGTTACCAAAATTAATGTCATATATTGAATGACATCATGATCAAAATGTGCCACTATAACAGTTGTTGATATCGAAAGGGTTGTATTCTCCTACAAAAATTTTGTATCATCTTAACTTACAACAATTAGACTACCATGAAATGAGAAACATTTAATATACGTTGTGTCGTGCTGTTTTTTTAAGAGAGTTGTAATCATTGCAAATGAGATGAAATAATTGGATCTTTATTTACAAACTTTAAATAATCCAATTCAACTAGTTTCTATTATGAATTACCAATGTTTTCGTTCTTTCATTAACGACAAATACAAAAATGTGGGTGCGATCATACCAACACAAAAGTATTGGATCTCATTAGAACTTCAAAGTTATATGTATTTGAGCGAGAGTAGTACTAAGATGGGTGACCTTTTGGGATGTCCTCGTGTTGCACTCCTTTTTGCATCATGGTAGGATGGTCTTTTTGTAAATCAAACTATCGCTAAGAGACGACCCTATTATTGATAACGGTTTCCAAAATTAATATCATATATTGAATGACATCATGATCAAAATGTGTCATTCTAATGGTATTTAATATCGAAAGGGTTGTATTCTCTTACCAAAATTTTGTAATATCATAACTTACAACAATCAGTGTACCATGAAATGAGAAACGTTTAATATCCATGGTGTCGTGGTGTTTTTTTAAGAGAGTTGTAATCATGGCGAATGAGTTGAAATAATTGGATCTTTATTTAAAAACTTCAAATAATCGAATTCAACTAGTTTCTAGTGTGAATTACCATAGTTTTCGATCATTCAATAATGACAACTTTAAGAATGTGGGTGCGATCCTACCAACACATAAGCATTGCATCTCATCATAACTCCAAAGTTAAAGGTGTTTAGGCGAGAGTAGTATTGAGATGGGTGACTTCTTGGGAAGTCCTTTTGTTGCATTGCTTTTTGCATCATGGTAGGTTGGTATTTTTGTAAATCAAACTATTACTAAGAGACGACCCTACTGTTGATAATGGTTTTCAAAATTAATGTCATATATTGAATGACATCATAATCAAAATGTGTCATTATAACGGTGGTGGATATCGAAAGGGTTGTATTCTCTTACTAAAATTTTGTAACATCTTAACTTACAACAATGACAGTACCATGAAGTGAGAAACGTTTAATATCCATTGTGTCGTGATGTTTTTTTAAGAGAGTTGTAATCATTGCAAATGAGTTGAAAAAATTGGATCTTTATTTACAAACTTTAAATAATCCAATTCAACTAGTTTCTATTGTGAATTACCAAAGTTTTCGATCTTTCAATAATGACAAATTTAAAAGTGTTGGTGCGATCATCCCAACACAAAAGCACTGGATTTCATCAAAACTCCAAAGTTAAATGTGTTTAGGCGAGAGTAGTACTAAGAAGGGTGACTTCTTGGGAAGTCCTTGTGCTGCACTCTTTTTTGCATCATGGTAGGATGGTCTTTTTGTAAATCAAATTGTTAATAAGAGACGACCCTATTATTGATAATGGTTTCCAAAATTAATGTCATATATTGAATGACATCTTGATCAAAATGTGTCATTCTAACGATGGTTGATATCGAAAGGGTTGTATTCTCTTACCAAAATTTTGTAACATCTTAACTTACAACAATCAGTGTATCATGAAAGGAGAAACGTTTAATATCCGTGGTATCGTGTTGTTTTTTTAAGAGAGTTGTAATCATTGCAAATGAGTTGAAATAATTGCATCTTTATTTTCAAACTTTAAACAATCCAATTCAACTAGTTTCTAGTGTGAATTACATTAGTTTTTGACCTTTCATAAATGACAAATTTAAGAATGTCAGTGCGATCATACCAACACAAAAGCACAACATCCCATCAGAACTCCAAAGTTAAATGTGTTTGGGCGAGAGTAGAACTAAGATGGATGACCTCTTGGGAAGTCCTTGTGTTGCACTCCTTTTTGCATCTTGGTAGGATGGTCTTTTTATAAATCAAACTGTCACTAACGGACGGCCCTATCATTGATAACGGCTTCCAAAATTAATGTCATATATTGAATGACATTATGATCAAAATGTGCCATTATAACGGTGGTTGATATCGAAAGGGTTGTATTCTCATAATAAAATTTTGTAACATATTAACTTACAACAATCAGAGTACCATAAAATGAGAAACGTTTAATATCCGTTGAGTCTTACTATTTTTTTAGGAGAGTTGTAATTATTGCAAATGAGTTGAAATAATTGGGTCTTTATTTATAAACTTTAAATAATCCAATTCAACTTGTTTCTAGTGTGAACTATCATAGTTTTCGATGTTTCTGTAATGACAAATTTATAAATGTGTCTGCGACCATACCAACACAAAAGTACTGGATCTCATCAAAACTCCAAAGTTAAATGGGTTTGGGCGAGAGTAGTACTAAGATGGGTGACCTCTTGGGAAATTCTTTTGTTGTAGTTTTTTTTGCATCATGGTAGGATGGTCTTTTTGTATATCAAACTGTCACTAAGAGACGACCCTATTATTGATAATGGCTTCCAAAATTAATGTCATATATTGAATGACATCATGATCAAAATGTTCAATTATAATGGTGGTTGATATCGAAAGGGTTGTATTCTATTACTAACATTTAGTAACATCTTCACTTACAACAATCAGAGTAGCATGAAATGAGAAACGTTTAATATCTGTTGTGTCATGCTATTTTTTTAAGAGTGTTGTAATCATTTCAAATGAGTTGAAATAATTGATCTTTATTTTCAAACTTTAAATAATCCAATTTAACTTGTTTATATTGTGAATTACCATAGTTTTTGATCTTTAAGTAATGACAAATTCAAAAATATCGGTGCGATCATAACAACACAAAAGCACTGGATCTCATCAGAACTCCAAAGTTAATTGTGTTTGGGCGAGAGTAGTACTAAGATGGTTGACCTCTTGGGAATTCCTTGTGTTGCACACCTTTTTGAATCATGGTAGGATGGTCTTTTTGTAAATCAAAGTGTCACTAAGAGACAACCCTATTTTTGATAACGGTTTCCATAATTAATGTCATATATAGAATGACATCATCATCAAAATGTTCCATTCTAACGGTGTTTGATATCGAAAGGGTTGTATTCTTTTACCAAAATTTTGTAACATCTTAACGTACCACAATCAGCGTACCATGAAATGAGAAACGTTTAATATCCGTGGTGTCGTGAAGTTTTTTTAAGGGAGTTTTAATCGTTGCAAATGAGTTGAAATAATTGGATCTTTTTTTACAAACTTTAAATAATCCAATTCAACTAGTTTCTAGTGTGAATTATCATAGTATTCGATCTTTCTGTAATGACAAATTTATAATTGTGGGTGCGACCATACCAACACAAAAGCACTGGATCTCATCAGAACTCCAAAGTTAAATGTGTTTAGGCGAGAGTAGTACTAAGATGGTTGACCTCTTGGGAATTCCTTGCGTTGCTCTCCTTTTTGCGTCATGGTAGGATCATCTTTTTGTAAATCAAACTGTCACTAATAGACGACCCTATTATTGATAACGGTTTCCAAAATTAATGTCATATATTGAATGACATCATCATCAAAATGTGCCATTCTAACGTTGTTTGATATCGAAAGGGTTGTATTCTCTTACCATATTTTGTAACATCTTAATTTACCACAATCAGCGTACCATGAATTGAGAAACGTTTCATAACCGTGGTGTCATGCCGTTTTTTTATAGGAGTTGTAATCGTTGCAAATGAGTTGAAATAATTGCATCTTTTTTTAAAAACTTTAAATAATCCAATTCAACTAGTTTCTAGTGTGAATTATCATAGTTTTCGATCTTTCTGTAACGACAAATTTATAAATGTGGGTGCGACCATACCAACAGAAAAGTACTGGATCTCATCAGAACTCTAAAGTTAAATGTGTTTCAGCGAGAGTACTACTAAGACGGGTGACCTCTTGGGAAGTCTTCGTGTTGTACTCTTTTTTGCATCATGGTAGGATTGTCTTTTTTTATATCAAACTGTCACTAAGAGACAACCCTATTATTGATAATGGCTTCTAAAATGACGTCATATATTGAATGACATCATGATCAAAATGTGTCATTATAACGGTGGTTGATATCGAAAGGATTGTATTCTCTTACTAAAATTTTGTAACATCCTAACTTACAACAATCAGGGTACCATGAAATGTGAAACGTTTAATATCTGTTGTGTCGTGCTATTTTTTTAAGAGAGTTGTAATCATTGCAAATGAGTAGAAATAATTGGATCTTTATTTACAAACTTTAAATAATCCAATTCAACTAGTCTCTATTATGAATTTCCAATGTTTTCGATCTTTGAGTAACGACAAATACAAAAATGTGGGTGCGATCATACCAACACAAAAGTATTGGATCTCATTAGAACTTCAAAGTTAAATGTATTTGAGCGAGAGTAGTACTAAAATGGGTGACCTTTTGGGATGTCCTCGTCTTGCACTCCTTTTTCCATCATGGTAGGATGGTCTTTTTGTAAATCAAACTATCGCTAAGAGACGACCCTATTATTGATAACGGTTTCCAAAATTAATATCATATATTGAATGACATCATGATAAAAATGTGTCATTCTAACAGTATTTGATATCGAAAGGGTTGTATTCACTTACCAAAATTTTGTAATATCATAACTTACAACAATCAACGTACCATGAAATGAGAAACGTTTAATATCCAAGGTGTCGTGGTGTTTTTTTAAGAGAGTTGTAATCATGGAAAATGAGTTGAAATAATTGGATCTTTATTTAAAAACTTTAAATAATCCAATTCAACTAGTTTCTAGTGTGAATTACCTTAGTTTTCGATCATTCAGTAATGACAACTTTAAAAATGTGGGTGCGATCCTACCAACACATAAGCATTGCATCCCATCAGAACTCCAAAGTTAAAGGTGTTTAGGCGAGAGTAGTATTGAGATGTGTGACTTCTTGGGAAGTCCTTTTGTTGCACTGCTTTTTGCATCATGGTAGGATGGTATTTTTGTAAATCAAACTGTTACTAAGAGACAACCCTACTGCTGATAATGGTTTTCAAAATTAATGTCATATATTGAATGACATCATAATCAAAATGTGTCATTATAACGGTGGTAGATATCGAAAGGGTTGTATTCTCTTACTAAAATTTTGTAACATCTTAACTTACAACAATGACAGTACCATGAAGTGAGAAACGTTTAATATCCATTGTGTCGTGATGTTTTTTTAAGAGAGTTGTAATCCTTGCAAATGAGTTGAAATAATTGGATCTTTATTTACAAACTTTAAATAATCCAATTCAACTAATTTCTATTGTGAATTACCAAAGTTTTCGATCTTTCAATAATGACAAATTTAAAAATGTTGGTGCGATCATCCCAACACAAAAGCACTAGATTTCATAAGAACTCCAAAGTTAAATGTGTTTAGACGAGAGTAGTACTAAGAAGGGTGACCTCTTGGGAAGTCCTTGTGCTGCACTCTTTTTTGCATCATGGTAGGGTGGTCTTTTTGTAAATCAAATTGTCAATAAGAGACGACCCTGTTATTGATAACGGTTTCCAAAATTAATGTCATATATTGAATGACATCTTGATCAAAATGTGTCATTCTAACAGTGTTTGATATTGAAAGGGTTGTATTCTCTTACCAAAATTTTGTAACATCTTAACTTACAACAATCAGCGTATCATGAAAGGAGAAACGTTTAATATCCGTGGTATCCTGCTATTTTTTTTAAGAGAGTTGTAATCATTGCAAATGAGTTGAAATAACTGCATCTTTATTTACAAACTTTAAACAATCCAATTTAACTTGTTTCTAGTGTGAATTACATTAGTTTTCGACCTTTCAGTAATGACAAATTTAAGAATGTCGGTGCGATCATACCAACACAAAAGCACAACATCCCATCAAAACTCCAAAGTTAAATGTGTTTGGGTGAGAGTAGAACTAAGATGGATGACCTCTTGGGAAGTCCTTGTGTTGCACTCCTTTTTGCATCTTGGTTGGATGGTCTTTTTGTAAATGAAACTGTCACTAAGGGACGGCCTTATCATTGATAACGGTTTCCAAAATTAATGTCATATATTGAATGACATCATGATCAAAAGGTGTCATTCTAATGGTGTTTGATATCGAAAGGGTTGTATTCTCTTACTAAAATTTTGTAACATCTTAACTTACAACAATCAGAGTTCCATGAAATGAGAAACGTTTAATATCCGTTGTGTCTTGCTGTCTTTTTCAGAGAGTCGTAATCATTGCAAATGGGTTGAAATAATTGGATATTTATTTACAAACTTTAAATAATCCAATTCAACTAGTTTCTAGTGTGAATTATCATAGTATTAGATCTTTCTGTAATGACAAATATATAATTGTCGGTGTGACCATACCGACACAAAAGCACTCGATCTCATCAGTACTCCAAAGTTAAATGTGTTTGGGCGAGAGTAGTACTACGATGGTTGACCTCTTGGGAATTCCTTGTGTTGCACTCCTTTCTGCATCATGGTAGGATGGTCTTTTCGTAAATCAAACTGTCACTAAGAGACGACCCTATTATTGATAACAGTTTCCAAAATTAATGTCATATATTGAATGACATCATCACCAAAATGTGTCATTCTAATGGTGTTTGATATCGAAAGGGTTGTATTCTCTTACCAATATTTTGTAACATCTTAATTTACCACAATCAGCGTACCATGAAATGAGAAACATTTCATAACCGTGGTGTTGTGCCATTTTTTTATGAGAGTTGTAATCGTTGCAAATAAGTTGAAATAATTTGATCTTTATTTACAAACTTTAAATAATCCAATTCAACTAGTTTCTAGTGTGAATTATCATAGTTTTCAATCTTTCTGTAATGACAAATTTATAAATGTTGATATCGAATGGGTTGTATTCTCTTACTAAATTTTTGTAACATCTTAACTTACAACAATTAGAGTACCATGAAATGAGAAACGTTTAATATCTGTTGTGTCGTGCTATTTTTTTCAGAGAGTTGTAATCATGGCAAATGAGTTGAAATAATTGGATCTATATTTACAAACTTTAAATAATCCAATTCAACTTTTTTCTATTGCGAATTACCAAAGTTTTCGATCTTTAAGTAATGACAAATTCAAAACTGTCGGTGCGATCATAACAACACAAAAGCACTAGATCTCCTCAAAACTCCAAATCTAAATGTGTTTGCGCGAGAGTAGCACTAAGATGGTTGACCTCTTGGGAATTCCTTGTGTTGCACTCCTTTTTACATCATGGTAGGATGGCTTTTTTGTAAATCAAACTATCACTAAGAGATGACCCTATTATTGATAACGGTTTCCAAAATTAATGTCATATATTTAATGACATCATGATGAAAATGTGCCATTCTAACGGTGTTTGATATCGAAAGGGTTGTATTCTCTTACCAAAATTTTGTAACATCTTAACTTACCACTATCAGCGTACCATGAAATGAGAAACGTTTAATATCCGTGGTGTCGTGCTGTTTTTTTAAGGGAGTTGTATTCGTTGCAGATGAGTTGAAATAATTACATCCTTTTTTACAAACTTTAAATAATCTAATTCAACAAGTTTCTAGTGTGAATTATCATAGTTTCAATCTTTCTATAATGACAAATTTAAATTTTTTGTTGAGACCATACCAAAACAAAAGCATTGGATCTCATCAAAAACTCCCAAGTTAATTATGTCTAGGCGAGAGTAGTACTATAATGGGTGACCTCTTGGGAAGTTCTTATGTTGCACTACTTTTTGCATCAAGGTAGTATGGTCTTTTTGTAAATCAAAATGTCACTTAGAGAGGACCCTATTATTGATAATGGTTTCCAAAATTAATGTCATATATTGTATGACATCATGATCAAAATATGTCATTATAACGGTGGTTGATGTTGAAAGGGTTGTATTCTCTTACTAAAATTTTGTAACATCTTAACTTACAACAATTAGAGTACCATGAAATGAGAAACATTTAATATCCGTTGTGTCGTGCTGTTTTTTTAAGAGAGTTGTAATCATTGCAAATGAGTTGAAATAATTGGATCTTTATTTACAAACTTTAAATAATCCAATTCAACTAGTTTCTATCGTGAATTACCAAAGTTTTCGATCTTTTAGTAATGACAAAAATAAAAATTTGTGTGCGACCATACCAACACAAAAGCACTGAAGCTCATGAGAACTCTAAAGATAAATGTGTTTGGGCGAGAGTAGTACTAAGATGGGTGACCTCTTGGGAAGTCCTTGTGTTGCACTCCTTTTTGCATCATGGTTGGATGGTCTTTTTGTAAATCAAACTGTCAATGAGAGACGACCCTATTATTGATAATGGTTTCCAAAATTAATGTCATATATTGAATGACATCATGATCAAAATGTGCCATTATAACAGTTGTTGATATCGAAAGGGTTGTATTCTCCTACAAAAATTTTGTATCATCTTAACTTACAACAATTAGACTACCATGAAATGAGAAACATTTAATATACGTTGTGTCGTGCTGTTTTTTTAAGAGAGT
Organism: Cymodocea nodosa; assembly: GCA_036874045.1. Taxonomy (NCBI): domain Eukaryota; kingdom Viridiplantae; phylum Streptophyta; class Magnoliopsida; order Alismatales; family Cymodoceaceae; genus Cymodocea; species Cymodocea nodosa. The sequence goes on from CM072335.1 coordinate 10,136,102, forward strand.
TGTAATCATTGCAAATGAGATGAAATAATTGGATCTTTATTTACAAACTTTAAATAATCCAATTCAACTAGTTTCTATTATGAATTACCAATGTTTTCGTTCTTTTATTAACGACAAATACAAAAAATGTGGGTGCGATCATACCAACACAAAAGTATTGGATCTCATTAGAACTTCAAAGTTATATGTATTTGAGCGAGAGTAGTACTAAGATGGGTGACCTTTTGGGATGTCCTCGTGTTGCACTCCTTTTTGCATCATGGTAGGATGGTCTTTTTGTAAATCAAACTATCGCTAAGAGACGACCCTATTATTGATAACGGTTTCCAAAATTAATATCATATATTGAATGACATCATGATCAAAATGTGTCATTCTAATGGTATTTAATATCGAAAGGGTTGTATTCTCTTACCAAAATTTTGTAATATCATAACTTACAACAATCAGTGTACCATGAAATGAGAAACGTTTAATATCCATGGTGTCGTGGTGTTTTTTTAAGAGAGTTGTAATCATGGCGAATGAGTTGAAATAATTGGATCTTTATTTAAAAACTTCAAATAATCGAATTCAACTAGTTTCTAGTGTGAATTACCATAGTTTTCGATCATTCAATAATGACAACTTTAAGAATGTGGGTGCGATCCTACTAACACATAAGCATTGCATCTCATCATAACTCCAAAGTTAAAGGTGTTTAGGCGAGAGTAGTATTGAGATGGGTGACTTCTTGGGAAGTCCTTTTGTTGCATTGCTTTTTGCATCATGGTAGGATGGTATTTTTGTAAATCAAACTATTACTAAGAGACGACCCTACTGTTGATAATGGTTTTCAAAATTAATGTCATATATTGAATGACATCATAATCAAAATGTGTCATTATAACAGTGGTGGATATCGAAAGGGGTTGTATTCTCTTACTAAAATTTTGTAACATCTTAACTTACAACAACGACAATACCATGAAGTGAGAAACGTTTAATATCCATTGTGTCGTGATGTTTTTTTAAGAGAGTTGTAATCATTGCAAATGAGTTGAAAAAATTGGATCTTTATTTACAAACTTTAAATAATCCAATTCAACTAGTTTCTATTGTGAATTACCAAAGTTTTCGATCTTTCAATAATGACAAATTTAAAAGTGTTGGTGCGATCATCCCAACACAAAAGCACTGGATTTCATCAAAACTCCAAAGTTAAATGTGTTTAGGCGAGAGTAGTACTAAGAAGGGTGACTTCTTGGGAAGTCCTTGTGCTGCACTCTTTTTTGCATCATGGTAGGATGGTCTTTTTGTAAATCAAATTGTTAATAAGAGACGACCCTATTATTGATAATGGTTTCCAAAATTAATGTCATATATTGAATGACATCTTGATCAAAATGTGTCATTCTAACGATGGTTGATATCGAAAGGGTTGTATTCTCTTACCAAAATTTTGTAACATCTTAACTTACAACAATCAGTGTATCATGAAAGGAGAAACGTTTAATATCCGTGGTATCGTGTTGTTTTTTTAAGAGAGTTGTAATCATTGCAAATGAGTTGAAATAATTGCATCTTTATTTTCAAACTTTAAACAATCCAATTCAACTAGTTTCTAGTGTGAATTACATTAGTTTTCGACCTTTCATAAATGACAAATTTAAGAATGTCAGTGCGATCATACCAACACAAAAGCACAACATCCCATCAGAACTCCAAAGTTAAATGTGTTTGGGCGAGAGTAGAACTAAGATGGATGACCTCTTGGGAAGTCCTTGTGTTGCACTCCTTTTTGCATCTTGGTAGGATGGTCTTTTTATAAATCAAACTGTCACTAACGGACGGCCCTATCATTGATAACGGCTTCCAAAATTAATGTCATATATTGAATGACATTATGATCAAAATGTGCCATTATAACGGTGGTTGATATCGAAAGGGTTGTATTCTCATAATAAAATTTTGTAACATATTAACTTACAACAATCAGAGTACCATAAAATGAGAAACGTTTAATATCCGTTGAGTCTTACTATTTTTTTAGGAGAGTTGTAATTATTGCAAATGAGTTGAAATAATTGGGTCTTTATTTATAAACTTTAAATAATCCAATTCAACTTGTTTTTAGTGTGAAATATCATAGTTTTCGATGTTTCTGTAATGACAAATTTATAAATGTGTCTGCGACCATACCAACACAAAAGTACTGGATCTCATCAAAACTCCAAAGTTAAATGGGTTTGGGCGAGAGTAGTACTAAGATGGGTGACCTCTTGGGAAATTCTTTTGTTGTAGTTTTTTTTGCATCATGGTAGGATGGTCTTTTTGTATATCAAACTGTCACTAAGAGACGACCCTATTATTGATAATGGCTTCCAAAATTAATGTCATATATTGAATGACATCATGATCAAAATGTTCAATTATAATGGTGGTTGATATCGAAAGGGTTGTATTCTATTACTAACATTTAGTAACATCTTCACTTACAACAATCAGAGTAGCATGAAATGAGAAACGTTTAATATCTGTTGTGTCATGCTATTTTTTTAAGAGTGTTGTAATCATTTCAAATGAGTTGAAATAATTGATCTTTATTTTCAAACTTTAAATAATCCAATTTAACTTGTTTATATTGTGAATTACCATAGTTTTTGATCTTTAAGTAATGACAAATTCAAAAATATCGGTGCGATCATAACAACACAAAAGCATTGGATCTCATCAGAACTCCAAAGTTAATTGTGTTTGGGCGAGAGTAGTACTAAGATGGTTGACCTCTTGGGAATTCCTTGTGTTGCACACCTTTTTGAATCATGGTAGGATGGTCTTTTTGTAAATCAAAGTGTCACTAAGAGACAACCCTATTTTTGATAACGGTTTCCATAATTAATGTCATATATAGAATGACATCATCATCAAAATGTTCCATTCTAACGGTGTTTGATATCGAAAGGGTTGTATTCTTTTACCAAAATTTTGTAACATCTTAACGTACCACAATCAGCGTACCATGAAATGAGAAACGTTTAATATCTGTGGTGTCGTGAAGTTTTTTTAAGGGAGTTTTAATCGTTGCAAATGAGTTGAAATAATTGGATCTTTATTTACAAACTTTAAATAATCCAATTCAACTAGTTTCTATTGTGAATTACCAAAGTTTTCGATCTTTCAATAATGACAAATTTAAAAGTGTTGGTGCGATCATCCCAACACAAAAGCACTGGATTTCATCAAAACTCCAAAGTTAAATGTGTTTAGGCGAGAGTAGTACTAAGAAGGGTGACTTCTTGGGAAGTCCTTGTGCTGCACTCTTTTTTGCATCATGGTAGGATGGTCTTTTTGTAAATCAAATTGTTAATAAGAGACGACCCTATTATTGATAATGGTTTCCAAAATTAATGTCATATATTGAATGACATCTTGATCAAAATGTGTCATTCTAACGATGGTTGATATCGAAAGGGTTGTATTCTCTTACCAAAATTTTGTAACATCTTAACTTACAACAATCAGTGTATCATGAAAGGAGAAACGTTTAATATCCGTGGTATCGTGTTGTTTTTTTAAGAGAGTTGTAATCATTGCAAATGAGTTGAAATAATTGCATCTTTATTTTCAAACTTTAAACAATCCAATTCAACTAGTTTCTAGTGTGTATTACTTTAGTTTTCGACCTTTCATAAATGACAAATTTAAGAATGTCAGTGCGATCATACCAACACAAAAGCACAACATCCCATCAGAACTCCAAAGTTAAATGTGTTTGGGCGAGAGTAGAACTAAGATGGATGACCTCTTGGGAAGTCCTTGTGTTGCACTCCTTTTTGCATCTTGGTAGGATGGTCTTTTTATAAATCAAACTGTCACTAACGGACGGCCCTATCATTGATAACGGTTTCCAAAATTAATGTCATATATTGAATGACATCATGATCAAAAGGTGCCATTCTAATGGTGTTTGATATCGAAAGGGTTGTATTCTCTTACTAAAATTTTTTAACATCTTAACTTACAACAATCAGAATACCATGAAATGAGAAACCTTTAATATCCGTTGTGTCGTAATGTTTTTCAAAGATAGTTGTAATTATTGCAAATGAGTTGAAATAATTGCATCTTTATTTAAAATCTTTAAATAATCCAATTCAACTAGTTTCTTGTGTGAATTACCATAGTTTTCGATCATTCAGTAATTACAAATTTAAGAATGTGGGTGCGATCCTACCAACTAAAAAGCACTACATCCCATCAGAACTCCAAAGTTAGATGTGTTTGGTCGAGAGTAGAACTAAGATGGATGACCTCTTGGGAAGTCCTTGTTTTGCACTCCTTTTTGCATCATGGTAAGATGGTCTATTTGTAAATCAAATTGTCACTAAGAGTCGACCCTATTATTGATAATGGTTTCCAAAATTAATGTCATATATTGAATGACATCATGATCAAAATATGCCATTCTAACGGTGTTTGATATCGAAAGGGTTTTATTCTCTTACCAAAATTTTGTAACATCTTAACTCACAAACATCAGAGTACCATGAAATGACAAACGTTTAATATCTGTGGTGTCGTGCTGTTTTTTTAAGAGAGTTGTAATCATTGCAAATCAGTTGAAATAATTGGATCTTTATTTACAAACTTTAAATAATCCAATTCAACTAGTTTCTATTGCAAATTACCAAAGTTTTCGATCTTTCAGTAATGACAAATACAAAAATGTGGGTGCGATTATACCAACACGTAAGTTTTGGATCTCATCAGAACTTCAAAGTTAAATGTGTTTGAGCAAGTGTAGTATTAAGATGGGTGACCTTTTGAGATGTCCTCGTGTCGCCCTCCTTTTTGCATCATGGTAGGATGGTCTTTTTGTAAATCAAACTGTCACTAAGAGACGACCCTATTATCGATAACGGTTTCCAAAATTAATGTCATATATTGAATGACATCATGATCAAAATGTGCCATTCTAACAGTGTTTGATATCGAAAGCGTTATATTCTCTCACCAAAATTTTGTAACATCTTAACTTATAACAATTAGCGTACCTTGAAATGAGAAATGTTTAATATCCATGGTGTCGTGCTGTTTTTTTAAGAGAGTTGTAATCATTGCAAATGAGTTGAAATAATTTGATCTTTAGTTACAAACTTTAAATAATCCCATTCAACTAGTTTCTAGTGTGAATTAACATAGTTTTCGATCTTTCTATAATGACAAATTTAAAAATGTGGGTGCGACCATACCAACACAAAAGCATTGGATCTCATGAGAACTCCAAAGATAAATGTGTTTGGGCGAGAGTAGTACTAAGATGGGTGACCTCTTGGAAAGTCCTTGTGTTGCACTCCTTTTTGCATCATGGTAGGATGGACTTTTCGTAAATCAAACTATCACTAAGAGACGACCCTATTATTGATAATGGTTTCCAAAATTAATGTCCTATATTGAATGACATCATGATCAAAATGTGTCATTATAATGGTGGTTGATATCGAAAGGGTTGTATTCTCTTACTAAAATTTTGTAACATCTTAACTTACAACAATCACAGTACCATGAAATGAGAAACGTTTAATTTCCGTTGTGTCGTGCTGTTTTTTTAAGAGAGTTGTAATCATTGCAAATGAGTTGAAATAATTGGATCTTCATTTACAATCTTTAAATAATCTAATTCAACAACTTTCTAGTGTGAATTATCATAGTTTTCTATCTTTTTGTAATGATAAATTAAGTAGTGTGTGTGACCATACCAACACAAAAGCATTGGATATCATTAGAACTCTATAGTTAAATGTTTTTTGGTGAGAGTAGTACTAAGATGGGTGACCTCTTGGGAAGTCCTTGTGTTGCACTCCTTTTTGCATCATGGTAGGATGGTATTTTTGTAAATCAAACATTCACTAAGAGACGACCCTATTATTGATAATGGTTTCCAAAATTAATGTCAAATTTTGAATGACATCATGATCAAATTGTGCCATTCTAACGGTGTTTGATATCGAAAGCGTTGTATTCTCTCTCCAAAATTTTGTAACATCTTAACTTACAACAATCAACATACCATGAAATGAGAAAGGTTTAATGTCCGGGGTGTCGTGGTGTTTTTTTAAGAGAGTTGTAATCATTGCAAATGAGTTGAAATAATTGCATCTTTATTTACAAACTTTAAGTAATTCAATTCAACTAGTTTCTAGTGTGAATTAACTTAGTTTTCAACCTTTCAGTAATGACAAATTTAAGAATGTGGGTGCGATCATACCAACACAAAGCACTACATCCCATCAGAACTCCAAAGTTAAATGTGTTTTGGCGAGATTATAACTAAGATGGATGACCTCTTGGGAAGTCCTTGTGTTGCACTCCTTTTTGCATCATGGTAGGATGGACTTTTTGTAAATCAAACTGTCACTAAGAGTCGACCTTATTATTGATAACGGTTTGAAAAATTAATGTCCTATATTGAATGACATCAAGATCAAAATTTGTCATTCTAACGGTGTTTGATATCGAAATGGTTGTATTCTCTTATTAAAATTTTGTAACATCTTAACTTACAACAATTAGAATACCATGAAATGAGAAACCTTTAATATCCATTGTGTCGTGGTGTTTTTGAAAGACAGTTGTAATCATTTCAAATGCGTTGAAATAATTGAATCGATATTTATAAACTTTAAATAATCCAATTCAACTAGTTTCTAGTGTGAATTACCATTGTTTTTGATCATTCAATAATGACAAATTTAAGAATGTGGGTGCGATCATACCAACACATAAGCACTGGATACCATCAGAACTCCAAAGTTAAATTTGTTTGGGCGAGAGTAGTACTAAGATGGGTGAGCTCTTTGGTAGTCCTTGTGTTGCACTCCTTTTTGCATCATGGTAGGATGGTCTTTTTGTAAATCAAACTGTCACTAAGGGGCTGTTAGTGCACGCTGGAAAGTCTCGACGAAAAGGAAATGGAAAGTTCAGAAGGAAAGGAAATAGAATGTCTAGAATGTCAGAATTTCCATAGGGGTTTAGTGCATCTACCGGAAAGTTCAGAAAGTTAGAATTCCTATGGGGTTTTAGTGCACGCCAGAATGTTTGGAAATTGAAAAAATAATGAAATAAATTCTAATACACTATTTAAAATTGTGTAATTGATACATTAATTTGTAATTTTATATTTACACCTAAAAATAATATTAATTTATTTGATATTCAAATATAATTATGTACATTAAATATTTTTAATTGTACATTAGTAAATATAGAATAATAATCATCAAAATGCAAAAGGTCCCTAAAAGATAAGCATACTTTTACCATTAAAAATCTACATCTTCATTTTTTCTTTGTAAATTAAATTTTATTATTATTTTTATTATTAATTCTTAGATATATATGTCTAATATTATTCTCTCTTTTTCTTAAATTTTTTATATTATTTTAATTATTACATTATATTTTATGTGTATTTATAATTTTTAAAAAAATAATATAAAGATGTTATATCATTATTAATCCATTGTTTACCATTATTATTTTAATATATATGTATGTATATTTACTTAATTTGGCAAAAGCGAGAATGTCTTTGTTGAGTAGAAGAATAAAATATTTACTGATATATTATTATTATTTACATATTTACTTATTGGAAAACGGTTGAACCGTAAATATATTGGTTCAACCGAAAGATTATAAACTATTAATATTTATTAATATTGAAAACGATTGAATCGATGATCTTTCGGTTCAACCGATAATTTATGTTATATACATATATATATTAATCGGTTGAGTAGAGGGCTTTGCATATTTGTAATTTTTTATGATATTTTTGAATTGGTTGAACCGAACATGTTCGGTTCAACCGATACTTTATATATATATAAATATATATATATATATGTATATATATTTGTATCGGTTGAACCGATCATGTTCGGTTCAACCGATACTTTTTATATATATAAATATATATATGTATATATATTTGCATTGGTTCAACCGATAATGTTCGGTTTAACCGATACTTTTTATATATATAAATATATATATATATGTATATATATTTGCATCGGTTGAATCGATAATGTTCGGTTCAACTGATACTTTTTATATATATAAATATATATATATATGTATATATATTTGTATTGGTTGAACCGATCATGTTCGGTTCAACCGATACTTTTTATATATATAAATATATATATGTATATATATTTGCATCGGTTGAACCGATAATGTTCGGTTCAACCGATACTTTTTATATATATAAATATATATATGTATATATATTTGCATCGGTTGAACTGATAATGTTCGGTTCAACCGATACTTTTTATATATATAAATATATATATATGTATATATATTTTTTGAATTGGTTGAACCGAACATGTTCGGTTCAACCGATACTTTTTATAAAAATAAATATATATATATGTATATATATTTGTATCGGTTGAATCGAACATGTTCGGTTCAATTGATAATTTTTATATATATAAATATATATATATGTATATATATTTTTTGAATTGGTTGTTCAGGAAAACTGATACTTTATATATATATAAATAAATATATATATATGTATATGTATTTTAAACTAAATTGTATTTAAAGATTAAAATAATAAGAATAATTTATAATCTATGGTTTGAACTAATAGATTTAAGATTTCAACCAAAATATATTATAAAACACTAACTAAAATTGTGTAATTAATACATCAATCTGTAATTTTATTTTTAAAAATGAGAATAATATTAATGACTTGAAAAAGTATACATGCTCTAATTATTACAACATAAATTTAAAAAGTAGTCTAAAAGTACAAAGCATCCAAAGTTTTACAACATCAATCTACACAATAGTCCAAAGATACAAAGCATTCTACTTATTACTTATTAAGATCCAAAGGTATAATATAAATGGACTTAAATAGTCCTTCCATCCCACATTGCCATCATCATATCCTCACGCATCTTATCAGCTAATTCTTTTCGTTGTTCTTGACTCGTTCCAACCTGTGAATGTCCATCCATATGCACTTCTCCTGTTGGTTGTATATCATCAGTAATATTTAATTCTTCTAACTCATCTTGCAAATCTTCAAGTAAATCTTCTTTATCAGCCAATCGAATGAAATTGTGAAGTAAAAAACATGCGATCACAATCTTCACTTGTGTTTCATATGGATATGGCATCTGACCTCGTAAGATTGAAAAACGATGTTTCACAACTCCAAATGTACGCTCAATGGCTGTTCTTAGTTGTGAATGCCTGTAGTTAAAGTTTTCTACAGCATTACTAGGAAGTCTATCATTAACATAATCAGATAAATGATAGCGTACACCTCGAAATGGGCAAATATACTCTGGTCGATTGGGATATCCAGCATCTACCAAGTAAAACTTACCTATAGAAGAATAGAAATTAGTATGATAATGTGCATATTACTTGAAAATATACTAATTGCATTTACCTGGAGGAACTTTGAAACCATTAGGTCTACTAATTGCATCTTAAATGATACGAGCATCAGCTGCTGATCCTTCCCAACCAGCTAAAATATATGTAAATCTCATATCAAAATTACATGCTGCCATCACATTTTGAGACAATTCACCTTTCCTATTTCTAAATCTAGCTGTTTCTTGTCCAAAAATAGTTGCTTTGATATGAGTACCATCAATAGCTCCAATGCAATCTTATACACATTAAACATCATTTAATTCCTTAAATAAGATAAAAACTACAATATATATACAAAAGTGAATACATACCTTAAAATATGGATAAACATTTACATCATCTGCAATTCGACTTGGTGTTGAAGATAAAGGTCTTGCTATAAGCACATGATGTAGACGTATTATAGCATTTAATACTTCATTAAAGTATTTGCTAACACTCCAACTTGAACGACTAAATCGCTCAACTATTACTCCATACCTTTGATTTTGCCCTACTGTGACAAGGAACATGGCAAATTTCTCTTCTACACTAATCTTGTCGGTATCAGCAATAACTCCTTCATTTCTCATTAAAGAACAAAAACTTTTAAACACACTTTGACTCATTCTGTAAATCTTCCGACAATTGTAAGCTTGATGAGGTTGACAAGGATCTAGTAATCTCTTAATGTAATCTGCACCTTCTTTACTATATATACGACTTGTGTTATTGCATAGTAATAGTGACGTACTTGCCATTTTTGCTAAAATTGTCCATGACATTAATAGACGTAGTCGCCTTCTTTTAGCCACTTCTTCTTCATCCAGTATGAATGAAATTGCATTATCAACTGTAGTAGTAAACATGTCACTGGGATTCATCCTCACCTACAAAATAACAAGAATATTACGAATTTACCATTTCACATTTCAATATATAAAAGACATTTCACATTTTTAAGAAAATAAAAGACATTTCACATTTTTAAGAAAATAAAAGACATTCGATGTTTCAACTAATAAAAAGCATTTTACATTTCATAATGATAAGTCATTTCACATTTCAATATATAATATCCATTGTTCATTTCATCCATATATGACCTTCTACAAAAAGATTTCATCCATAAAAGATTACATTCACGAAAACACTTCATAAACACAAGAAGTTCAAGATTGGAAAGAAAGTGAATTCATGCACAAAACAAACATTTCATCCATTGTAACCATATGCTCACTTCCTAAACCTCAACCATCCATAACGCATTTCTGCTGGTAAACTTAAGAACATTTTACAAAATTCTAGCTTTTGGAATAACTCCATAGCTTCATATTGTTCTTCTGTAGAAAGACCTTCAATCTGAAGTAACGCTGCAACAGCATGATCTAAATAGTTTTTAGTCTTTTCTTTAATATCAACCAACCTTTCCTGTACTTCAACTATTTTTTTTTGTGTATCAACCAACTCTTTAAATTGCTTGTTCCGTGTAGCTTGATTTTGTTGATCTATTTCACACATATGCATAATGGCTTTTGATGCATCTTTAAATGAATCTGCTATGATTTGATGGGACACTGCATGAGGTCTTGCTCGTCTCTTCTTCTTCTCAATTGCCACCCTTGAACTTCCTCCTGATGAAGGAGGTAAATCAGAATTCATGTCCATTGTTTCCTAAGTGGTATTGAAAGTGTTCATTTCCACATCCTGCGTGTTTGGTACAAACTCTACCTCATCACCTTGTTTAGCCATATTCCTAGTGGCCATACTACCTTCAAATATTTGTTGCAATTGCTCAAATATTAAGCATGGTTTGCCTTTGTAGCTTTCACACTCTGGATGTGCCTATAAAAAGAAAATTGTAGTCAAATGGAAAAAGATAAAGATTACAATATTTTATAAGTCATAAGTGATTAAAAAATTAACCGTAACGAACTCTTTCCAAATCTCATCATCAATGTCAGTGTAACCTTGGATGAAATTCCAACCCCATCCACTATGGTTGGCAATTTTGGAGTAATTTCGATACATTAGTCGCCAAGTTTTTAAGCAACTTTCTACATTCTTCCTTGTGATACCTGTGTTTTTTCTAGTATTGTATTTTTCAATTACTTCATCCCAAGTGCTACCTTTGATTTTTCCATCATGAGTTTTCTTATTTCCTTCATTCAATACTTCTACTAAAATATCTAAGAAATACGCATCTGCTTCAGCATTCCAACTAATGTAACTTCTACCTCCACCTGTCCTTCCCTTATCAGGAGTACTCATTTTCTACACAAGCACAGTTTCAACAACTACAATAAAACATATGGAATAACAACAATAATAAAAATATTCATATGCATTTGCAAATACCATTACATTCATATTTTTGTCAAAATCATATAAGAGAATTGCAAAAGTAAAAACAAAGTAAAACAATTAATCATTGGACATGCTACACAAGTCATGTAAAATGAAATTTATGGGAGTTCTACACAAAAGATTGGTCAAATCTTCTATGTGATGTTTGACAAAGGTTTAATTGATTCTTATAACTAATGTGCATCTATTGAACAAAGTGACATTTGAAACTCATAACATGAAGGAAGAAAATAGTATTATAAACTATTTATAATGGAAACAAATGTTCAACTAGAATTTTTTTTCCCAGATCTCAAAGCAGCATAACAAAATAAAATCCAAACTCTTGCAAAGGTGGTAGTTAAGAATACCCAGCTATCAAGCAATGTTTCATCTTTCTCACACATACTACAGATTCCATAAATTAATGCTACTTTCAATCATCAATGAAAATTAGATATAATAAATTAGCATCAAATGTACAAATCCAGCAAATAAGAAAAGGACCTACTTGCTTATGAAATAACTTCACAAATGTAAAAAGTATATGTGAAAATCAGGAATGTTGGGATTAAAATTTGTAACATGTGCAAGAAAACCATTTTGCAAGTAAATTTACAAATTTTCATATTAACGAATCAAAACTAAGTTAACTATTCACAAGATAAAAGGCAACCAATCAAAAGAGAAATTTTGATTACATATTCTAGGTAGCAGTATAATTATGCAAAAAGGTGTATGCTGAAAAATGTGGCTCATAACTCATACGTTGTCTTCAAAGTAACTTTTTAATTGATTTGTTCCAAGGGAAAATTGACCTACAAAATATATGTAATACTAGTTCAGAAGTACATAGAAACTTACCAACTCAAGAAGACGTTTTTTACCATCAACTTGTTGCTGGCTCAAGCAAACATCACCATTAGTAGATCCCTTGGTTAACAACAACAATCTATTTCGATTTTCACCAGTCAAACATGATAGAGTCAACACTTTCTTTCCACTTAAACATGTTTGACTAGTATTATAAACATGAGATCTGGTTTATTACCTTCGTGCATCAGTAAAGCATGCAATAAAATTGGGGAAAAAAATATTCTTCCATCGCACTCGTGTATCAGATGCTATTATAGTGCAAAAAACAACGGCACTTCGAGTTTATTGAAAGTGAATAAAGATTTGTATCTTTAGGCCAAACCTATTGGGTGGGCAACGACAGGCGACAACAGCTTCGAGCGACAGCGGCAGCTAGGGTGATAGTGGAGGCTTCAGGTGACAGCAGCGGCTTCAGGCGACAGCGAGGGTAGGGGTGGTTTCGGTGTGAGGAGGTTTCGACGGTGCTACACGTAGGAGGCTTTCGTGAGGGCGAGCAGTGAGCGCGACTACCAATGCGAGTACGACGACGACTGTGAGGGCGAGTACGAGCGGCAAGCATGACGACGAGCACAACTGCGAGTGTGACGGCAACGGCGAGCGTGAGGGAGGGTGAGTGCGTGCGCGAGAGGGCGAAAATCACGTGCCCTCTAGGCGAAAATCGCGTGCGCGAGGGTGGGAAAATTTCCGTCGGAAATGGAAATTGAATCTTATATATGGACGGAAATGTGTAGAATTCCTTTCCGTCAATTGACATGCACACTAACGACTTCCAAAAGGAAAGTTTGAACTTTCCTTTCCTTTCCTTTCCATGAATTCTGGTGTCCACTAACCCCCCTAAGAGACGTCCCTATTATTGATAATGGTTCCAAAAATTAATGTCATGTATTGAATGACATCATGATAAGAATGTGACATTATAACGGTGTTTGATATCGAAAGGGTTGTATTTTCTTATTAAAATTTTATATCTTAACTTACAACAATCAGAGTACCATGAAATGAGAAACGTTTAATATCCCTAGTGTCATGCTGTTTTTTTAAGAGAGTTGTAATCATTGCAAATGAGTTGAATTAATTGGATCTTTATTTAAAAACTTTAAATAATCCAATTCAACTAGTTTCTAGTGTGAATTATCATAGTTTTCGATCATTCAGTAATGACAAATTCAAGAATGTGGGTGCGATTATACCAACACATTAGCACTGCATTCCGTCAGAACTCCAAAGTTAAAGGTGCTTGGGTGAGAGTAGTACTGAGATGGGTGACCTCTTAGGAAGTCGTTTTGTTGCACTACATTTTGCATTATGGTAGGATGGTCTTTTGGTAAATCAAACTGTCACTAAAAGACGACCCTACTACTGATAATGGTTTCCAAAATTAATGTCATATATTGAATGACATGATAATCGAAATGTGCCATTATAACGGTGGTTGATATCGAAAGGTTGTATTCTCTTACTAAAATTTTGTAACATCTTAACTTACAACAATCAGAGTACCATGAAATGAGAAACGTTTAATATCCGTTGTGTTGCGCTGTTTTTTTAATAGAGTTGTAACCATTGCTAATGAGTTTAAATAATTGGATCTTTATTTACAAACTTTAAATAGTCCAATTCAACTAGTTTCTAGTGTGAATTAAAATAGTTTTCTATCTTTCTGTAATGACAAATTCAAAAATGCAGGTGCGACCATACAAACACAAAAGCACTGGATCTCATCAGAACTGCATAGTTAAATGTGTTTGGGCGAGAGTAGTACTAAGATGGGTGACCTCTTGGGATGTCCTTATGTTGCACTACTTTTTGCATCATTGTAGGATGGTCTATTTGTAAATTAAACTGCCACTAAGAAATGACCCTATTATTGATAACGGTTTCCTAAATTAATGATAGATATTGAATGACATCATGATCAAAATGTGCCCTTATAACGATGGTTGATATTGAAAGGGTTGTATTCTCTTACTAAAATTTTGTAACATCTTAACTTACAACAATCAGAGTAGCATGAAATGAGAAACGTTTAATATCTATTGTGTCGTGTCCGTTTTTTAAGAGAGTTGTAATCATTGCAAATGAGTTGAAATAATTAGATCTTTATTTACAAACTTTAAATAAACCAATTCAACTAGTTTCTAGTGTAAATTATCATAGTTTTTGATCTTTCTATAATGACAAATTTAAAAATGTGTGTGCGACCATACCAACACAAAAGCACTGGATTTCATCAGAACTTCAAAGTTAAATGCGTTTGGGCGGGAGTAGTACTAAGATGGGTGACCTCTTGGGAAGTCCATGTGTTGCACACCTTTTTGCATCATGGTAGGATGGTCTTTTAGTAAACTAAACTGTCACTATGAGACAACCCTATTACTGATAATGGTTTCCCAAATTAATGTCATATATTGAATGACATCATGATCAAAATGTGCCATTATAACGGTGGTTGATATCGAAAGGGTTGTATTCTCTTACTAAAATTTTGTAACATCTTAACTTACAACAATCACAGTACCATGAAATGAGAAACGTTTAATATATGTTGTGTCGTGCTATTTTTTTAAGAGAGTTGTAATCATTGCGAATGAGTTGAAATAATTGGATCATTATTTACAAACTTTAAATAATCCAATTCAACTAGTTTCTATTGTGAATTACCAAAGTTTTCGATCTTTCATTGATGACAAATTTAAAAATGTGGGTGCGATCATACCAACACAAAAGCACTGGATTTCATCAAAACTCCAATGTTAAAGGTCTTTGAGCAAGAGTAGTACTAAGATGGGTTACCTCTTGGAAAGTCCGTGTGTTGCACTCTCTTTTTCATCATGGTAGGATGGTCTTTTTGTAAATTAAATTGTCACTAAGAGACGACCCTATTATTGATAACAGTTTCGAAAATTAATGTCATATATTGAATGACATCATCATCAAAATGTGCCATTCTAATGGTGTTTGATATCGAAAGGGTTGTATTCTCTTACCAAAATTTTGTAACATCTTAACTTACAACAATCAGCGTATCATGAAATGAGAAACGTTTAACATCTGTGGTGTTGTGCTGTTTTTTCAAAGACAGTTGTAATAATTGCAAATGAGTTGAAATAATTGAATCCTAATTTACAAACATTAAATAATCCAATTTAACTAGTTTCTAGTGTGAATTACCATAGTTTTCGATCATTCAATAATGAGAAATTTAAGAATTTGGGTGCGATCATACTAACATAAATTCACTGGATCCCATTAAAACTCCAAAGTGAAATTTGTTTGGCGAGAGTAGTACTAAGACGGGTGACCTCTTGGGAAGCCCTTTTGTTGTATTGCCTTTTGCATCATGGTAGGATGGTCTTTTTGTAAATCAAACTGTCACTAAGAGACGACCCTAGTATTGATAATGGTTTCCAAAAATAATGTCATATATTGAATGACATCATAATTAAAATGTGCCATTATAACGGTGGTTGATATCGAAAGGGTTGTATTTTCTTTCTAAAATTTTGTAACGTCTTAACTTACAACAATCGGAGTACCATGAAATGAGAAATGTTTAAGATGCGTTGTGTCGTGCTGTTTTTTTAAGAGAGTTGTAATCATTTCAAATGAGTTGAAATAATTGGCTCTTTATTTACAAACTTTAAATAATACAATTCAACTAGTTTCTAGGGTTAATTACCTTAGTTTTCGATCTTTCAGTAATGACAAATTTAAAAATGTGGGTGTGATGATTCCAAGACAAAAGTATTGGATGTCATCAGAACTCCAAAGTTAAATGTGTTTGGGCGAGAGTAGTACTAAGGTGGGTGACCTCTTGGGAAGTCCTAATGTTGCTCTCCTTTTTGCATCATGGTAGGATGGTCTTTTTGTAAATCAAACTGTCACTAAGAGACCACCCTATTATTGATAACGATTTCCAAAATTAATGTCACATACTGAATGACATCATGATCAAAATGTGCCATTGCAACGACATTTGATATCGACAGGGTTGTATTCTCTTACCAAAATTTTGTAACATCTTAAATTACAATAATCACCGTACCATGAAAAGAGAAACGTTTAATATTCGTGGTGTCGTGCTATTTCTTTAAGAGAGTTGTAATCATTGCAAATGAGTGGAAATAATTGCATCTTTATTTACAAACTTTAACTAATCCAATTCAACTAGTTTCTAGTGTGAATTACCTTAGTTTTCGACCTTTTAGTAATGACAAATTTAAGAATGTGGGTGTGATCATACCAACACAAAAGCACTACATCCCATAGGAACTCCAAAGTTAAATGTGTTTGGGCGATAGTAGAACTAAGATGGATGACCTCTTGGGAAGTCCTTGTGTTGCACTCCTTTTTGCATCATGGTAGGATGGTCTTATTGTAAATCAAACTGTCATTAAGAGTCGACCCTATTATTGATAACGGTTTCCAAAATTAATGTCATATATTGAATAAAATCTTGATCAAAATGTGCCATTCTAACGGTGTTTGATATCGAAAGGGTTGTATTCTCTTACCAAAATTTTGTAACATCTTAACTTACAACAATCAACGTACCATGAAATGAGAAACGTTTAATACTTGTGGTGTCCTGCTGTATTTTTAAGAGAGTTGTAATCATTGCAAATGAGTTGAAATAATTGCATTTTTATTTACAAACTTTAAATAATCCAATTCAACTAGTTTCTAGTGTGAATTACCTTATTTTTCGACCTTTCAGTAATGACAAATTCAAGAATGTGGGTGCGATCATACCAACACAAAAGCACTACATCCCATTAGAACTCCAAAGTTAAATGTGTTTGGGTGAGAGTAGAACTAAGATGGATGACCACTTGGGAAGTCCTTGTGTTGCACTCCTTTTTCCATCATGGTAGGATGGTCTTTTTGTAAATCAAACTGTCACTAAGAGTCGACCCTGTTATTGATAACGGTTTCCAAAATTAATAGCATATATAGAATGACATCAAGATCAAAATGTGCCATTCTAACGGTGTTTGATATCGAAATGGTTGTATTCTCTTACTAAAATTTTGTAACATCTTAACATACAACAATTAGAATACCATGAAATGAGAAACCTTTAATATCCGTTGTGTCGTGCTGTTTTTCAAAGACAGTTGTAATCATTTCAAAATGAGTTAAAATAATTGAATCCTTATTTACAAACTTTAAATAATCAAATTCAACTAGTTTCTAGTGTGAATTACCATAGTTTTCGATCATTCAGTAATGACAAATTTAAGAATGTGGGTGCGATCATACCAACACAAAAGCACTAGATCCAATCAGAACTCCAAAGTTAAATTTGTTTGTGCGAGAGTACTACTATGATAGGTAAGCTCTTGGGAAGTCCTTGTGTTGCACTCCTTTTTGCATCATGTTAGGATGTTCTTCTTGTAAATCAAACTGTCACTAAGAGACGTCCCTATTATTGACAACGGTTTCCAAAATTAATGTCATGTATTGAATGACATCATGATAAAAATGTTCCATTATTACGGTATTTAATATCCCTGGTGTCGTACTATTTTTTTAAGAGAGTTGTAATCTTTGCAAATGAGTTGAAACAATTGGATCTATATTTACAAACTTTAAATAATCCAATTCAACTAGTTTCTAGTGTGAATTACCATAGTTTTCGATCATTCAGTAATGACAAATTTAAGAATATGGGTGCGATTAGACCAAAACATAAGCACTGCATCCAATCAGAACTCCCAAGTTAAAGGTGTTTGGGCAAGAGTAGTACTGAGATGGGTGACCTTTTGTTGCACTGCTTTTTGCATCATGGTAAGATGGTCTTTTTGTAAATCAAACTGTCACTAAGAGACGACCCTACTACTGATAATGGTTTCCAAAATTAATGTCATATATTGAATGACATCATAATCAAAATGTGCCATTGTAACAGTGGTTGATATCGAAAGGGTTGTATTCTATTACAAAAATTTTGTAACATCTTAACTTACAACAATTAGGGTAGCATTAAATGAGAAACATTTAATATCCGTTGTGTCGTGGTGTTTTTTTAAGAGAGTTGTAATCATTGCAAATGAGTTGAAATAATTGGATCTTTATTTACAAACTTTAAATAATCCAATTCAACTTACAACAATTAGGGTTGAATTGTGTATCTTTAATATTTTCTAAAATATAATTGAAACTTTAAAACTCAAAAACAAGTTGAGACATTGTTTTCATAAAATCATTTTTATTCAAGGTTTCAATTACAATATACAATTCAATTCTCCTCAGAAATTGTAGATGCAATTATATCTCA
The DNA here is from genome assembly GCA_036874045.1 of Cymodocea nodosa. NCBI lineage: Eukaryota > Viridiplantae > Streptophyta > Magnoliopsida > Alismatales > Cymodoceaceae > Cymodocea > Cymodocea nodosa. The sequence goes on from CM072335.1 coordinate 10,155,048, forward strand.
ATACCATGTATCATCTAAACAATTTCATAACTACAAACAGAGAAAACTAATTTGTGGAATTTAAAACATTTCTCCATGTTTGAGATCTTTCTTCTTCTTCTTTTGTTTCTTCAGCAATTCTTCAGTGACGAATATCTTGTCTTTTCATGCTTCACCGAATTTGCTTTCTTCTGATACTTCAAATCTTTAGTGACGAAAATCTTACCTTTTGATGCTTCACTGAACTTTCTTCCACTTAAGAGATTTTTCCCGAGAAGGTGTTTTTGATCCCTGAAAAAGATTTTTCTTTTGGTGTGTAGGGATGGTTTGATCCTTGAAAAAATTTTTCATTTTGTGTGCAAGGATAAATTGATCAACGAGAATTCTATGCCTTTTATACTGTATCTTCATTTCATGCATATCCTTCACATTTAACCATTACCAGTTTTCCACTTCTCCACGTCTTTTCTTTTTCCTTCATCGAAACACACACGTTCTAACCCACGTTTATATTTTGAATTTTCTTTAATCATCAGTCTCGGATCTTTGAAAAATTTCATGTAAAATAAACTTTCTCGTCCAAAAGTTTTTCATCAGTGTAATAAGAAGTCGTTACTTTAATGTTAACTAAACGAGTAACACAAGTATATATATAACTTAACGTTTCTAACTTAACGAGTTCCTCATGTGCCATTTCACATGACAAGTACTGTAGCTAACTCAACGAACTAAGTCCGTGGTGTTATGCTATCTCAACGAACCATCTCCGTTGTGTTATGATAACTCAACGAACCATTTCCGTTGTGTTATGATAACTCAACGAACCAGTAATAAACAAATGTTTTTATAATAAGAATTTTACCACGTGCAAAAATAACAACTTAAGTTTATAACGCTAACCAAACGCGTTGCCTTAGTGTTCAATATAGCAACTCAACGTGTTTAGTTATGTTAACTTAACGAGTTAAACATGTGCACCTCACGTGATACAATACAACATTCGTAACTTATAATTTCACCACGTGTATAACACTAACTTAATGAGTTTGTCTCTTCTTTTACTCACTAACTTAACGAGTTATCACGTGACCTATTTTAACCTTTAAGTCTCTAACTTAACGAGTTCTCACGTGACCTCTATACAAACAAAACTCTAACTTAATGAGTTGTCTAAACGTGCACTGTTCATGATATAGAAGATATAATATTAAAACATATCATGCTTTTCAATAAAAACACACGTTAACTTAACGTTTAGCTAAATGAGAAATTAATGCAACGAAATGACTAGTTATTAACTTCAGATCCAATACAGACAAGTATTTATATCAATAAGCTTTTTCTGTAGTAATTGATGATTTTAATTTCTTTTCACAAGCAATAGTAATTGAGCAAATATCTTCATAAAACTAACTGAAAATGGATATTATGTAGTGTTTGAAGATAATGTATGCAAAATAATTGATAAAAATACAGATGAAATTAAGTTTATTGCTAAAAGAGAAGGTTATGTATGTATTTTATCTTTACCTTCTAGTGTAGTTGATTTAAATTCATGTTTGTTAGTTGAAACTAGTGATGCATATCTATGGCATAGAAGGATTGGGCATATAAATATGAGACTGTTGCATAAACTATCTAGAAAACATTTAGTGAGAGGTTTACCAAAGATTAAATACTCAAAGAACTTTATGTGTGATGCATGTGAGTTAGGTAAACTTCACAAAAACTCTTTTAAATCTAAAACTGATATTTCAAGCAAGAGAGTCTTAGAACTTATACATATGGATCTATTTGGACTAACAAGAATCATGAGTCTTGGTGGTAAACGGTATGTATTTGTTTTAGTAGATGACTTCTCTAGATACACTTGGGTATATTTTCTAGCATCTAAGACAGAAGTTTTTGAAAAATTTAAAATGTTTTGCAATTTTGTTCAAAATGAGCAAAGTGTCTCTATTCAAAAACTTAGGAGTGATCTTGGAACTGAATTTGATAATGATCAAATGGATAACTATTGTAATGAACATGGCATTGATCACAGATTTTCTTTTCCAAGAGCACCGTGTCAAAATGGTGTTGTTGAGAGAAAGAATAGATCACTTCAAGAAATGGCCAGAACTATGTTGAATGAACATAAGTTACCTCAAAATCTTTGGGCTGAAGCAGTAAATACAGCTTCTTATGTTATTAACAGAAGTCATTTAAGACCTCATGTTAATAAAACATCTTTTGAAATTATGTTTAATAGGGTTCCAAAAATTTCCTATATGAAACCATTTGGCAGCAAGTGTTTTATTCTTAATACTAAGGATAAAATGGATAAATTTCAAGCCAAATCGGATGAAGGAATTTTTGTAAGTTACTCTACTAGAAGTAAAGCCTATAGAGTATATAACAAGACTTCTAGGACTATTGAAGAAACCCTCCATGTAAGCTTCAATGAAAATTCTCTTAGAGAATCTCAATCTAAAGCTGATAATGATGATATGATCAATTTTCCAAATGAGTTAGAGATCAATAGAGAGATTGATGATTTATCTGAGAAAATCAAAAATATGAACTTCAATGATCAAACTAGTGATGAAAGTGATGGACTTTCAGATGTTGATGAGAATATTGAGGAAAATCAGAGAAATTGGCGTTATTCTTCATCACATCCCATTACTCAAGTCATTGGTAATATTAATGAGGGAGTTAAAACTAGAGCTTCAGTAAATTTAAATAGTATGTGTATGTTTGTTTCTATGGTGGAACCAAGGAATATACAAGAAGCATTATCTGATGAAAATTAGATAGTGGCAATGCAAGAAGAACTAAATCAATTCATCAAAAATGATGTATGGGAATTAGTCTCTCCACGAGAAAATCAGTCCATAATAGGTACAAAGTGGATCTTTAGAAACAAAACTAACGATACTGGTCAAATTATAAGGAATAAAGCTAGATTAGTTGCACAAGGGTATACACAGGAAGAAGGATTAGATTATGATGAAACATTTGCTCCTGTGGCTAGGTTAGAAAGTATTAGAATATTATTGGCCTATGCTTGTTATATGGATTTTAAATTATATCAAATGGATGTAAAGAGTGCATTTCTAAATGGTTTAATTAATGAAGAAGTCTATGTAAAACAACCACCTGGATTTGAAGATATTAAAAATCCTGACTTTGTGTATAAATTGAAGAAAGCCTTATATGGTTTGAAGTAAGCACCTAGATCATGGTATGAAAGATTGTCTACTTTTTTAATAGAAAAAGGCTATATCATGGGAAAAGCGGATCATACTCTATTTATTAAGAGAGATAGTAAAGATCAGATTGTTTTTCAAATATACGTGGATGATATAATCTTTGGAGCAACCTTTGATAAGTTGATAGAAATATTCTCTAAAGAGATGACTAATCAGTTTGAAATGAGTATGGTAGGAGAACTTTCATATTTTCTAGGACTTCAAATTAAGCAAAGTAGGACAAATCAAAAGAAGACGGCTTAGAAAACTCAGAAAAAGTTTTACAACAAAAGGGTTTGAAGGTCACTTGGGATGACACGTCTGAAGAGTCTGAATCTGACGAATCAGCATCAAAATCTTCACATTCAGAAAGAGAACAAGAGTTAGAAGACGTTGCTCATGTGTGCTTCATGGCAGATGAGTTTGAGGTAATATCTGATCCAGAAAGTCATTCAGATTTCAAATTTGATGAATTATTATGTGCTTATCATGCATTATTACAAAAACTTAAAGTATGTAAATTGGAAAATAAGAATATTAGAAAATTTTCATCCATTATGGAAGAAGAAAATTGTTTCCTATCTACTACTTTAGAAAAGTTTAAATGTGATAATGAAAATCATGCTAGAGATTTGCAAAAATTTAGATTTAATGAATGTATCTTGCATGAACAAATACAGAATATAAATGCTGAAAAATTAAAAAGAGAATCTGAAAATGAAATGTTGAGAAACAATATAAATAAACTTGAATTAGAGATAGATAAATTAAAACTAAGAGAGCAAGATTTAAATTCTACATTTGAGAAATGGAATTTAAGTCAAACTAAGTTAGACAAACTAACTAGTACCCCTGCGGTGTCTTATAAATTTGGCTTAGGATTTGATTATCCTGAATATCAAGCCAATAAAGGATTTATTAGTTGCAGTTCAAGTAAATCTAAGACTAAAATTCCTTTTATTTTGAAACAAGGTAATAAATATGTAGAAGTAGGTACTTCAAGGGATGAATCAAGCAGTAATAATATAAATCAATGTGATTTGTCAAATTGTACTTCTAACATGACTATAAATGTTTCTAAAAATCTTGTTTCTTGTTCTGGAAATTCAGTTTCTAAAATTTCAGACAATTGTTGTAAACTGAAAATTCAGAAACCTGAGCATGTAATTCAATACATTGGTATTAGACCAATTACTCATTTTGCATGTGATAAAACAAAAAATTCTTGTGCAGAAAAAGATTTTGTATGTACAAAAAGTGTTAATACAAGTACAAAATAATTTGATCTTCATTTACAAACTTTAAATAATCTAATTCGACAACTTTCTAGTGTGAATTATCATAGTTTTATATCTTTCTGTAATGATAAATTTAGTAATGCGTGTGCGACCATATCAATACAAAAGCACTGGATCTCATTAAAACTCCAAAGTTAAATGTGTTTGGGCGAGAGTAGTATTAAGATTGGTGACCTCTTTGGAAGTCCTTGTGTTGCACTCCTTTTTGCATCATGGTAGGATGGTCTTTTTGTAAATCAAATACTCACTATGAGACGACCCTATTATTGATAATGGTTTCCAAAATTAATGTCATATATTGAATGACATCATGATCAAAATGTTCCATTATAACGGTGGTTGATATCGAAAGGGTTGTATTCTATTACTAAAATTTTGTAACATCTTAACTTACAACAATTAGAGTACTAGGAAATGAGAAATGTTTAATAACCGTTGTGTCGTGATGTTATTTTAAGAGAGTTGTAATCATTGCAAATGAGTTGAAATAATTGGATCTTCATTTACAAACTTTAAATAATCTAATTCAACAACTTTCTAGTGTGAATTATCATAGTTTTCGATCTTTCTATAATGATAAATTTGAAAATGTGTCTGTGATCATACCAACACAAAAGCATTGGATCTCATCAAAACTTCAAAGTTAAATGTGTTTAGGTGAGAGTAGTATTAAGATGGGTGACATCTTGGGAAGTCCTTGTGTTGCACTCCTTTTTGCATCATGGTAGGATGGTCTTTTTGTAAATCAAACACACACTAAGGGCATGTTAGTGCATGACGGAAAATTCTGACGGAAAGGAAACGGAAAATTTGTAACAGAAAGGAAAAGGAAAATTCTGAGAGGGGTTTAGTGCAGGACGAAAAATTCTAATGGAAATTCTGACAAAAGTTTATTACAACTAATATTCGAAAAATACAAATACATCTTAATTGAAATATTACAATACGAAATAATATCATCTAGTTCTTCCATCCCACATTGCCATCATCATATCTTCTTGCATCTTATCAGCCATTTCTTTTCTTTGTTCTTGAGTCATTCGAACCTAGGCATTGCTTTCTATATGTATCTCTCTCATTGGTTGTATGTCATTAATAACATTTAACACATCCAACTCATCTAGCAGGTCCTCAAGTAAATCTTCCTTATCAGTCTTACGAATTACGTCAAGCACGAGAGAGGGAGAAAAATTTTCTGAATGGGGGCGATCGGAAATTTTCTTACGGTAAAGGAAATTTTTGGATTCTATACAACGGTAAAATCTGACTTTCCTTTACGTCAATTGTAATGCACACTAACAGCATTCTGACGGAATTCAATAATTTTCCTTTCCGTCAGCTGAATTCCGTCAGGCACTAACACGCCCTAAGAGACAACGCTATTATTGATAATGGTTTCCAAAATTAATGTCATATATTGAATGACATAATGATCAAAATGTTCCATTATAACGGTGGTTGATATAGAAAGGGTTGTATTCTATTACTAAAATTTTGTAACATCTTAACTTACAACAATTAGAGTACCAGGAAATGAGAAACATTTAATATCCGTTGTGACGTGATGTTATTTTAAGTGAGTTCTAATCATTGCAAATGAGTTGAAATAATTGGATCTTCATTTACAAACTTTAAATAATCTAATTCAACAACTTTCTAGTGTGAATTATCAATGTTTTCGATCTTTCTATAATGATAAATTTAAAAATGTGTGTGCGACCATACCAACACAAAAGCACTGAATCTCATTAGAACTCCAAAGTTAAATGTGTTTTGGCGAGAGTAGTACTAAAATGGGTGACCTCTTGGGAAGTCCTTGTGTCGCACTCCTTTTTGCATCATGGTAGGATCGTCTTTTTGTAAATCAAACACACACTAGGAGACGACCCTATTATTGATAATGGTTTCCAAAATTAATGTCATATATTGAATGACATCATGATCAAAATGTTCCATTATAACGGTGGTTGATATCGAAAGGGTTGTATTCTAGTACTAAAATTTTGTAACATCTTAACTTACAACAATTAGAGTACCATGAAATGAGAAACGTTTAATATCCGTTGTGTCATGATGTTTTTTTGAGAGAGTTGTAATCATTGCAAATGAGTTGAAATAACTGGATATTCATTTACAAACTTTAAAAAATCTAATTCAACAACTTTCTAGTGTGAATTATCAATGTTTTCGATCTTTCTGTAATGATAAATTTAGAAATGTGTGTGCCACCATACCAACACAAAAGCACTGTATCTCATCAGAACTCCAAAGTTAAATGTGCTTGGGCGAGAGCAGTACTAAGATGGGTGACCTCTAGGGAAGTCCTTGTGTTGCACTCCTTTTTGCATCATGGTAGGATGGTCTTTTTGTAAATCAAACACTCACTAAGAGACGACCCTATTATTGATAATGGTTTCCAAAATTAATGTCAAATAATGAATGACAAAATGATCAAAATGTGCCATTATAACGTTGGTTGATACCGAAAGGTTCGTATTCTCTTACTAAAATTTTGTAACTTCTTAACTTCCAACAAATAGGGTACCATGAAATGCGAAACGTTTAATATCCGTTGTGTCATGATGTTTTTTTAAAAGAGTTGTAATCTTTGAAAATGAGTTGAAATAATTGGAGCTTCATTGACAAACCTTAAATAATCTAATTCAACAAGTTTCTAGTGTGAATTATCATAGTTTTCGATCTTTCTGTCACGATAAATTTAGAAATGTGTGTGCGACCATACCAACACAAAAGCACTGGATCTCATCAGAACTACAAAGTTAAATGTGTTTGGGCGAGAGTAGTACTAAGATGGGTGACCTCTTGGGTAGTCCTTGTGTTGCACTCCTTTTTGCATCATGGTAGGATGGTCTTTTTGTAAATCAAACTTCCACTAAGAGACGACCCTATTATTAATATTGCTTTCCAAAATTAATGTCATATATTGAATGACATCATGATCAAAATGTGTCATTGTAACGGTGGTTGATATCGAAAGGGGTGTATTCTCTTACTAAAATTTTGTAACATCTTAACTTACAACAATTAGAGTACCATGAAATGAGAAACATTTAATATCCGTTGTGTCATGATGTTTTTTTAAGATAGTTGTAATCGTTGCAAATGAGTTGAAATAATTGGATCTTCATTTACAAACTTTAAATAATCTAATTCAACAAGTTTCTAGTGTCAATTGTCATAGTTTTCGATCTTTCTTTAATGACAAATTTAAAAATGTGTGTATCACCATACCAACACAAAAGCACTGGATCTCATCAGAAATCCTTTGTTAAATGTGTTTTGGCGAGAGTATTACTAAGATGGGTGACCTCTAGCGAAGTCCTTGTGTTGCACACCTTTTTGCATCATGGTAGGATGGTCTTTTTGTAAATCAAACTCTCTTTGAGAGACGACCCTCTTATTGATAATGGTTTCCGAAATGGTGGTTGATATCGAAATTGTTGTATTCCCTTACTAAAATTTTGTCACATCATAACTTACAACAATTAGAGTACCATGAAATGAGAAACGTTTAATATCCGTTGTGTCGTGATGTTTTTTTAGGAGAGTTGTAATCATTGCAAATTTCTTGAAATAATTGGATCTTCATTTACAAACTTTAAATAATCTAATTCAACAACTTTCTAGCGTGAATTATCATAGTTTTCGATCTTTCTTTAATGATAAATTTAGAATTGTGCGTGTGACCATATCAACTTAAAAGTACCGTATCTCATCAGAACTTCAAAGTTAAATGTGTTTGGGCGAGAGTAGTACTAAGATGGGTGACCTCTTGAGAAGTCCTTGTGTTGCACTCCTTTTTGCATCATGGTAGGATGGTCTTTTTGTAAATCAAACACACACTAAGAGACGACCCTATTATTGATAATGGTTTCCAAAATTAATGTCATATATTGAATGACATCATGATCAAAATGTTCCATTATAACGGTGGTTGATATCGAAAGGAATGTATTCTCTTACTAAAATTTTGTAACATCTTAACTTACAGTAATTAGAGTACCATGAAATGAAAAACGTTTAATATCCATTGTGTCGTGATGTTTTTTTAAGAGAGTTGTAATCATTGCAAATGAGTTAAAATAATTTGATCTTCATTTACAAACTTTAAATAATCTAATTCGACAACTTTCTAGTGTGAATTATCATAGTTTTATATCTTTCTGTAATGATAAATTTAGTAATGCGTGTGCGACCATATCAATACAAAAGCACTGGATCTCATTAAAACTCCAAAGTTAAATGTGTTTGGGCGAGAGTAGTATTAAGATTGGTGACCTCTTTGGAAGTCCTTGTGTTGCACTCCTTTTTGCATCATGGTAGGATGGTCTTTTTGTAAATCAAATACTCACTATGAGACGACCCTATTATTGATAATGGTTTCCAAAATTAATATCATATATTGAATGACATCATGATCAAAATGTTCCATTATAACGGTGGTTGATATCGAAAGGGTTGTATTCTATTACTAAAATTTTGTAACATCTTAACTTACAACAATTAGAGTACTAGGAAATGAGAAATGTTTAATAACCGTTGTGTCGTGATGTTATTTTAAGAGAGTTGTAATCATTGCAAATGAGTTGAAATAATTGGATCTTCATTTACAAACTTTAAATAATCTAATTCAACAACTTTCTAGTGTGAATTATCATAGTTTTCGATCTTTCTATAATGATAAATTTGAAAATGTGTCTGTGATCATACCAACACAAAAGCATTGGATCTCATCAAAACTTCAAAGTTAAATGTGTTTAGGTGAGAGTAGTATTAAGATGGGTGACATCTTGGGAAGTCCTTGTGTTGCACTCCTTTTTGCATCATGGTAGGATGGTCTTTTTGTAAATCAAACACACACTAAGGGCGTGTTAGTGCATGACGGAAAATTCTGACGGAAAGGAAACGGAAAATTTGTAACAGAAAGGAAAAGGAAAATTCTGAGAGGGGTTTAGTGCAGGACGGAAAATTCTAATGGAAATTCTGACAAAAGTTTATTACAACTAATATTCGAAAAATACAAATACATCTTAATTGAAATATTACAATACGAAATAATATCATCTAGTTCTTCCATCCCACATTGCCATCATCATATCTTCTTGCATCTTATCAGCCATTTCTTTTCTTTGTTCATGAGTCATTCGAACCTAGGCATTGCTTTCTATATGTATCTCTCTCATTGGTTGTATGTCATTAATAACATTTAACACATCCAACTCATCTAGCAGGTCCTCAAGTAAATCTTCCTTATCAGTCTTACGAATTACGTCAAGCACGAGAGAGGGAGAAAAATTTTCTGAATGGGGGCGATCGGAAATTTTCTTACGGTAAAGGAAATTTTTGGATTCTATACAACGGTAAAATCTGACTTTCCTTTACGTCAATTGTAATGCACACTAACAGCATTCTGACGGAATTCAATAATTTTCCTTTCCGTCAGCTGAATTCCGTTAGGCACTAACACGCCCTAAGAGACAACGCTATTATTGATAATGGTTTCCAAAATTAATGTCATATATTGAATGACATAATGATCAAAATGTTCCATTATAACGGTGGTTGATATCGAAAGGGTTGTATTCTATTACTAAAATTTTGTAACATCTTAACTTACAACAATTAGAGTACCAGGAAATGAGAAACGTTTAATATCCGTTGTGACGTGATGTTATTTTAAGTGAGTTCTAATCATTGCAAATGAGTTGAAATAATTGGATCTTCATTTACAAACTTTAAATAATCTAATTCAACAACTTTCTAGTGTGAATTATCAATGTTTTCGATCTTTCTGTAATGATAAATTTAAAAATGTGTGTGCGACCATACCAACACAAAAGCACTGAATCTCATTAGAACTCCAAAGTTAAATGTGTTTTGGCGAGAGTAGTACTAAAATGGGTGACCTCTTGGGAAGTCCTTGTGTTGCACTCCTTTTTGCATCATGGTAGGATCGTCTTTTTGTAAATCAAACACACACTAGGAGACGACCCTATTATTGATAATGGTTTCCAAAATTAATGTCATATATTGAATGACATCATGATCAAAATGTTCCATTATAACGGTGGTTGATATCGAAAGGGTTGTATTCTAGTACTAAAATTTTGTAACATCTTAACTTACAACAATTAGAGTACCATGAAATGAGAAACGTTTAATATCCGTTTTGTCATGATGTTTTTTTGAGAGAGTTGTAATCATTGCAAATGAGTTGAAATAACTGGATATTCATTTACAAACTTTAAAAAATCTAATTCAACAACTTTCTAGTGTGAATTATCAATGTTTTCGATCTTTCTGTAATGATAAATTTAGAAATGTGTGTGCCACCATACCAACACAAAAGCACTGTATCTCATCAGAACTCCAAAGTTAAATGTGCTTGGGCGAGAGCAGTACTAAGATGGGTGACCTCTAGGGAAGTCCTTGTGTTGCACTCCTTTTTGCATCATGGTAGGATGGTCTTTTTGTAAATCAAACACTCACTAAGAGACGACCCTATTATTGATAATGGTTTCCAAAATTAATGTCAAATAATGAATGACAAAATGATCAAAATGTGCCATTATAACGTTGGTTGATACCGAAAGGTTCGTATTCTCTTACTAAAATTTTGTAACTTCTTAACTTCCAACAAATAGGGTACCATGAAATGCGAAACGTTTAATATCCGTTGTGTCATGATGTTTTTTTAAAAGAGTTGTAATCTTTGAAAATGAGTTGAAATAATTGGAGCTTCATTGACAAACCTTAAATAATCTAATTCAACAAGTTTCTAGTGTGAATTATCATAGTTTTCGATCTTTCTGTAATGATGAATTTAATATTGTGTGTGCGACCATACCAACACAAAAGCATTGGATCTCATCAAAACTCCAAAGTTAAATGTGTTTGGGCGAGAGTAGTACTAAGATGGGTGACATCTTGGGAAGTCCTTGTGTTGCACTCCTTTTTGCATCATGGTAGGATGGTCTTTTTGTAAATCAAACAAACACTAAGAGACGACCCTATTATTGATAATAGTTTCCAAAATTAATGTCAAATATTGAATGACATCATGATCAAAATATGCCATTATAACGTTGGTTGATATCGAAAGAGTCGTATTCTCTTACTAAAATTTTCTAACTTCTTAACTTACAACTATTAGGGTATCAGGAAATGAGAAACGTTTAATATCTGTTGTGTCGTGATGTTTTTTTAAAAGGGTTGTATTCTTTGAAAATGAGTTGAAATAATTGGATCCTCATTAACAAACCTTAAATAATCTAATTCAACCACTTTCTAGTGTCAATTATCATAGTTTTCGATCTTTCTGTAATGATGAATTTCATGTTGTGTGTGCGACCATTCCAACACAAAAGCACTGGATCTCATCAGAACTCCAAAGTTAAATGTGTTCGGGCGAGAGTAGTACTAAGATGGGTGACCTCTTGGGAAGTTCTTGTGTTGCACTCTTTTTTGCATCATGATAGGATGGTATTTTTGTAAATCAAAAACACACTAAGACGACCCTATTATTGATAATGGTTTCCAAAATTAATGTCAAATATTGAATGACAACATGATCAAAATGTGCCATTATAACGTTGGTTGATATCGAAAGAGTCGTATTCTCTTACTAAAATTTTTTAACTTCTTAACTTCCAACAATTAGGGTACCAGGAAATGAGAAACGTTTAATATCCGTTGTGTCGTGATGTTTTTTTAAAAGAGTTGTATTCTTTGAAAATTAGTTGAAATAATTGGATCTTCATTGACAAACCTGAAATAATCTAATTCCACAAGTTTCTAGTGTCAATTATCATAGTTTTCGATCTTTCTGTAATGATGAATTTCATATTGTGTGTGCGACCATACCAACACAAAAGCACTGGATCTCATCCAAACTCCAAAGTTAAATGTGTTTGGGCGAGAGTAGTATTAAGATGGGTGACCTCTTGGGAAGTCTTTGTGTTGCACTCTTTTTTACATCATGGTAGGATGGTGTTTTTGTAAATCAAACACACAATAAGAGACGACCCTGTTATAGATAATGGTTTCCAAAATTAATGTCAAATATTGAATGACATCATGATCAAAATGTGCCATTATAACGTTGGTTGATATCGAAAGAGTCGTATTCTCTTACTATAATTTTGTAACTTCTTAACTTACAACAATTAGGGTACCAGGAAATGAGAAACGTTTAATATCTGTTGTGTCGTGATGTTTTTTTAAAAGGGTTGTATTCTTTGAAAATGAGTTGAAATAATTGGATCTTCATTGACAAACCTTAAATAATCTAATTCAACAACTTTCTAGTGTCAATTATCATAGTTTTCGATCTTTCTATAATGATGAATTTCATGTTGTGTGTGCGACCATACCAACACAAAAGCACTGGATCTCATCAGAACTCCAAAGTTAAATGTGTTTGGGCGAGAGTAGTACTAAGATGGGTGACCTCTTGGGAAGTCCTTGTGTTGCACTCTTTTTTGCATCATGATACGATGGTCCTTTTGTAAATCAAACACACACTAAGAGACGACCCTATTATTGATAATGGTTTCCAAAATTAATGTCAAATATTGAATAACATCATGATCAAAATGTGCCATTATAACGTTGGTTGATATCGAAAGAGTCGTATTCTCTTACTAAAATTTTTTAACTTCTTAACTTCCAACAATTAGGGTACCAGGAGATGAGAAACGTTTAATATATGTTGTATCGTGATGTTTTTTTAAAAGGGTTGTATTCTTTGTAAATGAGTTGAAATAATTGGATCTTCATTGACAAACCTGAAATAATCTAATTCAACAACTTTCTAGTGTCAATTATCATAGTTTTCGATCCTTCTGTAATGATGAATTTCATGTTGTGTGTGCGACCATACCAACACAAAAGCATTGGATTTCATTAGAACTTCAAAGTTAAAGGTGTTTGGGCGAAAGTAGTACTAAGATGGGTGACCTCTTGGGAAGTCCTTGTGTTGCAATATTTTTTGCATCATGATAGGATGGTCTTTTTGTAAATCAAACACACTCTAAGAGACGACCCCATTATTGATAATGGTTTCCAAAATTAATGTCAAATATTGAATAACATCATGATCAAAATGTGCCATTATAACGTTGGTTGATATCGAAAGAGTCGTATTCTTTTACTAAAATTTTTTAACTTCTTAACTTCCAACAATTAGGGTACCAGGAAATGAGAAACGTTTAATGTATGTTGTGTCGTGATGTTTTTTTAAAAGGGTTGTATTCTTTGAAAATGAGTTGAAATAATTGGATCTTCATTGACAAACCTTAAATAATCTAATTCAACAACTTTCTAGTGTCAATTATCATACTTTTCGATCTTTCTGTAATGATGAATTCAATGTTGTGTGTGCGACCATACTGAAACAAAAGCATTGGATCTCATTAGAACTTCAAAGTTAAATGTGTTTGGGCGAGAGTAGTACTAAGATGGGTGACCTCTTGGGAAGTCCTTGTGTTGCACTCTTTTTTGCATCATGATACGATGGTCCTTTTGTAAATCAAACACACACTAAGAGACGACCCTATTATTGATAATGGTTTCCAAAATTAATGTCAAATATTGAATGACATCATGATCAAAATGTGCCATTATAACGTTGGTTGATATCGAAAGAGTCGTATTCTCTTACTAAAATTTTGTAACTTCTTAACTTCCAACAATTAGGGTACCAGGAGATGAGAAACGTTTAATATATGTTGTATCGTGATGTTTTTTTAAAAGGGTTGTATTCTTTGAAAATGAGTTGAAATAATTGGATCTTCATTGACAAACCTTAAATAATCTAATTCAACAACTTTCTAGTGTCAATTATCATAGTTTTCGATCTTTCTATAATGATGAATTTCTTGTAGTGTGTGACCATACCATCACAAAAGCACTGGATCTCATCAGAACTCCAAAGTTAAATGTGTTTGGGCGAGAGTAGTACTAAGATGGGTGACCTCTTGGGAAGTCCTTGTGTTGCACTCTTTTTTGCATCATGGTAGGATGGTCTTTTTGTAAATCAAACACACACTAAGATACGACCCTATTATTGATAATGGTTTTCAAAATTAATGTCAAATATTAAATGACATCATGATCAAAATGTGACATTATAACGTTGGTTGATATCTAAAGGGTCGTATTCTCTTACTAAAATTTTGTAACTTCTTAAATTCCAACAATTAGGGTACCAGGAAATGAGAAACGTTTAATATCCGTTGTGTCGTGATGTTTTTTTAAAAGAGTTGTATTCTTTGAAAATTAGTTGAAATAATTGGATCTTCATTGACAAACCTGAAATAATCTAATTCAACAAGTTTCTAGTGTCAATTATCATAGTTTTCGATCTTTCTGTAATGATGAATTTCATATTGTGTGTGCGACCATACCAACACAAAAGCACTGGATCTCATCCAAACTCCAAAGTTAAATGTGTTTGGGCGATAGTAGTATTAAGATGGGTGACCTCTTGGGAAGTCCTTGTGTTGCACTCTTTTTTACATCATGGTAGGATAGTGTTTTTGTAAATCAAACACACACTAAGAGACGACCCTATTATAGATAATGGTTTCCAAAATTAATGTCAAATATTGAATGACATCATGATCAAAATGTGCCATTATAACGTTGGTTGATATCGAAAGAGTCGTATTCTCTTACTACAATTTTGTAACTTCTTAACTTACAACAATTAGGGTACCAGGAAATGAGAAACGTTTAATATCTGTTGTGTCGTGATGTTTTTTTAAAAGGGTTGTATTCTTTGAAAATGAGTTGAAATAATTGGATCTTCATTGACAAACCTTAAATAATCTAATTCAACAACTTTCTAGTGTCAATTATCATAGTTTTCGATCTTTCTATAATGATGAATTTCTTGTAGTGTGTGTGACCATACCAACACAAAAGCACTGGATCTCATCAGAACTCCAAAGTTAAATGTGTTTGGGCGAGATTAGTACTAAGATGGGTGACCCCTTGGGAAGTCCTTGTGTTGCACTCTTTTTTGCATCATGATACGATGGTCCTTTTGTAAATCAAACACACACTAAGAGACGACCCTATTATTGATAATGGTTTCCAAAATTAATGTCAAATATTGAATGACATCATGATCAAAATGTGTCAATATAATGTTGGTTGATATCGAAAGAGTCGTATTCTCTTACTACAATTTTGTAACTTCTTAACTTACAACAATTAGGGTACCAGGAAATGAGAAACGTTTAATATATGTTGTGTCGTGATGTTTTTTTAAAAGGGTTGTATTCTTTGAAAATGAGTTGAAATAATTGGATCTTCATTGACAAACCTCTACTTCAACAAGTTTCTAGTGTCAATTATAATACTTTTCGATCTTTCTGTAATGATGAATTTAATATTGTGTGTGTGACCATACCGACAAAAAAACACTGGATCTCATTAAAACTCCAAAGTTAAATGTGTTCAGGCGAGTGTAGTACTAAGATGGGTGACCTCTTGGGAAGTGCTTGTGTTGCACTCTTTTTTGCATCGTGGTAGGATGGTCTTTTTCTAAATCAAACACACACTAAGAGACGACCCTATTGTTGATAATGGTTTCCAAAATTAATGTCAAATATTAAATGACATCATGATCAAAATGTGCCATTATAACGTTGGTTGATATCGAAAGGGTCGTATTCTCTTACTAAAATTGTGTAACTTCTTAAATTCCAACAATTAGGGTACTAGGAAATGAGAAACGTTTAATATCCGTTGTGTCGTGATGTTTTTTTAAAAGAGTTGTATTCTTTGAAAATGAGTTGAAATAATTGGATCTTCATTGACAAACCTGAAATAATCTAATTCAACAAGTTTCTAGTGTCATTTATCATAGTTTTCGATCTTTCTGTAATGATGAATTTCATATTGTGTGTGCGACAATACCAACACAAAAGCACTAGATCTCATCCAAACTCCAAAGTTAAATGTGTTTGGGCGATAGTAGTATTAAGATGGGTGACCTCTTGGGAAGTCCTTGTGTTGCACTCTTTTTTACATCATGGTAGGATGGTCTTTTTGTAAATCAAACACACTAAGAGACGACCCTATTATAGATAATGGTTTCCAAAATTAATGTCAAATATTGAATGACATCATGATCAAAATGTGCCATTATAACGTTGGTTGATATCGAAAGAGTCGTATTCTTTAACTAAAATTTTGTAACTTCTTCACTTACAACAATTAGGGTACCAGGAAATGAGAAACGTTTAATATCTGTTGTGTCGTGATGTTTTTTTAAAAGGGTTGGATTCTTTGAAAATGAGTTGAAATAATTGGATCTTCATTGACAAACCTTAAATAATGTAATTCAACAACTTTCTAGTGTCAATTATCATAGTTTTCGATCTTTCTGTAATGATGAATTTCATGTAGTGTGTGCGACCATACCAACACAAAAGCACTGGATCTCATCATAATGGTTTCCAAAATTAATGTCAAATATTGAATGACATCATGATCAAAATGTGCCATTATAACGTTGGTTGATATCGAAAGAGTCGTATTCTCTTACTAAAATTTTGTAACTTCTTAACTTCCAACAATTAGGGAACCAGGAAATGAGAAACGTTTAATATATATTGTGTCGTGATGTTTTTTTAAAAGGGTTGTATTCTTTGAAAATGAGTTGAAATAATTTGATCTTCATTGACAAACCTTAAATAATCTAATTCAACAAGTTTCTAGTGTCAATTATAATACTTTTCGATCTTTCTGTAATGATGAATTCAATATTGTGTGTGTGACCATACCGACACAAAAACACTGCATCTCATTAAAACTCCAAAGTTAAATGTGTTTAGGCGAGAGTAGTACTAAGCTGGGTGACCTCTAGGGAAGTCCTTGTGTTGCACTCTTTTTTGCATCATGGTAGGATGGTCTTTTTGTAAATCAAACACACACTAAGAGACGACCCTATTGTTGATAATTGTTTCCAAAATTAATGTCAAATATTAAATGACATCATGATCAAAATGTGTCATTATAACGTTGGTTGATATCGAAAGGGTCGTATTCTCTTACTAAAATTTTGTAACTTCTTAAATTCCAATAATTAGGGTACTAGGAAATGAGAAACGTTTTATATCCGTTGTGTCGTGATGTTTTTTTAAAAGGGTTGTATTCTTTGAAAATTAGTTGAAATAATTGGATCTTCATTGACAAACCTTAAATAATCTAATTCAACAACTTTCTAGTGTCAATTATCATTGTTTTCGATCTTTCTGTAATGATGAATTTCATGTAGTGTGTGTGACCATACCAACACAAAAGCACTGGATCTCATCAGAACTCCAAAGTTGAATGTGTTTGGGCAAGAGTAGTACTAAGATGGGTGACCTCTTGGGAAGTCCTTGTGTTGCACTCTTTTTTCCATCATGATAGGATGGTCATTTTGTAAATCAAACACACACTAAGAGACGACCCTATTATTGATAATGGTTTCCAAAATTAATGTCAAATATTGAATGACATCATGATCAAAATATGCCATTATAACGTTGGTTGATATCGAAAGAGTCGTATTCTCTTACTAAAATTTTGTAACTTCTTAACTTACAACAATTAGGGTACCAGGAAATGAGAAACGTTTAATATATGTTGTGTCGTGATGTTTTTTTAAAAGGGTTGTATTCTTTGAAAATGAGTTGAAATAATTGGATCTTCATTGACAAACCTTAAATAATCTAATTCAACAAGTTTCTAGTGTCAATTATAATACTTTTCGATCTTTCTGTAATGACGAATTCAATATTGTGTGTGTGACCATACCGACACAAAAACACTGCATCTCATTAAAACTCCAAAGTTAAATGTGTTTAGGCGAGAGTAGTACTAAGATGGGTGACCTCTAGGGAAGTCCTTGTGTTGCACTCTTTTTTGCATCATGGTAGGATGGTCTTTTTGTAAATCAAACACACACTAAGAGACGACCCTATTGTTGATAATTGTTTCCAAAATTAATGTCAAATATTAAATGACATCATGATCAAAATGTGTCATTATAACGTTGGTTGATATCGAAAGGGTCGTATTCTCTTACTAAAATTTTGTAACTTCTTAAATTCCAATAATTAGGGTACTAGGAAATGAGAAACGTTTAATATCCGTTGTGTCGTGATGTTTATTTAAAAGAGTTGTATTCTTTGAAAATGAGTTGAAATAATTGGATCTTCATTGACAAACCAGAAATAATCTAATTCAACAAGTTTCTAGTGTCATTTATCATAGTTTTCGATCTTTCTGTAATGATGAATTTCATATTGTGTGTGCGACAATACCAACACAAAAGCACTAGATCTCATCCAAACTCCAAAGTTAAATGTGTTTGGGAGAGAGTAGTATTAAGATGGGTGACCTCTTGGGAAGTCTTTGTGTTGCACTCTTTTTTACATCATGGTAGGATGGTCTTTTTGTAAATCAAACACACTAAGAGACGACCCTATTATAGATAATGGTTTCCAAAATTAATGTCAAATATTGAATGACATCATGATCAAAATGTGCCATTATAACGTTGGTTGATATCGAACGAGTCGTATTCTCTTACTAAAATTTTGTAACTTCTTAACCTACAACAATTAGGGTACCAGGAAATGAGAAACGTTTAATATCTGTTGTGTCGTGATGTTTTTTTAAAAGGGTTGTATTCTTTGAAAATTAGTTGAAATAATTGGATCTTCATTGACAAAACTTAAATAATGTAATTCAACAACTTTCCAGTGTCAATTATCATAGTTTTCGATCTTTCTGTAATGATGAATTTCATGTAGTGTGTGCGACCATACCAACACAAAAGCACTGGATCTCATCAGAACTCCAAAGTTAAATGTGTTTGGGCGAGAGTAGTACTAAGATGGGTGACCTCTTGGGAAGTCCTTGTGTTGCACTCTTTTTTGCATCATGATAGGATGGTCTTTTTGTAAATCAAACACACACTAAGAGACGACCCTATTATTGATAATGGTTTCCAAAATTAATGTCAAATATTGAATGACATCATGATCAAAATATGTCATTATAACGTTGGTTGATATCGAAAGAGTCGTATTCTCTTACTAAAATTTTGTAACTTCTTAACTTACAACAATTAGGGTACCAGGAAATGAGAAACGTTTAATATCTGTTGTGTCGTGATGTTTTTTTAAAACGTTTGTATTCTTTGAAAATGAGTAGAAATAATTGGATCTTCATTGACAAACCTTAAATAATCTAATTCAACCACTTTCTAGTGTCAATTATCATAGTTTTCGATCTTTCTGTAATGATGAATTTTATGTTGTGTGTGCGACCATACCAACACAAAAGCACTGAATCTCATCAGAACTCCAAAGTTAAATGTGTTTCGGCGAGAGTAGTACTAAGATGGGTGACCTCTTGGGAAGTCCTTGTGTTGCACTCTTTTTTGCATCATGATAGGATGGTTTTTTGTAAATCAAACACACACTAAGAGACGACCCTATTATTGATAATGGTTTCCAAAATTAATGTCAAATATTGAATAACATCATGATCAAAATGTGCCATTATAACGTTGGTTGATATCGAAAGAGTCGTATTCTCTTACTAAAATTTTTTAACTTCTTAACTTCCAACAATTAGGGTACCAGGAGATGAGAAACGTTTAATATATGTTGTATCGTGATGTTTTTTTAAAAGGGTTGTATTCTTTGTAAATGAGTTGAAATAATTGGATCTTCATTGACAAACCTGAAATAATCTAATTCAACAACTTTCTAGTGTCAATTATCATAGTTTTCGATCCTTCTGTAATGATGAATTTCATGTTGTGTGTGCGACCATACCAACACAAAAGCATTGGATTTCATTAGAACTTCAAAGTTAAAGGTGTTTGGGCGAGAGTAGTACTAAGATGGGTGACCTCTTGGGAAGTCCTTGTGTTGCAATATTTTTTGCATCATGATAGGATGGTCTTTTTGTAAATCAAACACACTCTAAGAGACGACCCCATTATTGATAATGGTTTCCAAAATTAATGTCAAATATTGAATAACATCATGATCAAAATGTGCCATTATAACGTTGGTTGATATCGAAAGAGTCGTATTCTTTTACTAAAATTTTTTAACTTCTTAACTTCCAACAATTAGGGTACCAGGAAATGAGAAACGTTTAATGTATGTTGTGTCGTGATGTTTTTTTAAAAGGGTTGTATTCTTTGAAAATGAGTTGAAATAATTGGATCTTCATTGACAAACCTTAAATAATCTAATTCAACAACTTTCTAGTGTCAATTATCATACTTTTCGATCTTTCTGTAATGATGAATTCAATGTTGTGTGTGCGACCATACTGAAACAAAAGCATTGGATCTCATTAGAACTTCAAAGTTAAATGTGTTTGGGCGAGAGTAGTACTAAGATGGGTGACCTCTTGGGAAGTCCTTGTGTTGCACTCTTTTTTGCATCATGATACGATGGTCCTTTTGTAAATCAAACACACACTAAGAGACGACCCTATTATTGATAATGGTTTCCAAAATTAATGTCAAATATTGAATGACATCATGATCAAAATGTGCCATTATAACGTTGGTTGATATCGAAAGAGTCGTATTCTCTTACTAAAATTTTGTAACTTCTTAACTTCCAACAATTAGGGTACCAGGAGATGAGAAACGTTTAATATATGTTGTATCGTGATGTTTTTTTAAAAGGGTTGTATTCTTTGAAAATGAGTTGAAATAATTGGATCTTCATTGACAAACCTTAAATAATCTAATTCAACAACTTTCTAGTGTCAATTATCATAGTTTTCGATCTTTCTATAATGATGAATTTCTTGTAGTGTGTGACCATACCATCACAAAAGCATTGGATCTCATCAGAACTCCAAAGTTAAATGTGTTTGGGCGAGAGTAGTACTAAGATGGGTGACCTCTTGGGAAGTCCTTGTGTTGCACTCTTTTTTGCATCATGGTAGGATGGTCTTTTTGTAAATCAAACACACACTAAGATACGACCCTATTATTGATAATGGTTTTCAAAATTAATGTCAAATATTAAATGACATCATGATCAAAATGTGACATTATAACGTTGGTTGATATCTAAAGGGTCGTATTCTCTTACTAAAATTTTGTAACTTCTTAAATTCCAACAATTAGGGTACCAGGAAATGAGAAACGTTTAATATCCGTTGTGTCGTGATGTTTTTTTAAAAGAGTTGTATTCTTTGAAAATTAGTTGAAATAATTGGATCTTCATTGACAAACCTGAAATAATCTAATTCAACAAGTTTCTAGTGTCAATTATCATAGTTTTCGATCTTTCTGTAATGATGAATTTCATATTGTGTGTGCGACCATACCAACACAAAAGCACTGGATCTCATCCAAACTCCAAAGTTAAATGTGTTTGGGCGATAGTAGTATTAAGATGGGTGACCTCTTGGGAAGTCCTTGTGTTGCACTCTTTTTTACATCATGGTAGGATAGTGTTTTTGTAAATCAAACACACACTAAGAGACGACCCTATTATAGATAATGGTTTCCAAAATTAATGTCAAATATTGAATGACATCATGATCAAAATGTGCCATTATAACGTTGGTTGATATCGAAAGAGTCGTATTCTCTTACTACAATTTTGTAACTTCTTAACTTACAACAATTAGGGTACCAGGAAATGAGAAACGTTTAATATCTGTTGTGTCGTGATGTTTTTTTAAAAGGGTTGTATTCTTTGAAAATGAGTTGAAATAATTGGATCTTCATTGACAAACCTTAAATAATCTAATTCAACAACTTTCTAGTGTCAATTATCATAGTTTTCGATCTTTCTATAATGATGAATTTCTTGTAGTGTGTGTGACCATACCAACACAAAAGCACTGGATCTCATCAGAACTCCAAAGTTAAATGTGTTTGGGCGAGATTAGTACTAAGATGGGTGACCCCTTGGGAAGTCCTTGTGTTGCACTCTTTTTTGCATCATGATACGATGGTCCTTTTGTAAATCAAACACACACTAAGAGACGACCCTATTATTGATAATGGTTTCCAAAATTAATGTCAAATATTGAATGACATCATGATCAAAATGTGTCAATATAATGTTGGTTGATATCGAAAGAGTCGTATTCTCTTACTACAATTTTGTAACTTCTTAACTTACAACAATTAGGGTACCAGGAAATGAGAAACGTTTAATATATGTTGTGTCGTGATGTTTTTTTAAAAGGGTTGTATTCTTTGAAAATGAGTTGAAATAATTGGATCTTCATTGACAAACCTCTACTTCAACAAGTTTCTAGTGTCAATTATAATACTTTTCGATCTTTCTGTAATGATGAATTTAATATTGTGTGTGTGACCATACCGACAAAAAAACACTGGATCTCATTAAAACTCCAAAGTTAAATGTGTTCAGGCGAGTGTAGTACTAAGATGGGTGACCTCTTGGGAAGTGCTTGTGTTGCACTCTTTTTTGCATCGTGGTAGGATGGTCTTTTTCTAAATCAAACACACACTAAGAGACGACCCTATTGTTGATAATGGTTTCCAAAATTAATGTCAAATATTAAATGACATCATGATCAAAATGTGCCATTATAACGTTGGTTGATATCGAAAGGGTCGTATTCTCTTACTAAAATTGTGTAACTTCTTAAATTCCAACAATTAGGGTACTAGGAAATGAGAAACGTTTAATATCCGTTGTGTCGTGATGTTTTTTTAAAAGAGTTGTATTCTTTGAAAATGAGTTGAAATAATTGGATCTTCATTGACAAACCTGAAATAATCTAATTCAACAAGTTTCTAGTGTCATTTATCATAGTTTTCGATCTTTCTGTAATGATGAATTTCATATTGTGTGTGCGACAATACCAACACAAAAGCACTAGATCTCATCCAAACTCCAAAGTTAAATGTGTTTGGGCGATAGTAGTATTAAGATGGGTGACCTCTTGGGAAGTCCTTGTGTTGCACTCTTTTTTACATCATGGTAGGATGGTCTTTTTGTAAATCAAACACACTAAGAGACGACCCTATTATAGATAATGGTTTCCAAAATTAATGTCAAATATTGAATGACATCATGATCAAAATGTGCCATTATAACGTTGGTTGATATCGAAAGAGTCGTATTCTTTAACTAAAATTTTGTAACTTCTTCACTTACAACAATTAGGGTACCAGGAAATGAGAAACGTTTAATATCTGTTGTGTCGTGATGTTTTTTTAAAAGGGTTGGATTCTTTGAAAATGAGTTGAAATAATTGGATCTTCATTGACAAACCTTAAATAATGTAATTCAACAACTTTCTAGTGTCAATTATCATAGTTTTCGATCTTTCTGTAATGATGAATTTCATGTAGTGTGTGCGACCATACCAACACAAAAGCACTGGATCTCATCATAATGGTTTCCAAAATTAATGTCAAATATTGAATGACATCATGATCAAAATGTGCCATTATAACGTTGGTTGATATCGAAAGAGTCGTATTCTCTTACTAAAATTTTGTAACTTCTTAACTTCCAACAATTAGGGAACCAGGAAATGAGAAACGTTTAATATATATTGTGTCGTGATGTTTTTTTAAAAGGGTTGTATTCTTTGAAAATGAGTTGAAATAATTTGATCTTCATTGACAAACCTTAAATAATCTAATTCAACAAGTTTCTAGTGTCAATTATAATACTTTTCGATCTTTCTGTAATGATGAATTCAATATTGTGTGTGTGACCATACCGACACAAAAACACTGCATCTCATTAAAACTCCAAAGTTAAATGTGTTTAGGCGAGAGTAGTACTAAGCTGGGTGACCTCTAGGGAAGTCCTTGTGTTGCACTCTTTTTTGCATCATGGTAGGATGGTCTTTTTGTAAATCAAACACACACTAAGAGACGACCCTATTGTTGATAATTGTTTCCAAAATTAATGTCAAATATTAAATGACATCATGATCAAAATGTGTCATTATAACGTTGGTTGATATCGAAAGGGTCGTATTCTCTTACTAAAATTTTGTAACTTCTTAAATTCCAATAATTAGGGTACTAGGAAATGAGAAACGTTTTATATCCGTTGTGTCGTGATGTTTTTTTAAAAGGGTTGTATTCTTTGAAAATTAGTTGAAATAATTGGATCTTCATTGACAAACCTTAAATAATCTAATTCAACAACTTTCTAGTGTCAATTATCATTGTTTTCGATCTTTCTGTAATGATGAATTTCATGTAGTGTGTGTGACCATACCAACACAAAAGCACTGGATCTCATCAGAACTCCAAAGTTGAATGTGTTTGGGCAAGAGTAGTACTAAGATGGGTGACCTCTTGGGAAGTCCTTGTGTTGCACTCTTTTTTCCATCATGATAGGATGGTCATTTTGTAAATCAAACACACACTAAGAGACGACCCTATTATTGATAATGGTTTCCAAAATTAATGTCAAATATTGAATGACATCATGATCAAAATATGCCATTATAACGTTGGTTGATATCGAAAGAGTCGTATTCTCTTACTAAAATTTTGTAACTTCTTAACTTACAACAATTAGGGTACCAGGAAATGAGAAACGTTTAATATATGTTGTGTCGTGATGTTTTTTTAAAAGGGTTGTATTCTTTGAAAATGAGTTGAAATAATTGGATCTTCATTGACAAACCTTAAATAATCTAATTCAACAAGTTTCTAGTGTCAATTATAATACTTTTCGATCTTTCTGTAATGACGAATTCAATATTGTGTGTGTGACCATACCGACACAAAAACACTGCATCTCATTAAAACTCCAAAGTTAAATGTGTTTAGGCGAGAGTAGTACTAAGATGGGTGACCTCTAGGGAAGTCCTTGTGTTGCACTCTTTTTTGCATCATGGTAGGATGGTCTTTTTGTAAATCAAACACACACTAAGAGACGACCCTATTGTTGATAATTGTTTCCAAAATTAATGTCAAATATTAAATGACATCATGATCAAAATGTGTCATTATAACGTTGGTTGATATCGAAAGGGTCGTATTCTCTTACTAAAATTTTGTAACTTCTTAAATTCCAATAATTAGGGTACTAGGAAATGAGAAACGTTTAATATCCGTTGTGTCGTGATGTTTATTTAAAAGAGTTGTATTCTTTGAAAATGAGTTGAAATAATTGGATCTTCATTGACAAACCAGAAATAATCTAATTCAACAAGTTTCTAGTGTCATTTATCATAGTTTTCGATCTTTCTGTAATGATGAATTTCATATTGTGTGTGCGACAATACCAACACAAAAGCACTAGATCTCATCCAAACTCCAAAGTTAAATGTGTTTGGGAGAGAGTAGTATTAAGATGGGTGACCTCTTGGGAAGTCTTTGTGTTGCACTCTTTTTTACATCATGGTAGGATGGTCTTTTTGTAAATCAAACACACTAAGAGACGACCCTATTATAGATAATGGTTTCCAAAATTAATGTCAAATATTGAATGACATCATGATCAAAATGTGCCATTATAACGTTGGTTGATATCGAACGAGTCGTATTCTCTTACTAAAATTTTGTAACTTCTTAACCTACAACAATTAGGGTACCAGGAAATGAGAAACGTTTAATATCTGTTGTGTCGTGATGTTTTTTTAAAAGGGTTGTATTCTTTGAAAATTAGTTGAAATAATTGGATCTTCATTGACAAAACTTAAATAATGTAATTCAACAACTTTCCAGTGTCAATTATCATAGTTTTCGATCTTTCTGTAATGATGAATTTCATGTAGTGTGTGCGACCATACCAACACAAAAGCACTGGATCTCATCAGAACTCCAAAGTTAAATGTGTTTGGGCGAGAGTAGTACTAAGATGGGTGACCTCTTGGGAAGTCCTTGTGTTGCACTCTTTTTTGCATCATGATAGGATGGTCTTTTTGTAAATCAAACACACACTAAGAGACGACCCTATTATTGATAATGGTTTCCAAAATTAATGTCAAATATTGAATGACATCATGATCAAAATATGTCATTATAACGTTGGTTGATATCGAAAGAGTCGTATTCTCTTACTAAAATTTTGTAACTTCTTAACTTACAACAATTAGGGTACCAGGAAATGAGAAACGTTTAATATCTGTTGTGTCGTGATGTTTTTTTAAAACGTTTGTATTCTTTGAAAATGAGTAGAAATAATTGGATCTTCATTGACAAACCTTAAATAATCTAATTCAACCACTTTCTAGTGTCAATTATCATAGTTTTCGATCTTTCTGTAATGATGAATTTTATGTTGTGTGTGCGACCATACCAACACAAAAGCACTGAATCTCATCAGAACTCCAAAGTTAAATGTGTTTCGGCGAGAGTAGTACTAAGATGGGTGACCTCTTGGGAAGTCCTTGTGTTGCACTCTTTTTTGCATCATGATAGGATGGTTTTTTGTAAATCAAACACACACTAAGAGACGACCCTATTATTGATAATGGTTTCCAAAATTAATGTCAAATATTGAATGACATCATGATCAAAATATGCCGTTATAACGTTGGTTGATATCGAAAGAGTCGTATTCTCTTACTAAAATTTTGTAACTTCTTAACCTACAACAATTAGGGTACCAGGAAATGAGAAACGTTTAATATCTGTTGTGTCGTGATGTTTTTTTAAAAGGGTTGTATTCTTTGAGAATGAGTTGAAATAATTGGATCTTCATTGACAAACCTTAAATAATCTAATTCAACAAGTTTCTAGTGTCAATTATAATACTTTTCGATCTTTCTGTAATGATGAATTCAATATTGTGTGTGTGACCATACCGACACAAAAACACTGCATCTCATTAAAACTCCAAAGTTAAATGTGTTTAGGCGAGAGTAGTACTAAGATGGGTGACCTCTAGGGAAGTCCTTGTGTTGCACTCTTTTTTGCATCATGGTAGGATGGTCTTTTTGTAAATCAAACACACACTAAGAGACGACCCTATTGTTGATAATTGTTTCCAAAATTAATGTCAAATATTAAATGACATCATGATCAAAATGTGTCATTATAACGTTGGTTGATATCGAAAGGGTCGTATTCTCTTACTAAAATTTTGTAACTTCTTAAATTCCAATAATTAGGGTACTAGGAAATGAGAAACGTTTAATATCCGTTGTGTCGTGATGTTTTTTTAAAAGGGTTGTATTCTTTGAAAATTAGTTGAAATAATTGGATCTTCATTGACAAACCTTAAATAATCTAATTCAACAACTTTCTAGTGTCAATTATCATTGTTTTCGATCTTTCTGTAATGATGAATTTCATGTATTGTTTGTGACCATACCGACACAAAAACACTGGATCTCATTAGAACTCCAAAGTTAAATGTGTTCAGGCGAGAGTAGTACTAAGATGGGTGACCTCTAGGGAAGTTCTTGTGTCGCACTCTTTTTTGCATCATGGTAGGATGGTCTTTTTGTAAATCAAACACACACTAAGAGACGACCCTAGTGTTGATAATGGTTTCCAAAATTAATGTCAAATATTAAATGACATCATGATCAAAATGTGCCATTATAACGTTGGTTGATATCGAAAGTGTTGTATTCTCTTACTAAAATTTTGTAACTTCTTAAATTCCAATAATTAGGGTACTAGGAAATGAGAAACGTTTAATATCCGTTGTGTCGTGATGTTTTTTTAAAAGAGTTGTATTCTTTGAAAATGAGTTGAAATAATTGGATCTTCATTGACAAACCTGAAATAATCTAATTCAACAAGTTTCTAGTGTCATTTATCATAGTTTTCGATCTTTCTGTAATGATGAATTTCATATTGTGTGTGCGACAATACCAACACAAAAGCACTAGATCTCATCCAAACTCCAAAGTTAAATGTGTTTGGGCGAGAGTAGTACTAAGATGGGTGACCTCTTGGGAAGTCCTTGTGTTGCACTCTTTTTTGCATCATGATAGGATGGTCTTTTTGTAAATCAAAAACACACTAAGACGACCCTATTATTGATAATGGTTTCCAAAATTAATGTCAAATATTGAATGACATCATGATCAAAATGTGCCATTATAACGTTGGTTGATATCGAAAGAGTCGTATTCTCTTACTAAATTTTTTTAACTTCTTAACTTCCAGCAATTAGGGTACCAGGAGATGAGAAACGTTTAATATATGTTGTATCGTGATGTTTTTTTAAAAGGGTTGTATTCTTTGAAAATGAGTTGAAATAATTGGATCTTCATTGACAAACCTTAAATAATCTAATTCAACAACTTTCTAGTGTCAATTATCATAGTTTTCGATCTTTCTGTAATGATGAATTTCATGTTGTGTGTGCGACCATACCAACACAAAAGCACTGGATTTCATCAGAACTCCAAAGTTAAAGGTGTTTGGGTGAGAGTAATACTAAGATGGGTGAACTCTTTGGAAGTCCTTGTGTTGCAATATTTTTTGCATCATGATAGGATGGTCTTTTTGTAAATCAAACACACTCTAAGAGACGACCCTATTATTGATAATGGTTTCCAAAATTAATGTCAAATATTGAATGACATCATGATCAAAATGTGCCATTATAACGTTGGTTCATATCGAAAGAGTCGTATTGTCTTACTAAAATTTTTTAACTTCTTAACTTCCAACAATTAGGGTACCAGGAAATGAGAAACGTTTAATGTATGTTGTGTCGTGATGTTTTTTAAAAGGGTTGTATTCTTTGAAAATGAGTTGAAATAATTGGATCTTCATTGACAAACCTTAAATAATCTAATTCAACAACTTTCTAGTGTCAATTATCATACTTTTTTATCTTTCTGTAATGATGAATTCAATATTATGTGTGCGACCATACCGACAGAAAAGCACTCGATCTCATTAGAACTCCAAAGTTAAATGTGTTTGGGCGAGAGTAGTACTAAGATGGCTGACCTCTTGGGAAGTCCTTGTGTTGCACTCTTTTTTGCATCATGGTAGGATGGTCTTTTTTGTAAATCGAAAACACACTTAGATACGACCCTATTGTTGATAATGGTTTTCAAAATTAATGTCAAATATTAAATGACATCATGATCAAAATGTGCCATTAAAACGTTGGTTGATATTGAAAGTGTCGTATTCTCTTACTAAAATTTTGTAACTTCTTAAATTCCAATAATTAGGGTACTAGGAAATGAGAAACGTTTAATATCCGTTGTGTCGTGATGTTTTTTTAAAAGAGTTGTATTCTTTGAAAATGAGTTGAAATAATTGGATCTTCATTGACAAACCTGAAATAATCTAATTCAACAAGTTTCTAGTGTCATTTATCATAGTTTTCGATCGTTCTGCAATGATGAATTTCATATTGTGTGTGCGACAATACCAACACAAAAGCACCAGATCTCATCCAAACTCCAAAGTTAAATGTGTTTGGGTGAGAGTAGTATTAAGATGGGTGACCTCTTGGGAAGTCCTTGTGTTGCACTCTTTTTTACATCATGGTAGGATGGTCTTTTTGTAAATCAAACACACTAAGAGACGACCCAATTATAGATAATGGTTTCCAAAATTAATGTCAAATATTGAATGACATCATGATCAAAATGTGCCATTATAACGTTGGTTGATATCGAACGAGTCGTATTCTCTTACTAAAATTTTGTAACTTCTTAACTTACAACAATTAGGGTACCAGGAAATGAGAAACGTTTAATATCTGTTGTGTCGTGATGTTTTTTTAAAAGGGTTGTATTCTTTGAAAATTAGTTGAAATAATTGGATCTTCATTGACAAACCTTAAATAATATAATTCAACAACTTTCTAGTGTCAATCATCATACTTTTCGATCTTTCTGTAATGATGAATTTCATGTAGTGTGTGCGACCATACCAACACAAAAGCACTGGATCTCATCAGAACTCCAAAGTTAAATGTGTTTGGGCGAGAGTATTACTAAGATGGGTGACCTCTTGGGAAGTCCTTGTGTTGCACTCTTTTTTGCATCATGATAGGATGGTCTTTTTGTAAGTCAAACACACACTAAGAGATGACCCTATTATTGATAATGGTTTCCAAAATTAATGTCAAATATTGAATGACATCATGATCAAAATATGCCATTATAACGTTGGTTGATATCGAAAGAGTCGTATTCTCTTACTAAAATTTTGTAACTTCTTAACTTACAACAATTAGGGTACCAGGAAATGAGAAACGTTTAATATCTGTTGTGTCGTGATGTTTTTTTAAAACGGTTGTATTCTTTGAAAATGAGTAGAAGTAATTGGATCTTCATTGACAAACCTTAAATAATCTAATTCAACAACTTTCTAGTGTCAATTATCATACTTTTCGATCTTTTTGTAATGATGAATTTAATATTGTGTGTGCGACCATACCGATACAAAAACGCTGGATCTCATTAGAACTCCAAAGTTAAATGTGTTTGGGCGAGAGTAGTACTAAGATGGCTGACCTCATGGGAAGTCCTTGTGTTGCACTCTTTTTTGCATCATGGTAGGATGGTCTTTTTGTAAATCAAAAACACACTAAGACGACCCTATTATTGATAATGGTTTCCAAAATTAATGTCAAATATTGAATGACATCATGATCAAAACGTGCCATTATAACGTTGGTTGATATCGAAAGAGTCGTATTCTCTTACTAAATTTTTTTAACTTCTTAACTTCCAACAATTAGGGTACCAGGAGATGAGAAACGTTTAATATATGTTGTATCGTGATGTTTTTTTAAAAGGGTTGTATTCTTTGAAAATGAGTTGAAATAATTGGATCTTCATTGACAAACCTTAAATAATCTAATTCAACAACTTTCTAGTGTCAATTATCATAGTTTTCGATCTTTCTGTAATGATGAATTTCATGTTGTGTGTGCGACCATACCAACACAAAAGCACTGGATTTCATCAGAACTCCAAAGTTAAAGGTGTTTGGGTGAGAGTAGTACTAAGATGGGTGAACTCTTGGGAAGTCCTTGTGTTGCAATATTTTTTGCATCATGATAGGATGGTCTTTTTGTAAATCAAACACACTCTAAGAGACGACCCTATTATTGATAATGGTTTCCAAAATTAATGTCAAATATTGAATGACATCATGATCAAAATGTGCCATTATAACGTTGGTTCATATCGAAATAGTCGTATTCTCTTACTAAAATTTTTTAACTTCTTAACTTCCAACAATTAGGGTACCAGGAAATGAGAAACGTTTAATGTATGTTGTGTCGTGATGTTTTATAAAAGGGTTGTATTCTTTGAAAATGAGTTGAAATAATTGGATCTTCATTGACAAACCTTAAATAATCTAATTCAACAACTTTCTAGTGTCAATTATCATACTTTTCGATCTTTCTGTAATGATGAATTCAATATTATGTGTGCGACCATACCGACAGAAAAGCACTCGATCTCATTAGAACTCCAAAGTTAAATGTGTTTGGGCGAGAGTAGTACTAAGATGGCTGACCTCTTGGGAAGTCCTTGTGTTGCACTCTTTTTTGCATCATGGTAGGATGGTCTTTTTTGTAAATCAAACACACACTAAGATACAACCCAATTGTTGATAATGGTTTTCAAAATTAATGTCAAATATTAAATGACATCATGATCAAAATGTGCCATTAAAACGTTGGTTGATATTGAAAGCGTCGTATTCTCTTACTAAAATTTTGTAACTTCTTAAATTCCAATAATTAGGGTACTAGGAAATGAGAAACGTTTAATATCCGTTGTGTCGTGATGTTTTTTTAAAAGAGTTGTATTCTTTGAAAATGAGTTGAAATAATTGGATCTTCATTGACAAACCTGAAATAATCTAATTCAACAAGTTTCTAGTGTCATTTATCATAGTTTTCGATCGTTCTGTAATGATGAATTTCATATTGTGTGTGCGACAATACCAACACAAAAGCACTAGATCTCATCCAAACTCCAAAGTTAAATGTGTTTGGGCGAGAGTAGTATTAAGATGGGTGACCTCTTGGGAAGTCCTTGTGTTGCACTCTTTTTTACATCATGGCAGGATGGTCTTTTTGTAAATCAAACACACTAAGAGACGACCCAATTATAGATAATGGTTTCCAAAAATAATGTCAAATACTGAACGACATCATGATCAAAATGTGCCATTATAACGTTGGTTGATATCGAACGAGTCGTATTCTCTTACTAAAATTTTGTAACTTCTTAACTTACAACAATTAGGGTACCAGGAAATGAGAAACGTTTAATATCTGTTGTGTCGTGATGTTTTTTTAAAAGGGTTGTATTCTTTGAAAATGAGTTGAAATAATTGGCTCTTCATTGACAAACCTTAAATAATCTAATTCAACAACTTTCTAGTGTCAATTATCATAGTTTTCGGTCTTTCTGTAATGATGAATTTCATGTAGTGTGTGCGACCATACCAACACAAAAGCACTGGATCTCATCAGAACTCCAAAGTTAAATGTGTTAGGGATGGGTGACCTCTTGGGAAGTCCTTGTGTTGCACTCTTTTTTGCATCATGATAGGATGGTCTTTTTGTAAATCAAACACACACTAAGAGACGACCCTATTATTGATAATAGTTTCCAAAATTAATGTCAAATATTGAATGACATCATGATCAAAATATGCCAATATAACGTTGGTTGATATCGAAAGAGTCGTATTCTCTTACTAAAATTTTGTAACTTCTTAACTTACAACAATTAGGGTACCAGGAAATGAGAAACGTTTAATATCTGTTGTGTCGTGATGTTTTTTTAAAACGGTTGTATTCTTTGAAAATGAGTAGAAATAATTGGATCTTCATTGACAAACCTTAAATAATCTAATTCAACAACTTTCTAGTGTCAATTATCATACTTTTCGATCTTTTTGTAATGATGAATTTAATATTGTGTGTGCGACCATACCGATACAAAAACGCTGTATCTCATTAGAACTCCAAGGTTAAATGTGTTTGGGCGAGAGTAGTACTAAGATGGCTGACCTCTTGGGAAGTCCTTGTGTTGCACTCTTTTTTGCATCATGGTAGGATGGTCTTTTTGTAAATCAAACACACACTAAGAGACGACCCTATTGTTGATAATGGTTTCCAAAATTAATGTCGAATATTAAATGTCGTCATGATCAAAATGTGCCATTATAACGTTGGTTGATATCGAAAGGGTCGTATTCTCTTACTAAAATTTTGTAACTTCTTAAATTCCAATAATTGGGGTACTAGGAAATGAGAAACGTTTAATATCCGTTGTGTCGTGATGTTTTTTTAAAAGAGTTGTATTCTTTGAAAATGAGTTGAAATAGTTGGATCTTCATTGACAAACCTGAAATAATCTAATTGAACAAGTTTCTAGTGTCATTTATCATAGTTTTCGATCTTTCTGTAATGATGAATTTCATATTGTGTGTGCGACAATACCAACACAAAAGCACTTGATCTCATCCAAACTCCAAAGTTAAATGTGTTTGGGAGAGAGTAGTATTAAGATGGGTGACCTCTTAGGAAGTCCTTGTGTTGCACTCTTTTTTACATCATGGTAGGATGGTCTTTTTGTTAATCAAACACACACTAAGAGACGACCCTATCATAGATAATGGTTTCCAAAATTAATGTCAAATATTGAATGACATCATGATCAAAATATGCCATTATAACGTTGGTTGATATCGAAAGAGTCGTATTCTCTTACTAAAATTTTGTAACTTCTTAACTTACAACAATTAGGGTACTAGGAAATGAGAAACGTTTAATATCTGTTGTGTCGTGATGTTTTTTTAAAAGGGTTGTATTCTTTGAAAATTAGTTGAAATAATTGGATCTTCATTGACAAACCTTAAATAATCTAATTCAACAACTTTCTAGTGTCAATTATCATAGTTTTCGATCTTTCTGTAATGATGAATTTCATGTAGTGTGTGCGACCATACCAACACAAAAGCACTGGATCTCATCAGAACTCCAAAGTTAAATGTGTTTGGGCGAGAGTAGTACTAACATGGGTGACCTCTTGGGAAGTCCTTGTGTTGCACTCTTTTTTGGATCATGATAGGATGGTCTTTTTGTAAATCAAACACACACTAAGAGACGACCCTATTATTGATAATGGTTTCCAAAATTAATGTCAAATATTGAATGACATCATGATCAAAATATGCCATTATAACGTTGGTTGATATCGAAAGAGTCGTATTCTCTTACTAAAATTTTGTAACTTCTTAACTTACAACAATTAGGGTACCAGGAAATGAGAAACGTTTAATATCTGTTGTGTCGTGATGTTTTTTTAAAACGGTTGTATTCTTTGAAAATGAGTAGAAATAATTGGATCTTCATTGACAAACCTTAAATAATCTAATTCAACCACTTTCTAGTGTCAATTATCATAGTTTTCGATCTTTCTGTAATGATGAATTTCATGTTGTGTGTGCGACCATACCAACACAAAAGCACTGGATCTCATCAGAACTCCAAAGTTAAATGTGTTTGGGCGAGAGTAGTACTAAGATGGGTGACCTCTCGGGAAGTCCTTGTGTTGCACTCTTTTTTGGATCATGATAGGATGGTCTTTTTGTAAATCAAACACACACTAAGAGACGACCCTATTATTGATAATGGTTTCCAAAATTAATGTCAAATATTGAATGACATCATGATCAAAATATGCCATTATAACGTTGATTGATATCGAAAGAGTCGTATTCTCTTACTAAAATTTTGTAACTTCTTAACTTACAACAATTAGGGTACCAGGAAATGAGAAACGTTTAATATTTGTTGTGTCGTGATGTTTTTTTAAAACGGTTGTATTCTTTGAAAATGAGTAGAAATAATTGGATCTTCATTGACAAACCTTAAATAATCTAATTCAACCACTTTCTAGTGTCAATTATCATAGTTTTCGATCTTTATGTAATGATGAATTTCATGTTGTGTGTGCGACCATACCAACACAAAAGCACTCGATCTCATCAGAACTCCAAAGTTAAATGTGTTTGGGCGAGAGTAGTACTAAGATGGGTGATCTCTTGGGAAGTCCTTGAGTTGCACTCTTTTTTGCATCATGATAGGATGGTCTTTTTGTAAATCAAACACACTCTAAGAGACGACCCTATTATTGATAATGGTTTCCAAAATTAATGTCAAATATTGAATGACATCATGATCAAAATGTGCCATTATAACGTTGGTTGATATCGAAAGAGTCGTATTCTCTTACTAAAATTTTTTAACTTCTTAACTTCCAACAATTAGGGTACCAGGAAATGAGAAACGTTTAATGTATGTTGTGTCATGATGTTTTTTAAAAGGGTTGTATTCTTTGAAAATGAGTTGAAATAATTGGATCTTCATTGACAAACCTTGAATAATCTAATTCAACAACTTTCTAGTGTCAATTATCATAGTTTTCGATCTTTCTGTAATGATGAATTTCATGTTGTGTGTGCGTCCATACCAACACAAAAGCATTGGATCTCATCAGAACTCCAAAGTTAAATGTGTTTGGGCGAGAGTAGTACTAAGATGGGTGACCTCTTGTGAAGTCCTTGTGTTGCACTCTTTTTTGGATCATGATAGGATGGTCTTTTTGTAAATCAAATAAACACTAAGAGACGACCCTATTATTGATAATGGTTTCCAAAATTAATGTCAAATATTGGATGACATCATGATCAAAATATGTCATTATAACGTTGGTTGATATCGAAAGAGTCTTATTCTCTTACTAAAATTTTGTAACTTCTTAACTTACAACAATTAGGGTACCAGGAAATGAGAAACGTTTAATATCTGTTGTGTCGTGATGTTTTTTTAAAACGGTTGTATTCTTTGAAAATGAGTAGAAATAATTGGATCTTCATTGACAAACCTTAAATAATCTAATTCAACCACTTTCTAGTGTCAATTATCATAGTTTTCGATCTTTCTGTAATGATGAATTTCATGTTGTGTGTGCGACCATACCAACACAAAAGCACTGGATCTCATCAGAACTCCAAAGTTAAATGTGTTTGGGCGAGAGTAGTACTAAGATGTGTGACCTCTTGGGAAGTCCTTGTGTTGCACTCTTTTTTGCATCATGATAGGATGGTCTTTTTGTAAATCAAACACACTCTAAGAGACGACCCTATTATTGATAATGGTTTCCAAAATTAATGTCAAATATTGAATGACATCATGATCAAAATGTGCCATTATAACGTTGGTTGATATCGAAAGAGTCGTATTCTCTTACTAAAATTTTTTAACTTCTTAACTTCCAACAATTAGGGTACCAGGAAATGAGAAACGTTTAATGTATGTTGTGTCATGATGTTTTTTAAAAGGGTTGTATTCTTTGAAAATGAGTTGAAATAATTGGATCTTCATTGACAAACCTTGAATAATCTAATTCAACAACTTTCTAGTGTCAATTATCATAGTTTTCGATCTTTCTGTAATGATGAATTTCATGTAGTGTGTGCGACCATACCAACACAAAAGCACTGGATCTCATCAAACTCCAAAGTTAAATGTGTTTGGGCGAGAGTAGTACTAAGATTGGTGACCTCTTGGGAAGTCCTTGTGTTGCACTCTTTTTTGGATCATGATAGGATGGTCTTTTTGTAAATCAAACACACACTAAGAGACGACCCTATTATTGATAATGGTTTCCAAAATTAATGTCAAATATTGAATGACATCATGATCAAAATATGCCATTATAACGTTGGTTGATATCGAAAGAGTCGTATTCTCTTACTAAAATTTTGTAACTTCTTAACTTACAACAATTAGGGTACCAGGAAATGAGAAACGTTTAATATCTGTTGTGTCGTGATGTTTTTTTAAAACGGTTGTATTCTTTGAAAATTTGTAGAAATAATTGGATCTTCATTGACAAACCTTAAATAATCTAATTCAACCACTTTCTAGTGTCAATTATCATAGTTTTCGATCTTTCTGTAATGATGAATTTCATGTTGTGTGTGCGACCATACCAACACAAAAGCACTGGATCTCATCAGAACTCCAAAGTTAAATGTGTTTGGGCGAGAGTAGTACTAAGATGGGTGACCTCTTGGGAAGTCCTTGTGTTGCACTCTTTTTTACCTCATGGTAGGATGGTCTTTTTGTAAATCAAACACACTAAGAGACGACCCTATTATAGATAATGGTTTCCAAAATTAATGTCAAATATTGAATGACATCATGATCAAAATGTGCCATTATAACGTTGGTTGATATCGAACGAGTCGTATTCTCTTACTAAAATTTTGTAACTTCTTAACTTACAACAATTAGGGTACCAGGAAATGAGAAACGTTTAATATCTATTGTGTCGTGATGTTTTTTTAAAAGGGTTGTATTCTTTGAAAATTAGTTGAAATAATTGGATCTTCATTGACAAACCTTAAATAATCTAATTCAACAACTTTCTAGTGTCAATTATCATAGTTTTCGATCTTTCTGTAATGATGAATTTCATGTAGTGTGTGCGACCATACCAACACTAAAGCACTGGATCTCATCAGAACTCCAAAGTTAAATGTGTTTGGGCGAGAGTAGTACTAAGATGGGTGACCTCTTGGAAAGTACTTTTGTTGCACTCTTTTTTGCATCATGATAGGATGGTCTTTTTGTAAGTCAAACACACACTAAGAGACGACCCTATTATTGACAATGGTTTCCAAAATTATTGTCAAATATTGAATGACATCATGATCAAAATATGCCATTATAACGTTGGTTGATATCGAAAGAGTCGTATTCTCTTACTAAAATTTTGTAACTTCTTAACTTACAACAATTAGGGTACCAGGAAATGAGAAACGTTTAATATCTGTTGTGTCGTGATGTTTTTTTAAAACGGTTGTATTCTTTGAAAATGAGTAGAAATAATTGGATCTTCATTGACAAACCTTAAATAATCTAATTCAACAACTTTCTAGTGTCAATTACCATACTTTTCGATCTTTTTGTAATGATGAATTTAATATTGTGTGTTCGACCATACCGATACAAAAACGCTGGATCTCATTAGAACTCCAAAGTTAAATGTGTTTGGGCGAGAGTAGTACTAAGATGGCTGACCTCTTGGGAAGTCCTTGTGTTGCACTCTT
Organism: Cymodocea nodosa; assembly: GCA_036874045.1. Classification (NCBI taxonomy): domain Eukaryota; kingdom Viridiplantae; phylum Streptophyta; class Magnoliopsida; order Alismatales; family Cymodoceaceae; genus Cymodocea; species Cymodocea nodosa. Next base: position 10,193,663 of record CM072335.1, read on the forward strand.
TTTTGCATCATGGTAGGATGGTCTTTTTGTAAATCAAACACACACTAAGAGACGACCCTATTGTTGATAATTGTTTCCAAAATTAATGTCAAATATTAAATGACATCATGATCAAAATGTGTCATTATAACGTTGGTTGATATCGAAAGGGTCGTATTCTCTTACTAAAATTTTGTAACTTCTTAAATTCCAACAATTAGGGTACTAGGAAATGAGAAACGTTTAATATCCGTTGTGTCGTGATGTTTTTTTGAAAGAGTTGTATTCTTTGAAAATGAGTTGAAATAATTGGATCTTCATTGACAAACCTGAAATAATCTAATTGAACAAGTTTCTAGTGTCATTTATCATAGTTTTCGATCTTTCTGTAATGATGAATTTCATATTGTGTGTGCGACAATACCAACACAAAAGCACTAGATCTCATCCAACCTCCAAAGTTAAATGTGTTTGGGAGAGAGTAGTATTAAGATGGGTGACCTCTTAGGAAGTCCTTGTGTTGCACTCTTTTTTACATCATGGTAGGATGGTCTTTTTGTAAATCAAACACACACTAAGAGACGACCCTATCATAGATAATGGTTTCCAAAATTAATGTCAAATATTGAATGACATCATAATCAAACTATGCCATTATGACGTTGGTTGATATCGAAAGAGTCGTATTCTCTTACTAAAATTTTGTAACTTCTTAACTTACAACAATTAGGGTACCAGGAAATGAGAAACGTTTAATATCTGTTGTGTCGTGATGTTTTTTTAAAACGGTTGTATTCTTTGAAAATGAGTAGAAATAATTGGATCTTCATTGACAAACCTTAAATAATCTAATCCAACCACTTTCTAGTGTCAATTATCATAGTTTTCGATCTTTCTGTAATGATGAATTTCATGTTGTGTGTGCGACCATACCAACACAAAAGTACTGGATCTCATCAGAACTCCAAAGTTAAATGTGTTTGGGCGAGAGTAGTACTAAGATGGGTGACCTCTTGGGAAGTCCTTGTGTTGCACTCTTTTTTGGATCATGATAGGATGGTCTTTTTGTAAATCAAACACACACTAAGAGAAGATCCTATTATTGATAATGGTTTCCAAAATTAATGTCAAATATTGAATGACATCATGATCAAAATATGCCATTATAACGTTGGTTGATATCGAAAGAGTCGTATTCTCTTACTAAAATTTTGTAACTTCTTAACTTACAACAATTAGGGTACCAGGAAATGAGAAACGTTTAATATCTGTTGTGTCGTGATGTTTTTTTAAAACGGTTGTATTCTTTGAAAATGAGTAGAAATAATTGGATCTTCATTGACAAACCTTAAATAATCTAATTCAACCACTTTCTAGTGTCAATTATCATAGTTTTCGATCTTTCTGTAATGATGAATTACATGTTGTGTGTGCGACCATACCAACACAAAAGCACTGGATCTCATCAGAACTCCAAAGTTAAATGTGTTTGGGCGAGAGTAGTACTAAGATGGGTGACCTCTTGGGAAGTCCTTGTGTTGCACTCTTTTTTGCATCATGATAGGATGGTCTTTTTGTAAATCAAACACACTCTAAGAGACGACCCTATTATTGATAATGGTTTCCAAAATTAATGTCAAATATTGAATGACATCATGATCAAAATGTGCCTTTATAACGTTGGTTGATATCGAAAGAGTCGTATTCTCTTACTAAAATTTTTTAACTTCTTAACTTCCAACAATTAGGGTACCAGGAAATGAGAAACGTTTAATGTATGTTGTGTCGTGATGTTTTTTAAAAGGGTTGTATTCTTTGAAAATGAGTTGAAATAATTGGATCTTCATTGACAAACCTTAAATAATCTAATTCAACAACTTTCTAGTGTCAATTATCATACTTTTCGATCTTTTTGTAATGATGAATTCAATAATATGTGTGTGACCATATCGACACAAAAGTACTGGATTTCATTAGAACTCCAAAGTTATATGTTTTTGGGCGAGAGTAGTACTAAGATGGGTGACCTCTGGGAAGTCCTTGTGTTGCACTCTTTTTTGCATCATGTTAGGATGGTCTTTTTGTAAATCAAACACACACTAAGAGACGACCCTATTGTTGATAATGGTTTCCAAAATTAATGTCAAATATTAAATGTCGTCATGATCAAAATGTGCCATTATAACGTTGGTTGATATCGAAAGGGTCGTATTCTCTTACTAAAATTTTGTAACTTCTTAAATTCCAATAATTAGGGTACTAGGAAATGAGAAACGTTTAATATCCGTTGTGTCGTGATGTTTTTTTAAAAGAGTTGTATTCTTTGAAAATGAGTTGAAATAATTGGATCTTCATTGACAAACCTGAAATAATCTAATTGAACAAGTTTCTAGTGTCATTTATCATAGTTTTCGATCTTTCTGTAATGATGAATTTCATATTGTGTGTGCGACAATACCAACACAAAAGCACTAGATCTCATCCAACCTCCAAAGTTAAATGTGTTTGGGAGAGAGTAGTATTAAGATGGGTGACCTCTTAGGAAGTCCTTGTGTTGCACTCTTTTTTACATCATGGTAGGATGGTCTTTTTGTAAATCAAACACACACTAAGAGACGACCCTATCATAGATAATGGTTTCCAAAATTAATGTCAAATATTGAATGACATCATAATCAAACTATGCCATTATAACGTTGGTTGATATCGAAAGAGTCGTATTCTCTTACTAAAATTTTGTAACTTCTTAACTTACAACAATTAGGGTACTAGGAAATGAGAAACGTTTAATATCTGTTGTGTCGTGATGTTTTTTTAAAAGGGTTGTATTCTTTGAAAATTAGTTGAAATAATTGGATCTTCATTGACAAACCTTAAATAATCTAATTCAACAACTTTCTAGTGTCAATTATCATAGTTTTCGATCTTTCTTTAATGATGAATTCCATGTAGTGTGTGCGACCATACCAACACAAAAGCACTGGATCTCATCAGAACTACAAAGTTAAATGTGTTTGGGCGAGAGTAGTACTAAGATGGGTGACCTCTTGGGAAGTCCTTGTGTTGCACTCTTTTTTGGATCATGATAGGATGGTCTTTTTGTAAATCAAACACACACTAAGAGACGATCCTATTATTGATAATGGTTTCCAAAATTAATGTCAAATATTGAATGACATCATGATCAAAATATGCCATTATAACGTTGGTTGATATCGAAAGAGTCGTATTCTCTTACTAAAATTTTGTAACTTCTTAACTTACAACAATTAGGGTACCAGGAAATGAGAAACGTTTAATATCTGTTGTGTCGTGATGTTTTTTTAAAACGGTTGTATTCTTTGAAAATGAGTAGAAATAATTGGATCTTCATTGACAAACCTTAAATAATCTAATCCAACCACTTTCTAGTGTCAATTATCATAGTTTTCGATCTTTCTGTAATGATGAATTTCATGTTGTGTGTGCGACCATACCAACACAAAAGCACTGGATCTCATCAGAACTCCAAAGTTAAATGTGTTTCGGCGAGAGTAGTACTAAGATGGGTGACCTCTTCGGAAGACCTTGTGTTGCACTCTTTTTTGGATCATGATAGGATGGTCTTTTTGTAAATCATACACACACTAAGAGACGACCCTATTATTGATAATGGTTTCCAAAATTAATGTCAAATATTGAATGACATCATGATCAAAATATGCCATTATAACGTTGGTTGATATCGAAAGAGTCGTATTCTCTTACTAAAATTTTGTAACTTCTTAACCTACAACAATTAGGGTACCAGGAAATGAGAAACGTTTAATATCTGTTGTGTCGTGATGTTTTTTTAAAACGGTTGTATTCTTTGAAAATGAGTAGAAATAATTGGATCTTCATTGACAAACCTTAAATAATCTAATTCAACCACTTTCTAGTGTCAATTATCATAGTTTTCGATCTTTCTGTAATGATGAATTTCTTATTGTGTGTGCGACCATACCAACACAAAAGCATTGGATCTCATCAGAACTCCAAAGTTAAATGTGTTTGGGCGAGAGTAGTACTAAGATGGGTGACCTCTTGGGAAGTCCTTGTGTTGCACTCTTTTTTGCATCGTGATAGGATGGTCTTTTTGTAAATCAAACACACTCTAAGAGACGACCCTATTATTGATAATGGTTTCCAAAATTAATGTCAAATATTGAATGACATCATGATCAAAATGTGCCTTTATAACGTTGGTTGATATCGAAAGAGTCGTATTCTATTACTAAAATTTTTTAACTTCTTAACTTCCAACAATTAGGGTACCAGGAAATGAGAAACGTTTAATGTATGTTGTGTCCTGATGTTTTTTAAAAGGGTTGTATTCTTTGAAAATGAGTTGAAATAATTGGATCTTCATTGACAAACCTTAAATAATCTAATTCAACAACTTTCTAGTGTCAATTATCATAGTTTTCGATCTTTCTGTAATGATGAATTTCATGTAGTGTGTGCGACCATACCAACACAAAAGCACTGGATCTCATCAAAACTCCAAAGTTAAATGTGTTTGGGCGAGAGTAGTACTAAGATGGGTGACCTCTTGGGAAGTCCTTGTGTTGCACTCTTTTTTGCATCATGGTAGGATGGTTTTTTTGTAAATCAAACACACACTAAGAGACGACCCTATTATTGATAATGGTGTCCAAAATTAATGTCAAATATTGAATGACATCATGATCAAAATGTGCCATTATAACGTTGGTTGATATCGAACGAGTCGTATTGTCTTACTAAAATTTTGTAACTTCTTAACTTACAACAATAAGGGTACCAGGAAATGAGAAACGTTTAATATCTGTTGTGTCGTGATGTTTTTTTAAAAGGGTTGTATTCTTTGAAAATGAGTTGAAATAATTGGATCTTCATTGACAAACCTTAAATAATCTAATTCAACAACTTTCTAGTGTCAATTATCATAGTTTTCGATCTTTCTGTAATGATGAATTTCATGTTGTGTGTGCGACCATACCAACACAAAAGCACTGGATCTCATCAGAAGTCCAAAGTTAAAGGTGTTTGGGCGAGAGTAGTACTAAGATGGGTGACCTCTTAGGAAGTCCTTATGTTGCACTCTTTTTTGCATCATGATAGGATGGTCTTTTTGTAAATGAAAAACACACTAAGAGACGACCCTATTATTGATAATGGTTTCGAAAATTAATGTCAAATATTGAATGACATCATGATCAAAATGTGCCATTATAAAGTTGGTTGATATCAAACGAGTCGTATTCTCTTACAAAAATTTTTTAACTTCTTAACTTCCAACAATTAGGGTACTAGGAGATGAGAAACGTTTAATATATGTTGTGTCGTGATGTTTTTTTAAAAGGGTTGTATTCTTTGAAAATGGGTTGAAATAATTGGATCTTCATTGACAAACCTTAAATAATCTAATTCAACAACTTTCTAGTGTCAATTATCATAGTTTTTGATCTTTCTGTAATGATGAATTTCATGTTGTGTGTGCGACCATACCAACACAAAAGCACTGGATCTCATCAGAACTCCAAAGTTAAATGTGTTTGGGCGAGAGTAGTACTAAGATGGGTGACCTCTTAGGAAGTCCTTATGTTGCACCCTTTTTTGCATCATGATAGGATGGTCTTTTTGTAAATGAAAAACACACTAAGAGACGACCCTATTATTGATAATGGTTTCCAAAATTAATGTCAAATATTGAATGACATCATGATCAAAATGTGCCATTATAATGTTGGTTGATATCGAAAGAGTCGTATTCTCTTACTAAATTTTTTTAACTTCTTAACTTCCAACAATTAGGGTACCAGGAAATGAGAAACGTTTAATGTATGTTGTGTCGTGATGTTTTTTAAAAGGGTTGTATTCTTTGAAAATGAGTTGAAATAATTGGATCTTCATTGACAAACCTTAAATAATCTAATTCAACAACTTTCTAGTGTCAATTATCATACTTTTCGATCTTTCTGTAATGATGAATTCAGTATTATGTGTGTGACCATATTGACACAAAAGTATTGGATCTCATTAAAACTCCAAAGTTAAATGTTTTTGGGCGAGAGTAGTACTAAGATGGGTGACCTCTGGGAAGTCCTTGTGTTGCACTCTTTTTTGCATCATGGTAGGATGGCCTTTTTGTAAATCAAACACACACTAAGAGACGACCCTATTGTTGATAATGGTTTCCAAAATTAATGTCAAATATTAAATGTCGTCATGATCAAAATGTGCCATTATAACGTTGGTTGATATCGAAAGGGTCGTATTCTCTTACTAAAATTTTGTAACTTCTTAAATTCCAATAATTAGGGTACTAGGAAATGAGAAACGTTTAATATCCGTTGTGTCGTGATGTTTTTTTAAAAGAGTTGTATTCTTTGAAAATGAGTTGAAATAATTGGATCTTCATTGACAAACCTGAAATAATCTAATTCAACAAGTTTCTAGTGTCATTTATCATAGTTTTCGATCTTTCTGTAATGATGAATTTCATATTGTGTGTGCGACAATACCAACACAAAAGCACTAGATCTCATCCAAACTCCAAAGTTAAATGTGTTTGGGAGAGAGTAGTATTAAGATGGGTGACCTCTTAGGAAGTCCTTGTGTTGCACTCTTTTTTACATCATGGTAGGATGGTCTTTTTGTAAATCAAACACACACTAAGAGACGACCCTATCATAGATAATGGTTTCCAAAATTAATGTCAAATATTGAATGACATCATGATCAAACTATGCCATTATAACGTTGGTTGATATCGAAAGAGTCGTATTCTCTTACTAAAATTTTGTAACTTCTTAACTTACAACAATTAGGGTACTAGGAAATGAGAAACGTTTAATATCTGTTGTGTCGTGATGTTTTTTTAAAACGGTTGTATTCTTTGAGAATTATTTGAAATAATTGGATCTTCATTGACAAACCTTAAATAATCTAATTCAACCACTTTCTAGTGTCAATTATCATAGTTTTCGATCTTTCTGTAATGATGAATTTCATATAGTGTGTGCGACCATACCAACACAAAAGCATTGGATCTCATCCAAACTCCAAAGTTAAATGTGTTTGGGAGAGAGTAGTATTAAGATGGGTGACCTCTTAGGAAGTCCTTGTGTTGCACTCTTTTTTGCATCATGATAGGATGGTCTTTTTGTAAATCAAACACACTCTAAGAGACGACCCTATTATTGATAATAATTTCCAAAATTAATGTCAAATATTGAATGACATCATGATCAAAATGTGCCATTATAACGTTGGTTGATATCGAAAGAGTCGTATTCTCTTACTAAAATTTTTTAACTTCTTAACTTCCAACAATTAGGGTACCAGGAAATGGGAAACGTTTAATATCCGTTGTGTCGTGATGTTTTTTAAAAGGGTTGTATTCTTTGAAAATGAGTTGAAATAATTGGATCTTCATTGACAAACCTTAAATAATCTAATTCAACAACTTTCTAGTGTCACTTATCATACTTTTCGATCTTTCTGTAATGATGAATTTAATATTATGTGTGTGACCATACCGACACAAAAGCACTGGATCTCGTTAGAACTCCAAAGTTAAATGTTTTTGGGCGAGAGTAGTACTAAGATGGGTGATGGTTTCCAAAATTAATGTCAAATATTAAATGACATCATGATCAAAATGTGCCATTATAACGTTGGTTGATATCGAAAGGGTCGTATTCTCTTACTAAAATTTTGTAACTTCTTAAATTCCAATAATTAGGGTACTAGGAAATGAGAAACGTTTAATATCTGTTGTGTCGTGATGTTTTTTTAAAAGAGTTGTATTCTTTGAAAATGAGTTGAAATATTTGGATCTTCATTGACAAACCTGAAATAATCTAATTGAACAAGTTTCTAGTGTCATTTATCATAGTTTTCGATCTTTCTGTAATGATGAATTTCATATTGTGTGTGCGACAATACCAACACAAAAGCACTAGATCTCATCCAAACTCCAAAGTTAAATGTGTTTGGGCGAGAGTAGTATTAAGATGGGTGACCTCTTGGGAAGTCCTTGTGTTGCACTCTTTTTTACATCATGGTAGGATGGTCTTTTTGTAAATCAAACACACTAAGAGACGACCCTATTATAGATAATGGTTTCCAAAATTAATGTCAAATATTGAATGACATCATGATCAAAATGTGCCATTATAACGTTGGTTGATATCGAACGAGTCGTATTCTCTTACTAAAATTTTGTAACTTCTTAACTTACAACAATTAGGGTACCAGGAAATGAGAAACGTTTAATATCTATTGTGTCGTGATGTTTTTTTAAAAGGGTTGTATTCTTTGAAAATTAGTTGAAATAATTGGATCTTCATTGACAAACCTTAAATAATCTAATTCAACAACTTTCTAGTGTCAATTATCATAGTTTTCGATCTTTCTGTAATGATGAATTTCATGTAGTGTGTGCGACCATACCAACACAAAAGCACTGGATCTCATCAGAACTCCAAAGTTAAATGTGTTTGGGCGAGAGTAGTATTAAGATGGGTGACCTCTTAGGAAGTCCTTGTGTTGCACTCTTTTTTACATCATGGTAGGATGGTCTTTTTGTAAATCAAACACACTAAGAGACGACCCTATCATAGATAATGGTTTCCAAAATTAATGTCAAATATTGAATGACATCATGATCAAAATATGCCATTATAACGTTGGTTGATATCGAAAGAGTCGTATTCTCTTACTAAAATTTTGTAACTTCTTAACTTACAACAATTAGGATACTAGGAAATGAGAAACGTTTAATATCTGTTGTGTCGTGATGTTTTTTTAAAAGGGTTGTATTCTTTGAAAATGAGTAGAAATAATTGGATCTTCATTGACAAACCTTAAATAATCTAATTCAACAACTTTCTAGTGTCAATTATCATAGTTTTCGATCTTTCTGTAATGATGAATTTCATGTAGTGTGTGCGACCATACCAACACAAAAGCACTGGATCTCATCAGAACTCCAAAGTTAAATGTGTTTGGGCGAAAGTAGTACTAAGATGGGTGACCTCTTGGGAAGTCCTTGTAACGTTGGTTGATATCGAAAGAGTCGTATTCTCTTACTAAAATTGTGTAACTTCTTAACTTACAAAAATTAGGGTACCAGGAAATGAGAAACGTTTAATATCTGTTGTGTCGTGATGTTTTTTTAAAAGGGTTGTATTCTTTGAAAATGAGTAGAAATAATTGGATCTTCGTTGACAAACCTTAAATAATCTAATTCAACCACTTTCTAGTGTCAATTATCATAGTTTTCGATCTTTCTGTAATGATGAATTTCATGTTGTGTGTGCGACCATACCAATACAAAAGCAATGGATCTCATCAGAACTCCAAAGTTAAATGTGTTTGGGCGAGAGTAGTACTAAGATGGGTGACCTCTTGGGAAGTCCTTGTGTTGCACTCTTTTTTGGATCATGATAGGATGGTCTTTTTGTAAATCAAACACACACTAAGAGACGACCCTATTATTGATAATGGTTTCCAAAATTAATGTCAAATATTGAATGACATCATGATCAAAATATGCCATTATAACGTTGGTTGATATCGAAAGAGTCGTATTCTCTTACTAAAATTTTGTAACTTCTTAACCTACAACAATTAGGGTACTAGGAAATGAGAAACGTTTAATATCTGTTGTGTCGTGATGTTTTTTTAAAACGGTTGTATTCTTTGAAAATGAGTAGAAATAATTGGATCTTCATTGACAAACCTTAAATAATCTAATTCAACCACTTTCTAGTGTCAATTATCAGAGTTTTCGATCTTTCTGTAATGATGAATTTCATGTTGTGTGTGCGACCATACCAACACAAAAGCATTGGATCTCATCAGAACTCCAAAGTTAAATGTGTTTGGGCGAGAGTAGTACTAAGATGGGTGACCTCTTGGGAAGTCCTTGTGTTGCACTCTTTCTTGCATCATGATAGGATGGTCTTTTTGTAAATCAAACACACTCTAAGAGACGACCCTATTATTGATAATGGTTTCCAAAATTAACGTCAAATATTGAATGACATCATGATCAAAATGAGCCATTATAACGTTGGTTGATATCGAAAGAGTCGTATTCTCTTACTAAAATTTTCTAACTTCTTAACTTCCAACAATTAGGGTACCAGGAAATGAGAAACGTTTAATGTATGTTGTGTCGTGATGTTTTTTGAAAGGGTTGTATTCTTTGAAAATGAGTTGAAATAATTGGATCTTCATTGACAAACCTTAAATAATCTAATTCAACAACTTTCTAGTGTCAATTATCATACTTTTCGATCTTTCTGTAATAATGAATTCAGTATTATGTGTGTGACCATACCGACACAAAAGTACTGGATCTTATTAGAACTCCAAAGTTAAATGTTTTTGGGCGAGAGTAGTACTAAGATGGGTGACCTCTAGGGAAGTCCTTGTGTTGCACTCTTTTTTGCATCATGGTAGGATGGTCTTTTTGTAAATCAAACACACACTAAGAGACGACCCTATTGTTGATAATGGTTTCCAAAATTAATGTCAAATATTAAATGTCGTCATGATCAAAATGTGCCATTATAATGTTGGTTGATATCGAAAGGGTCGTATTCTCTTACTAAAATTTTGTAACTTCTTAAATTCCAATAATTAGGGTACTAGGAAATGAGAAACGTTTAATATGCGTTGTGTCGTGATGTTTTTTTAAAAGAGTTGTATTCTTTGAAAATGAGTTGAAATAATTGGATCTTCATTGACAAACCTGAAATAATCTAATTGAACAAGTTTCTAGTGTCATTTATCATAGTTTTCGATCTTTCTGTAATGATGAATTTCATATTGTGTGTGCGACAATACCAACACAAAAGCACTAGATCTCATCCAAACTCCAAAGTTAAATGTGTTTGGGCGAGAGTAGTACTAAGATGGGTGACCTCTTGGGAAGTCCTTGTGTTGCACTCTTTTTTGGATCATGATAGGATGGTCTTTTTGTAAATCAAACAAACACTAAGAGACGACCCTATTATTGATAATGGTTTCCAAAATTAATGTCAAATATTGAATGACATCATGATCAAACTATGCCATTATAACGTTGGTTGATATCGAAAGAGTCGTATTCTCTTACTAAAATTTTGTAACTTCTTAACTTACAACAATTAGGGTACTAGGAAATGAGAAACGTTTAATATCTGTTGTGTCGTGATGTTTTTTTAAAAGGGTTGTATTCTTTGAAAATTAGTTGAAATAATTGGATCTTCATTGACAAACCTTAAATAATCTAATTCAACAACTTTCTAGTGTCAATTATCATAGTTTTCGATCTTTCTGTAATGATGAATTTCATGTAGTGTGTGCGACCATACCAACACAAAAGCACTGGATTTCATCAGAACTCCAAAGTTAAATGTCTTTGGGCGAGAGAAGTACTAAGATGGGTGACCTCTTGGGAACTCCTTGTGGTGCACTCTTTTTTGCATCATGATAGGATGGTCCTTTTGTAAATCAAACACACACTCAGAGACGACCCTATTATTGATAATGGTTTCCAAAATAAATGTCAAATATTGAATGACATCATGATCAAAATATGCTATTATAACGTTGGTTGATATCGAAAGAGTCGTATTCTCTTACTAAAATTTTGTAACTTCTTAACTTACAACAATTAGGGTACCAGGAAATGAGAAACGTTTAATACCTGTTGTGTCGTGATGTTTTTTTAAAACGGTTGTATTCTTTGAAAATGAGTTGAAATAATTAGATCTACATTGACAAACCTTAAATAATCTAATTCAACCACTTTCTCGTGTCAATTATCATAGTTTTCGATCTTTCTGTAATGATGAATTTCATGTAGTTTGTGCGACCATACCAACACAAAAGCACTGGATCTCATCAGAACTCCAAAGTTAAATGTTTTTGGGCGAGAGTAGTACTAAGATGGGTGACCTCTGGGGAAGTCCTTGTGTTGCACTCTTTTTTGCATCATGGTAGGATGGTCTTTTTGTAAATCAAACACACACTAAGAGACGACCCTATTGTTGATAATGGTTTCCAAAATTAATGTCAAATATTAAATGACATCATGATCAAAATGTGCCATTATAACGTTGGTTGATATCGAAAGGGTCGTATTCTCTTACTAAAATTTTGTAACTTCTTAAATTCCAATAATTAGGGTACTAGGAAATGAGAAACGTTTAATATCCGTTGTGTCGTGATGTTTTTTTAAAAGAGTTGTATTCTTTGAAAATGAGTTGAAATAATTGGATCTTCATTGACAAACCTGAAATAATCTAATTCAACAAGTTTCTAGTGTCATTTATCATAGTTTTCGATCTTTCTGTAATGATGAGTTTCATATTGTGTGTGCGACAATACCAACACAAAAGTACTAGAACACATCCAAACTCCAAAGTTAAATGTGTTTGGGCGAGAGTAGTATTAAGATGGGTGACCTCTTGGGAAGTCCTTGTGTTGCACTCTTTTTTACATCATGGTAGGATGGTCTTTTTGTAAATCAAACACACTAAGAGACGACCCTATTATAGATAATGGTTTCCAAAATTAATGTCAAATATTGAATGACATCATGATCAAAATGTGCCATTATAACGTTGGTTGATATCGAACGAGTCGTATTCTCTTACTAAAATTTTGTAACTTCTTAACTTACAACAATTAGGGTACTAGGAAATGAGAAACGTTTAATATCTGTTGTGTCGTGATGTTTTTTTAAAAGGGTTTTATTCTTTGAAAATGAGTTGAAATAATTGGATCTTCATTGACAAACCTTAAATAATCTAATTCAACAACTTTCTAGTGTCAATTATCATAGTTTTCGATCTTTCTGTAATGATGAATTTCATGTAGTGTGTGCGACCATACCAACACAAAAGCACTGGATCTCATCAAAACTCCAAAGTTAAATGTGTTTGGGCGAGAGTAGTACTAAGATGGGTGACCTCTTGGGAAGTCCTTGTGTTGCACTCTTTTTTGCATCATGATAGGATGGTCTTTTTGTAAATCAAAAACACACTAAGAGACGACCCTATTATTGATAATGGTGTCCAAAATTAATGTCAAATATTGAATGACATCATGATCAAAATGTGCCATTATAACGTTGGTTGATATCGAACGAGTCGTATTGTCTTACTAAAATTTTGTAACTTCTTAACTTACAACAATTAGGGTACTAGGAAATGAGAAACGTTTAATATCTGTTGTGTCGTGATGTTTTTTTAAAAGGGTTGTATTCTTTGAAAATGAGTTGAAATAATTGGATCTTCATTGACAAACCTTAAATAATCTAATTCAACAACTTTCTAGTGTCAATTATCATAGTTTTCGATCTTTCTGTAATGATGAATTTCATGTTGTGTGTGCGACCATACCAACACAAAAGCACTGGATCTCATCAGAAGTCCAAAGTTAAAGGTGTTTGGGCGAGAGTAGTACTAAGATGGGTGACCTCTTAGGAAGTCCTTATGTTGCACTCTTTTTTGCATCATGATAGGATGGTCTTTTTGTAAATGAAAAACACACTAAGAGACGACCCTATTATTGATAATGGTTTCGAAAATTAATGTCAAATATTGAATGACATCATGATCAAAATGTGCCATTATAACGTTGGTTGATATCAAACGAGTCGTATTCTCTTACAAAAATTTTTTAACTTCTTAACTTCCAACAATTAGGGTACTAGGAGATGAGAAACGTTTAATATATGTTGTGTCGTGATGTTTTTTTAAAAGGGTTGTATTCTTTGAAAATGAGTTGAAATAATTGGATCTTCATTGACAAACCTTAAATAATCTAATTCAACAACTTTCTAGTGTCAATTATCATAGTTTTCGATCTTTCTGTAATGATGAATTTCATGTTGTGTGTGCGACCATACCAACACAAAAGCACTGGATCTCATCAGAACTCCAAAGTTAAATGTGTTTGGGCGAAAGTAGTACTAAGATGGGTGACCTCTTAGGAAGTCCTTATGTTGCACTCTTTTTTGCATCATGATAGGATGGTCTTCTTGTAAATGAAAAACACACTAAGAGACGACCCTATTATTGATAATGGTTTCCAAAATTAATGTCAAATATTGAATGACATCATGATCAAAATGTGCCATTACAATGTTGGTTGATATCGAAAGAGTCGTATTCTCTTACTAAAATTTTTTAACTTCTTAACTTCCAACAATTAGGGTACCAGGAGATGAGAAACGTTTAATATATGTTGTGTCGTGATGTTTTTTTAAAAGGGTTGTATTCTTTGAAAATGAGTTGAAATAATTGGATCTTCATTGACAAACCTTAAATAATCTAATTCAACAACTTTCTAGTGTCAATTATCATAGTTTTCGATCTTTCTGTAACGATGAATTTCATGTTGTGTGTGCGACCATACCAACACAAAAGCACTGGATTTCATCAGAACTTCAAAGTTAAATGTGTTTGGGCGAGAGTAGTACTAAGATGGGTGACCTCTTGGGAAGTCCTTGTGTTGCACTATTTTTTGCATCATGATAGGATGGTCTTTTTGTAAATCAAACACACACTAAGAGACGACCCTATTATTGATAATGGTTTCCAAAATTAATGTCAAATATTGAATGACATCATGATCAAAATGTGCCATTATAACGTTGGTTGATATCGAAAGGGTCGTATTCTCTTACTAAAATTTTGTAACTTCTAAAATTCCAACAATTAGGGTACCAGGAAATGAGAAACGTTTAATATCCGTTGTGTCGTGATGTTTTTTTAAAAGAGTTGTATTCTTTGAAAATGAGTTGAAATAATTGGATCTTCATTGACAAACCTGAAATAATCTAATTCAACAAGTTTCTAGTGTCATTTATCATAGTTTTCGATCTTTCTGTAATGATGAATTCAATATTGTGTGTTTGACCATACCGACACAAAAGCATTGGATCTCATTAGAACTCTAAAGTTAAATGTTTTTGGGCGAGAGTAGTACTAAGATGGGTGACCTCTCGGGAAGTCCTTGTGTTGCACTCTTTTTTGCATCATGGTAGGATGGTCTTTTTGTAAATCAAACACACACTAAGAGACGACCCTATTGTTGATAATGGTTTCCAAAATTAATGTCAAATATTAAATGACATCATGATCAAAATGTGCCATTATAACGTTGGTTGATATCGAAAGGGTCGTATTCTCTTACTAAAATTTTGTAACTTCTTAAATTCCAATAATTAGGGTACTAGGAAATGAGAAACGTTTAATATCCGTTGTGTCGTGATGTTTTTTTAAAAGAGTTGTATTCTTTGAAAATGAGTTGAAATAATTGGATCTTCATTGACAAACCTGAAATAATCTAATTCAACAAGTTTCTAGTGTCATTTATCATAGTTTTCGATCTTTCTGTAATGATGAGTTTCATATTGTGTGTGCGACAATACCAACACAAAAGTACTAGAACACATCCAAACTCCAAAGTTAAATGTGTTTGGGCGAGAGTAGTATTAAGATGGGTGACCTCTTGGGAAGTCCTTGTGTTGCACTCTTTTTTACATCATGGTAGGATGGTCTTTTTGTAAATCAAACACACTAAGAGACGACCCTATTATAGATAATGGTTTCCAAAATTAATGTCAAATATTGAATGACATCATGATCAAAATGTGCCATTATAACGTTGGTTGATATCGAACGAGTCGTATTCTCTTACTAAAATTTTGTAACTTCTTAACTTACAACAATTAGGGTACTAGGAAATGAGAAACGTTTAATATCTGTTGTGTCGTGATGTTTTTTTAAAAGGGTTTTATTCTTTGAAAATGAGTTGAAATAATTGGATCTTCATTGACAAACCTTAAATAATCTAATTCAACAACTTTCTAGTGTCAATTATCATAGTTTTCGATCTTTCTGTAATGATGAATTTCATGTAGTGTGTGCGACCATACCAACACAAAAGCACTGGATCTCATCAAAACTCCAAAGTTAAATGTGTTTGGGCGAGAGTAGTACTAAGATGGGTGACCTCTTGGGAAGTCCTTGTGTTGCACTCTTTTTTGCATCATGATAGGATGGTCTTTTTGTAAATCAAAAACACACTAAGAGACGACCCTATTATTGATAATGGTGTCCAAAATTAATGTCAAATATTGAATGACATCATGATCAAAATGTGCCATTATAACGTTGGTTGATATCGAACGAGTCGTATTGTCTTACTAAAATTTTGTAACTTCTTAACTTACAACAATTAGGGTACTAGGAAATGAGAAACGTTTAATATCTGTTGTGTCGTGATGTTTTTTTAAAAGGGTTGTATTCTTTGAAAATGAGTTGAAATAATTGGATCTTCATTGACAAACCTTAAATAATCTAATTCAACAACTTTCTAGTGTCAATTATCATAGTTTTCGATCTTTCTGTAATGATGAATTTCATGTTGTGTGTGCGACCATACCAACACAAAAGCACTGGATCTCATCAGAAGTCCAAAGTTAAAGGTGTTTGGGCGAGAGTAGTACTAAGATGGGTGACCTCTTAGGAAGTCCTTATGTTGCACTCTTTTTTGCATCATGATAGGATGGTCTTTTTGTAAATGAAAAACACACTAAGAGACGACCCTATTATTGATAATGGTTTCGAAAATTAATGTCAAATATTGAATGACATCATGATCAAAATGTGCCATTATAACGTTGGTTGATATCAAACGAGTCGTATTCTCTTACAAAAATTTTTTAACTTCTTAACTTCCAACAATTAGGGTACTAGGAGATGAGAAACGTTTAATATATGTTGTGTCGTGATGTTTTTTTAAAAGGGTTGTATTCTTTGAAAATGAGTTGAAATAATTGGATCTTCATTGACAAACCTTAAATAATCTAATTCAACAACTTTCTAGTGTCAATTATCATAGTTTTCGATCTTTCTGTAATGATGAATTTCATGTTGTGTGTGCGACCATACCAACACAAAAGCACTGGATCTCATCAGAACTCCAAAGTTAAATGTGTTTGGGCGAAAGTAGTACTAAGATGGGTGACCTCTTAGGAAGTCCTTATGTTGCACTCTTTTTTGCATCATGATAGGATGGTCTTCTTGTAAATGAAAAACACACTAAGAGACGACCCTATTATTGATAATGGTTTCCAAAATTAATGTCAAATATTGAATGACATCATGATCAAAATGTGCCATTACAATGTTGGTTGATATCGAAAGAGTCGTATTCTCTTACTAAAATTTTTTAACTTCTTAACTTCCAACAATTAGGGTACCAGGAGATGAGAAACGTTTAATATATGTTGTGTCGTGATGTTTTTTTAAAAGGGTTGTATTCTTTGAAAATGAGTTGAAATAATTGGATCTTCATTGACAAACCTTAAATAATCTAATTCAACAACTTTCTAGTGTCAATTATCATAGTTTTCGATCTTTCTGTAACGATGAATTTCATGTTGTGTGTGCGACCATACCAACACAAAAGCACTGGATTTCATCAGAACTTCAAAGTTAAATGTGTTTGGGCGAGAGTAGTACTAAGATGGGTGACCTCTTGGGAAGTCCTTGTGTTGCACTATTTTTTGCATCATGATAGGATGGTCTTTTTGTAAATCAAACACACACTAAGAGACGACCCTATTATTGATAATGGTTTCCAAAATTAATGTCAAATATTGAATGACATCATGATCAAAATGTGCCATTATAACGTTGGTTGATATCGAAAGGGTCGTATTCTCTTACTAAAATTTTGTAACTTCTAAAATTCCAACAATTAGGGTACCAGGAAATGAGAAACGTTTAATATCCGTTGTGTCGTGATGTTTTTTTAAAAGAGTTGTATTCTTTGAAAATGAGTTGAAATAATTGGATCTTCATTGACAAACCTGAAATAATCTAATTCAACAAGTTTCTAGTGTCATTTATCATAGTTTTCGATCTTTCTGTAATGATGAATTCAATATTGTGTGTTTGACCATACCGACACAAAAGCATTGGATCTCATTAGAACTCTAAAGTTAAATGTTTTTGGGCGAGAGTAGTACTAAGATGGGTGACCTCTCGGGAAGTCCTTGTGTTGCACTCTTTTTTGCATCATGGTAGGATGGTCTTTTTGTAAATCAAACACACACTAAGAGACGACCCTATTGTTGATAATGGTTTCCAAAATTAATGTCAAATATTAAATGACATCATGATCAAAATGTGCCATTATAACGTTGGTTGATATCGAAAGGGTCGTATTCTCTTACTAAAATTTTGTAACTTCTTAAATTCCAATAATTAGGGTACTAGGAAATGAGAAACGTTGAATATCCGTTGTGTCGTGATGTTTTTTTAAAAGAGTTGTATTCTTTGAAAATGAGTTGAAATAATTGGATCTTCATTGACAAACCTGAAATAATCTAATTCAACAAGTTTCTAGTGTCATTTATCATAGTTTTCGATCTTTCTGTAATGATGAATTTCATATTGTGTGTGCGACCATACCAACACAAAAGCACTGGATCTCATCAAAACTCCAAAGTTAAATGTGTTTGGGCGAGAGTAGTACTAAGATGGGTGACCTCTTGGGAAGTCCTTGTGTTGCACTCTTTTTTGCATCATGATAGGATGGTCTTTTTGTAAATCAAACACACACTAAGAGACGACCCTATTATTGATAATGGTTTCCAAAATTAATGTCAAATATTGAATGACATCATGATCAAAATGTGCCATTATAACGTTGGTTGATATCGAACGAGTCGTATTCTCTTACTAAAATTTTGTAACTTCTTAACTTACAACAATTAGGGTACTAGAAAATGAGATACGTTTAATATCTGTTGTGTCGTGATATTTTTTTAAAAGGGTTGTATTCTTTGAAAATTAGTTGAAATAATTGGATCATCATTGACAAACCTTAAAGAATCTAATTCAACAACTTTCTAGTGTCAATTATCATAGTTTTCGATCTTTCTGTAATGATGAATTTCATGTAGTGTGTGCGACCATACCAACACAAAAGCACTGGATCTCATCAGAACTCCAAAGTTAAATGTGTTTGGGCGAGAGTAGTACTAAGATGGGTGACCTCTTAGGAGTCCTTATGTTGCACTCTTTTTTGCATCATGATAGGATGGTGTTTTTGTAAATGAAAAACACACTAAGAGACGACCCTATTATTGATAATGGTTTTCAAAATTAATGTCAAATTTTCAATGACATCATGATCAAAATGTGCCATTATATCGTTGGTTGATATCAAACGAGTCGTATTCTCTTACAAAAAATTTTTAACTTCTTAACTTCCATAAATTAGGGTACTAGGAAATGAGAAACGTTTAATATCCGTTGTGTCGTGATGTTTTTTTAAAAGAGTTGTAATCTTTGAAAATGAGTTGAAATAATTGGATCTTCAATGACAAACCTTAAATAATCTAATTTAACATGTTTCTTGTGTCAATTATCATAGTTTTCGATCTTTCTGTAATGATGAATTTAATATCGAGTGTGGGACCATACCAACACAAAAGCACTAGATCTCATCTAAACTCCAAAGTTAAATGTGTTTGGGCGAGAGTAGTACTAAGATGGGTGACCTCTTGGGAAGTCCTTGTGTTGCACTCCTTTGTGTCGTGGTGTTATTTTAAGAGAGTTGTAATCATTGCAAATGTGTTGAAATAATTGTGAATTATCAATGTTTTCGATCTTTATGTAATGATAAATTTAGAAATGTGTGTGGGACCGTACCAACAAAAAAGCATTGGATCTCACCAGAACTCTAAAGTTAATTGTGTTTGGGCGAGAGTAGTACTAGGATGGGTGACCTCTTGGAAAGTCCTTGTGTTGCACTCCTTTTTGCATCATGCTAGGATGGTCTTTTTGCAAATCAAACACACATTAAGAGACGACCCTATTATTGAAAATGGTTTCCAAAATTAATGTCAAATATTAAATGACATCATGATCAAAATGTGCCATTATAACGTTGGTTGATATCGAAAGGGTCGTATTCTCTTACTAAAATTTTGTAACTTTTTAACTTCCAACAATTAGGGTACCAGGAAATGAGAAACGTTTAATATCCGTTGTGTCGTGATGTTTTTTTAAAAGAGTTGTATTCTTTGAAAATGAGTTGAAATAATTGGATCTTCGTTGACAAACCTTAAATAATCTAATTCAACAAGTTTCTAGTGTCAATTATCATAGTTTTCGATCTTTCTGTAATGATAAATTTCAAAATGTGTGTGCGACCATACCAGCACAAAAGCACTGGATCTCATCAGAACTCCGAAGTTAAATGTGTTTGGGCGAGAGTTGTACTAAGGTGGGTGACCTTTTGGGAAGTCCTTGTGTTGCACTCCTTTTTGCATTATGCTAGGATGGTCTTTTTTAAATCAAACACACATTAAGAGACGACCCTATTATTGATAATGGTTTCCAAAATTAATGTCAAATATTAAATGACATCATGATCAGAATGTGCCATTATAACGTTGGTTGATATCGAAAGGGTCGTATTCTCTTACTAAAATTTTGTAACTTCTTAACTTCCAACAATTAGGGTACCAGGAAATGAGAAACGTTTAATATCCGTTGTGTCGTGATGTTTTTTTAAAAGAGTTGTATTCTTCGAAAATGAGTTGAAATAATTGGATCTTCATTGACAAACCTTAAATAATCTAATTCAACAAGTTTCTAGTGTCAATTATCATAGTTTTCGATCTTTCTGTAATGATAAATTTCAAAATGTGTGTGCGACCATACCAGCACAAAAGCACTGGATCTCATCAGAACTCCAAAGTTAAATGTGTTTGGGCGAGAGTAGTACTAGCATGGGTGACCTCTTGGAAAGTCCTTGTGTTGCACTCCTTTTTGCATCATGCTAGGATGGTCTTTTTGCAAATCAAACACACATTAAGAGACGACCCTATTATTGAAAATGGTTTCCAAAATTAATGTCAAATATTCAATGACATCATGATCAAAATGTGCCATTATAACGTTGGTTGATATCGAAAGGGTCGTATTCTCTTACTAAAATTTTGTAACTTCTTAACTTCCAACAATTAGGGTACCATCAAATGCGAAACGTTTAATATCGGTTGTGTCGTGATGTTTTTTTAAAAGAGTTGTAATCTTTGAAAATCAGTTGAAATAATTGGATCTTCATTGACAAACCTTAAATAATGTAATTCAACAAGTTTCTAGTGTCAATTATCATAGTTTTCGATCTTTCTATAATGATGAATTTCATATTGTGTGTGCGACCGTACCAACACAAAAGCACTGGATCTCATCAGAACTCCAAAGTAAAATGTGTTTGGGCGAGAGTAGTACTAAGATGGGTGACCTCTTTGGAAGTTCTTGTGTTGCACTCCTTTTTGCATCATGGTAGGATGGTGTTTTTGTAAATCAAACACACACTAAGAGACGACCCTATTATTGATAATGGTTTCCAAAATTAATGTCAAATATTGAATGACATCATGATCAAAATGTGCCATTATAACGTTGGTTGATATCGAAAGAGTCGTATTCTCTTACTAAAATTTTGTAACTTCTTAACTTCCAACAATTAGGGTACGAGGAAATGAGAAACGTTTAATATCTGTTGTGTCGTGATGTTTTTTTAAAAGGGTTGTATTCTTTGAAAATGAGTTGAAATAATTGGATCTTAATTGACAAACCTTAAATAATCTAATTCAACAAGTTTCTAGCGTCAATTATCATAGTTTTCGATCTTTCTGTAATGATGAATAAAATATTGTTTGTGCGACCATACCAACACAAAAGCACTGGATCTTATCAGAACTCCAAAGTTAAATGTGTTAGGGTGAGAGTAGTACTAAGATGGGTGATCTCTTGGGAAGCCCTTGTGTTGCACAACTTTTTGCATCACGGTAGGATGGTCTTTTTGTAAATCAAACACACACTAAGAGACGACCCTATTATTGATAATGGTTTCCAAAATTAATGTCATATATTGAATGACATAATGATCAAAATGTTCCATTATAACGGTGGTTGATATCGAAAAGTTTGTATTCTATTACTAAAATTTTGTAACATCTTAACCTACAACAATTAGAGTACCAGGAAACGAGAAACGTTTAATATCCGTTGTGTCGTGATGTTATTTTAAGAGAGTTGTAATCATTGCAAATGAGTTGAAATAATTGAATCTTCATTTACAAACTTTAAATAATCTAATTCAACTACTTTCTAGTGTGAATTATCAATGTTTTCGGTCTTTCTGTAATGATAAATTTAGAAATGTGTGTGGGACCATACCAACACAAAAGCATTGGATCTCACTAGAACTCCAAAGTTAAATGTGTTTTGGTCAGAGTAGTACTAAGATGGGTGACCTCTTGGAAAGTCCTTGTGTTGCACTCCTTTTTGCATCACGTTAGGATGGTCTTTTTGTAAATCAAACGCACATTAAGAGACGACCCTATTATTGATAATGGTTTCCAAAATTAATGTCAAATATTGAATGACATGATGATCAAAATGTGCCATTATAACGTTGTTTGATATCGAAAGGGTCGTATTCTCTTACTAAAATTTTGTTACTTCTTAACTTCCAACAATTAGGGTACGATGAAATGCGAAACGTTTAATATCCGTTGTGTCGTGATGTTTTTTTAAAAGAGTTGTAATCTTTGAAAATGAGTTGAAATAATTGGATCTTCATTTTTCAAACCTTAAATAATCTACTTGAACAAGTTTCTAGTGTCAATTATCATAGTTTTCGATCTTTCTGTAATGATGAATTTCATACTTTGTTTGCGATCATACCAACACAAAAGCATTGGATCTCATTAGAACTCCAAAGTAAAATGTGTTTGGGCGAGAGCAGTATTAAGATGGGTGACCTCTTGGGAAGTTCTTGTGTTGCACTCCTTTTTGCATCATGGTAGGATGGTCTTTTTGTAAATCAAACACACACTAAGAGACGACCCTATTATTGATAATGGTTTCCAAAATTAATGTCAAATATTGAATGACATCATGATCAAAATGTGCCATTATAACGTTGGTTGATATCGAAAGAGTCGTATTCTCTTACTAAAATTTTGTAACTTCTTAACTTCCAACAATTAGGTTACGAGGAAATGAGAAACGTTTAATATCTGTTGTGTCGTGATGTTTTTCTAATAGGGTTGTAATCTTTGAAAATGAGTTGAAATAATTGGATCTTAATTGACAAACCTTAAATAATCTAATTCAACAAGTTTTTAGTGTCAATTATCATAGTTTTCGATCTTTCTGTAATGATGAGTAAAATGTTGTTTGTGCGACCATACCAACACAAAAGCACTAGATCTTATCAGAACTCCAAAGTTAAATGTGTTTGGGCGAGAGTAGTACTAAGATGGGTGACCTCTGGGGAAGTCCTTGTGTTGCACTCCTTTTTGCATCATGGTAGGATGGTCTTTTTGTAAATCAAACACACACTAAGAGATGACCCTATTATTGATAATGGTTTCCAAAATTAATGTCATATATTGAATGACATCATGATCAAAATGTGCCATTATAACGTTGGTTGATATCGAAAGGGTCGTATTCTCTTACTAAAATTTTGTAACTTCTTAACTTCCATCAATTAGGGTACCAGGAAATGAGAAACGTTTAATATCCGTTTTGTCGTGATGTTATTTTAAGAGAGTTGTAATCGTTGCAAATGAGTTGAAATAATTGTATCTTCATTGACAAACCTTAAATAATCTAATTCAACAAGTTTCTAGTGTCAATTATCATAGTTTTCGATCTTTCTGTAATGATGAATTTAATATTGCGAGTGTGACCATACCAACACAAAAGCATTGGATCTCATTAGAACTCCAAAGATAAATGTGTTTGGGCGAGAGTAGTACTAAGATGGGTGACCTCTTGGGAAGTCATTGTGTTGCACTCGTTTTTGCATCATGGTAGGATGGTCTTTTTGTAAATGAAACACACACTAATAGACAACCCTATTATTGATAATGGTTTCCAAAATTAATGTCAAATATTGAATGACATCATGATCAAAATGAGCCATTATAACGTTGGTTGATATCGAAAGGGTCTTATTCTCTTACTAAAATTTTGTAAATTCTTAATTTCCAACAATTAAGGTACCATGAAATGCGAAACGTTTAATATCCGTTGTGTCGTGATGTTTTTTTAAAAGAGTTGTAATCTTTGAAAATGAGTTGAAATAATGGGATCTTCATTGACATACCTTAAATAATCTAATTCAACAAGTTTCAAGTGTCAATTCTCATAGTTTTCGATCTTTCTATAATGATGAATTCAATATTATGTGTGCGACCATACCAACAAAAAAACACTATATCTCATTAGAACTCCAAAGTTAAATGTTTTTGGTCGAGAGTAGTATTAAGATGGGTGACCTCTTGGGAAGTCTTTGAGGTGCACTCGTTTTTCCATCATGGTAGGGAGGCCTTTTAGTAAATCAAACACTCACTAGGAGACCTCTTGGGAAGTCTTTGAGGTGCACTCGTTTTTGCATCATGGTAGGGAGGCCTTTTAGTAAATCAAACACTCACTAAGAGACGACCCTGTTATTGATAATGGTTTCCAAAATTAATGTCATATATTGAATGACATAATGATCAAAATGTTCCATTATAACGGTGGTTGATATCGAAAGGGTTGTATTCTATTACTAAAATTTTGTAACAACTTAACCTACAACAATTAGAGTACTAGGAAATGAGAAACGTTTAATATCCGTTGTGTCGTGATGTTATTTTCAGAGAGTTGTAATCGTTGCAAATGAGTTGAAATAATTGGATCTTCATTTACAAACTTTAAATAATCTAATTCAACAACTTTCTAGTGTGAATTATCAATGTTTTTGATCTTTCTATAATGATAAATTTAAAAATGTTTTTGCGACCATACCAACACAAAAGCATTGGATCTCATCAGAACTCCAAAGTTAAATGTGCTTGGCCGAGAGTAGTACTAAGATGGGTGACCTCTTGGGAAGTCCTTGTGTTGCACTCTTTTTTGCATCATGGTAGGATGATCTTTTTGTAAATCAAGCACACAGTAAGAGACGACCCTATTATTGACAATGGTTTCCAAAATTAATGTCATATATTGAACGACACAATGATCAAAATGTTCCATTATAAAGGTGGTTGATATCGAAAGGGCTGTATTCTATTACTAAAATTTTGTAACATCTTAACTTACAACAATTAGAGTACTAGGAAATGAGAAACGTTTGATATCCGTTGCGTCGTGATGTTATTTTAAGAGGGTTGTAATCATTGCAAATGAGTTGAAATAATTGGATCTTCATTTACAAACTTCAAATAATCTAATTCAACAACTTTCTAGTGTGAATAATCAATGTTTTCGATCTTTCTATAATGATAAATTTCAAAATGTGTGTGCGACCATACCAACACAAAAGCACTGGATCTCATCAGAACTTCAAAGTTAAAGGTGTTTGGGTGAGAGTAGCACTAAGATGGGTGACCTCTTGGGAAGTCCTTGTGTTGCACTCTTTTTTGCATCATGGTAGGATGGTCTTTTTTTAAATCAAACACACACTAAGAGACGACCCTATTATTGATAACGGTTTCCAAAATTAATGTCAAATATTAAATGACATCATGATCAAAATGTGCCATTATAACGTTGGTTGATATCGAAAGGGTCGTATTCTCTTACTAAAATTTTGTAACTTCTTAACTTCCAACAATTAGGGTACTAGGAAATGAGAAACGTTTAATATCCGTTGTGTCGTGATGTTTTTTTAAAAGAGTTGTATTCTTTGAAAATGAGTTGAAATAATTGGATCTTCATTGACAAACCTTAAATAATCTAATTCAACAAGTTTCTAGTGTCAATTATCATAGTTTTCGATCTTTCTATAATGATGAATTCAATATTGTATGTGCGACCATATCAACACAAAAGCACTGGATCTTAGCAGAACTCTAAAGTTAAACGTGTTTGGCGAGAGTAGTACTAAGATGGGTGACTTCTTGGGAAGTCTTTGCGTTGCACATCTTTATGCATCATGGTAGGATGGTCTTTTTGTAAATCAAACACACACTAAGAGACGACCCTATTATTCACAATGGTTTCCAAAATTAATGTCATATATTGAATGACATAATGATCAAAATGTTCCATTATAATGGTGGTTGATATCGAAACAGTTGTATTCTATTACTAAAATTTTGTAACATCTTAACTTACAACAATTAGAGTAATAGGAAATGAGAAACGTTTAATATCCGTTGTGTCGTGATGTTATTTTAAGAGAGTTGTAATCATTGCAATTGAGTTGAAATAATTGGATCTTCATTTACAAACTTTAAATAATCTAATTCAACAACTTTCTAGTGTGAATAATCAATGTTTTCGATCTTTCTGTTATGATAAATTTCGAAATGTGTGTGGGACCATACCAACACAAAAGCACTGGATCTCGTCAGAACTCCAAAGTTAAAGGTGTTTGGGCGAGAGTAGTACTAAGATGGGTCACCTCTTGGGAAGTCCTTGTGTTGCACTCTTTTTTGCATCATGTTAGGATGGTCTTTTTGTAAATCAAACATACACTAAGAGACGACCCTATTATTGATACCGGTTTCCAAAATTAATGTCATATATTGAATGACATAATCTTCAAAATGTTCCATTATAACGGTGGTTGATATCGAAAGGTTTGTATTCTATTACTAAAATTTTGTAACATCTTAACTTACAAAAATTAGAGTACCAGGAAATGAGAAACGTTTAATATCCAATGTGTCGTGATGTTATTTTAAGAGAGTTGTAATCATTGCAAATGAGTTGAAATAATTGAATCTTCATTTACAAACTTTAAATAATCTAATTCAACAACTTTCTAGTGTGAATTATCAATGTTTTCGATCTTTCTGTAATGATAAATTTAAAAATGTGTGTGGGACCAAACCAACCCAAAAGCATTGGATCTCACCAGAACTCCAAAGTTAAATGTGTTTGGGCGAGAGTAGTACTAAGATGGGTGACCTCTTGAGAAGTCCTTGCGTTGCACATCTTTATGCATCATGGTAGGATGGTCTTTTTGTAAATCAAACACACACTAAGAGACAACCCTATTATTCACAATGGTTTCCAAAATTAATGTCAAATATTGAATGACATCATGATCAAAATGTGCCATTATAACGTTGGTTGATATCGAAAGGGTCGTATTCTCTTACTAAAATTTTGTAACTTCTTAACTTCCATCAATTAGGGTACCAGGAAATGAGAAACGCTTAATATCCGTTGTGTCGTGATGTTTTTTTAAAAGAGTTGTATTCTTTGAAAATGAGTTGAAATAATTGGATCTTCAATGACAAACCTTAAATAATCAAATTCAACATGTTTCTAGTGTCAATTATCATAGTTTTCGTTCTTTCTGTAATGATGAATTTAATATTGAGTGTGGGACCATACCAACACAAAAGCACTAGATCTCATCTGAACTCCAAAGTTAATTGTGTTTTGGGGAGAGTAGTACTAAGACGGGTGACCTCTTGGGAAGTCCTTGTGTTGCATTTCTTTTTGCATCATGGTAGGATGGTCTTTTTGTAAATCAAACACACACTAAGAGACGACCCTATTATTGACAATGGTTTCCAAAATTAATGTCAAATATTGAATGACATCATGATCAAAATGTGCCCTTATAACGTTGGTTGATATCGAAAGGGTCGTATTCTCTTACTAAAATTTTGTAACTTCTTAACTTCCATAAATTAGGGTACTAGGAAATGAGAAACATTTAATATCCGTTGTGTCGTGATGTTTTTTTAAAAGAGTTGTAATCTTTGAAAATGAGTTGAAATAATTGGATCTTCAATGACAAACCTTAAATAATCTAATTTAACATGTTTCTTGTGTCAATTATCATAGTTTTCGATCTTTCTGTAATGATGAATTTAATATCGAGTGTGGGACCATACCAACACAAAAGCACTAGATCTCATCTAAACTCCAAAGTTAAATGTGTTTGGGGGAGAGTAGTACTAAGATGGGTGATCTCTTGGGAAGTCCTTGTGTTGCACTCATTTTTGCATCATGGTAGGGAGGCCTTTTTGTAAATCAAACGCTCACTAAGAGACGACTCTATTATTGATAATGGTTTCCAAAATTAATGTCAAATATTGAATGACATCATGATCAAAATGTTCAATTATAATGGTGGTTGATATCGAAATGGTTGTATTCTATTACTACAATTTTGTAACAACTTAACTTACAACAATTAGAGTACCAGGAAATGAGAAACGTTTAATATCCGTTGTGTCGTGATGTTATTTTAAGAGAGTTGTAATCGTTGCAAATGAGTTGAAATAATTGTATCTTCATTGACAAACCTTAAATAATATAATTCAACAACTTTCTAGTGTGAATTATTAATGTTTTCGATCTTTCTGTAATGATAAATTTAAAAATGTGTGTGGGACCATACCAACACGAAGGCGTTGGATCTCACCAGAACTCCAAAGTTAAATGTGTTTGGGCGAGAGTAGTACTAAGATGGGTGACCTCTTGGAAAGTCCTTGTGTTGCACTCCTTTTTGCATCATGCTAGGATGGTCTTTTTGTAAATCAAACACACATTAAGAGACGACCCTATTATTGATAATGGTTTCCAAATTTAATGTCAAATATTGAATGACATGATGATCAAAATGTGCCATTATAACGTTGGTTGATATCGAAAGGGTCGTATTCTCTTACTAAAATTTTGTTACTTCTTAACTTCGAACAATTAGGGTACGATGAAATGCGAAACGTTTAATATCCGTTGTGTCGTGATGTTTTTTTAAAAGAGTTGTAATCTTTGAAAATGAGTTGAAATAATTGGATCTTCATTGACAAACCTTAAATAATCTAATTCAACAAGTTTCTAGCGTTAATTATCATAGTTTTCGATCTTTCTGTAATGATGAATTTCATATTGTGTGTGCGACCATACTAACACAAAAGCACTGGATCTCATCAAAACTCCAAAGTTAAATGTGTTTGGGCGAGAGTAGTACTAAGATGGGTGACCTCTTGCGAAGTCCTTGTGTTGCACTCCTTTTTGCATCATGGTAGGATGGTCTTTTTGTAAATCAAACACACACTAAGAGACAACCCTATTATTGATAATGGTTTCCAAAATTAATGTCAAATATTGAATGACATCATGATCAAAATGTGCCATTATAACGGTGGTTGATATCGAAAAGTTTGTATTCTATTACTAAAATTTTGTAACATCTTAACCTACAACAATTAGAGTACCAGGAAATGAGAAATGTTTAATATCCGTTGTGTCGTGATGTTATTTTAAGAGAGTTGTAATCATTGCAAATGAGTTGAAATAATTGAATCTTCATTTACAAACTTTAAATAATCTAATTCAACAAGTTTATAGTGTGAATTATCAAAAATTTTGATCTTTCTGTAATGACAAATTTAGAAATGTGTGTGCGACCATACCAACACAAAAACATTGGATCTCATTAGGACTCCAAAGTAAAATGTGTTTGGGCGAGAGTAGTACTAAGATGGGTGACCTCTTTGGAAGTTCTTGTGTTGCACTCCTTTTTGCATCATGGTAGGATGGTGTTTTTGTAAATCAAGCACACACTAAGAGACGACCCTATTATTGATAATGGTTTCGAAAATTAATGTCAAATATTGAATGACATCATGATCAAAATGTGCCATTCTAACGTTGGTTGATATCGAAAGAGTCGTATTCTCTTACTAAAATTTTGTAACTTCTTAACTTCCAACAATTAAGGTACCATGAAATGCGAAACGTTTAATATCCGTTGGGTCGTGATGTTTTTTTAAAAGAGATGTAATCTTTGAAAATGAGTTGAAATAATGGGATCTTCATTGACATACCTTAAATAATCTAATTCAACAAGTTTCTAGTGTCAACTCTCATAGTTTTTGATCTTTCTGTAATGATGAATTTAATATTATGTGTGCGACCATACCAACACAAAAACACTAGATCTCATTAGAACTCCAAAGTTAAATGTGTTCGGTCGAGAGTAGTATTAAGATGGGTGACCTTTTACAAACTTTAAATAATCTAATTCAACAACTTTTTAGTGTGAATTATCATAGTTTTCTATCTTTCTGTAATGATGAATTTAATAATTTGTGTTCAACCATACCAACACAAAAGTACTGGATCTCATCAGAACTTTAAAGTTAAATGTGTTTAGGCAAGAGTAGTACTAGGATGGGTGACCTGTTGGGAAGTCTTTGTGTTGCACTCCTTTCTGCATCATGATAGGACGGTATTTTTCTAAATCAAATACACACTAAGAGACAACCCTATTATTGATAATGGTTTCCAAAATTAATGTCATATATTGAATGACATCATGATCAAAATGTTCCATTATAACATTGGTTGATATCGAAAGGGTCATATTCTCTAGCTAAAATTTTGTAACTTCTTAACTTCCAACAATTAGGGTACCATGAAATGCGAAACATTTAATATCCGTTGTGTCGTGACGTTTTTTTAAAAGAGTTGTAATCTTTGAAAATGAGTTGAAATAATTGGATCTTCATTGACAAACCTTAAATAATCTAATTTAACAAGTTTCTATTGTCAATTATCATAGTTTTCGATCCTTATGTAATGACAAATTTAGAAATATGTGTGCGACCATACCAACACAAAAGCTCTCGATTTCATCAGAACTTCGAAGTTAAATGTGTTTAGGCGAGAATAGTACTAAGATGGGTGACCTCTTGGGAAGTCCTTGTGTCGCACTCCTTTTTGCATCATGGTAGGATGGTCTTTTTGTAAATCAAACACTCACTAAGAGACGACCCTATTATTGATAATGGTTTCCAAAATTAATGTCAAATATTGAATGACATCATGATCAAAATGTTCTATTATAACGTTGGTTGATATCGAAAGGGTCGTATTCTCTTACTAAAATTTTATAACTTCTTAACTTCCAACAATTAGGGTACCATGAAATGCGAAACGTTTTATATCCGTTGTGTCGTGATGTTTTTTTAAAAGGGTTGTAATCTTTGAAAATGAGTTGAAATAATTGGATCTTCATTGACAAACCTTAAATAATCTAATTTAACAAGTTTCTATTGTCAATTATCATAGTTTTCGATCTTTTTGTTACGACAAATTTAGAAATATGTGTGCGACCATACCAACGCAAAAGCATTGGATTTCATCAGAACATCAAAGTTAAATGTGTTTGGGCGAGAGTAGTACTAAGGTGGGTGACCTCTTGGGAAGTCCTTGTGTTGCACTCCTTTTTGCATCATGGTAGGACGTTATTTTTGTAAATCAAATACACACTAATAGACGACCTTATTATTGATAATGGTTTCCAAAATTAATGTCATATATTGAATGACATCATGATCAAAATGTTCCATTATAACGTTGGTTGATATCGAAAGGGTCGTATTCTCTTACTAAAATTTTGTAACTTCTTCACTTCCAACAATTAGGGTACCATGAAATGCGAAACGTTTAATATCCGTTGTGTCGTGATGTTTTTTTAAAAGAGTTGTAATCTTTTAAAATGAGTTGAAATAATTGGATCTTCATTGACAAACCTTAAATAATCTAATTCAACAAGTTTCTAGTGTCAATTATCATAGTTTTCAATCTTTCCATAATGACAAATTTAGAAATGTGTGTGCGACCATTCCAACATTAAAGTATTGGATCTCATCAGAATTCCAAAGTTAAATGTGTTTGGGCGAGAGTAGCACGAAGATGGGTGACCTCTTGGGAAGTCTTTGTGTCGCACTACTTTTTGCATCATCGTAGGGAGGTCTTTCGGTAAATCAAACACTCACTAAGAGACGACCCTATTACTAACAATGGTTTCCAAAATTAATTTCAAATATTGAATGACATCATGATTAAAATGAGAAACGTTTAATATCCGTTGTATCGTGATGTTATTTTAAGAGAGTTGTAATCATTGCAAATGAGTTGAAATAATTGAATCTTCATTTACAAACTTTAAATAATCTAATTCAACAACTTTCTAGTGTGAATTATCAATGTTTTCCATCTTTCTGTAATGATAAATTTCGAAATGTGTGTGTGACCATACGAACACAAAAGCACTGGATGTCATCAAAACTCCAAAGTTAAATGTGTTATTAATTTTTTTGATCTTTATGTAATGATAAATTTAGAAATGTGTGTGCGACCGTACCAACACCAAAGCACTGGATTTCATCAAAACTTCAAAGTTAAATGTGTTTGTGCGAGAGTAGTACTAAGATGGGTGAGCTCTTGGGAAGTCCTTGTGTTGCACTCCTTTTTGCATCATGGTAGGACGGTATTTTTGTAAATCAAATACACACTACGAGACGACCCTATTATTGATAATGGTTTCCAAAATTAATGTCAAATATTGAATGACATCATGTTCAAAAGGTTCCATTATAACGGTGGTTGATATCGAAAGGGTTGTATTCTATTACTAAAATTTTGTAACATCTTAACTTACAACAATTAGAGTACTAGGAAATGAGAAACGTTTAATATCCGTTGTGTCGTGATGTTATTTTGAGAGAGTTGTAATCATTGGAAATGAGTTGAATTAATTGGATCTTCATTGACAAACCTTAAATAATCTAATTCAACAAGTTTCTAGTGTCAATTACCGTAGTTTTCGATCTTTCTGTAATGATGAATTTAAGTTTGTGTGTGTGACCATACCAACACAAAAGCACTGGATCTAATCAAAACTCCAAAGTTAAATGTGTTTGGGCGAGAGTAGTACTAAGATGGGTGACCTCTTCGGAAGCCCTTGTGTTGCATAGCTTTTTGCATCATGGTAGGATGCTCTTTTTGTAAGTCAAACACACACTAAGAGACGACCCTATTATTGATAATGGTTTCCAAAATTAATGCCATATATTGAATGACATAATGATCAAAATGTTCCATTATAACGGTGGTTGATATCGAAAGGGTTGTATTCTATTACTAAAATTTTCTAACATCTTAACTTACAACAATTAGAGTACGAGGAAATGAGAAACGTTTAATATCAGTTGTGTCGTGATGTGATTTTATGAGAGTTGTAATCATTGCAAATGAGTTGAAATAATTGGATCTTCATTTACAAACTTTAAATAATCTAATTCAACAAGTTTCTAGTGTCAATTATCAATGTTTTCGATCTGTCTGTAATGATAAATTTAAAAATCTGTGTGCGACCATACCAACACAAAAGCACTGGATCTCATCAAAACTCCAAAGTAAATTGTGTTTGTGCGAGAGTAGTGCTAAGATGTGTGACCTCTTGGGAAGTCCTTGTGTTGCACTCCTTTTTGAATCATGGTAGCGAGGTCTTTTTGTAAATCAAACACTCACTAAGAGACGACCCTATTGTTGATAATGGTTTCCAAAATTAATGTCAAATATTGAATGACATCATGATAAAAATGTTCAATTATAACGGTGGTTGATATCGAAAGGGTTGTATTCTATTACTAAAATTTTGTAACATCTTAACTTACAACAATTAGAGTACTAGGAAATGAGAAACGTTTAATATCCGTTGTGTCGTGATGTTATTTTAAGAGAGTTGTAATCATTGCAAATGAGTTGAAATAATTGCATCTTCATTTACAAACTTTAAATAATCTAATTCAACAAGTTTCTAGTGTCAATTATCAATGTTTTCGATCTATCTGTAATGATAAATTTAATAATCAATGTGTGACCGTACCAACACAAAAGCATTGAATTTCATTAGAACTCCAATGTTAAATGTGTTTGGGCGAGAGTAGTACTAAGATAGGTGATCTCTTGGGAAGTCCTTATGTTGCACTTCTTTTTGCATTATGGTAGTATGGTATTTTTGTAAATCAAATACACACTATGAGACGACCCTATTATTGATAATGGTTTCCAAAATTAATGTCATATATTGAATGACATCATGATCAAAATGTTCCATTATAACGGTGGTTGATATCGAAAGGGTTGTATTTTATTACTAAAATTTTGTAACATCTTAACTTACAACGATTAGAGTACCAGGAAATGAGAAACGTTTAATATCCGTTGTGTCGTGACGTTATTTTAAGAGAGTTGTAATCATTGCAAATGAGTTGTAATAATTGGATCTTCATTTACAAACTTTAAATAATCTAATTCAACAACTTTCTAGTGTGAATTATCAATGTTTTCGACCTGTCTATAATGATAAATTTAGAAATGTGTGTGCGACCATACCAACACAAAAGCATTGGACCTTATCAGAACTATAAAGTTAAATGTGTTTGGGCGTGAGTAGTACTATGATGGGTGTCCTCTTGGGAAGTCCTTGTGTTGCACTCCTTTTTGCATCATGGTAGGGTGGCCTTTTGTAAATCAAACAATCACTAAGAGCCGACCCTATTATTGATAATGGTTTCCAAAATTAATGTCAAATATTGAATGACATCATGATCAAAATGTGCCATTATAACGTTGGTTGATATCGAAAGGGTCGTATTCTCTTAATAAAATTTTGTAACTTCTTAACTTCCAACCATTAGGGTACCATGAAATGCGAAACGTTTAATATCTGTTGTGTCGTGATGTTTTTTTAAAAGAGTTGTAATCTTTGAAAATGAGTTGAAATAATTGGATCTTCATTGACAAACCTTAAATAATCTAATTCAACAACTTTCTAGTGTCAATTATCATAGTTTTCGATCTTTCTGTAATGACAAATTTAGAGATGTGTGTGCAACCATACCAACACAAAAACACTAGATCTCATCAGATCTCCAAAGTTAAATGTGTTTGGGCGAGAGTAGTACTAAGATGGGTGACCTCTTGGGAAGTCCTTGTGTTGCACTACTTTTTGCATCATGGTAGGGAGGTCTTTTTGTAAATCAAACATCACTAAGAGACGACCCTATTATTGATAATGGTTTCCAAAATTAATGTCAAATATTAAATGACATCATGATCAAAATGTTCCTTTATAACGGTGGTTGATATCGAAAGGGTTGTATTCTATTATTAAAATTTTGTAACATCTTAACTTACAACAATTAGAGTACCAGGAAATGAGAAACGTTTAATATCCGTTGTGTCGTGATGTTATTTTCAGAGAGTTGTAATAATTGGAAATGAGTTGAAATAATTGGATCTTCATTGACAAACCTTAAATAATCTAATTCAACAAGTTTCTAGTGTCAATTATCATAGTTTTCGATCTTTCTGTAATGATGAATTTAATATTATGTGTGCGACCATACCAACACAAAAGCACTGGATCTCATCAGAACTACAAAGTTAAATGTGTTTTGGCGAGAGTAGTACTAAAATGGGTGACCTCTTGGGAAGTCCTTGTGTTGCACTCCTTTTTGCATCATGGTAGGATGGTCTTTTTGTAAATCAAACACACACTAAGAGACGACCCTATTATTGTTAATGGTTTCCAAAATTAGTGTCATATATTGAATGACATAATGATCAAAATGTTCCATTATAACGGTGGTTGATATCGAAAGGTTTGTATTCTATTACTAAAATTTTGTAACGTCTTAACTTACAACAATTAGAGTACCAGGAAATGAGAAACGTTTAATATCCGTTGTGTCGTGATGTTTTTTTAAGAGAGTTGTAATCATTGCAAATGAGTTGAAATAAATGGATCTTCTTTTACAAGCTTTAAATAATCTAATTCAACAATTTTATAGTGTGAATTATCAAAAATTTTGATCTTTCTATAATGACAAATTTAGAAATGTGTGTGCGACCATACCAATACAAAAACATTGGATCTCATCAGGACTCCAAAGTTAAATGTGTTTGGGCGAGAGTAGTACTAAGATGGGTGACCTCTTGGGAAGTCCTTGTGTTGCACTCCTTTTTGCATCATGGTAGGATGGTCTTTTTGTAGATCAAACACACACTAAGAGACGACCCTATTATTGATATCGGTTTCCAAAATTAAAGTCAAATGTTGAATGACAACATGATCAAAATGTGCCATTATAACGTTGGTTGATATCGAAAGGGTAGTATTCTCTTACTAAAATTTTGTAACATCTTAACTTACAACAATTAGAGTACCATGAAATGAGAAACGTTTAATATCCGTTGTGTCGTGATGTTTTTTTAAGAGAGTTGTAATCATTGCAAATGAGTTGAAATAAATGGATCTTCATTTACAAACTTTAAATAATCTAATTCAACAAGTTTCTAGTGTTAATTATCATACTTTTCGATCTTTCTGTAATGACAAATTTAGAAATGTGTGTGCGGCCATACCGACACCAAAGCACGGGATCTCATTAGAAGACCAAAGTTAAATGTGTTTGGGCGAGAGTAGTACTAAGATGGGTGACCTCTTGGGAAGTCCTTGTGTTGCAATTCAACAACTTTCTAGAGTGAATTATCATAGTTTTCGATCTTTCTGTAACGACAAATTTAGAAATGAGTGTCCGACCATACCAACACAAAGGCACTGGCTCTCATGGTAGGATGGCCTTTTGTAAATCAAACACTCACTAAGAGACGACCCTATTATTGATAATGGTTTCCAAAATTAATGTCAAGTATTGAATGACATCATGATCAAAATGAGCCATTATAATGTTGGTTGATATCGAAATGGTTGTATTCTATTACTAAAGTTTTGTAACATCTTAACTTACAACAATTAGAGTACCAGGAAATGAGAAACGTTTAATATCCGTTGTGTCGTGATGTGATTTTAAGAGAGTTGTAATCATTGCGAATGAGTTGAAATAATTGGATCTTCATTTACAAACTTTAAATAATCTAATTCAACAAGTTTCTAGTGTCAATTATCAATGTTTTCGATCTATCTGTAATGATAAATTTAAAAATCTGTGTGCGACCATACCAACACAAAAGCACTGGATCTCATCAAAACTCCAAAGTAAATTGTGTTTGTGCGAGAGTAGTGCTAAGATGTGTGACCTCTTGGGAAGTCCTTGTGTTGCACTCCTTTTTGAATCATGGTAGCGATGTCTTTTTGTAAATCAAACACTCACTAAGAGACGACCCTATTATTGATAATGGTTTCCAAAATTAATGTCAAATATTGAATGACATCATGATCAAAATGTTCTATTATAACGGTGGTTGATATCGAAAGGGTTGTATTCTATTACTAAAATTTTGTAACATCTTAACTTACAACAATTAGAGTACTAGGAAATGAGAAACGTTTAATATCCGTTGTGTCGTGATGTTATTTTAAGAGAGTTGTAATCATTGCAAATGAGTTGAAATAATTGCATCTTCATTTACAAACTTTAAATAATCTAATTCAACAAGTTTCTAGTGTCAATTATCAATGTTTTCGATTCATCTGTAATGATAAATTTAAAAATCTATGTGCAACCATACCAACACAAAAGTAGTGGATTTCATCAGAACTTCAAAGTTAAATGTTTTTCGGTGAGAGTAGTACTAAGATGGGTGACCTCTTGAGAAGTACTTGTGTTGCACTCCTTTTTGCATTATGTGGTTAATATCGAAAGGGTTGTATTTTATTACTAAAATTTTGTAACATCTTAACTTACAACGATTAGAGTACTAGGAAATGAGAAACGTTTAATATCTGTTGTGTCGTGACGTTATTTTAAGAGAGTTGTAATCATTGCAAATGAGTTGTAATAATTGGATCTTCATTTACAAACTTTAAATAATCTAATTCAACAACTTTCTAGTGTGAATTATCAATGTTTTCGATCTGTCTATAATGATAAATTTAGAAATGTGTGTGCGACCATACCAACACAAAAGCATTGGACCTTATTAGAACTATAAAGTTAAATGTGTTTGGGCGTGAGTAGTACTAAGATGGGTGTCCTCTTGGGAAGTCCTTGTGTTGCACTCCTTTTTGCATCATCGTAGGGTGGCCTTTTGTAAATCAAACAATCACTAAGAGCCGACCCTATTATTGATAATGGTTTCCAAAATTAATGTCAAATATTGTATGACATCATGATCAAAATGTGCCATTATAACGTTGGTTGATATCGAAAGGGTCGTATTCTCTTACTAAAATTTTGTAACTTCTTAACTTCCAACCATTAGGGTACCATGAAATGCGAAACGTTTAATATCTGTTGTGTCGTGATGTTTTTTAAAAAGAGTTGTAATCTTTGAAAATGAGTTGAAATAATTGGATCTTCATTGACAAACCTTAAATAATCTAAGTCAACAACTTTCTAGTGTCAATTATCATAGTTTTCGATCTTTCTGTAATGACAAATTTAGAGATGTGTGTGCAACCATACCAACACAAAAACACTAGATCTCATCAGATCTCCAAAGTTAAATGTGTTTGGGCGAGAGTAGTACTAAGATGGGTGACCTCTTGGGAAGTCCTTGTGTTGCACTCCTTTTTGCATCATGGTAGGATGGTCTTTTTGTAAATCAAACACACACTAAGAGACGACCCTATTATTGATAATGGTTTCCAAAATTAATGTCAAATATTGAATGACATCATGATCAAAATGTGCCATTATAACGTTGGTTGATATCGAAAGGGTCGTATTCTATTACTAAAATTTTGTAACTTCTTAACTTCCAACAATTAGGGTACCATGAAATGCGAAACGTTTAATATCCGTTGTGTCGTGATGTTTTTTTAAAAGAGTCGTAATCTTTGAAAATGAGTTGAAATAATTGGATCTTCGTTCACAAACTTTAAATAATCTAATTCAACAAGTTTCTAGTGTCAATTATCATAGTTTTCGATCTTTCTGTAATGATGAATTTAATAATGTGTGTGTGACCATACCAGCACAAAAGCGCTGGACCTCATCAGAACTCCAAAGTTAAATGTGTTTGGGCGAGATTTGTAATAAGGTGGGTGACCTCTTGGGAAGTCCTTGTGTTGCACTACTTTTTGCATCGTGGTAGGGAGGTCTTTTTGTAAATCAAACATCACTAAGAGACGACCCTATTATTGATAATGGTTTCCAAAATTAATGTCAAATATTAAATGACATCATGATCAAAATGTTGCATTATAACGGTGGTTGATATCGAAAGGGTTGTATTTTATTACTAAAATTTTGTAACATCTTAACTTACAACAATTAGAGTACCAGGAAATGAGAAACGTTTAATATCCGTTGTGTCGTGATGTTATTTTCAGAGAGTTGTAATCATTGGAAATGAGTTGAAATAATTGGATCTTCATTGACAAACCTTAAATAATCTAATTCAACAAGTTTCTAGTGTCAATTATCATAGTTTTCGATCTTTCTGTAATGATGAATTGAATATTATGTGTGCGACCATACCAACACAAAAGTACTGGATCTCATTAGAACTACAAAGTTAAATGTGTTTTGGCGAGAGTAGTACTAAAATGGGTGACCTCTTGGGAAGTCCTTGTGTTGATATCGAAAGGGTTGTATTCTCTTAATAAAATTTTGTAACTTCTTAACTTCCAACAATTAGGGTACGATGAAATGTGAAACGTTTAATATCCGTTGTATCGTGATGTTTTTTTAAAAGAGTTGTAATTTTTGAAAATGGGTTGAAATAATTGGATATTCATTGACAAACTTTAAGTAATCTAATTCAACAAGTTTTAGTGTCAATTATCATAGTTTTCGATCCTTCTTAACTTACGACAATTACAATACCATGAAATGAGAAACGTTTAATATCGGTTGTGTCGTGATGGTTTTTTAAGAGAGTTGTAATCATTACAAATGAGTTGAAATAAATGGATCTTCTTTTACAAGCTTTAAATAATCTAATTCAACAAGTTTATAGTGTGAATTATCAAAAATTTTGATCTTTCTGTAATGACAAATTTAGAAATGTGTGTGCGACCATACCAACACAAAAACATTGGATCTCATTAGGACTCCAAAGTTAAATGTGTTTGGGCGAGAGTAGTACTAAGATGGGTGACCTCTTGGGAAGTCCTTGTGTTGCACTCCTTTTTGCATCATGGTAGGATGGTCTTTTTGTAAATCAAACACACACTAAGAGACGACCCGATTATTGATATCGGTTTCCAAAATTAAAGTCAAATGTTGAATGACAACATGATCAAAATGTGCCATTATAACGTTGGTTGATATCGAAAGGGTAGTACTCTCTTACTAAAATCTTGTAACATCTTAACTTACAACAATTAGAGTACCATGAAATGAGAAACATTTTATATCCGTTGTGTCGTGATGTTTTTTTAAGAGAGTTGTAATCATTGCAAATGAGTTGAAATAAATGGATCTTCATTTACAAACTTTAAATAATCTAATTCAACAAGTTTCTAGTGTGAATTATCATACTTTTCGATCTTTTTGTAATGACAAATTTAGAAATGTGTGTGCGACCATACCGACACCAAAGCACGGGATCTCATTAGAAGACCAAAGTTAAATGTGTTTGGGCGAGAGTAGTACTAAGATGGGTGACCTCTTGAGATGTCTTTGTGTTGCAATTCAACAAGTTTCTAGAGTGAATTATCATAGTTTTCGATCTTTATGTAATGACAAATTTAGAAATGAGTGTGCGACCATACCAACACAAAGGCACTGGCTCTCATGGTAGGATGGCCTTTTGTAAATCAAACACTCACTAAGAGACGACCCTATTATTGATAATGGTTTCCAAAATTAATGTCAAGTATTGAATGACATCATGATCAAAATGAGCCATTATAACGTTGGTTGATATCGAAAGGGTTGTATTCTATTACTAAAATTTTGTAACATCTTAACTTACGACAATTAGAATACCATGAAATGAGAAACGTTTAATATCCGTTGTGTCGTGATGTTTTTTTAAGAGAGTTGTAATCATTGCAAATGAGTTGAAATAAATGGATATTCATTTACAAACTTTAAATAATCTAATTCAACAAGTTTCTAGTGTGAATTATCATAGTTTTTGATCTTTCTGTATTGACAAATTTAGAAATGTGTGTGCGACCATACCAACACAAAAGCACTGGATCTCGTCAGAACTCCAACGTTAAATGTGTTTGGGCGGGAGTAGTACTAAGATGCGTGACCTCTTGGGAAGTCCTTGTGTTGCACTCCTTTTTGCATCATGGTAGGATGGTCCTTTTGTAAATCGAACACTCACTAAGAGACGACCCTATTATTGATAATGGTTTCCAAAATTAATGTCAAATGTTGAATGACATCATGATCACAATGTGCCATAATAACGTTAGTTGATATCGAAAGGTTTGTATTCTCTTACTAAAATTTTGTAACATCTTAACTTACAACAATTAGAGTACCATGAAATGAGAAACGTTTAATGTCCGTTGTGTCGTGCTGTTTTTTTAAGAGAGTTGTAATCATTGCAAATGAGTTGAAATAATTGGAACTTTATTTACAAACTTTAAATAATCCAATTCAACAAGTTTCTAGAGTGAATTATCATAGTTTTCGATCTTTTTGTAATGACAAATTTAGAAATGTGTGTGCGACCATACCAACACGAAAGCACTGGATCTTGTCAGAACTCTAACGTTAAATGTGTTTGTGCGAGAGTAGTACTAAGATGGGTGACCTCTTGGGAAGTCCTTGTGTTGCACTCCTTTTTGCATCATGGTAGGATGGTCCTTTTGTAAATCGAACACTCACTAAGAGACGACCCTATTATTGATAATGGTTTCCAAAATTAATGTCAAATATTGAATGACATCATGATCAAAATGTGCCGTTATAACGGTGGTTGATATCGAAAGGGTTTTATTCTCTTACTAAAATTTTGTAACATCTTAACTTACAACAATTAGAGTACCATGAAATGAGAAACGTTTAATATCTGGTGTGTCGTGCTATTTTTTTAAGACAGTTGTAATCATTGCAAATGAGTTGAAATAATTGGATCTTTATTTACAAACTTTAAATAATGCAATTCAACAAATTTCTAGTGGAATTATCATAGTTTTCGATCTTTATGTAATGACAAATTTAGAAATGTATTTGCGACCATACCAACACGAAAGCATCGGATCTCATCAGAACTCCAAAGTTAAATGTGTTTGGGCGAGAGTAGTACCTAGATGGGTCACCTCTTGGGAAGTCCTTTTGTTGCACTCCATTTTGCAACATGGTAGGATGGTCTTTTTGTAAATCAAACTCTCACTAAGTGACGACCCTATTATTGATAATGGTTTCCAAAATTAATGACATATATTGAATGACATCATGATCAAAATGTGCCATTATAACGGTGGTTGATATCGAAAGGGTTGTATTCTCTTACTAAAATTTTGTAACATCTTAACTTACAACAATTAGAGTACCATGAAATGAAAAACGTTTAATATATGTTGTGTCGTGCTGTTTTTTTAAGAGAGTTGTAATCATTGTAAATGAGTTGAAATAATTTGTTCTTTATTTACAAACTTTAAATAATCCAATTCAACAAGTTTCTAGTGTGAATTATCATAGTTTTCGATCTTTCTGTAATGACAAATTTAGAAATGTGTGTGCGACCATACCAACACAAAAGCACTAGATCTCATCATAACTCCAAAGTTAAATGTGTTTGGGCGAGAGTAGTGCTAAGATGGGTTGCCTCTCGGGAAATCCTTGTGTTGCACTCCATTTTGCATCATGGTAGGATGGTCTTTTTGCAAATCAAACTCTCACTAAGAGACGACTCCAATATTGATAATGGTTTCAAAAATTAATGACATATATTGAATGACATCATGATCAAAATGTGCCATTATAACGGTGGTCAATATCGAAAGGGTTGTATTCTCTTACTAAAATTTTGGAACATCTTAACTTATAACAATTAGAGTACCATGAAGTGAGAAACGTTTAATATCTGGTTTGTCGTGGTATTTTTTAAGAAAGTTGTAATCAATGCAAATGAGTTGAAATAATTGGATCTTTATTTACAAACTTTAAATAATCCAATTCAACAAGTTTCTAGTGTGAATTATCATAGTTTTCGATCTTTCTGTAATGACAAATTTTGAAATGTGCGTGCAACCATACCAACACAAAATCACTGGATCTCATTAGAATTCAAAAGTTAAATGTGTTTGGGCGAGAGTAGTACTAAGATGGGTGACCTCTTGGGAAGTCCTTGTGTTGCACTCCTTTTTTCATCATGGTAGGATGGTCTTTTTGTAAATCAAACTCTCACTAAGAGACGACCCTATTATTGATAATGGTTTCCCAAATTTGTGTCATATATTGAATGACATGATGATCAAAATGTGCCATTATAACGGTGGTTGATATCGAAAGGGTTGTATTCTATTACTAAAATTTTGTAAAATCTTAACTTACAACAATTAGAGTACCATGAAATGAGGAACGTTTAATATCCGTTGTGTCGTGTTTTTTTGAGAGAGTTGAAATTATTGTAAATGAGTTGAAATAATTCGATCTTCATTTACAAACTTTAAATAATCCAATTGAACAAGTTTCTAGTGTGAATTATCATAGTTTTCGATCTTTATGTAATGACAAATTTAAAAATGTGTGCGCGAGCATACCAACACAAAGCACTAGATCTCATCAGAACTCTAAAGTTAAATGTGTTGGGCGAGAGTAGTACTAAGATGGGTCACCTCTTGGGAAGTCCTTTTGTTGCACTCCATTTTGCATCATGGTAGGATGGTCTTTTTGTAATTGAAACTCTCATTAAGAGACGACCCTATTAATGATAATGGTTTCCAAAATTAATGTCATATATTGAATGACATCATGATCAAAATGTGCCATTATAATTGTTGTCGATATCGAAAGGGTTGTATTCTCTTACTAAAATTTTGTTACATCTTAGCTTACAACAATTAGAGTACCATGAAATGAGAAACGTTTAATATCCATTGTGTCGTGATGTTTTTTTGAGGAAGTTGTAATCATTTCAAATGAGTTGAAATAATTGGATCTTCATTTACAAACTTTAAATAAACCAATTCAACAAGTTTTTAGTGTGAATTATCATAGTTTTCGATCTTTCTGTAATGACAAATTTAGAATTGTGTGTGCGAGTGTACCAACACAAAAGCACTGGATCTCATCAGAACTCCAAAGTTAAATGTGTTTGGGCGAGAGTAGTACTAAGATGGGTCACCTCTTGGGAAGTCCTTTTGTTGCACTCCATTTTGCATCATGGTAGGATGGTCTTTTTGTAAATGAAACTCTCACTAAGAGACGACCCTATTAATGATAATGGTTTCCAAAATTAATGTCATATATTGAATGACATCATGATCAAAATGTGACATTATAACGGTGGTCGATATCGAAAGGGTTGTATTCTCTTACTAAAATTTTGTAACATCTTTACTTACAACAATTAGAGTACCATGAAGTGAGAAACGTTTAATATCTGTTTTGTCGTGGTGTTTTTTTAAGAAAGTTGTAATCAATGCAAATGAGTTGAAATAATTGGATCTTTATTTACAAACATTAAATAATCCAATTCAACAAGTTTCTAGTGTGAATTATCATAGTTTTCGATCTTTCTGTAATGACAAATTTAGAAATGTGTGTGCAACCATACCAACACAAAACCACTGGATCTCATCAGAACTCCAAAGTTAAATGTGTTTGGGCCAGAGTAGTACTAAGATAGTTGACCTCTTGGGAAGTCCTTGTGTTGCACTCCATTTTGCATCATGGTAGGATGGTCTTTTTGTAAATAAAACTCTCACTAGGAGACGACTCCATTATTGAT
The DNA here is from genome assembly GCA_036874045.1 of Cymodocea nodosa. Classification (NCBI taxonomy): domain Eukaryota; kingdom Viridiplantae; phylum Streptophyta; class Magnoliopsida; order Alismatales; family Cymodoceaceae; genus Cymodocea; species Cymodocea nodosa. The sequence continues at coordinate 10,238,344 of CM072335.1, forward strand.
AATGGTTTCAAAAATTAATGTCATATATTGAATGACATCATGATCAAAATGTGCGATTATAATGGTGGTCAATATCGAAAGGGTTGTATTCTCTTACTAAAATTTTGTAACATCTTAACTTACAACAATTAGAGTACCATGAAATGAGAAAGGTTTAATATCTGTTGTGTCGTGGTGTTTTTTTAAGAAAGTTGTAATCAATGCAAATGATTTGAAATAATTGGATCTTTATTTACAAACTTTGAATAATCCTATTCAACAAGTTTCTAGTGTGAATTATCATAGTTTTCGATCTTTCTATAATGACAAATTTAGAAATGTGCGGGCAACCATACCAACACAAAATCACTGGATTTCATCAAAACTCCAAAGTTAAATGTGTTTGGGCTAGAGTAGTATTAAGATGGGTGACCTTTTGGCAAGTCCTTGTGTTGCACTGCTTTTTACGTCATGGTAGGATGGTCTTTTTGTAAATCAAACTCTCACTAAGAGACGACCCTATTATTGATAATGGTTTCCAAAATTAATGTCATATATTGAATGACATCATGATCAAAATGTGCCATTATAACGGTGGTTGATATCGAAAGGGTTGTATTGTCTTACTAAAATTTTGTAACATCTTAACTTACAACAATTATAGTACCATGAAATGAGAAACGTTTAATATACGTTGTGTCGTGGTGTGTTTTTAAGAGAGTTGTAATCATTGCAAATGAGTTGAAATAATTGGATATTTATTTAGAAACTTTGAATAATCCAATTCAACAACTTTCTAGTGTGAATTATCATAGTTTTCGATCTTTCTGTAGTGACAAATTTAGAAATGTGTGTGCGACCATACCAATACAAAAGCATTGGATCTCATTAGAACTCTAAAGTTAAATGTGTTTAGGCAAGAGTAGTACTAAGATGGGTGACCTCTTTGGAAGTCCTTGTGTTGCACTCCTTTTTGCGTCATGGTAGGATGGTCTTTTTGTAAATGAAACTCTCACTAAGAGACGACCCTGTTATTGATAATGGTTTCCAAAATTAATGTCATATATTGAATGACATCATGATCAAAATGTGCCATTATAACGGTAGTTGATATCGAAAGGGTTGTATTTTATTACTAAAATTTTATGTCTTAACTTACAACAATCTAAGTACCATGAAATGAGAAACGTTTAATATCCCTAGTGTCGTACTGTTTTTTTAAGAGTTGTAATCATTGGAAATGAGTTGAAATAATTGGATCTTTATTTACAAACTTTAAATAATCCAATTCAACTAGTTTCTAATTTGAATTACCATAGTTTTCGATCATTCAGTAATGACAAATTTAAGAATGTGGGTGCGATCATACCAACACATAAGAACTGCATCCCATCAGAACTCCCAAGTTAAAGGTGTTTGGGTGAGAGTTGTACTGAGATGGGTGACCTTTTGTTGCACTACTTTTTGCATCATGGTAGGATGGTCTTTTTGTAAATCAAACTTTCACTAAGAGACGACCCTACTACTGATAATTGTTTCCAAAATTAATGCCATATATTGAATGACATCACAATCAACATGTGCTATTATAACGGTGGTTGATTTCGTAAGGGTTGTATTCTCATACTAAAATTTTGTAACATCTTAACTTACAACAGTCAGTGTACCATTAAATGAGAAATGTTTAATATCCTTTGTACCGTGTTGTTTTTTTAAGAGATTTGTAATGATTGCAAATGAGTTGTAATAATTGGATCTTTATTTACAAACTTTAAATAATCCAATTCTACTAGTTTCTAGTGTGAATTAAAATAGTTTTCTATCTTTCTGAATTGACAAATTCAAAAATGTGGGTGTGACCATACCAACACAAATGCATTAAATCTCATCAAAAGTCCAAAGTTAAATGTGTTTGGGCGAGAGTAGTACTAAGATGGGTGACCTCTTTGGAAGTCCATTAACTTTCTTGATTTAAGGCTCAAGTTGGTTTAATGCTTTTAGAATGTTTAAAATCAAATAGGTTGAAAAATCTAAGGTAAGATGGCTACTGGAAATGGTAATTTTTCTTTATATGAAGTCCAAAATCTTAATCGTCCTCCTTTATTTGATGGAATACATTTTGAATATTGGAAATATAGGATGACTGTTTTTCTTCAAAGTATAGATCATAAGTTGTGGTTCATGATTTCTAAACCATATACTCCGTTAACTACTCCTTATAATACTTGGACAATTACTGAAAAAGAAAATGAAACTATGAATGCTAAGGGCTTAAATATTTTATTTTGTGCATTGAGTTATGAACAGTTCAGTAAAGTGTCAGCATGTAAATCTGCTTATGAGGTGTGGCATGCATTAGAAGATTCACATGAAGGTACTTCTCAAGTTAAAGAGACAAAAATAAACATGTTGATTCATAAGTATGAACTCTTTAAGATGCATGAAGATAAAAATATTTCTGAGATGTTTTCCAGATTTCTTGATATCATAAACTCTTTAAAATGTTTAGGAAAGAATTTTGAACAGAAGGATTTGGTGAGGAAAATTCTCAGATCCCTAAGTTCTAAATGGTCTCAGAAAGTAACATCAATTGAGGAATCACGAGATTTAAATGTTTATACTATGAATGAACTTATAGGAAATTTAACAGCTTATGAAGTTCAATTAAATGAATCACTGAGTCACAACAAACTAAAAATGAAGAAATAAATAGCCTTCAAAATTAATTTAGATTCTGATATATCTACTGATTCTGACGAGGATTTGATTTTGCTGACTAGGAAATTCAAGAAAGTATGGAAAGCTAGGAAACAGCAAAGGAACAAAAATGATAAACCCTCAACGTCAAAATCATTGAATGACAAGAATTCTTCATCCAGAAAGTATGTATGTTACAACTATAAGAAACCTAGACATCTTTCTCCAGATTGTCCTATGAGGAAAAATGAAAAGCAAAGTAGGACAAATCAGAAGAAGACGGCTTAGAAAACTCAGAAAAAGTTTTACAAGAAAAAGGCTTTGAAGGTCACTTGGGATGACACGTCTGAAGAGTTTGAATCTGAGGAATCAACATCAAAATCTTCACATTCAGAAGGAGAACAAGAGTTAGAAGACGTTGCTCATGTCTACTTCATGGCAGATGAGTCTGAGGTAATATCTGATCCTGAAAGTCATTCAGATTTCAACTTTGATGAATTATTATGTGCTTATCATGCATTATTACAAAAACTTAAAGTATGTAAACTGGAAAATAAGAATATTAGAAAATCTTCATCCATTATGGAAGAAGAAAATTGTTTCCTCTCTACTACTTTAGAAAAGTTTAAATGTGATAATGAAAATCATGTTAGAGATTTGCAAAAATTTAGATTTAATGAATGTATCTTGCATGAACAAATACAGAATATAAATGCTGAAAAATTAAAGATAGAATCTGAAAATGAAATGTTGAGAAACAATATAAATGAACTTGAATTAGAGATAGATAAATTAAAACTAAGAGAGCAAGATTTAAATTCTACCTTTGAGAAATGGAATTTAAGTCAAACTAAGTTAGACAAACTAACTAGTACCCCTGCGGTGTCTTATAAATTTGGCTTAGGATTTGATTATCCTGAATATCCTGAATCTCAAGCCAATAAAGGATTTATTAGTTGCAGTTCAAGTAAATCTATGACTAAAATTCCTTTTATTATGAAACAAGGTAATAAATATGTAGAAGTAGGTACTTCAAGGGATGAATCATGCAGTAATAATATAAATCAATGTGATTTGTCAAATTGTACTTCTAACATGACTATAAATGTTTCTTAAATTCTTGTTTCTTGTTCTAGAAATTCAGTTTCTAATGTTTCTAAAATTTCAGACAATTATAGTAAACTGAAAATTCAGAAACCTGAGCATGTAATTCAATACACTGGTATTAGACCAATTACTCATTCTGCATGTGATAAAACAAAAATTCTTGTGCAGAAAAGGATTTTGTATGTACGGAAAGTGTTAATACAAGTACAAAATCTTGGTATGAACTTAAAGAATTGTATAAGCATGACCAAAATAAATTAACATCTGATAAAAATATGTTTGGTCTTGATTGTACTACATCTGAAAACAAAAAGAATGATTGCAAAAGCAATAATGTTATATGTGAGTATGAAGCTAATGATAAATCAATAGTACTTACAACTAATAAGAATATAAATGATAATGTTAAACTATTTTTAAACAAAAAGAAGAAATATACGTTTAATGAACTTGGTCCTCAACAACATTGGGTACCAAGAAAAAGTTTTTCTTAATTTGTGTTGTAGGAGGAAACAACATCAAAATGGATCTTAGACAGTGGAGCGTCAAGTCACATGACTGGAGAAAAAAGTCTATTACAAAATTTTACAAATACCATGAAAGTAAGTGTAACATTTGGAAATAAAAGCAAAGATAAAATCATAGGTATGGGCAATGTTCAAATAACTCCTACTTGTGTTATTTCAAATGTACTATATGTAGAAAACCTAGGATTTAATTTGCTGAGTGTCATAAAACTAACTGAAAATGGATATTATGTAGTGTTTGAAGATAATATATGCAAAATAATTGATAAAAATACAAATGAAATTAAGTTTATTGCTAAAAGAAAAGGTTATGTATGTATTTTATCTTTACCTTCTAGTGTAGTTGATTTAAATTCATGTTTGCTAGCTGAAACTAGTGATGCATATCTATGGTATAGAAGGATTGGGCATATAAATATGAGACTGTTACATCAACTATCTAGAAAACATTTAGTGAGAGGTTTACCAAAGATTAAATACTCAAAGAACTTTACTTGTGATGCATGTGAGTTAGGTAAACTTCAATAAAACTCTTTTAAATCCAAAATTGATATTTCAAGCAAGAGAGTCTTAGAACTTATACATATGGATCTATTTGGACTAACAAGAATTATGAGTCTTGGTGGTAAACGGTATGTATTTGTTTTAGTAGATGACTTCTCTATATACACTTGGGTATATTTTCTAGCATCTAAGACAGAAGTTTTTGAAAAATTTAAAATGTTTTGCAATTTTGTTCAAAAATGAGCAAAGTGTCTCTATTCAAAAACTTAGGAGTGATCATGGAACTGAATTTAATAATGATCAAATGGATAACTATTGTAATGAGCATGACATTGATCACAAATTTTCTTTTCCAAGAGCACTGTGTCAAAATGGTGTTGTTGAGAGAAAGAATAGATCACTTCAAGAAATGGCCAGAACTATGTTGAATGAACATAAGTTACCTCAAAATCTGTGGGCTGAAGCAGTAAATACAGCTTGTTATGTTATTAACAGAAGTCATTTAAGACCTCATGTTAATAAAACTCCTTTTGAAATTATGTTTAATAGGGTTCCAAAAATTTTCTATATGAAACCATTTGGCTACAAGTGTTTTTATTCTTAATACTAAGGAAAAAAAGGGATAAATTTCAAGCCAAATCAGATGAAGGAATTTTTGTAGGTTACTCTACTAGAAGTAAAGCCTATAGAGTATATAACAAGACTTCTAGGACTATTGAAGAAACCCTCCATGTAAGCTTCAATGAAAATTCTCTTAGAGAATCTCAATCTAAAGTTGATAATGATGATATGATCAATTTTCCAAATGAGTTAGAGATCAATAGAGAGATTGATGATTTATCTGAGAAAATCAAAAATATGAACTTAAATGATCAAACTAATGATGAAAGTGATGGACTTTCAGATGTTGATGAGAATATTGAGGAAAATCAGAGAAATTGGCGTTATTCTTCATCACATCCCATTACTCAAGTCATTGGTAATATTAATGAGGGAGTTAAAACTAGAGCTTCAGTAAATTTAAATAGTATGTGTATGTTTGTTTCTATGGTGGAATCAAGGAATATACGAGAAGCATTATCTGATGAAAATTGGATAGTGGCAATGCAAGAAGAACTAAATCAATTCATCAGAAATGATGTATGGGAATTAGTTTCTCCACCAGAAAATCAGTCCATAATAGGTACAAAGTGGATCTTTAGAAACAAAACTAACGAAATTGGTCAAATTATAAGGAATAAAGCTAGATTAGTTGCACAAGGGTATACACAGGAAGAATGATTAGATTATGATGAAACATTTGCTCCTATGGCTAGGTTAGAAAGTATTAGAATATTATTGGCCTATGCTTGTTATATGGATTTTAAATTATATCAAATGGATGTAAAGAGTGCATTTCTAAATGGTTTAATTAATGAAAAAGTTTATGTAAAACAACCACCTGGATTTGAAGATATTAAAAATCCTGACTTTGTGTATAAATTGAAGAAAGCCTTATATGGTTTGAAGCAAGCACCTAGATCATGGTATGAAAGATTGTCTACTTTTTTAATAGAAAAAGGCTATGTGATGTGTAAAATGCTTAAACTCCACATAAATAAAAAGACAAATATTATTGATGATGTTGTTCACCTCATAGAATTTATATACTTATTATAAATATCTAAAGTAATATCTAAACTGCTGCTTAAGATACTATGTATTTATTGTAAAATCATAGTGGTATCTTATTGATTTTAAGTAGTTTATCAATTTTAATAGTTTTTACGATTTTAAGTGGAAGTGTAAATGAAAAACATTAAATACTTCTGACATTCTGAAATTTTGATTAAATGTTTTCTTTGAATCAAGGAAAATGCATATGATCATGCATAAATTTGACTTAATTGATTAAACTTGTAGAATAAGTTATATGTAACTCATCTTAAACTGTTAATCAAAAGTATAAGCTTATTGAAACTGATTCATATTCCCAGTATAATCATAGAAGTAAAAATTGTATGAGATTTGTGTTTTATTGCATCTGTATTAATGGAATACATATATACTGTGCTTAAAATGAAATGTGCTTACAAAGTAAAAATCTTTGATAGTTTATTGATCAGTTTGATCACGAGCCTTTTGTACTTGAGCAGATAGGTATGTAAGGATTGTTGTCCTGAAAAAGGATTCTTTAAATCTGGCAACCTAAGGTCCTCATCAGATCTGGGATTGTTGACTGAAAGCTCATTACACGGGTACATTAGAAAGCTCTTGTATGATTCAAGCTTTTCAAACTAACTTTTAAAGAAAATTATCAATATTTACTGTTTTGAAGAGAACAAAAATTGTTTCATTAATTACAGATATCTTTGAATCGCATATTGTTTATACCAATATGATTACTGATTTATTGAATCAACATTAGTACTTTTGAAAACGTTTATTTGAGATACATTCTTTTATTCTCCTTGAATTAATTGAATTGAGTTCAAAGTTGTGTTTTGATTCATATACAGTAGGAATTGATTCTGGAAATCATTTTTGATGATGTTAGGATAACGGAAGTCTCTGAAAAGAAAATGTAAAAGTATAGTTATACTTAACATCTATTGTCACTACAAGTATATTTTGTATTTTGATTGAATATATTTGAAGTATATTTGTAGGGGGAGGATTAACAATGTCGAAAACAGATTAATATCATTCATAATACAACTCTTGGTTAATCTGAATTAATGTCCTCTTAAAATCTTAATGAAATAATTTAAAAGACAAACAAACTATTTTAGATTCAAAGGACAAAAATGTTCGAATAGTTTGAAATGTTCTCAAGATAATGTTAAGTTTAGCATGTGTGTTGTTTTCGGAACGTTTTAGTTGGAAGCATCCAAAACTTGTATTAGTGTACTAACTAGACGTTATGTTAGATAAGGTAACGTGCAAAACTGCCTCTAGACAGCGTTTTACTCGTTAGGTTAGTTAACTCAATGAGTTATACTTGAATATTTCGGGTACCTTGATTGAATAAACTTTATTCAATATTTATTTAATTTCTAAACCCGACTTCTCTTCACGTTGAGTTATACGCCTAAAAACCCTATTTAAACACTTATTACACGGGGACTTAGGTTATTTGTAAACTTTGTTAAGAAAATCTTTCCCGCTTGTTGCTGTTACAACCTACAACGATGGTCTCCAAGTTCTACAAAGGTCGTGGAAGAGGAAAAGGCAAAAGCAGAAGAGATGCAAAAGGAAAAGAAATAGAGAATGATGAAGTTCCACGTACTTGGTTCAAGAAAATATTTCGAGTGGACAAAAGGTTAGAAGAACTTTATAGAGATTACTTCTTTTCTCAAGATATATTAGATGAAGTTAGACAAGAACTTCAACATACTGATGCAAGTATTACATACATGGGTATTCGAAGTAAATATGATAGAGAATACAGAATGAAATGTGCTGAGATTGCATTTTGGAACAGTATGCAAAATATTTGGAAAAAGGTGTAGGTTCATCAAATAGAACTCCTCAAACTCCTATAAACGGTACAAGACTACATGTATTTGAGGAAGAGCATGAATCAGCTATCCCTACTCCTTTATATTCAAAACAAGTAAAATCAGAAATTGTTGTAGACAAAACAAAAGTTGACAGTCTTCGAAAGGCCGTTGCAATAGAAAGTGCCTTAGAAGAATTAAAGTAGAAAACTTTTATGGAGCAATTTGAAAAGAAAACAGCAATACTTGAAAAGGAGAAACAAAAATGTTATAGAAGAAGGAAAGTCAAAAAAATTATGTCTAAGGAAACAAAGTCTATTGAAAAAGGAAAATCAGATGAAAATTTATTTCCAAAGGACAATGTATGTCTAGACATTGTACCTTATTGTGCATCTGATAAACTCATCAGTTCCGAACACACTAAAACTGATGAAGATAATGAGACTTTATTTTCCCTTGCTAGAAAACTTGAGAAGAAATCCAAGTCAAATATGAGCTCAAGTTTTTCTATTAGTACAAGTCCTGATGATGCAGAAATTGACAAATGAGAGCATCAGGCACTTGACATTGAACAAGTTATTGCAGATATAATTGACAATGTTGAGGCAGTAACTAGTTCAAAGGTTGAATTGTCTGGAGTAGTAGATATTGAAAATGTTAAGACTCCAGAAGAGCTAAAAGTTAACCAGCCTTCTACAGAATCTATAGAAGCAAAGTCTGAGAATTCACAGCATGAATCAATGGAAATATCTGTTGAATAAAATGAACAATTACAGATAGATACATCAGCTATAGAATTTGTGGAAAAATTGTACTCTAAACATTCTATAGAGACTGAACAGATGAATGTTGAGCATATTGACAATGTTCCTAACACTGTTGAAGCTGAAGAATCAAGCTTACCTGAGTAGCTTCAAGATAATATTTTGGAAGAGGAACAACATGACATTCATTTTGAAGAAGAGGTTCCTGAAGATGAATTAAACTCTAAATCACAACTTCAGGTATCACCTTCTTTGTGTACAATATTACAAATTCAAGGTAATGCAATTCATTTTAGATCTAAAGAAGCATTGCAGAAATACAATAATCTGATTACATGTTAGATTCTGCATGCTCGTCCAATAAAATTCAGAAATTTGATGGAAATAAGAGATTTGTTTGAGTTTCAAGGCCTCATTAAATTCTTGCCAGTAGGAACGAAATGGAAGCAATACACAGAGCTTATTGCAGCTTTTTATAGCAATCTGGACAAGAATGGAAATTTTCTGAAAACTCAAATAAATGAACAGGAGTTTATATTGTCTCTTGAGTTAATTTTTGAAGTTTTAGGATTAAAGAATGAAGGTGTTGTTGTTACCAACAGATTTGACATAATAAGACAATTGGAATGGAACATTCAGTCTTTATCAAAAATTCCAGATGTATATTTTGAAATGAGATTAATGGAAAATCTGAATGCAGAGGCAAGGTTTATTGCAAATATATTGCATGCAAATTTATTTCAGAGAGTTGGACATAATATGAAAGTCAGCAGAAGTTGTTTATATGCAACTTATAGCTTGCTGAATAGAATTCAAATCAATTGGTTTGATGTTTTCATTTCTCAACTACAGCATATGAGTTCAAAGTTATTTTATGGTGATGCTGTATGTAGACTCATTGCAAGCCAATTAAATTTATCTGACTGGCCCTCTGAAACTAAAGGCATGAGAGCATTTAGTGTCAAAGATTTGCAAAAATTTCAGGCCATGCATAAACCTCAACGACAACAACGACAACAACCTGATACAGACCATATACAATAACAACAACAAAGTTATTCAGTTCAAGCAGAACAGCAAACCCAGCTACCTCCTGACTTAGATGTAGTGCTTAACGACATCAAAAATGATATTAGGCATCTAGGAGATAAAATATGTAATGCTATAAGTGATATACTTAGGAGGGGTCGATAACTGTTTTTGTTTGTTTCTGAATACAAAATGTAATGTTTGTATTACTTGTTTGATTCATTGAACAATACATTTTTCTGTAAATGTGTTCAATTATTATTCTTGTTTACAAAAATCGTTGTTGTAATTCTCTTATATACATATATATATTCTCTGTAATTATCTTTTTGATTAATGACAAAAAGGGGGAGAAATATTATAAAAAGATGATTATGATCTTAATTGCATATATCTATTATAAAAGGAGATGCTATTTAAATCGTTATTGTAATCTGATAAATGATAATTAGAAAACTGATACTTATATAATTATTGACATCTGAGAGTTTTAGTTCTAAGAGGTAAAATTTACACAAATAATAGAAATAAGCTTAAGTGAACTTAAGTCAACAAACAAGTTTGTTGAATTAAAAGTTAACCTAACGAAGGTGCTTTGTTGAGTTAAACATATTTCATAATTGATTTAATATGGTTTTGTTATCATCAAAAAGGGGGAGATTGTTGAGTATTTTTGTTTTGATGATGTGTGCTGAATGAAAATAATCATATTTGCTCAATTACTATTGCTTGTGAAAAGAAATTAAAATCATCAATTAATACAAAAAAAGCTTACGGATATAAATACTTGTTTGTATTGCATCTGAAGTTAATATCTAGTGGTCTCATTACATTAATTTCTCATTTAGCTAAACGTTAAGTTAACGTGTGTTTTTATTGAAAAGCATGATATGTTTTAATGTAATATATTCTGTATCATGAATAGTGCACGTTTAATATCCGTTGTGTCGTGCTATTTTTTTAAGAGAGTAGTAATCATTGCAAATGAGTTGAAATAATTGGATCTTTATTTACAAACTTTAAATAATCCAATTTAACTTGTTTCTATTGGGAATTACCAAAGTTTTCGATATTTAAGTAATGACAAATTCAAAAATATCGGTGCGATCATAACAACACAAAAGCACTCGATCTCATCAAAACTCCAAATTTAAATGTGTTTGGGCGAGATTAGTACTAAGGTGGTTGACCTCTTGGGAATTCCTTGTGTTGCACTCCTTTTTGCATCATGGTAGGATGGCCTTTTTGTAAATCAAACTGTCACTAAGAGATGACCCTATTATTGTTAATGGCTTCCAAAATTAATGTCATATATTGAATGACATCATCATCAAAATGTGCCATTATAACGGTGGTTGATATCGAAAGGGTTGTATTCTCTTACTAAAATTTTGTAATATCTTAACTTACAACAATCAGAGTACCATGAAATGAGAAACGTTTAATATCCGTTGTGTCTTGCTGTTTTTTTAGGAGAGTTGTAATTATTGCAAATGAGTTGAAATAATTGGATCTTTATTTACAAACTTTAAATGATCCAAGTCAACTAGTTTCTAGTGTGAATTATCATAGTTTTCGATCTTTCTATAATGACAAATTTAAAAATGTGGGTGCGACCATACCAATAGAAAAGTACTAGATCTCATTAGAACTCAAAAGTTAAATGTGTTTGGACGAGACTAGTACTAAGATGGGCGACCTCTTGGCAAGTCCTTGTGTTGCACTCTTTTTTGCATCATGGTAGGATGGCCTTTTTGTTTATCAAATTGTCACTAAGAGACGACCCTATTATTTATAATGGCTTCCAAAATTAATGTCATATATTGAATGACATCATGATCAAAATGTGCCATTATAACGTTGGTTGATATCGAAAGGGTTGTATTCTCTTACTAAAATTTTGAAACATCTTCACTTACAACAATCAGAGTACCATGAAATGAGAAACGTTTAATATCCGTTGTGTCGTGGTGTTTTTTTAAGAGAGTTGTAATCATTGCAAATGAGTTGAAATAATTGGATCTTTATTTACAAACTTTAAATAATCCAATTTAACTTGTTTCTGTTGTGAATTACCAATGTTTTCGATCTTTAAGTAATGACAAATTCAAAAATTTCGGTGCGATCATAACAACACAAAAGCACTCGATCTCATCAAAACTACAAAGTTAAAAGTGTTTGGGCGAGAGTAGTACTAAGATGGTTCACCTCTTGGGAATTCCTTGTGTTGCACTTCTTTTTGCATCATGATAGGATGGTCTTTTTGTAAATCAAACTGTCACTAAGAGACGACCCAATTATTGATAACGATTTACAAAATTAATGTCATATATTGAATGACATCATCATCAAAATGTGCCATTATAACGGTTGTTGATATCGAAAGCGTTGTATTCTCTTATTAAAATTTTGTAACATCTTAACTTACAACAATCAGAGTACCATGAAATGAGAAATGTTTAATATCCGTTGTGTCGTGCTGTTTTTTTAAGAGATTTGTAATCATTGGAAATTAGTTGAAATAATTCGATCTTTATTTACAAACTTTAAATAATCTAATTCAACTAGTTTCTATTGTGAATTACCAAAGCTTTCGATCTATCATTAAATGCAAATTTATTATTTTGGGTGTAATCATACCAACACAAAACACTAGATTTTTTTAGAACTCCAAAGTTAAATGTGTTTGGGCGAGAGTAGAACTAAGATGCGTGAACTCTTGGGAAGTCCTTATGGTGCACTCTTTTTTGCATCATGGTAGGATGGACTTCTTGTATATCAAACTGTCACTAAGAGACGACCCTATTATTGATAATGACATCCAAAATTAATGTCATATATTGAATGACATCATGATAAAAATGTGCCATTATAACGGTGGTTGATATCGAAAGGGTTGTATTCTCTTACCAATATTTTGTAACATCTTAATTTACCAAAATCAGTGTACCATGAAATGAGAAACGTTTCATAACCGTGGTGTCATGCCATTTTTTTATGAGAGTTGTAATCGTTGCAAATGAGTTGAAATAATTTGATCTTTATTTACAAACTTTAAATAATCCAATTCAACTAGTTTCTAGTGTGAATTATCATAGTTTTCGATCTTTCTGTAATGACAAATTTATAATTGTGGGTGCGACCAAACCAACACAAAAGCACTAGACCTCATCAGAACTCCAAAGTTAAATGTGTTTGGGCGAGAGAAGTACTAAGAGGGTCGACCTCTTCGGAATTCCTTGTGTTGCACTCCTTTTTGCATCATGGTAGGATGGTCTTTTTGTAAATCAAACTGTCAGTAAGAGACGACCCTATTATTGATAACAGTTTCCAAAATTAATGTCATATATTGAATGACAACATCCTCAAAATGTGCCATTCTAACGTTGTTTGATATCGAAAGGGTTGTATTCTCTTTCCAAAATTTTGTAACATCTTAATTTACCACAATTAGCGTACCATGAAATGAGAAACGTTTAATATCTGTTGTGTCGTGCTGTTTTTTTAAGAGAATTGTAATCATTGCAAATGAGTTAAAATAATTGGATCTTTATTTACAAACTTTAAATAATCCAATTTAACTTGTTTCTTTTGTGAATTACCAAAGTTTTCGATCTTTAAATAATGACAAATTCAAAAATATCGGTGCAATCATAACTACACAAAAGCACTGGATCTTATCAAAACTCCAAATTTAAATGTGTTTGGGCGAGAGTTGTACTAAGATGGTTGACCTTTTCGGAATTCCTTGTGTTGCACTTCTTTTTTCATCATGGTAGGATGGCCTTTTTGTAAATCAAACTGTCACTAAGAGACGACACTATTAATGATAACGATTTCAAAAATTAATGTCATATATTGAATGACATCATCATCAAAATGTGCCATTATAACGGTGGTTGATATCGAAAGGGTTCTATTCTCTTACTAAAATTTTGTAACATCTTAACTTACAACAATCAGAGTACCATGAAATAAGAAACGTTTAATATCCTTTGTGTCATGCTGTTTTTTTAAGAGAGTTGTAATCATTGGAAATGAGTTGAAATAATTCGAGGTTTATTAACAAACTTTAAAGAATCTAATTCAACTAGTTTCTATTGTGAATTACCAAAGTTTTCGATCTTTCAGTAATTGCAAATTTATAATTTTGGGTGTGATCATACCAACACGAAAGCATTGGATCTTATTAAAACTCTAAAGTGAAATGTGTTTGGGCGAGAGTAGTACTAAGATGGGTGACCTCTTGGGAAGTCCTTGTGTTGCATTCTTTTTTGCATCATGGTAGGATGGTCTTTTTGTAAATCAAACTGTCAATGAGAGACGACCCTATTATTGATAATGGTTTCCAAAATTAATGTCATATATTGAATGACATCATGATCAAAATGTGCCATTATAACAGTTGTTGATATCGAAAGGGTTGTATTCTCCTACAAAAATTTTGTATCATCTTAACTTACAACAATTAGACTACCATGAAATGAGAAACATTTAATATACGTTGTGTCGTGCTGTTTTTTTAAGAGAGTTGTAATCATTGCAAATGAGATGAAATAATTGGATCTTTATTTACAAACTTTAAATAATCCAATTCAACTAGTTTCTATTATGAATTACCAATGTTTTCGTTCTTTCATTAACGACAAATACAAAAATGTGGGTGCGATCATACCAACACAAAAGTATTGGATCTCATTAGAACTTCAAAGTTATATGTATTTGAGCGAGAGTAGTACTAAGATGGGTGACCTTTTGGGATGTCCTCGTGTTGCACTCCTTTTTGCATCATGGTAGGATGGTCTTTTTGTAAATCAAACTATCGCTAAGAGACGACCCTATTATTGATAACGGTTTCCAAAATTAATATCATATATTGAATGACATCATGATCAAAATGTGTCATTCTAATGGTATTTAATATCGAAAGGGTTGTATTCTCTTACCAAAATTTTGTAATATCATAACTTACAACAATCAGTGTACCATGAAATGAGAAACGTTTAATATCCATGGTGTCTTGGTGTTTTTTTAAGAGAGTTGTAATCATGGCGAATGAGTTGAAATAATTGGATCTTTATTTAAAAACTTCAAATAATCGAATTCAACTAGTTTCTAGTGTGAATTACCATAGTTTTCGATCATTCAATAATGACAACTTTAAGAATGTGGGTGCGATCCTACCAACACATAAGCATTGCATCTCATCATAACTCCAAAGTTAAAGGTGTTTAGGCGAGAGTAGTATTGAGATGGGTGACTTCTTGGGAAGTCCTTTTGTTGCATTGCTTTTTGCATCATGGTAGGTTGGTATTTTTGTAAATCAAACTATTACTAAGAGACGACCCTACTGTTGATAATGGTTTTCAAAATTAATGTCATATATTGAATGACATCATAATCAAAATGTGTCATTATAACGGTGGTGGATATCGAAAGGGTTGTATTCTCTTACTAAAATTTTGTAACATCTTAACTTACAACAATGACAGTACCATGAAGTGAGAAACGTTTAATATCCATTGTGTCGTGATGTTTTTTTAAGAGAGTTGTAATCATTGCAAATGAGTTGAAAAAATTGGATCTTTATTTACAAACTTTAAATAATCCAATTCAACTAGTTTCTATTGTGAATTACCAAAGTTTTCGATCTTTCAATAATGACAAATTTAAAAGTGTTGGTGCGATCATCCCAACACAAAAGCACTGGATTTCATCAAAACTCCAAAGTTAAATGTGTTTAGGCGAGAGTAGTACTAAGAAGGGTGACTTCTTGGGAAGTCCTTGTGCTGCACTCTTTTTTGCATCATGGTAGGATGGTCTTTTTGTAAATCAAATTGTTAATAAGAGACGACCCTATTATTGATAATGGTTTCCAAAATTAATGTCATATATTGAATGACATCTTGATCAAAATGTGTCATTCTAACGATGGTTGATATTGAAAGGGTTGTATTCTCTTACCAAAATTTTGTAACATCTTAACTTACAACAATCAGTGTATCATGAAAGGAGAAACGTTTAATATCCGTGGTATCGTGTTGTTTTTTTAAGAGAGTTGTAATCATTGCAAATGAGTTGAAATAATTGCATCTTTATTTTCAAACTTTAAACAATCCAATTCAACTAGTTTCTAGTGTGAATTACATTAGTTTTCGACCTTTCATAAATGACAAATTTAAGAATGTCAGTGCGATCATACCAACACAAAAGCACAACATCCCATCAGAACTCCAAAGTTAAATGTGTTTGGGCGAGAGTAGAACTAAGATGGATGACCTCTTGGGAAGTCCTTGTGTTGCACTCCTTTTTGCATCTTGGTAGGATGGTCTTTTTATAAATCAAACTGTCACTAACGGACGGCCCTATCATTGATAACGGCTTCCAAAATTAATGTCATATATTGAATGACATTATGATCAAAATGTGCCATTATAACGGTGGTTGATATCGAAAGGGTTGTATTCTCATAATAAAATTTTGTAACATATTAACTTACAACAATCAGAGTACCATAAAATGAGAAACGTTTAATATCCGTTGAGTCTTACTATTTTTTTAGGAGAGTTGTAATTATTGCAAATGAGTTGAAATAATTGGGTCTTTATTTATAAACTTTAAATAATCCAATTCAACTTGTTTCTAGTGTGAACTATCATAGTTTTCGATGTTTCTGTAATGACAAATTTATAAATGTGTGTGCGACCATACCAACACAAAAGTACTGGATCTCATCAAAACTCCAAAGTTAAATGGGTTTGGGCGAGAGTAGTACTAAGATGGGTGACCTCTTGGGAAATTCTTTTGTTGTAGTTTTTTTTGCATCATGGTAGGATGGTCTTTTTGTATATCAAACTGTCACTAAGAGACGACCCTATTATTGATAATGGCTTCCAAAATTAATGTCATATATTGAATGACATCATGATCAAAATGTTCAATTATAATGGTGGTTGATATCGAAAGGGTTGTATTCTATTACTAACATTTAGTAACATCTTCACTTACAACAATCAGAGTAGCATGAAATGAGAAACGTTTAATATCTGTTGTGTCATGCTATTTTTTTAAGAGTGTTGTAATCATTTCAAATGAGTTGAAATAATTGATCTTTATTTTCAAACTTTAAATAATCCAATTTAACTTGTTTATATTGTGAATTACCATAGTTTTTGATCTTTAAGTAATGACAAATTCAAAAATATCGGTGCGATCATAACAACACAAAAGCACTGGATCTCATCAGAACTCCAAAGTTAATTGTGTTTGGGCGAGAGTAGTACTAAGATGGTTGACCTCTTGGGAATTCCTTGTGTTGCACACCTTTTTGAATCATGGTAGGATGGTCTTTTTGTAAATCAAAGTGTCACTAAGAGACAACCCTATTTTTGATAACGGTTTCCATAATTAATGTCATATATAGAATGACATCATCATCAAAATGTTCCATTCTAACGGTGTTTGATATCGAAAGGGTTGTATTCTTTTACCAAAATTTTGTAACATCTTAACGTACCACAATCAGCGTACCATGAAATGAGAAACGTTTAATATCCGTGGTGTCGTGAAGTTTTTTTAAGGGAGTTTTAATCGTTGCAAATGAGTTGAAATAATTGGATCTTTTTTTACAAACTTTAAATAATCCAATTCAACTAGTTTCTATTGTGAATTATCATAGTATTCGATCTTTCTGTAATGACAAATTTATAATTGTGGGTGCGACCATACCAACACAAAAGCACTGGATCTCATCAGAACTCCAAAGTTAAATGTGTTTAGGCGAGAGTAGTACTAAGATGGTTGACCTCTTGGGAATTCCTTGCGTTGCTCTCCTTTTTGCGTCATGGTAGGATCATCTTTTTGTAAATCAAACTGTCACTAATAGACGACCCTATTATTGATAACGGTTTCCAAAATTAATGTCATATATTGAATGACATCATCATCAAAATGTGCCATTCTAACGTTGTTTGATATCGAAAGGGTTGTATTCTCTTACCATATTTTGTAACATCTTAATTTACCACAATCAGCGTACCATGAATTGAGAAACGTTTCATAACCGTGGTGTCATGCCGTTTTTTTATGAGAGTTGTAATCGTTGCAAATGAGTTGAAATAATTGCATCTTTTTTTAAAAACTTTAAATAATCCAATTCAACTAGTTTCTAGTGTGAATTATCATAGTTTTCGATCTTTCTGTAACGACAAATTTATAAATGTGGGTGCGACCATACCAACAGAAAAGTACTGGATCTCATCAGAACTCTAAAGTTAAATGTGTTTCAGCGAGAGTACTACTAAGACGGGTGACCTCTTGGGAAGTCTTCGTGTTGTACTCTTTTTTGCATCATGGTAGGATTGTCTTTTTTTATATCAAACTGTCACTAAGAGACAACCCTATTATTGATAATGGCTTCCAAAATGACGTCATATATTGAATGACATCATGATCAAAATGTGTCATTATAACGGTGGTTGATATCGAAAGGATTGTATTCTCTTACTAAAATTTTGTAACATCCTAACTTACAACAATCAGGGTACCATGAAATGTGAAACGTTTAATATCTGTTGTGTCGTGCTATTTTTTTAAGAGAGTTGTAATCATTGCAAATGAGTAGAAATAATTGGATCTTTATTTACAAACTTTAAATAATCCAATTCAACTAGTCTCTATTATGAATTTCCAATGTTTTCGATCTTTGAGTAACGACAAATACAAAAATGTGGGTGCGATCATACCAACACAAAAGTATTGGATCTCATTAGAACTTCAAAGTTAAATGTATTTGAGCGAGAGTAGTACTAAAATGGGTGACCTTTTGGGATGTCCTCGTCTTGCACTCCTTTTTCCATCATGGTAGGATGGTCTTTTTGTAAATCAAACTATTGCTAAGAGACGACCCTATTATTGATAACGGTTTCCAAAATTAATATCATATATTGAATGACATCATGATAAAAATGTGTCATTCTAACAGTATTTGATATCGAAAGGGTTGTATTCACTTACCAAAATTTTGTAATATCATAACTTACAACAATCAACGTACCATGAAATGAGAAACGTTTAATATCCAAGGTGTCGTGGTGTTTTTTTAAGAGAGTTGTAATCATGGAAAATGAGTTGAAATAATTGGATCTTTATTTAAAAACTTTAAATAATCCAATTCAACTAGTTTCTAGTGTGAATTACCTTAGTTTTCGATCATTCAGTAATGACAACTTTAAAAATGTGGGTGCGATCCTACCAACACATAAGCATTGCATCCCATCAGAACTCCAAAGTTAAAGGTGTTTAGGCGAGAGTAGTATTGAGATGTGTGACTTCTTGGGAAGTCCTTTTGTTGCACTGCTTTTTGCATCATGGTAGGATGGTATTTTTGTAAATCAAACTGTTACTAAGAGACGACCCTACTGCTGATAATGGTTTTCAAAATTAATGTCATATATTGAATGACGTCATAATCAAAATGTGTCATTATAACGGTGGTAGATATCGAAAGGGTTGTATTCTCTTACTAAAATTTTGTAACATCTTAACTTACAACAATGACAGTACCATGAAGTGAGAAACGTTTAATATCCATTGTGTCGTGATGTTTTTTTAAGAGAGTTGTAATCCTTGCAAATGAGTTGAAATAATTGGATCTTTATTTACAAACTTTAAATAATCCAATTCAACTAATTTCTATTGTGAATTACCAAAGTTTTCGATCTTTCAATAATGACAAATTTAAAAATGTTGGTGCGATCATCCCAACACAAAAGCACTAGATTTCATAAGAACTCCAAAGTTAAATGTGTTTAGACGAGAGTAGTACTAAGAAGGGTGACCTCTTGGGAAGTCCTTGTGCTGCACTCTTTTTTGCATCATGGTAGGGTGGTCTTTTTGTAAATCAAATTGTCAATAAGAGACGACCCTGTTATTGATAACGGTTTCCAAAATTAATGTCATATATTGAATGACATCTTGATCAAAATGTGTCATTCTAACGGTGTTTGATATTGAAAGGGTTGTATTCTCTTACCAAAATTTTGTAACATCTTAACTTACAACAATCAGCGTATCATGAAAGGAGAAACGTTTAATATCCGTGGTATCCTGCTATTTTTTTAAGAGAGTTGTAATCATTGCAAATGAGTTGAAATAACTGCATCTTTATTTACAAACTTTAAACAATCCAATTTAACTTGTTTCTAGTGTGAATTACATTAGTTTTCGACCTTTCAGTAATGACAAATTTAAGAATGTCGGTGCGATCATACCAACACAAAAGCACAACATCCCATCAAAACTCCAAAGTTAAATGTGTTTGGGTGAGAGTAGAACTAAGATGGATGACCTCTTGGGAAGTCCTTGTGTTGCACTCCTTTTTGCATCTTGGTTGGATGGTCTTTTTGTAAATGAAACTGTCACTAAGGGACGGCCTTATCATTGATAACGGTTTCCAAAATTAATGTCATATATTGAATGACATCATGATCAAAAGGTGCCATTCTAATGGTGTTTGATATCGAAAGGGTTGTATTCTCTTACTAAAATTTTGTAACATCTTAACTTACAACAATCAGAGTTCCATGAAATGAGAAACGTTTAATATCCGTTGTGTCTTGCTGTCTTTTTCAGAGAGTCGTAATCATTGCAAATGGGTTGAAATAATTGGATATTTATTTACAAACTTTAAATAATCCAATTCAACTAGTTTCTAGTGTGAATTATCATAGTATTAGATCTTTCTGTAATGAAAAATATATAATTGTCGGTGTGACCATACCGACACAAAAGCACTCGATCTCATCAGTACTCCAAAGTTAAATGTGTTTGGGCGAGAGTAGTACTACGATGGTTGACCTCTTGGGAATTCCTTGTGTTGCACTCCTTTCTGCATCATGGTAGGATGGTCTTTTCGTAAATCAAACTGTCACTAAGAGACGACCCTATTATTGATAACAGTTTCCAAAATTAATGTCATATATTGAATGACATCATCACCAAAATGTGTCATTCTAATGGTGTTTGATATCGAAAGGGTTGTATTCTCTTACCAATATTTTGTAACATCTTAATTTACCACAATCAGCGTACCATGAAATGAGAAACATTTCATAACCGTGGTGTTGTGCCATTTTTTTATGAGAGTTGTAATCGTTGCAAATAAGTTGAAATAATTTGATCTTTATTTACAAACTTTAAATAATCCAATTCAACTAGTTTCTAGTGTGAATTATCATAGTTTTCAATCTTTCTGTAATGACAAATTTATCAATGTTGATATCGAATGGGTTGTATTCTCTTACTAAATTTTTGTAACATCTTAACTTACAACAATTAGAGTACCATGAAATGAGAAACGTTTAATATCTGTTGTGTCGTGCTATTTTTTTCAGAGAGTTGTAATCATGGCAAATGAGTTGAAATAATTGGATCTATATTTACAAACTTTAAATAATCCAATTCAACTTTTTTCTATTGCGAATTACCAAAGTTTTCGATCTTTAAGTAATGACAAATTCAAAACTGTCGGTGCGATCATAACAACACAAAAGCACTAGATCTCCTCAAAACTCCAAATCTAAATGTGTTTGCGCGAGAGTAGCACTAAGATGGTTGACCTCTTGGGAATTCCTTGTGTTGCACTCCTTTTTACATCATGGTAGGATGGCTTTTTTGTAAATCAAACTATCACTAAGAGATGACCCTATTATTGATAACGGTTTCCAAAATTAATGTCATATATTTAATGACATCATGATGAAAATGTGCCATTCTAACGGTGTTTGATATCGAAAGGGTTGTATTCTCTTACCAAAATTTTGTAACATCTTAACTTACCACTATCAGCGTACCATGAAATGAGAAACGTTTAATATCCGTGGTGTCGTGCTGTTTTTTTAAGGGAGTTGTATTCGTTGCAGATGAGTTGAAATAATTACATCCTTTTTTACAAACTTTAAATAATCTAATTCAACAAGTTTCTAGTGTGAATTATCATAGTTTCAATCTTTCTATAATGACAAATTTAAATTTTTTGTTGAGACCATACCAAAACAAAAGCATTGGATCTCATCAAAACTCCCAAGTTAATTATGTCTAGGCGAGAGTAGTACTATAATGGGTGACCTCTTGGGAAGTTCTTATGTTGCACTACTTTTTGCATCAAGGTAGTATGGTCTTTTTGTAAATCAAAATGTCACTTAGAGAGGACCCTATTATTGATAATGGTTTCCAAAATTAATGTCATATATTGTATGACATCATGATCAAAATATGTCATTATAACGGTGGTTGATGTTGAAAGGGTTGTATTCTCTTACTAAAATTTTGTAACATCTTAACTTACAACAATTAGAGTACCATGAAATGAGAAACATTTAATATCCGTTGTGTCGTGCTGTTTTTTTAAGAGAGTTGTAATCATTGCAAATGAGTTGAAATAATTGGATCTTTATTTACAAACTTTAAATAATCCAATTCAACTAGTTTCTATCGTGAATTACCAAAGTTTTCGATCTTTTAGTAATGACAAAAATAAAAATTTGTGTGCGACCATACCAACACAAAAGCACTGAAGCTCATGAGAACTCTAAAGATAAATGTGTTTGGGCGAGAGTAGTACTAAGATGGGTGACCTCTTGGGAAGTCCTTGTGTTGCACTCCTTTTTGCATCATGGTTGGATGGTCTTTTTGTAAATCAAACTGTCAATGAGAGACGACCCTATTATTGATAATGGTTTCCAAAATTAATGTCATATATTGAATGACATCATGATCAAAATGTGCCATTATAACAGTTGTTGATATCGAAAGGGTTGTATTCTCCTACAAAAATTTTGTATCATCTTAACTTACAACAATTAGACTACCATGAAATGAGAAACATTTAATATACGTTGTGTCGTGCTGTTTTTTTAAGAGAGTTGTAATCATTGCAAATGAGATGAAATAATTGGATCTTTATTTACAAACTTTAAATAATCCAATTCAACTAGTTTCTATTATGAATTACCAATGTTTTCGTTCTTTTATTAACGACAAATACAAAAATGTGGGTGCGATCATACCAACACAAAAGTATTGGATCTCATTAGAACTTCAAAGTTATATGTATTTGAGCGAGAGTAGTACTAAGATGGGTGACCTTTTGGGATGTCCTCGTGTTGCACTCCTTTTTGCATCATGGTAGGATGGTCTTTTTGTAAATCAAACTATCGCTAAGAGACGACCCTATTATTGATAACGGTTTCCAAAATTAATATCATATATTGAATGACATCATGATCAAAATGTGTCATTCTAATGGTATTTAATATCGAAAGGGTTGTATTCTCTTACCAAAATTTTGTAATATCATAACTTACAACAATCAGTGTACCATGAAATGAGAAACGTTTAATATCCATGGTGTCGTGGTGTTTTTTTAAGAGAGTTGTAATCATGGCGAATGAGTTGAAATAATTGGATCTTTATTTAAAAACTTCAAATAATCGAATTCAACTAGTTTCTAGTGTGAATTACCATAGTTTTCGATCATTCAATAATGACAACTTTAAGAATGTGGGTGCGATCCTACCAACACATAAGCATTGCATCTCATCATAACTCCAAAGTTAAAGGTGTTTAGGCGAGAGTAGTATTGAGATGGGTGACTTCTTGGGAAGTCCTTTTGTTGCATTGCTTTTTGCATCATGGTAGGATGGTATTTTTGTAAATCAAACTATTACTAAGAGACGACCCTACTGTTGATAATGGTTTTCAAAATTAATGTCATATATTGAATGACATCATAATCAAAATGTGTCATTATAACAGTGGTGGATATCGAAAGGGTTGTATTCTCTTACTAAAATTTTGTAACATCTTAACTTACAACAACGACAATACCATGAAGTGAGAAACGTTTAATATCCATTGTGTCGTGATGTTTTTTTAAGAGAGTTGTAATCATTGCAAATGAGTTGAAAAAATTGGATCTTTATTTACAAACTTTAAATAATCCAATTCAACTAGTTTCTATTGTGAATTACCAAAGTTTTCGATCTTTCAATAATGACAAATTTAAAAGTGTTGGTGCGATCATCCCAACACAAAAGCACTGGATTTCATCAAAACTCCAAAGTTAAATGTGTTTAGGCGAGAGTAGTACTAAGAAGGGTGACTTCTTGGGAAGTCCTTGTGCTGCACTCTTTTTTGCATCATGGTAGGATGGTCTTTTTGTAAATCAAATTGTTAATAAGAGACGACCCTATTATTGATAATGGTTTCCAAAATTAATGTCATATATTGAATGACATCTTGATCAAAATGTGTCATTCTAACGATGGTTGATATCGAAAGGGTTGTATTCTCTTACCAAAATTTTGTAACATCTTAACTTACAACAATCAGTGTATCATGAAAGGAGAAACGTTTAATATCCGTGGTATCGTGTTGTTTTTTTAAGAGAGTTGTAATCATTGCAAATGAGTTGAAATAATTGCATCTTTATTTTCAAACTTTAAACAATCCAATTCAACTAGTTTCTAGTGTGAATTACATTAGTTTTCGACCTTTCATAAATGACAAATTTAAGAATGTCAGTGCGATCATACCAACACAAAAGCACAACATCCCATCAGAACTCCAAAGTTAAATGTGTTTGGGCGAGAGTAGAACTAAGATGGATGACCTCTTGGGAAGTCCTTGTGTTGCACTCCTTTTTGCATCTTGGTAGGATGGTCTTTTTATAAATCAAACTGTCACTAACGGACGGCCCTATCATTGATAACGGCTTCCAAAATTAATGTCATATATTGAATGACATTATGATCAAAATGTGCCATTATAACGGTGGTTGATATCGAAAGGGTTGTATTCTCATAATAAAATTTTGTAACATATTAACTTACAACAATCAGAGTACCATAAAATGAGAAACGTTTAATATCCGTTGAGTCTTACTATTTTTTTAGGAGAGTTGTAATTATTGCAAATGAGTTGAAATAATTGGGTCTTTATTTATAAACTTTAAATAATCCAATTCAACTTGTTTCTAGTGTGAACTATCATAGTTTTCGATGTTTCTGTAATGACAAATTTATAAATGTGTGTGCGACCATACCAACACAAAAGTACTGGATCTCATCAAAACTCCAAAGTTAAATGGGTTTGGGCGAGAGTAGTACTAAGATGGGTGACCTCTTGGGAAATTCTTTTGTTGTAGTTTTTTTTGCATCATGGTAGGATGGTCTTTTTGTATATCAAACTGTCACTAAGAGACGACCCTATTATTGATAATGGCTTCCAAAATTAATGTCATATATTGAATGACATCATGATCAAAATGTTCAATTATAATGGTGGTTGATATCGAAAGGGTTGTATTCTATTACTAACATTTAGTAACATCTTCACTTACAACAATCAGAGTAGCATGAAATGAGAAACGTTTAATATCTGTTGTGTCATGCTATTTTTTTAAGAGTGTTGTAATCATTTCAAATGAGTTGAAATAATTGATCTTTATTTTCAAACTTTAAATAATCCAATTTAACTTGTTTATATTGTGAATTACCATAGTTTTTGATCTTTAAGTAATGACAAATTCAAAAATATCGGTGCGATCATAACAACACAAAAGCACTGGATCTCATCAGAACTCCAAAGTTAATTGTGTTTGGGCGAGAGTAGTACTAAGATGGTTGACCTCTTGGGAATTCCTTGTGTTGCACACCTTTTTGAATCATGGTAGGATGGTCTTTTTGTAAATCAAAGTGTCACTAAGAGACAACCCTATTTTTGATAACGGTTTCCATAATTAATGTCATATATAGAATGACATCATCATCAAAATGTTCCATTCTAACGGTGTTTGATATCGAAAGGGTTGTATTCTTTTACCAAAATTTTGTAACATCTTAACGTACCACAATCAGCGTACCATGAAATGAGAAACGTTTAATATCCGTGGTGTCGTGAAGTTTTTTTAAGGGAGTTTTAATCGTTGCAAATGAGTTGAAATAATTGGATCTTTATTTACAAACTTTAAATAATCCAATTCAACTAGTTTCTATTGTGAATTACCAAAGTTTTCGATCTTTCAATAATGACAAATTTAAAAGTGTTGGTGCGATCATCCCAACACAAAAGCACTGGATTTCATCAAAACTCCAAAGTTAAATGTGTTTAGGCGAGAGTAGTACTAAGAAGGGTGACTTCTTGGGAAGTCCTTGTGCTGCACTCTTTTTTGCATCATGGTAGGATGGTCTTTTTGTAAATCAAATTGTTAATAAGAGACGACCCTATTATTGATAATGGTTTCCAAAATTAATGTCATATATTGAATGACATCTTGATCAAAATGTGTCATTCTAACGATGGTTGATATCGAAAGGGTTGTATTCTCTTACCAAAATTTTGTAACATCTTAACTTACAACAATCAGTGTATCATGAAAGGAGAAACGTTTAATATCCGTGGTATCATGTTGTTTTTTTAAGAGAGTTGTAATCATTGCAAATGAGTTGAAATAATTGCATCTTTATTTTCAAACTTTAAACAATCCAATTCAACTAGTTTCTAGTGTGAATTACTTTAGTTTTCGACCTTTCATAAATGACAAATTTAAGAATGTCAGTGCGATCATACCAACACAAAAGCACAACATCCCATCAGAACTCCAAAGTTAAATGTGTTTGGGCGAGAGTAGAACTAAGATGGATGACCTCTTGGGAAGTCCTTGTGTTGCACTCCTTTTTGCATCTTGGTAGGATGGTCTTTTTATAAATCAAACTGTCACTAACGGACGGCCCTATCATTGATAACGGTTTCCAAAATTAATGTCATATATTGAATGACATCATGATCAAAAGGTGCCATTCTAATGGTGTTTGATATCGAAAGGGTTGTATTCTCTTACTAAAATTTTTTAACATCTTAACTTACAACAATCAGAATACCATGAAATGAGAAACCTTTAATATCCGTTGTGTCGTAATGTTTTTCAAAGATAGTTGTAATTATTGCAAATGAGTTGAAATAATTGCATCTTTATTTAAAATCTTTAAATAATCCAATTCAACTAGTTTCTTGTGTGAATTACCATAGTTTTCGATCATTCAGTAATTACAAATTTAAGAATGTGGGTGCGATCCTACCAACTAAAAAGCACTACATCCCATCAGAACTCCAAAGTTAGATGTGTTTGGTCGAGAGTAGAACTAAGATGGATGACCTCTTGGGAAGTCCTTGTTTTGCACTCCTTTTTGCATCATGGTAAGATGGTCTATTTGTAAATCAAATTGTCACTAAGAGTCGACCCTATTATTGATAATGGTTTCCAAAATTAATGTCATATATTGAATGACATCATGATCAAAATATGCCATTCTAACGGTGTTTGATATCGAAAGGGTTTTATTCTCTTACCAAAATTTTGTAACATCTTAACTCACAAACATCAGAGTACCATGAAATGACAAACGTTTAATATCTGTGGTGTCGTGCTGTTTTTTTAAGAGAGTTGTAATCATTGCAAATCAGTTGAAATAATTGGATCTTTATTTACAAACTTTAAATAATCCAATTCAACTAGTTTCTATTGCAAATTACCAAAGTTTTCGATCTTTCAGTAATGACAAATACAAAAATGTGGGTGCGATTATACCAACACGTAAGTTTTGGATCTCATCAGAACTTCAAAGTTAAATGTGTTTGAGCAAGTGTAGTATTAAGATGGGTGACCTTTTGAGATGTCCTCGTGTCGCCCTCCTTTTTGCATCATGGTAGGATGGTCTTTTTGTAAATCAAACTGTCACTAAGAGACGACCCTATTATCGATAACGGTTTCCAAAATTAATGTCATATATTGAATGACATCATGATCAAAATGTGCCATTCTAACAGTGTTTGATATCGAAAGCGTTATATTCTCTCACCAAAATTTTGTAACATCTTAACTTATAACAATTAGCGTACCTTGAAATGAGAAATGTTTAATATCCATGGTGTCGTGCTGTTTTTTTAAGAGAGTTGTAATCATTGCAAATGAGTTGAAATAATTTGATCTTTAGTTACAAACTTTAAATAATCCCATTCAACTAGTTTCTAGTGTGAATTAACATAGTTTTCGATCTTTCTATAATGACAAATTTAAAAATGTGGGTGCGACCATACCAACACAAAAGCATTGGATCTCATGAGAACTCCAAAGATAAATGTGTTTGGGCGAGAGTAGTACTAAGATGGGTGACCTCTTGGAAAGTCCTTGTGTTGCACTCCTTTTTGCATCATGGTAGGATGGACTTTTCGTAAATCAAACTATCACTAAGAGACGACCCTATTATTGATAATGGTTTCCAAAATTAATGTCCTATATTGAATGACATCATGATCAAAATGTGTCATTATAATGGTGGTTGATATCGAAAGGGTTGTATTCTCTTACTAAAATTTTGTAACATCTTAACTTACAACAATCACAGTACCATGAAATGAGAAACGTTTAATTTCCGTTGTGTCGTGCTGTTTTTTTAAGAGAGTTGTAATCATTGCAAATGAGTTGAAATAATTGGATCTTCATTTACAATCTTTAAATAATCTAATTCAACAACTTTCTAGTGTGAATTATCATAGTTTTCTATCTTTTTGTAATGATAAATTAAGTAGTGTGTGTGACCATACCAACACAAAAGCATTGGATATCATTAGAACTCTATAGTTAAATGTTTTTTGGTGAGAGTAGTACTAAGATGGGTGACCTCTTGGGAAGTCCTTGTGTTGCACTCCTTTTTGCATCATGGTAGGATGGTATTTTTGTAAATCAAACATTCACTAAGAGACGACCCTATTATTGATAATGGTTTCCAAAATTAATGTCAAATTTTGAATGACATCATGATCAAATTGTGCCATTCTAACGGTGTTTGATATCGAAAGCGTTGTATTCTCTCTCCAAAATTTTGTAACATCTTAACTTACAACAATCAACATACCATGAAATGAGAAAGGTTTAATGTCCGGGGTGTCGTGGTGTTTTTTTAAGAGAGTTGTAATCATTGCAAATGAGTTGAAATAATTGCATCTTTATTTACAAACTTTAAGTAATTCAATTCAACTAGTTTCTAGTGTGAATTAACTTAGTTTTCAACCTTTCAGTAATGACAAATTTAAGAATGTGGGTGCGATCATACCAACACAAAGCACTACATCCCATCAGAACTCCAAAGTTAAATGTGTTTTGGCGAGATTATAACTAAGATGGATGACCTCTTGGGAAGTCCTTGTGTTGCACTCCTTTTTGCATCATGGTAGGATGGACTTTTTGTAAATCAAACTGTCACTAAGAGTCGACCTTATTATTGATAACGGTTTGAAAAATTAATGTCCTATATTGAATGACATCAAGATCAAAATTTGTCATTCTAACGGTGTTTGATATCGAAATGGTTGTATTCTCTTATTAAAATTTTGTAACATCTTAACTTACAACAATTAGAATACCATGAAATGAGAAACCTTTAATATCCATTGTGTCGTGGTGTTTTTGAAAGACAGTTGTAATCATTTCAAATGCGTTGAAATAATTGAATCGATATTTATAAACTTTAAATAATCCAATTCAACTAGTTTCTAGTGTGAATTACCATTGTTTTTGATCATTCAATAATGACAAATTTAAGAATGTGGGTGCGATCATACCAACACATAAGCACTGGATACCATCAGAACTCCAAAGTTAAATTTGTTTGGGCGAGAGTAGTACTAAGATGGGTGAGCTCTTTGGTAGTCCTTGTGTTGCACTCCTTTTTGCATCATGGTAGGATGGTCTTTTTGTAAATCAAACTGTCACTAAGGGGCTGTTAGTGCACGCTGGAAAGTCTCGACGAAAAGGAAATGGAAAGTTCAGAAGGAAAGGAAATAGAATGTCTAGAATGTCAGAATTTCCATAGGGGTTTAGTGCATCTACCGGAAAGTTCAGAAAGTTAGAATTCCTATGGGGTTTTAGTGCACGCCAGAATGTTTGGAAATTGAAAAAATAATGAAATAAATTCTAATACACTATTTAAAATTGTGTAATTGATACATTAATTTGTAATTTTATATTTACACCTAAAAATAATATTAATTTATTTGATATTCAAATATAATTATGTACATTAAATATTTTTAATTGTACATTAGTAAATATAGAATAATAATCATCAAAATGCAAAAGGTCCCTAAAAGATAAGCATACTTTTACCATTAAAAATCTACATCTTCATTTTTTCTTTGTAAATTAAATTTTATTATTATTTTTATTATTAATTCTTAGATATATATGTCTAATATTATTCTCTCTTTTTCTTAAATTTTTTATATTATTTTAATTATTACATTATATTTTATGTGTATTTATAATTTTTAAAAAAATAATATAAAGATGTTATATCATTATTAATCCATTGTTTACCATTATTATTTTAATATATATGTATGTATATTTACTTAATTTGGCAAAAGCGAGAATGTCTTTGTTGAGTAGAAGAATAAAATATTTACTGATATATTATTATTATTTACATATTTACTTATTGGAAAACGGTTGAACCGTAAATATATTGGTTCAACCGAAAGATTATAAACTATTAATATTTATTAATATTGAAAACGATTGAATCGATGATCTTTCGGTTCAACCGATAATTTATGTTATATACATATATATATTAATCGGTTGAGTAGAGGGCTTTGCATATTTGTAATTTTTTATGATATTTTTGAATTGGTTGAACCGAACATGTTCGGTTCAACCGATACTTTATATATATATAAATATATATATATATATGTATATATATTTGTATCGGTTGAACCGATCATGTTCGGTTCAACCGATACTTTTTATATATATAAATATATATATGTATATATATTTGCATTGGTTCAACCGATAATGTTCGGTTTAACCGATACTTTTTATATATATAAATATATATATATATGTATATATATTTGCATCGGTTGAATCGATAATGTTCGGTTCAACTGATACTTTTTATATATATAAATATATATATATATGTATATATATTTGTATTGGTTGAACCGATCATGTTCGGTTCAACCGATACTTTTTATATATATAAATATATATATGTATATATATTTGCATCGGTTGAACCGATAATGTTCGGTTCAACCGATACTTTTTATATATATAAATATATATATGTATATATATTTGCATCGGTTGAACTGATAATGTTCGGTTCAACCGATACTTTTTATATATATAAATATATATATATGTATATATATTTTTTGAATTGGTTGAACCGAACATGTTCGGTTCAACCGATACTTTTTATAAAAATAAATATATATATATGTATATATATTTGTATCGGTTGAATCGAACATGTTCGGTTCAATTGATAATTTTTATATATATAAATATATATATATGTATATATATTTTTTGAATTGGTTGTTCAGGAAAACTGATACTTTATATATATATAAATAAATATATATATATGTATATGTATTTTAAACTAAATTGTATTTAAAGATTAAAATAATAAGAATAATTTATAATCTATGGTTTGAACTAATAGATTTAAGATTTCAACCAAAATATATTATAAAACACTAACTAAAATTGTGTAATTAATACATCAATCTGTAATTTTATTTTTAAAAATGAGAATAATATTAATGACTTGAAAAAGTATACATGCTCTAATTATTACAACATAAATTTAAAAAGTAGTCTAAAAGTACAAAGCATCCAAAGTTTTACAACATCAATCTACACAATAGTCCAAAGATACAAAGCATTCTACTTATTACTTATTAAGATCCAAAGGTATAATATAAATGGACTTAAATAGTCCTTCCATCCCACATTGCCATCATCATATCCTCACGCATCTTATCAGCTAATTCTTTTCGTTGTTCTTGACTCGTTCCAACCTGTGAATGTCCATCCATATGCACTTCTCCTGTTGGTTGTATATCATCAGTAATATTTAATTCTTCTAACTCATCTTGCAAATCTTCAAGTAAATCTTCTTTATCAGCCAATCGAATGAAATTGTGAAGTAAAAAACATGCGATCACAATCTTCACTTGTGTTTCATATGGATATGGCATCTGACCTCGTAAGATTGAAAAACGATGTTTCACAACTCCAAATGTACGCTCAATGGCTGTTCTTAGTTGTGAATGCCTGTAGTTAAAGTTTTCTACAGCATTACTAGGAAGTCTATCATTAACATAATCAGATAAATGATAGCGTACACCTCGAAATGGGCAAATATACTCTGGTCGATTGGGATATCCAGCATCTACCAAGTAAAACTTACCTATAGAAGAATAGAAATTAGTATGATAATGTGCATATTACTTGAAAATATACTAATTGCATTTACCTGGAGGAACTTTGAAACCATTAGGTCTACTAATTGCATCTTAAATGATACGAGCATCAGCTGCTGATCCTTCCCAACCAGCTAAAATATATGTAAATCTCATATCAAAATTACATGCTGCCATCACATTTTGAGACAATTCACCTTTCCTATTTCTAAATCTAGCTGTTTCTTGTCCAAAAATAGTTGCTTTGATATGAGTACCATCAATAGCTCCAATGCAATCTTATACACATTAAACATCATTTAATTCCTTAAATAAGATAAAAACTACAATATATATACAAAAGTGAATACATACCTTAAAATATGGATAAACATTTACATCATCTGCAATTCGACTTGGTGTTGAAGATAAAGGTCTTGCTATAAGCACATGATGTAGACGTATTATAGCATTTAATACTTCATTAAAGTATTTGCTAACACTCCAACTTGAACGACTAAATCGCTCAACTATTACTCCATACCTTTGATTTTGCCCTACTGTGACAAGGAACATGGCAAATTTCTCTTCTACACTAATCTTGTCGGTATCAGCAATAACTCCTTCATTTCTCATTAAAGAACAAAAACTTTTAAACACACTTTGACTCATTCTGTAAATCTTCCGACAATTGTAAGCTTGATGAGGTTGACAAGGATCTAGTAATCTCTTAATGTAATCTGCACCTTCTTTACTATATATACGACTTGTGTTATTGCATAGTAATAGTGACGTACTTGCCATTTTTGCTAAAATTGTCCATGACATTAATAGACGTAGTCGCCTTCTTCTAGCCACTTCTTCTTCATCCAGTATGAATGAAATTGCATTATCAACTGTAGTAGTAAACATGTCACTGGGATTCATCCTCACCTACAAAATAACAAGAATATTACGAATTTACCATTTCACATTTCAATATATAAAAGACATTTCACATTTTTAAGAAAATAAAAGACATTTCACATTTTTAAGAAAATAAAAGACATTCGATGTTTCAACTAATAAAAAGCATTTTACATTTCATAATGATAAGTCATTTCACATTTCAATATATAATATCCATTGTTCATTTCATCCATATATGACCTTCTACAAAAAGATTTCATCCATAAAAGATTACATTCACGAAAACACTTCATAAACACAAGAAGTTCAAGATTGGAAAGAAAGTGAATTCATGCACAAAACAAACATTTCATCCATTGTAACCATATGCTCACTTCCTAAACCTCAACCATCCATAACGCATTTCTGCTGGTAAACTTAAGAACATTTTACAAAATTCTAGCTTTTGGAATAACTCCATAGCTTCATATTGTTCTTCTGTAGAAAGACCTTCAATCTGAAGTAACGCTGCAACAGCATGATCTAAATAGTTTTTAGTCTTTTCTTTAATATCAACCAACCTTTCCTGTACTTCAACTATTTTTTTTTGTGTATCAACCAACTCTTTAAATTGCTTGTTCCGTGTAGCTTGATTTTGTTGATCTATTTCACACATATGCATAATGGCTTTTGATGCATCTTTAAATGAATCTGCTATGATTTGATGGGACACTGCATGAGGTCTTGCTCGTCTCTTCTTCTTCTCAATTGCCACCCTTGAACTTCCTCCTGATGAAGGAGGTAAATCAGAATTCATGTCCATTGTTTCCTAAGTGGTATTGAAAGTGTTCATTTCCACATCCTGCGTGTTTGGTACAAACTCTACCTCATCACCTTGTTTAGCCATATTCCTAGTGGCCATACTACCTTCAAATATTTGTTGCAATTGCTCAAATATTAAGCATGGTTTGCCTTTGTAGCTTTCACACTCTAGATGTGCCTATAAAAAGAAAATTGTAGTCAAATGGAAAAAGATAAAGATTACAATATTTTATAAGTCATAAGTGATTAAAAAATTAACCGTAACGAACTCTTTCCAAATCTCATCATCAATGTCAGTGTAACCTTGGATGAAATTCCAACCCCATCCACTATGGTTGGCAATTTTGGAGTAATTTCGATACATTAGTCGCCAAGTTTTTAAGCAACTTTCTACATTCTTCCTTGTGATACCTGTGTTTTTTCTAGTATTGTATTTTTCAATTACTTCATCCCAAGTGCTACCTTTGATTTTTCCATCATGAGTTTTCTTATTTCCTTCATTCAATACTTCTACTAAAATATCTAAGAAATACGCATCTGCTTCAGCATTCCAACTAATGTAACTTCTACCTCCACCTGTCCTTCCCTTATCAGGAGTACTCATTTTCTACACAAGCACAGTTTCAACAACTACAATAAAACATATGGAATAACAACAATAATAAAAATATTCATATGCATTTGCAAATACCATTACATTCATATTTTTGTCAAAATCATATAAGAGAATTGCAAAAGTAAAAACAAAGTAAAACAATTAATCATTGGACATGCTACACACGTCATGTAAAATGAAATTTATGGGAGTTCTACACAAAAGATTGGTCAAATCTTCTATGTGATGTTTGACAAAGGTTTAATTGATTCTTATAACTAATGTGCATCTATTGAACAAAGTGACATTTGAAACTCATAACATGAAGGAAGAAAATAGTATTATAAACTATTTATAATGGAAACAAATGTTCGACTAGAATTTTTTTTCCCAGATCTCAAAGCAGCATAACAAAATAAAATCCAAACTCTTGCAAAGGTGGTAGTTAAGAATACCCAACTATCAAGCAATGTTTCATCTTTCTCACACATACTACAGATTCCATAAATTAATGCTACTTTCAATCATCAATGAAAATTAGATATAATAAATTAGCATCAAATGTACAAATCCAGCAAATAAGAAAAGGACCTACTTGCTTATGAAATAACTTCACAAATGTAAAAAGTATATGTGAAAATCAGGAATGTTGGGATTAAAATTTGTAACATGTGCAAGAAAACCATTTTGCAAGTAAATTTACAAATTTTCATATTAACGAATCAAAACTAAGTTAACTATTCACAAGATAAAAGGCAACCAATCAAAAGAGAAATTTTGATTACATATTCTAGGTAGCAGTATAATTATGCAAAAAGGTGTATGTTGAAAAATGTGGCTCATAACTCATACGTTGTCTTCAAAGTAACTTTTTAATTGATTTGTTCCAAGGGAAAATTGACCTACAAAATATATGTAATACTAGTTCAGAAGTACATAGAAACTTACCAACTCAAGAAGACATTTTTTACCATCAACTTGTTGCTGGCTCAAGCAAACATCACCATTAGTAGATCCCTTGGTTAACAACAACAATCTATTTCGATTTTCACCAGTCAAACATGATAGAGTCAACACTTTCTTTCCACTTAAACATGTTTGACTAGTATTATAAACATGAGATCTGGTTTATTACCTTCGTGCATCAGTAAAGCATGCAATAAAATTGGGGAAAAAAATATTCTTCCATCGCACTCGTGTATCAGATGCTATTATAGTGCAAAAAACAACGGCACTTCGAGTTTATTGAAAGTGAATAAAGATTTGTATCTTTAGGCCAAACCTATTGGGTGGGCAACGACAGGCGACAACAGCTTCGAGCGACAGCGGCAGCTAGGGTGATAGTGGAGGCTTCAGGTGACAGCAGCGGCTTCAGGCGACAGCGAGGGTAGGGGTGGTTTCGGTGTGAGGAGGTTTCGACGGTGCTACGCGTAGGAGGCTTTCGTGAGGGCGAGCAGTGAGCGCGACTACCAATGCGAGTACGACGACGACTGTGAGGGCGAGTACGAGCGGCAAGCATGACGACGAGCACAACTGCGAGTGTGATGGCAACGGCGAGCGTGAGGGAGGGTGAGTGCGTGCGCGAGAGGGCGAAAATCACGTGCCCTCTAGGCGAAAATCGCGTGCGCAAGGGTGGGAAAATTTCCGCCGGAAATGGAAATTGAATCTTATATATGGACGGAAATGTGTAGAATTCCTTTCCGTCAATTGACATGCACACTAACGACTTCCAAAAGGAAAGTTTGAACTTTCCTTTCCTTTCCTTTCCATGAATTCTGGTGTCCACTAACCCCCCTAAGAGACGTCCCTATTATTGATAATGGTTCCAAAAATTAATGTCATGTATTGAATGACATCATGATAAAAATGTGACATTATAACGGTGTTTGATATCGAAAGGGTTGTATTTTCTTATTAAAATTTTATATCTTAACTTACAACAATCAGAGTACCATGAAATGAGAAACGTTTAATATCCCTAGTGTCATGCTGTTTTTTTAAGAGAGTTATAATCATTGCAAATGAGTTGAATTAATTGGATCTTTATTTAAAAACTTTAAATAATCCAATTCAACTAGTTTCTAGTGTGAATTATCATAGTTTTCGATCATTCAGTAATGACAAATTCAAGAATGTGGGTGCGATTATACCAACACATTAGCACTGCATTCCGTTAGAACTCCAAAGTTAAAGGTGCTTGGGTGAGAGTAGTACTGAGATGGGTGACCTCTTAGGAAGTCGTTTTGTTGCACTACATTTTGCATTATGGTAGGATGGTCTTTTGGTAAATCAAACTGTCACTAAAAGACGACCCTACTACTGATAATGGTTTCCAAAATTAATGTCATATATTGAATGACATGATAATCGAAATGTGCCATTATAACGGTGGTTGTTATCGAAAGGTTGTATTCTCTTACTAAAATTTTGTAACATCTTAACTTACAACAATCAGAGTACCATGAAATGAGAAACGTTTAATATCCGTTGTGTTGCGCTGTTTTTTTAATAGAGTTGTAACCATTGCTAATGAGTTTAAATAATTGGATCTTTATTTACAAACTTTAAATAGTCCAATTCAACTAGTTTCTAGTGTGAATTAAAATAGTTTTCTATCTTTCTGTAATGACAAATTCAAAAATGCGGGTGCGACCATACAAACACAAAAGCACTGGATCTCATCAGAACTGCATAGTTAAATGTGTTTGGGCGAGAGTAGTACTAAGATGTGTGACCTCTTGGGATGTCCTTATGTTGCACTACTTTTTGCATCATTGTAGGATGGTCTATTTGTAAATTAAACTGCCACTAAGAAATGACCCTATTATTGATAACGGTTTCCTAAATTAATGATAGATATTGAATGACATCATGATCAAAATGTGCCCTTATAACGATGGTTGATATTGAAAGGGTTGTATTCTCTTACTAAAATTTTGTAACATCTTAACTTACAACAATCAGAGTAGCATGAAATGAGAAACGTTTAATATCTATTGTGTCGTGTCCGTTTTTTAAGAGAGTTGTAATCATTGCAAATGAGTTGAAATAATTAGATCTTTATTTACAAACTTTAAATAAACCAATTCAACTAGTTTCTAGTGTAAATTATCATAGTTTTTGATCTTTCTATAATGACAAATTTAAAAATGTGTGTGCGACCATACCAACACAAAAGCACTGGATTTCATCAGAACTTCAAAGTTAAATGCGTTTGGGCGGGAGTAGTACTAAGATGGGTGACCTCTTGGGAAGTCCATGTGTTGCACACCTTTTTGCATCATGGTAGGATGGTCTTTTAGTAAACTAAACTGTCACTATGAGACAACCCTATTACTGATAATGGTTTCCCAAATTAATGTCATATATTGAATGACATCATGATCAAAATGTGCCATTATAACGGTGGTTGATATCGAAAGGGTTGTATTCTCTTACTAAAATTTTGTAACATCTTAACTTACAACAATCACAGTACCATGAAATGAGAAACGTTTAATATATGTTGTGTCGTGCTATTTTTTTAAGAGAGTTGTAATCATTGCAAATGAGTTGAAATAATTGGATCATTATTTACAAACTTTAAATAATCCAATTCAACTAGTTTCTATTGTGAATTACCAAAGTTTTCGATCTTTCATTGATGACAAATTTAAAAATGTGGGTGCGATCATACCAACACAAAAGCACTGGATTTCATCAAAACTCCAATGTTAAAGGTCTTTGAGCAAGAGTAGTACTAAGATGGGTTACCTCTTGGAAAGTCCGTGTGTTGCACTCTCTTTTTCATCATGGTAGGATGGTCTTTTTGTAAATTAAATTGTCACTAAGAGACGACCCTATTATTGATAACAGTTTCGAAAATTAATGTCATATATTGAATGACATCATCATCAAAATGTGCCATTCTAATGGTGTTTGATATCGAAAGGGTTGTATTCTCTTACCAAAATTTTGTAACATCTTAACTTACAACAATCAGCGTATCATGAAATGAGAAACGTTTAACATCTGTGGTGTTGTGCTGTTTTTTCAAAGACAGTTGTAATAATTGCAAATGAGTTGAAATAATTGAATCCTAATTTACAAACATTAAATAATCCAATTTAACTAGTTTCTAGTGTGAATTACCATAGTTTTCGATCATTCAATAATGAGAAATTTAAGAATTTGGGTGCGATCATACTAACATAAATTCACTGGATCCCATTAAAACTCCAAAGTGAAATTTGTTTGGCGAGAGTAGTACTAAGACGGGTGACCTCTTGGGAAGCCCTTTTGTTGTATTGCCTTTTGCATCATGGTAGGATGGTCTTTTTGTAAATCAAACTGTCACTAAGAGACGACCCTAGTATTGATAATGGTTTCCAAAAATAATGTCATATATTGAATGACATCATAATTAAAATGTGCCATTATAACGGTGGTTGATATCGAAAGGGTTGTATTTTCTTTCTAAAATTTTGTAACGTCTTAACTTACAACAATCGGAGTACCATGAAATGAGAAATGTTTAAGATGCGTTGTGTCGTGCTGTTTTTTTAAGAGAGTTGTAATCATTTCAAATGAGTTGAAATAATTGGCTCTTTATTTACAAACTTTAAATAATACAATTCAACTAGTTTCTAGGGTTAATTACCTTAGTTTTCGATCTTTCAGTAATGACAAATTTAAAAATGTGGGTGTGATGATTCCAAGACAAAAGTATTGGATGTCATCAGAACTCCAAAGTTAAATGTGTTTGGGCGAGAGTAGTACTAAGGTGGGTGACCTCTTGGGAAGTCCTAATGTTGCTCTCCTTTTTGCATCATGGTAGGATGGTCTTTTTGTAAATCAAACTATCACTAAGAGACCACCCTATTATTGATAACGATTTCCAAAATTAATGTCACATACTGAATGACATCATGATCAAAATGTGCCATTGCAACGACATTTGATATCGACAGGGTTGTATTCTCTTACCAAAATTTTGTAACATCTTAAATTACAATAATCACCGTACCATGAAAAGAGAAACGTTTAATATTCGTGGTGTCGTGCTATTTCTTTAAGAGAGTTGTAATCATTGCAAATGAGTGGAAATAATTGCATCTTTATTTACAAACTTTAACTAATCCAATTCAACTAGTTTCTAGTGTGAATTACCTTAGTTTTCGACCTTTTAGTAATGACAAATTTAAGAATGTGGGTGTGATCATACCAACACAAAAGCACTACATCCCATAGGAACTCCAAAGTTAAATGTGTTTGGGCGATAGTAGAACTAAGATGGATGACCTCTTGGGAAGTCCTTGTGTTGCACTCCTTTTTGCATCATGGTAGGATGGTCTTATTGTAAATCAAACTGTCATTAAGAGTCGACCCTATTATTGATAACGGTTTCCAAAATTAATGTCATATATTGAATAAAATCTTGATCAAAATGTGCCATTCTAACGGTGTTTGATATCGAAAGGGTTGTATTCTCTTACCAAAATTTTGTAACATCTTAACTTACAACAATCAACGTACCATGAAATGAGAAACGTTTAATACTTGTGGTGTCCTGCTGTATTTTTAAGAGAGTTGTAACCATTGCAAATGAGTTGAAATAATTGCATTTTTATTTACAAACTTTAAATAATCCAATTCAACTAGTTTCTAGTGTGAATTACCTTATTTTTCGACCTTTCAGTAATGACAAATTCAAGAATGTGGGTGCGATCATACCAACACAAAAGCACTACATCCCATTAGAACTCCAAAGTTAAATGTGTTTGGGTGAGAGTAGAACTAAGATGGATGACCACTTGGGAAGTCCTTGTGTTGCACTCCTTTTTCCATCATGGTAGAATGGTCTTTTTGTAAATCAAACTGTCACTAAGAGTCGACCCTGTTATTGATAACGGTTTCCAAAATTAATAGCATATATAGAATGACATCAAGATCAAAATGTGCCATTCTAACGGTGTTTGATATCGAAATGGTTGTATTCTCTTACTAAAATTTTGTAACATCTTAACATACAACAATTAGAATACCATGAAATGAGAAACCTTTAATATCCGTTGTGTCGTGCTGTTTTTCAAAGACAGTTGTAATCATTTCAAAATGAGTTAAAATAATTGAATCCTTATTTACAAACTTTAAATAATCAAATTCAACTAGTTTCTAGTGTGAATTACCATAGTTTTCGATCATTCAGTAATGACAAATTTAAGAATGTGGGTGCGATCATACCAACACAAAAGCACTAGATCCAATCAGAACTCCAAAGTTAAATTTGTTTGTGCGAGAGTACTACTATGATAGGTAAGCTCTTGGGAAGTCCTTGTGTTGCACTCCTTTTTGCATCATGTTAGGATGTTCTTCTTGTAAATCAAACTGTCACTAAGAGACGTCCCTATTATTGACAACGGTTTCCAAAATTAATGTCATGTATTGAATGACATCATGATAAAAATGTTCCATTATTACGGTATTTAATATCCCTGGTGTCGTACTATTTTTTTAAGAGAGTTGTAATCTTTGCAAATGAGTTGAAACAATTGGATCTATATTTACAAACTTTAAATAATCCAATTCAACTAGTTTCTAGTGTGAATTACCATAGTTTTCGATCATTCAGTAATGACAAATTTAAGAATATGGGTGCGATTAGACCAAAACATAAGCACTGCATCCAATCAGAACTCCCAAGTTAAAGGTGTTTGGGCAAGAGTAGTACTGAGATGGGTGACCTTTTGTTGCACTGCTTTTTGCATCATGGTAAGATGGTCTTTTTGTAAATCAAACTGTCACTAAGAGACGACCCTACTACTGATAATGGTTTCCAAAATTAATGTCATATATTGAATGACATCATAATCAAAATGTGCCATTGTAACAGTGGTTGATATCGAAAGGGTTGTATTCTATTACAAAAATTTTGTAACATCTTAACTTACAACAATTAGGGTAGCATTAAATGAGAAACATTTAATATCCGTTGTGTCGTGGTGTTTTTTTAAGAGAGTTGTAATCATTGCAAATGAGTTGAAATAATTGGATCTTTATTTACAAACTTTAAATAATCCAATTCAACTTACAACAATTAGGGTTGAATTGTGTATCTTTAATATTTTCTAAAATATAATTGAAACTTTAAAACTCAAAAACAAGTTGAGACATTGTTTTCATAAAATCATTTTTATTCAAGGTTTCAATTACAATATACAATTCAATTCTCCTCAGAAATTGTAGATGCAATTATATCTCAATACCATGTATCATCTAAACAATTTCATAACTACAAACAGAGAAAACTAATTTGTGGAATTTAAAACATTTCTCCATGTTTGAGATCTTTCTTCTTCTTCTTTTGTTTCTTCAGCAATTCTTCAGTGACGAATATCTTGTCTTTTCATGCTTCACCGAATTTGCTTTCTTCTGATACTTCAAATCTTTAGTGACGAAAATCTTACCTTTTGATGCTTCACTGAACTTTCTTCCACTTAAGAGATTTTTCCCGAGAAGGTGTTTTTGATCCCTGAAAAAGATTTTTCTTTTGGTGTGCAGGGATGGTTTGATCCTTGAAAAAATTTTTCATTTTGTGTGCAAGGATAAATTGATCAACGAGAATTCTATGCCTTTTATACTGTATCTTCATTTCATGCATATCCTTCACATTTAACCATTACCAGTTTTCCACTTCTCCACGTCTTTTCTTTTTCCTTCATCGAAACACACACGTTCTAACCCACGTTTATATTTTGAATTTTCTTTAATCATCAGTCTCGGATCTTTGAAAAATTTCATGTAAAATAAACTTTCTCGTCCAAAAGTTTTTCATCAGTGTAATAAGAAGTCGTTACTTTAATGTTAACTAAACGAGTAACACAAGTATATATATAACTTAACGTTTCTAACTTAACGAGTTCCTCATGTGCCATTTCACATGACAAGTACTGTAGCTAACTCAACGAACTAAGTCCGTGGTGTTATGCTATCTCAACGAACCATCTCCGTTGTGTTATGATAACTCAACGAACCATTTCCGTTGTGTTATGATAACTCAACGAACCAGTAATAAACAAATGTTTTTATAATAAGAATTTTACCACGTGCAAAAATAACAACTTAAGTTTATAACGCTAACCAAACGCGTTGCCTTAGTGTTCAATATAGCAACTCAACGTGTTTAGTTATGTTAACTTAACGAGTTAAACATGTGCACCTCACGTGATACAATACAACATTCGTAACTTATAATTTCACCACGTGTATAACACTAACTTAATGAGTTCGTCTCTTCTTTTACTCACTAACTTAACGAGTTATCACGTGACCTATTTTAACCTTTAAGTCTCTAACTTAACGAGTTCTCACGTGACCTCTATACAAACAAAACTCTAACTTAATGAGTTGTCTAAACGTGCACTGTTCATGATATAGAAGATATAATATTAAAACATATCATGCTTTTCAATAAAAACACACGTTAACTTAACGTTTAGCTAAATGAGAAATTAATGCAACGAAATGACTAGTTATTAACTTCAGATCCAATACAGACAAGTATTTATATCAATAAGCTTTTTCTGTAGTAATTGATGATTTTAATTTCTTTTCACAAGCAATAGTAATTGAGCAAATATCTTCATAAAACTAACTGAAAATGGATATTATGTAGTGTTTGAAGATAATGTATGCAAAATAATTGATAAAAATACAGATGAAATTAAGTTTATTGCTAAAAGAGAAGGTTATGTATGTATTTTATCTTTACCTTCTAGTGTAGTTGATTTAAATTCATGTTTGTTAGTTGAAACTAGTGATGCATATCTATGGCATAGAAGGATTGGGCATATAAATATGAGACTGTTGCATAAACTATCTAGAAAACATTTAGTGAGAGGTTTACCAAAGATTAAATACTCAAAGAACTTTATGTGTGATGCATGTGAGTTAGGTAAACTTCACAAAAACTCTTTTAAATCTAAAACTGATATTTCAAGCAAGAGAGTCTTAGAACTTATACATATGGATCTATTTGGACTAACAAGAATCATGAGTCTTGGTGGTAAACGGTATGTATTTGTTTTAGTAGATGACTTCTCTAGATACACTTGGGTATATTTTCTAGCATCTAAGACAGAAGTTTTTGAAAAATTTAAAATGTTTTGCAATTTTGTTCAAAATGAGCAAAGTGTCTCTATTCAAAAACTTAGGAGTGATCTTGGAACTGAATTTGATAATGATCAAATGGATAACTATTGTAATGAACATGGCATTGATCACAGATTTTCTTTTCCAAGAGCACCGTGTCAAAATGGTGTTGTTGAGAGAAAGAATAGATCACTTCAAGAAATGGC
This sequence comes from Cymodocea nodosa, assembly GCA_036874045.1. Taxonomy (NCBI): domain Eukaryota; kingdom Viridiplantae; phylum Streptophyta; class Magnoliopsida; order Alismatales; family Cymodoceaceae; genus Cymodocea; species Cymodocea nodosa. Next base: position 10,282,393 of record CM072335.1, read on the forward strand.
CAGAACTATGTTGAATGAACATAAGTTACCTCAAAATCTTTGGGCTGAAGCAGTAAATACAGCTTCTTATGTTATTAACAGAAGTCATTTAAGACCTCATGTTAATAAAACATCTTTTGAAATTATGTTTAATAGGGTTCCAAAAATTTCCTATATGAAACCATTTGGCAGCAAGTGTTTTATTCTTAATACTAAGGATAAAATGGATAAATTTCAAGCCAAATCGGATGAAGGAATTTTTGTAAGTTACTCTACTAGAAGTAAAGCCTATAGAGTATATAACAAGACTTCTAGGACTATTGAAGAAACCCTCCATGTAAGCTTCAATGAAAATTCTCTTAGAGAATCTCAATCTAAAGCTGATAATGATGATATGATCAATTTTCCAAATGAGTTAGAGATCAATAGAGAGATTGATGATTTATCTGAGAAAATCAAAAATATGAACTTCAATGATCAAACTAGTGATGAAAGTGATGGACTTTCAGATGTTGATGAGAATATTGAGGAAAATCAGAGAAATTGGCGTTATTCTTCATCACATCCCATTACTCAAGTCATTGGTAATATTAATGAGGGAGTTAAAACTAGAGCTTCAGTAAATTTAAATAGTATGTGTATGTTTGTTTCTATGGTGGAACCAAGGAATATACAAGAAGCATTATCTGATGAAAATTAGATAGTGGCAATGCAAGAAGAACTAAATCAATTCATCAAAAATGATGTATGGGAATTAGTCTCTCCACGAGAAAATCAGTCCATAATAGGTACAAAGTGGATCTTTAGAAACAAAACTAACGATACTGGTCAAATTATAAGGAATAAAGCTAGATTAGTTGCACAAGGGTATACACAGGAAGAAGGATTAGATTATGATGAAACATTTGCTCCTGTGGCTAGGTTAGAAAGTATTAGAATATTATTGGCCTATGCTTGTTATATGGATTTTAAATTATATCAAATGGATGTAAAGAGTGCATTTCTAAATGGTTTAATTAATGAAGAAGTCTATGTAAAACAACCACCTGGATTTGAAGATATTAAAAATCCTGACTTTGTGTATAAATTGAAGAAAGCCTTATATGGTTTGAAGTAAGCACCTAGATCATGGTATGAAAGATTGTCTACTTTTTTAATAGAAAAAGGCTATATCATGGGAAAAGCGGATCATACTCTATTTATTAAGAGAGATAGTAAAGATCAGATTGTTTTTCAAATATACGTGGATGATATAATCTTTGGAGCAACCTTTGATAAGTTGATAGAAATATTCTCTAAAGAGATGACTAATCAGTTTGAAATGAGTATGGTAGGAGAACTTTCATATTTTCTAGGACTTCAAATTAAGCAAAGTAGGACAAATCAAAAGAAGACGGCTTAGAAAACTCAGAAAAAGTTTTACAACAAAAGGGTTTGAAGGTCACTTGGGATGACACGTCTGAAGAGTCTGAATCTGACGAATCAGCATCAAAATCTTCACATTCAGAAAGAGAACAAGAGTTAGAAGACGTTGCTCATGTGTGCTTCATGGCAGATGAGTTTGAGGTAATATCTGATCCAGAAAGTCATTCAGATTTCAAATTTGATGAATTATTATGTGCTTATCATGCATTATTACAAAAACTTAAAGTATGTAAATTGGAAAATAAGAATATTAGAAAATTTTCATCCATTATGGAAGAAGAAAATTGTTTCCTATCTACTACTTTAGAAAAGTTTAAATGTGATAATGAAAATCATGCTAGAGATTTGCAAAAATTTAGATTTAATGAATGTATCTTGTATGAACAAATACAGAATATAAATGCTGAAAAATTAAAAAGAGAATCTGAAAATGAAATGTTGAGAAACAATATAAATAAACTTGAATTAGAGATAGATAAATTAAAACTAAGAGAGCAAGATTTAAATTCTACATTTGAGAAATGGAATTTAAGTCAAACTAAGTTAGACAAACTAACTAGTACCCCTGCGGTGTCTTATAAATTTGGCTTAGGATTTGATTATCCTGAATATCAAGCCAATAAAGGATTTATTAGTTGCAGTTCAAGTAAATCTAAGACTAAAATTCCTTTTATTTTGAAACAAGGTAATAAATATGTAGAAGTAGGTACTTCAAGGGATGAATCAAGCAGTAATAATATAAATCAATGTGATTTGTCAAATTGTACTTCTAACATGACTATAAATGTTTCTAAAAATCTTGTTTCTTGTTCTGGAAATTCAGTTTCTAAAATTTCAGACAATTGTTGTAAACTGAAAATTCAGAAACCTGAGCATGTAATTCAATACATTGGTATTAGACCAATTACTCATTTTGCATGTGATAAAACAAAAAATTCTTGTGCAGAAAAAGATTTTGTATGTACAAAAAGTGTTAATACAAGTACAAAATCTTGGTATGAACTTATAAAAATGTATAAGCATGACCAAAATAAATTAACATCTAATAAAAATATGTTTGGTCTTGATTATACTACATTTGAAAACAAAAAGAATGATTGCAAAAGCAATAATGCTATATGTGAGTATGAAGCTAATGATAAATCAATAGTACTTACAACTAATAAGAATATAAATGATGATGTTAAACTATTTTTAAACAAAAAGAAGAAATATGCGTTTAATGAACTTGGTCCTCAACAACATTGGGTACCAAGAAAAAGTTTTTCTTAATTTGTGTTGCAGGAGGAAACAACATCAAAATGGATCTTGGACAGTGGAGCGTCAAGTCACATGACCAAACAAAAAAGTCTATTACAAAATTTTACAAATACCATGAAAGGAAGTGTAACATTTGGAAACAAAAGCAAAGATAAAATCATAGGTATGGGCAATGTTCAAATAACTCCTACTTGTGTTATTTCAAATGTACTATATGTAGAAAACTTAGGTTTTAATTTGCTGAGTGTCATAAATGGATAAAGGTATATTTCTAAATCAGGAAAAATATGCAGATGAAATGCTTAAGAAATTTAATTTTAATGATATAAGGATTCGAGGAACTCCTATGAGTACTACTTTAAAGTTAGATATTGATGACATAGGAAAATCTATTGATCAAAGAAAATACAGAAGTATGATTGGTTCTTTACTTTATTTGACTACTAGTAGACCTGATATTATGTTTGTTGTGTGTGTTTGTGCTAGATTTCAATCTAATCCTAAGGAATCACACTTAATTGCAGTTAAAAGACAAAACAACACACAAAACAAAAAATCTTTTCAAGGATCAAACCATCCCTGCACACCAAAAGGAAAATCTTTTTCAGGGATCAAAAACACCTTCTCGGGAAAAATCTCTCAAGTGGAAGAAAGTTCAGTGAAGCATAAAAAGGTAAGATTTTCGTCATTGAAAATTTGAAGTATCAGAAGAAAGCAAATTCGGTGAAGCATGAAAAGACAAGATATTCGTCACCGCAGAATTGCGAAGGAAGAAAAAGAAGAAGAAGAAAGATCTCAAATAGGGAGAAATGTTTCAAATTCCGCAAATTCGTTTTCTCTATTTGTAGTTATGAAATTGTTTAGATGGTACATGGTATCGACAAAAGCACTAGATCTCATCAAAACTCCTAAGTTAAATGAGTTTGGGCGAGAGTAGTACTAAGAACGGTGACATCTTGGGAAGTCCTTGTGTTACACTCCTTTTTGCATCATGGTAGGATGGTCTTTTTGTAAATCAAACTTCCACTAAGAGACGACCCTATTATTGATAATGGTTTCCAAAATTAATGTCATATATTGAATGACATCATGATCAAAATGTTTCATTATAACGGTGGTTGATATCGAAAGGGTTGTATTCTCTTACTAAAATTTTGCAACATCTTAACTTACAACAATTAGAGTACCATGAAATGAGAAACGTTTAAAATCCGTTGTGTCGTGTTTTTTTAAGAGAGTTGTAATCATTGCAAATGAGTTGAAATAATTGGATCTTCCTTTACAAACTTTAAATAATCTAATTCAACAAGTTTCTAGTATGAATTATCATAGTTTTCGATCTTTCTATAATGATAAATTTAAATGTTTGTGTGCAACCATACCGACACAAAATAACTGGATCTCATCAAAACTCCAAAGTTAAATGTGTTTGGGCGAGAGTAGCACTAAGATGGGTGACCTTTTGGGAAGACCTTGTGTTGCACACTTTTTTGCATCATGGTAGGATGATCTTTTTGTAAATCAAACTTCCTCTAAGAGACGACCCTGTTATTCATAATGGTTTCCAAAATCAATGTCATGTTATTAATGACATCATGATCAAAATGTTCCATTATAATGTTGGTTGATATCGAAAGGGTTGTATTCTCTTACTAAAATTTTGTAACATCTTAACTTACAACAATTAGAGTACCATGAAATGAGAAACGTTTAATATCCGTTTTGTCGTGATGTTTTTTTAAGATAGTTGTAATCGTTGCAAATGAGTTGAAATAATTGGATATTCATTTACAAACTTTAAATAATCTAATTCAATAAGTTTCTAGCGTGAATTATCATAGTTTTCGATCTTTCTATAATTATAAATTTAGAAATGTGTGTGCGACCATACCAACACAAAAGCACTGGATCTCATCAGAACTCCAAAGTTAAATGTATTTGGGGGAGAGTAGTACTAAAAAGGGTGACCTCTTGGGAAGTCCTTGTCTTGCACTCCTTTTTGCATCATTGTAGGATGGTCTTTTTGTAAATCAAACTTCCACTAAGAGATGAACCTATTATTAATAATGGTTTCCAAAATAAATGTCATACATTGAATGACTTCATGATCAAAATGTTTCATTATAACGGTGGTTGATATCGAAAGGGTTGTATTCTCTTACAAAAATTTTGTAACATCTTAACTTACAACAATTAGAGTACCATGAAATGAGAGACGTTTAAAATCCGTTGTGTCGTGTTTTTTTAAGAGAGTTGTAATCATTGCAAATGAGTTAAAATAATTGGATCTTCCTTTACAAACTTTAAATAATCTAATTCAACAAGTTTCTAGTGTGAATTATCATAGTTTTCGATCTTTCTATATTGATAAATTTAGGAGTTTTTGTGCGACCATACCAACACAAAAGCACCGGATCTCATCAAAACTCCAAAGTTAAATGTGTTTGCACGAGAGTAGTACTAAGATGGGTGACCTCTTGGGATGTCCTTGTGTTGCACTCTTTTTTGCATCATGGTAGGATGATCTTTTTGTAAATCAAACTACCACTAAGAGACGACCCTACTATTCATAATCGTTTCCAAAATTAATGTCATATTATTAATGACATCATGATCAAAATGTTTCATTATAACGTTGGTTGATATCGAAAGGGTTGTATTCTCTTACTAAAATTTTGTAACATCTTAACTTACAACAATTAGAGTACCATGAAATGAGAAACGTTTAATATCCGTTGTGTCGTGATGTTTTTTTAAGATAGTTGTAATCGTTGCAAATGAGATGAAATAATTGGATATTCATTTACAAACTTTAAATAATCTAATTCAACAAGTTTCTAGTGTGAATTATCATAGTTTTCGATCTTTCTATAATTATAAATTTAGAAATGTGTGTGCGACCATACCAACACAAAAGCACTGGATCTCATCAGAACTCCAAAGTTAAATGTATTTGGGGGAGGGTAGAACTAAAAAGGGTGACCTCTTGGAAAGTCCTTGTCTTGCACTCCTTTTTGCATCATTGTAGGATGGTCATTTTTCAAATCAAACTTCCACTAAGAGACGAACCTATTATTAATAATGGTTTCCAAAATAAATGTCATACATTGAATGACTTCATGATCAAAATGTTTCATTATAACGGTGGTTGATATCGAAAGGGTTGTATTCTCTTACTAAAATTTTGTAACATCTTAACTTACAACAATTAGAGTACCATGAAATGAGAAACGTTTAAAATCCGTTGTGTCGTGTTTTTTTAAGAGAGTTGTAATCATTGCAAATGAGTTGAAATAATTGGATCTTCCTTTACAAACTTTAAATAATCTAATTCAACAAGTTTCTAGTGTGAATTATCATAGTTTTCGATCTTTCAATATTGATAAATTTAGAAGTTTTTGTGCGACCATACCAACACAAAATCACTGGATCTCATCAAAAGTCCAAAGTTAAATGTGTTTGGGCGAGAGTAGTACTAAGATGGGTGACCTCTTGGGATGTCCTTGTGTTGCACTCTTTTTTGCATCATGGTAGGATGATCTCTTTGTAAATCAAACTTCCACTAAGAGACGACCCTACTATTCATAATGGTTTCCAAAATTGATGTCATATTATTAATGACATCATGATCAAAATGTTCCATTATAACGTTGGTTGATATCGAAAGGGTTGTATTCTCTTACTAAAATTTTGTAACATCTTAACTTACAACAATTAGAGTACGATGAAATGAGAAAGGTTTAATATCCGTTGTGTCGTGTTGTTTTTTTTAAGATAGTTGTAATCATTGCAAATTAGTTGAAATAATTGGATATTCATTTACAAACTTTAAATAATCTAATTCAACAAGTTTTTAGTGTGAATTATCATAGTTTTCGATCTTTCTGTAACGATAAATTTAGAAATGTGTGTGCGACCATACCAACACAAAAGCACTGGATCTCAATAGAACTCCAAAGTTGAATGTGTTTGGGCGAGAGTAGTACTAAGAAGGGTGACCTCTTGGGAAGTCCTTGTGTTACACTCCTTTTTGCATCATGGTAGGATGATCTTTTTGTAAATCAAACTTTCACTAAGAGACGACCCTATTATTCATAATGGTTTCCAAAATTAATGTCATATTATTAATGACAACATGATCAAAATGTTCCATTGTAACGTTGGTCGATATCGAAAGGGTTGTATTCTCTTACTAAAATTTTGTAACATCTTAACTTACAACAATTAGAGTACAATGAAATGAGAAACGTCTAATATCTGTTGTGTCATGATGTTTTTTTAAGATAGTTGTAATCATTGCAAATGAGTTGAAATAATTGGATATTCATTTACAAACTTTAAATAATCTAATTCGACAAGTTTCTAGTGTGAATTATCATAGTTTTCGATCTTTCTGTAACGATAAATTTAGAAATGTGTGTGCGACCATACCAACGCAAAAGCACTGGATCTCATCAGAACTCCAAAGTTGAATGTGTTTGGGCGAGAGTAGTACTAAGAAGGGTGACCTCTTGGGAAGTCCTTGTGTTACACTCCTTTTCGCATCATGGTAGTATGATCTTTTTGTAAATCAAACTTCCACTAAGAGACGACCCTATTATTGATAATGGTTTCCAAAATTAATGTCATATATTGAATGACATCATGATCAAAATGTTTCATTATAACGGGGGTTGATATCGAAAGGGTTGTATTCTATTACTAAAATTTTGTAACATCTTGACTTACAACAATTAGAGTACCAAGAAATGAGAAACGTTTAATATCCGTTGTGTCGTGGTGTTTGTTTAAGAGAGTTGTAATCATTGCAAATGAGTTGAAATAATTGGATCTTCAATTACAAACTTTAAATAATCCAATTCAACAAGTTTCTAGTGTGAATTATCATAGTTTTCGATCTTTCTGTAACGATAAATTTAGAAATGTGTGTGTGACCATACCCAAACGAAAGCACTAGATCTCATCAGAACCCCAAAGTTAAATGTGTTTGGGGGAGAGAAGTACTAAGATGGGTGACCTCTTGGGAAGTCCTTGGGTTGCACTCCTTTTTGCATCATGGTAGGATGGTCTTTTTGTAAATCAAACTTCCACTAAGAGACGACCCTATTATTGATAATGGTTTCCAAAATTAATGTCATATATTGAATGACATCATGATCAAAATGTTTCATTATAACGGGGGTTGATATCGAAAGGGTTGTATTCTATTACTAAAATTTTGTAACATCTTGACTTACAACAATTAGAGTACCAAGAAATGAGAAACGTTTAATATCCGTTGTGTCGTGGTGTTTGTTTAAGAGAGTTGTAATCATTGCAAATGAGTTGAAATAATTGGATCTTCAATTACAAACTTTAAATAATCCAATTCAACAAGTTTCTAGTGTGAATTATCATAGTTTTCGATCCTTCTTTAATGATAAATTTAGAAATTTGAGTGCGACCATAGCAACACAATAGCACTGGATTTCTTCAGAACTCCAAAGTTAAATATGTTTGGGCGAGAGTAGTATTAAGATGGGTGACCTCTTGGGAAGTCTTTGTGTTGCACTCCTTTTTGCATCATGGTACGATGGTATTTTTGTAAATCAAACTTCCACTAAGAGACGACCCTATTATTGATAATGCTTTCCAAAATTAATGTCATATATTGAATGACATCATGATGAAAATGTGCCATTATAACGATGGTTGATATCGAAAGGGTTCTATTCTCTTACTAAAATTTTGTAACATCTTGACTTACAACAATTAGAGTTCCATGAAGTGAGAAACGTTTAATATCTGTTGTGTCGTGCTGTTTTTTTAAGAGAGTTGTAATCATTGCAAATGAATTGAAATAATTGGATCTTCTTTTACAAACTTTAAATAATCCAATTCAACAAGTTTCTAGTGTGAATTATCATAGTTTTCGATCTTTCTGTCACGATAAATTTAGAAATGTGTGTGCGACCATACCAACACAAAAGCACTGGATCTCATCAGAACTACAAAGTTAAATGTGTTTGGGCGAGAGTAGTACTAAGATGGGTGACCTCTTGGGTAGTCCTTGTGTTGCACTCCTTTTTGCATCATGGTAGGATGGTCTTTTTGTAAATCAAACTTCCACTAAGAGACGACCCTATTATTAATATTGCTTTCCAAAATTAATGTCATATATTGAATGACATCATGATCAAAATGTGTCATTGTAACGGTGGTTGATATCGAAAGGGGTGTATTCTCTTACTAAAATTTTGTAACATCTTAACTTACAACAATTAGAGTACCATGAAATGAGAAACATTTAATATCCGTTGTGTCATGATGTTTTTTTAAGATAGTTGTAATCGTTGCAAATGAGTTGAAATAATTGGATCTTCATTTACAAACTTTAAATAATCTAATTCAACAAGTTTCTAGTGTCAATTGTCATAGTTTTCGATCTTTCTTTAATGACAAATTTAAAAATGTGTGTATCACCATACCAACACAAAAGCACTGGATCTCATCAGAAATCCTTTGTTAAATGTGTTTTGGCGAGAGTATTACTAAGATGGGTGACCTCTAGCGAAGTCCTTGTGTTGCACACCTTTTTGCATCATGGTAGGATGGTCTTTTTGTAAATCAAACTCTCTTTGAGAGACGACCCTCTTATTGATAATGGTTTCCGAAATGGTGGTTGATATCGAAATTGTTGTATTCCCTTACTAAAATTTTGTCACATCATAACTTACAACAATTAGAGTACCATGAAATGAGAAACGTTTAATATCCGTTGTGTCGTGATGTTTTTTTAGGAGAGTTGTAATCATTGCAAATTTCTTGAAATAATTGGATCTTCATTTACAAACTTTAAATAATCTAATTCAACAACTTTCTAGCGTGAATTATCATAGTTTTCGATCTTTCTTTAATGATAAATTTAGAATTGTGCGTGTGACCATATCAACTCAAAAGTACCGTATCTCATCAGAACTTCAAAGTTAAATGTGTTTGGGCGAGAGTAGTACTAAGATGGGTGACCTCTTGAGAAGTCCTTGTGTTGTACTCCTTTTTGCATCATGGTAGGATGGTCTTTTTGTAAATCAAACACACACTAAGAGACGACCCTATTATTGATAATGGTTTCCAAAATTAATGTCATATATTGAATGACATCATGATCAAAATGTTCCATTATAACGGTGGTTGATATCGAAAGGAATGTATTCTCTTACTAAAATTTTGTAACATCTTAACTTACAGTAATTAGAGTACCATGAAATGAAAAACGTTTAATATCCATTGTGTCGTGATGTTTTTTTAAGAGAGTTGTAATCATTGCAAATGTGTTAAAATAATTTGATCTTCATTTACAAACTTTAAATAATCTAATTCGACAACTTTCTAGTGTGAATTATCATAGTTTTATATCTTTCTGTAATGATAAATTTAGTAATGCGTGTGCGACCATATCAATACAAAAGCACTGGATCTCATTAAAACTCCAAAGTTAAATGTGTTTGGGCGAGAGTAGTATTAAGATTGGTGACCTCTTTGGAAGTCCTTGTGTTGCACTCCTTTTTGCATCATGGTAGGATGGTCTTTTTGTAAATCAAATACTCACTATGAGACGACCCTATTATTGATAATGGTTTCGAAAATTAATGTCATATATTGAATGACATCATGATCAAAATGTTCCATTATAACGGTGGTTGATATCGAAAGGGTTGTATTCTATTACTAAAATTTTGTAACATCTTAACTTACAACAATTAGAGTACTAGGAAATGAGAAATGTTTAATAACCGTTGTGTCGTGATGTTATTTTAAGAGAGTTGTAATCATTGCAAATGAGTTGAAATAATTGGATCTTCATTTACAAACTTTAAATAATCTAATTCAACAACTTTCTAGTGTGAATTATCATAGTTTTCGATCTTTCTATAATGATAAATTTGAAAATGTGTCTGTGATCATACCAACACAAAAGCATTGGATCTCATCAAAACTTCAAAGTTAAATGTGTTTAGGTGAGAGTAGTATTAAGATGGGTGACATCTTGGGAAGTCCTTGTGTTGCACTCCTTTTTGCATCATGGTAGGATGGTCTTTTTGTAAATCAAACACACACTAAGGGCGTGTTAGTGCATGACGGAAAATTCTGACGGAAAGGAAACGGAAAATTTGTAACAGAAAGGAAAAGGAAAATTCTGAGAGGGGTTTAGTGCAGGACGGAAAATTCTAATGGAAATTCTGACAAAAGTTTATTACAACTAATATTCGAAAAATACAAATACATCTTAATTGAAATATTACAATACGAAATAATATCATCTAGTTCTTCCATCCCACATTGCCATCATCATATCTTCTTGCATCTTATCAACCATTTCTTTTCTTTGTTCTTGAGTCATTCGAACCTAGGCATTGCTTTCTATATGTATCTCTCTCATTGGTTGTATGTCATTAATAACATTTAACACATCCAACTCATCTAGCAGGTCCTCAAGTAAATCTTCCTTATCAGTCTTACGAATTACGTCAAGCACGAGAGAGGGAGAAAAATTTTCTGAATGGGGGCGATCGGAAATTTTCTTACGGTAAAGGAAATTTTTGGATTCTATACAACGGTAAAATCTGACTTTCCTTTACGTCAATTGTAATGCACACTAACAGCATTCTGACGGAATTCAATAATTTTCCTTTCCGTCAGCTGAATTCCGTCAGGCACTAACACGCCCTAAGAGACAACGCTATTATTGATAATGGTTTCCAAAATTAATGTCATATATTGAATGACATAATGATCAAAATGTTCCATTATAACGGTGGTTGATATCGAAAGGGTTGTATTCTACTACTAAAATTTTGTAACATCTTAACTTACAACAATTAGAGTACCAGGAAATGAGAAACGTTTAATATCCGTTGTGACGTGATGTTATTTTAAGTGAGTTCTAATCATTGCAAATGAGTTGAAATAATTGGATCTTCATTTACAAACTTTGAATAATCTAATTCAACAACTTTCTAGTGTGAATTATCAATGTTTTCGATCTTTCTGTAATGATAAATTTAAAAATGTGTGTGCGACCATACCAACACAAAAGCACTGAATCTCATTAGAACTCCAAAGTTAAATGTGTTTTGGCGAGAGTAGTACTAAAATGGGTGACCTCTTGGGAAGTCCTTGTGTTGCACTCCTTTTTGCATCATGGTAGGATCGTCTTTTTGTAAATCAAACACACACTAGGAGACGACCCTATTATTGATAATGGTTTCCAAAATTAATGTCATATATTGAATGACATCATGATCAAAATGTTCCATTATAACGGTGGTTGATATCGAAAGGGTTGTATTCTAGTACTAAAATTTTGTAACATCTTAACTTACAACAATTAGAGTACCATGAAATGAGAAACGTTTAATATCCGTTGTGTCATGATGTTTTTTTGAGAGAGTTGTAATCATTGCAAATGAGTTGAAATAATTGGATATTCATTTACAAACTTTAAAAAATCTAATTCAACAACTTTCTAGTGTGAATTATCAATGTTTTCGATCTTTCTGTAATGATAAATTTAGAAATGTGTGTGCCACCATACCAACGCAAAAGCACTGTATCTCATCAGAACTCCAAAGTTAAATGTGCTTGGGCGAGAGCAGTACTAAGATGGGTGACCTCTAGGGAAGTCCTTGTGTTGCACTCCTTTTTGCATCATGGTAGGATGGTCTTTTTGTAAATCAAACACTCACTAAGAGACGACCCTATTATTGATAATGGTTTCCAAAATTAATGTCAAATAATGAATGACAAAATGATCAAAATGTGCCATTATAACGTTGGTTGATACCGAAAGGTTCGTATTCTCTTACTAAAATTTTGTAACTTCTTAACTTCCAACAAATAGGGTACCATGAAATGCGAAACGTTTAATATCCGTTGTGTCATGATGTTTTTTTAAAAGAGTTGTAATCTTTGAAAATGAGTTGAAATAATTGGAGCTTCATTGACAAACCTTAAATAATCTAATTCAACAAGTTTCTAGTGTGAATTATCATAGTTTTCGATCTTTCTGTAATGATGAATTTAATATTGTGTGTGCGACCATACCAACACAAAAGCATTGGATCTCATCAAAACTCCAAAGTTAAATGTGTTTGGGCGAGAGTAGTACTAAGATGGGTGACATCTTGGGAAGTCCTTGTGTTGCACTCCTTTTTGCATCATGGTAGGATGGTCTTTTTGTAAATCAAACACACACTAAGAGACGACCCTATTATTGATAATAGTTTCCAAAATTAATGTCAAATATTGAATGACATCATGATCAAAATATGTCATTATAACGTTGGTTGATATCGAAAGAGTCGTATTCTCTTACTAAAATTTTGTAACTTCTTAACTTACAACTATTAGGGTATCAGGAAATGAGAAACGTTTAATATCTGTTGTGTCGTGATGTTTTTTTAAAAGGGTTGTATTCTTTGAAAATGAGTTGAAATAATTGGATCCTCATTAACAAACCTTAAATAATCTAATTCAACCACTTTCTAGTGTCAATTATCATAGTTTTCGATCTTTCTGTAATGATGAATTTCATGTTGTGTGTGCGACCATTCCAACACAAAAGCACTGGATCTCATTAGAACTCCAAAGTTAAATGTGTTTGGGCGAGAGTAGTACTAAGATGGGTGACCTCTTGGGAAGTCCTTGTGTTGCACTCTTTTTTGCATCATGATAGGATGGTCTTTTTGTAAATCAAAAACACACTAAGACGACCCTATTATTGATAATGGTTTCCAAAATTAATGTCAAATATTGAATGACATCATGATCAAAATGTGCCATTATAACGTTGGTTGATATCGAAAGAGTCGTATTCTCTTACTAAAATTTTTTAACTTCTTAACTTCCAACAATTAGGGTACCAGGAAATGAGAAACGTTTAATATCCGTTGTGTCGTGATGTTTTTTTAAAAGAGTTGTATTCTTTGAAAATTAGTTGAAATAATTGGATCTTCATTGACAAACCTGAAATAATCTAATTCCACAAGTTTCTAGTGTCAATTATCATAGTTTTCGATCTTTCTGTAATGATGAATTTCATATTGTGTGTGCGACCATACCAACACAAAAGCACTAGATCTCATCCAAACTCCAAAGTTAAATGTGTTTGGGCGAGAGTAGTATTAAGATGGGTGACCTCTTGGGAAGTCCTTGTGTTGCACTCTTTTTTACATCATGGTAGGATGGTGTTTTTGTAAATCAAACACACAATAAGAGACGACCCTGTTATAGATAATGGTTTCCAAAATTAATGTCAAATATTGAATGACATCATGATCAAAATGTGCCATTATAACGTTGGTTGATATCGAAAGAGTCGTATTCTCTTACTACAATTTTGTAACTTCTTAACTTACAACAATTAGGGTACCAGGAAATGAGAAACGTTTAATATCTGTTGTGTCGTGATGTTTTTTTAAAAGGGTTGTATTCTTTGAAAATGAGTTGAAATAATTGGATCTTCATTGACAAACCTTAAATAATCTAATTCAACAACTTTCTAGTGTCAATTATCAGAGTTTTCGATCTTTCTATAATGATGAATTTCATATTGTGTGTGTGACCATACCAACACAAAAGCACTGGATCTCATTAGAACTCCAAAGTTAAATGTGTTTGGGCGAGAGTAGTACTAAGATGGGTGACCTCTTGGGAAGTCCTTGTGTTGCACTCTTTTTTGCATCATGATACGATGGTCCTTTTGTAAATCAAACACACACTAAGAGACGACCCTATTATTAATAATGGTTTCCAAAATTAATGTCAAATATTGAATGACATCATGATCAAAATGTGCCATTATAACGTTGGTTGATATCGAAAGAGTCGTATTCTCTTACTAAAATTTTTTAACTTCTTAACTTCCAACAATTAGGGTACCAGGAGATGAGAAACGTTTAATATATGTTGTATCGTGATGTTTTTTTAAAAGGGTTGTATTCTTTGTAAATGAGTTGAAATAATTGGATCTTCATTGACAAACCTTAAATAATCTAATTCAACAACTTTCTAGTGTCAATTATCATAGTTTTCGATCCTTCTGTAATGATGAATTTCATGTTGTGTGTGCGACCATACCAACACAAAAGCATTGGATTTCATTAGAACTTCAAAGTTAAAGGTGTTTGGGCGAGAGTAGTACTAAGATGGGTGACCTCTTGGGAAGTCCTTGTGTTGCAATATTTTTTGCATCATGATAGGATGGTCTTTTTGTAAATCAAACACACTCTAAGAGACGACCCCATTATTGATAATGGTTTCCAAAATTAATGTCAAATATTGAATGACATCATGATCAAAATGTGCCATTATAACGTTGGTTGATATCGAAAGAGTCGTATTCTTTTACTAAAATTTTTTAACTTCTTAACTTCCAACAATTAGGGTACCAGGAAATGAGAAACGTTTAATGTATGTTGTGTCGTGATGTTTTTTTAAAAGGGTTGTATTCTTTGAAAATGAGTTGAAATAATTGGATCTTCATTGACAAACCTTAAATAATCTAATTCAATATTATGTTTGTGACCATACCGACACAAAAACACTGGATCTCATTAGAACTCCAAAGTTAAATGTGTTCAGGCGAGAGTAGTACTAAGATGGGTGACCTCTGGGGAAGTTCTTGTGTCGCACTCTTTTTTGCATCATGGTAGGATGGTCTTTTTGTAAATCAAACACACACTAAGAGACGACCCTAGTGTTGATAATGGTTTCCAAAATTAATGTCAAATATTAAATGACATCATGATCAAAATGTGCCATTATAACGTTGGTTGATATCGAAAGTGTTGTATTCTCTTACTAAAATTTTGTAACTTCTTAAATTCCAATAATTAGGGTACTAGGAAATGAGAAACGTTTAATATCCGTTGTGTCGTGATGTTTTTTTAAAAGAGTTGTATTCTTTGAAAATGAGTTGAAATAATTGGATCTTCATTGACAAACCTGAAATAATCTAATTCAACAAGTTTCTAGTGTCATTTATCATAGTTTTCGATCTTTCTGTAATGATGAATTTCATATTGTGTGTGCGACAATACCAACACAAAAGCACTAGATCTCATCCAAACTCCAAAGTTAAATGTGTTTGGGAGAGAGTAGTATTAAGATGGGTGACCTCTTGGGAAGTCCTTGTGTTGCACTCTTTTTTACATCATGGTAGGATGGTCTTTTTGTAAATCAAACACACTAAGAGACGACCCTATTATAGATAATGGTTTCCAAAATTAATGTCAAATATTGAATGACATCATGATCAAAATGTGCCATTATAACGTTGGTTGATATCGAACGAGTCGTATTCTCTTACTAAAATTTTGTAACTTCTTAACCTACAACAATTAGGGTACCAGGAAATGAGAAACGTTTAATATCTGTTGTGTCGTGATGTTTTTTTAAAAGGGTTGTATTCTTTGAAAATTAGTTGAAATAATTGGATCTTCATTGACAAAACTTAAATAATGTAATTCAACAACTTTCTAGTGTCAATTATCATAGTTTTCGATCTTTCTGTAATGATGAATTTCATGTAGTGTGTGCGACCATACCAACACAAAAGCACTAGATCTCATCAGAACTCCAAAGTTAAATGTGTTTGGGCGAGAGTAGTACTAAGATGGGTGACCTCTTGGGAAGTCCTTGTGTTGCACTCTTTTTTGCATCATGATAGGATGGTCTTTTTGTAAATCAAACACACACTAAGAGACGACCCTATTATTGATAATGGTTTCCAAAATTAATGTCAAATATTGAATGACATCATGATCAAAATATGCCATTATAACGTTGGTTGATATCGAAAGAGTCGTATTCTCTTACTAAAATTTTGTAACTTCTTAACTTACAACAATTAGGGTACCAGGAAATGAGAAACGTTTAATATCTGTTGTGTCGTGATGTTTTTTTAAAACGGTTGTATTCTTTGAAAATGAGTAGAAATAATTGGATCTTCATTGACAAACCTTAAATAATCTAATTCAACCACTTTCTAGTGTCAATTATCATAGTTTTCGATCTTTCTGTAATGATGAATTTCATGTTGTGTGTGCGACCATACCAACACAAAAGCACTGGATCTCATCAGAACTCCAAAGTTAAATGTGTTTGGGCGAGAGTAGTACTAAGATGGGTGACCTCTTGGGAAGTCCTTGTGTTGCACTCTTTTTTGGATCATGATAGGATGGTCTTTTTGTAAATCAAACACACACTAAGAGACGACCCTATTATTGATAATGGTTTCCAAAATTAATGTCAAATATTGAATGACATCATGATCAAAATATGCCATTATAACGTTGGTTGATATCGAAAGAGTCGTATTCTCTTACTAAAATTTTGTAACTTCTTAACTTCCAACAATTAGGGTACCAGGAAATGAGAAACGTTTAATATATGTTGTGTCGTGATGTTTTTTTAAAAGGGTTGTATTCTTTGAAAATGAGTTGAAATAATTGGATCTTCATTGACAAACCTTAAATAATCTAATTCAACAAGTTTCTAGTGTCAATTATAATACTTTTCGATCTTTCTGTAATGATGAATTGAATATTGTGTTTGTGACCATACTGACACAAAAACACTGGATCTTATTAGAACTCCAAAGTCAAATGTGTTCAAGCGAGAGTAGTACTAAGATGGGTGACCTCTGGGGAAGTTCTTGTGTCGCACTCTTTTTTGCATCATGGTAGGATGGTCTTTTTGTAAATCAAACACACACTAAGAGACGACCCTAGTGTTGATAATGGTTTCCAAAATTAATGTCAAATATTAAATGACATCATGATCAAAATGTGCCATTATAACGTTGGTTGATATCGAAAGTGTTGTATTCTCTTACTAAAATTTTGTAACTTCTTAAATTCCAATAATTAGGGTACTAGGAAATGAGAAACGTTTAATATCCGTTGTGTCGTGATGTTTTTTTAAAAGAGTTGTATTCTTTGAAAATGAGTTGAAATAATTGGATCTTCATTGACAAACCTGAAATAATCTAATTCAACAAGTTTCTAGTGTCATTTATCATAGTTTTCGATCTTTCTGTAATGATGAATTTCATATTGTGTGTGCGACAATACCAACACAAAAGCACTAGATCTCATCCAAACTCCAAAGTTAAATGTGTTTGGGAGAGAGTAGTATTAAGATGGGTGACCTCTTGGGAAGTCCTTGTGTTGCACTCTTTTTTACATCATGGTAGGATGGTCTTTTTGTAAATCAAACACACTAAGAGACGACCCTATTATAGATAATGGTTTCCAAAATTAATGTCAAATATTGAATGACATCATGATCAAAATGTGCCATTATAACGTTGGTTGATATCGAACGAGTCGTATTCTCTTACTAAAATTTTGTAACTTCTTAACCTACAACAATTAGGGTACCAGGAAATGAGAAACGTTTAATATCTGTTGTGTCGTGATGTTTTTTTAAAAGGGTTGTATTCTTTGAAAATTAGTTGAAATAATTGGATCTTCATTGACAAAACTTAAATATTGTAATTCAACAACTTTCTAGTGTCAATTATCATAGTTTTCGATCTTTCTGTAATGATGAATTTCATGTAGTGTGTGCGACCATACCAACACAAAAGCACTGGATCTCATCAGAACTCCAAAGTTAAATGTGTTTGGGCGAGAGTAGTACTAAGATGGGTGACCTCTTCGGAAGTCCTTGTGTTGCACTCTTTTTTGCATCATGATAGGATGGTCTTTTTGTAAATCAAACACACACTAAGAGACGACCCTATTATTGATAATGGTTTCCAAAATTAATGTCAAATATTGAATGACATCATGATCAAAATATGCCATTATAACGTTGGTTGATATCGAAAGAGTCGTATTCTCTTACTAAAATTTTGTAACTTCTTAACTTACAACAATTAGGGTACCAGGAAATGAGAAACGTTTAATATCTGTTGTGTCGTGATGTTTTTTTAAAACGGTTGTATTCTTTGAAAATGAGTAGAAATAATTGGATCTTCATTGACAAACCTTAAATAATCTAATTCAACCACTTTCTAGTGTCAATTATCATAGTTTTCGATCTTTCTGTAATGATGAATTTCATGTTGTGTGTGCGACCATACCAACACAAAAGCACTGGATCTCATCAGAACTCCAAAGTTAAATGTGTTTGGGCGAGAGTAGTACTAAGATGGGTGACCTCTTGGGAAGTCCTTGTGTTGCACTCTTTTTTGGATCATGATAGGATGGTCTTTTTGTAAATCAAACACACACTAAGAGACGACCCTATTATTGATAATGGTTTCCAAAATTAATGTCAAATATTGAATGACATCATGATCAAAATATGCCATTATAACGTTGGTTGATATCGAAAGAGTCGTATTCTCTTACTAAAATTTTGTAACTTCTTAACTTCCAACAATTAGGGTACCAGGAAATGAGAAACGTTTAATATATGTCGTGTCGTGATGTTTTTTTAAAAGGGTTGTATTCTTTGAAAATGAGTTGAAATAATTGGATCTTCATTGACAAACCTTAAATAATCTAATTCAACAAGTTTCTAGTGTCAATTATAATACTTTTCGATCTTTCTGTAATGATGAATTCAATATTGTGTTTGTGACCATACCAACACAAAAACACTGGATCTCATTAGAACTCCAAAGTTAAATGTGTTCAGGCGAGAGTAGTACTAAGATGGGTGACCTCTGGGGAAGTTCTTGTGTTGCACTCTTTTTTGCATCATGGTAGGATGGTCTTTTTGTAAATCAAACACACACTAAGAGACGACCCTAGTGTTGATAATGGTTTCCAAAATTAATGTCAAATATTAAATGACATCATGATCAAAATGTGCCATTATAACGTTGGTTGATATCGAAAGTGTTGTATTCTCTTACTAAAATTTTGTAACTTCTTAAATTCCAATAATTAGGGTACTAGGAAATGAGAAACGTTTAATATCCGTTGTGTCGTGATGTTTTTTTAAAAGAGTTGTATTCTTTGAAAATGAGTTGAAATAATTGGATCTTCATTGACAAACCTGAAATAATCTAATTCAACAAGTTTCTAGTGTCATTTATCATAGTTTTCGATCTTTCTGTAATGATGAATTTCATATTGTGTGTGCGACAATACCAACACAAAAGCACTAGATCTCATCCAAACTCCAAAGTTAAATGTGTTTGGGAGAGAGTAGTATTAAGATGGGTGACCTCTTGGGAAGTCCTTGTGTTGCACTCTTTTTTACATCATGGTAGGATGGTCTTTTTGTAAATCAAACACACTAAGAGACGACCCTATTATAGATAATGGTTTCCAAAATTAATGTCAAATATTGAATGACATCATGATCAAAATGTGCCATTATAACGTTGGTTGATATCGAACGAGTCGTATTCTCTTACTAAAATTTTGTAACTTCTTAACCTACAACAATTAGGGTACCAGGAAATGAGAAACGTTTAATATCTGTTGTGTCGTGATGTTTTTTTAAAAGGGTTGTATTCTTTGAAAATTAGTTGAAATAATTGGATCTTCATTGACAAAACTTAAATATTGTAATTCAACAACTTTCTAGTGTCAATTATCATAGTTTTCGATCTTTCTGTAATGATGAATTTCATGTAGTGTGTGGGACCATACCAACACAAAAGCACTGGATCTCATCAGAACTCCAAAGTTAAATGTGTTTGGGCGAGAGTAGTACTAAGATGGGTGACCTCTTGGGAAGTCCTTGTGTTGCACTCTTTTTTGCATCATGATAGGATGGTCTTTTTGTAAATCAAACACACACTAAGAGACGACCCTATTATTGATAATGGTTTCCAAAATTAATGTCAAATATTGAATGACATCATGATCAAAATATGCCATTATAACGTTGGTTGATATCGAAAGAGTCGTATTCTCTTACTAAAATTTTGTAACTTCTTAACTTACAACAATTAGGGTACCAGGAAATGAGAAACGTTTAATATCTGTTGTGTCGTGATGTTTTTTTAAAACGGTTGTATTCTTTGAAAATGAGTAGAAATAATTGGATCTTCATTGACAAACCTTAAATAATCTAATTCAACCACTTTCTAGTGTCAATTATCATAGTTTTCGATCTTTCTGTAATGATGAATTTCATGTTGTGTGTGCGACCATACCAACACAAAAGCACTGGATCTCATCAGAACTCCAAAGTTAAATGTGTTTGGGCGAGAGTAGTACTAAGATGGGTGACCTCTTGGGAAGTCCTTGTGTTGCACTCTTTTTTGGATCATGATAGGATGGTCTTTTTGTAAATCAAACACACACTAAGAGACGACCCTATTATTGATAATGGTTTCCAAAATTAATGTCAAATATTGAATGACATCATGATCAAAATATGCCATTATAACGTTGGTTGATATCGAAAGAGTCGTATTCTCTTACTAAAATTTTGTAACTTCTTAACTTCCAACAATTAGGGTACCAGGAAATGAGAAACGTTTAATATATGTTGTGTCGTGATGTTTTTTTAAAAGGGTTGTATTCTTTGAAAATGAGTTGAAATAATTGGATCTTCATTGACAAACCTTAAATAATCTAATTCAACAAGTTTCTAGTGTCAATTATAATACTTTTCGATCTTTCTGTAATGATGAATTCAATATTGTGTTTGTGACCATACCGACACAAAAACACTGGATCTCATTAGAACTCCAAAGTTAAATGTGTTCAGGCGAGAGTAGTACTAAGATGGGTGACCTCTGGGGAAGTTCTTGTGTCGCACTCTTTTTTGCATCATGGTAGGATGGTCTTTTTGTAAATCAAACACACACTAAGAGACGACCCTAGTGTTGATAATGGTTTCCAAAATTAATGTCAAATATTAAATGACATCATGATCAAAATGTGCCATTATAACGTTGGTTGATATCGAAAGTGTTGTATTCTCTTACTAAAATTTTGTAACTTCTTAAATTCCAATAATTAGGGTACTAGGAAATGAGAAACGTTTAATATCCGTTGTGTCATGATGTTTTTTTAAAAGAGTTGTATTCTTTGAAAATGAGTTGAAATAATTGGATCTTCATTGACAAACCTGAAATAATCTAATTCAACAAGTTTCTAGTGTCATTTATCATAGTTTTCGATCTTTCTGTAATGATGAATTTCATATTGTGTGTGCGACAATACCAACACAAAAGCACTAGATCTCATCCAAACTCCAAAGTTAAATGTGTTTGGGAGAGAGTAGTATTAAGATGGGTGACCTCTTGGGAAGTCCTTGTGTTGCACTCTTTTTTACATCATGGTAGGATGGTCTTTTTGTAAATCAAACACACTAAGAGACGACCCTATTATAGATAATGGTTTCCAAAATTAATGTCAAATATTGAATGACATCATGATCAAAATGTGCCATTATAACGTTGGTTGATATCGAACGAGTCGTATTCTCTTACTAAAATTTTGTAACTTCTTAACCTACAACAATTAGGGTACCAGGAAATGAGAAACGTTTAATATCTGTTGTGTCGTGATGTTTTTTTAAAAGGGTTGTATTCTTTGAAAATTAGTTGAAATAATTGGATCTTCATTGACAAAACTTAAATAATGTAATTCAACAACTTTCTAGTGTCAATTATCATAGTTTTCGATCTTTCTGTAATGATGAATTTCATGTAGTGTGTGCGACCATACCAATACAAAAGCACTGGATCTCATCAGAACTCCAAAGTTAAATGTGTTTGGGCGAGAGTAGTACTAAGATGGGTGACCTCTTGGAAAGTCCTTGTGTTGCACTCTTTTTTGCATCATGATAGGATGGTCTTTTTGTAAATCAAACACACACTAAGAGACGACCCTATTATTGATAATGGTTTCCAAAATTAATGTCAAATATTGAATGACATCATGATCAAAATATGCCATTATAACGTTGGTTGATATCGAAAGAGTCGTATTCTCTTACTAAAATTTTGTAACTTCTTAACTTACAACAATTAGGGTACCAGGAAATGAGAAACGTTTAATATCTGTTGTGTCGTGATGTTTTTTTAAAACGGTTGTATTCTTTGAAAATGAGTAGAAATAATTGGATCTTCATTGACAAACCTTAAATAATCTAATTCAACCACTTTCTAGTGTCAATTATCATAGTTTTCGATCTTTCTGTAATGATGAATTTCATGTTGTGTGTGCGACCATACCAACACAAAAGCACTGGATCTCATCAGAACTCCAAAGTTAAATGTGTTTGGGCGAGAGTAGTACTAAGATGGGTGACCTCTTGGGAAGTCCTTGTGTTGCACTCTTTTTTGGATCATGATAGGATGGTCTTTTTGTAAATCAAACACACACTAAGAGACGACCCTATTATTGATAATGGTTTCCAAAATTAATGTCAAATATTGAATGACATCATGATCAAAATATGCCATTATAACGTTGGTTGATATCGAAAGAGTCGTATTCTCTTACTAAAATTTTGTAACTTCTTAACTTCCAACAATTAGGGTACCAGGAAATGAGAAACGTTTAATATATGTTGTGTCGTGATGTTTTTTTAAAAGGGTTGTATTCTTTGAAAATGAGTTGAAATAATTGGATCTTCATTGACAAACCTTAAATAATCTAATTCAACAAGTTTCTAGTGTCAATTATAATACTTTTCGATCTTTCTGTAATGATGAATTGAATATTGTGTTTGTGACCATACTGACACAAAAACACTGGATCTTATTAGAACTCCAAAGTCAAATGTGTTCAAGCGAGAGTAGTACTAAGATGGGTGACCTCTGGGGAAGTTCTTGTGTCGCACTCTTTTTTGCATCATGGTAGGATGGTCTTTTTGTAAATCAAACACACACTAAGAGACGACCCTAGTGTTGATAATGGTTTCCAAAATTAATGTCAAATATTAAATGACATCATGATCAAAATGTGCCATTATAACGTTGGTTGATATCGAAAGTGTCGTATTCTCTTACTAAAATTTTGTAACTTCTTAAATTCCAATAATTAGGGTACTAGGAAATGAGAAACGTTTAATATCCGTTGTGTCGTGATGTTTTTTTAAAAGAGTTGTATTCTTTGAAAATGAGTTGAAATAATTGGATCTTCATTGACAAACCTGAAATAATCTAATTCAACAAGTTTCTAGTGTCATTTATCATAGTTTTCGATCTTTCTGTAATGATGAATTTCATATTGTGTGTGCGACAATACCAACACAAAAGCACTAGATCTCATCCAAACTCCAAAGTTAAATGTGTTTGGGAGAGAGTAGTATTAAGATGGGTGACCTCTTGGGAAGTCCTTGTGTTGCACTCTTTTTTACATCATGGTAGGATGGTCTTTTTGTAAATCAAACACACTAAGAGACGACCCTATTATAGATAATGGTTTCCAAAATTAATGTCAAATATTGAATGACATCATGATCAAAATGTGCCATTATAACGTTGGTTGATATCGAACGAGTCGTATTCTCTTACTAAAATTTTGTAACTTCTTAACCTACAACAATTAGGGTACCAGGAAATGAGAAACGTTTAATATCTGTTGTGTCGTGATGTTTTTTTAAAAGGGTTGTATTCTTTGAAAATTAGTTGAAATAATTGGATCTTCATTGACAAAACTTAAATATTGTAATTCAACAACTTTCTAGTGTCAATTATCATAGTTTTCGATCTTTCTGTAATGATGAATTTCATGTAGTGTGTGCGACCATACCAACACAAAAGCACTGGATCTCATCAGAACTCCAAAGTTAAATGTGTTTGGGCGAGAGTAGTACTAAGATGGGTGACCTCTTCGGAAGTCCTTGTGTTGCACTCTTTTTTGCATCATGATAGGATGGTCTTTTTGTAAATCAAACACACACTAAGAGACGACCCTATTATTGATAATGGTTTCCAAAATTAATGTCAAATATTGAATGACATCATGATCAAAATATGCCATTATAACGTTGGTTGATATCGAAAGAGTCGTATTCTCTTACTAAAATTTTGTAACTTCTTAACTTACAACAATTAGGGTACCAGGAAATGAGAAACGTTTAATATCTGTTGTGTCGTGATGTTTTTTTAAAACGGTTGTATTCTTTGAAAATGAGTAGAAATAATTGGATCTTCATTGACAAACCTTAAATAATCTAATTCAACCACTTTCTAGTGTCAATTATCATAGTTTTCGATCTTTCTGTAATGATGAATTTCATGTTGTGTGTGCGACCATACCAACACAAAAGCACTGGATCTCATCAGAACTCCAAAGTTAAATGTGTTTGGGCGAGAGTAGTACTAAGATGGGTGACCTCTTGGGAAGTCCTTGTGTTGCACTCTTTTTTGCATCATGATAGGATGGTCTTTTTGTAAATCAAACACACACTAAGAGACGACCCTATTATTGATAATGGTTTCCAAAATTAATGTCAAATATTGAATGACATCATGATCAAAATATGCCATTATAACGTTGGTTGATATCGAAAGAGTCGTATTCTCTTACTAAAATTTTGTAACTTCTTAACTTCCAACAATTAGGGTACCAGGAAATGAGAAACGTTTAATATATGTTGTGTCGTGATGTTTTTTTAAAAGGGTTGTATTCTTTGAAAATGAGTTGAAATAATTGGATCTTCATTGACAAACCTTAAATAATCTAATTCAACAAGTTTCTAGTGTCAATTATAATACTTTTCGATCTTTCTGTAATGATGAATTCAATATTGTGTTTGTGACCATACCGACACAAAAACACTGGATCTCATTAGAACTCCAAAGTTAAATGTGTTCAGGCGAGAGTAGTACTAAGATGGGTGACCTCTGGGGAAGTTCTTGTGTCGCACTCTTTTTTGCATCATGGTAGGATGGTCTTTTTGTAAATCAAACACACACTAAGAGACGACCCTAGTGTTGATAATGGTTTCCAAAATTAATGTCAAATATTAAATGACATCATGATCAAAATGTGCCATTATAACGTTGGTTGATATCGAAAGTGTTGTATTCTCTTACTAAAATTTTGTAACTTCTTAAATTCCAATAATTAGGGTACTAGGAAATGAGAAACGTTTAATATCCGTTGTGTCGTGATGTTTTTTTAAAAGAGTTGTATTCTTTGAAAATGAGTTGAAATAATTGGATCTTCATTGACAAACCTGAAATAATCTAATTCAACAAGTTTCTAGTGTCATTTATCATAGTTTTCGATCTTTCTGTAATGATGAATTTCATATTGTGTGTGCGACAATACCAACACAAAAGCACTAGATCTCATCCAAACTCCAAAGTTAAATGTGTTTGGGAGAGAGTAGTATTAAGATGGGTGACCTCTTGGGAAGTCCTTGTGTTGCACTCTTTTTTACATCATGGTAGGATGGTCTTTTTGTAAATCAAACACACTAAGAGACGATCCTATTATAGATAATGGTTTCCAAAATTAATGTCAAATATTGAATGACATCATGATCAAAATGTGCCATTATAACGTTGGTTGATATCGAACGAGTCGTATTCTCTTACTAAAATTTTGTAACTTCTTAACCTACAACAATTAGGGTACCAGGAAATGAGAAACGTTTAATATCTGTTGTGTCGTGATGTTTTTTTAAAAGGGTTGTATTCTTTGAAAATTAGTTGAAATAATTGGATCTTCATTGACAAAACTTAAATAATGTAATTCAACAACTTTCTAGTGTCAATTATCATAGTTTTCGATCTTTCTGTAATGATGAATTTCATATAGTGTGTGCGACCATACCAACACAAAAGCACTGGATCTCATCAGAACTCCAAAGTTAAATGTGTTTTGGCGAGAGTAGTACTAAGATGGGTGACCTCTTGGGAAGTCCTTGTGTTGCACTCTTTTTTGCATCATGATAGGATGGTCTTTTTGTAAATCAAACACACACTAAGAGACGACCCTATTATTGATAATGGTTTCCAAAATTAATGTCAAATATTGAAGGACATCATGATCAAAATATGCCATTATAACGTTGGTTGATATCGAAAGAGTCGTATTCTCTTACTAAAATTTTGTAACTTCTTAACTTCCAACAATTAGGGTACCAGGAAATGAGAAACGTTTAATATATGTTGTGTCGTGATGTTTTTTTAAAAGGGTTGTATTCTTTGAAAATGAGTTGAAATAATTGGATCTTCATTGACAAACCTTAAATAATCTAATTCAACAAGTTTCTAGTGTCAATTATAATACTTTTCGATCTTTCTGTAATGATGAATTCAATATTGTGTTTGTGACCATACCGACACAAAAACACTGGATCTCATTAGAACTCCAAAGTTAAATGTGTTCAGGCGAGAGTAGTACTAAGATGGGTGACCTCTGGGGAAGTTCTTGTGTCGCACTCTTTTTTGCATCATGGTAGGATGGTCTTTTTGTAAATCAAACACACACTAAGAGACGACCCTAGTGTTGATAATGGTTTCCAAAATTAATGTCAAATATTAAATGACATCATGATCAAAATGTGCCATTATAACGTTGGTTGATATCGAAAGTGTTGTATTCTCTTACTAAAATTTTGTAACTTCTTAAATTCCAATAATTAGGGTACTAGGAAATGAGAAACGTTTAATATCCGTTGTGTCGTGATGTTTTTTTAAAAGAGTTGTATTCTTTGAAAATGAGTTGAAATAATTGGATCTTCATTGACAAACCTGAAATAATCT
The DNA here is from genome assembly GCA_036874045.1 of Cymodocea nodosa. Classification (NCBI taxonomy): domain Eukaryota; kingdom Viridiplantae; phylum Streptophyta; class Magnoliopsida; order Alismatales; family Cymodoceaceae; genus Cymodocea; species Cymodocea nodosa. Next base: position 10,309,748 of record CM072335.1, read on the forward strand.
AATTCAACAAGTTTCTAGTGTCATTTATCATAGTTTTCGATCTTTCTGTAATGATGAATTTCATATTGTGTGTGCGACAATACCAACACAAAAGCACTAGATCTCATCCAAACTCCAAAGTTAAATGTGTTTGGGAGAGAGTAGTATTAAGATGGGTGACCTCTTGGGAAGTCCTTGTGTTGCACTCTTTTTTACATCATGGTAGGATGGTCTTTTTGTAAATCAAACACACTAAGAGACGACCCTATTATAGATAATGGTTTCCAAAATTAATGTCAAATATTGAATGACATCATGATCAAAATGTGCCATTATAACGTTGGTTGATATCGAACGAGTCGTATTCTCTTACTAAAATTTTGTAACTTCTTAACCTACAACAATTAGGGTAGCAGGAAATGAGAAACGTTTAATATCTGTTGTGTCGTGATGTTTTTTTAAAAGGGTTGTATTCTTTGAAAATTAGTTGAAATAATTGGATCTTCATTGACAAAACTTAAATAATGTAATTCAACAACTTTCTAGTGTCAATTATCATAGTTTTCGATCTTTCTGTAATGATGAATTTCATGTAGTGTGTGCGACCATACCAACACAAAAGCACTGGATCTCATCAGAACTCCAAAGTTAAATGTGTTTGGGCGAGAGTAGTACTAAGATGGGTGACCTCTTGGGAAGTCCTTGTGTTGCACTCTTTTTTGCATCATGATAGGATGGTCTTTTTGTAAATCAAACACACACTAAGAGACGACCCTATTATTGATAATGGTTTCCAAAATTAATGTCAAATATTGAATGACATCATGATCAAAATATGCCATTATAACGTTGGTTGATATCGAAAGAGTCGTATTCTCTTACTAAAATTTTGTAACTTCTTAACTTACAACAATTAGGGTACCAGGAAATGAGAAACGTTTAATATCTGTTGTGTCGTGATGTTTTTTTAAAACGGTTGTATTCTTTGAAAATGAGTAGAAATAATTGGATCTTCATTGACAAACCTTAAATAATCTAATTCAACCACTTTCTAGTGTCAATTATCATAGTTTTCGATCTTTCTGTAATGATGAATTTCATGTTGTGTGTGCGACCATACCAACACAAAAGCACTGGATCTCATCAGAACTCCAAAGTTAAATGTGTTTGGGCGAGAGTAGTACTAAGATGGGTGACCTCTTGGGAAGTCCTTGTGTTGCACTCTTTTTTGGATCATGATAGGATGGTCTTTTTGTAAATCAAACACACACTAAGAGACGACCCTATTATTGATAATGGTTTCCAAAATTAATGTCAAATATTGAATGACATAATGATCAAAATATGCCATTATAACGTTGGTTGATATCGAAAGAGTCGTATTCTCTTACTAAAATTTTGTAACTTCTTAACTTACAACAATTAGGGTACCAGGAAATGAGAAACGTTTAATATTTGTTGTGTCGTGATGTTTTTTTAAAACGGTTGTATTCTTTGAAAATGAGTAGAAATAATTGGATCTTCATTGACAAACCTTAAATAATCTAATTCAACCACTTTCTAGTGTCAATTATCATAGTTTTCGATCTTTCTGTAATGATGAATTTCATGTTGTGTGTGCGACCATACCAACACAAAAGCACTGGATCTCATCAGAACTCCAAAGTTAAATGTGTTTGGGCGAGAGTAGTATTAAGATGGGTGACCTCTTGGGAAGTCCTTGTGTTGCACTCTTTTTTGCATCATGATAGGATGGTCTTTTTGTAAATCAAAAACACACTAAGACGACCCTATTATTGATAATGGTTTCCAAAATTAATGTCAAATATTGAATGACATCATCATCAAAATGTGCCATTATAACGTTGGTTGATATCGAAAGAGTCGTATTCTCTTACTAATTTTTTTTAACTTCTTAACTTCCAACAATTAGGGTACCAGGAGATGAGAAACGTTTAATATATGTTGTATCGTGATGTTTTTTTAAAAGGGTTGTATTCTTTGAAAATGAGTTGAAATAATTGGATCTTCATTGACAAACCTTAAATAATCTAATTCAACAACTTTCTAGTGTCAATTATCATAGTTTTCGATCTTTCTGTAATGATGAATTTCATGTTGTGTGTGCGACCATACCAACACAAAAGCACTGGATTTCATCAGAACTCCAAAGTTAAAGGTGTTTGGGTGAGAGTAGTACTAAGATGGGTGAACTCTTGGGAAGTCCTTGTGTTGCAATATTTTTTGCATCATGATAGGATGGTCTTTTTGTAAATCAAACACACTCTAAGAGACGACCCTATTATTGATAATGGTTTCCAAAATTAATGTCAAATATTGAATGACATCATGATCAAAATGTGCCATTATAACGTTGGTTCATATCGAAAGAGTCGTATTCTCTTACTAAAATTTTTTAACTTCTTAACTTCCAACAATTAGGGTACCAGGAAATGAGAAACGTTTAATGTATGTTGTGTCGTGATGTTTTTTAAAAGGGTTGTATTCTTTGAAAATGAGTTGAAATAATTGGATCTTCATTGACAAACCTTAAATAATCTAATTCAACAACTTTCTAGTGTCAATTATCATACTTTTCGATCTTTCTGTAATGATGAATTCAATATTATGTGTGCGACCATACCGACAGAAAAGCACTCGATCTCATTAGAACTCCAAAGTTAAATGTGTTTGGGCGAGAGTAGTACTAAGATGGCTGACCTCTTGGGAAGTCCTTGTGTTGCACTCTTTTTTGCATCATGGTAGGATGGTCTTTTTTGTAAATCAAACACACACTAAGATACAACCCTATTGTTGATAATGGTTTTCAAAATTAATGTCAAATATTAAATGACATCATGATCAAAATGTGCCATTAAAACGTTGGTTGATATTGAAAGTGTCGTATTCTCTTACTAAAATTTTGTAACTTCTTAAATTCCAATAATTAGGGTACTAGGAAATGAGAAACGTTTAATATCCGTTGTGTCGTGATGTTTTTTTAAAAGAGTTGTATTCTTTGAAAATGAGTTGAAATAATTGGATCTTCATTGACAAACCTGAAATAATCTAATTCAACAAGTTTCTAGTGTCATTTATCATAGTTTTTGATCGTTCTGTAATGATGAATTTCATATTGTGTGTGCGACAATACCAACACAAAAGCACTAGATCTCATCCAAACTCCAAAGTTAAATGTGTTTGGGCGAGAGTAGTATTAAGATGGGTGACCTCTTGGGAAGTCCTTGTGTTGCACTCTTTTTTACATCATGGTAGGATGGTCTTTTTGTAAATCAAACACACTAAGAGACGACCCAATTATAGATAATGGTTTCCAAAATTAACGTCAAATATTGAACGACATCATGATCAAAATGTGCCATTATAACGTTGGTTGATATCGAACGAGTCGTATTCTCTTACTAAAATTTTGTAACTTCTTAACTTACAACAATTAGGGTACCAGGAAATGAGAAACGTTTAATATCTGTTGTGTCGTGATGTTTTTTTAAAAGGGTTGTATTCTTTGAAAATTAGTTGAAATAATTGGATCTTCATTGACAAACCTTAAATAATCTAATTCAACAACTTTCTAGTGTCAATTATCATAGTTTTCGGTCTTTCTGTAATGATGAATTTCATGTAGTGTGTGCGACCTTACCAACACAAAAGGATTGGATCTCATCAGAACTCCAAAGTTAAATGTGTTTGGGCGAGAGTAGTACTAAGATGGGTGACCTTTTGGGAAGTCCTTGTGTTGCACTCTTTTTTGCATCATGATAGGATGGTCTTTTTGTAAATCAAACACACACTAAGAGACGACCCTATTATTGATAATGGTTTCCAAAATTAATGTCAAATATTGAATGACATCATGATCAAAATATGCCAATATAACGTTGGTTGATATCGAAAGAGTCGTATTCTCTTACTAAAATTTTGTAACTTCTTAACTTACAACAATTAGGGTACCAGGAAATGAGAAACGTTTAATATCTGTTGTGTCGTGATGTTTTTTTAAAACGGTTGTATTCTTTGAAAATGAGTAGAAATAATTGGATCTTCATTGACAAACCTTAAATAATCTAATTCAACAACTTTCTAGTGTCAATTATCATACTTTTCGATCTTTTTGTAATGATGAATTTAATATTGTGTGTGCGACCATACCGATACAAAAACGCTGGATCTCATTAGAACTCCAAAGTTAAATGTGTTTGGGCGAGAGTAGTACTAAGATAGCTGACCTCTTGGGAAGTCCTTGTGTTGCACTCTTTTTTGCATCATGGTAGGATGGTCTTTTTGTAAATCAAACACACACTAAGAGACGACCCTATTGTTGATAATTGTTTCCAAAATTAATGTCAAATATTAAATGACATCATGATCAAAATGTGTCATTATAACTTTGGTTGATATCGAAAGGGTCGTATTCTCTTACTAAAATTTTGTAACTTCTTAAATTCCAACAATTAGGGTACCAGGAAATGAGAAACGTTTAATATCCGTTGTGTCGTGATGTTTTTTTAAAAGAGTTGTATTCTTTGAAAATGAGTTGAAATAATTGGATCTTCATTGACAAACCTGAAATAATCTAATTCAACAAGTTTCTAGTGTCATTTATCATAGTTTTCGATCTTTCTGTAATGATGAATTTCATATTGTGTGTGCGACAATACCAACACAAAAGCACTGGATCTCATCCAAACTCCAAAGTTAAATGTGTTTGGGAGAGAGTAGAATTAAGATGGGTGACCTCTTAGGAAGTCCTTGTGTTGCACTCTTTTTTACATCATGGTAGGATGGTCTTTTTGTAAATCAAACACACACTAAGAGACGACGCTATTATTGATAATGGTTTCCAAAATTAATGTCAAATATTGAATGACATCATGATCAAAATATGCCATTATAACGTTGGTTGATATCGAAAGAGTCGTATTCTCTTAATAAAATTTTGTAACTTCTTAACTTACAACAAATAGGGTACCTGGAAATGAGAAACGTTTAATATCTGTTGTGTCGTGATGTTTTTTTAAAAAGGTTGTATTCTTTGAAAATGAGTAGAAATAATTGGATCTTCATTGACAAACCTTAAATAATCTAATTCAATCACTTTCTAGTGTCAATTATCATAGTTTTCGATCTTTCTGTAATGATGAATTTCATGTTTTGTGCGCGACCATACCAACACAAAAGCACTGGATCTCATCAGAACTCCAAAGTTAAATGTGTTTGGGCGAGAGTAGTACTAAGATGGGTGACCTCTTGGGAAGTCCTTGTGTTGCACTCTTTTTTGCATCATGATAGGATGGTCTTTTTGTAAATCAAAAACACACTAAGACGACCCTATTATTGATAATGGTTTCCAAAATTAATGTCAAATATTGAATGACATCATGATCAAAATGTGCCATTATAACGTTGGTTGATATCGAAAGAGTCGTATTCTCTTACTAAAATTTTTTAACTTCTTAACTTCCAACAATTAGGGTACCAGGAAATGAGAAACGTTTAATATATGTTGTGTCGTGATGTTTTTTAAAAGGGTTGTATTCTTTGAAAATGAGTTGAAATAATTGGATCTTCATTGACAAACCTTAAATAATCTAATTCAACAACTTTCTAGTGTCAATTATCATACTTTTCGATCTTTCTGTAATGATGAATTCAATGTTATGTGTGTGACCATACCGACACAAAAGCACTAGATCTCGTTAGAACTCTAAAGTTAAATGTTTTTGGGCGAGAGTAGTAATGAGATGGGTGACCTCTAGGGAAGTCCTTGTGTTGCACTCTTTTCTGCATCATGGTAGGATGGTCTTTTTGTAAATCAAACACACACTAAGAGACGACCCTATTGTTGATAATGGTTTCCAAAATTAATGTCAAATATTAAATGACATCATGATCAAAATATGTCATTATAACGTTGGTTGATATCGAAAGGGTCGTATTCTCTTACTAAAATTTTGTAACTTCTTAAATTCCAATAATTAGGGTACTAGGAAATGAGAAACGTTTAATATCCGTTGTGTCGTGATGTTTTTTTAAAAGAGTTGTATTCTTTGAAAATGAGTTGAAATAATTGGATCTTCATTGACAAACCTGAAATAATCTAATTGAACAAGTTTCTAGGGTCATTTATCATAGTTTTCGATCTTTCTGTAATGATGAATTTCATATTGTGTGTGCGACAATACCAACACAAAAGCACTAGATCTCATCCAAACTCCAAAGTTAAATGTGTTTGGGCGAGAGTAGTATTAAGATGGGTGACCTCTTGGGAAGTCCTTTTGTTGCACTCTTTTTTGGATCATGATAGGATGGTCTTTTTGTAAATCAAACACACACTAAGAGACGACCCTATTATTGATAATGGTTTTCAAAATTAATGTCAAATATTGAATGACATCATGATGAAAATATGCCATTATAACGTTGGTTGATATCGAAAGAGTCGTATTCTCTTACTAAAATTTTGTAACTTCTTAACTTACAACAATTAGGGTACTAGGAAATGAGAAACGTTTAATATCTGTTGTGTCGTGATGTTTTTTTAAAACGGTTGTATTCTTTGAAAATGAGTAGAAATAATTGGATCTTCATTGACAAACCTTAAATAATCTAATTCAACCACTTTCTAGTGTCAATTATCATAGTTTTCGATCTTTCTGTAATGATGAATTTCATGTTGTGTGTCCGACCATACCAACACAAAAGCACTGGATCTCATCAGAACTCCAAAGTTAAATGTGTTTGGGCGAGAGTAGTACTAAGATGGGTGACCTCTTGGGAAGTCCTTGTGTTGCACTCTTTTTTGCATCATGATAGGATGGTCTTTTTGTAAATCAAACACACTCTAAGAGAGGACCCTATTATTGATAATGGTTTCCAAAATTAATGTCAAATATTGAATGACATCATGATCAAAATGTGCCATTATAACGTTGGTTGATATCGAAAGAGTCGTATTCTCTTACTAAAATTTTTTAACTTCTTAACTTCCAACAATTAGGGTACCAGGAAATGAGAAACGTTTAATATCCGTTGTGTCGTGATGTTTTTTAAAAGGGTTGTATTCTTTGAAAATGAGTTGAAATAATTGGATCTTCATTGACAAACCTTAAATAATCTAATTCAACAACTTTCTAGTGTCAATTATCATACTTTTCGATCTTTCTGTAATGATGAATTCAATGTTATGTGTGTGACCATACCGACACAAAAGCACTAGATCTCGTTAGAACTCTAAAGTTAAATGTTTTTGGGCGAGAGTAGTAATGAGATGGGTGACCTCTAGGGAAGTCCTTGTGTTGCACTCTTTTCTGCATCATGGTAGGATGGTCTTTTTGTAAATCAAACACACACTAAGAGACGACCCTATTGTTGATAATGGTTTCCAAAATTAATGTCAAATATTAAATGACATCATGATCAAAATATGTCATTATAACGTTGGTTGATATCGAAAGGGTCGTATTCTCTTACTAAAATTTTGTAACTTCTTAAATTCCAATAATTAGGGTACTAGGAAATGAGAAACGTTTAATATCCGTTGTGTCGTGATGTTTTTTTAAAAGAGTTGTATTCTTTGAAAATGAGTTGAAATAATTGGATCTTCATTGACAAACCTGAAATAATCTAATTGAACAAGTTTCTAGGGTCATTTATCATAGTTTTCGATCTTTCTGTAATGATGAATTTCATATTGTGTGTGCGACAATACCAACACAAAAGCACTAGATCTCATCCAAACTCCAAAGTTAAATGTGTTTGGGCGAGAGTAGTATTAAGATGGGTGACCTCTTGGGAAGTCCTTTTGTTGCACTCTTTTTTGCATCATGATAGGATGGTCTTCTTGTAAGTCAAACACACACTAAGAGACGACCCTATTATTGATAATGGTTTCCAAAATTAATGTCAAATATTGAATGACATCATGATCAAAATATGCCATTATAACGTTGGTTGATATCGAAAGAGTCGTATTCTCTTACTAAAATTTTGTAACTTCTTAACTTACAATAATTAGGGTACCAGGAAATGAGAAACGTTTAATATCTGTTGTGTCGTGATGTTTTTTTAAAACGGTTGTATTCTTTGAAAATGAGTAGAAATAATTGGATCTTCATTGACAAACCTTAAATAATCTAATTCAACAACTTTCTAGTGTCAATTACCATACTTTTCGATCTTTTTGTAATGATGAATTTAATATTGTGTGTTCGACCATACCGATACAAAAACGCTGGATCTCATTAGAACTCCAAAGTTAAATGTGTTTGGGCGAGAGTAGTACTAAGATGGCTGACCTCTTGGGAAGTCCTTGTGTTGCACTCTTTTTTGCATCATGGTAGGATGGTCTTTTTGTAAATCAAACACACACTAAGAGACGACCCTATTGTTGATAATTGTTTCCAAAATTAATGTCAAATATTAAATGACATCATGATCAAAATGTGTCATTATAACGTTGGTTGATATCGAAAGGGTCGTATTCTCTTACTAAAATTTTGTAACTTCTTAAATTCCAACAATTAGGGTACCAGGAAATGAGAAACGTTTAATATCCGTTGTGTCGTGATGTTTTTTTAAAAGAGTTGTATTCTTTGAATATGAGTTGAAATAATTGGATCTTCATTGACAAACCTGAAATAATCTAATTCAACAAGTTTCTAGTGTCATTTATCATAGTTTTCGATCTTTCTGTAATGATGAATTTCATATTGTGTGTGCGACAATACCAACACAAAAGCACTGGATCTCATCCAAACTCCAAAGTTAAATGTGTTTGGGAGAGAGTAGTATTAAGATGGGTGACCTCTTAGGAAGTCCTTGTGTTGCACTCTTTTTTACATCATGGTAGGATGGTCTTTTTGTAAATCAAACACACTAAGAGACGACCCTATCATAGATAATGGTTTCCAAAATTAATGTCAAATATTAAATGACATCATGATCAAAATATGCCCTTATAACGTTGGTTGATATCGAAAGAGTCGTATTCTCTTACTAAAATTTTGTAACTTCTTAACTTACAACAATTAGGGTACTAGGAAATGAGAAACGTTTAATATCTGTTGTGTCGTGATGTTTTTTTAAAAGGGTTGTATTCTTTGAAAATTAGTTGAAATAATTGGATCTTCATTGACAAACCTTAAATAATCTAATTCAACAACTTTCTAGTGTCAATTATCATAGTTTTCGATCTTTCTGTAATGATGAATTTCATGTAGTGTGTGCGACCATACCAACACAAAAGCGCTGGATCTCATCAGAACTCCAAAGTTAAATGTGTTTGGGCGAGAGTAGTACTAAGATGGGTGACCTCTTGGGAAGTCCTTGTGTTGCACTCTTTTTTGGATCATGATAGGATGGTCTTTTTGTAAATCAAACACACACTAAGAGACGACCCTATTATTGATAATGGTTTCCAAAATTAATGTCAAATATTGAATGACATTATGATCAAAATATGCCATTAGAAAGTTGGTTGATATCGAAAGAGTCGTATTCTCTTACTAAAATTTTGTAACTTCTTAACTTACAACAATTAGGGTACCAGGAAATGAGAAACGTTTAATATCTGTTGTGTCGTGATGTTTTTTTAAAACGGTTGTATTTTTTGAAAACGAGTAGAAATAATTGGATCTTCATTGACAAACCTTAAATAATCTAATTCAACCACTTTCTAGTGTCAATTATCATAGTTTTCGATCTTTCTGTAATGATGAATTTCATGTTGTGTGTGCGACCATACCAACACAAAAGCACTGGATCTCATCAGAACTCCAAAGTTAAATGTGTTTGGGCGAGAGTAGTACTAAGATGGGTGACCTCTTGGGAAGTCCTTGTGTTGCACTCTTTTTTGCATCATGAGAGGATGGTCTTTTTGTAAATCAAACACACTCTAAGAGACGACCCTATTATTGATAATGGTTTCCAAAATTAATGTCAAATATTGAATGACATCATGATCAAAATGTGCCATTATAACGTTGGTTGATATCGAAAGAGTCGTATTCTCTTACTAAAATTTTTTAACTTCTTAACTTCCAACAATTAGGGTACCAGGAAATGAGAAACGTTTAATGTATGTTGTGTCATGATGTTTTTTAAAAGGGTTGTATTCTTTGAAAATGAGTTGAAATAATTGGATCTTCATTGACAAACCTTAAATATTCTAATTCAACAACTTTCTAGTGTCAATTATCATAGTTTTCGATCTTTCTGTAATGATGAATTTCATGTAGTGTGTGCGACCGTACCAACACAAAAGCACTGGATCTCATCAAACTCCAAAGTTAAATGTGTTTGGGCGAGAGTAGTACTAAGATGGGTGACCTCTTGGGAAGTCCTTGTGTTGCACTCTTTTTTGGATCATGATAGGATGGTCTTTTTGTAAATCAAACACACACTAAGAGACGACCCTATTATTGATAATGGTTTTCAAAATTAATGTCAAATATTGAATGACATCATGATCAAAATATGCCATTATAACGTTGGTTGATATCGAAAGAGTCGTATTCTCTTACTAAAATTTTGTAACTTCTTAACTTACAACAATTAGGGTACCAGGAAATGAGAAACGTTTAATATCTGTTGTGTCGTGATGTTTTTTTAAAACGGTTGTATTCTTTGAAAATGAGTAGAAATAATTGGATCTTCATTGACAAACCTTAAATAATCTAATTCAACCACTTTCTAGTGTCAATTATCATAGTTTTCGATCTTTCTGTAATGATGAATTTCATGTTGTGTGTCCGACCATACCAACACAAAAGCACTGGATCTCATCAGAACTCCAAAGTTAAATGTGTTTGGGCGAGAGTAGTACTAAGATGGGTGACCTCTTGGGAAGTCCTTTTGTTGCACTCTTTTTTGCATCATGATAGGATGGTCTTTTTGTAAATCAAACACACTCTAAGAGAGGACCCTATTATTGATAATGGTTTCCAAAATTAGTGTCAAATATTGAATGACATCATGATCAAAATGTGCCATTATAACGTTGGTTGATATCGAAAGAGTCGTATTCTCTTACTAAAATTTTTTAACTTCTTAACTTCCAACAATTAGGGTACCAGGAAATGAGAAACGTTTAATATCCGTTGTGTCGTGATGTTTTTTAAAAGGGTTGTATTCTTTGAAAATGAGTTGAAATAATTGGATCTTCATTGACAAACCTTAAATAATCTAATTCAACAACTTTCTAGTGTCAATTATCATACTTTTCGATCTTTCTGTAATGATGAATTCAATGTTATGTGTGTGACCATACCGACACAAAAGCACTAGATCTCGTTAGAACTCTAAAGTTAAATGTTTTTGGGCGAGAGTAGTAATGAGATGGGTGACCTCTAGGGAAGTCCTTGTGTTGCACTCTTTTCTGCATCATGGTAGGATGGTCTTTTTGTAAATCAAACACACACTAAGAGACGACCCTATTGTTGATAATGGTTTCCAAAATTAATGTCAAATATTAAATGACATCATGATCAAAATATGTCATTATAACGTTGGTTGATATCGAAAGGGTCGTATTCTCTTACTAAAATTTTGTAACTTCTTAAATTCCAATAATTAGGGTACTAGGAAATGAGAAACGTTTAATATCCGTTGTGTCGTGATGTTTTTTTAAAAGAGTTGTATTCTTTGAAAATGAGTTGAAATAATTGGATCTTCATTGACAAACCTGAAATAATCTAATTGAACAAGTTTCTAGGGTCATTTATCATAGTTTTCGATCTTTCTGTAATGATGAATTTCATATTGTGTGTGCGACAATACCAACACAAAAGCACTAGATCTCATCCAAACTCCAAAGTTAAATGTGTTTGGGCGAGAGTAGTATTAAGATGGGTGACCTCTTGGGAAGTCCTTTTGTTGCACTCTTTTTTGCATCATGATAGGATGGTCTTTTTGTAAGTCAAACACACACTATGAGACGACCCTATTATTGATAATGGTTTCCAAAATTAATGTCAAATATTGAATGACATCATGATCAAAATATGCCATTATAACGTTGGTTGATATCGAAAGAGTCGTATTCTCTTACTAAAATTTTGTAACTTCTTAACTTACAATAATTAGGGTACCAGGAAATGAGAAACGTTTAATATCTGTTGTGTCGTGATGTTTTTTTAAAACGGTTGTATTCTTTGAAAATGAGTAGAAATAATTGGATCTTCATTGACAAACCTTAAATAATCTAATTCAACAACTTTCTAGTGTCAATTACCATACTTTTCGATCTTTTTGTAATGATGAATTTAATATTGTGTGTTCGACCATACCGATACAAAAACGCTGGATCTCATTAGAACTCCAAAGTTAAATGTGTTTGGGCGAGAGTAGTACTAAGATGGCTGACCTCTTGGGAAGTCCTTGTGTTGCACTCTTTTTTGCATCATGGTAGGATGGTCTTTTTGTAAATCAAACACACACTAAGAGACGACCCTATTGTTGATAATTGTTTCCAAAATTAATGTCAAATATTAAATGACATCATGATCAAAATGTGTCATTATAACGTTGGTTGATATCGAAAGGGTCGTATTCTCTTACTAAAATTTTGTAACTTCTTAAATTCCAACAATTAGGGTACCAGGAAATGAGAAACGTTTAATATCCGTTGTGTCGTGATGTTTTTTTAAAAGAGTTGTATTCTTTGAATATGAGTTGAAATAATTGGATCTTCATTGACAAACCTGAAATAATCTAATTCAACAAGTTTCTAGTGTCATTTATCATAGTTTTCGATCTTTCTGTAATGATGAATTTCATATTGTGTGTGCGACAATACCAACACAAAAGCACTGGATCTCATCCAAACTCCAAAGTTAAATGTGTTTGGGAGAGAGTAGTATTAAGATGGGTGACCTCTTAGGAAGTCCTTGTGTTGCACTCTTTTTTACATCATGGTAGGATGGTCTTTTTGTAAATCAAACACACTAAGAGACGACCCTATCATAGATAATGGTTTCCAAAATTAATGTCAAATATTAAATGACATCATGATCAAAATATGCCCTTATAACGTTGGTTGATATCGAAAGAGTCGTATTCTCTTACTAAAATTTTGTAACTTCTTAACTTACAACAATTAGGGTACTAGGAAATGAGAAACGTTTAATATCTGTTGTGTCGTGATGTTTTTTTAAAAGGGTTGTATTCTTTGAAAATTAGTTGAAATAATTGGATCTTCATTGACAAACCTTAAATAATCTAATTCAACAACTTTCTAGTGTCAATTATCATAGTTTTCGATCTTTCTGTAATGATGAATTTCATGTAGTGTGTGCGACCATACCAACACAAAAGCGCTGGATCTCATCAGAACTCCAAAGTTAAATGTGTTTGGGCGAGAGTAGTACTAAGATGGGTGACCTCTTGGGAAGTCCTTGTGTTGCACTCTTTTTTGGATCATGATAGGATGGTCTTTTTGTAAATCAAACACACACTAAGAGACGACCCTATTATTGATAATGGTTTCCAAAATTAATGTCAAATATTGAATGACATCATGATCAAAATATGCCATTATAACGTTGGTTGATATCGAAAGAGTCGTATTTTCTTACTAAAATTTTGTAACTTCTTAACTTACAACAATTAGGGTACCAGGAAATGAGAAACGTTTAATATCTGTTGTGTCGTGATGTTTTTTTAAAACGGTTGTATTCTTTGAAAATGAGTAGAAATAATTGGATCTTCATTGACAAACCTTAAATAATCTAATTCAACCACTTTCTAGGGTCAATTATCATAGTTTTCGATCTTTCTGTAATGATGAATTTCATGTTGTGTGTGCGACCATACCAAGACAAAAGCACTAGATCTCATCAGAACTCCAAAGTTAAATGTGTTTGGGCGAGAGTAGTACTAAGATGGGTGACCTCTTGGGAAATCCTTGTGTTGCACTCTTTTTTGGATCATGATAGGATGGTCTTTTTGTAAATCAAACACACACTAAGAGACGACCCTATTATTGATAATGGTTTCCAAAATTAACGTCAAATATTAAATGACATCATGATCAAAATATGCCCTTATAACGTTGGTTGATATCGAAAGAGTCGTATTCTCTTACTAAAATTTTGTAACTTCTTAACCTACAACAATTGGGGTACTAGGAAATGAGAAACGTTTAATATCTGTTGTGTCGTGATGTTTTTTTAAAACGGTTGTATTCTTTGAAAATGAGTAGAAATAATTGGATCTTCATTGACAAACCTTAAATAATCTAATTCAACCACTTTCTAGTGTCAATTATCATAGTTTTCGATCTTTCTGTAATGATGAATTTCATGTTGTGTGTGCGACCATACCAACACAAAAGCACTGGATCTCATTAGAACTCCAAAGTTAAATGTGTTTGGGCGAGAGTAGTACTAAGATGGGTGACCTCTTGGGAAGTCCTTGTGTTACACTCTTTCTTGCATCATGATAGGATGGTCTTTTTGTAAATCAAACACACTCTAAGAGACGACCCTATTATTGATAATGGTTTCCAAAATTAACGTCAAATATTGAATGACATCATGATCAAAATGTGCCATTATAACGTTGGTTGATATCGAAAGAGTCGTATTCTCTTACTAAAATTTTGTAACTTCTTAACTTCCAACAATTAGGGTACCAGGAAATGAGAAACGTTTAATGTATGTTGTGTCGTGATGTTTTTTGAAAGGGTTGTATTCTTTGAAAATGAGTTGAAATAATTGGATCTTCATTGACAAACCTTAAATAATCTAATTCAACAACTTTCTAGTGTCAATTATCATACTTTTCGATCTTTCTGTAATGATGAATTCAATATTATGTGTGTGACCATACGGACACAAAAGTACTGGATCTCATTAGAACTCCAAAGTTAAATATTTTTGGGCGAGAGTAGTACTAAGATGGGTGACCTCTGGGGAAGTCCTTGTGTTGCACTCTTTTTTGCATCATGGTAGGATGGTCTTTTTGTAAATCAAATACACACTAAGAGACGACCCTATTGTTGATAATGGTTTCCAAAATTAATGTCAAATATTAAATGTCGTCATGATCAAAATGTGCCATTATAACGTTGGTTGATATCGAAAGGGTCGTATTCTCTTACTAAAATTTTGTAACTTCTTAAATTCCAATAATTAGGGTACTAGGAAATGAGAAACGTTTAATATCCGTTGTGTCGTGATGTTTTTTTAAAAGAGTTGTATTCTTTGAAAATGAGTTGAAATAATTGGATCTTCATTGACAAACCTGAAATAATCTAATTGAACAAGTTTCTAGTGTCATTTATCATAGTTTTCGATCTTTCTGTAATGATGAATTTCATATTATGTGTGCGACAATACCAACACAAAAGCACTAGATCTCATCCAAACTCCAAAGTTAAATGTGTTTGGGAGAGAGTAGTATTAAGATGGGTGACCTCTTAGGAAGTCCTTGTGTTGCACTCTTTTTTACATCATGGTAGGATGGTCTTTTTGTAAATCAAACACACACTAAGAGACGACCCTATCATAGATAATGTTTTCCAAAATTAATGTCAAATATTGAATGACATCATGATCAAACTATGCCATTATAACGTTGGTTGATATCGAAAGAGTCGTATTCTCTTACTAAAATTTTGTAACTTCTTAACTTACAACAATTAGGGTACTAGGAAATGAGAAACGTTTAATATCTGTTGTGTCGTGATGTTTTTTTAAAAGGGTTGTATTCTTTGAAAATTAGTTGAAATAATTGGATCTTCATTGACAAACCTTAAATAATCTAATTCAACAACTTTCTAGTGTCAATTATCATAGTTTTCGATCTTTCTGTAATGATGAATTTCATGTAGTGTGTGCGACCATACCAACACAAAAGCACTGGATTTCATCAGAACTCCAAAGTTAAATGTGTTTGGGCGAGAGAAGTACTAAGATGGGTGACCTCTTGGGAACTCCTTGTGTTGCACTCTTTTTTGCATCATGATAGGATGGTCCTTTTGTAAATCAAACACACACTAAGAGACGACCCTATTATTGATAATGGTTTCCAAAATTAATGTCAAATATTGAATGACATCATGATCAAAATATGCTATTATAACGTTGGTTGATATCGAAAGAGTCGTATTCTCTTACTAAAATTTTGTAACTTCTTAACTTACAACAATTAGGGTACCAGGAAATGAGAAACGTTTAATACCTGTTGTGTCGTGATGTTTTTTTAAAACGGTTGTATTCTTTGAAAATGAGTTGAAATAATTAGATCTACATTGACAATCCTTAAATAATCTAATTCAACCACTTTCTCGTGTCAATTATCATAGTTTTCGATCTTTCTGTAATGATGAATTTCATATAGTTTGTGCGACCATACCAACACAAAAGCACTGGATCTCATCAGAACTCCAAAGTTAAATGTTTTTGGGCGAGAGTAGTACTAAGATGGGTGACCTCTGGGGAAGTCCTTGTGTTGCACTCTTTTTTGCATCATGGTAGGATGGTCTTTTTGTAAATCAAACACACACTAAGAGACGACCCTATTGTTGATAATGGTTTCCAAAATTAATGTCAAATATTAAATGACATCATGATCAAAATGTGCCATTATAACGTTGGTTGATATCGAAAGGGTCGTATTCTCTTACTAAAATTTTGTAACTTCTTAAATTCCAATAATTAGGGTACTAGGAAATGAGAAACGTTTAATATCCGTTGTGTCGTGATGTTTTTTTAAAAGAGTTGTATTCTTTGAAAATGAGTTGAAATAATTGGATCTTCATTGACAAACCTGAAATAATCTAATTCAACAAGTTTCTAGTGTCATTTATCATAGTTTTCGATCTTTCTGTAATGATGAATTTCATATTGTGTGTGCGACGATACCAACACAAAAGCACTAGAACTCATCCAAACTCCAAAGTTAAATGTGTTTGGGCGAGAGTAGTATTAAGATGGGTGACCTCTTGGGAAGTCCTTGTGTTGCAATCTTTTTTACATCATGGTAGGATGGTCTTTTTGTAAATCAAACACACTAAGAGACGACCCTATTATAGATAATGGTTTCCAAAATTAATGTCAAATATTGAATGACATCATGATCAAAATGTGCCATTATAACGTTGGTTGATATCGAACGAGTCGTATTCTCTTACTAAAATTTTGTAACTTCTTAACTTACAACAATTAGGGTACCAGGAAATGAGAAACGTTTAATATCTGTTGTGTCGTGATGTTTTTTTAAAAGGGTTTTATTCTTTGAAAATGAGTTGAAATAATTGGATCTTCATTGACAAACCTTAAATAATCTAATTCAACAACTTTCTAGTGTCAATTATCATAGTTTTCGATCTTTCTGTAATGATGAATTTCATGTAGTGTGTGCGACCATACCAACACAAAAGCACTGGATCTCATCAAAACTCCAAAGTTAAATGTGTTTGGGCGAGAGTAGTACTAAGATGGGTGACCTCTTGGGAAGTCCTTGTGTTGCACTCTTTTTTGCATCATGATAGGATGGTCTTTTTGTAAATCAAAAACACACTAAGAGACGACCCTATTATTGATAATGGTGTCCAAAATTAATGTCAAATATTGAATGACATCATGATCAAAATGTGCCATTATAACGTTGGTTGATATCGAACGAGTCGTATTGTCTTACTAAAATTTTGTAACTTCTTAACTTACAACAATTAGGGTACTAGGAAATGAGAAACGTTTAATATCTGTTGTGTCGTGATGTTTTATTAAAAGGGTTGTATTCTTTGAAAATGAGTTGAAATAATTGGATCTTCATTGACAAACCTTAAATAATCTAATTCAACAACTTTCTAGTGTCAATTATCATAGTTTTCGATCTTTCTGTAATGATGAATTTCATGTTGTGTGTGCGACCATACCAACACAAAAGCACTGGATCTCATCAGAAGTCCAAAGTTAAAGGTGTTTGGGCGAGAGTAGTACTAAGATGGGTGACCTCTTAGGAAGTCCTTATGTTGCACTCTTTTTTGCATCATGATAGGATGGTCTTTTTGTAAATGAAAAACACACTAAGAGACGACCCTATTATTGATAATGGTTTCGAAAATTAATGTCAAATATTGAATGACATCATGATCAAAATGTGCCATTATAACGTTGGTTGATATCAAACGAGTCGTATTCTCTTACAAAAATTTTTTAACTTCTTAACTTCCAACAATTAGGGTACTAGGAGATGAGAAACGTTTAATATATGTTGTGTCGTGATGTTTTTTTAAAAGGGTTGTATTCTTTGAAAATGAGTTGAAATAATTGGATCTTCATTGACAAACCTTAAATAATCTAATTCAACAACTTTCTAGTGTCAATTATCATAGTTTTCGATCTTTCTGTAATGATGAATTTCATGTTGTGTGTGCGACCATACCAACACAAAAGCACTGGATCTCATCAGAACTCCAAAGTTAAATGTGTTTGGGCGAGAGTAGTACTAAGATGGGTGACCTCTTAGGAAGTCCTTATGTTGCACTCTTTTTTGCATCATGATAGGATGGTCTTTTTGTAAATGAAAAACACACTAAGAGACGACCCTATTATTGATAACGGTTTCCAAAATTAATGTCAAATATTAAATGACATCATGATCAAAATGTGCCATTATAATGTTGGTTGATATCGAAAGGGTCGTATTCTCTTACTAAAATTTTGTAACTTCTTAAATTCCAATAATTAGGGTACTAGGAAATGAGAAACGTTTAATATCCGTTGTGTCGTGATGTTTTTTTAAAAGAGTTGTATTCTTTCAAAATGAGTTGAAATAATTGGATCTTCATTGACAAACCTGAAATAATCTAATTCAACAAGTTTCTAGTGTCATTTATCATAGTTTTCGATCTTTCTGTAATGATGAATTTCATATTGTGTGTGCGACGATACCAACACAAAAGCACTAGAACTCATCCAAACTCCAAAGTTAAATGTGTTTGGGCGAGAGTAGTATTAAGATGGGTGACCTCTTGGGAAGTCCTTGTGTTGCACTCTTTTTTACATCATGGTAGGATGGTCTTTTTGTAAATCAAACACACTAAGAGACGACCCTATTATAGATAATGGTTTCCAAAATTAATGTCAAATATTGAATGACATCATGATCAAAATGTGCCATTATAACGTTGGTTGATATCGAACGAGTCGTATTCTCTTACTAAAATTTTGTAACTTCTTAACTTACAACAATTAGGGTACCAGGAAATGAGAAACGTTTAATATCTGTTGTGTCGTGATGTTTTTTTAAAAGGGTTTTATTCTTTGAAAATGAGTTGAAATAATTGGATCTTCATTGACAAACCTTAAATAATCTAATTCAACAACTTTCTAGTGTCAATTATCATAGTTTTCGATCTTTCTGTAATGATGAATTTCATGTAGTGTGTGCGACCATACCAACACAAAAGCACTGGATCTCATCAGAAGTCCAAAGTTAAAGGTGTTTGGGCGAGAGTAGTACTAAGATGGGTGACCTCTTAGGAAGTCCTTATGTTGCACTCTTTTTTGCATCATGATAGGATGGTCTTTTTGTAAATGAAAAACACACTAAGAGACGACCCTATTATTGATAATGGTTTCGAAAATTAATGTCAAATATTGAATGACATCATGATCAAAATGTGCCATTATAACGTTGGTTGATATCAAACGAGTCGTATTCTCTTACAAAAATTTTTTAACTTCTTAACTTCCAACAATTAGGGTACTAGGAGATGAGAAACGTTTAATATATGTTGTGTCGTGATGTTTTTTTAAAAGGGTTGTATTCTTTGAAAATGAGTTGAAATAATTGGATCTTCATTGACAAACCTTAAATAATCTAATTCAACAACTTTCTAGTGTCAATTATCATAGTTTTCGATCTTTCTGTAATGATGAATTTCATGTTGTGTGTGCGACCATACCAACACAAAAGCACTGGATCTCATCAGAACTCCAAAGTTAAATGTTTTTGGGCGAGAGTAGTACTAAGATGGGTGACCTCTTAGGAAGTCCTTATGTTGCACTCTTTTTTGCATCATGATAGGATGGTCTTTTTGTAAATGAAAAACACACTAAGAGACGACCCTATTATTGATATTGGTTTCCAAAATTAATGTCAAATATTAAATGACATCATGATCAAAATGTGCCATTATAACGTTGGTTGATATCGAAAGGGTCGTATTCTCTTACTAAAATTTTGTAACTTCTTAAATTCCAATAATTAGGGTACTAGGAAATGAGAAACGTTAAATATCCGTTGTGTCGTGATGTTTTTTTAAAAGAGTTGTATTCTTTGAAAATGAGTTGAAATAATTGGATCTTCATTGACAAACCTGAAATAATCTAATTCAACAAGTTTCTAGTGTCATTTATCATAGTTTTCGATCTTTCTGTAATGATGAATTTCATATTGTGTGTGCGACAATACCAACACAAAAGCACTGGATCTCATCCAAACTCCAAAGTTAAATGTGTTTGGGAGAGAGTAGTATTAAGATGGGTGACCTCTTAGGAAGTCCTTGTGTTGCACTCCTTTTTACATCATGGTAGGATGGTCTTTTTGTAAATCAAACACACTAAGAGACGACCCTATCATAGATAATGGTTTCCAAAATTAATGTCAAATATTGAATGACATCATGATCAAAATATGCCATTATAACGTTTTTTGATATCGAAAGAGTCGTATTCTCCTACTAAAATTTTGTAACTTCTTAACTTACAACAATTAGGGTACCAGGAAATGAGAAACGTTTAATATCTGTTGTGTCGTGATGTTTTTTTAAAACGGTTGTATTCTTTGAAAATGAGTAGAAATAATAGGATCTTCATTGACAAACCTTAAATAATCTAATTCAACCACTTTCTAGTGTCAATTATCATAGTTTTCGATCTTTCTGTAATGATGAATTTCATGTTGTGTGTGCGACCATACCAACACAAAAGCACTGGATCTCATCAGAACTCCAAAGTTAAATGTGTTTGGGCGAGAGTAGTACTAAGATGGGTGACCTCTTGGGAAGTCCTTGTGTTGCACTCTTTTTTGCATCATGACAGGATGGTCTTTTTGTAAATCAAAAACACACTAAGACGACCCTATTATTGATAATGGTTTCCAAATTTAATGTCAAATATTGAATGACATCATGATCAAAATGTGCCACTATAACGTTGGTTGATATCGAAAGAGTTGTATTCTCTTACTAAAATTTTTTAACTTCTTAACTTCCAACAATTAGGGTACCAGGAGATGAGAAACGTTTAATATATGTTGTATCGTGATGTTTTTTTAAAAGGGTTGTATTCTTTGAAAATGAGTTGAAATAATTGGATCTTCATTGACAAACCTTAAATAATCTAATTCAACAACTTTCTAGTGTCAATTATCATAGTTTTCGATCTTTCTGTAATGATGAATTTCATGTTGTGTGTGCGACCATACCAACAGAAAAGCATTGGATCTCATCAGAACTCCAAAGTTAATTGTGTTTGGGCGAGAGTAGTACTAAGATGGGTGACCTCTTGGGAAGTCCTTGTGTTGCACTCTTTTTTGCATAATGATAGGATGGTCTTTTTGTAAGTCAAACACACACTAAGAGACGACCCTATTATTGATAATGGTTTCCAAAATTAATGTCAAATATTGAATGACATCATGATCAAAATATGCCATTATAACGTTGGTTGATATCGAAAGAGTCGTATTCTCTTACTAAAATTTTGTAACTTCTTAACTTACAACAATTAGGGTACTAGGAAATGAGAAACGTTTAATATCTGTTGTGTCGTGATGTTTTTTTAAAACGGTTGTATTCTTTGAAAATGAGTAGAAATAATTGGATCTTCATTGACAAACCTTAAATAATCTAATTCAACAACTTTCTAGTGTCAATTATCATACTTTTCGATCTTTTTGTAATGATGAATTTAATATTGTGTGTGCGACCATACCGATACAAAAACGCTGGATCTCATTAGAACTCCAAAGTTAAATGTGTTTGGGCGAGAGTAGTACTAGATGGCTGACCTCTTGGGAAGTCCTTGTGTTGCACTCTTTTTTGCATCATGGTAGGATGGTCTTTTTGTAAATCAAACACACACTAAGAGACGACCCTATTGTTGATAATTGTTTCCAAAATTAATGTCAAATATTAAATGACATCATGATCAAAATGTGTCATTATAACGTTGGTTGATATCGAAAGGGTCGTATTCTCTTACTAAAATTTTGTAACTTCTTAAATTCCAACAATTAGGGTACCAGGAAATGAGAAACGTTTAATATCCGTTGTGTCGTGATGTTTTTTTAAAAGAGTTGTATTCTTTGAAAATGAGTTGAAATAATTGGATCTTCATTGACAAACCTGAAATAATCTAATTCAACAAGTTTCTAGTGTCATTTATCATAGTTTTCGATCTTTCTGTAATGATGAATTTCATATTGTGTGTGCGACAATACCAACACAAAAGCACTGGATCTCATCCAAACTCCAAAGTTAAATGTGTTTGGGAGAGAGTAGTATTAAGATGGGTGACCTCTTAGGAAGTCCTTGTGTTGCACTCTTTTTTACGTCATGGTAGGATGGTCTTTTTGTAAATCAAACACACTAAGAGACGACCCTATCATAGATAATGGTTTCCAAAATTAATGTCAAATATTGAATGACATCATGATCAAAATATGCCATTATAACGTTGGTTGATATCGAAAGAGTCGTATTCTCCTACTAAAATTTTGTAACTTCTTAACTTACAACAATTAGGGTACTAGGAAATGAGAAACGTTTAATATCTGTTGTGTCGTGATGTTTTTTTAAAAGGGTTGTATTCTTTGAAAATGAGTTGAAATAATTGGATCTTCATTGACAAACCTTAAATAATCTAATTCAACAACTTTCTAGTGTCAATTATCATAGTTTTCGATCTTTCTGTAGTGATGAATTTCATGTAGTGTGTGCGACCATACCAACACAAAAGCACTTGATCTCATCAGAACTCCAAAGTTAAATGTGTTTGGGCGAGAGTAGTACTAAGATGGGTGACCTCTTGGGAAGTCCTTGTGTTGCACTCTTTTTTGCATCATGATAGGATGGTCTTTTTGTAAATCAAACACACACTAAGAGACGACCCTATTATTGATAATGGTTTCCAAAATTAATGTCAAATATTGAATGACATCATGATCAAAATATGCCATTATAACGTTGGTTGATATCGAAAGAGTCGTATTCTCTTACTAAAATTTTTTAACTTCTTAACTTCCAACAATTAGGGTACCAGGAGATGAGAAACGTTTAATATATGTTGTATCGTGATGTTTTTTTAAAAGGGTTGTATTCTTTGAAAATGAGTTGAAATAATTGGATCTTCATTGACAAACCTTAAATAATCTAATTCAACAACTTTCTAGTGTCAATTATCATAGTTTTCGATCTTTCTGTAATGATGAATTTCATGTTGTGTGTGCAACCATACCAACACAAAAGCACTGGATTTCATCAGAACTCCAAAGTTAAAGGTTTTTGGCTGAGAGTAGTACTAAGATGGGTGACCTCTTGGGAAGTCCTTGTGTTGCAATATTTTTTGCGTCATGATAGGATGGTCTTTTTGTAAATCAAACACACTCTAAGAGACGACCCTATTATTGATAATGGTTTCCAAAATTAATGTCAAATATTGAATGACATCATGATCAAAATGTGCCATTATAACGTTGGTTCATATCGAAAGAGTCGTATTCTCTTACTAAAATTTTTTAACTTCTTAACTTCCAACAATTAGGGTACCAGGAAATGAGAAACGTTTAATGTATGTTGTGTCGTGATGTTTTTTAAATGGGTTGTATTCTTTGAAAATGAGTTGAAATAATTGGATCTTCATTGACAAACATTAAATAATCTAATTCAACAACTTTCTAGTGTCAATTATCATACTTTTCGATCTTTCTGTAATGATGAATTCAATATTATGTGTGCGACCATACCGACACAAAAGCACTTGATCTCATTAAAACTCCAAAGTTAAATGTGTTTGGGCGAGAGTAGTACTAAGATGGGTGACCTCTTGGGAAGTCCTTTTGTTGCACTCTTTTTTGCATCATGGTAGGATGGTCTTTTTGTAAATCAAACACACACTAAGATACGACCCTATTGTTGATAATGGTTTTCAAAATTAATTTCAAATATTGAATGACATCATGATCAAAATGTGCCATTATAACGTTGGTTGATATCGAAAGAGTCGTATTCTCTTACTAAAATTTTTTAACTTGTTAACTTCCAATAATTAGGGTACCAGGAAATGAGAAACGTTTAATATATGTTGTGTCGTGATGTTTTTTTAAAAGGGTTGTATTCTTTGAAAATGAGTTGAAATAATTGGATCTTCATTGACAAACCTTAAATAATCTAATTCAACAACTTTCTAGTGTCAATTATCATAGTTTTCGATCTTTCTGTAATGATGAATTTCATGTAGTGTGTGCGACCATACCAACACAAAAGCACTGGATCTCATCAAAACTCCAAAGTTAAATGTGTTTGGGCGAGAGTAGTACTAAGATGGGTGACCTCTTGGGAAGTCCTTGTGTTGCACTCTTCTTTGCATCATGATAGGATGGTCCTTTGGTTGATATCGAAAGAGTCGTATTCTCTTACTAAAATTTTGTAACTTCTTAACTTCCAACAATTAGGGTACCAGGAAATGAGAAACGTTTAATATATGTTGTGTCGTGATGTTTTTTTAAAAGGGTTGTATTCTTTGAAAATGAGTTGAAATAATTGGATCTTCATTGACAAACCTTAAATAATCTAATTCAACAAGTTTCTAGTGTCAATTATAATACTTTTCGATCTTTCTGTAATGATGAATTCAATATTGTGTTTGTGACCATACCGACTCAAAATCACTGGATCTCATTAGAACTCCAAAGTTAAATGTGTTCAGGCGAGAGTAGTACTAAGATGGGTGACCTCTGGGGAAGTTCTTGTGTCGCACTCTTTTTTGCATCATGGTAGGATGGTCTTTTTGTAAATCAAACACACACTAAGAGACGACCCTAGTGTTGATAATGGTTTCCAAAATTAATGTCAAATATTAAATGACATCATGATCAAAATGTGCCATTATAACGTTGGTTGATATCGAACGAGTCGTATTGTCTTACTAAAATTTTGTAACTTCTTAACTTACAACAATTAGGGTACTAGGAAATGAGAAACGTTTAATATCTGTTGTGTCGTGATGTTTTATTAAAAGGGTTGTATTCTTTGAAAATGAGTTGAAATAATTGGATCTTCATTGACAAACCTTAAATAATCTAATTCAACAACTTTCTAGTGTCAATTATCATAGTTTTCGATCTTTCTGTAATGATGAATTTCATGTTGTGTGTGCGACCATACCAACACAAAAGCACTGGATCTCATCAGAACTCCAAAGTTAAAGGTGTTTGGGCGAGAGTAGTACTAAGATGGGTGACCTCTTAGGAAGTCCTTATGTTGCACTCTTTTTTGCATCATGATAGGATGGTCTTTTTGTAAATGAAAAACACACTAAGAGACGACCCTATTATTGATAATGGTTTCGAAAATTAATGTCAAATATTGAATGACATCATGATCAAAATGTGCCATTATAACGTTGGTTGATATCAAACGAGTCGTATTCTCTTACAAAAATTTTTTAACTTCTTAACTTCCAACAATTAGGGTACTAGGAGATGAGAAACGTTTAATATATGTTGTGTCGTGATGTTTTTTTAAAAGGGTTGTATTCTTTGAAAATGAGTTGAAATAATTAGATCTTCATTGACAAACCTTAAATAATCTAATTCAACAACTTTCTAGTGTCAATTATCATAGTTTTCGATCTTTCTGTAATGATGAATTTCATGTTGTGTGTGCGACCATACCAACACAAAAGCACTGGATCTCATCAGAACTCCAAAGTTAAATGTTTTTGGGCGAGAGTAGTACTAAGATGGGTGACCTCTTAGGAAGTCCTTATGTTGCACTCTTTTTTGCATCATGATAGGATGGTCTTTTTGTAAATGAAAAACACACTAAGAGACGACCCTATTATTGATATTGGTTTCCAAAATTAATGTCAAATATTAAATGACATCATGATCAAAATGTGCCATTATAACGTTGGTTGATATCGAAAGGGTCGTATTCTCTTACTAAAATTTTGTAACTTCTTAAATTCCAATAATTAGGGTACTAGGAAATGAGAAACGTTTAATATCCGTTGTGTCGTGATGTTTTTTTAAAAGAGTTGTATTCTTTGAAAATGAGTTGAAATAATTGGATCTTCATTGACAAACCTGAAATAATCTAATTCAACAAGTTTCTAGTGTCATTTATCATAGTTTTCGATCTTTCTGTAATGATGAATTTCATATTGTGTGTGCGACAATACCAACACAAAAGCACTGGATCTCATCCAAACTCCAAAGTTAAATGTGTTTGGGAGAGAGTAGTATTAAGATGGGTGACCTCTTAGGAAGTCCTTGTGTTGCACTCCTTTTTACATCATGGTAGGATGGTCTTTTTGTAAATCAAACACACTAAGAGACGACCCTATCATAGATAATGGTTTCCAAAATTAATGTCAAATATTGAATGACATCATGATCAAAATATGCCATTATAACGTTTTTTGATATCGAAAGAGTCGTATTCTCCTACTAAAATTTTGTAACTTCTTAACTTACAACAATTAGGGTACCAGGAAATGAGAAACGTTTAATATCTGTTGTGTCGTGATGTTTTTTTAAAACGGTTGTATTCTTTGAAAATGAGTAGAAATAATAGGATCTTCATTGACAAACCTTAAATAATCTAATTCAACCACTTTCTAGTGTCAATTATCATAGTTTTCGATCTTTCTGTAATGATGAATTTCATGTTGTGTGTGCGACCATACCAACACAAAAGCACTGGATCTCATCAGAACTCCAAAGTTAAATGTGTTTGGGCGAGAGTAGTACTAAGATGGGTGACCTCTTGGGAAGTCCTTGTGTTGCACTCTTTTTTGCATCATGACAGGATGGTCTTTTTGTAAATCAAAAACACACTAAGACGACCCTATTATTGATAATGGTTTCCAAAATTAATGTCAAATATTGAATGACATCATGATCAAAATGTGCCACTATAACGTTGGTTGATATCGAAAGAGTTGTATTCTCTTACTAAAATTTTTTAACTTCTTAACTTCCAACAATTAGGGTACCAGGAGATGAGAAACGTTTAATATATGTTGTATCGTGATGTTTTTTTAAAAGGGTTGTATTCTTTGAAAATGAGTTGAAATAATTGGATCTTCATTGACAAACCTTAAATAATCTAATTCAACAACTTTCTAGTGTCAATTATCATAGTTTTCGATCTTTCTGTAATGATGAATTTCATGTTTTGTGTGCGACCATACCAACAGAAAAGCATTGGATCTCATCAGAACTCCAAAGTTAATTGTGTTTGGGCGAGAGTAGTACTAAGATGGGTGACCTCTTGGGAAGTCCTTGTGTTGCACACTTTTTTGCATAATGATAGGATGGTCTTTTTGTAAGTCAAACACACACTAAGAGACGACCCTATTATTGATAATGGTTTCCAAAATTAATGTCAAATATTGAATGACATCATGATCAAAATATGCCATTATAACGTTGGTTGATATCGAAAGAGTCGTATTCTCTTACTAAAATTTTGTAACTTCTTAACTTACAACAATTAGGGTACTAGGAAATGAGAAACGTTTAATATCTGTTGTGTCGTGATGTTTTTTTAAAACGGTTGTATTCTTTGAAAATGAGTAGAAATAATTGGATCTTCATTGACAAACCTTAAATAATCTAATTCAACAACTTTCTAGTGTCAATTATCATACTTTTCGATCTTTTTGTAATGATGAATTTAATATTGTGTGTGCGACCATACCGATACAAAAACGCTGGATCTCATTAGAACTCCAAAGTTAAATGTGTTTGGGCGAGAGTAGTACTAGATGGCTGACCTCTTGGGAAGTCCTTGTGTTGCACTCTTTTTTGCATCATGGTAGGATGGTCTTTTTGTAAATCAAACACACACTAAGAGACGACCCTATTGTTGATAATTGTTTCCAAAATTAATGTCAAATATTAAATGACATCATGATCAAAATGTGTCATTATAACGTTGGTTGATATCGAAAGGGTCGTATTCTCTTACTAAAATTTTGTAACTTCTTAAATTCCAACAATTAGGGTACCAGGAAATGAGAAACGTTTAATATCCGTTGTGTCGTGATGTTTTTTTAAAAGAGTTGTATTCTTTGAAAATGAGTTGAAATAATTGGATCTTCATTGACAAACCTGAAATAATCTAATTCAACAAGTTTCTAGTGTCATTTATCATAGTTTTCGATCTTTCTGTAATGATGAATTTCATATTGTGTGTGCGACGATACCAACACAAAAGCACTGGATCTCATCCAAACTCCAAAGTTAAATGTGTTTGGGAGAGAGTAGTATTAAGATGGGTGACCTCTTAGGAAGTCCTTGTGTTGCACTCTTTTTTACGTCATGGTAGGATGGTCTTTTTGTAAATCAAACACACTAAGAGACGACCCTATCATAGATAATGGTTTCCAAAATTAATGTCAAATATTGAATGACATCATGATCAAAATATGCCATTATAACGTTGGTTGATATCGAAAGAGTCGTATTCTCTTACTAAAATTTTGTAACTTCTTAACTTACAACAATTAGGGTACTAGGAAATGAGAAACGTTTAATATCTGTTGTGTCGTGATGTTTTTTTAAAAGGGTTGTATTCTTTGAAAATGAGTTGAAATAATTGGATCTTCATTGACAAACCTTAAATAATCTAATTCAACAACTTTCTAGTGTCAATTATCATAGTTTTCGATCTTTCTGTAGTGATGAATTTCATGTAGTGTGTGCGACCATACCAACACAAAAGCACTGGATCTCATCAGAACTCCAAAGTTAAATGTGTTTGGGCGAGAGTAGTACTAAGATGGGTGACCTCTTGGGAAGTCCTTGTGTTGCACTCTTTTTTGCATCATGATAGGATGGTCTTTTTGTAAATCAAACACACACTAAGAGACGACCCTATTATTGATAATGGTTTCCAAAATTAATGTCAAATATTGAATGACATCATGATCAAAATATGCCATTATAACGTTGGTTGATATCGAAAGAGTCGTATTCTCTTACTAAAATTTTTTAACTTCTTAACTTCCAACAATTAGGGTACCAGGAGATGAGAAACGTTTAATATATGTTGTATCGTGATGTTTTTTTAAAAGGGTTGTATTCTTTGAAAATGAGTTGAAATAATTGGATCTTCATTGACAAACCTTAAATAATCTAATTCAACAACTTTCTAGTGTCAATTATCATAGTTTTCGATCTTTCTGTAATGATGAATTTCATGTTGTGTGTGCAACCATACCAACACAAAAGCATTGGATTTCTTCAGAACTCCAAAGTTAAAGGTGTTTGGCTGAGAGTAGTACTAAGATGGGTGACCTCTTGGGAAGTCCTTGTGTTGCAATATTTTTTGCATCATGATAGGATGGTCTTTTTGTAAATCAAACACACTCTAAGAGACGACCCTATTATTGATAATCGTTTCCAAAATTAATGTCAAATATTGAATGACATCATGATCAAAATGTGCCATTATAACGTTGGTTCATATCGAAAGAGTCGTATTCTCTTACTAAAATTTTTTAACTTCTTAACTTCCAACAATTAGGGTACCAGGAAATGAGAAACGTTTAATGTATGTTGTGTCGTGATGTTTTTTAAATGGGTTGTATTCTTTGAAAATGAGTTGAAATAATTGGATCTTCATTGACAAACATTAAATAATCTAATTCAACAACTTTCTAGTGTCAATTATCATACTTTTCGATCTTTCTGTAATGATGAATTCAATATTATGTGTGCGACCATACCGACACAAAAGCACTTGAAATCATTAAAACTCCAAAGTTAAATGTGTTTGGGCGAGAGTAGTACTAAGATGGGTGACCTCTTGGGAAGTCCTTTTGTTGCACTCTTTTTTGCATCATGGTAGGATGGTCTTTTTGTAAATCAAACACACACTAAGATACGACCCTATTGTTGATAATGGTTTTCAAAATTAATTTCAAATATTGAATGACATCATGATCAAAATGTGCCATTATAACGTTGGTTGATATCGAAAGAGTCGTATTCTCTTACTAAAATTTTTTAACTTGTTAACTTCCAACAATTAGGGTACCAGGAAATGAGAAACGTTTAATATATGTTGTGTCGTGATGTTTTTTTAAAAGGGTTGTATTCTTTGAAAATGAGTTGAAATAATTGGATCTTCATTGACAAACCTTAAATAATCTAATTCAACAACTTTCTAGTGTCAATTATCATAGTTTTCGATCTTTCTGTAATGATGAATTTCATGTAGTGTGTGCGACCATACCAACACAAAAGCACTGGATCTCATCAAAACTGCAAAGTTAAATGTGTTTGGGCGAGAGTAGTACTAAGATGGGTGACCTCTTGGGAAGTCCTTGTGTTGCACTCTTCTTTGCATCATGATAGGATGGTCCTTTGGTTGATATCGAAAGAGTCGTATTCTCTTACTAAAATTTTGTAACTTCTTAACTTCCAACAATTAGGGTACCAGGAAATGAGAAACGTTTAATATATGTTGTGTCGTGATGTTTTTTTAAAAGGGTTGTATTCTTTGAAAATGAGTTGAAATAATTGGATCTTCATTGACAAACCTTAAATAATCTAATTCAACAAGTTTCTAGTGTCAATTATAATACTTTTCGATCTTTCTGTAATGATGAATTCAATATTGTGTTTGTGACCATACCGACACAAAAACACTGGATCTCATTAGAACTCCAAAGTTAAATGTGTTTGGGCGAGAGTAGTACTAAGATGGGTGACCTCTTGGGAAGTCCTTGTGTTGCACTCTTTTTTGCATCATGATAGGATGGTCTTTTTGTAAATCAAAAACACACTAAGACGACCCTATTATTGATAATGGTTTCCAAAATTAATGTCAAATATTGAATGACATCATGATCAAAATGTGCCATTATAACGTTGGTTGATATCGAAAGAGTCGTATTCTCTTACTAAATTTTTTTAACTTCTTAACTTCCAACAATTAGGGTACCAGGAGATGAGAAACGTTTAATATATGTTGTATCGTGATGTTTTTTTAAAAGGGTTGTATTCTTTGAAAATGAGTTGAAATAATTGGATCTTCATTGACAAACCTTAAATAATCTAATTCAACAACTTTCTAGTGTCAATTATCATAGTTTTCGATCTTTCTGTAATGATGAATTTCATGTTGTGTGTGCGACCATACCAACACAAAAGCACTGGATTTCATCAGAACTCCAAAGTTAAAGGTGTTTGGGTGAGAGTAGTACTAAGATGGGTGAACTCTTGGGAAGTCCTTGTGTTGCAATATTTTTTGCATCATGATAGGATGGTCTTTTTGTAAATCAAACACACTCTAAGAGACGACCCTATTATTGATAATGGTTTCCAAAATTAATGTCAAATATTGAATGACATCATGATCAAAATGTGCCATTATAACGTTGGTTCATATCGAAAGAGTCGTATTCTCTTACTAAAATTTTTTAACTTCTTAACTTCCAACAATTAGGGTACCAGGAAATGAGAAACGTTTAATGTATGTTGTGTCGTGATGTTTTTTAAAAGGGTTGTATTCTTTGAAAATGAGTTGAAATAATTGGATCTTCATTGACAAACCTTAAATAATCTAATTCAACAACTTTCTAGTGTCAATTATCGTACTTTTCGATCTTTCTGTAATGATGAATTCAATATTATGTGTGCGACCATACCGACAGAAAAGCACTCGATCTCATGAGAACTCCAAAGTTAAATGTGTTTGGGCGAGAGTAGTACTAAGATGGCTGACCTCTTGGGAAGTCCTTGTGTTGCACTCTTTTTTGCATCATGGTAGGATGGTCTTTTTTGTAAATCAAAAACACACTTAGATACGACCCTATTGTTGATAATGGTTTTCAAAATTAATGTCAAATATTAAATGACATCATGATCAAAATGTGCCATTAAAACGTTGGTTGATATTGAAAGTGTCGTATTCTCTTACTAAAATTTTGTAACTTCTTAAATTCCAATAATTAGGGTACTAGGAAATGAGAAACGTTTAATATCCGTTGTGTCGTGATGTTTTTTTAAAAGAGTTGTATTCTTTGAAAATGAGTTGAAATAATTGGATCTTCATTGACAAACCTGAAATAATCTAATTCAACAAGTTTCTAGTGTCATTTATCATAGTTTTCGATCGTTCTGTAATGATGAATTTCATATTGTGTGTGCGACAATACCAACACAAAAGCACTAGATCTCATCCAAACTCCAAAGTTAAATGTGTTTGGGCGAGAGTAGTATTAAGATGGGTGACCTCTTGGGAAGTCCTTGTGTTGCACTCTTTTTTACATCATGGTAGGATGGTCTTTTTGTAAATCAAACACACTAAGAGACGACCCAATTATAGATAATGGTTTCCAAAATTAATGTCAAATATTGAATGACATCATGATCAAAATGTGCCATTATAACGTTGGTTGATATCGAACGAGTCGTATTCTCTTACTAAAATTTTGTAACTTCTTAACTTACAACAATTAGGGTACCAGGAAATGAGAAACGTTTAATATCTGTTGTGTCGTGATGTTTTTTTAAAAGGGTTGTATTCTTTGAAAATTAGTTGAAATAATTGGATCTTCATTGACAAACCTTAAATAATATAATTCAACAACTTTCTAGTGTCAATTATCATACTTTTCGATCTTTCTGTAATGATGAATTTCATGTAGTGTGTGCGACCATACCAACACAAAAGCACTGGATCTCATCAGAACTCCAAAGTTAAATGTGTTTGGGCGAGAGTGTTACTAAGATGGGTGACCTCTTGGGAAGTCCTTGTGTTGCACTCTTTTTTGCATCATGATAGGATGGTCTTTTTGTAAGTCAAACACACACTAAGAGATGACCCTATTATTGATAATGGTTTCCAAAATTAATGTCAAATATTGAATGACATCATGATCAAAATATGCCATTATAACGTTGGTTGATATCGAAAGAGTCGTATTCTCTTACTAAAATTTTGTAACTTCTTAACTTACAACAATTAGGGTACCAGGAAATGAGAAACGTTTAATATCTGTTGTGTCGTGATGTTTTTTTAAAACGGTTGTATTCTTTGAAAATGAGTAGAAATAATTGGATCTTCATTGACAAACCTTAAATAATCTAATTCAACAACTTTCTAGTGTCAATTATCATACTTTTCGATCTTTTTGTAATGATGAATTTAATATTGTGTGTGCGACCATACCGATACAAAAACGCTGGATCTCATTAGAACTCCAAAGTTAAATGTGTTTGGGCGAGAGTAGTACTAAGATGGCTGACCTCATGGGAAGTCCTTGTGTTGCACTCTTTTTTGCATCATGGTAGGATGGTCTTTTTGTAAATCAAAAACACACTAAGACGACCCTATTATTGATAATGGTTTCCAAAATTAATGTCAAATATTGAATGACATCATGATCAAAATGTGCCATTATAACGTTGGTTGATATTGAAAGAGTCGTATTCTCTTACTAAATTTTTTTAACTTCTTAACTTCCAACAATTAGGGTACCAGGAGATGAGAAACGTTTAATATATGTTGTATCGTGATGTTTTTTTAAAAGGGTTGTATTCTTTGAAAATGAGTTGAAATAATTGGATCTTCATTGACAAACCTTAAATAATCTAATTCAACAACTTTCTAGTGTCAATTATCATAGTTTTCGATCTTTCTGTAATGATGAATTTTATGTAGTGTGTGCGACCATACCAACACAAAAGCACTAGATCTCATCAGAACTCCAAAGTTAAATGTGTTTGGGCGAGAGTAGTACTAAGATGGGTGACCTCTTGGGAAGTCGTTGTGTTATACTCTTTTTTGGATCATGATAGGATGGTCTTTTTGTAAATCGAACACACACTAAGAGACGACCCTATTATTGATAATGGTTTCCAAAATTAATGTCAAATATTGAATGACATCATGATCAAAATGTGCCATTAAAACGCTGGATCTCATTAGAACTCCAAAGTTAAATGTGTTTGGGCGAGAGTAGTACTGAGATGGGTGACCTCTTGGGAAGTCTTTGTGTTGCACTCTTTTTTGCATCATGGTAGGATGGTCTTTTTTTTAAATCAAACACACACTAAGATACGACCCTATTGTTGATAATGGTTTTCAAAATTAATGTCAAATATTAAATGACATCATGATCAAAATGTGCCATTAAAACGTTGGTTGATATCGAAAGTGTCGTATTCTCTTACGAAAATTTTGTAACTTCTTAACTTCCAATAATTAGGGTACTAGAAAATGAGAAACGTTTAATATCCGTTGTGTCGTGATGTTTTTTTAAAATAGTTGTATTCTTTGAAAATGAGTCGAAATAATTGGATCTTCATTGACAAACCTTAAATAATCTAATTCAACAACTTTCTAGTGTCAATTATCATAGTTTTCGATCTTTCTGTAATGATGAATTTCATGTAGTGTGTGCGACCATACCAACACAAAAGCACTGGATCTCATCAAAACTCCAAAGTTAAATGTGTTTGTGCGAGAGTAGTACTAAGATGGGTGACCTCTTGGGAAGTCCTTGTGTTACACTCTTTTTTGGATCATGATAGGATGGTCTTTTTGTAAATCAAACACACACTAAGAGACGACCCTATTATTGATAGTGGTTTCCAAAATTAATGTCAAATATTGAATGACATCATGATCAAAATATGCCATTATAACGTTGGTTGATATCGAAAGAGTCGTATTCTCTTACTAAAATTTTGTAACTTCTTAACTTACAACAATTAGGGTACCAGGAAATGAGAAACGTTTAATATCTGTTGTGTCGTGATGTTTTTTTAAAACGGTTGTATTCTTTGAGAATGAGTAGAAATAATTGGATCTTCATTGACAAACCTTAAATAATCTAATTCAACAACTTTCTAGTGTCAATTATCATAGTTTTCGATCTTTCTGTAATGATGAATTTCATGTTGTGTGTGTGACCATACCAACACAAAAGCACTGGATCTCATCAGAACTCCAAAGTTAAATGTGTTTGGGCGAGAGTAGTACTGAGATGGGTGACCTCTAGGGAAGTCCTTGTGTTGCACTCTTTTCTGCATCATGGTAGGATGGTCTTTTTGTAAATCAAACACACACTAAGAGACGACCCTATTGTTGATAATGGTTTCCATAATTAATGTCAAATATTAAATGACATCATGATCAAAATATGTCATTATAACGTTGGTTGATATTGAAAGGGTCGTATTCTCTTACTAAAATTTTGTAACTTCTTAAATTCCAATAATTAGGGTACTAGGAAATGAGAAACGTTTAATATCCGTTGTGTCGTGATGTTTTTTTAAAAGAGTTGTATTCTTTGAAAAAGAGTTGAAATAATTGGATCTTCATTGACAAACCTGAAATAATCTAATGGAACAAGTTTCTAGTGTCATTTATCATAGTTTTCGATCTTTCTGTAATGATGAATTTCATATTGTGTGTGCGACAATACCAACACAAAAGCACTAGATCTCATCCAAACTCCAAAGTTAAATGTGTTTGGGCGAGAGTAGTATTAAGATGGGTGACCTCTTGGGAAGTCCTTTTGTTGCACTCTTTTTTGCATCATGATAGGATTGTCTTTTTGTAAGTCAAACACACACTAAGAGACGACCCTATTATTGATAATGGTTTCCAAAATTAATGTCAAATATTGAATGACATCATGATCAAAATATGCCATTATAACGTTGGTTGATATCGAAAGAGTCGTATTCTCTTACTAAAATTTTGTAACTTCTTAACTTACAACAATTAGGGTACCAGGAAATGAGAAACGTTTAATATCTGTTGTGTCGTGATGTTTTTTTAAAACGGTTGTATTCTTTGAAAATGAGTAGAAATAATTGGATCTTCATTGACAAACCTTAAATAATCTAATTCAACAACTTTCTAGTGTCAATTACCATACTTTTCGATCTTTTTGTAATGATGAATTTAATATTGTGTGTTCGACCATACCGATACAAAAACGCTGGATCTCATTAGAACTCCAAAGTTAAATGTGTTTGGGCGAGAGTAGTACTAAGATGGCTGACCTCTTGGGAAGTCCTTGTGTTGCACTCTTTTTTGCATCATGGTAGGATGGTCTTTTTGTAAATCAAACACATACTAAGAGACGACCCTATTGTTGATAATTGTTTCCAAAATTAATGTCAAATATTAAATGACATCATGATCAAAATGTGTCATTATAACGTTGGTTGATATCGAAAGGGTCGTGTTCTCTTACTAAAATTTTGTAACTTCTTAAATTCCAACAATTAGGGTACCAGGAAATGAGAAACGTTTAATATCCGTTGTGTCGTGATGTTTTTTAAAAAGAGTTGTATTCTTTGAAAATGAGTTGAAATAATTGGATCTTCATTGACAAACCTGAAATAATCTAATTCAACAAGTTTCTAGTGTCATTTATCATAGTTTTCGAGCTTTCTGTAATGATGAATTTCATATTGTGTGTGCGACAATACCAACACAAAAGCACTGGATCTCATCCAAACTCCAAAGTTAAATGTGTTTGGGAGAGAGTAGTATTAAGATGGGTGACCTCTTAGGAAGTCCTTGTGTTGCACTCTTTTTTACATCATGGTAGGATGGTCTTTTTGTAAATCAAACACACTAAGAGACGACCCTATCATAGATAATGGTTTCCAAAATTAATGTCAAATATTGAATGACATCATGATCAAAATATGCCATTATAACGTTGGTTGATATCGAAAGAGTCGTATTCTCTTACTAAAATTTTGTAACTTCTTAACTTACAACAATTAGGGTACTAAGAAATGAGAAACGTTTAATATCTGTTGTGTCGTGATGTTTTTTTAAAAGGGTTGTATTCTTTGAAAATTAGTTGAAATAATTGGATCTTCATTGACAAACCTTAAATAATCTAATTCAACAACTTTCTAGTGTCAATTGTCATAGTTTTCGATCTTTCTGTGATGATGAATTTCATGTAGTGTGTGCGACCATACCAACACAAAAGCACTGGATCTCATCAGAACTCCAAAGTTAAATGTGTTTGGGCGAGAGTAGTACTAAGATGGGTGACCTCTTGGGATGTCCTTGTGTTGCACTCTTTTTTGGATCATGATAGGATGGTCTTTTTGTAAATCAAACACACACTAAGAGACGACCCTATTATTGATAATGGTTTCCAAAATTAATGTCAAATATTGAATGACATCATGATCAAAATATGCCATTATAACGTTGGTTGATATCGAAAGAGTCGTATTCTCTTACTAAAATTTTGTAACTTCTTAACTTACAACAATTAGGGTACCAGGAAATGAGAAACGTTTAATATCTGTTGTGTCGTGATGTTTTTTTAAAACGGTTGTATTCTTTGAAAATGAGTAGAAATAATTGGATCTTCATTGACAAACCTTAAATAATCTAATTCAACCACTTTCTAGTGTCAATTATCATAGTTTTCGATCTTTCTGTAATGATGAATTTCATGTTGTGTGTGCGACCATACCAATACAAAAGCACTGGATCTCATCAGAACTCCAAAGTTAAATGTGTTTGGGCGAGAGTAGTACTAAGATGGGTGACCTCTTGGGAAGTCCTTGTGTTGCACTCTTTTTTGGATCATGATAGGATGGTCTTTTTGTAAATCAAGCACACACTAAGAGACGACCCTATTATTGATAATGGTTTCCAAAATTAATGTCAAATATTGAATGACATCATGATCAAAATATGCCATTATAACGTTGGTTGATATCGAAAGAGTCGTATTCTCTTACTAAAATTTTGTAACTTCTTAACCTACAACAATTAGGGTACTAGGAAATGAGAAACGTTTAATATCTGTTGTGTCGTGATGTTTTTTTAAAACGGTTGTATTCTTTGAAAATGAGTAGAAATAATTGGATCTTCATTGACAAACCTTAAATAATCTAATTCAACCACTTTCTAGTGTCAATTATCATAGTTTTCGATCTTTCTGTAATGATGAATTTTATGTTGTGTGTGCGACCATACCAACACAAAAGCACTGGATCTCATTAGAACTCCAAAGTTAAATGTGTTTGGGCGAGAGTAGTACTAAGATGGGTGACCTCTTGGGAAGTCCTTGTGTTGCACTCTTTTTTGGATCATGATAGGATGGTCTTTTTGTAAATCAAACACACACTAAGAGACGACCCTATTATTGATAATGGTTTCCAAAATTAATGTCAAATATTGAATGACATCATGATCAAAATATGCCATTATAACGTTGGTTGATATCGAACGAGTCGTATTCTCTTACTAAAATTTTGTAACTTCTTAACTTACAACAATTAGTGTACCAGGAAATGAGAAACGTTTAATATCAGTTGTGTCGTGATGTTTTTTTAAAAGGGTTTTATTCTTTGAAAATGAGTTGAAATAATTGGATCTTCATTGACAAACCTTAAATAATCTAATTCAACAACTTTCTAGTGTCAATTATCATAGTTTTCGATCTTTCTGTAATGATGAATTTCATGTTGTGTGTGCGACCATACCAACACAAAAGCACTGGATCTCATCAGAACTCCAAAGTTAAATGTGTTTGGGCGAGAGTAGTACTAAGATGGGTGACCTCTTAGGAAGTCCTTATGTTGCACTCTTTTTTGCATCATGATAGGATGGTCTTTTTGTAAATGAAAAACACACTAAGAGACGACCCTATTATTGATAATGGTTTCCAAAATTAATGTCAAATATTGAATGACATCATGATCAAAATGTGCCATTATAATGTTGGTTGATATCGAAAGAGTCGTATTCTCTTACTAAAATTTTTTAACTTCTTAACTTCCAACAATTAGGGTACCAGGAGATGAGAAACGTTTAATATATGTTGTGTCGTGATGTTTTTTTAAAAGGGTTGTATTCTTTGAAAATGAGTTGAAATAATTGGATCTTCATTGACAAACCTTAAATAATCTAATTCAACAACTTTCTAGTGTCAATTATCATAGTTTTCGATCTTTCTGTAACGATGAATTTCATGTTGTGTGTGCGACCATACCAACACAAAAGCACTGGATTTCATCAGAAGTTCAAAGTTAAATGTGTTTGGGCGAGAGTAGTACTAAGATGGGTGACCTCTTGGGAAGTCCTTGTGTTGCACTATTTTTTGCATCATGATAGGATGGTCTTTTTGTAAATCAAACACACACTAAGAGACGACCCTATTATTGATAATGGTTTCCAAAATTAATGTCAAATATTGAATGACATCATGATCAAAATGTGCCATTATAATGTTGGTTGATATCGAAAGAGTCGTATTCTCTTACTAAAATTTTTTAACTTCTTAACTTCCAACAATTAGGGTACCAGGAAATGAGAAACGTTTAATGTATGTTGTGTCGTGATGTTTTTTGAAAGGGTTGTATTCTTTGAAAATGAGTTGAAATAATTGGATCTTCATTGACAAACCTTAAATAATCTAATTCAACAACTTTCTAATGTCAATTATCATACTTTTCGATCTTTCTGTAATGATGAATTCAATATTATGTGTGTGACCATACCGACACAAAAGTACTGGATTTCATTAGAACTCCAAAGTTAAATATTTTTGGGCGAGAGTAGTACTAAGATGGGTGACCTCTGGGGAAGTCCTTGTGTTGCACTCTTTTTTGCATCATGGTAGGATGGTCTTTTTGTAAATCAAACACACACTAAGAGACGACCCTATTGTTGATAATGGTTTCCAAAATTAATGTCAAATATTAAATGTCGTCATGATCAAAATGTGCCATTATAACGTTGGTTGATATCGAAAGGGTCGTATTCTCTTACTAAAATTTTGTAACTTCTTAAATTCCAATAATTAGGGTACTAGGAAATGAGAAACGTTTAATATCCGTTGTGTCGTGATGTTTTTTTAAAAGAGTTGTATTCTTTGAAAATGAGTTGAAATAATTGGATCTTCATTGACAAACCTGAAATAATCTAATTGAACAAGTTTCTAGTGTCATTTATCATAGTTTTCGATCTTTCTGTAATGATGAATTTCATATTGTGTGTGCGACAATACCAACACAAAAGCACTAGATCTCATCCAAACTCCAAAGTTAAATGTGTTTGGGAGAGAGTAGTATTAAGATGGGTGACCTCTTAGGAAGTCCTTGTGTTGCACTGTTTTTTACATCATGGTAGGATGGTCTTTTTGTAAATCAAACACACACTAAGAGACGACCCTATCATAGATAATGTTTTCCAAAATTAATGTCAAATATTGAATGACATCATGATCAAACTATGCCATTATAACGTTGGTTGATATCGAAAGAGTCGTATTCTCTTACTAAAATTTTGTAGCTTCTTAACTTACAACAATTAGGGTACTAGGAAATGAGAAACGTTTAATATCTGTTGTGTCGTGATGTTTTTTTAAAAGGGTTGTATTCTTTGAAAATTAGTTGAAATAATTGGATCTTCATTGACAAACCTTAAATAATCTAATTCAACAACTTTCTAGTGTCAATTATCATAGTTTTCGATCTTTCTGTAATGATGAATTTCATTTAGTGTGTGCGACCATACCAACACAAAAGCACTGGATTTCATTAGAACTC
The DNA here is from genome assembly GCA_036874045.1 of Cymodocea nodosa. Taxonomy (NCBI): domain Eukaryota; kingdom Viridiplantae; phylum Streptophyta; class Magnoliopsida; order Alismatales; family Cymodoceaceae; genus Cymodocea; species Cymodocea nodosa. The sequence continues at coordinate 10,350,548 of CM072335.1, forward strand.
CAAAGTTAAATGTGTTTGGGCGAGAGAAGTACAAAGATGTGTGACCTCTTGGGAACTCCTTGTGTTGCACTCTTTTTTGCATCATGATAGGATGGTCCTTTCGTAAATCAAACACACACTAAGAGACGACCCTGTTATTGATAATGGTTTCCAAAATTAATGTCAAATATTGAATGACATCATGATCAAAATATGCCATTATAACGTTGGTTGATATCGAAAGGGTCGTATTCTCTTACTAAAATTTTGTAACTTCTTAAATTCCAATAATTAGGGTACTAGGAAATGAGAAACGTTTAATATCCGTTGTGTCGTGATGTTTTTTTAAAAGAGTTGTATTCTTTGAAAATGAGTTGAAATAATTGGATCTTCATTGACAAACCTGAAATAATCTAATTCAACAAGTTTCTAGTGTCATTTATCATAGTTTTCGATCTTTCTGTAATGATGAATTTCATATTGTGTGTGCGACAATACCAACACAAAAGCACTAGAACTCATCCAAACTCCAAAGTTAAATGTGTTTGGGCGAGAGTAGTATTAAGATGGGTGACCTCATGGGAAGTCCTTGTGTTGCACTCTTTTTTACATCATGGTAGGATGGTCTTTTTGTAAATCAAACACACTAAGAGACGACCCTGTTATAGATAATGGTTTCCAAAATTAATGTCAAATATTGAATGACATCATGATCAAAATGTGCCATTATAACGTTGGTTGATATCGAACGAGTCGTATTCTCTTACTAAAATTTTGTAACTTCTTAACTTGCAACAATTAGTGTACCAGGAAATGAGAAACGTTTAATATCAGTTGTGTCGTGATGTTTTTTTAAAAGGGTTTTATTCTTTGAAAATGAGTTGAAATAATTGGATCTTCATTGACAAACCTTAAATAATCTAATTCAACAACTTTCTAGTGTCAATTATCATAGTTTTCGATCTTTCTGTAATGATGAATTTCATGTTGTGTGTGCGACCATACCAACACAAAAGCACTGGATCTCATCAGAACTCCAAAGTTAAATGTGTTTGGGCGAGAGTAGTACTAAGATGGGTGACCTCTTAGGAAATCCTTATGTTGCACTCTTTTTTGCATCATGATAGGATGGTCTTTTTGTAAATGAAAAACACACTAAGAGACGACCCTATTATTGATAATGGTTTCCAAAATTAATGTCAAATATTGAATGACATCATGATCAAAATGTGCCATTATAATGTTGGTTGATATCGAAAGAGTCGTATTCTCTTACTAAAATTTTTTAACTTCTTAACTTCCAACAATTAGGGTACCAGGAGATGAGAAACGTTTAATATATGTTGTGTCGTGATGTTTTTTTAAAAGGGTTGTATTCTTTGAAAATGAGTTGAAATAATTGGATCTTCATTGACAAACCTTAAATAATCTAATTCAACAACTTTCTAGTGTCAATTATCATAGTTTTCGATCTTTCTGTAACGATGAATTTCATGTTGTGTGTGCGACCATACCAACACAAAAGCACTGGATTTCATCAGAAGTTCAAAGTTAAATGTGTTTGGGCGAGAGTAGTACTAAGATGGGTGACCTCTTGGGAAGTCCTTGTGTTGCACTATTTTTTGCATCATGATAGGATGGTCTTTTTGTAAATCAAACACACACTAAGAGACGACCCTATTATTGATAATGGTTTCCAAAATTAATGTCAAGTATTGAATGACATCATGATCAAAATGTGCCATTATAACGTTGGTTGATATCGAAAGGGTCGTATTCTCTTACTAAAATTTTGTAACTTCTAAAATTCCAACAATTAGGGTACCAGGAAATGAGAAACGTTTAATATCCGTTGTGTCGTGATGTTTTTTTAAAAGAGTTGTATTCTTTGAAAATGAGTTGAAATAATTGGATCTTCATTGACAAACCTGAAATAATCTAATTCAACAAGTTTCTAATGTCATTTATCATAGTTTTCGATCTTTCTGTAATGATGAATTCAATATTGTGTGTGTGACCATACCGACACAAAAGCACTGGATCTTATTAGAACTCCAAAGATAAATGTTTTTGGGCGAGAGTAGTACTAAGATGGGTGACCTCTGGGGAAGTCCTTGTGTTGCACTCTTTTTTGCATCATGGTAGGATGGTCTTTTTGTAAATCAAACACACACTAAGAGACGACCCTATTGTTGATAATGGTTTCCAAAATTAATGTCAAATATTAAATGACATCATGATCAAAATGTGCCATTATAACGTTGGTTGACATCGAAAGGGTCGTATTCTCTTACTAAAATTTTGTAACTTCTTAAATTCCAATAATTAGGGTACTAGGAAATGAGAAACGTTTAATATCCGTTGTGTCGTGATGTTTTTTTAAAAGAGTTGTATTCTTTGAAAATGAGTTGAAATAATTGGATCTTCATTGACAAACCTGAAATAATCTAATTCAACAAGTTTCTAGTGTCATTTATCATAGTTTTCGATCTTTCTGTAATGATGAATTTCATATTATGTGTGCGACCATACCAACACAAAAGTACTGGATCTCATCAAAACTCCAAAGTTAAATGTGTTTGGGCGAGAGTAGTACTAAGATGGGTGACCTCTTGGGAAGTCCTTGTGTTGCACTCTTTTTTGCATCATGATAGGATGGTCTTTTTGTAAATCAAACACACACTAAGAGACGACCCTATTATTGATAATGGTTTCCAAAATTAATGTCAAATATTGAATGACATCATGATCAAAATGTGCCATTATAACGTTGGTTGATATCGAACGAGTCGTATTCTCTTACTAAAATTTTGTAACTTCTTAACTTACAACAATTAGGGTACTAGAAAATGAGATACGTTTAATATCTGTTGTGTCGTGATATTTTTTTAAAAGGGTTGTATTCTTTGAAAATGAGTTGAAATAATTGGATCATCATTGACAAACCTTAAATAATCTAATTCAACAACTTTCTAGTGTCAATTATCATAGTTTTCGATCTTTCTGTAATGATGAATTTCATGTAGTGTGTGCGACCATACCAACACAAAAGCACTGGATCTCATCAGAACTCCAAAGTTAAATGTGTTTGGGCGAGAGTAATACTAATATGGGTGACCTCTTAGGAGTCCTTATGTTGCACTCTTTTTTGCATCATGATAGGATGGTGTTTTTGTAAATGAAAAACACACTAAGAGACGACCCTATTATTGATAATGGTTTCCAAAATTAATGTCAAATATTCAATGACATCATGATCAAAATGTGCCATTATATCGTTGGTTGATATCAAACGAGTCGTATTCTCTTACAAAAATTTTTTAACTTCTTAACTTCCAACAATTAGGGTATTAGGAGATGGGAAACGTTTAATATATGTTGTGTCGTGATGTTTTTTTAAAAGGGTTGTATTCTTTGAAAATGAGTTGAAATAATTTGATCTTCATTGACAAAGCTTAAATAATCTAATTCAACAACTTTCTAATGTCAATTATCATAGTTTTCGATCTTTCTGTAATGATGAATTTCATGTTGTTTGTGCGACCATACCAACACAAAAGCACTGGATCTCATCAGAACTCCAAAGTTAAATGTGTTTGGGCGAGAGTAGTACTAAGATGGGTGACCTCTTAGGAAGTCCTTATGTTGCACTCTTTTTTGCATCATGATAGGATGGTCTTTTTGTAAATGAAAAATACACTAAGAGACGACCCTATTATTGATAATGGTTTCCAAAATTAATGTCAAATATTGAATGACATCATGATCAAAATGTGCCATTATAATGTTGGTTGATATCGAAAGAGTCGTATTCTCTTACTAAAATTTTCTAACTTCTTAACTTCCAACAATTAGGGTACCAGGAGATGAGAAACGTTCAATATATGTTGTGTCGTGATGTTTTTTTAAAAGGGTTGTATTCTTTGAAAATGAGTTGAAATAATTGGATCTTCATTGACAAACCTTAAATAATCTAATTCAACAACTTTCTAGTGTCAATTATCATAGTTTTCGATCTTTCTGTAACGATGAATTTCATGTTGTGTGTGCGACCATACCAACACAAAAGCACTGGATTTCATCAGAACTTCAAAGTTAAATGTGTTTGGGCGAGAGTAGTACTAAGATGGGTGACCTCTTGGGAAGTCCTTGTGTTGCACTATTTTTTGCATCATGATAGGATGGTCTTTTTGTAAATCAAACACACACAAAGAGACGACCCTATTATTGATAACGGTTTCCAAAATTAATGTCAAATATTGAATGACATCATGATCAAAATGTGCCATTATAACGTTGGTTGATATCGAAAGAGTCGTATTCTCTTACTAAAATTTTGTAACTTCTTAACTTACAACAATTAGGGTACCAGGAAATGAGAAACGTTTAATATCTGTTGTGTCGTGATGTTTTTTTAAAACGGTTGTATTCTTTGAAAATGAGTAGAAATAATTGGATCTTCATTGACAAACCTTAAATAATCTAATTCAACCACTTTCTAGTGTCAATTATCATAGTTTTCGATCTTTCTGTAATGATGAATTTCATGTTGTGTGTGCGACCATACCAACACAAAAGCACTGGATCTCATCAGAACTCCAAAGTTAAATGTGTTTTGGCGAGAGTAGTACTAAGATGGGTGACCTCTTGGGAAGTCCTTGTGTTGCACTCTTTTTTGCATCATGATAGGATGGTCTTTTTGTAAATCAAAAACACACTAAGACGACCCTATTATTGATAATGGTTTCCAAAATTAATGTCAAATATTGAATGACATCATGATCAAAATGTGCTATTATAACGTTGGTTGATATCGAAAGAGTCGTATTCTCTTACTAAAATTTTTTAACTTCTTAACTTCCAACAATTAGGGTACCAGGAGATGAGAAACGTTTAATATATGTTGTATCGTGATGTTTTTTTAAAAGGGTTGTATTCTTTGAAAATGAGTTGAAATAATTGGATCTTCATTGACAAACCTTAAATAATCTAATTCAACAACTTTCTAGTGTCAATTATCATAGTTTTCGATCTTTCTGTAATGATGAATTTTATGTTGTGTGTGCGACCATACCAACACAAAAGCACTGGATTTCATCAGAACTCCAAAGTTAAAGGTGTTTGGGTGAGAGTAGTACTAAGATGGGTGACCTCTTGGGAAGTCCTTGTGTTGCAATATTTTTTGCATCATGATAGGATGGTCTTTTTGTAAATCAAACACACTCTAAGAGACGACCCTATTATTGATAATGGTTTCCAAAATTAATGTCAAATATTGAATGACATCATGATCAAAATGTGCCACTATAACGTTGGTTCATATCGAAAGAGTCGTATTCTCTTACTTAAATTTTTTAACTTCTTAACTTCCAACAATTAGGGTACCAGGAAATGAGAAACGTTTAATGTATGTTGTGTCGTGATGTTTTTTAAAAGGGTTGTATTCTTTGAAAATGAGTTGAAATAATTGGATCTTCATTGACAAACCTTAAATAATCTAATTCAACAACTTTGTAGTGTCAATTATCATACTTTTCGATCTTTCTGTAATGATGAATTCAATATTATGTGTGCGACCATACCGACAGAAAAGCACTCGATCTCATTAGAACTCCAAAGTTAAATTTGTTTGGGCGAGAGTAGTACTAAGATGGGTGACCTCATGGGAAGTCCTTCTGTTGCACTCTTTTTTGCATCATGGTAGGATGGTCTTTTTTGTAAATCGAACACACACTAAGATACGACCCTATTGTTGATAATGGTTTTCAAAATTAATGTCAAATATTAAATGACATCATGATCAAAATGTGCCATTAAAACGTTGGTTGATATCGAAAGTGTCGTATTCTCTTACTAAAATTTTGTAACTTCTTAAGTTCCAATAATTTGGGTACTAGGAAATGAGAAACATTTAATATCCGTTGTGTCGTGATGTTTTTTTAAAAGAGTTGTATTCTTTGAAAATGAGTTGAAATAATTGGATCTTCATTGACAAACCTGAAATAATCTAATTCAACAAGTTTCTAGTGTCATTTATCATAGTTTTCGATCTTTGTGTAATGATGAATTTCATATTGTGTGTGCGACAATACCAACATAAAAGCACTAGATCTCATCCAAACTCCAAAGTTAAATGTGTTTGGGCGAGAGTAGTATTAAGATGGGTGACCTCTTGGGAAGTCCTTGTTTTGCACTCTTTTTTACATCATGGTAGGATGGTCTTTTTGTAAATCAAATACACTAAGAGACGACCCTATTATAGATAATGGTTTCCAAAATTAATGTCAAATATTGAATGACATCATGATCAAAATGTGCCATTATAACGTTGGTTGATATCGAACGAGTCGTATTCTCTTACTAAAATTTTGTAACTTCTTAACTTACAACAATTAGGGTACAAGGAAATGATAAACGTTTAATATCTGTTGTGTCGTGATGTTTTTTTAAAAGGGTTGTATTCTTTGAAAATTAGTTGAAATAATTGGATCTTCATTGACAAACCTTAAATAATCTAATTCAACAACTTTCTAGTGTCAATTATCATAGTTTTCGATCTTTCTGTAATGATGAATTTTATGTTGTGTGTGCGACCATATCAATACAAAAGCACTGGATTTCATCAGAACTCCAAAGTTAAAGGTGTTTGGGTGAGAGTAGTACTAAGATGGGTGACCTCTTGGGAAGTCCTTGTGTTGCACTCTTTTTTGCATCATGGTAGGATGGTCTTTTTTGTAAATCAAACACACACTAAGATACGACCCTATTGTTGATAATGGTTTTCAAAATTAATGTCAAATATTAAATGACATCATGATCAAAATGTGCCATTAAAACGTTGGTTGATATCGAAAGTGTCGTATTCTCTTACTAAAATTTTGTAACTTCTTAACTTCCAACAATTAGGGTACCAGGAGATGAGAAACGTTTAATATATGTTGTGTCGTGATGTTTTTTTAAAAGGGTTGTATTCTTTGAAAATGAGTTGAAATAATTGGATCTTCATTGACAAACCTTAAATAATCTAATTCAACAACTTTCTAGTGTCAATTATCATAGTTTTCGATCTTTCTGTAACGATGAATTTCATGTTGTGTGTGGGACCATACCAACACAAAAGCACTGGATTTCATCAGAAGTCCACTGTTAAAGGTGTTTGGGCGAGAGTAGTACTAAGATGGGTGACCTCTTGGGAAGTCCTTGTGTTGCACTCTTTTTTGCATCATGATAGGATGCTCTTTTTGTAAATCAAACACACACTAAGAGACGACCCTATAATTGATAATTGTAGGGTTGTATTCTTTGAAAATGAGTTGAAATAATTGGATCTTCATTGACAAACCTTAAATAATCTAATTCAACAAGTTTCTAGTGTCAATTATCATACCTTTCGATCTTTCTGTAATGATGAATTTAATATTGTGTGTGCGACCATACCGATACAAAAACGTTGGATTTCTTTAGAACTCCATAGTTAAATGTGTTTGGGCAAGAGTAGTACTAAGATGGGTGACCTCTTGGGAAGTCCTTGTGTTGCACTCTTTTTTACATCATGGTAGGATGGTCTTTTTGTAAATCAAACACACACTAAGAGACGACCCTATTGTTGATAATTGTTTCCAAAATTAATGTCAAATATTAAATGACATCATGATCAAAATGTGACATTATAACGTCGGTTGATATCGAAAGGGTCGTATTCTCTTACTAAAATTTTGTAACTTCTTAAATTCTAACAATTAGGGTACAAGGAAATGAGAAACGTTTAATATCCGTTGTGTCGGTATGTTTTTTTAAAGGAGTTGTATTCTTTGAAAATGAGTTGAAATAATTGGATCTTCATTGACAAATCTGAAATAATCTAATTCAACAAGTTTCTAGTGTCAATTATCATAGTTTTCGATCTTTCTGTAATGATGAATTTCATATTGTGTGTGCGACCATACCAACACAAAAGCATTGGATCCCATCCAAACTCCAAAGTTAAATGTGTTTGGGCGAGAGTAGTATTAAGATGGGTGACCTCTTGAAAGTCCTTGTGTTGCACTCTTTTTTACATCATGGTAGGATGGTGTTTTTGTAAATCAAACACACACTAAGAGACGACCCAATTATAGATAATGGTTTCCAAAATTAATGTCAAATATTGAATGACATCATGATCAAAATGTGCCATTATAACGTTGGTTGATATCGAAAGAGTCGTATTCTCTTACTAAAATTTTGTAACTTCTTAACTTACAACAATTAGGGTACTAGGAAATGAGAAACGTTTAATATCTGTTGTGTCGTGATGTTTTTTTAAAAGGGTTGTATTCTTTGAAAATGAGTTGAAATAATTGGATCTTCATTGACAAACCTTAAATAATCTAATTCAACAACTTCCTAGTGTCAATTATCATAGTTTTCGATCTTTCTATAATGATGAATTTCATGTTGTGTGTGCGACCATACCAACACAAAAGCACTGGATCTCATCAGAACTTTAAAGTTAAATGTGTTTGGGCGAGAGTAGTACTAAGATGGGTGACCTCTTAGGAAGTCCTTGTGTTGCACTCTTTTTTGCATTATGATAGGATGGTCCTTTTGTAAATCAAACACACACTAAGAGACAACCCTATTATTGATAATGGTTTCCAAAATTAATGTCAAATATTGAATGACATCATGATCAAAATGTGCCATTATAACGTTGGTTGATATCGAAAGAGTCGTATTCTCTTACTAAAATTTTTTAACTTCTTAACTTCCAACAATTAGGGTACCAGGAGATGAGAAACGTTTAATATATGTTGTGTCGTGATGTTTTTTTAAAAGGGTTGTATTCTTTGAAAATGAGTTGAAATAATTGGATCTTCATTGACAAACCTTAAATAATCTAATTCAACAACTTTCTAGTGTCAATTATCATAGTTTTCGATCTTTCTGTAATGATGAATTTCATGTTGTGTGTGCGACCATACCAACACAAAAGCACTGGATCTCATCAGAACTCCAAAGTTAAATGTGTTTGGGCGAAAGTAGTACAAAGATGGGTGACCTCTTAGGAAGTCCTTATGTTGCACTCTTTTTTGCATCATGATAGGATGGTCATTTTGTAAATCAAAAACACACTAAGAGACGACCCTATTATTGATAATGGTTTCCAAAATTAATGTCAAATATTGAATGACATCATGATCAAAATGTGCCATTATAACGTTGGTTGATATCGAAAGAGTCGTATTCTCTTACTAAAATTTTTTAACTTCTTAACTTCCAACAATTAGGGTACCAGGAGATGAGAAACGTTTAATATATGTTGTGTCGTGATGTTTTTTTAAAAGGGTTGTATTCTTTGAAAATGAGTTGAAATAATTGGATCTTCATTGACAAACCTGAAATAATCTAATTCAACAAGTTTCTAGTGTCATTTATCATAGTTTTCGATCTTTCTGTAATGATGAATTTCATATTGTGTGTGCGACAATACCAACACAAAAGCACTAGATCTCATCCAAACTCCAAAGTTAAATGTGTTTGGGCGAGAGTAGTATTAAGATGGGTGACCTCTTGGGAAGTCCTTGTGTTGCACTCTTTTTTACATCATGGTAGGATGGTCTTTTTGTAAATCAAACACACACTAAGATACAACCCTATTGTTGATAATGGTTTTCAAAATTAATGTCAAATATTGAATGACATCATGATCAAAATGTGCCGTTATAACGTTGGTTGATATCGAAAGAGTCGTATTCTCTTACTAAAATTTTTTAACTTCTTAACTTCCAACAATTAGGGTACCAGGAAATGAGAAACGTTTAATATTTGTTGTGTCGTGATGTTTTTTTAAAAGGGTTGTATTCTTTGAAAATGAGTTGAAATAATTGGATCTTCATTGACAAACCTTAAATAATCTAATTCAACAACTTTCTAGTGTCAATTATCATAGTTTTTGATCTTTCTGTAATGATGAATTTCATGTAGTGTGTGCGACCATACCAACACAAAAGCACTGGATCTCATCAAAACTCCAAAGTTAAATGTGTTTCGGCGAGAGTAGTACTAATATGGGTGACCTCTTGGGAAGTCCTTGTGTTGCACTCTTTTTTGCATCATGATAGGATGATCTTTTTCTAAATCAAACACACACTAAGAGACGACCCTATAATTGATAATGGTTTCCAAAATTAATGTCAAATATTGAATGACATCATGATCAAAATGTGCCATTATAACGTTGGTTGATATCGAACGAGTCGTATTCTCTTATTAAAATTTTGTAACTTCTTCACTTACAACAATTAGGGTACCAGGAAATGAGAAACGTTTAATATCTGTTGTGTCGTGATGTTTTTTTAAAAGGGTTGTATTCTTTGAAAATGAGTTGAAATAATTGGATCTTCATTGACAAACCTTAAATAATCTAATTCAACAACTTTCTAGTGTCAATTATCATAGTTTTCGATCTTTCTGTAATGATGAATTTCAATTAGTGTGTGCGACCATACCAACACAAAAGCATTGGATCTCATCAGAACTCCAAAGTTAAATGTGTTTGTGCGAGAGTAGTACTAAGATGGGTGACCTCTTGGGATGTCCTTCTGTTGCACTCTTTTTTGCATCATGATAGGATGGTCCTTTTGTAAATCAAACACACACTAAGAGACGACCCTATTATTGATAATGGTTGATATCGAAAGAGTCGTATTCTCTTACTAAAATTTTGTAACTTCTTAACTTCCAACAATTAGGGTACCAGGAAATGAGAAACGTTTAATATATGTTGTGTCGTGATGTTTTTCTAAAAGGGTTGTATTCTTTGAAAATGAGTTGAAATAATTGGATCTTCATTGACAAACCTTAAATAATCTAATTCAACAAGTTTCTAGTGTCAATTATAATACTTTTCGATCTTTCTGTAATGATGAATTTAATATTATGTGTGTAACCATTCCGACACAAAAACCCTGGATCTCATTAGAACTCCAAAATTAAATGTGTTTAGGCGAGAGTAGTACTAAGATGGGTGACCTCTGGGGAAATCCTTGTGTTGCACTCTTTTTTGCATCACGGTAGGATGGTCTTTTTGTAAATCAAACACACACTAAGAGACGACCATAGTGTTGATAATGGTTTCCAAAATTAATGTCAAATATTAAATGACATCATGATCAAAATGTGCCATTATAATGTTGGTTGATATCGAAAGTGTCGTATTCTCTTACTAAAATTTTGTAACTTATTAAATTCCAATAATTAGGGTACTAGGAAATGAGAAACGTTTAATATCCGTTGTGTCGTGATGGTTTTTTAAAAGAGTTGTATTCTTTGAAAATGAGTTGAAATAATTGGATCTTCATTGACAAACTTGAAATAATCTAATTCAACAAGTTTCTAGTGTCATTTATCATAGTTTTCGATCTTTCTGTAATGATGAATTTCATATTGTGTGTGCGACAATACCAACACAAAAGCACTAGATCTCATCCAAACTCCAAAGTTAAATGTGTTTGGGCGAGAGTAGTATTAAGATGGGTGACCTCTTGGGAAGTCCTTGTGTTGCACTCTTTTTTACATCATGGTAGGATGGTCTTTTTGTAAATAAAACACACTAAGAGACGACCCTATTACAGATAATGGTTTCCAAAATTAATGTCAAATATTGAAGGACATCATGATCAAAATGTGCCATTATAACGTTGGTTGATATCGAACGAGTCGTATTCTCTTACTAAAATTTTGTAACTTCTTAACTTACAACAATTAGGGTACCAGGAAATGAGAAACGTTTAATATCTGTTGTGTCGTGATGTTTTTTTAAAAGGGTTGTATTCTTTGAAAATTAGGTGAAATAATTGGATCTTCATTGACAAACCTTAAATAATCTAATTCAACAACTTTCTAGTGTCAATTATCATAGTTTTCGATCTTTCTGTAATGATGAATTTCATGTAGTGTGTGCGACCATACCAAGACAAAAGCACTGGATCTCATCAGAACTCCAAAGTTAAATGTGTTTGGGCGAGAGTAGTACTAAGATGGGTGACCTCTTGGGAAGTCCTTGTGTTGCACTCTTTTTTGCATCATGATAGGATGGTCTTTTTGTAAATCAAACACACACTAAGAGACGACCCTATTATTGATAATGGTTTCCAAAATTAATGTCAAATATTGAATGACATCATGATCAAAATATGCCATTATAACGTTGGTTGATATCGAAAGAGTCGTATTCTCTTACTAAAATTTTGTAACTTCTTAACTTACAACAATTAGGGTATCAGGAAATGAGAAACGTTTAATATCTGTTGTGTCGTGATGTTTTTTTAAAACGGTTGTATTCTTTGAAAATGAGTAGAAATAATTGGATCTTCATTGACAAACCTTAAATAATCTAATTCAACAACTTTCTAGTGTCAATTATCATACTTTTCGATCTTTTTGTAATGATGAATTTAATATTGTGTGTGCGACCATACTGATACAAAAACGCTGGATCTCATTAGAACTCCAAAGTTAAATGTGTTTGGGCGAGAGTAGTACTAAGATGGCTGACCTCTTGGGAAGTCCTTGTGTTGCACTCTTTTTTGCATCATGGTAGGATGGTCTTTATGTAAATCAAACACACACTAAGAGACGACCCTATTGTTGATAATTGTTTCCAAAATTAATGTCAAATATTGAATGACATCATGATCAAAATATGCCATTACAACGTTGGTTGATATCGAAAGAGTCGTATTCTCTTACTAAAATTTTGTAACTTCTTAACTTACAACAATTAGGGTACCAGGAAATGAGAAACGTTTAATATCTGTTGTGTCGTGATGTTTTTTTAAAACGGTTGTATTCTTTGAAAATGAGTAGAAATAATTGGATCTTCATTGACAAACCTGTAATAATCTAATTCAACCACTTTCTAGTGTCAATTATCATAGTTTTCGATCTTTCTGTAATGATGAATTTCATGTTGTGTGTGCGACCATACCAACACAAAAGCACTGGATCTCATCAGAACTTCAAAGTTAAATGTGTTTGGGCGAGAGTAGTACTAAGAAGGGTGACCTCTTGGGAAGTCCTTGTGTTGCACTCTTTTTTGCATCATGATAGGATGGTCTTTTTGTAAATCAAACACACTCTAGGAGACGACCCTATTATTGATAATGGTTTCCAAAATTAATGTCAAATATTGAATGACATCATGATCAAAATGTGCCATTATAACGTTGGTTGATATCGAAAGAGTCGTATTCTCTTACTAAAATTTTTTAACTTCTTAACTTCCAACAATTAGGGTACCAGGAAATGAGAAACGTTTAATGTATGTTGTGTCGTGATGTTTTTTAAAAGGGTTGTATTCTTTGAAAATGAGTTGAAATAATTGGATCTTCATTGACAAACCTTAAATAATCTAATTCAACAACTTTCTAGTGTCAATTATCATAGTTTTCGATCTTTCTGTAATGATGAATTCAATATTATGTGTGCTACCATACCGACACAAAAGCACTCGATCTCATTAGAACTCCAAAGTTAAATGTGTTTGGGCGAGAGTAGTACTAAGATGGGTGACCTCTTCGGAAGTCCTTTTGTTGCACTCTTTTTTGCATCATGGTAGGATGGTCTTTTTGTAAATCAAACACACACTAAGATACGACCCTATTGTTGATAATGGTTTTCAAAATTAATGTCAAATATTGAATGACATCATGATCAAAATGTGCCATTATAACGTTGGTTGATATCGATAGAGTCGTATTCTCTTACTAAAATTTTTTAACTTCTTAACTTCCAACAATTAGGGTACCAGGAAATGAGAAACGTTCAATATATGTTGTGTCGTGATGTTTTTTTAAAAGGGTTGTATTCTGTGAAAATGAGTTGAAATAATTGGATCTTCATTGACAAACCTTAAATAATCTAATTCAACAACTTTCTAGTGTCAATTATCATAGTTTTCGATCTTTCTGTAATGATGAATTTCATGTAGTGTGTGCGACCATACCAACACAAAAGCACTGGATATCATCAAAACTCCAAAGTTAAATGTGTTTGGGCGAGAGTAGTACTAAGATGGGTGACCTCTTGGGAAGTCCTTGTGTTGCACTCTTTTTTGCATCATGATAGGATGGTCTTTTTGTAAATCAAACACACACTAAGAGACGACCCTATTATTGATAATGGTTTCCAAAATTAATGTCAAATATTGAATGACATCATGATCAAAATGTGCCATTATAACGTTGGTTGATATCGAACGAGTCGTATTCTCTTACTAAAATTTTGTAACTTCTTAACTTACAATAATTAGGGTACCAGGAAATGAGAAACGTTTAATATCTGTTGTGTCGTGATGTTTTTTTAAAAGGGTTGTATTCTTTGAAAATGAGTTGAAATAATTGGATCTTCATTGACAAACCATAAATAATCTAATTCAACAACTTTCTACTGTCAATTATCATAGTTTTCGATCATTCTGTAATGATGAATTTCATGTTCTATGTGCGACCATACCAACACAAAAGCACTGGATCTCATCAGAACTCCAAAGTTAAATGTTTTTGGGCGAGAGTAGTACTAAGATGGGTGACCTCTTAGGAAGTCCTTATGTTGCACTCTTTTTTGCATCATGATAGGATGGTCTTTTTGTAAATGAAAAACACACTAAGAGACGACCCTATTATTGATAATGGTTTCCAAAATTAATGTCAAATATTGAATGACATCATGATCAAAATGTGCCATTATAACGTTGGTTGATATCGAAAGAGTCGTATTCTCTTACTAAAATTTTTTAACTTCTTAACTTCCAACAATTAGGGTACCAGGAGATGAGAAACGTTTAATATATGTTGTGTCGTGATGTTTTTTTAAAAGGGTTGTATTCTTTGAAAATGAGTTGAAATAATTGGATCTTCATTGACAAACCTTAAATAATCTAATTCAACAACTTTCTAGTGTCAATTATCATAGTTTTCGATCTTTCTGTAATGATGAATTTCATGTTGTGTGTGCGACCATACCAACACAAAAGCACTGGATTTCATCAGAACTTCAAAGTTAAATGTGTTTGGGCGAGAGTAGTACTAACATGGGTGACCTCTTGGGAAGTCCTTGTGTTGCACTATTTTTTGCATCATGATAGGATGGTCTTTTTGTAAATCAAACACACACTAAGAGACGACCCTATTATTGATAATGGTTTCCAAAATTAATGTGAAATATTGAATGACATCATGATCAAAATGTGCCATTATAACGTTGGTTGATATCGAAAGAGTCGTATTCTCTTACTAAAATTTTTTAACTTCTTAACTTCCAACAATTAGGGTACTAGGAGATGAGAAACGTTTAATATATGTTGTGTCGTGATGTTTTTTTAAAAGGGTTGTATTCTTTGAAAATGAGTTGAAATAATTGGATCTTCATTGACAAACCTTAAATAATCTAATTCAACAACTTTCTAGTGTCAATTATCATAGTTTTCGATCTTTCTGTAACGATGAATTTCATGTTGTGTGTGGGACCATACCAACACAAAAGCACTGGATTTCATCAGAAGTCCACTGCTAAAGGTGTTTGGGCGAGAGTAGTACTAAGATGGGTGACCTCTTGGGAAGTCCTTGTGTTGCACTCTTTTTTGCATCATGATAGGATGCTCTTTTTGTAAATCAAACACACACTAAGAGACGACCCTATAATTGATAATTGTAGGGTTGTATTCTTTGAAAATGAGTTGAAATAATTGGATCTTCATTGACAAACCTTAAATAATCTAATTCAACAAGTTTCTAGTGTCAATTATCATACTTTTCGATCTTTCTGTAATGATGAATTTAATATTGTGTGTGCGACCATACCGATACAAAAACGTTGGATCTTTTTAGAACTCCATAGTTAAATGTGTTTGGGCAAGAGTAGTACTAAGATGGGTGACCTCTTGGGAAGTCCTTGTGTTGCACTCTTTTTTACATCATGGTAGGATGGTCTTTTTGTAAATCAAACACACACTAAGAGACGACCCTATTGTTGATAATTGTTTCCAAAATTAATGTCAAATATTAAATGACATCATGATCAAAATGTGACGTTATAACGTCGGTTGATATCGAAAGGGTCGTATTCTCTTACTAAAATTTTGTAACTTCTTAAATTCTAACAATTAGGGTACAAGGAAATGAGAAACGTTTAATATCCGTTGTGTCGTGATGTTTTTTTAAAGGAGTTGTATTCTTTGAAAATGAGTTGAAATAATTGGATCTTCATTGACAAATCTGAAATAATCTAATTCAACAAGTTTCTAGTGTCAATTATCATAGTTTTCGATCTTTCTGTAATGATGAATTTCATATTGTGTGTGCGACCATACCAACACAAAAGCACTGGATCCCATCCAAACTCCAAAGTTAAATGTGTTTGGGCGAGAGTAGTATTAAGATGGGTGACCTCTTGAAAGTCCTCGTGTTGCACTCTTTTTTACATCATGGTAGGATGGTGTTTTTGTAAATCAAACACACACTAAGAGACGACCCAATTATAGATAATGGTTTCCAAAATTAATGTCAAATATTGAATGACATCATGATCAAAATGTGCCATTATAACGTTGGTTGATATCGAAAGAGTCGTATTCTCTTACTAAAATTTTGTAACTTCTTAACTTACAACAATTAGGGTACTAGGAAATGAGAAACGTTTAATATCTGTTGTGTCGTGATGTTTTTTTAAAAGGGTTGTATTCTTTGAAAATGAGTTGAAATAATTGGATCTTCATTGACAAACCTTAAATAATCTAATTCAACAACTTCCTAGTGTCAATTATCATAGTTTTCGATCTTTCTATAATGATGAATTTCATGTTGTGTGTGCGACCATACCAACACAAAAGCACTGGATCTCATCAGAACTTTAAAGTTAAATGTGTTTGGGCGAGAGTAGTACTAAGATGGGTGACCTCTTAGGAAGTCCTTGTGTTGCACTCTTTTTTGCATTATGATAGGATGGTCCTTTTGTAAATCAAACACACACTAAGAGACAACCCTATTATTGATAATGGTTTCCAAAATTAATGTCAAATATTGAATGACATCATGATCAAAATGTGCCATTATAACGTTGGTTGATATCGAAAGAGTCGTATTCTCTTACTAAAATTTTTTAACTTCTTAACTTCCAACAATTAGGGTACCAGGAGATGAGAAACGTTTAATATATGTTGTGTCGTGATGTTTTTTTAAAAGGGTTGTATTCTTTGAAAATGAGTTGAAATAATTGGATCTTCATTGACAAACCTTAAATAATCTAATTCAACAACTTTCTAGTGTCAATTATCATAGTTTTCGATCTTTCTGTAATGATGAATTTCATGTTGTGTGTGCGACCATACCAACACAAAAGCACTGGATCTCATCAGAACTCCAAAGTTAAATGTGTTTGGGCGAAAGTAGTACAAAGATGGGTGACCTCTTAGGAAGTCCTTATGTTGCACTCTTTTTTGCATCACGATAGGATGGTCATTTTGTAAATCAAAAACACACTAAGAGACGACCCTATTATTGATAATGGTTTCCAAAATTAATGTCAAATATTGAATGACATCATGATCAAAATGTGCCATTATAACGTTGGTTGATATCGAAAGAGTCGTATTCTCTTACTAAAATTTTTTAACTTCTTAACTTCCAACAATTAGGGTACCAGGAGATGAGAAACGTTTAATATATGTTGTGTCGTGATGTTTTTTTAAAAGGGTTGTATTCTTTGAAAATGAGTTGAAATAATTGGATCTTCATTGACAAACCTTAAATAATCTAATTCAACAACTTTCTAGTGTCAATTATCATAGTTTTCGATCCTTTTCTAATGATGAATTTCATGTAGTGTGTGCGACCATACCAACACAAAAGCACTAGATCTCATCAGAACTCCAAAGTTAAATTTGTTTGGGCGAGAGTAGTACTAAGATGGGTGACCTCTTGGGAAGTCCTTGTGTTGCACTCTTTTTTGCATCATGATAGGATGGTCTTTTTGTAAATCAAACACACACTAAGAGACGACCCTATTATTGATAATGGTTTCCAAAATTAATGTCAAATATTGAATGACATCATGATCAAAATGTGCCATTATAACGTTGGTTGATATCAAACGAGTCGTATTCTCTTACTAAAATTTTGTAACTTCTTAACTTACAACAATTAGGGTACCAGGAAATGAGAAACGTTTAATATCTGTTGTGTCGTGATGTTTTTTTAAAAGGGTTGTATTCTTTGAAAATGAGTTGAAATAATTGGATCTTCATTGACAAACCTTAAATAATCTAATTCAACAACTTTCTAGTGTCAATTATCATAGTTTTCGATCTTTCTATAATGATGAATTTCATGTTGTGTGTGCGACCATACCAACACAAAAGCACTGGATCTCGTCAGAACTCTAAAGTTAAATGTGTTTGGGCGAGAGTAGTACTAAGATGGGTGACCTCTTGGGAAGTCCTTGTGTTGCACTCTTTTTTGCATTATGATAGGATGGTCCTTTTGTAAATCAAACCCACACTAAGAGACAACCCTATTATTGATAATGGTTTCCAAAATTAATGTCAAATATTGAATGACATCATGATCAAAATGTGCCATTATAACGTTGGTTGATATCGAAAGAGTCGTATTCTCTTACTAAAATTTTGTAACTTCTTAACTTACAACAATTAGGGTACCAGGAAATGAGAAACGTTTAATATCCGTTGTGTCGTGATGTTTTTTTAAAAGAGTTCTATTCTTTGAAAATGAGTTGAAATAATTAGATCTTCATTGACAAACCATAAATAATCTAATTCGACAAGTTTCTAGTGTCAATTATCATAGTTTTCGATCTTTCTGTAATGATGAATTTCATATTGTGTGTGCGACCATACCAACACAAAAGCACTGGATCTCATCAGAACTCCAAAGTTAAATGTGTTTGGGCGAGAGTAGTACTAAAATGGGTGACCTCTTGGGAAGTCCTTGTGTTGCACTCTTTTTTGCATCATGGTAGGATGATCTTTTTGTAAATCAAACACACACTAAGAGACGACCCTATTGTTGATAATGGTTTCCAAAATTAATGTCAAATATTAAATGACATCATGATCAAAATGTGCCATTATAACGTTGGTTGATATCGAAAGGGTTGTATTCTCTCACTAAAATTTTGTAACTTCTTAACTTCCAACAATTAGGGTACGAGGAAATGAGAAACGTTTAATATCCGTTGTGTCGTGATGTTTTTTTAAAAGAGTTGTATTCTTTGAAAATGAGTTGAAATAGTTGGATCTTCATTGACAAACCTTAAATAATCTAATTCAACAAGTTTCTAGTGTCAATTATCATAGTTTTCGATCTTTCTGTAATGATGAATTCAATATTGTGTGTGCGACCATACCAACACAAAAGCACTGGATCTCATCAAAACTTCAAAGTTAAATGTGTTTGGGCGAGTGTAGTACTAAGATGGGTGACCTCTTGGGAAGTCCATGTGTTGCACTCCTTTTTGCATCATGGTAGGATGGTCTTTTTGTAAATCAAACACATACTAAGAGACGACCCTATTATTGATAATGGTTTCCAAAATTAATGTCAAATATTGAATGACATCATGATCAAAATGTGCCATTATAACGTTGGTTGATATCGAAAGAGTCGTATTCTCTTACTAAGATTTTGTAACTTCTTAACTTCCAACAAATTGGGTACCAGGAAATGAGAAACGTTTAATATCTGTTGTGTCGTGATGTTTTTTTAAAAGGGTTGTATTCTTTGAAAATGAGTTGAAATAATTGGATCTTCATTGACAAACCTTAAATAATCTAATTCAACAAGTTTCTAGTGTCAATTATCATAGTTTTCGATCTTTCTATAATGATGAATTGAATATTGTTTATGCAACCATATCAACACAAAAGCATTGGATCTCATCAGAACTTCAAAGTTAAATGTGTTTGGGCGAGAGTAGTACTAAGATGGGTGGCCTCTTGGGAAGTCCTTGTGTTGCACTCTTTTTTGCATCATGGTAGGATGGTCTTTTTGTAAATCAAACACACTCTAAGAGACGACCCTATTATTGATAATGGTTTCCAAAATTAATGTCAAGTATTGAATGACATCATGATCAAAATGTGCCATTATAACGTTGGTTGATATCGAAAGAGTCGTATTGTCTTACTAAAATTTTGTAACTTCTTAACTTCCAACAATTAGGGTACCAGGAAATGAGAAACGTTTAATATCTGTTGTGTCGTGATGTTTTTTTAAAAGGGTTGTATTCTTTGAAAATGAGTTGAAATAATTAGATCTTCATTGACAAACCGTAAATAATCTAATTCGACAAGTTTCTAGTGTCAATTATCATAGTTTTCGTTCTTTCTGTAACGATGAATTTCATATTGTGTGTGCGACCATACCAACACAAAAGCACTGGATCTCATCAGGACTCCAAAGTTAAATGTGTTTGGGTGAGAGTAGTACTAAGATGGGTGACCTCTTGGGAAGTCCTTGTGTTGCACTCCTTTTTGCATCATGGTAGGATGGTCTTTTGTAAATCAAACACACACTAAGAGACGACCCTATTACTGATAATGGTTTCCAAAATTAATGTCAAATATTGAATGACATAATGATCAAAATGTTCTACTATAACGGTGGTTGATATCGAAAAGTTTGTATTCTATTACTAAAATTTTGTAACATCTTAACTTACAACAATTAGAGTACGAGGAAATGAGAAACGTTTAATATCCGTTGTGTCGTGATGTTATTTTAAGAGAGTTGTAATCATTGCAAATGAGTTGAAATAATTGAATCTTCATTTACAAACTTTAAATAATCTAATTCAACAACATTCTAGTGTGAATTATCAATGTTTTCGATCTTTCTATAATGATAAATTTTAAAATGTGTGTGCGACCATACCAACACAAAAGCACTGGATCTCATTAGAACTTCAAAGTTAAAGGTGTTTGGGTGAGAGTAGCACTAAGATGGGTGACCTCTTGGGAAGTCCTTGTGTTGCACTCTTTTTTGCATCATGGTAGGATGATCTTTTTGTAAATCAAGCACACAGTAAGAGACGACCCTATTATTGACAATGGTTTCCAAAATTAATGTCATATATTGAACGACACAATGATCAAAATGTTCCATTATAAAGGTGGTTGATATCGAAAGGGCTGTATTCTATTACTAAAATTTTGTAACATCTTAACTTACAACAATTAGAGTACTAGGAAATGAGAAACGTTTGATATCCGTTGCGTCGTGATGTTATTTTAAGAGGGTTGTAATCATTGCAAATGAGTTGAAATAATTGGATCTTCATTTACAAACTTCAAATAATCTAATTCAACAACTTTCTAGTGTGAATAATCAATGTTTTCGATCTTTCTATAATGATAAATTTCAAAATGTGTGTGCAACCATACCAACACAAAAGCACTGGATCTCATTAGAACTTCAAAGTTAAAGGTGTTTGGGTGAGAGTAGCATTAAGATGGGTGACCTCTTGGGAAGTCCTTGTGTTGCACTCTTTTTTGCATCATGGTAGGATGGTCTTTTTTTAAATCAAACACACACTAAGAGACGACCCTATTATTGATAACGGTTTCCAAAATTAATGTCAAATATTAAATGACATCATGATCAAAATGTGCCATTATAACGTTGGTTGATATCGAAAGGGTCGTATTCTCTCACTAAAATTTTGTAACTTCTTAACTTCCAACAATTAGGGTACTAGGAAATGAGAAACGTTTAATATCCGTTGTGTCGTGATGTTTTTTTAAAAGAGTTGTATTCTTTGAAAATGAGTTGAAATAATTGGATCTTCATTGACAAACCTTAAATAATCTAATTCAACAAGTTTCTAGTGTCAATTATCATAGTTTTCGATCTTTCTATAATGATGAATTCAATATTATATGTGCGACCATATCAACACAAAAGCACTGGATCTTAGCAGAACTCTAAAGTTAAACGTGTTTGGCGAGAGTAGTACTAAGATGGGTGACTTCTTGGGAAGTCTTTGCGTTGCGCATCTTTATGCATCATTGTAGGATGGTCTTTTTGTAAATCAAACACACACTAAGAGACGACCCTATTATTCACAATGGTTTCCAAAATTAATGTCATATATTGAATGACATAATGATCAAAATGTTCCATTATAATGGTGGTTGATATCGAAACAGTTGTATTCTATTACTAAAATTTTGTAACATCTTAACTTACAACAATTAGAGTAATAGGAAATGAGAAACGTTTAATATCCGTTGTGTCGTGATGTTATTTTAAGAGAGTTGTAATCATTGCAATTGAGTTGAAATAATTGGATCTTCATTTACAAACTTTAAATAATCTAATTCAAGAACTTTCTAGTGTGAATAATCAATGTTTTCGATCTTTCTGTTATGATAAATTTCGAAATGTGTGTGGGACCATACCAACACAAAAGCACTGGATCTCGTCAGAACTCCAAAGTTAAAGGTGTTTGGGCGAGAGTAGTACTAAGATGGGTCACCTCTTGGGAAGTCCTTGTGTTGCACTCTTTTTTGCATCATGTTAGGATGGTCTTTTTGTAAATCAAACATACACTAAGAGACGACCCTATTATTGATAACGGTTTCCAAAATTAATGTCATATATTGAATGACATAATCTTCAAAATGTTCCATTATAACGGTGGTTGATATCGAAAGGTTTGTATTCTATTACTAAAATTTTGTAACATCTTAACTTACAAAAATTAGAGTACCAGGAAATGAGAAACGTTTAATATCCAATGTGTCGTGATGTTATTTTAAGAGAGTTGTAATCATTGCAAATGAGTTGAAATAATTGAATCTTCATTTACAAACTTTAAATAATCTAATTCAACAACTTTTTAGTGTGAATTATCATAGTTTTCTATCTTTCTGTAATGATGAATTTAATAATTTGTATTCAACCATACCAACACAAAAGTACTGGATCTCATCAGAACTTTAAAGTTAAATGTGTTTAGGCAAGAGTAGTACTAGGATGGGTGACCTGTTGGGAAGTCTTTGTGTTGCACTCCTTTCTGCATCATGATAGGACGGTATTTTTCTAAATCAAATACACACTAAGAGACAACCCTATTATTGATAATGGTTTCCAAAATTAATGTCATATATTGAATGACATCATGATCAAAATGTTCCATTATAACATTGGTTGATATCGAAAGGGTCATATTCTCTAGCTAAAATTTTGTAACTTCTTAACTTCCAACAATTAGGGTACCATGAAATGCGAAACATTTAATATCCGTTGTGTCGTGACGTTTTTTTAAAAGAGTTGTAATCTTTGAAAATGAGTTGAAATAATTGGATCTTCATTGACAAACCTTAAATAATCTAATTTAACAAGTTTCTATTGTCAATTATCATAGTTTTCGATCCTTATGTAATGACAAATTTAGAAATATGTGTGCGACCATACCAACACAAAAGCTCTCGATTTCATCAGAACTTCGAAGTTAAATGTGTTTAGGCGAGAATAGTACTAAGATGGGTGACCTCTTGGGAAGTCCTTGTGTCGCACTCCTTTTTGCATCATGGTAGGATGGTCTTTTTGTAAATCAAACACTCACTAAGAGACGACCCTATTATTGATAATGGTTTCCAAAATTAATGTCAAATATTGAATGACATCATGATCAAAATGTTCTATTATAACGTTGGTTGATATCGAAAGGGTCGTATTCTCTTACTAAAATTTTATAACTTCTTAACTTCCAACAATTAGGGTACCATGAAATGCGAAACGTTTTATATCCGTTGTGTCGTGATGTTTTTTTAAAAGGGTTGTAATCTTTGAAAATGAGTTGAAATAATTGGATCTTCATTGACAAACCTTTAATAATCTAATTTAACAAGTTTCTATTGTCAATTATCATAGTTTTAGATCTTTTTGTTACGACAAATTTAGAAATATGTGTGCGACCATACCAACGCAAAAGCATTGGATTTCATCAGAACATCAAAGTTAAATGTGTTTGGGCGAGAGTAGTACTAAGGTGGGTGACCTCTTGGGAAGTCCTTGTGTTGCACTCCTTTTTGCATCATGGTAGGACGTTATTTTTGTAAATCAAATACACACTAATAGACGACCTTATTATTGATAATGGTTTCCAAAATTAATGTCATATATTGAATGACATCATGATCAAAATGTTCCATTATAACGTTGGTTGATATCGAAAGGGTCGTATTCTCTTACTAAAATTTTGTAACTTCTTCACTTCCAACAATTAGGGTACCATGAAATGCGAAACGTTTAATATCCGTTGTGTCGTGATGTTTTTTTAAAAGAGTTGTAATCTTTTAAAATGAGTTGAAATAATTGGATCTTCATTGACAAACCTTAAATAATCTAATTCAACAAGTTTCTAGTGTCAATTATCATAGTTTTCAATCTTTCCATAATGACAAATTTAGAAATGTGTGTGCGACCATTCCAACATTAAAGTATTGGATCTCATCAGAATTCCAAAGTTAAATGTGTTTGGGCGAGAGTAGCACGAAGATGGGTGACCTCTTGGGAAGTCTTTGTGTCGCACTACTTTTTGCATCATCGTAGGGAGGTCTTTCGGTAAATCAAACACTCACTAAGAGACGACCCTATTACTAACAATGGTTTCCAAAATTAATTTCAAATATTGAATGACATCATGATTAAAATGAGAAACGTTTAATATCCGTTGTATCGTGATGTTATTTTAAGAGAGTTGTAATCATTGCAAATGAGTTGAAATAATTGAATCTTCATTTACAAACTTTAAATAATCTAATTCAACAACTTTCTAGTGTGAATTATCAATGTTTTCCATCTTTCTGTAATGATAAATTTCGAAATGTGTGTGTGACCATACGAACACAAAAGCACTGGATGTCATCAAAACTCCAAAGTTAAATGTGTTATTAATTTTTTTGATCTTTATGTAATGATAAATTTAGAAATGTGTGTGCGACCGTACCAACACCAAAGCACTAGATTTCATCAAAACTTCAAAGTTAAATGTGTTTGTGCGAGAGTAGTACTAAGATGGGTGACCTCTTGGAAAGTCCTTGTGTTGCACTCCTTTTTGCATCATGGTAGGACGGTATTTTTGTAAATCAAATACACACTACGAGACGACCCTATTATTGATAATGGTTTCCAAAATTAATGTCAAATATTGAATGACATCATGTTCAAAAGGTTCCATTATAACGGTGGTTGATATCGAAAGGGTTGTATTCTATTACTAAAATTTTGTAACATCTTAACTTACAACAATTAGAGTACCAGGAAATGAGAAACGTTTAATATCCGTTGTGTCGTGATGTTATTTTGAGAGAGTTGTAATCATTGGAAATGAGTTGAATTAATTGGATCTTCATTGACAAACCTTAAATAATCTAATTCAACAAGTTTCTAGTGTCAATTACCGTAGTTTTCGATCTTTCTGTAATGATGAATTTAAGTTTGTGTGTGTGACCATACCAACACAAAAGCACTGGATCTAATCAAAACTCCAAAGTTAAATGTGTTTGGGCGAGAGTAGTACTAAGATGGGTGACCTCTTCGGAAGCCCTTGTGTTGCATAGCTTTTTGCATCATGGTTGGATGCTCTTTTTGTAAGTCAAACACACACTAAGAGACGACCCTATTATTGATAATGGTTTCTAAAATTAATGCCATATATTGAATGACATAATGATCAAAATGTTCCATTATAACGGTGGTTGATATCGAAAGGGTTGTATTCTATTACTAAAATTTTCTAACATCTTAACTTACAACAATTAGAGTACGAGGAAATGAGAAACGTTTAATATCAGTTGTGTCGTGATGTGATTTTATGAGAGTTGTAATCATTGCAAATGAGTTGAAATAATTGGATCTTCATTTACAAACTTTAAATAATCTAATTCAACAAGTTTCTAGTGTCAATTATCAATGTTTTCGATCTGTCTGTAATGATAAATTTAAAAATCTGTGTGCGACCATACCAACACAAAAGCACTGGATCTCATCAAAACTCCAAAGTAAATTGTGTTTGTGCGAGAGTAGTGCTAAGATGTGTGACCTCTTGGGAAGTCCTTGTGTTGCACTCCTTTTTGAATCATGGTAGCGAGGTCTTTTTGTAAATCAAACACTCACTAAGAGACGACCCTATTGTTGATAATGGTTTCCAAAATTAATGTCAAATATTGAATGACATCATGATAAAAATGTTCTATTATAACGGTGGTTGATATCGAAAGGGTTGTATTCTATTACTAAAATTTTGTAACATCTTAACTTACAACAATTAGAGTACTAGGAAATGAGAAACGTTTAATATCCGTTGTGTCGTGATGTTATTTTAAGAGAGTTGTAATCATTGCAAATGAGTTGAAATAATTGCATCTTCATTTACAAACTTTAAATAATCTAATTCAACAAGTTTCTAGTGTCAATTATCAATGTTTTCGATCTATCTGTAATGATAAATTTAATAATCAATGTGTGACCGTACCAACACAAAAGCATTGAATTTCATTAGAACTCCAATGTTAAATGTGTTTGGGCGAGAGTAGTACTAAGATAGGTGATCTCTTGGGAAGTCCTTATGTTGCACTTCTTTTTGCATTATGGTAGTATGGTATTTTTGTAAATCAAATACACACTATGAGACGACCCTATTATTGATAATGGTTTCCAAAATTAATGTCATATATTGAATGACATCATGATCAAAATGTTCCATTATAACGGTGGTTGATATCGAAAGGGTTGTATTTTATTACTAAAATTTTGTAACATCTTAACTTACAACGATTAGAGTACCAGGAAATGAGAAACGTTTAATATCCGTTGTGTCGTGACGTTATTTTAAGAGAGTTGTAATCATTGCAAATGAGTTGTAATAATTGGATCTTCATTTACAAACTTTAAATAATCTAATTCAACAACTTTCTAGTGTGAATTATCAATGTTTTCGACCTGTCTATAATGATAAATTTAGAAATGTGTGTGCGACCATACCAACACAAAAGCATTGGACCTTATCAGAACTATAAAGTTAAATGTGTTTGGGCGTGAGTAGTACTATGATGGGTGTCCTCTTGGGAAGTCCTTGTGTTGCACTCCTTTTTGCATCATGGTAGGGTGGCCTTTTGTAAATCAAACAATCACTAAGAGCCGACCCTATTATTGATAATGGTTTCCAAAATTAATGTCAAATATTGATTGACATCATGATCAAAATGTGCCATTATAACGTTGGTTGATATCGAAAGGGTCGTATTCTCTTAATAAAATTTTGTAACTTCTTAACTTCCAACCATTAGGGTACCATGAAATGCGAAACGTTTAATATCTGTTGTGTCGTGATGTTTTTTTAAAAGAGTTGTAATCTTTGAAAATGAGTTGAAATAATTGGATCTTCATTGACAAACCTTAAATAATCTAATTCAACAACTTTCTAGTGTCAATTATCATAGTTTTCGATCTTTCTGTAATGACAAATTTAGAGATGTGTGTGCAACCATACCAACACAAAAACACTAGATCTCATCAGATCTCCAAAGTTAAATGTGTTTGGGCGAGAGTAGTACTAAGATGGGTGACCTCTTGGGAAGTCCTTGTGTTGCACTACTTTTTGCATCATGGTAGGGAGGTCTTTTTGTAAATCAAACATCACTAAGAGACGACCCTATTATTGATAATGGTTTCCAAAATTAATGTCAAATATTAAATGACATCATGATCAAAATGTTCCTTTATAACGGTGGTTGATATCGAAAGGGTTGTATTCTATTATTAAAATTTTGTAACATCTTAACTTACAACAATTAGAGTACCAGGAAATGAGAAACGTTTAATATCCGTTGTGTCGTGATGTTATTTTCAGAGAGTTGTAATAATTGGAAATGAGTTGAAATAATTGGATCTTCATTGACAAACCTTAAATAATCTAATTCAACAAGTTTCTAGTGTCAATTATCATAGTTTTCGATCTTTCTGTAATGATGAATTTAATATTATGTGTGCGACCATACCAACACAAAAGCACTGGATCTCATCAGAACTACAAAGTTAAATGTGTTTTGGCGAGAGTAGTACTAAAATGGGTGACCTCTTGGGAAGTCCTTGTGTTGCACTCCTTTTTGCATCATGGTAGGATGGTCTTTTTGTAAATCAAACACACACTAAGAGACGACCCTATTATTGTTAATGGTTTCCAAAATTAGTGTCATATATTGAATGACATAATGATCAAAATGTTCCATTATAACGGTGGTTGATATCGAAAGGTTTGTATTCTATTACTAAAATTTTGTAACGTCTTAACTTACAACAATTAGAGTACCAGGAAATGAGAAACGTTTAATATCCGTTGTGTCGTGATGTTTTTTTAAGAGAGTTGTAATCATTGCAAATGAGTTGAAATAAATGGATCTTCTTTTACAAGCTTTAAATAATCTAATTCAACAATTTTATAGTGTGAATTATCAAAAATTTTGATCTTTCTATAATGACAAATTTAGAAATGTGTGTGCGACCATACCAATACAAAAACATTGGATCTCATCAGGACTCCAAAGTTAAATGTGTTTGGGCGAGAGTAGTACTAAGATGGGTGACCTCTTGGGAAGTCCTTGTGTTGCACTCCTTTTTGCATCATGGTAGGATGGTCTTTTTGTAGATCAAACACACACTAAGAGACGACCCTATTATTGATATCGGTTTCCAAAATTAAAGTCAAATGTTGAATGACAACATGATCAAAATGTGCCATTATAACGTTGGTTGATATCGAAAGGGTAGTATTCTCTTACTAAAATTTTGTAACATCTTAACTTACAACAATTAGAGTACCATGAAATGAGAAACGTTTAATATCCGTTGTGTCGTGATGTTTTTTTAAGAGAGTTGTAATCATTGCAAATGAGTTGAAATAAATGGATCTTCATTTACAAACTTTAAATAATCTAATTCAACAAGTTTCTAGTGTTAATTATCATACTTTTCGATCTTTCTGTAATGACAAATTTAGAAATGTGTGTGCGGCCATACCGACACCAAAGCACGGGATCTCATTAGAAGACCAAAGTTAAATGTGTTTGGGCGAGAGTAGTACTAAGATGGGTGACCTCTTGGGAAGTCCTTGTGTTGCAATTCAACAACTTTCTAGAGTGAATTATCATAGTTTTCGATCTTTCTGTAACGACAAATTTAGAAATGAGTGTGCGACCATACCAACACAAAGGCACTGGCTCTCATGGTAGGATGGCCTTTTGTAAATCAAACACTCACTAAGAGACGACCCTATTATTGATAATGGTTTCCAAAATTAATGTCAAGTATTGAATGACATCATGATCAAAATGAGCCATTATAATGTTGGTTGATATCGAAATGGTTGTATTCTATTACTAAAGTTTTGTAACATCTTAACTTACAACAATTAGAGTACCAGGAAATGAGAAACGTTTAATATCCGTTGTGTCGTGATGTGATTTTAAGAGAGTTGTAATCATTGCGAATGAGTTGAAATAATTGGATCTTCATTTACAAACTTTAAATAATCTAATTCAACAAGTTTCTAGTGTCAATTATCAATGTTTTCGATCTATCTGTAATGATAAATTTAAAAATCTGTGTGCGACCATACCAACACAAAAGCACTGGATCTCATCAAAACTCCAAAGTAAATTGTGTTTGTGCGAGAGTAGTGCTAAGATGTGTGACCTCTTGGGAAG
Source organism: Cymodocea nodosa (assembly GCA_036874045.1). Lineage (NCBI taxonomy): Eukaryota > Viridiplantae > Streptophyta > Magnoliopsida > Alismatales > Cymodoceaceae > Cymodocea > Cymodocea nodosa. The sequence goes on from CM072335.1 coordinate 10,380,294, forward strand.
TCCTTGTGTTGCACTCCTTTTTGAATCATGGTAGCGATGTCTTTTTGTAAATCAAACACTCACTAAGAGACGACCCTATTATTGATAATGGTTTCCAAAATTAATGTCAAATATTGAATGACATCATGATCAAAATGTTCTATTATAACGGTGGTTGATATCGAAAGGGTTGTATTCTATTACTAAAATTTTGTAACATCTTAACTTACAACAATTAGAGTACTAGGAAATGAGAAACGTTTAATATCCGTTGTGTCGTGATGTTATTTTAAGAGAGTTGTAATCATTGCAAATGAGTTGAAATAATTGCATCTTCATTTACAAACTTTAAATAATCTAATTCAACAAGTTTCTAGTGTCAATTATCAATGTTTTCGATTCATCTGTAATGATAAATTTAAAAATCTATGTGCAACTATACCAACACAAAAGTAGTGGATTTCATCAGAACTTCAAAGTTAAATGTGTTTGGGTGAGAGTAGTACTAAGATGGGTGACCTCTTGAGAAGTACTTGTGCTGCACTCCTTTTTGCATTATGTGGTTAATATCGAAAGGGTTGTATTTTATTACTAAAATTTTGTAACATCTTAACTTACAACGATTAGAGTACTAGGAAATGAGAAACGTTTAATATCTGTTGTGTCGTGACGTTATTTTAAGAGAGTTGTAATCATTGCAAATGAGTTGTAATAATTGGATCTTCATTTACAAACTTTAAATAATCTAATTCAACAACTTTCTAGTGTGAATTATCAATGTTTTCGATCTGTCTATAATGATAAATTTAGAAATGTGTGTGCGACCATACCAACACAAAAGCATTGGACCTTATCAGAACTATAAAGTTAAATGTGTTTGGGCGTGAGTAGTACTAAGATGGGTGTCCTCTTGGGAAGTCCTTGTGTTGCACTCCTTTTTGCATCATCGTAGGGTGGCCTTTTGTAAATCAAACAATCACTAAAAGCCGACCCTATTATTGATAATGGTTTCCAAAATTAATGTCAAATATTGTATGACATCATGATCAAAATGTGCCATTATAACGTTGGTTGATATCGAAAGGGTCGTATTCTCTTACTAAAATTTTGTAACTTCTTAACTTCCAACCATTAGGGTACCATGAAATGCGAAACGTTTAATATCTGTTGTGTCGTGATGTTTTTTAAAAAGAGTTGTAATCTTTGAAAATGAGTTGAAATAATTAGATCTTCATTGACAAACCTTAAATAATCTAAGTCAACAACTTTCTAGTGTCAATTATCATAGTTTTCGATCTTTCTGTAATGACAAATTTAGAGATGTGTGTGCAACCATACCAACACAAAAACACTAGATCTCATCAGATCTCCAAAGTTAAATGTGTTTGGGCGAGAGTAGTACTAAGATGGGTGACCTCTTGGGAAGTCCTTGTGTTGCACTCCTTTTTGCATCATGGTAGGATGGTCTTTTTGTAAATCAAACACACACTAAGAGACGACCCTATTATTGATAATGGTTTCCAAAATTAATGTCAAATATTGAATGACATCATGATCAAAATGTGCCATTATAACGTTGGTTGATATCGAAAGGGTCGTATTCTATTACTAAAATTTTGTAACTTCTTAACTTCCAACAATTAGGGTACCATGAAATGCGAAACGTTTAATATCCGTTGTGTCGTGATGTTTTTTTAAAAGAGTCGTAATCTTTGAAAATGAGTTGAAATAATTGGATCTTCGTTCACAAACTTTAAATAATCTAATTCAACAAGTTTCTAGTGTCAATTATCATAGTTTTCGATCTTTCTGTAATGATGAATTTAATAATGTGTGTGTGACCATACCAGCACAAAAGCGCTGGACCTCATCAGAACTCCAAAGTTAAATGTGTTTGGGCGAGAGTAGTAATAAGGTGGGTGACCTCTTGGGAAGTCCTTGTGTTGCACTACTTTTTGCATCGTGGTAGGGAGGTCTTTTTGTAAATCAAACATCACTAAGAGACGACCCTATTATTGATAATGGTTTCCAAAATTAATGTCAAATATTAAATGACATCATGATCAAAATGTTGCATTATAACGGTGGTTGATATCGAAAGGGTTGTATTTTATTACTAAAATTTTGTAACATCTTAACTTACAACAATTAGAGTACCAGGAAATGAGAAACGTTTAATATCCGTTGTGTCGTGATGTTATTTTCAGAGAGTTGTAATCATTGGAAATGAGTTGAAATAATTGGATCTTCATTGACAAACCTTAAATAATCTAATTCAACAAGTTTCTAGTGTCAATTATCATAGTTTTCGATCTTTCTGTAATGATGAATTTAATATTATGTGTGCGACCATACCAACACAAAAGTACTGGATCTCATTAGAACTACAAAGTTAAATGTGTTTTGGCGAGAGTAGTACTAAAATGGGTGACCTCTTGGGATGTCCTTGTGTTGATATCGAAAGGGTTGTATTCTCTTAATAAAATTTTGTAACTTCTTAACTTCCAACAATTAGGGTACGATGAAATGTGAAACGTTTAATATCCGTTGTATCGTGATGTTTTTTTAAAAGAGTTGTAATTTTTGAAAATAGGTTGAAATAATTGGATATTCATTGACAAACTTTAAGTAATCTAATTCAACAAGTTTTAGTGTCAATTATCATAGTTTTCGATCCTTCTTAACTTACGACAATTACAATACCATGAAATGAGAAACGTTTAATATCGGTTGTGTCGTGATGGTTTTTTAAGAGAGTTGTAATCATTACAAATGAGTTGAAATAAATGGATCTTCTTTTACAAGCTTTAAATAATCTAATTCAACAAGTTTATAGTGTGAATTATCAAAAATTTTGATCTTTCTGTAATGACAAATTTAGAAATGTGTGTGCGACCATACCAACACAAAAACATTGGATCTCATTAGGACTCCAAAGTTAAATGTGTTTGGGCGAGAGTAGTACTAAGATGGGTGACCTCTTGGGAAGTCCTTGTGTTGCACTCCTTTTTGCATCATGGTAGGATGGTCTTTTTGTAAATCAAACACACACTAAGAGACGACCCGATTATTGATATCGGTTTCCAAAATTAAAGTCAAATGTTGAATGACAACATGATCAAAATGTGCCATTATAACGTTGGTTGATATCGAAAGGGTAGTATTCTCTTACTAAAATCTTGTAACATCTTAACTTACAACAATTAGAGTACCATGAAATGAGAAACATTTTATATCCGTTGTGTCGTGATGTTTTTTTAAGAGAGTTGTAATCATTGCAAATGAGTTGAAATAAATGGATCTTCATTTACAAACTTTAAATAATCTAATTCAACAAGTTTCTAGTGTGAATTATCATACTTTTCGATCTTTTTGTAATGACAAATTTAGAAATGTGTGTGCGACCATACCGACACCAAAGCACGGGATCTCATTAGAAGACCAAAGTTAAATGTGTTTGGGCGAGAGTAGTACTAAGATGGGTGACCTCTTGAGATGTCTTTGTGTTGCAATTCAACAAGTTTCTAGAGTGAATTATCATAGTTTTCGATCTTTATGTAATGACAAATTTAGAAATGAGTGTGCGACCATACCAACACAAAGGCACTGGCTCTCATGGTAGGATGGCCTTTTGTAAATCAAACACTCACTAAGAGACGACCCTATTATTGATAATGGTTTCCAAAATTAATGTCAAGTATTGAATGACATCATGATCAAAATGAGCCATTATAACGTTGGTTGATATCGAAAGGGTTGTATTCTATTACTAAAATTTTGTAACATCTTAACTTACGACAATTAGAATACCATGAAATGAGAAACGTTTAATATCCGTTGTGTCGTGATGTTTTTTTAAGAGAGTTGTAATCATTGCAAATGAGTTGAAATAAATGGATATTCATTTACAAACTTTAAATAATCTAATTCAACAAGTTTCTAGTGTGAATTATCATAGTTTTTGATCTTTCTGTATTGACAAATTTAGAAATGTGTGTGCGACCATACCAACACAAAAGCATTGGATCTCGTCAGAACTCCAACGTTAAATGTGTTTGGGCGGGAGTAGTACTAAGATGCGTGACCTCTTGGGAAGTCCTTGTGTTGCACTCCTTTTTGCATCATGGTAGGATGGTCCTTTTGTAAATCGAACACTCACTAAGAGACGACCCTATTATTGATAATGGTTTCCAAAATTAATGTCAAATGTTGAATGACATCATGATCACAATGTGCCATAATAACGTTAGTTGATATCGAAAGGTTTGTATTCTCTTACTAAAATTTTGTAACATCTTAACTTACAACAATTAGAGTACCATGAAATGAGAAACGTTTAATGTCCGTTGTGTCGTGCTGTTTTTTTAAGAGAGTTGTAATCATTGCAAATGAGTTGAAATAATTGGAACTTTATTTACAAACTTTAAATAATCCAATTCAACAAGTTTCTAGAGTGAATTATCATAGTTTTCGATCTTTTTGTAATGACAAATTTAGAAATGTGTGTGCGACCATACCAACACGAAAGCACTGGATCTTGTCAGAACTCTAACGTTAAATGTGTTTGTGCGAGAGTAGTACTAAGATGGGTGACCTCTTGGGAAGTCCTTGTGTTGCACTCCTTTTTGCATCATGGTAGGATGGTCCTTTTGTAAATCGAACACTCACTAAGAGACGACCCTATTATTGATAATGGTTTCCAAAATTAATGTCAAATATTGAATGACATCATGATCAAAATGTGCCGTTATAACGGTGGTTGATATCGAAAGGGTTTTATTCTCTTACTAAAATTTTGTAACATCTTAACTTACAACAATTAGAGTACCATGAAATGAGAAACGTTTAATATCTGGTGTGTCGTGCTATTTTTTTAAGACAGTTGTAATCATTGCAAATGAGTTGAAATAATTGGATATTTATTTACAAACTTTAAATAATGCAATTCAACAAGTTTCTAGTGGAATTATCATAGTTTTCGATCTTTATGTAATGACAAATTTAGAAATGTATTTGCGACCATACCAACACGAAAGCATCGGATCTCATCAGAACTCCAAAGTTAAATGTGTTTGGGCGAGAGTAGTACCTAGATGGGTCACCTCTTGGGAAGTCCTTTTGTTGCACTCCATTTTGCAACATGGTAGGATGGTCTTTTTGTAAATCAAACTCTCACTAAGTGACGACCCTATTATTGATAATGGTTTCCAAAATTAATGACATATATTGAATGACATCATGATCAAAATGTGCCATTATAACGGTGGTTGATATCGAAAGGGTTGTATTCTCTTACTAAAATTTTGTAACATCTTAACTTACAACAATTAGAGTACCATGAAATGAAAAACGTTTAATATATGTTGTGTCGTGCTGTTTTTTTAAGAGAGTTGTAATCATTGTAAATGAGTTGAAATAATTTGTTCTTTATTTACAAACTTTAAATAATCCAATTCAACAAGTTTCTAGTGTGAATTATCATAGTTTTCGATCTTTCTGTAATGACAAATTTAGAAATGTGTGTGCGACCATACCAACACAAAAGCACTAGATCTCATCATAACTCCAAAGTTAAATGTGTTTGGGCGAGAGTAGTGCTAAGATGGGTTGCCTCTTGGGAAATCCTTGTGTTGCACTCCATTTTGCATCATGGTAGGATGGTCTTTTTGCAAATCAAACTCTCACTAAGAGACGACTCCAATATTGATAATGGTTTCAAAAATTAATGACATATATTGAATGACATCATGATCAAAATGTGCCATTATAACGGTGGTCAATATCGAAAGGGTTGTATTCTCTTACTAAAATTTTGGAACATCTTAACTTATAACAATTAGAGTACCATGAAGTGAGAAACGTTTAATATCTGGTTTGTCGTGGTATTTTTTAAGAAAGTTGTAATCAATGCAAATGAGTTGAAATAATTGGATCTTTATTTACAAACTTTAAATAATCCAATTCAACAAGTTTCTAGTGTGAATTATCATAGTTTTCGATCTTTCTGTAATGACAAATTTAGAAATGTGTGTGCGACCATACCAACACAAAAGCACTAGATCTCATCATAACTCCAAAGTTAAATGTGTTTGGGCGAGAGTAGTGCTAAGATGGGTTGCCTCTTGGGAAATCCTTGTGTTGCACTCCATTTTGCATCATGGTAGGATGGTCTTTTTGCAAATCAAACTCTCACTAAGAGACGACTCCAATATTGATAATGGTTTCAAAAATTAATGACATATATTGAATGACATCATGATCAAAATGTGCCATTATAACGGTGGTCAATATCGAAAGGGTTGTATTCTCTTACTAAAATTTTGGAACATCTTAACTTATAACAATTAGAGTACCATGAAGTGAGAAACGTTTAATATCTGGTTTGTCGTGGTATTTTTTAAGAAAGTTGTAATCAATGCAAATGAGTTGAAATAATTGGATCTTTATTTACAAACTTTAAATAATCCAATTCAACAAGTTTCTAGTGTGAATTATCATAGTTTTCGATCTTTCTGTAATGACAAATTTTGAAATGTGCGTGTAACCATACCAACACAAAATCACTGGATCTCATTAGAATTCAAAAGTTAAATGTGTTTGGGCGAGAGTAGTACTAAGATGGGTGACCTCTTGGGAAGTCCTTGTGTTGCACTCCTTTTTTCATCATGGTAGGATGGTCTTTTTGTAAATCAAACTCTCACTAAGAGACGACCCTATTATTGATAATGGTTTCCCAAATTTGTGTCATATATTGAATGACATGATGATCAAAATGTGCCATTATAACGGTGGTTGATATCGAAAGGGTTGTATTCTATTACTAAAATTTTGTAAAATCTTAACTTACAACAATTAGAGTACCATGAAATGAGGAACGTTTAATATCCGTTGTGTCGTGTTTTTTTGAGAGAGTTGAAATTATTGTAAATGAGTTGAAATAATTCGATCTTCATTTACAAACTTTAAATAATCCAATTGAACAAGTTTCTAGTGTGAATTATCATAGTTTTCGATCTTTATGTAATGACAAATTTAAAAATGTGTGCGCGAGCATACCAACACAAAGCACTAGATCTCATCAGAACTCTAAAGTTAAATGTGTTGGGCGAGAGTAGTACTAAGATGGGTCACCTCTTGGGAAGTCCTTTTGTTGCACTCCATTTTGCATCATGGTAGGATGGTCTTTTTGTAATTGAAACTCTCATTAAGAGACGACCCTATTAATGATAATGGTTTCCAAAATTAATGTCATATATTGAATGACATCATGATCAAAATGTGCCATTATAATTGTTGTCGATATCGAAAGGGTTGTATTCTCTTACTAAAATTTTGTTACATCTTAGCTTACAACAATTAGAGTACCATGAAATGAGAAACGTTTAATATCCATTGTGTCGTGATGTTTTTTTGAGGAAGTTGTAATCATTTCAAATGAGTTGAAATAATTGGATCTTCATTTACAAACTTTAAATAAACCAATTCAACAAGTTTTTAGTGTGAATTATCATAGTTTTCGATCTTTCTGTGATGACAAATTTAGAATTGTGTGTGCGAGTGTACCAACACAAAAGCACTGGATCTCATCAGAACTCCAAAGTTAAATGTGTTTGGGCGAGAGTAGTACTAAGATGGGTCACCTCTTGGGAAGTCCTTTTGTTGCACTCCATTTTGCATCATGGTAGGATGGTCTTTTTGTAAATGAAACTCTCACTAAGAGACGACCCTATTAATGATAATGGTTTCCAAAATTAATGTCATATATTGAATGACATCATGATCAAAATGTGACATTATAACGGTGGTCGATATCGAAAGGGTTGTATTCTCTTACTAAAATTTTGTAACATCTTTACTTACAACAATTAGAGTACCATGAAGTGAGAAACGTTTAATATCTGTTTTGTCGTGGTGTTTTTTTAAGAAAGTTGTAATCAATGCAAATGAGTTGAAATAATTGGATCTTTATTTACAAACATTAAATAATCCAATTCAACAAGTTTCTAGTGTGAATTATCATAGTTTTCGATCTTTCTGTAATGACAAATTTAGAAATGTGTGTGCAACCATACCAACACAAAACCACTGGATCTCATCAGAACTCCAAAGTTAAATGTGTTTGGGCCAGAGTAGTACTAAGATAGTTGACCTCTTGGGAAGTCCTTGTGTTGCACTCCATTTTGCATCATGGTAGGATGGTCTTTTTGTAAATAAAACTCTCACTAGGAGACGACTCCATTATTGATAATGGTTTCAAAAATTAATGTCATATATTGAATGACATCATGATCAAAATGTGCCATTATAACGGTGGTCAATATCGAAAGGGTTGTATTCTCTTACTAAAATTTTGTAACATCTTAACTTACAACAATTAGAGTACCATGAAATGAGAAAGGTTTAATATCTGTTGTGTCGTGGTGTTTTTTTAAGAAAGTTGTAATCAATGCAAATGATTTGAAATAATTGGATCTTTATTTACAAACTTTGAATAATCCTATTCAATAAGTTTCTAGTGTGAATTATCATAGTTTTCGATCTTTCTATAATGACAAATTTAGAAATGTGCGGGCAACCATAGCAACACAAAATCACTGGATTTCATCAGAACTCCAAAGTTAAATGTGTTTGGGCTAGAGTAGTATTAAGATGGGTGACCTTTTGGCAAGTCCTTGTGTTGCACTGCTTTTTACGTCAGGGTAGGATGGTCTTTTTGTAAATCAAACTCTCACTAAGAGACGACCCTATTATTGATAATGGTTTCCAAAATTAATGTCATATATTGAATGACATCATGATCAAAATGTGCCATTATAACGGTGGTTGATATCGAAAGGGTTGTATTGTCTTACTAAAATTTTGTAACATCTTAACTTACAACAATTATAGTACCATGAAATGAGAAACGTTTAATATACGTTGTGTCGTGGTGTGTTTTTAAGAGAGTTGTAATCATTGCAAATGAGTTGAAATAATTGGATATTTATTTAGAAACTTTGAATAATCCAATTCAACAACTTTCTAGTGTGAATTATCATAGTTTTCGATCTTTCTGTAGTGACAAATTTAGAAATGTGTGTGCGACCATACCAATACAAAAGCATTGGATCTCATTAGAACTCTAAAGTTAAATGTGTTTAGGCAAGAGTAGTACTAAGATGGGTGACCTCTTTGGAAGTCCTTGTGTTGCACTCCTTTTTGCGTCATGGTAGGATGGTCTTTTTGTAAATGAAACTCTCACTAAGAGACGACCCTGTTATTGATAATGGTTTCCAAAATTAATGTCATATATTGAATGACATCATGATCAAAATGTGCCATTATAACGGTAGTTGATATCGAAAGGGTTGTATTTTATTACTAAAATTTTATGTCTTAACTTACAACAATCTGAGTACCATGAAATGAGAAACGTTTAATATCCCTAGTGTCGTACTGTTTTTTTAAGAGAGTTGTAATCATTGGAAATGAGTTGAAATAATTGGATCTTTATTTACAAACTTTAAATAATCCAATTCAACTAGTTTCTAATTTGAATTACCATAGTTTTCGATCATTCAGTAATGACAAATTTAAGAATGTGGGTGCGATCATACCAACACATAAGAACTGCATCCCATCAGAACTCCCAAGTTAAAGGTGTTTGGGTGAGAGTTGTACTGAGATGGGTGACCTTTTGTTGCACTACTTTTTGCATCATGGTAGGATGGTCTTTTTGTAAATCAAACTTTCACTAAGAGACGACCCTACTACTGATAATTGTTTCCAAAATTAATGCCATATATTGAATGACATCACAATCAACATGTGCTATTATAACGGTGGTTGATTTCGTAAGGGTTGTATTCTCATACTAAAATTTTGTAACATCTTAACTTACAACAGTCAGTGTACCATTAAATGAGAAATGTTTAATATCCTTTGTACCGTGTTGTTTTTTTAAGAGATTTGTAATGATTGCAAATGAGTTGTAATAATTGGATCTTTATTTACAAACTTTAAATAATCCAATTCTACTAGTTTCTAGTGTGAATTAAAATAGTTTTCTATCTTTCTGAATTGACAAATTCAAAAATGTGGGTGTGACCATACCAACACAAATGCATTAAATCTCATCAAAAGTCCAAAGTTAAATGTGTTTGGGCGAGAGTAGTACTAAGATGGGTGACCTCTTTGGAAGTCCATTAACTTTCTTGATTTAAGGCTCAAGTTGGTTTAATGCTTTTAGAATGTTTAAAATCAAATAGGTTGAAAAATCTAAGGTAAGATGGCTACTGGAAATGGTAATTTTTCTTTATATGAAGTCCAAAATCTTAATCGTCCTCCTTTATTTGATGGAATACATTTTGAATATTGGAAATATAGGATGACTGTTTTTCTTCAAAGTATAGATCATAAGTTGTGGTTCATGATTTCTAAACCATATACTCCGTTAACTACTCCTTATAATACTTGGACAATTACTGAAAAAGAAAATGAAACTATGAATGCTAAGGGCTTAAATATTTTATTTTGTGCATTGAGTTATGAACAGTTCAGTAAAGTGTCAGCATGTAAATCTGCTTATGAGGTGTGGCATGCATTAGAAGATTCACATGAAGGTACTTCTCAAGTTAAAGAGACAAAAATAAACATGTTGATTCATAAGTATGAACTCTTTAAGATGCATGAAGATAAAAATATTTCTGAGATGTTTTCCAGATTTCTTGATATCATAAACTCTTTAAAATGTTTAGGAAAGAATTTTGAACAGAAGGATTTGGTGAGGAAAATTCTCAGATCCCTAAGTTCTAAATGGTCTCAGAAAGTAACATCAATTGAGGAATCACGAGATTTAAATGTTTATACTATGAATGAACTTATAGGAAATTTAACAGCTTATGAAGTTCAATTAAATGAATCACTGAGTCACAACAAACTAAAAATGAAGAAATAAATAGCCTTCAAAATTAATTTAGATTCTGATATATCTACTGATTCTGACGAGGATTTGATTTTGCTGACTAGGAAATTCAAGAAAGTATGGAAAGCTAGGAAACAGCAAAGGAACAAAAATGATAAACCCTCAACGTCAAAATCATTGAATGACAAGAATTCTTCATCCAGAAAGTATGTATGTTACAACTATAAGAAACCTAGACATCTTTCTCCAGATTGTCCTATGAGGAAAAATGAAAAGCAAAGTAGGACAAATCAGAAGAAGACGGCTTAGAAAACTCAGAAAAAGTTTTACAAGAAAAAGGCTTTGAAGGTCACTTGGGATGACACGTCTGAAGAGTTTGAATCTGAGGAATCAACATCAAAATCTTCACATTCAGAAGGAGAACAAGAGTTAGAAGACGTTGCTCATGTCTACTTCATGGCAGATGAGTCTGAGGTAATATCTGATCCTGAAAGTCATTCAGATTTCAACTTTGATGAATTATTATGTGCTTATCATGCATTATTACAAAAACTTAAAGTATGTAAACTGGAAAATAAGAATATTAGAAAATCTTCATCCATTATGGAAGAAGAAAATTGTTTCCTCTCTACTACTTTAGAAAAGTTTAAATGTGATAATGAAAATCATGTTAGAGATTTGCAAAAATTTAGATTTAATGAATGTATCTTGCATGAACAAATACAGAATATAAATGCTGAAAAATTAAAGATAGAATCTGAAAATGAAATGTTGAGAAACAATATAAATGAACTTGAATTAGAGATAGATAAATTAAAACTAAGAGAGCAAGATTTAAATTCTACCTTTGAGAAATGGAATTTAAGTCAAACTAAGTTAGACAAACTAACTAGTACCCCTGCGGTGTCTTATAAATTTGGCTTAGGATTTGATTATCCTGAATATCCTGAATCTCAAGCCAATAAAGGATTTATTAGTTGCAGTTCAAGTAAATCTATGACTAAAATTCCTTTTATTATGAAACAAGGTAATAAATATGTAGAAGTAGGTACTTCAAGGGATGAATCATGCAGTAATAATATAAATCAATGTGATTTGTCAAATTGTACTTCTAACATGACTATAAATGTTTCTTAAATTCTTGTTTCTTGTTCTAGAAATTCAATTTCTAATGTTTCTAAAATTTCAGACAATTATAGTAAACTGAAAATTCAGAAACCTGAGCATGTAATTCAATACACTGGTATTAGACTAATTACTCATTCTGCATGTGATAAAACAAAAATTCTTGTGCAGAAAAGGATTTTGTATGTACGGAAAGTGTTAATACAAGTACAAAATCTTGGTATGAACTTAAAGAATTGTATAAGCATGACCAAAATAAATTAACATCTGATAAAAATATGTTTGGTCTTGATTGTACTACATCTGAAAACAAAAAGAATGATTGCAAAAGCAATAATGTTATATGTGAGTATGAAGCTAATGATAAATCAATAGTACTTACAACTAATAAGAATATAAATGATAATGTTAAACTATTTTTAAACAAAAAGAAGAAATATACGTTTAATGAACTTGGTCCTCAACAACATTGGGTACCAAGAAAAAGTTTTTCTTAATTTGTGTTGCAGGAGGAAACAACATCAAAATGGATCTTAGACAGTGGAGCGTCAAGTCACATGACTGGAGAAAAAAGTCTATTACAAAATTTTACAAATACCATGAAAGTAAGTGTAACATTTGGAAATAAAAGCAAAGATAAAATCATAGGTATGGGCAATGTTCAAATAACTCCTACTTGTGTTATTTCAAATGTACTATATGTAGAAAACCTAGGATTTAATTTGCTGAGTGTCATAAAACTAACTGAAAATGGATATTATGTAGTGTTTGAAGATAATATATGCAAAATAATTGATAAAAATACAAATGAAATTAAGTTTATTGCTAAAAGAAAAGGTTATGTATGTATTTTATCTTTACCTTCTAGTGTAGTTGATTTAAATTCATGTTTGCTAGCTGAAACTAGTGATGCATATCTATGGTATAGAAGGATTGGGCATATAAATATGAGACTGTTACATCAACTATCTAGAAAACATTTAGTGAGAGGTTTACCAAAGATTAAATACTCAAAGAACTTTACTTGTGATGCATGTGAGTTAGGTAAACTTCAATAAAACTCTTTTAAATCCAAAATTGATATTTCAAGCAAGAGAGTCTTAGAACTTATACATATGGATCTATTTGGACTAACAAGAATTATGAGTCTTGGTGGTAAACGGTATGTATTTGTTTTAGTAGATGACTTCTCTAGATACACTTGGGTATATTTTCTAGCATCTAAGACAAAAGTTTTTGAAAAATTTAAAATGTTTTGCAATTTTGTTCAAAATGAGCAAAGTGTCTCTATTCAAAAACTTAGGAGTGATCATGGAACTGAATTTAATAATGATCAAATGGATAACTATTGTAATGAGCATGACATTGATCACAAATTTTCTTTTCCAAGAGCACTATGTCAAAATGGTGTTGTTGAGAGAAAGAATAGATCACTTCAAGAAATGGCCAGAACTATGTTGAATGAACATAAGTTACCTCAAAATCTGTGGGCTGAAGCAGTAAATACAGCTTGTTATGTTATTAACAGAAGTCATTTAAGACCTCATGTTAATAAAACTCCTTTTGAAATTATGTTTAATAGGGTTCCAAAAATTTTCTATATGAAACCATTTGGCTACAAGTGTTTTATTCTTAATACTAAGGAAAAAAGGGATAAATTTCAAGCCAAATCAGATGAAGGAATTTTTGTAGGTTACTCTACTAGAAGTAAAGCCTATAGAGTATATAACAAGACTTCTAGGACTATTGAAGAAACCCTCCATGTAAGCTTCAATGAAAATTCTCTTAGAGAATCTCAATCTAAAGTTGATAATGATGATATGATCAATTTTCCAAATGAGTTAGAGATCAATAGAGAGATTGATGATTTATCTGAGAAAATCAAAAATATGAACTTAAATGATCAAACTAATGATGAAAGTGATGGACTTTCAGATGTTGATGAGAATATTGAGGAAAATCAGAGAAATTGGCGTTATTCTTCATCACATCCCATTACTCAAGTCATTGGTAATATTAATGAGGGAGTTAAAACTAGAGCTTCAGTAAATTTAAATAGTATGTGTATGTTTGTTTCTATGGTGGAATCAAGGAATATACGAGAAGCATTATCTGATGAAAATTGGATAGTGGCAATGCAAGAAGAACTAAATCAATTCATCAGAAATGATGTATGGGAATTAGTTTCTCCACCAGAAAATCAGTCCATAATAGGTACAAAGTGGATCTTTAGAAACAAAACTAACGAAATTGGTCAAATTATAAGGAATAAAGCTAGATTAGTTGCACAAGGGTATACACAGGAAGAATGATTAGATTATGATGAAACATTTGCTCCTATGGCTAGGTTAGAAAGTATTAGAATATTATTGGCCTATGCTTGTTATATGGATTTTAAATTATATCAAATGGATGTAAAGAGTGCATTTCTAAATGGTTTAATTAATGAAAAAGTTTATGTAAAACAACCACCTGGATTTGAAGATATTAAAAATCCTGACTTTGTGTATAAATTGAAGAAAGCCTTATATGGTTTGAAGCAAGCACCTAGATCATGGTATGAAAGATTGTCTACTTTTTTAATAGAAAAAGGCTATGTGATGTGTAAAATGCTTAAACTCCACATAAATAAAAAGACAAATATTATTGATGATGTTGTTCACCTCATAGAATTTATATACTTATTATAAATATCTAAAGTAATATCTAAACTGCTGCTTAAGATACTATGTATTTATTGTAAAATCATAGTGGTATCTTATTGATTTTAAGTAGTTTATCAATTTTAATAGTTTTTACGATTTTAAGTGGAAGTGTAAATGAAAAACATTAAATACTTCTGACATTCTGAAATTTTGATTAAATGTTTTCTTTGAATCAAGGAAAATGCATATGATCATGCATAAATTTGACTTAATTGATTAAACTTGTAGAATAAGTTATATGTAACTCATCTTAAACTGTTAATCAAAAGTATAAGCTTATTGAAACTGATTCATATTCCCAGTATAATCATAGAAGTAAAAATTGTATGAGATTTGTGTTTTATTGCATCTGTATTAATGGAATACATATATACTGTGCTTAAAATGAAATGTGCTTACAAAGTAAAAATCTTTGATAGTTTATTGATCAGTTTGATCACGAGCCTTTTGTACTTGAGCAGATAGGTATGTAAGGATTGTTGTCCTGAAAAAGGATTCTTTAAATCTGGCAACCTAAGGTCCTCATCAGATCTGGGATTGTTGACTGAAAGCTCATTACACGGGTACATTAGAAAGCTCTTGTATGATTCAAGCTTTTCAAACTAACTTTTAAAGAAAATTATCAATATTTACTGTTTTGAAGAGAAAAAATTGTTTCATTAATTACAGATATCTTTGAATCGCATATTGTTTATACCAATATGATTACTGATTTATTGAATCAACATTAGTACTTTTGAAAACGTTTATTTGAGATACATTCTTTTATTCTCCTTGAATTAATTGAATTGAGTTCAAAGTTGTGTTTTGATTCATATACAGTAGGAATTGATTCTGGAAATCATTTTTGATGATGTTAGGATAACGGAAGTCTCTGAAAAGAAAATGTAAAAGTATAGTTATACTTAACATCTATTGTCACTACAAGTATATTTTGTATTTTGATTGAATATATTTGAAGTATATTTGTAGGGGGAGGATTAACAATGTCGAAAACAGATTAATATCATTCATAATACAACTCTTGGTTAATCTGAATTAATGTCCTCTTAAAATCTTAATGAAATAATTTAAAAAGACAAACAAACTATTTTAGATTCAAAGGACAAAAATGTTCGAATAGTTTGAAATGTTCTCAAGATAATGTTAAGTTTAGCATGTGTGTTGTTTTCGGAACGTTTTAGTTGGAAGCATCCAAAACTTGTATTAGTGTACTAACTAGACGTTATGTTAGATAAGGTAACGTGCAAAACTGCCTCTAGACAGCGTTTTACTCGTTAGGTTAGTTAACTCAATGAGTTATACTTGAATATTTCGGGTACCTTGATTGAATAAACTTTATTCAATATTTATTTAATTTCTAAACCCGACTTCTCTTCACGTTGAGTTATACGCCTAAAAACCCTATTTAAACACTTATTACACGGGGACTTAGGTTATTTGTAAACTTTGTTAAGAAAATCTTTCCCGCTTGTTGCTGTTACAACCTACAACGATGGTCTCCAAGTTCTACAAAGGTCGTGGAAGAGGAAAAGGCAAAAGCAGAAGAGATGCAAAAGGAAAAGAAATAGAGAATGATGAAGTTCCACGTACTTGGTTCAAGAAAATATTTCGAGTGGACAAAAGGTTAGAAGAACTTTATAGAGATTACTTCTTTTCTCAAGATATATTAGATGAAGTTAGACAAGAACTTCAACATACTGATGCAAGTATTACATACATGGGTATTCGAAGTAAATATGATAGAGAATACAGAATGAAATGTGCTGAGATTGCATTTTGGAACAGTATGCAAAATATTTGGAAAAAGGTGTAGGTTCATCAAATAGAACTCCTCAAACTCCTATAAACGGTACAAGACTACATGTATTTGAGGAAGAGCATGAATCAGCTATCCCTACTCCTTTATATTCAAAACAAGTAAAATCAGAAATTGTTGTAGACAAAACAAAAGTTGACAGTCTTCGAAAGGCCGTTGCAATAGAAAGTGCCTTAGAAGAATTAAAGTAGAAAACTTTTATGGAGCAATTTGAAAAGAAAACAGCAATACTTGAAAAGGAGAAACAAAAATGTTATAGAAGAAGGAAAGTCAAAAAAATTATGTCTAAGAAAACAAAGTCTATTGAAAAAGGAAAATCAGATGAAAATTTATTTCCAAAGGACAATGTATGTCTAGACATTGTACCTTATTGTGCATCTGATAAACTCATCAGTTCCGAACACACTAAAACTGATGAAGATAATGAGACTTTATTTTCCCTTGCTAGAAAACTTGAGAAGAAATCCAAGTCAAATATGAGCTCAAGTTTTTCTATTAGTACAAGTCCTGATGATGCAGAAATTGACAAATGAGAGCATCAGGCACTTGACATTGAACAAGTTATTGCAGATATAATTGACAATGTTGAGGCAGTAACTAGTTCAAAGGTTGAATTGTCTGGAGTAGTAGATATTGAAAATGTTAAGACTCCAGAAGAGCTAAAAGTTAACCAGCCTTCTACAGAATCTATAGAAGCAGAGTCTGAGAATTCACAGCATGAATCAATGGAAATATCTGTTGAATAAAATGAACAATTACAGATAGATACATCAGCTATAGAATTTGTGGAAAAATTGTACTCTAAACATTCTATAGAGACTGAACAGATGAATGTTGAGCATATTGACAATGTTCCTAACACTGTTGAAGCTGAAGAATCAAGCTTACCTGAGTAGCTTCAAGATAATATTTTGGAAGAGGAACAACATGACATTCATTTTGAAGAAGAGGTTCCTGAAGATGAATTAAACTCTAAATCACAACTTCAGGTATCACCTTCTTTGTGTACAATATTACAAATTCAAGGTAATGCAATTCATTTTAGATCTAAAGAAGCATTGCAGAAATACAATAATCTGATTACATGTTAGATTCTGCATGCTCGTCCAATAAAATTCAGAAATTTGATGGAAATAAGAGATTTGTTTGAGTTTCAAGGCCTCATTAAATTCTTGCCAGTAGGAACGAAATGGAAGCAATACACAGAGCTTATTGCAGCTTTTTATAGCAATCTGGACAAGAATGGAAATTTTCTGAAAACTCAAATAAATGAACAGGAGTTTATATTGTCTCTTGAGTTAATTTTTGAAGTTTTAGGATTAAAGAATGAAGGTGTTGTTGTTACCAACAGATTTGACATAATAAGACAATTGGAATGGAACATTCAGTCTTTATCAAAAATTCCAGATGTATATTTTGAAATGAGATTAATGGAAAATCTGAATGCAGAGGCAAGGTTTATTGCAAATATATTGCATGCAAATTTATTTCAGAGAGTTGGACATAATATGAAAGTCAGCAGAAGTTGTTTATATGCAACTTATAGCTTGCTGAATAGAATTCAAATCAATTGGTTTGATGTTTTCATTTCTCAACTACAGCATATGAGTTCAAAGTTATTTTATGGTGATGCTGTATGTAGACTCATTGCAAGCCAATTAAATTTATCTGACTGGCCCTCTGAAACTAAAGGCATGAGAGCATTTAGTGTCAAAGATTTGCAAAAATTTCAGGCCATGCATAAACCTCAACGACAACAACGACAACAACCTGATACAGACCATATACAATAACAACAACAAAGTTATTCAGTTCAAGCAGAACAGCAAACCCAGCTACCTCCTGACTTAGATGTAGTGCTTAACGACATCAAAAATGATATTAGGCATCTAGGAGATAAAATATGTAATGCTATAAGTGATATACTTAGGAGGGGTCGATAACTGTTTTTGTTTGTTTCTGAATACAAAATGTAATGTTTGTATTACTTGTTTGATTCATTGAACAATACATTTTTCTGTAAATGTGTTCAATTATTATTCTTGTTTACAAAAATCGTTGTTGTAATTCTCTTATATACATATATATATTCTCTGTAATTATCTTTTTGATTAATGACAAAAAGGGGGAGAAATATTATAAAAAGATGATTATGATCTTAATTGCATATATCTATTATAAAAGGAGATGCTATTTAAATCGTTATTGTAATCTGATAAATGATAATTAGAAAACTGATACTTATATAATTATTGACATCTGAGAGTTTTAGTTCTAAGAGGTAAAATTTACACAAATAATAGAAATAAGCTTAAGTGAACTTAAGTCAACAAACAAGTTTGTTGAATTAAAAGTTAACCTAACGAAGGTGCTTTGTTGAGTTAAACATATTTCATAATTGATTTAATATGGTTTTGTTATCATCAAAAAGGGGGAGATTGTTGAGTATTTTTGTTTTGATGATGTGTGCTGAATGAAAATAATCATATTTGCTCAATTACTATTGCTTGTGAAAAGAAATTAAAATCATCAATTAATACAAAAAAAGCTTACGGATATAAATACTTGTTTGTATTGCATCTGAAGTTAATATCTAGTGGTCTCATTACATTAATTTCTCATTTAGCTAAACGTTAAGTTAACGTGTGTTTTTATTGAAAAGCATGATATGTTTTAATGTAATATATTCTGTATCATGAATAGTGCACGTTTAATATCCGTTGTGTCGTGCTATTTTTTTAAGAGAGTAGTAATCATTGCAAATGAGTTGAAATAATTGGATCTTTATTTACAAACTTTAAATAATCCAATTTAACTTGTTTCTATTGGGAATTACCAAAGTTTTCGATATTTAAGTAATGACAAATTCAAAAATATCGGTGCGATCATAACAACACAAAAGCACTCGATCTCATCAAAACTCCAAATTTAAATGTGTTTGGGCGAGATTAGTACTAAGGTGGTTGACCTCTTGGGAATTCCTTGTGTTGCACTCCTTTTTGCATCATGGTAGGATGGCCTTTTTGTAAATCAAACTGTCACTAAGAGATGACCCTATTATTGTTAATGGCTTCCAAAATTAATGTCATATATTGAATGACATCATCATCAAAATGTGCCATTATAACGGTGGTTGATATCGAAAGGGTTGTATTCTCTTACTAAAATTTTGTAATATCTTAACTTACAACAATCAGAGTACCATGAAATGAGAAACGTTTAATATCCGTTGTGTCTTGCTGTTTTTTTAGGAGAGTTGTAATTATTGCAAATGAGTTGAAATAATTGGATCTTTATTTACAAACTTTAAATGATCCAAGTCAACTAGTTTCTAGTGTGAATTATCATAGTTTTCGATCTTTCTATAATGACAAATTTAAAAATGTGGGTGCGACCATACCAATAGAAAAGTACTAGATCTCATTAGAACTCAAAAGTTAAATGTGTTTGGACGAGACTAGTACTAAGATGGGCGACCTCTTGGCAAGTCCTTGTGTTGCACTCTTTTTTGCATCATGGTAGGATGGCCTTTTTGTTTATCAAATTGTCACTAAGAGACGACCCTATTATTTATAATGGCTTCCAAAATTAATGTCATATATTGAATGACATCATGATCAAAATGTGCCATTATAACGTTGGTTGATATCGAAAGGGTTGTATTCTCTTACTAAAATTTTGAAACATCTTCACTTACAACAATCAGAGTACCATGAAATGAGAAACGTTTAATATCCGTTGTGTCGTGGTGTTTTTTTAAGAGAGTTGTAATCATTGCAAATGAGTTGAAATAATTGGATCTTTATTTACAAACTTTAAATAATCCAATTTAACTTGTTTCTGTTGTGAATTACCAATGTTTTCGATCTTTAAGTAATGACAAATTCAAAAATTTCGGTGCGATCATAACAACACAAAAGCACTCGATCTCATCAAAACTACAAAGTTAAAAGTGTTTGGGCGAGAGTAGTACTAAGATGGTTCACCTCTTGGGAATTCCTTGTGTTGCACTTCTTTTTGCATCATGATAGGATGGTCTTTTTGTAAATCAAACTGTCACTAAGAGACGACCCAATTATTGATAACGATTTACAAAATTAATGTCATATATTGAATGACATCATCATCAAAATGTGCCATTATAACGGTTGTTGATATCGAAAGCGTTGTATTCTCTTATTAAAATTTTGTAACATCTTAACTTACAACAATCAGAGTACCATGAAATGAGAAATGTTTAATATCCGTTGTGTCGTGCTGTTTTTTTAAGAGATTTGTAATCATTGGAAATTAGTTGAAATAATTCGATCTTTATTTACAAACTTTAAATAATCTAATTCAACTAGTTTCTATTGTGAATTACCAAAGCTTTCGATCTATCATTAAATGCAAATTTATTATTTTGGGTGTAATCATACCAACACAAAACACTAGATTTTTTTAGAACTCCAAAGTTAAATGTGTTTGGGCGAGAGTAGAACTAAGATGCGTGAACTCTTGGGAAGTCCTTATGGTGCACTCTTTTTTGCATCATGGTAGGATGGACTTCTTGTATATCAAACTGTCACTAAGAGACGACCCTATTATTGATAATGACATCCAAAATTAATGTCATATATTGAATGACATCATGATAAAAATGTGCCATTATAACGGTGGTTGATATCGAAAGGGTTGTATTCTCTTACCAATATTTTGTAACATCTTAATTTACCAAAATCAGTGTACCATGAAATGAGAAACGTTTCATAACCGTGGTGTCATGCCATTTTTTTATGAGAGTTGTAATCGTTGCAAATGAGTTGAAATAATTTGATCTTTATTTACAAACTTTAAATAATCCAATTCAACTAGTTTCTAGTGTGAATTATCATAGTTTTCGATCTTTCTGTAATGACAAATTTATAATTGTGGGTGCGACCAAACCAACACAAAAGCACTAGACCTCATCAGAACTCCAAAGTTAAATGTGTTTGGGCGAGAGAAGTACTAAGAGGGTCGACCTCTTCGGAATTCCTTGTGTTGCACTCCTTTTTGCATCATGGTAGGATGGTCTTTTTGTAAATCAAACTGTCAGTAAGAGACGACCCTATTATTGATAACAGTTTCCAAAATTAATGTCATATATTGAATGACAACATCCTCAAAATGTGCCATTCTAACGTTGTTTGATATCGAAAGGGTTGTATTCTCTTTCCAAAATTTTGTAACATCTTAATTTACCACAATTAGCGTACCATGAAATGAGAAACGTTTAATATCTGTTGTGTCGTGCTGTTTTTTTAAGAGAATTGTAATCATTGCAAATGAGTTAAAATAATTGGATCTTTATTTACAAACTTTAAATAATCCAATTTAACTTGTTTCTTTTGTGAATTACCAAAGTTTTCGATCTTTAAATAATGACAAATTCAAAAATATCGGTGCAATCATAACTACACAAAAGCACTGGATCTTATCAAAACTCCAAATTTAAATGTGTTTGGGCGAGAGTTGTACTAAGATGGTTGACCTTTTCGGAATTCCTTGTGTTGCACTTCTTTTTTCATCATGGTAGGATGGCCTTTTTGTAAATCAAACTGTCACTAAGAGACGACACTATTAATGATAACGATTTCAAAAATTAATGTCATATATTGAATGACATCATCATCAAAATGTGCCATTATAACGGTGGTTGATATCGAAAGGGTTCTATTCTCTTACTAAAATTTTGTAACATCTTAACTTACAACAATCAGAGTACCATGAAATAAGAAACGTTTAATATCCTTTGTGTCATGCTGTTTTTTTAAGAGAGTTGTAATCATTGGAAATGAGTTGAAATAATTCGAGGTTTATTAACAAACTTTAAAGAATCTAATTCAACTAGTTTCTATTGTGAATTACCAAAGTTTTCGATCTTTCAGTAATTGCAAATTTATAATTTTGGGTGTGATCATACCAACACGAAAGCATTGGATCTTATTAAAACTCTAAAGTGAAATGTGTTTGGGCGAGAGTAGTACTAAGATGGGTGACCTCTTGGGAAGTCCTTGTGTTGCATTCTTTTTTGCATCATGGTAGGATGGTCTTTTTGTAAATCAAACTGTCAATGAGAGACGACCCTATTATTGATAATGGTTTCCAAAATTAATGTCATATATTGAATGACATCATGATCAAAATGTGCCATTATAACAGTTGTTGATATCGAAAGGGTTGTATTCTCCTACAAAAATTTTGTATCATCTTAACTTACAACAATTAGACTACCATGAAATGAGAAACATTTAATATACGTTGTGTCGTGTTGTTTTTTTAAGAGAGTTGTAATCATTGCAAATGAGATGAAATAATTGGATCTTTATTTACAAACTTTAAATAATCCAATTCAACTAGTTTCTATTATGAATTACCAATGTTTTCGTTCTTTCATTAACGACAAATACAAAAATGTGGGTGCGATCATACCAACACAAAAGTATTGGATCTCATTAGAACTTCAAAGTTATATGTATTTGAGCGAGAGTAGTACTAAGATGGGTGACCTTTTGGGATGTCCTCGTGTTGCACTCCTTTTTGCATCATGGTAGGATGGTCTTTTTGTAAATCAAACTATCGCTAAGAGACGACCCTATTATTGATAACGGTTTCCAAAATTAATATCATATATTGAATGACATCATGATCAAAATGTGTCATTCTAATGGTATTTAATATCGAAAGGGTTGTATTCTCTTACCAAAATTTTGTAATATCATAACTTACAACAATCAGTGTACCATGAAATGAGAAACGTTTAATATCCATGGTGTCGTGGTGTTTTTTTAAGAGAGTTGTAATCATGGCGAATGAGTTGAAATAATTGGATCTTTATTTAAAAACTTCAAATAATCGAATTCAACTAGTTTCTAGTGTGAATTACCATAGTTTTCGATCATTCAATAATGACAACTTTAAGAATGTGGGTGCGATCCTACCAACACATAAGCATTGCATCTCATCATAACTCCAAAGTTAAAGGTGTTTAGGCGAGAGTAGTATTGAGATGGGTGACTTCTTGGGAAGTCCTTTTGTTGCATTGCTTTTTGCATCATGGTAGGTTGGTATTTTTGTAAATCAAACTATTACTAAGAGACGACCCTACTGTTGATAATGGTTTTCAAAATTAATGTCATATATTGAATGACATCATAATCAAAATGTGTCATTATAACGGTGGTGGATATCGAAAGGGTTGTATTCTCTTACTAAAATTTTGTAACATCTTAACTTACAACAATGACAGTACCATGAAGTGAGAAACGTTTAATATCCATTGTGTCGTGATGTTTTTTTAAGAGAGTTGTAATCATTGCAAATGAGTTGAAAAAATTGGATCTTTATTTACAAACTTTAAATAATCCAATTCAACTAGTTTCTATTGTGAATTACCAAAGTTTTCGATCTTTCAATAATGACAAATTTAAAAGTGTTGGTGCGATCATCCCAACACAAAAGCACTGGATTTCATCAAAACTCCAAAGTTAAATGTGTTTAGGCGAGAGTAGTACTAAGAAGGGTGACTTCTTGGGAAGTCCTTGTGCTGCACTCTTTTTTGCATCATGGTAGGATGGTCTTTTTGTAAATCAAATTGTTAATAAGAGACGACCCTATTATTGATAATGGTTTCCAAAATTAATGTCATATATTGAATGACATCTTGATCAAAATGTGTCATTCTAACGATGGTTGATATCGAAAGGGTTGTATTCTCTTACCAAAATTTTGTAACATCTTAACTTACAACAATCAGTGTATCATGAAAGGAGAAACGTTTAATATCCGTGGTATCGTGTTGTTTTTTTAAGAGAGTTGTAATCATTGCAAATGAGTTGAAATAATTGCATCTTTATTTTCAAACTTTAAACAATCCAATTCAACTAGTTTCTAGTGTGAATTACATTAGTTTTTGACCTTTCATAAATGACAAATTTAAGAATGTCAGTGCGATCATACCAACACAAAAGCACAACATCCCATCAGAACTCCAAAGTTAAATGTGTTTGGGCGAGAGTAGAACTAAGATGGATGACCTCTTGGGAAGTCCTTGTGTTGCACTCCTTTTTGCATCTTGGTAGGATGGTCTTTTTATAAATCAAACTGTCACTAACGGACGGCCCTATCATTGATAACGGCTTCCAAAATTAATGTCATATATTGAATGACATTATGATCAAAATGTGCCATTATAACGGTGGTTGATATCGAAAGGGTTGTATTCTCATAATAAAATTTTGTAACATATTAACTTACAACAATCAGAGTACCATAAAATGAGAAACGTTTAATATCCGTTGAGTCTTACTATTTTTTTAGGAGAGTTGTAATTATTGCAAATGAGTTGAAATAATTGGGTCTTTATTTATAAACTTTAAATAATCCAATTCAACTTGTTTCTAGTGTGAACTATCATAGTTTTCGATGTTTCTGTAATGACAAATTTATAAATGTGTCTGCGACCATACCAACACAAAAGTACTGGATCTCATCAAAACTCCAAAGTTAAATGGGTTTGGGCGAGAGTAGTACTAAGATGGGTGACCTCTTGGGAAATTCTTTTGTTGTAGTTTTTTTTGCATCATGGTAGGATGGTCTTTTTGTATATCAAACTGTCACTAAGAGACGACCCTATTATTGATAATGGCTTCCAAAATTAATGTCATATATTGAATGACATCATGATCAAAATGTTCAATTATAATGGTGGTTGATATCGAAAGGGTTGTATTCTATTACTAACATTTAGTAACATCTTCACTTACAACAATCAGAGTAGCATGAAATGAGAAACGTTTAATATCTGTTGTGTCATGCTATTTTTTTAAGAGTGTTGTAATCATTTCAAATGAGTTGAAATAATTGATCTTTATTTTCAAACTTTAAATAATCCAATTTAACTTGTTTATATTGTGAATTACCATAGTTTTTGATCTTTAAGTAATGACAAATTCAAAAATATCGGTGCGATCATAACAACACAAAAGCACTGGATCTCATCAGAACTCCAAAGTTAATTGTGTTTGGGCGAGAGTAGTACTAAGATGGTTGACCTCTTGGGAATTCCTTGTGTTGCACACCTTTTTGAATCATGGTAGGATGGTCTTTTTGTAAATCAAAGTGTCACTAAGAGACAACCCTATTTTTGATAACGGTTTCCATAATTAATGTCATATATAGAATGACATCATCATCAAAATGTTCCATTCTAACGGTGTTTGATATCGAAAGGGTTGTATTCTTTTACCAAAATTTTGTAACATCTTAACGTACCACAATCAGCGTACCATGAAATGAGAAACGTTTAATATCCGTGGTGTCGTGAAGTTTTTTTAAGGGAGTTTTAATCGTTGCAAATGAGTTGAAATAATTGGATCTTTTTTTACAAACTTTAAATAATCCAATTCAACTAGTTTCTAGTGTGAATTATCATAGTATTCGATCTTTCTGTAATGACAAATTTATAATTGTGGGTGCGACCATACCAACACAAAAGCACTGGATCTCATCAGAACTCCAAAGTTAAATGTGTTTAGGCGAGAGTAGTACTAAGATGGTTGACCTCTTGGGAATTCCTTGCGTTGCTCTCCTTTTTGCGTCATGGTAGGATCATCTTTTTGTAAATCAAACTGTCACTAATAGACGACCCTATTATTGATAACGGTTTCCAAAATTAATGTCATATATTGAATGACATCATCATCAAAATGTGCCATTCTAACGTTGTTTGATATCGAAAGGGTTGTATTCTCTTACCATATTTTGTAACATCTTAATTTACCACAATCAGCGTACCATGAATTGAGAAACGTTTCATAACCGTGGTGTCATGCCGTTTTTTTATGAGAGTTGTAATCGTTGCAAATGAGTTGAAATAATTGCATCTTTTTTTAAAAACTTTAAATAATCCAATTCAACTAGTTTCTAGTGTGAATTATCATAGTTTTCGATCTTTCTGTAACGACAAATTTATAAATGTGGGTGCGACCATACCAACAGAAAAGTACTGGATCTCATCAGAACTCTAAAGTTAAATGTGTTTCAGCGAGAGTACTACTAAGACGGGTGACCTCTTGGGAAGTCTTCGTGTTGTACTCTTTTTTGCATCATGGTAGGATTGTCTTTTTTTATATCAAACTGTCACTAAGAGACAACCCTATTATTGATAATGGCTTCTAAAATGACGTCATATATTGAATGACATCATGATCAAAATGTGTCATTATAACGGTGGTTGATATCGAAAGGATTGTATTCTCTTACTAAAATTTTGTAACATCCTAACTTACAACAATCAGGGTACCATGAAATGTGAAACGTTTAATATCTGTTGTGTCGTGCTATTTTTTTAAGAGAGTTGTAATCATTGCAAATGAGTAGAAATAATTGGATCTTTATTTACAAACTTTAAATAATCCAATTCAACTAGTCTCTATTATGAATTTCCAATGTTTTCGATCTTTGAGTAACGACAAATACAAAAATGTGGGTGCGATCATACCAACACAAAAGTATTGGATCTCATTAGAACTTCAAAGTTAAATGTATTTGAGCGAGAGTAGTACTAAAATGGGTGACCTTTTGGGATGTCCTCGTCTTGCACTCCTTTTTCCATCATGGTAGGATGGTCTTTTTGTAAATCAAACTATCGCTAAGAGACGACCCTATTATTGATAACGGTTTCCAAAATTAATATCATATATTGAATGACATCATGATAAAAATGTGTCATTCTAACAGTATTTGATATCGAAAGGGTTGTATTCACTTACCAAAATTTTGTAATATCATAACTTACAACAATCAACGTACCATGAAATGAGAAACGTTTAATATCCAAGGTGTCGTGGTGTTTTTTTAAGAGAGTTGTAATCATGGAAAATGAGTTGAAATAATTGGATCTTTATTTAAAAACTTTAAATAATCCAATTCAACTAGTTTCTAGTGTGAATTACCTTAGTTTTCGATCATTCAGTAATGACAACTTTAAAAATGTGGGTGCGATCCTACCAACACATAAGCATTGCATCCCATCAGAACTCCAAAGTTAAAGGTGTTTAGGCGAGAGTAGTATTGAGATGTGTGACTTCTTGGGAAGTCCTTTTGTTGCACTGCTTTTTGCATCATGGTAGGATGGTATTTTTGTAAATCAAACTGTTACTAAGAGACAACCCTACTGCTGATAATGGTTTTCAAAATTAATGTCATATATTGAATGACATCATAATCAAAATGTGTCATTATAACGGTGGTAGATATCGAAAGGGTTGTATTCTCTTACTAAAATTTTGTAACATCTTAACTTACAACAATGACAGTACCATGAAGTGAGAAACGTTTAATATCCATTGTGTCGTGATGTTTTTTTAAGAGAGTTGTAATCCTTGCAAATGAGTTGAAATAATTGGATCTTTATTTACAAACTTTAAATAATCCAATTCAACTAATTTCTATTGTGAATTACCAAAGTTTTCGATCTTTCAATAATGACAAATTTAAAAATGTTGGTGCGATCATCCCAACACAAAAGCACTAGATTTCATAAGAACTCCAAAGTTAAATGTGTTTAGACGAGAGTAGTACTAAGAAGGGTGACCTCTTGGGAAGTCCTTGTGTTGCACTCTTTTTTGCATCATGGTAGGGTGGTCTTTTTGTAAATCAAATTGTCAATAAGAGACGACCCTGTTATTGATAACGGTTTCCAAAATTAATGTCATATATTGAATGACATCTTGATCAAAATGTGTCATTCTAACAGTGTTTGATATTGAAAGGGTTGTATTCTCTTACCAAAATTTTGTAACATCTTAACTTACAACAATCAGCGTATCATGAAAGGAGAGACGTTTAATATCCGTGGTATCCTGCTATTTTTTTAAGAGAGTTGTAATCATTGCAAATGAGTTGAAATAACTGCATCTTTATTTACAAACTTTAAACAATCCAATTTAACTTGTTTCTAGTGTGAATTACATTAGTTTTCGACCTTTCAGTAATGACAAATTTAAGAATGTCGGTGCGATCATACCAACACAAAAGCACAACATCCCATCAAAACTCCAAAGTTAAATGTGTTTGGGTGAGAGTAGAACTAAGATGGATGACCTCTTGGGAAGTCCTTGTGTTGCACTCCTTTTTGCATCTTGGTTGGATGGTCTTTTTGTAAATGAAACTGTCACTAAGGGACGGCCTTATCATTGATAACGGTTTCCAAAATTAATGTCATATATTGAATGACATCATGATCAAAAGGTGCCATTCTAATGGTGTTTGATATCGAAAGGGTTGTATTCTCTTACTAAAATTTTGTAACATCTTAACTTACAACAATCAGAGTTCCATGAAATGAGAAACGTTTAATATCCGTTGTGTCTTGCTGTCTTTTTCAGAGAGTCGTAATCATTGCAAATGGGTTGAAATAATTGGATATTTATTTACAAACTTTAAATAATCCAATTCAACTAGTTTCTAGTGTGAATTATCATAGTATTAGATCTTTCTGTAATGACAAATATATAATTGTCGGTGTGACCATACCGACACAAAAGCACTCGATCTCATCAGTACTCCAAAGTTAAATGTGTTTGGGCGAGAGTAGTACTACGATGGTTGACCTCTTGGGAATTCCTTGTGTTGCACTCCTTTCTGCATCATGGTAGGATGGTCTTTTCGTAAATCAAACTGTCACTAAGAGACGACCCTATTATTGATAACAGTTTCCAAAATTAATGTCATATATTGAATGACATCATCACCAAAATGTGTCATTCTAATGGTGTTTGATATCGAAAGGGTTGTATTCTCTTACCAATATTTTGTAACATCTTAATTTACCACAATCAGCGTACCATGAAATGAGAAACATTTCATAACCGTGGTGTTGTGCCATTTTTTTATGAGAGTTGTAATCGTTGCAAATAAGTTGAAATAATTTGATCTTTATTTACAAACTTTAAATAATCCAATTCAACTAGTTTCTAGTGTGAATTATCATAGTTTTCAATCTTTCTGTAATGACAAATTTATAAATGTTGATATCGAATGGGTTGTATTCTCTTACTAAATTTTTGTAACATCTTAACTTACAACAATTAGAGTACCATGAAATGAGAAACGTTTAATATCTGTTGTGTCGTGCTATTTTTTTCAGAGAGTTGTAATCATGGCAAATGAGTTGAAATAATTGGATCTATATTTACAAACTTTAAATAATCCAATTCAACTTTTTTCTATTGCGAATTACCAAAGTTTTCGATCTTTAAGTAATGACAAATTCAAAACTGTCGGTGCGATCATAACAACACAAAAGCACTAGATCTCCTCAAAACTCCAAATCTAAATGTGTTTGCGCGAGAGTAGCACTAAGATGGTTGACCTCTTGGGAATTCCTTGTGTTGCACTCCTTTTTACATCATGGTAGGATGGCTTTTTTGTAAATCAAACTATCACTAAGAGATGACCCTATTATTGATAACGGTTTCCAAAATTAATGTCATATATTTAATGACATCATGATGAAAATGTGCCATTCTAACGGTGTTTGATATCGAAAGGGTTGTATTCTCTTACCAAAATTTTGTAACATCTTAACTTACCACTATCAGCGTACCATGAAATGAGAAACGTTTAATATCCGTGGTGTCGTGCTGTTTTTTTAAGGGAGTTGTATTCGTTGCAGATGAGTTGAAATAATTACATCCTTTTTTACAAACTTTAAATAATCTAATTCAACAAGTTTCTAGTGTGAATTATCATAGTTTCAATCTTTCTATAATGACAAATTTAAATTTTTTGTTGAGACCATACCAAAACAAAAGCACTGGATCTCATCAAAACTCCCAAGTTAATTATGTCTAGGCGAGAGTAGTACTATAATGGGTGACCTCTTGGGAAGTTCTTATGTTGCACTACTTTTTGCATCAAGGTAGTATGGTCTTTTTGTAAATCAAAATGTCACTTAGAGAGGACCCTATTATTGATAATGGTTTCCAAAATTAATGTCATATATTGTATGACATCATGATCAAAATATGTCATTATAACGGTGGTTGATGTTGAAAGGGTTGTATTCTCTTACTAAAATTTTGTAACATCTTAACTTACAACAATTAGAGTACCATGAAATGAGAAACATTTAATATCCGTTGTGTCGTGCTGTTTTTTTAAGAGAGTTGTAATCATTGCAAATGAGTTGAAATAATTGGATCTTTATTTACAAACTTTAAATAATCCAATTCAACTAGTTTCTATCGTGAATTACCAAAGTTTTCGATCTTTTAGTAATGACAAAAATAAAAATTTGTGTGCGACCATACCAACACAAAAGCACTGAAGCTCATGAGAACTCTAAAGATAAATGTGTTTGGGCGAGAGTAGTACTAAGATGGGTGACCTCTTGGGAAGTCCTTGTGTTGCACTCCTTTTTGCATCATGGTTGGATGGTCTTTTTGTAAATCAAACTGTCAATGAGAGATGACCCTATTATTGATAATGGTTTCCAAAATTAATGTCATATATTGAATGACATCATGATCAAAATGTGCCATTATAACAGTTGTTGATATCGAAAGGGTTGTATTCTCCTACAAAAATTTTGTATCATCTTAACTTACAACAATTAGACTACCATGAAATGAGAAACATTTAATATACGTTGTGTCGTGCTGTTTTTTTAAGAGAGTTGTAATCATTGCAAATGAGATGAAATAATTGGATCTTTATTTACAAACTTTAAATAATCCAATTCAACTAGTTTCTATTATGAATTACCAATGTTTTCGTTCTTTTATTAACGACAAATACAAAAATGTGGGTGCGATCATACCAACACAAAAGTATTGGATCTCATTAGAACTTCAAAGTTATATGTATTTGAGCGAGAGTAGTACTAAGATGGGTGACCTTTTGGGATGTCCTCGTGTTGCACTCCTTTTTGCATCATGGTAGGATGGTCTTTTTGTAAATCAAACTATCGCTAAGAGACGACCCTATTATTGATAACGGTTTCCAAAATTAATATCATATATTGAATGACATCATGATCAAAATGTGTCATTCTAATGGTATTTAATATCGAAAGGGTTGTATTCTCTTACCAAAATTTTGTAATATCATAACTTACAACAATCAGTGTACCATGAAATGAGAAACGTTTAATATCCATGGTGTCGTGGTGTTTTTTTAAGAGAGTTGTAATCATGGCGAATGAGTTGAAATAATTGGATCTTTATTTAAAAACTTCAAATAATCGAATTCAACTAGTTTCTAGTGTGAATTACCATAGTTTTCGATCATTCAATAATGACAACTTTAAGAATGTGGGTGCGATCCTACTAACACATAAGCATTGCATCTCATCATAACTCCAAAGTTAAAGGTGTTTAGGCGAGAGTAGTATTGAGATGGGTGACTTCTTGGGAAGTCCTTTTGTTGCATTGCTTTTTGCATCATGGTAGGATGGTATTTTTGTAAATCAAACTATTACTAAGAGACGACCCTACTGTTGATAATGGTTTTCAAAATTAATGTCATATATTGAATGACATCATAATCAAAATGTGTCATTATAACAGTGGTGGATATCGAAAGGGTTGTATTCTCTTACTAAAATTTTGTAACATCTTAACTTACAACAACGACAATACCATGAAGTGAGAAACGTTTAATATCCATTGTGTCGTGATGTTTTTTTAAGAGAGTTGTAATCATTGCAAATGAGTTGAAAAAATTGGATCTTTATTTACAAACTTTAAATAATCCAATTCAACTAGTTTCTATTGTGAATTACCAAAGTTTTCGATCTTTCAATAATGACAAATTTAAAAGTGTTGGTGCGATCATCCCAACACAAAAGCACTGGATTTCATCAAAACTCCAAAGTTAAATGTGTTTAGGCGAGAGTAGTACTAAGAAGGGTGACTTCTTGGGAAGTCCTTGTGCTGCACTCTTTTTTGCATCATGGTAGGATGGTCTTTTTGTAAATCAAATTGTTAATAAGAGACGACCCTATTATTGATAATGGTTTCCAAAATTAATGTCATATATTGAATGACATCTTGATCAAAATGTGTCATTCTAACGATGGTTGATATCGAAAGGGTTGTATTCTTTTACCAAAATTTTGTAACATCTTAACTTACAACAATCAGTGTATCATGAAAGGAGAAACGTTTAATATCCGTGGTATCGTGTTGTTTTTTTAAGAGAGTTGTAATCATTGCAAATGAGTTGAAATAATTGCATCTTTATTTTCAAACTTTAAACAATCCAATTCAACTAGTTTCTAGTGTGAATTACATTAGTTTTCGACCTTTCATAAATGACAAATTTAAGAATGTCAGTGCGATCATACCAACACAAAAGCACAACATCCCATCAGAACTCCAAAGTTAAATGTGTTTGGGCGAGAGTAGAACTAAGATGGATGACCTCTTGGGAAGTCCTTGTGTTGCACTCCTTTTTGCATCTTGGTAGGATGGTCTTTTTATAAATCAAACTGTCACTAACGGACGGCCCTATCATTGATAACGGCTTCCAAAATTAATGTCATATATTGAATGACATTATGATCAAAATGTGCCATTATAACGGTGGTTGATATCGAAAGGGTTGTATTCTCATAATAAAATTTTGTAACATATTAACTTACAACAATCAGAGTACCATAAAATGAGAAACGTTTAATATCCGTTGAGTCTTACTATTTTTTTAGGAGAGTTGTAATTATTGCAAATGAGTTGAAATAATTGGGTCTTTATTTATAAACTTTAAATAATCCAATTCAACTTGTTTTTAGTGTGAACTATCATAGTTTTCGATGTTTCTGTAATGACAAATTTATAAATGTGTGTGCGACCATACCAACACAAAAGTACTGGATCTCATCAAAACTCCAAAGTTAAATGGGTTTGGGCGAGAGTAGTACTAAGATGGGTGACCTCTTGGGAAATTCTTTTGTTGTAGTTTTTTTTGCATCATGGTAGGATGGTCTTTTTGTATATCAAACTGTCACTAAGAGACGACCCTATTATTGATAATGGCTTCCAAAATTAATGTCATATATTGAATGACATCATGATCAAAATGTTCAATTATAATGGTGGTTGATATCGAAAGGGTTGTATTCTATTACTAACATTTAGTAACATCTTCACTTACAACAATCAGAGTAGCATGAAATGAGAAACGTTTAATATCTGTTGTGTCATGCTATTTTTTTAAGAGTGTTGTAATCATTTCAAATGAGTTGAAATAATTGATCTTTATTTTCAAACTTTAAATAATCCAATTTAACTTGTTTATATTGTGAATTACCATAGTTTTTGATCTTTAAGTAATGACAAATTCAAAAATATCGGTGCGATCATAACAACACAAAAGCATTGGATCTCATCAGAACTCCAAAGTTAATTGTGTTTGGGCGAGAGTAGTACTAAGATGGTTGACCTCTTGGGAATTCCTTGTGTTGCACACCTTTTTGAATCATGGTAGGATGGTCTTTTTGTAAATCAAAGTGTCACTAAGAGACAACCCTATTTTTGATAACGGTTTCCATAATTAATGTCATATATAGAATGACATCATCATCAAAATGTTCCATTCTAACGGTGTTTGATATCGAAAGGGTTGTATTCTTTTACCAAAATTTTGTAACATCTTAACGTACCACAATCAGCGTACCATGAAATGAGAAACGTTTAATATCTGTGGTGTCGTGAAGTTTTTTTAAGGGAGTTTTAATCGTTGCAAATGAGTTGAAATAATTGGATCTTTATTTACAAACTTTAAATAATCCAATTCAACTAGTTTCTATTGTGAATTACCAAAGTTTTCGATCTTTCAATAATGACAAATTTAAAAGTGTTGGTGCGATCATCCCAACACAAAAGCACTGGATTTCATCAAAACTCCAAAGTTAAATGTGTTTAGGCGAGAGTAGTACTAAGAAGGGTGACTTCTTGGGAAGTCCTTGTGCTGCACTCTTTTTTGCATCATGGTAGGATGGTCTTTTTGTAAATCAAATTGTTAATAAGAGACGACCCTATTATTGATAATGGTTTCCAAAATTAATGTCATATATTGAATGACATCTTGATCAAAATGTGTCATTCTAACGATGGTTGATATCGAAAGGGTTGTATTCTCTTACCAAAATTTTGTAACATCTTAACTTACAACAATCAGTGTATCATGAAAGGAGAAACGTTTAATATCCGTGGTATCGTGTTGTTTTTTTAAGAGAGTTGTAATCATTGCAAATGAGTTGAAATAATTGCATCTTTATTTTCAAACTTTAAACAATCCAATTCAACTAGTTTCTAGTGTGAATTACTTTAGTTTTCGACCTTTCATAAATGACAAATTTAAGAATGTCAGTGCGATCATACCAACACAAAAGCACAACATCCCATCAGAACTCCAAAGTTAAATGTGTTTGGGCGAGAGTAGAACTAAGATGGATGACCTCTTGGGAAGTCCTTGTGTTGCACTCCTTTTTGCATCTTGGTAGGATGGTCTTTTTATAAATCAAACTGTCACTAACGGACGGCCCTATCATTGATAACGGTTTCCAAAATTAATGTCATATATTGAATGACATCATGATCAAAAGGTGCCATTCTAATGGTGTTTGATATCGAAAGGGTTGTATTCTCTTACTAAAATTTTTTAACATCTTAACTTACAACAATCAGAATACCATGAAATGAGAAACCTTTAATATCCGTTGTGTCGTAATGTTTTTCAAAGATAGTTGTAATTATTGCAAATGAGTTGAAATAATTGCATCTTTATTTAAAATCTTTAAATAATCCAATTCAACTAGTTTCTTGTGTGAATTACCATAGTTTTCGATCATTCAGTAATTACAAATTTAAGAATGTGGGTGCGATCCTACCAACTAAAAAGCACTACATCCCATCAGAACTCCAAAGTTAGATGTGTTTGGTCGAGAGTAGAACTAAGATGGATGACCTCTTGGGAAGTCCTTGTTTTGCACTCCTTTTTGCATCATGGTAAGATGGTCTATTTGTAAATCAAATTGTCACTAAGAGTCGACCCTATTATTGATAATG
Source organism: Cymodocea nodosa (assembly GCA_036874045.1). Lineage (NCBI taxonomy): Eukaryota > Viridiplantae > Streptophyta > Magnoliopsida > Alismatales > Cymodoceaceae > Cymodocea > Cymodocea nodosa. The sequence goes on from CM072335.1 coordinate 10,415,919, forward strand.
GTTTCCAAAATTAATGTCATATATTGAATGACATCATGATCAAAATATGCCATTCTAACGGTGTTTGATATCGAAAGGGTTTTATTCTCTTACCAAAATTTTGTAACATCTTAACTCACAAACATCAGAGTACCATGAAATGACAAACGTTTAATATCTGTGGTGTCGTGCTGTTTTTTTAAGAGAGTTGTAATCATTGCAAATCAGTTGAAATAATTGGATCTTTATTTACAAACTTTAAATAATCCAATTCAACTAGTTTCTATTGCAAATTACCAAAGTTTTCGATCTTTCAGTAATGACAAATACAAAAATGTGGGTGCGATTATACCAACACGTAAGTTTTGGATCTCATCAGAACTTCAAAGTTAAATGTGTTTGAGCAAGTGTAGTATTAAGATGGGTGACCTTTTGAGATGTCCTCGTGTCGCCCTCCTTTTTGCATCATGGTAGGATGGTCTTTTTGTAAATCAAACTGTCACTAAGAGACGACCCTATTATCGATAACGGTTTCCAAAATTAATGTCATATATTGAATGACATCATGATCAAAATGTGCCATTCTAACAGTGTTTGATATCGAAAGCGTTATATTCTCTCACCAAAATTTTGTAACATCTTAACTTATAACAATTAGCGTACCTTGAAATGAGAAATGTTTAATATCCATGGTGTCGTGCTGTTTTTTTAAGAGAGTTGTAATCATTGCAAATGAGTTGAAATAATTTGATCTTTAGTTACAAACTTTAAATAATCCCATTCAACTAGTTTCTAGTGTGAATTAACATAGTTTTCGATCTTTCTATAATGACAAATTTAAAAATGTGGGTGCGACCATACCAACACAAAAGCATTGGATCTCATGAGAACTCCAAAGATAAATGTGTTTGGGCGAGAGTAGTACTAAGATGGGTGACCTCTTGGAAAGTCCTTGTGTTGCACTCCTTTTTGCATCATGGTAGGATGGACTTTTCGTAAATCAAACTATCACTAAGAGACGACCCTATTATTGATAATGGTTTCCAAAATTAATGTCCTATATTGAATGACATCATGATCAAAATGTGTCATTATAATGGTGGTTGATATCGAAAGGGTTGTATTCTCTTACTAAAATTTTGTAACATCTTAACTTACAACAATCACAGTACCATGAAATGAGAAACGTTTAATTTCCGTTGTGTCGTGCTGTTTTTTTAAGAGAGTTGTAATCATTGCAAATGAGTTGAAATAATTGGATCTTCATTTACAATCTTTAAATAATCTAATTCAACAACTTTCTAGTGTGAATTATCATAGTTTTCTATCTTTTTGTAATGATAAATTAAGTAGTGTGTGTGACCATACCAACACAAAAGCATTGGATATCATTAGAACTCTATAGTTAAATGTTTTTTGGTGAGAGTAGTACTAAGATGGGTGACCTCTTGGGAAGTCCTTGTGTTGCACTCCTTTTTGCATCATGGTAGGATGGTATTTTTGTAAATCAAACATTCACTAAGAGACGACCCTATTATTGATAATGGTTTCCAAAATTAATGTCAAATTTTGAATGACATCATGATCAAATTGTGCCATTCTAACGGTGTTTGATATCGAAAGCGTTGTATTCTCTCTCCAAAATTTTGTAACATCTTAACTTACAACAATCAACATACCATGAAATGAGAAAGGTTTAATGTCCGGGGTGTCGTGGTGTTTTTTTAAGAGAGTTGTAATCATTGCAAATGAGTTGAAATAATTGCATCTTTATTTACAAACTTTAAGTAATTCAATTCAACTAGTTTCTAGTGTGAATTAACTTAGTTTTCGACCTTTCAGTAATGACAAATTTAAGAATGTGGGTGCGATCATACCAACACAAAGCACTACATCCCATCAGAACTCCAAAGTTAAATGTGTTTTGGCGAGATTATAACTAAGATGGATGACCTCTTGGGAAGTCCTTGTGTTGCACTCCTTTTTGCATCATGGTAGGATGGACTTTTTGTAAATCAAACTGTCACTAAGAGTCGACCTTATTATTGATAACGGTTTGAAAAATTAATGTCCTATATTGAATGACATCAAGATCAAAATTTGTCATTCTAACGGTGTTTGATATCGAAATGGTTGTATTCTCTTATTAAAATTTTGTAACATCTTTACTTACAACAATTAGAATACCATGAAATGAGAAACCTTTAATATCCATTGTGTCGTGGTGTTTTTGAAAGACAGTTGTAATCATTTCAAATGCGTTGAAATAATTGAATCGATATTTATAAACTTTAAATAATCCAATTCAACTAGTTTCTAGTGTGAATTACCATTGTTTTTGATCATTCAATAATGACAAATTTAAGAATGTGGGTGCGATCATACCAACACATAAGCACTGGATACCATCAGAACTCCAAAGTTAAATTTGTTTGGGCGAGAGTAGTACTAAGATGGGTGAGCTCTTTGGTAGTCCTTGTGTTGCACTCCTTTTTGCATCATGGTAGGATGGTCTTTTTGTAAATCAAACTGTCACTAAGGGGCTGTTAGTGCACGCTGGAAAGTCTCGACGAAAAGGAAATGGAAAGTTCAGAAGGAAAGGAAATAGAATGTCAGAATTTCCATAGGGGTTTAGTGCATCTACCGGAAAGTTCAGAAAGTTAGAATTCCTATGGGGTTTTAGTGCACGCCAGAATGTTTGGAAATTGAAAAAATAATGAAATAAATTCTAATACACTATTTAAAATTGTGTAATTGATACATTAATTTGTAATTTTATATTTACACCTAAAAATAATATTAATTTATTTGATATTCAAATATAATTATGTACATTAAATATTTTTAATTGTACATTAGTAAATATAGAATAATAATCATCAAAATGCAAAAGGTCCCTAAAAGATAAGCATACTTTTACCATTAAAAATCTACATCTTCATTTTTTCTTTGTAAATTAAATTTTATTATTATTTTTATTATTAATTCTTAGATATATATGTCTAATATTATTCTCTCTTTTTCTTAAATTTTTTATATTATTTTAATTATTACATTATATTTTATGTGTATTTATAATTTTTAAAAAAATAATATAAAGATGTTATATCATTATTAATCCATTGTTTACCATTATTATTTTAATATATATGTATGTATATTTACTTAATTTGGCAAAAGCGAGAATGTCTTTGTTGAGTAGAAGAATAAAATATTTACTGATATATTATTATTATTTACATATTTACTTATTGGAAAACGGTTGAACCGTAAATATATTGGTTCAACCGAAAGATTATAAACTATTAATATTTATTAATATTGAAAACGATTGAATCGATGATCTTTCGGTTCAACCGATAATTTATGTTATATACATATATATATTAATCGGTTGAGTAGAGGGCTTTGCATATTTGTAATTTTTTATGATATTTTTGAATTGGTTGAACCGAACATGTTCGGTTCAACCGATACTTTATATATATATAAATATATATATATATATGTATATATATTTGTATCGGTTGAACCGATCATGTTCGGTTCAACCGATACTTTTTATATATATAAATATATATATGTATATATATTTGCATTGGTTCAACCGATAATGTTCAGTTTAACCGATACTTTTTATATATATAAATATATATATATATGTATATATATTTGCATCGGTTGAATCGATAATGTTCGGTTCAACTGATACTTTTTATATATATAAATATATATATATATGTATATATATTTGTATTGGTTGAACCGATCATGTTCGGTTCAACCGATACTTTTTATATATATAAATATATATATGTATATATATTTGCATCGGTTGAACCGATAATGTTCGGTTCAATCGATACTTTTTATATATATAAATATATATATGTATATATATTTGCATCGGTTGAACTGATAATGTTCGGTTCAACCGATACTTTTTATATATATAAATATATATATATGTATATATATTTTTTAAATTGGTTGAACCGAACATGTTCGGTTCAACCGATACTTTTTATAAAAATAAATATATATATATGTATATATATTTGTATCGGTTGAATCGAACATGTTCGGTTCAATTGATAATTTTTATATATATAAATATATATATATGTATATATATTTTTTGAATTGGTTGTTCAGGAAAACTGATACTTTATATATATATAAATAAATATATATATATGTATATGTATTTTAAACTAAATTGTATTTAAAGATTAAAATAATAAGAATAATTTATAATCTATGGTTTGAACTAATAGATTTAAGATTTCAACCAAAATATATTATAAAACACTAACTAAAATTGTGTAATTAATACATCGATCTGTAATTTTATTTTTAAAAATGAGAATAATATTAATGACTTGAAAAAGTATACATGCTCTAATTATTACAACATAAATTTAAAAAGTAGTCTAAAAGTACAAAGCATCCAAAGTTTTACAACATCAATCTACACAATAGTCCAAAGATACAAAGCATTCTACTTATTACTTATTAAGATCCAAAGGTATAATATAAATGGACTTAAATAGTCCTTCCATCCCACATTGCCATCATCATATCCTCACGCATCTTATCAGCTAATTCTTTTCGTTGTTCTTGACTCGTTCCAACCTGTGAATGTCCATCCATATGCACTTCTCCTGTTGGTTGTATATCATCAGTAATATTTAATTCTTCTAACTCATCTTGCAAATCTTCAAGTAAATCTTCTTTATCAGCCAATCGAATGAAATTGTGAAGTAAAAAACATGCGATCACAATCTTCACTTGTGTTTCATATGGATATGGCATCTGACCTCGTAAGATTGAAAAACGATGTTTCACAACTCCAAATGTACGCTCAATGGCTGTTCTTAGTTGTGAATGCCTGTAGTTAAAGTTTTCTATAGCATTACTAGGAAGTCTATCATTAACATAATCAGATAAATGATAGCGTACACCTCGAAATGGGCAAATATACTCTGGTCGATTGGGATATCCAGCATCTACCAAGTAAAACTTACCTATAGAAGAATAGAAATTAGTATGATAATGTGCATATTACTTGAAAATATACTAATTGCATTTACCTGGAGGAACTTTGAAACCATTAGGTCTACTAATTGCATCTTAAATGATACGAGCATCAGCTGCTGATCCTTCCCAACCAGCTAAAATATATGTAAATCTCATATCAAAATTACATGCTGCCATCACATTTTGAGACAATTCACCTTTCCTATTTCTAAATCTAGCTGTTTCTTGTCCAAAAATAGTTGCTTTGATATGAGTACCATCAATAGCTCCAATGCAATCTTATACACATTAAACATCATTTAATTCCTTAAATAAGATAAAAACTACAATATATATACAAAAGTGAATACATACCTTAAAATATGGATAAACATTTACATCATCTGCAATTCGACTTGGTGTTGAAGATAAAGGTCTTGCTATAAGCACATGATGTAGACGTATTATAGCATTTAATACTTCATTAAAGTATTTGCTAACACTCCAACTTGAACGACTAAATCGCTCAACTATTACTCCATACCTTTGATTTTGCCCTACTGTGACAAGGAACATGGCAAATTTCTCTTCTACACTAATCTTGTCGGTATCAGCAATAACTCCTTCATTTCTCATTAAAGAACAAAAACTTTTAAACACACTTTGACTCATTCTGTAAATCTTCCGACAATTGTAAGCTTGATGAGGTTGACAAGGATCTAGTAATCTCTTAATGTAATCTGCACCTTCTTTACTATATATACGACTTGTGTTATTGCATAGTAATAGTGACGTACTTGCCATTTTTGCTAAAATTGTCCATGACATTAATAGACGTAGTCGCCTTCTTTTAGCCACTTCTTCTTCATCCAGTATGAATGAAATTGCATTATCAACTGTAGTAGTAAACATGTCACTGGGATTCATCCTCACCTACAAAATAACAAGAATATTACGAATTTACCATTTCACATTTCAATATATAAAAGACATTTCACATTTTTAAGAAAATAAAAGACATTTCACATTTTTAAGAAAATAAAAGACATTCGATGTTTCAACTAATAAAAAGCATTTTACATTTCATAATGATAAGTCATTTCACATTTCAATATATAATATCCATTGTTCATTTCATCCATATATGACCTTCTACAAAAAGATTTCATCCATAAAAGATTACATTCACGAAAACACTTCATAAACACAAGAAGTTCAAGATTGGAAAGAAAGTGAATTCATGCACAAAACAAACATTTCATCCATTGTAACCATATGCTCACTTCCTAAACCTCAACCATCCATAACGCATTTCTGCTGGTAAACTTAAGAACATTTTACAAAATTCTAGCTTTTGGAATAACTCCATAGCTTCATATTGTTCTTCTGTAGAAAGACCTTCAATCTGAAGTAACGCTGCAACAGCATGATCTAAATAGTTTTTAGTCTTTTCTTTAATATCAACCAACCTTTCCTGTACTTCAACTATTTTTTTTTGTGTATCAACCAACTCTTTAAATTGCTTGTTCCGTGTAGCTTGATTTTGTTGATCTATTTCACACATATGCATAATGGCTTTTGATGCATCTTTAAATGAATCTGCTATGATTTGATGGGACACTGCATGAGGTCTTGCTCGTCTCTTCTTCTTCTCAATTGCCACCCTTGAACTTCCTCCTGATGAAGGAGGTAAATCAGAATTCATGTCCATTGTTTCCTAAGTGGTATTGAAAGTGTTCATTTCCACATCCTGCGTGTTTGGTACAAACTCTACCTCATCACCTTGTTTAGCCATATTCCTAGTGGCCATACTACCTTCAAATATTTGTTGCAATTGCTCAAATATTAAGCATGGTTTGCCTTTGTAGCTTTCACACTCTGGATGTGCCTATAAAAAGAAAATTGTAGTCAAATGGAAAAAGATAAAGATTACAATATTTTATAAGTCATAAGTGATTAAAAAATTAACCGTAACGAACTCTTTCCAAATCTCATCATCAATGTCAGTGTAACCTTGGATGAAATTCCAACCCCATCCACTATGGTTGGCAATTTTGGAGTAATTTCGATACATTAGTCGCCAAGTTTTTAAGCAACTTTCTACATTCTTCCTTGTGATACCTGTGTTTTTTCTAGTATTGTATTTTTCAATTACTTCATCCCAAGTAATGACAAATTTAAAAATGTGTGTGCGACCATACCAACACAAAAGCACTGGATTTCATCAGAACTTCAAAGTTAAATGCGTTTGGGCGGGAGTAGTACTAAGATGGGTGACCTCTTGGGAAGTCCATGTGTTGCACACCTTTTTGCATCATGGTAGGATGGTCTTTTAGTAAACTAAACTGTCACTATGAGACAACCCTATTACTGATAATGGTTTCCCAAATTAATGTCATATATTGAATGACATCATGATCAAAATGTGCCATTATAACGGTGGTTGATATCGAAAGGGTTGTATTCTCTTACTAAAATTTTGTAACATCTTAACTTACAACAATCACAGTACCATGAAATGAGAAACGTTTAATATATGTTGTGTCGTGCTATTTTTTTAAGAGAGTTGTAATCATTGCAAATGAGTTGAAATAATTGGATCATTATTTACAAACTTTAAATAATCCAATTCAACTAGTTTCTATTGTGAATTACCAAAGTTTTCGATCTTTCATTGATGACAAATTTAAAAATGTGGGTGCGATCATACCAACACAAAAGCACTGGATTTCATCAAAACTCCAATGTTAAAGGTCTTTGAGCAAGAGTAGTACTAAGATGGGTTACCTCTTGGAAAGTCCGTGTGTTGCACTCTCTTTTTCATCATGGTAGGATGGTCTTTTTGTAAATTAAATTGTCACTAAGAGACGACCCTATTATTGATAACAGTTTCGAAAATTAATGTCATATATTGAATGACATCATCATCAAAATGTGCCATTCTAATGGTGTTTGATATCGAAAGGGTTGTATTCTCTTACCAAAATTTTGTAACATCTTAACTTACAACAATCAGCGTATCATGAAATGAGAAACGTTTAACATCTGTGGTGTTGTGCTGTTTTTTCAAAGACAGTTGTAATAATTGCAAATGAGTTGAAATAATTGAATCCTAATTTACAAACATTAAATAATCCAATTTAACTAGTTTCTAGTGTGAATTACCATAGTTTTCGATCATTCAATAATGAGAAATTTAAGAATTTGGGTGCGATCATACTAACATAAATTCACTGGATCCCATTAAAACTCCAAAGTGAAATTTGTTTGGCGAGAGTAGTACTAAGACGGGTGACCTCTTGGGAAGCCCTTTTGTTGTATTGCCTTTTGCATCATGGTAGGATGGTCTTTTTGTAAATCAAACTGTCACTAAGAGACGACCCTAGTATTGATAATGGTTTCCAAAAATAATGTCATATATTGAATGACATCATAATTAAAATGTGCCATTATAACGGTGGTTGATATCGAAAGGGTTGTATTTTCTTTCTAAAATTTTGTAACGTCTTAACTTACAACAATCGGAGTACCATGAAATGAGAAATGTTTAAGATGCGTTGTGTCGTGCTGTTTTTTTAAGAGAGTTGTAATCATTTCAAATGAGTTGAAATAATTGGCTCTTTATTTACAAACTTTAAATAATACAATTCAACTAGTTTCTAGGGTTAATTACCTTAGTTTTCGATCTTTCAGTAATGACAAATTTAAAAATGTGGGTGTGATGATTCCAAGACAAAAGTATTGGATGTCATCAGAACTCCAAAGTTAAATGTGTTTGGGCGAGAGTAGTACTAAGGTGGGTGACCTCTTGGGAAGTCCTAATGTTGCTCTCCTTTTTGCATCATGGTAGGATGGTCTTTTTGTAAATCAAACTGTCACTAAGAGACCACCCTATTATTGATAACGATTTCCAAAATTAATGTCACATACTGAATGACATCATGATCAAAATGTGCCATTGCAACGACATTTGATATCGACAGGGTTGTATTCTCTTACCAAAATTTTGTAACATCTTAAATTACAATAATCACCGTACCATGAAAAGAGAAACGTTTAATATTCGTGGTGTCGTGCTATTTCTTTAAGAGAGTTGTAATCATTGCAAATGAGTGGAAATAATTGCATCTTTATTTACAAACTTTAACTAATCCAATTCAACTAGTTTCTAGTGTGAATTACCTTAGTTTTCGACCTTTTAGTAATGACAAATTTAAGAATGTGGGTGTGATCATACCAACACAAAAGCACTACATCCCATAGGAACTCCAAAGTTAAATGTGTTTGGGCGATAGTAGAACTAAGATGGATGACCTCTTGGGAAGTCCTTGTGTTGCACTCCTTTTTGCATCATGGTAGGATGGTCTTATTGTAAATCAAACTGTCATTAAGAGTCGACCCTATTATTGATAACGGTTTCCAAAATTAATGTCATATATTGAATAAAATCTTGATCAAAATGTGCCATTCTAACGGTGTTTGATATCGAAAGGGTTGTATTCTCTTACCAAAATTTTGTAACATCTTAACTTACAACAATCAACGTACCATGAAATGAGAAACATTTAATACTTGTGGTGTCCTGCTGTATTTTTAAGAGAGTTGTAATCATTGCAAATGAGTTGAAATAATTGCATTTTTATTTACAAACTTTAAATAATCCAATTCAACTAGTTTCTAGTGTGAATTACCTTATTTTTCGACCTTTCAGTAATGACAAATTCAAGAATGTGGGTGCGATCATACCAACACAAAAGCACTACATCCCATTAGAACTCCAAAGTTAAATGTGTTTGGGTGAGAGTAGAACTAAGATGGATGACCACTTGGGAAGTCCTTGTGTTGCACTCCTTTTTCCATCATGGTAGGATGGTCTTTTTGTAAATCAAACTGTCACTAAGAGTCGACCCTGTTATTGATAACGGTTTCCAAAATTAATAGCATATATAGAATGACATCAAGATCAAAATGTGCCATTCTAACGGTGTTTGATATCGAAATGGTTGTATTCTCTTACTAAAATTTTGTAACATCTTAACATACAACAATTAGAATACCATGAAATGAGAAACCTTTAATATCCGTTGTGTCGTGCTGTTTTTCAAAGACAGTTGTAATCATTTCAAAATGAGTTAAAATAATTGAATCCTTATTTACAAACTTTAAATATTCAAATTCAACTAGTTTCTAGTGTGAATTACCATAGTTTTCGATCATTCAGTAATGACAAATTTAAGAATGTGGGTGCGATCATACCAACACAAAAGCACTAGATCCAATCAGAACTCCAAAGTTAAATTTGTTTGTGCGAGAGTACTACTATGATAGGTAAGCTCTTGGGAAGTCCTTGTGTTGCACTCCTTTTTGCATCATGTTAGGATGTTCTTCTTGTAAATCAAACTGTCACTAAGAGACGTCCCTATTATTGACAACGGTTTCCAAAATTAATGTCATGTATTGAATGACATCATGATAAAAATGTTCCATTATTACGGTATTTAATATCCCTGGTGTCGTACTATTTTTTTAAGAGAGTTGTAATCTTTGCAAATGAGTTGAAACAATTGGATCTATATTTACAAACTTTAAATAATCCAATTCAACTAGTTTCTAGTGTGAATTACCATAGTTTTCGATCATTCAGTAATGACAAATTTAAGAATATGGGTGCGATTAGACCAAAACATAAGCACTGCATCCAATCAGAACTCCCAAGTTAAAGGTGTTTGGGCAAGAGTAGTACTGAGATGGGTGACCTTTTGTTGCACTGCTTTTTGCATCATGGTAAGATGGTCTTTTTGTAAATCAAACTGTCACTAAGAGACGACCCTACTACTGATAATGGTTTCCAAAATTAATGTCATATATTGAATGACATCATAATCAAAATGTGCCATTGTAACAGTGGTTGATATCGAAAGGGTTGTATTCTATTACAAAAATTTTGTAACATCTTAACTTACAACAATTAGGGTAGCATTAAATGAGAAACATTTAATATCCGTTGTGTCGTGGTGTTTTTTTAAGAGAGTTGTAATCATTGCAAATGAGTTGAAATAATTGGATCTTTATTTACAAACTTTAAATAATCCAATTCAACTTACAACAATTAGGGTTGAATTGTGTATCTTTAATATTTTCTAAAATATAATTGAAACTTTAAAACTCAAAAACAAGTTGAGACATTGTTTTCATAAAATCATTTTTATTCAAGGTTTCAATTACAATATACAATTCAATTCTCCTCAGAAATTGTAGATGCAATTATATCTCAATACCATGTATCATCTAAACAATTTCATAACTACAAACAGAGAAAACTAATTTGTGGAATTTAAAACATTTCTCCATGTTTGAGATCTTTCTTCTTCTTCTTTTGTTTCTTCAGCAATTCTTCAGTGACGAATATCTTGTCTTTTCATGCTTCACCGAATTTGCTTTCTTCTGATACTTCAAATCTTTAGTGACGAAAATCTTACCTTTTGATGTTTCACTGAACTTTCTTCCACTTAAGAGATTTTTCCCGAGAAGGTGTTTTTGATCCCTGAAAAAGATTTTTCTTTTGGTGTGCAGGGATGGTTTGATCCTTGAAAAAATTTTTCATTTTGTGTGCAAGGATAAATTGATCAACGAGAATTCTATGCCTTTTATACTGTATCTTCATTTCATGCATATCCTTCACATTTAACCATTACCAGTTTTCCACTTCTCCACGTCTTTTCTTTTTCCTTCATCGAAACACACACGTTCTAACCCACGTTTATATTTTGAATTTTCTTTAATCATCAGTCTCGGATCTTTGAAAAATTTCATGTAAAATAAACTTTCTCGTCCAAAAGTTTTTCATCAGTGTAATAAGAAGTCGTTACTTTAATGTTAACTAAACGAGTAACACAAGTATATATATAACTTAACGTTTCTAACTTAACGAGTTCCTCATGTGCCATTTCACATGACAAGTACTGTAGCTAACTCAACGAACTAAGTCCGTGGTGTTATGCTATCTCAACGAACCATCTCCGTTGTGTTATGATAACTCAACGAACCATTTCCGTTGTGTTATGATAACTCAACGAACCAGTAATAAACAAATGTTTTTATAATAAGAATTTTACCACGTGCAAAAATAACAACTTAAGTTTATAACGCTAACCAAACGCGTTGCCTTAGTGTTCAATATAGCAACTCAACGTGTTTAGTTATGTTAACTTAACGAGTTAAACATGTGCACCTCACGTGATACAATACAACATTCGTAACTTATAATTTCACCACGTGTATAACACTAACTTAATGAGTTCGTCTCTTCTTTTACTCACTAACTTAACGAGTTATCACGTGACCTATTTTAACCTTTAAGCCTCTAACTTAACGAGTTCTCACGTGACCTCTATACAAACAAAACTCTAACTTAATGAGTTGTCTAAACGTGCACTGTTCATGATATAGAAGATATAATATTAAAACATATCATGCTTTTCAATAAAAACACACGTTAACTTAACGTTTAGCTAAATGAGAAATTAATGCAACGAAATGACTAGTTATTAACTTCAGATCCAATACAGACAAGTATTTATATCAATAAGCTTTTTCTGTAGTAATTGATGATTTTAATTTCTTTTCACAAGCAATAGTAATTGAGCAAATATCTTCATAAAACTAACTGAAAATGGATATTATGTAGTGTTTGAAGATAATGTATGCAAAATAATTGATAAAAATACAGATGAAATTAAGTTTATTGCTAAAAGAGAAGGTTATGTATGTATTTTATCTTTACCTTCTAGTGTAGTTGATTTAAATTCATGTTTGTTAGTTGAAACTAGTGATGCATATCTATGGCATAGAAGGATTGGGCATATAAATATGAGACTGTTGCATAAACTATCTAGAAAACATTTAGTGAGAGGTTTACCAAAGATTAAATACTCAAAGAACTTTATGTGTGATGCATGTGAGTTAGGTAAACTTCACAAAAACTCTTTTAAATCTAAAACTGATATTTCAAGCAAGAGAGTCTTAGAACTTATACATATGGATCTATTTGGACTAACAAGAATCATGAGTCTTGGTGGTAAACGGTATGTATTTGTTTTAGTAGATGACTTCTCTAGATACACTTGGGTATATTTTCTAGCATCTAAGACAGAAGTTTTTGAAAAATTTAAAATGTTTTGCAATTTTGTTCAAAATGAGCAAAGTGTCTCTATTCAAAAACTTAGGAGTGATCTTGGAACTGAATTTGATAATGATCAAATGGATAACTATTGTAATGAACATGGCATTGATCACAGATTTTCTTTTCCAAGAGCACCGTGTCAAAATGGTGTTGTTGAGAGAAAGAATAGATCACTTCAAGAAATGGCCAGAACTATGTTGAATGAACATAAGTTACCTCAAAATCTTTGGGCTGAAGCAGTAAATACAGCTTCTTATGTTATTAACAGAAGTCATTTAAGACCTCATGTTAATAAAACATCTTTTGAAATTATGTTTAATAGGGTTCCAAAAATTTCCTATATGAAACCATTTGGCAGCAAGTGTTTTATTCTTAATACTAAGGATAAAAGGGATAAATTTCAAGCCAAATCGGATGAAGGAATTTTTGTAAGTTACTCTACTAGAAGTAAAGCCTATAGAGTATATAACAAGACTTCTAGGACTATTGAAGAAACCCTCCATGTAAGCTTCAATGAAAATTCTCTTAGAGAATCTCAATCTAAAGCTGATAATGATGATATGATCAATTTTCCAAATGAGTTAGAGATCAATAGAGAGATTGATGATTTATCTGAGAAAATCAAAAATATGAACTTCAATGATCAAACTAGTGATGAAAGTGATGGACTTTCAGATGTTGATGAGAATATTGAGGAAAATCAGAGAAATTGGCGTTATTCTTCATCACATCCCATTACTCAAGTCATTGGTAATATTAATGAGGGAGTTAAAACTAGAGCTTCAGTAAATTTAAATAGTATGTGTATGTTTGTTTCTATGGTGGAACCAAGGAATATACAAGAAGCATTATCTGATGAAAATTAGATAGTGGCAATGCAAGAAGAACTAAATCAATTCATCAAAAATGATGTATGGGAATTAGTCTCTCCACGAGAAAATCAGTCCATAATAGGTACAAAGTGGATCTTTAGAAACAAAACTAACGATACTAGTCAAATTATAAGGAATAAAGCTAGATTAGTTGCACAAGGGTATACACAGGAAGAAGGATTAGATTATGATGAAACATTTGCTCCTGTGGCTAGGTTAGAAAGTATTAGAATATTATTGGCCTATGCTTGTTATATGGATTTTAAATTATATCAAATGGATGTAAAGAGTGCATTTCTAAATGGTTTAATTAATGAAGAAGTCTATGTAAAACAACCACCTGGATTTGAAGATATTAAAAATCCTGACTTTGTGTATAAATTGAAGAAAGCCTTATATGGTTTGAAGTAAGCACCTAGATCATGGTATGAAAGATTGTCTACTTTTTTAATAGAAAAAGGCTATATCATGGGAAAAGCGGATCATACTCTATTTATTAAGAGAGATAGTAAAGATCAGATTGTTTTTCAAATATACGTGGATGATATAATCTTTGGAGCAACCTTTGATAAGTTGATAGAAATATTCTCTAAAGAGATGACTAATCAGTTTGAAATGAGTATGGTAGGAGAACTTTCATATTTTCTAGGACTTCAAATTAAGCAAAGTAGGACAAATCAGAAGAAGACGGCTTAGAAAACTCAGAAAAAGTTTTACAACAAAAGGGTTTGAAGGTCACTTGGGATGACACGTCTGAAGAGTCTGAATCTGACGAATCAGCATCAAAATCTTCACATTCAGAAAGAGAACAAGAGTTAGAAGACGTTGCTCATGTGTGCTTCATGGCAGATGAGTTTGAGGTAATATCTGATCCAGAAAGTCATTCAGATTTCAAATTTGATGAATTATTATGTGCTTATCATGCATTATTACAAAAACTTAAAGTATGTAAATTGGAAAATAAGAATATTAGAAAATTTTCATCCATTATGGAAGAAGAAAATTGTTTCCTATCTACTACTTTAGAAAAGTTTAAATGTGATAATGAAAATCATGCTAGAGATTTGCAAAAATTTAGATTTAATGAATGTATCTTGCATGAACAAATACAGAATATAAATGCTGAAAAATTAAAAAGAGAATCTGAAAATGAAATGTTGAGAAACAATATAAATAAACTTGAATTAGAGATAGATAAATTAAAACTAAGAGAGCAAGATTTAAATTCTACATTTGAGAAATGGAATTTAAGTCAAACTAAGTTAGACAAACTAACTAGTACCCCTGCGGTGTCTTATAAATTTGGCTTAGGATTTGATTATCCTGAATATCAAGCCAATAAAGGATTTATTAGTTGCAGTTCAAGTAAATCTAAGACTAAAATTCCTTTTATTTTGAAACAAGGTAATAAATATGTAGAAGTAGGTACTTCAAGGGATGAATCAAGCAGTAATAATATAAATCAATGTGATTTGTCAAATTGTACTTCTAACATGACTATAAATGTTTCTAAAAATCTTGTTTCTTGTTCTGGAAATTCAGTTTCTAAAATTTCAGACAATTGTTGTAAACTGAAAATTCAGAAACCTGAGCATGTAATTCAATACATTGGTATTAGACCAATTACTCATTTTGCAAGTGATAAAACAAAAAATTCTTGTGCAGAAAAAGATTTTGTATGTACAAAAAGTGTTAATACAAGTACAAAATAATTTGATCTTCATTTACAAACTTTAAATAATCTAATTCGACAACTTTCTAGTGTGAATTATCATAGTTTTATATCTTTCTGTAATGATAAATTTAGTAATGCGTGTGCGACCATATCAATACAAAAGCACTGGATCTCATTAAAACTCCAAAGTTAAATGTGTTTGGGCGAGAGTAGTATTAAGATTGGTGACCTCTTTGGAAGTCCTTGTGTTGCACTCCTTTTTGCATCATGGTAGGATGGTCTTTTTGTAAATCAAATACTCACTATGAGACGACCCTATTATTGATAATGGTTTCCAAAATTAATGTCATATATTGAATGACATCATGATCAAAATGTTCCATTATAACGGTGGTTGATATCGAAAGGGTTGTATTCTATTACTAAAATTTTGTAACATCTTAACTTACAACAATTAGAGTACTAGGAAATGAGAAATGTTTAATAACCGTTGTGTCGTGATGTTATTTTAAGAGAGTTGTAATCATTGCAAATGAGTTGAAATAATTGGATCTTCATTTACAAACTTTAAATAATCTAATTCAACAACTTTCTAGTGTGAATTATCATAGTTTTCGATCTTTCTATAATGATAAATTTGAAAATGTGTCTGTGATCATACCAACACAAAAGCATTGGATCTCATCAAAACTTCAAAGTTAAATGTGTTTAGGTGAGAGTAGTATTAAGATGGGTGACATCTTGGGAAGTCCTTGTGTTGCACTCCTTTTTGCATCATGGTAGGATGGTCTTTTTGTAAATCAAACACACACTAAGGGCATGTTAGTGCATGACGGAAAATTCTGACGGAAAGGAAACGGAAAATTTGTAACAGAAAGGAAAAGGAAAATTCTGAGAGGGGTTTAGTGCAGGACGAAAAATTCTAATGGAAATTCTGACAAAAGTTTATTACAACTAATATTCGAAAAATACAAATACATCTTAATTGAAATATTACAATACGAAATAATATCATCTAGTTCTTCCATCCCACATTGCCATCATCATATCTTCTTGCATCTTATCAGCCATTTCTTTTCTTTGTTCTTGAGTCATTCGAACCTAGGCATTGCTTTCTATATGTATCTCTCTCATTGGTTGTATGTCATTAATAACATTTAACACATCCAACTCATCTAGCAGGTCCTCAAGTAAATCTTCCTTATCAGTCTTACGAATTACGTCAAGCACGAGAGAGGGAGAAAAATTTTCTGAATGGGGGCGATCGGAAATTTTCTTACGGTAAAGGAAATTTTTGGATTCTATACAACGGTAAAATCTGACTTTCCTTTACGTCAATTGTAATGCACACTAACAGCATTCTGACGGAATTCAATAATTTTCCTTTCCGTCAGCTGAATTCCGTCAGGCACTAACACGCCCTAAGAGACAACGCTATTATTGATAATGGTTTCCAAAATTAATGTCATATATTGAATGACATAATGATCAAAATGTTCCATTATAACGGTGGTTGATATCGAAAGGGTTGTATTCTATTACTAAAATTTTGTAACATCTTAACTTACAACAATTAGAGTACCAGGAAATGAGAAACGTTTAATATCCGTTGTGACGTGATGTTATTTTAAGTGAGTTCTAATCATTGCAAATGAGTTGAAATAATTGGATCTTCATTTACAAACTTTAAATAATCTAATTCAACAACTTTCTAGTGTGAATTATCAATGTTTTCGATCTTTCTGTAATGATAAATTTAAAAATGTGTGTGCGACCATACCAACACAAAAGCACTGAATCTCATTAGAACTCCAAAGTTAAATGTGTTTTGGCGAGAGTAGTACTAAAATGGGTGACCTCTTGGGAAGTCCTTGTGTTGCACTCCTTTTTGCATCATGGTAGGATCGTCTTTTTGTAAATCAAACACACACTAGGAGACGACCCTATTATTGATAATGGTTTCCAAAATTAATGTCATATATTGAATGACATCATGATCAAAATGTTCCATTATAACGGTGGTTGATATCGAAAGGGTTGTATTCTAGTACTAAAATTTTGTAACATCTTAACTTACAACAATTAGAGTACCATGAAATGAGAAACGTTTAATATCCGTTGTGTCATGATGTTTTTTTGAGAGAGTTGTAATCATTGCAAATGAGTTGAAATAACTGGATATTCATTTACAAACTTTAAAAAATCTAATTCAACAACTTTCTAGTGTGAATTATCAATGTTTTCGATCTTTCTGTAATGATAAATTTAGAAATGTGTGTGCCACCATACCAACACAAAAGCACTGTATCTCATCAGAACTCCAAAGTTAAATGTGCTTGGGCGAGAGCAGTACTAAGATGGGTGACCTCTAGGGAAGTCCTTGTGTTGCACTCCTTTTTGCATCATGGTAGGATGGTCTTTTTGTAAATCAAACACTCACTAAGAGACGACCCTATTATTGATAATGGTTTCCAAAATTAATGTCAAATAATGAATGACAAAATGATCAAAATGTGCCATTATAACGTTGGTTGATACCGAAAGGTTCGTATTCTCTTACTAAAATTTTGTAACTTCTTAACTTCCAACAAATAGGGTACCATGAAATGCGAAACGTTTAATATCCGTTGTGTCATGATGTTTTTTTAAAAGAGTTGTAATCTTTGAAAATGAGTTGAAATAATTGGAGCTTCATTGACAAACCTTAAATAATCTAATTCAACAAGTTTCTAGTGTGAATTATCATAGTTTTCGATCTTTCTGTCACGATAAATTTAGAAATGTGTGTGCGACCATACCAACACAAAAGCACTGGATCTCATCAGAACTACAAAGTTAAATGTGTTTGGGCGAGAGTAGTACTAAGATGGGTGACCTCTTGGGTAGTCCTTGTGTTGCACTCCTTTTTGCATCATGGTAGGATGGTCTTTTTGTAAATCAAACTTCCACTAAGAGACGACCCTATTATTAATATTGCTTTCCAAAATTAATGTCATATATTGAATGACATCATGATCAAAATGTGTCATTGTAACGGTGGTTGATATCGAAAGGGGTGTATTCTCTTACTAAAATTTTGTAACATCTTAACTTACAACAATTAGAGTACCATGAAATGAGAAACATTTAATATCCGTTGTGTCATGATGTTTTTTTAAGATAGTTGTAATCGTTGCAAATGAGTTGAAATAATTGGATCTTCATTTACAAACTTTAAATAATCTAATTCAACAAGTTTCTAGTGTCAATTGTCATAGTTTTCGATCTTTCTTTAATGACAAATTTAAAAATGTGTGTATCACCATACCAACACAAAAGCACTGGATCTCATCAGAAATCCTTTGTTAAATGTGTTTTGGCGAGAGTATTACTAAGATGGGTGACCTCTAGCGAAGTCCTTGTGTTGCACACCTTTTTGCATCATGGTAGGATGGTCTTTTTGTAAATCAAACTCTCTTTGAGAGACGACCCTCTTATTGATAATGGTTTCCGAAATGGTGGTTGATATCGAAATTGTTGTATTCCCTTACTAAAATTTTGTCACATCATAACTTACAACAATTAGAGTACCATGAAATGAGAAACGTTTAATATCCGTTGTGTCGTGATGTTTTTTTAGGAGAGTTGTAATCATTGCAAATTTCTTGAAATAATTGGATCTTCATTTACAAACTTTAAATAATCTAATTCAACAACTTTCTAGCGTGAATTATCATAGTTTTCGATCTTTCTTTAATGATAAATTTAGAATTGTGCGTGTGACCATATCAACTCAAAAGTACCGTATCTCATCAGAACTTCAAAGTTAAATGTGTTTGGGCGAGAGTAGTACTAAGATGGGTGACCTCTTGAGAAGTCCTTGTGTTGCACTCCTTTTTGCATCATGGTAGGATGGTCTTTTTGTAAATCAAACACACACTAAGAGACGACCCTATTATTGATAATGGTTTCCAAAATTAATGTCATATATTGAATGACATCATGATCAAAATGTTCCATTATAACGGTGGTTGATATCGAAAGGAATGTATTCTCTTACTAAAATTTTGTAACATCTTAACTTACAGTAATTAGAGTACCATGAAATGAAAAACGTTTAATATCCATTGTGTCGTGATGTTTTTTTAAGAGAGTTGTAATCAATGCAAATGAGTTAAAATAATTTGATCTTCATTTACAAACTTTAAATAATCTAATTCGACAACTTTCTAGTGTGAATTATCATAGTTTTATATCTTTCTGTAATGATAAATTTAGTAATGCGTGTGCGACCATATCAATACAAAAGCACTGGATCTCATTAAAACTCCAAAGTTAAATGTGTTTGGGCGAGAGTAGTATTAAGATTGGTGACCTCTTTGGAAGTCCTTGTGTTGCACTCCTTTTTGCATCATGGTAGGATGGTCTTTTTGTAAATCAAATACTCACTATGAGACGACCCTATTATTGATAATGGTTTCCAAAATTAATGTCATATATTGAATGACATCATGATCAAAATGTTCCATTATAACGGTGGTTGATATCGAAAGGGTTGTATTCTATTACTAAAATTTTGTAACATCTTAACTTACAACAATTAGAGTACTAGGAAATGAGAAATGTTTAATAACCGTTGTGTCGTGATGTTATTTTAAGAGAGTTGTAATCATTGCAAATGAGTTGAAATAATTGGATCTTCATTTACAAACTTTAAATAATCTAATTCAACAACTTTCTAGTGTGAATTATCATAGTTTTCGATCTTTCTATAATGATAAATTTGAAAATGTGTCTGTGATCATACCAACACAAAAGCATTGGATCTCATCAAAACTTCAAAGTTAAATGTGTTTAGGTGAGAGTAGTATTAAGATGGGTGACATCTTGGGAAGTCCTTGTGTTGCACTCCTTTTTGCATCATGGTAGGATGGTCTTTTTGTAAATCAAACACACACTAAGGGCGTGTTAGTGCATGACGGAAAATTCTGACGGAAAGGAAACGGAAAATTTGTAACAGAAAGGAAAAGGAAAATTCTGAGAGGGGTTTAGTGCAGGACGGAAAATTCTAATGGAAATTCTGACAAAAGTTTATTACAACTAATATTCGAAAAATACAAATACATCTTAATTGAAATATTACAATACGAAATAATATCATCTAGTTCTTCCATCCCACATTGCCATCATCATATCTTCTTGCATCTTATCAGCCATTTCTTTTCTTTGTTCTTGAGTCATTCGAACCTAGGCATTGCTTTCTATATGTATCTCTCTCATTGGTTGTATGTCATTAATAACATTTAACACATCCAACTCATCTAGCAGGTCCTCAAGTAAATCTTCCTTATCAGTCTTACGAATTACGTCAAGCACGAGAGAGGGAGAAAAATTTTCTGAATGGGGGCGATCGGAAATTTTCTTACGGTAAAGGAAATTTTTGGATTCTATACAACGGTAAAATCTGACTTTCCTTTACGTCAATTGTAATGCACACTAACAGCATTCTGACGGAATTCAATAATTTTCCTTTCCGTCAGCTGAATTCCGTCAGGCACTAACACGCCCTAAGAGACAACGCTATTATTGATAATGGTTTCCAAAATTAATGTCATATATTGAATGACATAATGATCAAAATGTTCCATTATAACGGTGGTTGATATCGAAAGGGTTGTATTCTATTACTAAAATTTTGTAACATCTTAACTTACAACAATTAGAGTACCAGGAAATGAGAAACGTTTAATATCCGTTGTGACGTGATGTTATTTTAAGTGAGTTCTAATCATTGCAAATGAGTTGAAATAATTGGATCTTCATTTACAAACTTTAAATAATCTAATTCAACAACTTTCTAGTGTGAATTATCAATGTTTTCGATCTTTCTGTAATGATAAATTTAAAAATGTGTGTGCGACCATACCAACACAAAAGCACTGAATCTCATTAGAACTCCAAAGTTAAATGTGTTTTGGCGAGAGTAGTACTAAAATGGGTGACCTCTTGGGAAGTCCTTGTGTTGCACTCCTTTTTGCATCATGGTAGGATCGTCTTTTTGTAAATCAAACACACACTAGGAGACGACCCTATTATTGATAATGGTTTCCAAAATTAATGTCATATATTGAATGACATCATGATCAAAATGTTCCATTATAACGGTGGTTGATATCGAAAGGGTTGTATTCTAGTACTAAAATTTTGTAACATCTTAACTTACAACAATTAGAGTACCATGAAATGAGAAACGTTTAATATCCGTTGTGTCATGATGTTTTTTTGAGAGAGTTGTAATCATTGCAAATGAGTTGAAATAACTGGATATTCATTTACAAACTTTAAAAAATCTAATTCAACAACTTTCTAGTGTGAATTATCAATGTTTTCGATCTTTCTGTAATGATAAATTTAGAAATGTGTGTGCCACCATACCAACACAAAAGCACTGTATCTCATCAGAACTCCAAAGTTAAATGTGCTTGGGCGAGAGCAGTACTAAGATGGGTGACCTCTAGGGAAGTCCTTGTGTTGCACTCCTTTTTGCATCATGGTAGGATGGTCTTTTTGTAAATCAAACACTCACTAAGAGACGACCCTATTATTGATAATGGTTTCCAAAATTAATGTCAAATAATGAATGACAAAATGATCAAAATGTGCCATTATAACGTTGGTTGATACCGAAAGGTTCGTATTCTCTTACTAAAATTTTGTAACTTCTTAACTTCCAACAAATAGGGTACCATGAAATGCGAAACGTTTAATATCCGTTGTGTCATGATGTTTTTTTAAAAGAGTTGTAATCTTTGAAAATGAGTTGAAATAATTGGAGCTTCATTGACAAACCTTAAATAATCTAATTCAACAAGTTTCTAGTGTGAATTATCATAGTTTTCGATCTTTCTGTCACGATAAATTTAGAAATGTGTGTGCGACCATACCAACACAAAAGCACTGGATCTCATCAGAACTACAAAGTTAAATGTGTTTGGGCGAGAGTAGTACTAAGATGGGTGACCTCTTGGGTAGTCCTTGTGTTGCACTCCTTTTTGCATCATGGTAGGATGGTCTTTTTGTAAATCAAACTTCCACTAAGAGACGACCCTATTATTAATATTGCTTTCCAAAATTAATGTCATATATTGAATGACATCATGATCAAAATGTGTCATTGTAACGGTGGTTGATATCGAAAGGGGTGTATTCTCTTACTAAAATTTTGTAACATCTTAACTTACAACAATTAGAGTACCATGAAATGAGAAACATTTAATATCCGTTGTGTCATGATGTTTTTTTAAGATAGTTGTAATCGTTGCAAATGAGTTGAAATAATTGGATCTTCATTTACAAACTTTAAATAATCTAATTCAACAAGTTTCTAGTGTCAATTGTCATAGTTTTCGATCTTTCTTTAATGACAAATTTAAAAATGTGTGTATCACCATACCAACACAAAAGCACTGGATCTCATCAGAAATCCTTTGTTAAATGTGTTTTGGCGAGAGTATTACTAAGATGGGTGACCTCTAGCGAAGTCCTTGTGTTGCACACCTTTTTGCATCATGGTAGGATGGTCTTTTTGTAAATCAAACTCTCTTTGAGAGACGACCCTCTTATTGATAATGGTTTCCGAAATGGTGGTTGATATCGAAATTGTTGTATTCCCTTACTAAAATTTTGTCACATCATAACTTACAACAATTAGAGTACCATGAAATGAGAAACGTTTAATATCCGTTGTGTCGTGATGTTTTTTTAGGAGAGTTGTAATCATTGCAAATTTCTTGAAATAATTGGATCTTCATTTACAAACTTTAAATAATCTAATTCAACAACTTTCTAGCGTGAATTATCATAGTTTTCGATCTTTCTTTAATGATAAATTTAGAATTGTGCGTGTGACCATATCAACTCAAAAGTACCGTATCTCATCAGAACTTCAAAGTTAAATGTGTTTGGGCGAGAGTAGTACTAAGATGGGTGACCTCTTGAGAAGTCCTTGTGTTGCACTCCTTTTTGCATCATGGTAGGATGGTCTTTTTGTAAATCAAACACACACTAAGAGACGACCCTATTATTGATAATGGTTTCCAAAATTAATGTCATATATTGAATGACATCATGATCAAAATGTTCCATTATAACGGTGGTTGATATCGAAAGGAATGTATTCTCTTACTAAAATTTTGTAACATCTTAACTTACAGTAATTAGAGTACCATGAAATGAAAAACGTTTAATATCCATTGTGTCGTGATGTTTTTTTAAGAGAGTTGTAATCATTGCAAATGAGTTAAAATAATTTGATCTTCATTTACAAACTTTAAATAATCTAATTCGACAACTTTCTAGTGTGAATTATCATAGTTTTATATCTTTCTGTAATGATAAATTTAGTAATGCGTGTGCGACCATATCAATACAAAAGCACTGGATCTCATTAAAACTCCAAAGTTAAATGTGTTTGGGCGAGAGTAGTATTAAGATTGGTGACCTCTTTGGAAGTCCTTGTGTTGCACTCCTTTTTGCATCATGGTAGGATGGTCTTTTTGTAAATCAAATACTCACTATGAGACGACCCTATTATTGATAATGGTTTCCAAAATTAATGTCATATATTGAATGACATCATGATCAAAATGTTCCATTATAACGGTGGTTGATATCGAAAGGGTTGTATTCTATTACTAAAATTTTGTAACATCTTAACTTACAACAATTAGAGTACTAGGAAATGAGAAATGTTTAATAACCGTTGTGTCGTGATGTTATTTTAAGAGAGTTGTAATCATTGCAAATGAGTTGAAATAATTGGATCTTCATTTACAAACTTTAAATAATCTAATTCAACAACTTTCTAGTGTGAATTATCATAGTTTTCGATCTTTCTATAATGATA
Source organism: Cymodocea nodosa (assembly GCA_036874045.1). Classification (NCBI taxonomy): domain Eukaryota; kingdom Viridiplantae; phylum Streptophyta; class Magnoliopsida; order Alismatales; family Cymodoceaceae; genus Cymodocea; species Cymodocea nodosa. The sequence continues at coordinate 10,440,530 of CM072335.1, forward strand.
AATTTGAAAATGTGTCTGTGATCATACCAACACAAAAGCATTGGATCTCATCAAAACTTCAAAGTTAAATGTGTTTAGGTGAGAGTAGTATTAAGATGGGTGACATCTTGGGAAGTCCTTGTGTTGCACTCCTTTTTGCATCATGGTAGGATGGTCTTTTTGTAAATCAAACACACACTAAGGGCGTGTTAGTGCATGACGGAAAATTCTGACGGAAAGGAAACGGAAAATTTGTAACAGAAAGGAAAAGGAAAATTCTGAGAGGGGTTTAGTGCAGGACGGAAAATTCTAATGGAAATTCTGACAAAAGTTTATTACAACTAATATTCGAAAAATACAAATACATCTTAATTGAAATATTACAATACGAAATAATATCATCTAGTTCTTCCATCCCACATTGCCATCATCATATCTTCTTGCATCTTATCAGCCATTTCTTTTCTTTGTTCTTGAGTCATTCGAACCTAGGCATTGCTTTCTATATGTATCTCTCTCATTGGTTGTATGTCATTAATAACATTTAACACATCCAACTCATCTAGCAGGTCCTCAAGTAAATCTTCCTTATCAGACTTACGAATTACGTCAAGCACGAGAGAGGGAGAAAAATTTTCTGAATGGGGGCGATCGGAAATTTTCTTACGGTAAAGGAAATTTTTGGATTCTATACAACGGTAAAATCTGACTTTCCTTTACGTCAATTGTAATGCACACTAACAGCATTCTGACGGAATTCAATAATTTTCCTTTCCGTCAGCTGAATTCCGTCAGGCACTAACACGCCCTAAGAGACAACGCTATTATTGATAATGGTTTCCAAAATTAATGTCATATATTGAATGACATAATGATCAAAATGTTCCATTATAACGGTGGTTGATATCGAAAGGGTTGTATTCTATTACTAAAATTTTGTAACATCTTAACTTACAACAATTAGAGTACCAGGAAATGAGAAACGTTTAATATCCGTTGTGACGTGATGTTATTTTAAGTGAGTTCTAATCATTGCAAATGAGTTGAAATAATTGGATCTTCATTTACAAACTTTAAATAATCTAATTCAACAACTTTCTAGTGTGAATTATCAATGTTTTCGATCTTTCTGTAATGATAAATTTAAAAATGTGTGTGCGACCATACCAACACAAAAGCACTGAATCTCATTAGAACTCCAAAGTTAAATGTGTTTTGGCGAGAGTAGTACTAAAATGGGTGACCTCTTGGGAAGTCCTTGTGTTGCACTCCTTTTTGCATCATGGTAGGATCGTCTTTTTGTAAATCAAACACACACTAGGAGACGACCCTATTATTGATAATGGTTTCCAAAATTAATGTCATATATTGAATGACATCATGATCAAAATGTTCCATTATAACGGTGGTTGATATCGAAAGGGTTGTATTCTAGTACTAAAATTTTGTAACATCTTAACTTACAACAATTAGAGTACCATGAAATGAGAAACGTTTAATATCCGTTTTGTCATGATGTTTTTTTGAGAGAGTTGTAATCATTGCAAATGAGTTGAAATAACTGGATATTCATTTACAAACTTTAAAAAATCTAATTCAACAACTTTCTAGTGTGAATTATCAATGTTTTCGATCTTTCTGTAATGATAAATTTAGAAATGTGTGTGCCTCCATACCAACACAAAAGCACTGTATCTCATCAGAACTCCAAAGTTAAATGTGCTTGGGCGAGAGCAGTACTAAGATGGGTGACCTCTAGGGAAGTCCTTGTGTTGCACTCCTTTTTGCATCATGGTAGGATGGTCTTTTTGTAAATCAAACACTCACTAAGAGACGACCCTATTATTGATAATGGTTTCCAAAATTAATGTCAAATAATGAATGACAAAATGATCAAAATGTGCCATTATAACGTTGGTTGATACCGAAAGGTTCGTATTCTCTTACTAAAATTTTGTAACTTCTTAACTTCCAACAAATAGGGTACCATGAAATGCGAAACGTTTAATATCCGTTGTGTCATGATGTTTTTTTAAAAGAGTTGTAATCTTTGAAAATGAGTTGAAATAATTGGAGCTTCATTGACAAACCTTAAATAATCTAATTCAACAAGTTTCTAGTGTGAATTATCATAGTTTTCGATCTTTCTGTAATGATGAATTTAATATTGTGTGTGCGACCATACCAACACAAAAGCATTGGATCTCATCAAAACTCCAAAGTTAAATGTGTTTGGGCGAGAGTAGTACTAAGATGGGTGACATCTTGGGAAGTCCTTGTGTTGCACTCCTTTTTGCATCATGGTAGGATGGTCTTTTTGTAAATCAAACAAACACTAAGAGACGACCCTATTATTGATAATAGTTTCCAAAATTAATGTCAAATATTGAATGACATCATGATCAAAATATGCCATTATAACGTTGGTTGATATCGAAAGAGTCGTATTCTCTTACTAAAATTTTGTAACTTCTTAACTTACAACTGTTAGGGTATCAGGAAATGAGAAACGTTTAATATCTGTTGTGTCGTGATGTTTTTTTAAAAGGGTTGTATTCTTTGAAAATGAGTTGAAATAATTGGATCCTCATTAACAAACCTTAAATAATCTAATTCAACCACTTTCTAGTGTCAATTATCATAGTTTTCGATCTTTCTGTAATGATGAATTTCATGTTGTGTGTGCGACCATTCCAACACAAAAGCACTGGATCTCATCAGAACTCCAAAGTTAAATGTGTTCGGGCGAGAGTAGTACTAAGATGGGTGACCTCTTGGGAAGTCCTTGTGTTGCACTCTTTTTTGCATCATGATAGGATGGTCTTTTTGTAAATCAAAAACACACTAAGACGACCCTATTATTGATAATGGTTTCCAAAATTAATGTCAAATATTGAATGACAACATGATCAAAATGTGCCATTATAACGTTGGTTGATATCGAAAGAGTCGTATTCTCTTACTAAAATTTTTTAACTTCTTAACTTCCAACAATTAGGGCTTCCAACAATTAGGGTACCAGGAAATGAGAAACGTTTAATATCCGTTGTGTCGTGATGTTTTTTTAAAAGAGTTGTATTCTTTGAAAATTAGTTGAAATAATTGGATCTTCATTGACAAACCTGAAATAATCTAATTCCACAAGTTTCTAGTGTCAATTATCATAGTTTTCGATCTTTCTGTAATGATGAATTTCATATTGTGTGTGCGACCATACCAACACAAAAGCACTGGATCTCATCCAAACTCCAAAGTTAAATGTGTTTGGGCGAGAGTAGTATTAAGATGGGTGACCTCTTGGGAAGTCTTTGTGTTGCACTCTTTTTTACATCATGGTAGGATGGTGTTTTTGTAAATCAAACACACAATAAGAGACGACCCTGTTATAGATAATGGTTTCCAAAATTAATGTCAAATATTGAATGACATCATGATCAAAATGTGCCATTATAACGTTGGTTGATATCGAAAGAGTCGTATTCTCTTACTATAATTTTGTAACTTCTTAACTTACAACAATTAGGGTACCAGGAAATGAGAAACGTTTAATATCTGTTGTGTCGTGATGTTTTTTTAAAAGGGTTGTATTCTTTGAAAATGAGTTGAAATAATTGGATCTTCATTGACAAACCTTAAATAATCTAATTCAACAACTTTCTAGTGTCAATTATCATAGTTTTCGATCTTTCTATAATGATGAATTTCATGTTTTGTGTGCGACCATACCAACACAAAAGCACTGGATCTCATCAAAACTCCAAAGTTAAATGTGTTTGGGCGAGAGTAGTACTAAGATGGGTGACCTCTTGGGAAGTCCTTGTGTTGCACTCTTTTTTGCATCATGATACGATGGTCCTTTTGTAAATCAAACACACACTAAGAGACGACCCTATTATTGATAATGGTTTCCAAAATTAATGTCAAATATTGAATGACATCATGATCAAAATGTGCCATTATAACGTTGGTTGATATCGAAAGAGTCGTATTCTCTTACTAAAATTTTTTAACTTCTTAACTTCCAACAATTAGGGTACCAGGAGATGAGAAACGTTTAATATATGTTGTATCGTGATGTTTTTTTAAAAGGGTTGTATTCTTTGTAAATGAGTTGAAATAATTGGATCTTCATTGACAAACCTTAAATAATCTAACTCAACAACTTTCTATTGTCAATTATCATAGTTTTCGATCCTTCTGTAATGATGAATTTCATGTTGTGTGTGCGACCATACCAACACAAAAGCATTGGATTTCATTAGAACTTCAAAGTTAAAGGTGTTTGGGCGAGAGTAGTACTAAGATGGGTGACCTCTTGGGAAGTCCTTGTGTTGCAATATTTTTTGCATCATGATAGGATGGTCTTTTTGTAAATCAAACACACTCTAAGAGACGACCCCATTATTGATAATGGTTTCCAAAATTAATGTCAAATATTGAATGACATCATGATCAAAATGTGCCATTATAACGTTGGTTGATATCGAAAGAGTCGTATTCTTTTACTAAAATTTTTTAACTTCTTAACTTCTAACAATTAGGGTACCAGGAAATGAGAAACGTTTAATGTATGTTGTGTCGTGATGTTTTTTTAAAAGGGTTGTATTCTTTGAAAATGAGTTGAAATAATTGGATCTTCATTGACAAACCTTAAATAATCTAATTCAACAACTTTCTAGTGTCAATTATCATACTTTTCGATCTTTCTGTAATGATGAATTCAATGTTGTGTGTGCGACCATACTGAAACAAAAGTATTGGATCTCATTAGAACTCCAAAGGTAAATGTGTTTGGGCGAGAGTAGTACTAAGATGGGTGACCTCTTGGGAAGTCCTTGTGTTGCACTCTTTTTTGCATCATGATACGATGGTCCTTTTGTAAATCAAACACACACTAAGAGACGACCCTATTATTGATAATGGTTTTCAAAATTAATGTCAAATATTAAATGACATCATGATCAAAATGTGACATTATAACGTTGGTTGATATCTAAAGGGTCGTATTCTCTTACTAAAATTTTGTAACTTCTTAAATTCCAACAATTAGGGTACCAGGAAATGAGAAACGTTTAATATCCGTTGTGTCGTGATGTTTTTTTAAAAGAGTTGTATTCTTTGAAAATTAGTTGAAATAATTGGATCTTCATTGACAAACCTGAAATAATCTAATTCAACAAGTTTCTAGTGTCAATTATCATAGTTTTCGATCTTTCTGTAATGATGAATTTCATATTGTGTGTGCGACCATACCAACACAAAAGCACTGGATCTCATCCAAACTCCAAAGTTAAATGTGTTTGGGCGAGAGTAGTATTAAGATGGGTGACCTCTTGGGAAGTCCTTGTGTTGCACTCTTTTTTACATCATGGTAGGATAGTGTTTTTGTAAATCAAACACACACTAAGAGACGACCCTATTATAGATAATGGTTTCCAAAATTAATGTCAAATATTGAATGATATCATGATCAAAATGTGCCATTATAACGTTGGTTGATATCGAAAGAGTCGTATTCTCTTACTACAATTTTGTAACTTCTTAACTTACAACAATTAGGGTACCAGGACATGAGAAACGTTTAATATCTGTTGTGTCGTGATGTTTTTTTAAAAGGGTTGTATTCTTTGAAAATGAGTTGAAATAATTGGATCTTCATTGACAAACCTTAAATAATCTAATTCAACAACTTTCTAGTGTCAATTATCATAGTTTTCGATCTTTCTATAATGATGAATTTCTTGTAGTGTGTGTGACCATACCATCACAAAAGCACTGGATCTCATCAGAACTCCAAAGTTAAATGTGTTTGGGCGTGATTAGTACTAAGATGGGTGACCTCTTGGGAAGTCCTTGTGTTGCACTCTTTTTTGCATCATGATACGATGGTCCTTTTGTAAATCAAACACACACTAAGAGACGACCCTATTATTGATAATGGTTTCCAAAATTAATGTCAAATATTGAATGACATCATGATCAAAATGTGTCAATATAACGTTGGTTGATATCGAAAGAGTCGTCTTCTCTTACTACAATTTTGTAACTTCTTAACTTACAACAATTAGGGTACCAGGAAATGAGAAACGTTTAATATATGTTGTGTCGTGATGTTTTTTTAAAAGGGTTGTATTCTTTGAAAATGAGTTGAAATAATTGGATCTTCATTGACAAACCTTAAATAATCTACTTCAACAAGTTTCTAGTGTCAATTATAATACTTTTCGATCTTTCTGTAATGATGAATTTAATATTGTGTGTGTGACCATACCGACAAAAAAACACTGGATCTCATTAAAACTCCAAAGTTAAATGTGTTCAGGCGAGTGTAGTACTAAGATGGGTGACCTCTTGGGAAGTGCTTGTGTTGCACTCTTTTTTGCATCATGGTAGGATGGTCTTTTTGTAAATCAAACACACACTAAGAGACGACCCTATTGTTGATAATGGTTTCCAAAATTAATGTCAAATATTAAATGACATCATGATCAAAATGTGCCATTATAACGTTGGTTGATATCGAAAGGGTCGTATTCTCTTACTAAAATTGTGTAACTTCTTAAATTCCAACAATTAGGGTACTAGGAAATGAGAAACGTTTAATATCCGTTGTGTCGTGATGTTTTTTTAAAAGAGTTGTATTCTTTGAAAATGAGTTGAAATAATTGGATCTTCATTGACAAACCTGAAATAATCTAATTCAACAAGTTTCTAGTGTCATTTATCATAGTTTTCGATCTTTCTGTAATGATGAATTTCATATTGTGTGTGCGACAATACCAACACAAAAGCACTAGATCTCATCCAAACTCCAAAGTTAAATGTGTTTGGGCGATAGTAGTATTAAGATGGGTGACCTCTTGGGAAGTCCTTGTGTTGCACTCTTTTTTACATCATGGTAGGATGGTCTTTTTGTAAATCAAACACACTAAGAGACGACCCTATTATAGATAATGGTTTCCAAAATTAATGTCAAATATTGAATGACATCATGATCAAAATGTGCCATTATAACGTTGGTTGATATCGAAAGAGTCGTATTCTTTTACTAAAATTTTGTAACTTCTTCACTTACAACAATTGGGGTACCAGGAAATGAGAAACGTTTAATATCTGTTGTGTCGTGATGTTTTTCTAAAAGGGTTGGATTCTTTGAAAATGAGTTGAAATAATTGGATCTTCATTGACAAACCTTAAATAATGTAATTCAACAACTTTCTAGTGTCAATTATCATAGTTTTCGATCTTTCTGTAATGATGAATTTCATGTAGTGTGTGCGACCATACCAACACAAAAGCACTGGATCTCATCATAATGGTTTCCAAAATTAATGTCAAATATTGAATGACATCATGATCAAAATGTGCCATTATAACGTTGGTTGATATCGAAAGAGTCGTATTCTCTTACTAAAATTTTGTAACTTCTTAACTTCCAACAATTAGGGTACCAGGAAATGAGAAACGTTTAATATATATTGTGTCGTGATGTTTTTTTAAAAGGGTTGTATTCTTTGAAAATGAGTTGAAATAATTGGATCTTCATTGACAAACCTTAAATAATCTAATTCAACAAGTTTCTAGTGTCAATTATAATACTTTTCGATCTTTCTGTAATGATGAATTCAATATTGTGTGTGTGACCATACCGACACAAAAACACTGCATCTCATTAAAACTCCAAAGTTAAATGTGTTTAGGCGAGAGTAGTACTAAGATGGGTGACCTCTAGGGAAGTCCTTGTGTTGCACTCTTTTTTGCATCATGGTAGGATGGTCTTTTTGTAAATCAAACACACACTAAGAGACGACCCTATTGTTGATAATTGTTTCCAAAATTAATGTCAAATATTAAATGACATCATGATCAAAATGTGTCATTATAACGTTGGTTGATTTCGAAAGGGTCGTATTCTCTTACTAAAATTTTGTAACTTCTTAAATTCCAATAATTAGGGTACTAGGAAATGAGAAACGTTTAATATCCGTTGTGTCGTGATGTTTTTTTAAAAGGGTTGTATTCTTTGAAAATTAGTTGAAATAATTGGATCTTCATTGACAAACCTTAAATAATCTAATTCAACAACTTTCTAGTGTCAATTATCATTGTTTTCGATCTTTCTTTAATGATGAATTTCATGTAGTGTGTGCGACCATACCAACACAAAAGCACTGGATCTCATCAGAACTCCAAAGTTGAATGTGTTTGGGCAAGAGTAGTACTAAGATGGGTGACCTCTTGGGAAGTCCTTGTGTTGCACTCTTTTTTCCATCATGATAGGATGGTCTTTTTGTAAATCAAACACACACTAAGAGATGACCCTATTATTGATAATGGTTTCCAAAATTAATGTCAAATATTGAATGACATCATGATCAAAATATGCCATTATAACGTTGGTTGATATCGAAAGAGTCGTATTCTCTTACTAAAATTTTGTAACTTCTTAACTTACAACAATTAGGGTACCAGGAAATGAGAAACGTTTAATATATGTTGTGTCGTGATGTTTTTTTAAAAGGGTTGTATTCTTTGAAAATGAGTTGAAATAATTGGATCTTCATTGACAAACCTTAAATAATCTAATTCAACAAGTTTCTAGTGTCAATTATAATACTTTTCGATCTTTCTGTAATGATGAATTCAATATTGTGTTTGTGACCATACTGACACAAAAACACTGAATCTCATTAGAACTCCAAAGTTAAATGTGTTCAGGCAAGAGTAGTACTATGATGGGTGACCTCTAGGGAAATTCTTGTGTCGCACTCTTTTTTGCATCATGGTAGGATGGTCTTTTTGTAAATCAAACACACACTAAGAGACGACCCTAGTGTTGATAATGGTTTCCAAAATTAATGTCAAATATTAAATGACATCATGATCAAAATGTGCCATTATAACGTTGGTTGATATCGAAAGTATTGTATTCTCTTACTAAAATTTTGTAACTTCTTAAATTCCAATAATTAGGGTACTAGGAAATGAGAAACGTTTAATATCCGTTGTGTCGTGATGTTTATTTAAAAGAGTTGTATTCTTTGAAAATGAGTTGAAATAATTGGATCTTCATTGACAAACCAGAAATAATCTAATTCAACAAGTTTCTAGTGTCATTTATCATAGTTTTCGATCTTTCTGTAATGATGAATTTCATATTGTGTGTGCGACAATACCAACACAAAAGCACTAGATCTCATCCAAACTCCAAAGTTATATGTGTTTGGGAGAGAGTAGTATTAAGATGGGTGACCTCTTGGGAAGTCTTTGTGTTGCACTCTTTTTTACATCATGGTAGGATGGTCTTTTTGTAAATCAAACACACTAAGAGACGACCCTATTATAGATAATGGTTTCCAAAATTAATGTCAAATATTGAATGACATCATGATCAAAATGTGCCATTATAACGTTGGTTGATATCGAACGAGTCGTATTCTCTTACTAAAATTTTGTAACTTCTTAACCTACAACAATTAGGGTACCAGGAAATGAGAAACGTTTAATATCTGTTGTGTCGTGATGTTTTTTTAAAAGGGTTGTATTCTTTGAAAATTAGTTGAAATAATTGGATCTTCATTGACAAAACTTAAATAATGTAATTCAACAACTTTCTAGTGTCAATTATCATAGTTTTCGATCTTTCTGTAATGATGAATTTCATGTAGTGTGTGCGACCATACCAACACAAAAGCACTGGATCTCATCAGAACTCCAAAGTTAAATGTGTTTGGGCGAGAGTAGTACTAAGATGGGTGACCTCTTGGGAAGTCCTTATGTTGCACTCTTTTTTGCATCATGATAGGATGGTCTTTTTGTAAATCAAACACACACTAAGAGACGACCCTATTATTGATAATGGTTTCCAAAATTAATGTCAAATATTGAATGACATCATGATCAAAATATGCCATTATAACGTTGGTTGATATCGAAAGAGTCGTATTCTCTTACTAAAACTTTGTAACTTCTTAACTTACAACAATTAGGGTACCAGGAAATGAGAAACGTTTAATATCTGTTGTGTCGTGATGTTTTTTTAAAACGGTTGTATTCTTTGAAAATGAGTAGAAATAATTGGATCTTCATTGACAAACCTTAAATAATCTAATTCAACCACTTTCTAGTGTCAATTATCATAGTTTTCGATCTTTCTGTAATGATGAATTTTATGTTGTGTGTGCGACCATACCAACACAAAAGCACTGGATCTCATCAGAACTCCAAAGTTAAATGTGTTTCGGCGAGAGTAGTACTAAGATCGGTGACCTCTTGGGAAGTCCTTGTGTCGCACTCTTTTTTGCATCATGATAGGATGGTTTTTTGTAAATCAAACACACACTAAGAGACGACCCTATTATTGATAATGGTTTCCAAAATTAATGTCAAATATTGAATGACATCATGATCAAAATATGCCGTTATAACGTTGGTTGATATCGAAAGAGTCGTATTCTCTTACTAAAATTTTGTAACTTCTTAACCTACAACAATTAGGGTACCAGGAAATGAGAAACGTTTAATATCTGTTGTGTCGTGATGTTTTTTTAAAACGGTTGTATTCTTTGAAAATGAGTAGAAATAATTGGATCTTCATTGACAAACCTTAAATAATGTAATTCAACCACTTTCTAGTGTCTATTATCATAGTTTTCGATCTTTCTGTAATGATGAATTTCATGTAGTGTGTGCGACCATACCAACACAAAAGCACTGGATCTCATCAGAACTCCAAAGTTAAATGTGTTTGGGCGAGAGTAGTACTAAGATGGGTGACCTCTTGGGAAGTCCTTGTGTTGCACTCTTTTTTGCATCATGATAGGATGGTCTTTTTGTAAATCAAACACACACTAAGAGACGACCCTATTATTGATAATGGTTTCCAAAATTAATGTCAAATATTGAATGACATCATGATCAAAATATGCCATTATAACGTTGGTTGATATCGAAAGAGTCGTATTCTCTTACTAAAACTTTGTAACTTCTTAACTTACAACAATTAGGGTACCAGGAAATGAGAAACGTTTAATATCTGTTGTGTCGTGATGTTTTTTTAAAACGGTTGTATTCTTTGAAAATGAGTAGAAATAATTGGATCTTCATTGACAAACCTTAAATAATCTAATTCAACCACTTTCTAGTGTCAATTATCATAGTTTTCGATCTTTCTGTAATGATGAATTTTATGTTGTGTGTGCGACCATACCAACACAAAAGCACTGGATCTCATCAGAACTCCAAAGTTAAATGTGTTTCGGCGAGAGTAGTACTAACATGGGTGACCTCTTGGGAAGTCCTTGTGTTGCACTCTTTTTTGCATCATGATAGGATGGTTTTTTGTAAATCAAACACACACTAAGAGACGACCCTATTATTGATAATGGTTTCCAAAATTAATGTCAAATATTGAATGACATCATGATCAAAATATGCCGTTATAACGTTGGTTGATATCGAAAGAGTCGTATTCTCTTACTAAAATTTTGTAACTTCTTAACCTACAACAATTAGGGTACCAGGAAATGAGAAACGTTTAATATCTGTTGTGTCGTGATGTTTTTTTAAAAGGGTTGTATTCTTTGAAAATGAGTTGAAATAATTGGATCTTCATTGACAAACCTTAAATAATCTAATTCAACAAGTTTCTAGTGTCAATTATAATACTTTTCGATCTTTCTGTAATGATGAATTCAATATTGTGTTTGTGACCATACCGACACAAAAACACTGAATCTCATTAGAACTCCAAAGTTAAATGTGTTCAGGCGAGAGTAGTACTAAGATGGGTGACCTCTAGGGAAATTCTTGTGTCGCACTCTTTTATGCATCATGGTAGGATGGTCTTTTTGTAAATCAAACACACACTAAGAGACGACCCTAGTGTTGATAATGGTTTCCAAAATTAATGTCAAATATTAAATGACATCATGATCAAAATGTGCCATTATAACGTTGGTTGATATCGAAAGTGTTGTATTCTCTTACTAAAATTTTGTAACTTCTTAAATTCCAATAATTAGGGTACTAGGAAATCAGAAACGTTTAATATCCGTTGTGTCGTGATGTTTATTTAAAAGAGTTGTATTCTTTGAAAATGAGTTGAAATAATTGGATCTTCATTGACAAACCAGAAATAATCTAATTCAACAAGTTTCTAGTGTCATTTATCATAGTTTTCGATCTTTCTGTAATGATGAATTTCATATTGTGTGTGTGACAATACCAACACAAAAGCACTAGATCTCATCCAAACTCCAAAGTTAAATGTGTTTGGGAGAGAGTAGTGTTAAGATGGGTGACCTCTTGGGAAGTCTTTGTGTTGCACTCTTTTTTACATCATGGTAGGATGGTCTTTTTGTAAATCAAACACACTAAGAGACGACCCTATTATTGATAATGGTTTCCAAAATTAATGTCAAATATTGAATGACATCATGATCAAAATATGCCATTATAACGTTGGTTGATATCGAAAGAGTCGTATTCTCTTACTAAAATTTTGTAACTTCTTAACTTACAACAATTAGGGTACCAGGAAATGAGAAACGTTTAATATCTGTTGTGTCGTGATGTTTTTTTAAAACGGTTGTATTCTTTGAAAATGAGTAGAAATAATTGGATCTTCATTGACAAACCTTAAATAATCTAATTCAACCACTTTCTAGTGTCAATTATCATAGTTTTCGATCTTTCTGTAATGATGAATTTCATGTTGTGTGTGCGACCATACCAACACAAAAGCACTGGATCTCATCAGAACTCCAAAGTTAAATGTGTTTGGGCGAGAGTAGTACTAAGATGGGTGACCTCTCGGGAAGTCCTTGTGTTGCACTCTTTTTTGGATCATGATAGGATGGTCTTTTTGTAAATCAAACACACACTAAGAGACGACCCTATTATTGATAATGGTTTCCAAAATTAATGTCAAATATTGAATGACATCATGATCAAAATATGCCATTATAACGTTGATTGATATCGAAAGAGTCGTATTCTCTTACTAAAATTTTGTAACTTCTTAACTTACAACAATTAGGGTACCAGGAAATGAGAAACGTTTAATATTTGTTGTGTCGTGATGTTTTTTTAAAACGGTTGTATTCTTTGAAAATGAGTAGAAATAATTGGATCTTCATTGACAAACCTTAAATAATCTAATTCAACCACTTTCTAGTGTCAATTATCATAGTTTTCGATCTTTCTGTAATGATGAATTTCATGTTGTGTGTGCGACCATACCAACACAAAAGCACTCGATCTCATCAGAACTCCAAAGTTAAATGTGTTTGGGCGAGAGTAGTACTAAGATGGGTGATCTCTTGGGAAGTCCTTGAGTTGCACTCTTTTTTGCATCATGATAGGATGGTCTTTTTGTAAATCAAACACACTCTAAGAGACGACCCTATTATTGATAATGGTTTCCAAAATTAATGTCAAATATTGAATGACATCATGATCAAAATGTGCCATTATAACGTTGGTTGATATCGAAAGAGTCGTATTCTCTTACTAAAATTTTTTAACTTCTTAACTTCCAACAATTAGGTTACCAGGAAATGAGAAACGTTTAATATCCGTTGTGTCGTGATGTTTTTTAAAAGGGTTGTATTCTTTGAAAATGAGTTTAAATAATTGGATCTTCATTGACAAACCTTAAATAATCTAATTCAACAACTTTCTAGTGTCAATTATCATACTTTTCGATCTTTCTGTAATGATGAATTTAATATTATGTGTGTGACCAGACCGACACATAAGTATTGGATCTCATTAGAACTCCAAAGTTAAATATTTTTGGGCGAGAGTAGTACTAAGATGGGTGACCTCTGGGGAAGTCCTTGTGTTGCACTCTTTTCTGCATCATGGTAGGATGGTCTTTTTGTAAATCAAACACACACTAAGAGACGACCCTATTGTTGATAATGGTTTCCAAAATTAATGTCAAATATTAAATGACATCATGATCAAAATGTGTCATTATAACGTTGGTTGATATCGAAAGGGTCGTATTCTCTTACTAAAATTTTGTAACTTCTTAAATTCCAATAATTAGGGTACTAGGAAATGAGAAACGTTTAATATCCGTTGTGTCGTGATGTTTTTTTAAAAGAGTTGTATTCTTTGAAAATGAGTTGAAATAATTGGATCTTCATTGACAAACCTGAAATAATCTAATTGAACAAATTTCTAGTGTCATTTATCATAGTTTTCGATCTTTCTGTAATGATGAATTTCATATTGTGTGTGCGACAATACCAACACAAAAGCACTAGATCTCATCCAAACTCCAAAGTTAAATGTGTTTGGGCGAGAGTAGTATTAAGATGGGTGACCTCTTGGGAAGTCCTTGTGTTGCACTCTTTTTTGGATCATGATAGGATGGTCTTTTTGTAAATCAAATAAACACTAAGAGACGACCCTATTATTGATAATGGTTTCCAAAATTAATGTCAAATATTGGATGACATCATGATCAAAATATGCCATTATAACGTTGGTTGATATCGAAAGAGTCTTATTCTCTTACTAAAATTTTGTAACTTCTTAACTTACAACAATTAGGGTACCAGGAAATGAGAAACGTTTAATATCTGTTGTGTCGTGATGTTTTTTTAAAACGGTTGTATTCTTTGAAAATGAGTAGAAATAATTGGATCTTCATTGACAAACATTAAATAATCTAATTCAACCACTTTCTAGTGTCAATTATCATAGTTTTCGATCTTTCTGTAATGATGAATTTCATGTTGTGTGTGCGACCATACCAACACAAAAGCACTGGATCTCATCAGAACTCCAAAGTTAAATGTGTTTGGGCGAGAGTAGTACTAAGATGTGTGACCTCTTGGGAAGTCCTTGTGTTGCACTCTTTTTTGCATCATGATAGGATGGTCTTTTTGTAAATCAAACACACTATAAGAGACGACCCTATTATTGATAATGGTTTCCAAAATTAATGTCAAATATTGAATGACATCATGATCAAAATGTGCCATTATAACGTTGGTTGATATCGAAAGAGTCGTATTCTCTTACTAAAATTTTTTAACTTCTTAACTTCCAACAATTAGGGTACCAGGAAATGAGAAACGTTTAATGTATGTTGTGTCATGATGTTTTTTAAAAGGGTTGTATTCTTTGAAAATGAGTTGAAATAATTGGATCTTCATTGACAAACCTTGAATAATCTAATTCAACAACTTTCTAGTGTCAATTATCATAGTTTTCGATCTTTCTGTAATGATGAATTTCATGTAGTGTGTGCGACCATACCAACACAAAAGCACTGGATCTCATCAAACTCCAAAGTTAAATGTGTTTGGGCGAGAGTAGTACTAAGATTGGTGACCTCTTGGGAAGTCCTTGTGTTGCACTCTTTTTTGGATCAAGATAGGATGGTTTTTTTGTAAATCAAACACACACTAAGAGACGACCCTATTATTGATAATGGTTTCCAAAATTAATGTCAAATATTGAATGACATCATGATCAAAATATGCCATTATAACGTTGGTTGATATCGAAAGAGTTGTATTCTCTTACTAAAATTTTGTAACTTCTTAACTTACAACAATTAGGGTACCAGGAAATGAGAAACGTTTAATATCTGTTGTGTCGTGATGTTTTTTTAAAACGGTTGTATTCTTTGAAAATGAGTAGAAATAATTGGATCTTCATTGACAAACCTTAAATAATCTAATTCAACCACTTTCTAGTGTCAATTATCATAGTTTTCGATCTTTCTGTAATGATGAATTTCATGTTGTGTGTGCGACCATACCAACACAAAAGCACTGGATCTAATCAGAACTACAAAGTTAAATGTGTTTGGGCGAGAGTAGTACTAAGATGGGTGACCTCTTGGGAAGTCCTTGTGTTGCACTCTTTTTTGCATCATGATAGGATGGTCTTTTTGTAAATCAAACACACTCTAAGAGACGACCCTATTATTGATAATGGTTTCCAAAATTAATGTCAAATATTGAATGACATCATGATCAAAATGTGCCATTATAACGTTGGTTCATATCGAAAGAGTCGTATTCTCTTACTAAAATTTTTTAACTTCTTAACTTCCAACAATTAGGGTACCAGGAAATGAGAAACGTTTAATATCCGTTGTGTCGTGATGTTTTTTAAAAGGGTTGTATTCTTTGAAAATGAGTTGAAATAATTGGATCTTCATTGACAAACCTTAAATAATCTAATTCAACAACTTTCTAGTGTCAATTATCATACTTTTCGATCTTTCTGTAATGATGAATTCAATATTATGTATGTGACCATACCGATACAAAAGCATTGGATCTCGTTAGAACTCCAAAGTTAAATGTTTTTGGGCGAGAGTAGTACTAAGATGGGTGACCTCTGGGGAAGTCCTTGTGTTGCACTCTTTTCTGCATCATGGTAGGATGGTCTTTTTGTAAATCAAACACACACTAAGAGACGACCCTATTGTTGATAATGGTTTCCAAAATTAATGTCAAATATTAAATGACATCATGATCAAAATGTGTCATTATAACGTTGGTTGATATCGAAAGGGTCGTATTCTCTTACTAAAATTTTGTAACTTCTTAAATTCCAATAATTAGGGTACTAGGAAATGAGAAACGTTTAATATCCGTTGTGTCGTGATGTTTTTTTAAAAGAGTTGTATTGTTTGAAAATGAGTTGAAATAATTGGATCTTCATTGACAAACCTGAAATAATCTAATTGAACAAATTTCTAGTGTCATTTATCATAGTTTTCGATCTTTCTGTAATGATGAATTTCATATTGTGTGTGCGACAATACCAACACAAAAGCACTAGATCTCATCCAAACTCCAAAGTTAAATGTGTTTGGGCGAGAGTAGTATTAAGATGGGTGACCTCTTGGGAAGTCCTTGTGTTGCACTCTTTTTTACCTCATGGTAGGATGGTCTTTTTGTAAATCAAACACACTAAGAGACGACCCTATTATAGATAATGGTTTCCAAAATTAATGTCAAATATTGAATGACATCATGATCAAAATGTGCCATTATAACGTTGGTTGATATCGAACGAGTCGTATTCTCTTACTAAAATTTTGTAACTTCTTAACTTACAACAATTAGGGTACCAGGAAATGAGAAACGTTTAATATCTATTGTGTCGTGATGTATTTTTAAAAGGGTTGTATTCTTTGAAAATTAGTTGAAATAATTGGATCTTCATTGACAAACCTTAAATAATCTAATTCAACAACTTTCTAGTGTCAATTATCATAGTTTTCGATCTTTCTGTAATGATGAATTTCATGTAGTGTGTGCGACCATACCAACACTAAAGCACTGGATCTCATCAGAACTCCAAAGTTAAATGTGTTTGGGCGAGAGTAGTACTAAGATAGGTGACCTCTTGGAAAGTACTTTTGTTGCACTCTTTTTTGCATCATGATAGGATGGTCTTTTTGTAAGTCAAACACACACTAAGAGACGACCCTATTATTGATAATGGTTTCCAAAATTAATGTCAAATATTGAATGACATCATGATCAAAATATGCCATTATAACGTTGGTTGATATCGAAAGAGTCGTATTCTCTTACTAAAATTTTGTAACTTCTTAACTTACAACAATTAGGGTACCAGGAAATGAGAAACGTTTAATATCTGTTGTGTCGTGATGTTTTTTTAAAACGGTTGTATTCTTTGAAAATGAGTAGAAATAATTGGATCTTCATTGACAAACCTTAAATAATCTAATTCAACAACTTTCTAGTATCAATTACCATACTTTTCGATCTTTTTGTAATGATGAATTTAATATTGTGTGTTCGACCATACCGATACAAAAACGCTGGATCTCATTAGACCTCCAAAGTTAAATGTGTTTGGGCGAGAGTAGTACTAAGATGGCTGACCTCTTGGGAAGTCCTTGTGTTGCACTCTTTTTTGCATCATGGTAGGATGGTCTTTTTGTAAATCAAACACACACTAAGAGACGACCCTATTGTTGATAATTGTTTCCAAAATTAATGTCAAATATTAAATGACATCATGATCAAAATGTGTCATTATAACGTTGGTTGATATCGAAAGGGTCGTATTCTCTTACTAAAATTTTGTAACTTCTTAAATTCCAACAATTAGGGTACCAGGAAATGAGAAACGTTTAATATCCGTTGTGTCGTGATGTTTTTTTAAAAGAGTTGTATTCTTTGAAAATGAGTTGAAATAATTGGATCTTCAATGACAAACCTGAAATAATCAAATTCAACAAGTTTCTAGTGTCATTTATCATAGTTTTCAATCTTTCTGTAATGATGAATTTCATATTGTGTGTGCGACAATACCAACACAAAAGCACTGGATCTCATCCAAACTCCAAAGTTAAATGTGTTTGGGAGAGAGTAGTATTAAGATGGGTGACCTCTTAGGAAGTCCTTGTGTTGCACTATTTTTTACATCATGGTAGGATGGTCTTTTTGTAAATCAAACACACTAAGAGACGACCCTATCATAGATAATGGTTTCCAAAATTAATGTCAAATATTGAATGACATCATGATCAAAATATGCCATTATAACGTTGGTTGATATCGAAAGAGTCGTATTCTCTTACTAAAATTTTGTAACTTCTTAACTTACAACAATTAGGGTACTAGGAAATGAGAAACGTTTAATATCTGTTGTGTCGTGATGTTTTTTTAAAAGGGTTGTATTCTTTGAAAATTAGTTGAAATAATTGGATCTTCATTGACAAACCTTAAATAATCTAATTCAACAACTTTCTAGTGTCAATTATCATAGTTTTCGATCTTTCTGTAATGATGAATTTCATGTTGTGTGTGCGACCATACCAACACAAAAGCACTGGATCTCATCAGAACTCCAAAGTTAAATGTGTTTGGGCGAGAGTAGTACTAAGATGGGTCACCTCTTGGAAAGTCCTTGTGTTGCACTCTTTTTTGGATCATGATAGTATGGTCTTTTTGTAAATCAAACACACACTAAGAGACGACCCTATTATTGATAATGGTTTCCAAAATTAATGTCAAATATTGAATGACATCATGATCAAAATATGCCATTATAACGTTGGTTGATATCGAAAGAGTCGTATTCTCTTACTAAAATTTTGTAACTTCTTAACCTACAACAATTAGGGTACCAGGAAATGAGAAACGTTTAATATCTGTTGTGTCGTGATGTTTTTTTAAAACGGTTGTATTCTTTGAAAATGAGTAGAAATAATTGGATCTTCATTGACAAACCTTAAATAATCTAATTCAACAACTTTCTAGTGTCAATTATAATACTTTTCGATCTTTCTGTAATGATGAATTCAATATTATGTTTGTGACCATATCGACACAAAAGTACTGGATCTCATTAGAACTCCAAAGTTAAATGTTTTTGGGCGAGAGTAGTACTAAGATGGGTGACCTCTGGGAAGTCCTTGTGTTGCACTCTTTTTTGCATCATGGTAGGATGGTCTTTTTGTAAATCAAACACACACTAAGAGACGACCCTATTGTTGATAATGGTTTCCAAAATTAATGTCAAATATTAAATGTCGTCATGATCAAAATGTGCCATTATAACGTTGGTTGATATCGAAAGGGTCGTATTCTCTTACTAAAATTTTGTAACTTCTTAAATTCCAATAATTAGGGTACTAGGAAATCAGAAACGTTTAATATCCGTTGTGTCGTGATGTTTTTTTAAAAGAGTTGTATTCTTTGAAAATGAGTTGAAATAATTGGATCTTCATTGACAAACCTGAAATAATCTAATTGAACAAGTTTCTAGTGTCATTTATCATAGTTTTCGATCTTTCTGCAATGATGAATTTCATATGGTGTGCGACAATACCAACACAAAAGCACTAGATCTCATCCAAACTCCAAAGTTAAATGTGTTTGGGAGAGAGTAGTATTAAGATGGGTGACCTCTTAGGAAGTCCTTGTGTTGCACTCTTTTTTACATCATGGTAGGATGGTCTTTTTGTAAATCAAACACACACTAAGAGACGACCCTATCATAGATAATGGTTTCCAAAATTAATGTCAAATATTGAATGACATCATAATCAAACTATGCCATTATAACGTTGGTTGATATCGAAAGAGTCGTATTCTCTTACTAAAATTTTGTAACTTCTTAACTTACAACAATTAGGGTACTAGGAAATGAGAAACGTTTAATATCTGTTGTGTCGTGATGTTTTTTTAAAAGGGTTGTATTCTTTGAAAATTAGTTGAAATAATTGGATCTTCATTGACAAACCTTAAATAATCTAATTCAACAACTTTCTAGTGTCAATTATCATAGTTTTCGATCTTTCTGTAATGATGAATTTGATGTAGTGTGTGTGACCATACCAACACAAAAGCACTGGATCTCATCAGAACTTCAAAGTTAAATGTGTTTGGTCGAGAGTAGTACTAAGATGGGTGACCTCTTGGGAAGTCCTTGTGTTGCACTCTTTTTTGGATCATGATAGGATGGTCTTTTTGTAAATCAAACACACACTAAGAGACGACCCTATTATTGATAATGGTTTCCAAAATTAATGTCAAATATTGAATGACATCATGATCAAAATATGCTATTATAACGTTGGTTGATATCGAAAGAGTCGTATTCTCTTACTAAAATTTTGTAACTTCTTAACTTACAACAATTAGGGTACCAGGAAATGAGAAACGTTTAATACCTGTTGTGTCGTGATGTTTTTTTAAAACGGTTGTATTCTTTGAAAATGAGTTGAAATAATTAGATCTACATTGACAAACCTTAAATAATCTAATTCAACCACTTTCTCGTGTCAATTATCATAGTTTTCGATCTTTCTGTAATGATGAATTTCGTGTAGTTTGTGCGACCATACCAACACAAAAGCACTGGATCTCATCAGAACTCCAAAGTTAAATGTTTTTGGGCGAGAGTAGTACTAAGATGGGTGACCTCTGGGGAAGTCCTTGTGTTGCACTCTTTTTTGCATCATAGTAGGATGGTCTTTTTGTAAATCAAACACACACTAAGAGACGACCCTATTGTTGATAATGGTTTCCAAAATTAATGTCAAATATTAAATGACATCATGATCAAAATGTGCCATTATAACGTTGGTTGATATCGAAAGGGTCGTATTCTCTTACTAAAATTTTGTAACTTCTTAACTTACAACAATTAGGGTACTAGGAAATGAGAAACGTTTAATATCTGTTGTGTCGTGATGTTTTTTTAAAAGGGTTGTATTCTTTGAAAATTAGTTGAAATAATTGGATCTTCATTGACAAACCTTAAATAATCTAATTCAACCACTTTCTAGTGTCAATTATCATAGTTTTCGATCTTTCTGTAATGATGAATTTCATGTTGTGTGTGCGACCATACCAACACAAAAGCACTGGATCTCATCAGAACTCTAAAGTTAAATGTGTTTGGGTGAGAGTAGTACTAAGATGGGTGACCTCTTGGGAAGTCCTTGTGTTGCACTCTTTTTTGCATCATGATAGGATGGTCTTTTTGTAAATCAAACACTCTAAGAGACGACCCTATTATTGATAATGGTTTCCAAAATTAATGTCAAATATTGAATGACATCATGATCAAAATGTGCCACTATAACGTTCGTTGATATCGAAAGAGTCGTATTCTCTTACTAAAATTTTTTAACTTCTTAACTTCCAACAATTAGGGTACCAGGAAATGAGAAACGTTTAATATCCGTTGTGTCGTGATGTTTTTTAAAAGGGTTGTATTCTTTGAAAATGAGTTGAAATAATTGGATCTTCATTGACAAACCTTAAATAATCTAATTCAACAACTTTCTAGTGTCACTTATCATACTTTTCGATCTTTCTGTAATGATGAATTCAATATTATGTGTGTGACCATACCGACACAAAAGCACTGGATCTCGTTAGAACTCGAAAGTTAAATGTTTTTGGGCGAGAGTAGTACTAAGATGGGTGACCTCTGGGGAAGTCCTTGTGTTGCACTCTTTTCTGCATCATGGTAGGATGGTCTTTTTGTAAATCAAACACACACTAAGAGACGACCCTATTGTTGATAATGGTTTCGAAAATTAATGTCAAATATTAAATGACATCATGATCAAAATGTGCCATTATAACGTTGGTTGATATCGAAAGGGTCGTATTCTCTTACTAAAATTTTGTAACTTTTTAAATTCCAATAATTAGGGTACTAGGAAATGAGAAACGTTTAATATCCGTTGTGTCGTGATGTTTTTTTAAAAGAGTTGTATTCTTTGAAAATGAGTTGAAATAATTGGATCTTCATTGACAAACCTGAAATAATCTAATTGAACAAGTTTCTAGTGTCATTTATCATAGTTTTCGATCTTTTTGTAATGATGAATTTCATATTGTGTGTGTGACAATACCAACACAAAAGCACTAGATCTCATCCAAACTCCAAAGTTAAATGTGTTTGGGCGAGAGTAGTATTAAGATGGGTGACCTCTTGGGAAGTCCTTGTGTTGCACTCTTTTTTACATCATGGTAGGATGGTCTTTTTGTAAATCAAACACACTAAGAGACGACCCTATTATAGATAATGGTTTCCAAAATTAATGTCAAATATTGAATGACATCATGATCAAAATGTGCCATTATAACGTTGGTTGATATCGAACGAGTCGTATTCTCTTACTAAAATTTTGTAACTTCTTAACTTACAACAATTAGGGTACCAGGAAATGAGAAACGTTTAATATCTATTGTGTCGTGATGTTTTTTTAAAAGGGTTGTATTCTTTGAAAATTAGTTGAAATAATTGGATCTTCATTGACAAACCTTAAATAATCTAATTCAACAACTTTCTAGTGTCAATTATCATAGTTTTCGATCTTTCTGTAATGATGAATTTCATGTAGTGTGTGCGACCATACCAACACAAAAGCACTAGATCTCATCAGAACTCCAAAGTTAAATGTGTTTGGGCGAGAGTAGTACTAAGATGGGTGACCTCTTGGGAAGTCCTTTTGTTGCACTCTTTTTTGCATCATGATAGGATGGTCTTTTTGTAAGTCAAACACACACTAAGAGACGACCCTATTATTGATAATGGTTTCCAAAATTAATGTCAAATATTGAATGACATCATGATCAAAATATGCCATTATAACGTTGGTTGATATCGAAAGAGTCGTATTCTATTACTAAAATTTTGTAACTTCTTAACTTACAACAATTAGGGTACCAGGAAATAAGAAACGTTTAATATCTGTTGTGTCGTGATGTTTTTTTAAAACGGTTGTATTCTTTGAAAATGAGTAGAAATAATTGGATCTTCATTGACAAACCTTAAATAATCTAATTCAACAACTTTCTAGTGTCAATTATCATACTTTTCGATCTTTTTGTAATGATGAATTTAATATTGTGTGTGCGACCATACCGATACAAAAACGCTGGATCTCATTAGAACTCCAAAGTTAAATGTGTTTGGGCGAGAGTAGTACTAAGATGGCTGACCTCTTGGGAAGTCCTTGGGTTGCACTCTTTTTTGCATCATGGTAGGATGGTCTTTTTGTAAATCAAACACACACTAAGAGACGACCCTATTGTTGATAATTGTTTCCAAAATTAATGTCAAATATTAAATGACATCATGATCAAAATGTGTCATTATAACGTTGGTTGATATCGAAAGGGTCCTATTCTCTTACTAAAATTTTGTAACTTCTTAAATTCCAACAATTAGGGTACCAAGAAATGAGAAACGTTTAATATCCGTTGTGTCGTGATGTTTTTTTAAAAGAGTTGTATTCTTTGAAAATGAGTTGAAATAATTGGATCTTCATTGACAAACCTGAAATAATCTAATTCAACAAGTTTCTAGTGTCATTTATCATAGTTTTCGATCTTTCTGTAATGATGAATTTCATATTGTGTGTGCGACAATACCAACACAAAAGCACTGGATCTCATCCAAACTCCAAAGTTAAATGTGTTTGGGAGAGAGTAGTATTAAGATGGGTGACCTCTTAGGAAGTCCTTGTGTTGCACTCTTTTTTACATCATGGTAGGATGGTCTTTTTGTAAATCAAACACACTAAGAGACGACCCTATCATAGATAATGGTTTCCAAAATTAATGTCAAATATTGAATGACATCATGATCAAAATATGCCATTATAACGTTGGTTGATTTCGAAAGAGTCGTATTCTCTTACTAAAATTTTGTAACTTCTTAACTTACAACAATTAGGGTACTAGGAAATGAGAAACGTTTAATATCTGTTGTGTCGTGATGTTTTTTTAAAAGGGTTGTATTCTTTGAAAATTAGTTGAAATAATTGGATCTTCATTGACAAACCTTAAATAATCTAATTCAACAACTTTCTAGTGTCAATTATCATAGGTTTCGATCTTTCTGCAATTATGAATTTCATGTAGTGTGTGTGACCATACCAACACAAAAGCACTGGATCTCATCAGAACTCCAAACTTAAATGTGTTTGGGCAAGAGTAGTACTAAGATGGGTGACCTCTTGGGAAGTCCTTGTGTTGCACTCTTTTTTAGATCATGATAGGATGGTCTTTTTGTAAATCAAACACACACTAAGAGACGACCCTATTATTGATAATGGTTTCCAAAATTAATGTCAAATATTGAATGACATCATGATCAAAATATGCCATTATAACGTTGGTTGATATCGAAAGAGTCGTATTCTCTTACTAAAATTTTGTAACTTCTTAACTTACAACAATTAGGGTACCAGGAAATGAGAAACGTTTAATATCTGTTGTGTCGTGATGTTTTTTTAAAACGGTTGTATTCTTTGAAAATGAGTAGAAATAATTGGATCTTCATTGACAAACCTTAAATAATCTAATTCAACCACTTTCTAGTGTCAATTATCATAGTTTTCGATCTTTCTGTAATGATGAATTTCATGTTGTGTGTGCGACCATACCAACACAAAAGCACTGGATCTCATCAGAACTCCAAAGTTAAATGTGTTTCGGCGAGAGTAGTACTAAGATGGGTGACCTCTTGGGAAGTCCTTGTGTTGCACTCTTTTTTGCATCATGATAGGATGGTCTTTTTGTAAATCAAACACACACTAAGAGACGACCCTATTATTGATAATGGTTTCCAAAATTAATGTCAAATATTGAATGACATCATGATCAAAATATGCCGTTATAACGTTGGTTGATATCGAAAGAGTCGTATTCTCTTACTAAAATTTTGTAACTTCTTAACCTACAACAATTAGGGTACTAGGAAATGAGAAACGTTTAATATCTGTTGTGTCGTGATGTTTTTTTAAAACGGTTGTATTCTTTGAAAATGAGTAGAAATAATTGGATCTTCATTGACAAACCTTAAATAATCTAATTCAACCACTTTCTAGTGTCAATTATAATACTTTTCGATCTTTCTGTAATGATGAATTCAATATTATGTGTGTGACCATATCGACACAAAAACATTGGATCTCATTAGAACTCCAAAGTTAAATGTGTTTAGGCGAGAGTATTACTAAGATGGGTGACCTTTGGGGAAGTCCTTGTGTTGCAATATTTTTTGCATCATGATAGGATGATCTTTTTGTAAATCAAACACACTCTAAGAGACGACCCTATTATTGATAATGGTTTCCAAAATTAATGTCAAATATTGAATGACATCATGATCAAAATGTGCCACTATAACGTTGGTTCATATCGAAAGAGTCGTATTCTCTTACTAAAATTTTTTAACTTCTTAACTTACAACAATTAGGGTACCAGGAAATGAGAAACGTTTAATGTATGTTGTGTCGTGATGTTTTTTAAAAGGGTTGTATTCTTTGAAAATGAGTTGAAATAATTGGATCTTCATTGACAAACCTTAAATAATCTAATTCAACAACTTTCTAGTGTCAATTATCATACTTTTCAATCTTTCTGTAATGATGAATTCAATATTATGTGTGCGACCATATCGACAGAAAAGCACTCGATCTCATTAGAACTCCAAAGTTAAATTTGTTTGGGCGAGAGTAGTACTAAGATGGGTGACCTCTTGGGAAGTCCTTGTGTTGCACTCTTTTTTGCATCATGGTAGGATGGTCTTTTTTGTAAATCGAACACACACTAAGATACGACCCTGTTGTTGATAATGGTTTTCAAAATTAATGTCAAATATTAAATGACATCATGATCAAAATGTGCCATTAAAACGTTGGTTGATATCGAAAGTGTCGTATTCTCTTACTAAGATTTTGTAACTTCTTAAATTCCAATAATTTGGGTACTAGGAAATGAGAAACATTTAATATCCGTTGTGTCGTGATGTTTTTTTAAAAGAGTTGTATTCTTTGAAAATGAGTTGAAATAATTGGATCTTCATTGACAAACCTGAAATAATCTAATTCAACAAGTTTCTAGTGTCATTTATCATAGTTTTCGATCTTTCTGTAATGATGAATTTCATATTGTGTGTGCGACAATACCAACACAAAAGCACTAGATCTCATCCAAACTCCAAAGTTAAATGTGTTTGGGCGAGAGTAGTATTAAGATGGGTGACCTCTTGGGAAGTCCTTGTGTTGCACTCTTTTTTACATCATGGTAGGATGGTCTTTTTGTAAATCAAATACACTAAGAGACGACCCTATTATAGATAATGGTTTCCAAAATTAATGTCAAATATTGAATGACATCATGATCAAAATGTGCCATTATAACGTTGGTTGATATCGAACGAGTCGTATTCTCTTACTAAAATTTTGTAACTTCTTAACTTACAACAATTAGGGTACCAGGAAATGATAAACGTTTAATATCTGTTGTGTCGTGATGTTTTTTTAAAAGGGTTGTATTCTTTGAAAATTAGTTGAAATAATTGGATCTTCATTGACAAACCTTAAATAATCTAATTCAACAACTTTCTAGTGTCAATTATCATAGTTTTCGATCTTTCTGTAATGATGAATTTCATGTTGTGTGTGCGACCATATCAACACAAAAGCATTGGATTTCATCAGAACTCCAAAGTTAAAGGTGTTTGGGTGAGAGTAGTACTAAGATGGGTGACCTCTTGGGAAGTCCTTGTGTAGCAAAATTTTTTGCATCATGAAAGGATGGTCTTTTTGTAAATCAAACACACTCTAAGAGACGACCCTATTATTGATAATGGTTTCCAAAATTAATGTCAAATATTGAATGACATCATGATCAAAATGTGCCATTATAACGTTGGTTCATATCGAAAGAGTCGTATTCTCTTACTAAAATTTTTTAACTTCTTAACTTCCAACAATTAGGGTACCAGGAAATGAGAAACGTTTAATGTATGTTGTGTCGTGATGTTTTTTAAAAGGGTTGTATTCTTTGAAAATGAGTTGAAATAATTGGATCTTCATTGACAAACCTTAAATAATCTAATTCAACAACTTTCTAGTGTCAATTATCATAGTTTTCGATCTTTTTGTAATGATGAATTTCATGTAGTGTGTGCGACCATACCAATACAAAAGCACTAGCTCTCATCAGAACTCCAAAGTTAAATGTGTTTGGGTGAGAGTAGTATTAAGATGGGTGACCTCTTGGGAAGTCCTTTTGTTGCACTCTTTTTTGCATCATGGTAGGATGGTCTTTTTTGTAAATCAAACACACACTAAGATACGACCCTATTGTTGATAATGGTTTTCAAAATTAATGTCAAATATTAAATGACATCATGATCAAAATGTGCCATTAAAACGTTGGTTGATATCGAAAGTGTCGTATTCTCTTACTAAAATTTTGTAACTTCTTAAATTCCAATAATTAGGGTACTAGGAAATGAGAAACGTTTAATATCCGTTGTGTCGTGATGTTTTTTTAAAAGAGTTGTATTTTTTGAAAATGAGTTGAAATAATTGGATCTTCATTGACAAACCTGAAATAATCTAATTCAACAAGTTTCTAGTGTCATTTATCATAGTTTTCGATCTTTCTGTAATAATGAATTTCATATTGTGTGTGCGACAATACCAACACAAAAGCACTAGATCTCATCCAAACTCCAAAGTTAAATGTGTTTGGGCGAGAGTAGTATTAAGATGGGTGACCTCTTGGGAAGTCCTTGTGTTGCACTCTTTTTTGGATCATGATAGGATGGTCTTTTTGTAAATCAAACACACACTAAGAGACGACCCTATTATTGATAATGGTTTCCAAAATTAATGTCAAATATTGAATGACATCATTATCAAAATATGCCATTATAACGTTGGTTGATATCGAAAGAGTCGTATTCTCTTACTAAAATTTTGTAACTTCTTAACTTACAACAATTAGGGTACCAGGAAATGAGAAACGTTGAATATCTGTTGTGTCGTGATGTTTTTTTAAAACGGTTGTATTCTTTGAAAATGAGTAGAAATAATTGGATCTTCATTGACAAACCTTAAATAATCTAATTCAACCACTTTCTAGTGTCAATTATCATAGTTTTCGATCTTTCTGTAATGATGAATTTCATGTTGTGTGTGCGACCATACCAACACAAAAGCACTGGATCTCATCAGAACTCTAAAGTTAAATGTGTTTGGGTGAGAGTAGTACTAAGATGGGTGACCTCTTGGGAAGTCCTTGTGTTGCACTCTTTTTTGCATCATGATAGGATGGTCTTTTTGTAAATCAAACACACTCTAAGAGACGACCCTATTATTGATAATGGTTTCCAAAATTAATGTCAAATATTGAATGACATCATGATCAAAATGTGCCATTATAACGTTCGTTGATATCGAAAGAGTCGTATTCTCTTACTAAAATTTTTTAACTTCTTAACTTACAACAATTAGGGTACCAGGAAATGAGAAACGTTGAATATCTGTTGTGTCGTGATGTTTTTTTAAAACGGTTGTATTCTTTGAAAATGAGTAGAAATAATTGGATCTTCATTGACAAACCTTAAATAATCTAATTCAACCACTTTCTAGTGTCAATTATCATAGTTTTCGATCTTTCTGTAATGATGAATTTCATGTTGTGTGTGCGACCATACCAACACAAAAGCACTGGATCTCATCAGAACTCTAAAGTTAAATGTGTTTGGGTGAGAGTAGTACTAAGATGGGTGACCTCTTGGGAAGTCCTTGTGTTGCACTCTTTTTTGCATCATGATAGGATGGTCTTTTTGTAAATCAAACACACTCTAAGAGACGACCCTATTATTGATAATGGTTTCCAAAATTAATGTCAAATATTGAATGACATCATGATCAAAATGTGCCATTATAACGTTCGTTGATATCGAAAGAGTCGTATTCTCTTACTAAAATTTTTTAACTTCTTAACTTCCAACAATTAGGGTACCAGGAAATGAGAAACGTTTAATACCTGTTGTGTCGTGATGTTTTTTAAAAGGGTTGTATTCTTTGAAAATGAGTTGAAATAATTGGATCTTCATTGACAAACCTTAAATAATCTAATTCAACAACTTTCTAGTGTCACTTATCATACTTTTCGATCTTTCTGTAATGATGAATTCAATATTATGTGTGTGACCATACCGACACAAAAGCACTGGATCTCGTTAGAACTCGAAAGTTAAATGTTTTTGGGCGAGAGTAGTACTAAGATGGGTGACCTCTGGGGAAGTCCTTGTGTTGCACTCTTTTCTGCATCATGGTAGGATGGTCTTTTTGTAAATCAAACACACACTAAGAGACGACCCTATTGTTGATAATGGTTTCGAAAATTAATGTCAAATATTAAATGACATCATGATCAAAATGTGCCATTATAACGTTGGTTGATATCGAAAGGGTCGTATTCTCTTACTAAAATTTTGTAACTTTTTAAATTCCAATAATTAGGGTACTAGGAAATGAGAAACGTTTAATATCCGTTGTGTCGTGATGTTTTTTTAAAAGAGTTGTATTCTTTGAAAATGAGTTGAAATAATTGGATCTTCATTGACAAACCTGAAATAATCTAATTGAACAAGTTTCTAGTGTCATTTATCATAGTTTTCGATCTTTTTGTAATGATGAATTTCATATTGTGTGTGCGACAATACCAACACAAAAGCACTAGATCTCATCCAAACTCCAAAGTTAAATGTGTTTGGGCGAGAGTAGTACTAAGATGGGTGACCTCTTGGGAAGTCCTTGTGTTGCACTCTTTTTTGGATCATGATAGGATGGTCTTTTTGTAAATCAAACACACACTAAGAGACGACCCTATTATTGATAATGGTTTCCAAAATTAATGTCAAATATTGAATGACATCATGATCAAAATATGCCGTTATAACGTTGGTTGATATCGAAAGAGTCGTATTCTCTTACTAAAATTTTGTAACTTCTTAACCTACAACAATTAGGGTTCCAGGAAATGAGAAACGTTTAATATCTGTTGTGTCGTGATGTTTTTTTAAAACGGTTGTATTCTTTGAAAATGAGTAGAAATAATTGGATCTTCATTGACAAACCTTAAATAATCTAATTCAACCACTTTCTAGTGTCAATTATCATAGTTTACGATCTTTCTGTAATGATGAATTTCATGTTGTGTGTGCGACCATACCAACACAAAATCACTGGATCTCATCAGAACTCCAAAGTTAAATGTGTTTGGGCGAGAGTAGTACTAAGATGGGTGACCTCTTGGGAAGTCTTTGTGTTGCACTCTTTTTTGCATCATGATAGGATGGTCTTTTTGTAAATCAAACACACTCTAAGAGACGACCCTATTATTGATAATGGTTTCCAAAATTAATGTCAAATATTGAATGACATCATGATCAAAATGTGCCATTATAACGTTGGTTGATATCGAAAGAGTCGTATTCTCTTACTAAAATTTTCTAACTTCTTAACTTCCAACAATTAGGGTACCAGGAAATGAGAAACGTTTAATGTATGTTGTGCCGTGATGTTTTTTAAAAGGGTTGTATTCTTTGAAAATGAGTTGAAATAATTGGATCTTCATTGACAAACCTTAAATAATCTAATTCAACAACTTTCTAGTGTCAATTATCATACTTTTCAATCTTTCTGTAATGATGAATTCACTATTATGTGTGTGACCATACCGACACAAAAGTATTGGATTTCATTAGAACTCCAAAGTTAAATGTTTTTGGGCGAGAGTAGTACTAAGATGGGTGACCTCTGGGGAAGTCCTTGTGTTGCACTCTTTTTTGCATCATGGTAGGATGGTCTTTTTGTAAATCAAACACACTCTAAGAGACGACCCTATTGTTGATAATGGTTTCCAAAATTAATGTCAAATATTAAATGTCGTCATGATCAAAATGTGCCATTATAACGTTGGTTGATATCGAAAGGGTCGTATTCTCTTACTAAAATTTTGTAACTTCTTAAATTCCAATAATTAGGGTACTAGGAAATGAGAAACGTTTAATATCCGTTGTGTCGTGATGTTTTTTTAAAAGAGTTGTATTCTTTGAAAATGAGTTGAAATAATTGGATCTTCATTGACAAACCTGAAATAATCTAATTGAACAAGTTTCTAGTGTCATTTATCATAGTTTTCGATCTTTCTGTAGTGATGAATTTCATATTGTGTGTGCGACAATACCAACACAAAAGCACTGGATCTCATCCAAACTCCAAAGTTAAATGTGTTTGGGTGAGAGTAGTATTAAGATGGGTGACCTCTTGGGAAGTCCTTGTGTTGCACTCTTTTTTACATCATGGTAGGATGGTCTTTTTGTAAATCAAACACACTAAGAGACGACCCTATCATAGATAATGGTTTCCAAAATTAATGTCAAATATTGAATGACATCATGATCAAAATATGCCATTATAACGTTGGTTGATATCGAAAGAGTCGTATTCTCTTACTAAAATTTTGTAACTTCTTAACTTACAACAATTAGGGTACCAGGAAATGAGAAACGTTTAATATCTGTTGTGTCGTGACGTTTTTTTAAAAGGGTTGTATTCTTTGAAAATGAGTTGAAATAATTGGATCTTCATTGACAAACCTCAAATAATCTAATTCAACAACTTTCTAGTGTCAATTATCATAGTTTTCGATCTTTCTGTAATGATGAATTTCATAATGTGTGTGCGACCATACCAACACAAAAGCACTGGATCTCATCCAAACTCCAAAGTTAAATGTGTTTGGGCGAGAGTAGTATTAAGATGGGTGACCTCTTGGGAAGTCCTTGTGTTGCACTCTTTTTTACATCATGGTAGGATGGTGTTTTTGTAAATCAAAAACACACTAAGAGACGACCCTATTATAGACAATGGTTTCCAAAATTAATGTCAAATATTGAATGACATCATGATCAAAATGTGCCATTATAACGTTGGTTGATATCGAAAGAGTCGTATTCTCTTACTAAAATTTTTTAACTTCTTAACTTCCAACAATTAGGGTACCAGGAAATGAGAAACGTTTAATATATGTTGCGTCATGATGTTTTTTTAAAAGGGTTGTATTCTTTGAAAATGAGTTGAAATAATTGGATCTTCATTGACAAACCTTAAATAATCTAATTCAACAACTTTCTAGTGTAAATTATGATAGTTTTCGATCTTTCTGTAATGATGAATTTCATGTAGTGTGTGCGACCATACCAACACAAAAGCACTGGATTTCATCAGAACTCCAAAGTTAAATGTGTTTGGGCAAGATAAGTACTAAGATGGGTGACCTCTTGGGAAGTCCTTGTGTTGCACTCTTTTTTGCATCATGATAGGATGGTCCTTTTGTAAATCAAACACACACTAAGAGACGACCCTATTATTGATAATGGTTTCCAAAATTAATGTCAAATATTGAATGACATCACGATCAAAATATGCTATTATAACGTTGGTTGATATCGAAAGAGTCGTATTCTCTTACTAAAATTTTGTAACTACTTAACTTACAACAATTAGGGTACCAGGAAATGAGAAACGTTTAATACCTGTTGTGTCGTGATGTTTTTTTAAAACGGTTGTATTCTTTGAAAATGAGTTGAAATAATTAGATCTACATTGACAAACCTTAAATAATCTAATTCAACCACTTTCTCGTGTCAATTATCATAGTTTTCGATCTTTCTGTAATGATGAATTTCGTGTAGTTTGTGCGACCATACCAACACAAAAGCACTGGATCTCATCAGAACTCCAAAGTTAAATGTTTTTGGGCGAGAGTAGTACTAAGATGGGTGACCTCTGGGGAAGTCCTTGTGTTGCACTCTTTTTTGCATCATAGTAGGATGGTCTTTTTGTAAATCAAACACACACTAAGAGACGACCCTATTGTTGATAATGGTTTCCAAAATTAATGTCAAATATTAAATGACATCATGATCAAAATGTGCCATTATAACGTTGGTTGATATCGAAAGGGTCGTATTCTCTTACTAAAATTTTGTAACTTCTTAAATTCCAATAATTAGGGTACTAGGAAATGAGAAACGTTTAATATCCGTTGTGTCGTGATGTTTTTTTAAAAGAGTTGTATTCTTTGAAAATGAGTTGAAATAATTGGATCTTTTTTGACAAACCTGAAATAATCTAATTCAACAAGTTTCTAGTGTCATTTATCATAGTTTTCGATCTTTCTGTAATGATGAATTTTATATTGTGTGTGCGACAATACCAACACAAAAGCACTAAAACTCATCCAAACTCCAAAGTTAAATGTGTTTGGGCGAGAGTAGTATTAAGATGGGTGACCTCTTGGGAAGTCCTTGTGTTGCACTCTTTTTTACATCATGGTAGGATGGTCTTTTTGTAAATCAAACACACTAAGAGACGACCCTATTATAGATAATGGTTTCCAAAATTAATGTCAAATATTGAATGACATCATGATCAAAATGTGCCATTATAACGTTGGTTGATATCGAACGAGTCGTATTCTCTTACTAAAATTTTGTAACTTCTTAACTTACAACAATTAGGGTACCAGGAAATGAGAAACGTTTAATATCTGTTGTGTCGTGATGTTTTTTTAAAAGGGTTTTATTCTTTGAAAATGAGTTGAAATAATTGGATCTTCATTGACAAACCTTAAATAATCTAATTCAACAACTTTCTAGTGTCAATTATCATAGTTTTCGATCTTTCTGTAATGATGAATTTCATGTAGTGTGTGCGACCATACCAACACAAAAGCACTAGATCTCATCAAAACTCCAAAGTTAAATGTGTTTGGGCGAGAGTAGTACTAAGATGGGTGACCTCTTGGGAAGTCCTTGTGTTGCACTCTTTTTTGCATCATGGTAGGATGGTCTTTTTGTAAATCAAACACACACTAAGAGACGACCCTATTATTGATAATGGTGTCCAAAATTAATGTCAAATATTGAATGACATCATGATCAAAATGTGCCATTATAACGTTGGTTGATATCGAACGAGTCGTATTGTCTTACTAACATTTTGTAACTTCTTAACTTACAACAATAAGGGTACCAGGAAATGAGAAACGTTTAATATCTGTTGTGTCGTGATGTTTTTTTAAAAGGGTTGTATTCTTTGAAAATGAGTTGAAATAATTGGATCTTCATTGACAAACCTTAAATAATCTAATTCAACAACTTTCTAGTGTCAATTATCATAGTTTTCGATCTTTCTGTAATGATGAATTTCATGTTGTGTGTGCGACCATACCAACACAAAAGCATTGGATCTCATCAGAACTCCAAAGTTAAATGTGTTTGGGCGAGAGTAGTACTAAGATGGGTGACCTCTTGGGAAGTCCTTGTGTTGCACTCTTTTTTGCATCATGATAGGATGGTCTTTTTGTAAATCAAACACACTCTAAGAGACGACCCTATTATTGATAATAGTTTCCAAAATTAATGTCAAATATTGAATGACATCATGATCAAAATGTGCCATTATAACGTTGGTTGATATCGAAAGAGTCGTATTCTCTTACTAAAATTTTTTAACTTCTTAACTTCCAACAATTAGGGTACGAGGAAATGGGAAACGTTTAATATCCGTTGTGTCGTGATGTTTTTTAAAAGGGTTGTATTCTTTGAAAATGAGTTGAAATAATTGGATCTTCATTGACAAACCTTAAATAATCTAATTCAACAACTTTCTAGTGTCACTTATCATACTTTTCGATCTTTCTGTAATGATGAATTCAATATTATGTGTGTGACCATACCGACACAAAAGCACTGGATCTCGTTAGAACTCCAAAGTTAAATGTTTTTGGGCGAGAGTAGTACTAAGATGGGTGATGGTTTCGAAAATTAATGTCAAATATTAAATGACATCATGATCAAAATGTGCCATTATAACGTTGGTTGATATCGAAAGGGTCGTATTCTCTTACTAAAATTTTGTAACTTCTTAAATTCCAATAATTAGGGTACTAGGAAATGAGAAACGTTTAATATCTGTTGTGTCGTGATGTTTTTTTAAAAGAGTTGTATTCTTTGAAAATGAGTTGAAATAATTGGATCTTCATTGACAAACCTGAAATAATCTAATTGAACAAGTTTCTAGTGTCATTTATCATAGTTTTCGATCTTTCTGTAATGATGAATTTCATATTGTGTGTGCGACAATACCAACACAAAAGCACTAGATCTCATCCAAACTCCAAAGTTAAATGTGTTTGGGCGAGAGTAGTATTAAGATGGGTGACCTCTTGGGAAGTCCTTGTGTTGCACTCTTTTTTACATCATGGTAGGATGGTCTTTTTGTAAATCAAACACACTAAGAGACGACCCTATTATAGATAATGGTTTCCAAAATTAATGTCAAATATTGAATGACATCATGATCAAAATGTGCCATTATAACGTTGGTTGATATCGAACGAGTCGTATTCTCTTACTAAAATTTTGTAACTTCTTAACTTACAACAATTAGGGTACCAGGAAATGAGAAACGTTTAATATCTATTGTGTCGTGATGTTTTTTTAAAAGGGTTGTATTCTTTGAAAATTAGTTGAAATAATTGGATCTTCATTGACAAACCTTAAATAATCTAATTCAACAACTTTCTAGTGTCAATTATCATAGTTTTCGATCTTTCTGTAATGATGAATTTCATGTAGTGTGTGCGACCATACCAACACAAAAGCACTAGATCTCATCAGAACTCCAAAGTTAAATGTGTTTGGGCGAGAGTAGTACTAATATGGGTGACCTCTTGAGAAGTCCTTTTGTTGCACTCTTTTTTGCATCATGATAGGATGGTCTTTTTGTAAGTCAAACACACACTAAGAGACGACCCTATTATTGATAATGGTTTCCAAAATTAATGTCAAATATTGAATGACATCATGACCAAAATATGCCATTATAACGTTGGTTGATATCGAAAGAGTCGTATTCTCTTACTAAAATTTTGTAACTTCTTAACTTACAACAATTAGGGTACCAGGAAATGAGAAACGTTTAATATCTGTTGTGTCGTGATGTTTTTTTAAAACGGTTGTATTCTTTGAAAATGAGTAGAAATAATTGGATCTTCATTGACAAACCTTAAATAATCTAATTCAACAACTTTCTAGTGCCAATTATCATACTTTTCGATCTTTTTGTAATGATGAATTTAATATTGTGTGTGCGACCATACCGATACAAAAACGCTGGATCTCATTAGAACTCCAAAGTTAAATGTGTTTGGGCGAGAGTAGTACTAAGATGGCTGACCTCTTGGGAAGTCCTTGTGTTGCACTCTTTTTTACATCATGGTAGGATGGTCTTTTTGTAAATCAAACACACACTAAGAGACGACCCTATTGTTGATAATTGTTTCCAAAATTAATGTCAAATATTAAATGACATCATGATCAAAATGTGTCATTATAACGTTGGTTGATATCGAAAGGGTCGTATTCTCTTACTAAAATTTTGTAACTTCTTAAATTCCAACAATTAGGGTACCAGGAAATGAGAAACGTTTAATATCCGTTGTGTCGTGATGTTTTTTTAAAAGAGTTGTATTCTTTGAAAATGAGTTGAAATAATTGGATCTTCATTGACAAACCTGAAATAATCTAATTCAACAAGTTTCTAGTGTCATTTATCATAGTTTTCGATCTTTCTGTAATGATGAATTTCATATTGTGTGTGCGACAATACCAACACAAAAGCACTGGATCTCATCCAAACTCCAAAGTTAAATGTGTTTGGGAGAGAGTAGTATTAAGATGGGTGACCTCTTAGGAAGTCCTTGTGTTGCACTCTTTTTTACATCATGGTAGGATGGTCTTTTTGTAAATCAAACACACTAAGAGACGACCCTATCATAGATAATGGTTTCCAAAATTAATGTCAAATATTGAATGACATCATGATCAAAATATGCCATTATAACGTTGGTTGATATCGAAAGAGTCGTATTCTCTTACTAAAATTTTGTAACTTCTTAATTTACAACAATTAGGATACTAGGAAATGAGAAACGTTTAATATCTGTTGTGTCGTGATGTTTTTTTAAAAGGGTTGTATTCTTTGAAAATGAGTTGAAATAATTGGATCTTCATTGACAAACCTTAAATAATCTAATTCAACAACTTTCTAGTGTCAATTATCATAGTTTTCGATCTTTCTGTAATGATGAATTTCATGTAGTGTGTGCAACCATACCAACACAAAAGCACTGGATCTCATCAGAACTCCAAAGTTAAATGTGTTTGGGCGAAAGTAGTACTAAGATGGGTGACCTCTTGGGAAGTCCTTGTGTTGCACTCTTTTTTGGATCATGATAGTATGGTCTTTTTGTAAATCAAACACACACTAAGAGACGACCCTATTATTGATAATGGTTTCCAAAATTAATGTCAAATATTGAATGACATCATGATCAAAATATGCCATTATAACGTTGGTTGATATCGAAAGAGTCGTATTCTCTTACTAAAATTGTGTAACTTCTTAACTTACAAAAATTAGGGTACTAGGAAATGAGAAACGTTTAATATCTGTTGTGTCGTGATGTTTTTTTAAAAGGGTTGTATTCTTTGAAAATGAGTAGAAATAATTGGATCTTCATTGACAAACCTTAAATAATCTAATTCAACCACTTTCTAGTGTCAATTATCATAGTTTTCGATCTTTCTGTAATGATGAATTTCATGTTGTATGTGCGACCATACCAATACAAAAGCAATGGATCTCATCAGAACTCCAAAGTTAAATGTGTTTGGGTGAGAGTAGTACTAAGATGGGTGACCTCTTGGGAAGTCCTTGTGTTGCACTCTTTTTTGGATCATGATAGGATGGTCTTTTTGTAAATCAAACACACACTAAGAGACGACCCTATTATTGATAATGGTTTCCAAAATTAATGTCAAATATTGAATGACATCATGATCAAAATATGCCATTATAACGTTGGTTGATATCGAAAGAGTCGTATTCTCTTACTAAAATTTTGTAACTTCTTAACCTACAACAATTAGGGTACTAGGAAATGAGAAACGTTTAATATCTGTTGTGTCGTGATGTTTTTTTAAAACGGTTGTATTCTTTGAAAATGAGTAGAAATAATTGGATCTTCATTGACAAACATTAAATAATCT
The DNA here is from genome assembly GCA_036874045.1 of Cymodocea nodosa. Lineage (NCBI taxonomy): Eukaryota > Viridiplantae > Streptophyta > Magnoliopsida > Alismatales > Cymodoceaceae > Cymodocea > Cymodocea nodosa. The sequence continues at coordinate 10,478,987 of CM072335.1, forward strand.
AATTCAACCACTTTCTAGTGTCAATTATCATAGTTTTCGATCTTTCTGTAATGATGAATTTCATGTTGTGTGTGCGACCATACCAACACAAAAGCATTGGATCTCATCAGAACTCCAAAGTTAAATGTGTTTGGGCGAGAGTAGTACTAAGATGGGTGACCTCTTGGGAAGTCCTTGTGTTGCACTCTTTCTTGCATCATGATAGGATGTTCTTTTTGTAAATCAAACACACTCTAAGAGACGACCCTATTATTGATAATGGTTTCCAAAATTAACGTCAAATATTGAATGACATCATGATCAAAATGTGCCATTATAACGTTGGTTGATATCGAAAGAGTCGTATTCTCTTACTAAAATTTTCTAACTTCTTAACTTCCAACAATTAGGGTACCAGGAAATGAGAAACGTTTAATGTATGTTGTGTCGTGATGTTTTTTGAAAGGGTTGTATTCTTTGAAAATGAGTTGAAATAATTGGATCTTCATTGACAAACCTTAAATAATCTAATTCAACAACTTTCTAGTGTCAATTATCATACTTTTCGATCTTTTTGTAATAATGAATTCAATATTATGTGTGTGACCATACCGACAGAAAAGTACTGGATCTTATTATAACTCCAAAGTTAAATGTTTTTGGGCGAGAGTAGTACTAAGATGGGTGACCTCTAGGGAAGTCCTTGTGTTGCACTCTTTTTTGCATCATGGTAGGATGGTCTTTTTGTAAATCAAACACACACTAAGAGACGACCCTATTGTTGATAATGGTTTCCAAAATTAATGTCAAATATTAAATGTCGTCATGATCAAAATGTGCCATTATAATGTTGGTTGATATCGAAAGGGTCGTATTCTCTTACTAAAATTTTGTAACTTCTTAAATTCCAATAATTAGGGTACTAGGAAATGAGAAACGTTTAATATCCGTTGTGTCGTGATGTTTTTTTAAAAGAGTTGTATTCTTTGAAAATGAGTTGAAATAATTGGATCTTCATTGACAAACCTGAAATAATCTAATTGAACAAGTTTCTAGTGTCATTTATCATAGTTTTCGATCTTTCTGTAATGATGAATTTCATATTGTGTGTGCGACAATACCAACACAAAAGCACTAGATCTCATCCAAACTCCAAAGTTAAATGTGTTTGGGCGAGAGTAGTACTAAGATGGGTGACCTCTTGGGAAGTCCTTGTGTTGCACTCTTTTTTGGATCATGATAGGATGGTCTTTTTGTAAATCAAACAAACACTAAGAGACGACCCTATTATTGATAATGGTTTCCAAAATTAATGTCAAATATTGAATGACATCATGATCAAACTATGCCATTATAACGTTGGTTGATATCGAAAGAGTCGTATTCTCTTACTAAAATTTTGTAACTTCTTAACTTACAACAATTAGGGTACTAGGAAATGAGAAACGTTTAATATCTGTTGTGTCGTGATGTTTTTTTAAAAGGGTTGTATTCTTTGAAAATTAGTTGAAATAATTGGATCTTCATTGACAAACCTTAAATAATCTAATTCAACAACTTTCTAGTGTCAATTATCATAGTTTTCGATCTTTCTGTAATGATGAATTTCATGTAGTGTGTGCGACCATACCAACACAAAAGCACTGGATTTCATCAGAACTCCAAAGTTAAATGTCTTTGGGCGAGAGAAGTACTAAGATGGGTGACCTCTTGGGAACTCCTTGTGTTGCACTCTTTTTTGCATCATGATAGGATGGTCCTTTTGTAAATCAAACACACACTCAGAGACGACCCTATTATTGATAATGGTTTCCAAAATTAATGTCAAATATTGAATGACATCATGATCAAAATATGCTATTATAACGTTGGTTGATATCGAAAGAGTCGTATTCTCTTACTAAAATTTTGTAACTTCTTAACTTACAACAATTAGGGTACCAGGAAATGAGAAACGTTTAATACCTGTTGTGTCGTGATGTTTTTTTAAAACGGTTGTATTCTTTGAAAATGAGTTGAAATAATTAGATCTACATTGACAAACCTTAAATAATCTAATTCAACCACTTTCTCGTGTCAATTATCATAGTTTTCGATCTTTCTGTAATGATGAATTTCATGTAGTTTGTGCGACCATACCAACACAAAAGCACTGGATCTCATCAGAACTCCAAAGTTAAATGTTTTTGGGCGAGAGTAGTACTAAGATGGGTGACCTCTGGGGAAGTCCTTGTGTTGCACTCTTTTTTGCATCATGGTAGGATGGTCTTTTTGTAAATCAAACACACACTAAGAGACGACCCTATTGTTGATAATTGTTTCCAAAATTAATGTCAAATATTCAATGACATCATGATCAAAATGTGCCATTATAACGTTGGTTGATATCGAAAGGGTCGTATTCTCTTACTAAAATTTTGTAACTTCTTAAATTCCAATAATTAGGGTACTAGGAAATGAGAAACGTTTAATATCCGTTGTGTCGTGATGTTTTTTTAAAAGAGTTGTATTCTTTGAAAATGAGTTGAAATAATTGGATCCTCATTGACAAACCTGAAATAATCTAATTCAACAAGTTTCTAGTGTCATTTATCATAGTTTTCGATCTTTCTGTAATGATGAATTTCATATTGTGTGTGCGACAATACCAACACAAAAGTACTAGAACACATCCAAACTCCAAAGTTAAATGTGTTTGGGCGAGAGTAGTATTAAGATGGGTGACCTCTTGGGAAGTCCTTGTGTTGCACTCTTTTTTACATCATGGTAGGATGGTCTTTTTGTAAATCAAACACACTAAGAGACGACCCTATTATAGATAATGGTTTCCAAAATTAATGTCAAATATTGAATGACATCATGATCAAAATGTGCCATTATAACGTTGGTTGATATCGAACGAGTCGTATTCTCTTACTAAAATTTTGTAACTTCTTAACTTACAACAATTAGGGTACCAGGAAATGAGAAACGTTTAATATCTGTTGTGTCGTGATGTTTTTTTAAAAGGGTTTTATTCTTTGAAAATGAGTTGAAATAATTGGATCTTCATTGACAAACCTTAAATAATCTAATTCAACTACTTTCTAGTGTCAATTATCATAGTTTTCGATCTTTCTGTAATGATGAATTTCATGTAGTGTGTGCGACCATACCAACACAAAAGCACTGGATCTCATCAAAACTCCAAAGTTAAATGTGTTTGGGCGAGAGTAGTACTAAGATGGGTGACCTCTTGGGAAGTCCTTGTGTTGCACTCTTTTTTGCATCATGATAGGATGGTCTTTTTGTAAATCAAAAACACACTAAGAGACGACCCTATTATTGATAATGGTGTCCAAAATTAATGTCAAATATTGAATGACATCATGATCAAAATGTGCCATTATAACGTTGGTTGATATCGAACGAGTCGTATTGTCTTACTAAAATTTTGTAACTTCTTAACTTACAACAATTAGGGTACTAGGAAATGAGAAACGTTTAATATCTGTTGTGTCGTGATGTTTTTTTAAAAGGGTTGTATTCTTTGAAAATGAGTTGAAATAATTGGATCTTCATTGACAAACCTTAAATAATCTAATTCAACAACTTTCTAGTGTCAATTATCATAGTTTTCGATCTTTCTGTAATGATGAATTTCATGTTGTGTGTGCGACCATACCAACACAAAAGCACTGGATCTCATCAGAAGTCCAAAGTTAAAGGTGTTTGGGCGAGAGTAGTACTAAGATGGGTGGCCTCTTAGGAAGTCCTTATGTTGCACTCTTTTTTGCATCATGATAGGATGGTCTTTTTGTAAATGAAAAACACACTAAGAGACGACCCTATTATTGATAATGGTTTCGAAAATTAATGTCAAATATTGAATGACATCATGATCAAAATGTGCCATTATAACGTTGGTTGATATCAAACGAGTCGTATTCTCTTACAAAAATTTTTTAACTTCTTAACTTCCAACAATTAGGGTACTAGGAGATGAGAAACGTTTAATATATGTTGTGTCGTGATGTTTTTTTAAAAGGGTTGTATTCTTTGAAAATGAGTTGAAATAATTGGATCTTCATTGACAAACCTTAAATAATCTAATTCAACAACTTTCTAGTGTCAATTATCATAGTTTTCGATCTTTCTGTAATGATGAATTTCATGTTGTGTGTGCGACCATACCAACACAAAAGCACTGGATCTCATCAGAACTCCAAAGTTAAATGTGTTTGGGCGAAAGTAGTACTAAGATGGGTGACCTCTTAGGAAGTCCTTATGTTGCACTCTTTTTTGCATCATGATAGGATGGTCTTTTTGTAAATGAAAAACACACTAAGAGACGACCCTATTATTGATAATGGTTTCCAAAATTAATGTCAAATATTGAATGACATCATGATCAAAATGTGCCATTATAATGTTGGTTGATATCGAAAGAGTCGTATTCTCTTACTAAAATTTTTTAACTTCTTAACTTCCAACAATTAGGGTACCAGGAGATGAGAAACGTTTAATATATGTTGTGTCGTGATGTTTTTTTAAAAGGGTTGTATTCTTTGAAAATGAGTTGAAATAATTGGATCTTCATTGACAAACCTTAAATAATCTAATTCAACAACTTTCTAGTGTCAATTATCATAGTTTTCGATCTTTCTGTAACGATGAATTTCATGTTGTGTGTGCGACCATACCAACACAAAAGCACTGGATTTCATCAGAACTTCAAAGTTAAATGTGTTTGGGCGAGAGTAGTACTAAGATGGGTGACCTCTTGGGAAGTCCTTGTGTTGCACTATTTTTTGCATCATGATAGGATGGTCTTTTTGTAAATCAAACACACACTAAGAGACGACCCTATTATTGATAATGGTTTCCAAAATTAATGTCAAATATTGAATGACATCATGATCAAAATGTGCCATTATAACGTTGGTTGATATCGAAAGGGTCGTATTCTCTTACTAAAATTTTGTAACTTCTAAAATTCCAACAATTAGGGTACCAGGAAATGAGAAACGTTTAATATCCGTTGTGTCGTGATGTTTTTTTAAAAGAGTTGTATTCTTTGAAAATGAGTTGAAATAATTGGATCTTCATTGACAAACCTGAAATAATCTAATTCAACAAGTTTCTAGTGTCATTTATCATAGTTTTCGATCTTTCTGTAATGATGAATTCAATATTGTGTGTTTGACCATACCGACACAAAAGCATTGGATCTCATTAGAACTCCAAAGTTAAATATTTTTGGGCGAGAGTAGTACTAAGATGGGTGACCTCTCGGGAAGTCCTTGTGTTGCACTCTTTTTTGCATCATGGTAGGATGGTCTTTTTGTAAATCAAACACACACTAAGAGACGACCCTATTGTTGATAATGGTTTCCAAAATTAATGTCAAATATTAAATGACATCATGATCAAAATGTGCCATTATAACGTTGGTTGATATCGAAAGGGTCGTATTCTCTTACTAAAATTTTGTAACTTCTTAAATTCCAATAATTAGGGTACTAGGAAATGAGAAACGTTGAATATCCGTTGTGTCGTGATGTTTTTTTAAAAGAGTTGTATTCTTTGAAAATGAGTTGAAATAATTGGATCTTCATTGACAAACCTGAAATAATCTAATTCAACAAGTTTCTAGTGTCATTTATCATAGTTTTCGATCTTTCTGTAATGATGAATTTCATATTGTGTGTGCGACCATACCAACACAAAAGCACTGGATCTCATCAAAACTCCAAAGTTAAATGTGTTTGGGCGAGAGTAGTACTAAGATGGGTGACCTCTTGGGAAGTCCTTGTGTTGCACTCTTTTTTGCATCATGATAGGATGGTCTTTTTGTAAATCAAACACACACTAAGAGACGACCCTATTATTGATAATGGTTTCCAAAATTAATGTCAAATATTGAATGACATCATGATCAAAATGTGCCATTATAACGTTGGTTGATATCGAACGAGTCGTATTCTCTTACTAAAATTTTGTAACTTCTTAACTTACAACAATTAGGGTACTAGAAAATGAGATACGTTTAATATCTGTTGTGTCGTGATATTTTTTTAAAAGGGTTGTATTCTTTGAAAATGAGTTGAAATAATTGGATCATCATTGACAAACCTTAAATAATCTAATTCAACAACTTTCTAGTGTCAATTATCATAGTTTTCGATCTTTCTGTAATGATGAATTTCATGTAGTGTGTGCGACCATACCAACACAAAAGCACTGGATCTCATCAGAACTCCAAAGTTAAATGTGTTTGGGCGAGAGTAGTACTAAGATGGGTGACCTCTTAGGAGTCCTTATGTTGCACTCTTTTTTGCATCATGATAGGATGGTGTTTTTGTAAATGAAAAACACACTAAGAGACGACCCTATTATTGATAATGGTTTCCAAAATTAATGTCAAATTTTCAATGACATCATGATCAAAATGTGCCATTATATCGTTGGTTGATATCAAACGAGTCGTATTCTCTTACAAAAAATTTTTAACTTCTTAACTTCCATAAATTAGGGTACTAGGAAATGAGAAACGTTTAATATCCGTTGTGTCGTGATGTTTTTTTAAAAGAGTTGTAATCTTTGAAAATGAGTTGAAATAATTGGATCTTCAATGACAAACCTTAAATAATCTAATTTAACATGTTTCTTGTGTCAATTATCATAGTTTTCGATCTTTCTGTAATGATGAATTTAATATCGAGTGTGGGACCATACCAACACAAAAGCACTAGATCTCATCTAAACTCCAAAGTTAAATGTGTTTGGGCGAGAGTAGTACTAAGATGGGTGACCTCTTGGGAAGTCCTTGTGTTGCACTCCTTTGTGTCGTGGTGTTATTTTAAGAGAGTTGTAATCATTGCAAATGTGTTGAAATAATTGTGAATTATCAATGTTTTCGATCTTTATGTAATGATAAATTTAGAAATGTGTGTGGGACCGTACCAACAAAAAAGCATTGGATCTCACCAGAACTCTAAAGTTAATTGTGTTTGGGCGAGAGTAGTACTAGGATGGGTGACCTCTTGGAAAGTCCTTGTGTTGCACTCCTTTTTGCATCATGCTAGGATGGTCTTTTTGCAAATCAAACACACATTAAGAGACGACCCTATTATTGAAAATGGTTTCCAAAATTAATGTCAAATATTAAATGACATCATGATCAAAATGTGCCATTATAACGTTGGTTGATATCGAAAGGGTCGTATTCTCTTACTAAAATTTTGTAACTTTTTAACTTCCAACAATTAGGGTACCAGGAAATGAGAAACGTTTAATATCCGTTGTGTCGTGATGTTTTTTTAAAAGAGTTGTATTCTTTGAAAATGAGTTGAAATAATTGGATCTTCGTTGACAAACCTTAAATAATCTAATTCAACAAGTTTCTAGTGTCAATTATCATAGTTTTCGATCTTTCTGTAATGATAAATTTCAAAATGTGTGTGCGACCATACCAGCACAAAAGCACTGGATCTCATCAGAACTCCGAAGTTAAATGTGTTTGGGCGAGAGTTGTACTAAGGTGGGTGACCTTTTGGGAAGTCCTTGTGTTGCACTCCTTTTTGCATTATGCTAGGATGGTCTTTTTTAAATCAAACACACATTAAGAGACGACCCTATTATTGATAATGGTTTCCAAAATTAATGTCAAATATTAAATGACATCATGATCAGAATGTGCCATTATAACGTTGGTTGATATCGAAAGGGTCGTATTCTCTTACTAAAATTTTGTAACTTCTTAACTTCCAACAATTAGGGTACCAGGAAATGAGAAACGTTTAATATCCGTTGTGTCGTGATGTTTTTTTAAAAGAGTTGTATTCTTCGAAAATGAGTTGAAATAATTGGATCTTCGTTGACAAACCTTAAATAATCTAATTCAACAAGTTTCTAGTGTCAATTATCATAGTTTTCGATCTTTCTGTAATGATAAATTTCAAAATGTGTGTGCGACCATACCAGCACAAAAGCACTGGATCTCATCAGAACTCCAAAGTTAAATGTGTTTGGGCGAGAGTAGTACTAGCATGGGTGACCTCTTGGAAAGTCCTTGTGTTGCACTCCTTTTTGCATCATGCTAGGATGGTCTTTTTGCAAATCAAACACACATTAAGAGACGACCCTATTATTGAAAATGGTTTCCAAAATTAATGTCAAATATTCAATGACATCATGATCAAAATGTGCCATTATAACGTTGGTTGATATCGAAAGGGTCGTATTCTCTTACTAAAATTTTGTAACTTCTTAACTTCCAACAATTAGGGTACCATCAAATGCGAAACGTTTAATATCGGTTGTGTCGTGATGTTTTTTTAAAAGAGTTGTAATCTTTGAAAATCAGTTGAAATAATTGGATCTTCATTGACAAACCTTAAATAATCTAATTCAACAAGTTTCTAGTGTCAATTATCATAGTTTTCGATCTTTCTATAATGATGAATTTCATATTGTGTGTGCGACCGTACCAACACAAAAGCACTGGATCTCATCAGAACTCCAAAGTAAAATGTGTTTGGGCGAGAGTAGTACTAAGATGGGTGACCTCTTTGGAAGTTCTTGTGTTGCACTCCTTTTTGCATCATGGTAGGATGGTGTTTTTGTAAATCAAACACACACTAAGAGACGACCCTATTATTGATAATGGTTTCCAAAATTAATGTCAAATATTGAATGACATCATGATCAAAATGTGCCATTATAACGTTGGTTGATATCGAAAGAGTCGTATTCTCTTACTAAAATTTTGTAACTTCTTAACTTCCAACAATTAGGGTACGAGGAAATGAGAAACGTTTAATATCTGTTGTGTCGTGATGTTTTTTTAAAAGGGTTGTATTCTTTGAAAATGAGTTGAAATAATTGGATCTTAATTGACAAACCTTAAATAATCTAATTCAACAAGTTTCTAGCGTCAATTATCATAGTTTTCGATCTTTCTGTAATGATGAATAAAATATTGTTTGTGCGACCATACCAACACAAAAGCACTGGATCTTATCAGAACTCCAAAGTTAAATGTGTTAGGGTGAGAGTAGTACTAAGATGGGTGATCTCTTGGGAAGCCCTTGTGTTGCACAACTTTTTGCATCACGGTAGGATGGTCTTTTTGTAAATCAAACACACACTAAGAGACGACCCTATTATTGATAATGGTTTCCAAAATTAATGTCATATATTGAATGACATAATGATCAAAATGTTCCATTATAACGGTGGTTGATATCGAAAAGTTTGTATTCTATTACTAAAATTTTGTAACATCTTAACCTACAACAATTAGAGTACCAGGAAACGAGAAACGTTTAATATCCGTTGTGTCGTGATGTTATTTTAAGAGAGTTGTAATCATTGCAAATGAGTTGAAATAATTGAATCTTCATTTACAAACTTTAAATAATCTAATTCAACTACTTTCTAGTGTGAATTATCAATGTTTTCGGTCTTTCTGTAATGATAAATTTAGAAATGTGTGTGGGACCATACCAACACAAAAGCATTGGATCTCACTAGAACTCCAAAGTTAAATGTGTTTTGGTCAGAGTAGTACTAAGATGGGTGACCTCTTGGAAAGTCCTTGTGTTGCACTCCTTTTTGCATCACGTTAGGATGGTCTTTTTGTAAATCAAACGCACATTAAGAGACGACCCTATTATTGATAATGGTTTCCAAAATTAATGTCAAATATTGAATGACATGATGATCAAAATGTGCCATTATAACGTTGGTTGATATTGAAAGGGTCGTATTCTGTTACTAAAATTTTGTCACTTCTTAACTTCCAACAATTAGGGTACGATGAAATGCGAAACGTTTAATATCCGTTGTGTCGTGATGTTTTTTTAAAAGAGTTGTAATCTTTGAAAATGAGTTGAAATAATTGGATCTTCATTTTTCAAACCTTAAATAATCTACTTGAACAAGTTTCTAGTGTCAATTATCATAGTTTTCGATCTTTCTGTAATGATGAATTTCATACTTTGTTTGCGATCATACCAACACAAAAGCATTGGATCTCATTAGAACTCCAAAGTAAAATGTGTTTGGGCGAGAGCAGTATTAAGATGGGTGACCTCTTGGGAAGTTCTTGTGTTGCACTCCTTTTTGCATCATGGTAGGATGGTCTTTTTGTAAATCAAACACACACTAAGAGACGACCCTATTATTGATAATGGTTTCCAAAATTAATGTCAAATATTGAATGACATCATGATCAAAATGTGCCATTATAACGTTGGTTGATATCGAAAGAGTCGTATTCTCTTACTAAAATTTTGTAACTTCTTAACTTCCAACAATTAGGTTACGAGGAAATGAGAAACGTTTAATATCTGTTGTGTCGTGATGTTTTTCTAATAGGGTTGTAATCTTTGAAAATGAGTTGAAATAATTGGATCTTAATTGACAAACCTTAAATAATCTAATTCAACAAGTTTTTAGTGTCAATTATCATAGTTTTCGATCTTTCTGTAATGATGAATAAAATGTTGTTTGTGCGACCATACCAACACAAAAGCACTAGATCTTATCAGAACTCCAAAGTTAAATGTGTTTGGGCGAGAGTAGTACTAAGATGGGTGACCTCTGGGGAAGTCCTTGTGTTGCACTCCTTTTTGCATCATGGTAGGATGGTCTTTTTGTAAATCAAACACACACTAAGAGATGACCCTATTATTGATAATGGTTTCCAAAATTAATGTCATATATTGAATGACATCATGATCAAAATGTGCCATTATAACGTTGGTTGATATCGAAAGGGTCGTATTCTCTTACTAAAATTTTGTAACTTCTTAACTTCCATCAATTAGGGTACCAGGAAATGAGAAACGTTTAATATCCGTTTTGTCGTGATGTTATTTTAAGAGAGTTGTAATCGTTGCAAATGAGTTGAAATAATTGTATCTTCATTGACAAACCTTAAATAATCTAATTCAACAAGTTTCTAGTGTCAATTATCATAGTTTTCGATCTTTCTGTAATGATGAATTTAATATTGCGAGTGTGACCATACCAACACAAAAGCATTGGATCTCATTAGAACTCCAAAGATAAATGTGTTTGGGCGAGAGTAGTACTAAGATGGGTGACCTCTTGGGAAGTCATTGTGTTGCAGTCGTTTTTGCATCATGGTAGGATGGTCTTTTTGTAAATGAAACACACACTAATAGACAACCCTATTATTGATAATGGTTTCCAAAATTAATGTCAAATATTGAATGACATCATGATCAAAATGAGCCATTATAACGTTGGTTGATATCGAAAGGGTCTTATTCTCTTATTAAAATTTTGTAAATTCTTAATTTCCAACAATTAAGGTACCATGAAATGCGAAACGTTTAATATCCGTTGTGTCGTGATGTTTTTTTAAAAGAGTTGTAATATTTGAAAATGAGTTGAAATAATGGGATCTTCATTGACATACCTTAAATAATCTAATTCAACAAGTTTCAAGTGTCAATTCTCATAGTTTTCGATCTTTCTATAATGATGAATTCAATATTATGTGTGCGACCATACCAACAAAAAAACACTATATCTCATTAGAACTCCAAAGTTAAATGTTTTTGGTCGAGAGTAGTATTAAGATGGGTGACCTCTTGGGAAGTCTTTGAGGTGCACTCGTTTTTCCATCATGGTAGGGAGGCCTTTTAGTAAATCAAACACTCACTAGGAGACCTCTTGGGAAGTCTTTGAGGTGCACTCGTTTTTGCATCATGGTAGGGAGGCCTTTTAGTAAATCAAACACTCACTAAGAGACGACCCTGTTATTGATAATGGTTTCCAAAATTAATGTCATATATTGAATGACATAATGATCAAAATGTTCCATTATAACGGTGGTTGATATCGAAAGGGTTGTATTCTATTACTAAAATTTTGTAACAACTTAACCTACAACAATTAGAGTACTAGGAAATGAGAAACGTTTAATATCCGTTGTGTCGTGATGTTATTTTCAGAGAGTTGTAATCGTTGCAAATGAGTTGAAATAATTGGATCTTCATTTACAAACTTTAAATAATCTAATTCAACAACTTTCTAGTGTGAATTATCAATGTTTTTGATCTTTCTATAATGATAAATTTAAAAATGTTTTTGCGACCATACCAACACAAAAGCATTGGATCTCATCAGAACTCCAAAGTTAAATGTGCTTGGCCGAGAGTAGTACTAAGATGGGTGACCTCTTGGGAAGTCCTTGTGTTGCACTCTTTTTTGCATCATGGTAGGATGATCTTTTTGTAAATCAAGCACACAGTAAGAGACGACCCTATTATTGACAATGGTTTCCAAAATTAATGTCATATATTGAACGACACAATGATCAAAATGTTCCATTATAAAGGTGGTTGATATCGAAAGGGCTGTATTCTATTACTAAAATTTTGTAACATCTTAACTTACAACAATTAGAGTACTAGGAAATGAGAAACGTTTGATATCCGTTGCGTCGTGATGTTATTTTAAGAGGGTTGTAATCATTGCAAATGAGTTGAAATAATTGGATCTTCATTTACAAACTTCAAATAATCTAATTCAACAACTTTCTAGTGTGAATAATCAATGTTTTCGATCTTTCTATAATGATAAATTTCAAAATGTGTGTGCGACCATACCAACACAAAAGCACTGGATCTCATCAGAACTTCAAAGTTAAAGGTGTTTGGGTGAGAGTAGCACTAAGATGGGTGACCTCTTGGGAAGTCCTTGTGTTGCACTCTTTTTTGCATCATGGTAGGATGGTCTTTTTTTAAATCAAACACACACTAAGAGACGACCCTATTATTGATAACGGTTTCCAAAATTAATGTCAAATATTAAATGACATCATGATCAAAATGTGCCATTATAACGTTGGTTGATATCGAAAGGGTCGTATTCTCTTACTAAAATTTTGTAACTTCTTAACTTCCAACAATTAGGGTACTAGGAAATGAGAAACGTTTAATATCCGTTGTGTCGTGATGTTTTTTTAAAAGAGTTGTATTCTTTGAAAATGAGTTGAAATAATTGGATCTTCATTGACAAACCTTAAATAATCTAATTCAACAAGTTTCTAGTGTCAATTATCATAGTTTTCGATCTTTCTATAATGATGAATTCAATATTGTATGTGCGACCATATCAACACAAAAGCACTGGATCTTAGCAGAACTCTAAAGTTAAACGTGTTTGGCGAGAGTAGTACTAAGATGGGTGACTTCTTGGGAAGTCTTTGCGTTGCACATCTTTATGCATCATGGTAGGATGGTCTTTTTGTAAATCAAACACACACTAAGAGACGACCCTATTATTCACAATGGTTTCCAAAATTAATGTCATATATTGAATGACATAATGATCAAAATGTTCCATTATAATGGTGGTTGATATCGAAACAGTTGTATTCTATTACTAAAATTTTGTAACATCTTAACTTACAACAATTAGAGTAATAGGAAATGAGAAACGTTTAATATCCGTTGTGTCGTGATGTTATTTTAAGAGAGTTGTAATCATTGCAATTGAGTTGAAATAATTGGATCTTCATTTACAAACTTTAAATAATCTAATTCAACAACTTTCTAGTGTGAATAATCAATGTTTTCGATCTTTCTGTTATGATAAATTTCGAAATGTGTGTGGGACCATACCAACACAAAAGCACTGGATCTCGTCAGAACTCCAAAGTTAAAGGTGTTTGGGCGAGAGTAGTACTAAGATGGGTCACCTCTTGGGAAGTCCTTGTGTTGCACTCTTTTTTGCATCATGTTAGGATGGTCTTTTTGTAAATCAAACATACACTAAGAGACGACCCTATTATTGATAACGGTTTCCAAAATTAATGTCATATATTGAATGACATAATCTTCAAAATGTTCCATTATAACGGTGGTTGATATCGAAAGGTTTGTATTCTATTACTAAAATTTTGTAACATCTTAACTTACAAAAATTAGAGTACTAGGAAATGAGAAACGTTTAATATCCAATGTGTCGTGATGTTATTTTAAGAGAGTTGTAATCATTGCAAATGAGTTGAAATAATTGAATCTTCATTTACAAACTTTAAATAATCTAATTCAACAACTTTCTAGTGTGAATTATCAATGTTTTCGATCTTTCTGTAATGATAAATTTAAAAATGTGTGTGGGACCAAACCAACCCAAAAGCATTGGATCTCACCAGAACTCCAAAGTTAAATGTGTTTGGGCGAGAGTAGTACTAAGATGGGTGACCTCTTGAGAAGTCCTTGCGTTGCACATCTTTATGCATCATGGTAGGATGGTCTTTTTGTAAATCAAACACACACTAAGAGACGACCCTATTATTCACAATGGTTTCCAAAATTAATGTCAAATATTGAATGACATCATGATCAAAATGTGCCATTATAACGTTGGTTGATATCGAAAGGGTCGTATTCTCTTACTAAAATTTTGTAACTTCTTAACTTCCATCAATTAGGGTACCAGGAAATGAGAAACGCTTAATATCCGTTGTGTCGTGATGTTTTTTTAAAAGAGTTGTATTCTTTGAAAATGAGTTGAAATAATTGGATCTTCAATGACAAACCTTAAATAATCAAATTCAACATGTTTCTAGTGTCAATTATCATAGTTTTCGTTCTTTCTGTAATGATGAATTTAATATTGAGTGTGGGACCATACCAACACAAAAGCACTAGATCTCATCTGAACTCCAAAGTTAATTGTGTTTTGGGGAGAGTAGTACTAAGACGGGTGACCTCTTGGGAAGTCCTTGTGTTGTATTTCTTTTTGCATCATGGTAGGATGGTCTTTTTGTAAATCAAACACACACTAAGAGACGACCCTATTATTGACAATGGTTTCCAAAATTAATATCAAATATTGAATGACATCATGATCAAAATGTGCCCTTATAACGTTGGTTGATATCGAAAGGGTCGTATTCTCTTACTAAAATTTTGTAACTTCTTAACTTCCATAAATTAGGGTACTAGGAAATGAGAAACGTTTAATATCCGTTGTGTCGTGATGTTTTTTTAAAAGAGTTGTAATCTTTGAAAATGAGTTGAAATAATTGGATCTTCAATGACAAACCTTAAGTAATCTAATTTAACATGTTTCTTGTGTCAATTATCATAGTTTTCGATCTTTCTGTAATGATGAATTTAATATCGAGTGTGGGACCATACCAACACAAAAGCACTAGATCTCATCTAAACTCCAAAGTTAAATGTGTTTGGGGGAGAGTAGTACTAAGATGGGTGATCTCTTGGGAAGTCCTTGTGTTGCACTCATTTTTGCATCATGGTAGGGAGGCCTTTTTGTAAATCAAACGCTCACTAAGAGACGACTCTATTATTGATAATGGTTTCCAAAATTAATGTCAAATATTGAATGACATCATGATCAAAATGTTCAATTATAATGGTGGTTGATATCGAAATGGTTGTATTCTATTACTACAATTTTGTAACAACTTAACTTACAACAATTAGAGTACCAGGAAATGAGAAACGTTTAATATCCATTGTGTCGTGATGTTATTTTAAGAGAGTTGTAATCGTTGCAAATGAGTTGAAATAATTGTATCTTCATTGACAAACCTTAAATAATATAATTCAACAACTTTCTAGTGTGAATTATCAATGTTTTCGATCTTTCTGTAATGATAAATTTAAAAATGTGTGTGGGACCATACCAACACGAAGGCGTTGGATCTCACCAGAACTCCAAAGTTAAATGTGTTTGGGCGAGAGTAGTACTAAGATGGGTGACCTCTTGGAAAGTCCTTGTGTTGCACTCCTTTTTGCATCATGCTAGGATGGTCTTTTTGTAAATCAAACACACATTAAGAGACGACCCTATTATTGATAATGGTTTCCAAATTTAATGTCAAATATTGAATGACATGATGATCAAAATGTGCCATTATAACGTTGGTTGATATCGAAAGGGTCGTATTCTCTTACTAAAATTTTGTTACTTCTTAACTTCGAACAATTAGGGTACGATGAAATGCGAAACGTTTAATATCTGTTGTGTCGTGATGTTTTTTTAAAAGAGTTGTAATCTTTGAAAATGAGTTGAAATAATTGGATCTTCATTGACAAACCTTAAATAATCTAATTCAACAAGTTTCTAGCGTTAATTATCATAGTTTTCGATCTTTCTGTAATGATGAATTTCATATTGTGTGTGCGACCATACTAACACAAAAGCACTGGATCTCATCAAAACTCCAAAGTTAAATGTGTTTGGGCGAGAGTAGTACTAAGATGGGTGACCTCTTGCGAAGTCCTTGTGTTGCACTCCTTTTTGCATCATGGTAGGATGGTCTTTTTGTAAATCAAACACACACTAAGAGACAACCCTATTATTGATAATGGTTTCCAAAATTAATGTCAAATATTGAATGACATCATGATCAAAATGTGCCATTATAACGGTGGTTGATATCGAAAAGTTTGTATTCTATTACTAAAATTTTGTAACATCTTAACCTACAACAATTAGAGTACCAGGAAATGAGAAATGTTTAATATCCGTTGTGTCGTGATGTTATTTTAAGAGAGTTGTAATCATTGCAAATGAGTTGAAATAATTGAATCTTCATTTACAAACTTTAAATAATCTAATTCAACAAGTTTATAGTGTGAATTATCAAAAATTTTGATCTTTCTGTAATGACAAATTTAGAAATGTGTGTGCGACCATACCAACACAAAAACATTGGATCTCATTAGGACTCCAAAGTAAAATGTGTTTGGGCGAGAGTAGTACTAAGATGGGTGACCTCTTTGGAAGTTCTTGTGTTGCACTCCTTTTTGCATCATGGTAGGATGGTGTTTTTGTAAATCAAGCACACACTAAGAGACGACCCTATTATTGATAATGGTTTCGAAAATTAATGTCAAATATTGAATGACATCATGATCAAAATGTGCCATTCTAACGTTGGTTGATATCGAAAGAGTCGTATTCTCTTACTAAAATTTTGTAACTTCTTAACTTCCAACAATTAAGGTACCATGAAATGCGAAACGTTTAATATCCGTTGGGTCGTGATGTTTTTTTAAAAGAGATGTAATCTTTGAAAATGAGTTGAAATAATGGGATCTTCATTGACATACCTTAAATAATCTAATTCAACAAGTTTCTAGTGTCAACTCTCATAGTTTTTGATCTTTCTGTAATGATGAATTTAATATTATGTGTGCGACCATACCAACACAAAAACACTAGATCTCATTAGAACTCCAAAGTTAAATGTGTTCGGTCGAGAGTAGTATTAAGATGGGTGACCTTTTACAAACTTTAAATAATCTAATTCAACAACTTTTTAGTGTGAATTATCATAGTTTTCTATCTTTCTGTAATGATGAATTTAATAATTTGTGTTCAACCATACCAACACAAAAGTACTGGATCTCATCAGAACTTTAAAGTTAAATGTGTTTAGGCAAGAGTAGTACTAGGATGGGTGACCTGTTGGGAAGTCTTTGTGTTGCACTCCTTTCTGCATCATGATAGGACGGTATTTTTCTAAATCAAATACACACTAAGAGACAACCCTATTATTGATAATGGTTTCCAAAATTAATGTCATATATTGAATGACATCATGATCAAAATGTTCCATTATAACATTGGTTGATATCGAAAGGGTCATATTCTCTAGCTAAAATTTTGTAACTTCTTAACTTCCAACAATTAGGGTACCATGAAATGCGAAACATTTAATATCCGTTGTGTCGTGACGTTTTTTTAAAAGAGTTGTAATCTTTGGAAATGAGTTGAAATAATTGGATCTTCATTGACAAACCTTAAATAATCTAATTTAACAAGTTTCTATTGTCAATTATCATAGTTTTCGATCCTTATGTAATGACAAATTTAGAAATATGTGTGCGACCATACCAACACAAAAGCTCTCGATTTCATCAGAACTTCGAAGTTAAATGTGTTTAGGCGAGAATAGTACTAAGATGGGTGACCTCTTGGGAAGTCCTTGTGTCGCACTCCTTTTTGCATCATGGTAGGATGGTCTTTTTGTAAATCAAACACTCACTAAGAGACGACCCTATTATTGATAATGGTTTCCAAAATTAATGTCAAATATTGAATGACATCATGATCAAAATGTTCTATTATAACGTTGGTTGATATCGAAAGGGTCGTATTCTCTTACTAAAATTTTATAACTTCTTAACTTCCAACAATTAGGGTACCATGAAATGCGAAACGTTTTATATCCGTTGTGTCGTGATGTTTTTTTAAAAGGGTTGTAATCTTTGAAAATGAGTTGAAATAATTGGATCTTCATTGACAAACCTTAAATAATCTAATTTAACAAGTTTCTATTGTCAATTATCATAGTTTTCGATCTTTTTGTTACGACAAATTTAGAAATATGTGTGCGACCATACCAACGCAAAAGCATTGGATTTCATCAGAACATCAAAGTTAAATGTGTTTGGGCGAGAGTAGTACTAAGGTGGGTGACCTCTTGGGAAGTCCTTGTGTTGCACTCCTTTTTGCATCATGGTAGGACGTTATTTTTGTAAATCAAATACACACTAATAGACGACCTTATTATTGATAATGGTTTCCAAAATTAATGTCATATATTGAATGACATCATGATCAAAATGTTCCATTATAACGTTGGTTGATATCGAAAGGGTCGTATTCTCTTACTAAAATTTTGTAACTTCTTCACTTCCAACAATTAGGGTACCATGAAATGCGAAACGTTTAATATCCGTTGTGTCGTGATGTTTTTTTAAAAGAGTTGTAATCTTTTAAAATGAGTTGAAATAATTGGATCTTCGTTGACAAACCTTAAATAATCTAATTCAACAAGTTTCTAGTGTCAATTATCATAGTTTTCAATCTTTCCATAATGACAAATTTAGAAATGTGTGTGCGACCATTCCAACATTAAAGTATTGGATCTCATCAGAATTCCAAAGTTAAATGTGTTTGGGCGAGAGTAGCACGAAGATGGGTGACCTCTTGGGAAGTCTTTGTGTCGCACTACTTTTTGCATCATCGTAGGGAGGTCTTTCGGTAAATCAAACACTCACTAAGAGACGACCCTATTACTAACAATGGTTTCCAAAATTAATTTCAAATATTGAATGACATCATGATTAAAATGAGAAACGTTTAATATCCGTTGTATCGTGATGTTATTTTAAGAGAGTTGTAATCATTGCAAATGAGTTGAAATAATTGAATCTTCATTTACAAACTTTAAATAATCTAATTCAACAACTTTCTAGTGTGAATTATCAATGTTTTCCATCTTTCTGTAATGATAAATTTCGAAATGTGTGTGTGACCATACGAACACAAAAGCACTGGATGTCATCAAAACTCCAAAGTTAAATGTGTTATTAATTTTTTTGATCTTTATGTAATGATAAATTTAGAAATGTGTGTGCGACCGTACCAACACCAAAGCACTGGATTTCATCAAAACTTCAAAGTTAAATGTGTTTGTGCGAGAGTAGTACTAAGATGGGTGACCTCTTGGGAAGTCCTTGTGTTGCACTCTTTTTTGCATCATGATAGGATGGTCTTTTTGTAAATCAAAAACACACTAAGACGACCCTATTATTGATAATGGTTTCTAAAATTAATGCCATATATTGAATGACATAATGATCAAAATGTTCCATTATAACGGTGGTTGATATCGAAAGGGTTGTATTCTATTACTAAAATTTTCTAACATCTTAACTTACAACAATTAGAGTACGAGGAAATGAGAAACGTTTAATATCAGTTGTGTCGTGATGTGATTTTATGAGAGTTGTAATCATTGCAAATGAGTTGAAATAATTGGATCTTCATTTACAAACTTTAAATAATCGAATTCAACAAGTTTCTAGTGTCAATTATCAATGTTTTCGATCTGTCTGTAATGATAAATTTAAAAATCTGTGTGCGACCATACCAACACAAAAGCACTGGATCTCATCAAAACTCCAAAGTAAATTGTGTTTGTGCGAGAGTAGTGCTAAGATGTGTGACCTCTTGGGAAGTCCTTGTGTTGCACTCCTTTTTGAATCATGGTAGCGAGGTCTTTTTGTAAATCAAACACTCACTAAGAGACGACCCTATTGTTGATAATGGTTTCCAAAATTAATGTCAAATATTGAATGACATTATGATAAAAATGTTCTATTATAACGGTGGTTGATATCGAAAGGGTTGTATTCTATTACTAAAATTTTGTAACATCTTAACTTACAACAATTAGAGTACTAGGAAATGAGAAACGTTTAATATCCGTTGTGTCGTGATGTTATTTTAAGAGAGTTGTAATCATTGCAAATGAGTTGAAATAATTGCATCTTCATTTACAAACTTTAAATAATCTAATTCAACAAGTTTCTAGTGTCAATTATCAATGTTTTCGATCTATCTGTAATGATAAATTTAATAATCAATGTGTGACCGTACCAACACAAAAGCATTGAATTTCATTAGAACTCCAATGTTAAATGTGTTTGGGCGAGAGTAGTACTAAGATAGGTGATCTCTTGGGAAGTCCTTATGTTGCACTTCTTTTTGCATTATGGTAGTATGGTATTTTTGTAAATCAAATACACACTATGAGACGACCCTATTATTGATAATGGTTTCCAAAATTAATGTCATATATTGAATGACATCATGATCAAAATGTTCCATTATAACGGTGGTTGATATCGAAAGGGTTGTATTTTATTACTAAAATTTTGTAACATCTTAACTTACAACGATTAGAGTACCAGGAAATGAGAAACGTTTAATATCCGTTGTGTCGTGACGTTATTTTAAGAGAGTTGTAATCATTGCAAATGAGTTGTAATAATTGGATCTTCATTTACAAACTTTAAATAATCTAATTCAACAACTTTCTAGTGTGAATTATCAATGTTTTCGACCTGTCTATAATGATAAATTTAGAAATGTGTGTGCGACCATACCAACACAAAAGCATTGGACCTTATCAGAACTATAAAGTTAAATGTGTTTGGGCGTGAGTAGTACTATGATGGGTGTCCTCTTGGGAAGTCCTTGTGTTGCACTCCTTTTTGCATCATGGTAGGGTGGCCTTTTGTAAATCAAACAATCACTAAGAGCCGACCCTATTATTGATAATGGTTTCCAAAATTAATGTCAAATATTGAATGACATCATGATCAAAATGTGCCATTATAACGTTGGTTGATATCGAAAGGGTCGTATTCTCTTAATAAAATTTTGTAACTTCTTAACTTCCAACCATTAGGGTACCATGAAATGCGAAACGTTTAATATCTGTTGTGTCGTGATGTTTTTTTAAAAGAGTTGTAATCTTTGAAAATGAGTTGAAATAATTGGATCTTCATTGACAAACCTTAAATAATCTAATTCAACAACTTTCTAGTGTCAATTATCATAGTTTTCGATCTTTCTGTAATGACAAATTTAGAGATGTGTGTGCAACCATACCAACACAAAAACACTAGATCTCATCAGATCTCCAAAGTTAAATGTGTTTGGGCGAGAGTAGTACTAAGATGGGTGACCTCTTGGGAAGTCCTTGTGTTGCACTACTTTTTGCATCATGGTAGGGAGGTCTTTTTGTAAATCAAACATCACTAAGAGACGACCCTATTATTGATAATGGTTTCCAAAATTAATGTCAAATATTAAATGACATCATGATCAAAATGTTCCTTTATAACGGTGGTTGATATCGAAAGGGTTGTATTCTATTATTAAAATTTTGTAACATCTTAACTTACAACAATTAGAGTACCAGGAAATGAGAAACGTTTAATATCCGTTGTGTCGTGATGTTATTTTCAGAGAGTTGTAATAATTGGAAATGAGTTGAAATAATTGGATCTTCATTGACAAACCTTAAATAATCTAATTCAACAAGTTTCTAGTGTCAATTATCATAGTTTTCGATCTTTCTGTAATGATGAATTTAATATTATGTGTGCGACCATACCAACACAAAAGCACTGGATCTCATCAGAACTACAAAGTTAAATGTGTTTTGGCGAGAGTAGTACTAAAATGGGTGACCTCTTGGGAAGTCCTTGTGTTGCACTCCTTTTTGCATCATGGTAGGATGGTCTTTTTGTAAATCAAACACACACTAAGAGACGACCCTATTATTGTTAATGGTTTCCAAAATTAGTGTCATATATTGAATGACATAATGATCAAAATGTTCCATTATAACGGTGGTTGATATCGAAAGGTTTGTATTCTATTACTAAAATTTTGTAACGTCTTAACTTACAACAATTAGAGTACCAGGAAATGAGAAACGTTTAATATCCGTTGTGTCGTGATGTTTTTTTAAGAGAGTTGTAATCATTGCAAATGAGTTGAAATAAATGGATCTTCTTTTACAAGCTTTAAATAATCTAATTCAACAATTTTATAGTGTGAATTATCAAAAATTTTGATCTTTCTATAATGACAAATTTAGAAATGTGTGTGCGACCATACCAATACAAAAACATTGGATCTCATCAGGACTCCAAAGTTAAATGTGTTTGGGCGAGAGTAGTACTAAGATGGGTGACCTCTTGGGAAGTCCTTGTGTTGCACTCCTTTTTGCATCATGGTAGGATGGTCTTTTTGTAGATCAAACACACACTAAGAGACGACCCTATTATTGATATCGGTTTCCAAAATTAAAGTCAAATGTTGAATGACAACATGATCAAAATGTGCCATTATAACGTTGGTTGATATCGAAAGGGTAGTATTCTCTTACTAAAATTTTGTAACATCTTAACTTACAACAATTAGAGTACCATGAAATGAGAAACGTTTAATATCCGTTGTGTCGTGATGTTTTTTTAAGAGAGTTGTAATCATTGCAAATGAGTTGAAATAAATGGATCTTCATTTACAAACTTTAAATAATCTAATTCAACAAGTTTCTAGTGTTAATTATCATACTTTTCGATCTTTCTGTAATGACAAATTTAGAAATGTGTGTGCGGCCATACCGACACCAAAGCACGGGATCCCATTAGAAGACCAAAGTTAAATGTGTTTGGGCGAGAGTAGTACTAAGATGGGTGACCTCTTGGGAAGTCCTTGTGTTGCAATTCAACAACTTTCTAGAGTGAATTATCATAGTTTTCGATCTTTCTGTAACGACAAATTTAGAAATGAGTGTCCGACCATACCAACACAAAGGCACTGGCTCTCATGGTAGGATGGCCTTTTGTAAATCAAACACTCACTAAGAGACGACCCTATTATTGATAATGGTTTCCAAAATTAATGTCAAGTATTGAATGACATCATGATCAAAATGAGCCATTATAATGTTGGTTGATATCGAAATGGTTGTATTCTATTACTAAAGTTTTGTAACATCTTAACTTACAACAATTAGAGTACCAGGAAATGAGAAACGTTTAATATCCGTTGTGTCGTGATGTGATTTTAAGAGAGTTGTAATCATTGCGAATGAGTTGAAATAATTGGATCTTCATTTACAAACTTTAAATAATCTAATTCAACAAGTTTCTAGTGTCAATTATCAATGTTTTCGATCTATCTGTAATGATAAATTTAAAAATCTGTGTGCGACCATACCAACACAAAAGCACTGGATCTCATCAAAACTCCAAAGTAAATTGTGTTTGTGCGAGAGTAGTGCTAAGATGTGTGACCTCTTGGGAAGTCCTTGTGTTGCACTCCTTTTTGAATCATGGTAGCGATGTCTTTTTGTAAATCAAACACTCACTAAGAGACGACCCTATTATTGATAATGGTTTCCAAAATTAATGTCAAATATTGAATGACATCATGATCAAAATGTTCTATTATAACGGTGGTTGATATCGAAAGGGTTGTATTCTATTACTAAAATTTTGTAACATCTTAACTTACAACAATTAGAGTACTAGGAAATGAGAAACGTTTAATATCCGTTGTGTCGTGATGTTATTTTAAGAGAGTTGTAATCATTGCAAATGAGTTGAAATAATTGCATCTTCATTTACAAACTTTAAATAATCTAATTCAACAAGTTTCTAGTGTCAATTATCAATGTTTTCGATTCATCTGTAATGATAAATTTAAAAATCTATGTGCAACCATACCAACACAAAAGTAGTGGATTTCATCAGAACTTCAAAGTTAAATGTTTTTGGGTGAGAGTAGTACTAAGATGGGTGACCTCTTGAGAAGTACTTGTGCTGCACTCCTTTTTGCATTATGTGGTTAATATCGAAAGGGTTGTATTTTATTACTAAAATTTTGTAACATCTTAACTTACAACGATTAGAGTACTAGGAAATGAGAAACGTTTAATATCTGTTGTGTCGTGACGTTATTTTAAGAGAGTTGTAATCATTGCAAATGAGTTGTAATAATTGGATCTTCATTTACAAACTTTAAATAATCTAATTCAACAACTTTCTAGTGTGAATTATCAATGTTTTCGATCTGTCTATAATGATAAATTTAGAAATGTGTGTGCGACCATACCAACACAAAAGCATTGGACCTTATTAGAACTATAAAGTTAAATGTGTTTGGGCGTGAGTAGTACTAAGATGGGTGTCCTCTTGGGAAGTCCTTGTGTTGCACTCCTTTTTGCATCATCGTAGGGTGGCCTTTTGTAAATCAAACAATCACTAAGAGCCGACCCTATTATTGATAATGGTTTCCAAAATTAATGTCAAATATTGTATGACATCATGATCAAAATGTGCCATTATAACGTTGGTTGATATCGAAAGGGTCGTATTCTCTTACTAAAATTTTGTAACTTCTTAACTTCCAACCATTAGGGTACCATGAAATGCGAAACGTTTAATATCTGTTGTGTCGTGATGTTTTTTAAAAAGAGTTGTAATCTTTGAAAATGAGTTGAAATAATTGGATCTTCATTGACAAACCTTAAATAATCTAAGTCAACAACTTTCTAGTGTCAATTATCATAGTTTTCGATCTTTCTGTAATGACAAATTTAGAGATGTGTGTGCAACCATACCAACACAAAAACACTAGATCTCATCAGATCTCCAAAGTTAAATGTGTTTGGGCGAGAGTAGTACTAAGATGGGTGACCTCTTGGGAAGTCCTTGTGTTGCACTCCTTTTTGCATCATGGTAGGATGGTCTTTTTGTAAATCAAACACACACTAAGAGACGACCCTATTATTGATAATGGTTTCCAAAATTAATGTCAAATATTGAATGACATCATGATCAAAATGTGCCATTATAACGTTGGTTGATATCGAAAGGGTCGTATTCTATTACTAAAATTTTGTAACTTCTTAACTTCCAACAATTAGGGTACCATGAAATGCGAAACGTTTAATATCCGTTGTGTCGTGATGTTTTTTTAAAAGAGTCGTAATCTTTGAAAATGAGTTGAAATAATTGGATCTTCGTTCACAAACTTTAAATAATCTAATTCAACAAGTTTCTAGTGTCAATTATCATAGTTTTCGATCTTTCTGTAATGATGAATTTAATAATGTGTGTGTGACCATACCAGCACAAAAGCGCTGGACCTCATCAGAACTCCAAAGTTAAATGTGTTTGGGCGAGAGTAGTAATAAGGTGGGTGACCTCTTGGGAAGTCCTTGTGTTGCACTACTTTTTGCATCGTGGTAGGGAGGTCTTTTTGTAAATCAAACATCACTAAGAGACGACCCTATTATTGATAATGGTTTCCAAAATTAATGTCAAATATTAAATGACATCATGATCAAAATGTTGCATTATAACGGTGGTTGATATCGAAAGGGTTGTATTTTATTACTAAAATTTTGTAACATCTTAACTTACAACAATTAGAGTACCAGGAAATGAGAAACGTTTAATATCCGTTGTGTCGTGATGTTATTTTCAGAGAGTTGTAATCATTGGAAATGAGTTGAAATAATTGGATCTTCATTGACAAACCTTAAATAATCTAATTCAACAAGTTTCTAGTGTCAATTATCATAGTTTTCGATCTTTCTGTAATGATGAATTTAATATTATGTGTGCGACCATACCAACACAAAAGTACTGGATCTCATTAGAACTACAAAGTTAAATGTGTTTTGGCGAGAGTAGTACTAAAATGGGTGACCTCTTGGGAAGTCCTTGTGTTGATATCGAAAGGGTTGTATTCTCTTAATAAAATTTTGTAACTTCTTAACTTCCAACAATTAGGGTACGATGAAATGTGAAACGTTTAATATCCGTTGTATCGTGATGTTTTTTTAAAAGAGTTGTAATTTTTGAAAATGGGTTGAAATAATTGGATATTCATTGACAAACTTTAAGTAATCTAATTCAACAAGTTTTAGTGTCAATTATCATAGTTTTCGATCCTTCTTAACTTACGACAATTACAATACCATGAAATGAGAAACGTTTAATATCGGTTGTGTCGTGATGGTTTTTTAAGAGAGTTGTAATCATTACAAATGAGTTGAAATAAATGGATCTTCTTTTACAAGCTTTAAATAATCTAATTCAACAAGTTTATAGTGTGAATTATCAAAAATTTTGATCTTTCTGTAATGACAAATTTAGAAATGTGTGTGCGACCATACCAACACAAAAACATTGGATCTCATTAGGACTCCAAAGTTAAATGTGTTTGGGCGAGAGTAGTACTAAGATGGGTGACCTCTTGGGAAGTCCTTGGGTTGCACTCCTTTTTGCATCATGGTAGGATGGTCTTTTTGTAAATCAAACACACACTAAGAGACGACCCGATTATTGATATCGGTTTCCAAAATTAAAGTCAAATGTTGAATGACAACATGATCAAAATGTGCCATTATAACGTTGGTTGATATCGAAAGGGTAGTATTCTCTTACTAAAATCTTGTAACATCTTAACTTACAACAATTAGAGTACCATGAAATGAGAAACATTTTATATCCGTTGTGTCGTGATGTTTTTTTAAGAGAGTTGTAATCATTGCAAATGAGTTGAAATAAATGGATCTTCATTTACAAACTTTAAATAATCTAATTCAACAAGTTTCTAGTGTGAATTATCATACTTTTCGATCTTTTTGTAATGACAAATTTAGAAATGTGTGTGCGACCATACCGACACCAAAGCACGGGATCTCATTAGAAGACCAAAGTTAAATGTGTTTGGGCGAGAGTAGTACTAAGATGGGTGACCTCTTGAGATGTCTTTGTGTTGCAATTCAACAAGTTTCTAGAGTGAATTATCATAGTTTTCGATCTTTATGTAATGACAAATTTAGAAATGAGTGTGCGACCATACCAACACAAAGGCACTGGCTCTCATGGTAGGATGGCCTTTTGTAAATCAAACACTCACTAAGAGACGACCCTATTATTGATAATGGTTTCCAAAATTAATGTCAAGTATTGAATGACATCATGATCAAAATGAGCCATTATAACGTTGGTTGATATCGAAAGGGTTGTATTCTATTACTAAAATTTTGTAACATCTTAACTTACGACAATTAGAATACCATGAAATGAGAAACGTTTAATATCCGTTGTGTCGTGATGTTTTTTTAAGAGAGTTGTAATCATTGCAAATGAGTTGAAATAAATGGATATTCATTTACAAACTTTAAATAATCTAATTCAACAAGTTTCTAGTGTGAATTATCATAGTTTTTGATCTTTCTGTATTGACAAATTTAGAAATGTGTGTGCGACCATACCAACACAAAAGCACTGGATCTCGTCAGAACTCCAACGTTAAATGTGTTTGGGCGGGAGTAGTACTAAGATGCGTGACCTCTTGGGAAGTCCTTGTGTTGCACTCCTTTTTGCATCATGGTAGGATGGTCCTTTTGTAAATCGAACACTCACTAAGAGACGACCCTATTATTGATAATGGTTTCCAAAATTAATGTCAAATGTTGAATGACATCATGATCACAATGTGCCATAATAACGTTAGTTGATATCGAAAGGTTTGTATTCTCTTACTAAAATTTTGTAACATCTTAACTTACAACAATTAGAGTACCATGAAATGAGAAACGTTTAATGTCCGTTGTGTCGTGCTGTTTTTTTAAGAGAGTTGTAATCATTGCAAATGAGTTGAAATAATTGGAACTTTATTTACAAACTTTAAATAATCCAATTCAACAAGTTTCTAGAGTGAATTATCATAGTTTTCGATCTTTTTGTAATGACAAATTTAGAAATGTGTGTGCGACCATACCAACACGAAAGCACTGGATCTTGTCAGAACTCTAACGTTAAA
Source organism: Cymodocea nodosa (assembly GCA_036874045.1). Classification (NCBI taxonomy): domain Eukaryota; kingdom Viridiplantae; phylum Streptophyta; class Magnoliopsida; order Alismatales; family Cymodoceaceae; genus Cymodocea; species Cymodocea nodosa. The sequence goes on from CM072335.1 coordinate 10,507,184, forward strand.
TGTGTTTGTGCGAGAGTAGTACTAAGATGGGTGACCTCTTGGGAAGTCCTTGTGTTGCACTCCTTTTTGCATCATGGTAGGATGGTCCTTTTGTAAATCGAACACTCACTAAGAGACGACCCTATTATTGATAATGGTTTCCAAAATTAATGTCAAATATTGAATGACATCATGATCAAAATGTGCCGTTATAACGGTGGTTGATATCGAAAGGGTTTTATTCTCTTACTAAAATTTTGTAACATCTTAACTTACAACAATTAGAGTACCATGAAATGAGAAACGTTTAATATCTGGTGTGTCGTGCTATTTTTTTAAGACAGTTGTAATCATTGCAAATGAGTTGAAATAATTGGATCTTTATTTACAAACTTTAAATAATGCAATTCAACAAATTTCTCGTGGAATTATCATAGTTTTCGATCTTTATGTAATGACAAATTTAGAAATGTATTTGCGACCATACCAACCCGAAAGCATCGGATCTCATCAGAACTCCAAAGTTAAATGTGTTTGGGCGAGAGTAGTACCTAGATGGGTCACCTCTTGGGAAGTCCTTTTGTTGCACTCCATTTTGCAACATGGTAGGATGGTCTTTTTGTAAATCAAACTCTCACTAAGTGACGACCCTATTATTGATAATGGTTTCCAAAATTAATGACATATATTGAATGACATCATGATCAAAATGTGCCATTATAACGGTGGTTGATATCGAAAGGGTTGTATTCTCTTACTAAAATTTTGTAACATCTTAACTTACAACAATTAGAGTACCATGAAATGAAAAACGTTTAATATATGTTGTGTCGTGCTGTTTTTTTAAGAGAGTTGTAATCATTGTAAATGAGTTGAAATAATTTGTTCTTTATTTACAAACTTTAAATAATCCAATTCAACAAGTTTCTAGTGTGAATTATCATAGTTTTCGATCTTTCTGTAATGACAAATTTAGAAATGTGTGTGCGACCATACCAACACAAAAGCACTAGATCTCATCATAACTCCAAAGTTAAATGTGTTTGGGCGAGAGTAGTGCTAAGATGGGTTGCCTCTCGGGAAATCCTTGTGTTGCACTCCATTTTGCATCATGGTAGGATGGTCTTTTTGCAAATCAAACTCTCACTAAGAGACGACTCCAATATTGATAATGGTTTCAAAAATTAATGACATATATTGAATGACATCATGATCAAAATGTGCCATTATAACGGTGGTCAATATCGAAAGGGTTGTATTCTCTTACTAAAATTTTGGAACATCTTAACTTATAACAATTAGAGTACCATGAAGTGAGAAACGTTTAATATCTGGTTTGTCGTGGTATTTTTTAAGAAAGTTGTAATCAATGCAAATGAGTTGAAATAATTGGATCTTTATTTACAAACTTTAAATAATCCAATTCAACAAGTTTCTAGTGTGAATTATCATAGTTTTCGATCTTTCTGTAATGACAAATTTTGAAATGTGCGTGCAACCATACCAACACAAAATCACTGGATCTCATTAGAATTCAAAAGTTAAATGTGTTTGGGCGAGAGTAGTACTAAGATGGGTGACCTCTTGGGAAGTCCTTGTGTTGCACTCCTTTTTTCATCATGGTAGGATGGTCTTTTTGTAAATCAAACTCTCACTAAGAGACGACCCTATTATTGATAATGGTTTCCCAAATTTGTGTCATATATTGAATGACATGATGATCAAAATGTGCCATTATAACGGTGGTTGATATCGAAAGGGTTGTATTCTATTACTAAAATTTTGTAAAATCTTAACTTACAACAATTAGAGTACCATGAAATGAGGAACGTTTAATATCCGTTGTGTCGTGTTTTTTTGAGAGAGTTGAAATTATTGTAAATGAGTTGAAATAATTCGATCTTCATTTACAAACTTTAAATAATCCAATTGAACAAGTTTCTAGTGTGAATTATCATAGTTTTCGATCTTTATGTAATGACAAATTTAAAAATGTGTGCGCGAGCATACCAACACAAAGCACTAGATCTCATCAGAACTCTAAAGTTAAATGTGTTGGGCGAGAGTAGTACTAAGATGGGTCACCTCTTGGGAAGTCCTTTTGTTGCACTCCATTTTGCATCATGGTAGGATGGTCTTTTTGTAATTGAAACTCTCATTAAGAGACGACCCTATTAATGATAATGGTTTCCAAAATTAATGTCATATATTGAATGACATCATGATCAAAATGTGCCATTATAATTGTTGTCGATATCGAAAGGGTTGTATTCTCTTACTAAAATTTTGTTACATCTTAGCTTACAACAATTAGAGTACCATGAAATGAGAAACGTTTAATATCCATTGTGTCGTGATGTTTTTTTGAGGAAGTTGTAATCATTTCAAATGAGTTGAAATAATTGGATCTTCATTTACAAACTTTAAATAAACCAATTCAACAAGTTTTTAGTGTGAATTATCATAGTTTTCGATCTTTCTGTAATGACAAATTTAGAATTGTGTGTGCGAGTGTACCAACACAAAAGCACTGGATCTCATTAGAACTCCAAAGTTAAATGTGTTTGGGCGAGAGTAGTACTAAGATGGGTCACCTCTTGGGAAGTCCTTTTGTTGCACTCCATTTTGCATCATGGTAGGATGGTCTTTTTGTAAATGAAACTCTCACTAAGAGACGACCCTATTAATGATAATGGTTTCCAAAATTAATGTCATATATTGAATGACATCATGATCAAAATGTGACATTATAACGGTGGTCGATATCGAAAGGGTTGTATTCTCTTACTAAAATTTTGTAACATCTTTACTTACAACAATTAGAGTACCATGAAGTGAGAAACGTTTAATATCTGTTTTGTCGTGGTGTTTTTTTAAGAAAGTTGTAATCAATGCAAATGAGTTGAAATAATTGGATCTTTATTTACAAACATTAAATAATCCAATTCAACAAGTTTCTAGTGTGAATTATCATAGTTTTCGATCTTTCTGTAATGACAAATTTAGAAATGTGTGTGCAACCATACCAACACAAAACCACTGGATCTCATCAGAACTCCAAAGTTAAATGTGTTTGGGCCAGAGTAGTACTAAGATAGTTGACCTCTTGGGAAGTCCTTGTGTTGCACTCCATTTTGCATCATGGTAGGATGGTCTTTTTGTAAATAAAACTCTCACTAGGAGACGACTCCATTATTGATAATGGTTTCAAAAATTAATGTCATATATTGAATGACATCATGATCAAAATGTGCGATTATAACGGTGGTCAATATCGAAAGGGTTGTATTCTCTTACTAAAATTTTGTAACATCTTAACTTACAACAATTAGAGTACCATGAAATGAGAAAGGTTTAATATCTGTTGTGTCGTGGTGTTTTTTTAAGAAAGTTGTAATCAATGCAAATGATTTGAAATAATTGGATCTTTATTTACAAACTTTGAATAATCCTATTCAACAAGTTTCTAGTGTGAATTATCATAGTTTTCGATCTTTCTATAATGACAAATTTAGAAATGTGCGGGCAACCATACCAACACAAAATCACTGGATTTCATCAAAACTCCAAAGTTAAATGTGTTTGGGCTAGAGTAGTATTAAGATGGGTGACCTTTTGGCAAGTCCTTGTGTTGCACTGCTTTTTACGTCATGGTAGGATGGTCTTTTTGTAAATCAAACTCTCACTAAGAGACGACCCTATTATTGATAATGGTTTCCAAAATTAATGTCATATATTGAATGACATCATGATCAAAATGTGCCATTATAACGGTGGTTGATATCGAAAGGGTTGTATTGTCTTACTAAAATTTTGTAACATCTTAACTTACAACAATTATAGTACCATGAAATGAGAAACGTTTAATATACGTTGTGTCGTGGTGTGTTTTTAAGAGAGTTGTAATCATTGCAAATGAGTTGAAATAATTGGATATTTATTTAGAAACTTTGAATAATCCAATTCAACAACTTTCTAGTGTGAATTATCATAGTTTTCGATCTTTCTGTAGTGACAAATTTAGAAATGTGTGTGCGACCATACCAATACAAAAGCATTGGATCTCATTAGAACTCTAAAGTTAAATGTGTTTAGGCAAGAGTAGTACTAAGATGGGTGACCTCTTTGGAAGTCCTTGTGTTGCACTCCTTTTTGCGTCATGGTAGGATGGTCTTTTTGTAAATGAAACTCTCACTAAGAGACGACCCTGTTATTGATAATGGTTTCCAAAATTAATGTCATATATTGAATGACATCATGATCAAAATGTGCCATTATAACGGTAGTTGATATCGAAAGGGTTGTATTTTATTACTAAAATTTTATGTCTTAACTTACAACAATCTAAGTACCATGAAATGAGAAACGTTTAATATCCCTAGTGTCGTACTGTTTTTTTAAGAGAGTTGTAATCATTGGAAATGAGTTGAAATAATTGGATCTTTATTTACAAACTTTAAATAATCCAATTCAACTAGTTTCTAATTTGAATTACCATAGTTTTCGATCATTCAGTAATGACAAATTTAAGAATGTGGGTGCGATCATACCAACACATAAGAACTGCATCCCATCAGAACTCCCAAGTTAAAGGTGTTTGGGTGAGAGTTGTACTGAGATGGGTGACCTTTTGTTGCACTACTTTTTGCATCATGGTAGGATGGTCTTTTTGTAAATCAAACTTTCACTAAGAGACGACCCTACTACTGATAATTGTTTCCAAAATTAATGCCATATATTGAATGACATCACAATCAACATGTGCTATTATAACGGTGGTTGATTTCGTAAGGGTTGTATTCTCATACTAAAATTTTGTAACATCTTAACTTACAACAGTCAGTGTACCATTAAATGAGAAATGTTTAATATCCTTTGTACCGTGTTGTTTTTTTAAGAGATTTGTAATGATTGCAAATGAGTTGTAATAATTGGATCTTTATTTACAAACTTTAAATAATCCAATTCTACTAGTTTCTAGTGTGAATTAAAATAGTTTTCTATCTTTTTGAATTGACAAATTCAAAAATGTGGGTGTGACCATACCAACACAAATGCATTAAATCTCATCAAAAGTCCAAAGTTAAATGTGTTTGGGCGAGAGTAGTACTAAGATGGGTGACCTCTTTGGAAGTCCATTAACTTTCTTGATTTAAGGCTCAAGTTGGTTTAATGCTTTTAGAATGTTTAAAATCAAATAGGTTGAAAAATCTAAGGTAAGATGGCTACTGGAAATGGTAATTTTTCTTTATATGAAGTCCAAAATCTTAATCGTTCTCCTTTATTTGATGGAATACATTTTGAATATTGGAAATATAGGATGACTGTTTTTCTTCAAAGTATAGATCATAAGTTGTGGTTCATGATTTCTAAACCATATACTCCGTTAACTACTCCTTATAATACTTGGACAATTACTGAAAAAGAAAATGAAACTATGAATGCTAAGGGCTTAAATATTTTATTTTGTGCATTGAGTTATGAACAGTTCAGTAAAGTGTCAGCATGTAAATCTGCTTATGAGGTGTGGCATGCATTAGAAGATTCACATGAAGGTACTTCTCAAGTTAAAGAGACAAAAATAAACATGTTGATTCATAAGTATGAACTCTTTAAGATGCATGAAGATAAAAATATTTCTGAGATGTTTTCCAGATTTCTTGATATCATAAACTCTTTAAAATGTTTAGGAAAGAATTTTGAACAGAAGGATTTGGTGAGGAAAATTCTCAGATCCCTAAGTTCTAAATGGTCTCAGAAAGTAACATCAATTGAGGAATCACGAGATTTAAATGTTTATACTATGAATGAACTTATAGGAAATTTAACAGCTTATGAAGTTCAATTAAATGAATCACTGAGTCACAACAAACTAAAAATGAAGAAATAAATAGCCTTCAAAATTAATTTAGATTCTGATATATCTACTGATTCTGACGAGGATTTGATTTTGCTGACTAGGAAATTCAAGAAAGTATGGAAAGCTAGGAAACAGCAAAGGAACAAAAATGATAAACCCTCAACGTCAAAATCATTGAATGACAAGAATTCTTCATCCAGAAAGTATGTATGTTACAACTATAAGAAACCTAGACATCTTTCTCCAGATTGTCCTATGAGGAAAAATGAAAAGCAAAGTAGGACAAATCAGAAGAAGACGGCTTAGAAAACTCAGAAAAAGTTTTACAAGAAAAAGGCTTTGAAGGTCACTTGGGATGACACGTCTGAAGAGTTTGAATCTGAGGAATCAACATCAAAATCTTCACATTCAGAAGGAGAACAAGAGTTAGAAGACGTTGCTCATGTCTACTTCATGGCAGATGAGTCTGAGGTAATATCTGATCCTGAAAGTCATTCAGATTTCAACTTTGATGAATTATTATGTGCTTATCATGCATTATTACAAAAACTTAAAGTATGTAAACTGGAAAATAAGAATATTAGAAAATCTTCATCCATTATGGAAGAAGAAAATTGTTTCCTCTCTACTACTTTAGAAAAGTTTAAATGTGATAATGAAAATCATGTTAGAGATTTGCAAAAATTTAGATTTAATGAATGTATCTTGCATGAACAAATACAGAATATAAATGCTGAAAAATTAAAGATAGAATCTGAAAATGAAATGTTGAGAAACAATATAAATGAACTTGAATTAGAGATAGATAAATTAAAACTAAGAGAGCAAGATTTAAATTCTACCTTTGAGAAATGGAATTTAAGTCAAACTAAGTTAGACAAACTAACTAGTACCCCTGCGGTGTCTTATAAATTTGGCTTAGGATTTGATTATCCTGAATATCCTGAATCTCAAGCCAATAAAGGATTTATTAGTTGCAGTTCAAGTAAATCTATGACTAAAATTCCTTTTATTATGAAACAAGGTAATAAATATGTAGAAGTAGGTACTTCAAGGGATGAATCATGCAGTAATAATATAAATCAATGTGATTTGTCAAATTGTACTTCTAACATGACTATAAATGTTTCTTAAATTCTTGTTTCTTGTTCTAGAAATTCAGTTTCTAATGTTTCTAAAATTTCAGACAATTATAGTAAACTGAAAATTCAGAAACCTGAGCATGTAATTCAATACACTGGTATTAGACCAATTACTCATTCTGCATGTGATAAAACAAAAATTCTTGTGCAGAAAAGGATTTTGTATGTACGGAAAGTGTTAATACAAGTACAAAATCTTGGTATGAACTTAAAGAATTGTATAAGCATGACCAAAATAAATTAACATCTGATAAAAATATGTTTGGTCTTGATTGTACTACATCTGAAAACAAAAAGAATGATTGCAAAAGCAATAATGTTATATGTGAGTATGAAGCTAATGATAAATCAATAGTACTTACAACTAATAAGAATATAAATGATAATGTTAAACTATTTTTAAACAAAAAGAAGAAATATACGTTTAATGAACTTGGTCCTCAACAACATTGGGTACCAAGAAAAAGTTTTTCTTAATTTGTGTTGTAGGAGGAAACAACATCAAAATGGATCTTAGACAGTGGAGCGTCAAGTCACATGACTGGAGAAAAAAGTCTATTACAAAATTTTACAAATACCATGAAAGTAAGTGTAACATTTGGAAATAAAAGCAAAGATAAAATCATAGGTATGGGCAATGTTCAAATAACTCCTACTTGTGTTATTTCAAATGTACTATATGTAGAAAACCTAGGATTTAATTTGCTGAGTGTCATAAAACTAACTGAAAATGGATATTATGTAGTGTTTGAAGATAATATATGCAAAATAATTGATAAAAATACAAATGAAATTAAGTTTATTGCTAAAAGAAAAGGTTATGTATGTATTTTATCTTTACCTTCTAGTGTAGTTGATTTAAATTCATGTTTGCTAGCTGAAACTAGTGATGCATATCTATGGTATAGAAGGATTGGGCATATAAATATGAGACTGTTACATCAACTATCTAGAAAACATTTAGTGAGAGGTTTACCAAAGATTAAATACTCAAAGAACTTTACTTGTGATGCATGTGAGTTAGGTAAACTTCAATAAAACTCTTTTAAATCCAAAATTGATATTTCAAGCAAGAGAGTCTTAGAACTTATACATATGGATCTATTTGGACTAACAAGAATTATGAGTCTTGGTGGTAAACGGTATGTATTTGTTTTAGTAGATGACTTCTCTAGATACACTTGGGTATATTTTCTAGCATCTAAGACAGAAGTTTTTGAAAAATTTAAAATGTTTTGCAATTTTGTTCAAAATGAGCAAAGTGTCTCTATTCAAAAACTTAGGAGTGATCATGGAACTGAATTTAATAATGATCAAATGGATAACTATTGTAATGAGCATGACATTGATCACAAATTTTCTTTTCCAAGAGCACTGTGTCAAAATGGTGTTGTTGAGAGAAAGAATAGATCACTTCAAGAAATGGCCAGAACTATGTTGAATGAACATAAGTTACCTCAAAATCTGTGGGCTGAAGCAGTAAATACAGCTTGTTATGTTATTAACAGAAGTCATTTAAGACCTCATGTTAATAAAACTCCTTTTGAAATTATGTTTAATAGGGTTCCAAAAATTTTCTATATGAAACCATTTGGCTACAAGTGTTTTATTCTTAATACTAAGGAAAAAAGGGATAAATTTCAAGCCAAATCAGATGAAGGAATTTTTGTAGGTTACTCTACTAGAAGTAAAGCCTATAGAGTATATAACAAGACTTCTAGGACTATTGAAGAAACCCTCCATGTAAGCTTCAATGAAAATTCTCTTAGAGAATCTCAATCTAAAGTTGATAATGATGATATGATCAATTTTCCAAATGAGTTAGAGATCAATAGAGAGATTGATGATTTATCTGAGAAAATCAAAAATATGAACTTAAATGATCAAACTAATGATGAAAGTGATGGACTTTCAGATGTTGATGAGAATATTGAGGAAAATCAGAGAAATTGGCGTTATTCTTCATCACATCCCATTACTCAAGTCATTGGTAATATTAATGAGGGAGTTAAAACTAGAGCTTCAGTAAATTTAAATAGTATGTGTATGTTTGTTTCTATGGTGGAATCAAGGAATATACGAGAAGCATTATCTGATGAAAATTGGATAGTGGCAATGCAAGAAGAACTAAATCAATTCATCAGAAATGATGTATGGGAATTAGTTTCTCCACCAGAAAATCAGTCCATAATAGGTACAAAGTGGATCTTTAGAAACAAAACTAACGAAATTGGTCAAATTATAAGGAATAAAGCTAGATTAGTTGCACAAGGGTATACACAGGAAGAATGATTAGATTATGATGAAACATTTGCTCCTATGGCTAGGTTAGAAAGTATTAGAATATTATTGGCCTATGCTTGTTATATGGATTTTAAATTATATCAAATGGATGTAAAGAGTGCATTTCTAAATGGTTTAATTAATGAAAAAGTTTATGTAAAACAACCACCTGGATTTGAAGATATTAAAAATCCTGACTTTGTGTATAAATTGAAGAAAGCCTTATATGGTTTGAAGCAAGCACCTAGATCATGGTATGAAAGATTGTCTACTTTTTTAATAGAAAAAGGCTATGTGATGTGTAAAATGCTTAAACTCCACATAAATAAAAAGACAAATATTATTGATGATGTTGTTCACCTCATAGAATTTATATACTTATTATAAATATCTAAAGTAATATCTAAACTGCTGCTTAAGATACTATGTATTTATTGTAAAATCATAGTGGTATCTTATTGATTTTAAGTAGTTTATCAATTTTAATAGTTTTTACGATTTTAAGTGGAAGTGTAAATGAAAAACATTAAATACTTCTGACATTCTGAAATTTTGATTAAATGTTTTCTTTGAATCAAGGAAAATGCATATGATCATGCATAAATTTGACTTAATTGATTAAACTTGTAGAATAAGTTATATGTAACTCATCTTAAACTGTTAATCAAAAGTATAAGCTTATTGAAACTGATTCATATTCCCAGTATAATCATAGAAGTAAAAATTGTATGAGATTTGTGTTTTATTGCATCTGTATTAATGGAATACATATATACTGTGCTTAAAATGAAATGTGCTTACAAAGTAAAAATCTTTGATAGTTTATTGATCAGTTTGATCACGAGCCTTTTGTACTTGAGCAGATAGGTATGTAAGGATTGTTGTCCTGAAAAAGGATTCTTTAAATCTGGCAACCTAAGGTCCTCATCAGATCTGGGATTGTTGACTGAAAGCTCATTACACGGGTACATTAGAAAGCTCTTGTATGATTCAAGCTTTTCAAACTAACTTTTAAAGAAAATTATCAATATTTACTGTTTTGAAGAGAAAAAATTGTTTCATTAATTACAGATATCTTTGAATCGCATATTGTTTATACCAATATGATTACTGATTTATTGAATCAACATTAGTACTTTTGAAAACGTTTATTTGAGATACATTCTTTTATTCTCCTTGAATTAATTGAATTGAGTTCAAAGTTGTGTTTTGATTCATATACAGTAGGAATTGATTCTGGAAATCATTTTTGATGATGTTAGGATAACGGAAGTCTCTGAAAAGAAAATGTAAAAGTATAGTTATACTTAACATCTATTGTCACTACAAGTATATTTTGTATTTTGATTGAATATATTTGAAGTATATTTGTAGGGGGAGGATTAACAATGTCGAAAACAGATTAATATCATTCATAATACAACTCTTGGTTAATCTGAATTAATGTCCTCTTAAAATCTTAATGAAATAATTTAAAAAGACAAACAAACTATTTTAGATTCAAAGGACAAAAATGTTCGAATAGTTTGAAATGTTCTCAAGATAATGTTAAGTTTAGCATGTGTGTTGTTTTCGGAACGTTTTAGTTGGAAGCATCCAAAACTTGTATTAGTGTACTAACTAGACGTTATGTTAGATAAGGTAACGTGCAAAACTGCCTCTAGACAGCGTTTTACTCGTTAGGTTAGTTAACTCAATGAGTTATACTTGAATATTTCGGGTACCTTGATTGAATAAACTTTATTCAATATTTATTTAATTTCTAAACCCGACTTCTCTTCACGTTGAGTTATACGCCTAAAAACCCTATTTAAACACTTATTACACGGGGACTTAGGTTATTTGTAAACTTTGTTAAGAAAATCTTTCCCGCTTGTTGCTGTTACAACCTACAACGATGGTCTCCAAGTTCTACAAAGGTCGTGGAAGAGGAAAAGGCAAAAGCAGAAGAGATGCAAAAGGAAAAGAAATAGAGAATGATGAAGTTCCACGTACTTGGTTCAAGAAAATATTTCGAGTGGACAAAAGGTTAGAAGAACTTTATAGAGATTACTTCTTTTCTCAAGATATATTAGATGAAGTTAGACAAGAACTTCAACATACTGATGCAAGTATTACATACATGGGTATTCGAAGTAAATATGATAGAGAATACAGAATGAAATGTGCTGAGATTGCATTTTGGAACAGTATGCAAAATATTTGGAAAAAGGTGTAGGTTCATCAAATAGAACTCCTCAAACTCCTATAAACGGTACAAGACTACATGTATTTGAGGAAGAGCATGAATCAGCTATCTCTACTCCTTTATATTCAAAACAAGTAAAATCAGAAATTGTTGTAGACAAAACAAAAGTTGACAGTCTTCGAAAGGCCGTTGCAATAGAAAGTGCCTTAGAAGAATTAAAGTAGAAAACTTTTATGGAGCAATTTGAAAAGAAAACAGCAATACTTGAAAAGGAGAAACAAAAATGTTATAGAAGAAGGAAAGTCAAAAAAATTATGTCTAAGGAAACAAAGTCTATTGAAAAAGGAAAATCAGATGAAAATTTATTTCCAAAGGACAATGTATGTCTAGACATTGTACCTTATTGTGCATCTGATAAACTCATCAGTTCCGAACACACTAAAACTGATGAAGATAATGAGACTTTATTTTCCCTTGCTAGAAAACTTGAGAAGAAATCCAAGTCAAATATGAGCTCAAGTTTTTCTATTAGTACAAGTCCTGATGATGCAGAAATTGACAAATGAGAGCATCAGGCACTTGACATTGAACAAGTTATTGCAGATATAATTGACAATGTTGAGGCAGTAACTAGTTCAAAGGTTGAATTGTCTGGAGTAGTAGATATTGAAAATGTTAAGACTCCAGAAGAGCTAAAAGTTAACCAGCCTTCTACAGAATCTATAGAAGCAGAGTCTGAGAATTCACAGCATGAATCAATGGAAATATCTGTTGAATAAAATGAACAATTACAGATAGATACATCAGCTATAGAATTTGTGGAAAAATTGTACTCTAAACATTCTATAGAGACTGAACAGATGAATGTTGAGCATATTGACAATGTTCCTAACACTGTTGAAGCTGAAGAATCAAGCTTACCTGAGTAGCTTCAAGATAATATTTTGGAAGAGGAACAACATGACATTCATTTTGAAGAAGAGGTTCCTGAAGATGAATTAAACTCTAAATCACAACTTCAGGTATCACCTTCTTTGTGTACAATATTACAAATTCAAGGTAATGCAATTCATTTTAGATCTAAAGAAGCATTGCAGAAATACAATAATCTGATTACATGTTAGATTCTGCATGCTCGTCCAATAAAATTCAGAAATTTGATGGAAATAAGAGATTTGTTTGAGTTTCAAGGCCTCATTAAATTCTTGCCAGTAGGAACGAAATGGAAGCAATACACAGAGCTTATTGCAGCTTTTTATAGCAATCTGGACAAGAATGGAAATTTTCTGAAAACTCAAATAAATGAACAGGAGTTTATATTGTCTCTTGAGTTAATTTTTGAAGTTTTAGGATTAAAGAATGAAGGTGTTGTTGTTACCAACAGATTTGACATAATAAGACAATTGGAATGGAACATTCAGTCTTTATCAAAAATTCCAGATGTATATTTTGAAATGAGATTAATGGAAAATCTGAATGCAGAGGCAAGGTTTATTGCAAATATATTGCATGCAAATTTATTTCAGAGAGTTGGACATAATATGAAAGTCAGCAGAAGTTGTTTATATGCAACTTATAGCTTGCTGAATAGAATTCAAATCAATTGGTTTGATGTTTTCATTTCTCAACTACAGCATATGAGTTCAAAGTTATTTTATGGTGATGCTGTATGTAGACTCATTGCAAGCCAATTAAATTTATCTGACTGGCCCTCTGAAACTAAAGGCATGAGAGCATTTAGTGTCAAAGATTTGCAAAAATTTCAGGCCATGCATAAACCTCAACGACAACAACGACAACAACCTGATACAGACCATATACAATAACAACAACAAAGTTATTCAGTTCAAGCAGAACAGCAAACCCAGCTACCTCCTGACTTAGATGTAGTGCTTAACGACATCAAAAATGATATTAGGCATCTAGGAGATAAAATATGTAATGCTATAAGTGATATACTTAGGAGGGGTCGATAACTGTTTTTGTTTGTTTCTGAATACAAAATGTAATGTTTGTATTACTTGTTTGATTCATTGAACAATACATTTTTCTGTAAATGTGTTCAATTATTATTCTTGTTTACAAAAATCGTTGTTGTAATTCTCTTATATACATATATCTATTCTCTGTAATTATCTTTTTGATTAATGACAAAAAGGGGGAGAAATATTATAAAAAGATGATTATGATCTTAATTGCATATATCTATTATAAAAGGAGATGCTATTTAAATCGTTATTGTAATCTGATAAATGATAATTAGAAAACTGATACTTATATAATTATTGACATCTGAGAGTTTTAGTTCTAAGAGGTAAAATTTACACAAATAATAGAAATAAGCTTAAGTGAACTTAAGTCAACAAACAAGTTTGTTGAATTAAAAGTTAACCTAACGAAGGTGCTTTGTTGAGTTAAACATATTTCATAATTGATTTAATATGGTTTTGTTATCATCAAAAAGGGGGAGATTGTTGAGTATTTTTGTTTTGATGATGTGTGCTGAATGAAAATAATCATATTTGCTCAATTACTATTGCTTGTGAAAAGAAATTAAAATCATCAATTAATACAAAAAAAGCTTACGGATATAAATACTTGTTTGTATTGCATCTGAAGTTAATATCTAGTGGTCTCATTACATTAATTTCTCATTTAGCTAAACGTTAAGTTAACGTGTGTTTTTATTGAAAAGCATGATATGTTTTAATGTAATATATTCTGTATCATGAATAGTGCACGTTTAATATCCGTTGTGTCGTGCTATTTTTTTAAGAGAGTAGTAATCATTGCAAATGAGTTGAAATAATTGGATCTTTATTTACAAACTTTAAATAATCCAATTTAACTTGTTTCTATTGGGAATTACCAAAGTTTTCGATATTTAAGTAATGACAAATTCAAAAATATCGGTGCGATCATAACAACACAAAAGCACTCGATCTCATCAAAACTCCAAATTTAAATGTGTTTGGGCGAGATTAGTACTAAGGTGGTTGACCTCTTGGGAATTCCTTGTGTTGCACTCCTTTTTGCATCATGGTAGGATGGCCTTTTTGTAAATCAAACTGTCACTAAGAGATGACCCTATTATTGTTAATGGCTTCCAAAATTAATGTCATATATTGAATGACATCATCATCAAAATGTGCCATTATAACGGTGGTTGATATCGAAAGGGTTGTATTCTCTTACTAAAATTTTGTAATATCTTAACTTACAACAATCAGAGTACCATGAAATGAGAAACGTTTAATATCCGTTGTGTCTTGCTGTTTTTTTAGGAGAGTTGTAATTATTGCAAATGAGTTGAAATAATTGGATCTTTATTTACAAACTTTAAATGATCCAAGTCAACTAGTTTCTAGTGTGAATTATCATAGTTTTCGATCTTTCTATAATGACAAATTTAAAAATGTGGGTGCGACCATACCAATAGAAAAGTACTAGATCTCATTAGAACTCAAAAGTTAAATGTGTTTGGACGAGACTAGTACTAAGATGGGCGACCTCTTGGCAAGTCCTTGTGTTGCACTCTTTTTTGCATCATGGTAGGATGGCCTTTTTGTTTATCAAATTGTCACTAAGAGACGACCCTATTATTTATAATGGCTTCCAAAATTAATGTCATATATTGAATGACATCATGATCAAAATGTGCCATTATAACGTTGGTTGATATCGAAAGGGTTGTATTCTCTTACTAAAATTTTGAAACATCTTCACTTACAACAATCAGAGTACCATGAAATGAGAAACGTTTAATATCCGTTGTGTCGTGGTGTTTTTTTAAGAGAGTTGTAATCATTGCAAATGAGTTGAAATAATTGGATCTTTATTTACAAACTTTAAATAATCCAATTTAACTTGTTTCTGTTGTGAATTACCAATGTTTTCGATCTTTAAGTAATGACAAATTCAAAAATTTCGGTGCGATCATAACAACACAAAAGCACTCGATCTCATCAAAACTACAAAGTTAAAAGTGTTTGGGCGAGAGTAGTACTAAGATGGTTCACCTCTTGGGAATTCCTTGTGTTGCACTTCTTTTTGCATCATGATAGGATGGTCTTTTTGTAAATCAAATTGTCACTAAGAGACGAACCAATTATTGATAACGATTTACAAAATTAATGTCATATATTGAATGACATCATCATCAAAATGTGCCATTATAACGGTTGTTGATATCGAAAGCGTTGTATTCTCTTATTAAAATTTTGTAACATCTTAACTTACAACAATCAGAGTACCATGAAATGAGAAATGTTTAATATCCGTTGTGTCGTGCTGTTTTTTTAAGAGATTTGTAATCATTGGAAATTAGTTGAAATAATTCGATCTTTATTTACAAACTTTAAATAATCTAATTCAACTAGTTTCTATTGTGAATTACCAAAGCTTTCGATCTATCATTAAATGCAAATTTATTATTTTGGGTGTAATCATACCAACACAAAACACTAGATTTTTTTAGAACTCCAAAGTTAAATGTGTTTGGGCGAGAGTAGAACTAAGATGCGTGACCTCTTGGGAAGTCCTTATGGTGCACTCTTTTTTGCATCATGGTAGGATGGACTTCTTGTATATCAAACTGTCACTAAGAGACGACCCTATTATTGATAATGACATCCAAAATTAATGTCATATATTGAATGACATCATGATAAAAATGTGCCATTATAACGGTGGTTGATATCGAAAGGGTTGTATTCTCTTACCAATATTTTGTAACATCTTAATTTACCAAAATCAGTGTACCATGAAATGAGAAACGTTTCATAACCGTGGTGTCATGCCATTTTTTTATGAGAGTTGTAATCGTTGCAAATGAGTTGAAATAATTTGATCTTTATTTACAAACTTTAAATAATCCAATTCAACTAGTTTCTAGTGTGAATTATCATAGTTTTCGATCTTTCTGTAATGACAAATTTATAATTGTGGGTGCGACCAAACCAACACAAAAGCACTAGACCTCATCAGAACTCCAAAGTTAAATGTGTTTGGGCGAGAGAAGTACTAAGAGGGTCGACCTCTTCGGAATTCCTTGTGTTGCACTCCTTTTTGCATCATGGTAGGATGGTCTTTTTGTAAATCAAACTGTCAGTAAGAGACGACCCTATTATTGATAACAGTTTCCAAAATTAATGTCATATATTGAATGACAACATCCTCAAAATGTGCCATTCTAACGTTGTTTGATATCGAAAGGGTTGTATTCTCTTTCCAAAATTTTGTAACATCTTAATTTACCACAATTAGCGTACCATGAAATGAGAAACGTTTAATATCTGTTGTGTCGTGCTGTTTTTTTAAGAGAATTGTAATCATTGCAAATGAGTTAAAATAATTGGATCTTTATTTACAAACTTTAAATAATCCAATTTAACTTGTTTCTTTTGTGAATTACCAAAGTTTTCGATCTTTAAATAATGACAAATTCAAAAATATCGGTGCAATCATAACTACACAAAAGCACTGGATCTTATCAAAACTCCAAATTTAAATGTGTTTGGGCGAGAGTTGTACTAAGATGGTTGACCTTTTCGGAATTCCTTGTGTTGCACTTCTTTTTTCATCATGGTAGGATGGCCTTTTTGTAAATCAAACTGTCACTAAGAGACGACACTATTAATGATAACGATTTCAAAAATTAATGTCATATATTGAATGACATCATCATCAAAATGTGCCATTATAACGGTGGTTGATATCGAAAGGGTTCTATTCTCTTACTAAAATTTTGTAACATCTTAACTTACAACAATCAGAGTACCATGAAATAAGAAACGTTTAATATCCTTTGTGTCATGCTGTTTTTTTAAGAGAGTTGTAATCATTGGAAATGAGTTGAAATAATTCGAGGTTTATTAACAAACTTTAAAGAATCTAATTCAACTAGTTTCTATTGTGAATTACCAAAGTTTTCGATCTTTCAGTAATTGCAAATTTATAATTTTGGGTGTGATCATACCAACACGAAAGCATTGGATCTTATTAAAACTCTAAAGTGAAATGTGTTTGGGCGAGAGTAGTACTAAGATGGGTGACCTCTTGGGAAGTCCTTGTGTTGCATTCTTTTTTGCATCATGGTAGGATGGTCTTTTTGTAAATCAAACTGTCAATGAGAGACGACCCTATTATTGATAATGGTTTCCAAAATTAATGTCATATATTGAATGACATCATGATCAAAATGTGCCATTATAACAGTTGTTGATATCGAAAGGGTTGTATTCTCCTACAAAAATTTTGTATCATCTTAACTTACAACAATTAGACTACCATGAAATGAGAAACATTTAATATACGTTGTGTCGTGCTGTTTTTTTAAGAGAGTTGTAATCATTGCAAATGAGATGAAATAATTGGATCTTTATTTACAAACTTTAAATAATCCAATTCAACTAGTTTCTATTATGAATTACCAATGTTTTCATTCTTTCATTAACGACAAATACAAAAATGTGGGTGCGATCATACCAACACAAAAGTATTGGATCTCATTAGAACTTCAAAGTTATATGTATTTGAGCGAGAGTAGTACTAAGATGGGTGACCTTTTGGGATGTCCTCGTGTTGCACTCCTTTTTGCATCATGGTAGGATGGTCTTTTTGTAAATCAAACTATCGCTAAGAGACGACCCTATTATTGATAACGGTTTCCAAAATTAATATCATATATTGAATGACATCATGATCAAAATGTGTCATTCTAATGGTATTTAATATCGAAAGGGTTGTATTCTCTTACCAAAATTTTGTAATATCATAACTTACAACAATCAGTGTACCATGAAATGAGAAACGTTTAATATCCATGGTGTCTTGGTGTTTTTTTAAGAGAGTTGTAATCATGGCGAATGAGTTGAAATAATTGGATCTTTATTTAAAAACTTCAAATAATCGAATTCAACTAGTTTCTAGTGTGAATTACCATAGTTTTCGATCATTCAATAATGACAACTTTAAGAATGTAGGTGCGATCCTACCAACACATAAGCATTGCATCTCATCATAACTCCAAAGTTAAAGGTGTTTAGGCGAGAGTAGTATTGAGATGGGTGACTTCTTGGGAAGTCCTTTTGTTGCATTGCTTTTTGCATCATGGTAGGTTGGTATTTTTGTAAATCAAACTATTACTAAGAGACGACCCTACTGTTGATAATGGTTTTCAAAATTAATGTCATATATTGAATGACATCATAATCAAAATGTGTCATTATAACGGTGGTGGATATCGAAAGGGTTGTATTCTCTTACTAAAATTTTGTAACATCTTAACTTACAACAATGACAGTACCATGAAGTGAGAAACGTTTAATATCCATTGTGTCGTGATGTTTTTTTAAGAGAGTTGTAATCATTGCAAATGAGTTGAAAAAATTGGATCTTTATTTACAAACTTTAAATAATCCAATTCAACTAGTTTCTATTGTGAATTACCAAAGTTTTCGATCTTTCAATAATGACAAATTTAAAAGTGTTGGTGCGATCATCCCAACACAAAAGCACTGGATTTCATCAAAACTCCAAAGTTAAATGTGTTTAGGCGAGAGTAGTACTAAGAAGGGTGACTTCTTGGGAAGTCCTTGTGCTGCACTCTTTTTTGCATCATGGTAGGATGGTCTTTTTGTAAATCAAATTGTTAATAAGAGACGACCCTATTATTGATAATGGTTTCCAAAATTAATGTCATATATTGAATGACATCTTGATCAAAATGTGTCATTCTAACGATGGTTGATATCGAAAGGGTTGTATTCTCTTACCAAAATTTTGTAACATCTTAACTTACAACAATCAGTGTATCATGAAAGGAGAAACGTTTAATATCCGTGGTATCGTGTTGTTTTTTTAAGAGAGTTGTAATCATTGCAAATGAGTTGAAATAATTGCATCTTTATTTTCAAACTTTAAACAATCCAATTCAACTAGTTTCTAGTGTGAATTACATTAGTTTTCGACCTTTCATAAATGACAAATTTAAGAATGTCAGTGCGATCATACCAACACAAAAGCACAACATCCCATCAGAACTCCAAAGTTAAATGTGTTTGGGCGAGAGTAGAACTAAGATGGATGACCTCTTGGGAAGTCCTTGTGTTGCACTCCTTTTTGCATCTTGGTAGGATGGTCTTTTTATAAATCAAACTGTCACTAACGGACGGCCCTATCATTGATAACGGCTTCCAAAATTAATGTCATATATTGAATGACATTATGATCAAAATGTGCCATTATAACGGTGGTTGATATCGAAAGGGTTGTATTCTCATAATAAAATTTTGTAACATATTAACTTACAACAATCAGAGTACCATAAAATGAGAAACGTTTAATATCCGTTGAGTCTTACTATTTTTTTAGGAGAGTTGTAATTATTGCAAATGAGTTGAAATAATTGGGTCTTTATTTATAAACTTTAAATAATCCAATTCAACTTGTTTCTAGTGTGAACTATCATAGTTTTCGATGTTTCTGTAATGACAAATTTATAAATGTGTGTGCGACCATACCAACACAAAAGTACTGGATCTCATCAAAACTCCAAAGTTAAATGGGTTTGGGCGAGAGTAGTACTAAGATGGGCGACCTCTTGGGAAATTCTTTTGTTGTAGTTTTTTTTGCATCATGGTAGGATGGTCTTTTTGTATATCAAACTGTCACTAAGAGACGACCCTATTATTGATAATGGCTTCCAAAATTAATGTCATATATTGAATGACATCATGATCAAAATGTTCAATTATAATGGTGGTTGATATCGAAAGGGTTGTATTCTATTACTAACATTTAGTAACATCTTCACTTACAACAATCAGAGTAGCATGAAATGAGAAACGTTTAATATCTGTTGTGTCATGCTATTTTTTTAAGAGTGTTGTAATCATTTCAAATGAGTTGAAATAATTGATCTTTATTTTCAAACTTTAAATAATCCAATTTAACTTGTTTATATTGTGAATTACCATAGTTTTTGATCTTTAAGTAATGACAAATTCAAAAATATCGGTGCGATCATAACAACACAAAAGCACTGGATCTCATCAGAACTCCAAAGTTAATTGTGTTTGGGCGAGAGTAGTACTAAGATGGTTGACCTCTTGGGAATTCCTTGTGTTGCACACCTTTTTGAATCATGGTAGGATGGTCTTTTTGTAAATCAAAGTGTCACTAAGAGACAACCCTATTTTTGATAACGGTTTCCATAATTAATGTCATATATAGAATGACATCATCATCAAAATGTTCCATTCTAACGGTGTTTGATATCGAAAGGGTTGTATTCTTTTACCAAAATTTTGTAACATCTTAACGTACCACAATCAGCGTACCATGAAATGAGAAACGTTTAATATCCGTGGTGTCGTGAAGTTTTTTTAAGGGAGTTTTAATCGTTGCAAATGAGTTGAAATAATTGGATCTTTATTTACAAACTTTAAATAATCCAATTCAACTAGTTTCTATTGTGAATTACCAAAGTTTTCGATCTTTCAATAATGACAAATTTAAAAGTGTTGGTGCGATCATCCCAACACAAAAGCACTGGATTTCATCAAAACTCCAAAGTTAAATGTGTTTAGGCGAGAGTAGTACTAAGAAGGGTGACTTCTTGGGAAGTCCTTGTGCTGCACTCTTTTTTGCATCATGGTAGGATGGTCTTTTTGTAAATCAAATTGTTAATAAGAGACGACCCTATTATTGATAATGGTTTCCAAAATTAATGTCATATATTGAATGACATCTTGATCAAAATGTGTCATTCTAACGATGGTTGATATCGAAAGGGTTGTATTCTCTTACCAAAATTTTGTAACATCTTAACTTACAACAATCAGTGTATCATGAAAGGAGAAACGTTTAATATCCGTGGTATCATGTTGTTTTTTTAAGAGAGTTGTAATCATTGCAAATGAGTTGAAATAATTGCATCTTTATTTTCAAACTTTAAACAATCCAATTCAACTAGTTTCTAGTGTGAATTACTTTAGTTTTCGACCTTTCATAAATGACAAATTTAAGAATGTCAGTGCGATCATACCAACACAAAAGCACAACATCCCATCAGAACTCCAAAGTTAAATGTGTTTGGGCGAGAGTAGAACTAAGATGGATGACCTCTTGGGAAGTCCTTGTGTTGCACTCCTTTTTGCATCTTGGTAGGATGGTCTTTTTATAAATCAAACTGTCACTAACGGACGGCCCTATCATTGATAACGGTTTCCAAAATTAATGTCATATATTGAATGACATCATGATCAAAAGGTGCCATTCTAATGGTGTTTGATATCGAAAGGGTTGTATTCTCTTACTAAAATTTTTTAACATCTTAACTTACAACAATCAGAATACCATGAAATGAGAAACCTTTAATATCCGTTGTGTCGTAATGTTTTTCAAAGATAGTTGTAATTATTGCAAATGAGTTGAAATAATTGCATCTTTATTTAAAATCTTTAAATAATCCAATTCAACTAGTTTCTTGTGTGAATTACCATAGTTTTCGATCATTCAGTAATTACAAATTTAAGAATGTGGGTGCGATCCTACCAACTAAAAAGCACTACATCCCATCAGAACTCCAAAGTTAGATGTGTTTGGTCGAGAGTAGAACTAAGATGGATGACCTCTTGGGAAGTCCTTGTTTTGCACTCCTTTTTGCATCATGGTAAGATGGTCTATTTGTAAATCAAATTGTCACTAAGAGTCGACCCTATTATTGATAATGGTTTCCAAAATTAATGTCATATATTGAATGACATCATGATCAAAATATGCCATTCTAACGGTGTTTGATATCGAAAGGGTTTTATTCTCTTACCAAAATTTTGTAACATCTTAACTCACAAACATCAGAGTACCATGAAATGACAAACGTTTAATATCTGTGGTGTCGTGCTGTTTTTTTAAGAGAGTTGTAATCATTGCAAATCAGTTGAAATAATTGGATCTTTATTTACAAACTTTAAATAATCCAATTCAACTAGTTTCTATTGCAAATTACCAAAGTTTTCGATCTTTCAGTAATGACAAATACAAAAATGTGGGTGCGATTATACCAACACGTAAGTTTTGGATCTCATCAGAACTTCAAAGTTAAATGTGTTTGAGCAAGTGTAGTATTAAGATGGGTGACCTTTTGGGATGTCCTCGTGTCGCCCTCCTTTTTGCATCATGGTAGGATGGTCTTTTTGTAAATCAAACTGTCACTAAGAGACGACCCTATTATCGATAACGGTTTCCAAAATTAATGTCATATATTGAATGACATCATGATCAAAATGTGCCATTCTAACAGTGTTTGATATCGAAAGCGTTATATTCTCTCACCAAAATTTTGTAACATCTTAACTTATAACAATTAGCGTACCTTGAAATGAGAAATGTTTAATATCCATGGTGTCGTGCTGTTTTTTTAAGAGAGTTGTAATCATTGCAAATGAGTTGAAATAATTTGATCTTTAGTTACAAACTTTAAATAATCCCATTCAACTAGTTTCTAGTGTGAATTAACATAGTTTTCGATCTTTCTATAATGACAAATTTAAAAATGTGGGTGCGACCATACCAACACAAAAGCATTGGATCTCATGAGAACTCCAAAGATAAATGTGTTTGGGCGAGAGTAGTACTAAGATGGGTGACCTCTTGGAAAGTCCTTGTGTTGCACTCCTTTTTGCATCATGGTAGGATGGACTTTTCGTAAATCAAACTATCACTAAGAGACGACCCTATTATTGATAATGGTTTCCAAAATTAATGTCCTATATTGAATGACATCATGATCAAAATGTGTCATTATAATGGTGGTTGATATCGAAAGGGTTGTATTCTCTTACTAAAATTTTGTAACATCTTAACTTACAACAATCACAGTACCATGAAATGAGAAACGTTTAATTTCCGTTGTGTCGTGCTGTTTTTTTAAGAGAGTTGTAATCATTGCAAATGAGTTGAAATAATTGGATCTTCATTTACAATCTTTAAATAATCTAATTCAACAACTTTCTAGTGTGAATTATCATAGTTTTCTATCTTTTTGTAATGATAAATTAAGTAGTGTGTGTGACCATACCAACACAAAAGCATTGGATATCATTAGAACTCTATAGTTAAATGTTTTTTGGTGAGAGTAGTACTAAGATGGGTGACCTCTTGGGAAGTCCTTGTGTTGCACTCCTTTTTGCATCATGGTAGGATGGTATTTTTGTAAATCAAACATTCACTAAGAGACGACCCTATTATTGATAATGGTTTCCAAAATTAATGTCAAATTTTGAATGACATCATGATCAAATTGTGCCATTCTAACGGTGTTTGATATCGAAAGCGTTGTATTCTCTCTCCAAAATTTTGTAACATCTTAACTTACAACAATCAACATACCATGAAATGAGAAAGGTTTAATGTCCGGGGTGTCGTGGTGTTTTTTTAAGAGAGTTGTAATCATTGCAAATGAGTTGAAATAATTGCATCTTTATTTACAAACTTTAAGTAATTCAATTCAACTAGTTTCTAGTGTGAATTAACTTAGTTTTCAACCTTTCAGTAATGACAAATTTAAGAATGTGGGTGCGATCATACCAACACAAAGCACTACATCCCATCAGAACTCCAAAGTTAAATGTGTTTTGGCGAGATTATAACTAAGATGGATGACCTCTTGGGAAGTCCTTGTGTTGCACTCCTTTTTGCATCATGGTAGGATGGACTTTTTGTAAATCAAACTGTCACTAAGAGTCGACCTTATTATTGATAACGGTTTGAAAAATTAATGTCCTATATTGAATGACATCAAGATCAAAATTTGTCATTCTAACGGTGTTTGATATCGAAATGGTTGTATTCTCTTATTAAAATTTTGTAACATCTTAACTTACAACAATTAGAATACCATGAAATGAGAAACCTTTAATATCCATTGTGTCGTGGTGTTTTTGAAAGACAGTTGTAATCATTTCAAATGCGTTGAAATAATTGAATCGATATTTATAAACTTTAAATAATCCAATTCAACTAGTTTCTAGTGTGAATTACCATTGTTTTTGATCATTCAATAATGACAAATTTAAGAATGTGGGTGCGATCATACCAACACATAAGCACTGGATACCATCAGAACTCCAAAGTTAAATTTGTTTGGGCGAGAGTAGTACTAAGATGGGTGAGCTCTTTGGTAGTCCTTGTGTTGCACTCCTTTTTGCATCATGGTAGGATGGTCTTTTTGTAAATCAAACTGTCACTAAGGGGCTGTTAGTGCACGCTGGAAAGTCTCGACGAAAAGGAAATGGAAAGTTCAGAAGGAAAGGAAATAGAATGTCTAGAATGTCAGAATTTCCATAGGGGTTTAGTGCATCTACCGGAAAGTTCAGAAAGTTAGAATTCCTATGGGGTTTTAGTGCACGCCAGAATGTTTGGAAATTGAAAAAATAATGAAATAAATTCTAATACACTATTTAAAATTGTGTAATTGATACATTAATTTGT
This sequence comes from Cymodocea nodosa, assembly GCA_036874045.1. Classification (NCBI taxonomy): domain Eukaryota; kingdom Viridiplantae; phylum Streptophyta; class Magnoliopsida; order Alismatales; family Cymodoceaceae; genus Cymodocea; species Cymodocea nodosa. Next base: position 10,532,130 of record CM072335.1, read on the forward strand.
AATTTTATATTTACACCTAAAAATAATATTAATTTATTTGATATTCAAATATAATTATGTACATTAAATATTTTTAATTGTACATTAGTAAATATAGAATAATAATCATCAAAATGCAAAAGGTCCCTAAAAGATAAGCATACTTTTACCATTAAAAATCTACATCTTCATTTTTTCTTTGTAAATTAAATTTTATTATTATTTTTATTATTAATTCTTAGATATATATGTCTAATATTATTCTCTCTTTTTCTTAAATTTTTTATATTATTTTAATTATTACATTATATTTTATGTGTATTTATAATTTTTAAAAAAATAATATAAAGATGTTATATCATTATTAATCCATTGTTTACCATTATTATTTTAATATATATGTATGTATATTTACTTAATTTGGCAAAAGCGAGAATGTCTTTGTTGAGTAGAAGAATAAAATATTTACTGATATATTATTATTATTTACATATTTACTTATTGGAAAACGGTTGAACCGTAAATATATTGGTTCAACCGAAAGATTATAAACTATTAATATTTATTAATATTGAAAACGATTGAATCGATGATCTTTCGGTTCAACCGATAATTTATGTTATATACATATATATATTAATCGGTTGAGTAGAGGGCTTTGCATATTTGTAATTTTTTATGATATTTTTGAATTGGTTGAACCGAACATGTTCGGTTCAACCGATACTTTATATATATATAAATATATATATATATATGTATATATATTTGTATCGGTTGAACCGATCATGTTCGGTTCAACCGATACTTTTTATATATATAAATATATATATGTATATATATTTGCATTGGTTCAACCGATAATGTTCGGTTTAACCGATACTTTTTATATATATAAATATATATATATATGTATATATATTTGCATCGGTTGAATCGATAATGTTCGGTTCAACTGATACTTTTTATATATATAAATATATATATATATGTATATATATTTGTATTGGTTGAACCGATCATGTTCGGTTCAACCGATACTTTTTATATATATAAATATATATATGTATATATATTTGCATCGGTTGAACCGATAATGTTCGGTTCAACCGATACTTTTTATATATATAAATATATATATGTATATATATTTGCATCGGTTGAACTGATAATGTTCGGTTCAACCGATACTTTTTATATATATAAATATATATATATGTATATATATTTTTTGAATTGGTTGAACCGAACATGTTCGGTTCAACCGATACTTTTTATAAAAATAAATATATATATATGTATATATATTTGTATCGGTTGAATCGAACATGTTCGGTTCAATTGATAATTTTTATATATATAAATATATATATATGTATATATATTTTTTGAATTGGTTGTTCAGGAAAACTGATACTTTATATATATATAAATAAATATATATATATGTATATGTATTTTAAACTAAATTGTATTTAAAGATTAAAATAATAAGAATAATTTATAATCTATGGTTTGAACTAATAGATTTAAGATTTCAACCAAAATATATTATAAAACACTAACTAAAATTGTGTAATTAATACATCGATCTGTAATTTTATTTTTAAAAATGAGAATAATATTAATGACTTGAAAAAGTATACATGCTCTAATTATTACAACATAAATTTAAAAAGTAGTCTAAAAGTACAAAGCATCCAAAGTTTTACAACATCAATCTACACAATAGTCCAAAGATACAAAGCATTCTACTTATTACTTATTAAGATCCAAAGGTATAATATAAATGGACTTAAATAGTCCTTCCATCCCACATTGCCATCATCATATCCTCACGCATCTTATCAGCTAATTCTTTTCGTTGTTCTTGACTCGTTCCAACCTGTGAATGTCCATCCATATGCACTTCTCCTGTTGGTTGTATATCATCAGTAATATTTAATTCTTCTAACTCATCTTGCAAATCTTCAAGTAAATCTTCTTTATCAGCCAATCGAATGAAATTGTGAAGTAAAAAACATGCGATCACAATCTTCACTTGTGTTTCATATGGATATGGCATCTGACCTCGTAAGATTGAAAAACGATGTTTCACAACTCCAAATGTACGCTCAATGGCTGTTCTTAGTTGTGAATGCCTGTAGTTAAAGTTTTCTACAGCATTACTAGGAAGTCTATCATTAACATAATCAGATAAATGATAGCGTACACCTCGAAATGGGCAAATATACTCTGGTCGATTGGGATATCCAGCATCTACCAAGTAAAACTTACCTATAGAAGAATAGAAATTAGTATGATAATGTGCATATTACTTGAAAATATACTAATTGCATTTACCTGGAGGAACTTTGAAACCATTAGGTCTACTAATTGCATCTTAAATGATACGAGCATCAGCTGCTGATCCTTCCCAACCAGCTAAAATATATGTAAATCTCATATCAAAATTACATGCTGCCATCACATTTTGAGACAATTCACCTTTCCTATTTCTAAATCTAGCTGTTTCTTGTCCAAAAATAGTTGCTTTGATATGAGTACCATCAATAGCTCCAATGCAATCTTATACACATTAAACATCATTTAATTCCTTAAATAAGATAAAAACTACAATATATATACAAAAGTGAATACATACCTTAAAATATGGATAAACATTTACATCATCTGCAATTCGACTTGGTGTTGAAGATAAAGGTCTTGCTATAAGCACATGATGTAGACGTATTATAGCATTTAATACTTCATTAAAGTATTTGCTAACACTCCAACTTGAACGACTAAATCGCTCAACTATTACTCCATACCTTTGATTTTGCCCTACTGTGACAAGGAACATGGCAAATTTCTCTTCTACACTAATCTTGTCGGTATCAGCAATAACTCCTTCATTTCTCATTAAAGAACAAAAACTTTTAAACACACTTTGACTCATTCTGTAAATCTTCCGACAATTGTAAGCTTGATGAGGTTGACAAGGATCTAGTAATCTCTTAATGTAATCTGCACCTTCTTTACTATATATACGACTTGTGTTATTGCATAGTAATAGTGACGTACTTGCCATTTTTGCTAAAATTGTCCATGACATTAATAGACGTAGTCGCCTTCTTCTAGCCACTTCTTCTTCATCCAGTATGAATGAAATTGCATTATCAACTGTAGTAGTAAACATGTCACTGGGATTCATCCTCACCTACAAAATAACAAGAATATTACGAATTTACCATTTCACATTTCAATATATAAAAGACATTTCACATTTTTAAGAAAATAAAAGACATTTCACATTTTTAAGAAAATAAAAGACATTCGATGTTTCAACTAATAAAAAGCATTTTACATTTCATAATGATAAGTCATTTCACATTTCAATATATAATATCCATTGTTCATTTCATCCATATATGACCTTCTACAAAAAGATTTCATCCATAAAAGATTACATTCACGAAAACACTTCATAAACACAAGAAGTTCAAGATTGGAAAGAAAGTGAATTCATGCACAAAACAAACATTTCATCCATTGTAACCATATGCTCACTTCCTAAACCTCAACCATCCATAACGCATTTCTGCTGGTAAACTTAAGAACATTTTACAAAATTCTAGCTTTTGGAATAACTCCATAGCTTCATATTGTTCTTCTGTAGAAAGACCTTCAATCTGAAGTAACGCTGCAACAGCATGATCTAAATAGTTTTTAGTCTTTTCTTTAATATCAACCAACCTTTCCTGTACTTCAACTATTTTTTTTTGTGTATCAACCAACTCTTTAAATTGCTTGTTCCGTGTAGCTTGATTTTGTTGATCTATTTCACACATATGCATAATGGCTTTTGATGCATCTTTAAATGAATCTGCTATGATTTGATGGGACACTGCATGAGGTCTTGCTCGTCTCTTCTTCTTCTCAATTGCCACCCTTGAACTTCCTCCTGATGAAGGAGGTAAATCAGAATTCATGTCCATTGTTTCCTAAGTGGTATTGAAAGTGTTCATTTCCACATCCTGCGTGTTTGGTACAAACTCTACCTCATCACCTTGTTTAGCCATATTCCTAGTGGCCATACTACCTTCAAATATTTGTTGCAATTGCTCAAATATTAAGCATGGTTTGCCTTTGTAGCTTTCACACTCTGGATGTGCCTATAAAAAGAAAATTGTAGTCAAATGGAAAAAGATAAAGATTACAATATTTTATAAGTCATAAGTGATTAAAAAATTAACCGTAACGAACTCTTTCCAAATCTCATCATCAATGTCAGTGTAACCTTGGATGAAATTCCAACCCCATCCACTATGGTTGGCAATTTTGGAGTAATTTCGATACATTAGTCGCCAAGTTTTTAAGCAACTTTCTACATTCTTCCTTGTGATACCTGTGTTTTTTCTAGTATTGTATTTTTCAATTACTTCATCCCAAGTGCTACCTTTGATTTTTCCATCATGAGTTTTCTTATTTCCTTCATTCAATACTTCTACTAAAATATCTAAGAAATACGCATCTGCTTCAGCATTCCAACTAATGTAACTTCTACCTCCACCTGTCCTTCCCTTATCAGGAGTACTCATTTTCTACACAAGCACAGTTTCAACAACTACAATAAAACATATGGAATAACAACAATAATAAAAATATTCATATGCATTTGCAAATACCATTACATTCATATTTTTGTCAAAATCATATAAGAGAATTGCAAAAGTAAAAACAAAGTAAAACAATTAATCATTGGACATGCTACACACGTCATGTAAAATGAAATTTATGGGAGTTCTACACAAAAGATTGGTCAAATCTTCTATGTGATGTTTGACAAAGGTTTAATTGATTCTTATAACTAATGTGCATCTATTGAACAAAGTGACATTTGAAACTCATAACATGAAGGAAGAAAATAGTATTATAAACTATTTATAATGGAAACAAATGTTCGACTAGAATTTTTTTTCCCAGATCTCAAAGCAGCATAACAAAATAAAATCCAAACTCTTGCAAAGGTGGTAGTTAAGAATACCCAACTATCAAGCAATGTTTCATCTTTCTCACACATACTACAGATTCCATAAATTAATGCTACTTTCAATCATCAATGAAAATTAGATATAATAAATTAGCATCAAATGTACAAATCCAGCAAATAAGAAAAGGACCTACTTGCTTATGAAATAACTTCACAAATGTAAAAAGTATATGTGAAAATCAGGAATGTTGGGATTAAAATTTGTAACATGTGCAAGAAAACCATTTTGCAAGTAAATTTACAAATTTTCATATTAACGAATCAAAACTAAGTTAACTATTCACAAGATAAAAGGCAACCAATCAAAAGAGAAATTTTGATTACATATTCTAGGTAGCAGTATAATTATGCAAAAAGGTGTATGTTGAAAAATGTGGCTCATAACTCATACGTTGTCTTCAAAGTAACTTTTTAATTGATTTGTTCCAAGGGAAAATTGACCTACAAAATATATGTAATACTAGTTCAGAAGTACATAGAAACTTACCAACTCAAGAAGACATTTTTTACCATCAACTTGTTGCTGGCTCAAGCAAACATCACCATTAGTAGATCCCTTGGTTAACAACAACAATCTATTTCGATTTTCACCAGTCAAACATGATAGAGTCAACACTTTCTTTCCACTTAAACATGTTTGACTAGTATTATAAACATGAGATCTGGTTTATTACCTTCGTGCATCAGTAAAGCATGCAATAAAATTGGGGAAAAAAATATTCTTCCATCGCACTCGTGTATCAGATGCTATTATAGTGCAAAAAACAACGGCACTTCGAGTTTATTGAAAGTGAATAAAGATTTGTATCTTTAGGCCAAACCTATTGGGTGGGCAACGACAGGCGACAACAGCTTCGAGCGACAGCGGCAGCTAGGGTGATAGTGGAGGCTTCAGGTGACAGCAGCGGCTTCAGGCGACAGCGAGGGTAGGGGTGGTTTCGGTGTGAGGAGGTTTCGACGGTGCTACGCGTAGGAGGCTTTCGTGAGGGCGAGCAGTGAGCGCGACTACCAATGCGAGTACGACGACGACTGTGAGGGCGAGTACGAGCGGCAAGCATGACGACGAGCACAACTGCGAGTGTGACGGCAACGGCGAGCGTGAGGGAGGGTGAGTGCGTGCGCGAGAGGGCGAAAATCACGTGCCCTCTAGGCGAAAATCGCGTGCGCAAGGGTGGGAAAATTTCCGCCGGAAATGGAAATTGAATCTTATATATGGACGGAAATGTGTAGAATTCCTTTCCGTCAATTGACATGCACACTAACGACTTCCAAAAGGAAAGTTTGAACTTTCCTTTCCTTTCCTTTCCATGAATTCTGGTGTCCACTAACCCCCCTAAGAGACGTCCCTATTATTGATAATGGTTCCAAAAATTAATGTCATGTATTGAATGACATCATGATAAAAATGTGACATTATAACGGTGTTTGATATCGAAAGGGTTGTATTTTCTTATTAAAATTTTATATCTTAACTTACAACAATCAGAGTACCATGAAATGAGAAACGTTTAATATCCCTAGTGTCATGCTGTTTTTTTAAGAGAGTTGTAATCATTGCAAATGAGTTGAATTAATTGGATCTTTATTTAAAAACTTTAAATAATCCAATTCAACTAGTTTCTAGTGTGAATTATCATAGTTTTCGATCATTCAGTAATGACAAATTCAAGAATGTGGGTGCGATTATACCAACACATTAGCACTGCATTCCGTCAGAACTCCAAAGTTAAAGGTGCTTGGGTGAGAGTAGTACTGAGATGGGTGACCTCTTAGGAAGTCGTTTTGTTGCACTACATTTTGCATTATGGTAGGATGGTCTTTTGGTAAATCAAACTGTCACTAAAAGACGACCCTACTACTGATAATGGTTTCCAAAATTAATGTCATATATTGAATGACATGATAATCGAAATGTGCCATTATAACGGTGGTTGATATCGAAAGGTTGTATTCTCTTACTAAAATTTTGTAACATCTTAACTTACAACAATCAGAGTACCATGAAATGAGAAACGTTTAATATCCGTTGTGTTGCGCTGTTTTTTTAATAGAGTTGTAACCATTGCTAATGAGTTTAAATAATTGGATCTTTATTTACAAACTTTAAATAGTCCAATTCAACTAGTTTCTAGTGTGAATTAAAATAGTTTTCTATCTTTCTGTAATGACAAATTCAAAAATGCGGGTGCGACCATACAAACACAAAAGCACTGGATCTCATCAGAACTGCATAGTTAAATGTGTTTGGGCGAGAGTAGTACTAAGATGGGTGACCTCTTGGGATGTCCTTATGTTGCACTACTTTTTGCATCATTGTAGGATGGTCTATTTGTAAATTAAACTGCCACTAAGAAATGACCCTATTATTGATAACGGTTTCCTAAATTAATGATAGATATTGAATGACATCATGATCAAAATGTGCCCTTATAACGATGGTTGATATTGAAAGGGTTGTATTCTCTTACTAAAATTTTGTAACATCTTAACTTACAACAATCAGAGTAGCATGAAATGAGAAATGTTTAATATCTATTGTGTCGTGTCCGTTTTTTAAGAGAGTTGTAATCATTGCAAATGAGTTGAAATAATTAGATCTTTATTTACAAACTTTAAATAAACCAATTCAACTAGTTTCTAGTGTAAATTATCATAGTTTTTGATCTTTCTATAATGACAAATTTAAAAATGTGTGTGCGACCATACCAACACAAAAGCACTGGATTTCATCAGATCTTCAAAGTTAAATGCGTTTGGGCGGGAGTAGTACTAAGATGGGTGACCTCTTGGGAAGTCCATGTGTTGCACACCTTTTTGCATCATGGTAGGATGGTCTTTTAGTAAACTAAACTGTCACTATGAGACAACCCTATTACTGATAATGGTTTCCCAAATTAATGTCATATATTGAATGACATCATGATCAAAATGTGCCATTATAACGGTGGTTGATATCGAAAGGGTTGTATTCTCTTACTAAAATTTTGTAACATCTTAACTTACAACAATCACAGTACCATGAAATGAGAAACGTTTAATATATGTTGTGTCGTGCTATTTTTTTAAGAGAGTTGTAATCATTGCAAATGAGTTGAAATAATTGGATCATTATTTACAAACTTTAAATAATCCAATTCAACTAGTTTCTATTGTGAATTACCAAAGTTTTCGATCTTTCATTGATGACAAATTTAAAAATGTGGGTGCGATCATACCAACACAAAAGCACTGGATTTCATCAAAACTCCAATGTTAAAGGTCTTTGAGCAAGAGTAGTACTAAGATGGGTTACCTCTTGGAAAGTCCGTGTGTTGCACTCTCTTTTTCATCATGGTAGGATGGTCTTTTTGTAAATTAAATTGTCACTAAGAGACGACCCTATTATTGATAACAGTTTCGAAAATTAATGTCATATATTGAATGACATCATCATCAAAATGTGCCATTCTAATGGTGTTTGATATCGAAAGGGTTGTATTCTCTTACCAAAATTTTGTAACATCTTAACTTACAACAATCAGCGTATCATGAAATGAGAAACGTTTAACATCTGTGGTGTTGTGCTGTTTTTTCAAAGACAGTTGTAATAATTGCAAATGAGTTGAAATAATTGAATCCTAATTTACAAACATTAAATAATCCAATTTAACTAGTTTCTAGTGTGAATTACCATAGTTTTCGATCATTCAATAATGAGAAATTTAAGAATTTGGGTGCGATCATACTAACATAAATTCACTGGATCCCATTAAAACTCCAAAGTGAAATTTGTTTGGCGAGAGTAGTACTAAGACGGGTGACCTCTTGGGAAGCCCTTTTGTTGTATTGCCTTTTGCATCATGGTAGGATGGTCTTTTTGTAAATCAAACTGTCACTAAGAGACGACCCTAGTATTGATAATGGTTTCCAAAAATAATGTCATATATTGAATGACATCATAATTAAAATGTGCCATTATAACGGTGGTTGATATCGAAAGGGTTGTATTTTCTTTCTAAAATTTTGTAACGTCTTAACTTACAACAATCGGAGTACCATGAAATGAGAAATGTTTAAGATGCGTTGTGTCGTGCTGTTTTTTTAAGAGAGTTGTAATCATTTCAAATGAGTTGAAATAATTGGCTCTTTATTTACAAACTTTAAATAATACAATTCAACTAGTTTCTAGGGTTAATTACCTTAGTTTTCGATCTTTCAGTAATGACAAATTTAAAAATGTGGGTGTGATGATTCCAAGACAAAAGTATTGGATGTCATCAGAACTCCAAAGTTAAATGTGTTTGGGCGAGAGTAGTACTAAGGTGGGTGACCTCTTGGGAAGTCCTAATGTTGCTCTCCTTTTTGCATCATGGTAGGATGGTCTTTTTGTAAATCAAACTGTCACTAAGAGACCACCCTATTATTGATAACGATTTCCAAAATTAATGTCACATACTGAATGACATCATGATCAAAATGTGCCATTGCAACGACATTTGATATCGACAGGGTTGTATTCTCTTACCAAAATTTTGTAACATCTTAAATTACAATAATCACCGTACCATGAAAAGAGAAACGTTTAATATTCGTGGTGTCGTGCTATTTCTTTAAGAGAGTTGTAATCATTGCAAATGAGTGGAAATAATTGCATCTTTATTTACAAACTTTAACTAATCCAATTCAACTAGTTTCTAGTGTGAATTACCTTAGTTTTCGACCTTTTAGTAATGACAAATTTAAGAATGTGGGTGTGATCATACCAACACAAAAGCACTACATCCCATAGGAACTCCAAAGTTAAATGTGTTTGGGCGATAGTAGAACTAAGATGGATGACCTCTTGGGAAGTCCTTGTGTTGCACTCCTTTTTGCATCATGGTAGGATGGTCTTATTGTAAATCAAACTGTCATTAAGAGTCGACCCTATTATTGATAACGGTTTCCAAAATTAATGTCATATATTGAATAAAATCTTGATCAAAATGTGCCATTCTAACGGTGTTTGATATCGAAAGGGTTGTATTCTCTTACCAAAATTTTGTAACATCTTAACTTACAACAATCAACGTACCATGAAATGAGAAACGTTTAATACTTGTGGTGTCCTGCTGTATTTTTAAGAGAGTTGTAATCATTGCAAATGAGTTGAAATAATTGCATTTTTATTTACAAACTTTAAATAATCCAATTCAACTAGTTTCTAGTGTGAATTACCTTATTTTTCGACCTTTCAGTAATGACAAATTCAAGAATGTGGGTGCGATCATACCAACACAAAAGCACTACATCCCATTAGAACTCCAAAGTTAAATGTGTTTGGGTGAGAGTAGAACTAAGATGGATGACCACTTGGGAAGTCCTTGTGTTGCACTCCTTTTTCCATCATGGTAGAATGGTCTTTTTGTAAATCAAACTGTCACTAAGAGTCGACCCTGTTATTGATAACGGTTTCCAAAATTAATAGCATATATAGAATGACATCAAGATCAAAATGTGCCATTCTAACGGTGTTTGATATCGAAATGGTTGTATTCTCTTACTAAAATTTTGTAACATCTTAACATACAACAATTAGAATACCATGAAATGAGAAACCTTTAATATCCGTTGTGTCGTGCTGTTTTTCAAAGACAGTTGTAATCATTTCAAAATGAGTTAAAATAATTGAATCCTTATTTACAAACTTTAAATAATCAAATTCAACTAGTTTCTAGTGTGAATTACCATAGTTTTCGATCATTCAGTAATGACAAATTTAAGAATGTGGGTGCGATCATACCAACACAAAAGCACTAGATCCAATCAGAACTCCAAAGTTAAATTTGTTTGTGCGAGAGTACTACTATGATAGGTAAGCTCTTGGGAAGTCCTTGTGTTGCACTCCTTTTTGCATCATGTTAGGATGTTCTTCTTGTAAATCAAACTGTCACTAAGAGACGTCCCTATTATTGACAACGGTTTCCAAAATTAATGTCATGTATTGAATGACATCATGATAAAAATGTTCCATTATTACGGTATTTAATATCCCTGGTGTCGTACTATTTTTTTAAGAGAGTTGTAATCTTTGCAAATGAGTTGAAACAATTGGATCTATATTTACAAACTTTAAATAATCCAATTCAACTAGTTTCTAGTGTGAATTACCATAGTTTTCGATCATTCAGTAATGACAAATTTAAGAATATGGGTGCGATTAGACCAAAACATAAGCACTGCATCCAATCAGAACTCCCAAGTTAAAGGTGTTTGGGCAAGAGTAGTACTGAGATGGGTGACCTTTTGTTGCACTGCTTTTTGCATCATGGTAAGATGGTCTTTTTGTAAATCAAACTGTCACTAAGAGACGACCCTACTACTGATAATGGTTTCCAAAATTAATGTCATATATTGAATGACATCATAATCAAAATGTGCCATTGTAACAGTGGTTGATATCGAAAGGGTTGTATTCTATTACAAAAATTTTGTAACATCTTAACTTACAACAATTAGGGTAGCATTAAATGAGAAACATTTAATATCCGTTGTGTCGTGGTGTTTTTTTAAGAGAGTTGTAATCATTGCAAATGAGTTGAAATAATTGGATCTTTATTTACAAACTTTAAATAATCCAATTCAACTTACAACAATTAGGGTTGAATTGTGTATCTTTAATATTTTCTAAAATATAATTGAAACTTTAAAACTCAAAAACAAGTTGAGACATTGTTTTCATAAAATCATTTTTATTCAAGGTTTCAATTACAATATACAATTCAATTCTCCTCAGAAATTGTAGATGCAATTATATCTCAATACCATGTATCATCTAAACAATTTCATAACTACAAACAGAGAAAACTAATTTGTGGAATTTAAAACATTTCTCCATGTTTGAGATCTTTCTTCTTCTTCTTTTGTTTCTTCAGCAATTCTTCAGTGACGAATATCTTGTCTTTTCATGCTTCACCGAATTTGCTTTCTTCTGATACTTCAAATCTTTAGTGACGAAAATCTTACCTTTTGATGCTTCACTGAACTTTCTTCCACTTAAGAGATTTTTCCCGAGAAGGTGTTTTTGATCCCTGAAAAAGATTTTTCTTTTGGTGTGCAGGGATGGTTTGATCCTTGAAAAAATTTTTCATTTTGTGTGCAAGGATAAATTGATCAACGAGAATTCTATGCCTTTTATACTGTATCTTCATTTCATGCATATCCTTCACATTTAACCATTACCAGTTTTCCACTTCTCCACGTCTTTTCTTTTTCCTTCATCGAAACACACACGTTCTAACCCACGTTTATATTTTGAATTTTCTTTAATCATCAGTCTCGGATCTTTGAAAAATTTCATGTAAAATAAACTTTCTCGTCCAAAAGTTTTTCATCAGTGTAATAAGAAGTCGTTACTTTAATGTTAACTAAACGAGTAACACAAGTATATATATAACTTAACGTTTCTAACTTAACGAGTTCCTCATGTGCCATTTCACATGACAAGTACTGTAGCTAACTCAACGAACTAAGTCCGTGGTGTTATGCTATCTCAACGAACCATCTTCGTTGTGTTATGATAACTCAACGAACCATTTCCGTTGTGTTATGATAACTCAACGAACCAGTAATAAACAAATGTTTTTATAATAAGAATTTTACCACGTGCAAAAATAACAACTTAAGTTTATAACGCTAACCAAACGCGTTGCCTTAGTGTTCAATATAGCAACTCAACGTGTTTAGTTATGTTAACTTAACGAGTTAAACATGTGCACCTCACGTGATACAATACAACATTCGTAACTTATAATTTCACCACGTGTATAACACTAACTTAATGAGTTCGTCTCTTCTTTTACTCACTAACTTAACGAGTTATCACGTGACCTATTTTAACCTTTAAGCCTCTAACTTAACGAGTTCTCACGTGACCTCTATACAAACAAAACTCTAACTTAATGAGTTGTCTAAACGTGCACTGTTCATGATATAGAAGATATAATATTAAAACATATCATGCTTTTCAATAAAAACACACGTTAACTTAACGTTTAGCTAAATGAGAAATTAATGCAACGAAATGACTAGTTATTAACTTCAGATCCAATACAGACAAGTATTTATATCAATAAGCTTTTTCTGTAGTAATTGATGATTTTAATTTCTTTTCACAAGCAATAGTAATTGAGCAAATATCTTCATAAAACTAACTGAAAATGGATATTATGTAGTGTTTGAAGATAATGTATGCAAAATAATTGATAAAAATACAGATGAAATTAAGTTTATTGCTAAAAGAGAAGGTTATGTATGTATTTTATCTTTACCTTCTAGTGTAGTTGATTTAAATTCATGTTTGTTAGTTGAAACTAGTGATGCATATCTATGGCATAGAAGGATTGGGCATATAAATATGAGACTGTTGCATAAACTATCTAGAAAACATTTAGTGAGAGGTTTACCAAAGATTAAATACTCAAAGAACTTTATGTGTGATGCATGTGAGTTAGGTAAACTTCACAAAAACTCTTTTAAATCTAAAACTGATATTTCAAGCAAGAGAGTCTTAGAACTTATACATATGGATCTATTTGGACTAACAAGAATCATGAGTCTTGGTGGTAAACGGTATGTATTTGTTTTAGTAGATGACTTCTCTAGATACACTTGGGTATATTTTCTAGCATCTAAGACAGAAGTTTTTGAAAAATTTAAAATGTTTTGCAATTTTGTTCAAAATGAGCAAAGTGTCTCTATTCAAAAACTTAGGAGTGATCTTGGAACTGAATTTGATAATGATCAAATGGATAACTATTGTAATGAACATGGCATTGATCACAGATTTTCTTTTCCAAGAGCACCGTGTCAAAATGGTGTTGTTGAGAGAAAGAATAGATCACTTCAAGAAATGGCCAGAACTATGTTGAATGAACATAAGTTACCTCAAAATCTTTGGGCTGAAGCAGTAAATACAGCTTCTTATGTTATTAACAGAAGTCATTTAAGACCTCATGTTAATAAAACATCTTTTGAAATTATGTTTAATAGGGTTCCAAAAATTTCCTATATGAAACCATTTGGCAGCAAGTGTTTTATTCTTAATACTAAGGATAAAAGGGATAAATTTCAAGCCAAATCGGATGAAGGAATTTTTGTAAGTTACTCTACTAGAAGTAAAGCCTATAGAGTATATAACAAGACTTCTAGGACTATTGAAGAAACCCTCCATGTAAGCTTCAATGAAAATTCTCTTAGAGAATCTCAATCTAAAGCTGATAATGATGATATGATCAATTTTCCAAATGAGTTAGAGATCAATAGAGAGATTGATGATTTATTTGAGAAAATCAAAAATATGAACTTCAATGATCAAACTAGTGATGAAAGTGATGGACTTTCAGATGTTGATGAGAATATTGAGGAAAATCAGAGAAATTGGCGTTATTCTTCATCACATCCCATTACTCAAGTCATTGGTAATATTAATGAGGGAGTTAAAACTAGAGCTTCAGTAAATTTAAATAGTATGTGTATGTTTGTTTCTATGGTGGAACCAAGGAATATACAAGAAGCATTATCTGATGAAAATTAGATAGTGGCAATGCAAGAAGAACTAAATCAATTCATCAAAAATGATGTATGGGAATTAGTCTCTCCACGAGAAAATCAGTCCATAATAGGTACAAAGTGGATCTTTAGAAACAAAACTAACGATACTGGTCAAATTATAAGGAATAAAGCTAGATTAGTTGCACAAGGGTATACACAGGAAGAAGGATTAGATTATGATGAAACATTTGCTCCTGTGGCTAGGTTAGAAAGTATTAGAATATTATTGGCCTATGCTTGTTATATGGATTTTAAATTATATCAAATGGATGTAAAGAGTGCATTTCTAAATGGTTTAATTAATGAAGAAGTCTATGTAAAACAACCACCTGGATTTGAAGATATTAAAAATCCTGACTTTGTGTATAAATTGAAGAAAGCCTTATATGGTTTGAAGTAAGCACCTAGATCATGGTATGAAAGATTGTCTACTTTTTTAATAGAAAAAGGCTATATCATGGGAAAAGCGGATCATACTCTATTTATTAAGAGAGATAGTAAAGATCAGATTGTTTTTCAAATATACGTGGATGATATAATCTTTGGAGCAACCTTTGATAAGTTGATAGAAATATTCTCTAAAGAGATGACTAATCAGTTTGAAATGAGTATGGTAGGAGAACTTTCATATTTTCTAGGACTTCAAATTAAGCAAAGTAGGACAAATCAGAAGAAGACGGCTTAGAAAACTCAGAAAAAGTTTTACAACAAAAGGGTTTGAAGGTCACTTGGGATGACACGTCTGAAGAGTCTGAATCTGACGAATCAGCATCAAAATCTTCACATTGAGAAAGAGAACAAGAGTTAGAAGACGTTGCTCATGTGTGCTTCATGGCAGATGAGTTTGAGGTAATATCTGATCCAGAAAGTCATTCAGATTTCAAATTTGATGAATTATTATGTGCTTATCATGCATTATTACAAAAACTTAAAGTATGTAAATTGGAAAATAAGAATATTAGAAAATTTTCATCCATTATGGAAGAAGAAAATTGTTTCCTATCTACTACTTTAGAAAAGTTTAAATGTGATAATGAAAATCATGCTAGAGATTTGCAAAAATTTAGATTTAATGAATGTATCTTGTATGAACAAATACAGAATATAAATGCTGAAAAATTAAAAAGAGAATCTGAAAATGAAATGTTGAGAAACAATATAAATAAACTTGAATTAGAGATAGATAAATTAAAACTAAGAGAGCAAGATTTAAATTCTACATTTGAGAAATGGAATTTAAGTCAAACTAAGTTAGACAAACTAACTAGTACCCCTGCGGTGTCTTATAAATTTGGCTTAGGATTTGATTATCCTGAATATCAAGCCAATAAAGGATTTATTAGTTGCAGTTCAAGTAAATCTAAGACTAAAATTCCTTTTATTTTGAAACAAGGTAATAAATATGTAGAAGTAGGTACTTCAAGGGATGAATCAAGCAGTAATAATATAAATCAATGTGATTTGTCAAATTGTACTTCTAACATGACTATAAATGTTTCTAAAAATCTTGTTTCTTGTTCTGGAAATTCAGTTTCTAAAATTTCAGACAATTGTTGTAAACTGAAAATTCAGAAACCTGAGCATGTAATTCAATACATTGGTATTAGACCAATTACTCATTTTGCATGTGATAAAACAAAAAATTCTTGTGCAGAAAAAGATTTTGTATGTACAAAAAGTGTTAATACAAGTACAAAATCTTGGTATGAACTTATAAAAATGTATAAGCATGACCAAAATAAATTAACATCTAATAAAAATATGTTTGGTCTTGATTATACTACATTTGAAAACAAAAAGAATGATTGCAAAAGCAATAATGCTATATGTGAGTATGAAGCTAATGATAAATCAATAGTACTTACAACTAATAAGAATATAAATGATGATGTTAAACTATTTTTAAACAAAAAGAAGAAATATGCGTTTAATGAACTTGGTCCTCAACAACATTGGGTACCAAGAAAAAGTTTTTCTTAATTTGTGTTACAGGAGGAAACAACATCAAAATGGATCTTGGACAGTGGAGCGTCAAGTCACATGACCAAACAAAAAAGTCTATTACAAAATTTTACAAATACCATGAAAGGAAGTGTAACATTTGGAAACAAAAGCAAAGATAAAATCATAGGTATGGGCAATGTTCAAATAACTCCTACTTGTGTTATTTCAAATGTACTATATGTAGAAAACTTAGGTTTTAATTTGCTGAGTGTCATAAATGGATAAAGGTATATTTCTAAATCAGGAAAAATATGCAGATGAAATGCTTAAGAAATTTAATTTTAATGATATAAGGATTCGAGGAACTCCTATGAGTACTACTTTAAAGTTAGATATTGATGACATAGGAAAATCTATTGATCAAAGAAAATACAGAAGTATGATTGGTTCTTTACTTTATTTGACTACTAGTAGACCTGATATTATGTTTGTTGTGTGTGTTTGTGCTAGATTTCAATCTAATCCTAAGGAATCACACTTAATTGCAGTTAAAAGACAAAACAACACACAAAACAAAAAATCTTTTCAAGGATCAAACCATCCCTGCACACCAAAAGGAAAATCTTTTTCAGGGATCAAAAACACCTTCTCGGGAAAAATCTCTCAAGTGGAAGAAAGTTCAGTGAAGCATAAAAAGGTAAGATTTTCGTCATTGAAAATTTGAAGTATCAGAAGAAAGCAAATTCGGTGAAGCATGAAAAGACAAGATATTCGTCACCGCAGAATTGCGAAGGAAGAAAAAGAAGAAGAAGAAAGATCTCAAATAGGGAGAAATGTTTCAAATTCCGCAAATTCGTTTTCTCTATTTGTAGTTATGAAATTGTTTAGATGGTACATGGTATCGACAAAAGCACTAGATCTCATCAAAACTCCTAAGTTAAATGAGTTTGGGCGAGAGTAGTACTAAGAACGGTGACATCTTGGGAAGTCCTTGTGTTACACTCCTTTTTGCATCATGGTAGGATGGTCTTTTTGTAAATCAAACTTCCACTAAGAGACGACCCTATTATTGATAATGGTTTCCAAAATTAATGTCATATATTGAATGACATCATGATCAAAATGTTTCATTATAACGGTGGTTGATATCGAAAGGGTTGTATTCTCTTACTAAAATTTTGCAACATCTTAACTTACAACAATTAGAGTACCATGAAATGAGAAACGTTTAAAATCCGTTGTGTCGTGTTTTTTTAAGAGAGTTGTAATCATTGCAAATGAGTTGAAATAATTGGATCTTCCTTTACAAACTTTAAATAATCTAATTCAACAAGTTTCTAGTATGAATTATCATAGTTTTCGATCTTTCTATAATGATAAATTTAAATGTTTGTGTGCAACCATACCGACACAAAATAACTGGATCTCATCAAAACTCCAAAGTTAAATGTGTTTGGGCGAGAGTAGCACTAAGATGGGTGACCTTTTGGGAAGACCTTGTGTTGCACACTTTTTTGCATCATGGTAGGATGATCTTTTTGTAAATCAAACTTCCTCTAAGAGACGACCCTGTTATTCATAATGGTTTCCAAAATCAATGTCATGTTATTAATGACATCATGATCAAAATGTTCCATTATAATGTTGGTTGATATCGAAAGGGTTGTATTCTCTTACTAAAATTTTGTAACATCTTAACTTACAACAATTAGAGTACCATGAAATGAGAAACGTTTAATATCCGTTTTGTCGTGATGTTTTTTTAAGATAGTTGTAATCGTTGCAAATGAGTTGAAATAATTGGATATTCATTTACAAACTTTAAATAATCTAATTCAATAAGTTTCTAGCGTGAATTATCATAGTTTTCGATCTTTCTATAATTATAAATTTAGAAATGTGTGTGCGACCATACCAACACAAAAGCACTGGATCTCATCAGAACTCCAAAGTTAAATGTATTTGGGGGAGAGTAGTACTAAAAAGGGTGACCTCTTGGGAAGTCCTTGTCTTGCACTCCTTTTTGCATCATTGTAGGATGGTCTTTTTGTAAATCAAACTTCCACTAAGAGATGAACCTATTATTAATAATGGTTTCCAAAATAAATGTCATACATTGAATGACTTCATGATCAAAATGTTTCATTATAACGGTGGTTGATATCGAAAGGGTTGTATTCTCTTACAAAAATTTTGTAACATCTTAACTTACAACAATTAGAGTACCATGAAATGAGAGACGTTTAAAATCCGTTGTGTCGTGTTTTTTTAAGAGAGTTGTAATCATTGCAAATGAGTTAAAATAATTGGATCTTCCTTTACAAACTTTAAATAATCTAATTCAACAAGTTTCTAGTGTGAATTATCATAGTTTTCGATCTTTCTATATTGATAAATTTAGGAGTTTTTGTGCGACCATACCAACACAAAAGCACCGGATCTCATCAAAACTCCAAAGTTAAATGTGTTTGCACGAGAGTAGTACTAAGATGGGTGACCTCTTGGGATGTCCTTGTGTTGCACTCTTTTTTGCATCATGGTAGGATGATCTTTTTGTAAATCAAACTACCACTAAGAGACGACCCTACTATTCATAATCGTTTCCAAAATTAATGTCATATTATTAATGACATCATGATCAAAATGTTTCATTATAACGTTGGTTGATATCGAAAGGGTTGTATTCTCTTACTAAAATTTTGTAACATCTTAACTTACAACAATTAGAGTACCATGAAATGAGAAACGTTTAATATCCGTTGTGTCGTGATGTTTTTTTAAGATAGTTGTAATCGTTGCAAATGAGATGAAATAATTGGATATTCATTTACAAACTTTAAATAATCTAATTCAACAAGTTTCTAGTGTGAATTATCATAGTTTTCGATCTTTCTATAATTATAAATTTAGAAATGTGTGTGCGACCATACCAACACAAAAGCACTGGATCTCATCAGAACTCCAAAGTTAAATGTATTTGGGGGAGGGTAGAACTAAAAAGGGTGACCTCTTGGAAAGTCCTTGTCTTGCACTCCTTTTTGCATCATTGTAGGATGGTCATTTTTCAAATCAAACTTCCACTAAGAGACGAACCTATTATTAATAATGGTTTCCAAAATAAATGTCATACATTGAATGACTTCATGATCAAAATGTTTCATTATAACGGTGGTTGATATCGAAAGGGTTGTATTCTCTTACTAAAATTTTGTAACATCTTAACTTACAACAATTAGAGTACCATGAAATGAGAAACGTTTAAAATCCGTTGTGTCGTGTTTTTTTAAGAGAGTTGTAATCATTGCAAATGAGTTGAAATAATTGGATCTTCCTTTACAAACTTTAAATAATCTAATTCAACAAGTTTCTAGTGTGAATTATCATAGTTTTCGATCTTTCAATATTGATAAATTTAGAAGTTTTTGTGCGACCATACCAACACAAAATCACTGGATCTCATCAAAAGTCCAAAGTTAAATGTGTTTGGGCGAGAGTAGTACTAAGATGGGTGACCTCTTGGGATGTCCTTGTGTTGCACTCTTTTTTGCATCATGGTAGGATGATCTCTTTGTAAATCAAACTTCCACTAAGAGACGACCCTACTATTCATAATGGTTTCCAAAATTGATGTCATATTATTAATGACATCAAGATCAAAATGTTCCATTATAACGTTGGTTGATATCGAAAGGGTTGTATTCTCTTACTAAAATTTTGTAACATCTTAACTTACAACAATTAGAGTACGATGAAATGAGAAAGGTTTAATATCCGTTGTGTCGTGTTGTTTTTTTTAAGATAGTTGTAATCATTGCAAATTAGTTGAAATAATTGGATATTCATTTACAAACTTTAAATAATCTAATTCAACAAGTTTTTAGTGTGAATTATCATAGTTTTCGATCTTTCTGTAACGATAAATTTAGAAATGTGTGTGCGACCATACCAACACAAAAGCACTGGATCTCAATAGAACTCCAAAGTTGAATGTGTTTGGGCGAGAGTAGTACTAAGAAGGGTGACCTCTTGGGAAGTCCTTGTGTTACACTCCTTTTTGCATCATGGTAGGATGATCTTTTTGAAAATCAAACTTTCACTAAGAGACGACCCTATTATTCATAATGGTTTCCAAAATTAATGTCATATTATTAATGACAACATGATCAAAATGTTCCATTGTAACGTTGGTCGATATCGAAAGGGTTGTATTCTCTTACTAAAATTTTGTAACATCTTAACTTACAACAATTAGAGTACAATGAAATGAGAAACGTCTAATATCTGTTGTGTCATGATGTTTTTTTAAGATAGTTGTAATCATTGCAAATGAGTTGAAATAATTGGATATTCATTTACAAACTTTAAATAATCTAATTCGACAAGTTTCTAGTGTGAATTATCATAGTTTTCGATCTTTCTGTAACGATAAATTTAGAAATGTGTGTGCGACCATACCAACGCAAAAGCACTGGATCTCATCAGAACTCCAAAGTTGAATGTGTTTGGGCGAGAGTAGTACTAAGAAGGGTGACCTCTTGGGAAGTCCTTGTGTTACACTCCTTTTCGCATCATGGTAGTATGATCTTTTTGTAAATCAAACTTCCACTAAGAGACGACCCTATTACTCATAATGGTTTCCAAAATTAATGTCATATTATTAATGACATCATGGTCAAAATGTTCCATTATAACGTTGGTTGATATCGAAAGGGTTGTATTCTCATACTAAAATTTTGTAACATCTTAACTTACAACAATTAGACTACGATGAAGTGAGAAACGTTTAATATCTGTTGTGTCGTGGTGTTGTTTTAAGAGAGTTGTAAACATTTCAAATGAGTTGAAATAATTGGATCTTCATTTACGAACTTTAAATAATCCAATTCAACAAGTTTCTAGTGTGAATTATCATAGTTTTCGATCTTTCTGTAACGATAAATTTAGAAATGTGTGTGTGACCATACCCAAACGAAAGCACTAGATCTCATCAGAACCCCAAAGTTAAATGTGTTTGGGGGAGAGAAGTACTAAGATGGGTGACCTCTTGGGAAGTCCTTGGGTTGCACTCCTTTTTGCATCATGGTAGGATGGTCTTTTTGTAAATCAAACTTCCACTAAGAGACGACCCTATTATTGATAATGGTTTCCAAAATTAATGTCATATATTGAATGACATCATGATCAAAATGTTTCATTATAACGGGGGTTGATATCGAAAGGGTTGTATTCTATTACTAAAATTTTGTAACATCTTGACTTACAACAATTAGAGTACCAAGAAATGAGAAACGTTTAATATCCGTTGTGTCGTGGTGTTTGTTTAAGAGAGTTGTAATCATTGCAAATGAGTTGAAATAATTGGATCTTCAATTACAAACTTTAAATAATCCAATTCAACAAGTTTCTAGTGTGAATTATCATAGTTTTCGATCCTTCTTTAATGATAAATTTAGAAATTTGAGTGCGACCATAGCAACACAATAGCACTGGATTTC
Source organism: Cymodocea nodosa (assembly GCA_036874045.1). Lineage (NCBI taxonomy): Eukaryota > Viridiplantae > Streptophyta > Magnoliopsida > Alismatales > Cymodoceaceae > Cymodocea > Cymodocea nodosa. The sequence goes on from CM072335.1 coordinate 10,554,153, forward strand.
TTCAGAACTCCAAAGTTAAATATGTTTGGGCGAGAGTAGTATTAAGATGGGTGACCTCTTGGGAAGTCTTTGTGTTGCACTCCTTTTTGCATCATGGTACGATGGTTGATATCGAAAGGGTTCTATTCTCTTACTAAAATTTTGTAACATCTTGACTTACAACAATTAGAGTTCCATGAAGTGAGAAACGTTTAATATCTGTTGTGTCGTGCTGTTTTTTTAAGAGAGTTGTAATCATTGCAAATGAATTGAAATAATTGGATCTTCTTTTACAAACTTTAAATAATCCAATTCAACAAGTTTCTAGTGTGAATTATCATAGTTTTCGATCTTTCTGTCACGATAAATTTAGAAATGTGTGTGCGACCATACCAACACAAAAGCACTGGATCTCATCAGAACTACAAAGTTAAATGTGTTTGGGCGAGAGTAGTACTAAGATGGGTGACCTCTTGGGTAGTCCTTGTGTTGCACTCCTTTTTGCATCATGGTAGGATGGTCTTTTTGTAAATCAAACTTCCACTAAGAGACGACCCTATTATTAATATTGCTTTCCAAAATTAATGTCATATATTGAATGACATCATGATCAAAATGTGTCATTGTAACGGTGGTTGATATCGAAAGGGGTGTATTCTCTTACTAAAATTTTGTAACATCTTAACTTACAACAATTAGAGTACCATGAAATGAGAAACATTTAATATCCGTTGTGTCATGATGTTTTTTTAAGATAGTTGTAATCGTTGCAAATGAGTTGAAATAATTGGATCTTCATTTACAAACTTTAAATAATCTAATTCAACAAGTTTCTAGTGTCAATTGTCATAGTTTTCGATCTTTCTTTAATGACAAATTTAAAAATGTGTGTATCACCATACCAACACAAAAGCACTGGATCTCATCAGAAATCCTTTGTTAAATGTGTTTTGGCGAGAGTATTACTAAGATGGGTGACCTCTAGCGAAGTCCTTGTGTTGCACACCTTTTTGCATCATGGTAGGATGGTCTTTTTGTAAATCAAACTCTCTTTGAGAGACGACCCTCTTATTGATAATGGTTTCCGAAATGGTGGTTGATATCGAAATTGTTGTATTCCCTTACTAAAATTTTGTCACATCATAACTTACAACAATTAGAGTACCATGAAATGAGAAACGTTTAATATCCGTTGTGTCGTGATGTTTTTTTAGGAGAGTTGTAATCATTGCAAATTTCTTGAAATAATTGGATCTTCATTTACAAACTTTAAATAATCTAATTCAACAACTTTCTAGCGTGAATTATCATAGTTTTCGATCTTTCTTTAATGATAAATTTAGAATTGTGCGTGTGACCATATCAACTCAAAAGTACCGTATCTCATCAGAACTTCAAAGTTAAATGTGTTTGGGCGAGAGTAGTACTAAGATGGGTGACCTCTTGAGAAGTCCTTGTGTTGCACTCCTTTTTGCATCATGGTAGGATGGTCTTTTTGTAAATCAAACACACACTAAGAGACGACCCTATTATTGATAATGGTTTCCAAAATTAATGTCATATATTGAATGACATCATGATCAAAATGTTCCATTATAACGGTGGTTGATATCGAAAGGAATGTATTCTCTTACTAAAATTTTGTAACATCTTAACTTACAGTAATTAGAGTACCATGAAATGAAAAACGTTTAATATCCATTGTGTCGTGATGTTTTTTTAAGAGAGTTGTAATCATTGCAAATGAGTTAAAATAATTTGATCTTCATTTACAAACTTTAAATAATCTAATTCGACAACTTTCTAGTGTGAATTATCATAGTTTTATATCTTTCTGTAATGATAAATTTAGTAATGCGTGTGCGACCATATCAATACAAAAGCACTGGATCTCATTAAAACTCCAAAGTTAAATGTGTTTGGGCGAGAGTAGTATTAAGATTGGTGACCTCTTTGGAAGTCCTTGTGTTGCACTCCTTTTTGCATCATGGTAGGATGGTCTTTTTGTAAATCAAATACTCACTATGAGACGACCCTATTATTGATAATGGTTTCGAAAATTAATGTCATATATTGAATGACATCATGATCAAAATGTTCCATTATAACGGTGGTTGATATCGAAAGGGTTGTATTCTATTACTAAAATTTTGTAACATCTTAACTTACAACAATTAGAGTACTAGGAAATGAGAAATGTTTAATAACCGTTGTGTCGTGATGTTATTTTAAGAGAGTTGTAATCATTGCAAATGAGTTGAAATAATTGGATCTTCATTTACAAACTTTAAATAATCTAATTCAACAACTTTCTAGTGTGAATTATCATAGTTTTCGATCTTTCTATAATGATAAATTTGAAAATGTGTCTGTGATCATACCAACACAAAAGCATTGGATCTCATCAAAACTTCAAAGTTAAATGTGTTTAGGTGAGAGTAGTATTAAGATGGGTGACATCTTGGGAAGTCCTTGTGTTGCACTCCTTTTTGCATCATGGTAGGATGGTCTTTTTGTAAATCAAACACACACTAAGGGCGTGTTAGTGCATGACGGAAAATTCTGACGGAAAGGAAACGGAAAATTTGTAACAGAAAGGAAAAGGAAAATTCTGAGAGGGGTTTAGTGCAGGACGGAAAATTCTAATGGAAATTCTGACAAAAGTTTATTACAACTAATATTCGAAAAATACAAATACATCTTAATTGAAATATTACAATACGAAATAATATCATCTAGTTCTTCCATCCCACATTGCCATCATCATATCTTCTTGCATCTTATCAGCCATTTCTTTTCTTTGTTCTTGAGTCATTCGAACCTAGGCATTGCTTTCTATATGTATCTCTCTCATTGGTTGTATGTCATTAATAACATTTAACACATCCAACTCATCTAGCAGGTCCTCAAGTAAATCTTCCTTATCAGTCTTACGAATTACGTCAAGCACGAGAGAGGGAGAAAAATTTTCTGAATGGGGGCGATCGGAAATTTTCTTACGGTAAAGGAAATTTTTGGATTCTATACAACGGTAAAATCTGACTTTCCTTTACGTCAATTGTAATGCACACTAACAGCATTCTGACGGAATTCAATAATTTTCCTTTCCGTCAGCTGAATTCCGTCAGGCACTAACACGCCCTAAGAGACAACGCTATTATTGATAATGGTTTCCAAAATTAATGTCATATATTGAATGACATAATGATCAAAATGTTCCATTATAACGGTGGTTGATATCGAAAGGGTTGTATTCTATTACTAAAATTTTGTAACATCTTAACTTACAACAATTAGAGTACCAGGAAATGAGAAACGTTTAATATCCGTTGTGACGTGATGTTATTTTAAGTGAGTTCTAATCATTGCAAATGAGTTGAAATAATTGGATCTTCATTTACAAACTTTAAATAATCTAATTCAACAACTTTCTAGTGTGAATTATCAATGTTTTCGATCTTTCTGTAATGATAAATTTAAAAATGTGTGTGCGACCATACCAACACAAAAGCACTGAATCTCATTAGAACTCCAAAGTTAAATGTGTTTTGGCGAGAGTAGTACTAAAATGGGTGACCTCTTGGGAAGTCCTTGTGTTGCACTCCTTTTTGCATCATGGTAGGATCGTCTTTTTGTAAATCAAACACACACTAGGAGACGACCCTATTATTGATAATGGTTTCCAAAATTAATGTCATATATTGAATGACATCATGATCAAAATGTTCCATTATAACGGTGGTTGATATCGAAAGGGTTGTATTCTAGTACTAAAATTTTGTAACATCTTAACTTACAACAATTAGAGTACCATGAAATGAGAAACGTTTAATATCCGTTGTGTCATGATGTTTTTTTGAGAGAGTTGTAATCATTGCAAATGAGTTGAAATAATTGGATATTCATTTACAAACTTTAAAAAATCTAATTCAACAACTTTCTAGTGTGAATTATCAATGTTTTCGATCTTTCTGTAATGATAAATTTAGAAATGTGTGTGCCACCATACCAACACAAAAGCACTGTATCTCATCAGAACTCCAAAGTTAAATGTGCTTGGGCGAGAGCAGTACTAAGATGGGTGACCTCTAGGGAAGTCCTTGTGTTGCACTCCTTTTTGCATCATGGTAGGATGGTCTTTTTGTAAATCAAACACTCACTAAGAGACGACCCTATTATTGATAATGGTTTCCAAAATTAATGTCAAATAATGAATGACAAAATGATCAAAATGTGCCATTATAACGTTGGTTGATACCGAAAGGTTCGTATTCTCTTACTAAAATTTTGTAACTTCTTAACTTCCAACAAATAGGGTACCATGAAATGCGAAACGTTTAATATCCGTTGTGTCATGATGTTTTTTTAAAAGAGTTGTAATCTTTGAAAATGAGTTGAAATAATTGGAGCTTCATTGACAAACCTTAAATAATCTAATTCAACAAGTTTCTAGTGTGAATTATCATAGTTTTCGATCTTTCTGTAATGATGAATTTAATATTGTGTGTGCGACCATACCAACACAAAAGCATTGGATCTCATCAAAACTCCAAAGTTAAATGTGTTTGGGCGAGAGTAGTACTAAGATGGGTGACATCTTGGGAAGTCCTTGTGTTGCACTCCTTTTTGCATCATGGTAGGATGGTCTTTTTGTAAATCAAACACACACTAAGAGACGACCCTATTATTGATAATAGTTTCCAAAATTAATGTCAAATATTGAATGACATCATGATCAAAATATGTCATTATAACGTTGGTTGATATCGAAAGAGTCGTATTCTCTTACTAAAATTTTGTAACTTCTTAACTTACAACTATTAGGGTATCAGGAAATGAGAAACGTTTAATATCTGTTGTGTCGTGATGTTTTTTTAAAAGGGTTGTATTCTTTGAAAATGAGTTGAAATAATTGGATCCTCATTAACAAACCTTAAATAATCTAATTCAACCACTTTCTAGTGTCAATTATCATAGTTTTCGATCTTTCTGTAATGATGAATTTCATGTTGGGTGTGCGACCATTCCAACACAAAAGCACTGGATCTCATCAGAACTCCAAAGTTAAATGTGTTTGGGCGAGAGTAGTACTAAGATGGGTGACCTCTTGGGAAGTCCTTGTGTTGCACTCTTTTTTGCATCATGATAGGATGGTCTTTTTGTAAATCAAAAACACACTAAGACGACCCTATTATTGATAATGGTTTCCAAAATTAATGTCAAATATTGAATGACATCATGATCAAAATGTGCCATTATAACGTTGGTTGATATCGAAAGAGTCGTATTCTCTTACTAAAATTTTTTAACATCTTAACTTCCAACAATTAGGGTACCAGGAAATGAGAAACGTTTAATATCCGTTGTGTCGTGATGTTTTTTTAAAAGAGTTGTATTCTTTGAAAATTAGTTGAAATAATTGGATCTTCATTGACAAACCTGAAATAATCTAATTCCACAAGTTTCTAGTGTCAATTATCATAGTTTTCGATCTTTCTGTAATGATGAATTTCATATTGTGTGTGCGACCATACCAACACAAAAGCACTAGATCTCATCCAAACTCCAAAGTTAAATGTGTTTGGGCGAGAGTAGTATTAAGATGGGTGACCTCTTGGGAAGTCCTTGTGTTGCACTCATTTTTACATCATGGTAGGATGGTGTTTTTGTAAATCAAACACACAATAAGAGACGACCCTGTTATAGATAATGGTTTCCAAAATTAATGTCAAATATTGAATGACATCATGATCAAAATGTGCCATTATAACGTTGGTTGATATCGAAAGAGTCGTATTCTCTTACTACAATTTTGTAACTTCTTAACTTACAACAATTAGGGTACCAGGAAATGAGAAACGTTTAATATCTGTTGTGTCGTGATGTTTTTTTAAAAGGGTTGTATTCTTTGAAAATGAGTTAAAATAATTGGATCTTCATTGACAAACCTTAAATAATCTAATTCAACAACTTTCTAGTGTCAATTATCAGAGTTTTCGATCTTTCTATAATGATGAATTTCATATTGTGTGTGCGACCATACCAACATAAAAGCACTGGATCTCATCAGAACTCCAAAGTTAAATGTGTTTGGGCAAGAGTAGTACTAAGATGGGTGACCTCTTGGGAAGTCCTTGTGTTGCACTCTTTTTTGCATCATGATACGATGGTCCTTTTGTAAATCAAACACACACTAAGAGACGACCCTATTATTAATAATGGTTTCCAAAATTAATGTCAAATATTGAATGACATCATGATCAAAATGTGCCATTATAACGTTGGTTGATATCGAAAGAGTCGTATTCTCTTACTAAAATTTTTTAACTTCTTAACTTCCAACAATTAGGGTACCAGGAGATGAGAAACGTTTAATATATGTTGTATCGTGATGTTTTTTTAAAAGGGTTGTATTCTTTGTAAATGAGTTGAAATAATTGGATCTTCATTGACAAACCTGAAATAATCTAATTCAATATTGTGTTTGTGACCATACCGACACAAAAACACTGGATCTCATTAGAACTCCAAAGTTAAATGTGTTCAGGCGAGAGTAGTACTAAGATGGGTGACCTCTGGGGAAGTTCTTGTGTCGCACTCTTTTTTGCATCATGGTAGGATGGTCTTTTGGTAAATCAAACACACACTAAGAGACGACCCTATTATTAATAATGGTTTCCAAAATTAATGTCAAATATTGAATGACATCATGATCAAAATGTGCCATTATAACGTTGGTTGATATCGAAAGAGTCGTATTCTCTTACTAAAATTTTGTAACTTCTTAACTTCCAATAATTAGGGTACTAGGAAATGAGAAACGTTTAATATCCGTTGTGTCGTGATGTTTTTTTAAAAGAGTTGTATTCTTTGAAAATGAGTTGAAATAATTGGATCTTCATTGACAAACCTGAAATAATCTAATTCAATATTGTGTTTGTGACCATACCGACACAAAAACACTGGATCTCATTAGAACTCCAAAGTTAAATGTGTTCAGGCGAGAGTAGTACTAAGATGGGTGACCTCTGGGGAAGTTCTTGTGTCGCACTCTTTTTTGCATCATGGTAGGATGGTCTTTTGGTAAATCAAACACACACTAAGAGACGACCCTAGTGTTGATAATGGTTTCCAAAATTAATGTCAAATATTAAATGACATCATGATCAAAATGTGCCATTATAACGTTGGTTGATATCGAAAGTGTTGTATTCTCTTACTAAAATTTTGTAACTTCTTAAATTCCAATAATTAGGGTACTAGGAAATGAGAAACGTTTAATATCCGTTGTGTCGTGATGTTTTTTTAAAAGAGTTGTATTCTTTGAAAATGAGTTGAAATAATTGGATCTTCATTGACAAACCTGAAATAATCTAATTCAACAAGTTTCTAGTGTCATTTATCATAGTTTTCGATCTTTCTGTAATGATGAATTTCATATTGTGTGTGCGACAATACCAACACAAAAGCACTAGATCTCATCCAAACTCCAAAGTTAAATGTGTTTGGGAGAGAGTAGTATTAAGATGGGTGACCTCTTGGGAAGTCCTTGTGTTGCACTCTTTTTTACATCATGGTAGGATGGTCTTTTTGTAAATCAAACACACTAAGAGACGACCCTACTATAGATAATGGTTTCCAAAATTAATGTCAAATATTGAATGACATCATGATCAAAATGTGCCATTATAACGTTGGTTGATATCGAACGAGTCGTATTCTCTTACTAAAATTTTGTAACTTCTTAACCTACAACAATTAGGATACTAGGAAATGAGAAACGTTTAATATCTGTTGTGTCGTGATGTTTTTTTAAAAGGGTTGTATTCTTTGAAAATTAGTTGAAATAATTGGATCTTCATTGACAAAACTTAAATAATGTAATTCAACAACTTTCTAGTGTCAATTATCATAGTTTTCGATCTTTCTGTAATGATGAATTTCATGTAGTGTGTGTGACCATACCAACACAAAAGCACTGGATCTCATCAGAACTCCAAAGTTAAATGTGTTTGGGCGAGAGTAGTACTAAGATGGGTGACCTCTTGGGAAGTCCTTGTGTTGCACTCTTTTTTGCATCATGATAGGATGGTCTTTTTGTAAATCAAACACACACTAAGAGACGACCCTATTATTGATAATGGTTTCCAAAATTAATGTCAAATATTGAATGACATCATGATCAAAATATGCCATTATAACGTTGGTTGATATCGAAAGAGTCGTATTCTCTTACTAAAATTTTGTAACTTCTTAACTTACAACAATTAGGGTACCAGGAAATGAGAAACGTTTAATATCTGTTGTGTCGTGATGTTTTTTTAAAACGGTTGTATTCTTTGAAAATGAGTAGAAATAATTGGATCTTCATTGACAAAGCTTAAATAATCTAATTCAACCACTTTCTAGTGTCAATTATCATAGTTTTCGATCTTTCTGTAATGATGAATTTCATGTTGTGTGTGCGACCATACCAACACAAAAGCACTGGATCTCATCAAAACTCCAAAGTTAAATGTGTTTGGGCGAGAGTAGTACTAAGATGGGTGACCTCTTGGGAAGTCCTTGTGTTGCACTCTTTTTTGGATCATGATAGGATGGTCTTTTTGTAAATCAAACACACACTAAGAGACGACCCTATTATTGATAATGGTTTCCAAAATTAATGTCAAATATTGAATGACATCATGATCAAAATATGCCATTATAACGTTGGTTGATATCGAAAGAGTCGTATTCTCTTACTAAAATTTTGTAACTTCTTAACTTCCAACAATTAGGGTACCAGGAAATGAGAAACGTTTAATATATGTTGTGTCATGATGTTTTTTTAAAAGGGTTGTATTCTTTGAAAATGAGTTGAAATAATTGGATCTTCATTGACAAACCTTAAATAATCTAATTCAACAAGTTTCTAGTGTCAATTATAATACTTTTCGATCTTTCTGTAATGATGAATTCAATATTGTGTTTGTGACCATACTGACACAAAAACACTGGATCTCATTAGAACTCCAAAGGTAAATGTGTTCAGGCGAGAGTAGTACTAAGATGGGTGACCTTTGGGGAAGTTCTTGTGTCGCACTCTTTTTTGCATCATGGTAGGATGGTCTTTTTGTAAATCAAACACACACTAAGAGACGACCCTAGTGTTGATAATGGTTTCCAAAATTAATGTCAAATATTAAATGACATCATGATCAAAATGTGCCATTATAACGTTGGTTGATATCGAAAGTGTTGTATTCTCTTACTAAAATTTTGTAACTTCTTAAATTCCAATAATTAGGGTACTAGGAAATGAGAAACGTTTAATATCCGTTGTGTCGTGATGTTTTTTTAAAAGAGTTGTATTCTTTGAAAATGAGTTGAAATAATTGGATCTTCATTGACAAACCTGAAATAATCTAATTCAACAAGTTTCTAGTGTCATTTATCATAGTTTTCGATCTTTCTGTAATGATGAATTTCATATTGTGTGTGCGACAATACCAACACAAAAGCACTAGATCTCATCCAAACTCCAAAGTTAAATGTGTTTGGGAGAGAGTAGTATTAAGATGGGTGACCTCTTGGGAAGTCCTTGTGTTGCACTCTTTTTTACATCATGGTAGGATGGTCTTTTTGTAAATCAAATACACTAAGAGACGACCCTATTATAGATAATGGTTTCCAAAATTAATGTCAAATATTGAATGACATCATGATCAAAATGTGCCATTATAACGTTGGTTGATATCGAACGAGTCGTATTCTCTTACTAAAATTTTGTAACTTCTTAACCTACAACAATTAGGGTACCAGGAAATGAGAAACGTTTAATATCTGTTGTGTCGTGATGTTTTTTTAAAAGGGTTGTATTCCTTGAAAATTAGTTGAAATAATTGGATCTTCATTGACAAAACTTAAATAATGTAATTCAACAAGTTTCTAGTGTCAATTATCATAGTTTTCGATCTTTCTGTAATGATGAATTTCATGTAGTGTGTGCGACCATACCAACACAAAAGCACTGGATCTCATCAGAACTCCAAAGTTAAATGTGTTTGGGCGAGAGTAGTACTAAGGTGGGTGACCTCTTGGGAAGTCCTTGTGTTGCACTCTTTTTTGGATCATGATAGGATGGTCTTTTTGTAAATCAAACACACACTAAGAGACGACCCTATTATTGATAATGGTTTCCAAAATTAATGTCAAATATTGAATGACATCATGATCAAAATATGCCATTATAACGTTGGTTGATATCGAAAGAGTCGTATTCTCTTACTAAAATTTTGTAACTTCTTAACTTACAACAATTAGGGTACCAGGAAATGAGAAACGTTTAATATTTGTTGTGTCGTGATGTTTTTTTAAAACGGTTGTATTCTTTGAAAATGAGTAGAAATAATTGGATCTTCATTGACAAACCTTAAATAATCTAATTCAACCGCTTTCTAGTGTCAATTATCATAGTTTTCGATCTTTCTGTAATGATGAATTTCATGTTGTGTGTGCGACCATACCAACACAAAAGCACTGGATCTCATCAGAACTCCAAAGTTAAATGTGTTTGGGCGAGAGTAGTACTAAGATGGGTGACCTCTTGGGAAGTCCTTATGTTGCACTCTTTTTTGCATCATGATAGGATGGTCTTTTTGTAAATCAAAAACACACTAAGACGACCCTATTATTGATAATGGTTTCCAAAATTAATGTCAAATATTGAATGACATCATGATCAAAATGTGCCATTATAACGTTGGTTGATATCGAAAGAGTCGTATTCTCTTACTAAATTTTTTTAACTTCTTAACTTCCAACAATTAGGGTACCAGGAGATGAGAAACGTTTAATATATGTTGTATCGTGATGTTTTTTTAAAAGGGTTGTATTCTTTGAAAATGAGTTGAAATAATTGGATCTTCATTGACAAACCTTAAATAATCTAATTCAACAACTTTCTAGTGTCAATTATCATAGTTTTCGATCTTTCTGTAATGATGAATTTCATGTTGTGTGTGCGACCATACCAACACAAAAGCACTGGATTTCATCAGAACTCCAAAGTTAAAGGTGTTTGGGTGAGAGTAGTACTAAGATGGGTGAACTCTTGGGAAGTCCTTGTGTTGCAATATTTTTTGCATCATGATAGGATGGTCTTTTTGTAAATCAAACACACTCTAAGAGACGACCCTATTATTGATAATGGTTTCCAAAATTAATGTCAAATATTGAATGACATCATGATCAAAATGTGCCATTATAACGTTGGTTCATATCGAAAGAGTCGTATTCTCTTACTAAAATTTTTTAACTTCTTAACTTCCAACAATTAGGGTACCAGGAAATGAGAAACGTTTAATGTATGTTGTGTCGTGATGTTTTTTAAAAGGGTTGTATTCTTTGAAAATGAGTTGAAATAATTGGATCTTCATTGACAAACCTTAAATAATCTAATTCAACAACTTTCTAGTGTCAATTATCATACTTTTCGATCTTTCTGTAATGATGAATTCAATATTATGTGTGCGACCATACCGACAGAAAAGCACTCGATCTCATTAGAACTCCAAAGTTAAATGTGTTTGGGCGAGAGTAGTACTAAGATGGCTGACCTCTTGGGAAGTCCTTGTGTTGCACTCTTTTTTGCATCATGGTAGGATGGTCTTTTTTGTAAATCAAAAACACACTTAGATACGACCCTATTGTTGATAATGGTTTTCAAAATTAATGTCAAATATTAAATGACATCATGATCAAAATGTGCCATTAAAACGTTGGTTGATATTGAAAGTGTCGTATTCTCTTACTAAAATTTTGTAACTTCTTAAATTCCAATAATTAGGGTACTAGGAAATGAGAAACGTTTAATATCCGTTGTGTCGTGATGTTTTTTTAAAAGAGTTGTATTCTTTGAAAATGAGTTGAAATAATTGGATCTTCATTGACAAACTTGAAATAATCTAATTCAACAAGTTTCTAGTGTCATTTATCATAGTTTTCGATCGTTCTGTAATGATGAATTTCATATTGTGTGTGCGACAATACCAACACAAAAGCACTAGATCTCATCCAAACTCCAAAGTTAAATGTGTTTGGGCGAGAGTAGTATTAAGATGGGTGACCTGTTGGGAAGTCCTTGTGTTGCACTCTTTTTTACATCATGGTAGGATGGTCTTTTTGTAAATCAAACACACTAAGAGACGACCCAATTATAGATAATGGTTTCCAAAATTAATGTCAAATATTGAATGACATCATGATCAAAATGTGCCATTATAACGTTGGTTGATATCGAACGAGTCGTATTCTCTTACTAAAATTTTGTAACTTCTTAACTTACAACAATTAGGGTACCAGGAAATGAGAAACGTTTAATATCTGTTGTGTCGTGATGTTTTTTTAAAAGGGTTGTATTCTTTGAAAATTAGTTGAAATAATTGGATCTTCATTGACAAACCTTAAATAATATAATTCAACAACTTTCTAGTGTCAATTATCATACTTTTCGATCTTTCTGTAATGATGAATTTCATGTAGTGTGTGCGACCATACCAACACAAAAGCACTGGATCTCATCAGACCTCCAAAGTTAAATGTGTTTGGGCGAGAGTATTACTAAGATGGGTGACCTCTTGGGAAGACCTTGTGTTGCACTCTTTTTTGCATCATGATAGGATGGTCTTTTTGTAAGTCAAACACACACTAAGAGATGACCCTATTATTGATAATGGTTTCCAAAATTAATGTCAAATATTGAATGACATCATGATCAAAATATGCCATTATAACGTTGGTTGATATCGAAAGAGTCGTATTCTCTTACTAAAATTTTGTAACTTCTTAACTTACAACAATTAGGGTACCAGGAAATGAGAAACGTTTAATATCTGTTGTGTCGTGATGTTTTTTTAAAACGGTTGTATTCTTTGAAAATGAGTAGAAATAATTGGATCTTCATTGACAAACCTTAAATAATCTAATTCAACAACTTTCTAGTGTCAATTATCATACTTTTCGATCTTTTTGTAATGATGAATTTAATATTGTGTGTGCGACCATACCGATACAAAAACGCTGGATCTCATTAGAACTCCAAAGTTAAATGTGTTTGGGCGAGAGTAGTACTAAGATGGCTGACCTCATGGGAAGTCCTTGTGTTGCACTCTTTTTTGCATCATGGTAGGATGGTCTTTTTGTAAATCAAAAACACACTAAGACGACCCTATTATTGATAATGGTTTCCAAAATTAATGTCAAATATTGAATGACATCATGATCAAAATGTGCCATTATAACGTTGGTTGATATTGAAAGAGTCGTATTCTCTTACTAAATTTTTTTAACTTCTTAACTTCCAACAATTAGGGTACCAGGAGATGAGAAACGTTTAATATATGTTGTATCGTGATGTTTTTTTAAAAGGGTTGTATTCTTTGAAAATGAGTTGAAATAATTGGATCTTCATTGACAAACCTTAAATAATCTAATTCAACAACTTTCTAGTGTCAATTATCATAGTTTTCGATCTTTCTGTAATGATGAATTTCATGTTGTGTGTGCGACCATACCAACACAAAAGCACTGGATCTCATCAGAACTCCAAAGTTAAAGGTGTTTGGGTGAGAGTAGTACTAAGATGGGTGAACTCTTGGGAAGTCCTTGTGTTGCAATATTTTTTGCATCATGATAGGATGGTCTTTTTGTAAATCAAACACACTCTAAGAGACGACCCTATTATTGATAATGGTTTCCAAAATTAATGTCAAATATTGAATGACATCATGGTCAAAATGTGCCATTATAACGTTGGTTCATATTGAAAGAGTCGTATTCTCTTACTAAAATTTTTTAACTTCTTAACTTCCAACAATTAGGGTACCAGGAAATGAGAAACGTTTAATGTATGTTGTGTCGTGATGTTTTTTAAAAGGGTTGTATTCTTTGAAAATGAGTTGAAATAATTGGATCTTCATTGACAAACCTTAAATAATCTAATTCAACAACTTTCTAGTGTCAATTATCATACTTTTCGATCTTTCTGTAATGATGAATTCAATATTATGTGTGCGACCATACCGACAGAAAAGCACTCGATCTCATTAGAACTCCAAAGTTAAATGTGTTTGGGCGAGAGTAGTACTAAGATGGCTGACCTCTTGGGAAGTCCTTGTGTTGCACTCTTTTTTGCATCATGGTAGGATGGTCTTTTTTGTAAATCAAACACACACTAAGATACAACCCTATTGTTGATAATGGTTTTCAAAATTAATGTCAAATATTAAATGACATCATGATCAAAATGTGCCATTAAAACGTTGGTTGATATTGAAAGTGTCGTATTCTCTTACTAAAATTTTGTAACTTCTTAAATTCCAATAATTAGGGTACTAGGAAATGAGAAACGTTTAATATCCGTTGTGTCGTGATGTTTTTTTAAAAGAGTTGTATTCTTTGAAAATGAGTTGAAATAATTGGATCTTCATTGACAAACCTGAAATAATCTAATTCAACAAGTTTCTAGTGTCATTTATCATAGTTTTCGATCGTTCTGTAATGATGAATTTCATATTGTGTGTGCGACAATACCAACACAAAAGCACTAGATCTCATCCAAACTCCAAAGTTAAATGTGTTTGGGCGAGAGTAGTATTAAGATGGGTGACCTCTTGGGAAGTCCTTGTGTTGCACTCTTTTTTACATCATGGTAGGATGGTCTTTTTGTAAATCAAACACACTAAGAGACGACCCAATTATAGATAATGGTTTCCAAAATTAATGTCAAATATTGAACGACATCATGATCAAAATGTGCCATTATAACGTTGGTTGATATCGAACGAGTCGTATTCTCTTACTAAAATTTTGTAACTTCTTAACTTACAACAATTAGGGTACCAGGAAATGAGAAACGTTTAATATCTGTTGTGTCGTGATGTTTTTTTAAAAGGGTTGTATTCTTTGAAAATTAGTTGAAATAATTGGATCTTCATTGACAAACCTTAAATAATCTAATTCAACAACTTTCTAGTGTCAATTATCATAGTTTTCGGTCTTTCTGTAATGATGAATTTCATGTTGTGTGTGCGACCATACCAACACAAAAGCACTGGATCTCATCAGAACTCCAAAGTTAAATGTGTTTGGGCGAGAGTAGTACTAAGATGGGTGACCTCTTGGGAAGTCCTTGTGTTGCACTCTTTTTTGCATCATGATAGGATGGTCTTTTTGTAAATCAAACACACACTAAGAGACGACCCTATTATTGATAATGGTTTCCAAAATTAATGTCAAATATTGAATGACATCATGATCAAAATATGCCAATATAACGTTGGTTGATATCGAAAGAGTCGTATTCTCTTACTAAAATTTTGTAACTTCTTAACTTACAACAATTAGGGTACCAGGAATTGAGAAACGTTTAATATCTGTTGTGTCGTGATGTTTTTTTAAAACGGTTGTATTCTTTGAAAATGAGTAGAAATAATTGGATCTTCATTGACAAACCTTAAATAATCTAATTCAACAACTTTCTAGTGTCAATTATCATACTTTTCGATCTTTTTGTAATGATGAATTTAATATTGTGTGTGCGACCATACCGATACAAAAACGCTGGATCTCATTAGAACTCCAAAGTTAAATGTGTTTGGGCGAGAGTAGTACTAAGATAGCTGACCTCTTGGGAAGTCGTTGTGTTGCACTCTTTTTTGCATCATGGTAGGATGGTCTTTTTGTAAATCAAACACACACTAAGAGACGACCCTATTGTTGATAATTGTTTCCAAAATTAATGTCAAATATTAAATGACATCATGATCAAAATGTGTCATTATAACGTTGGTTGATATCGAAAGGGTCGTATTCTCTTACTAAAATTTTGTAACTTCTTAAATTCCAACAATTAGGGTACCAGGAAATGAGAAACGTTTAATATCCGTTGTGTCGTGATGTTTTTTTAAAAGAGTTGTATTCTTTGAAAATGAGTTGAAATAATTGGATCTTCATTGACAAACCTGAAATAATCTAATTCAACAAGTTTCTAGTGTCATTTATCATAGTTTTCGATCTTTCTGTAATGATGAATTTCATATTGTGTGTGCGACAATACCAACACAAAAGCACTGGATCTCATCCAAACTCCAAAGTTAAATGTGTTTGGGAGAGAGTAGTATTAAGATGGGTGACCTCTTAGGAAGTCCTTGTGTTGCACTCTTTTTTACATCATGGTAGGATGGTCTTTTTGTAAATCAAACACACACTAAGAGACGACGCTATTATTGATAATGGTTTCCAAAATTAATGTCAAATATTGAATGACATCATGATCAAAATATGCCATTATAACGTTGGTTGATATCGAAAGAGTCGTATTCTCTTAATAAAATTTTGTAACTTCTTAACTTACAACAAATAGGGTACCTGGAAATGAGAAACGTTTAATATCTGTTGTGTCGTGATGTTTTTTTAAAAAGGTTGTATTCTTTGAAAATGAGTAGAAATAATTGGATCTTCATTGACAAACCTTAAATAATCTAATTCAATCACTTTCTAGTGTCAATTATCATAGTTTTCGATCTTTCTGTAATGATGAATTTCATGTTTTGTGTGCGACCATACCAACACAAAAGCACTGGATCTCATCAGAACTCCAAAGTTAAATGTGTTTGAGCGAGAGTAGTACTAAGATGGGTGACCTTTTGGGAAGTCCTTGTGTTGCACTCTTTTTTGCATCATGATAGGATGGTCTTTTTGTAAATCAAAAACACACTAAGACGACACTATTATTGATAATGGTTTCCAAAATTAATGTCAAATATTGAATGACATCATGATCAAAATGTGCCATTATAACGTTGGTTGATATCGAAAGAGTCGTATTCTCTTACTAAAATTTTTTAACTTCTTAACTTCCAACAATTAGGGTACGAGGAGATGAGAAACGTTTAATATATGTTGTATCGTGATGTTTTTTTAAAAGGGTTGTATTCTTTGAAAATGAGTTGAAATAATTGGATCTTCATTGACAAACCTTAAATAATCTAATTCAACAACTTTCTAGTGTCAATTATCATAGTTTTCGATCTTTCTGTAATGATGAATTTCTTGTTGTGTGTGCGACCATACCAACAAAAAAGCACTGGATTTCATTAGAACTCCAAAGTTAAAGGTGTTTGGGTGAGAGTAGTACTAAGATGGGTGACCTCTTGGGAAGTCCTTGTGTTGCAATATTTTTTGCATCATGATAGGGTGGTCTTTTTGTAAATCAAACACACTCTAAGAGACGACCCTATTATTGATAATGGTTTCCAAAATTAATGTCAAATATTGAATGACATCATGATCAAAATGTGCCATTATGACGTTGGTTGATATCGAAAGAGTCGTATTCTCTTACTAAAATTTTTTAACTTCTTAACTTCCAACAATTAGGGTACCAGGAAATGAGAAACGTTTAATGTATGTTGTGTCGTGATGTTTTTTAAAAGGGTTGTATTCTTTGAAAATGAGTTGAAATAATTGGATCTTCATTGACAAACCTTAAATAATCTAATTCAACAACTTTCTAGTGTCAATTATCATACTTTTCGATCTTTCTGTAATGATGAATTCAACATTATGTGTGCGACCATACCGACACAAAAGCACTTGATCTTATTAGAACTCCAATGTTAAATGTGTTTGGGCGAGAGTAGTACTAAGATGGGTGATCTCTTGGGAAGTCTTTGTGTTGCACTCTTTTTTGCATCATGGTAGGTTGGTCTTTTTTTTAAATCAAACACACACTAAGATACGACCCTATTGTTGATAATGGTTTTCAAAATTAATGTCAAATATTAAATGACATCATGATCAAAATGTGCCATTAAAACGTTGGTTGATATTGAAAGTGTCGTATTCTCTTACTAAAATTTTGTAACTTCTTAAATTCCAATAATTAGGGTACTAGGAAATGAGAAACGTTTAATATCCGTTGTGTCGTGATGTTTTTTTAAAAGAGTTGTATTCTTTGAAAATGAGTTGAAATAATTGGATCTTCATTGACAAACCTTAAATAATCTAATTCAACAACTTTCTAGTGTCAATTATCATAGTTTTCGATCTTTCTGTAATGATGAATTTCATGTAGTGTGTGTGACCATACCAACACAAAAGCACTGGATCTCATTAGAACTCCAAAGTTAAATGTGTTTGGGCGAGAGTAGTACTAAGATGGGTGACGTCTTGGGAAGTCCTTGTGTTACACTCTTTTTTGGATCATGATAGGATGGTCTTTTTGTAAATCGAACACACACTAAGAGACGACCCTATTATTGATAATGGTTTCCAAAATTAATGTCAAATATTGAATGACATCATGATCAAAATATGCCATTATAACGTTGGTTGATATCGAAAGAGTCGTATTCTCTTACTAAAATTTTGTAACTTCTTAACTTACAACAATTAGGGTACCAGGAAATGAGAAACATTTAATATCTGTTTTGTCGTGATGTTTTTTTAAAACGGTTGTATTCTTTGAAAATGAGTAGAAATAATTGGATCTTCATTGACAAACCTTAAATAATCTAATTCAACCACTTTCTAGTGTCAATTATCATAGTTTTCGATCTTTCTGTAATGATGAATTTCTTGTTGTGTGTGCGACCATACCAACACAAAAGCACTGGATCTCATCAGAACTCCAAAGTTAAATGTATTTGGGCGAGATTAGTACTAAGATCGGTGACCTCTTGGGAAGTCCTTGTGTTGCACTCTTTTTTGCATCATGGTAGGATGGTCTTTTTTTTAAATCAAACACACACTAAGATACGACCCTATTGTTGATAATGGTTTTCAAAATTAATGTCAAATATTAAATGACATCATGATCAAAATGTGCCATTAAAACGTTGGTTAATATCGAAAGTGTCCTATTCTCTTACGAAAATTTTGTAACTTCTTAACTTCCAATAATTAGGGTACTAGGAAATGAGAAACGTTTAATATCCGTTGTGTCGTGATGTTTTTTTAAAAGAGTTGTATTCTTTGAAAATGAGTTGAAATAATTGGATCTTCATTGACAAACCTTAAATAATCTAATTCAACAACTTTCTAGTGTCAATTATCATAGTTTTCGATCTTTCTGTAATGATGAATTTCATGTAGTGTGTGCGACCATACCAACACAAAAGCACTGGATCTCATCAGAACTCCAAAGTTAAATGTGTTTGGGCGAGAGTAGTACTAAGATGGATGACCTCTTGGGAAGTCCTTGTGTTACACTCTTTTTTGGATCATGATAGGATGGTCTTTTTGTAAATCAAACACACACTAAGAGACGACCCTATTATTGATAATGGTTTCCAAAATTAATGTCAAATATTGAATGACATCATGATCAAAATATGCCATTATAACGTTGGTTGATATCGAAAGAGTCGTATTCTCTTACTAAAATTTTGTAACTTCTTAACTTACAACAATTAGGGTACCAGGAAATGAGAAACGTTTAATATCTGTTGTGTCGTGATGTTTTTTTAAAACGGTTGTATTCTTTGAAAATGAGTAGAAATAATTGGATCTTCATTGACAAACCTTAAATAATCTAATTCAACCACTTTCTAGTGTCAATTATCATAGTTTTCGATCTTTCTGTAATGATGAATTTCATGTTGTGTGTGCGACCATACCAACACAAAAGCACTGGATCTCATTAGAACTCCAAAGTTAAATGTGTTTGGGCGAGAGTAGTAATAAGATGGGTGACCTCTTGGGAAGTCCTTATGTTGCACTCTTTTTTGCATCATGGTAGGATGGTCTTTTTTTTAAATCAAACACACACTAAGATACGACCCTATTGTTGATAATGGTTTTCAAAATTAATGTCAAATATTAAATGACATCATGATCAAAATGTGCCATTAAAACGTTGGTTGATATCGAAAGTGTCGTATTCTCTTACGAAAATTTTGTAACTTCTTAACTTCCAATAATTAGGGTACTAGGAAATGAGAAACGTTTAATATCCGTTGTGTCGTGATGTTTTTTTAAAAGAGTTGTATTCTTTCAAAATGAGTTGAAATAATTGGATCGTCATTGACAAACCTTAAATAATCTAATTCAACAACTTTCTAGTGTCAATTATCATAGTTTTCGATCTTTCTGTAATGATGAATTTCATGTAGTGTGTGCGACCATACCAACACAAAAGCATTGGATCTCATCAGAACTCCAAAGTTAAATGTGTTTGGGCGAGAGTAGTACTAAGATGGGTGACCTCTTGGGAAGTCCTTGTGTTACACTCTTTTTTGGATCATGATAGGATGGTCTTTTTGTAAATCAAACACACACTAAGAGACGACCCTATTATTGATAATGGTTTCCAAAATTAATGTAAAATATTGAATGACATCATGATCAAAATATGCCATTATAACGTTGGTTGATATCGAAAGAGTCGTATTCTCTTACTAAAATTTTGTAACTTCTTAACTTACAACAATTAGGGTACCAGGAAATGAGAAACGTTTAATATCTGTTGTGTCGTGATGTTTTTTTAAAACGGTTGTATTCTTTGAAAATGAGTAGAAATAATTGGATCTTCATTGACAAACCTTAAATAATCTAATTCAACCACTTTCTAGTGTCAATTATCATAGTTTTCGATCTTTCTGTAATGATGAATTTCATGTTGTGTGTGCGACCATACCAACACAAAAGCACTGGATCTCATCAGAACTCCAAAGTTAAATGTGTTTGGGCGAGAGTAGTACTAAGATGGGTGACCTCTTGGGAAGTCCTTGTGTTGCACTCTTTTTTGGATCATGATAGGATGGTCTTTTTGTAAATCAAACACACACTAAGAGACGACCCTATTATTGATAATGGTTTCCAAAATTAATGTCAAATATTGAATGACATCATGATCAAAATATGCCATTATAACGTTGGTTGATATCGAAAGAGTCGTATTCTCTTACTAAAATTTTGTAACTTCTTAACTTACAACAATTAGGGTCCAGGAAATGAGAAACGTTTAATATCTGTTGTGTCGTGATGTTTTTTTAAAACGGTTGTATTCTTTGAAAATGAGTAGAAATAATTGGATCTTCATTGACAAACCTTAAATAATCTAATTCAACCACTTTCTAGTGTCAATTATCATAGTTTTCGATCTTTCTGTAATGATGAATTTCATGTTGTGTGTGCGACCATACCAACACAAAGGCACTGGATCTCATCAGAACTCCAAAGTTAAATGTGTTTGGGCAAGAGTAGTATTAAGATGGGTGACCTTTTGGGAAGTCCTTGTGTTGCACTCTTTTTTGCATCATGATAGGATGGTCTTTTTGTAAATTAAACACACTCTAAGAGACGACCCTATTATTGATAATGGTTTCCAAAATTAATGTCAAATATTGAATGACATCATGATCAAAATGTGCCATTATAACGTTGGTTGATATCGAAAGAGTCGTATTCTCTTACTAAAATTTTTTAACTTCTTAACTTTCAACAATTAGGGTACCAGGAAATGAGAAACGTTTAATGTATGTTGTGTCGTGATGTTTTTTAAAAGGGTTGTATTCTTTGAAAATGAGTTGAAATAATTGGATCTTCATTGACAAACCTTAAATAATCTAATTCAACAACTTTCTAGTGTCAATTATCATACTTTTCGATCTTTCTGTAATGATGAATTCAATATTATGTGTGTGACCATACCGACACAAAAGCACTGGATCTCATTAGAACGCCAAAGTTAAATGTTTTTGGGCGAGAGTAGTACTAAGATGGGTGACCTCTGGGGAAGTCCTTGTGTTGCACTCTTTTTTGCATAATGGTAGGAAGGTCTTTTTGTAAATCAAACACACACTAAGAGACGACCCTATTGTTGATAATGGTTTCCAAAATTAATGTCAAATATTAAATGTCGTCATGATCAAAATGTGCCATTATAACGTTGGTTGA
Organism: Cymodocea nodosa; assembly: GCA_036874045.1. Taxonomy (NCBI): domain Eukaryota; kingdom Viridiplantae; phylum Streptophyta; class Magnoliopsida; order Alismatales; family Cymodoceaceae; genus Cymodocea; species Cymodocea nodosa. The sequence goes on from CM072335.1 coordinate 10,576,074, forward strand.
TATCGAAAGGGTCGTATTCTCTTACTAAAATTTTGTAACTTCTTAAATTCCAATAATTAGGGTACTAGGAAATGAGAAACGTTTAATATCCGTTGTGTCGTGATGTTTTTTTAAAAGAGTTGTATTCTTTGAAAATGAGTTGAAATAATTGGATCTTCATTGACAAACCTGAAATAATCTAATTGAACAAGTTTCTAGTGTCATTTATCATAGTTTTCGATCTTTCTGTAATGATGAATTTCAAATTGTGTGTGCGACAATACCAACACAAAAGCACTAGATCTCATCCAAACTCGAAAGTTAAATGTGTTTGGGAGAGAGTAGTATTAAGATGGGTGACCTCTTAGGAAGTCCTTGTGTTGCACTCTTTTTTACATCATGGTAGGATGGTCTTTTTGTTAATCAAACACACACTAAGAGACGACCCTATCATAGATAATGGTTTCCAAAATTAATGTCAAATATTGAATGACATCATGATCAAAATATGCCATTATAACGTTGGTTGATATCGAAAGAGTCGTATTCTCTTACTAAAATTTTGTAACTTCTTAACTTACAACAATTAGGGTACTAGGAAATGAGAAACGTTTAGTATCTGTTGTGTCGTGATGTTTTTTTAAAAGGGTTGTATTCTTTGAAAATTAGTTGAAATAATTGGATCTTCATTGACAAACCTTAAATAATCTAATTCAACAACTTTCTAGTGTCAATTATCATAGTTTTCGATCTTTCTGTAATGATGAATTTCATGTAGTGTGTGCGACCATACCAACACAAAAGCACTAGATCTCATCAGAACTCCAAAGTTAAATGTGTTTGGGCGAGAGTAGTACTAAGATGGGTGACCTCTTGGGAAGTCCTTGTGTTGCACTCTTTTTTGGATCATGATAGGATGGTCTTTTTGTAAATCAAACACACACTAAGAGACGACCCTATTATTGATAATGGTTTCCAAAATTAATGTCAAATATTGAATGACATTATGATCAAAATATGCCATTAGAAAGTTGGTTGATATCGAAAGAGTCGTATTCTCTTACTAAAATTTTGTAACTTCTTAACTTACAACAATTAGGGTACCAGGAAATGAGAAACGTTTAATATCTGTTGTGTCGTGATGTTTTTTTAAAACGGTTGTATTCTTTGAAAATGAGTAGAAATAATTGGATCTTCATTGACAAACCTTAAATAATCTAATTCAACCACTTTCTAGTGTCAATTATCATAGTTTTCGATCTTTCTGTAATGATGAATTTCATGTTGTGTGTGCGACCATACCAACACAAAAGCACTGGATCTCATCAGAACTCCAAAGTTAAATGTGTTTGGGCGAGAGTGGTACTAAGATGGGTGACCTCTTGGGAAGTCCTTGAGTTGCACTCTTTTTTGCATCATGATAGGATGGTCTTTTTGTAAATCAAACACACTCTAAGAGACGACCCTATTATTGATAATGGTTTCCAAAATTAATGTCAAATATTGAATGACATCATGATCAAAATGTGCCATTATAACGTTGGTTGATATCGAAAGAGTCGTATTCTCTTACTAAAATTTTTTAACTTCTTAACTTCCAACAATTAGGGTGCCAGGAAATGAGAAACGTTTAATATCCGTTGTGTCGTGATGTTTTTTAAAAGGGTTGTATTCTTCGAAAATGAGTTCAAGTAATTGGATCTTCATTGACAAACCTTAAATAATCTAATTCAACAACTTTCTAGTGTCAATTATCATACTTTTCGATCTTTCTGTAATGATGAATTTAATATTATGTGTGTGACCAAACCGACACATAAGTATTGGATCTCATTATAACTTCAAAGTTAAATGTTTTTGGGCGAGAGTAGTACTAAGATGGGTGACCTCTGGGGAAGTCCTTGTGTTGCACTCTTTTCTGCATCATGGTAGGATGGTCTTTTTGTAAATCAAACACACACTAAGAGACGACCCTATTGTTGATAATGGTTTCCAAAATTAATGTCAAATATTAAATGACATCATGATCAAAATGTGCCATTATAACGTTGGTTGATATCGAAAGGGTCGTATTCTCTTACTAAAATTTTGTAACTTCTTAAATTCCAATAATTAGGGTACTAGGAAATGAGAAACGTTTAATATCCGTTGTGTCGTGATGTTTTTTTAAAAGAGTTGTATTCTTTGAAAATGAGTTGAAATAATTGGATCTTCATTGACAAACCTGAAATAATCTAATTGAACAAGTTTCTAGTGTCAATTATCAGAGTTTTCGATCTTTCTGTAATGATGAATTTCATATTGTGTGTGCGACAATACCAACACAAAAGCACTAGATCTCATCCAAACTCCAAAGTTAAATGTGTTTGGGCGAGAGTAGTATTAAGATGGGTGACCTCTTGGGAAGTCCTTGTGTTGCACTCTTTTTTACATCATGGTAGGATGGTCTTTTTGTAAATCAAACACACTAAGAGACGACCCTGTTATAGATAATGGTTTCCAAAATTAATGTCAAATATTGAATGACATCATGATCAAAATGTGCCATTATAACGTTGGTTGATATCGAACGAGTCGTATTCTCTTACTAAAATTTTGTAACTTCTTAACTTACAACAATTAGCGTACTAGGAAATGAGAAACGTTTAATATCTATTGTGTCGTGATGTTTTTTTAAAAGGGTTGTATTCTTTGAAAATTAGTTGAAATAATTGGATCTTCATTGACAAACCTTAAATAATCTAATTCAACAACTTTCTAGTGTCAATTATCATAGTTTTCGATCTTTCTGTAATGATGAATTTCATGTAGTGTGTGCGACCATACCAACACAAAAGCACTGGATCTCATCAGAACTCCAAAGTTAAATGTGTTTGGGCGAGAGTAGTACTAAGATGGGTGACCTCTTGGGAAGTCCTTGTGTTGCACTCTTTTTTGGATCATGATAGGATGGTCTTTTTGTAAATCAAACACACACTAAGAGACGACCCTATTATTGATAATGGTTTCCAAAATTAATGTCAAATATTGAATGACATTATGATCAAAATATGCCATTAGAAAGTTGGTTGATATCGAAAGAGTCGTATTCTCTTACTAAAATTTTGTAACTTCTTAACTTACAACAATTAGGGTACCAGGAAATGAGAAACGTTTAATATCTGTTGTGTCGTGATGTTTTTTTAAAACGGTTGTATTCTTTGAAAATGAGTAGAAATAATTGGATCTTCATTGACAAACCTTAAATAATCTAATTCAACCACTTTCTAGTGTCAATTATCATAGTTTTCGATCTTTCTGTAATGATGAATTTCATGTTGTGTGTGCGACCATACCAACACAAAAGCACTGGATCTCATCAGAACTCCAAAGTTAAATGTGTTTGGGCGAGAGTGGTACTAAGATGGGTGACCTCTTGGGAAGTCCTTGTGTTGCACTCTTTTTTGCATCATGAGAGGATGGTCTTCTTGTAAATCAAACACACTCTAAGAGACGACCCTATTATTGATAATGGTTTCCAAAATTAATGTCAAATATTGAATGACATCATGATCAAAATGTGCCATTATAACGTTGGTTGATATCGAAAGAGTCGTATTCTCTTACTAAAATTTTTTAACTTCTTAACTTGCAACAATTAGGGTACCAGGAAATGAGAAACGTTTAATGTATGTTGTGTCATGATGTTTTTTAAAAGGGTTGTATTCTTTGAAAATGAGTTGAAATAATTGGATCTTCATTGACAAACCTTAAATAATCTAATTCAACAACTTTCTAGTGTCAATTATCATAGTTTTCGATCTTTCTGTAATGATGAATTTCATGTAGTGTGTGCGACCATACCAACACAAAAGCACTGGATCTCATCAAACTCCAAAGTTAAATGTGTTTGGGCGAGAGTAGTACTAAGATGGGTGACCTCTTGGGAAGTCCTTGTGTTGCACTCTTTTTTGGATCATGATAGGATGGTCTTTTTGTAAATCAAACACACACTAAGAGACGACCCTATTATTGATAATGGTTTTCAAAATTAATGTCAAATATTGAATGACATCATGATCAAAATATGCCATTATAACGTTGGTTGATATCGAAAGAGTCGTATTCTCTTACTAAAATTTTGTAACTTCTTAACTTACAACAATTAGGGTACCAGGAAATGAGAAACGTTTAATATCTGTTGTGTCGTGATGTTTTTTTAAAACGGTTGTATTCTTTGAAAATGAGTAGAAATAATTGGATCTTCATTGACAAACCTTAAATAATCTAATTCAACCACTTTCTAGTGTCAATTATCATAGTTTTCGATCTTTCTGTAATGATGAATTTCATGTTGTGTGTGCGACCATACCAACACAAAAGCACTGGATCTCATCAGAACTCCAAAGTTAAATGTGTTTGGGCGAGAGTAGTACTAAGATGGGTGACCTCTTGGGAAGTCCTTGTGTTGCACTCTTTTTTGCATCATGAGAGGATGGTCTTTTTGTAAATCAAACACACTCTAAGAGACGACCCTATTATTGATAATGGTTTCCAAAATTAATGTCAAATATTGAATGACATCATGATCAAAATGTGCCATTATAACGTTGGTTGATATCGAAAGAGTCGTATTCTCTTACTAAAATTTTTTAACTTCTTAACTTCCAACAATTAGGGTACCAGGAAATGAGAAACGTTTAATGTATGTTGTGTCATGATGTTTTTTAAAAGGGTTGTATTCTTTGAAAATGAGTAGAAATAATTGGATCTTCATTGACAAACCTTAAATAATCTAATTCAACCACTTTCTAGTGTCAATTATCATAGTTTTCGATCTTTCTGTAATGATGAATTTCATGTTGTGTGTGCGACCATACCAACACAAAAGCACTGGATCTCATCAGAACTCCAAAGTTAAATGTGTTTGGGCGAGAGTAGTACTAAGATGGGTGACCTCTTGGGAAGTCCTTGTGTTGCACTCTTTTTTGCATCATGATAGGATGGTCTTTTTGTAAATCAAACACACTCTAAGAGAGGACCCTATTATTGATAATGGTTTCCAAAATTAATGTCAAATATTGAATGACATCATGATCAAAATGTGCCATTATAACGTTGGTTGATATCGAAAGAGTCGTATTCTCTTACTAAAATTTTTTAACTTCTTAACTTCCAACAATTAGGGTACCAGGAAATGAGAAACGTTTAATATCCGTTGTGTCGTGATGTTTTTTAAAAGGGTTGTATTCTTTGAAAATGAGTTGAAATAATTGGATCTTCATTGACAAACCTTAAATAATCTAATTCAACAACTTTCTAGTGTCAATTATCATACTTTTCGATCTTTCTGTAATGATGAATTCAATGTTATGTGTGTGACCATACCGACACAAAAGCACTAGATCTCGTTAGAACTCTAAAGTTAAATGTTTTTGGGCGAGAGTAGTAATGAGATGGGTGACCTCTAGGGAAGTCCTTGTGTTGCAATCTTTTCTGCATCATGGTAGGATGGTCTTTTTGTAAATCAAACACACACTAAGAGACGACCCTATTGTTGATAATGGTTTCCAAAATTAATGTCAAATATTAAATGACATCATGATCAAAATATGTCATTATAACGTTGGTTGATATCGAAAGGGTCGTATTCTCTTACTAAAATTTTGTAACTTCTTAAATTCCAATAATTAGGGTACTAGGAAATGAGAAACGTTTAATATCCGTTGTGTCGTGATGTTTTTTTAAAAGAGTTGTATTCTTTGAAAATGAGTTGAAATAATTGGATCTTCATTGACAAACCTGAAATAATCTAATTGAACAAGTTTCTAGGGTCATTTATCATAGTTTTCGATCTTTCTGTAATGATGAATTTCATATTGTGTGTGCGACAATACCAACACAAAAGCACTAGATCTCATCCAAACTCCAAAGTTAAATGTGTTTGGGCGAGAGTAGTATTAAGATGGGTGACCTCTTGGGAAGTCCTTTTGTTGCACTCTTTTTTGCATCATGATAGGATGGTCTTTTTGTAAGTCAAACACACACTAAGAGACGACCCTATTATTGATAATGGTTTCCAAAATTAATGTCAAATATTGAATGACATCATGATCAAAATATGCCATTATAACGTTGGTTGATATCGAAAGAGTCGTATTCTCTTACTAAAATTTTGTAACTTCTTAACTTACAACAATTAGGGTACCAGGAAATGAGAAACGTTTAATATCTGTTGTGTCGTGATGTTTTTTTAAAACGGTTGTATTCTTTGAAAATGAGTAGAAATAATTGGATCTTCATTGACAAACCTTAAATAATCTAATTGAACAAGTTTCTAGGGTCATTTATCATAGTTTTCGATCTTTCTGTAATGATGAATTTCATATTGTGTGTGCGACAATACCAACACAAAAGCACTAGATCTCATCAAAACTCCAAAGTTAAATGTGTTTGGGCGAGAGTAGTATTAAGATGGGTGACCTCTTGGGAAGTCCTTTTGTTGCACTCTTTTTTGCATCATGATAGGATGGTCTTTTTGTAAGTCAAACACACACTAAGAGACGACCCTATTATTGATAATGGTTTCCAAAATTAATGTCAAATATTGAATGACATCATGATCAAAATATGCCATTATAACGTTGGTTGATATCGAAAGAGTCGTATTCTCTTACTAAAATTTTGTAACTTCTTAACCTACAACAATTAGGGTACTAGGAAATGAGAAACGTTTAATATCTGTTGTGTCGTGATGTTTTTTTAAAACGGTTGTATTCTTTGAAAATGAGTAGAAATAATTGGATCTTCATTGACAAACCTTAAATAATCTAATTCAACAACTTTCTAGTGTCAATTACCATACTTTTCGATCTTTTTGTAATGATGAATTTAATACTGTGTGTTCGACCATACCGATACAAAAACGCTGGATCTCATTAGAACTCCAAAGTTAAATGTGTTTGGGCAAGAGTAGTACTAAGATGGCTGACCTCTTGGGAAGTCCTTGTGTTGCACTCTTTTTTGCATCATGGTAGGATGGTCTTTTTGTAAATCAAACACACACTAAGAGACGACCCTATTGTTGATAATTGTTTCCAAAATTAATGTCAAATATTAAATGACATCATGATCAAAATGTGTCATTATAACGTTGGTTGATATCGAAAGGGTCGTATTCTCTTACTAAAATTTTGTAACTTCTTAAATTCCAACAATTAGGGTACCAGGAAATGAGAAACGTTTAATATCCGTTGTGTCGTGATGTTTTTTTAAAAGAGTTGTATTCTTTGAAAATGAGTTGAAATAATTGGATCTTCATTGACAAACCTGAAATAATCTAATTCAACAAGTTTCTAGTGTCATTTATCATAGTTTTCGATCTTTCTGTAATGATGAATTTCATATTGTGTGTGCGACAATACCAACACAAAAGCACTGGATCTCATCCAAACTCCAAAGTTAAATGTGTTTGGGAGAGAGTAGTATTAAGAAGGGTGACCTCTTAGGAAGTCCTTGTGTTGCACTCTTTTTTACATCATGGTAGGATGGTCTTTTTGTAAATCAAACACACTAAGAGACGACCCTATCATAGATAATGGTTTCCAAAATTAATGTCAAATATTAAATGACATCATGATCAAAATATGCCCTTATAACGTTGGTTGATATCGAAAGAGTCGTATTCTCTTACTAAAATTTTGTAACTTCTTAACTTACAACAATTAGGGTACTAGGAAATGAGAAACGTTTAATATCTGTTGTGTCGTGATGTTTTTTTAAAAGGGTTGTATTCTTTGAAAATTAGTTGAAATAATTGGATCTTCATTGACAAACCTTAAATAATCTAATTCAACAACTTTCTAGTGTCAATTATCATAGTTTTCGATCTTTCTGTAATGATGAATTTCATGTAGTGTGTGCGACCATAACAACACAAAAGCGCTGGATCTCATCAGAACTCCAAAGTTAAATGTGTTTGGGCGAGTGTAGTACTAAGATGGGTGACCTCTTGGGAAGTCCTTGTGTTGCACTCTTTTTTGGATCATGATAGGATGGTCTTTTTGTAAATCAAACACACACTAAGAGACGACCCTATTATTGATAATGGTTTCCAAAATTAATGTCAAATATTGAATGACATCATGATCAAAATATGCCATTATAACGTTGGTTGATATCGAAAGAGTCGTATTCTCTTACTAGAATTTTGTAACTTCTTAACTTACAACAATTAGGGTACCAGGAAATGAGAAACGTTTAATATCTGTTGTGTCGTGATGTTTTTTTAAAACGGTTGTATTCTTTGAAAATGAGTAGAAATAATTGGATCTTCATTGACAAACCTTATATAATCTAATTCAACCACTTTCTAGGGTCAATTATCATAGTTTTCGATCTTTCTGTAATGATGAATTTCATGTTGTGTGTGCGACCATACCAATACAAAAGCACTGGATCTCATCAGAACTCCAAAGTTAAATGTGTTTGGGTGAGAGTAGTACTAAGATGGGTGACCTCTTGGGAAGTCCTTGTGTTGCACTCTTTTTTGGATCATGATAGGATGGTCTTTTTGTAAATCAAACACACACTAAGAGACGACCCTATTATTGATAATGGTTTCCAAAATTAATGTCAAATATTGAATGACATCATGATCAAAATATGCCATTATAACGTTGGTTGATATCGAAAGAGTCGTATTCTCTTACTAAAATTTTGTAACTTCTTAACCTACAACAATTAGGGTACTAGGAAATGAGAAACGTTTAATATCTGTTGTGTCGTGATGTTTTTTTAAAACGGTTGTATTCTTTGAAAATGAGTAGAAATAATTGGATCTTCATTGACAAACCTTAAATAATCTAATTCAACAACTTTCTAGTGTCAATTACCATACTTTTCGATCTTTTTGTAATGATGAATTTAATATTGTGTGTTCGACCATACCGATACAAAAACGCTGGATCTCATTAGAACTCCAAAGTTAAATGTGTTTGGGCAAGAGTAGTACTAAGATGGCTGACCTCTTGGGAAGTCCTTGTGTTGCACTCTTTTTTGCATCATGGTAGGATGGTCTTTTTGTAAATCAAACACACACTAAGAGACGACCCTATTGTTGATAATTGTTTCCAAAATTAATGTCAAATATTAAATGACATCATGATCAAAATGTGTCATTATAACGTTGGTTGATATCGAAAGGGTCGTATTCTCTTACTAAAATTTTGTAACTTCTTAAATTCCAACAATTAGGGTACTAGGAAATGAGAAACGTTTAATATCCGTTGTGTCGTGATGTTTTTTTAAAAGAGTTGTATTCTTTGAAAATGAGTTGAAATAATTGGATCTTCATTGACAAACCTGAAATAATCTAATTCAACAAGTTTCTAGTGTCATTTATCATAGTTTTCGATCTTTCTGTAATGATGAATTTCATATTGTGTGTGCGACAATACCAACACAAAAGCACTGGATCTCATCCAAACTCCAAAGTTAAATGTGTTTGGGAGAGAGTAGTATTAAGAAGGGTGACCTCTTAGGAAGTCCTTGTGTTGCACTCTTTTTTACATCATGGTAGGATGGTCTTTTTGTAAATCAAACACACTAAGAGACGACCCTATCATAGATAATGGTTTCCAAAATTAATGTCAAATATTAAATGACATCATGATCAAAATATGCCCTTATAACGTTGGTTGATATCGAAAGAGTCGTATTCTCTTACTAAAATTTTGTAACTTCTTAACTTACAACAATTAGGGTACTAGGAAATGAGAAACGTTTAATATCTGTTGTGTCGTGATGTTTTTTTAAAAGGGTTGTATTCTTTGAAAATTAGTTGAAATAATTGGATCTTCATTGACAAACCTTAAATAATCTAATTCAACAACTTTCTAGTGTCAATTATCATAGTTTTCGATCTTTCTGTAATGATGAATTTCATGTAGTGTGTGCGACCATACCAACACAAAAGCGCTGGATCTCATCAGAACTCCAAAGTTAAATGTGTTTGGGCGAGTGTAGTACTAAGATGGGTGACCTCTTGGGAAGTCCTTGTGTTGCACTCTTTTTTGGATCATGATAGGATGGTCTTTTTGTAAATCAAACACACACTAAGAGACGACCCTATTATTGATAATGGTTTCCAAAATTAATGTCAAATATTGAATGACATCATGATCAAAATATGCCATTATAACGTTGGTTGATATCGAAAGAGTCGTATTCTCTTACTAAAATTTTGTAACTTCTTAACTTACAACAATTAGGGTACCAGGAAATGAGAAACGTTTAATATCTGTTGTGTCGTGATGTTTTTTTAAAACGGTTGTATTCTTTGAAAATGAGTAGAAATAATTGGATCTTCATTGACAAACCTTAAATAATCTAATTCAACCACTTTCTAGGGTCAATTATCATAGTTTTCGATCTTTCTGTAATGATGAATTTCATGTAGTGTGTGCGACCATACCAACACAAAAGCACTGGATCTCATCAGAACTCCAAAGTTAAATGTGTTTGGGCGAGAGTAGTACTAAGATGGGTGACCTCTTGGGAAGTCCTTGTGTTGCACTCTTTTTTGGATCATGATAGGATGGTCTTTTTGTAAATCAAACACACACTAAGAGACGACCCTATTATTGATAATGGTTTCCAAAATTAATGTCAAATATTGAATGACATCATGATCAAAATATGCCATTATAACGTTGGTTGATATCGAAAGAGTCGTATTCTCTTACTAAAATTTTGTAACTTCTTAACCTACAACAATTAGGGTACTAGGAAATGAGAAACGTTTAATATCTGTTGTGTCGTGATGTTTTTTTAAAACGGTTGTATTCTTTGAAAATGAGTAGAAATAATTGGATCTTCATTGACAAACCTTAAATAATCTAATTCAACAACTTTCTAGTGTCAATTACCATACTTTTCGATCTTTTTGTAATGATGAATTTAATATTGTGTGTTCGACCATACCGATACAAAAACGCTGGATCTCATTAGAACTCCAAAGTTAAATGTGTTTGGGCAAGAGTAGTACTAAGATGGCTGACCTCTTGGGAAGTCCTTGTGTTGCACTCTTTTTTGCATCATGGTAGGATGGTCTTTTTGTAAATCAAACACACACTAAGAGACGACCCTATTGTTGATAATTGTTTCCAAAATTAATGTCAAATATTAAATGACATCATGATCAAAATGTGTCATTATAACGTTGGTTGATATCGAAAGGGTCGTATTCTCTTACTAAAATTTTGTAACTTCTTAAATTCCAACAATTAGGGTACCAGGAAATGAGAAACGTTTAATATCCGTTGTGTCGTGATGTTTTTTTAAAAGAGTTGTATTCTTTGAAAATGAGTTGAAATAATTGGATCTTCATTGACAAACCTGAAATAATCTAATTCAACAAGTTTCTAGTGTCATTTATCATAGTTTTCGATCTTTCTGTAATGATGAATTTCATATTGTGTGTGCGACAATACCAACACAAAAGCACTGGATCTCATCCAAACTCCAAAGTTAAATGTGTTTGGGAGAGAGTAGTATTAAGAAGGGTGACCTCTTAGGAAGTCCTTGTGTTGCACTCTTTTTTACATCATGGTAGGATGGTCTTTTTGTAAATCAAACACACTAAGAGACGACCCTATCATAGATAATGGTTTCCAAAATTAATGTCAAATATTAAATGACATCATGATCAAAATATGCCCTTATAATGTTGGTTGATATCGAAAGAGTCGTATTCTCTTACTAAAATTTTGTAACTTCTTAACTTACAACAATTAGGGTACTAGGAAATGAGAAACGTTTAATATCTGTTGTGTCGTGATGTCTTTTTAAAAGGGTTGTATTCTTTGAAAATTAGTTGAAATAATTGGATCTTCATTGACAAACCTTAAATAATCTAATTCAACAACTTTCTAGTGTCAATTATCATAGTTTTCGATCTTTCTGTAATGATGAATTTCATGTAGTGTGTGCGACCATACCAACACAAAAGCGCTGGATCTCATCAGAACTCCAAAGTTAAATGTGTTTGGGCGAGTGTAGTACTAAGATGGGTGACCTCTTGGGAAGTCCTTGTGTTGCACTCTTTTTTGGATCATGATAGGATGGTCTTTTTGTAAATCAAACACACACTAAGAGACGACCCTATTATTGATAATGGTTTCCAAAATTAATGTCAAATATTGAATGACATCATGATCAAAATATGCCATTATAACGTTGGTTGATATCGAAAGAGTCGTATTCTCTTACTAAAATTTTGTAACTTCTTAACTTACAACAATTAGGGTACCAGGAAATGAGAAACGTTTAATATCTGTTGTGTCGTGATGTTTTTTTAAAACGGTTGTATTCTTTGAAAATGAGTAGAAATAATTGGATCTTCATTGACAAACCTTAAATAATCTAATTCAACCACTTTCTAGGGTCAATTATCATAGTTTTCGATCTTTCTGTAATGATGAATTTCATGTTGTGTGTGCGACCATACCAATACAAAAGCACTGGATCTCATCAGAACTCCAAAGTTAAATGTGTTTGGGCGAGAGTAGTACTAAGATGGGTGACCTCTTGGGAAGTCCTTGTGTTGCACTCTTTTTTGGATCATGATAGGATGGTCTTTTTGTAAATCAAACACACACTAAGAGACGACCCTATTATTGATAATGGTTTCCAAAATTAATGTCAAATATTGAATGACATCATGATCAAAATATGCCATTATAACGTTGGTTGATATCGAAAGAGTCGTATTCTCTTACTAAAATTTTGTAACTTCTTAACCTACAACAATTAGGGTACTAGGAAATGAGAAACGTTTAATATCTGTTGTGTCGTGATGTTTTTTTAAAACGGTTGTATTCTTTGAAAATGAGTAGAAATAATTGGATCTTCATTGACAAACCTTAAATAATCTAATTCAACAACTTTCTAGTGTCAATTACCATACTTTTCGATCTTTTTGTAATGATGAATTTAATACTGTGTGTTCGACCATACCGATACAAAAACGCTGGATCTCATTAGAACTCCAAAGTTAAATGTGTTTGGGCAAGAGTAGTACTAAGATGGCTGACCTCTTGGGAAGTCCTTGTGTTGCACTCTTTTTTGCATCATGGTAGGATGGTCTTTTTGTAAATCAAACACACACTAAGAGACGACCCTATTGTTGATAATTGTTTCCAAAATTAATGTCAAATATTAAATGACATCATGATCAAAATGTGTCATTATAACGTTGGTTGATATCGAAAGGGTCGTATTCTCTTACTAAAATTTTGTAACTTCTTAAATTCCAACAATTAGGGTACCAGGAAATGAGAAACGTTTAATATCCGTTGTGTCGTGATGTTTTTTTAAAAGAGTTGTATTCTTTGAAAATGAGTTGAAATAATTGGATCTTCATTGACAAACCTGAAATAATCTAATTCAACAAGTTTCTAGTGTCATTTATCATAGTTTTCGATCTTTCTGTAATGATGAATTTCATATTGTGTGTGCGACAATACCAACACAAAAGCACTGGATCTCATCCAAACTCCAAAGTTAAATGTGTTTGGGAGAGAGTAGTATTAAGAAGGGTGACCTCTTAGGAAGTCCTTGTGTTGCACTCTTTTTTACATCATGGTAGGATGGTCTTTTTGTAAATCAAACACACTAAGAGACGACCCTATCATAGATAATGGTTTCCAAAATTAATGTCAAATATTAAATGACATCATGATCAAAATATGCCCTTATAACGTTGGTTGATATCGAAAGAGTCGTATTCTCTTACTAAAATTTTGTAACTTCTTAACTTACAACAATTAGGGTACTAGGAAATGAGAAACGTTTAATATCTGTTGTGTCGTGATGTTTTTTTAAAAGGGTTGTATTCTTTGAAAATTAGTTGAAATAATTGGATCTTCATTGACAAACCTTAAATAATCTAATTCAACAACTTTCTAGTGTCAATTATCATAGTTTTCGATCTTTCTGTAATGATGAATTTCATGTAGTGTGTGCGACCATAACAACACAAAAGCGCTGGATCTCATCAGAACTCCAAAGTTAAATGTGTTTGGGCGAGTGTAGTACTAAGATGGGTGACCTCTTGGGAAGTCCTTGTGTTGCACTCTTTTTTGGATCATGATAGGATGGTCTTTTTGTAAATCAAACACACACTAAGAGACGACCCTATTATTGATAATGGTTTCCAAAATTAATGTCAAATATTGAATGACATCATGATCAAAATATGCCATTATAACGTTGGTTGATATCGAAAGAGTCGTATTCTCTTACTAGAATTTTGTAACTTCTTAACTTACAACAATTAGGGTACCAGGAAATGAGAAACGTTTAATATCTGTTGTGTCGTGATGTTTTTTTAAAACGGTTGTATTCTTTGAAAATGAGTAGAAATAATTGGATCTTCATTGACAAACCTTAAATAATCTAATTCAACCACTTTCTAGGGTCAATTATCATAGTTTTCGATCTTTCTGTAATGATGAATTTCATGTTGTGTGTGCGACCATACCAATACAAAAGCACTGGATCTCATCAGAACTCCAAAGTTAAATGTGTTTGGGTGAGAGTAGTACTAAGATGGGTGACCTCTTGGGAAGTCCTTGTGTTGCACTCTTTTTTGGATCATGATAGGATGGTCTTTTTGTAAATCAAACACACACTAAGAGACGACCCTATTATTGATAATGGTTTCCAAAATTAATGTCAAATATTGAATGACATCATGATCAAAATATGCCATTATAACGTTGGTTGATATCGAAAGAGTCGTATTCTCTTACTAAAATTTTGTAACTTCTTAACCTACAACAATTAGGGTACTAGGAAATGAGAAACGTTTAATATCTGTTGTGTCGTGATGTTTTTTTAAAACGGTTGTATTCTTTGAAAATGAGTAGAAATAATTGGATCTTCATTGACAAACCTTAAATAATCTAATTCAACAACTTTCTAGTGTCAATTACCATACTTTTCGATCTTTTTGTAATGATGAATTTAATATTGTGTGTTCGACCATACCGATACAAAAACGCTGGATCTCATTAGAACTCCAAAGTTAAATGTGTTTGGGCAAGAGTAGTACTAAGATGGCTGACCTCTTGGGAAGTCCTTGTGTTGCACTCTTTTTTGCATCATGGTAGGATGGTCTTTTTGTAAATCAAACACACACTAAGAGACGACCCTATTGTTGATAATTGTTTCCAAAATTAATGTCAAATATTAAATGACATCATGATCAAAATGTGTCATTATAACGTTGGTTGATATCGAAAGGGTCGTATTCTCTTACTAAAATTTTGTAACTTCTTAAATTCCAACAATTAGGGTACTAGGAAATGAGAAACGTTTAATATCCGTTGTGTCGTGATGTTTTTTTAAAAGAGTTGTATTCTTTGAAAATGAGTTGAAATAATTGGATCTTCATTGACAAACCTGAAATAATCTAATTCAACAAGTTTCTAGTGTCATTTATCATAGTTTTCGATCTTTCTGTAATGATGAATTTCATATTGTGTGTGCGACAATACCAACACAAAAGCACTGGATCTCATCCAAACTCCAAAGTTAAATGTGTTTGGGAGAGAGTAGTATTAAGAAGGGTGACCTCTTAGGAAGTCCTTGTGTTGCACTCTTTTTTACATCATGGTAGGATGGTCTTTTTGTAAATCAAACACACTAAGAGACGACCCTATCATAGATAATGGTTTCCAAAATTAATGTCAAATATTAAATGACATCATGATCAAAATATGCCCTTATAACGTTGGTTGATATCGAAAGAGTCGTATTCTCTTACTAAAATTTTGTAACTTCTTAACTTACAACAATTAGGGTACTAGGAAATGAGAAACGTTTAATATCTGTTGTGTCGTGATGTTTTTTTAAAAGGGTTGTATTCTTTGAAAATTAGTTGAAATAATTGGATCTTCATTGACAAACCTTAAATAATCTAATTCAACAACTTTCTAGTGTCAATTATCATAGTTTTCGATCTTTCTGTAATGATGAATTTCATGTAGTGTGTGCGACCATACCAACACAAAAGCGCTGGATCTCATCAGAACTCCAAAGTTAAATGTGTTTGGGCGAGTGTAGTACTAAGATGGGTGACCTCTTGGGAAGTCCTTGTGTTGCACTCTTTTTTGGATCATGATAGGATGGTCTTTTTGTAAATCAAACACACACTAAGAGACGACCCTATTATTGATAATGGTTTCCAAAATTAATGTCAAATATTGAATGACATCATGATCAAAATATGCCATTATAACGTTGGTTGATATCGAAAGAGTCGTATTCTCTTACTAAAATTTTGTAACTTCTTAACTTACAACAATTAGGGTACCAGGAAATGAGAAACGTTTAATATCTGTTGTGTCGTGATGTCTTTTTAAAACGGTTGTATTCTTTGAAAATGAGTAGAAATAATTGGATCTTCATTGACAAACCTTAAATAATCTAATTCAACCACTTTCTAGTGTCAATTATCATAGTTTTCGATCTTTCTGTAATGATGAATTTCATGTTGTGTGTGCGACCATACCAACACAAAAGCACTGGATCTCATCAGAACTCCAAAGTTAAATGTGTTTGGGCGAGAGTAGTACTAAGATGGGTGACCTCTTGGGAAGTCCTTGTGTTGCACTCTTTTTTGGATCATGATAGGATGGTCTTTTTGTAAATCAAACACACACTAAGAGACGACCCTATTATTGATAATGGTTTCCAAAATTAATGTCAAATATTGAATGACATCATGATCAAAATATGCCATTATAACGTTGGTTGATATCGAAAGAGTCGTATTCTCTTACTAAAATTTTGTAACTTCTTAACCTACAACAATTAGGGTACTAGGAAATGAGAAACGTTTAATATCTGTTGTGTCGTGATGTTTTTTTAAAACGGTTGTATTCTTTGAAAATGAGTAGAAATAATTGGATCTTCATTGACAAACCTTAAATAATCTAATTCAACAACTTTCTAGTGTCAATTACCATACTTTTCGATCTTTTTGTAATGATGAATTTAATATTGTGTGTTCGACCATACCGATACAAAAACGCTGGATCTCATTAGAACTCCAAAGTTAAATGTGTTTGGGCAAGAGTAGTACTAAGATGGCTGACCTCTTGGGAAGTCCTTGTGTTGCACTCTTTTTTGCATCATGGTAGGATGGTCTTTTTGTAAATCAAACACACACTAAGAGACGACCCTATTGTTGATAATTATTTCCAAAATTAATGTCAAATATTAAATGACATCATGATCAAAATGTGTCATTATAACGTTCGTTGATATCGAAAGGGTCGTATTCTCTTACTAAAATTTTGTAACTTCTTAAATTCCAACAATTAGGGTACCAGGAAATGAGAAACGTTTAATATCCGTTGTGTCGTGATGTTTTTTTAAAAGAGTTGTATTCTTTGAAAATGAGTTGAAATAATTGGATCTTCATTGACAAACCTGAAATAATCTAATTCAACAAGTTTCTAGTGTCAATTATCATAGTTTTCAATCTTTCTGTAATGATGAATTTCATGTTGTGTGTGCGACCATACCAACACAAAAGCACTGGATCTCATCAGAACTCCAAAGTTAAATGTGTTTGGGCGAGAGTAGTACTAAGATGGGTGACCTCTTAGGAAGTCCTTATGTTGCACTCTTTTTTGCATCATGATAGGATGGTCTTTTTGTAAATGAAAAACACACTAAGAGACGACCCTATTATTGATAATGGTTTCCAAAATTAATGTCAAATATTAAATGACATCATGATCAAAATGTGCCATTATAACGTTGGTTGATATCGAAAGGGTCGTATTCTCTTACTAAAATTTTGTAACTTCTTAAATTCCAATAATTAGGGTACTAGGAAATGAGAAACGTTTAATATCCGTTGTGTCGTGATGTTTTTTTAAAAGAGTTGTGTTCTTTGAAAATGAGTTGAAATAATTGGATCTTCATTGACAAACCTGAAATAATCTAATTGAACAAGTTTCTAGTGTCATTTATCATAGTTTTCGATCTTTCTGTAATGATGAATTTCATATTATGTGTGCGACAATACCAACACAAAAGCACTAGATCTCATCCAAACTCCAAAGTTAAATGTGTTTGGGAGAGAGTAGTATTAAGATGGGTGACCTCTTAGGAAGTCCTTGTGTTGCACTGTTTTTTACATCATGGTAGGATGGTCTTTTTGTAAATCAAACACACACTAAGAGACGACCCTATCATAGATAATGTTTTCCAAAATTAATGTCAAATATTGAATGACATCATGATCAAACTATGCCATTATAACGTTGGTTGATATCGAAAGAGTCGTATTCTCCTACTAAAATTTTGTAACTTCTTAACTTACAACAATTAGGGTACTAGGAAATGAGAAACGTTTAATATCTGTTGTGTCGTGATGTTTTTTTAAAAGGGTTGTATTCTTTGAAAATTAGTTGAAATAATTGGATCTTCATTGACAAACCTTAAATAATCTAATTCAACAACTTTCTAGTGTCAATTATCATAGTTTTCGATCTTTCTGTAATGATGAATTTCATGTTGTGTGTGCGACCATACCAACACAAAAGCACTGGATTTCATCAGAACTCCAAAGTTAAATGTGTTTGGGCGAGAGAAGTACTAAGATGGGTGACCTCTTGGGAACTCCTTGTGTTGCACTCTTTTTTGCATCATGATAGGATGGTCCTTTTGTAAATCAAACACACACTAAGAGACGACCCTATTATTGATAATGGTTTCCAAAATTAATGTCAAATATTGAATGACATCATGATCAAAATATGCTATTATAACGTTGGTTGATATCGAAAGAGTCGTATTCTCTTACTAAAATTTTGTAACTTCTTAACTTACAACAATTAGGGTACCAGGAAATGAGAAACGTTTAATACCTGTTGTGTCGTGATGTTTTTTTAAAACGGTTGTATTCTTTGAAAATGAGTTGAAATAATTAGATCTACATTGACAATCCTTAAATAATCTAATTCAACCACTTTCTCGTGTCAATTATCATAGTTTTCGATCTTTCTGTAATGATGAATTTCATGTAGTTTGTGCGACCATACCAACACAAAAGCACTGGATCTCATCAGAACTCCAAAGTTAAATGTTTTTGGGCGAGAGTAGTACTAAGATGGGTGACCTCTGGGGAAGTCCTTGTGTTGCACTCTTTTTTGCATCATGGTAGGATGGTCTTTTTGTAAATCAAACACACACTAAGAGACGACCCTATTGTTGATAATGGTTTCCAAAATTAATGTCAAATATTAAATGACATCATGATCAAAATGTGCCATTATAACGTTGGTTGATATCGAAAGGGTCGTATTCTCTTACTAAAATTTTGTAACTTCTTAAATTCCAATAATTAGGGTACTAGGAAATGAGAAACGTTTAATATCCGTTGTGTCGTGATGTTTTTTTAAAAGAGTTGTATTCTTTGAAAATGAGTTGAAATAATTGGATCTTCATTCACAAACCTGAAATAATCTAATTCAACAAGTTTCTAGTGTCATTTATCATAGTTTTCGATCTTTCTGTAATGATGAATTTCATATTGTGTGTGCGACGATACCAACACAAAAGCACTAGAACTCATCCAAACTCCAAAGTTAAATGTGTTTGGGTGAGAGTAGTATTAAGATGGGTGACCTCTTGGGAAGTCCTTGTGTTGCACTCTTTTTTACATCATGGTAGGATGGTCTTTTTGTAAATCAAACACACTAAGAGACGACCCTATTATAGATAATGGTTTCCAAAATTAATGTCAAATATTGAATGACATCATGATCAAAATGTGCCATTATAACGTTGGTTGATATCGAACGAGTCGTATTCTCTTACTAAAATTTTGTAACTTCTTAACTTACAACAATTAGGGTACCAGGAAATGAGAAACGTTTAATATCTGTTGTGTCGTGATGTTTTTTTAAAAGGGTTTTATTCTTTGAAAATGAGTTGAAATAATTGGATCTTCATTGACAAACCTTAAATAATCTAATTCAACAACTTTCTAGTGTCAATTATCATAGTTTTCGATCTTTCTGTAATGATGAATTTCATGTAGTGTGTGCGACCATACCAACACAAAAGCACTGGATCTCATCAAAATTCCAAAGTTAAATGTGTTTGGGCGAGAGTAGTACTAAGATGGGTGACCTCTTGGGAAGTCCTTGTGTTGCACTCTTTTTTGCATCATGATAGGATGGTCTTTTTGTAAATCAAAAACACACTAAGAGACGACCCTATTATTGATAATGGTGTCCAAAATTAATGTCAAATATTGAATGACATCATGATCAAAATGTGCCATTATAACGTTGGTTGATATCGAACGAGTCGTATTGTCTTACTGAAATTTTGTAACTTCTTAACTTACAACAATTAGGGTACTAGGAAATGAGAAACGTTTAATATCTGTTGTGTCGTGATGTTTTATTAAAAGGGTTGTATTCTTTGAAAATGAGTTGAAATAATTGGATCTTCATTGACAAACCTTAAATAATCTAATTCAACAACTTTCTAGTGTCAATTATCATAGTTTTCGATCTTTCTGTAATGATGAATTTCATGTTGTGTGTGCGACCATACCAACACAAAAGCACTGGATCTCATCAGAAGTCCAAAGTTAAAGGTGTTTGGGCGAGAGTAGTACTAAGATGGGTGACCTCTTAGGAAGTCCTTATGTTGCACTCTTTTTTGCATCATGATGGGATGGTCTTTTTGTAAATGAAAAACACACTAAGAGACGACCCTATTATTGATAATGGTTTCCAAAATTAATGTCAAATATTGAATGACATCATGATCAAAATGTGCCATTATAACGTTGGTTGATATCAAACGAGTCGTATTCTCTTACAAAAAATTTTTAACTTCTTAACTTCCAACAATTAGGGTACTAGGAGATGAGAAACGTTTAATATATGTTGTGTCGTGATGTTTTTTTAAAAGGGTTGTATTCTTTGAAAATGAGTTAAAATAATTGGATCTTCATTGACAAACCTTAAATAATCTAATTCAACAACTTTCTAGTGTCAATTATCATAGTTTTCGATCTTTCTGTAATGATGAATTTCATGTTGTGTGTGCGACCATACCAACACAAAAGCACTGGATCTCATCAGAACTTCAAAGTTAAATGTGTTTGGGCGAGAGTAGTACTAAGATGGGTGACCTCTTAGGAAGTCCTTATGTTGCACTCTTTTTTGCATCATGATAGGATGGTCTTTTTGTAAATGAAAAACACACTAAGAGACGACCCTATTATTGATAATGGTTTCCAAAATTAATGTCAAATATTAAATGACATCATGATCAAAATGTGCCATTATAACGTTGGTTGATATCGAAAGGGTCGTATTCTCTTACTAAAATTTTGTAACTTCTTAAATTCCAATAATTAGGGTACTAGGAAATGAGAAACGTTTAATATCCGTTGTGTCGTGATGTTTTTTTAAAAGAGTTGTGTTCTTTGAAAATGAGTTGAAATAATTGGATCTTCATTGACAAACCTGAAATAATCTAATTCAACAAGTTTCTAGTGTCATTTATCATAGTTTTCGATATTTCTGTAATGATGAATTTCATATTGTGTGTGCGACAATACCAACACAAAAGCACTGGATCTCATCCAAACTCCAAAGTTAAATGTGTTTGGGAGAGAGTAGTATTAAGATGGGTGACCTCTTAGGAAGTCCTTGTGTTGCACTCCTTTTTACATCATGGTAGGATGGTCTTTTTGTAAATCAAACACACTAAGAGACGACCCTATCATAGATAATGGTTTCCAAAATTAATGTCAAATATTGAATGACATCATGATCAAAATATGCCATTATAACGTTTTTTGATATCGAAAGAGTCGTATTCTCCTACGAAAATTTTGTAACTTCTTAACTTACAACAATTAGGGTACCAGGAAATGAGAAACGTTTAATATCTGTTGTGTCGTGATGTTTTTTTAAAACAGTTGTATTCTTTGAAAATGAGTAGAAATAATAGGATCTTCATTGACAAACCTTAAATAATCTAATTCAACCACTTTCTAGTGTCAATTATCATAGTTTTCGATCTTTCTGTAATGATGAATTTCATCTTGTGTGTGCGACCATACCAACACAAAAGCACTGGATCTCATCAGAACTCCAAAGTTAAATGTGTTTGGGCGAGAGTAGTACTAAGATGGGTGACCTCTTGGGAAGTCCTTGTGTGGCACTCTTTTTTGTATCATGACAGGATGGTCTTTTTGTAAATCAAAAACACACTAAGACGACCCTATTATTGATAATGGTTTCCAAAATTAATGTCAAATATTGAATGACATCATGATCAAAATGTGCCACTATAACGTTGGTTGATATCGAAAGAGTTGTATTCTCTTACTAAAATTTTTTAACTTCTTAACTTCCAACAATTAGGGTACCAGGAGATGAGAAACGTTTAATATATGTTGTATCGTGATGTTTTTTTAAAAGGGTTGTATTCTTTGAAAATGAGTTGAAATAATTGGATCTTCATTGACAAACCTTAAATAATCTAATTCAACAACTTTCTAGTGTCAATTATCATAGTTTTCGATCTTTCTGTAATGATGAATTTCATGTTGTGTGTGCGACCATACCAACACAAAAGCATTGGATCTCATCAAAACTCCAAAGTTAATTGTGTTTGGGCGAGAGTAGTACTAAGATGGGTGACCTCTTGGGAAGTCCTTGTGTTGCACTCTTTTTTGCATCATGACAGGATGGTCTTTTTGTAAATCAAAAACACACTAAGACGACCCTATTATTGATAATGGTTTCCAAAATTAATGTCAAATATTGAATGACATCATGATCAAAATGTGCCACTATAACGTTGGTTGATATCGAAAGAGTTGTATTCTCTTACTAAAATTTTTTAACTTCTTAACTTCCAACAATTAGGGTACCAGGAGATGAGAAACGTTTAATATATGTTGTATCGTGATGTTTTTTTAAAAGGGTTGTATTCTTTGAAAATGAGTTGAAATAATTGGATCTTCATTGACAAACCTTAAATAATCTAATTCAACAAGTTTCTAGTGTCAATTATAATACTTTTTGATCTTTCTGTAATGATGAATTCAATATTGTGTTTGTGACCATACCGACACAAAAACACTGGATCTCATTAGAACTCCAAAGTTAAATGTGTTCAGGCGAGAGTAGTACTAAGATGGGTGACCTCTGGGGAAGTTCTTGTGTCGCACTCTTTTTTGCATCATGGTAGGATGGTCTTTTTGTAAATCAAACACACACTAAGAGACGACCCTAGTGTTGATAATGGTTTCCAAAATTAATGTCAAATATTAAATGACATCATGATCAAAATGTGCCATTATAACGTTGGTTGATATCGAAAGTGTTGTATTCTCTTACTAAAATTTTGTAACTTCTTAAATTCCAATAATTAGGGTACTAGGAAATGAGAAACGTTTAATATCCGTTGTGTCGTGATGTTTTTTTAAAAGAGTTGTATTCTTTGAAAATGAGTTGAAATAATTGGATCTTCATTGACAAACCTGAAATAATCTAATTCAACAAGTTTCTAGTGTCATTTATCATAGTTTTCGATCTTTCTGTAATGATGAATTTCATGTAGTGTGTGCGACCATACCAACACAAAAGCACTGGATCTCATCAAAACTCCAAAGTTAAATGTGTTTGGGCGAGAGTAGTACTAAGATGGGTGACCTCTTGGGAAGTCCTTGTGTTGCACTCTTTTTTGCATCATGATAGGATGGTCTTTTTGTAAATCAAAAACACACTAAGAGACGACCCTATTATTGATAATGGTGTCCAAAATTAATGTCAAATATTGAATGACATCATGATCAAAATGTGCCATTATAACGTTGGTTGATATCGAACGAGTCGTATTGTCTTACTAAAATTTTGTAACTTCTTAACTTACAACAACTAGGGTACTAGGAAATGAGAAACGTTTAATATCTGTTGTGTCGTGATGTTTTATTAAAAGGGTTGTATTCTTTGAAAATGAGTTGAAATAATTGGATCTTCATTGACAAACCTTAAATAATCTAATTCAACAACTTTCTAGTGTCAATTATCATAGTTTTCGATCTTTCTGTAATGATGAATTTCATGTTGTGTGTGCGACCATACCAACACAAAAGCACTGGATCTCATCAGAAGTCCAAAGTTAAAGGTGTTTGGGCGAGAGTAGTACTAAGATGGGTGACCTCTTAGGAAGTCCTTATGTTGCACTCTTTTTTGCATCATGATAGGATGGTCTTTTTGTAAATGAAAAACACACTAAGAGACGACCCTATTATTGATAATGGTTTCCAAAATTAATGTCAAATATTAAATGACATCATGATCAAAATGTGCCATTATAACGTTGGTTGATATCGAAAGGGTCGTATTCTCTTACTAAAATTTTGTAACTTCTTAAATTCCAATAATTAGGGTACTAGGAAATGAGAAACGTTTAATATCCGTTGTGTCGTGATGTTTTTTTAAAAGAGTTGTGTTCTTTGAAAATGAGTTGAAATAATTGGATCTTCATTGACAAACCTGAAATAATCTAATTCAACAAGTTTCTAGTGTCATTTATCATAGTTTTCGATCTTTCTGTAATGATGAATTTCATATTGTGTGTGCGACAATACCAACACAAAAGCACTGGATCTCATCCAAACTCCAAAGTTAAATGTGTTTGGGAGAGAGTAGTATTAAGATGGGTGACCTCTTAGGAAGTCCTTGTGTTGCACTCCTTTTTACATCATGGTAGGATGGTCTTTTTGTAAATCAAACACACTAAGAGACGACCCTATCATAGATAATGGTTTCCAAAATTAATGTCAAATATTGAATGACATCATGATCAAAATATGCCATTATAACGTTGGTTGATATCGAAAGAGTCGTATTCTCTTACTAAAATTTTGTAACTTCTTAACTTACAACAATTAGGGTACCAGGAAATGAGAAACGTTTAATATCTGTTGTGTCGTGATGTTTTTTTAAAACGGTTGTATTCTTTGAAAATGAGTAGAAATAATTGGATCTTCATTGACAAACCTTAAATAATCTAATTCAACCACTTTCTAGTGTCAATTATCATAGTTTTCGATCTTTCTGTAATGATGAATTTCATGTTGTGTGTGCGACCATACCAACACAAAAGCACTGGATCTCATCAGAACTCCAATGTTAAATGTGTTTGGGCGAGAGTAGTACTAAGATGGGTGACCTCTTGGGATGTCCTTGTGTTGCACTCTTTTTTGGATCATGATAGGATGGTCTTTTTGTAAATCAAACACACACTAAGAGACGACCCTATTATTGATAATTGTTTCCAAAATTAATGTCAAATATTGAATGACATCATGATCAAAATATGCCATTATAACGTTGGTTGATATCGAAAGAGTCGTATTCTCTTACTAAAATTTTGTAACTTCTTAACTTACAACAATTAGGGTACCAGGAAATGAGAAACGTTTAATATTTGTTGTGTCGTGATGTTTTTTTAAAACGGTTGTATTCTTTGAAAATGAGTAGAAATAATTGAATCTTCATTGACAAACCTTAAATAATCTAATTCAACCACTTTCTAGTGTCAATTATCATAGTTTTCGATCTTTCTGTAATGATGAATTTCATGTTGTGTGTGCGACCATACCAACACAAAAGCACTGGATCTCATCAGAACACCAAAGTTAAATGTGTTTGGGCGAGAGTAGTACTAAGATGGGTGACCTCTTGGGAAGTCCTTGTGTTGCACTCTTTTTTGCATCATGATAGGATGGTCTTTTTGTAAATCAAAAACACACTAAGACGACCCTATTATTGATAATGGTTTCCAAAATTAATGTCAAATATTGAATGACATCATGATCAAAATGTGCCATTATAACGTTGGTTGATATCGAAAGAGTCGTATTCTCTTACTAAATTTTTTTAACTTCTTAACTTCCAACAATTAGGGTACCAGGAGATGAGAAACGTTTAATATATGTTGTATCGTGATGTTTTTTTAAAAGGGTTGTATTCTTTGAAAATGAGTTGAAATAATTGGATCTTCATTGACAAACCTTAAATAATCTAATTCAACAACTTTCTAGTGTCAATTATCATAGTTTTCGATCTTTCTGTAATGATGAATTTCATGTTGTGTGTGCGACCATACCAACACAAAAGCACTGGATTTCATCAGAACTCCAAAGTTAAAGGTGTTTGGGTGAGAGTAGTACTAAGATGGGTGAACTCTTGGGAAGTCCTTGTGTTGCAATATTTTTTGCATCATGATAGGATGGTCTTTTTGTAAATCAAACACACTCTAAGAGACGACCCTATTATTGATAATGGTTTCCAAAATTAATGTCAAATATTGAATGACATCATGATCAAAATGTGCCATTATAACGTTGGTTCATATCGAAAGAGTCGTATTCTCTTACTAAAATTTTTTAACTTCTTAACTTCCAACAATTAGGGTACCAGGAAATGAGAAACGTTTAATGTATGTTGTGTCGTGATGTTTTTTAAAAGGGTTGTATTCTTTGAAAATGGGTTGAAATAATTGGATCTTCATTGACAAACCTTAAATAATCTAATTCAACAACTTTCTAGTGTCAATTATCATACTTTTCGATCTTTCTGTAATGATGAATTCAATATTATGTGTGCGACCATACCGACAGAAAAGCACTCGATCTCATTAGAACTCCAAAGTTAAATGTGTTTGGGCGAGAGTAGTACTAAGATGGCTGACCTCTTGGGAAGTCCTTGTGTTGCACTCTTTTTTGCATCATGGTAGGATGGTCTTTTTTGTAAATCAAAAACACACTTAGATACGACCCTATTGTTGATAATGGTTTTCAAAATTAATGTCAAATATTAAATGACATCATGATCAAAATGTGCCATTAAAACGTTGGTTGATATTGAAAGTGTCGTATTCTCTTACTAAAATTTTGTAACTTCTTAAATTCCAATAATTAGGGTACTAGGAAATGAGAAACGTTTAATATCCGTTGTGTCGTGATGTTTTTTTAAAAGAGTTGTATTCTTTGAAAATGAGTTGAAATAATTGGATCTTCATTGACAAACCTGAAATAATCTAATTCAACAAGTTTCTAGTGTCATTTATCATAGTTTTCGATCGTTCTGTAATGATGAATTTCATATTGTGTGTGCGACAATACCAACACAAAAGCACTAGATCTCATCCAAACTCCAAAGTTAAATGTGTTTGGGCGAGAGTAGTATTAAGATGGGTGACCTCTTGGGAAGTCCTTGTGTTGCACTCTTTTTTACATCATGGTAGGATGGTCTTTTTGTAAATCAAACACACTAAGAGACGACCCAATTATAGATAATGGTTTCCAAAATTAATGTCAAATATTGAATGACATCATGATCAAAATGTGCCATTATAACGTTGGTTGATATCGAACGAGTCGTATTCTCTTACTAAAATTTTGTAACTTCTTAACTTACAACAATTAGGGTACCAGGAAATGAGAAACGTTTAATATCTGTTGTGTCGTGATGTTTTTTTAAAAGGGTTGTATTCTTTGAAAATTAGTTGAAATAATTGGATCTTCATTGACAAACCTTAAATAATATAATTCAACTTTCTAGTGTCAATTATCATACTTTTCGATCTTTCTGTAATGATGAATTTCATGTAGTGTGTGCGACCATACCAACACAAAAGCACTGGATCTCATCAGAACTCCAAAGTTAAATGTGTTTGGGCGGGAGTGTTACTAAGATGGGTGACCTCTTGGGAAGTCCTTGTGTTGCACTCTTTTTTGCATCATGATAGGATGGTCTTTTTGTAAGTCAAACACACACTAAGAGATGACCCTATTATTGATAATGGTTTCCAAAATTAATGTCAAATATTGAATGACATCATGATCAAAATATGCCATTATAACGTTGGTTGATATCGAAAGAGTCGTATTCTCTTACTAAAATTTTGTAACTTCTTAACTTACAACAATTAGGGTACCAGGAAATGAGAAACGTTTAATATCTGTTGTGTCGTGATGTTTTTTTAAAACGGTTGTATTCTTTGAAAATGAGTAGAAATAATTGGATTTTCATTGACAAACCTTAAATAATCTAATTCAACAACTTTCTAGTGTCAATTATCATACTTTTCGATCTTTTTGTAATGATGAATTTAATATTGTGTGTGCGACCATACCGATACAAAAACGCTGGATCTCATTAGAACTCCAAAGTTAAATGTGTTTGGGCGAGAGTAGTACTAAGATGGCTGACCTCATGGGAAGTCCTTGTGTTGCACTCTTTTTTGCATCATGGTAGGATGGTCTTTTTGTAAATCAAAAACACACTAAGACGACCCTATTATTGATAATGGTTTCCAAAATTAATGTCAAATATTGAATGACATCATGATCAAAATGTGCCATTATAACGTTGGTTGATATTGAAAGAGTCGTATTCTCTTACTAAATTTTTTTAACTTCTTAACTTCCAACAATTAGGGTACCAGGAGATGAGAAACGTTTAATATATGTTGTATCGTGATGTTTTTTTAAAAGGGTTGTATTCTTTGAAAATGAGTTGAAATAATTGGATCTTCATTGACAAACCTTAAATAATCTAATTCAACAACTTTCTAGTGTCAATTATCATAGTTTTCGATCTTTCTGTAATGATGAATTTCATGTAGTGTGTGCGACCATACCAACACAAAAGCACTGGATCTCATCAAAACTCCAAAGTTAAATGTGTTTGGGCGAGAGTAGTACTAAGATGGGTGACCTCTTGGGAAGTTGTTGTGTTACACTCTTTTTTGGATCATGATAGGATGGTCTTTTTGTAAATCGAACACACACTAAGAGACGACCTTATTATTGATAATGGTTTCCAAAATTAATGTCAAATATTGAATGACATCATGATCAAAATATGCCATTATAACATTGGTTGATATCGAAAGAGTCGTATTCTCTTACTAGAATTTTGTAACTTCTTAACTTACAACAATTAGGGTACCAAGAAATGAGAAACGTTTAATATCTGTTGTGTCGTGATGTTTTTTTAAAACGGTTGTATTCTTTGAAAATGAGTAGAAATAATTGGATCTTCATTGACAAACCTTAAATAATCTAATTCAACCACTTTCTAGTGTCAATTATCATAGTTTTCGATCTTTCTGTAATGATGAATTTCATGTTGTGTGTGCGACCATACCAACACAAAAGCACTGGATCTCATCAGAACTCCAAAGTTAAATGTGTTTGGGCGAGAGTAGTACTAAGATGGGTGACCTCTTGGGAAGTCTTTTTGTTGCACTCTTTTTTGCATCATGGTAGGATTGTCTTTTTTTTAAATCAAACACACACTAAGATACGACCCTATTGTTGATAATGGTTTTCAAAATTAATGTCAAATATTAAATGACATCATGATCAAAATGTGCCATTAAAACGTTGGTTGATATCGAAAGTGTCGTATTCTCTTACGAAAATTTTGTAACTTCTTAACTTCCAATAATTAGGGTACTAGGAAATGAGAAACGTTTAATATCCGTTGTGTCGTGATGTTTTTTTAAAAGAGTTGTATTCTTTGAAAATGAGTCGAAATAATTGGATCTTCATTGACAAACCTTAAATAATCTAATTCAACAACTTTCTAGTGTCAATTATCATAGTTTTCGATCTTTCTGTAATGATGAATTTCATGTAGTGTGTGCGACCATACCAACACAAAAGCACTGGATCTCATCAGAACTCCAAAGTTAAATGTGTTTGTGCGAGAGTAGTACTAAGATGGGTGACCTCTTGGGAAGTACTTGTGTTACACTCTTTTTTGGATCATGATAGGATGGTCTTTTTGTAAATCAAACACACACTAAGAGACGACCCTATTATTGATAATGGTTTCCAAAATTAATGTCAAATATTGAATGACATCATGATCAAAATATGCCATTATAACGTTGGTTGATATCGAAAGAGTCGTATTCTCTTACTAAAATTTTGTAACTTCTTAACTTACAACAATTAGGGTACCAGGAAATGAGAAACGTTTAATATCTGTTGTGTCGTGATGTTTTTTTAAAACGGTTGTATTCTTTGAAAATGAGTAGAAATAATTGGATCTTCATTGACAAACCTTAAATAATCTAATTCAACAACTTTCTAGTGTCAATTATCATAGTTTTCGATCTTTCTGTAATGATGAATTTCATGTTGTGTGTGCGACCATACCAACACAAAAGCACTGGATCTCATCAGAACTCCAAAGTTAAAGGTGTTTGGGCGAGAGTAGTACTGAGATGGGTGACCTCTGGGGAAGTCCTTGTGTTGCACTCTTTTCTGCATCATGGTAGGATGGTCTTTTTGTAAATCAAACACACACTAAGAGACGACCCTATTGTTGATAATGGTTTCCATAATTAATGTCAAATATTAAATGACATCATGATCAAAATATGTCATTATAACGTTGGTTGATATCGAAAGGGTCGTATTCTCTTACTAAAATTTTGTAACTTCTTAAATTCCAATAATTAGGGTACTAGGAAATGAGAAACGTTTAATATCCGTTGTGTCGTGATGTTTTTTTAAAAGAGTTGTATTCTTTGAAAAAGAGTTGAAATAATTGGATCTTCATTGACAAACCTGAAATAATCTAATTGAACAAGTTTCTAGTGTCATTTATCATAGTTTTCGATCTTTCTGTAATGATGAATTTCATATTGTGTGTGCGACAATACCAACACAAAAGCACTAGATCTCATCCAAACTCCAAAGTTAAATGTGTTTGGGCGAGAGTAGTATTAAGATGGGTGACCTCTTGGGAAGTCCTTTTGTTGCACTCTTTTTTGCATCATGATAGGATGGTCTTTTTGTAAGTCAAACACACACTAAGAGACGACCCTATTATTGATAATGTTTTCCAAAATTAATGTCAAATATTGAATGACATCATGATCAAAATATGCCATTATAACGTTGGTTGATATCGAAAGAGTCGTATTCTCTTGCTAAAATTTTGTAACTTCTTAACTTACAACAATTAGGGTACCAGGAAATGAGAAACGTTTAATATCTGTTGTGTCGTGATGTTTTTTTAAAACGGTTGTATTCTTTGAAAATGAGTAGAAATAATTGGATCTTCATTGACAAACCTTAAATAATCTAATTCAACAACTTTCTAGTGTCAATTACCATACTTTTCGATCTTTTTGTAATGATGAATTTAATATTGTGTGTTCGACCATACCGATACAAAAACGCTGGATCTCATTAGAACTCCAAAGTTAAATGTGTTTGGGCGAGAGTAGTACTAAGATGGCTGACCTCTTGGGAAGTCCTTGTGTTGCACTCTTTTTTGCATCATGGTAGGATGGTCTTTTTGTAAATCAAACACACACTAAGAGACGACCCTATTGTTGATAATTGTTTCCAAAATTAATGTCAAATATTAAATGACATCATGATCAAAATGTGTCATTATAACGTTGGTTGATATCGAAAGGGTCGTGTTCTCTTACTAAAATTTTGTAACTTCTTAAATTCCAACAATTAGGGTACCAGGAAATGAGAAACGTTTAATATCCGTTGTGTCGTGATGTTTTTTAAAAAGAGTTGTATTCTTTGAAAATGAGTTGAAATAATTGGATCTTCATTGACAAACCTGAAATAATCTAATTCAACAAGTTTCTAGTGTCATTTATCATAGTTTTCGATCTTTCTGTAATGATGAATTTCATATTGTGTGTGCGACAATACCAACACAAAAGCACTGGATCTCATCCAAACTCCAAAGTTAAATGTGTTTGGGAGAGAGTAGTATTAAGATGGGTGACCTCTTAGGAAGTCCTTGTGTTGCACTCTTTTTTACATCATGGTAGGATGGTCTTTTTGTAAATCAAACACACTAAGAGACGACCCTATCATAGATAATGGTTTCCAAAATTAATGTCAAATATTGAATGACATCATGATCAAAATATGCCATTATAACGTTGGTTGATATCGAAAGAGTCGTATTCTCTTACTAAAATTTTGTAACTTCTTAACTTACAACAATTAGGGTACTAGGAAATGAGAAACGTTTAATATCTGTTGTGTCGTGATGTTTTTTTAAAAGGGTTGTATTCTTTGAAAATTAGTTGAAATAATTGGATCTTCATTGACAAACCTTAAATAATCTAATTCAACAACTTTCTAGTGTCAATTGTCATAGTTTTCGATCTTTCTGTAATGATGAATTTCATGTAGTGTGTGCGACCATACCAACACAAAAGCACTGGATCTCATCAGAACTCCAAAGTTAAATGTGTTTGGGCGAGAGTAGTACTAAGATGGGTGACCTCTTGGGAAGTCCTTGTGTTGCACTCTTTTTTGGATCATGATAGGATGGTCTTTTTGTAAATCAAACACACACTAAGAGACGACCCTATTATTGATAATGGTTTCCAAAATTAATGTCAAATATTGAATGACATAATGATCAAAATATGCCATTATAACGTTGGTTGATATCGAAAGAGTCGTATTCTCTTACTAAAATTTTGTAACTTCTTAACTTACAACAATTAGGGTACTAGGAAATGAGAAACGTTTAATATCTGTTGTGTCGTGATGTTTTTTTAAAAGGGTTGTATTCTTTGAAAATGAGTTGAAATAATTGGATCTTCATTGACAAACCTTAAATAATCTAATTCAACAACTTCCTAGTGTCAATTATCATAGTTTTCGATCTTTCTGTAATGATGAATTTAATATTGTGTGTGCGACCATACCGATACAAAAACGTTGGATCTCTTTAGAACTCCATAGTTAAATGTGTTTGGGCGAGAGTAGTACTAAGATGGGTGACCTCTTGGGAAGTCCTTGTGTTGCACTCTTTTTTGCATCATGGTAGGATGGTCTTTTTGTAAATCAAACACACACTAAGAGACGACCCTATTGTTGATAATTGTTTCCAAAATTAATGTCAAATATTAAATGACATCATGATCAAAATGTGACATTATAACGTCGGTTGATATCGAAAGGGTCGTATTCTCTTACTAAAATTTTGTAACTTCTTAAATTCTAACAATTAGGGTACAAGGAAATGAGAAACGTTTAATATCCGTTGTGTCGTGATGTTTTTTTAAAGGAGTTGTATTCTTTGAAAATGAGTTGAAATAATTGGATCTTCATTGACAAATCTGAAATAATCTAATTCAACAAGTTTCTAGTGTCAATTATCATAGTTTTCGATCTTTCTGTAATGATGAATTTCATATTGTGTGTGCGACCATACCAACACAAAAGCACTGGATCCCATCCAAACTCCAAAGTTAAATGTGTTTGGGCGAGAGTAGTATTAAGATGGGTGACCTCTTGAAAGTCCTTGTGTTGCACTCTTTTTTACATCATGGTAGGATGGTGTTTTTGTAAATCAAACACACACTAAGAGACGACCCAATTATAGATAATGGTTTCCAAAATTAATGTCAAATATTGAATGACATCATGAGCAAAATGTGCCATTATAACGTTGGTTGATATCGAAAGAGTCGTATTCTCTTACTAAAATTTTGTAACTTCTTAACTTACAACAATTAGGGTACTAGGAAATGAGAAACGTTTAATATCTGTTGTGTCGTGATGTTTTTTTAAAAGGGTTGTATTCTTTGAAAATGAGTTGAAATAATTGGATCTTCATTGACAAACCTTAAATAATCTAATTCAACAACTTCCTAGTGTCAATTATCATAGTTTTCGATCTTTCTGTAATGATGAATTTCATGTTGTGTGTGCGACCATACCAACACAAAAGCCCTGGATCTCATCAGAACTTTAAAGTTAAATGTTTTGGCGAGAGTAGTACTAAGATGGGTGACCTCTTAGGAAGTCCTTGTGTTGCACTCTTTTTTGCATTATGATAGGATGGTCCTTTTGTAAATCAAACACACACTAAGAGACAACCCTATTATTGATAATGGTTTCCAAAATTAATGTCAAATATTGAATGACATCATGATCAAAATGTGCCATTATAACGTTGGTTGATATCGAAAGAGTCGTATTCTCTTACTAAAATTTTTTAACTTCTTAACTTCCAACAATTAGGGTACCAGGAGATGAGAAACGTTTAATATATGTTGTGTCGTGATGTTTTTTTAAAAGGGTTGTATTCTTTGAAAATGAGTTGAAATAATTGGATCTTCATTGACAAACCTTAAATAATCTAATTCAACAACTTTCTAGTGTCAATTATCATAGTTTTCGATCTTTCTGTAATGATGAATTTCATGTTGTGTGTGCGACCATACCAACACAAAAGCACTGGATCTCATCAGAACTCCAAAGTTAAATGTGTTTGGGCGAAAGTAGTGCAAAGATGGGTGACCTCTTAGGAAGTCCTTATGTTGCACTCTTTTTTGCATTATGATAGGATGGTCATTTTGTAAATCAAAAACACACTAAGAGACGACCCTATTATTGATAATGGTTTCCAAAATTAATGTCAAATATTGAATGACATCATGATCAAAATGTGCCATTATAACGTTGGTTGATATCGAAAGAGTCGTATTCTCTTACTAAAATTTTTTAACTTCTTAACTTCCAACAATTAGGGTACCAGGAGATGAGAAACGTTTAATATATGTTGTGTCGTGATGTTTTTTTAAAAGGGTTGTATTCTTTGAAAATGAGTTGAAATAATTGGATCTTCATTGACAAACCTTAAATAATCTAATTCAACAACTTTCTAGTGTCAATTATCATAGTTTTCGATCTTTTTCTAATGATGAATTTCATGTAGTGTGTGCGACCATACCAACACAAAAGCACTAGATCTCATCAGAACTCCAAAGTTAAATTTGTTTGGGCGAGAGTAGTACTAAGACGGGTGACCTCTTGGGAAGTCCTTGTGTTGCACTCTTTTTTGCATCATGATAGGATGGTCTTTTTGTAAATCAAACACACACTAAGAGACGACCCTATTATTGATAATGGTTTCCAAAATTAATGTCAAATATTGAATGACATCATGATCAAAATGTGCCATTATAACGTTGGTTGATATCAAACGAGTCGTATTCTCTTACTAAAATTTTGTAACTTCTTAACTTACAACAATTAGGGTACTAGGAAATGAGAAACGTTTAATATCTGTTGTGTCGTGATGTTTTTTTAAAAGGGTTGTATTCTTTGAAAATGAGTTGAAATAATTGGATCTTCATTGACAAACCTTAAATAATCTAATTCAACAACTTTCTAGTGTCAATTATCATAGTTTTCGATCTTTCTATAATGATGAATTTCATATTGTGTGTGCGACCATACCAACACAAAAGCACTGGATCTCATCAGAACTCTAAAGTTAAATGTGTTTGGGCGAGAGTAGTACTAAGATGGGTGACCTCTTGGGAAGTCCTTGTGTTGCACTCTTTTTTGCATTATGATAGGATGGTCCTTTTGTAAATCAAACCCACACTAAGAGACAACCCTATTATTGATAATGGTTTCCAAAATTAATGTCAAATATTGAATGACATCATGATCAAAATGTGCCATTATAACGTTGGTTGATATCGAAACAGTCGTATTCTCTTACTAAAATTTTGTAACTTCTTAACTTACAACAATTAGGGTACCAGGAAATGAGAAACGTTTAATATCCGTTGTGTCGTGATGTTTTTTTAAAAGAGTTCTATTCTTTGAAAATGAGTTGAAATAATTAGATCTTCATTGACAAACCATAAATAATCTAATTCGACAAGTTTCTAGTGTCAATTATCATAGTTTTCGATCTTTCTGTAATGATGAATTTCATATTGTGTGTGCGACCATACCAACACAAAAGCACTGGATCTCATCAGAACTCCAAAGTTAAATGTGTTTGGGCGAGAGTAGTACTAAAATGGGTGACCTCTTGGGAAGTCCTTGTGTTGCACTCTTTTTTGCATCATGGTAGGATGATCTTTTTGTAAATCAAACACACACTAAGAGACGACCCTATTGTTGATAATGGTTTCCAAAATTAATGTCAAATATTAAATGACATCATGATCAAAATGTGCCATTATAACGTTGGTTGATATCGAAAGGGTTGTATTCTCTCACTAAAATTTTGTAACTTCTTAACTTCCAACAATTAGGGTACGAGGAAATGAGAAACGTTTAATATCCATTGTGTCGTGATGTTTTTTTAAAAGAGTTGTATTCTTTGAAAATGAGTTGAAATAGTTGGATCTTCATTGACAAACCTTAAATAATCTAATTCAACAAGTTTCTAGTGTCAATTATCATAGTTTTCGATCTTTCTGTAATGATGAATTCAATATTGTGTGTGCGACCATACCAACACAAAAGCACTGGATCTCATCAAAACTTCAAAGTTAAATGTGTTTGGGCGAGTGTAGTACTAAGATGGGTGACCTCTTGGGAAGTCCATGTGTTGCACTCCTTTTTGCATCATGGTAGGATGGTCTTTTTGTAAATCAAACACATACTAAGAGACGACCCTATTATTGATAATGGTTTCCAAAATTAATGTCAAATATTGAATGACATCATGATCAAAATGTGCCATTATAACGTTGGTTGATATCGAAAGAGTCGTATTCTCTTACTAAGATTTTGTAACTTCTTAACTTCCAACAATTTGGGTACCAGGAAATGAGAAACGTTTAATATCTGTTGTGTCGTGATGTTTTTTTAAAAGGGTTGTATTCTTTGAAAATGAGTTGAAATAATTGGATCTTCATTGACAAACCTTAAATAATCTAATTCAACAAGTTTCTAGTGTCAATTATCATAGTTTTCGATCTTTCTATAATGATGAATTGAATATTGTTTATGCAACCATATCAACACAAAAGCATTGGATCTCATCAGAACTCCAAAGTTAAATGTGTTTGGGCGAGAGTAGTACTAAGATGGGTGGCCTCTTGGGAAGTCCTTGTGTTGCACTCTTTTTTGCATCATGGTAGGATGGTCTTTTTGTAAATCAAACACACTCTAAGAGACGACCCTATTATTGATAATGGTTTCCAAAATTAATGTCAAATATTGAATGACATCATGATCAAAATGTGCCATTATAACGTTGGTTGATATCGAAAGAGTCGTATTGTCTTACTAAAATTTTGTAACTTCTTAACTTCCAACAATTAGGGTACCAGGAAATGAGAAACGTTTAATATCTGTTGTATCGTGATGTTTTTTTAAAAGGGTTGTATTCTTTGAAAATGAGTTGAAATAATTAGATCTTCATTGACAAACCGTAAATAATCTAATTCGACAAGTTTCTAGTGTCAATTATCATAGTTTTCGTTCTTTCTGTAACGATGAATTTCATATTGTGTGTGCGACCATACCAACACAAAAGCACTGGATCTCATCAGGACTCCAAAGTTAAATGTGTTTGGGTGAGAGTAGTACTAAGATGGGTGACCTCTTGGGAGGTCCTTGTGTTGCACTCCTTTTTGCATCATGGTAGGATGGTCTTTTGTAAATCAAACACACACTAAGAGACGACCCTATTACTGATAATGGTTTCCAAAATTAATGTCAAATATTGAATGACATAATGATCAAAATGTTCTATTATAACGGTGGTTGATATCGAAAAGTTTGTATTCTATTACTAAAATTTTGTAACATCTTAACTTACAACAATTAGAGTACGAGGAAATGAGAAACGTTTAATATCCGTTGTGTCGTGATGTTATTTTAAGAGAGTTGTAATCATTGCAAATGAGTTGAAATAATTGAATCTTCATTTACAAACTTTAAATAATCTAATTCAACAACATTCTAGTGTGAATTATCAATGTTTTCGATCTTTATGTAATGATAAATTTAGAAATGTGTGTGCGACCACACCAACACAAAAGCATTGGATCTCTCCAGAACTCTAAAGTTAAATGTGTTTGGGCGAGTGTAGTACTAGGATGGGTGACCTCTTGGAAAGTCCTTGTGTTGCACTCCTTTTTGCATCAGGCTAGGATGGTCTTTTTGTAAATCAAACACACATTAAGAGACGACCCTATTATTGATAATGGTTTCCAAAATTAATGTCAAATATTGAATGACATCATGATCAATATGTGCCATTATGACGTTGGTTGATATCGAAAGGGTCGTATTCTCTTACTAAAATTTTGTAACTTCTTAACTTCCAACAATTAGGGTACCAGGAAATGAGAAACGTTTAATATCCATTGTGTCGTGATGTTTTTCTAAAATAGTTGTATTCTTTGAAAATGAGTTGAAATAATTGGATCTTCATTGACAAACCTTAAATAATCTAATTCAAGAAGTTTCTAGTGTCAATTATCAAAGTTTTCGATCTTTCTATAATGTTGAATTCAATATTTTTTGTGCGACCATACCAACACAAAAGTACTGGATCTCATCAGAACTCCAAAGTTAAATGTGTTTGGGCGAGAGTAGTATTAAGAAGGGTGAGCTCTTGGGAAGTCCTTGTGTTGCACTCTTTTTTGCATCATGGTAGGATGGTCTTTTTGTAAATCAAACACACACTAAGAGATGACCCTATTATTGATAATGGTTTCCAAAATTAATGTCATATATTGAATGACATCATGATCAAAATGTGCCATTATTACGTTGGTTGATATCGAAAGGGTCGTATTCTCTTACTAAAATTTTGTAACTTCTTAACTTCCATCAATTAGGGTACCAGGAAATGAGAAACGTTTAATATCCGTTTTGTCGTGATGTTATTTTAAGAGAGTTGTAATCGTTGCAAATGAGTTGAAATAATTGTATCTTCATTGACAAACCTTAAATAATCTAATTCAACAAGTTTCTAGTGTCAATTATCATAGTTTTCGATCTTTCTGTAATGATGAATTTAATATTGCGAGTGTGACCATACCAACACAAAAGCATTGGATCTCATTAGAACTCCAAAGATAAATGTGTTTGGGCGAGAGTAGTACTAAGATGGGTGACCTCTTGGGAAGTCATTGTGTTGCACTCGTTTTTGCATCATGGTAGGATGGTCTTTTTGTAAATGAAACACACACTAATAGACAACCCTATTATTGATAATGGTTTCCAAAATTAATGTCAAATATTGAATGACATCATGATCAAAATGAGCCATTATAACGTTGGTTGATATCGAAAGGGTCTTATTCTCTTACTAAAATTTTGTAAATTCTTAATTTCCAATAATTAAGGTACCATGAAATGCGAAACGTTTAATATCCGTTGTGTCGTGATGTTTTTTTAAAAGAGTTGTAATCTTTGAAAATGAGTTGAAATAATGGGATCTTCATTGACATACCTTAAATAATCTAATTCAACAAGTTTCAAGTGTCAATTCTCATAGTTTTCGATCTTTCTATAATGATGAATTCAATATTATGTGTGCGACCATACCAACAAAAAAACACTATATCTCATTAGAACTCCAAGGTTAAATGTTTTTGGTCGAGAGTAGTATTAAGATGGGTGACCTCTTGGGAAGTCTTTGAGGTGCACTCGTTTTTCCATCATGGTAGGGAGGCCTTTTAGTAAATCAAACACTCACTAAGAGACCTCTTGGGAAGTCTTTGAGGTGCACTCGTTTTTGCATCATGGTAGGGAGGCCTTTTAGTAAATCAAACACTCACTAAGAGACGACCCTGTTATTGATAATGGTTTCCAAAATTAATGTCATATATTGAATGACATAATGATCAAAATGTTCCATTATAACGGTGGTTGATATCGAAAGGGTTGTATTCTATTACTAAAATTTTGTAACAACTTAACCTACAACAATTAGAGTACTAGGAAATGAGAAACGTTTAATATCCGTTGTGTCGTGATGTTATTTTCAGAGAGTTGTAATCGTTGCAAATGAGTTGAAATAATTGGATCTTCATTTACAAACTTTAAATAATCTAATTCAACAACTTTCTAGTGTGAATTATCAATGTTTTTGATCTTTCTATAATGATAAATTTAAAAATGTTTTTGCGACCATACCAACACAAAAGCATTGGATCTCATCAGAACTCCAAAGTTAAATGTGCTTGGCCGAGAGTAGTACTAAGATGGGTGACCTCTTGGGAAGTCCTTGTGTTGCACTCTTTTTTGCATCATGGTAGGATGATCTTTTTGTAAATCAAGCACACAGTAAGAGACGACCCTATTATTGACAATGGTTTCCAAAATTAATGTCATATATTGAACGACACAATGATCAAAATGTTCCATTATAAAGGTGGTTGATATCGAAAGGGCTGTATTCTATTACTAAAATTTTGTAACATCTTAACTTACAACAATTAGAGTACTAGGAAATGAGAAACGTTTGATATCCGTTGCGTCGTGATGTTATTTTAAGAGGGTTGTAATCATTGCAAATGAGTTGAAATAATTGGATCTTCATTTACAAACTTCAAATAATCTAATTCAACAACTTTCTAGTGTGAATAATCAATGTTTTCGATCTTTCTATAATGATAAATTTCAAAATGTGTGTGCGACCATACCAACACAAAAGCACTGGATCTCATCAGAACTTCAAAGTTAAAGGTGTTTGGGTGAGAGTAGCACTAAGATGGGTGACCTCTTGGGAAGTCCTTGTGTTGCACTCTTTTTTGCATCATGGTAGGATGGTCTTTTTTTAAATCAAACACACACTAAGAGACGACCGTATTATTGATAACGGTTTCCAAAATTAATGTCAAATATTAAATGACATCATGATCAAAATGTGCCATTATAACGTTGGTTGATATCGAAAGGGTCGTATTCTCTTACTAAAATTTTGTAACTTCTTAACTTCCAACAATTAGGGTACTAGGAAATGAGAAACGTTTAATATCCGTTGTGTCGTGATGTTTTTTTAAAAGAGTTGTATTCTTTGAAAATGAGTTGAAATAATTGGATCTTCATTGACAAACCTTAAATAATCTAATTCAACAAGTTTCTAGTGTCAATTATCATAGTTTTCGATCTTTCTATAATGATGAATTCAATATTATATGTGCGACCATATCAACACAAAAGCACTGGATCTTAGCAGAACTCTAAAGTTAA
Source organism: Cymodocea nodosa (assembly GCA_036874045.1). Lineage (NCBI taxonomy): Eukaryota > Viridiplantae > Streptophyta > Magnoliopsida > Alismatales > Cymodoceaceae > Cymodocea > Cymodocea nodosa. The sequence goes on from CM072335.1 coordinate 10,617,139, forward strand.
ACGTGTTTGGCGAGAGTAGTACTAAGATGGGTGACTTCTTGGGAAGTCTTTGCGTTGCGCATCTTTATGCATCATGGTAGGATGGTCTTTTTGTAAATCAAACACACACTAAGAGACGACCCTATTATTCACAATGGTTTCCAAAATTAATGTCATATATTGAATGACATAATGATCAAAATGTTCCATTATAATGGTGGTTGATATCGAAACAGTTGTATTCTATTACTAAAATTTTGTAACATCTTAACTTACAACAATTAGAGTAATAGGAAATGAGAAACGTTTAATATCCGTTGTGTCGTGATGTTATTTTAAGAGAGTTGTAATCATTGCAATTGAGTTGAAATAATTGGATCTTCATTTACAAACTTTAAATAATCTAATTCAACAACTTTCTAGTGTGAATAATCAATGTTTTCGATCTTTCTGTTATGATAAATTTCGAAATGTGTGTGGGACCATACCAACACAAAGGCACTGGATCTCGTCAGAACTCCAAAGTTAAAGGTGTTTGGGCGAGAGTAGTACTAAGATGGGTCACCTCTTGGGAAGTCCTTGTGTTGCACTCTTTTTTGCATCATGTTAGGATGGTCTTTTTGTGAATCAAACATACACTAAGAGACGACCCTATTATTGATAACGGTTTCCAAAATTAATGTCATATATTGAATGACATAATCTTCAAAATGTTCCATTATAACGGTGGTTGATATCGAAAGGTTTGTATTCTATTACTAAAATTTTGTAACATCTTAACTTACAAAAATTAGAGTACCAGGAAATGAGAAACGTTTAATATCCAATGTGTCGTGATGTTATTTTAAGAGAGTTGTAATCATTGCAAATGAGTTGAAATAATTGAATCTTCATTTACAAACTTTAAATAATCTAATTCAACAACTTTCTAGTGTGAATTATCAATGTTTTCGATCTTTCTGTAATGATAAATTTAAAAATGTGTGTGGGACCAAACCAACCCAAAAGCATTGGATCTCACTAGAACTCCAAAGTTAAATGTGTTTGGGCGAGAGTAGTACTAAGATGGGTGACCTCTTGAGAAGTCCTTGCGTTGCACATCTTTATGCATCATGGTAGGATGGTCTTTTTGTAAATCAAACACACACTAAGAGACGACCCTATTATTCACAATGGTTTCCAAAATTAATGTCAAATATTGAATGACATCATGATCAAAATGTGCCATTATAACGTTGGTTGATATCGAAAGGGTCGTATTCTCTTACTAAAATTTTGTAACTTCTTAACTTCCATCAATTAGGGTACTAGGAAATGAGAAACGCTTAATATCCGTTGTGTCGTGATGTTTTTTTAAAAGAGTTGTATTCTTTGAAAATGAGTTGAAATAATTGGATCTTCAATGACAAACCTTAAATAATCAAATTCAACATGTTTCTAGTGTCAATTATCATAGTTTTCGTTCTTTCTGTAATGATGAATTTAATATTGAGTGTGGGACCATACCAACACAAAAGCACTAGATCTCATCTGAACTCCAAAGTTAATTGTGTTTTGGGGAGAGTAGTACTAAGACGGGTGACCTCTTGGGAAGTCCTTGTGTTGCATTTCTTTTTGCATCATGGTAGGATGGTCTTTTTGTAAATCAAACACACACTAAGAGACGACCCTATTATTGACAATGGTTTCCAAAATTAATGTCAAATATTGAATGACATCATGATCAAAATGTGCCCTTATAACGTTGGTTGATATCGAAAGGGTCGTATTCTCTTACTAAAATTTTGTAACTTCTTAACTTCCATAAATTAGGGTACTAGGAAATGAGAAACGTTTAATATCCGTTGTGTCGTGATGTTTTTTTAAAAGAGTTGTAATCTTTGAAAATGAGTTGAAATAATTGGATCTTCAATGACAAACCTTAAATAATCTAATTTAACATGTTTCTTGTGTCAATTATCATAGTTTTCGATCTTTCTGTAATGATGAATTTAATATCGAGTGTGGGACCATACCAACACAAAAGCACTAGATCTCATCTAAACTCCAAAGTTAAATGTGTTTGGGGGAGAGTAGTACTAAGATGGGTGATCTCTTGGGAAGTCCTTGTGTTGCACTCATTTTTGCATCATGGTAGGGAGGCCTTTTTGTAAATCAAACGCTCACTAAGAGACGACTCTATTATTGATAATGGTTTCCAAAATTAATGTCAAATATTGAATGACATCATGATCAAAATGTTCAATTATAATGGTGGTTGATATCGAAATGGTTGTATTCTATTACTACAATTTTGAACAACTTAACTTACAACAATTAGAGTACCAGGAAATGAGAAACGTTTAATATCCGTTGTGTCGTGATGTTATTTTAAGAGAGTTGTAATCGTTGCAAATGAGTTGAAATAATTGTATCTTCATTGACAAACCTTAAATAATATAATTCAACAACTTTCTAGTGTGAATTATCAATGTTTTCGATCTTTCTGTAATGATAAATTTAAAAATGTGTGTGGGACCATACCAACACGAAGGCGTTGGATCTCACCAGAACTCCAAAGTTCAATGTGTTTGGGCGAGAGTAGTACTAAGATGGGTGACCTCTTGGAAAGTCCTTGTGTTGCACTCCTTTTTGCATCATGCTAGGATGGTCTTTTTGTAAATCAAACACACATTAAGAGACGACCCTATTATTGATAATGGTTTCCAAATTTAATGTCAAATATTGAATGACATGATGATCAAAATGTGCCATTATAACGTTGGTTGATATCGAAAGGGTCGTATTCTCTTACTAAAATTTTGTTACTTCTTAACTTCCAACAATTAGGGTACGATGAAATGCGAAACGTTTAATATCCGTTGTGTCGTGATGTTTTTTTAAAAGAGTTGTAATCTTTGAAAATGAGTTGAAATAATTGGATCTTCATTGACAAACCTTAAATAATCTAATTCAACAAGTTTCTAGCGTTAATTATCATAGTTTTCGATCTTTCTGTAATGATGAATTTCATATTGTGTGTGCGACCATACTAACACAAAAGCACTGGATCTCATCAAAACTCCAAAGTTAAATGTGTTTGGGCGAGAGTAGTACTAAGATGGGTGACCTCTTGCGAAGTCCTTGTGTTGCACTCATTTTTGCATCATGGTAGGATGGTCTTTTTGTAAATCAAACACACACTAAGAGACAACCCTATTATTGATAATGGTTTCCAAAATTAATGTCAAATATTGAATGACATCATGATCAAAATGTGCCATTATAACGGTGGTTGATATCGAAAAGTTTGTATTCTATTACTAAAATTTTGTAACATCTTAACCTACAACAATTAGAGTACCAGGAAATGAGAAATGTTTAATATCCGTTGTGTCGTGATGTTATTTTAAGAGAGTTGTAATCATTGCAAATGAGTTGAAATAATTGAATCTTCATTTACAAACTTTAAATAATCTAATTCAACAAGTTTATAGTGTGAATTATCAAAAATTTTGATCTTTCTGTAATGACAAATTTAGAAATGTGTGTGCGACCATACCAACACAAAAACATTGGATCTCATTAGGACTCCAAAGTAAAATGTGTTTGGGCGAGAGTAGTACTAAGATGGGTGACCTCTTTGGAAGTTCTTGTGTTGCACTCCTTTTTGCATCATGGTAGGATGGTGTTTTTGTAAATCAAGCACACACTAAGAGACGACCCTATTATTGATAATGGTTTCGAAAATTAATGTCAAATATTGAATGACATCATGATCAAAATGTGCCATTCTAACGTTGGTTGATATCGAAAGAGTCGTATTCTCTTACTAAAATTTTGTAACTTCTTAACTTCCAACAATTAAGGTACCATGAAATGCGAAACGTTTAATATCCGTTGGGTCGTGATGTTTTTTTAAAAGAGATGTAATCTTTGAAAATGAGTTGAAATAATGGGATCTTCATTGACATACCTTAAATAATCTAATTCAACAAGTTTCTAGTGTCAACTCTCATAGTTTTTGATCTTTCTGTAATGATGAATTTAATATTATGTGTGCGACCATACCAACACAAAAACACTAGATCTCATTAGAACTCCAAAGTTAAATGTGTTCGGTCGAGAGTAGTATTAAGATGGGTGACCTTTTACAAACTTTAAATAATCTAATTCAACAACTTTTTAGTGTGAATTATCATAGTTTTCTATCTTTCTGTAATGATGAATTTAATAATTTGTGTTCAACCATACCAACACAAAAGTACTGGATCTCATCAGAACTTTAAAGTTAAATGTGTTTAGGCAAGAGTAGTACTAGGATGGGTGACCTGTTGGGAAGTCTTTGTGTTGCACTCCTTTCTGCATCATGATAGGACGGTATTTTTCTAAATCAAATACACACTAAGAGACAACCCTATTATTGATAATGGTTTCCAAAATTAATGTTATATATTGAATGACATCATGATCAAAATGTTCCATTATAACATTGGTTGATATCGAAAGGGTCATATTCTCTAGCTAAAATTTTGTAACTTCTTAACTTCCAACAATTAGGGTACCATGAAATGCGAAACATTTAATATCCGTTGTGTCGTGACATTTTTTTAAAAGAGTTGTAATCTTTGAAAATGAGTTGAAATAATTGGATCTTCATTGACAAACCTTAAATAATCTAATTTAACAAGTTTCTATTGTCAATTATCATAGTTTTCGATCCTTATGTAATGACAAATTTAGAAATATGTGTGCGACCATACCAACACAAAAGCTCTCGATTTCATCAGAACTTCGAAGTTAAATGTGTTTAGGCGAGAATAGTACTAAGATGGGTGACCTCTTGGGAAGTCCTTGTGTCGCACTCCTTTTTGCATCATGGTAGGATGGTCTTTTTGTAAATCAAACACTCACTAAGAGACGACCCTATTATTGATAATGGTTTCCAAAATTAATGTCAAATATTGAATGACATCATGATCAAAATGTTCTATTATAACGTTGGTTGATATCGAAAGGGTCGTATTCTCTTACTAAAATTTTATAACTTCTTAACTTCCAACAATTAGGGTACCATGAAATGCGAAACGTTTTATATCCGTTGTGTCGTGATGTTTTTTTAAAAGGGTTGTAATCTTTGAAAATGAGTTGAAATAATTGGATCTTCATTGACAAACCTTAAATAATCTAATTTAACAAGTTTCTATTGTCAATTATCATAGTTTTAGATCTTTTTGTTACGACAAATTTAGAAATATGTGTGCGACCATACCAACGCAAAAGCATTGGATTTCATCAGAACATCAAAGTTAAATGTGTTTGGGCGAGAGTAGTACTAAGGTGGGTGACCTCTTGGGAAGTCCTTGTGTTGCACTCCTTTTTGCATCATGGTAGGACGTTATTTTTGTAAATCAAATACACACTAATAGACGACCTTATTATTGATAATGGTTTCCAAAATTAATGTCATATATTGAATGACATCATGATCAAAATGTTCCATTATAACGTTGGTTGATATCGAAAGGGTCGTATTCTCTTACTAAAATTTTGTAACTTCTTCACTTCCAACAATTAGGGTACCATGAAATGCGAAACGTTTAATATCCGTTGTGTCGTGATGTTTTTTTAAAAGAGTTGTAATCTTTTAAAATGAGTTGAAATAATTGGATCTTCATTGACAAACCTTAAATAATCTAATTCAACAAGTTTCTAGTGTCAATTATCATAGTTTTCAATCTTTCCATAATGACAAATTTAGAAATGTGTGTGCGACCATTCCAACATTAAAGTATTGGATCTCATCAGAATTCCAAAGTTAAATGTGTTTGGGCGAGAGTAGCACGAAGATGGGTGACCTCTTGGGAAGTCTTTGTGTCGCACTACTTTTTGCATCATCGTAGGGAGGTCTTTCGGTAAATCAAACACTCACTAAGAGACGACCCTATTACTAACAATGGTTTCCAAAATTAATTTCAAATATTGAATGACATCATGATTAAAATGAGAAACGTTTAATATCCGTTGTATCGTGATGTTATTTTAAGAGAGTTGTAATCATTGCAAATGAGTTGAAATAATTGAATCTTCATTTACAAACTTTAAATAATCTAATTCAACAACTTTCTAGTGTGAATTATCAATGTTTTCCATCTTTCTGTAATGATAAATTTCGAAATGTGTGTGTGACCATACGAACACAAAAGCACTGGATGTCATCAAAACTCCAAAGTTAAATGTGTTATTAATTTTTTTGATCTTTATGTAATGATAAATTTAGAAATGTGTGTGCGACCGTACCAACACCAAAGCACTAGATTTCATCAAAACTTCAAAGTTAAATGTGTTTGTGCGAGAGTAGTACTAAGATGGGTGACCTCTTGGGAAGTCCTTGTGTTGCACTCCTTTTTGCATCATGGTAGGACGGTATTTTTGTAAATCAAATACACACTACGAGACGACCCTATTATTGATAATGGTTTCCAAAATTAATGTCAAATATTGAATGACATCATGTTCAAAAGGTTCCATTATAACGGTGGTTGATATCGAAAGGGTTGTATTCTATTACTAAAATTTTGTAACATCTTAACTTACAACAATTAGAGTACCAGGAAATGAGAAACGTTTAATATCCGTTGTGTCGTGATGTTATTTTGAGAGAGTTGTAATCATTGGAAATGAGTTGAATTAATTGGATCTTCATTGACAAACCTTAAATAATCTAATTCAACAAGTTTCTAGTGTCAATTACCGTAGTTTTCGATCTTTCTGTAATGATGAATTTAAGTTTGTGTGTGTGACCATACCAACACAAAAGCACTGGATCTAATCAAAACTCCAAAGTTAAATGTGTTTGGGCGAGAGTAGTACTAAGATGGGTGACCTCTTCGGAAGCCCTTGTGTTGCATAGCTTTTTGCATCATGGTTGGATGCTCTTTTTGTAAGTCAAACACACACTAAGAGACGACCCTATTATTGATAATGGTTTCCAAAATTAATGCCATATATTGAATGACATAATGATCAAAATGTTCCATTATAACGGTGGTTGATATCGAAAGGGTTGTATTCTATTACTAAAATTTTCTAACATCTTAACTTACAACAATTAGAGTACGAGGAAATGAGAAACGTTTAATATCAGTTGTGTCGTGATGTGATTTTATGAGAGTTGTAATCATTGCAAATGAGTTGAAATAATTGGATCTTCATTTACAAACTTTAAATAATCTAATTCAACAAGTTTCTAGTGTCAATTATCAATGTTTTCGATCTGTCTGTAATGATAAATTTAAAAATCTGTGTGCGACCATACCAACACAAAAGCACTGGATCACATCAAAACTCCAAAGTAAATTGTGTTTGTGCGAGAGTAGTGCTAAGATGTGTGACCTCTTGGGAAGTCCTTGTGTTGCACTCCTTTTTGAATCATGGTAGCGAGGTCTTTTTGTAAATCAAACACTCACTAAGAGACGACCCTATTGTTGATAATGGTTTCCAAAATTAATGTCAAATATTGAATGACATCATGATAAAAATGTTCTATTATAACGGTGGTTGATATCGAAAGGGTTGTATTCTATTACTAAAATTTTGTAACATCTTAACTTACAACAATTAGAGTACTAGGAAATGAGAAACGTTTAATATCCGTTGTGTCGTGATGTTATTTTAAGAGAGTTGTAATCATTGCAAATGAGTTGAAATAATTGCATCTTCATTTACAAACTTTAAATAATCTAATTCAACAAGTTTCTAGTGTCAATTATCAATGTTTTCGATCTATCTGTAATGATAAATTTAATAATCAATGTGTGACCGTACCAACACAAAAGCATTGAATTTCATTAGAACTCCAATGTTAAATGTGTTTGGGCGAGAGTAGTACTAAGATAGGTGATCTCTTGGGAAGTCCTTATGTTGCACTTCTTTTTGCATTATGGTAGTATGGTATTTTTGTAAATCAAATACACACTATGAGACGACCCTATTATTGATAATGGTTTCCAAAATTAATGTCATATATTGAATGACATCATGATCAAAATGTTCCATTATAACGGTGGTTGATATCGAAAGGGTTGTATTTTATTACTAAAATTTTGTAACATCTTAACTTACAACGATTAGAGTACCAGGAAATGAGAAACGTTTAATATCCGTTGTGTCGTGACGTTATTTTAAGAGAGTTGTAATCATTGCAAATGAGTTGTAATAATTGGATCTTCATTTACAAACTTTAAATAATCTAATTCAACAACTTTCTAGTGTGAATTATCAATGTTTTCGACCCGTCTATAATGATAAATTTAGAAATGTGTGTGCGACCATACCAACACAAAAGCATTGGACCTTATCAGAACTATAAAGTTAAATGTGTTTGGGCGTGAGTAGTACTATGATGGGTGTCCTCTTGGGAAGTCCTTGTGTTGCACTCCTTTTTGCATCATGGTAGGGTGGCCTTTTGTAAATCAAACAATCACTAAGAGCCGACCCTATTATTGATAATGGTTTCCAAAATTAATGTCAAATATTGATTGACATCATGATCAAAATGTGCCATTATAACGTTGGTTGATATCGAAAGGGTCGTATTCTCTTAATAAAATTTTGTAACTTCTTAACTTCCAACCATTAGGGTACCATGAAATGCGAAACGTTTAATATCTGTTGTGTCGTGATGTTTTTTTAAAAGAGTTGTAATCTTTGAAAATGAGTTGAAATAATTGGATCTTCATTGACAAACCTTAAATAATCTAATTCAACAACTTTCTAGTGTCAATTATCAAAGTTTTCGATCTTTCTGTAATGACAAATTTAGAGATGTGTGTGCAACCATACCAACACAAAAACACTAGATCTCATCAGATCTCCAAAGTTAAATGTGTTTGGGCGAGAGTAGTACTAAGATGGGTGACCTCTTGGGAAGTCCTTGTGTTGCACTACTTTTTGCATCATGGTAGGGAGGTCTTTTTGTAAATCAAACATCACTAAGAGACGACCCTATTATTGATAATGGTTTCCAAAATTAATGTCAAATATTAAATGACATCATGATCAAAATGTTCCTTTATAACGGTGGTTGATATCGAAAGGGTTGTATTCTATTATTAAAATTTTGTAACATCTTAACTTACAACAATTAGAGTACCAGGAAATGAGAAACGTTTAATATCCGTTGTGTCGTGATGTTATTTTCAGAGAGTTGTAATAATTGGAAATGAGTTGAAATAATTGGATCTTCATTGACAAACCTTAAATAATCTAATTCAACAAGTTTCTAGTGTCAATTATCATAGTTTTCGATCTTTCTGTAATGATGAATTTAATATTATGTGTGCGACCATACCAACACAAAAGCACTGGATCTCATCAGAACTACAAAGTTAAATGTGTTTTGGCGAGAGTAGTACTAAAATGGGTGACCTCTTGGGAAGTCCTTGTGTTGCACTCCTTTTTGCATCATGGTAGGATGGTCTTTTTGTAAATCAAACACACACTAAGAGACGACCCTATTATTGTTAATGGTTTCCAAAATTAGTGTCATATATTGAATGACATAATGATCAAAATGTTCCATTATAACGGTGGTTGATATCGAAAGGTTTGTATTCTATTACTAAAATTTTGTAACGTCTTAACTTACAACAATTAGAGTACCAGGAAATGAGAAACGTTTAATATCCGTTGTGTCGTGATGTTTTTTTAAGAGAGTTGTAATCATTGCAAATGAGTTGAAATAAATGGATCTTCTTTTACAAGCTTTAAATAATCTAATTCAACAATTTTATAGTGTGAATTATCAAAAATTTTGATCTTTCTATAATGACAAATTTAGAAATGTGTGTGCGACCATACCAATACAAAAACATTGGATCTCATCAGGACTCCAAAGTTAAATGTGTTTGGGCGAGAGTAGTACTAAGATGGGTGACCTCTTGGGAAGTCCTTGTGTTGCACTCCTTTTTGCATCATGGTAGGATGGTCTTTTTGTAGATCAAACACACACTAAGAGACGACCCTATTATTGATATCGGTTTCCAAAATTAAAGTCAAATGTTGAATGACAACATGATCAAAATGTGCCATTATAACGTTGGTTGATATCGAAAGGGTAGTATTCTCTTACTAAAATTTTGTAACATCTTAACTTACAACAATTAGAGTACCATGAAATGAGAAACGTTTAATATCCGTTGTGTCGTGATGTTTTTTTAAGAGAGTTGTAATCATTGCAAATGAGTTGAAATAAATGGATCTTCATTTACAAACTTTAAATAATCTAATTCAACAAGTTTCTAGTGTTAATTATCATACTTTTCGATCTTTCTGTAATGACAAATTTAGAAATGTGTGTGCGGCCATACCGACACCAAAGCACGGGATCTCATTAGAAGACCAAAGTTAAATGTGTTTGGGCGAGAGTAGTACTAAGATGGGTGACCTCTTGGGAAGTCCTTGTGTTGCAATTCAACAACTTTCTAGAGTGAATTATCATAGTTTTCGATCTTTCTGTAACGACAAATTTAGAAATGAGTGTGCGACCATACCAACACAAAGGCACTGGCTCTCATGGTAGGATGGCCTTTTGTAAATCAAACACTCACTAAGAGACGACCCTATTATTGATAATGGTTTCCAAAATTAATGTCAAGTATTGAATGACATCATGATCAAAATGAGCCATTATAATGTTGGTTGATATCGAAATGGTTGTATTCTATTACTAAAGTTTTGTAACATCTTAACTTACAACAATTAGAGTACCAGGAAATGAGAAACGTTTAATATCCGTTGTGTCGTGATGTGATTTTAAGAGAGTTGTAATCATTGCGAAAGAGTTGAAATAATTGGATCTTCATTTACAAACTTTAAATAATCTAATTCAACAAGTTTCTAGTGTCAATTATCAATGTTTTCGATCTATCTGTAATGATAAATTTAAAAATCTGTGTGCGACCATACCAACACAAAAGCACTGGATCTCATCAAAACTCCAAAGTAAATTGTGTTTGTGCGAGAGTAGTGGTAAGATGTGTGACCTCTTGGGAAGTCCTTGTGTTGCACTCCTTTTTGAATCATGGTAGCGATGTCTTTTTGTAAATCAAACACTCACTAAGAGACGACCCTATTATTGATAATGGTTTCCAAAATTAATGTCAAATATTGAATGACATCATGATCAAAATGTTCTATTATAACGGTGGTTGATATCGAAAGGGTTGTATTCTATTACTAAAATTTTGTAACATCTTAACTTACAACAATTAGAGTACTAGGAAATGAGAAACGTTTAATATCCGTTGTGTCGTGATGTTATTTTAAGAGAGTTGTAATCATTGCAAATGAGTTGAAATAATTGCATCTTCATTTACAAACTTTAAATAATCTAATTCAACAAGTTTCTAGTGTCAATTATCAATGTTTTCGATTCATCTGTAATGATAAATTTAAAAATCTATGTGCAACCATACCAACACAAAAGTAGTGGATTTCATCAGAACTTCAAAGTTAAATGTGTTTGGGTGAGAGTAGTACTAAGATGGGTGACCTCTTGAGAAGTACTTGTGCTGCACTCCTTTTTGCATTATGTGGTTAATATCGAAAGGGTTGTATTTTATTACTAAAATTTTGTAACATCTTAACTTACAACGATTAGAGTACTAGGAAATGAGAAACGTTTAATATCTGTTGTGTCGTGACGTTATTTTAAGAGAGTTGTAATCATTGCAAATGAGTTGTAATAATTGGATCTTCATTTACAAACTTTAAATAATCTAATTCAACAACTTTCTAGTGTGAATTATCAATGTTTTCGATCTGTCTATAATGATAAATTTAGAAATGTGTGTGCGACCATACCAACACAAAAGCATTGGACCTTATCAGAACTATAAAGTTAAATGTGTTTGGGCGTGAGTAGTACTAAGATGGGTGTCCTCTTGGGAAGTCCTTGTGTTGCACTCCTTTTTGCATCATCGTAGGGTGGCCTTTTGTAAATCAAACAATCACTAAAAGCCGACCCTATTATTGATAATGGTTTCCAAAATTAATGTCAAATATTGTATGACATCATGATCAAAATGTGCCATTATAACGTTGGTTGATATCGAAAGGGTCGTATTCTCTTACTAAAATTTTGTAACTTCTTAACTTCCAACCATTAGGGTACCATGAAATGCGAAACGTTTAATATCTGTTGTGTCGTGATGTTTTTTAAAAAGAGTTGTAATCTTTGAAAATGAGTTGAAATAATTGGATCTTCATTGACAAACCTTAAATAATCTAAGTCAACAACTTTCTAGTGTCAATTATCATAGTTTTCGATCTTTCTGTAATGACAAATTTAGAGATGTGTGTGCAACCATACCAACACAAAAACACTAGATCTCATCAGATCTCCAAAGTTAAATGTGTTTGGGCGAGAGTAGTACTAAGATGGGTGACCTCTTGGGAAGTCCTTGTGTTGCACTCCTTTTTGCATCATGGTAGGATGGTCTTTTTGTAAATCAAACACACACTAAGAGACGACCCTATTATTGATAATGGTTTCCAAAATTAATGTCAAATATTGAATGACATCATGATCAAAATGTGCCATTATAACGTTGGTTGATATCGAAAGGGTCGTATTCTATTACTAAAATTTTGTAACTTCTTAACTTCCAACAATTAGGGTACCATGAAATGCGAAACGTTTAATATCCGTTGTGTCGTGATGTTTTTTTAAAAGAGTCGTAATCTTTGAAAATGAGTTGAAATAATTGGATCTTCGTTCACAAACTTTAAATAATCTAATTCAACAAGTTTCTAGTGTCAATTATCATAGTTTTCGATCTTTCTGTAATGATGAATTTAATAATGTGTGTGTGACCATACCAGCACAAAAGCGCTGGACCTCATCAGAACTCCAAAGTTAAATGTGTTTGGGCGAGAGTAGTAATAAGGTGGGTGACCTCTTGGGAAGTCCTTGTGTTGCACTACTTTTTGCATCGTGGTAGGGAGGTCTTTTTGTAAATCAAACATCACTAAGAGACGACCCTATTATTGATAATGGTTTCCAAAATTAATGTCAAATATTAAATGACATCATGATCAAAATGTTGCATTATAACGGTGGTTGATATCGAAAGGGTTGTATTTTATTACTAAAATTTTGTAACATCTTAACTTACAACAATTAGAGTACCAGGAAATGAGAAACGTTTAATATCCGTTGTGTCGTGATGTTATTTTCAGAGAGTTGTAATCATTGGAAATGAGTTGAAATAATTGGATCTTCATTGACAAACCTTAAATAATCTAATTCAACAAGTTTCTAGTGTCAATTATCATAGTTTTCGATCTTTCTGTAATGATGAATTTAATATTATGTGTGCGACCATACCAACACAAAAGTACTGGATCTCATTAGAACTACAAAGTTAAATGTGTTTTGGCGAGAGTAGTACTAAAATGGGTGACCTCTTGGGATGTCCTTGTGTTGATATCGAAAGGGTTGTATTCTCTTAATAAAATTTTGTAACTTCTTAACTTCCAACAATTAGGGTACGATGAAATGTGAAACGTTTAATATCCGTTGTATCGTGATGTTTTTTTAAAAGAGTTGTAATTTTTGAAAATGGGTTGAAATAATTGGATATTCATTGACAAACTTTAAGTAATCTAATTCAACAAGTTTTAGTGTCAATTATCATAGTTTTCGATCCTTCTTAACTTACGACAATTACAATACCATGAAATGAGAAACGTTTAATATCGGTTGTGTCGTGATGGTTTTTTAAGAGAGTTGTAATCATTACAAATGAGTTGAAATAAATGGATCTTCTTTTACAAGCTTTAAATAATCTAATTCAACAAGTTTATAGTGTGAATTATCAAAAATTTTGATCTTTCTGTAATGACAAATTTAGAAATGTGTGTGCGACCATACCAACACAAAAACATTGGATCTCATTAGGACTCCAAAGTTAAATGTGTTTGGGCGAGAGTAGTACTAAGATGGGTGACCTCTTGGGAAGTCCTTGTGTTGCACTCCTTTTTGCATCATGGTAGGATGGTCTTTTTGTAAATCAAACACACACTAAGAGATGACCCGATTATTGATATCGGTTTCCAAAATTAAAGTCAAATGTTGAATGACAACATGATCAAAATGTGCCATTATAACGTTGGTTGATATCGAAAGGGTAGTATTCTCTTACTAAAATCTTGTAACATCTTAACTTACAACAATTAGAGTACCATGAAATGAGAAACATTTTATATCCGTTGTGTCGTGATGTTTTTTTAAGAGAGTTGTAATCATTGCAAATGAGTTGAAATAAATGGATCTTCATTTACAAACTTTAAATAATCTAATTCAACAAGTTTCTAGTGTGAATTATCATACTTTTCGATCTTTTTGTAATGACAAATTTAGAAATGTGTGTGCGACCATACCGACACCAAAGCACGGGATCTCATTAGAAGACCAAAGTTAAATGTGTTTGGGCGAGAGTAGTACTAAGATGGGTGACCTCTTGAGATGTCTTTGTGTTGCAATTCAACAAGTTTCTAGAGTGAATTATCATAGTTTTCGATCTTTATGTAATGACAAATTTAGAAATGAGTGTGCGACCATACCAACACAAAGGCACTGGCTCTCATGGTAGGATGGCCTTTTGTAAATCAAACACTCACTAAGAGACGACCCTATTATTGATAATGGTTTCCAAAATTAATGTCAAGTATTGAATGACATCATGATCAAAATGAGCCATTATAACGTTGGTTGATATCGAAAGGGTTGTATTCTATTACTAAAATTTTGTAACATCTTAACTTACGACAATTAGAATACCATGAAATGAGAAACGTTTAATATCCGTTGTGTCGTGATGTTTTTTTAAGAGAGTTGTAATCATTGCAAATGAGTTGAAATAAATGGATATTCATTTACAAACTTCAAATAATCTAATTCAACAAGTTTCTAGTGTGAATTATCATAGTTTTTGATCTTTCTGTATTGACAAATTTAGAAATGTGTGTGCGACCATACCAACACAAAAGCACTGGATCTCGTCAGAACTCCAACGTTAAATGTGTTTGGGCGGGAGTAGTACTAAGATGCGTGACCTCTTGGGAAGTCCTTGTGTTGCACTCCTTTTTGCATCATGGTAGGATGGTCCTTTTGTAAATCGAACACTCACTAAGAGACGACCCTATTATTGATAATGGTTTCCAAAATTAATGTCAAATGTTGAATGACATCATGATCACAATGTGCCATAATAACGTTAGTTGATATCGAAAGGTTTGTATTCTCTTACTAAAATTTTGTAACATCTTAACTTACAACAATTAGAGTACCATGAAATGAGAAACGTTTAATGTCCGTTGTGTCGTGCTGTTTTTTTAAGAGAGTTGTAATCATTGCAAATGAGTTGAAATAATTGGAACTTTATTTACAAACTTTAAATAATCCAATTCAACAAGTTTCTAGAGTGAATTATCATAGTTTTCGATCTTTTTGTAATGACAAATTTAGAAATGTGTGTGCGACCATACCAACACGAAAGCACTGGATCTTGTCAGAACTCTAACGTTAAATGTGTTTGTGCGAGAGTAGTACTAAGATGGGTGACCTCTTGGGAAGTCCTTGTGTTGCACTCCTTTTTGCATCATGGTAGGATGGTCCTTTTGTAAATCGAACACTCACTAAGAGACGACCCTATTATTGATAATGGTTTCCAAAATTAATGTCAAATATTGAATGACATCATGATCAAAATGTGCCGTTATAACGGTGGTTGATATCGAAAGGGTTTTATTCTCTTACTAAAATTTTGTAACATCTTAACTTACAACAATTAGAGTACCATGAAATGAGAAACGTTTAATATCTGGTGTGTCGTGCTATTTTTTTAAGACAGTTGTAATCATTGCAAATGAGTTGAAATAATTGGATATTTATTTACAAACTTTAAATAATGCAATTCAACAAGTTTCTAGTGGAATTATCATAGTTTTCGATCTTTATGTAATGACAAATTTAGAAATGTATTTGCGACCATACCAACACGAAAGCATCGGATCTCATCAGAACTCCAAAGTTAAATGTGTTTGGGCGAGAGTAGTACCTAGATGGGTCACCTCTTGGGAAGTCCTTTTGTTGCACTCCATTTTGCAACATGGTAGGATGGTCTTTTTGTAAATCAAACTCTCACTAAGTGACGACCCTATTATTGATAATGGTTTCCAAAATTAATGACATATATTGAATGACATCATGATCAAAATGTGCCATTATAACGGTGGTTGATATCGAAAGGGTTGTATTCTCTTACTAAAATTTTGTAACATCTTAACTTACAACAATTAGAGTACCATGAAATGAAAAACGTTTAATATATGTTGTGTCGTGCTGTTTTTTTAAGAGAGTTGTAATCATTGTAAATGAGTTGAAATAATTTGTTCTTTATTTACAAACTTTAAATAATCCAATTCAACAAGTTTCTAGTGTGAATTATCATAGTTTTCGATCTTTCTGTAATGACAAATTTAGAAATGTGTGTGCGACCATACCAACACAAAAGCACTAGATCTCATCATAACTCCAAAGTTAAATGTGTTTGGGCGAGAGTAGTGCTAAGATGGGTTGCCTCTCGGGAAATCCTTGTGTTGCACTCCATTTTGCATCATGGTAGGATGGTCTTTTTGCAAATCAAACTCTCACTAAGAGACGACTCCAATATTGATAATGGTTTCAAAAATTAATGACATATATTGAATGACATCATGATCAAAATGTGCCATTATAACGGTGGTCAATATCGAAAGGGTTGTATTCTCTTACTAAAATTTTGGAACATCTTAACTTATAACAATTAGAGTACCATGAAGTGAGAAACGTTTAATATCTGGTTTGTCGTGGTATTTTTTAAGAAAGTTGTAATCAATGCAAATGAGTTGAAATAATTGGATCTTTATTTACAAACTTTAAATAATCCAATTCAACAAGTTTCTAGTGTGAATTATCATAGTTTTCGATCTTTCTGTAATGACAAATTTTGAAATGTGCGTGCAACCATACCAACACAAAATCACTGGATCTCATTAGAATTCAAAAGTTAAATGTGTTTGGGCGAGAGTAGTACTAAGATGGGTGACCTCTTGGGAAGTCCTTGTGTTGCACTCCTTTTTTCATCATGGTAGGATGGTCTTTTTGTAAATCAAACTCTCACTAAGAGACGACCCTATTATTGATAATGGTTTCCCAAATTTGTGTCATATATTGAATGACATGATGATCAAAATGTGCCATTATAACGGTGGTTGATATCGAAAGGGTTGTATTCTATTACTAAAATTTTGTAAAATCTTAACTTACAACAATTAGAGTACCATGAAATGAGGAACGTTTAATATCCGTTGTGTCGTGTTTTTTTGAGAGAGTTGAAATTATTGTAAATGAGTTGAAATAATTCGATCTTCATTTACAAACTTTAAATAATCCAATTGAACAAGTTTCTAGTGTGAATTATCATAGTTTTCGATCTTTATGTAATGACAAATTTAAAAATGTGTGCGCGAGCATACCAACACAAAGCACTAGATCTCATCAGAACTCTAAAGTTAAATGTGTTGGGCGAGAGTAGTACTAAGATGGGTCACCTCTTGGGAAGTCCTTTTGTTGCACTCCATTTTGCATCATGGTAGGATGGTCTTTTTGTAATTGAAACTCTCATTAAGAGACGACCCTATTAATGATAATGGTTTCCAAAATTAATGTCATATATTGAATGACATCATGATCAAAATGTGCCATTATAATTGTTGTCGATATCGAAAGGGTTGTATTCTCTTACTAAAATTTTGTTACATCTTAGCTTACAACAATTAGAGTACCATGAAATGAGAAACGTTTAATATCCATTGTGTCGTGATGTTTTTTTGAGGAAGTTGTAATCATTTCAAATGAGTTGAAATAATTGGATCTTCATTTACAAACTTTAAATAAACCAATTCAACAAGTTTTTAGTGTGAATTATCATAGTTTTCGATCTTTCTGTAATGACAAATTTAGAATTGTGTGTGCGAGTGTACCAACACAAAAGCACTGGATCTCATCAGAACTCCAAAGTTAAATGTGTTTGGGCGAGAGTAGTACTAAGATGGGTCACCTCTTGGGAAGTCCTTTTGTTGCACTCCATTTTGCATCATGGTAGGATGGTCTTTTTGTAAATGAAACTCTCACTAAGAGACGACCCTATTAATGATAATGGTTTCCAAAATTAATGTCATATATTGAATGACATCATGATCAAAATGTGACATTATAACGGTGGTCGATATCGAAAGGGTTGTATTCTCTTACTAAAATTTTGTAACATCTTTACTTACAACAATTAGAGTACCATGAAGTGAGAAACGTTTAATATCTGTTTTGTCGTGGTGTTTTTTTAAGAAAGTTGTAATCAATGCAAATGAGTTGAAATAATTGGATCTTTATTTACAAACATTAAATAATCCAATTCAACAAGTTTCTAGTGTGAATTATCATAGTTTTCGATCTTTCTGTAATGACAAATTTAGAAATGTGTGTGCAACCATACCAACACAAAACCACTGGATCTCATCAGAACTCCAAAGTTAAATGTGTTTGGGCCAGAGTAGTACTAAGATAGTTGACCTCTTGGGAAGTCCTTGTGTTGCACTCCATTTTGCATCATGGTAGGATGGTCTTTTTGTAAATAAAACTCTCACTAGGAGACGACTCCATTATTGATAATGGTTTCAAAAATTAATGTCATATATTGAATGACATCATGATCAAAATGTGCGATTATAATGGTGGTCAATATCGAAAGGGTTGTATTCTCTTACTAAAATTTTGTAACATCTTAACTTACAACAATTAGAGTACCATGAAATGAGAAAGGTTTAATATCTGTTGTGTCGTGGTGTTTTTTTAAGAAAGTTGTAATCAATGCAAATGATTTGAAATAATTGGATCTTTATTTACAAACTTTGAATAATCCTATTCAACAAGTTTCTAGTGTGAATTATCATAGTTTTCGATCTTTCTATAATGACAAATTTAGAAATGTGCGGGCAACCATACCAACACAAAATCACTGGATTTCATCAAAACTCCAAAGTTAAATGTGTTTGGGCTAGAGTAGTATTAAGATGGGTGACCTTTTGGCAAGTCCTTGTGTTGCACTGCTTTTTACGTCATGGTAGGATGGTCTTTTTGTAAATCAAACTCTCACTAAGAGACGACCCTATTATTGATAATGGTTTCCAAAATTAATGTCATATATTGAATGACATCATGATCAAAATGTGCCATTATAACGGTGGTTGATATCGAAAGGGTTGTATTGTCTTACTAAAATTTTGTAACATCTTAACTTACAACAATTATAGTACCATGAAATGAGAAACGTTTAATATACGTTGTGTCGTGGTGTGTTTTTAAGAGAGTTGTAATCATTGCAAATGAGTTGAAATAATTGGATATTTATTTAGAAACTTTGAATAATCCAATTCAACAACTTTCTAGTGTGAATTATCATAGTTTTCGATCTTTCTGTAGTGACAAATTTAGAAATGTGTGTGCGACCATACCAATACAAAAGCATTGGATCTCATTAGAACTCTAAAGTTAAATGTGTTTAGGCAAGAGTAGTACTAAGATGGGTGACCTCTTTGGAAGTCCTTGTGTTGCACTCCTTTTTGCGTCATGGTAGGATGGTCTTTTTGTAAATGAAACTCTCACTAAGAGACGACCCTGTTATTGATAATGGTTTCCAAAATTAATGTCATATATTGAATGACATCATGATCAAAATGTGCCATTATAACGGTAGTTGATATCGAAAGGGTTGTATTTTATTACTAAAATTTTATGTCTTAACTTACAACAATCTGAGTACCATGAAATGAGAAACGTTTAATATCCCTAGTGTCGTACTGTTTTTTTAAGAGAGTTGTAATCATTGGAAATGAGTTGAAATAATTGGATCTTTATTTACAAACTTTAAATAATCCAATTCAACTAGTTTCTAATTTGAATTACCATAGTTTTCGATCATTCAGTAATGACAAATTTAAGAATGTGGGTGCGATCATACCAACACATAAGAAC
Organism: Cymodocea nodosa; assembly: GCA_036874045.1. Lineage (NCBI taxonomy): Eukaryota > Viridiplantae > Streptophyta > Magnoliopsida > Alismatales > Cymodoceaceae > Cymodocea > Cymodocea nodosa. Next base: position 10,637,234 of record CM072335.1, read on the forward strand.
TGCATCCCATCAGAACTCCCAAGTTAAAGGTGTTTGGGTGAGAGTTGTACTGAGATGGGTGACCTTTTGTTGCACTACTTTTTGCATCATGGTAGGATGGTCTTTTTGTAAATCAAACTTTCACTAAGAGACGACCCTACTACTGATAATTGTTTCCAAAATTAATGCCATATATTGAATGACATCACAATCAACATGTGCTATTATAACGGTGGTTGATTTCGTAAGGGTTGTATTCTCATACTAAAATTTTGTAACATCTTAACTTACAACAGTCAGTGTACCATTAAATGAGAAATGTTTAATATCCTTTGTACCGTGTTGTTTTTTTAAGAGATTTGTAATGATTGCAAATGAGTTGTAATAATTGGATCTTTATTTACAAACTTTAAATAATCCAATTCTACTAGTTTCTAGTGTGAATTAAAATAGTTTTCTATCTTTCTGAATTGACAAATTCAAAAATGTGGGTGTGACCATACCAACACAAATGCATTAAATCTCATCAAAAGTCCAAAGTTAAATGTGTTTGGGCGAGAGTAGTACTAAGATGGGTGACCTCTTTGGAAGTCCATTAACTTTCTTGATTTAAGGCTCAAGTTGGTTTAATGCTTTTAGAATGTTTAAAATCAAATAGGTTGAAAAATCTAAGGTAAGATGGCTACTGGAAATGGTAATTTTTCTTTATATGAAGTCCAAAATCTTAATCGTCCTCCTTTATTTGATGGAATACATTTTGAATATTGGAAATATAGGATGACTGTTTTTCTTCAAAGTATAGATCATAAGTTGTGGTTCATGATTTCTAAACCATATACTCCGTTAACTACTCCTTATAATACTTGGACAATTACTGAAAAAGAAAATGAAACTATGAATGCTAAGGGCTTAAATATTTTATTTTGTGCATTGAGTTATGAACAGTTCAGTAAAGTGTCAGCATGTAAATCTGCTTATGAGGTGTGGCATGCATTAGAAGATTCACATGAAGGTACTTCTCAAGTTAAAGAGACAAAAATAAACATGTTGATTCATAAGTATGAACTCTTTAAGATGCATGAAGATAAAAATATTTCTGAGATGTTTTCCAGATTTCTTGATATCATAAACTCTTTAAAATGTTTAGGAAAGAATTTTGAACAGAAGGATTTGGTGAGGAAAATTCTTAGATCCCTAAGTTCTAAATGGTCTCAGAAAGTAACATCAATTGAGGAATCACGAGATTTAAATGTTTATACTATGAATGAACTTATAGGAAATTTAACAGCTTATGAAGTTCAATTAAATGAATCACTGAGTCACAACAAACTAAAAATGAAGAAATAAATAGCCTTCAAAATTAATTTAGATTCTGATATATCTACTGATTCTGACGAGGATTTGATTTTGCTGACTAGGAAATTCAAGAAAGTATGGAAAGCTAGGAAACAGCAAAGGAACAAAAATGATAAACCCTCAACGTCAAAATCATTGAATGACAAGAATTCTTCATCCAGAAAGTATGTATGTTACAACTATAAGAAACCTAGACATCTTTCTCCAGATTGTCCTATGAGGAAAAATGAAAAGCAAAGTAGGACAAATCAGAAGAAGACGGCTTAGAAAACTCAGAAAAAGTTTTACAAGAAAAAGGCTTTGAAGGTCACTTGGGATGACACGTCTGAAGAGTTTGAATCTGAGGAATCAACATCAAAATCTTCACATTCAGAAGGAGAACAAGAGTTAGAAGACGTTGCTCATGTCTACTTCATGGCAGATGAGTCTGAGGTAATATCTGATCCTGAAAGTCATTCAGATTTCAACTTTGATGAATTATTATGTGCTTATCATGCATTATTACAAAAACTTAAAGTATGTAAACTGGAAAATAAGAATATTAGAAAATCTTCATCCATTATGGAAGAAGAAAATTGTTTCCTCTCTACTACTTTAGAAAAGTTTAAATGTGATAATGAAAATCATGTTAGAGATTTGCAAAAATTTAGATTTAATGAATGTATCTTGCATGAACAAATACAGAATATAAATGCTGAAAAATTAAAGATAGAATCTGAAAATGAAATGTTGAGAAACAATATAAATGAACTTGAATTAGAGATAGATAAATTAAAACTAAGAGAGCAAGATTTAAATTCTACCTTTGAGAAATGGAATTTAAGTCAAACTAAGTTAGACAAACTAACTAGTACCCCTGCGGTGTCTTATAAATTTGGCTTAGGATTTGATTATCCTGAATATCCTGAATCTCAAGCCAATAAAGGATTTATTAGTTGCAGTTCAAGTAAATCTATGACTAAAATTCCTTTTATTATGAAACAAGGTAATAAATATGTAGAAGTAGGTACTTCAAGGGATGAATCATGCAGTAATAATATAAATCAATGTGATTTGTCAAATTGTACTTCTAACATGACTATAAATGTTTCTTAAATTCTTGTTTCTTGTTCTAGAAATTCAATTTCTAATGTTTCTAAAATTTCAGACAATTATAGTAAACTGAAAATTCAGAAACCTGAGCATGTAATTCAATACACTGGTATTAGACCAATTACTCATTCTGCATGTGATAAAACAAAAATTCTTGTGCAGAAAAGGATTTTGTATGTACGGAAAGTGTTAATACAAGTACAAAATCTTGGTATGAACTTAAAGAATTGTATAAGCATGACCAAAATAAATTAACATCTGATAAAAATATGTTTGGTCTTGATTGTACTACATCTGAAAACAAAAAGAATGATTGCAAAAGCAATAATGTTATATGTGAGTATGAAGCTAATGATAAATCAATAGTACTTACAACTAATAAGAATATAAATGATAATGTTAAACTATTTTTAAACAAAAAGAAGAAATATACGTTTAATGAACTTGGTCCTCAACAACATTGGGTACCAAGAAAAAGTTTTTCTTAATTTGTGTTGCAGGAGGAAACAACATCAAAATGGATCTTAGACAGTGGAGCGTCAAGTCACATGACTGGAGAAAAAAGTCTATTACAAAATTTTACAAATACCATGAAAGTAAGTGTAACATTTGGAAATAAAAGCAAAGATAAAATCATAGGTATGGGCAATGTTCAAATAACTCCTACTTGTGTTATTTCAAATGTACTATATGTAGAAAACCTAGGATTTAATTTGCTGAGTGTCATAAAACTAACTGAAAATGGATATTATGTAGTGTTTGAAGATAATATATGCAAAATAATTGATAAAAATACAAATGAAATTAAGTTTATTGCTAAAAGAAAAGGTTATGTATGTATTTTATCTTTACCTTCTAGTGTAGTTGATTTAAATTCATGTTTGCTAGCTGAAACTAGTGATGCATATCTATGGTATAGAAGGATTGGGCATATAAATATGAGACTGTTACATCAACTATCTAGAAAACATTTAGTGAGAGGTTTACCAAAGATTAAATACTCAAAGAACTTTACTTGTGATGCATGTGAGTTAGGTAAACTTCAATAAAACTCTTTTAAATCCAAAATTGATATTTCAAGCAAGAGAGTCTTAGAACTTATACATATGGATCTATTTGGACTAACAAGAATTATGAGTCTTGGTGGTAAACGGTATGTATTTGTTTTAGTAGATGACTTCTCTAGATACACTTGGGTATATTTTCTAGCATCTAAGACAGAAGTTTTTGAAAAATTTAAAATGTTTTGCAATTTTGTTCAAAATGAGCAAAGTGTCTCTATTCAAAAACTTAGGAGTGATCATGGAACTGAATTTAATAATGATCAAATAGATAACTATTGTAATGAGCATGACATTGATCACAAATTTTCTTTTCCAAGAGCACTGTGTCAAAATGGTGTTGTTGAGAGAAAGAATAGATCACTTCAAGAAATGGCCAGAACTATGTTGAATGAACATAAGTTACCTCAAAATCTGTGGGCTGAAGCAGTAAATACAGCTTGTTATGTTATTAACAGAAGTCATTTAAGACCTCATGTTAATAAAACTCCTTTTGAAATTATGTTTAATAGGGTTCCAAAAATTTTCTATATGAAACCATTTGGCTACAAGTGTTTTATTCTTAATACTAAGGAAAAAAGGGATAAATTTCAAGCCAAATCAGATGAAGGAATTTTTGTAGGTTACTCTACTAGAAGTAAAGCCTATAGAGTATATAACAAGACTTCTAGGACTATTGAAGAAACCCTCCATGTAAGCTTCAATGAAAATTCTCTTAGAGAATCTCAATCTAAAGTTGATAATGATGATATGATCAATTTTCCAAATGAGTTAGAGATCAATAGAGAGATTGATGATTTATCTGAGAAAATCAAAAATATGAACTTAAATGATCAAACTAATGATGAAAGTGATGGACTTTCAGATGTTGATGAGAATATTGAGGAAAATCAGAGAAATTGGCGTTATTCTTCATCACATCCCATTACTCAAGTCATTGGTAATATTAATGAGGGAGTTAAAACTAGAGCTTCAGTAAATTTAAATAGTATGTGTATGTTTGTTTCTATGGTGGAATCAAGGAATATACGAGAAGCATTATCTGATGAAAATTGGATAGTGGCAATGCAAGAAGAACTAAATCAATTCATCAGAAATGATGTATGGGAATTAGTTTCTCCACCAGAAAATCAGTCCATAATAGGTACAAAGTGGATCTTTAGAAACAAAACTAACGAAATTGGTCAAATTATAAGGAATAAAGCTAGATTAGTTGCACAAGGGTATACACAGGAAGAATGATTAGATTATGATGAAACATTTGCTCCTATGGCTAGGTTAGAAAGTATTAGAATATTATTGGCCTATGCTTGTTATATGGATTTTAAATTATATCAAATGGATGTAAAGAGTGCATTTCTAAATGGTTTAATTAATGAAAAAGTTTATGTAAAACAACCACCTGGATTTGAAGATATTAAAAATCCTGACTTTGTGTATAAATTGAAGAAAGCCTTATATGGTTTGAAGCAAGCACCTAGATCATGGTATGAAAGATTGTCTACTTTTTTAATAGAAAAAGGCTATGTGATGTGTAAAATGCTTAAACTCCACATAAATAAAAAGACAAATATTATTGATGATGTTGTTCACCTCATAGAATTTATATACTTATTATAAATATCTAAAGTAATATCTAAACTGCTGCTTAAGATACTATGTATTTATTGTAAAATCATAGTGGTATCTTATTGATTTTAAGTAGTTTATCAATTTTAATAGTTTTTACGATTTTAAGTGGAAGTGTAAATGAAAAACATTAAATACTTCTGACATTCTGAAATTTTGATTAAATGTTTTCTTTGAATCAAGGAAAATGCATATGATCATGCATAAATTTGACTTAATTGATTAAACTTGTAGAATAAGTTATATGTAACTCATCTTAAACTGTTAATCAAAAGTATAAGCTTATTGAAACTGATTCATATTCCCAGTATAATCATAGAAGTAAAAATTGTATGAGATTTGTGTTTTATTGCATCTGTATTAATGGAATACATATATACTGTGCTTAAAATGAAATGTGCTTACAAAGTAAAAATCTTTGATAGTTTATTGATCAGTTTGATCACGAGCCTTTTGTACTTGAGCAGATAGGTATGTAAGGATTGTTGTCCTGAAAAAGGATTCTTTAAATCTGGCAACCTAAGGTCCTCATCAGATCTGGGATTGTTGACTGAAAGCTCATTACACGGGTACATTAGAAAGCTCTTGTATGATTCAAGCTTTTCAAACTAACTTTTAAAGAAAATTATCAATATTTACTGTTTTGAAGAGAAAAAATTGTTTCATTAATTACAGATATCTTTGAATCGCATATTGTTTATACCAATATGATTACTGATTTATTGAATCAACATTAGTACTTTTGAAAACGTTTATTTGAGATACATTCTTTTATTCTCCTTGAATTAATTGAATTGAGTTCAAAGTTGTGTTTTGATTCATATACAGTAGGAATTGATTCTGGAAATCATTTTTGATGATGTTAGGATAACGGAAGTCTCTGAAAAGAAAATGTAAAAGTATAGTTATACTTAACATCTATTGTCACTACAAGTATATTTTGTATTTTGATTGAATATATTTGAAGTATATTTGTAGGGGGAGGATTAACAATGTCGAAAACAGATTAATATCATTCATAATACAACTCTTGGTTAATCTGAATTAATGTCCTCTTAAAATCTTAATGAAATAATTTAAAAAGACAAACAAACTATTTTAGATTCAAAGGACAAAAATGTTCGAATAGTTTGAAATGTTCTCAAGATAATGTTAAGTTTAGCATGTGTGTTGTTTTCGGAATGTTTTAGTTGGAAGCATCCAAAACTTGTATTAGTGTACTAACTAGACGTTATGTTAGATAAGGTAACGTGCAAAACTGCCTCTAGACAGCGTTTTACTCGTTAGGTTAGTTAACTCAATGAGTTATACTTGAATATTTCGGGTACCTTGATTGAATAAACTTTATTCAATATTTATTTAATTTCTAAACCCGACTTCTCTTCACGTTGAGTTATACGCCTAAAAACCCTATTTAAACACTTATTACACGGGGACTTAGGTTATTTGTAAACTTTGTTAAGAAAATCTTTCCCGCTTGTTGCTGTTACAACCTACAACGATGGTCTCCAAGTTCTACAAAGGTCGTGGAAGAGGAAAAGGCAAAAGCAGAAGAGATGCAAAAGGAAAAGAAATAGAGAATGATGAAGTTCCACGTACTTGGTTCAAGAAAATATTTCGAGTGGACAAAAGGTTAGAAGAACTTTATAGAGATTACTTCTTTTCTCAAGATATATTAGATGAAGTTAGACAAGAACTTCAACATACTGATGCAAGTATTACATACATGGGTATTCGAAGTAAATATGATAGAGAATACAGAATGAAATGTGCTGAGATTGCATTTTGGAACAGTATGCAAAATATTTGGAAAAAGGTGTAGGTTCATCAAATAGAACTCCTCAAACTCCTATAAACGGTACAAGACTACATGTATTTGAGGAAGAGCATGAATCAGCTATCCCTACTCCTTTATATTCAAAACAAGTAAAATCAGAAATTGTTGTAGACAAAACAAAAGTTGACAGTCTTCGAAAGGCCGTTGCAATAGAAAGTGCCTTAGAAGAATTAAAGTAGAAAACTTTTATGGAGCAATTTGAAAAGAAAACAGCAATACTTGAAAAGGAGAAACAAAAATGTTATAGAAGAAGGAAAGTCAAAAAAATTATGTCTAAGGAAACAAAGTCTATTGAAAAAGGAAAATCAGATGAAAATTTATTTCCAAAGGACAATGTATGTCTAGACATTGTACCTTATTGTGCATCTGATAAACTCATCAGTTCCGAACACACTAAAACTGATGAAGATAATGAGACTTTATTTTCCCTTGCTAGAAAACTTGAGAAGAAATCCAAGTCAAATATGAGCTCAAGTTTTTCTATTAGTACAAGTCCTGATGATGCAGAAATTGACAAATGAGAGCATCAGGCACTTGACATTGAACAAGTTATTGCAGATATAATTGACAATGTTGAGGCAGTAACTAGTTCAAAGGTTGAATTGTTTGGAGTAGTAGATATTGAAAATGTTAAGACTCCAGAAGAGCTAAAAGTTAACCAGCCTTCTACAGAATCTATAGAAGCAGAGTCTGAGAATTCACAGCATGAATCAATGGAAATATCTGTTGAATAAAATGAACAATTACAGATAGATACATCAGCTATAGAATTTGTGGAAAAATTGTACTCTAAACATTCTATAGAGACTGAACAGATGAATGTTGAGCATATTGACAATGTTCCTAACACTGTTGAAGCTGAAGAATCAAGCTTACCTGAGTAGCTTCAAGATAATATTTTGGAAGAGGAACAACATGACATTCATTTTGAAGAAGAGGTTCCTGAAGATGAATTAAACTCTAAATCACAACTTCAGGTATCACCTTCTTTGTGTACAATATTACAAATTCAAGGTAATGCAATTCATTTTAGATCTAAAGAAGCATTGCAGAAATACAATAATCTGATTACATGTTAGATTCTGCATGCTCGTCCAATAAAATTCAGAAATTTGATGGAAATAAGAGATTTGTTTGAGTTTCAAGGCCTCATTAAATTCTTGCCAGTAGGAACGAAATGGAAGCAATACACAGAGCTTATTGCAGCTTTTTATAGCAATCTGGACAAGAATGGAAATTTTCTGAAAACTCAAATAAATGAACAGGAGTTTATATTGTCTCTTGAGTTAATTTTTGAAGTTTTAGGATTAAAGAATGAAGGTGTTGTTGTTACCAACAGATTTGACATAATAAGACAATTGGAATGGAACATTCAGTCTTTATCAAAAATTCCAGATGTATATTTTGAAATGAGATTAATGGAAAATCTGAATGCAGAGGCAAGGTTTATTGCAAATATATTGCATGCAAATTTATTTCAGAGAGTTGGACATAATATGAAAGTCAGCAGAAGTTGTTTATATGCAACTTATAGCTTGCTGAATAGAATTCAAATCAATTGGTTTGATGTTTTCATTTCTCAACTACAGCATATGAGTTCAAAGTTATTTTATGGTGATGCTGTATGTAGACTCATTGCAAGCCAATTAAATTTATCTGACTGGCCCTCTGAAACTAAAGGCATGAGAGCATTTAGTGTCAAAGATTTGCAAAAATTTCAGGCCATGCATAAACCTCAACGACAACAACGACAACAACCTGATACAGACCATATACAATAACAACAACAAAGTTATTCAGTTCAAGCAGAACAGCAAACCCAGCTACCTCCTGACTTAGATGTAGTGCTTAACGACATCAAAAATGATATTAGGCATCTAGGAGATAAAATATGTAATGCTATAAGTGATATACTTAGGAGGGGTCGATAACTGTTTTTGTTTGTTTCTGAATACAAAATGTAATGTTTGTATTACTTGTTTGATTCATTGAACAATACATTTTTCTGTAAATGTGTTCAATTATTATTCTTGTTTACAAAAATCGTTGTTGTAATTCTCTTATATACATATATATATTCTCTGTAATTATCTTTTTGATTAATGACAAAAAGGGGGAGAAATATTATAAAAAGATGATTATGATCTTAATTGCATATATCTATTATAAAAGGAGATGCTATTTAAATCGTTATTGTAATCTGATAAATGATAATTAGAAAACTGATACTTATATAATTATTGACATCTGAGAGTTTTAGTTCTAAGAGGTAAAATTTACACAAATAATAGAAATAAGCTTAAGTGAACTTAAGTCAACAAACAAGTTTGTTGAATTAAAAGTTAACCTAACGAAGGTGCTTTGTTGAGTTAAACATATTTCATAATTGATTTAATATGGTTTTGTTATCATCAAAAAGGGGGAGATTGTTGAGTATTTTTGTTTTGATGATGTGTGCTGAATGAAAATAATCATATTTGCTCAATTACTATTGCTTGTGAAAAGAAATTAAAATCATCAATTAATACAAAAAAAGCTTACGGATATAAATACTTGTTTGTATTGCATCTGAAGTTAATATCTAGTGGTCTCATTACATTAATTTCTCATTTAGCTAAACGTTAAGTTAACGTGTGTTTTTATTGAAAAGCATGATATGTTTTAATGTAATATATTCTGTATCATGAATAGTGCACGTTTAATATCCGTTGTGTCGTGCTATTTTTTTAAGAGAGTAGTAATCATTGCAAATGAGTTGAAATAATTGGATCTTTATTTACAAACTTTAAATAATCCAATTTAACTTGTTTCTATTGGGAATTACCAAAGTTTTCGATATTTAAGTAATGACAAATTCAAAAATATCGGTGCGATCATAACAACACAAAAGCACTCGATCTCATCAAAACTCCAAATTTAAATGTGTTTGGGCGAGATTAGTACTAAGGTGGTTGACCTCTTGGGAATTCCTTGTGTTGCACTCCTTTTTGCATCATGGTAGGATGGCCTTTTTGTAAATCAAACTGTCACTAAGAGATGACCCTATTATTGTTAATGGCTTCCAAAATTAATGTCATATATTGAATGACATCATCATCAAAATGTGCCATTATAACGGTGGTTGATATCGAAAGGGTTGTATTCTCTTACTAAAATTTTGTAATATCTTAACTTACAACAATCAGAGTACCATGAAATGAGAAACGTTTAATATCCGTTGTGTCTTGCTGTTTTTTTAGGAGAGTTGTAATTATTGCAAATGAGTTGAAATAATTGGATCTTTATTTACAAACTTTAAATGATCCAAGTCAACTAGTTTCTAGTGTGAATTATCATAGTTTTCGATCTTTCTATAATGACAAATTTAAAAATGTGGGTGCGACCATACCAATAGAAAAGTACTAGATCTCATTAGAACTCAAAAGTTAAATGTGTTTGGACGAGACTAGTACTAAGATGGGCGACCTCTTGGCAAGTCCTTGTGTTGCACTCTTTTTTGCATCATGGTAGGATGGCCTTTTTGTTTATCAAATTGTCACTAAGAGACGACCCTATTATTTATAATGGCTTCCAAAATTAATGTCATATATTGAATGACATCATGATCAAAATGTGCCATTATAACGTTGGTTGATATCGAAAGGGTTGTATTCTCTTACTAAAATTTTGAAACATCTTCACTTACAACAATCAGAGTACCATGAAATGAGAAACGTTTAATATCCGTTGTGTCGTGGTGTTTTTTTAAGAGAGTTGTAATCATTGCAAATGAGTTGAAATAATTGGATCTTTATTTACAAACTTTAAATAATCCAATTTAACTTGTTTCTGTTGTGAATTACCAATGTTTTCGATCTTTAAGTAATGACAAATTCAAAAATTTCGGTGCGATCATAACAACACAAAAGCACTCGATCTCATCAAAACTACAAAGTTAAAAGTGTTTGGGCGAGAGTAGTACTAAGATGGTTCACCTCTTGGGAATTCCTTGTGTTGCACTTCTTTTTGCATCATGATAGGATGGTCTTTTTGTAAATCAAACTGTCACTAAGAGACGACCCAATTATTGATAACGATTTACAAAATTAATGTCATATATTGAATGACATCATCATCAAAATGTGCCATTATAACGGTTGTTGATATCGAAAGCGTTGTATTCTCTTATTAAAATTTTGTAACATCTTAACTTACAACAATCAGAGTACCATGAAATGAGAAATGTTTAATATCCGTTGTGTCGTGCTGTTTTTTTAAGAGATTTGTAATCATTGGAAATTAGTTGAAATAATTCGATCTTTATTTACAAACTTTAAATAATCTAATTCAACTAGTTTCTATTGTGAATTACCAAAGCTTTCGATCTATCATTAAATGCAAATTTATTATTTTGGGTGTAATCATACCAACACAAAACACTAGATTTTTTTAGAACTCCAAAGTTAAATGTGTTTGGGCGAGAGTAGAACTAAGATGCGTGACCTCTTGGGAAGTCCTTATGGTGCACTCTTTTTTGCATCATGGTAGGATGGACTTCTTGTATATCAAACTGTCACTAAGAGACGACCCTATTATTGATAATGACATCCAAAATTAATGTCATATATTGAATGACATCATGATAAAAATGTGCCATTATAACGGTGGTTGATATCGAAAGGGTTGTATTCTCTTACCAATATTTTGTAACATCTTAATTTACCAAAATCAGTGTACCATGAAATGAGAAACGTTTCATAACCATGGTGTCATGCCATTTTTTTATGAGAGTTGTAATCGTTGCAAATGAGTTGAAATAATTTGATCTTTATTTACAAACTTTAAATAATCCAATTCAACTAGTTTCTAGTGTGAATTATCATAGTTTTCGATCTTTCTGTAATGACAAATTTATAATTGTGGGTGCGACCAAACCAACACAAAAGCACTAGACCTCATCAGAACTCCAAAGTTAAATGTGTTTGGGCGAGAGAAGTACTAAGAGGGTCGACCTCTTCGGAATTCCTTGTGTTGCACTCCTTTTTGCATCATGGTAGGATGGTCTTTTTGTAAATCAAACTGTCAGTAAGAGATGACCCTATTATTGATAACAGTTTCCAAAATTAATGTCATATATTGAATGACAACATCCTCAAAATGTGCCATTCTAACGTTGTTTGATATCGAAAGGGTTGTATTCTCTTTCCAAAATTTTGTAACATCTTAATTTACCACAATTAGCGTACCACGAAATGAGAAACGTTTAATATCTGTTGTGTCGTGCTGTTTTTTTAAGAGAATTGTAATCATTGCAAATGAGTTAAAATAATTGGATCTTTATTTACAAACTTTAAATAATCCAATTTAACTTGTTTCTTTTGTGAATTACCAAAGTTTTCGATCTTTAAATAATGACAAATTCAAAAATATCGGTGCAATCATAACTACACAAAAGCACTGGATCTTATCAAAACTCCAAATTTAAATGTGTTTGGGCGAGAGTTGTACTAAGATGGTTGACCTTTTCGGAATTCCTTGTGTTGCACTTCTTTTTTCATCATGGTAGGATGGCCTTTTTGTAAATCAAACTGTCACTAAGAGACGACACTATTAATGATAACGATTTCAAAAATTAATGTCATATATTGAATGACATCATCATCAAAATGTGCCATTATAACGGTGGTTGATATCGAAAGGGTTCTATTCTCTTACTAAAATTTTGTAACATCTTAACTTACAACAATCAGAGTACCATGAAATAAGAAACGTTTAATATCCTTTGTGTCATGCTGTTTTTTTAAGAGAGTTGTAATCATTAGAAATGAGTTGAAATAATTCGAGGTTTATTAACAAACTTTAAAGAATCTAATTCAACTAGTTTCTATTGTGAATTACCAAAGTTTTCGATCTTTCAGTAATTGCAAATTTATAATTTTGGGTGTGATCATACCAACACGAAAGCATTGGATCTTATTAAAACTCTAAAGTGAAATGTGTTTGGGCGAGAGTAGTACTAAGATGGGTGACCTCTTGGGAAGTCCTTGTGTTGCATTCTTTTTTGCATCATGGTAGGATGGTCTTTTTGTAAATCAAACTGTCAATGAGAGACGACCCTATTATTGATAATGGTTTCCAAAATTAATGTCATATATTGAATGACATCATAATCAAAATGTGCCATTATAACAGTTGTTGATATCGAAAGGGTTGTATTCTCCTACAAAAATTTTGTATCATCTTAACTTACAACAATTAGACTACCATGAAATGAGAAACATTTAATATACGTTGTGTCGTGCTGTTTTTTTAAGAGAGTTGTAATCATTGCAAATGAGATGAAATAATTGGATCTTTATTTACAAACTTTAAATAATCCAATTCAACTAGTTTCTATTATGAATTACCAATGTTTTCGTTCTTTCATTAACGACAAATACAAAAGTGTGGGTGCGATCATACCAACACAAAAGTATTGGATCTCATTAGAACTTCAAAGTTATATGTATTTGAGCGAGAGTAGTACTAAGATGGGTGACCTTTTGGGATGTCCTCGTGTTGCACTCCTTTTTGCATCATGGTAGGATGGTCTTTTTGTAAATCAAACTATCGCTAAGAGACGACCCTATTATTGATAACGGTTTCCAAAATTAATATCATATATTGAATGACATCATGATCAAAATGTGTCATTCTAATGGTATTTAATATCGAAAGGGTTGTATTCTCTTACCAAAATTTTGTAATATCATAACTTACAACAATCAGTGTACCATGAAATGAGAAACGTTTAATATCCATGGTGTCGTGGTGTTTTTTTAAGAGAGTTGTAATCATGGCGAATGAGTTGAAATAATTGGATCTTTATTTAAAAACTTCAAATAATCGAATTCAACTAGTTTCTAGTGTGAATTACCATAGTTTTCGATCATTCAATAATGACAACTTTAAGAATGTGGGTGCGATCCTACCAACACATAAGCATTGCATCTCATCATAACTCCAAAGTTAAAGGTGTTTAGGCGAGAGTAGTATTGAGATGGGTGACTTCTTGGGAAGTCCTTTTGTTGCATTGCTTTTTGCATCATGGTAGGTTGGTATTTTTGTAAATCAAACTATTACTAAGAGACGACCCTACTGTTGATAATGGTTTTCAAAATTAATGTCATATATTGAATGACATCATAATCAAAATGTGTCATTATAACGGTGGTGGATATCGAAAGGGTTGTATTCTCTTACTAAAATTTTGTAACATCTTAACTTACAACAATGACAGTACCATGAAGTGAGAAACGTTTAATATCCATTGTGTCGTGATGTTTTTTTAAGAGAGTTGTAATCATTGCAAATGAGTTGAAAAAATTGGATCTTTATTTACAAACTTTAAATAATCCAATTCAACTAGTTTCTATTGTGAATTACCAAAGTTTTCGATCTTTCAATAATGACAAATTTAAAAGTGTTGGTGCGATCATCCCAACACAAAAGTACTGGATTTCATCAAAACTCCAAAGTTAAATGTGTTTAGGCGAGAGTAGTACTAAGAAGGGTGACTTCTTGGGAAGTCCTTGTGCTGCACTCTTTTTTGCATCATGGTAGGATGGTCTTTTTGTAAATCAAATTGTTAATAAGAGACGACCCTATTATTGATAATGGTTTCCAAAATTAATGTCATATATTGAATGACATCTTGATCAAAATGTGTCATTCTAACGATGGTTGATATCGAAAGGGTTGTATTCTCTTACCAAAATTTTGTAACATCTTAACTTACAACAATCAGTGTATCATGAAAGGAGAAACGTTTAATATCCGTGGTATCGTGTTGTTTTTTTAAGAGAGTTGTAATCATTGCAAATGAGTTGAAATAATTGCATCTTTATTTTCAAACTTTAAACAATCCAATTCAACTAGTTTCTAGTGTGAATTACATTAGTTTTTGACCTTTCATAAATGACAAATTTAAGAATGTCAGTGCGATCATACCAACACAAAAGCACAACATCCCATCAGAACTCCAAAGTTAAATGTGTTTGGGCGAGAGTAGAACTAAGATGGATGACCTCTTGGGAAGTCCTTGTGTTGCACTCCTTTTTGCATCTTGGTAGGATGGTCTTTTTATAAATCAAACTGTCACTAACGGACGGCCCTATCATTGATAACGGCTTCCAAAATTAATGTCATATATTGAATGACATTATGATCAAAATGTGCCATTATAACGGTGGTTGATATCGAAAGGGTTGTATTCTCATAATAAAATTTTGTAACATATTAACTTACAACAATCAGAGTACCATAAAATGAGAAACGTTTAATATCCGTTGAGTCTTACTATTTTTTTAGGAGAGTTGTAATTATTGCAAATGAGTTGAAATAATTGGGTCTTTATTTATAAACTTTAAATAATCCAATTCAACTTGTTTCTAGTGTGAACTATCATAGTTTTCGATGTTTCTGTAATGACAAATTTATAAATGTGTGTGCGACCATACCAACACAAAAGTACTGGATCTCATCAAAACTCCAAAGTTAAATGGGTTTGGGCGAGAGTAGTACTAAGATGGGTGACCTCTTGGGAAATTCTTTTGTTGTAGTTTTTTTTGCATCATGGTAGGATGGTCTTTTTGTATATCAAACTGTCACTAAGAGACGACCCTATTATTGATAATGGCTTCCAAAATTAATGTCATATATTGAATGACATCATGATCAAAATGTTCAATTATAATGGTGGTTGATATCGAAAGGGTTGTATTCTATTACTAACATTTAGTAACATCTTCACTTACAACAATCAGAGTAGCATGAAATGAGAAACGTTTAATATCTGTTGTGTCATGCTATTTTTTTAAGAGTGTTGTAATCATTTCAAATGAGTTGAAATAATTGATCTTTATTTTCAAACTTTAAATAATCCAATTTAACTTGTTTATATTGTGAATTACCATAGTTTTTGATCTTTAAGTAATGACAAATTCAAAAATATCGGTGCGATCATAACAACACAAAAGCACTGGATCTCATCAGAACTCCAAAGTTAATTGTGTTTGGGCGAGAGTAGTACTAAGATGGTTGACCTCTTGGGAATTCCTTGTGTTGCACACCTTTTTGAATCATGGTAGGATGGTCTTTTTGTAAATCAAAGTGTCACTAAGAGACAACCCTATTTTTGATAACAGTTTCCATAATTAATGTCATATATAGAATGACATCATCATCAAAATGTTCCATTCTAACGGTGTTTGATATCGAAAGGGTTGTATTCTTTTACCAAAATTTTGTAACATCTTAACGTACCACAATCAGCGTACCATGAAATGAGAAACGTTTAATATCCGTGGTGTCGTGAAGTTTTTTTAAGGGAGTTTTAATCGTTGCAAATGAGTTGAAATAATTGGATCTTTTTTTACAAACTTTAAATAATCCAATTCAACTAGTTTCTAGTGTGAATTATCATAGTATTCGATCTTTCTGTAATGACAAATTTATAATTGTGGGTGCGACCATACCAACACAAAAGCACTGGATCTCATCAGAACTCCAAAGTTAAATGTGTTTAGGCGAGAGTAGTACTAAGATGGTTGACCTCTTGGGAATTCCTTGCGTTGCTCTCCTTTTTGCGTCATGGTAGGATCATCTTTTTGTAAATCAAACTGTCACTAATAGACGACCCTATTATTGATAACGGTTTCCAAAATTAATGTCATATATTGAATGACATCATCATCAAAATGTGCCATTCTAACGTTGTTTGATATCGAAAGGGTTGTATTCTCTTACCATATTTTGTAACATCTTAATTTACCACAATCAGCGTACCATGAATTGAGAAACGTTTCATAACCGTGGTGTCATGCCGTTTTTTTATGAGAGTTGTAATCGTTGCAAATGAGTTGAAATAATTGCATCTTTTTTTAAAAACTTTAAATAATCCAATTCAACTAGTTTCTAGTGTGAATTATCATAGTTTTCGATCTTTCTGTAACGACAAATTTATAAATGTGGGTGCGACCATACCAACAGAAAAGTACTAGATCTCATCAGAACTCTAAAGTTAAATGTGTTTCAGCGAGAGTACTACTAAGACGGGTGACCTCTTGGGAAGTCTTCGTGTTGTACTCTTTTTTGCATCATGGTAGGATTGTCTTTTTTTATATCAAACTATCACTAAGAGACAACCCTATTATTGATAATGGCTTCCAAAATGACGTCATATATTGAATGACATCATGATCAAAATGTGTCATTATAACGGTGGTTGATATCGAAAGGATTGTATTCTCTTACTAAAATTTTGTAACATCCTAACTTACAACAATCAGGGTACCATGAAATGTGAAACGTTTAATATCTGTTGTGTCGTGCTATTTTTTTAAGAGAGTTGTAATCATTGCAAATGAGTAGAAATAATTGGATCTTTATTTACAAACTTTAAATAATCCAATTCAACTAGTCTCTATTATGAATTTCCAATGTTTTCGATCTTTGAGTAACGACAAATACAAAAATGTGGGTGCGATCATACCAACACATAAGCACTAGATCCAATCAGAACTCCAAAGTTAAATTTGTTTGTGCGAGAGTACTACTATGATAGGTAAGCTCTTGGGAAGTCCTTGTGTTGCACTCCTTTTTGCATCATGTTAGGATGTTCTTCTTGTAAATCAAACTGTCACTAAGAGACGTCCCTATTATTGACAACGGTTTCCAAAATTAATGTCATGTATTGAATGACATCATGATAAAAATGTTCCATTATTACGGTATTTAATATCCCTGGTGTCGTACTATTTTTTTAAGAGAGTTGTAATCTTTGCAAATGAGTTGAAACAATTGGATCTATATTTACAAACTTTAAATAATCCAATTCAACTAGTTTCTAGTGTGAATTACCATAGTTTTCGATCATTCAGTAATGACAAATTTAAGAATATGGGTGCGATTAGACCAAAACATAAGCACTGCATCCAATCAGAACTCCCAAGTTAAAGGTGTTTGGGCAAGAGTAGTACTGAGATGGGTGACCTTTTGTTGCACTGCTTTTTGCATCATGGTAAGATGGTCTTTTTGTAAATCAAACTGTCACTAAGAGACGACCCTACTACTGATAATGGTTTCCAAAATTAATGTCATATATTGAATGACATCATAATCAAAATGTGCCATTGTAACAGTGGTTGATATCGAAAGGGTTGTATTCTATTACAAAAATTTTGTAACATCTTAACTTACAACAATTAGGGTAGCATTAAATGAGAAACATTTAATATCCGTTGTGTCGTGGTGTTTTTTTAAGAGAGTTGTAATCATTGCAAATGAGTTGAAATAATTGGATCTTTATTTACAAACTTTAAATAATCCAATTCAACTTACAACAATTAGGGTTGAATTGTGTATCTTTAATATTTTCTAAAATATAATTGAAACTTTAAAACTCAAAAACAAGTTGAGACATTGTTTTCATAAAATCATTTTTATTCAAGGTTTCAATTACAATATACAATTCAATTCTCCTCAGAAATTGTAGATGCAATTATATCTCAATACCATGTATCATCTAAACAATTTCATAACTACAAACAGAGAAAACTAATTTGTGGAATTTAAAACATTTCTCCATGTTTGAGATCTTTCTTCTTCTTCTTTTGTTTCTTCAGCAATTCTTCAGTGACGAATATCTTGTCTTTTCATGCTTCACCGAATTTGCTTTCTTCTGATACTTCAAATCTTTAGTGACGAAAATCTTACCTTTTGATGCTTCACTGAACTTTCTTCCACTTAAGAGATTTTTCCCGAGAAGGTGTTTTTGATCCCTGAAAAAGATTTTTCTTTTGGTGTGCAGGGATGGTTTGATCCTTGAAAAAATTTTTCATTTTGTGTGCAAGGATAAATTGATCAACGAGAATTCTATGCCTTTTATACTGTATCTTCATTTCATGCATATCCTTCACATTTAACCATTACCAGTTTTCCACTTCTCCACGTCTTTTCTTTTTCCTTCATCGAAACACACACGTTCTAACCCACGTTTATATTTTGAATTTTCTTTAATCATCAGTCTCGGATCTTTGAAAAATTTCATGTAAAATAAACTTTCTCGTCCAAAAGTTTTTCATCAGTGTAATAAGAAGTCGTTACTTTAATGTTAACTAAACGAGTAACACAAGTATATATATAACTTAACGTTTCTAACTTAACGAGTTCCTCATGTGCCATTTCACATGACAAGTACTGTAGCTAACTCAACGAACTAAGTCCGTGGTGTTATGCTATCTCAACGAACCATCTCCGTTGTGTTATGATAACTCAACGAACCATTTCCGTTGTGTTATGATAACTCAACGAACCAGTAATAAACAAATGTTTTTATAATAAGAATTTTACCACGTGCAAAAATAACAACTTAAGTTTATAACGCTAACCAAACGCGTTGCCTTAGTGTTCAATATAGCAACTCAACGTGTTTAGTTATGTTAACTTAACGAGTTAAACATGTGCACCTCACGTGATACAATACAACATTCGTAACTTATAATTTCACCACGTGTATAACACTAACTTAATGAGTTCGTCTCTTCTTTTACTCACTAACTTAACGAGTTATCACGTGACCTATTTTAACCTTTAAGCCTCTAACTTAACGAGTTCTCACGTGACCTCTATACAAACAAAACTCTAACTTAATGAGTTGTCTAAACGTGCACTGTTCATGATATAGAAGATATAATATTAAAACATATCATGCTTTTCAATAAAAACACACGTTAACTTAACGTTTAGCTAAATGAGAAATTAATGCAACGAAATGACTAGTTATTAACTTCAGATCCAATATAGACAAGTATTTATATCAATAAGCTTTTTCTGTAGTAATTGATGATTTTAATTTCTTTTCACAAGCAATAGTAATTGAGCAAATATCTTCATAAAACTAACTGAAAATGGATATTATGTAGTGTTTGAAGATAATGTATGCAAAATAATTGATAAAAATACAGATGAAATTAAGTTTATTGCTAAAAGAGAAGGTTATGTATGTATTTTATCTTTACCTTCTAGTGTAGTTGATTTAAATTCATGTTTGTTAGTTGAAACTAGTGATGCATATCTATGGCATAGAAGGATTGGGCATATAAATATGAGACTGTTGCATAAACTATCTAGAAAACATTTAGTGAGAGGTTTACCAAAGATTAAATACTCAAAGAACTTTATGTGTGATGCATGTGAGTTAGGTAAACTTCACAAAAACTCTTTTAAATCTAAAACTGATATTTCAAGCAAGAGAGTCTTAGAACTTATACATATGGATCTATTTGGACTAACAAGAATCATGAGTCTTGGTGGTAAACGGTATGTATTTGTTTTAGTAGATGACTTCTCTAGATACACTTGGGTATATTTTCTAGCATCTAAGACAGAAGTTTTTGAAAAATTTAAAATGTTTTGCAATTTTGTTCAAAATGAGCAAAGTGTCTCTATTCAAAAACTTAGGAGTGATCTTGGAACTGAATTTGATAATGATCAAATGGATAACTATTGTAATGAACATGGCATTGATCACAGATTTTCTTTTCCAAGAGCACCGTGTCAAAATGGTGTTGTTGAGAGAAAGAATAGATCACTTCAAGAAATGGCCAGAACTATGTTGAATGAACATAAGTTACCTCAAAATCTTTGGGCTGAAGCAGTAAATACAGCTTCTTATGTTATTAACAGAAGTCATTTAAGACCTCATGTTAATAAAACATCTTTTGAAATTATGTTTAATAGGGTTCCAAAAATTTCCTATATGAAACCATTTGGCAGCAAGTGTTTTATTCTTAATACTAAGGATAAAAGGGATAAATTTCAAGCCAAATCGGATGAAGGAATTTTTGTAAGTTACTCTACTAGAAGTAAAGCCTATAGAGTATATAACAAGACTTCTAGGACTATTGAAGAAACCCTCCATGTAAGCTTCAATGAAAATTCTCTTAGAGAATCTCAATCTAAAGCTGATAATGATGATATGATCAATTTTCCAAATGAGTTAGAGATCAATAGAGAGATTGATGATTTATCTGAGAAAATCAAAAATATGAACTTCAATGATCAAACTAGTGATGAAAGTGATGGACTTTCAGATGTTGATGAGAATATTGAGGAAAATCAGAGAAATTGGCGTTATTCTTCATCACATCCCATTACTCAAGTCATTGGTAATATTAATGAGGGAGTTAAAACTAGAGCTTCAGTAAATTTAAATAGTATGTGTATGTTTGTTTCTATGGTGGAACCAAGGAATATACAAGAAGCATTATCTGATGAAAATTAGATAGTGGCAATGCAAGAAGAACTAAATCAATTCATCAAAAATGATGTATGGGAATTAGTCTCTCCACGAGAAAATCAGTCCATAATAGGTACAAAGTGGATCTTTAGAAACAAAACTAACGATACTGGTCAAATTATAAGGAATAAAGCTAGATTAGTTGCACAAGGGTATACACAGGAAGAAGGATTAGATTATGATGAAACATTTGCTCCTGTGGCTAGGTTAGAAAGTATTAGAATATTATTGGCCTATGCTTGTTATATGGATTTTAAATTATATCAAATGGATGTAAAGAGTGCATTTCTAAATGGTTTAATTAATGAAGAAGTCTATGTAAAACAACCACCTGGATTTGAAGATATTAAAAATCCTGACTTTGTGTATAAATTGAAGAAAGCCTTATATGGTTTGAAGTAAGCACCTAGATCATGGTATGAAAGATTGTCTACTTTTTTAATAGAAAAAGGCTATATCATGGGAAAAGCGGATCATACTCTATTTATTAAGAGAGATAGTAAAGATCAGATTGTTTTTCAAATATACGTGGATGATATAATCTTTGGAGCAACCTTTGATAAGTTGATAGAAATATTCTCTAAAGAGATGACTAATCAGTTTGAAATGAGTATGGTAGGAGAACTTTCATATTTTCTAGGACTTCAAATTAAGCAAAGTAGGACAAATCAGAAGAAGACGGCTTAGAAAACTCAGAAAAAGTTTTACAACAAAAGGGTTTGAAGGTCACTTGGGATGACACGTCTGAAGAGTCTGAATCTGACGAATCAGCATCAAAATCTTCACATTGAGAAAGAGAACA
Organism: Cymodocea nodosa; assembly: GCA_036874045.1. Classification (NCBI taxonomy): domain Eukaryota; kingdom Viridiplantae; phylum Streptophyta; class Magnoliopsida; order Alismatales; family Cymodoceaceae; genus Cymodocea; species Cymodocea nodosa. The sequence continues at coordinate 10,659,307 of CM072335.1, forward strand.
AGAGTTAGAAGACGTTGCTCATGTGTGCTTCATGGCAGATGAGTTTGAGGTAATATCTGATCCAGAAAGTCATTCAGATTTCAAATTTGATGAATTATTATGTGCTTATCATGCATTATTACAAAAACTTAAAGTATGTAAATTGGAAAATAAGAATATTAGAAAATTTTCATCCATTATGGAAGAAGAAAATTGTTTCCTATCTACTACTTTAGAAAAGTTTAAATGTGATAATGAAAATCATGCTAGAGATTTGCAAAAATTTAGATTTAATGAATGTATCTTGTATGAACAAATACAGAATATAAATGCTGAAAAATTAAAAAGAGAATCTGAAAATGAAATGTTGAGAAACAATATAAATAAACTTGAATTAGAGATAGATAAATTAAAACTAAGAGAGCAAGATTTAAATTCTACATTTGAGAAATGGAATTTAAGTCAAACTAAGTTAGACAAACTAACTAGTACCCCTGCGGTGTCTTATAAATTTGGCTTAGGATTTGATTATCCTGAATATCAAGCCAATAAAGGATTTATTAGTTGCAGTTCAAGTAAATCTAAGACTAAAATTCCTTTTATTTTGAAACAAGGTAATAAATATGTAGAAGTAGGTACTTCAAGGGATGAATCAAGCAGTAATAATATAAATCAATGTGATTTGTCAAATTGTACTTCTAACATGACTATAAATGTTTCTAAAAATCTTGTTTCTTGTTCTGGAAATTCAGTTTCTAAAATTTCAGACAATTGTTGTAAACTGAAAATTCAGAAACCTGAGCATGTAATTCAATACATTGGTATTAGACCAATTACTCATTTTGCATGTGATAAAACAAAAAATTCTTGTGCAGAAAAAGATTTTGTATGTACAAAAAGTGTTAATACAAGTACAAAATCTTGGTATGAACTTATAAAAATGTATAAGCATGACCAAAATAAATTAACATCTAATAAAAATATGTTTGGTCTTGATTATACTACATTTGAAAACAAAAAGAATGATTGCAAAAGCAATAATGCTATATGTGAGTATGAAGCTAATGATAAATCAATAGTACTTACAACTAATAAGAATATAAATGATGATGTTAAACTATTTTTAAACAAAAAGAAGAAATATGCGTTTAATGAACTTGGTCCTCAACAACATTGGGTACCAAGAAAAAGTTTTTCTTAATTTGTGTTGCAGGAGGAAACAACATCAAAATGGATCTTGGACAGTGGAGCGTCAAGTCACATGACCAAACAAAAAAGTCTATTACAAAATTTTACAAATACCATGAAAGGAAGTGTAACATTTGGAAACAAAAGCAAAGATAAAATCATAGGTATGGGCAATGTTCAAATAACTCCTACTTGTGTTATTTCAAATGTACTATATGTAGAAAACTTAGGTTTTAATTTGCTGAGTGTCATAAATGGATAAAGGTATATTTCTAAATCAGGAAAAATATGCAGATGAAATGCTTAAGAAATTTAATTTTAATGATATAAGGATTCGAGGAACTCCTATGAGTACTACTTTAAAGTTAGATATTGATGACATAGGAAAATCTATTGATCAAAGAAAATACAGAAGTATGATTGGTTCTTTACTTTATTTGACTACTAGTAGACCTGATATTATGTTTGTTGTGTGTGTTTGTGCTAGATTTCAATCTAATCCTAAGGAATCACACTTAATTGCAGTTAAAAGACAAAACAACACACAAAACAAAAAATCTTTTCAAGGATCAAACCATCCCTGCACACCAAAAGGAAAATCTTTTTCAGGGATCAAAAACACCTTCTCGGGAAAAATCTCTCAAGTGGAAGAAAGTTCAGTGAAGCATAAAAAGGTAAGATTTTCGTCATTGAAAATTTGAAGTATCAGAAGAAAGCAAATTCGGTGAAGCATGAAAAGACAAGATATTCGTCACCGCAGAATTGCGAAGGAAGAAAAAGAAGAAGAAGAAAGATCTCAAATAGGGAGAAATGTTTCAAATTCCGCAAATTCGTTTTCTCTATTTGTAGTTATGAAATTGTTTAGATGGTACATGGTATCGACAAAAGCACTAGATCTCATCAAAACTCCTAAGTTAAATGAGTTTGGGCGAGAGTAGTACTAAGAACGGTGACATCTTGGGAAGTCCTTGTGTTACACTCCTTTTTGCATCATGGTAGGATGGTCTTTTTGTAAATCAAACTTCCACTAAGAGACGACCCTATTATTGATAATGGTTTCCAAAATTAATGTCATATATTGAATGACATCATGATCAAAATGTTTCATTATAACGGTGGTTGATATCGAAAGGGTTGTATTCTCTTACTAAAATTTTGCAACATCTTAACTTACAACAATTAGAGTACCATGAAATGAGAAACGTTTAAAATCCGTTGTGTCGTGTTTTTTTAAGAGAGTTGTAATCATTGCAAATGAGTTGAAATAATTGGATCTTCCTTTACAAACTTTAAATAATCTAATTCAACAAGTTTCTAGTATGAATTATCATAGTTTTCGATCTTTCTATAATGATAAATTTAGATGTTTGTGTGCAACCATACCGACACAAAATAACTGGATCTCATCAAAACTCCAAAGTTAAATGTGTTTGGGCGAGAGTAGCACTAAGATGGGTGACCTTTTGGGAAGACCTTGTGTTGCACACTTTTTTGCATCATGGTAGGATGATCTTTTTGTAAATCAAACTTCCTCTAAGAGACGACCCTGTTATTCATAATGGTTTCCAAAATCAATGTCATGTTATTAATGACATCATGATCAAAATGTTCCATTATAATGTTGGTTGATATCGAAAGGGTTGTATTCTCTTACTAAAATTTTGTAACATCTTAACTTACAACAATTAGAGTACCATGAAATGAGAAACGTTTAATATCCGTTTTGTTGTGATGTTTTTTTAAGATAGTTGTAATCGTTGCAAATGAGTTGAAATAATTGGATATTCATTTACAAACTTTAAATAATCTAATTCAATAAGTTTCTAGCGTGAATTATCATAGTTTTCGATCTTTCTATAATTATAAATTTAGAAATGTGTGTGCGACCATACCAACACAAAAGCACTGGATCTCATCAGAACTCCAAAGTTAAATGTATTTGGGGGAGAGTAGTACTAAAAAGGGTGACCTCTTGGGAAGTCCTTGTCTTGCACTCCTTTTTGCATCATTGTAGGATGGTCTTTTTGTAAATCAAACTTCCACTAAGAGATGAACCTATTATTAATAATGGTTTCCAAAATAAATGTCATACATTGAATGACTTCATGATCAAAATGTTTCATTATAACGGTGGTTGATATCGAAAGGGTTGTATTCTCTTACAAAAATTTTGTAACATCTTAACTTACAACAATTAGAGTACCATGAAATGAGAGACGTTTAAAATCCGTTGTGTCGTGTTTTTTTAAGAGAGTTGTAATCATTGCAAATGAGTTAAAATAATTGGATCTTCCTTTACAAACTTTAAATAATCTAATTCAACAAGTTTCTAGTGTGAATTATCATAGTTTTCGATCTTTCTATATTGATAAATTTAGGAGTTTTTGTGCGACCATACCAACACAAAAGCACCGGATCTCATCAAAACTCCAAAGTTAAATGTGTTTGCACGAGAGTAGTACTAAGATGGGTGACCTCTTGGGATGTCCTTGTGTTGCACTCTTTTTTGCATCATGGTAGGATGATCTTTTTGTAAATCAAACTACCACTAAGAGACGACCCTACTATTCATAATCGTTTCCAAAATTAATGTCATATTATTAATGACATCATGATCAAAATGTTTCATTATAACGTTGGTTGATATCGAAAGGGTTGTATTCTCTTACTAAAATTTTGTAACATCTTAACTTACAACAATTAGAGTACCATGAAATGAGAAACGTTTAATATCCGTTGTGTCGTGATGTTTTTTTAAGATAGTTGTAATCGTTGCAAATGAGATGAAATAATTGGATATTCATTTACAAACTTTAAATAATCTAATTCAACAAGTTTCTAGTGTGAATTATCATAGTTTTCGATCTTTCTATAATTATAAATTTAGAAATGTGTGTGCGACCATACCAACACAAAAGCACTGGATCTCATCAGAACTCCAAAGTTAAATGTATTTGGGGGAGGGTAGAACTAAAAAGGGTGACCTCTTGGAAAGTCCTTGTCTTGCACTCCTTTTTGCATCATTGTAGGATGGTCATTTTTCAAATCAAACTTCCACTAAGAGACGAACCTATTATTAATAATGGTTTCCAAAATAAATGTCATACATTGAATGACTTCATGATCAAAATGTTTCATTATAACGGTGGTTGATATCGAAAGGGTTGTATTCTCTTACTAAAATTTTGTAACATCTTAACTTACAACAATTAGAGTACCATGAAATGAGAAACGTTTAAAATCCGTTGTGTCGTGTTTTTTTAAGAGAGTTGTAATCATTGCAAATGAGTTGAAATAATTGGATCTTCCTTTACAAACTTTAAATAATCTAATTCAACAAGTTTCTAGTGTGAATTATCATAGTTTTCGATCTTTCAATATTGATAAATTTAGAAGTTTTTGTGCGACCATACCAACACAAAATCACTGGATCTCATCAAAAGTCCAAAGTTAAATGTGTTTGGGCGAGAGTAGTACTAAGATGGGTGACCTCTTGGGATGTCCTTGTGTTGCACTCTTTTTTGCATCATGGTAGGATGATCTCTTTGTAAATCAAACTTCCACTAAGAGACGACCCTACTATTCATAATGGTTTCCAAAATTGATGTCATATTATTAATGACATCATGATCAAAATGTTCCATTATAACGTTGGTTGATATCGAAAGGGTTGTATTCTCTTACTAAAATTTTGTAACATCTTAACTTACAACAATTAGAGTACGATGAAATGAGAAAGGTTTAATATCCGTTGTGTCGTGTTGTTTTTTTTAAGATAGTTGTAATCATTGCAAATTAGTTGAAATAATTGGATATTCATTTACAAACTTTAAATAATCTAATTCAACAAGTTTTTAGTGTGAATTATCATAGTTTTCGATCTTTCTGTAACGATAAATTTAGAAACGTGTGTGCGACCATACCAACACAATAGCACTGGATCTCATCAAAACTCCAAAGTTAAATGTGTTTGGGCGAGAGTGGTACTCAGATGGGTGACCTCTTGGGAAGTCCTTGTGTTGCATATCTTTTTGCATCATGGTAGGATGGTCTTTTTGTAAATAAAACACACACTAAGAGACGACCCTATTATTGATAATGGTTTCCAAAATTAATGTCAAATATTGAATGACATAATGATCAAAATGTTCCATTATAACGGTGGTTGATAACGAAAGGGTTGTATTCTATTACTAAAATTTTGTAACATCTTAACTTACAACAATTAGAGTTCTAGGAAATGAGAAACGTTTAATATCCATTGTGTCGTGATGTTATTTTAATAGAGTTGTAATCATTGCAAATGAGTTGAAATAATTGGATCTTCATTTACAAACTTTAAATAATCTAGTTCAACAACTTTCTAGTGTGAATAATCAATGTTTTCGATCTTTCTGTAATGATAAATTTGGAAATGTGTGTGCGACCATACCAACACAAAAGTACTGGATTTCATCAGAACTCCAAAGTTAAATGTGTTTGGGCGAGAATAGTACTAAGATGGGTGACCTCTTGGGAAGTCCTTGTGTTGCACTCCTTTTTGCATCATGATAGGATGGTCTTTTTGTAAATCAAACACACACTAAGAGACGACCCTATTATTGATAATGGTTTTCAAAATTAATGTCAAATATTGAATGACATCATGATCAATATGTGCCATTATAACGTTGGTTGATATCGAAGGGGTCGTATTCTCTTACTAAAATTTTGTAACTTCTTAACTTCCAACAATTAGGGTACCATGAAATGCTAAACGTTAAATATCCGTTGTGTCGTGATTCTTTTTTAAAAGAGTTGTAATCTTTGAAAATGAGTTGAAATAATTGGAGCTTCATTGACAAACCTTAAATAATCTAATTCAACAAGTTTCTAGTGTCAATTATCATAGTTTTTGATCTTTCTGTAATGATGAATTTAATATTGTGTGTGCGACCATACCAACACAAAAGCACTGGATCTCATCAAAACTCCAAAGTTAAATGTCTTTGGGCGAGAGTAGTACTAAGATGGGCGACCTCTTGGGAAGTCCTTGTGTTGCACTCCTTTTTGCATCAGGGTAGGATGGTCTTTTTGTTAATTAAACACACACTAAGAGACGACCCTATTATTGATAATGGTTTCCAAAATTACTGTCAAATATTGAATGACATCATGATCAAAATGTGCCATTATAACGTTGGTTGATATCGAAAGGGTCGTATTCTCTTACTAAAATTTTGTAACTTCTTAACTTCCAACAATTAGGGTACCAGGAAATGAGAAACGTTTAATATCTGTTGTGTCGTGATGTTTTTTTAAAAGAGTTGTATTCAATGAAAATGAGTTGAAATAAACGGATCTTCATTGACAAACGATAAATAATCTAATTCAACAAGTTTCTAGTGTCAATTATCATAGTTTTCGATCTATCTGTAATGATGAATTCAATATTGTTTGTGCGACCATACCAATACAAAAGCACTAGATCTCATCAGAACTCCAAAGTTAAATGTGTTTGGACGAGAGTAGTACTAAGATGGGTGACCTCTTGGGAAGTCCTTGTGTTGCACAGCTTGTTGCATCATGGTAGGATGGTCTTTTTGTAAATCAAACACACACTAAGAGACGACCCTATTATTGATAATGGTTTCCAAAATTAATGTCATATATTGAATGACATAATGATCAAATTGTTCCATTATAATGGTGGTCGATATCGAAAGGGTTGTATTCTATTACTAAAATTTTGTAACATCTTAACTTACAACAATTATAGTACGAGGAAATGAGAAACGTTTAATATCCGTTGTGTCGTGATGTTATTTTAAGAGAGTTGTAATCGTTGAAAATGAGTGGAAATAATTGGATCTTCATTTACAAACTTTAAATAATCTAATTCAACAACTTTCTAGTGTGAATTATCAATGTTTTAGACCTTTTTGTAATGATAAATTTAAAAATGTTTGTGCGACCATACCAACACAAAAGCATTGGATCTCATCAGAACTCCAAAGTTAAATGTGTTTGGGTGAGAGTAGTGCTACGATGGGTGACCTCTTGCGAAGTCCTTTTGTTGCATTACTTTTTGCATCATGGTAGGATGGTCTTTTTGTAAATCAAACACACACTAAGAGACGACCCTATCATTGATAATGCTTTCCAAAATTAATGTCAAATATTGAATGACATCATGATCAAAATGTGCCATTATAACGTTGGTTGATATCGAAAGTGTCGTATTCTCTTACTAAAATTTTGTAACTTCTTAACTTCCGACAATTAGGGTACCATGTAAAGCGAAACGTTTAATATCTGTTGTGTTGTGATGTTTTTTTAAAAGAGTTGTAATCTTTGAAAATGAGTTGAAATAATTGGAGCTTCATTGACAAACCTTAAATAATCTAATTCAACAAGTTTCTAGTGTCAATTATCATAGTTTTCGATCTTTATGTAATGATGAATTTAATATTGTGTGTGCGACCATACCAACACAAAAGCATTGGATCTCATCAAAACTCCAAAGTTAAATGTGTTTGGGCGAGAGTAGCACTAAGATGGGTGACCTCTTGGGATGTCCTTGTGTTGCACTCCTTTTTGCATCATGGTAGGATGGTCTTTTTGTAAATCAAACACACACTAAGAGACGACCCTATTATTGATAATGGTTTCCAAAATTAATGTCAACTATTTAATGACATCAGGATCAAAATGTGTCATTACAACGTTGGTTGATATCGAAGGGGTCGTATTCTCTTACTAAAATTTTGTAACTTCTTAACTTCCAACTATTAGGGTACCAGGAAATAATTGGATCTTCATTGACAAACCTTAAATAATCTAATTTAACAAGTTTTTAGTGTCAATTATCATAATTTTCAATCTTTCTGTAATGATGAATTCAATATGATTTGTGCGACCATACCAACACAAAAGCACTGGATCTCATCAGAACTCCAAAGTTAAATGCGTTTGGCCGAGAGTAGTACTAAGATGGGTGACCTCTTTGGGAAGTGCTTGTGTTGCATATCTTTTTGCATCATGGTAGGATGGTATTTTTGTAAATCAAACACACACAAAGACACGACCCTATTATTGATAATGGTTTCCAAAATTAATGTCAAATATTGAATGACATAATGATCAAAATGTTCCATTATAACGGTGGTTGATATCGAAAGGGTTGTATTCTATTACTAAAATTTTGTAACATCTTAACTTACAACAATTAGAGTACTAGGAAATGAGAAACGTTTAATATCCGTTGTGTCGTGATGTTATTTTAATAGAGTTCTAATCGTTGCAAATGAGTTGAAATAATTGGATCTTCATTTACAAACTTTAAATAATCTAGTTCAACAACTTTCTAGTGTGAATAATCAATGTTTTCGATCTTTCTGTAATGATAAATTTGGAAATGTGTGTGCGACCATACCAACACAAAAGCACTGGATCTCATCAGAACTCCAAAGTTAAATGTGTTTGGGCGAGAGTAGTACTAAGATGGGTGACCTCTTGATAATTCCTTGTGTTGCACTCCTTTTTGCATCATGATAGGATGGTATTTTTGTAAATCAAACACACACTAAGAGATGACCCTATTATTGATAATGGTTTTCAAAATTAATGTCAAATATTGAATGACATCATGATCAAAATGTGCCATTATAACGTTGGTTGATATCGAAGGGGTCGTATTCCCTTACTAAAATTTTGTAACTTCCTAACTTCCAACAATTAAGGTATCATGAAGTACGAAACGTTTAATATCCGTTGTGTCGTGATTCTTTTTTAAAAGAGTTGTATTCTTTGAAAATGAGTTGAAATAATTGGATCTTCATTGACAAACCTTAAAGAATTTAATTCAACAAGTTTCTAGTGTCAATTATCATAGTTTTCGATCTTTCTGTAATGTTGAATTTCATATTGTGTGTGCGACCATACCAGCACAAAAGCACTGGATCTCATCAGAACTCTAAAGTTAAATGTGTCTAGGCGAGAGTAGTACTAAGTTGGGTGACCTCTTGGGAAGTTCTTGTGTTGCACTCCTTTTTGCATCATGGTAGGATGGTGTTTTTGTAAATCAAACACACACTAAGAGACGACCATATTATTGATAATGGTTTCCAAAATTAATGTCAAATATTGAATGACATCATGATCAAAATGTGCCATTATAACGTTGGTTGATATCGAAAGAGTCGTATTCTCTTACTAAAATTTTGTAACTTCTTAACTTCCAACAATTAGTGTACCAGGAAATGAGAAACGTTTAATATTTGTTGTGTCGTGATGTTTTTTTAAAAGGGTTGTATTCTTTGAAAATGAGTTGAAATAATTAGATCTTAATTGACAAATCTTAAATAATCTAATTCAACAAGTTTCTAGTGTCAATTATCATAGTTTTCGATCTTTCTGTAATGATGAATTTTATATTATGTGTGCGACCATACCAACACAAAAGCATTGGATCTCATCAGAACTATAAAGTTAAATGTGTTTGGGCGAGAGTAGTACTAAGATGGGTGACCTCTTGGGAATTCCTTGTGTCGCATTTCTTTTTGCATCATGGTAGGATGGTCTTTTTGTAAATCAAACACACACTAAGAGACGACCCTATTATTGATAATGGTTTCCAAAATTAATGTCAAATATTGAATGACATCATGATCAAAATGTGCCATTATAACGTTGGTTGATATCGAAAGGGTCGTATTCTCTTACTAAACTTTTGTAACTTCTTAACTTCCAACAATTAGGGTACCAGGAAATGAGAAACGTTTAATATCCGTTGTGTCGTGATGTTTTTTTAAAAGAGTTGTATTCTTTGAAAATGAGTTGAAATAATTGGATCTTCAATGACAAACCTTAAATAATCTAATTCAACATGTTTCTAGTGTCAATTATCATAGTTTTCGATCATTATGTAATGATGAATTTAATATTGAGTGTGGGACCATACCAACACAAAAGCACTAGATCTCATCTGAACTCCAAAGTTAAATGTGTTTGGGGGAGAGTAGTACTAAGATGAGTGACCTCTTGGGAAGTCCTTGTGTTGCACTCATTTTTCCATCATGGTAGGGAGGCCTTTTTGTAAATCAAACGCTCACTAAGAGACGACCCTATTATTGATAATGGTTTCCAAAATTAATGTCAAATAATGAATGACATCATGATCAAAATGTTCTATTATAATGGTGGTTGATATTGAAAGGGTTGTATTCTATTACTAAAATTTTGTAACGACTTAACTTACAACAATTAGAGTACCAGGAAATGAGAAACGTTTAATATCCGTTGTGTCGTGATGTTATTTTAAGAGAGTTGTAATCGTTGCAAATGAGTTGAAATAATTGTATCTTCATTCACAAACCTTAAATAATCTAATTCAACAAGTTTCTAGTGTCAATTATCATAGTTTTCGATCTTTCTGTAATGATGAATTTAATATTGTGAGTGCGACCATACCAACACAAAAGCATTGGATCTCATTAGAACTCCAAAGCTAAATGTGTTTGAGCGAGAGTAGTACTAAGATGGCTGACCTCTTTGGAAGTCATTGTGTTGCACTCCTTTTTGCATCATGGTAAGATGGTCTTTTTGTAAATCAAACACACACTAATAGACGACCCTATTATTGATAATGGTTTCCAAAATTAATGTCAAATATTGAATGACATCATGATCAAAATGAGCCATTATAACGTTGGTTGATATCGAAAGGGTCTTATTCTCTTACTAAAATTTTGTAAATTCTTAACTTCCAACAATTAAGGTATCATGAAGTACGAAACGTTTAATATCCGTTGTGTCGTGATGTTTTTTTAAAGAGTTGTAATCTTTGAAAATGAGTTGAAATAATGGGATCTTCATTGACATACCTTAAATAATCTAATTCAACAAGTTTCTAGTGTCAATTATCGTAGTTTTCGATCTTTCTCTAATGATGAATTTAATATTATGTGTGTGACCAAACCAACACAAAAACACTAGATCTCATTATAACTCCAAAGTTAAATGTGTTTGGGCGAGAGTAGTATTAAGATGGGTGACCTCTTCGGAAGTCCTTGTGTTGCACTCATTTTTGCATCATGTTAGGGAGGCCTTTTAGTAAATCAAACACTCACTAAGAGACGACCCTATTATTGATAATGGTTTCCAAAATTAATGTCATATATTGAATGACATAATGATCAAAATGTTCCATTATAACGGTGGTTGATATCGAAAGGGTTGTATTCTATTACTAAAATTTTGTAACAACTTAACTTACAACAATTAGTGTACCAGGAAATGACAAAACGTTTAATATCCATTGTGTCGTGATGTTATTTTCAGAGAGTTGTAATCATTGCAAATGAGTTGAAATAATTGGATCTTCATTTACAAACTTTAAATAATCTAATTCAACAACTTTCTAGTGTGAATTATCAATGTTTTCGATCTTTTTGTAATGATAAATTTAAAAATGTTTTTGCGACCATACCAACACAAAAGCATTGGATCTCATCAGAACTCCAAAGTTGAATGTGCTTGGCCGAGAGTAGTACTAAGATGGGTGACCTCTTGGGAAGTCCTTGTGTTGCACTGTTTTTTGCATCATGGTAGGATGGTCTTTTTGTAAATCAAGCACACACTAAGAGACGACCCTATTATTGATAATGGTTTCCAAAATTAATGTCATATATTGAATGACATAATGATCAAAATGTTCCATTATAACGGTGGTTGATATCGAAAGGGTTGTATTCTATTACTAAAATTTTGTAACATCTTAACTTACAACAATTAGAGTACGAGGAAATGAGAAACGTTTGATATCCATTGCGTCGTGATGTCATTTTAAGAGAGTTGTAATCATTGCAAATGATTTGAAATAATTGGATCTTCATTTACAAACTTTAAACAATATAATTCAACAACTTTCTAGTGTGAATTATCTTAGTTTTCTATCTTTCTGTAATGATGAATTCAATAATGTGTGTGCGACCATACCAACACAAAAGCACTGGATCTCATCCAAACTTCAAAGTTAAATGTGTTTCGGCGAGAGTAGTACTAAGATGGGTGACCTCTTAGGAAGTTCTTGTGTTGGACACCTTTTTGCATCATGGTAGGATGGTCTTTTTGTAAATCAAACAGTCACTAAGAGACGACCCTATTATTGATAATGGTTTCCAAAATTAATGTCATATATTGAATGACATCATGATCAAAATGTTCAATTATAACGTTGGTTGATATCGAAAGGGTCGTATTCTCTTACTAAAATTTTGTAACTTCTTAACTTCCAACAATTATGGTACCAAGAAATGCGAAACGTTTAATATCCGTTGTGTCGTGATGTTTTTTTAAAAGAGTTGTAATATTTGAAAATGAGTTGAAATAATTGGCTCTTCATTGACAAACCTTAAATAATCTAATTCAACAAGTTTCTAGTGTCAATTATCATAGTTTTCGATCTTTCTGTATTGATGAATTCAATATGGTTTGTGCGACCATACCAACACAAAAGCACTGGATCTCATCAGAACTCCAAAGTTAAATGTGGTTGGGCGAGAGTAGTACTAAGATGGGTGACCTCTTGGGAAGTCCTTGTGTTGCACTCCTTTTTGCATCATGGTAGGATGATCTTTTTGTAAATCAAATACACACTAAGAGACGACCCTATTATTGATAACGGTTTCCAAAATTAATGTCAAATATTGAATGACATAATGATCAAAATGTTCCATTATAACGGTGGTTGATATCGAAAGGGTTGTATTCTAGTACTAAAATTTTGTAATATCTTAACTTACAACAATTAGTGTACTAGGAAATGAGAAACGTTTAATATCCGTTGTGTCGTGATGTTATTTTAATAGAGTTGTAATCATTGCAAATGAGTTGAAATAATTGGATCTTCATTTACAAACTTTAAATAATCTAATTCAACAACTTTCTAGTGTGAATAATCAATGTTTTCGATCTTTCTGTAATGATAAATTTGGAAATGTGTGTGCGACCATACCAACACAGAAGCACTGGATCTCATCAGAACTCCAAAGTTAAATGAGTTTGTGCGAGAGTAGTGCTAAGTTGGGTGACCTCTTGGGAAGTCCTTGTGTTGCACTCCTTTTTGCATCATGGTAGGATGGTCTTTTTGTAAATCAAACACACACTAAGAGACGACCCTATTATTGATAATGGTTTTCAAAATTAATGTCAAATATTGAATGACATCATGATCAAAATGTGCCATTATAACGTTGGTTGATATCGAAAGGGTCGTATTCTCTTACTAAAATTTTGTAACTTCTTAACTTCCAACAATTAGGGTACCATGAAATGCGAAATGTTAAATATCCGTTGTGTCGTGATTCTTTTTTAAAAGAGTTGTAATCTTTGAAAATGAGTTGAAATAATTGGAGCTTCATTGACAAACCTTAAATAATCTAATTCAACAAGTTTCTAGAGTCAATTATCATAGTTTTCGATCTTTCTGTAATGATGAATTTAATATTGTGTGTGCGACCATACCAACACAAAAGCATTGGATCTCATCAAAACTCCAAAGTTGAATGTCTTTGGGCGAGAGTAGTACTAAGATGGGCGACCTCTTGGGAAGTCCTTTTGTTGCACTCCTTTTTGCATCATGGTAGGAAGGTCTTTTTGTTAATCAAACACACACTAAGAGACGACCCTATTATTGATAATGGTTTCCAAAATTACTGTCAAATATTGAATGACATCATGATCAAAATGTGCCATTATAACGTTGGTTGATATCGAAAGGGTCCTATTCTCTTACTAAAATTTTGTAACTTCTTGACTTCCAACAATTAGGGTACCAGGAAATGAGAAACGTTTAATATCCGTTGTGTCGTGATGTTTTTTTAAAAGAGTGGTATTCTTTGAAAATGAGTTGAAATAATTGGATCTTCATTGGCAAACCTTAAATAATCTAATTCAACAAGTTTCTAGTGTCAATTATCATAGTTTTCGATCTTTCTATAATGATGAATTTTATATTGTGTGTGCGACCATATCAATACAAAAGTATTGGATCTCATCAGAACTCCAATGTTAATTGTGTTTGGGCGAGAGTAGTATTAAGATGGGTGACCTCTTGGAAGTCCTTGTGTTGCACTCTTTTTTGCATCATGGTAGGATGGTCTTTTTGTAAACAAACACACACTAAGAGACGACCCTATTATTGATAATGGTTTCCAAAATTAATTTCTAATATTGAATGACATCATGATCAAAATGTGCCATTATAACGTTGGTTGATATCGAAAAAGTCGTATTCTCTTACTAAAATTTTGTAACTTCTTAACTTCCAACAATTAGGGTACCAGGAAATGAGAAACGTTTAATATCTGTTGTGTCGTGATGTTTTTTTAAAAGGGTTGTATTCTTTGAAAATGAGTTGAAATAATTGGATCTTCATTGACAAGCCTTAAATAATCTAATTCAACAAGTTTCTAGTGTCAATTATCATAGTTTTCGATCTTTCTATAATGATGAATTTAATATTATGTGTGTGACCATACCAATACAAAAGCATTGGATCTCATCAAAACTCTAAAGTTAAATGTGTTTGGGCGAGAGTAGTACTAAGATGGGTGACCTCTTGGGAAGTCCTTATGTTGCATTTCTTTTTGCATCATGGTAGGATGGTCTTTTTGTAAATCAAACACACACTAAGAGACGACCCTATTATTGATAATGGTTTCCAAAATTAATGTCAAATATTGAATGACATCTTGATCAAAATGTGCCATTATAACGTTGGTTGATATCGAAAGGGTCGTATTCTCTTACTAAAATTCTGTAACTTCTTAACTTCCAACAATTAGGGTACCAGGAAATGAGAAATGTTTAATATCCGTTGTGTCGTGATATTTTTTTAAAAGAGTTGTATTCTTTGAAAATGAGTTGAAATAATTGGATCTTCAATGACAAACCTTAAATAATCTAATTCAACAAGTTTCTAGTGTCAATTATCATAGTTTTCGATCTTTCTGTAATGATGAATTTAATATTGAGTGTGGGACCATACCAACACAAAAGCACTAGATCTCATCTGAACTCCAAAGTTAAATGTGTTTGGGGGAGAGTAGTTCTAAGATGGGTGACCTCTTGGGAAGTCCTTGTGTTGCACTCATTTTTGCATCATGGTGGGGAGGCCTTTTTGTAAATAAAACGCTGACTAAGAGACGACCCTATTATTGATAATGGTTTCCAAAATTAATGTCAAATATTGAATGACATCATGATCAAAATGTTCCATTATAATGGTGGTTGATATCGAAAGGGTTGTATTCTATTACTAAAATTTTGTAACAACTTAACTTACAACAATTAGAGTACCAGGAAATGAGAAACGTTTAACATCCGTTGTGTCGGTATGTTATTTTAAGAGAGTTGTAATCGTTGCAAATGAGTTGAAATAATTGTATCTTCATTGACAAACCTTAAATAATCTAATTCAACAAGTTTCTAATGTCAATTACCATAGTTTTCGATCTTTCTGTAATGATGAATTTATTATTGTGAGTGTGACCATACCAACACAAAAGCATTGGATCTCATTAGAACTTCAGAGCTAAATGTGTTTGGGCGAGAGTAGTACTAAGATGGGTGACCTCTTGGGAAGTCATTCTGTTGCACTCCTTTTTGCATCATGGTAGGATGGTCTTTTTGTAAATCAAACACACACTAATAGCCGATCCTATTATTGATAATGGTTTCCAAAATTAATGTCAAATATTGAATGACATCATAATCAAAATGAGCCATTATAATGTTGGTTGATATCGAAAGGGTCTTATTCTCTTACTAAAATTTTGTAAATTCTTAACTTCCAACAACTAAGGTACCATGAAATGCGAAATGTTTAATATCCGTTGTGTCGTGATGTTTTTTTAAAAGAGTTGTAATCTTTGAAAATGAGTTGAAATAATGGGATCTTCATTGACATACCTTAAATAATCTAATTCAACAAGTTTCTAGTGTCAATTCTCATAGTTTTCGATCTTTCTGTAATGATGAATTTAATATTATGTGTGTGACCAAACCAACACAAAAACACTAGATCTCATTAGAACTCTAAAGTTAAATGTGTTTGGGCGAGAGTAGTATTAAGATGGGTGACCTCTTTGGAAGTCCTTTTGTTGCACTCGTTTTTGCATCATGGTAGGATGGTCTTTTTGTAAATCAAACAGTCACTAAGAGACGACCCTATTATTGATAATGGTTTCCAAAATTAATGTCATATATTGAATGACATCATGATCAAAATGTTCAATTATAACGTTGGTTGATATCGAAAGGGTCGTATTCTCTTACTAAAATTAGGGTACCATGAAATGCGAAACGTTTAATATCCGTTGTGTCGTGATGTTTTTTTAAAAGAGTTGTAATCTTTGAAAATGAGTTGAAATAATTGGATCTTCATTGACAAACCTTAAATAATCTAATTCAACAAGTTTCTAGTGTTAATTATCGTAGTTTTCGATCTTTTAGTAATGATGAATTTAATATTGTGTGTGCGACCATACCAACACAAAAGCACTGGATCTCATCAGAAATCTAAAGTTAAATGTGTTTGGGCGAGAGTAGTACTAAGATGGGTGACCTCTTGGGAAGTACTTGTGTGGCACTCCTTTTTGCATCATGGTAGGATGATATTTTTGTAAATCAAACACACACTAAGAGACGACCCTATTATTGATAATGGTTTCCAAAATTAATGTCATATATTTAATGACATCATGATCAAAATGTTTCATTATAACGGTGGTTGATATCAAAAGGGTTGTGTTCTATTACTAAAATTTTGTAACATCTTAACTTACAACAATTAGAGTACCAGGAAATGAGAAACGTTTAATATCCGTTGTGTCGTGATGTTATTTTAAGAGAGTTGTAATCATTGCAAATGAGTTGAAATAATTGCATCTTCATTTACAAACTTTAAATAATCTAATTCAACAACTTTCTAGTGTGAATTATCATAGTTTTCTATCTTTCGGTAATGATGAATTTAATAATGTGTGTTCGACCATACCAACACAAAAGCACTGGATCTCATCAGAACTTCAAAGTTAAATGTGTTTAGGCGAGAGTAGTACTAAGATGGGTGACCTGTTGGGAAGTCTTTGTGTTGCACTCCTTTTTGCATCATGGTAGGACGGTATTTTTCTAAATCAAATACACACTAAGAGACAACCCTATTATTGATAATGGTTTCCAAAATTAATGTCATATATTGAATGACATCATGATCAAAATGTTCCATTATAACATTGGTTGATATCGAAAGGGCCGTATTCTCTTGCAAAAATTTTGTAACTTCTTAACTTCCAACAATTAGGGTACCATGAAATGCGAAACGTTTAATATCCGTTGTGTCGTGACGTTTTTTTAAAAGAGTTGTTATCTTTGAAAATGAGTTGAAATAATTGGATCTTCATTGACAAACCTTAAATAATCTAATTTAACAAGTTTCTATTGTCAATTATCATAGTTTTCAATCTTTATGTAATGACAAATTTAGAAATATGTGTGTGACCATACCAACACAAAAGCACTCGATTTCATCAGAACTTCAAAGTTAAATGTGTTTGGGCGAGAATAGTACTAAGATGGGTGACCTCTTGGGAAGTCCTTGTGTCGCACTCCTTTTTGCATCATGGTAGGACGTTATTTTTGTAAATCAAATACACACTAAGAGACGACCCTATTATTGATAATGGTTTCCAAAATTAATGTCATATATTGAATGACATCATGATCAAAATGTTCCATTATAATGGTGGTTGATATCGAAAGGGTTGTATTCTATTAATAAAATTTTGTAACATCTTAACTTACAACAATTAGAGTACTAGGAAATGAGAAACGTTTAATATCCGTTGTGTCGTGATGTTATTTTAAGAGAGTTGTAACCATTGCAAATGAGTTGAAATAATTGGATCTTCATTTACAAACTTTAAATAATTTAATTCAACAACTTTCTAGTGTGAATTATCAATGTTTTCGATCTTTCTGTAATGAACAAAAATTTAGAAATGTGTGTGCGACCATACCAACACAAAAGCTCTAGAACTCATCACAACTCCAAAATTAAATGTGTTTGGGCGAGAGTAGTACTAGCATGGGTGACCTCTTGGGAAGTCCTTGTGTTGCACTCCTTTTTGCATCATGGTAGGATGGTCTTTTTGTATATCAAACACTCACTAAGAGACGACCCTATTATTGATAATGGTTTCCAAAATTAATGTCATATATTGAATGACATCATGATCAAAATGTTCCATTATAACGTTGGTTGATATCGAAAGGGTCGTATTCTCTTACTAAAATTTTGTAACTTCTTAACTTCCAACAATTATGGTACCATGAAATGCGAAACGTTTAATATCCGTTGTGTCGTGATGTTTTTTTAAAAGAGTTGTAATCTTTGAAAATGAGTTGAAATAATTGGATCTTCATTGACGAACCTTAAATAATCTAATTCAACAAGTTTCTATTGTCAATTATCGTAGTTTTCGATCTTTATGTAATGACAAATTTAGAAATATGTGTGTGACCATACCAACACAAAAGCACTGGATTTCATCAGAACTTCAAAGTTAAATGTGTTTCGGCGAGAGTAGTACTAAGATGGGTGACCTCTTGGGAAGTCCTTGTGTTGCACTCCTTTTTGCATCATGGTAGGACGTTATTTTTGTTAATCAAATACACACTAAGAGACGACCCTATTATTGATAATGGTTTTCAAAATTAATGTCATATATTGAATGACCTCTTGATCAATATGTTCCATTATAACGGTGGTTGATATCGAAAGGGTGGTATTCTATTACTAAAATTTTGTAACATCTTAACTTCCAACAATTAGGGTACCATGAAATGTGAAACGTTTAATATCTGTTGTGTCGTGATGTTTTTTTAAAAGAGTTGTAATCTTTGAAAATGAGTTGAAATAATTGGATCTTCATTGACAAACCTTAAATAATCTAATTCAACAAGCTGCTTGTGTCAATTATCATAGTTTTCGATCTTTCTGTAATGACAAATTTAAAAAAATAAGTGCGACCATACCAACACAAAAGCATTGGATCTCATTAGAACACCAATGTTAAATGTGTTTGGGCGAGAGCAGTACTAAGATGGGTGACCTCTTGGGATGTCCTTTTGTTGCACACCTTTTTGCATCATGGTTGGACGTTATTTTTGCAAATGAAATACACACTAAGAGACGACCCTATTATTGAAAATGGTTTCCAAAATTAATGTCATATATTGAATGACATCATGATCAAATTGTTTCATTATAACGGTGGTTGATATCGAAAGGGTTTTATTCTATTACTAAAATTTTGTAACATCTTAACTTACAACAATTAGAGTACCATGAAATGAGAAACGTTTAATATCCGTTGTGTCGTGATGTTTTTTTAAGAGAGTTGTAATCATTGAAAATGAGTTGAAATAATTGGATCTTAATTTACAAAGTTTAAATAATCTAATTCAACAACTTTCTAGTGTGAATTATCATAGTTTTCTATCTTTCTGAAATGATGAATTTAATTTTGTGAGTGCGACCATAACAACAAGATAGCATAGGATCTCATCAGAACTCCAAAGTAAAATGCGGTTGGGCAAGAGTAGTACTAAGAAGGGTGACCTCTTGGGAAGTCCTTGTGTTGCACTACTTTTTGCATCATGGTAGGCTGGTCTTTTTGTAAATCAAACACACACTAAGAGACGACCCTATTATTGATAATTGTTTCCAAAATTAATGTCAAATAATGAATGACATCATGATCAAAATGTGCCATTATAACGTTGTTTGATACCGAAAGGGTTGTATTCTATTACTAAAATTTTGTAACATCTTAACTTACAACAATTAGAGTACCAGGAAATGAGAGACGTTTAATATCCGTTGTGTTGTGATGTTATTTTCAGAGAGTTGCAATCATTGCAAATGAGTTGAAATAATTGGATCTTCATTTACAAACTTTAAATAATCTAATTCAACAACATTCTAGTGTGAATTATCAATGTTTTCGATCTTTCTGTAATGATAAATTTAGAAATGTGTGTCCGACCATACCAGTACAAAAGCACTGGATCTTATCAGATCTCCAAAGTTAAATGTGTTTGGGCGAGAGTAGTACTAAGATGGGTGACCTCTTGGGAAGTCCTTGTGTTGCACTCTTTTTGCATCATGGTAGGATGATCTTTTTGTAAATCAAACACACACTAAGAGATGACTCTATTATTGATAATGGTTTCCAAAATTAATGTCATATATTGAATGACATCATGATCAAAATGTTCCATTATAACGGTGGTTGATATCGAAAGGGTTGTATTCTATTACTAAAATTTTATAACATCTTAACTTACAACAATTAGAGTACTAGGAAATGAGAGACGTTTAATATCCGTTGTGTCGAGATGTTATTTTAAGAGAGTTGTAATCATTGCAAATGAGTTGAAATAATTGGATCTTCATTTACAAACTTTAAATAATCTAATTCAACAACTTTCTTGTCTGAATTATCAATGTTTTCGATCTGTCTGTAATGATAAATTTAGAAATGTGTGTTCGACCATACCAACACAAAAGCACTGGATCTCATCAGATCTCCAAAGTTAAATGTGTTTGGGGGAGAGTAGTACTAAGATGGGTGACCTCTTGCGAAGTCCTTGTGTTGCACTCCTTTTTGCATCATGGTAGGGAGGTCTTTTGGTAAATCAAACACTCACTAAGAGACGACCCTATTACTGATAATGGTTTCCAAAATTAATGTCAAATATTGAATGACATCATGATCAAAATGTTCCATTATAACGGTGGTTGATATCGAAAGGGTTGTATTCTATTACTAAAATTTTGTAACATCTTAACTTACAACAATTAGAGTACCAGGAAATGAGAAACGTTTAATATCCGTTGTGTCGTGATGTTATTTTCAGAGAGTAGTAATCATTGCAAATGTGTTGAAATAATTGGATCTTCATTTACAAACTTTAAATAATCTAATTCAACAACTTTCTAGTGTGAATTATCAATGTTTTCGATCTTTCGGTAATGATAAATTTAAAAATGTTTTTGCGACCATACCAACACAAAAGCATTGGATCTCATTAGAACTCCGAAGTTAAATGTGCTTAGCCGAGAGTAGTACTAAGATGGGTGACCTCTTGAGAAGTCCTTGTGTTGCACTGTTTTTTGCATCAGGGTAGGATGGTCTTTTTGTAAATCAAACACACACTAAGAGACGACCCTATTATTGATAATGGTTTCCAAAATTAATGTCATATATTGAATGACTTGATGATCAAAATGTTCCATTATAACGGTGGTTGATATCGAAAGGGTTGTATTCTATTACTAAAATTTTGTAACACCTTAACTTACAACAATTAGAGTACTAGGAAATGAGAAACGTTTAATATCCGTTGCGTCGTGATGTTATTTTAAGAGAGTTGTAATCATTGCAAATGATTTGAAATAATTGGATCTTCATTTACAAACTTTAAATAATCTAATTCAACAACTTTCTAGTGTGAATTATCATTGTTTTCGATCTTTCTGTAATGATAAATTTAGAATTGTGTTTACAACCATACCAACACAAAAGCACTGGATCTCATCAGAACTCCAAAGTTAAATGTGTTTGGTCGAGAGTAGTACTAAGATGGGTAACCTCTTGGGAAGTCCTTGTGTTGCACCCATTTTTGCATCATGGTAGGATGGTCTTTTGGTAAATCAAACACTCACTAAGAGACGACCCTATTATTGATAATGGTTTCAAAAATTAATGTCATATATTGAATGACATCATGATCAAAATTTTCCATTATAACGTTGGTTGATATCGAAAGGGTCGTATTCTCTTACTAAAATTTTGTAACTTCTTAACTTCCAACAATTAGGGTACCATGAAATGCGAAACGTTTAATATCCGTTGTGTCGTGATGTTTTTTTAAAAGAGTTGCAATCTTTGAAAATGAGTTGAAATAATTAGATCTTCATTGACATACCTTAAATAATCTAATTCAACAAGTTTCTAGTGTCAATTATCATAGTTTTCGATCTTTCTGTAATGATGAATTGGATGTTGTATGTGTGACC
Organism: Cymodocea nodosa; assembly: GCA_036874045.1. Taxonomy (NCBI): domain Eukaryota; kingdom Viridiplantae; phylum Streptophyta; class Magnoliopsida; order Alismatales; family Cymodoceaceae; genus Cymodocea; species Cymodocea nodosa. The sequence goes on from CM072335.1 coordinate 10,681,601, forward strand.
ATACCAACACAAAAGTACTAGATCTCATCAGAACTCTAAAGTTAAAAGTGTTTGGGCGAGAGTAATACCAAGATGGGTGACCTCTTTGGAAGTCCTTGTGTTGCACTCCTTTTCGCATCATGGTAGGGAGGTCTTTTTGTAAATCAAACACTTACTAAGAGACGACCCTATTATTGATAATGGTTTCCAAAATTAATGTCAAATTTTGAATGACATCATGATCAAAATGTTCCATTATAACGGTGGTTGATATCGAAAGGGTTGTATTTTATTACTAAAATTTTGTAACATCTTAACTTACAACAAACTTTCACTAAGAGACGACCCTACTACTGATAATTGTTTCCAAAATTAATGTCATATATTGAATGACATCACAATCAACATGTGCTATTATAACGTTGGTTGATATCGAAAGGGTTGTATTCTCATGCTAAAATTTTGTAACATCTTAACTTACAACAGTTAGTGTACCATTAAATGAAAAATGTTTAATATCCTTTGTACCGTGTTGTTTTTTTAAGAGATTTGTAATGATTGCAAATGAGTTGTAATAATTGGATCTTTATTTACAAACTTTAAATAATCCAATTCTACTAGTTTCTAGTGTGAATTAAAATAGTTTTCTATCTTTCTGAATTGACAAATTCAAAAATGTGGGTGCGACCATACCAACACAAATGCATTAAATCTCATCAAAAGTCCAAAGTTAAATGTGTTTGGGCGAGAGTAGTACTAAGATGGGTGACCTCTTTGGAAGTCCATTAACTTTCTTGATTTAAGGCTCAAGTTGGTTTAATGCTTTTAGAATGTTTAAAATCAAATAGGTTGAAAAATCTAAGGTAAGATGGCTACTGGAAATGGTAATTTTTCTTTATATGAAGTCTAAAATCTTAATCATCCTCCTTTATTTGATGGAATACATTTTGAATATTGGAAATATAGGATGACTGTTTTTCTTCAAAGTATAGATCATAAGTTGTGGTTCATGATTTCTAAACCATATACTCTGTTAACTACTCCTTATAATACTTGGACAATTACTGAAAAAGAAAATGAAACTATGAATGCTAAGGGCTTAAATATTTTATTTTGTGCATTGAGTTATGAACAGTTCAGTAAAGTGTCAGCATTTAAATCTGCTTATGAGGTGTGGCATGCATTAGAAGATTCACATGAAGGTACTTCTCAAGTTAAAGAGACAAAAATAAACATGTTGATTCATAAGTATGAACTCTTTAAGATGCATGAAGATAAAAATATTTCTGAGATGTTTTCCAGATTTCTTGATATCATAAACTCTTTAAAATGTTTAGGAAAGAATTTTGAACAGAAGGATTTGGTGAGGAAAATTCTCAGATCCCTAAGTTCTAAATGGTCTCAGAAAGTAACATCAATTGAGGAATCACGAGATTTAAATGTTTATACTATGAATGAACTTATAGGAAATTTAACAGCTTATGAAGTTCAATTAAATGAATCACTGAGTCACAACAAACTAAAAATGAAGAAATAAATAGCCTTCGAAATTAATTTAGATTCTGATATATCTACTGATTCTGACGAGGATTTGATTTTGCTGACTAGGAAATTCAAGAAAGTATGGAAAGCTAGGAAACAGCAAAGGAACAAAAATGATAAACCCTCAACGTCAAAATCATTGAATGACAAGAATTCTTCATCCAGAAAGTATGTATGTTACAACTATAAGAAACCTAGACATCTTTCTCCAGATTGTCCTATGAGGAAAAATGAAAAGCAAAGTAGGACAAATCAGAAGAAGACAGCTTAGAAAACTCAGAAAAAGTTTTACAAGAAAAAGGCTTTGAAGGTCACTTGGGATGACACGTCTGAAGAGTTTGAATCTGAGGAATCAGCATCAAAATCTTCACATTCAGAAGGAGAACAAGAGTTAGAAGACGTTGCTCATGTCTACTTCATGGCAGATGAGTCTGAGGTAATATCTGATCCTGAAAGTCATTCAGATTTCAACTTTGATGAATTATTATGTGCTTATCATGCATTATTACAAAAACTTAAAGTATGTAAATTGGAAAATAAGAATATTAGAAAATCTTCATCCATTATGGAAGAAGAAAATTGTTTCCTGTCTACTACTTTAGAAAAGTTTAAATGTGATAATGAAAATCATGCTAGAGATTTGCAAAAATTTAGATTTAATGAATGTATCTTGCATGAACAAATACAGAATATAAATGCTGAAAAATTAAAGATAGAATCTGAAAATGAAATGTTGAGAAACAATATAAATGAACTTGAATTAGAGATAGATAAATTAAAACTAAGAGAGCAAGATTTAAATTCTACCTTTGAGAAATGGAATTTAAGTCAAACTAAGTTAAACAAACTAACTAGTACCCCTACGGTGTCTTATAAATTTGGCTTAGGATTTGATTATCCTGAATATCCTGAATCTCAAGCCAATAAAGGATTTATTAGTTGCAGTTCAAGTAAATCTATGACTAAAATTCCTTTTATTATGAAACAAGGTAATAAATATGTAGAAGTAGGTACTTCAAGGGATGAATCATGCAGTAATAATATAAATCAATGTGATTTGTCAAATTATACTTCTAACATGACTGTAAATGTTTCTTAAATTCTTGTTTCTTGTTCTAGAAATTCAGTTTCTAATGTTTCTAAAATTTCAGACAATTATAGTAAACTGAAAATTCAGAAACCTGAGCATGTAATTCAATACACTGGTATTAGACCAATTACTCATTCTAAATGTGATAAAACAAAAATTCTTGTGCAGAAAAGGATTTTGTATGTACGGAAAGTGTTAATACAAGTACAAAATCTTGGTATGAACTTACAGAATTGTATAAGCATGACCAAAATAAATTAACATCTGATAAAAATATGTTTGGTCTTGATTGTACTACATCTGAAAACAAAAAGAATGATTGCAAAAGCAATAATGCTATATGTGAGTATGAAGCTAATGATAAATCAATAGTACTTACAACTAATAAGAATATAAATGATAATGTTAAACTATTTTTAAACAAAAAGAAGAAATATACGTTTAATGAACTTGGTCCTCAACAACATTGGGTACCAAGAAAAAGTTTTTCTTAATTTGTGTTGCAGGAGGAAACAACATCAAAATGGATCTTAGACAGTGGAGCGTCAAGTCACATGACTGGAGAAAAAAGTCTATTACAAAATTTTACAAATACCATGAAAGGAAGTGTAACATTTGGAAATAAAAGCAAAGATAAAATCATAGGTATGGGCAATGTTCAAATAACTCCTACTTGTGTTATTTCAAATGTACTATATGTAGAAAACCTAGGATTTAATTTGCTGAGTGTCATAAAACTAACTGAAAATGGATATTATGTAGTGTTTGAAGATAATATATGCAAAATAATTGATAAAAATACAAATGAAATTAAGTTTATTGCTAAAAGAAAAGGTTATGTATGTATTTTATCTTTACCTTCTAGTGTAGTTGATTTAAATTCATGTTTGCTAGCTGAAACTAGTGATGCATATCTATGGTATAGAAGGATTGGGCATATAAATATGAGACTGTTACATCAACTATCTAGAAAACATTTAGTGAGAGGTTTACCAAAGATTAAATACTCAAAGAACTTTACTTGTGATGCATGTGAGTTAGGTAAACTTCAATAAAACTCTTTTAAATCCAAAATTGATATTTCAAGCAAGAGAGTCTTAGAACTTATACATATGGATCTATTTGGACTAACAAGAATTATGAGTCTTGGTGGTAAACGGTATGTATTTGTTTTAGTAGATGACTTCTCTAGATACACTTGGGTATATTTTCTAGCATCTAAGACAGAAGTTTTTGAAAAATTTAAAATGTTTTGCAATTTTGTTCAAAATGAGCAAAGTGTCTCTATTCAAAAACTTAGGAGTGATCATGGAACTGAATTTAATAATGATCAAATGGATAACTATTGTAATGAGCATGACATTGATCACAAATTTTCTTTTCCAAGAGCACTGTGTCAAAATGATGTTGTTGAGAGAAAGAATAGATCACTTCAAGAAATGGCCAGAACTATGTTGAATGAACATAAGTTACCTCAAAATCTGTGGGCTGAAGCAGTAAATACAGCTTGTTATGTTATTAACAGAAGTCATTTAAGACCTCATGTTAATAAAACTCCTTTTGAAATTATGTTTAATAGGGTTCCAAAAATTTTCTATATGAAACCATTTGGCTACAAGTGTTTTATTCTTAATACTAAGGAAAAAAGGGATAAATTTCAAGCCAAATCAGATGAAAGAATTTTTGTAGGTTACTCTACTAGAAGTAAAGCCTATAGAGTATATAACAAGACTTCTAGGACTATTGAAGAAACCCTCCATGTAAGCTTCAATGAAAATTCTCTTAGAGAATCTCAATCTAAAGTTGATAATGATGATATGATCAATTTTCCAAATGAGTTAGAGATCAATAGAGAGATTGATGATTTATCTGAGAAAATCAAAAATATGAACTTAAATGATCAAACTAATGATGAAAGTGATGGACTTTCAGATGTTGATGAGAATATTGAGGAAAATCAGAGAAATTGGCGTTATTCTTCATCACATCCCATTACTCAAGTCATTGGTAATATTAATGAGGGAGTTAAAACTAGAGCTTCAGTAAATTTAAATAGTATGTGTATGTTTGTTTCTATGGTGGAATCAAGGAATATACGAGAAGCATTATCTGATGAAAATTGGATAGTGGCAATGCAAGAAGAACTAAATCAATTCATCAGAAATGATGTATGAGAATTAGTTTCTCCACCAGAAAATCAGTCCATAATAGGTACAAAGTGGATCTTTAGAAACAAAACTAACGAAATTGGTCAAATTATAAGGAATAAAGCTAGATTAGTTGCACAAGGGTATACACAGGAAGAATGATTAGATTATGATGAAACATTTGCTCCTATGGCTAGGTTAGAAAGTATTAGAATATTATTGGCCTATGCTTGTTATATGGATTTTAAATTATATCAAATGGATGTAAAGAGTGCATTTCTAAATGGTTTAATTAATGAAAAAGTTTATGTAAAACAACCACCTGGATTTGAAGATATTAAAAATCCTGACTTTGTGTATAAATTGAAGAAAGCCTTATATGGTTTGAAGCAAGCACCTAGATCATGGTATGAAAGATTGTCTACTTTTTTAATAGAAAAAGGCTATGTGATGTGTAAAATGCTTAAACTCCACATAAATAAAAAGACAAATATTATTGATGATGTTGTTCACCTCATAGAATTTATATACTTATTATAAATATCTAAAGTAATATCTAAACTGCTGCTTAAGATACTATGTATTTATTGTAAAATCATAGTGGTATCTTATTGATTTTAATTAGTTTATCAATTTTAATAGTTTTTACGATTTTAAGTGGAAGTGTAAATGAAAAACATTAAATACTTCTGACATTCTGAAATTTTGATTAAATGTTTTCTTTGAATCAAGGAAAATGCATATGATCATGCATAAATTTGACTTAATTGATTAAACTTGTAGAATAAGTTATATGTAACTCATCTTAAACTGTTAATCAAAAGTATAAGCTTATTGAAACTGATTCATATTCCCAGTATAATCATAGAAGTAAAAATTGTATGAGATTTGTGTTTTATTGCATTCGTATTAATGGAATACATATATACTGTGCTTAAAATGAAATGTGCTTACAAAGTAAAAATCTTTGATAGTTTATTGATCAGTTTGATCACGAGCCTTTTGTACTTGAGCAGATAGGTATGTAAGGATTGTTGTCCTGAAAAAGGATTCTTTAAATCTGGCAACCTAAGGTCCTCATCAGATCTGGGATTGTTGACTGAAAGCTCATTACACGGGTACATTAGAAAGCTCTTGTATGATTCAAGCTTTTCAAACTAACTTTTAAAGAAAATTATCAATATTTACTGTTTTGAAGAGAAAAAGTTGTTTCATTAATTACAGATATCTTTGAATCGCATATTGTTTATACCAATATGATTACTGATTTATTGAATCAACATTAGTACTTTTGAAAACGTTTATTTGAGATACATTTTTTTATTCTCCTTGAATTAATTGAATTGAGTTCAAAGTTGTGTTTTGATTCATATACAGTAGGAATTGATTCTGGAAATCATTTTTGATGATGTCAGGATAACGGAAGTCTCTGAAAAGAAAATGTAAAAGTATAGTTATACTTAACATCTATTGTCACTACAAGTATATTTTGTATTTTGATTGAATATATTTGAAGTATATTTGTAGGGGGAGCATTAACAATGTCGAAAACAGATTAATATCATTCATAATACAACTCTTGGTTAATCTGAATTAATGTCCTCTTAAAATCTTAATGAAATAATTTAAAAAGACAAACAAACTATTTTAGATTCAAAGGACAAAAATGTTCGAATAGTTTGAAATGTTCTCAAGATAATGTTAAGTTTAGCATGTGTGTTGTTTTCGGAACGTTTTAGTTGGAAGCATCCAAAACTTGTATTAGTGTACTAACTAGACGTTATGTTAGATAAGGTAACGTGCAAAACTGCCTCTAGACAGCGTTTTACTCGTTAGGTTAGTTAACTCAATGAGTTATACTTGAATATTTCGGGTACCTTGATTGAATAAACTTTATTCAATATTTATTTAATTTCTAAACCCGACTTCTCTTCACGTTGAGTTATACGCCTAAAAACCCTATTTAAACACTTATTACACGGGGACTTAGGTTATTTGTAAACTTTGTCAAGAAAATCTTTCCCGCTTGTTGCTGTTACAACCTGCGACGATGGTCTCCAAGTTCTACAAAGGTCATGGAAGAGGAAAAGGCAAAAGCAGAAGAGATGCAAAAGGAAAAGAAATAGAGAATGATGAAGTTCCACGTACTTGGTTCAAGAAAATATTTCGAGTGGACAAAAGGTTAGAAGAACTTTATAGAGATTACTTCTTTTCTCAAGATATATTAGATGAAGTTAGACAAGAACTTCAACATACTGATGCAAGTATTACATACATGGGTATTCGAAGTAAATATGATAGAGAATACAGAATGAAATGTGCTGAGATTGCATTTTGGAACAGTATGCAAAATATTTGGAAAAAGGTGTAGGTTCATCAAATAGAACTCCTCAAACTCCTATAAACGGTACAAGACTACATGTAGTTGAGGAAGAGCATGAATCAGCTATCCCTACTCCTTTATATTCAAAACAAGTAAAATCAGAAATTGTTGTAGACAAAACAAAAGTTGACAGTCTTCAAAAGGCCGTTGCAATAGAAAGTGCCTTAGAAGAATTAAAGTAGAAAACTTTTATGGAGCAATTTGAAAAGAAAACAGCAATACTTGAAAAGGAGAAACAAAAATGTTATAGAAGAAGGAAAGTCAAAAAAATTATGTCTAAGGAAACAAAGTCTATTGAAAAAGGAAAATCAGATGAAAATTTATTTCCAAAAGACAATGTATGTCTAGACATTGTACCTTATTGTGCATCTGATAAACTCATCAGTTCCGAACACACTAAAACTGATGAAGATAATGAGACTTTATTTTCCCTTGCTAGAAAACTTGAGAAGAAATCCAAGTCAAATATGAGCTCAAGTTTTTCTATTAGTACAAGTCCTGATGATGCAGAAATTGACAAATCAGAGCATCAGGCACTTGACATTGAACAAGTTATTGCAGATATAATTGACAATGTTGAGGCAGTAACTAGTTCAAAGGTTGAATTGTCTGGAGTAGTAGATATTGAAAATGTTAAGACTCCAGAAGAGCTAAAAGTTAACCAGCCTTCTACAGAATCTATAGAAGCAAAGTCTGAGAATTCACAGCATGAATCAATGGAAATATCTGTTGAATAAAATGAACAATTACAGACAGATACATCAGCTATAGAATTTGTGGAAAAATTGTACTCTGAACATTCTATAGAGACTGAACAGATGAATGTTGAGCATATTGACAATGTTCCTAACACTGTTGAAGCTGAAGAATCAAGCTTACCTGAGTAGCTTCAAGATAATATTTTGGAAGAGGAACAACATGACATTCATTTTGAAGAAGAGGTTCCTGAAGATGAATTAAACTCTAAATCACAACTTCAGGTATCACCTTCTTTGTGTACAATATTACAAATTCAAGGTAATGCAATTCATTTTAGATCTGAAGAAGCATTGCAGAAATACAATAATCTGATTACATGTTAGATTCTGCATGCTCGTCCAATAAAATTCAGAAATTTGATGGAAATAAGAGATTTGTTTGAGTTTCAAGGCCTCATTAAATTCTTGCCAGTAGGAACGAAATGGAAGCAATACACAGAGCTTATTGCAGCTTTTTATAGCAATCTGGACAAGAATGGAAATTTTCTGAAAACTCAAATAAATGAACAGGAGTTTATATTGTCTCTTGAGTTAATTTTTGAAGTTTTAGGATTAAAGAATGAAGGTGTTGTTGTTACCAACAGATTTGACATAATAAGACAATTGGAATGGAACATTCAATCTTTATCAAAAATTCCAGATGTATATTTTGAAATGAGATTAATGGAAAATCTGAATGCAGAGGCAAGGTTTATTGCAAATATATTGCATGCAAATTTATTTCAGAGAGTTGGACACAATATGGAAGTCAGCAGAAGTTGTTTATATGCAACTTATAGCTTGCTGAATAGAATTCAAATCAATTGGTTTGATGTTTTCACTTCTCAACTACAGCATATGAGTTCAAAGTTATTTTATGGTGATGCTGTATGTAGACTCATTGCAAGCCAATTAAATTTATCCGACTGGCCCTCTAAAACTAAAGGCATGAGAGCATTTAGTGTCAAAGATTTGCAAAAATTTCAGGCCATGCATAAACCTCAACGACAACAACAACAACAACTTGATACAGACCATATACAATAACAACAACAAAGTTATTCAGTTCAAGCAGAATAGCAAACCCAGCTACCTCCTGACTTAGATGTAGTGCTTAACGACATCAAAAATGATATTAGGCATCTAGGAGATAACATATGTAATGCTATAAGTGATATACTTAGGAGGGGTCGATAACTGTTTTTGTTTGTTTCTGAATACAAAATGTAATGTTTGTATTACTTGTTTGATTCATTGAACAATACATTTTTCTGTAAATGTGTTCAATTATTATTCTTGTTTACAAAAATCGTTGTTGTAATTCTCTTATATACATATATATATTCTCTGTAATTATCTTTTTGATTAATGACAAAAAGGGGGAGAAATATTATAAAAAGATGATTATGATCTTAATTGCATATATCTATTATAAAAGGAGATGCTATTTAAATCGTTATTGTAATCTGATAAATGATAATTAGAAAACTGATACTTATATAATTATTGACATCTGAGAGTTTTAGTTCTAAGAGGTAAAATTTACACAAATAATAGAAATAAGCTTAAGTGAACTTAAGTCAACAAACAAGTTTGTTGAATTAAAAGTTAACCTAACGAAGGTGCTTTGTTGAGTTAAACATATTTCATAATTGATTTAATATGGTTTTGTTATCATTAAAAAGGGGGAGATTGTTGAGTATTTTTGTTTTGATGATGTGTGCTGAATGAAAATAATCATATTTGCTCAATTACTATTGCTTGTGAAAAGAAATTAAAATCATCAATTAATACAAAAAAAGCTTACGGATATAAATACTTGTTTGTATTGCATCTGAAGTTAATATCTAGTGGTCTCATTGCATTAATTTCTCATTTAGCTAAACGTTAAGTTAACGTGTGTTTTTATTGAAAAGCATGATATGTTTTAATGTAATATATTCTGTATCATGAATAGTGCACGTTTAATATCCGTTGTGTCGTGCTGTTTTTTTAAGAGAGTAGTAATCATTGCAAATGAGTTGAAATAATTGGATCTTTATTTACAAACTTTAAATAATCCAATTTAACTTGTTTCTATTGGGAATTACCAAAGTTTTCGATATTTAAGTAATGACATATTCAAAAATATCGGTGCGATCATAACACAAAAGCACTCGATCTCAACAAAACTCCAAATTTAAATGTGTTTGGGCGAGATTAGTAGTAAGATGGTTGACCTCTTGGGAATTCCTTGTGTTGTACTCCTTTTTGCATCAGGGTAGGATGACCTTTTTGTAAATCAAACTGTCACTAAGAGATGACCCTATTATTGGTAATGGCTTCCAAAATTAATGTCATATATTGAATGACATCATCATCAAAATGTGCCATTATAACGGTGGTTGATATCGAAAGGGTTGTATTCTCTTACTAAAATTTTGTAATATCTTAACTTACAACAATCAGAGTACCATGAAATGAGAAACGCTTAATATCCGTTGTGTCTTGCTGTTTTTTTAGGAGAGTTGTAATTATTGCAAATGAGTTGAAATAATTGGATCTTTATTTACAAACTTTAAATGATCCAAGTCAACTAGTTTCTAGTGTGAATTATCATAGTTTTCGATCTTTCTATAATGACAAATTTAAAAATGTGGGTGCGACCATACCAACAGAAAAGTACTAGATCTCATTAGAACTCAAAAGTTAAATGTGTTTGGACGAGACTAGTACTAAGATGGGTGACCTCTTGGCAAGTCCTTGTGTTGCACTCTTTTTTACATCATGGTAGGATGGCCTTTTTGTTTATCAAATTGTCACTAAGAGACGACCCTATTATTTATAATGGCTTCCAAAATTAATGTCATATATTGAATGACATCATGATCAAAATGTGCCATTATAACGGTGGTTGATATCGAAAGGGTTGTATTCTCTTACTAAAATTTTGAAACATCTTCACTTACAACAATCAGAGTACCATGAAATGAGAAACGTTTAATATCCGTTGTGTCGTGGTGTTTTTTTAAGAGAGTTGTAATCATTGCAAATGAGTTGAAATAATTGGATCCTTATTTACAAACTTTAAATAATCCAATTTAACTTGTTTTTGTTGTGAATTACCAATGTTTTCGATCTTTAAGTAATGACAAATTCAAAAATTTCGGTGCGATCATAACAACACAAAAGCACTCGATCTCATCAAAACTACAAAGTTAAAAGTGTTTGGGCGAGAGTAGTACTAAGATGGTTCACCTCTTGGGAATTCCTTGTGTTGCACTTCTTTTTGCATCATGATAGGATGATCTTTTTGTAAATCAAACTGTCACTAAGAGACGACCCAATTATTGATAACGATTTACAAAATTAATGTCATATATTGAATGACATCATCATCAAAATGTGCCATTATAACGGTTGTTGATATCGAAAGCGTTGTATTCTCTTACTAAAATTTTGTAACATCTTAACTTACAACAATCAGAGTACCATGAAATGAGAAATGTTTAATATCCGTTGTGTCGTGCTGTTTTTTTAAGAGATTTGTAATCATTGGAAATTAGTTGAAATAATTCGATCTTTATTTACAAACTTTAAATAATCTAATTCAACTAGTTTCTATTGTGAATTACCAAAGCTTTCGATCTTTCATTAATTGCAAATTTATTATTTTGGGTGTAATCATACCAACACAAAACACTAGATTTTTTTAGAACTCCAAAGTTAAATGTGTTTGGGCGAGAGTAGAACTAAGATGCGTGACCTCTTGGGAAGTCCTTATGGTGCACTCTTTTTTGCATCATGGTAGGATGGACTTCTTGTATATCAAACTATCACTAAGAGACGACCCTATTATTGATAATGACATCCAAAATTAATGTCATATATTGAATGACATCATGATCAAAATGTGCCATTATAACGGTGGTTGATATCGAAAGGGTTGTATTCTCTTACCAATATTTTGTAACATCTTAATTTACCAAAATCAGTGTACCATGAAATGAGAAACGTTTCATAACCGTGGTGTCGTGCCATTTTTTTATGAGAGTTGTAATCGTTGCAAATGAGTTGAAATAATTTGATCTTTATTTACAAACTTTAAATAATCCAATTCAACTAGTTTCTAGTGTGAATTATCATAGTTTTCGATCTTTCTGTAATGACAAATTTATAATTGTGGGTGCGACCAAACCAACACAAAAGCACTAGACCTCGTCAGAACTCCAAAGTTAAATGTGTTTGGGCGAGAGAAGTACTAAGAGGGTTGACCTCTTCAGAATTCCTTGTGTTGCACTCCTTTTTGCATCATGATAGGATGGTCTTTTTGTAAATCAAACTGTCAGTAAGAGACGACCCTATTATTGATAACAGTTTCCAAAATTAATGTCATATATTGAATGACAACATCCTCAAAATGTGCCATTCTAACGTTGTTTGATATCGAAAGGGTTGTATTCTCTTTCCAAAATTTTGTAACATCTTAATTTACCACAATCAGTGTACCATGAAATGAGAAATATTTAATATCTGTTGTGTCGTGCTGTTTTTTTAAGAAAATTGTAATCATTGCAAATGAGTTAAAATAATTGGATCTTTATTTACAAACTTTAAATAATCCAATTTAACTTGTTTCTTTTGTGAATTACCAAAGTTTTCGATCTTTAAATAATGACAAATTCAAAAATATCGGTGCAATCATAACTACACAAAAGCACTGGATCTTATCAAAACTTCAAATTTAAATGTGTTTGGGCGAGAGTTGTACTAAGATGGTTGACCTTTTCGGAATTCCTTGTGTTGCACTCCTTTTTTCATCATGGTAGGATGGCCTTTTTGTAAATCAAACTGTCACTAAGAGACGACACTATTAATGATAACGATTTCAAAAATTAATGTCATATATTGAATGACATCATCATCAAAATGTGCCATTATAACGGTGGTTGATATCGAAAGGGTTCTATTCTCTTACTAAAATTTTGTAACATCTTAACTTACAACAATCAGAGTACCATGAAATAAGAAACGTTTAATATCCTTTGTGTCGTGCTGTTTTTTTAAGAGAGTTGTAATCATTGGAAATGAGTTGAAATAATTCGAGGTTTATTAACAAACTTTAAAGAATCTAATTCAACTAGTTTCTATTGTGAATTACCAAAGTTTTCGATCTTTCAGTAATTGCAAATTTATAATTTTGGGTGTGATCATACCAACACGAAAGCATTGGATCTTATTAAAACTCTAAAGTGAAATGTGTTTGGGCGAGAGTAGTACTAAGATGGGTGACCTCTTGGGAAGTCCTTGTGTTGCATTCTTTTTTGCATCATGGTAGGATGGTCTTTTTTTATATCAAAATGTCACTAAGAGACGACCCTATTATTGATAATGGCTTCCAAAATTAATGTCATATATTGAATGACATTATGATCAAAATGTGCCATTATAACGGTGGTTGATATCGAAAGGGTTGTATTCTCATAATAAAATTTTGTAACATATTAACTTACAACAATCAGAGTACCATAAAATGAGAAACGTTTAATATCCGTTGAGTCTTACTATTTTTTTAGGAGAGTTGTAATTATTGCAAATGAGTTGAAATAATTGGGTCTTTATTTATAAACTTTAAATAATCCAATTCAACTTGTTTCTAGTGTGAACTATCATAGTTTTCGATGTTTCTGTAATGACAAATTTATAAATGTGTGTGTGACCATACCAACACAAAAGTACTGGATCTCATCAAAACTCCAAAGTTAAATGGGTTTGGGCGAGAGTAGTACTAAGATGGGTGACCTCTTGGGAAGTCCTTTTGTTGTAGTTTTTTTTGCATCATGGTAGGATTGTCTTTTTGTATATCAAACTGTCACTAAGAGACGACCCTATTATTGATAATGGCTTCCAAAATTAATGTCATATATTGAATGACATCATGATCAAAATGTTCATTTATAATGGTGGTTGATATCGAAAGGGTTGTATTCTACTACTAAGATTTAGTAACATCTTGACTTACAACAATCAGAGTAGCATGAAATGAGAAACGTTTAGTATCTGTTGTGTCGTGCTATTTTTTTAAGAGTGTTGTAATCATTTCAAATGAGTTGAAATAATTGATCTTTATTTTCAAACTTTAAATAATCCAATTTAACTTGTTTATATTGTGAATTACCATAGTTTTTGATCTTTAAGTAATGACAAATTCAAAAATATCGGTGCGATCATAACAACACAAAAGCACTGGATCTCATCAGAACTCCAAAGTTAATTGTGTTTGGGCGAGAGTAGTACTAAGATGGTTGACCTCTTGGGAATTCCTTGTGTTGCACACCTTTTTGAATCATGGTAGGATGGTCTTTTTGTAAATCAAAGTGTCACTAAGAGACAACCCTATTTTTGATAACGGTTTCCATAATTAATGTCATATATAGAATGACATCATCATGAAAATGTTCCATTCTAACGGTGTTTGATATCGAAAGGGTTGTATTCTTTTACCAAAATTTTGTAACATCTTAACGTACCACAATCAGCGTACCATGAAATGAGAAACGTTTAATATCCGTGGTGTCGTGAAGTTTTTTTAAGGGAGTTTTAATTGTTGCAAATGAGTTGAAATAATTGGATCTTTTTTTACAAACTTTAAATAATCCAATTCAACTAGTTTCTAGTGTGAATTATCATAGTATTCGATCTTTCTGTAATGACAAATTTATAATTGTGGGTGCGACCATACCAACACAAAAGCACTAGATCTCATCAGAACTCCAAAGTTAAATGTGTTTAGGCAAGAGTAGTACTAAGATGGTTGACCTCTTGGGAATTCCTTGCGTTGCTCTCCTTTTTGCGTCATGGTAGGATCATCTTTTTGTAAATCAAACTGTCACTAAGAGACGACCCTATTATTGATAACGGTTTCCAAAATTAATGTCATATATTGAATGACATCATCATCAAAATGTGCCATTCTAACGTTGTTTGATATCGAAAGGGTTGTATTCTCTTACCATATTTTGTAACATCTTAATTTACCACAATCAGCGTACCATGAATTGAGAAATGTTTCATAACTGTGGTGTCATGCCGTTTTTTTATGAGAGTTGTAATCGTTGCAAATGAGTTGAAATAATTGCATCTTTATTTAAAAACTTTAAATAATCTAATTCAACTACTTTCTAGTGTGAATTATCATAGTTTTCGATCTTTCTATAGTGACAAATTTATAAATGTGGGTGCGACCATACCAACAGAAAAGTACTGGATCTCATCAGAACTCTAAAGTTAAATGTGTTTCAGCGAGAGTACTACTAAGACGGGTGACCTCTTGGGAAGTCTTCGTGTTGTACTCTTTTTTGCATCATGGTAGGATTGTCTTTTTTTATATCAAACTGTCACTAAGAGACAACCCTATTATTGATAATGGCTTCCAAAATGACGTCATATATTGAATGACATCATGATCAAAATGTGCCATTATAACGGTGGTTGATATCGAAAGGATTGTATTCTCTTACTAAAATTTTGTAACATCCTAACTTACAACAATCAGGGTACCATGAAATGTGAAACGTTTAATATCTGTTGTGTCGTGCTATTTTTTTAAGAGAGTTGTAATCATTGCAAATGAGTAGAAATAATTGGATCTTTATTTACAAACTTTAAATAATCCAATTCAACTAGTCTCTATTATGAATTACCAATGTTTTCGATCTTTGAGTAACGACAAATACAAAAATGTGGGTGTGATCATACCAACACAAAAGTATTGGATCTCATTAGAACTTCAAAGTTAAATGTATTTGAGCGAGAGTAGTACTAAGATGGGTGACCTTTTGGGATGTCCTCGTGTTGCACTCCTTTTTCCATCATGGTAGGATGGTCTTTTTGTAAATCAAACTATCGCTAAGAGACGACCCTATTATTGATAACGGTTTCCAAAATTAATATCATATATTGAATGACATCATGATAAAAATGTGTCATTCTAACAGTATTTGATATCGAAAGGGTTGTATTCTCTTACCAAAATTTTGTAATATCATAACTTACAACAATCAACGTACCATGAAATGAGAAACGTTTAATATCCAAGGTGTCATGGTGTTTTTTTAAGAGAGTTGTAATCATGGAAAATGAGTTGAAATAATTGGATCTTTATTTAAAAACTTTAAATAATCCAATTCAACTAGTTTCTAGTGTGAATTACCTTAGTTTTCGATCATTCAGTAATGTCAACTTTAAAAATGTGGGTGCGATCCTACCAACACATAAGCATTGCGTCCCATCAGAACTCCAAAGTTAAAGGTGTTTAGGCGAGAGTAGTATTAAGATGTGTGACTTCTTGGGAAGTCCTTTTGTTGCACTGCTTTTTGCATCATGGTAGGATGGTATTTTTGTAAATCAAACTGTTACTAAGAGACGACCCTACTACTGATAATGGTTTTCAAAATTAATGTCATATATTGAATGACATCATAATCAAAATGTGTCATTATAACGGTGGTAGATATCGAAAGGGTTGTATTCTCTTACTAAAATTTTGTAACATCTTAACTTACAACAATGACAGTACCATGAAGTGAGAAACGTTTAATATCCATTGTGTCGTGATGTTTTTTTAAGAGAGTTGTAATCCTTGCAAATGAGTTGAAATAATTGGATCTTTATTTACAAACTTTAAATAATCTAATTCAACTAATTTCTATTGTGAATTACCAAAGTTTTCGATCTTTCAATAATGACAAATTTAAAAATGTTGGTGCGATCATCCCAACACAAAAGCACTAGATTTCATAAGAACTCCAAAGTTAAATGTGTTTAGACGAGAGTAGTACTAAGAAGGGTGACCTCTTGGGAAGTCCTTGTGCTGCACTCTTTTTTGCATCATGGTAGGGTGGTCTTTTTGTAAATCAAATTGTCAATAAGAGACAACCCTGTTATTGATAACGGTTTCCAAAATTAATGTCTTATATTGAATGACATCTTGATCAAAATGTGTCATTCTAACGGTGTTTGATATTGAAAGGGTTGTATTCTCTTACCAAAATTTTGTAACATCTTAACTTACAACAATCAGCGTATCATGAAAGGAGAAACGTTTAATATCTGTGGTATCCTACTATTTTTTTAAGAGAGTTATAATCATTGCAAATGAGTTGAAATAACTGCATCTTTATTTACAAACTTTAAACAATCCAATTTAACTTGTTTCTAGTGTGAATTACATTAGTTTTCGACCTTTCAGTAATGACAAATTCAAGAATGTCGGTGCGATCATACCAACACAAAAGCACAACACCCCATCAAAACTCCAAAGTTAAATGTGTTTGGGCGAGAGTAGAACTAAGATGGATGACCTCTTGGGAAGTCCTTGTGTTGCACTCCTTTTTGCAACTTGGTTGGATGGTCTTTTTGTAAATGAAACTGTCACTAAGGGACGGCCTTATCATTGATAACGGTTTCCAAAATTAATGTCATATATTGAATGACATCATGATCAAAAGGTGCCATTCTAATGGTGTTTGATATCGAAAGGGTTGTATTCTCTTACTAAAATTTTGTAACATCTTAACTTACAACAATCAGAGTACCATGAAATGAGAAACGTTTAATATCCGTTGTGTCTTGCTGTCTTTTTCAAAGAGTCGTAATCATTGCAAATGGGTTGAAATAATTGGATATTTATTTACAAACTTTAAATAATCCAATTCAACTAGTTTCTAGTGTGAATTATCATAGTATTCGATCTTTCTGTAATGACAAATATATAATTGTGGGTGTGACCATACTGACACAAAAGCACTCGATCTCATCAGTACTCCAAAGTTAAATGTGTTTGGGCGAGAGTAGTACTACGATGGTTGACCTCTTGGGAATTCCTTGTGTTGCACTCCTTTCTGCATCATGGTAGGATGGTCTTTTTGTAAATCAAACTGTCACTAAGAAACGACCCTATTATTGATAACGGGTTCCAAAATTAATGTCATATATTGAATGACATCATCATCAAAATGTGCCATTCTAATGGTGTTTGATATCGAAAGGGTTGTATTCTCTTACCAATATTTTGTAACATCTTAATTTACCACAATCAGCGTACCATGAAATGAGAAACATTTCATAACCGTGGTGTTGTGCCATTTTTTTATGAGAGTTGTAATCGTTGCAAATAAGTTCAAATAATTTGATCTTTATTTACAAACTTTAAATAATCCAATTCAACTAGTTTCTAGTGTGAATTATCATAGTTTTCAATCTTTCTGTAATGACAAATTTATAAATGTTGATATCGAATGGGTTGTATTCTCTTACTAAATTTTTGTAACATCTTAACTTACAACAATTAGAGTACCATGAAATGAGAAATGTTTAATATCTGTTGTGTCGTGCTGTTTTTTTCAGAGAGTTGTAATCATGGCAAATGAGTTGAAATAATTGGATCTATATTTACAAACTTTAAATAATCCAATTCAACTTTTTTCTATTGTGAATTACCAAAGTTTTCGATCTTTAAGTAATGACAAATTCAAAACTGTCGGTGCGATCATAACAACACAAAAGCACTAGATCTCCTCAAAACTCCAAATCTAAATGTGTTTGCGCGAGAGTAGCACTAAGATAGTTGACCTCTTGGGAATTCCTTGTGTTGCAGTCCTTTTTACATCATGGTAGGATGGCTTTTTTGTAAATCAAACTATCACTAAGAGATGACCCTATTATTGATAACGGTTTCCAAAATTAATGTCATATATTTAATGACATCATGATCAAAATGTGCCATTCTAACGGTGTTTGATATCGAAAGGGTTGTATTCTCTTACCAAAATTTTGTAACATTTTAACTTACCACAATCAGCGTACCATGAAATGAGAAACGTTTAATATCCGTGGTGTCGTGCTGTTTTTTTAAGGGAGTTTTATTCGTTGCAGATGAGTTGAAATAATTACATCCTTTTTTACAAACTTTAAATAATCTAATTCAACAAGTTTCTAGTGTGAATTATCATAGTTTCAATCTTTCTATAATGACAAATTTAAATTTTTTGTTGAGACCATACCAAAACAAAAGCACTGGATCTCATCAAAACTCCAAAGTTAATTATGTCTAGGCGAGAGTAGTACTATAATGGGTGACCTCTTGGGAAGTTCTTATGTTGCACTACTTTTTGCATCAAGGTAGTATGGTCTTTTTGTAAATCAAACTGTCACTTAAAGAGGACCCTATTATTGATAATGGTTTCCAAAATTAATGTCATATATTGTATGACATCATGATCAAAATATGCCATTATAACGGTGGTTGATGTTGAAAGGGTTGTATTCTCTTACTAAAATTTTGTAACATCTTAACTTACAACAATTAGAGTACCATGAAATGAGAAACATTTAATTTCCGTTGTGTCGTGCTGTTTTTTTAAGAGAGTTGTAATCATTGCAAATGAGTTGAAATAATTGGATCTTTATTTACAAACTTTAAATAATCCAATTCAACTAGTTTCTATTGTGAATTGCCAAAGTTTTCGATCTTTTAGTAATGACAAAAATAAAAATTTGTGTGCGACCATACCAACACAAAAGCACTGAAGCTCATGAGAACTCTAAAGATAAATGTGTTTGGGCGAGAGTAGTACTAAGATGGGTGACCTCTTGGGAAGTCCTTGTATTGCACTCCTTTTTAAATCATGGTTGGATGGTCTTTTTGTAAATCAAACTGTCAATGAGAGACGACCCTATTATTGATAATGGTTTCCAAAATTAATGTCATATATTGAATGACATCATGATCAAAATGTGCCATTATAACGGTTGTTGATATCGAAAGGGTTGTAATCTCCTACAAAAATTTTGTATCATCTTAACTTACAACAATTAGACTACCATGAAATGAGAAACATTTAATATACGTTGTGTCGTGCTGTTTTTTTAAGAGAGTTGTAATCATTGCAAATGTGATGAAATAATTGGATCTTTATTTACAAACTTTAAATAATCCAATTCAACTAGTTTCTATTATGAATTACCAATGTTTTCGTTCTTTCATTAACGACAAATACAAAAATGTGGGTGCGATCATACCAACACAAAAGTATTGGATCTCATTAGAACTTCAAAGTTATATGTATTTGAGCGAGAGTAGTACTAAGATGGGTGACCTTTTGGGATGTCCTCGTGTTGCACTCCTTTTTGCATCATGGTAGGATGGTCTTTTTGTAAATCAAACTATCGCTAAGAGACGACCCTATTATTGATAACGGTTTCCAAAATTAATATCATATATTGAATGACATCATGATCAAAATGTGTCATTCTAATGGTATTTAATATCGAAAGGGTTGTATTCTCTTACCAAAATTTTGTAATATCATAACTTACAACAATCAGTGTACCATGAAATGAGAAACGTTTAATATCCATGGTGTCGTGGTGTTTTTTTAAGAGAGTTGTAATCATGGCAAACGAGTTGAAATAATTGGATCTTTATTTAAAAACTTCAAATAATCGAATTCAACTAGTTTCTAGTGTGAATTACCATAGTTTTCGATCATTCAGTAATGACAACTTTAAGAATGTGGGTGCTATCCTACCAACACATAAGCATTGCATCTCATCATAACTCCAAAGTTAAAGGTGTTTAGGCGAGAGTAGTATTGAGATGGGTGACTTCTTGGGAAGTCCTTTTGTTGCATTGCTTTTTGCATCATGGTAGGATGGTATTTTTGTAAATCAAACTATTACTAAGAGACGACCCTACTGCTGATAATGGTTTTCAAAATTAATGTCATATATTGAATGACGTCATAATCAAAATGTGTCATTATAACGGTGGTGGATATCGAAAGGGTTGTATTCTCTTACTAAAATTTTGTAACATCTTAACTTACAACAATGACAGTACCATGAAGTGAGAAACGTTTAATATCCATTGTGTCGTGATGTTTTTTTAAGAGAGTTGTAATCATTGCAAATGAGTTGAAAAAATTGGATCTTTATTTACAAACTTTAAATAATCCAATTCAACTAGTTTCTATTGTGAATTACCAAAGTTTTCGATCTTTCAATAATGACAAATTTAAAAGTGTTGGTGTGATCATCCCAACACAAAAGCACTGGATTTCATCAAAACTCCAAAGTTAAATGTGTTTAGGCGAGAGTAGTACTAAGAAGGGTGACTTCTTGGGAAGTCCTTATGCTGCACTCTTTTTTGCATCATGGTAGGATGGTCTTTTTGTAAATCAAATTGTTAATAAGAGACGACCCTATTATTGATAACGGTTTCCAAAATTAATGTCATATATTGTATGACATCTTGATCAAAATGTGTCATTCTAACGGTGGTTGATATCGAAAGGGTTGTATTCTCTTACCAAAATTTTGTAACATCTTAACTTACAACAATCAGTGTATCATGAAAGGAGAAACGTTTAATATCCGTGGTATCGTGTTGTTTTTCTAAGAGAGTTGTAATCATTGCAAATGAGTTGAAATAATTGCATCTTTATTTTCAAACTTTAAACAATCCAATTCAACTAGTTTCTAGTGTGAATTACATTAGTTTTCGACCTTTCATAAATGACAAATTTAAGAATGTCAGTGCGATCATACCAACACAAAAGCACAACATCCCATCAGAACTCTAAAGTTAAATGTGTTTGGGCGAGAGTAGAACTAAGATGCATGACCTCTTGGGAAGTCCTTGTGTTGCACTCCTTTTTGCATCTTGGTAGGATGGTCTTTTTATAAATCAAACTGTCACTAACGGACAGCCCTATCATTGATAACGGTTTCCAAAATTAATGTCATATATTGAATGACATCATGATCAAAAGGTGCCATTCTAATGGTGTTTGATATCGAAAGGGTTGTATTCTCTTACTAAAATTTTTTAAGATCTTAACTTACAACAATCAGAATACCATGAAATGAGAAACCTTTAATATCCGTTGTGTCGTAATGTTTTTCAAAGATAGTTGTAATTATTGCAAATGAGTTGAAATAATTGCATCTTTATTTAAAATCTTTAAATAATCCAATTCAACTAGTTTCTTGTGTGAATTACCATAGTTTTCGATCATTTAGTAATTACAAATTTAAGAATGTGGGTGCGATCCTACCAACTAAAAAGCACTACATCCCATCAGAACTCCAAAGTTAAATGTGTTTGGTCGAGAGTAGAACTAAGATGGATGACCTCTTGGGAAGTCCTTGTTTTGCACTCCTTTTTGCATCATGGTAAGATGGTCTATTTGTAAATCAAATTGTCACTAAGAGTCGACCCTATTATTGATAATGGTTTCCAAAATTAATGTCATATATTGAATGACATCATGATCAAAATGTGCCATTCTAACGGTGTTTGATATCGAAAGGGTTTTATTCTCTTACCAAAATTTTGTAACATCTTAACTCACAAACATCAGAGTACCATGAAATGACAAACGTTTAATATCTGTGGTGTCGTGCTGTTTTTTTAAGAGAGTTGTAATCATTGCAAATCAGTTGAAATAATTGGATCTTTATTTACAAACCTTAAATAATGCAATTCAATGAATTTCTAGTGTGAATTATCATAGCTTTCGATCTTTCTGTAATGACAAATTTAGAAATGTGGGTGCGACCATATCGAAACAAAAGCACTGGATCTCATCAGAACTCCAAAGTTAATTGTGTTTGGGAGAGAGTAGTACTATTTTGGGTGACCTCTTGGGAAGTCCTTGTGTTGCGCTCCTTTTTGCATCATGGTAGGATGGTCTTTTTGTAAATCAAACTGTCACTAAGAGACGACCCTATTATTGATAATGGTTTCCAAAATTAATGATATATATTAAATGACATCATGATCAAAATGTGTCATTATAACGGTGGTTGATATTGAAAGGGTTGTATATGCTCTTAGTAAAATTTTGTAAAATCTTAACTTACAACAATCAGAGTACCATGAAATGAGAAACGTTTAATATCTGTTGTGCCGTGCTGTTTTTCAAAGACAATTGTAATCATTTCAAATGAGTTGAAATAATTGGATCTTTATTTACGAACTTTAAATAATCCAATTAAACTAGTTTCTAGTGTGAATTATCATAGTTTTCGATCTTTCTAAAATGACAAATTTAAAAATGTGGGTGGGACCATACCAACACAAAAGCACTCGATCTCATGAGAACTCCAAAGATAAATGTTTTTGGGCGAGATTACTACAAAGATGGGTGACCTCTTGGGAAGTCATTGTGTTGCACTCCTTTTTGCAACATGGTAGGATAGGCTTTTTGTAAATCAAACTGTGACTAAGTGACGACCCTATTATTGATAATGGTTTCCAAAATTAATGTCATATATTGAATGACATCGTGATCAAAATGTGCAATTATAACGGTGGTTGATATCGAAAGGGTTGTATTCTCTTACTAAAATTTTGGAACATCTTAATTTACAACAATCACAGTACCATGAAATGAGAAACGTTTTATTTCCGTTGTGTCGTGCTGTTTTTTTAAGAGAGTTGTAATCATTGCAAATGAGTTGAAATAATTGGATCTTTATTTACAAACTTTAAATAATCCAATTCAACTAGTTTCTATTGCAAATTACCAAAGTTTTCGATCTTTCAGTAATGACAAATACAAAAATGTGGGTGCGATTATACCAACACGTAAGTTTTGGATCTCATCATAACTTCAAAGTTAAATGTGTTTGAGCAAGAGTAGTATTAAGATGGGTGACCTTTTGGGATGTCCTCGTGTCGCCCTCCTTTTTGCATCATGGTAGGATGGTCTTTTTGTAAATCAAACTATCACAAAGAGACGACCCTATTATCGATAACGGTTTCCAAAATTAATGTCATATATTGAATGACATCATGATCAAAATGTGCCATTCTAATAGTGTTTGATATCGAAAGCGTTATATTCTCTCACCAAAATTTTGTAACATCTTAACTTATAACAATTAGAGTACCTTGAAATGAGAAATGTTTAATATCCATGGTGTCGTGCTGTTTTTTTAAGAGAGTTGTAATCATTGCAAATGAGTTGAAATAATTTGATCTTTAGTTACAAACTTTAAATAATCCCATTCAACTAGTTTCTAGTGTGAATTAACATAGTTTTCGATCTTTCTATAATGACAAATTTAAAAATGTGGGTGCGACCATACCAACACAAAAGCATTGGATCTCATGAGAACTCCAAAGATAAATGTGTTTGGGCGAGAGTGGTACTAAGATGGGTGACCTCTTGGAAAGTCCTTGTGTTGCACTCCTTTTTGCATCATGGTAGGATGGACTTTTCGTAAATCAAACTATCACTAAGAGACGACCCTATTATTGATAATGGTTTCCAAAATTAATGTCCTATATTGAATGACATCATGATCAAAATGTGTCATTATAATGGTGGTTGATATCGAAAGGGTTGTATTCTCTTACTAAAATTTTGTAACATCTTAACTTACAACAATCACAGTACCATGAAATGAGAAACGTTTAATTTCCGTTGTGTCGTGCTGTTTTTTTAAGAGAGTTGTAATCATTGCAAATGAGTTGAAATAATTGGATCTTCATTTACAAACTTTAAATAATCTAATTCAACAACTTTCTAGTGTGAATTATCATAGTTTTCTATCTTTCTATAATGATAAATTAAGTAATGTGTGTGTGACCATACCAACACAAAAGCATTGGATATCATTAGAACTTCATAGTTAAATGTTTTTTGGTGAGAGTAGTACTAAGATGGGTGACCTCTTGGGAAGTCCTTGTGTTGCACTCCTTTTTGCATCATGGTAGGATGGTCTTTTTGTAAATCAAACATTCACTAAGAGACGACCCTATTATTGATAATGGTTTCCAAAATTAATGTCAAATTTTGAATGACATCATGATCAAATTGTGCCATTCTAACAGTGTTTGATATCGAAAGCGTTGTATTCTCTCTCCAAAATTTTGTAACATCTTAACTTACAACAATCAACATACCATGAAATGAGAAAGGTTTAATGTCCGGGGTGTCGTGGTGTTTTTTTAAGAGAGTTGTAATCATTGCAAATGAGTTGAAATAATTGCATCTTTATTTACAAACTTTAAGTAATCCAATTCAACTAGTTTCTAGTGTGAATTAACTTAGTTTTCGACCTTTCAGTAACGACAAATTTAAGAATGTGGGTGCGATCATACCAACACAAAGCACTACATCCCATCAGAACTCCAAAGTTAAATGTGTTTTGGCGAGTTTATAACTAAGATGGATGACCTCTTGGGAAGTCCTTGTGTTGCACTCTTTGCATCATGGTAGGATGGACTTTTTGTAAATCAAACTGTCACTAAGAGTCGACCTTATTATTGATAACGGTTTGAAAAATTAATGTCCTATATTGAATGACATCAAGATCAAAATTTGCCATTCTAACGGTGTTTGATATCGAAATGGTTGTATTCTCTTATTAAAATTTTGTAACATCTTAACTTACAACAATCAGAATACCATGAAATGAGAAACCTTTAATATCCATTGTGTCGTGGTGTTTTTGAAAGACAGTTGTAATCATTTCAAATGCGTTGAAATAATTGAATCGATATTTATAAACTTTAAATAATCCAATTCAACTAGTTTCTAGTGTGAATTACCATTGTTTTCGATCATTCAATAATGACAAATTTAAGAATGTGGGTGCGATCATACCAACACATAAGCACTGGATACCATCAGAACTCCAAAGTTAAATTTGTTTGGGCGAGAGTAGTACTAAGATGGGTGAGCTCTTTGGTAGTCTTTGTGTTGCACTCCTTTTTGCATCATGGTAGGATGGTCTTTTTGTAAATCAAACTGTCACTAAGGGACTGTTAGTGCATGTTGGAAAGTCCAGACGGAAAGGAAATGGAAAGTTCAGAAGGAAAGGAAATAGAATGTCTAGAATGTCAGAATTTCCATAGGGGTTTAGTGCATCTATCGGAAAGTTCAGAAAGTTAGAATTCCTATGGGGTTTTAGTGCATGCCAGAATGTTTGGAAATTGAAAAAATAATGAAATAAATTCTAATACACTATTTAAAATTGTGTAATTGATACATTAATTTGTAATTTTATATTTACACCTAAAAATAATATTAATTTATTTGATATTCAAATATAATTATGTACATTAAATATTTTTAATTGTACATTAGTAAATATAGAATAATAATCATCAAAATGCAAAAGGTCCCTAAAAGATAAGCATACTTTTACCATTAAAAATCTACATCTTCATTTTTTCTTTGTAAATTAAATTTTATTATTATTTTTATTATTAATTCTTAGATATATATGTCTAATATTATTCTCTCTTTTTCTTAAATTTTTTATATTATTTTAATTATTACATTATATTTTATGTGTATTTATAATTTTTAAAAAAATAATATAAAGATGTTATATCATTATTAATCCATTTTTTACCATTATTATTTTAATATATATGTATGTATATTTACTTAATTTGGCAAAAGCGAGAATGTCTTTGTTGAGTAGAAGAATAAAATATTTACTGATATATTATTATTATTTACATATTTACTTATTGGAAAATGGTTGAACCGTAAATATATTGGTTCAACCGAAAGATTATAAACTATTAATATTTATTAATATTGAAAACGATTGAATCGATGATCTTTCGGTTCAACCGATAATTTATGTTATATACATATATATATTAATCGGTTGAGTAGAGGGCTTTGCATATTTGTAATTTTTTATGATATTTTTGAATTGGTTGAACCGAACATGTTCGGTTCAACCGATACTTTATATATATATAAATATATATATATATATGTATATATATTTGTATCGGTTGAACCGATCATGTTCGGTTCAACCGATACTTTTTATATATATAAATATATATATGTATATATATTTGCATCGGTTCAACCGATAATGTTCGGTTCAACCGATACTTTTTATATATATAAATATATATATATATGTATATATATTTGCATCGGTTGAACCGATAATGTTCGGTTCAACCGATACTTTTTATATATATAAATATATATATATATGTATATATATTTGTGTAATTAATACAGCTAATTCTTTTCGTTGTTCTTGACTCGTTCCAACCTGTGGATGTCCATCCATATGCACTTCTCCTATTGGTTGTATATCATCAGTAATATTTAATTCTTCTAACTCATCTTGCAAATCTTCAAGTAAATCTTCTTTATCAGCCAATCGAATGAAATTGTGAAGTAAAAAACATGCGATCACAATCTTCACTTGTGTTTCATATGGATATGGCATCTAACCTCGTAAGATTGAAAAACGATGTTTCACAACTCCAAATGTACGCTCAATGGCTGTTCTTAGTTGTGAATGCCTGTAGTTAAAGTTTTCTACAGCATTACTAGGAAGTCTATCATTAACATAATCAGATAAATGATAGCGTACACCTCGAAATGGGCAAATATACTCTGGTCGATTGGGATATCCAGCATCTACCAAGTAAAACTTACCTATAGAAGAATAGAAATTAGTATGATAATGTGCATATTACTTGAAAATATACTAATTGCATTTACCTGGAGGAACTTTGAAACCATTAGGTCTACTAATTGCATCTTGAAGGATACGAGCATCCGCTGCTGATCCTTCCCAACGAGCTAAAATATATGTAAATCTCATATCAAAATTACATGCTACCATCACATTTTGAGATAATTCACCTTTCCTATTTCTAAATCTAGCTGTTTCTTGTCCAAAAATAGTTGCTTTGATATGAGTACCATCAATAGCTCCAATGCAATCCTATACACATTAAACATCATTTAATTCCTTAAATAAGATAAAAACTACAATATATATACAAAAGTGAATACATACCTTAAAATATGGATAAACATTTACATCATCTGCAATTCGACTTGGTGTTGAAGATAAAGGTCTTGCTATAAGCACATGATGTAGACGTATTATAGCATTTAATACTTCATTAAAGTATTTGCTAACACTCCAACTTGAACGACTAAATCGCTCAACTGTTACTCCATACCTTTGATTTTGCCCTACTGTGACAAGGAACATGGCAAATTTCTCTTCTACACTAATCTTGTCGGTATCAGCAATAACTCCTTCATTTCTCATTAAAGAACAAAAACTTTTAAACACACTTTGACTCATTCTGTAAATCTTCCGACAATTGTAAGCTTGATGAGGTTGACAAGGATCTAGTAATCTCTTAATGTAATCTGCACCTTCTTTACTATATATACGACTTGTGTTATTGCATAGTAATAGTGATGTACTTGCCATTTTTGCTAAAATTGTCCATGACATTAATAGACGTAGTCGCCTTCTTCTAGCCACTTCTTCTTCATCCAGTATGAATGAAATTGCATTATCAACTGTAGTAGTAAACATGTCACTGGGATTCATCCTCACCTACAAAATAACAAGAATATTACGAATTTACCATTTCACATTTCAATATATAAAAGACATTTCACATTTTTAAGAAAATAAAAGACATTTCACATTTTTAAGAAAATAAAAGACATTTCACATTTTTAAGAAAATAAAAGACATTCGATGTTTCAACTAATAAAAAGCATTTTACATTTCATAATGATAAGTCATTTCACATTTCAATATATAATATCCATTGTTCATTTCATCCATATATGACCTTCCACAAAAAGATTTCATCCATAAAAGATTACATTCACGAAAACACTTCATAAACACAAGAAGTTCAAGATTGGAAAGAAAGTGAATTCATGCACAAAACAAACATTTCATCCATTGTAACCATATGCTCACTTCCTAAACCTCAACCATCCATAACGCATTTCTGCTGGTAAACTTAAGAACATTTTACAAAATTCTGGCTTTTGGAATAACTCCATAGCTTCATATTGTTCTTCTGTAGAAAGACCTTCAATCTGAAGTAACACTGCAACAGCATGATCTAAATAATTTTTAGTCTTTTCTTTAATATCAACCAACCTTTCCTGTACTTCAACTAATTTTTTTTGTGTATCAACCAACTCTTTAAATTGCTTGTTCCGTGTAGCTTGATTTTGTTGATCTATTTCACACATATGCATAATGGCTTTTGATGCATCTTTAAATGAATCTGCTATGATTTGATGGGACACTGCATGAGGTCTTGCTCGTCTCTTCTTCTTCTCAATTGCCACCCTTGAACTTCCTCCTGATGAAGGAGGTAAATCAGAATCCATGTCCATTGTTTCCTGAGTGGTATTGAAAGTGTTCATTTCCACATCCTGCGTGTTTGGTACAAACTCTACCTCATCACCTTGTTTAGCCATATTCCTAGTGGCCATACTACCTTCAAATATTTGTTGCAATTGCTCAAATATTAAGCATGGTTTGCCTTTGTAGCTTTCACACTCTGGATGTGCCTATAAAAAGAAAATTGTAGTCAAATGGAAAAAGATAAAGATTACAATATTTTATAAGTCATAAGTGATTAAAAAATTAACCTTAACGAACTCTTTCCAAATCTCATCATCAATGTCAGTGTAACCTTGGATGAAATTCCAACCCCATCCACTATGGTTGGCAATTTTGGAGTAATTTCGATACATTAGTCGCCAAGTTTTTAAGCGAATTTCTACATTCTTCCTTGTGATACCTGTGTTTCTTCTAGTATTGTATTTTTCAATTACTTCATCCCAAGTGCTACCTTTGATTTTTCCATCATGAGTTTTCTTATTTCCTTCATTCAATACTTCTACTAAAATATCTAAGAAATACGCATCTGCTTCAGCATTCCAACTAATGTAACTTCTACCTCCACCTGTCCTTCCCTTATCAGGAGTACTCATTTTCTACACAAGCACAGTTTCAACAACTACAATAAAACATATGGAATAACAACAATAATAAAAATATTCATATGCATTTGCAAATACCATTACATTCATATTTTTGTCAAAATCATATAAGAGAATTGCAAAAGTAAAAACAAAGTAAAACAATTAATCATTGGACATGCTACACACGTCATGTAAAATGAAATTTGTGGGAGTTCTACACAAAAGATTGGTCAAATCTTCTATGTGATGTTTGACAAAGGTTTAATTGATTCTTATAACTAATGTGCATCTATTGAACAAAGTGACATTTGAAACTCATAACATGAAGGAAGAAAATAGTATTATAAACTATTTATAATGGAAACAAATGTTCGACTAGAATTTTTTTTCCCAGATCTCAAAGCAGCATAACAAAATAAAATCCAAACTCTTGCAAAGGTGGTAGTTAAGAATACCCAGCTATCAAGCAATGTTTCATCTTTCTCACACATACTACAGATTCCATAAATTAATGCTACTTTCAATCATCAATGAAAATTAGATATAATAAATTAGCATCAAATGTACAAATCCAGCAAATAAGAAAAGGACCTACTTGCTTATGAAATAACTTCACAAATGTAAAAAGTATATGTGAAAATCAGGAATGTTGGAATTATAATTTGTAACATGTGCAAGAAAACCATTTTGCAAGTAAATTTACAAATTTTCATATTAATGAATCAAAACTAAGTTAACTATTCACAAGATAAAAGGCAACCAATCAAAAGAGAAATTTTGATTACATATTCTAGGTAGCAGTATAATTATGCAAAAATGTGTATGCTAAAAAATGTGGCTCATAACTCATACGTTGTCTTCAAAGTAACTTTTTAATTGATTTGTTCCAAGGGAAAATTGACCTACAAAATATATGTAATACTAGTTCAGAAGTACACAGAAACTTACCAACTCAAGAAGACGTTTTTTACCATCAACTTGTTGCTGGCTCAAGCAAACATCACCATTAGCAGATCCCTTGGTTAACAACAACAATCTATTTCGATTTTCACCAGTCAAACATGATAGAGTCAACACTTTCTTTCCACTTAAACATGTTTGACTAGTATTATAAACATGAGATCTGGTTTATTACCTTCGTGCATCAGTAAAGCATGCAATAAAATTGGGGAAAAAAATATTCTTCCATCACACTCGTGTATTAGATGCTATTATAGTGCAAAAAACAACGGCACTTCGAGTTTATTGAAAGTGAATAAAGATTTGTATCTTTAGGCCAAACCTATTGGGTGGGCAACGACAGGCGACAACAGCTTCGAGCGACAGCGGCAGTTAGGGTGATAGTGGAGGCTTCAGGTGACAGCAGCGGCTTCAGGCGACAGCGAGGGCAGGGGTGGTTTCGGTGTGAGGAGGTTTCGACGGTGCTACGCGTAGGAGGCTTTCGTGAGGGCGAGCAGTGAGCGCAACTACCAATGCGAGTACGACGACGATAGTGAGGGCGAGTGCGAGCGGCAAGCATGACGACGAGCACAACTACGAGTGCGACGGCAATGGCGAGCGTGAGGGAGGGTGAGTGCGTGCGCGAGAGGGCGAAAATCACGTGCCCTCTGGGCGAAAATCGTGTGCACATGGGTGGGAAAATTTCCACCGGAAATGGAAATTGAATCTTATATATGGACGGAAATGTGAAGAATTCCTTTCCG
The DNA here is from genome assembly GCA_036874045.1 of Cymodocea nodosa. Classification (NCBI taxonomy): domain Eukaryota; kingdom Viridiplantae; phylum Streptophyta; class Magnoliopsida; order Alismatales; family Cymodoceaceae; genus Cymodocea; species Cymodocea nodosa. The sequence goes on from CM072335.1 coordinate 10,712,982, forward strand.
TCAATTGACATGCACACTAACGACTTCCAAAAGGAAAGTTTGAACTTTCCTTTCCTTTCCTTTCCATGAATTCTGGTGTCCACTAACCCCCCCTAAGAGACGTCCCTATTATTGATAATGGTTCCAAAAATTAATGTCATGTATTGAATGACATCATGATAAAAATGTGACATTATAACGGTGTTTGATATCGAAAGGGTTGTATTTTCTTATTAAAATTTTATATCTTAACTTACAACAATCAGAGTACCATGAAATGAGAAACGTTTAATATCCCTAGTGTCATGCTGTTTTTTTAAGAGAGTTGTAATCATTGCAAATGAGTTGAATTAATTGGATCTTTATTTAAAAACTTTAAATAATCCAATTCAACTAGTTTCTAGTGTGAATTATCATAGTTTTCGATCATTCAGTAATGACAAATTCAAGAATGTGGGTGCGATTATACCAACACATTAGCATTGCATTCCATCAAAGACGACCCTACTACTGATAATGGTTTCCAAAATTAATGTCATATATTGAATGACATGATAATCGAAATGTGCCATTGTAACGGTGGTTGATATCGAAAGGTTGTATGCTCTTACTAAAATTTTGTAACATCTTAACTTACAACAATCAGAGTACCATGAAATGAGAAACGTTTAATATCCGTTGTGTTGCGTTGTTTTTTTAACAGAGTTGTAACCATTGCTAATGAGTTTAAATAATTGGATCTTTATTTACAAACTTTAAATAGTCCAATTCAACTAGTTTCTAGTGTGAATTAAAATAGTTTTCTATCTTTCTGTAATGACAAATTCAAAAATGTGGGTGCGACCATACAAACACAAAAGCATTGGATCTCATCAGAACTACATAGTTAAATGTGTTTGGGCGAGAGTAGTACTAAGATGGGTGACCTCTTGGGATGTCCTTATGTTGCACTACTTTTTGCATCATTGTAGGATGGTCTATTTGTAAATTAAACTGCCACTAAGAAATGACCCTATTATTGATAACGGTTTCCTAAATTAATGATAAATATTGAATGACATCATGATCAAAACGTGCCCTTATAACGATGGTTGATATTGAAAGGGTAGTATTCTCTTACTAAAATTTTGTAACATCTTAACTTACAACAATCAGAGTAGCATGAAATGAGAAACGTTTAATATCCATTATGTCGTGTCCATTTTTTAAGAGAGTTGTAATCATTGCAAATGAGTTGAAATAATTAGATCTTTATTTACAAACTTTAAATAAACCAATTCAACTAGTTTCTAGTGTAAATTATCATAGTTTTTGATCTTTCTATAATGACAAATTTAAAAATGTGTGTGCGACCATACCAACACAAAAGCACTGGATTTCATCAGAACTTCAAAGTTAAATGCGTTTGGGCGAGAGTAGTACTAAGATGGGTGACCTCTTGGGTGACCTCTTGGGAAGTCCATGTGCTGCACACCTTTTTGCATCATGGTAGGATGGTCTTTTAGTAAACTAAACTGTCACTATGAGACAACCCTATTACTGATAATGGTTTCCCAAATTAATGTCATATATTGAATGACATCATGATCAAAATGTGCCATTATAACGGTGGTTGATATCGAAAGGGTTGTATTCTCCTACTAAAATTTTGTAACATCTTAACTTACAACAATCACAGTACCATGAAATGAGAAACGTTTAATATATGTTGTGTCGTGCTATTTTTTTAAGAGAGTTGTAATCATTGCAAATGAGTTGAAATAATTGGATCATTATTTACAAACTTTAAATAATCCAATTCAACTAGTTTCTATTGTGAATTACCAAAGTTTTCGATCTTTCATTGATGACAAATTTAAAAATGTGGGTGCGATCATACCAACACAAAAGCACTGGATTTCATCAGAACTCCAATGTTAAAGGTCTTTGAGCAAGAGTAGTACTAAGATGGGTTACCTCTTTGAAAGTCCGTGTGTTGCACTCTCTTTTTCATCATGGTAGGATGGTCTTTTTGTAAATTAAATTGTCACTAAGAGACGACCCTATTATTGATAACAGTTTCGAAAATTAATGTTATATATTGAATGGCATCATCATCAAAATGTGCCATTCTAATGGTGTTTGATATCGAAAGGGTTGTATTCTCTTACCAAAATTTTGTAACATCTTAACTTACAACAATCAGCGTATCATGAAATGAGAAACGTTTAACATCTGTGGTGTTGTGCAATTTTTTCAAAGACAGTTGTAATCATTGCAAATGAGTTGAAATAATTGAATCCTAATTTACAAACATTAAATAATCCAATTTAACTAGTTTCTAGTGTGAATTACCATAGTTTTCGATCATTCAATAATGAGAAATTTAAGAATTTGGGTGCGATCATACTAACATAAATTCACTGGATCCCGTCAAAACTCCAAAGTGAAATTTGTTTGGCGAGAGTAGTACTAAGACGGGTGACCTCTTGGGAAGCCCTTTTGTTGCATTGCTTTTTACATCATAGTAGGATGGTCTTTTTGTAAATCAAACTGTCACTAAGAGACAACCCTAGTATTGATAATGGTTTCCAAAAATAATGTCATATATTGAATGACATCATAATTAAAATGTGCCATTATAACGGTGGTTGATATCGAAAGGGTTGTATTTTCTTTCTAAAATTTTGTAACGTCTTAACTTACAACAATCGGAGTACCATGAAATGAGAAATGTCTAATATGTGTTGTGTCGTGCTGTTTTTTTAAGAGAGTTGTAATCATTTCAAATGAGTTGAAATAATTGGCTCTTTATTTACAAACTTTAAATAATACAATTCAACTAGTTTCTAGTGTTAATTACCTTAGTTTTCGATCTTTCAGTAATGACAAATTTAAAAATGTGGGTGTGATGATTCCAAGACAAAAGTATTGGATGTCATCAGAACTCCAAAGTTAAATGTGTTTGGGCGAGAGTAGTACTAAGGTGGGTGACCTCTTGGGAAGTCCTAGTGTTGCTCTCCTTTTTGCATCATGGTAGGATGGTCTTTTTGTAAATCAAACTGTCACTAAGAGACCACCCTATTATTGATAACGATTTCCAAAATTAATGTCGCATACTGAATGACATCATGATCAAAATGTGCCATTGCAACGGCGTTTGATATCGACAGGGTTGTATTCTCTTACCAAAATTTTGTAACATCTTAAATTACAATAATCACCGTACCATGAAAAGAGAAACGTTTAATATTCGTGGTGTCGTGCTATTTCTTTAAGAGAGTTGTAATCATTGCAAATGAGTGGAAATAATTGCATCTTTATTTACAAACTTTAACTAATCCAATTCAACTAGTTTCTAGTGTGAATTACCTTAGTTTTCGACCTTTTAGTAATGACAAATTTAAGAATGTGGGTGTGATCATACTAACACAAAAGCACTACATCCCATAGGAACTCCAAAGTTAAATGTGTTTGGGCGATAGTAGAACTAAGATGTATGACCTCTTGGGAAGTCCTTGTGTTGCACTCCTTTTTGCATCATGGTAGGATGGTCTTATTGTAAATCAAACTGTCACTAAGAGTCGACCCTATTATTGATAACGGTTTCCAAAATTAATGTCATATATTGAATAAAATCTTGATCAAAATGTGCCATTCTAACAGTGTTTGATATCGAAAGGGTTGTATTCTCTTACCAAAATTTTGTAACATCTTAACTTACAACAATCAACGTACCATGAAATGAGAAACGTTTAATATTTGTGGTGTCCTGCTGTATTTTTAAGAGAGTTGTAATCATTGCAAATGAGTTGAAATAATTGCATCTTTATTTACAAACTTTAAATAATCCAATTCAACTAGTTTCTAGTGTGAATTACCTTATTTTTCGACCTTTCAGTAATGACAAATTCAAGAATGTGGGTGCGATCATACCAACACAAAAGCACTACATCCCATCAGAACTCCAAAGTTAAATGTGTTTGGGCGAGAGTAGAACTAAGATGGATGACCACTTGGGAAGTCCTTGTGTTGCACTCCTTTTTCCATCATGGTAGGATGGTCTTTTTGTAAATCAAACTGTCACTAAGAGTCGACCCTGTTATTGATAACGGTTTCCAAAATTAATAGCATATATAGAATGACATCAAGATCAAAATGTGCCATTCTAACGGTGTTTGATATCGAAATGATTGTATTCTCTTACTAAAATTTTGTAACATCTTAACATACAACAATTAGAATACCATGAAATGAGAAACCTTTAATATCTGTTGTGTCGTGATGTTTTTCAAAGACAGTTGTAATCATTTCAAATGAGTTAAAATAATTGAATCCTTATTTACAAACTTTAAATAATCAAATTCAACTAGTTTCTAGTGTGAATTACCATAGTTTTCGATCATTTAGTAATGATAAATTTAAGAATGTGGGTGCGATCATACCAACACAAAAGCACTAGATCCAATCAGAACTCCAAAGTTAAATTTGTTTGTGTGAGAGTACTACTATGATAGGTAAGCTCTTGGGAAGTCCTTGTGTTGCACTCCTTTTTGCATCATGTTAGGATGTTCTTCTTGTAAATCAAACTGTCACTAAGAGTCGTCCCTATTATTGACAACGGTTTCCAAAATTAATGTCATGTATTGAATGACATCATGATAAAAATGTTCCATTATAACGGTGTTTGATATCGAAAGGGTTCTATTCTCTTATTAAAATTTTATATCTTAACTTACAACAATCAGAGTACCATGAAATGAGAAACGTTTAATATCCCTGGTGTCGTACTATTTTTTTAAGAGAGTTGTAATCTTTGCAAATGAGTTGAAACAATTGGATCTTTATTTACAAACTTTAAATAATCCAATTCAACTAGTTTCTAGTGTGAATTACCATAGTTTTCGATCATTCAGTAATGACAAATTTAAGAATATGGGTGCGATTAGACCAAAACATAAGCACTGCATCCAATCAGAACTCCCAAGTTAAAGGTGTTTGGGCAAGAGTAGTACTGAGATGGGTGACCTTTTGTTGCACTGCTTTTTGCATCATGGTAAGATGGTCTTTTTGTAAATCAAACTGTCACTAAGAGACGACCCTACTATTGATAATGGTTTCCAAAATTAATGTCATATATTGAATGACATCATAATCAAAATGTGTCATTGTAACAGTGGTTGATATCGAAAGGGTTGTATTCTATTACAAAAATTTTGTAACATCTTAACTTACAACAATTAGGGTAGCATTAAATGAGAAACATTTAATATCCGTTGTGTCGTGGTGTTTTTTTAAGAGAGTTATAATCATTGCAAATGAGTTGAAATAATTGGATCTTTATTTACAAACTTTAAATAATCCAATTCAACTAGTTTCTAGTGTGAATTAAAATAGTTTTCTATCTTTCTGTAATGACAAATTCAAAAATGTGGGTGCGACCATACCAACACAAAAGCGTTGGACCTCATCATAACTTCAAAGTTAAATGTGTTTGGGCGAGAGTAGTACTTAGATGGGTGACCTCTTGGGAAGTCCTTGTGTTGCACTGCTTTTTGCATCATGGTAGGATGGTCTATTTGTAAATTAAACTATCACTAAGAGTTAACCCTATTATTGATAACAGTTTCCAAAATTAATGTCATATATTGAATGACATCATGATCAAAATGTGTCATTATAACGGTGGTTGATATTGAAAGGGTTGTATTCTCTTACTAGAATGATGTAACATCTTAACTTACAACAATCAGAGTACCACGAAATGAGAAACATTTAATATCCATTGTCTTGTGTTGTTTTTTTAGAGAGTTGTAATCACTACAAATGAGTTGAAATAATTGGATCTTTATTTACAATCTTTAAATAATCCAATTCAACTAGTTTCTAGTGTGAATTATCATGGTTTTCGATCTTTCTGTAATGACAAATTTAAAAATTTGGGTGCAACCATACCAATACAAAAGCACTGGATCTCATCAGAATTATAAAGTTAAATGTGTTTGGGCGAGAGTAGTACTAAGATGGGTGACCTCTTGGGAAGTCCTTGTGTTGCACTCCTTTATGCATCATGGTAGGATGGTCTTTTTGTAAATCAAACTCTCACTATGAGACAACCCTATTATTGGTAATGGTTTCCAAAATTAATGTCATATATTGAATGACATCATGATCAAAATGTGCCATTATAACGGTGGCTAATATCGAAAGGGTTGTATTCTCTTACTAAAATTTTGTAACATCTTAACTTACAACAATCACAATACCATGAAATGAGAAACGTTTAATATCCGTCGTGTCGTGCTGTTTTTTTAAGAGAGTGGTAATCATTGCGAATGAGTTGAAATAATTGGATTTTTATTTACAAACTTTAAATAATCCAATTCAACTAGCTTCTATTGTGAATTACCAAAGTTTTCGATCTTTTAGTAATAACAAATTTGAGAATGTTGGTGCGATCATACCAATAGTAAAGCACCATATATCATTAGAACTTCAAAGTTAAATGTGTTTAGGCGGGAGTAGTATTAAGATGGGTGATCTCTTGGGAAATCCTTGTGTTGCACTCTTTTTTGCATCATGGTAGGATGGTCTTTTTGTAAATCAAATTGTCACTAAGAGACGACCCTATTATTGATAACGGTTTCCAAAATTAATGTCATATATTGAATGATGTAGTATCGTATGGCTACACAAGAGGGGGGTGAATTGTGTATCTTTAATATTTTCTGAAATATAATTGAAACTTTAAAACTCAAAAACAAGTTGAGACATTGTTTTCATAAAATCATTTTTATTCAAGGTTTCAATTACAATATACAATTCAATTCTCCTCAAAAATTATAGATGCAATTATATTTCGATACCATGTATCAAATAAACAATTTCATAACTACAAACAGAGAAAACTAATTTGCGGAATTTATAACTTTTCTCCCTGTTTGAGACCTTTCTTCTTCTTCTTTTTCTTCTTCAACAATTCTTCAATGACGGATATCTTGTCTTTTCATGCTTCACCGAATTTGCTTTCTTCTGATACTTCAAATCTTCTATGACGAAAATCTTACCGTTTTATGCTTCACTGAACTTTCTTCCACTTGAGAGATTTTTCCCGAAGAGGTGTTTTTGATCCTTGAAATAGATTTTTCTTTTGGTGTGCAGGGATGGTTTGATCCTTGAAAAGATTTTTCATTTTGTGTGCAAGGATAAATTGATCAACGAGAATTCTATGCCTTTTATACTGTATCTTCATTTCATGCATATCCTTCACGTTTAACCACTACTAGTTTTCCACTTCTCCACGTCTTTTCTTTTTCCTTCATCGAAACACACAAGTTCTAACCAACGTTTATATTTCGAATTTTCTTTAATCATTAGTCCTGGATCTCTGAAAAATTTCCTACAAAATAAACTTTCTCGTCCAAAAATTTTTCATCAGTGTAATAAGAAGTCGTTACTTTAATGTTAACTAAACGAGTAACACAAGTATATATATATAACTTAACGTTTCTAACTTAACGAGTTCACCATGTGCTATTTCACGTGACAAGTACTGTAGCTAACTCAACGAACTAAGTCCGTGGTGTTATGCTATCTCAACGAACCATCTCCGTTGTGTTATGATAACTCAACGAACCAGTAATAAACAAATGTTTTTATAATAAGAATTTTACCACGTGAAAAAATCACAACTTAAGTTTATAACGCTAACCTAACGCGTTGCCTTAGTGTTCAATATAGCAACTCAACGCGTTTAGTTATGTTAACTTAACGAGTTAAACATGTGCACCTCACGTGATACAATATAACATTCGTAACTTATAATTTCACCACGTGTATAACACTAACTTAACGAGTTCGTCTCTTCTTTTACTCACGAACTTAACGAGTTATCACGTGACCTATTTTAACCTTTAAGCCTCTAACTTAACGAGTTCTCACGTGACCTCTATACAAACAAAACTCTAACTTAACGAGTTGTCTAAACGTGCATTGTTTATGATACAAAACATATAACATTAAAACATATCATGCTTTTCAATAAAAACACACGTTAACTTAACGTTTAGCTAAATGAGAAATTAATGCAACGAAACGACTAGTTATTAACTTCAGATCCAATACAGACAAGTATTTATATCAATAAGCTTTTTCTATATTAATTGATGATTTTAATTTCTTTTCACAAGCAATAGTAATTGAGGAAATATGATTATTTTCATTTAGCACACATCATCAAAACAAAAATACTCAACAATCTCCCCCTTTTTGATGATGAGAAAACCATATTAAATCAATTATGAAATATGTTTAACTCAACAAAGCACCTTCGTTGGGTTAACTTTTAATTCAACAAACTTGTTTGTTGACTTAAGTTCACTTAAGCTTATTTCTATTGTTTGTGTAAATTTTACCTCTCTGAACTAAAACTCTCAGATGTCAATAATTATATAAGTATCAGTTTTCTAATTATCATCTGTCAGATTACAATAACCATTTAAATAACATCTCCTTTTATAATATATATATACAATTAAGATCATAATCATCTTTTTATAATATTTCTCCCCCTTTTTGTCATTAATCAAAAAGATAATTACAGAGAATATATATATATATATAAGAGATATAATTACAACAACTCTTTCTATAAACAAGAATAATAATTGAAGACATTTACAGAAAAATGTATTGTTCAATCAAATCAAACAAGTAATACAAACATTACATTTTGTATTCAGAAACAAACAAAAACTGTTATCGACCCCTCCTAAGTATATCACTTATAGCATTACATATTTTATCTCCTAGATGCCTAATATCATTTCTAATGTCGTTAAGCACTACATCTAAGTCAGGAGGTAGTTGGGTTTGTTGTTCTGCTTGAACTGAATAACTTTGTTGTTGTTGTTGTTGTATATGGTCTGTATCAGGTTGTTGTTATTGTTGTCGTTGAGGTTTATGCATGGCCTGGAATTTTTGCAAATCTTTGACACTAAATGCTCTCATGCCTTTAGTTTCAGAGGGCCAGTCAGATAAAGTCAATTGGCTTGCAAGGATTCTACATACAGCATCACCATAAAATAACTTTGAACTCATATACTGTAGTTGAGACATAAAAACATCAAACCAATTTATTTGAATTCTATTCAGCAGGCCATAAGTTGCATATAAACAGCTTCTGCTGACTTCCAAATTGTGTTCAACTCTCTGAAATAAATTTGCATGCAATATATTTGCAATAAACCTTGCCTCTGCATTCAGATTTTCCATTAATCTCATTTCAGAATATACATCTGGAATTTTTGATAAAGACTGAATGTTCCATTCTAGTTGTCTTATTATGTCAAATCTATTGGTAACAACAACACCTTCATTCTTTAATCCTAAAACTTCAAAAATTAACTCAGGAGACAACATAAACTCCTGTTCATTTATTTGAGTTTTTAGAAAATTTCCATTCTTGACCAGATTGCTATAAAAATCTGCAATAAGCTTTGTGTATTGCTTCCATTTCGTTCCTACTGGCAAGAATTTAATGAGACCTTAAAACTCAAACATATCTCTTATTTCCATCAAATTTCTGAATTTTATTGGACGAGCATGCATAATCTGACATGTAATCAGATTATTGTATTTCTGCAATGCTTCTTCAGATCTAAAATGAATTGCATTACCTTGAATTTGTAATATTGTACACAAAGAAGGTGATACCTGAAGCCGTGATTCAAAGTTTAATTCATTTTCAGGAACCTCTTCTTCAAAATGAATGTCATGTTGTTCCTCTTCCAAAATATTATCTTGAAGCTGCTCAGGAAAGCTTGATTCTTCAGCTTCAACAGTGTTAGGAACATTGTCAATATGCTCAACATTCATTTGTTCAGTCTCTATAGAATGTTCAGAGTACAATTTTTCCTCAAGTTCTACAGCCGATGTATCTGTCTGTAATTGTTCAATTCGTTCAACAGATAATTCCATTGATTCATGCTGTGAATTCTCAAACTCTACTTCTATATATTCCGTAGAAGGCTGGTTAACTTTTAGCTCTTTTGGAGTCTTAACATTTCCAATATCTGCTACTCTAGACAATTCAGCCTTTGAACTTGTTACTACATCAACATTGTCAATTATATTTGCAATAACTTGTTCAATGTCAGGTGCCTGATATTCTGATTTGTCAATTTCTACATCATCAGGACTTGTACTAATAGAAAAACTTGAGCTCATATTTGACTTGGATTTCTTCTTAAGTTTTATAGCAAGGGAAAATAAAGTCTCATTATCTTCATCAGTTTTAGTGTGTTCGAAACTGATGAGTTTATCAGATGCATAATAAGGTACAATGTCTAGACATACATTGTCCTTTGGAAATAAATTTTCATCTGATTTTCCTTGTTCAATAGACTTTGTTTCCTTAGACATAATTTTTTTGACTTTCCTTCTTCTATAACATTTTTGTTTCTCCTTTTCAAGTATTTCTGTTTTCTTTTCAAATTGCTCCATAAAAGTTTTCTGCTTTAATTCTTCTAAGAAACTTTCTATTGCAACGGCCTTTCGAAGACTATCAACTTTTGTTTTGTCTACAACAATATCTGATTCTACTTGTTTTGAATATAAAGGAGTAGGGATAGCTGATTCATGCTCTTCCTCAAATGCATGTAGTCTTGTACCGTTTATAGGAGTTTAAGGAGTTCTATTTGATGAACCTACACCTTTTTCCAAATATTTTGCATACTGTTCCAAAAATGCAATCTCAGCACATTTCATTCTGTATTCTCTATCATATTTACTTCAAATAACCATGTATGTAATACTTGCATCAGTATGTTGAAGTTCTTGTCTAACTTCATCTAATATATCCTAAGAAAAGAAGTAATCTCTATAAAGTTCTTCTAACCTTTTGTCCACTCGAAATATTTTCTTGAACCAAGTACGTGGAACTTCATCATTCTCTATTTCTTTTCCTTTTGCATCTCTTCTACATTTGCTTTTTCTTCTGCCACGACCTTTGTAGAACTTGGAGACCATCGTCGTAGGTTGTAACATCAACAAGCGGGAAAGATTTTCTTAACAAAGTTTACAAATAACCTAAGTCCCCGTCTAATAAGTGTTTAAATAGGGTTTTTAGGCGTATAACTCAACGTGAAGAGAAGTCGGGTTTAGAAATTAAATAAATATTGAATAAAGCTTATTCAATCAAAGTACCCGAAATATTCAAGTATAACTCATTGAGTTAACTAACCTAACGAGTAAAACGCTGTCTAGAGGCAGTTTTACACGTTACCTTATCTAACGTAACGTCTAGTTAGTACACTTAAAACAATTTTCGGATGCTTCCAATTGAAACGTTCCAAAAACAACACACATGCTAAAACTTAACATTATCTTGAGAACATAGTAAACTATTTGAACATTTTGTCCTTTGAATCTAAAATAGTTTATTTGTCTTTTTAAATTATTTCATCAAGATTTTAAGAGGACATTAATTCAGATTAACTAAGATTTGTACTTTAAATTATATTAATCTGTTTTTGACGTTGTTAATGCTCCCCCTACAAATATACTTCAAATATATTTAATCAAAATACAAAATATACTTGTAGTGACAATAGATGATAAGTATAACTATACTTTTACATTTTCTTTTCAGAGACTTTTGTTATCCTGACATCATCAAAAATGATTTCCAGAATCAATTCCTATTGTATATGAATCAAAACACAACTTTGTACTCAATTTGATTAATTCAAGAAGAATAAAAGAATGTATCTCAAATAAACGTTTTCAAAAGTACTAATGTTGATTCAATAAATCAGTAGTCAAATTGGTATAAACTATATGTGATTCAAAGATATCTGTGATTAATGAAACAACTTTTTCTTTTCAAAACAGTAAATATTGATAATTTTCTTTAAAAGTTAGTTTGAAAAGCTTGAATCATACAAGAGCTTTCTAATGTACCCGTGTAATGAGCTTTCAGTCAACAATCCCAGATCTGATTAGGACCTTAGGTTGCCAGATTTAAAGAATCCTTTTTCAGGACAACAATCCTTACATACCTATCTACTAAAGTACAAAAGGCTCGTGATCAAACTGATCAATAAACTCTCAAAGATTTTTACTTTGTAAGCACTTACATTTTAAGCACAGTATATATGTATTCCATTAATACAGATGCAATAAAACAAAAATCTCATACAATTTTTACTTCTATGATTGTATCGAGAATATGAATTAGTTTCAATAGGCTTATACTTTTGATTAACAGTTTAAGATGAGTTACATATAACTTATTCTACAAGTTTAATCAATTAAGTCAAATTTATGCATGATCATATGCATTTTCCTTGATTCAAAGAAAACATTTAATCAAAATTTCAGAATGTCAGAAGTATTTAATGTTTTTCATTTACATTTCCACTTAAAATCGTAAAAACCATTAAAATTGATAAACTACTTAAAATCAATAAGATACTACTATGATTCTACAATAAATACATAGTATCTTAAGCAGCAGTTTAGATATTACTTTAGATATTTATAACAAGTATATAATATCTATGAGGTGAACAACATCATCAATAATATTTATCTTTTTATGTGGAGTTTAAGCATTTTACACATCACATAGCCTACAAATACCTAAATTTAATCTAATGTTGCAGAATGTATTTTCGTCTAGAGGTTTTGTAAATATATCAGCTAATTGATTTTTACTAGACACAAATTCTAATTTAATTTTTCTTTTAATTACGTTATCTCTTAGAAAATGATGTCTAACCTCTATATGTTTTGCTCTTGAATGTAATACAGGATTTTTAGAAAGATTTATTGCAGAACTACTGTCACAATAAATCTCAGTTGTATCATAAGATAATCCAAAATCTTCTAAAGTTTACCTTATCCACAGAATCTGAGTGCAACAACAACATATTCAGCTTCTGTAGTAGAAAGTGTTACACAGTTTTGCTTTTTACTAAACAATGACACCAAATTATTTCCCAATAATTGACATGTGCCACTGGTACTCTTTCTATCAGATTTAGATCTTGCATAATCAGCATTAGTATATCCTATAAGATCTATTGAACTATCCTTAGAATAATACAGTCTGAAATTTTTAGTTCCTTGTATATATATCTAAATATTCTTTTAAATGCAATTAAGTGTGATTCCTTAGGATTAGATTGAAATCTAGCACAAACACACACAGAAAACATAATATCAGGTCTACTAGCAGTCAAATAAAGTAAAGAACCAATCATACTTCTATATTTTCTTTGATCTATAGATTTTCCTATGTCATCAATATCTAACTTTAAAGTAGTACTCATAGGAGTTCCTTGAATCCTTATATCATTAAAATTAAATTTCTTAAGCATTTCATCTACATATTTTTCCTGATTTAAAAATATATGTTTATCCATTTATGACACTCAGCAAATTAAAACCTAGGTTTTGTACAAATAGTACATTCGAAATAACACAAGTAGGAGTTATTTGAACATTGCCCATACCTATGATTTTATCTTTACTTTTGTTTCCAAATGTTACACTTCCTTTCATGGTATTTGTAAAATTTTGTAATAGACTTTTTGTCTGGTCATGTGACTTGATGCTCCACTGTCCAAGATCCATTTTGATGTTGTTTCCTCCTGCAACACAAATTAAGAAAAACTTTTTCTTGGTACCCAATGTTGTTGAGGACCAAGTTCATTAAACACATATTTCTTCTTTTTGTTTAAAAATAGTTTAACATTATCATTTATATTCTTATTAGTTGTAAGTACTATTGATTTATCATTAGCTTCATACTCACATATAGCATTATTGCTTTTGCAATCATTCTTTTTGTTTTCAGATGTAGTATAATCAAGAGCAAACATATTTTTATCAGATGTTAATTTATTTTGGTCATGCTTATACATTTCTGTAAGTTCATACCAAGATTTTGTACTTGTATTAACACTTTCCGTACATACAAAATCTTTTTTTGCATAAGAACTTTTTGTTTTATCACATGTAGAATGAGTAATTGGTCTAATACTAGTGTATTGAATTACATGCTCAGGTTTCTGAATTTTCAGTTTACTACAATTGTCTGAAATTTTAGAAACTGAATTTCTAGAACAAGAAACAAGATTTTTAGAAACATTTATAGTTATGTTAGAAGTACAATTTGACAAATCACATTGATTTATATTATTACTGCATGATTCATCCCTTGAAGTACCTACTTCTACATATTTATTACCTTGTTTCATAATGAAAGGAATTTTAGTCTTAGACTTACTTGAACTGCAACTAATAAATCCTTTATTGGCTTGAGATTCAGGATATTCAGGATAATCAAATCCTAAGCCAAATTTATAAAACACCGTAGGGGTACTAGTTAGTTTGTCTAACTTAGTTTGACTTAAATTCCATTTCTCAAAGGTAGAATTTAAATCTTGCTCTCTTAGTTTTAATTTTTCTATCTCTAATTCAAGTTCATTTATATTGTTTCTCAACATTTCATTTTCAGATTCTATCTTTAATTTTTCAGCATTTATATTCTATATTTGTTCATGCAAGATACATTCATTAAATCTAAATTTTTACAAATCTCTAGCATGATTTTCATTATCACATTTAAACTTTTCTAAAGTAGTAGACAGGAAACAATTTTCTTCTTCCATAATGGATGAAGATTTTCTAATATTCTTATTTTCCAGTTTACATACTTTAAGTTTTTGTAATAATGCATGATAAGCACATAATAATTCATCAAAGTTGAAATCTAAATGACTTTTAGGATCAGATATTACCTCAGACTCATCTGCCATGAAGCACACATGAGCAACATCTTCTAACTCTTGTTCTCCTTCTGAATGTGAAGATTTTGATGCTGATTCCTCAAATTCAGACTCTTCAGACGTGCCATCCCAAGTGACCTTCAAAGCCTTTTTCTTGTAAAACTTTTTTTGAGTTTTCTGAGCCATCTTCTTCTGATTTGTCCTACTTTGCTTTTCATTTTTCCTCATAGGACAATCTGGAGAAAGATGTCTAGGTTTCTTATAGTTGTAACATACATACTTTCTGGATGAAGAATTCTTGTCATTCAATGATTTTGACGTTGAGGGTTTATCATTTTTGTTCCTTTGTTGTTTCCTAGCTTTCCATGCTTTCTT
This sequence comes from Cymodocea nodosa, assembly GCA_036874045.1. NCBI lineage: Eukaryota > Viridiplantae > Streptophyta > Magnoliopsida > Alismatales > Cymodoceaceae > Cymodocea > Cymodocea nodosa. The sequence continues at coordinate 10,728,110 of CM072335.1, forward strand.
GAATTTCCTAGTCAGCAAAATCAACTCCTCGTCAGAATTAGTAGATATATCAGAATCTGAATTAATTTCGAAGGCTATTTCTTTCTTCATTTTTAGTTTGTTGTGACTCAGTGATTCATTTAATTGAACTTCATAAGCTGTTAAATTTCCTATAAGTTCATTCATAGTATAAACATTTAAATCTCGTGATTCCTCAATTGATGTTACTTTTTGAGACCATTTGAACTTAGGGATCTGAGAATTTTCCTCACCAAATCCTTCTGTTCAAAATTCTTTCCTAAACATTTTAAAGAGTTTATGATATCAAGAAATCTGGAAAACATCTCAGAAATATTTTCGTCTTCATGCATCTTAAAGAGTTCATACTTATGAATCAACATGTTTATTTTTGTCTCTTTAACTTGAGAAATACCTTCATGTGAAACTTCTAATGCATGCCACACCTCATAAGTAGATTTATATGCCGACACTTTACTGAACTGTTCATAACTCAATGCACAAAATAAAATATTTAAGCCCTTAGCATTCAGAGTTTCATTTTCTTTTTCAATAATTGTCCAAGTATTATAAGTAGTAGTTAACGGAGTATATGGTTTAGAAATCATGAACCACAATTTATGATCTATACTTTGAAGAAAAACAGTCATCCTATATTTCCAATATTCAAAATGTATTCCATCAAATAAAGGAGGACGATTAAGATTTTGGCCTTCATATAAAGAAAAATTACCATTTCCGGTGGTCATTTTACCTTAGATTTTTCAACCTATTTGATTTTAAATAGTCTAAAAGCTTTAAAACAACTTGAGCCTTAAATCAATAGAGTTAAACGTATGCTCAGATATTAATTTCCGTATAAAAACAAGGAAGGTAGAATAAGCAATGATATTAAATAAGTTGGTATCGATTTTATATCAAAGATTATTCACATAGCTCTGATACCACTTGTAGGATCGTATGGCTACACAAGAAGGGGTTGAATTGTGTATCTTTAATATTTTCTAAAATATAATTGAAACTTTAAAACTCAAACACAAGTTGAGACATTGTTTTCATAAAATCATTTTTATTCAAGGTTTCAATTACAATATACAATTCAATTCTCCTCAGAAATTGTAGATGCAATTATATCTCAATACCATGTATCATCTAAACAATTTCATAACTACAAACAGAGAAAACTAATTTGTGGAATTTAAAACATTTCTCCCTGTTTGAGATCTTTCTTCTTCTTCTTTTTCTTCTTCAGCAATTCTTCAGTGACGAATATCTTGTCTTTTCATGCTTCATCGAATTTGCTTTCTTCTGATACTTCAAATCTTTAGTGACGAAAATCTTACCTTTTGATGCTTCACTGAACTTTCTTCCACTTAAGAGATTTTTCCCGAGAAGGTGTTTTTGATCCCTGAAAAAGATTTTTCTTTTGGTGTGCAGGGATGGTTTGATCCTTGAAAAGATTTTTCATTTTGTGTGCAAGGATAAATTGATCAACGAGAATTCTATGCCTTTTATACTGTATCTTCATTTCATGCATATCCTTCACATTTAACCACTACCAGTTTTCCACTTGTCCACGTCTTTTCTTTTTCCTTCATCGAAACACACACGTTCTAACCCACGTTTATATTTTGAATTTTCTTTAATCATCAGTCTCGGATCTTTGAAAAATTTCATGTAAAATAAACTTTCTCGTCCAAAAGTTTTTCATCAGTGTAATAAGAAGTTGTTACTTTAATGTTAACTAAACGAGTAACACAAGTATATATATAACTTAACGTTTCTAACTTAACGAGTTCCTCATGTGCCATTTCATATGACAAGTACTGTAGCTAACTCAACGAACTAAGTCCGTGGTGTTATGCTATCTCAACGAACCATCTCCGTTGTGTTATGATAACTCAACGAACCATTTCCGTTGTGTTATGATAACTCAACGAACCAGTAATAAACAAATGTTTTTATAATAAGAATTTTACCACGTGCAAAAATAACAACTTAAGTTTATAATGCTAACCAAACGCGTTGCCTTAGTGTTCAATATAGCAACTCAACGTGTTTAGTTATGTTAACTTAACGAGTTAAACATGTGCACCTCACGTGATACAATACAACATTCGTAACTTATAATTTCAACACGTGTATAACACTAACTTAATGAGTTCGTCTCTTCTTTTACTCACTAACTTAACGAGTTATCACGTGACCTATTTTAACCTTTAAGCCTCTAACTTAACGAGTTCTCACGTGACCTCTATACAAACAAAACTTTAACTTAATGAGTTGTCTAAACGTGCACTGTTCATGATATAGAAGATATAATATTAAAACATATCATGCTTTTCAATAAAAACACACGTTAACTTAACGTTTAGCTAAATGAGAAATTAATGCAACGAAACGACTAGTTATTAACTTCAGATCCAATACAGACAAGTATTTATATCAGTAAGCTTTTTCTGTATTAATTGATGATTTTAATTTCTTTTCACAAGCAATAGTAATTGAGCAAATATCTTCATAAAACTAACTGAAAATGGATATTATGTAGTGTTTGAAGATAATGTATGCAAAATAATTGATAAAAATACAGATGAAATTAAGTTTATTGCTAAAAGAGAAGGTTATGTATGTATTTTATCTTTACCTTCTAGTGTAGTTGATTTAAATTCATGTTTGTTAGTTGAAACTAGTGATGCATATCTATGGCATAGAAGGATTGGGCATATAAATATGAGACTGTTGCATAAACTATCTAGAAAACATTTAGTGAGAGGTTTACCAAAGATTAAATACTCAAAGAACTTTATGTGTGATGCATGTGAGTTAGGTAAACTTCACAAAAACTCTTTTAAATCCAAAACTGATATTTCAAGCAAGAGAGTCTTAGAACTTATACATATGGATCTATTTGGAGTAACAAGAATCATGAGTCTTGGTGGTAAACGGTATGTATTTGTTTTAGTAGATGACTTCTCTAGATACACTTGGGTATATTTTCTAGCATCTAAGACAGAAGTTTTTGAAAAATTTAAAATGTTTTGCAATTTTGTTCAAAATGAGCAAAGTGTCTCTATTCAAAAACTTAGGAGTGATCTTGGAACTGAATTTGATAATGATCAAATGGATAACTATTGTAATGAACATGGCATTGATCACAGATTTTCTTTTCCAAGAGCACCGTGTCAAAATGGTGTTGTTGAGAGAAAGAATAGATCACTTCAAGAAATGGCTAGAACTATGTTGAATGAACATAAGTTACCTCAAAATCTTTGGGCTGAAGCAGTAAATACAGCTTCTTATGTTATTAACAGAAGTCATTTAAGACCTCATGTTAATAAAACATCTTTTGAAATTATGTTTAACAAGGTTCCAAAAATTTCCTATATGAAACCATTTGGCTGCAAGTGTTTTATTCTTAATACTAAGGATAAAAGGGATAAATTTCAAGCCAAATCGGATGAAGGAATTTTTGTAAGTTACTCTACTAGAAGTAAAGCCTATAGAGTATATAACAAGACTTCTAGGACTATTGAAGAAACCCTCCATGTAAGCTTCAATGAAAATTCTCTTAGAGAATCTCAATCTAAAGCTGATAATGATGATATGATCAATTTTCCAAATGAGTTAGAGATCAATAGAGAGATTGATGATTTATCTGAGAAAATCAAAAATATGAACTTCAATGATCAAACTAGTGATGAAAGTGATGGACTTTCAGATGTTGATGAGAATATTGAGGAAAATCAGAGAAATTGGCGTTATTCTTCATCACATCCCATTACTCAAGTCATTGGTAATATTAATGAGGGAGTTAAAACTAGAGCTTCAGTAAATTTAAATAGTATGTGTATGTTTGTTTCTATGGTGGAACCAAGGAATATACAAGAAGCATTATCTAATGAAAATTAGATAGTGGCAATGCAAGAAGAACTAAATCAATTCATCAAAAATGATGTATGGGAATTAGTCTCTCCACGAGAAAATCAGTCCATAATAGGTACAAAGTGGATCTTTAGAAACAAAACTAACGATACTGGTCAAATTATAAGGAATAAAGCTAGATTAGTTGCACAAGGGTATACACAGGAAGAAGGATTAGATTATGATGAAACATTTGCTCCTGTGGCTAGGTTAGAAAGTATTAGAATATTATTGGCCTATGCTTGTTATATGGATTTTAAATTATATCAAATGGATGTAAAGAGTGCATTTCTAAATGGTTTAATTAATGAAGAAGTCTATGTAAAACAACCACCTGGATTTGAAGATATTAAAAATCCTGACTTTGTGTATAAATTGAAGAAAGCCTTATATGGTTTGAAGTAAGCACCTAGATCATGGTATGAAAGATTGTCTACTTTTTTAATAGAAAAAGGCTATATCATGGGAAAAGCGGATCATACTCTATTTATTAAGAGAGATAGTAAAGATCAGATTGTTTTTCAAATATACGTGGATGATATAATCTTTGGAGCAACCTTTGATAAGTTGATAGAAATATTCTCTGAAGAGATGACTAATCAGTTTGAAATGAGTATGGTAGGAGAACTTTCATATTTTCTAGGACTTCAAATTAAGCAAAGTAGGACAAATCAGAAGAAGACGGCTTAGAAAACTCAGAAAAAGTTTTACAACAAAAGGGTTTGAAGGTCACTTGGGATGACACGTCTGAAGAGTCTGAATCTGACGAATCAGCATCAAAATCTTCACATTCAGAAGGAGAACAAGAGTTAGAAGACGTTGCTCATGTGTGCTTCATGGCAGATGAGTTTGAGGTAATATCTGATCCAGAAAGTCATTCAGATTTCAAATTTGATGAATTATTATGTGCTTATCATGCATTATTACAAAAACTTAAAGTATGTAAATTGGAAAATAAGAATATTAGAAAATTTTCATCCATTATGGAAGAAGAAAATTGTTTCCTGTCTACTACTTTAGAAAAGTTTAAATGTGATAATGAAAATCATGCTAGAGATTTGCAAAAATTTAGATTTAATGAATGTATCTTGCATGAACAAATACAGAATATAAATGCTGAAAAATTAAAAATAGAATCTGAAAATGAAATGTTGAGAAACAATATAAATAAACTTGAATTAGAGATAGATAAATTAAAACTAAGAGAGCAAGATTTAAATTCTACATTTGAGAAATGGAATTTAAGTCAAACTAAGTTAGACAAACTAACTAGTACCCCTGCGGTGTCTTATAAATTTGGCTTAGGATTTGATTATCCTGAATATCAAGCCAATAAAGGATTTATTAGTTGCAGTTCAAGTAAATCTAAGACTAAAATTCCTTTTATTTTGAAACAAGGTAATAAATATGTAGAAGTAGGTACTTCAAGGGATGAATCAAGCAGTAATAATATAAATCAATGTGATTTGTCAAATTGTACTTCTAACATGACTATAAATGTTTCTAAAAATCTTGTTTCTTATTCTGGAAATTCAGTTTCTAAAATTTCAGACAATTGTAGTAAATTGAAAATTCAGAAACCTGAGCATGTAATTCAATACATTGGTATTAGACCAATTACTCATTTTGCATGTGATAAAACAAAAAATTCTTGTGCAGAAAAAGATTTTGTATGTACAAAAAGTGTTAATACAAGTACAAAATCTTGGTATGAACTTATAAAAATGTATAAGCATGACCAAAATAAATTAACATCTAATAAAAATATGTTTGGTCTTGATTATACTACATCTTAAAACAAAAAGAATGATTGCAAAAGCAATAATGCTATATGTGAGTATGAAGCTAATGATAAATCAATAGTACTTACAACTAATAAGAATATAAATGATGATGTTAAACTATTTTTAAACAAAAAGAAGAAATATGTGTTTAATGAACTTGGTCCTCAACAACATTGGGTACCAAGAAAAAGTTTTTCTTAATTTGTGTTGCAGGAGGAAACAACATCAAAATGGATCTTGGACAGTGGAGCGTCAAGTCACATGACCGAACAAAAAAGTCTATTACAAAATTTTACAAATACCATGAAAGGAAGTGTAACATTTGGAAACAAAAGCAAAGATAAAATCATAGGTATGGGCAATGTTCAAATAACTCCTACTTGTGTTATTTCAAATGTACTATATGTAGAAAACTTAGGTTTTAATTTGCTGAGTGTCATAAATGGATAAAGGTATATTTCTAAATCAGGAAAAATATGCAGATGAAATGCTTAAGAAATTTAATTTTTATGATATAAGGATTCGAGGAACTCCTATGAGTACTACTTTAAAGTTAGATATTGATGACATAGGAAAATCTATTGATCAAAGAAAATACAGAAGTATGATTGGTTCTTTACTTTATTTGACTGCTAGTAGACTTGATATTATGTTTGTTGTGTGTGTTTGTGCTAGATTTCAATCTAATCCTAAGGAATCACACTTAATTGCAGTTAAAAGACAAAATAGCACACAAAACAAAAAATCTTTTCAAGGATCAAACCATCCCTGCACACCAAAAGGAAAATCTTTTTCAGGGATCAAAAACACCTTCTCGGGAAAAATCTCTCAAGTGGAAGAAAGTTCAGTGAAGCATAAAAAGGTAAGATTTTCGTCATTGAAAATTTGAAGTATCAGAAGAAAGAAAATTCGGTGAAGCATGAAAAGACAAGATATTCGTCACTGAAGAATTGCTAAGGAAGAAAAAGAAGAAGAAGAAAGATCTCAAATAGGGAGAAATGTTTCAAATTCCGCAAATTAGTTTTCTCTATTTGTAGTGATGAAATTGTTTAGATGGTACATGGTATCGACAAAAGCACTGGATCTCATCAAAACTCCAAAGTTAAATGTGTTTGGGCGAGAGTAGCACTAAGAAGGGTGACATCTTGGGAAGTCCTTGTGTTACACTACTTTTTGCATCATGGTAGGATGGTCTTTTTGTAAATCAAACTTCCACTAAGAGACGACCCTATTATTGATAATGGTTTCCAAAATTAATGTCATATATTGAATGACATCATGATCAAAATGTTTCATTATAACGGTGGTTGATATCGAAAGGGTTGTATTCTCTTACTAAAATTTTGCAACATCTTAACTTACAACAATTAGAGTACCATGAAATGAGAAACGTTTAAAATCTGTTGGGTCGTGTTTTTTAAAGAGAGTTGTAATCATTGCAAATGAGTTGAAATAATTGGATCTTCCTTTACAAACTTTAAATAATCTAATTCAACAAGTTTCTAGTATGAATTATCATAGTTTTCGATCTTTCTATAATGATAAATTTAGATGTTTGTGTGCAACCATACCGACACAAAAGAACTGGATCTCATCAAAACTCTAAAGTTAAATGTGTTTGGGCGAGAGTAGCACTAAGATGGGTGACCTCTTGGGAAGACCTTGTGTTGCACACTTTTTTGCATCATGGTAGGATGATCTTTTTGTAAATCAAACTTCCTCTAAGAGACGACCCTGTTATTCATAATGGTTTCCAAAATCAATGTCATATTATTAATGACATCATGATCAAAATGTTCCATTATAATGTTGGTTGATATCGAAAGGGTTGTATTCTCTTACTAAAATTTTGTAACATCTTAACTTACAACAATTAGAGTACCATGAAATGAGAAACGTTTAATATCCGTTTTGTCATGATGTTTTTTTAAGATAGTTGTAATCGTTGCAAATGAGTTGAAATAATTGGATATTCATTTACAAACTTTAAATATTCTAATTCAACAAGTTTCTAGTGTGAATTATCATAGTTTTCGATCTTTCTATAATTATAAATTTAGAAATGTGTGTGCGACCATACCAACACAAAAGCACTGGATCTCATCAGAACTCCAAAGTTAAATGTATTTGGGGGAGAGTAGTACTAAAAAGGGTGACCTCTTGGGAAGTCCTTGTCTTGCACTCCTTTTTGTATCATTGTAGGATGGTCGTTTTGTAAATCAAACTTCCACTAAGAGACGAACCTATTATTAATAATGGTTTCCAAAATAAATGTCATACATTGAATGACTTCATGATCAAAATGTTTCATTATAACGGTGGTTGATATCGAAAGGGTTGTATTCTCTTACTAAAATTTTGTAACATCTTAACTTACAACAATTAGAGTACCATGAAATGAGAAACGTTTAAAATCCATTGTGTCGTGTTTTTTTATGAGAGTTGTAATCATTGCAAATGAGTTGAAATAATTGGATCTTCCTTTACAAACTTTAAATAATCTAATTCAACAAGTTTCTAGTGTGAATTATCATAGTTTTCGATCTTTCTATATTGATAAATTTAGAAGTTTTTGTGCGACCATACCAACACAAAAGCACTGGATCTCATCAAAACTCCAAAGTTAAATGTGTTTGCGCGAGAGTAGTACTAAGATGGGTGACCTCTTGGGAAGTCCTTGTGTTGCACTCTTTTTTGCATCATGGTAGGATGATCTTTTTGTAAATCAAACTTCCACAAAGAGATGACCCTACTATTCATAATCGTTTACAAAATTAATGTCATATTATTAATGACATCATGATCAAAATGTTTCATTATAACGTTGGTTGATATCGAAAGGGTTGTATTCTATTACTAAAATTTTGTAACATCTTAACTTACAACAATTAGAGTACCATGAAATGAGAAACGTTTAATATCCGTTGTGTCGGGATGTTTTTTTAAGACAGTTGTAATCGTTGCAAATGAGTTGAAATAATTGGATATTCATTTACAAACTTTAAATAATCTAATTCAACAAGTTTCTAGTGTGAATTATCATAGTTTTCGATCTTTCTATAATTATAAATTTAGAAATGTGTGTGCGACCATACCAACACAAAAGCACTGGATCTCATCAGAACTCCAAAGTTAAATGTATTTGGGGGAGAGTAGTACTAAAAAGGGTGATCTCTTGGGAAGTCCTTGTCTTGCACTCCTTTTTGCATCATTGTAGGATGGTCATTTTGTAAATCAAACTTCCACTAAGAGACGAACCTATTATTAATAATGGTTTCCAAAATAAATGTCATACATTGAATGACTTCATGATCAAAATGTTTCATTATAACGGTGGTTGATATCGAAAGGGTTGTATTCTCTTACTAAAATTTTGCAACATCTTAACTTACAACAATTAGAGTACCATGAAATGAGAAACGTTTAAAATCCGTTGTGTCGTGTTTTTTTAAGAGAGTTGTAATCATTGCAAATGAGTTGAAATAATTTGATCTTGTTTTACAAACTTTAAATAATCTAATTCAACAAGTTTCTATTGTGAATTGTCAAAGTTTTTGAATTTTCAGTAATGACAAATTTAAAAATGTGTGTACGACCATACCAACACAAAAGCACTGGATCTCATCAGAACTCTAAAGTTAAATGTGTTCGGGCGAGAGTAGTACTAAGATGGTTGGATGGTCTTTTTGAAAATCAAACATCCACTAAGAGACGACCATATTATTGATAATGGTTTCCAAAATTAATGTCATATATTGAATGACATCATGATCGAAATGTTTCATTATAACGGTGGCCGATATCGAAAGGGTTCTATTCTCTTACGAAAATTTTGTAACATCTTAACTTACAACAATGAGAGTACCGTGAAATGAGAAACGTTTAATATCCGTTGTGTCGTGATGTTTTTTTAAGAGAGTTGTAATCATTGCAAATGAGTTGAAATAATTGGATCTTCATTAACAAACTTTAAATAATCTAATTCAACAAGTTTCTATTGTGAATTATCATAGTTTTCAATCTTTCTTTAATGACAAATTTAGAAATATGTGTGGGATCATACCAACACAAACGCATTGGATTTCATTAGAACTCCAAAGTTAAATGTGTTTGGGCTATAGTAGTACTAAGATGGGTGACCTCTTGGGAAGTCCTTGTGTTACCCTTCTTTTTGCATCATGGTACGATGGTCTTTTTGAAAATCAAACTTCCACTAAGAGACGACCCTATTATTGATAATGGTTTCCAAAATTAATGTCATATATTGAATGACATCATGATCAAAATGTTTCATTATAACGGTGGTTGATATCGAAATGGTTGTATTCTCTTACGAAAATTTTGCAACATCTTAACCTACAACAATTAGAGTACCATGAAATGAGAAACGTTTAATATCCGTTGTGCTGTGATGTTTTTTTAAGAGAGTTGTAATCATTGCAAATGAGTTGAAATAATTGGATCTTCATTGACAAACTTTAAATAATCTAATTCAACAAGTTTCTATTGTGAATTATCATAGTTTTCGATCTTTCTTTAATGACAAATTCAAAAATGTGTGTGTGACCATACCTACACAAATGCACTAGTTCTCATCAAAACTTCAAAGTTAAATGTGTTTGGGCGAGAGTAGTACTAAGATGGGTGACCTCTTGGGAAGTTCTTGTGTTGCATCATGGTAGGATGGTCTTTTTGTAAATCCTTGGTTGATATCGAAAGGGTTGTATTCTCTTACTAAAATTTTGTAACATCTTAACTTACAACAATTACAGTACCATGAAATGAGAAACGTTTAATATCCGTTGTGTCGTGCTGTTTTTTTAAGTGAGTTGTAATCATTGTAAATGAGTTGAAATAATTGGATCTTCATTTGCAAACATTAAATAATCCAATTCAACAAGTTGCTAGTGTGAATTATCATAGTTTTCGATCTTTCTGTAATGACAAATTTAGAATTGTGTGTGCAACCATCCCAACACAAAAGCACTGGATCTCATTGTAGGATGGCCTTTTGTAAATCAAACACTCACTAAGAGACGACCTTATTATTGATAGTGGTTTCCAAAATTAATGTCAAATATTGAATGACATCATGATCAAAATGTGCCATTATATCGTCGGCTGATATCGAAAGGGTTGTATTCTCTTACTAAAATTTTGTAACATCTTAACTTACGACAATTACAATACCATGAAATGAGAAACGTTTAATATCCGTTGTGTCGTGATGTTTTTTTAAGAGAGTTGTAATCATTGCAAATGAGTTGAAATAAATGGATCTTCATTTACAAGCTTTAAATAATCTAATTCAACAAGTTTATAGTGTGAATTATCATAATTATCGATCTTTCTGTAATGACAAATTTAGAAATGTGTGTGCGACCAAACCAACACAAAAGCACTGGATCTCATCAGGACTCCAAAGTTAAATGTATTTGGGCGAGAGTAGTACTAAGATGGGTGACCTCTTGGGAAGTCCTTATGTTGCACTCCTTTTTCCATCATGGTAGGATGGTCTTTTTGTAAATCAAACACACACTAAGAGACGACCCTATTATTGATATTGGTTTCTAAAATTAAAGTGAAATGTTGAATGACATCATGATCAAAATGTGCCATTATAACGTTGGTTGATATCGAAAGGGTAGTATTCTCTTACTAAAATTTTGTAACATCTTAACTTACAACAATTAGAGTACTATGAAATGAGAAACGTTTAATATCCGTTGTGTCGTGATTTTTTTTAAGAGAGTTGTAATCATTGCAAATGAGTTGAAATAAATGGATCTTTATTTACAAACTTTAAATAATCTAATTCAACAAGTTTCTAGTGTGAATTATCATACTTTTCGATCTTTCTGTAATGACAAATTTAGAAATGTGTGTGCGACCATACCAACACTAAAGCACGGGATCTCATTAGAAGACCAAAGTTAAATGTGTTTGGGCGAGAGTAGTACTAAGATGGGTGACCTCTTAGGAAGTCCTTGTGTTGCAATTCAACAAGTTTCTAGAGTAAATTATCATAGTTTTCGATCTTTCTGTAATGACAATTTTAGAAATGTGTGTGCGACCATACCAACACAAAAGCACTGGCTCTCATGGTAGGATGGCCTTTTGTAAATCAAACACTCACTAAGAGACGACCCTATTATTAATAATGGTTTCCAAAATTAATGTCAAGTATTGAATGACATCATGATCAAAATGTGCCATTATAACGTTGGTTGATATCGAAAGGGTTGTATTGTATTACTAAAATTTTGTAACATCTTAACTTACGACAATTAGAATACCATGAAATGAGAAACGTTTAATATCCGTTTTGTCGTGATGTTTTTTTAAGAGAGTTGTAATCATTGCAAATGAGTTGAAATAAATGGATATTCATTTACAAACTTTAAATAATCTAATTCAACAAGTTTATAGTGTGAATTATCATAGTTTTCGATCTTTCTGTAATGACAAATTTAGAAATGTTTGTGCGACCATACCGACACAAAAGCACTGGATCTCATCAGAACTTCAAAGTTAAATTTGTTTGGGCGAGAGTAATACTAAGATGGGTGACCTCTTGGGAAGTCCTTGTGTTGCACTCCTTTTTGCATCATGGTAGGATGGTCTTTTTGTAAATCAAACTTCCACTAAGAGACGACCCTATTATTGGTAATGGTTTCCTAAATTAATGTCATATATTGAATGACATGATCAAAATGTTCCATTATAACGGTGGTTGATATCGAAAGGGTTGTATTTTCTTACGAAAATTTTGTAACATCATAACTTACAACAATTAGAGTACCATGAAATGAGCAACGTTTAATATTCGTTGTGTCGTGATGTTTTTTTAAGAGAGTTTTAATCATTGCAAATGAGTTGAAATAATTTGATCTTCATTTACAAACTTTAAATAATCTAATTCAACAAGTTTCTAGTGTGAATTATCATAGTTTTCGATCTTTCTATAATGACAAATTAAGAAATTTGTTTGCGACCATACCAACACAAAAGTATTGGATCTCATCAGAACTCCAATGTTAAATGTGTTTGGGCGAGAGTAGTACTAAGATGGGTGATCTCTTGGGAAGTCCTTGTGTTGCACTCCTTTTTGTGTCATGGTAGAATGGTCTTTTTGTAAGTCAAACTTCCACTAAGAGACGACCCTATTATTGGTAATGGTTTCCAAAATTAATGTCATATATTGAATGACATCATGATCAAAATGCTCCATTATAACGGTGGTTGATATCGAAAGGGTTGTATTCTATTACGAAAATTTTGTAACATCTTAACTTACAACAATTAGAGTACACTGAAATGAGAAATGTTTAATATCCGTTGTGACGTGATGTTTTTTTAAGAGAGTTTCAATCATTGCAAATGAGTTGAAATAATTGGATCTTCATTTACAAACTTTAAATAATCTAATTCAACAAGTTTCTAGTGTGAATTATCATAGTTTTCGATCTTTCTGTAATGACAAATTTAAAAATGTATGTGCGACCATACCAACACAAAACCATTGGATCTCATTAGGACTCCAAAGTTAAATGTGTTTGGACGAGAGTAGTACTAAACTGGGTGACCTCTTGGGAAGTCCTTGTGTTGTACTCATTTTTGCATCATGGTAGGATGGTCTTTTTTAAAATCAAACTTCCACTAAGATACGACCCTATTGTTGATAATGGTTTCCAAAATTAATGTCTTATATAGAATGACATCATGATCAAAATGTGCCATTATAACGGTGGTTGATATCGAAAGGGTTGTGTTCTCTTTCTAAAATTTCGTAATATCTTAACTTACAACAATTAAAGTACCCTGAAATGAGAAATGTTTAATATCCGTTGTGTCGTACTATTTTTTTAAGAGAGTTGTAATCATTGCAAATGAGTTGAAATAATTGGATCTTCATTTACAAACTTTAAATAATCCAATTCAACAAGTTTCTCGTGTGAATTATCATAGTTTTCGATCTTTATGTAATGACAAATTTAGAAATGTGTGTGCGACCATATCAACACAAAAGCTCTAGATCTCGTCATAACTCCAACGTTAAATGTGTTTGGGTGAGAGTAGTACTAAGATGGGTGACCTCTTGGGAAGTCCTTGTGTTGCACTCCTTTTTGCATCATGGTAGGATGGTCTTTTTGTAAATCGAACACTCACTAAGAGACGACCCTATTATTGATGATGGTTTCCAAAATTAATGTCAAATGTTGAATGACATCATGATCATAATGTGCCATTATAACGTTAGTTGATATCGAAAGGTTTGTATTCTCTTACTAAAATTTTGTAACATCTTAACTTACAACAATTAGAGTACCATGAAATGAGAAACGTTTAATGTCCGTTGTGTCGTGCTGTTTCTTTAAGAGAGTTGTAATCATTGCAAATGAGTTGAAATACTTGGATCTTTATTTACGAACTTTAAATAATCCAATTCAACAAGTTTCTAGAGTGAATTATCATAGTTTTATATCTTTCTGTAATGACAGATTTAAAAATGTGTGTGCGACCATAACGACATAAAAGCACTGGATCTCACGAGAGCTCCAAAGTTAAATGTGTTTGGGCGACAGTAGTACTAAGATGGGCGACCTCTTGAGAAGTCCTTGTGTTGCACCCCCTTTTGCATCATGGTAGGATTGTCTTTTTGTAAATCAAACTCTCACTAAGAGATGACCCCATTATTGATAATGGTTTCCAAAATTAATGTCATATATTGAATGACATCATGATCAAAATGTGTCATTATAACGGTGGTTGATATCAAAAGGGTTGTATTCTATTACTAAAATTTTGTAACATCTTAACTTGCAACAATTAGAGTACCATGAAATGAGAAACCTTTAATATACGTTGTGTCGTGCTATTTTTTTAAGAGAGTTGTAATCAATGCAAATGAGTTGAAATAATTGGATCTTTATTTACAAACTTTAAATAATGCAATTCAACAAGTTTCTAGTGTGAATTATCATAGTTTTCGATCTTTCTGTAATGACAAATTTAGAAATGTGTGTGCGACCATACCAACACAAAAGCATTGGATCTCACTAGAACTCTAGAGTTAAATATGTTTGGGCGAGAGTAGTACTAAGATGGGACTTGGGAAGTCCTTCTGTTGCACGCCTTTTTGCATCATGGTAGGATGGTCTTTTTGTAAATCAAACTCTCACTAAGAGACGACCCTATTATTGATAATGGTTTCCAAAATTAATGTCAAATATTGAACGATATCATGATCAAAATGTGCCATTATAACGGTGGTTGATATCGAAAGGGATGTATTCTCTTACTAAAATTTTGTAACATCTTAACTTACAACAATTAGAGTACCATGAAATGAGAAATGTTTAATATGCGTTGTGTCGTGGTGTTTTTTTTAAGAGAGTTGTAATTATTGCAAATTAGTTGAAATAATTGGATCTTCATTTACAAACATTAAATAATCCAATTCAACAAGTTTCTAGTGTGAATTATCATAGTTTTCGATCTTTTTGTAACGACAAATTTAAAAATGTGTGTGCGACCATACCGACACAAAAGTACTGGATCTCATCTGAGCTCCAATGTTAAATGTGTTTGGGCGATAGTAGTAGTAAGATGGGTGACCTCTTTGGAAGTCCTTGTGTTGCACCCCATTTTGCATCATGGAACGATGGTCTTTTTGTAAATCAAACTCTCACTAAGAGGCGACCCTATTATTGATATTGGTTTCCAAAATTAATGTCATATATTGAATGACATCATGATCAAAATGTGTCATTATAACGGGGGTTGATAATGAAAGGGTTGTATTGTCTTACTAAAATTTTGTAACATTTTAACTTACAACAATTAGAGTACGATGACATGAGAAACGTTTGATATACGTTGTGTCGTGCTGTTTTTTAATAGAGTTGTAATCATTGCAAATGAGTTGAAATAATTGGATCTTTATTTACAAACTTTAAATAATCCAATTCAACAAGTTTCTAGTGTGAATTATCATTGTTTTCGATCTTTCTGTAATGACAAATTTAGAAATGTGTGTGCAACCATACCAACACAAAAGCACTAGATCTCATCCGAACTTCAAAGTTAAATGTGTTTGGGCGAGAGTAGTACTAATATGGGTGACCTCTTGGAAAGTCCTTGTGTTGCACTTCTTTTTGCATCATGGTAGGATGGTCTTTTTGTAAATCAAACTCTCACTAAGAGACGACCCTATTATTGATAATGGTTTCCAAAATTAATGTCAAATATTGAATGACATCATGATCAAAATGTGCCGTTATAACGGTGGTTGATATCGAAAGGGTTATATTCTCTTACTAGAATTTTGTAACATCTTAACTTACAACAATTAGAGTACCATGAAATGAGAAACGTTTAATATCCGGTGTGTCGTGCTGTTTTTTTAAGACAGTTGTAATCATTGCAAATGAGTTGAAATAATTGGATCTTTATTTACAAACTTTAAATAATGCAATTCAACAAGTTTCTAGTGGAATTATCATAGTTTTCGATCTTTCTGTAATGACAAATTTAGAAATGTGTGTGCAACCATACCAACACAAAAGCACTAGATCTCATCATAACTCAAAAGTTAAATGTGTTTTGGCGAGAGTAGTACTAAGATGGGTGACCTCTTGGGAAGTCCTTGTGTTGCACTCCTTTTTGCATCATGGTAGGATGGTCTTTTTGTAAATCAAACTCTCACTAAGAGACGACTCTATTATTGATAATGGTTTCCAAAATTAATGACATATATTGAATGACATCATGATCAAATTGTGCCATTATAACTGTGGTTGATATCGAAAGGGTTGTATTCTCTTACTAAAATTTTGTAACATCTTAACTTACAACATTTAGAGGACCATGAAATGAGAAACGTTTAATATATGTTGTGTCGTGCTGTATTTTTAAGAGAGTTGTAATCATTGCAAATGAGTTGAAATAATTGGATCTTCATTTTCAAACTTTAAATAATCCAATTCAACAAGTTTCTAGTGTAAATTATCATAGTTTTCGATCTTTATGTAATGACAAATTTAGAAATGTATGTGCGACCATACCAACACGAAAACATTGGATCTCATCAGAACTCCAAAGTTAAATGTGTTTGGGCGAGAGTAGTACCTAGATGGGTCACATCTTCGAAAGTCCTTTTGTTGCACTCCATTTTGCAAAATGATAGGATGGTCTTTTTGTAAATCAAACTCTCACTAAGAGACGACCCTATTATTGATAATGGTTTCCAAAATTAATGACATATATTGAATGACATCATGATCAAAATGTACCATTATAACGGTGGCTGATATCGAAAGGGTTGTATTCTCTTACTAAAATTTTGTAACATCTTAACTTACAACAATTAGAGTACCATGAAATGAGAAACGTTTAATATATGTTGTGTCGTGCTATTTTTTTAAGAGAGTTGTAATAATTGCAAATTAGTTGAAATAATTTGTTCTTTATTTACAAACTTTAAATAATCCAATTCAACAAGTTTCTAGTGTGAATTATCATAGTTTTCGATCTTTCTGTAATGACAAATTTAGAAATGTGTGTGCGACCATACCAACACAAAAGCACTAGATCTCATCATAACTCCAAAGTTAAATGTGTTTGGGCGAGAGTAGTGCTAAGATGGGTTGCCTCTTGGGAAATCCTTGTGTTGCACTCCATTTTGCATCATGGTAGGATGGTCTTTTTGCAAATCAAACTCTCACTAAGAGACGACTCCAATATTGATAATGGTTTCAAAAATTAATGACATGTATTGAATGACATCATGATCAAAATGTGTCATTATAACAGTGGTCGATATCGAAAGGGTTGTATTCTCTTACTAAAATTTTGTAACATCTTAACTTATAACAATTAGAGTACCATGAAATGAGAAACGTTTAATATCTGGTTTGTCGTGGTATTTTTTTAAGAAAGTTGTAATCAATGCAAATGAGTTGAAATAATTGGATCTTTATTTACAAACTTTAAATAATCCAATTCAACAAGTTTCTAGTGTGAATTATCATAGTTTTCGATCTTTATGTAATGACAAATTTAGAAATGTGTGTGCAACCATACCAACACAAAACCACTGGATCTCATCAGAACTCCAAAGTTAAATGTGTTTGGGCTAGAGTAGTACTAAGATAGTTGACCTCTTGGGAAGTCCTTGTGTTGCACTCCATTTTGCATTATGGTAGGATGGTCTTTTTGTAAATAAAACTTTCATTAGGAGATGACTCCATTATTGATAATGGTTTCAAAAATTAATGTCATATATTGAATGACATCAAGATCAAAATGTGCCATTATAACGGTGGTCGATATCGTAAGGGTTGTATTCTCTTACTAAAATTTTGTAACATCTTAACTTACAACAATTAGAGTACCATGAAATGAGAAACGTTTAATATCTGTTGTGTCGTGGTGTTTTTTTAAGAAATTTGTAATCAATGCAAATGATTTGAAATAATTGGATCTTTATTTACAAACTTTAAATAATCCTATTCAACAAGTTTCTAGTATGAATTATCATAGTTTTCGATCTTTCTGTAATGACAAATTTAGAAATGTGCGGGCAACCATACCAACACAAAATCACTGGATTTCATCAGAACTCCAAAGTTAAGAGACGACCCTATTATTGATAATGGTTTCCAAAATTAATGTCATATATTGAATGACATCTTGATCAAAATGTTCCATTATAACGATGGTTGATATCGAAAGAGTTGTATTCTATTACTAAAATTTTGTAACATCTTAACTTACAACAATTAGAGTACCATGAAATGAGAAACGTTTAATCGTTGCAAATGAGTTGAAATAATTGGATCTTCATTTACAAACTTTAAATAATCTAATTCAACAACTTTCTAGTGTGAATTATCATAGTTTTATATCTTTCTATAATGATAAATTAAGTATTGTGTGTGCGACCGCACCAACACAAAAGCAGTGGATCTCATCAAACGTCCAAAGTTAAATGTTTTTGGGCGAGACTAGTACTAAGATGGGTGGCCTCTTGGGAAGTCCTTGTGTTGCACTCGTTTTTGCATCATGGTAGGATGGTCTTTTTGTAAATCAAACACTCATTAAGAGACGACCCTATTATTGATAATGGTTTGCAAAATTAACATCAAATATTGAATGACATCATGATCAAAATGTGGCATTATAACGTTGGTTGATATCGAAAGGGTTGTATTCTCTTAATAAAATTTTGTAACTTCTTAACTTCCAACAATTAGGGTACCATGAAATGAGAAACGTTTAATATCCGTTGTGTCGTGATGTTTTTTTGAAAGAGTTGTAATTTTTGAAAATGGGTTGAAATAATTGGATATTCATTGACAAACTTTAAATAATCTAATTCAACAAGTTTTAGTGTCAATTATCATAGTTTTCGATCCTTCTGTAATGACAAATTTAGAAATGTGTGAGCGACCATACCAACAAAAAAGCACTGGATCTCATCAGAAATCCATAGTTAAATGTGTTTTGGCGAGAGTATTACTAAGACGGGTGACCTCATGGGAAATCTTTGTGTTGCACACTTTTTTGCATCATGGTAGGATGGTCTTTTTGTAAATCAAACTCTCACTAAGAGACGATCCTCTTATTGATAATGGTTTCCAAAACGGTGGTTGATATCGAAAGTGTTGTATTCCCTTACTAAAATTTTGTAACATCTTAACTTACAACAATTACAGTACCACGAAATGAGAAACGTTTAATATCCATTGTGTCATGATGTTTTTTTAAGAGAATTGTAATCATTGCAAATGAGTTGAAATAATTGGATCTTCATTTACAAACTTTGAATAATCTAATTCAACTACTTTCTAGTGTGAATTATCATAGTTTTATATCTTTTTGTAATGATAAATTTAGAAATGTGTGTGCGACCATATCAACACAAAAGCACTGGATCTCATCAGAACTTCAAAGTTAAATGTGTTTGGGCGAGAGTAGTACTAAGATGGGTGACCTCTTTGGAAGTCCTTGTGTTGCATTCCTTTTTGCATCATGGTAGGATGGTCTTTTTGTAAATCAAATACTCAGTAAGAGACGACCCTATTATTGATAATTGTTTCCAAAATTAATGTCATATATTGAATGACATCATGATCAAAATGTTCCACTATAACGGTGGTTGATATCGAAAGGGTTGTATTCTATTACTAAAATTTTGTAACTTCTTAACTTCCAACAATTTGGGTACCATGAAATGAGAAACGTTTAATATCCGTTGTGTCGTGATGTTTTTTTAAAAGAGTTGTAATCTTTGAAAATGAGTTGAAATAATTGGATCTTCATTGACAAACTTTAAATAATTTAATTCAACAAGTTTCTAGTGTCAATTAACATAGTTTTCGATCTTACTATAATGACAAATTTAAAAATGTTTGTGCGATCATACCAACACAAAAGCATTGGATCTCATCAGAACTCTATAGTTAAATGTGTTTGGGCGATAGTAGTACTTAGATGGGTGACCTCTTGGGAAGTCCTCGTGTTGCACTCCTTTTTGCATCATGGTAGGATGGTCTTTTTGTAAATCAAACTTCCACTAAGAGACTACCCAATTATTGATAATGGTTTCCAAAATTAATGTCATATATTGAATGACATCATGATCAAAATGTTCCATTATAACGGTGGTTGATATCGAAAGGTTTGTATTCTCTTAGTAAAATTTTGTAACATCTTAACTTACAACAATTGGAGTACCAAGAAATGAGAAACGTTTAATATCCGTTGTGTCGTGATGTTTTTTTAAGAGAGTTGTAATCATTGCAAATGAGTTGAAATAATTGGATCTTCATTTACAAACTTAAAATAATCTAATTCAACAAGTTTCTAGTGTGAATTATCATAGTTTTCGATCTTTCTTTAATGACAAATTTAAAAATGTGTGTATGACCATACCAAAACAAAAGCTCTGGATCTCATCAGAAATCCATAGTTAAATGTGTTTTGGCGAGAGTATTACTAAGATGGGTGACCTCTTGGGAAGTCCTTGTGTTGCCCACTTTTTTGCATCATGGTAGGATGGTCTTTTTGTAAATCAAACTCTCACTAAGAAACGACCCTCTTATTGATAATGGTTTCCAAAACGGTGGTTGATATCGAAAGTGTTGTATTCCCTTACTAAAATTTTGTAACATCTTAACTTACAACAATTAGAGTACCATGAAATGAGATACGTTTAATATCCGTTGTGTCGTGATGTTTTTTTAAGAGAGTTGTAATCATTGCAAATGAGTTGAAATAATTAGATCTTCTTTTACAAACTTTAAATAATCCATTTCAACAAGTTTCTCGTGTGAATTATCATAGTTTTCGATCTTTCTATAATGACAAATTTAGAAAGGTGTGTGTGACCATACCAACACAAAAGCACTGGATCTCATTAGAACTCCAACGTTAAATTTGTTTGGGCGAGAGTAGTACTAAGATGGGTGACCTCTTCGGAAGTCCTTGTGTTGCACTCCTTTTTGCATCATGGTAGGATGGCCTTTTTGTAAATCGAACACTCTCTAAGAGACGACCCTATTATTGATATTGGTTTCCAAAATTAATGTCAAATGTTGAATGACATCATGATCAAAATGTGCCATTATAACGTTGGTTGATATCGAAAGGGTAGTATTCTCTTACTAAAATTTTGTAACATCTTAGCTTACAACAATTAGAATACCATGAAATGAGAAGAGTTTAATATCCGTTGTGTCGTGCCGTTTTTTTAAGAGAGTTGTAATCATTTCAAATGAGTTGAAATAATTGGATCTTCATTTATAAACTTTAAATAATCCAATTCAACAAGTTCCTAGTGTGAATTATCATAGTTTTCGATCTTTTTGTAATGACAAATTTAGAAATGTAGGTGCGACCATACCAACACCAAAGCATTGAATCTCATCAGAATTCCAAAGTTAAATGTGTTTGGGCGAGAGTAGTACTAAGATGGGTGACCTCTTGGGAAGTCCTTGTATTGCACTCCTTTTTGCATCATGGTAGGATGGTCTTTTTGTAAATCAAACTTCCACTAAGAGACGACCCTATTATTCATTATGGTTTCCAAAATTAATGTCAAATATTGAATGACATCATGATAAAATTGTGCCATTATAATGCTAGTTGATATCGAAAGGGTTGTATTCTCTTACGAAAATTTTGTAACATCTTAACTTACAACAATTAGAGTACCATGAAATGGGAAACGTTTAATATCAGTTGTGTCGTGATGTTTTTTTAAGAGAGTTGTAATCATTGCAAATGAGTTGAAATAATTGGATCTTCATTTACAAACTTTAAATAATCTAATTCAACAAGTTTCTTGTGTGAATTATCATAGTTTTCGATCATTCTGTAATGACAAATTTAGAAATGTATGTGCGACCATACCAACACAAAAGCACTAGATCTCTTCAGAACTCCAAAGTTAAATGTGTTTGTGTCGTGATGTTTTTTTAAGAGAGTTGTAATCATTGCAAATGAGTTGAAATAATTGGATCTTCATTTACAAACTTTAAATAATCTAATTGAACAACTTTCTAGTGTGAATTATCATAGTTTTCCATCTTTCTGTAATGATAAATTTAGAAATGTGTGTGCGACCATACCAACACAAAAGCATTGGACCTCATCAGAACTCCAAAGTTAAATGTGTTTGGGTGAGAGTTGTACTAAGATGGGTTACCTCTTGGGTAGTCCTTGTGTTGCACTCCTTTTTGAATCATGGTAGGTTGATGTCGAAAGGGTTGTATTCTATTACTAAAATTTTGTAACATCTTAACTTACAACAATTAGAGTACCATGAAATGAGAAACGTTTAATATCCGTTGTGTCGTGATGTTTTTTTAAGAGAGTTGTAATCATTGCAAATGAGTTGAAATAAATGGATATTCATTTACAAACTTTAAATAGTCTAATTCAACAAGTTTCTAGTGTGAATTATCATAGTTTTCGATCTTTCTGTAATGACAAATTTAGAAATGTGTGTGCGACCATACCAACACAAAAGCACTGGATCTCATCAGAACTTCAAAGTTAAATTTGTTTGGTCGAGAGTAATACTAAATGGGTGACCTCTTGGGATGTCCTTGTGTTGCACTTCTTTTTGTATCATTGTAGGATGGTCTTTTTGTAAATCAAACTTCCACTAAGAGATGACCCTATTATTGGTAATTGTTTCCTAAATTAATGTCATATATTGAATGACATGATCAAAATGTTCCATTATAACGGTGGTTGATATCGAAAGGGTTGTATTTTCTTACGAAAATTTTGTAACATCATAACTTACAACAATTAGAGTACCATGAAATGAGAAACGTTTAGTATCCGTTGTGTCGTGCTATTTTTTTAAGTGAGTTGTAATCATTGTAAATGAGTTGAAATAATTGGATCTTCATTTGCAAACATTAAATAATCCAATTCAACAAGTTGCTAGTGTGAATTTTCATAGTTTTCGATCTTTATGTAATGGCAAATTTAGAATTGTGTGTGCAACCATCCCAACACAAAAGCACTGGATCTCATTGTAGGATGGCCTTTTGTAAATCAAACACTCACTAAGAGACGACCTTATTATTGATAGTGGTTTCCAAAATTAATGTCAAATATTGAATGACATCATGATCAAAATGTGCCATTATAACATCGGCTGATATCGAAAGTGTTGTATTCTCTTACTAAAATTTTGTAACATCTTAACTTACGACAATTACAATACCATGAAATGAGAAACGTTTAATATCCGTTGTGTCGTGATGTTTTTTTAAGAGAGTTGTAATCATTGCAAATGAGTTGAAATAAATGGATCTTCATTTACAAGCTTTAAATAATCTAATTCAACAAGTTTATAGTGTGAATTATCATAATTTTCGATCTTTCTGTAATGACAAATTTAGAAATGTGTGTGCGACCATACCAACACAAAAGCACTGGATCTCATCAGGACTCCAAAGTTAAATGTGTTTGGGCGAGAGTAGTACTAAGATGGGTGACCTCTTGGGAATTCCTTATGTTGCACTCCTTTTTGCATCATGGTAGGATGGTCTTTTTGTAAATCAAACACCCACTAAGAGACGACCCTATTATTGATATTGGTTTCTAAAATTAAAGTCAAATGTTGAATGACATCAAGATCAAAATGTGCCATTATAACGTTGGTTGATATCGAAAGGGTAGTATTCTCTTACTAAAATTTTGTAACATCTTAACTTACAACAATTAGAGTACCATGAAATGAGAAACGTTTAATGTCCGTTGTGTCGTACTATTTTTTTAAGAGAGTTTTAATCGTTGCAAATGAGTTGAAATAATTGGATCTTTTTTTACAAACTTTAAATAATCCAATTCAACTAGTTTCTAGTGTGAATTATCATAGTATTCGATCTTTCTGTAATGACAAATTTATAATTGTGGGTGTGACCATACTAACACAAAAGCACTCGATCTCATCAGAACTCCAAAGTTAAATGTGTTTAGGCGAGAGTAGTACTAAGATGGTTGACCTCTTGGGAATTCCTTGCGTTGCTCTCCCTTTTGCATCATGGTAGGATCATCTTTTTGTAAATCAAACTGTTACTAAGAGACGACCCTATTATTGATAACGGTTTCCAAAATTAATGTCATATATTGAATGACATCATCATCAAAATGTGCCATTCTAACGTTGTTTGATATCGAAAGGGTTGTATTCTCTTACCAATATTTTGTAACATCTTAATTTACCACGATCAGCGTACCATGAATTGAGAAACGTTTCATAGCCTTGGTGTCATGTCGTTTTTTTATGAGAGTTGTAATCATTGCAAATGAGTTGAAATAATTGCATCTTTATTTAAAAACTTTAAATAATCCAATTCAACTAGTTTCTAGTGTGAATTATCATAGTTTTCGATCTTTCTGTAACGACAAATTTATAAATGTGGGTGCAACCATACCAACAGAAAAGTACTGGATCTCATCAGAACTCTAAAGTTAAATGTGTTTCAGCGAGAGTACTACTAAGATGGGTGAGCTCTTGGGAAGTCTTCGTGTTGTACTCTTTTTTGCATCATGGTAGGATTGTCTTTTTTTATATCAAACTGTCACTAAGAGACAACCCTATTATTGATAATGGCTTCCAAAATGACGTCATATATTGAATGACATCATGATCAAAATGTGCCATTATAACGGTGGTTGATATCGAAAGGATTGTATTCTCTTACTAAAATTTTGTAACATCCTAACTTACAACAATCAGGGTACCATGAAATGTGAAACGTTTAATATCTGTTGTGTCGTGCTATTTTTTTAAGAGAGTTGTAATCATTGCAAATGAGTAGAAATAATTGGATCTTTATTTACAAACTTTAAATAATCCAATTCAACTAGTTTCTATTATGAATTACCAATGTTTTCGATCTTTGAGTAACGACAAATACAAAAATGTGGGTGCAATCATACCAACACAAAAGTATTGGATCTCATTAGAACTTCAAAGTTAAATGTATTTGAGCGAGAGTAGTATTAAGATGGGTGACCTTTTGGGATGTCCTCGTGTTGCACTCCTTTTTCCATCATGGTAGGATGGTCTTTTTGTAAATCAAACTATCGCTAAGAGACGACCCTATTATTGATAACGGTTTCCAAAATTAATATCATATATTGAATGACATCATGATAAAAATGTGTCATTCTAACAGTATTTGATATCGAAAGGGTTGTATTCTCTTACCAAAATTTTGTAATATCATAAATTACAACAATCAACGTACCATGAAATGAGAAACGTTTAATATCCAAGGTGTCGTGCTGTTTTTTTAAGAGAGTTGTAATCATGGAAAATGAGTTGAAATAATTGGATCTTTATTTAAAAACTTTAAATAATCCAATTCAACTAGTTTCTAGTGTGAATTACCTTAGTTTTCGATCATTCAGTAATGACAACTTTAAAAATGTGGGTGCGATCCTACCAACACATAAGCATTGCATCCCATCAGAACTCCAAAGTTAAAGGTGTTTAGGCGAGAGTAGTATTGAGATGTGTGACTTCTTGGGAAGTCCTTTTGTTGCACTGCTTTTTGCATCATGGTAGGATGGTATTTTTGTAAATCAAACTGTTACTAAGAGACGACCCTACTGCAGATAATGGTTTTCAAAATTAATGTCATATATTGAATGACATCATAATCAAAATGTGTCATTATAACGGTGGTAGATATCGTAAGGGTTGTATTCTCTTACTAAAATTTTGTAACATTTTAACTTACAACAATGACAGTACCATGAAGTGAGAAACGTTTAATATCCATTGTGTCGTGATGTTTTTTTAAGAGAGTTGTAATCATTGCAAATGAGTTGAAATAATTGGATCTTTATTTACAAACTTTAAATAATCCAATTCAACTAGTTTCTATTGTGAATTACCAAAGTTTTCGATCTTTCAATAATGACAAATTTAAAAATGTTGGTGCGATCATCCCAACACAAAAGCACTAGATTTCATAAGAACTCCAAAGTTAAATGTGTTTAGACGAGAGTAGTACTAAGAAGGGTGACCTCTTGGGAAGTCCTTGTGCTGCACTCTTTTTTGCATCATGGTAGGGTGGTCTTTTTGTAAATCAAATTGTTAATAAGAGACGACCCTGTTATTGATAACGGTTTCCAAAATTAATGTCATATATTGAATGACATCTTGATCAAAATGTGTCATTCTAACGGTGTTTGATATTGAAAGGGTTGTATTCTCTTACCAAAATTTTGTAACATCTTAACTTACAACAATCAGCGTATCATGAAAGGAGAAACGTTTAATATCCGTGGTATCCTGCTATTTTTTTAAGAGAGTTGTAATCATTGCAAATGAGTTGAAATAACTGCATCTTTATTTACAAACTTTAAACAATCCAATTTAACTTGTTTCTAGTGTGAATTACATTAGTTTTCGACCTTTCAGTAATGACACATTTAAGAATGTCGGTGCGATCATACCAACACAAAAGCACAACACCCCATCAAAACTCCAAAGTTAAATGTGTTTGGGCGAGAGTAGAACTAAGATGGATGACCTCTTGGGAAGTCCTTGTGTTGCACTCCTTCTTGCATCTTGGTTGGATGGTCTTTTTGTAAATGAAACTGTCACTAAGGGACGGCCTTATCATTGATAACGGTTTCCAAAATTAATGTCATATATTGAATGACATCATGATCAAAAGGTGCCATTCTAATGGTGTTTGATATCGAAAGGGTTGTATTCTCTTACTAAAATTTTGTAACATCTTAACTTACAACAATCAGAGTACCATGAAATGAGAAACGTTTAATATCCGTTGTGTCTTGCTGTTTTTTTCAGAGAGTCGTAATCATTGCAAATGGGTTGAAATAATTGGATCTTTATTTACAAACTTTAAATAATCCAATTCAACTAGTTTCTAGTGTGAATTATCATAGTATTCGATCTTTCTGTAATGACAAATATATAATTGTGGGTGTGACCATACCGACACAAAAGTACTCGATCTCATCAGTACTCCAAAGTTAAATGTGTTTGGGTGAGAGTAGTACTACGATGGTTGACCTCTTGGGAATTCCTTGTGTTGCACTCCTTTCTGCATCATGGTAGGATGGTCTTTTTGTAAATCAAACTGTCACTAAGAGATGACCCTATTATTGATAACGGTTTCCAAAATTAATGTCATATATTGAATGACATCATCATCAAAATGTGCCATTCTAATGGTGTTTGATATCGAAAGGGTTGTATTCTCTTACCAATATTTTGTAACATCTTAATTTACCACAATCAGCGTACCATGAAATGAGAAACGTTTCATAACCGTGGTGTTGTGCCATTTTTTTATGAGAGTTGTAATCGTTGCAAATAAGTTGAAATAATTTGATCTTTATTTACAAACTTTAAATAATCCAATTCAACTAGTTTCTAGTGTGAATTATCATAGTTTTCAATCTTTCTGTAATGACAAATTTATAAATGTTGATATCGAATGGGTTGTATTCTCTTACTAAATTTTTGTAACATCTGAACTTACAACAATTAGAGTACCATGAAATGAGAAACGTTTAATATCTGTTGTGTCGTGCTGTTTTTTTCAGAGAGTTGTAATCATGGCAAATGAGTTGAAATAATTGGATCTATATTTACGAACTTTAAATAATCCAATTCAACTTTTTTCTATTGCGAATTACCAAAGTTTTCGATCTTTAAGTAATGACAAATTCAAAACTGTCGGTGCGATCATAACAACACAAAAGCACTAGATCTCCTCAAAACTCCAAATCTAAATGTGTTTGCGCGAGAGTAGCACTAAGATGGTTGACCTCTTGGGAATTCCTTGTGTTGCACTCCTTTTTACATCATGGTAGGATGGCTTTTTTGTAAATCAAACTATCACTAAGAGATGACCCTATTATTGATAACGGTTTCCAAAATTAATGTCATATATTTAATGACATCATGATCAAAATGTGCCATTCTAACGGTGTTTGATATCGAAAGGGTTTTATTCTCTTACCAAAATTTCGTAACATCTTAACTTACCACAATCAGCGTACCATGAAATGAGAAACGTTTAATATCCGTGGTGTCGTGCTGTTTTTTTAAGAGAGTTGTATTCGTTGCATATGAGTTGAAATAATTACATCCTTTTTTACAAACTTTAAATAATCTAATTCAACAAGTTTGTAGTGTGAATTATCATAGTTTCGATCTTTCTATAATGACAAATTTAAATTTTTTGTTGAGACCATACCAAAACAAAAGCATTGGATCTCATCAAAACTCCAAAGTTAATTATGTCTAGGCGAGAGTAGTACTATAATGGGTGACCTCTTGGGAAGTTCTTATGTTGCACTACTTTTTGCATCAAGGTAGTATGGTCTTTTTGTAAATCAAATTGTCACTTAGAGAGGACCCTATTATTGATAATGGTTTCCAAAATTAATGTCATATATTGTATGACATCATGATCAAAATATGCCATTATAACGGTGGTTGATGTTGAAAGGGTTGTATTCTCTTACTAAAATTTTGTAACATCTTAACTTACAACAATTAGAGTACCATGAAATGAGAAACATTTAATATCCGTTGTGTCGTGCTGTTTTTTTAAGAGAGTTGTAATCATTGCAAATGAGTTGAAATAATTGGATCTTTATTTACAAACTTTAAATAATCCAATTCAACTAGTTTCTATTGTGAATTACCAAAGTTTTCGATCTTTTAGTAATGACAAATATAAAAATTTGTGTGCGACCATACCAACACAAAAGCACTGAAGCTCATGAGAACTCTAAAGATAAATGTGTTTGGGCGAGAGTTGTACTAAGATGGGTGACCTCTTGGGAAGTCCTTGTGTTGCACTCCTTTTTGCATCATGGTTGGATGGTCTTTTTGTAAATCAAACTGTCATTGAGAGACGACCCTATTATTGATAATGGTTTCCAAAATTAATGTCATATATTGAATGACATCATGATCAAAATGTGCCATTATAACGGTTGTTGATATCGAAAGGGTTGTATTCTCCTACAAAACTTTTGTATCATCTTAACTTACAACAATTAGACTACCATGAAATGAGAAACGTTTAATATACGTTGTGTCGTGATGTTTTTTTAAGAGAGTTGTAATCATTGCAAATGAGATGAAATAATTGGATCTTTATTTACAAACTTTAAATAATCCAATTCAACTAGTTTCTATTATGAATTACCAATGTTTTCGTTCTTTCATTAACGACAAATACAAAAATGTGGGTGCGATCATACCAACACAAAAGTATTGGATCTCATTAGAACTTCAAAGTTATATGTATTTGAGCGAGAGTAGTACTAAGATGGGTGACCTTTTGGGATGTCCTCGTGTTGCACTCCCTTTTGCATCATGGTAGGATGGTCTTTTTGTAAATCAAACTATCGCTAAGAGACGACCCTATTATTGATAACGGTTTCCAAAATTAATATCATATATTGAATGACATCATGATCAAAATGTGTCATTCTAATGGTATTTAATATCGAAAGGGTTGTATTCTCTTACCAAAATTTTGTAATATCATAACTTACAACAATCAGTGTACCATGAAATGAGAAACGTTTAATATCCATGGTGTCGTGGTGTTTTTTTAAGAGAGTTGTAATCATGGAAAATGAGTTGAAATAATTAGATCTTTATTTAAAAACTTCAAATAATCGAATTCAACTAGTTTCTAGTGTGAATTACCATAGTTTTCGATCATTCAGTAATGACAACTTTAAGAATGTGGGTGCGATCCTACCAACACATAAGCATTGCATCTCATCATAACTCCAAAGTTAAAGGTGTTTAGGCGAGAGTAGTATTGAGATGGGTGACTTCTTGGGAAGTCCTTTTGTTGCATTGCTTTTGCATCATGGTAGGATGGTATTTTTGTAAATCAAACTGTTACTAAGAGACGACCCTACTGCTGATAATGGTTTTCAAAATTAATGTCATATATTGAATGACATCATAATCAAAATGTGTCATTATAACGGTGGTGGATATCGAAAGGGTTGTATTCTCTTACTAAAATTTTGTAACATCTTAACTTACAACAATGACAGTACCATGAAGTGAGAAACGTTTAATATCCATTGTGTCGTGATGTTTTTTTAAGAGAGTTGTAATCATTGCAAATGAGTTGAAAAAATTGGATCTTTATTTACAAACTTTAAATAATCCAATTCAACTAGTTTCTATTGTGAATTACCAAAGTTTTCGATCTTTCAATAATGACAAATTTAAAAGTGTTGGTGCGATCATCCCAACACAAAAGCACTAGATTTCATCAAAACTCCAAAGTTAAATGTGTTTAGGCGAGAGTAGTACTAAGAATGGTGACTTCTTGGGAAGTCCTTGTGCTGCACTCTTTTTTGCATCATGGTAGGATGGTCTTTTTGTAAATCAAATTGTTAATAAGAGACGACCCTATTATTGATAACGGTTTCCAAAATTAATGTCATATATTGAATGACATCATGATCAAAAGGTGCCATTCTAATGGTGTTTGATATCGAAAGGGTTGTATTCTGTTACTAAAAATTTTTAACATCTTAACTTACAACAATCAGAATACCATGAAATGAGAAACCTTTAATATCCGTTGTGTCGTAATGTTTTTCAAAGATAGTTGTAATTATTGCAAATGAGTTGAAATAATTGCATCTTTATTTAAAATCTTTAAATAATCCAATTCAACTAGTTTCTTGTGTGAATTACCATAGTTTTCGATCATTCAGTAATTACAAATTTAAGAATGTGGGTGCGATCCTACCAACTAAAAAGCACTACATCCCATCAGAACTCCAAAGTTAAATGTGTTTGGTCGAGAGTAGAACTAAGATGGATGACCTCTTGGGAAGTCCTTATTTTGCACTCCTTTTTGCATCATGGTAAGATGGTCTATTTGTAAATCAAATTGTCACTAAGAGTCGACCCTATTATTGATAATGGTTTCCAAAATTAATGTCATATATTGAATGACATCATGATCAAAATGTGCCATTCTAACGGTGTTTGATATCGAAAGGGTTTTATTCTCTTACCAAAATTTTGTAACATCTTAACTCACAAACATCAGAGTACAATGAAATGACAAACGTTTAATATCTGTGGTGTCGTGCTGTTTTTTTAAGAGAATTGTAATCATTGCAAATCAGTTGAAATTATTGGATCTTTATTTACAAACCTTAAATAATGCAATTCAATGAGTTTCTAGTGTGAATTATCATAGCTTTCGATCTTTCTGTAATGACAAATTTAGAAATGTGGGTGCGACCATATCAAAACAAAAGCACTAGATCTCATCAGAACTCCAAAGTTAATTGTGTTTGGGAGAGAGTAGTACTATTTTGGGTGACCTCTTGGGAAGTCCTTGTGTTGCGCTCCTTTTTGCATCATGGTAGGATGGTCTTTTTGTAAATCAAACTGTCACTAAGAGACGACCCTATTATTGATAATGGTTTCCAAAATTAATGATATATATTAAATGACATCATGATCAAAATGTGTCATTATAACGGTGGTTGATATTGAAAGGGTTGTATATGCTCTTAGTAAAATTTTGTAAAATCTTAACTTACAACAATCAGAGTACCATGAAATGAGAAACGTTTAATATCCGTTGTGCCGTGCTGTTTTTCAAAGACAATTGTAATCATTTCAAATGAGTTGAAATAATTGGATCTTTATTTACAAACTTTAAATAATCCAATTAAACTAGTTTCTATTGTGAATTATCATAGTTTTCGATCTTTCTAAAATGACAAATTTAAAAATGTGGGTGGGACCATACCAATGCAAAAGCACTCGATCTCATGAGAACTCCAAAGATAAATGTTTTTGGGTGAGATTACTACAAAGATGGGTGACCTCTTGGGAAGTCCTTGTGTTGCACTCCTTTTTGCAACATGGTAGGATAGGCTTTTTTAAATCAAACTGTGACTAAGTGACGACCCTATTATTGATAATGGTTTCCAAAATTAATGTCATATATTGACTGACATCGTGATCAAAATGTGCAATTATAACGGTGGTTGATATCGAACGGGTTGTATTCTCTTACTAAAATTTTGGAACATCTTAATTTACAACAATCACAATACCATGAAATGAGAAACGTTTTATTTCCGTTGTGTCGTGCTGTTTTTTTAAGAGAGTTGTAATCATTGCAAATGAGTTGAAATAATTGGATCTTTATTTACAAACTTTAAATAATCTAATTCAACTAGTTTCTATTGCAAATTACCAAAGTTTTCGATCTTTCAGTATTGACAAATACAAAAATGTGGGTGCGATTATACCAACACGTAAGTTTTGGATCTCATCAGAACTTCAAAGTTAAATGTGTTTGAGCAAGAGTAGTATTAAGATGGGTGACCTTTTGGGATGTCCTCGTGTCACCCTCCTTTTTGCATCATGGTAGGATGGTCTTTTTGTAAATCAAACTGTCACTAAGAGACGACCCTATTATCGATAACGGTTTCCAAAATTAATGTCATATATTGAATGACATCATGATCAAAATGTGCCATTCTAACAGTGTTTGATATCGAACGCGTTATATTCTCTCACCAAAATTTTGTAACATCTTAACTTATAACAATTAGCGTACCTTGAAATGAGAAATGTTTAATATCCATGGTGTCGTGCTGTTTTTTTAAGAGAGTTGTAATCATTGCAAATGAGTTGAAATAATTTGATCTTTAGTTACAAACTTTAAATAATCCCATTCAACTAGTTTCTAGTGTGAATTAACATAGTTTTCGATCTTTCTATAATGACAAATTTAAAAATGTGGGTGTGACCATACCAACACAAAAGCATTGGATCTCATGAGAACTCCAAAGATAAATGTGTTTGGGCGAGAGTAGTACTAAGATGGGTGACCTCTTGGAAAGTCCTTGTGTTGCACTCCTTTTTGCATCATGGTAGGATGAACTTTTCGTAAATCAAACTGTCACTAAGAGACGACCCTATTATTGATAATGGTTTCCAAAATTAATGTCCTATATTGAATGACATCATGATCAAAATGTGTCATTATAATGGTGGTTGATATCGAAATGGTTGTATTCTCTTACTAAAATTTTGTAACATCTTAACTTACAACAATCACAGTACCATGAAATGAGAAAGGTTTAATGTCCGGGGTGTCATGGTGTTTTTTTAAGAGAGTTGTAATCATTGCAAATGAGTTGAAATAATTGGATCTTCATTTACAAACTCTAAATAATCTAATTCAACAACTTTCTAGTGTGAATTATCATAGTTTTCTATCTTTCTATAATGATAAATTAAGTAATGTGTGTGTGACCATACCAACTCAAAAGCATTGGATATTATAAGAACTCCATACTTAAATGTATTTTGGTGAGAGTAGTACTAAGATGGGTGACCTCTTGGGAAGTCCTTGTGTTGCACTCTTTTTTGCATTAGGATGGTCTTTTTGTAAATCAAACACTCACTAAGAGACGACCCTATTATTGATAATGGTTTCCAAAATTAATGTAAAATATTGAATGACATCATGATCAAATTGTGATATTCTAACGGTGTTTGATATCGAAAGCGTTGTATTCTCTCTCCAAAATTTTGTAACATCTTAACTTACAACAATCAACATACCATGAAATGAGAAAGGTTTAATGTCCGGGGTGTCGTGGTGTTTTTTTAAGAGAGTTGTAATCATTGCAAATGAGTTGAAATAATTGCATCTTTATTTACAAACTTTAAGTAATCCAATTCAACTAGTTTCTAGTGTGAATTAACTTAGTTTTCGACCTTTCAATAATGACAAATTTAAGAATGTGGGTGCGATCATACCAACACAAAGCACTACATCCCATCAGAACTCCAAAGTTAAATGTGTTTTGGCGAGATTATAACTAAGATGGATGACCTCTTGGGAAGTCCTTGTGTTGCAGTCATTTTTGCATCATGGTAGGATGGACTTTTTGTAAATCAAACTGTCACTAAGAGTCGACCTTATTATTGATAACGGTTTGAAAAATTAATGTCCTATATTGAATGACATCAAGATCAAAATTTGCCATTCTAACGGTGTTTGATATCGAAATGGTTGTATTCTCTTATTAAAATTTTGTAACATCTTAACTTACAACAATCAGAATACCATGAAATGAGAAACCTTTAATATCCGTTGTGTCGTGGTGTTTTTGAAAGACAGTTGTAATCATTTCAAATGCATTGAAATAATTGAATCGATATTTATAAACTTTAAATAATCCAATTCAACTAGTTTCTAGTGTGAATTACCATTGTTTTCGATCATTCAATAATGACAAATTTAAGAATGTGGGTGCGATCATACCAACACATAAGCACTGGATACCATCAGAACTCCAAAGTTAAATTTGTTTGGGCGAGAGTAGTACTAAGATGGGTGAGCTCTTTGGAAGTCCTTGTGTTGCACTCCCTTTTGCATCATGGTAGGATGGTCTTTTTGTAAATCAAACTGTCACTAAGGGGCTGTTAGTGTACGCCGGAAAGTCCAGACGGAAAGGAAATGGAAAGTTCAGAAGGAAAGGAAATAGAATGTCTAGAATGTCAGAATTTCCATAGGGGTTTAGTGCATCTATCGGAAAGTTCAGAAAGTTAGAATTCCTATGGGGTTTTAGTGCACGCTAGAATGTTTGGAAATTGAAAAAATAATGAAATAAATTCTAGTACACTATTTAAAATTGTGTAATTGATACATTAATTTGTAATTTTATATTTACACCTGAAAATAATATTAATTTATTTGATATTCAAATATAATTATGTACATTAAATATTTTTAATTGTACATTAGTAAATATAGAATAATAATCATCAAAATGCAAAAGGTCCCTAAAAGATAAGCATACTTTTACCATTAAAAATCTATATCTTCATTTTTTCTTTGTAAATTAAATTTTATTATTATTTTTATTATTAATTCTTAGATATATATGTCTAATATTATTCTCTCTTTTTCTTAAATTTTTTATATTATTTTAATTATTACATTATATTTTATGTGTATTTATAATTTTTTAAAAAATAATATAAAGATGTTATATCATTATTAATCCATTGTTTACCATTATTATTTTAATATATATGTATGTATATTTACTTAATTTGGCAAAAGCGAGAATGTCTTTGTTGAGTAGAAGAATAAAATATTTACTGATATATTATTATTATTTACATATTTACTTATTGGAAAACGGTTGAACCGTAAATATATTTACGGTTCAACCGAAAGATTATAAACTATTAATATTTATTAATATTGAAAACGATTGAATCGATGATCTTTCGGTTCAACCGATCATTTATGTTATATATATATATATATTAATCGGTTGAGTAGAGGGCTTTGCATATTTGTAATTTTTTATGATATTTTTGAATTGGTTGAACCGAACATGTTCGGTTCAACCGATACTTTATATATATATAAATATATATATATATATGTATATATATTTGTATCGATTGAACCGATCATGTTCGGTTCAACCGATACTTTTTATATATATATGTATATATATTTGCATCGGTTGAACCGATCATGTTCGGTTCAACCGATACTTTTTATATATATAAATATATATATGTATATATATTTGCATCGGTTGAACCGATAATGTTCGGTTCAACCGATACTTTTTATATATATAAATATATATATGTATATATATTTGCATCGGTTGAACTGATAATATTCGGTTCAACTGATACTTTTTATATATATAAATATATATATATGTATATATATTTTTGAATTGGTTGAACCGAACATGTTCGGTTCAACCGATACTTTTTATAAAAATAAATATATATATATGTATATATATTTGTATCGGTTGAACCGAACATGTTCGGTTCAATTGATAATTTTTATATATATAAATATATATATATGTATATATATTTTTTGAATTGGTTGTTCGGGAAAATCGATACTTTATATATATATAAATAAATATATATATATGTATATGTATTTTAAACTAAATTGTATTTAAAGATTAAAATAATAAGAATAATTTATAATCTATGGTTTGAACTAATAGATTTAAGATTTCAACCAAAATATATTATAAAACACTACCTAAAATTGTGTAATTAATACATCAATCTGTAATTTTAATTTTAAAAATGAGAATAATATTAATGACTTGAAAAAGTATACATGCTCTAATTATTACAACATAAATTTAAAAAGTAGTCTAAAAGTACAAAGCATCCAAAGTTTTACAACATCAATCTACACAATAGTCCAAAGATACAAAGCATTCTACTTATTACTTATTAAATTTCATTTTACTTATTACTTAGTAATCCTGTTGGTTGTATATCATCAGTAATATTTAATTCTTCTAACTCATCTTGGAAATCTTCAAGTAAATCTTCTTTATCAGCCAATCGAATGAAATTGTGAAGTAAAAAACATGCGATCACAATCTTCACTTGTGTTTCATATGGATATGGCATCTGACCTCGTAAGATTGAAAAATGATGTTTCACAACTCCAAATGTACGCTCAATGGCTGTTCTTAGTTGTGAATGCCTGTAGTTAAAGTTTTCTACAGCATTACTAGGAAGTCTATCATTAACATAATCAGATAAATGATAGCGTACACCTCGAAATGGGCAAATATACTCTGGTCGATTGGGATATCCAGCATCTACCAAGTAAAACTTACCTATAGAAGAATAGAAATTAGTATGATAATGTGCATATTACTTGAAAATATACTAATTGCATTTACTTGGAGGAACTTTGAAACCATTAGGTCTACTAATTGCATCTTGAAGGATACGAGCATCAGCTGCTGATCCTTCTTAACCAGCTAAAATATATGTAAATCTCATATCAAAATTACATGCTGCCATCACATTTTGAGACAATTCACCTTTCCTATTTCTAAATCTAGCTGTTTCTTGTCCAAAAATAGTTGCTTTGATATGAGTACCATCAATAGCTCCAATGCAATCCTATACACATTAAACATCATTTAATTCCTTAAATAAGATAAAAACTACAATATATATACAAAAGTGAATACATACCTTAAAATATGGATAAACATTTACATCATCTGCAATTCGACTTGGTGTTGAAGATAAAGGTCTTGCTATAAGCACATGATGTAGACGTATTATAGCATTTAATACTTCATTAAAGTATTTGCTAACACTCCAACTTGAACGACTAAATCGCTCAACTGTTACTCCATACCTTTGATTTTGCCCTACTGTGACAAGGAACATGGCAAATTTCTCTTCTACACTAATCTTGTCGGTATCAGCAATAACTCCTTCATTTCTCATTAAAGAACAAAAACTTTTAAACACACTTTGACTCATTCTGTAAATCTTCCGACAATTGTAAGCTTGATGAGGTTGACAAGGATCTAGTAATCTCTTAATGTAATCTGCACCTTCTTTACTATATATACGACTTGTGTTATTGCATAGTAATAGTGACGTACTTGCCATTTTTGCTAAAATTGTCCATGACATTAATAGACGTAGTCGCCTTCTTCTAGCCACTTCTTCTTCATCCAGTATGAATGAAATTGCATTATCAACTGTAGTAGTAAACATGTCACTGGGATTCATCCTCACCTACAAAATAACAAGAATATTACGAATTTACCATTTCACATTTCAATATATAAAAGACATTTCACATTTTTAAGAAAATAAAAGACATTTCACATTTTTAAGAAAATAAAAGACATTCGATGTTTCAACTAATAAAAAGCATTTTACATTTCATAATGATAAGTCATTTCACATTTCAATATATAATATCCATTGTTCATTTCATCCATATATGACCTTCCACAAAAAGATTTCATCCATAAAAGATTACATTCACGAAAACACTTCATAAACACAAGAAGTTCAAGATTGGAAAGAAAGTGAATTCATGCACAAAACAAACATTTCATCCATTGTAACCATATGCTCACTTCCTAAACCTCAACCATCCATAACGCATTTCTGCTGGTAAACTTAAGAACATTTTACAAAATTCTGGCTTTTGGAATAACTCCATAGCTTCATATTGTTCTTCTGTAGAAAGACCGTCAATCTGAAGTAACGCTGCAACAGCATGATCTAAATAGTTTTTAGTCTTTTCTTTAATATCAACCAACCTTTCCTGTACTTCAACTAATTTTTTTTGTGTATCAACCAACTCTTTAAATTGCTTGTTCCGTGTAGCTTGATTTTGTTGATCTATTTCACACATATGCATAATGGCTTTTGATGCATCTTTAAATGAATCTGCTATGATTTGATGGGACACTGCATGAGGTCTTGCTCGTCTCTTCTTCTTCTCAATTGCCACCCTTGAACTTCCTCCTGATGAAGGAGGTAAATCAGAATCCATGTCCATTGTTTCCTGAGTGGTATTGAAAGTGTTCATTTCCACATCCTGCGTGTTTGGTACAAACTCTACCTCATCACCTTGTTTAGCTATATTCCTAGTGGCCATACTACCTTCAAATATTTGTTGCAATTGCTCAAATATTAAGCATGGTTTGCCTTTGTAGCTTTCACACTCTGGATGTGCCTATAAAAAGAAAATTGTAGTCAAATGGAAAAAGATAAAGATTACAATATTTTATAAGTCATAAGTGATTAAAAAATTAACCGTAATGAACTCTTTCCAAATCTCATCATCAATGTCAGTGTAACCTTGGATGAAATTCCAACCCCATCCACTATGGTTGGCAATTTTGGAGTAATTTCGATACATTAGTCGCCAAGTTTTTAAGCGACTTTCTACATTCTTCCTTGTGATACCTGTGTTTCTTCTAGTATTGTATTTTTCAATTACTTCATCCCAAGTGCTACCTTTGATTTTTCCATCATGAGTTTTCTTATTTCCTTCATTCAATACTTCTACTAAAATATCTAAGAAATACGCATCTGCTTTAGCATTCCAACTAATGTAACTTCTACCTCCACCTGTCCTTCCCTTATCAGGAGTACTCATTTTCTACACAAGCACAGTTTCAACAACTACAATAAAACATATGGAATAACAACAATAATAAAAATATTCATATGCATTTGCAAATACCATTACATTCATATTTTTGTCAAAATCATATAAGAGAATTGCAAAAGTAAAAACAAAGTAAAACAATTAATCATTGGACATGCTACACACGTCATGTAAAATGAAATTTGTGGGAGTTCTACACAAAAGATTGGTCAAATCTTCTATGTGATGTTTGACAAAGGTTTAATTGATACTTATAACTAATGTGCATCTATTGAACAAAGTGACATTTGAAACTCATAACATGAAGGAAGAAAATAGTATTATAAACTATTTATAATGGAAACAAATGTTCGACTAGAATTTTTTTTCCCAGATCTCAAAGCAGCATAACAAAATAAAATCCAAACTCTTGCAAAGGTGGTAGTTAAGAATACCGAGCTATCAAGCAATGTTTCATCTTTCTCACACATACTACAGATTCCATAAATTAATGCTACTTTCAATCATCAATGAAAATTAGATATAATAAATTAGCATCAAATGTACAAATCCAACAAATAAGAAAAGGACCTACTTGCTTATGAAATAACTTCACAAATGTAAAAAGTATATGTGAAAATCAGGAATGTTGGGATTAAAATTTGTAACATGTGCAAGAAAACCATTTTGCAAGTAAATTTACAAATTTTCATATTAACGAATCAAAACTAAGTTAACTATTCACAAGATAAAAGGCAACCAATCAAAAGAGAAATTTTGATTACATATTCTAGGTAGCAGTATAATTATGCAAAAAGGTGTATGCTGAAAAATGTGGCTCATAACTCATACGTTGTCTTCAAAGTAACTTTTTAATTGATTTGTTCCAAGGGAAAATTGACCTACAAAATATATGTAATACTAGTTCAGAAGTACACAGAAACTTACCAACTCAAGAAGACGTTTTTTACCATCAACTTGTTGCTAGCTCAAGCAAACATCACCATTAGCAGATCCCTTGGTTAACAACAACAATCTATTTCGATTTTCACCAGTTAAACATGATAGAGTCAACACTTTCTTTCCACTTAAACATGTTTGACTAGTATTATAAACATGAGATCTGGTTTATTACCTTCGTGCATCAGTAAAGCATGCAATAAAATTGGGGAAAAAAATATTCTTCCATCGCACTCGTGTATCAGATGCTATTATAGTGCAAAAAACAACGGCACTTCGAGTTTATTGAAAGTGAATAAAGATTTGTATCTTTAGGCCAAACCTATTGGGTGGGCAACGACAGGCGACAACAGCTTCGAGTGACAGCGGCAGCTAGGGTGATAGTGGAGGCTTCAGGTGACAGTAGCGGCTTCAGGCGACAGCGAGGGCAGGGGTGGTTTCGGTGTGAGGAGGTTTCGACGGTGCTACGCGTAGGAGGCTTTCGTGAGGGCGAGCAGTGAGCGCGACTACCAATGCGAGTACGACGACGACTGTGAGGGCGAGTGCGAGCGGCAAGCGTGACGACGAGCACAACTGCGAGTGCGACGGCAACGGCAAGCGTGAGGGAGGGTGAGTGCGTGCGCGAGAGGGCGAAAATCACGTGCCCTCTGGGCGAAAATCGCGTGCGCGAGGGTGGGAAAATTTCCGCCGGAAATGGAAATTGAATCTTATATATGGACGGAAATGTGTAGAATTCCTTTCCGTCAATTAACATGCACACTAACGACTTCCAAAAGGAAAGTTTGAACTTTCCTTTCCTTTCCTTTCCATGAATTCCGGTGTCCACTAACCCCCCCTAAGAGACGTCCCTATTATTGATAATGGTTCCAAAAATTAATGTCATGTATTGAATGACATCATGATAAAAATGTGACATTATAACGGTGTTTGATATCGAAAGGGTTGTATTTTCTTATTAAAATTTTATATCTTAACTTACAACAATCAGAGTACCATGAAATGAGAAACGTTTAATATCCTTGGTGTCATGCTGTTTTTTTAAGAGAGTTGTAATCATTGCAAATGAGTTGAATTAATTGGATCTTTATTTAAAAACTTTAAATAATCCAATTCAACTAGTTTCTAGTGTGAATTATCATAGTTTTCGATCATTCAGTAATGACAAATTGAAGAATGTGGGTGCGATTATACCAACACATTAGCACTGCATTCCGTCAGAACTCCAAAGTTAAAGGTGCTTGGGTGAGAGTAGTACTGATATGGGTGACCTCTTAGGAAGTCGTTTTGTTGCACTACATTTTGCATTATGGTAGGATGGTCTTTTGGTAAATCAAACTGTCACTAAAAGACGACCCTACTACTGATAATGGTTTCCAAAATTAATGTCATATATTGAATGACATGATAATCGAAATGTGCCATTATAACGGTGGTTGATATCGAAAGGTTGTATTCTCTTACTAAAATTTTGTAACATCTTAACTTACAACAATCAGAGTACCATGAAATGAGAAACATTTAATATCCGTTGTGTTGCGCTGTTTTTTTAACTGAGTTGTAACCATTGCTAATGAGTTTAAATAATTGGATCTTTATTTACAAACTTTAAATAGTCCAATTCAACTAGTTTCTAGTGTGAATTAAAATAGTTTTCTATCTTTCTGTAATGACAAATTCAAAAATGTGGGTGTGACCATACAAACACAAAAGCATTGGATCTCATCAGAACTACATAGTTAAATGTGTTTGGGCGAGAGTAGTACTAAGATGGGTGACCTCTTGGGATGTCCTTATGTTGCACTACTTTTTGCATCATTGTAGGATGGTCTATTTGTAAATTAAATTGCCACTAAGAAATGACCCTATTATTGATAACG
This sequence comes from Cymodocea nodosa, assembly GCA_036874045.1. Lineage (NCBI taxonomy): Eukaryota > Viridiplantae > Streptophyta > Magnoliopsida > Alismatales > Cymodoceaceae > Cymodocea > Cymodocea nodosa. The sequence goes on from CM072335.1 coordinate 10,770,194, forward strand.
GTTTCCTAAATTAATGTTAGATATTGAATGACATCATGATCAAAATGTGCCCTTATAACGATGGTTGATATTGAAAGGGTTGTATTCTCTTACTAAAATTTTGTAACATCTTAACTTACGACAATCAGAGTAGCATGAAATGAGAAACGTTTAATATCCATTGTGTCGTGTCCATTTTTTAAGAGAGTTGTAATCATTGCAAATGAGTTGAAATAATTAGATCTTTATTTACAAACTTTAAATAAACCAATTCAACTAGTTTCTAGTGTAAATTGTCATAGTTTTTGATCTTTCTATAATGACAAATTTAAAAATGTGTGTGCGACCATACCAACACAAAAGCACTGGATTTCATCAGAACTTCAAAGTTAAATGCGTTTGGGCGAGAGTAGTACTAAGATGGGTGACCTCTTGGGAAGTCCATGTGTTGCACACCTTTTTGCATCATGCTAGGATGGTCTTTTAGTAAACTAAACTGTCACTATGAGACAACCCTATTACTGATAATGGTTTCCCAAATTAATGTCATATATTGAATGACATCATGATCAAAATGTGCCATTATAACGGTGGTTGATATCGAAAGGGTTGTATTCTCTTACTAAAATTTTGTAACATCTTAACTTACAACAATCACAGTACCATGAAATGAGAAACGTTTAATATATGTTGTGTCGTGCTATTTTTTTAAGAGAGTTGTAATCATTGCAAATGAGTTGAAATAATTGGATCATTATTTACAAACTTTAAATAATCCAATGCAACTAGTTTCTATTGTGAATTACCAAAGTTTTGGATCTTTCATTGATGACAAATTTAAAAATGTGGGTGCGATCATACCAACACAAAAGCATTGGATTTCATCAGAACTCCAATGTTAAATGTCTTTGAGCAAGAGTAGTACTAAGATGGGTTACCTCTTGGAAAGTCCGTGTGTTGCACTCTCTTTTTCATCATGGTAGGATGGTCTTTTTGTAAATTAAATTGTTACTAAGAGACGACCCTATTATTGATAACAGTTTCCAAAATTAATGTCATATATTGAATGACATCATCATCAAAATGTGCCATTGTAATGGTGTTTGATTTCGAAAGGGTTGTATTCTCTTACCAAAATTTTGTAACATCTTAACTTACAACAATCAGCGTATCATGAAATGAGAAACGTTTAGCATCTGTGGTGTTGTGCAGTTTTTTCAAAGACAGTTGTAATCATTGCAAATGAGTTGAAATAATTGAATCCTAATTTACAAACATTAAATAATCCAATTTAACTAGTTTCTAGTGTGAATTACCATAGTTTTCGATCATTCAATAATGAGATTTAAGAATTTGGGTGCGATCATACTAACATAAATTCACTGGATCCCATCAAAACTCCAAAGTGAAATTTGTTTGGCGAGAGTAGTACTAAGATGGGTGACCTCTTGGGAAGCCCTTTTGTTGCATTGCTTTTTGCATCATGGTAGGATGGTCTTTTTGTAAATCAAACTGTCACTAAGAGACGACCCTAGTATTGATAATGGTTTCCAAAAATAATGTCATATATTGAATGACATCATAATTAAAATGTGCCATTATAACGGTGGTTGATATCGAAAGGGTTGTATTTTCTTTCTAAAATTTTGTAACGTCTTAACTTACAACAATCGGAGTACCATGAAATGAGAAATGTTTAATATGCGTTGGGTCGTGCTGTTTTTTTAAGAGAGTTGTAATCATTTCAAATGAGTTGAAATAATTGGCTCTTTATTTACAAACTTTAAATAATACAATTCAACTAGTTTCTAGTGTTAATTACCTTAGTTTTCGATCTTTCAGTAATGACAAATTTAAAAATGTGGGTGCGATGATTCCAAGACAAAAGTATTGGATGTCATCAGAACTCCAAAGTTAAATGTGTTTGGGCGAGAGTAGTACTAAGGTGGGTGACCTCTTGGGAAGTCCTAGTGTTGCTCTCCTTTTTGCATCATGGTAGGATGGTCTTTTTGTAAATCAAACTGTCACTAAGAGACCACCCTATTATTGATAACGATTTCCAAAATTAATGTCACATACTGAATGACATCATGATAAAAATGTGCCATTGCAACGGCGTTTGATATCGATAAGGTTGTATTCTCTTACCAAAATTTTGTAACATCTTAAATTACAATAATCACCGTACCATGAAAAGAGAAACGTTTAATATTCGTGGTGTCGTGCTATTTCTTTAAGAGAGTTGTAATCATTGCAAATGAGTGGAAATAATTGCATCTTTATTTACAAACTTTAACTAATCCAATTCAACAAGTTTCTAGTGTGAATTACCTTAGTTTTCGACCTTTTAGTAATGACAAATTTAAGAATGTGGGTGTGATCATACCAACACAAAAGCACTACATCCCATAAGAACTCCAAAGTTAAATGTGTTTGGGCGATAGTAGAACTAAGATGGATGACCTCTTGGGAAGTCCTTGTGTTGCACTCCTTTTTGCATCATGGTAGGATGGTCTTATTGTAAATCAAACTGTCACTAAGAGTCGACCCTATTATTGATAACGGTTTCCAAAATTAATGTCATATATTGAATAAAATCTTGATCAAAATGTGCCATTCTAACGGTGTTTGATATCGAAAGGGTTGTATTCTCTTACCAAAATTTTGTAACATCTTAACTTACAACAATCAACGTACCATGAAATGAGAAACGTTTAATATTTGTGGTGTCCTGCTGTATTTTTAAGAGAGTTGTAATCATTGCAAATGAGTTGAAATAATTGCATCTTTATTTACAAACTTTAAATAATCCAATTCAACTAGTTTCTAGTGTGAATTACCTTATTTTTTGACCTTTCAGTAATGACAAATTCAAGAATGTGGGTGCGATCATACCAACACAAAAGCACTACATCCCATCAGAACTCCAAAGTTAAATGTGTTTGGGCGAGAGTAGAACTAAGATGGATGACCACTTGGGAAGTCCTTGTGTTGCACTCCTTTTTCCATCATGGTAGGATGGTCTTTTTGTAAATCAAACTGTCACTAAGAGTCGACCCTGTTATTGATAACGGTTTCCAAAATTAATAGCATATATAGAATGACATCAAGATCAAAATGTGCCATTCTAACGGTGTTTGATATCGAAATGGTTGTATTCTCTTACAAAAATTTTGTAACATCTTAACATACAACAATTAGAATACCATGAAATGAGAAACCTTTAATATCCGTTGTGTCGTGCTGTTTTTCAAAGACAGTTGTAATCATTTCAAATGAGTTAAAATAATTGAATCCTTATTTACAAACTTTAAATAATCAAATTCAACTAGTTTCTAGTGGTAATTACCATAGTTTTCGATCATTCAGTAATGACAAATTTAAGAATGTGGGTGCGATCATACCAACACAAAAGCACTAGATCCAATCAGAACTCCAAAGTTAAATTTGTTTGTGCGAGAGTACTACTATGATAGGTAAGCTCTTGGGAAGTCCTTGTGTTGCACTCCTTTTTGCATCATGTTAGGATGTTCTTCTTGTAAATCAAACTGTCACTAAGAGATGTCCTTATTATTGACAACGGTTTCCAAAATTAATGTCATGTATTGAATGACATCATGATAAAAATGTTCCATTATAACGGTGTTTGATATCGAAAGGGTTCTTTTCTCTTATTAAAATTTTATATCTTAACTTACAACAATCAAAGTACCATGAAATGAGAAACGTTTAATATCCCTGGTGTCGTACTGTTTTTTTAAGAGAGTTGTAATCTTTGCAAATGAGTTGAAACAATTGGATCTTTATTTACAAACTTTAAATAATCCAATTCAACTAGTTTCTAGTGTGAATTACCATAGTTTTCGATCATTCATTAATGACAAATTTAAGAATATGGGTGCAATTAGACCAACACATAAGCACTGCATCTAATGAGAACTCCCAAGTTAAAGGTGTTTGGGCAAGAGTAGTACTGAGATGGGTGACCTTTTGTTGCACAGCTTTTTGCATCATGGTAAGATGGTCTTTTTGTAAATCAAACTGTCACTAAGAGACGACCCTACTACTGATAATGGTTTCCAAAATTAATGTCATATATTGAATGACATCATAATCAAAATGTGCCATTGTAACAGTGGTTGATATCGAAAGGGTTGTATTCTATTACAAAAATTTTGTAACATCTTAACTTACAACAATTAGGGTAGCATTAAATGAGAAACATTTAATATCCGTTGTGTCGTGGTGTTTTTTTAAGAGAGTTGTAATCATTGCAAATGAGTTGAAATAATTGGATCTTTATTTACAAACTTTAAATAATCCAATTCAACTAGTTTCTAGTGTGAATTAAAATAGTTTTCTATCTTTCTGTAATGACAAATTCAAAAATGTGGGTGCGACCATACCAACACAAAAGCGCTGGATCTCATCATAACTTCAAAGTTAAATGTGTTTGGGCGAGAGTAGTACTTAGATGGGTGACCTCTTGGAAAGTCCTTGTGTTGCACTGCTTTTTGCATCATGGTAGGATGGTCTATTTGTAAATTAAACTATCATTAAGAGTTGACCCTATTATTGATAACAGTTTTCAAAATTAATGTCATATATTGAATGACATCATAATCAAAATGTGCCATTATAACGGTGGTTGATATTGAAAGGGTTGTATTCTCTTACTAGAATGATGTAACATCTTAACTTACAACAATCAGAGTACCATGAAATGAGAAACATTTAATATCCGTTGTCTCGTGTTGTTTTTTTAGAGAGTTGTAATCACTGCAAATGAGTTGAAATAATTGGATCTTTATTTACAATCTTTAAATAATCCAATTCAACTAGTTTCTAGTGTGAATTATCATGGTTTTCGATCTTTCTGTAATGACAAATTTAAAAATTTGGGTGCGACCATACCAATACAAAAGCACTGGATCTCATCAGAATTATAAAGTTAAATGTGTTTGGGCGAGAGTAGTACTAAGATGGGTGACCTCTTGGGAAGTCCTTGTGTTGCACTCCTTTTTGCATCATGGTAGGATGGTCTTTTTGTAAATCAAACTCTCACTATGAGACAACCCTATTATTGGTAATGGTTTCTAAAATTAATGTCATATATTGAATGACATCATGATCAAAATGTGCCATTATAACGGTGGCTAATATCGAAAGAGTTGTATTCTCTTACTAAAATTTTGTAACATCTTAACTTACAACAATCACAATACCATGAAATGAGAAACGTTTAATATCCGTCGTGTCGTGCTGTTTTTTTAAGAGAGTGGTAATCATTGCGAATGAGTTGAAATAATTGGATTTTTATTTACAAACTTTAAATAATCCAATTCAACTAGCTTCTATTGTGAATTACCAAAGTTTTCGATCTTTTAGTAATAACAAATTTGAGAATGTTGGTGCGATTATACCAATAGTAAAACACCATATATCATTAGAACTTCAAAGTTAAATGTGTTTGGGCGGGAGTAGTATTAAGATGGGTGATCTCTTGGGAAATCCTTGTGTTGCACTCTTTTTTGCATCATGGTAGGATGGTCTTTTTGTAAATCAAATTGTCACTAAGAGACGACCCTATTATTGATAACGGTTTCCAAAATTAATGTCATATATTGAATGATGTAGTATCGTATGGCTACACAAGAGGGGGGTGAATTGTGTATCTTTAATATTTTCTGAAATATAATTGAAACTTTAAAACTCAAAAACAAGTTGAGACATTGTTTTCATAAAATCATTTTTATTCAAGGTTTCAATTACAATATACAATTCAATTCTCCTCAGAAATTGTAGATGCAATTATATTTCGATACCATGTATCAAATAAACAATTTCATAACTACAAACAGAGAAAACTAATTTGCGGAATTTATAACTTTTCTCCCTGTTTGAGACCTTTCTTCTTCTTCTTTTTCTTCTTCAACAATTCTTCAATGACGGATATCTTGTCTTTTCATGCTTCACCGAATTTGCTTTCTTCTGATACTTCAAATCTTCTGTGACGAAAATCTTACCGTTTTATGCTTCACTGAACTTTCTTCCACTTGAGAGATTTTTCCCGAAGAGATGTTTTTGATCCTTGAAATAGATTTTTCTTTTGGTGTGCAGGGATGGTTTGATCCTTGAAAAGATTTTTCATTTTGTGTGCAAGGATAAATTGATCAACGAGAATTCTATGCCTTTTATACTGTATCTTCATTTCATGCATATCCTTCACGTTTAACCACTACTAGTTTTCCACTTCTCCACGTCTTTTCTTTTTCCTTCATCGAAACACACAAGTTCTAACCAACATTTATATTTTGAATTTTCTTTAATCATCAGTCCTGGATCTCTGAAAAATTTCCTACAAAATAAACTCTCTCGTCCAAAAATTTTTCATCAATGTAATAAGAAGTCGTTACTTTAATGTTAACTAAACGAGTAACACAAGTATATATATATAACTTAACGAGTTCACCATGTGCTATTTCACGTGACAAGTACTGTAGCTAACTCAACGAACTAAGTCCGTGGTGTTATGCTATCTCAACGAACCATCTCTGTTGTGTTATGATAACTCAACGAACCAGTAATAAACAAATGTTTTTATAATAAGAATTTTACCACGTGAAAAAATCACAACTTAAGTTTATAACGCTAACCTAACGCGTTGCCTTAGTGTTCAATATAGCAACTCAACGCGTTTAGTTATGTTAACTTAACGAGTTAAACATGTGCACCTCACGTGATACAATATAACATTCGTAACTTATAATTTCACCACGTGTATAACACTAACTTAACGAGTTCGTCTCTTCTTTTACTCATGAACTTAACGAGTTATCACGTGACCTATTTTAACCTTTAAGCCTCTAACTTAACGAGTTCTCACGTGACCTCTATACAAACAAAACTCTAACTTAACGAGTTGTCTAAACGTGCATTGTTTATGATACAAAACATATAACATTAAAACATATCATGCTTTTCAATAAAAACACACGCTAACTTAACGTTTAGCTAAATGAGAAATTAATGCAATGAAACGACTAGTTATTAACTTCAGATCCAATACAGACAAGTATTTATATCAATAAGCTTTTTCTGTATTAATTGATGATTTTAATTTCTTTTCACAAGCAATAGTAATTGAGGAAATATGATTATTTTCATTTAGCACACATCATCAAAACAAAAATACTCAACAATCTCCCCCTTTTTGATGATGAGAAAACCATATTAAATCAATTATGAAATATGTTTAACTCAACAAAGCACCTTCGTTGGGTTAACTTTTAATTCAACAAACTTGTTTGTTGACTTAAGTTCACTTAAGCTTATTTCTATTGTTTGTGTAAATTTTACCTCTCTGAACTAAAACTCTCAGATGTCAATAATTATATAAGTATCAGTTTTCTAATTATCATCTGTCAGATTACAATAACCATTTAAATAGCATCTCCTTTTATAATATATATATACAATTAAGATCATAATCATCTTTTTATAATATTTCTCCCCCTTTTTGTCATTAATCAAAAAGATAATTACAGAGAATATATATATATATATAAGAGATATAATTACAACAACTCTTTCTATAAACAAGAATAATAATTGAAGACATTTACAGAAAAATGTATTGTTCAATCAAATCAAACAAGTAATACAAACATTACATTTTGTATTCAGAAACAAACAAAAACTGTTATCGACCCCTCCTAAGTATATCACTTATAGCATTACATATTTTATCTCCTAGATGCCTAATATCATTTCTAATGTCGTTAAGCACTACATCTAAGTCAGGAGGTAGTTGGGTTTGTTGTTCTGCTTGAACTGAATAACTTTGTTGTTGTTGTTGTATATGGTCTGTATCAGGTTGTTGTTATTGTTGTCGTTGAGGTTTATGCATGGCCTGGAATTTTTTGCAAATCTTTGACACTAAATGATCTCATGCCTTTAGTTTCAGAGGGCTAGTCAGATAAAGTCAATTGGCTTGCAAGGATTCTACATACAGCATCACCATAAAATAACTTTGAACTCATATACTGTAGTTGAGACATAAAAACATCAAACCAATTTATTTGAATTCTATTCAGCAGGCCATAAGTTGCATATAAACAGCTTCTGCTGACTTCCAAATTGTGTTCAACTCTCTGAAATAAATTTGCATGCAATATATTTGCAATAAACCTTGCCTCTGCATTCAGATTTTCCATTAATCTCATTTCAGAATATACATCTGGAATTTTTGATAAAGACTGAATGTTCCATTCTAGTTGTCTTATTATGTCAAATTTGTTGGTAACAACAACACCTTCATTCTTTAATCCTAAAACTTCAAAAATTAACTCAGGAGACAACATAAACTCCTGTTCATTTATTTGAGTTTTCAGAAAATTTCCATTCTTGACCAGATTGCTATAAAAATCTGCAATAAGCTTTGTGTATTGCTTCCATTTCGTTCCTACTGGCAAGAATTTAATGAGACCTTAAAACTCAAACATATCTCTTATTTCCATCAAATTTCTGAATTTTATTGGACGAGCATGCAGAATCTGACATGTAATCAGATTATTGTATTTCTGCAATGCTTCTTCAGATCTAAAATGAATTGCATTACCTTGAATTTGTAATATTGTACACAAAGAAGGTGATACCTGAAGCCGTGATTCAAAGTTTAATTCATTTTCAGGAACCTCTTCTTCAAAATGAATGTCATGTTGTTCCTCTTCCAAAATATTATCTTGAAGCTGCTCAGGAAAGCTTGATTCTTCAGCTTCAACAGTGTTAGGAACATTGTCAATATGCTCAACATTCATTTGTTCAGTCTCTATAGAATGTTCAGAGTACAATTTTTCCTCAAGTTCTACAGTCGATGTATCTGTCTGTAATTGTTCAATTCGTTCAACAGATAATTCCATTGATTCATGCTGTGAATTCTCAAACTCTACTTCTATATATTCCGTAGAAGGCTGGTTAACTTTTAGCTCTTCTGGAGTCTTAACATTTCCAATATCTGCTACTCTAGACAATTCAGCCTTTGAACTCGTTACTACATCAACATTGTCAATTATATTTGCAATAACTTGTTCAATGTCAGGTGCCTGATATTCTGATTTGTCAATTTCTACATCATCAGGACTTGTACTAATAGAAAAACTTGAGCTCATATTTGACTTGGATTTCTTCTTAAGTTTTATAGCAAGGGAAAATAAAGTCTCATTATCTTCATCAGTTTTAGTGTGTTCGGAACTGATGAGTTTATCAGATGCATAATAAGGTACAATGTCTAGACATACATTGTCCTTTGGAAATAAATTTTCGTCTGATTTTCCTTGTTCAATAGACTTTGTTTCCTTAGACATAATTTTTTTGACTTTCCTTCTTCTATAACATTTTTGTTTCTCCTTTTCAAGTATTTCTGTTTTCTTTTCAAATTGCTCCATAAAAGTTTTCTGCTTTAATTCTTCTAAGAAACTTTCTATTGCAACGGCCTTTCGAAGACTGTCAACTTTTGTTTTGTCTACAACAATATCTGATTCTACTTGTTTTGAATATAAAGGAGTAGGGATAGCTGATTCATGCTCTTCCTCAAATGCATGTAGTCTTGTACCGTTTATAGGAGTTTGAGGAGTTCTATTTGATGAACCTACACCTTTTTCCAAATATTTTGCATACTGTTCCAAAAATGCAATCTCAGCACATTTCATTCTGTATTCTCTATCATATTTACTTCGAATACCCATGTATGTAATACTTGCATCAGTATGTTGAAGTTCTTGTCTAACTTCATCTAATATATCCTGAGAAAAGAAGTAATCTCTATAAAGTTCTTCTAACCTTTTGTCCACTCGAAATATTTTCTTGAACCAAGTACGTGGAACTTCATCATTCTCTATTTCTTTTCCTTTTGCATCTCTTCTACAATTGCTTTTTCCTCTGCCACGACCTTTGTAGAACTTGGAGACCATCGTCGTAGGTTGTAACATCAACAAGCGGGAAAGATTTTCTTGACAAAGTTTACAAATAACCTAAGTCCCCGTCTAATAAGTGTTTAAATAGGGTTTTTAGGCGTATAACTCAACGTGAAGAGAAGTCAGGTTTAGAAATTAAATAAATATTGAATAAAGCTTATTCAATCAAAGTACCCGAAATATTTAAGTATAACTCATTGAGTTAACTAACCTAACGAGTAAAACGCTGTCTAGAGGCAGTTTTACACGTTACCTTATCTAACGTAACGTCTAGTTAGTACACTTAAAACAATTTTCAGATGCTTCCAATTGAAACGTTCCAAAAACAACACACATGCTAAAACTTAACATTATCTTGAGAACATAGTAAACTATTTGAACATTTTGTCCTTTGAATCTAAAATAGTTTATTTTTCTTTTTAAATTATTTCATCAAGATTTTAAGAGGACATTAATTCAGATTAACTAAGATTTGTATTTTAAATTATATTAATCTGTTTTTGACGTTGTTAATGCTCCCCCTACAAATATACTTCAAATATATTCAATCAAAATACAAAATATACTTGTAGTGACAATAGATGATAAGTATAACTATACTTTTACATTTTCTTTTCAGAGACTTCGGTTATCCTGACATCATCAAAAATGATTTCCAGAATCAATTCCTACTGTATATGAATCAAAACACAACTTTGAACTCAATTTGATTAATTCAAGAAGAATAAAAGAATGTATCTCAAATAAACGTTTTCAAAAGTACTAATGTTGATTCAATAAATCAGTAGTCAAATTGGTATAAACTATATGCGATTCAAAGATATCTGTGATTAATGAAACAACTTTTTCTTTTCAAAACAGTAAATATTGATAATTTTCTTTAAAAGTTAGTTTGAAAAGCTTGAATCATACAAGAGCTTTCTAATGTACCCGTGTAATGAGCTTTCAGTCAACAATCCCAGATCTGATTAGGACCTTAGGTTGCCAGATTTAAAGAATCATTTTTCAAGACAACAATCCTTACATACCTATCTGCTAAAGTACAAAAGGCTCATGATCAAACTGATCAATAAACTCTCAAAGATTTTTACTTTGTAAGCACTTACATTTTAAGCACAGTATATATGTATTCCATTAATACAGATGCAATAAAACAAAAATCTCATACAATTTTTACTTCTATGATTGTATTGAGAATATGAATTAGTTTCAATAAGCTTATACTTTTGATTAACAGTTTAAGATGAGTTACATATAACTTATTCTACAAGTTTAATCAATTAAGTCAAATTTATGCATGATCATATGCATTTTCCTTGATTCAAAGAAAACATTTAATCAAAATTTCAGAATATCAGAAGTATTTAATGTTTTTCATTTACATTTCCACTTAAAATCGTAAAAACCATTAAAATTGATAAACTACTTAAAATCAATAAAATACTACTATGATTCTACAATAAATACATAGCATCTTAAGCAGCAATTTAGATATTACTTTAGATATTTATAACAAGTATATAATATCTATGAGGTGAACAACATCATCAATAATATTTATCTTTTTATGTGGAGTTTAAGCATTTTACACATCACATAACCTACAAATACCTAAATTTAATCTAATGTTGCAGAATGTATTTTCGTCTAGAGGTTTTGTAAATATATCAGCTAATTGATTTTTACTAGACACAAATTCTAATTTAATTTTTCTTTTAATTATGTTATCTCTTAGAAAATGATGTCTAACCTCTATATGTTTTGCTCTTAAATGTAATACAGGATTTTTAGAAAGATTTATTGCAGAACTACTGTCACAATAAATCTCAGTTGTATCATAAGATAATCCAAAATCTTCTAAAGTTTACCTTATCCACAGAATCTGAGTGCAACAACAACATATTCAGCTTCTGTAGTAGAAAGTGTTACACAGTTTTGCTTTTTACTAAACAATGACACCAAATTATTTCCCAATAATTGACATGTGCCACTGGTACTCTTTCTATCAGATTTAGATCTTGCATAATCAGCATCAGTATATCCTATAAGATCTATTGAACTATCCTTAGAATAATACAGTCTGAAATTTTTAGTTCCTTGTATATATATCTAAATATTCTTTTAAATGCAATTAAGTGTGATTCCTTAGGATTAGATTGAAATCTAGCACAAACACACACAGAAAACATAATATCAGGTCTACTAGCAGTCAAATAAAGTAAAGAACCAATCATACTTCTATATTTTCTTTGATCTATAGATTTTCCTATGTCATCAATATCTAACTTTAAAGTAGTACTCATAGGAGTTCCTTGAATCCTTATATCATTAAAATTAAATTTCTTAAGCATTTCATCTACATATTTTTCCTGATTTAAAAATATATGTTTATCCATTTATGACACTCAGCAAATTAAAACCTAGGTTTTGTACAAATAGTACATTCGAAATAACACAAGTAGGAGTTATTTGAACATTGCCCATACCTATGATTTTATCTTTACTTTTGTTTCCAAATGTTACACTTCCTTTCATGGTATTTGTAAAATTTTGTAATAGACTTTTTGTCTGGTCATGTGACTTGATGCTCCACTGTCCCAGATCCATTTTGATGTTGTTTCCTCCTGCAACACAAATTAAGAAAAACTTTTTCTTGGTACCCAATGTTGTTGAGGACCAAGTTTATTAAACACATATTTCTTCTTTTTGTTTAAAAATAGTTTAACATTATCATTTATATTCTTATTAGTTGTAAGTACTATTGATTTATCATTAGCTTCATACTCACATATAGCATTATTGCTTTTGCAATCATTCTTTTTGTTTTCAGATGTAGTATAATCAAGAGCAAACATATTTTTATCAGATGTTAATTTATTTTGGTCATGCTTATACATTTCTGTAAGTTCATACCAAGATTTTGTACTTGTATTAACACTTTCCGTACATACAAAATCCTTTTTTGCACAAGAACTTTTTGTTTTATCACATGCAGAATGAGTAATTGGTCTAATACTAGTGTATTGAATTACATGCTCAGGTTTCTGAATTTTCAGTTTACTACAATTGTCTGAAATTTTAGAAACTGAATTTCTAGAACAAGAAACAAGATTTTTAGAAACATTTATAGTTATGTTAGAAGTACAATTTGACAAATCACATTGATTTATATTATTACTGCATGATTCATCCCTTGAAGTACCTACTTCTACATATTTATTACCTTGTTTCATAATGAAAGGAATTTTAGTCTTAGACTTACTTGAACTGCAACTAATAAATCCTTTATTGGCTTGAGATTCAGGATAATCAAATCCTAAGCCAAATTTATAAAACACCGTAGGGGTACTAGTTAGTTTGTCTAACTTAGTTTGACTTAAATTCCATTTCTCAAAGGTAGAATTTAAATCTTGCTCTCTCAGTTTTAATTTTTCTATCTCTAATTCAAGTTCATTTATATTGTTTCTCAACATTTCATTTTCAGATTCTATCTTTAATTTTTCAGCATTTATATTCTGTATTTGTTCATGCAAGATACATTCATTAAATCTAAATTTTTACAAATCTCTAGCATGATTTTCATTATCACATTTAAACTTTTCTAAAGTAGTAGAGAGGAAACAATTTTCTTCTTCCATAATGGATGAAGATTTTCTAATATTCTTATTTTCCGGTTTACATACTTTAAGTTTTTGTAATAATGCATGATAAGCACATAATAATTCATCAAAGTTGAAATCTAAATGACTTTTAGGATCAGATATTACCTCAGACTCATCTGCCATGAAGCACACATGAGCAACGTCTTCTAACTCTTGTTCTCCTTCTGAATGTGAAGATTTTGATGCTGATTCCTCAGATTCAGACTCTTCAGATGTGCCATCCCAAGTGACCTTCAAAGCCTTTCTCTTGTAAAACTTTTTTTGAGTTTTCTGAGCCGTCTTCTTCTGATTTGTCCTACTTTGCTTTTCATTTTTCCTCATAGGACAATCTGGAGAAAGACGTCCAGGTTTCTTACAGTTGTAACATACATATTTTCTAGATGAAGAATTCTTGTCATTCAATGATTTTGACGTTGAGGGTTTATTATTTTTGTTCCTTTGTTGTTTCCTAGCTTTCCATGCTTTCTTGAATTTCCTAGTCAGCAAAATCAACTCCTCGTCAGAATTAGTAGATATATCAGAATCTGAATTAATTTTGAAGGCTATTTCTTTCTTCATTTTTAGTTTGTTGTGACTCAGTGATTCATTTAATTGAACTTCATAAGCTGTTAAATTTCCTATAAGTTCATTCATAGTATAAACATTTAAATCTCGTGATTCCTCAATTGATGTTACTTTTTGAGACCATTTAGAACTTAGGGATCTGAGAATTTTCCTCACCAAATCCTTCTGTTCAAAATTCTTTCCTAAACATTTTAAAGAGTTTATGATATCAAGAAATCTGGAAAACATCTCAGAAATATTTTCGTCTTCATGCATCTTAAAGAGTTCATACTTATGAATCAACATGTTTATTTTTGTCTCTTTAACTTGAGAAATACCTTCATGTGAAACTTCTAATGCATGCCACACCTCATAAGCAGATTTATATGCCGACACTTTACTGAACTGTTCATAACTCAATGCACAAAATAAAATATTTAAGCCTTTAGCATTCAGAGTTTCATTTTCTTTTTCAGTAATTGTCCAAGTATTATAAGTAGTAGTTAATGGAGTATATGGTTTAGAAATCATGAACCACAATTTATGATCTATACTTTGAAGAAAAACAGTCATCCTATATTTCCAATATTCAAAATGTATTCCATCAAATAAAGGAGGATGATTAAGATTTTGGCCTTCATATAAAGAAAAATTACCATTTCCAGTGGCCATTTTACCTTAGATTTTTCAACCTATTTGATTTTAAACAGTCTAAAAGCTTTAAAACAACTTGAGCCTTAAATCAATAGAGTTAAACGTATGCTCAGATATTAATTTCCGTTTAAAAACAAGGAAGGTAGAATAAACAATGATATTAAATAAGTTGGTATCGATTTTATATCAAAGATTATTCACATAGCTCTGATACCACTTGTAGGATCGTATGGCTACACAAGAGGGGGTTGAATTGTGTATCTTTAATATTTTCTAAAATATAATTGAAACTTTAAAACTCAAAAACAAGTTGAGACATTGTTTTCATAAAATCATTTTTATTCAAGGTTTCAATTACAATATACAATTCAATTCTCCTCAGAAATTGTAGATGCAATTATATCTCAATACCATGTATCATCTAAACAATTTCATAACTACAAACAGAGAAAACTAATTTGTGGAATTTAAAACATTTCTCCCTGTTTGAGATCTTTCTTCTTCTTCTTTTTCTTCTTCAGCAATTCTTCAGTGACGAATATCTTGTCTTTTCATGCTTCACTGAATTTGCTTTCTTCTGATACTTCAAATCTTTAGTGACGAAAATCTTACCTTTTGATGCTTCACTGAACTTTCTTCCACTTAAGAGATTTTTCCCAAGAAGGTGTTTTTGATCCTTGAAAAAGATTTTTCTTTTGGTGTGTAGGGATGGTTTGATCCTTGAAAAGATTTTTCATTTTGTGTGCAAGGATAAATTGATCAACGAGAATTCTATGCCTTTTATACTGTATCTTCATTTCATACATATCCTTCACGTTTAACCACTACTAGTTTTCCACTTCTCCACGTCTTTTCTTTTTCCTTCATCGAAACACACACGTTCTAACCCACGTTTATATTTTGAATTTTCTTTAATCATCAGTCCCGGATCTTTGAAAAATTTCATATAAAATAAACTTTCTCGTCCAAAAGTTTTTCATCAGTATAATAAGAAGTCGTTACTTTAATGTTAACTAAACGAGTAACACAAGTATATATATAACTTAATGTTTCTAACTTAACGAGTTCCTCATGTGCCATTTCACATGACAAGTACTGTAGCTAACTCAACGAACTAAGTCCGTGGTGTTATGCTATCTCAACGAACCATCTCCGTTGTGTTATGATAACTCAACGAACCATTTCCGTTGTGTTATGATAACTCAACGAACCAGTAATAAACAAATGTTTTTATAATAAGAATTTTACCACGTGCAAAAATAACAACTTAAGTTTATAACGCTAACCTAACGCGTTGCCTTAGTGTTCAATATAGCAACTCAACGTGTTTAGTTATGTTAACTTAACGAGTTAAACATGTACACCTCACGTGATACAATACAACATTCGTAACTTATAATTTCACCACGTGTATAACACTAACTTAATGAGTTTGTCTCTTCTTTTACTCACTAACTTAACGAGTTATCACGTGACCTATTTTAACCTTTAAGCCTCTAACTTAACGAGTTCTCACGTGACCTCTATACAAACAAAACTCTAACTTAATGAGTTGTCTAAACGTGCACTGTTCATGATATAGAAGATATAACATTAAAACATATCATGCTTTTCAATAAAAACACACGTTAACTTAACGTTTAGCTAAATGAGAAATTAATGCAACGAAACGACTAGTTATTAACTTTAGATCCAATACAGACAAGTATTTATATCAGTAAGCTTTTTCTGTATTAATTGATGATTTTAATTTCTTTTCACAAGCAATAGTAATTGAGCAAATATCTTCATAAAACTAACTGAAAATGGATATTATGTTGTGTTTGAAGATAATGTATGCAAAATAATTGATAAAAATACAGATGAAATTAAGTTTATTGCTAAAAGAGAAGGTTATGTATGTATTTTATCTTTACCTTCTAGTGTAGTTGATTTAAATTCATGTTTGTTAGTTGAAACTAGTGATGCATATCTATGGCATAGAAGGATTGGGCATATAAATATGAGACTGTTACATAAACTATCTAGAAAACATTTAGTGAGAGGTTTACCAAAGATTAAATACTCAAAGAACTTTATGTGTGATGCATGTGAGCTAGGTAAACTTCACAAAAACTCTTTTAAATCTAAAACTGATATTTCAAGCAAGAGAGTCTTAGAACTTATACATATGGATCTATTTGGACTAACAAGAATCATGAGTCTTGGTGGTAAACGGTATGTATTTGTTTTAGTAGATGACTTCTCTAGATACACTTGGGTATATTTTCTAGCATCTAAGACAGAAGTTTTTGAAAAATTTAAAATGTTTTGCAATTTTGTTCAAAATGAGCAAAGTGTCTCTATTCAAAAACTTAGGAGTGATCTTGGAACTGAATTTGATAATGATCAAATGGATAACTATTGTAATGAACATGGTATTGATCACAGATTTTCTTTTCCAAGAGCACCGTGTCAAAATGGTGTTGTTGAGAGAAAGAATAGATCACTTCAAGAAATGGCCAGAACTATGTTGAATGAACATAAGTTACCTCAAAATCTTTGGGCTGAAGCAGTAAATACAGCTTGTTATGTTATTAACAGAAGTCATTTAAGACCTCATGTTAATAAAACATCTTTTGAAATTATGTTTAATAGGGTTCCAAAAATTTCCTATATGAAACCATTTGGCTGCAATTGTTTTATTCTTAATACTAAGGATAAAAGGGATAAATTTCAAGCCAAATCGGATGAAGGAATTGGTTACTCTACTAGAAGTAAAGCCTATAGAGTATATAACAAGACTTCTAGGACTATTGAAGAAACCCTCCATGTAAGCTTCAATGAAAATTCTCTTAGAGAATCTCAATCTAAAGTTGATAATGATGATATGATCAATTTTCCAAATGAGTTAGAGATCAATAGAGAGATTGATGATTTATCTGAGAAAATCAAAAATATGAACTTAAATGATCAAACTAGTGATGAAAGTGATGGTCTTTCAGATGTTGATGAGAATATTGAGGAAAATCAGAGAAATTGGCGTTATTCTTCATCACATCCCATTACTCAAGTCATTGGTAATATTAATGAGGGAGTTAAAACTAGAGCTTCAGTAAATTTAAATAGTATGTGTATGTTTGTTTCTATGGTGGAACCAAGGAATATACAAGAAGCATTATCTAATGAAAATTAGATAGTGGCAATGCAAGAAGAACTAAATCAATTCATCAAAAATGATGTATGGGAATTAGTCTCTCCATGAGAAAATCAGTCCATAATAGGTACAAAGTGGATCTTTAGAAACAAAACTAACGAAACTGGTCAAATTATAAGGAATAAAGCTAGATTAGTTGCACAAGGGTATACATAGGAAGAATGATTAGATTATGATGAAACATTTGCTCCTGTGGCTAGGTTAGAAAGTATTAGAATATTATTGGCCTATGCTTGTTATATGGATTTTAAATTATATCAAATGGATGTAAAGAGTGCATTTCTAAATGGTTTAATTAATGAAGAAGTCTATGTAAAACAACCACCTGGATTTGAAGATATTAAAAATCCTGACTTTGTGTATAAATTGAAGAAAGCCTTATATGGTTTGAAGTAAGCACCTAGATCATGGTATGAAAGATTGTCTACTTTTTTAATAGAAAAAGGCTATATCATGGGAAAAGTGAATCATACTCTATTTATTAAGAGAGATAGTAAAGATCAGATTGTTTTTCAAATATACGTGGATGATATAATCTTTGGAGCAACCTTTGATAAGTTGATAGAAATATTCTCTGAAGAGATGACTAATCAGTTTGAAATGAGTATGGTAGGAGAACTTTCATATTTTCTAGGACTTCAAATTAAGCAAAGTAGGACAAATCAGAAGAAGACGGCTTAGAAAACTCAGAAAAAGTTTTACAACAAAAGGGTTTGAAGGTCACTTGGGATGACACGTCTGAAGAGTCTGAATCTGACGAATCAGCATCAAAATCTTCACATTCAGAAGGAGAACAAGAGTTAGAAGACGTTGCTCATGTGTGCTTCATGGCAGATGAGTCTGAGGTAATATCTGATCCAGAAAGTCATTCAGATTTCAAATTTGATGAATTATTATGTGCTTATCATGCATTATTACAAAAACTTAAAGTATGTAAATTGGAAAATAAGAATATTAGAAAATTTTCATCCATTATGGAAGAAGAAAATTGTTTCCTATCTACTACTTAGGAAAGTTTAAATGTGATAATGAAAATCATGCTAGAGATTTGCAAAAATTTAGATTTAATGAATGTATCTTGCATGAACAAATACAGAATATAAATGTTGAAAAATTAAAAATAGAATCTGAAAATGAAATGTTGAGAAACAATATAAATAAACTTGAATTAGAGATAGATAAATTAAAACTGAGAGAGCAAGATTTAAATTCTACATTTGAGAAATGGAATTTAAGTCAAACTAAGTTAGACAAACTAACTAGTACCCCTGCGGTGTCTTATAAATTTGGCTTAGGATTTGATTATCTTGAATATCAAGCCAATAAAGGATTTATTAGTTGCAGTTCAAGTAAATCTAAGACTAAAATTCCTTTTATTATGAAACAAGGTAATAAATATGTAGAAGTAGGTACTTCAAGGGATGAATCAAGCAGTAATAATATAAATCAATGTGATTTGTCAAATTGTACTTCTAACATGACTATAAATGTTTCTAAAAATCTTGTTTCTTGTTTTGGAAATTCAGTTTCTAAAATTTCAGACAATTGTAGTAAACTGAAAATTCAGAAACCTGAGCATGTAATTCAATACATTGGTATTAGACCAATTACTCATTTTGCATGTGATAAAACAAAAAATTCTTGTGTAGAAAAAGATTTTGTATGTACAAAAAGTGTTAATACAAGTACAAAATCTTGGTATGAACTTATAAAAATGTATAAGCATGACCAAAATAAATTAACATCTAATAAAAATATGTTTGGTCTTGATTATACTACATCTGAAAACAAAAAGAATGATTGCAAAAGCAATAATGCTATATGTGAGTATGAAGCTAATGATAAATCAATAGTACTTACAACTAATAAGAATATAAATGATGATGTTAAACTATTTTTAAACAAAAAGAAGAAATATGCGTTTAATGAACTTGGTCCTCAACAACATTGGGTACCAAGAAAAAGTTTTTCTTAATTTGTGTTGCAGGAGGAAACAACATCAAAATGGATCTTGGACAGTGGAGCGTCAAGTCACATGACCGAACAAAAAAGTCTATTACAAATACCATGAAAGGAAGTGTAACATTTGGAAACAAAAGCAAAGATAAAATCATAGGTATGGGCAATGTTCAAATAACTCCTACGTGTGTTATTTCAAATGTACTATATGTAGAAAACTTAGGTTTTAATTTGCTGAGTGTCATAAATGGATAAAGGTATATTTCTAAATCAGGAAAAATATGCAGATGAAATGCTTAAGAAATTTAATTTTAATGATATAAGGATTCGAGGAACTCCTATGAGTACTACTTTAAAGTTAGATATTGATGACATAGGAAAATCTATTGATCAAAGAAAATACAGAAGTATGATTGGTTCTTTACTTTATTTGACTGCTAGTAGACCTGATATTATGTTTGCTGTGTGTGTTTGTACTAGATTTCAATCTAATCCTAAGGAATCACACTTAATTGCAGTTAAAAGACAAAACAGCACACAAAACAAAAAATCTTTTCAAGGATCAAACCATCCCTGCACACCAAAAGGAAAATCTTTTTCAGGGATCAAAAACACCTTCTCGGGAAAAATCTCTCAAGTGGAAGAAAGTTCAGTGAAGCATAAAAAGGTAAGATTTTCGTCATTGAAAATTTGAAGTATCAGAAGAAAGCAAATTCGGTGAAGCATGAAAAGATAAGATATTCGTCACTGAAGAATTGCTGAGGAAGAAAAAGAAGAAGAAGAAAGATCTCAAATAGGGAGAAATGTTTCAAATTCCGCAAATTAGTTTTCTCTATTTGTAGTTATGAAATTGTTTAGATGGTACATGGTATCGAGATATAATTACATCTACAATTTCTAAGGAGAATTGAATTGTATATTGTAATTGAAACCTTGAATAAAAATGATTTTATGAAAACAATGTCTCAACTTGTTTTTGAGTTTTAAAGTTTCAATTATATTTAGAAAATATTAAAGATACACAATTCACCCCCCTCTTGTGTAGCCATACGATCCTACAAGATTTAAGCCTTTAGCATTTAGAGTTTCATTTTCTTTTTCAGTAATTGTCCAAGTATTATAAGGAGTAGTTAACGGAGTATATGGTTTAGAAATCATGAACCACAATTTATGATCTATACTTTGAACAAAAACAGTCATCCTATATTTCCAATATTCAAAATGTATTCCATCAAATAAAGGAGGACGATTAAGATTTTGGCCTTCATATAAAGAAAAATTACCATTTCCAGTAGCCATTTTACCTTAGGATCAAAAACACCTTCTCGGGAAAAATCTCTCAAGTGGAAGAAAGTTCAATGAAGCATAAAAAGGTAAGATTTTCGTCATTGAAAATTTGAAGTATCAGAAGAAAGCAAATTCGGTGAAGCATGAAAAGATAAGATATTCGTCACTGAAGAATTGCTAAGGAAGAAAAAGAAGAAGAAGAAAGATCTCAAATAGGGAGAAATGTTTCAAATTCCGCAAATTAGTTTTCTCTATTTGTAGTTATGAAATTGTTTAGATGGTACATGGTATCGAGATATAATTACATCTACAATTTCTAAGGAGAATTGAATTGTATATTGTAATTGAAACCTTGAATAAAAATGATTTTATGAAAACAATGTCTCAACTTGTTTTTGAGTTTTAAAGTTTCAATTATATTTAGAAAATATTAAAGATACACAATTCACCCCCCTCTTGTGTAGCCATACGATCCTACAAGATTTAAGCCTTTAGCATTTAGAGTTTCATTTTCTTTTTCAGTAATTGTCCAAGTATTATAAGGAGTAGTTAACGGAGTATATGGTTTAGAAATCATGAACCACAATTTATGATCTATACTTTGAACAAAAACAGTCATCCTATATTTCCAATATTCAAAATGTATTCCATCAAATAAAGGAGGACGATTAAGATTTTGGCCTTCATATAAAGAAAAATTACCATTTCCAGTAGCCATTTTACCTTAGGATCAAAAACACCTTCTCGGGAAAAATCTCTCAAGTGGAAGAAAGTTCAATGAAGCATAAAAAGGTAAGATTTTCGTCATTGAAAATTTGAAGTATCAGAAGAAAGCAAATTCGGTGAAGCATGAAAAGATAAGATATTCGTCACTGAAGAATTGCTAAGGAAGAAAAAGAAGAAGAAGAAAGATCTCAAATAGGGAGAAATGTTTCAAATTCCGCAAATTAGTTTTCTCTATTTGTAGTTATGAAATTGTTTAGATGGTACATGGTATCGAGATATAATTACATCTACAATTTCTAAGGAGAATTGAATTGTATATTGTAATTGAAACCTTGAATAAAAATGATTTTATGAAAACAATGTCTCAACTTGTTTTTGAGTTTTAAAGTTTCAATTATATTTAGAAAATATTAAAGATACACAATTCACCCCCCTCTTGTGTAGCCATACGATCCTACAAGATTTAAGCCTTTAGCATTTAGAGTTTCATTTTCTTTTTCAGTAATTGTCCAAGTATTATAAGGAGTAGTTAACGGAGTATATGGTTTAGAAATCATGAACCACAATTTATGATCTATACTTTGAACAAAAACAGTCATCCTATATTTCCAATATTCAAAATGTATTCCATCAAATAAAGGAGGACGATTAAGATTTTGGCCTTCATATAAAGAAAAATTACCATTTCCAGTAGCCATTTTACCTTAGATTTTTCAACTTATTTGATTTTAAACAGTCTAAAAACTTTAAAACAACTTGAGCCTTAAATCAATAGAGTTAAACGTGTGCTCAGATCCCACAGATTTAGCTTATCATAAAAACTTGGAAATAAGTGCATATTATTAATTCCCAGCACTACACTAGAAAAACTTGGATTTGTTACTTCTATTTTTACTTAGGTAATTTATCTTTATGCCTATTCTTTCTTTTAGAAGTAAACAAACAACCTTTAATACAATTTAGATATTAATTCCAATTTGTACTTTAACTGCAAGTGCACAGTGTCTATTGTATCAGTGTGCAAGTACAGGTCGATCCCATAGGGAATTGCTGACGAATTTAAGAAATGTTTGATTGTGAACAATTCAAATTTATATTCAATAAGCACTCCGTTGAGTTATAGTTAACTCAACGGACAAAGTTCGTTGAGTTATGGCTAACTCAACGGACTATCCTCGTGGACTTAAGTTAATTCTACGAGCCTGTCTCTTCTTTATAATACTGCTATTTACAAAGGAATTCAGCCAACCATTGGGTGATTCCACAGATTGTAAATAACATCAATTAAGCTTTTTAATGCTAGTTAACATTGGATTTATCATTAAGAAATACTAACATTCAGATGATTCAAATAGTCACCATTAAAATCTTTAAGTTTTTTTGTACGAACCAATTTTAGTAAACTGTAAAATTAAAACTAACATAAAACAATCATAAAACTGATACAGAGAACATTAATCATGATACAACACAAACAATACAACACTCAAATACAACATACAAACAAAGATAAATTGTTTTTGGTATTTTTGTTTTTGATGTGAACATGGAAATGGGCGAAAGGTGAAATGTAAAGTAATCTCACTTGATAGTAAATACTTCCGACACTACTTGCAATGCGATTACGCCACTGAAAATTAAACCACTTACAATTCTGTCTCCTCTCCCTATAGAATCGTGAGTCTAGAATTGCAAGATGATCTCCTCTTCAGCATATAGGCATCAACCCGAAGCCAAGGCTAAAAGCTTTACGATCTCCTGAAATATGAGTCGGCGCTTGGTGAAAATGTCTTACCTTCCCGCAACGCGATCACTCCTCACAGTAGTTGTCAAGCACTATGTTTGGCTCGGAATCGACCCGACATCAGGCAAGTATCCTCACAGACCTCCGATGATTGGTGATTATGGTGGTGATACGATGGTTGGTGTGATACTTCGGAGAATCGCCGATACTATCTACAGAAAGCTCGATGCTCTTCCTCTGTATACACTGGTCGTCCATCAATCACACACACTTCTTCTTTTTTCTTCTTTTCTTTTATATTTCTTCCGTAGTAACTACTTCTGCTTGAATGGTCGATTGGATTTCCTTCCTTCAGATCAACGGCGATGATTTCTTTCTCCCTACGCGATTGAATTCCTGCGTGATACGTGTAAACGTGGTTTTTCCTTCCAACTTTCTATTCCTGCAACCGCTACAGTGGTATTTTGGAAAATAACTATAAAATACATGCAATAAAGAAGTAAGCCGTTAACCTAACGCGTTACCTTAGTGTATATTCATGTAACTCAACGCGTACAGTTATGCTAACTTAACGAGTTATAACTTAAGTAAATCTACCAGCTCTCGACACATGTCAACAGCAGTTTAAACATAAAATAACATTTCGGAGAGTTACAGGCTTAGCTATCCGATGCTCAGATGCATTTTCGAATAGTTATAGCTAACTCACCGAAAATTCACTTAAGACATTCATTCTAGTTTCGACACGTGTACATCTGGAAATAATAAAATATTCTCTCTAAACATAACTGTTCGGCAATTTAAACATAACTATCTGAAATATCAGAAAATTCGGATACTTAAGAATTTCACAGCCTGCAACTTACCGACAGTTCATAAATGTACTAAATTAACATTAATTCCCCAAAATTAAGTAGATTCTTCAATTAAAGCATATAACAGTGCAATTATAACATAATGGCTTAATTCTCATATGATAAGCTAAATATTATGCAATTAACCATCATTTAACCGTTAATAATATGCACGTTTTCATTCTAAACACTTCCCCCATACCTAAATTTTGCTAGTCCCTTAGCAAACTAAGATCTAATTAATTGGTCTTTCAAAAAGTGCTCGAATTAATTCTCCTCCTTTTGTTTTTTTTCTTCTGTTCAACAAAAACATATATTCTGTATGTTTCAGCAATCAACCTGCAAAGATATTTAGAATATATGTAAATTACTTACAAAGTATATCATCTTCATATAGGTGTTAATTATATTATCGTTTGTTCTTCTTTTCATCATCTATAATCCTGAATTTTCCAATAAGTTTTTCTAGAAGAAATTTCAACTACATACGAATCAAAGTACAATCCAATTCAATCTGATTAAGACAAGTAGAATAAAGAATTGTTTTTCCATTAAACAACTTTTCCATTAAACAACTTCAAAAGTCAATTCCAGATTCATATTTCAGCAATTCTAGATAACAGAAAATATACTCGATTCATAAGATATCTGTATTTCACAAAACACTTGTATCTTTTCAGAACAGTATATGTTTTTTTTTTTTTGTGTACTTTAAAAGTTAATTTGACAAGCTTGAATCATACAAGAGCTTTCTAATGTACCCATGTAACGAGCTTTCAGTCAACAATCCCAGATCTGATCAGGATCTTAGGTTGCCAGATTTTCAGAGTCCTTTTTTAGGTCAACAATCCTTACATACCTATCTGCTCAAGTACAAAAGCTCGTGATCAAACAAGTCAATAAACTCTCAAAGTTTTTTCTTTTTTTTTTTCTAAAAATAAATGCACACACAAAATAAAGCATAAATCACATACTGTATATGCACGTATTTCATTAATACAGATGTAGTAAAACACCAATCTCATATAATCCTGCTTCTATCATTTACTAAAAATATGAATCCATAACAGTAAGCTCATACTTTATCTGTAGTTTAATAAGATCTACACATAAATCATTCTACAAGTTCAATCAGTCAAAGTAAATGTATCTTTCATCATATGTGTTTCATTTAATCTAGAATTCACATCTCAGCTCCTTCAGGACTTCAGATAATTTTCTGATTAAGCATTAAATATTCTGATTTCATTTTAAAATAGTGAAACTGTTAAACTCATGAAATTCAAAAAAATCATAAGATACTATATCTAGATTTACATAAATAATAAATTCTATAGCATCTTCTATAGCCTTCGAAATATAACATTCAAGCAGTTTATAAAAATTTTACAGTCTCAATTATCGGATAGTTACAACAAGTTCATAAAAATTTTCAATTTCCTCAAAACTTTGCAGTACCATTTTAATTCCTTTAATTAACAAACTTAAATGGCTGTTACTTTAATTACCTCCCCCCCATACCTACATTTTGCATTGTCCTCAATGTAAGAGATTTGACAATAAGTACAGTAATTGTAGCAGGCATGAATGAAGTTTTGTTTGATTTAAAATTCAAGATAAGTAATTGGTTACATACCTTGTTCCATTTGTATCTCTTTCTACATATTCCGATTTTTGATTCTGAAAAACTTTTCATTCCCAGATAAACACAGAATATAAAACAAAATAACATTTAACAGATATTAATAAATCAGTGTCTTGTGTAGAACCCAGGCTTCTATGCCTTTGGTGGCTCACAAGCAAGTCAGTTGGTTTCCCATAATAGATACCAATAAATTGGATTGATATTTTGTTTTATTTGTTTTTTTTTTTTTTTTTTTAAATGAACATGAAAACTTCAAAATTCTTTTTTTTTTTCTTTCTAAAAATAAATGCAGAATACGCAACATTAAACACACAAAATCACAGCTTAAGAACATGATTGAAAAGTAGAAACAAATGGAATAAATGTATCAGTCCAAGCAAACTTTTTAGGCATAGTTCTTCTTACTATTAATTCTGTTTTAATGATGTTCTTGTTCCTTTTTAATTTTTAAACATGCAATATATTATAAATTCCAAATACGAGTGTATTACCATTAATTATATGTAATGTAGAAAGGGATCCTTTTTGGTTCCAGGGTAATATAGCAGTTTCTATTTCTACATCTATTTCAATATACTCCTCTTCCCACTTCCATTCATTCATGTCTTCCATAATCCATATTTGAAATTTCAACAGTTCATCCCACCATCTTATCAGACATAAAGTAGGATCATCTTCTTCATTATACCACATTCCAATTTGAATTTCATTAAATTCTGCAGATGGTGGTTTAGCTATTTCACTCGGTATAGGTAAAATTTCTATATAATCATCATAACTATCTATGCTCACTATGTATAAATCAGATCCATATGCTAATGATATCTCCGTGACTAAATAGATATAACCATCAAGTATGACATGTGTTTGGTTAATTAATGATTTCTGTCCTAGATATATTATAATGTTTTCATTCCAAGATCTGTTCAGAAAATTATACACACTTAAGCGTAAATCTTCACCCCAATTTCCTATAGGTCTCCAATAATATAATTTTTCAGGAATTGCAGAATTTTTATCAAAAAATATTAAAGCTGACCCACAATTTTCAGTTGGTGCTTCAAATATATTAGGTCTTCCTATATTCCATTCTTCTCCTATTATAGGATTTCTTATCAAAATATCAGGTAATGATAAACTTGCATACCTTGGTCTCGTCTTGTATATGATTAATCCTTCATCTATCCCCATAATATGACTCATTCCTTCTAATGCATTGGGTGGAATTCCAGTAGTTTCTTCCATAGCCAGATATTCATGGGTATTTGAACTACGATTAAATGACCTCCATATGAATCCATCTCTAATCTTAGTCATTTTTGCAGCTTGTAGTCCCTGAAAATATTTTTCTTCAATACAGTCTTTAATTTCCTTTGATACACAACACAGCCTGCACAGATCTTTAGCTGACAAGTTACTTAGTATTTCCCTTAGTGCATCCAACGGTAATTTCATTTATTCCATTTGTCAATTCAGTTTGAACCTTTCCATTCTATAAATATTTGTTGTCGGATGAAGTTGAATCAGCTGCTTCTCCTTCTAGTTTCTCCAACGCTTTCTCCTTTCTTTTAAAAGTGCTGGTAACTCATAAATAACATTCTGTTTCATATATATACTGCGCATCCATAAAGTTAATAAATCTCGTTGCAAGAACGTGGCTTACAACGTGCATCGTGGTTCCTGTTTTTATGGGTACGTGTACCACTACTAATTTCAAATTTTGGTAACCGCTAAACCGACGAAGTTTTGTTTGTGGTTAAAAGAATAACCGTTCTACTTAATCCACGAACTAACCTCGTTGAGTTACAGATTACTCAACAAAACACAGTCGGTTACTGTTGCTAACTCCACGGACTAACTTCGTTGAGTTACAGATAACTCAACGGGGTGACCTTTTATTATATTACTGACCTCATGGAGTTACGTTTAGCTCAACGGACATACTTCGTTGAGTTAACACTAGCAACTTCTAAGTTTCACTCGTAAGTTTTCTATTCTATTTTTTTTTTTTTTTTTTTTCATTCTGCTAACTGTAATAAAGTTAAATCTATGTCATTAATGCCTCATTTTGATTAAAATACATTTAAATCTGAACATTATATAAAGATTTAACTTGCAGGTCATTTTACGTTATGTAGAATTTACATTTTACCTTATAACATGCAGAAATTTTTAAGCAGTTATCTTGTCATTCAGTAAATTGTAAATCTGTTACATATTCATAAAGTTCCACAAATTACATAATATTCAATAAATTCCATTCATTTCACATCCAAATACGTATGAAAATTGCATCTGAAAAATTATATTCATTAATATGAATCAATTATATTACAAGTACACCATACAATTTCATACAATTTTACACAAGTAGACGAACAATACAATTTAATATCTATGCCTAAATTCATTTACTTCCTTTTGGAGTTTTTCTAATTTTAGGTCTTAGCTACAGTACTCCGTTGAGTTACAGTTAACTCAACGAAATAAGCTCATTGACTAACTCAAGACTTAACGGAGTATGCTCGTTAAGTTAAGCGTAACTCAAAGGACTCCCCGTACAAGCAAATATAATAATAAAAATATTACAGAGAATAGTTTTTCTATTTTTTTACTAGTTTAACCGATACTATGCTTCGGTCAGACCTAAATATATATATATTTTTTTTCTTTCGGTTGGACTGATACTATGTTTCGGTAAAACCAATATTTTTTTTCTGAAAATTAATATACAATTTTTTTGCTAGTTTAACCGATAGTATGCTTCGGTCAGACCTAAATATTTTTTTTATTTTTCTTTCAATTAGACCGATACTATGTTTCAGTAAAACCAATATTTTTTTCTGAAAATTAATATACAATTTTTTTTTTTTTTTTTTAATGTTCCGGTCATGCCGATGGATCCAGTCGGTTGAACCACAACTATTTTTATGTTTTATATATATTTTTAATGTTTTACTCAATTCAATTCAATTCAATTACCCGGCAACGGTGCCATAAAACTTGTTTGGGAATTCCCAACACTATACTAGAAAAACTTGGATTTGTTACTTCTATTTTTTACTTAGTTAATTTATCTTTATGCCTATTCTTTATTTTAGAAGTAAACAAACAACCTTTAATACAATTTAGATATTAATTCCAATTTGTACTTTAACTGCAAGTGCACAGTGTCTATTGTATCAGTGTGCAAGTACAAGTCGATCCCATAGGGAATTACTAACGAATTTAAGAAATGTATGATTGTGAACAATTCAAATTTATATTCAATAAGCACTCCGTTGAGTTACAGTTAACTCAACGGACTAAGTTCATTGAGTTATGGCTAACTCAATGGACTATCCTTGTGGACTTAAGTTAACTCTATGAGCCTGTCTCTTCTTTATAATACTACTATTTACAGAGGAATTCGGCCAACCATTGGGCGATTCCACAGATTGTAAATAACATCAATTAAGCTTTTTAATGCTAGTTAACATTGGATTTATCATTAAGCAATACTAACATTCAGATGATTCAAACAGTCACCATTAAAATCTTTAAGTTTTTTTGTACGAACCAATTTCAGTAAACTGTAAAATTAAAACTAACATAAAACAATCATAAAACTGATACAGACAACATTAATCACGATACAACACAAACAATACAACACTCAAATATAACATACAAACAAAGATAAATTGTTTTTGGTATTTTTGTTTTTGATGAAATGGGTGAAAGGTGAAATGTAAAGTAATCTCACTTGACAGTAAATACTTCCGACACTACTTGCAACGCGATTACACCACTGAAAATTAAACCACTTACAATTCTATCTCCTCTCCCTATAGAATCGCGAGTCCAGAATTGCAAAATGATCTCCTCTTCAGCATATAGGCATCAACCCGAAGCTAAGGCTAAAAGCTTTACGATCTCCTGAAATATGGGTCGGCGCTTGGTGAAATTGGCTTCCCTTCCCGCGACGCGATCACTCCTCACAGTGGTTGTCAAGCACTGTGTTTGGCTCGGAATCGACCTGACATCAGGCAAGTATCCTCACAGACCTCCGATGATTGGTGATTATGGTGGTGATACGATGGTTGGTGTGATACTTCGGAGAATCGCCGATACTGTCTATAGAAAGCTCGGTGATCCTCCTCTATATACACAGCTGTCCATCGATCACACACACTTCTTCTTTTTTTCTTCTTTTCTTTTATATTTCTTCAGTAGTAACTACTTCTACTTGAATGGTCGGTTGGATTTACTTCCTTCAGATCAACGGCGATGATTTCTTTCTCCCTACGTGATTGAATTCCTACGTGATACGTGCAAACGTGGTTTTTCCTTCCAACTGTTTGTTCCTGCAACCGCTACAGTGGCATTTTGGAAAATAACTATAAAATACATGCAATAAAGAAATAAGCCGCTAACCTAATGCGTTACCTTAGTATATATTCATGTAACTCAACGCATATAGTTATGCTAACTAAACGAGTTATAACTTAAGTAAATCTACCAGATCTCGACACGTGTCAGCAGCAGTTTAAACATAAAATAACATTTTGGAGAGTTACAGGTCTAACTATCTGATGCTTATATGCATTTTCGGATAGTTACAGCTAACTCACCGAAAGTTCACTTAAGACATTCATTCTGGTTTCGACACGTGTACATTTGGAAATAATAAAATATTCTCTCTAAACATAACTGTTCGGCAATTTAAACATAACTATCTGAAATGTCAGAAAATTCGGATACTTAAGAATTTCATAGCCTGCAACTTACCGACAGTTCATAAATGTACTAAATTAACATTAATTCCCCAAAATTAACCTGATTCTTCAATTAAAGCATATAACACTGCAATTATAACATAATGGCTTAATTCTCATATGATAAGCTAAATATTATGCAGTTAACCATCATTTAACCGTTAATAATATGCACTTTTTCATTCTAAACACTTATTTATCTTTATGCCTACACTAGAAAAACTTAACGCTAACTAAAAATTATTAAACTAAAAAATTAATAAACGATTCCACAGATTTAGCTTATTCTAAAGATTTTTCAAAGATTAAATAAGTTGGTATTTTTAAACAAAAAGAAGAAATATGCGTTTAATGAACTTGGTCCTCAACAACATTGGGTACCAAGAAAAAGTTTTTCTTAATTTGTGTTGCAGGAGGAAACAACATCAAAATGGATCTTGGACAGTGGAGCGTCAAGTCACATGACCAGACAAAAAAGTCTATTACAAAATTTTACAAATACCATGAAAGGAAATGTAACATTTGGAAACAAAAGCAAAGATAAAATCATAGGTATGGGCAATGTTCAAATAACTCCTACTTGTGTTATTTCGAATGTACTATTTGTAGAAAACCTAGGTTTTAATTTGCTAAGTGTCATAAATGGATAAAGGTATATTTTTAAATCAGGAAAAATATGCAGATGAAATGCTTAAGAAATTTAATTTTAATGATACAAGGATTCGAGGAACTCCTATGAGTACTACTTTAAAGTTAGATATTGATGACATAGGAAAATCTATAGATCAAAGAAAATACAGAAGTATGATTGGTTCTTTACTTTATTTGACTGCTAGTAGACCTGATATTATGTTTGCTGTGTGTGTTTGTGCTAGATTTCAATCTAATCCTAAAGAATCACACTTAATTGCAGTTAAAAGAATATTTAGATATATACAAGGAACTAAAAATTTTGGATTGTATTATTCTAAGGATAGTTCAATAGATCTTATAGGATATACTGATGCGGATTATGCAGGATCTAAATCTGATAGAAAGAGTACCAGTGGCACATGTCAATTATTAGGAAATAATTTGGTGTCATGGTTTAGTAAAAAGCAAAACTGTGTAGCACTTTCTACTACAGAAGCTGAATATGTTGCTGCTGCATTGTGTTGCACTCAGATTTTGTGGATAAGGCAAACTTTAGAAGATTTTGGATTATCTTATGATACAACTGAGATTTATTGTGACAGTTCTACAATAAATCTTTCCAAAAATCCTATATTACATTCAAGAGCAAAGCATATAGAGGTTAGACATCATTTTCTAAGAAATAACGTAATTAAAGGAAAAATTAAATTAGAATTTGTGTCTAGTAAAAATCAATTAGCTGATATATTTACAAAACCTTTAAACGAAAATACATTCTGCAACATTAGATTAAATTTAGGTATTTGTAGGCTATGTGATGTGTAAATTGCTTAAACTCCACATAAAAAGATAAATATTATTGATGATGTTGTTCACCTCATAGATATTATATACTTATTATAAATATCTAAAGTAATATCTAAACTGCTGCTTAAGATACTATGTATTTATTGTAAAATCATAGTAGTATCTTATTGATTTTAAGTAGTTTATCAATTTTAATAGTTTTTACGATTTTAAGTGGAAGTGTAAATGAAAAACATTAAATACTTCTGACATTCTGAAATTTTGATTAAATGTTTTCTTTGAATCAAGGAAAATGCATATGATCATGCATAAATTTGACTTAATTGATTAAACTTGTAGAATAAGTTATATGTAACTCATCTTAAACTGTTAATCAAAAGTATAAGCTTATTGAAACTGATTCATATTCTCAGTACAATCATAGAAGTAAAAATTGTATGAGATTTGTGTTTTATTGCATCTGTATTAATGGAATACATATATACTGTGCTTAAAATGAAAAGTGCTTACAAAGTAAAAATCTTTGAGTTTATTGATCAGTTTGATCACGAGCCTTTTATACTTGAGTAGATAGGTATGTAAGGATTGTTGTCCTGAAAAAGGATTCTTTAAATCTAGCAACCTAAGGTCCTGATCAAATCTAGGATTGTTGATTGAAAGCTCATTACACAGGTACATTAGAAAGCTCTTGTATGATTCAAGCTTTTCAAACTAACTTTTAAAGAAAATTATCAATATTTACTATTTTTGAAAAGAAAAAGTTGTTTCATTAATTATAGATATCTTTGAATCGCATATAGTTTATACCAATATGACTACTGATTTATTGAATCAACATTAGTACTTTTGAAAACATTTATTTGAGATACATTCTTTTATTCTCCTTGAATTAATCGAATTGAGTTCAAAGTTGTGTTTTGATTCATATACAGTAGGAATTGATTCTGGAAATCATTTTTGATGATGTTAGGATAACGGAAGTCTCTAAAAAGAAAATGTAAAAGTATAGTTATAATTAACATCTATTGTCACTACAAGTATATTTTGTATTTTGATTGAATATATTTGAAGTATATTTGTAGGGGGAGGATTAACAATGTCAAAAACAGATTAATATAATTTAGAATACAAATCTTAGTTAATCTGAATTAATGTCCTCCTAAAATCTTGATGAAAAAATTTAAAAAGACAAATAAACTATTTTAGATTCAAAGGACAAAATGTTCAAATAGTTTACAATGTTCTCAAGATACCGTTAAGTTTAGCATGTGTGTTGTTTTCGGAACGTTTCCGTTGGAAGCATCCGAAAATTGTTTTAAGTGTACTAACTAGACGTTATGTTAGATAAGGTAACATGTAAAACTGCCTCTAGACAGCGTTTTACTCGTTAGGTTGGTTAACTCAACGAGTTATACTTGAATATTTCGGGTACCTTGATTGAATAAACTTTATTCAATATTTATTTAATTTCTAAACCCGACTTCTCTTCACGTTGAGTTATACGCCTAAAAACCCTATTTAAACACTTATTATACGGGGACATAGGTTATTTGTAAACTTTGTCAAGAAAATCTTTCCCGCTTGTTGCTGTTACAACCTACGACGATGGTCTCCAAGTTCTACAAAGGTCGTGGCAGAGGAAAAGGCAAAAGCAGAAGAGATGCAAAAGGAAAAGAAATAGAGAATGATGAAGTTCCACGTACTTGGTTCAAGAAAATATTTCGAGTGGAAAAAGGTTAGAAGAACTTTATAAAGATTACTTCTTTTCTCAGGATATATTGGATGAAGTTAGACAAGAACTTCAACATATTGATGCAAGTATTACATACATGGGTATTCAAAGTAAATATGATAGAGAATACAGAATGAAATGTGTTGAGATTGCATTTTTGGAATAGTATGCAAAATATTTGGAAAAAGGTATAGGTTCATCAAAGAGAACTCCTCAAACTCCTATAAACGGTACAAGACTACATGCATTTGAGGAAGAGCATGAATCAGCTATCCCTACTCTTTTATATTCAAAACAAGTAGAATCAGATATTACTGTAGACAAAATAAAAGTTGACAGTCTTCGAAAGGCCGTTGCAATAGAAAGTGCTTTAGAAGAATTAAAGTAGAAAACTTTTATGGAGCAATTTGAAAAGAAAACAGCAATACTTGAAAAGGAGAAACAAAAATGTTATAGAAGAAGGAAAGTCAGAAAAATTATGTCTAAGGAAACAAAGTCTTTTGAAAAAGGAAAATCAGATGAAAATTTATTTCCAAAGGACAATGTATGTCTAGACATTATACCTTATTGTGCATCTGATAAACTCATCAGTTCTGAACACATTGAATATGATGAAGATAATGAGACTTTATTTTCCCTTGCTAGAAAACTTGAGAAGAAATCCAAGTCAAATATGAGCTCAAGTTTTTCTATTAGTACAAGTCCTGATGATGCAGAAATTGACAAATCAGAGCATCAGGCACCTAACATTGAACAAGTTATTACAAATATAATTGACAATGTTGAAGCAGTAACTAGTTCAAAGGTTGAATTGTCTGGAGTAGTAGATATTGAAATTGTTAAGACTCCAGAAGAGCTAAAAGTTAACCAGCCTTCTACGGAATCTATAGAAGCAGAGTTTGAGAATTCATAGCATGAATCAATGGAATTATCTGTTGAACAAAATGAACAATTACAGACAAATACACTAGCTGTAGAATTTGTGGAAAAATTGTACTTTGAACATTCTATAGAGACTGAATAGATGAATGTTGAGCATATTGACAATGTTCCTAACACTGTTGAAGCTGAAGAATCAAGCTTACCTGAGCAGCTTCAAGATAATATTTTGGAAGAGGAACAACATGACATTCATTTTGAAGAAGAGGTTCCTGAAGATGAATTAAACTCTGAATCACGGCTTCAGGTATCACCTTCATTGTGTACAATATTAAAAATTCAAGGTAATGCAATTCATTTTAGATCTAAAGAAGCATTGCAGAAATACAATAATCTGATTACATGTCAAATTCTGCATGCTCGTCCAATAAAATTTAGAAATTTGATGGGAATAAGAGATCTATTTGAGTTTCAAGGCCTCATTAAATTCTTGCTAGTAGGAACGAAATGGAAGCAATACACAGAGCTTATTGCAGCTTTTTATAGTAATCTCGACAAGAATGGAAATTTTTTGAAAACTCAAATAAATGAACAGGAGTTTATATTGTCTCCTGAGTTAATTTTTGAAGTTTTAGGATTAAAGAATGAAGGTGTTGTTGTTACCAATAGATTTGACATAATAAGACAACTAGAATTGAACATTCAGTCTTTATCAAAAATTCTAGATGTATATTCTGAAATGAGATTAATGGAAAATCTGAATGCAGAGGCAAGATTTATTGCAAATATATTGCATGCAAATTTATTTCAGAGAGTTAGACACAATTTGGAAGTTAGCAGAAGCTGTTTATATGCAACTTATGGCCTACTGAATAGAATTCAAATATATTGGTTTGATGTTTTTATGTCTCAACTATAGCATATGAGTTCAAAGTTAGTTTAGGGTGATGCTGTATGTAGAATCCTTGCAAGCCAATTGACTTTATCTGATTGGCCCTCTGAAACTAAAGGCATGAGAGCATTTAGTGTCAAAGATTTGCAAAAATTCCAGGCCATGTATAAACCTCAATGACAACAACAACAACAACAACAACAAAGTTATTCAGTTCAAGCAGAATAGCAAACCCAGCTACCTCCTAACTTAGATGCAGTGCTTAACGACATTAAAAATGATATTAGGCATCTAGGAGATAAAATATGTAATGCTATAAGTGATATACTTAGGAGGGGTCGATAACTATTTTTGTTTGTTTCTGAATACAAAATGTAATGTTTGTATTATTTGTTTGATTTGATTGAACAATACATTTTTTTGTAAATGTCTTCAATTATTATTCTTGTTTACAGAAAGAGTTATTATAATTATATCTCTTATATATATATATAAATTCTCTGTAATTATCTTTTTGATTAATGACAAAAAGGGGGAGAAATATTATAAAAAGATGATTATGATCTTCATTGCATATATATATTATAAAAGGAGATGCTATTTAAATGGTTATTGTAATCTGACAAATGATAATTAGAAAACTGATACTTATATAATTATTGACATTTGAGAGTTTTAGTTCTGAGAGGTAAAATTTACACAAACAATAGAAATAAGCTTAAGTGAACTTAAGTCAACAAACAAGTTTGTTGAATTAAAAGTTAACCCAACGAAGGTGCTTTGTTGAGTTAAACATATTTCATAATTGATTTAATATGGTTTTGTCATCATCAAAAAGGGGGAGATAGTTGAGTATTTTTGTTTTGATGAAGTGTGCTGAATGAAAATAATCATATTTCCTCAATTACTATTGCTTGTGAAAAGAAATGAAAATCATCAATTAATATAGAAAAAGCTTACTGATATAAATACTTGTCAGTATTGGATCTGAAGTTAATAACTAGTCGTTTCGTTGCATTAATTTCTCATTTAGCTAAATGTTAAGTTAACGTGTGCTTTTATTGAAAAGCATGGTATGTTTTAATGTTATATCTTCTGTATCATGAATAGTGCACGTTTAGACAACTCGTTAACTTAGAGTTTTGTTTGTATAGAGGTCACGTGAGAACTCGTTAAGTTAGAGGCTTAAACGTTAAAATAGGTCACGTGATAACTCGTTAAGTTAGTGAGTAAAAGAAGAGATGAACTCGTTAAGTTAGTGTTATACACGTGGTGAAATTATAAGTTACGAATGTTGTATTGTATCACGTAAGGTGCACATGTTTAACTCGTTAAGTTAACATAACTAAACGCGTTGAGTTGCTATATTGAACACTAAGGCAATGCGTTAGGTTAGCGTTATAAACTTAAGTTGTTATTTTTGCACGTGGTAAAATTCTTAATATAAAATCATTTGTTTTTTTTTACTGGTTCGTTGAGTTATCATAACACAACGGAAATGGTACGTTGAGTTATCATAACACAATGGAGATGGTTCGTTGAGATAGCATAACACCACGGACTTAGTTCGTTGAGTTAGCTACAGTACTTGTCACATGAAATGGCACATGAGGAACTCGTTAAGTTATATATATACTTGTGTTACTCGTTTAGTTAACATTAAAGTAACGACTTCTTATTACACTAATGAAAAACTTTTAGACGAGAAAGTTTATTTTACATGAAATTTTTCAGAGATCCAAGACTGATGATTAAAGAAAATTCGAAATATAAACGTGGGTTAGAACGTGTGTGTTTCGATGAAGGAAAAAGAAAAGACGTGGAGAAGTGGAAAACTGGTAGTGGTTAAACGTGAAGGATATGCATGAAATGAAGATACATTATAAAAGGCATAGAATTCTCGTTGATCAATTCATCCTTGCACATAAAACGAAAAGTCTTTTCAAGGATCAAACCATCCCTGCACACCAAAAGAAAAATCTTTTTCAGGGATCAAAAACACCTCTTCGGGAAAAATCTCTCAAGTGGAAGAAAGTTCAGTGAAGCATAAAAAGGTAAGATTTTCGTCACTGAAGATTTGAAATATCAAAAGAAAGCAAATTCGGTGAAGCATGAAAAGACAAGATATTCGTCACTGAAGAATTGCTGAAGAAGAAAAAGAAGAAGAAGAAAGATCTCAAACAGGGAGAAAAGTTTTAAATTCTGTAAATTAGTTTTCTCTGTTTGTAGTTATGAAATTATTTAGATGATACATGGTATTGAGTTATAATTGCAACTACAATTTCTGAGGAGAATTGAATTATATATTGTAATTGAAACCTTAAATAAAAATGATTTTATGAAAGCAATGTCTCGACTTGTTTTTGAGTTTTAAAGTTTCAATTATATTTTAGAAAATATTAAAAATACACAATTCAGCCCCCTCTTGTGCAGCCATACGATCCTACAATCTTAACTTAAACAATCAGAGTACCATGAAATGAGAAACATTTAATATCCGTTGTGTCGTGCTCTTTTTTTAAGAGAGTTGTAATCGTTGCAAATGAGTTGAAATAATTGGATCTTTATTTACAAACTTTAAATAATCCAATTCAACTAGTTTCTATTGTGAATAACCAAAGTTTTCGATCTTTCAGTAATGACAAATTTAAAAATTTAGGTGCGAGTATACCAACACAAAAGAACTGTATCTCATCAGAACTCCAAAGTTAAATGTGTTTGGGCAAGAGTAGTACTAAGATGGGTGACCTCTTGGCAAGTCCTTGTGTTGCACATCCTTTTGCATCATGGTAGGATGGTCTTTTTGTAAATCAAACTGTCACTAA
Organism: Cymodocea nodosa; assembly: GCA_036874045.1. Lineage (NCBI taxonomy): Eukaryota > Viridiplantae > Streptophyta > Magnoliopsida > Alismatales > Cymodoceaceae > Cymodocea > Cymodocea nodosa. Next base: position 10,808,942 of record CM072335.1, read on the forward strand.
GAGACGACCCTATTATTTATAACGATTTCCAAAATTAATGTCATATATTGAATGTCATCATAATCAAAATGTGCCATTATAACGGTGGTTGATATCGAAAGGGTTGTATTCTCTTACTAAAATTTTGTAATATCTTAACTTACAACAATTAGAGTACTATGAAATGAGAAACGTTTAATATCTGTTGTGTTGTGCTATTTTTTAAGAGAGTTGTAATCATTGCAAATGAGTTGAAATAATTGGATCTTTATTTACAAACTTTAAATAATCCAATTCAACTAGTTTCTACTGTGAATTACCAAAGTTTTCGATCTTTCAGTAATGACAAATTCAAAAATGTGGGTGCGAGCATACCAATACAAAAGTATTGGATCTCATCAGAAATCCAAAGTTAAATGTGTTTGGGCGAGAGTAGTACTAAGGTGGGTGACCTCTTGGGAAGTCCTTGTGTTGCTCTCCTTTTTACATCATGGTAGGATGGTCTTTTTGTAAATCAAACTGTCACTAAGAGACGACCCTATTATTGATAACGGTTTCCAAAATTAATGTCATATATTGAATGACATCATGATCAAAATGTGCCATTCTAACGGTGTTTGATATCGAAAGGGTTGTATTCTCTTACCAAAATTTTGTAGCATCTTAACTTACAACAATCAGTGTACCACGAAATGAGAAACGTTTAATATCAGTGATGTCGTGCTGTTTTTTTAAAAGAGTTGTAATCATTGCAAATGAGTTGAAATAATTGCATCTTTATTTACAAACTTTAAATAATCCAATTCAACAAGTTTCTAGTGTGAATTACCTTAGTTTTCGACCTTTTAGTAATGACAAATTTAAGAATGTGGGTGCGATCATACCAACACGAAAACACTTCATCCCAGTAGAACTCCAAAGTTAAATGTGTTTGGGCGAGAGTAGAACTAAGATGGCTGAGCTCTTGGGAAGTCCTTGTGTTGCACTCCTTTTTGCATCATGGTAGGATGGTCGTTTTGTTAATCAAACTGTCACTAAGAGTCGACCCTGTTATTGATAACGGTTTCCAAAATTAATGTCATATACTGAATGACTTCAAGATCAAAATGTGCCATTCTAACGGTGTTCGATATCGAAGTGGTTGTATTTTCTTACTAAAATTTTGTAACATCTTAACTTACAACAATCAGAATACCATGAAATGAGAAACCTTTAATATCCATTGTGTCGTGCTGTTTTTTCAAAGACAGTTGTAATCATTGCAAATGAGTTGAAATAATAGAATCCTTATTTAGAAACTTTAAATAATCCAATTCAACTAGTTTCTAGTGTGAATTACCATAGTTTTCGATCATTCAGTAATGACAAATTTACGAATGTGGGTGCGATCATATCAACACAAAAGCACTAGATTCCATCAGAACTCCAAAGTAAAATTTGTTTGGGCGAGAGTAGTACTAAGATGGGTGACCTCTTGGCAAGTCGTTGTGTTGCACTCCTTTTTGCATCATGGTAGGATGGTCTTTTTGTAAATCAAACTGTCACTAAGAGACGACCCTATTATTGATAATGGTTTCCAAAATTAATGTCATATATTGAATGACATCATGATCAAAATGTGCCATTGTAATAGTGTTTGATATCAATAGGGTTGTATTCTCTTACCAAAATTTCGTAACATCTTAACTTACAACAATCAGCGTATCATGAAAAGAGAAACGTTTAATATCTATGGTGTCGTGCTGTTTTTTCAAAGACATTTGTAATCATTGCAAATGAGTTGAAATAATTGAATCCTTATTTACAAACATTAAATAATCCAATTCAACTAGTTTCTAGTGTGAATTATTATAGTTTTCGATCTTTCTATAATGACAAATTTAAAAATGTGGGTGCGCCCATTCAAACACAAAAGCGCTAGATCTCATCAGAACTCCAAATTAAATGTGTTTGGGCGAGAGTAGTACTAAGATGGGTGACCTCTTGGGAAGTCCTTGTGTTGCACTCCTTTTTGCATCATGGTAGGATGGTCTTTTTGTAAATCAAATTGTCGCAAAGAGATGATCCTATTATTGATAATGGTTTCCAAAATTAATGTCATATATTGAATGACATCATGATCAAAATGTGCCAGTATAATGGTGGTTGATATCGAAATGGTTGTATTCTCTTACTAAAATTTTGTAACATCTTAACTTGCAACAATCAGAGTACCATGAAATGAGAAACGTTTAATATCCGTTGTGTTGTGTTGTTTTTTTAAGAGAGTTGTAATGATTGCAAATAAGTTGAAATAGTTGGATCTTTATTTACAAAATTAAATAATCCAATTCAACTAGTTTCTATTGTATTTACCAATGTTTTCGATCTTTCAGTAATGACAAATTTAAAATTGTGGGTACGATCATACCAATACAAAAGCATTGGATCTCATCAGAACTTCAAAGTTAAATGTGTTTGAGAGATAGTAGTATTAAGATAGGTGACCTCTTGGGAAGTTCTTGTGTTGCACTCCTTTTTGCAACATGGTAGGATGGTCTTTCTTTAAATCAAACTGTAACTAAGAGACGACCCTATTATTGATAACGGTTTCCAAAATTAATGTCATATATTGAATGACATCATGATCATAATGTGTCATTCCAACAATGTTTGATATCGAAAGGGTTGTATTCTATTACCAAAATTTTGTAACATCTTAACTTACAACAATCAGCGTACCATGAAATTAGAAACGCTTAATATCACTAGTGTCGGGCTGTTTTTTTAAGAGAGTTCTAATCATTGCAAATGACTTGAAATAATTGCATCTTTATTTAAAAACTTTAAATAATCCAATTCAACTAGTTTCTAGTGTGAATTACCATAGTTTTCGTTCTTTCAGTACTAAAAAATTTAAGAATGTGGGTGCGATCATACCAACACAAAAGTACTAGATCCCATCAGAACTCCAATGTTAAATGTGTTTAGGCGAGAGTAGTACTAAGATAGGTGACCTCTTGGGAAGTCCTTGTGTTGCACTCCTTGCTTCAGGGTAGGATGGTGTTTTAGTAAATCAAACTGTCACTAAGAGACGTCCCTATTATTGATAACAGTTTCCAAAATTAATGTCATATATTGAATTACATCATGATCAAATGAGAAACGTTTAATATCAGATGTGTCATGATATTTTTTAAAGAGAGTTGTAATCATTGCAAATGAGTTTAAATAATTGGATCTTTATTTACAAACTTGAAATAATCCAATTCAACTAGTTTCTAGTGTCAATTACCATAGTTTTCGATCTTTCAATAATGACAAATTTAAAAATGTGGGTGCGATCATACCAACACAAAAGCATTGGATCCCATCAGAAATCCAAAGTTAAATGTGTTTGGGTGAGAGAAGTACTAAGATGGGTGACCTCTTGGTAAGTCCTTGTGTTGGACTCCTTTTTCCATCATGGTAGGATGGTGTTTTTGTAAATCAAATAGTCACGAAGAGATGACCCTATTATTGATAATAGTTTCCAAAATTATTGTCATATATTGAATGACATCATTTTCAAAATGTACCATTATAACGGTATTTGATATCGAAAGGGTTGTCTTCTCTTACTAAAATTTTGTAACATCTTAACTTACAACAATCAGAGTACCATGAAATGAGAAATGTTTAATATCAGATGTGTCGTGGTGTCTTTTAAAGAGAGTTGTAATCATTCCAAATGAGTTGAAATAATTGGATATTTATTTACAAACTTTAAATAATCCAATTCAACTAATTTCTAGTGTGAATTAATGTAGTTTTCTATCTTTTAGTAATGACAAATTTAAAAATGTGGGTGCGATCATACAATCATAAAAGCATTGGATCTCATGAGAACTCCAAAGTCAAATGTGTTTGGGCGAGAGTTGTACTAAGATGGGTGACCTCTTGGGAAGTCGTTGTGTTGCAATCCTTTTTATATCATGGTAGGATGGTCTTTTTGTAAATCAAACTGTCACTAACAGATGACCCTATTATTGATAACGGTTTCCAAAATTAATGTCATATATTGAATGAAATCTTGATCAAAATGTGCCATTGTAACGGTGTTTGATATCGAAAGGGCTGTATTCTATTACTAAAATTTTGTATCTTAACTTACAACAATTAGAGTACCACGAAATGAGAAACATTTAATATTAGATGTGTCGTGCTATTTAATATCAGATCTTTCATAAGTTAAATGTGTTTGGGTGATTGTAGTACTAAGATGGGTGTCCTCTTCGGAAGTCCTTGTGTTGCACTTCTTTTTCCATCATCGTAGGATGGTCTTTTTGTAAATCAAACTGTCACTAAGAGACGACCCTATTATTGATAACGGTTTTGAAAATTAATGTCATATATTGAATGGCATCATGATCAAAATGAGCCATTATAATGGTGTTTGATATCGAAAGGGTTGTATTCTCTTACTAAAATTTTGTAACATCTTAACTTACAATAATCAGAGTACCATGAAATGAGAAACGTTTAATATCCGTTGTACCATGCTCTTTTTATAAATGTGTTGTAATCATTGCAAATGAGTTGAAATAATTAGATCTTTATTTACAAACTTTAAATAATCCAATTCAACTAGTTTTTAGTGTGAATTACCATAGTTTTCGATCTTTCAGTAGTGACAAATTCAAAATTGAGGGTGGGATCATACTAACTCAAAAGCACTGGATCTCATCAGAACTACAAAGTTCATTGTGTTTGGGCGAGAGTAGTGCTAAGATGGGTGACCTTATGGAAAGTTCTTGTGTTGCACTCATTTTTGCATTATGGTGGGATGGTCTTTTTGTAAATCAAACTGTCACTAAGAGACGACCCTATTGGTTATAACGATTTCCAAAATTAATGTCATATATTGAATGACATCATGATCAAAATGTGCCATTATAACGGTGTTTGATATCGAACGGGTTGTATTCTCTTACTAAAATTTTGTAACATCTTAACTTACAACAATCAGAGTACCAAGAAATGAGAAACGTTTAATATGAGATGTGTCGTACTGTTTTTTAAAGAGAGTTGTAATCATTGCAAATGAGTTGAAATAATTGGATCTTTTTTTACAGACTTTAAATAATCCAATTCAACTAGTTTCTAGTGTGAAATACCATAGTATTCGATCTTTCAGTAATGACAAATTTAAAAACGTGGGTGCGTTCATACCAACACAAAAGCACTGGATCCCATCAAAACTCGAAAGTTGAATGTGTTTGGGCTAGAGTAGTACTAAGATGGGTGACCTCTTGGGAAGTCCATGTGTTGCACTCCTTCTTGCATCATGGTAGGATGGTCTTTTTGTAAATAAAAATGTCACTAAAAAATGATCCTATTATTGTTAACGGTTTCCAAAATTAATGTCATATATTGAATGACATCATGATCAAAATGTGCCATTATAAAGGTGTTTGATATCAAAAGGGTTGTATTCTCTTACAAAAATTTTGTATCATCTTAACGTACAACAATCAGAGTACCATGAAATGAGAAACGTTTAATATCTGTTGTGTCATGCTGTTTTTTTAAGAGAGTTGTAATCATTGCAAATGAGTTGAAATAATTGGATCTTTATTTACAAACTTTAAATAATCCAATTCAACTAGTTTCTAGTGTGAGTTACCATAGTTTTCAATCTTTCAGTGTAGGATCGTATGGCTACAGAAGAGGGGGGTGAATTGTGTATTTTTAATATTTTCTGAAGTATAATTGAAACTTTAAAAAACAAAAACAAGTCAAGACATTGTTTTCATAAAATCATTTTTAATCAAGGTTTTAATTACAATATACAATTCAATTCTCCTTAGAAATTGTAGATGCAATTATATTTAGATACCATGTTTCATCTATACAATTTCATATCTACAAATAGAGAAAACTAATTTGCAGAATTTAAAACATTTCTCCCTGTTTGCGATGTTTCTTCTTCTTCTTCTTCTTTTTTCTTCAGCAATTCTTCAGTGACGTATATCTTTTCTTTTGATGCTTCACCAAATTGTTTTCTTTTGATACTTCAAATCTTCAGTGACGAAAATCTTACCTTTTTATGCTTCATTGAATTTTCTTCCACTTGAGAGATTTTGCCCCAAGAGGTGTGTTTGATCCCTGAAAATGATTTTTCTTTTGGTGTGTAGGGATGGTTTGATCCTTGAAAGGATTTTTCATTTTATGTGCAAGGATAATTTGATCAACGAGAATTCTATGCCTTTTATACTGTATCTTCATTTCATGCATATCCTTCACGTTTAACCACTACCAGTTTTCCACTTCTCCACGTCTTTTCTTTTTCCTCCATCGAAACACACACGTTCTAACCCACGTTTATATTTCGAATTTTCTTTAATCATCAGTCCTGGATCTCTGAAAAATTTCCTGTAAAATAAACTTTCTCGTCCAAAAATTTTTCATCAATGTAATAAGAAGTCGTTACTTTAATGTTGACTAAACGAGTAACACAAGTATATATATATAACTTATCGTTTCTAACTTAATGAGTTCACCATGTGCAATTTCACGTGACAAGTACAGTAGCTAACTCAATGAACTAAGTCTGTGGTGTTATGTTAACTCAACGAACCAGCTTAACCTTTCTTTCGAAAGGTTAAACGATAACTCACCGAAAACACTTTAAGTTTCAAATAGTTACGGATGTAAGTCACCAAAAAACTCTTTATATTATAAAACTAGTGAGACACGTGTCAAGACCTGAAAACATGACTTAAGTTACCTTTCGGATAGCTACGACTATAAGTCTCCAAAAAACTTTAACTCACCGATTCAGTAATAAGCAAATGTTTTTATAATAAGAATTTTACCACGTGCAAAAATAACAACTTAAGTTTATAACGCTAACCTAACGCGTTGCCTTAGTATTCAATATAGCAACTCAACGCGTTTAGTTATGTTAACTTAACGAGTTAAACATGTGCACCTCACGTGATACAATACAACATTCGTAACTTATAATTTCACCACGTGTATAACACTAACTTAACGAGTTCGTCTCTTCTTTTACTCACTAACTTAACGAGTTATCATGTGACATATTTTAACCTTTAAGCCTCTAACTTAACGAGTTCTCACGTGACCTCTATACAAACAGAACTCTAAGTTAACGAGTTGTCTAAACGTGCACTGTTCATGATACAGAAGATATAACATTAAAACATATCATGCTTTTCAATAAAAACACACGTTAACTTAATGTTTAGCTAAATGAGAAATTAATGCAACGAAACGACTAGTTATTAACTTCAGATCCAATACAGACAAGTATTTATATCAGTAAGCTTTTTCTGTATTAATTGATGATTTTAATTTCTTTTCACAAGCAATAGTAATTGAGCAAATATGATTATTTTCATTCAGCACACATCATCAAAACAAAAATACTCAACAATCTCCCCCTTTTTGATGATGACAAAACCATATTAAATTAATTATGAAATATGTTTAACTCAGCAAAGCACCTTCGTTGGGTTAACTTTTAATTCAACAAACTTGTTTGTTGACTTAAGTTCACTTAAGCTTATTTCTATTGTTTGTGTAAATTTTACCTCTCAGAACTAAAACTCTCAGATGCCAACAATTATATAAGTATCAGTTTTCTAATTATCATCTATCAGATTACAATAACCATTTAAATAGCATCTCCTTTTATAATATATATATGCAATTAAGATCATAATCATCTTTTTATAATATTTCTCCCCCTTTTTGTCATTAATCAAAAAGATAATTACAGAGAATATATATATATATATAAGAGAATTACAAGAACGATTTCTGTAAACAAGAATAATAATTGAACACATTTACAGAAAAATGTATTGTTTATCAAATCAAACAAGTAATGCATACCTTACATTTTGTATTCAGATACAAACAAAAATAGTTATCAACCCCTCCTAAGTATATCACTTATAGCATTACATATTTTATCTCCTAGATGCCTAATATCATTTTTGATGTCGTTAAGCACTACATCTAAGTTAGGAGGTAGCTGGGTTTGCTGTTTTGCTTGAACTGAATAACTTTGTTGTTGTTGTTGTATATGGTCTGTATCAGGTTGTTGTTGTTGTTGTCGTTGAGGTTTATGCATGGCCTAGAATTTTTGCAAATCTTTGACACTAAATGCTCTCATGCCTTTAGTTTTAGAGGGCCAGTCAGATAAAGTCAATTGGCTTGCAAGGATTCTACATACAGCATCACCATAAAATAACTTTGAACTCATATGCTGTAGTTGAGACATAAAAACATCAAACCAATTTATTTGAATTCTATTTAGTAGGCCATAAGTTGCATATAAATAGCTTTTGCTGACTTCCAAATTGTGTCCTACTCTCTGAAATAAATTTGCATGCAATATATTTGCAATAAATCTTGCCTCTGCATTCAGATTTTCCATTAATCTCATTACAGAATATACATCTGGAATTTTTGATAAAGACTGAATGTTCCATTCTAGTTGTCTTATTATGTCAAATTTGTTGGTAACAATAACACCTTCATTCTTTAATCCTAAATCTTCAAAAATTAACTCAAGAGACAATATAAACTCTTGTTCATTTATTTGAGTTTTTAGAAAATTTCCATTCTTGTCTAGATTGCTATAAAAAGCTACAATAAGCTTTATGTATTGCTTCCATTTCGTTCCTATTGGCAAGAATTTAATGAGGCCTTGAAACTCAAACAGATCTCTTATTTCCATCAAATTTCTGAATTTTATTGGACGAGCATGTAGAATCTGACATGCAATCAGATTATTGTATTTCTACAATGCTTCTTCAGATCTAAAATGAATTGCATTACCTTGAATTTTTAATATTGTACACAAAGAAGGTGATACCTGAAGCCGTGATTCAGAGTTTAATTCATCTTTAGGAACCTCTTCTTCAAAATGAATGTCATGTTGTTCCTCTTCCAAAATATTATCTTGAAGCTGCTCAGGTAAGCTTGATTCTTTAGCTTCAATAGCGTTAGGAACATTGTCAATATGCTCAACATTCATCTGTTCAGTCTCTATAGAATGTTCAGAGTACAATTTTTTCACAAATTCTACAACCGGTGTATCTGTCTGTAATTGTTCATTTTGTTCAATAGATAATTCCATTGATTCATGCTGTGAATTCTCAAACTCTACTTCTATAGATTCCGTAGAAGGCTGGTTAACTTTTAGCTCTTCTAGAGTCTTAACAATTTCAATATCTGCTATTCCAGACAATTCAGCCTTTGAACTAGTTACTGCTTCAACATTGCTAATTATATTTGCAATAACTTGTTCAATGTTAGGTGCCTGATGCTTTGATTTGTCAATTTTTGCATCATCAGGACTTGTACTAATAGAAAAACTTGAGCTCATATTTGACTTGGATTTCTTCTCAAGTTTTCTAGCAAGGGAAAATAAAGTCTCATTATCTTCATCAGTTTTAGTGTGTTTGGAACTGATGAGTTTATCAGAAGCACAATAAGGTACAATGTCTAGACATACATTGTCCTTTGGAAATAAATTTTCATCTGATTTTCCTTTTTCAATAGACTTTGTTTCCTTAGACATAATTTTTCTGACTTTCCTTCTATAACATTTTTGTTTCTCCTTTTCAAGTATTGCTGTTTTCTTTTCAAATTGCTCCATTAAAGTTTTCTACTTTAATTCTTCTAAGGCACTTTCTATTGCAACGACCTTTCGAAGACTGTCAACTTTTGTTTTGTCTACAGCAATATCTGATCCTACTTGTTTTGAATATAAAGGAGTAGGGATAGCTGATTTATGCTCTTCCTCAAATGCATGTAGTCTAGTATCGTCTATAGGAGTTTGAGGAGTTCTATTTGATGAACTTACACCTTTTTCCAAATATTTTGCATACTGTTCCAAAAATGCAATCTCAGCACATTTCATTTTGTATTCTCTATCAAATTTACTACGAATACCCATGTATGTAATATTTGCATCAGTATGTTGAAGTTCTTGTCTAACTTCATCTAATATACTGTTCAAACTTTAATTTTGCCCATTTTTAATGAATTTTATAAGTAATTTTGCATGATATTATATATCTTTGGTGGATAAATGATATTAATTATGGGTAATATAAGTCTTGAAATATAGTGCAATATAGAAATTTAATTAACAAGTGCATCCCCCATTGGATATAATTTTACATGGAACACATTGATTTATTTTGCATGTCTTTTGTTGGCTAACGTCTCTTGGAGTTCAACTTCCATTAATTGTAGGTAACATATATATGGGAGGAGCTTAATGCAAAAGACCAAAGAAGATGTAAAGAATCAAAAGTTGGTGGACTAAACTTTAAAGAAGAGGACATGCCAACACCTTATTGGCCCTCCTAGATCTATGGCATCTTATTGGCTTGGTGATAAAACCAAGGTGCCACATCAAAGAGAGAGAAGACAAAACAACATAAATACAAGGGGAGAGGAATTTCGGCCAACACCTTGGTGCTTCCAACGAGAGAAAGAAGGAGGAGAAGATGCTTGGAGGTGAGGCTTGTGCTTCCAAAGAGAGACCATCCATTCATGCTATTCACCATTCCAAGGGCTAAGGAGAAGACGTCCAAGCTTGGAGGTGGATTTGCTGCCAAGTTCCATTGAATTCAAAGCTCTAGAGATGAAGATAAGAAGCTCCTAAGGTAGTGACAACTCTTAGAGTTTATTATTTTCTTGTATAGAAGGAAGAATTGATGAGAAATGGTGGTGAACATCTCAATTATATGTCTTCTTAGCTAGATAGAGTTCAATGAATGTATATGAATGTTTAATTCTTCTTTTCAACTTCTAATTTGCATCCTCTATTCACGTGTATTGTTGGGGCTGTTGGTGAGGCTTTCACACGAGTGAATGACACTCATCAATGGTGGCTTGGCGCATTTGAGAAGAAGGTGTGAATTGAAAGAAGAAGAAAATAAGTGTTGATGTTCATTTGAATGAAGAACCTATCACTTATATCTAGTTGTTAATTTTAATTTCAGTAGTTAATTGAGTTTGTTATATCTTATATTGATCACATTTTGTCCTAATCAATCTCCAAAAAGAATTTCTAATGCAAGTAGTATAGTATAGTTTAGCTAGATTAGCAAATAGCATAGTTGCATGCATTTAGTATAAATTAGAATAGAGTAGTATAGTCTATTGAACCTTGTTGTTTTATTTTTCTTTCCTTAATATTGATGCATTGATATCACTTCTGAAATCACGTGGAACTTGTGTGCATGTTATAATTGAATGAGTTGATAGATTTACAAGTAAAGAAATTGATTCACATCACCATTTTCCACTACAAATTGCCTTGAAATTACATGATTTGTGAGCTTGTGTTAACTTTGATTATTCTACATTCACATGTCATTAATTTACTGAAGTATACCTAAGAGCTTGAAGAACAAGTTGAGTAATAGTTGATCAAGTCATAAACACAATCCTTGTGGAAGAATGACCTGTATTTGCCATGTACACCAAAAGAACTATGCACTTGTAGTAAAGCTTGAGCTAAAAATATAGCTCAACATATACCCTGAGGAAAGAAGTAATCTCTATAAAGTTCTGCTAACCTTTTGTCCACTTGAAATATTTTCTTGAACCAAGTACGTGGAACTTCATCATTCTCTATTTCTTTTCCTTTTGCATCTCTTCTGCTTTTGCCTTTTCCTTTGCCACGACCTTTGTAGAATTTGGAGACCATCGTCGCAGGTTGTAACAGCAACAAGTGGGAAAGATTTCTTGACAAAGTTTACAAATAACCTAAGTGCTCGTGTAATAAGTGTTTAAATAGGGTTCTTAGGCGTATAACGAAACGTGAAGAGAAGTCAGGTTTAAAAATTAAATAAATATTGAATAAAGTTTATTCAATCAAGGTATCCGAAATATTCAAGTATAACTCGTTGAGTTAACTAACCTAACGAGTAAAATGCTGTCTAGAGGTAGTTTTACACGTTACCTTATCTAACATAATGTCTAGTTAGTACACTTAAAATAATTTTCGAATGCTTCCAACTGAAACGTTCTGAAAACAACATACAAGCTAAACTTAACATTATCTTGAGAACATTGTAAACTATTTGATCATTTTGTCCTTTGAATCTAAAATAGTTAATTTGTCTTTGTAAATTATTTCATCAAGATTTTAAGAGAACAGTAATTCAGATTAACTAAGATTTGTATTTTAAATTATATTAATCTGTTTTCGACAATGTTAATCCTCCCCCTACAAATATACTTCAAACATATTCAATCAAAATACAAAATATACTTGTAGTGACAATAGATGTTAAGTATAACTATACTTTTAAATTTTCTTTTCAGAAACTTCCATTATCCTGACATCATCAAAAATAATTTCCAGAATCAATTCCTATTGTATATGAATCAAAACACAACTTTGAACTCAATTCGATTAATTCAAGGAGAATAAAAGAATGTATCTCAAATAAACGTTTTCAAAAGTACTAATGTTGATTCAATAAATCAGTAGTCATATTGGTATAAACTATATGTGATTCAAAGATATCTGTAATTAATGAAACAACTTTTTCTTTTCAAAACAGTAAATATTGATAATTTTCTTTAAAAGTTAGTTTGAAAAGCTTGAATCATACAAGAGCTTTCTAATGTACCCGTGTAATGAGCTTTCAGTCAACAATCCCAGATCTGATCAGGACCTTAGGTTGCTAGATTTAAAGAATCCTTTTTCAGGACAACAATCCTTACATACCTATCTACTCAAGTACAAAAGGCTCATGATCAAACTAATCAATAAACTTTCAAAGATTTTCACTTTGTAAGCACTTTTCATTTTAAGCATAGTATATATGTATTCCATTAATACAGATTCAATAAAACACAAATCTCATATAATTTTTACTTCTATGATTGTACTGAGAATATGAATCAGTTTCAATAAGCTTATACTTTTGATTAACAGTTTAAGATGAGTTACATATAACTTATTCTACAAGTTTAATCAATTAAGTCAAATTTATGCATGATCATATGCATTTTCCTTGATTCAAAGAAAAGCATTTAATCAAGATTTCAGAATGTCAGAAGTATTTAATGTTTTTCATTTACACTTCCACTTAAAATTGTAAAAACCATTAAAATTGATAAACTACTTTAAAATCAATAAGATACTACTATGATTTTACAATAAATACATAGTATCTTAAGTAGTAGTTTAGATATTACTTTAGATATTTATAATAAGTATATAATATCTATGAGGTGAACAACATCATCAATAATATTTATCTTTTTATGTGGAGTTTAAGCATTTTACACATCACATAGCCTACAAATACCCAAATTTAATTTAATGTTGCAGAATGTATTTTCATCTAGAGGTTTTGTAAATATATCAGCTAATTGATTTTTACTAGACACAAATTCTAATTTAATTTTTCCTTTAATTACGTTATCTCTTAGAAAATGATGTCTAACCTCTATATGTTTTGCTCTTGAATGTAATACAGGATTTTTAGAAAGATTTATTGCAGAACTACTGTCACAATAAATCTCAGTTGTATCATAAGATAATCCAAAATCTTATAAAGTTTGCCTTATCCACATAATCTGAGTGCAACACAGTGCAGCAGCAACATATTAAGCTTCTGTAGTAGAAAGTGCTACACAGTTTTGCCTTTTAATAAACCATGACACCAATTTATTTCCCAATAATTGACATGTGCCACTAGTACTCTTTCTATCAGATTTAGATCCCGCATAATCAGCATCAGTATATCCTATAAGATCTATTGAACTATCCTTAGAATAACACAGTCCAAAATTTTTAGTTCCTTGTATATATCTAAATATTCTTTTAACTGCAATTAAGTGTGATTCCTTAGGATTAGATTGAAATCTAGCACAAACACACACAACATAATATCAGGTCTACTAGCAGTCAAATAAAGTAAAAAACCAATCATACTTCTGTATTTTCTTTGATCTATAGATTTTCCTATGTCATCAATATCTAACTTTAATGTAGTACTCATACGAGTTCCTCGAATCCTTGTATCATTAAAATTAAATTTCTTAAGCATTTCATCTGCATATTTTTCCTGATTTAAAAATATACCTTGATCCTTTATGACACTCAGCAAATTAAATCCTAGGTTTTCTACATATTGTACATTCGAAATAACACAAGTAGGAGTTATTTGAACATTGCCCATACCTATGATTTTATCTTTGCTTTTGTTTCCAAATGTTACACTTCCTTTCATGGTATTTGTAAAATTTTGTAAAAGATTTTTTTTGTCCGGTCATGTGACTTGACGCTCTACTGTCCAAGATCCATTTTGATGTTGTTTCTTCCTGCAACACAAATTAAGAAAAACTTTTTCTTGGTACCCAATGTTGTTGAGGACCAAGTTCATTAAACGCATATTTCTTCTTTTTGTTTAAAAATAGTTTAACATTATCATTTATATTCTTATTAGTTGTAAGTACTATTGATTTATCATTAGCTTCATACTCACATATAGCATTATTGCTTTTACAATCATTCTTTTTGTTTTCAGATGTAGTATAATCAAGACTAAATAGATTTTTATTAGATGTTAATTTATTTTGGTCATGCTCATACATTTCAGTAAGTTTATACCAAGATTTTGTACTTGTATTAACACTTTCCGTACATACAAAAATTTTTTCCACACAACAAATTTTAGTTTTATCACATGCAGAATGAGTAAATGGTCTAATACCAGTGTATTGAATTACATGCTCAGGTTTCTGAATTTTTAGTTTACTACAATTGTCTAAAATTTTAGAAACATTAGAAACTGAATTTCCAGAACAAGAAACAAGATTTTTAGAAACATTTATAGTCATGTTAGAAGTACAATTTGACAAATCACATTGATTTATATTATTACTATATGATTCATCCCTTGAAGTACCTACTTCTACATATTTATTACCTTGTTTCATAATAAAAGGAATTTTAGTCTTAGATTTACTTGAACTGCAACTAATAAATCCTTTATTGGCTTGAGATTCAGGATATTCAGGATAATCAAATCCTAAGCCAAATTTATAAGACACCGCAGGGGTACTAGTTAGTTTGTCCAACTTAGTTTGACTTAAATTCCATTTCTTAATGGTAGAATTTAAATCTTGCTCTCTCAGTTTTAATTTATCTATCTCTAATTCAATTTCATTTATATTGTTTCTCAACATTTCATTTTCAGATTCTATCTTTAATTTTTCAGCATTTATATTATGTATTTGTTCATGCAAGATACATTAATTAAATCTAAATTTTTGCAAATCTCCAACATGATTTTCATTATCACATTTAAACTTTTCTAAAGTAGTAGACAGGAAACAATTTTCTTCTTCCATAATGGATGAAGATTTTCTAATATTCTTATTTTCCAGTTTACATACTTTAAGTTTTTGTAATAATGCATGATAAGCACATAATAATTTATCAAAGTTGAAATCTGAATGACTTTCAGGATCAGATATTACCTCAGACTCATCTGCCATGAAGCACACATGAGCAACGTCTTCTAACTCTTGTTCTCCTTCTGAATGTGAAGATTTTGATACTCATTCCTCATATTTAGACTCTTCAAACGTGTCATCCCAAGTGACCTTCATAGCCTTTTTCTTGTAAAACTTTTTCTGAGTTTTCTAAGCCGTCTTCTTCTAATTTGTCCTACTTTGCTTTTCATTTTTCCTCATAGGACAATCTAGAGAAAGATGTCCAGGTTTCTTAGAGTTGTAACATACATACTTTCTAGATGAAGAATTCTTGTCATTCAGTGATTTTGACGTTGAGGGTTTATTATTTTTGTTCCTTTGCTGTTTCCTAGCTTTCCATACTTTCTTGAATTTCCTAGTCAGCAAAATCAAATCCTCGTCAGAATCAGTAGATATATTAGAATCTGAATTAATTTCGAAGGTTATTTCTTTCTTCATTTTTAGTTTGTTGTGACTCAATGATTCATTTAATTGAACTTCAAAGTTGTTAAATTTCCTATAAATTCATTCATAGTATAAACATTTAAATCTCGTGATTCCTCAATTGATGTTACTTTCTGAGACCATTTAGAACTTAGGGATCTGAGAATTTTCCTCACCAAATCCTTCTGTTCAAAATTCTTTCCTAAACATTTTAAAGAGTTTATGATATCAAGAAATCTGGAAAACATCTCAGAAATATTTTCGTCTTCATGCATCTTAAAGAGTTCATACTTATGAATCAACATGTTTATTTTTGTCTCTTTAACTTGAGAAGTACCTTCATGTGAAACTTCCAATGCATGCCACACCTCATAAGCAGATTTATATGCCGACACTTTACTGAACTGTTCATAACTCAATGCACAAAATAAAATATTTAAGCCCTTAGCATTTAGAGTTTCATTTTCTTTTTTAGTAATTGTCCAACTATTATAAGGAGCAGTTAACGGAGTATATGGTTTAGAAATCATGAACCACAATTTATGATCTATACTTTGAAGAAAAAGTCATCCTATATTTCCAATATTCAAAATGTATTCCATCAAATAAAGGAGGACGATTAAGATTTTGGCCTTCATATAAAGAAAAATTACCATTTCCAATAGCCATTTTACCTTAGATTTTTCAACCTATTTGATTTTAAACAGTCTAAAAGCTTTAAAACAACTTGAGCCTTAAATCAAGAAAGTTAAATGTATGCTCAGATATTAATTTTTGTTTAAAAACAAGGAAGGTAGAATAAGCAATGACATTAAATAAGTTGATATCGATTTTATATCAAAGATTATTAACCAAGCTCTGATCCACTTGTAGGATCGTATGGCTACACAAGAGGGGGGTGAATTGTGTATTTTTAATATTTTCTGAAATATAATTGAAACTTTAAAACTCAAAAACAAGTCATGACATTGTTTTCATAAAATCATTTTTATTCAAGGTTTCAATTACAATATACAATTCAATTCTCCTCAGAAATTGTAGATGCAATTATATTTCGATACCATGTTTCATCTATACAATTTCATAACTACAAACAGAGAAAACTAATTTGAGGAATTTAAAACATTTCTCCTTATTTGCGATCTTTCTTCTTCTTCTTCTTTTTTCTTCAGTAATTCTTCAGTGACGAATATCTTGTCTTTTTATGCTTCACCGGATTTGCTTTCTTTTGATACTTCAAATCTTCAGTGACGAAAATCTTACCTTTTTATGCTTCACTGAATTTTCTTCCACTTGAGAGATCTTGCTCGAAGAGGTGTTTTTGATCCTTGTAAATGATTTTTCTTTTGGTGTGTAGGGATGGTTTGATCATTGAAAAGATTTTTCGTTTTGTGTGCAAGGATAATTTGATCAATGAGAATTCTATGCCTTTTATACTGTATCTTCATTTCATGCATATCCTTCACGTTTAACCACTACCAGTTTTCCACTTCTCCACGTCTTTTCTTTTTCCTTCATCGAAACACACACGTTCTAACCCACATTTATATTTCAAATTTTCTTTAATCATCAGTCCTGGATCTCTGAAAAATTTCCTGTAAAATAAACTTTCTCATCCAAAAATTTTTCATCAGTGTAATAAGAAGTTGTTAATTTAATGTTAACTAAACGAGTAACACAAGTATATATATATAACTTAACGTTTCTAACTTAACGAGTCACCATGTGCAATTTCATGTGACAAGTACTGTAGCTAACTCAACGAACTAAGTCTGTGGTGTTATGCTAACTCAACGAACCAGCTTAACCTTTCTTTCAGAAGGTTAAACGATAACTCACTGAAAACAGTTTAAGTTTCAGATAGTTACAGATGTAAGTCTGCAAAAAACTCTTTATATTATAAAACTAGTGAGACACGTGTCAAGACTTGAAAACATGACTTAAGTTACCTTTCGGATAGTTACGACTGTAAGTCTCCAAAAAACTTTAACTCACCGATTCAGTAATAAACAAATGTTTTTATAATAAGAATTTTACCATGTGCAAAAATAACAAGTTAAGTTTATAGCGCTAACCTAACGCGTTGCCTTAGTATTCAATATAGCAACTCAACGCGTTTAGTTATATTAACTTAACGAGTTAAACATGTGCACCTCACGTGATACAATACGACATTCGTAACTTATAATTTCACCACGTGTATAACACTAACTTAACGAGTTCGTCTATTCTTTTACTCACTAACTTAACGAGTTATCACGTGACCTATTTTAACCTTTAAGCCTCTAACTTAACGAGTTCTCACGTGACCTCTATACAAACAAAACTCTAACTTAACGAGTTGTCTAAACGTGCACTGTTCATGATACAAAAGATATAACATTAAAACATATCATGCTTTTCAATAAAAACACACGTTAACTTAACGTTTAGCTAAATGAGAAATTAATGCAACGAAACAACTAGTTATTAACTTCAGATCCAATACAGACAAGTATTTATATCATTAAGCTTTTTCTATATTAATTGATGATTTTAATTTCTTTTCATAATCAATAGTAATTGAGCAAATATGATTATTTTCATTCAGCACACATCACCAAAACAAAAATACTAAACATTCAATAATGACAAATTTAAAAATGTAGGTGTGATCATAACAACATAAAAGCATTGGATCTGATCAAAATGTGCCATTGTAATGGTGTTTGATATCGAAAGGGTTGTATTCTCTTACTAAAATTTTGTAACATCTTAACTTATAACAATCAGAGTACCATGAAATGAGAAACGTTTAATATCAGTGCATTTTTCGAAAGAGAGTTGTAATCATTGCAAATGAGTTGAAATAGTAGGATCTTTATTTACAAACTTTAAATAATCCAATTAAACTAGTTTCTAGTGTGAATTACTATTGTTTTTGATCTTTTAGTAATGACAAATTTAAAAAAGTGGGTGCGATCATACCAATAGAAAAGCACTGGATCTCATCAGAACTCCAAAGCTAAATGTGTTTGGGCGAGACTAGTACTAGGGTGGGTGACCTCTTGGGAAGTCCTTGTGTTGCACTCTTTTTTGCATCATGGTAGGATGGTCTTTTGTAAATCAAACTGTCATTAAGAGACGAACCTATTATTGCTAACAGTTTCAAAAATTAATGTCATATATTGAATGACATCATCATCAAAATGAGCCATTATAACGGTGATTAATATCGAAAGGGTTGTATTCTCTTATTAAAATTTTGTATCTTAACTTACAACAATCAGAGTACCATGAAATGAGACGACCCTATTATTGATAACGGTTTCCAACAATATGAGCACCATGAAATGAGAAACGTTTAACATCCGTTGTGTCTTGCTATTTTTTAAAGAGAGTTGTAATCATTGCAAATAGGTTGAAATAATTGGATCTTTATTTACAATCTTTAACTAATCCAATTCAGCTAGTTTTTAGTGTGAATTACCATAGTTTTCGATCATTCAGTAATGACAAATTTAAAAATGTGGGTGCGATCATACCAACACGAAAGCATTAGATCTCATCAGAACTCCAAAGTTAAATGTGTTTGGGTGAGAGTAGTACTAAGATGGGTAACCTCTTCGGAAGTCCTTGTGTTGCACTTCTTTTTGCATCATCGTAGGATGGTCTTTTTGTAAATCAAACTGTCACTAAGAGACGACCCTATCATTGATAACGGTTTCCAAAATTAATGTCGTATATTGAAAGACATCATGATCAAAATGAGCCATTATAACGGTGTTTGATATCGAAAGGGTTGTATTCTCTTACTAAATGTTTGTAACATCTTAACTTACAATAATCAGAGTACCAAGAAATGAGAAACGTTTAATATCCACTGTGTCGTGGTGTTTTTTTAAATGAGTTGTAATCATTGCAAATGAGTTGAAATAATTGGATCTTTATTTACAAACTTTAAATAATTCAATTCAACTAGTTTCTAGTGTGAATTACCATAGTTTTTGATCTTTCAGTAATGACAAATTCAAATATGAGGGTGGGATCATACCAACACAAAAGCATTGGATCTCAATAGAACTCCAAAGTTAGATGTGTTTAGGCGAGAGTAGTACTAAGATGGCTGACCTTATGGGAAGTTTTTGTGTTGCGCTCATTTTCGCATCATGGTGGGATGGTCATTTTGTAAATCAAACTGTCACTAAGAGATGACCCTATTATTGATAACGGTTTCCAAAATTAAAGTCATATATTGAATGACATCTTGATCAAAATGTGCCATTATAACGGTGCTTGATATCGAAAGGGTTGTATTCTCTTACTAAAATTTTGTAACATCTTAACTTACAACAATCAAAGTACCAAGAAATGAGAAACGTTTAATATCAGATGTGTCGTGCTATTTTTTAAAGAGAGTTGTAATCATTGCAAATGAGTTGAAATAATTGGATCTTTTTTTACAAACTTTTAATAATCCAATTCAACTAGTTTCTAGTGTGAATTTTCATAGTTTTCGATCTTTCAGTAAGGACAAATTTAAAAATGTGGGTGCGTTCATACCAATACAAAAGCACTGTATCCTATCAAACCTCCAAAGTTGAATGTGTTTGGGCGAGAGTAGTACTAAGATGGGTGACCTCTTGGGAAGTCCTTGTGTTTTACTCTTTTTTCCATCATGGTAGGATGGTCTTTTTGTAAATCAAACTATGACTAATAGACAACCCTATTATTGATAATGGTTTCCAAAATTAATGTCATATATTGAATGACATCATGATCAAAATGAGCCATTGTAACGGTGTTTGATATCGAAAGGGTTGTATTCTCTTACTAAAATTTTGTAACATCTTAACTTACAGCAATCAGAGTGCCATGAAATGAGAAACATTTGATATCCATTGTGTCGTGCTATTTTTTTA
The DNA here is from genome assembly GCA_036874045.1 of Cymodocea nodosa. Classification (NCBI taxonomy): domain Eukaryota; kingdom Viridiplantae; phylum Streptophyta; class Magnoliopsida; order Alismatales; family Cymodoceaceae; genus Cymodocea; species Cymodocea nodosa. The sequence continues at coordinate 10,829,776 of CM072335.1, forward strand.
AGAGAGTTGTAATCATTGCAAATGAGTTGAAACAATTGGATCTTTACTTACAAACTTTGAATAATCTAATTCAACAAGTTTCTAGTGTGAATTTTCATAGTTTTCGATCTTTCAGTAAGGACAAATTTAAAAATGTGGGTGCGGTCATACCAACACAAAAGCACTGGATCTCATCAGAACTCCAAAGTTAAATGTGTTTGGGTGAGAGTGGTACTAAGATGGGCGACCTCTTAGGAAGTCCTTGTGTTGCACTCCTTTTTACATCGTGGTAGGATGGTCTTTTTGTAAATCAAACTGTCACTAAGAGATGACCCTATTATTGATAACAGTTTTAGAAATTAATGTCATATATTGAATGACATCATGATCGAAATGAGCCATTATAATGGTGTTTGATATCGAAAGGGTTGTATTCTATTACTTAAATTTTGTAACATCTTAACTTACAACAATCAGAGTACCATAAAATGAGAAACATTCAATGTTCGTTGTGTTGTGCTATTTTTTGTAGAGAGTTGTAATCATTGCAAATGAGTTGAAATGATTGGATCTTTATTTACAAAGTTTAAATAATCTAATTCCACTAGTTTCTAGTGTGAATTATCATAGTTCTCGATCCTTAAGAATGACAAATTTATAAATGAGGGTGTGATCATATCAACACAAATGCACTGGATCAGATCAAAACTTCAAAATTAAATGTGTTTGGGCAAGAGTAGTACTATGATGGGTGACTTCTTGGGAAACCCTTGTGTTGCACTCTTTTTTGCATCATGGTAGGATGGTCATTTGTAAATCAAATTGTCACTAGGAGACGACCCTATTGTTGATAACGGTTTCCAAAATTAATGTTATATATTGAATGTCATCATGATCAAAATGAGCCATTATAACGGTGTTTGATAACGAAAGGATTGTACTCTATTACTTAAATTTTGTAGCATCTTAACTTACAACAATTAGAGTACCATGAAATGAGAAATGTTTAATATCAATTGTTTTGTGCTATTTTTTCAAGAGAGTTATAATCATTGCAAATTAGTTGAAATAATTGGATCTTTATTATAAACTTTAAACAATCCAATTCTACTAGTTTTTAATGTGAATTACTGTAGTTTTCGAACTTTTAGTAATAACAAATTTGTAAATATGGGTGTGATCATACTAATATAAAAGTACTAGACCTCTTGGGAAGTCCTTGTGTTGCACTCCTTTTTGCATCATGGTAGGATGGTCTTTTTGTAATTCAAATTGTCACTAAGAGACAACCCTATTTTTGATAACGGTTTCCAAAATTAATGTCCTATATTGAATGACATCTTGATAAAAATGTGCCATTATAACGGTATTGGATATCGAAATGGTTGTATTGTCTCACTAAAATTTTGTAACATCTTAACTTACAACAATTAGAGTACCAAGAAATGAGAAACGTTTAATATCTGTTGTGTCATGCAATTTTTTCAAGAGAGTTGTAATCATTGCAAGTGAGTTGAAAGAATTGGATCTTTATTTACGAACTTTAAATAATCCAATTCAACTAGTTTCTAGTGTGAATTACCATAGTTTTTGATTTTTTAGTAATGACAAATTTATAAATGTGGGTGCGATCATACCAACACAAAGAGACGAACCTATTTTGAACCATAGTAGGATGGTCTTTTTGTAAATTAAAATGTCACTAAGAGACGAACCTATTATTGATAACAGTTTCCAAAATTAATGTCATATATTGAATGACATCATGATCAAAATGAGCCATTATAACGGTGTTTGATATCGAAAGGGTTGTATTCTCTAACTCAAATTTTGTAACATCTTAACTTACAACAATCAGAGTACCATGAAATGAGAAACGTTTAATGTTCGTTTTGTTGTGACGTTTTTCAAAGAGAGTTGTAATCATTGCAAATGAGTTGAAATAATTGGATCTTTATTTAGAAACTTTAAATAATCCAATTCAACTAGTCTCTAGTGTGAATTACCATAGTTTTCGATCTTTAAGTAATGACATTTATAAATGTGGGTGCGATCATACCAATACAAAAGCACTAGATCTCATTAAAACACCAAAGTTAAATGTGTTTGGGAGAGAGTAGTATTAATATGGGTGACCTCTTGGGAAGTCTTTGTGTCACATCATGGTAGGATGGTGTTTTCATAAATCAAATTGTCACTAGGAGACGACCCTATTTTTGATAACGGTTTCCAAAATTAATGTCATATATTGAATGACATCATGATCGAAATGAGCTATTATAACCGTGTTTGATATCGAAAAGGTTGTATTCTGTTACTTAAATTTTGTAACATCTTAACTTACAACAATCAGAGTACCATAAAATGAGAAACATTCAATGTTCGTTGTGTTGTGTTGTTTTTGTAGAGAGTTGTAATCATTGCAAATGAGTTGAAATAATTGGATCTTTATTTACAAAGTTTAAATAATCTAATTCCACTAGTCTCTAGTGTGAATTATCATAGTTCTCGACCTTAAGTAATGACAAATTTATAAATGTGGGTGCGATCATATCAACACAAATGCACTGGATCTGATAAGAACTTCAAAATTAAATGTGTTTGGGCGAGAGTACTACTATGATGGGTGACTTCTTAGGAAGCCCTTGTGTCGCACTCTTTTTTGCATCATGGTAGGATGGTCTTTTGTAAATCAAATTGTCACTAGGAGACGACCCTATTGTTGATAATGGTTTCCAAAATTAATGTCATATATTGAATGACATCATGATAAAAATGTGCCATTATAACTGTGTTGGATATCGAAATGGTTGTATTATCTTACTAAAATTTTGTAACATCTTAACTTACAACAATCAGAGTACCATGAAATGAGAAACGATTCATATTCGTTGTGTCGTGCTGTTTTTTCAAGAGAGTTGTATTCATTGCAATTGAGTTGAAATAATTGGATCTTTGTTTACAATCTTTAAATAACCCTATTCAACTAGTATCTAGTGTGAATTACCATAGTTTTCGATCTTTCAGTAATGACAAATTTATGATATTGGGTTCGATCAAACCAACACAAAAGTACTAGATCTCATTAAAACTCCAAAGTTACAGGTGTTTGGGCAAGGGTAGCACTAAGATGGGTGACCTCTCGGGAAGTACTTGTGTTGCACCTTTTTTTGCATCATGGTAGGATCGTCTTTTTGTAAATCAAGATGTCACTAAGAGACGACCCTATTATTGATAACGGTTTCCAAAATTAATGTCATGTATTGAATGACATCATGATCAAAATGAGCCATTATAACGGTGTTTGATATTGAAAGGGTTGTATTCTCTTACTAAAATTTTGTAACATCTTAACTTATAACAATCAAAGTACCATGAAATGAGAATCGTTTAATGTTCGTTGTGTTGTGGTGTTTTTTGAAGCGGGTTGTAATCATTGCGAATGAATTGAAATAATTGGATTTTTATTACAAACTTTAAACAATCTAATTCAACTAGTTTCTAATGTGAATTACCAATTTTTTCGATCTTTCAGTAATAACAAATTTATAAATGTGGGTGCGATCATACCAATACAAAAGCATTTGATATCATCAAAACTCAAAAGTTAAATCTGTTATGGTGAGAGTAGTACTAAGATGGTTGACCTCCTTGGAAGTCCTTGTGTTGCACTCCTTTTTGCATCATGGTTAGATGGTCTTTTTGTGAATCAAAATGTCACTAAGAGACGACCCTATTATTTATAACGGTTTCCAAAATTAATGTCATATATTGAATGACAACATGATCAAAATGAGCTATTATAACGGTGTTGGATATCGAAATAGTTGTTTTCTCTTACTAAAATTTTGAAACATCTTAACTTACAACAATTAGAGTACCATGAAATGAGAAACGTTTAATATCTATTGTGTCATGCTGTTTTTTCAAGAGAGTTGCAATCATTGCAAATGAGTTGAAATAATTGGATCTTTATTTACAAACTTTAAATAATCCAATTCGACTAGTTTCTAGTGTAAATTACCATAGTTTTCGATCTTCCAATAATAACGAATTTATAAATTTGGTTGCGATCATACCAACACAAAAGCACTAGATCTCATCAGAACTCCAAAGTTAAATGTGTTTGAGTGGGAGTAGTACTAAGATGGGTGAACTCTTTTTGCATCATGGTAGGATGGTCCTTTTGTGAATTAAAATGTCATGACCCTATTATTTATAGCGGTTTCCAAAATTAATATCATATATTGAATGACATCATGATCAAAATGAGCCATTATAACGGTGTTGGATATCGAAATGGTTGTACTCTCTTACTAAAATGTTGTAACATCTTAACTTACAACAATCAAAGTACCATGAAATGAGAAACGTTTAATATCTGTTGTGTCGTGCTGTTTTTTCAAGAGAGTTGTAATCATTGCAAGTGAGTTGAAATAATTGGATCTTTATTTACAAACTTTAAATAATCCAATTCAACTAGTTTTTAGTGTGAATTACCATTGTTTACGATCTTTCAGTAATGACAAATTTATAAATGTGGGTGCAATCATATCAACACAAAAGCATTGGATCACATTAGAACTCCAAAGTTAAATGTATTTGAGTAAGAGTAGTACTACGATGGGTAACCTCTTAGGAAGTCCTTGTGTTGCATTATGGTAGGATGATCTTTTTCTAAATCAAACTGTCACTAAGAGACGACCCTATTATTGATAACAGTTTCCAAAATTAGTGTCATATAATGAATGACATCATGATAAAAATGTTTCATTATATCAGTGTTTTATATCGAAAGGGTTTTATTCTCTCACTAAGATTTTGTAACATCTTAACTTACAACAATAAGAGTACCATCAAATGAGAAACGTTTAATATCCGTTGTATCTTGCTGTTTTTTCAAGAGAGTTGTAATCATTGCAAATGAGTTGAAATAATTGGATCTTTATTTACAAACTTTAAATAATCCAATTCAACTAGTTTCTAGTGTAAATTACCATAGTTTTCAATCTTCTAGTAATAACAAATTTATAAATTTGTTTGCGTTCATACCAACACAAAAGCACTAGATCTCATCAGAACTCCAAAGTTAAATGTGTTTGAGCGGGAGTAGTACTAAGATGGGTGAACTCTTGGGAAGTCCTTGTGTTGCACTCTTTTTGCATCATGGTAGGATGGTCTTTTTGTGAATCAAAATGTCACGACCCTATTATTTATAGCGGTTTCCGAAATTAATGTCATATATTGAATGACATCATGATCAAAATGAGCCATTATAACGGTGTTGGATATCGAAATGGTTGTACTCTCTTACTAAAATGTTGTAACATCTTAACTTACAACAATCAGAGTACCATGAAATGACAAACGTTTAATATCCGTTGTGTCGTGCTGTTTTTTCAAGAGAGTTGTAATCATTGCAATTGAGTTGAAATAATTGGATCTTTATTTACAAACTTTAAATAATCCAATTCAACTAGTTTTTAGTGTGAATTACCATTGTTTACGATCTTTCAGTAATGACAAATTTATAAATATGGGTGTGATCATATCAACCCAAAAGCATTGGATCACATCAAAACTCCAAAGTTAAATGTATTTGAGCGAGAGTAGTACTACGATGGGTGACCTCTTAGGAAGTCCTTGTGTTGCATTATGGTAGGATGGTCTTTTGTAAATCAAATTGTCACTAAGAGACGACCCTATTATTGATAACAGTTTCCAAAATTAGTGTCATATAATGAATGACATCATGATAAAAATGTGTCATTATATCGGTGTTTGATATCGAAAGGGTTTTGTTCTCTTACTAAAATTTTGTAACATCTTAACTTACAACAATAAGAGCACCATGAAATGAGAAACGTTTAATATCCGTTGTGTCTTGCTGTTTTTTCAAGAGAGTTGTAATCATTGCAAATGAGTTGAAATATTTGGATCTTTATTTACAAACTTTAAATAATCCAATTCAACTTGTATCTAGTGTGAATTACCGTAGTTTTCGATTCTTCAGTAATGACAAATTTATAAATGTGGGTTCGATCATACCAATACAAAAGGATTGAATCTCATTAGAACTCCAAAGTTAAATGTGTTTGGGCAAGAGTAGTACTAAGATGGGTGGCCTCTTAGGAAGTCCTTATGTTGCACTCTTTTTACATCAGGGTAGGATGGTCTTTTTGCAAATCAAATTGTCAACAAGAGACAATCCTATTATTTATAACGATTTCCAAAATTAAAGTTATATATTGAATGACATTATGATCAAAATGAGCCATTATAACGATGTTTGATATCGTAGGGGTTGTATTGCCTTACTAAAATTTTGTAGCATCTTAACTTACAACAATCAGAGTACCATGAAATTAGAAATGTTTAATATCCGTTTTGTCATTCAATTTTTTCAAGAGAGTTGTAGTCATTGCAAATGAGATGAAATAATTGGATCTTTATTTACAAACTTTAAATAATCCAATTCAACTAGTTTCTAGTGTGAATTACCATAGTTTTTGATATTTCAGTAATGTAAAATTTATAAATGTGGGAGCGATCATACCAACACAAAAGCACTGGATCTCGTCAGAACTCCAAAGTTAAATGTGTTTGGGCGAGAGTAGTACTAAGATGGATGACCTCTTGGGAAGTCGTTGTGTTGCACTCTTTTTGCATCATGGTAGGATGGTTTCTTTTTAAATCAAACTGTCACTAAGAGACGACCCTATTATTGATAACGGTTTCCAAAATTAATGTCATATATTGAATGACATCATAATAAAAATTTGCCATTATAACTATGTTGGATATCGAAATGGTTCTATTCTCTTACTAAAATTTAGTAACATCTTAACTTACAACAATCAGAGTATAATGAAATGAGAAACGATTCATATCCGTTGTGTGTTGTTTTTTCAAGAGAGTTGTATTCATTGCAAGTGAGTTGAAATAATTGGATCTTTGTTTACAATCTTTAAATAATCCAATTCAACTAGTTTCTTGTGTGGATTACCATCATTTTCAATCTTTCAGTAATGACAAATTTATGATTTTAGGTTTGATCAAACCAACACAGAAGTATTGGATTTTATTAAAACTCCAAAGTTAAATGTGTTTTGGCAAAGTTAGTACTAAGATGGGTGACCTCTCGAGAAGTACTTGTGTTGCACCTTTTTTTGCATCATGGTAGGATGGTCTATTTGTAAATCAAGATGTCACTAAGAGACGACCTTATTATTGATAACGGTTTCCAAAGTTAATGTCGTATTGAATGACATCATGTTTAGAATGAAAAAGTGCATATTATTAACGGTTAAATGATGGTTAATTGCATAATATTTAGCTTATCATATGAGAATTAAGCCATTATGTTATAATTGCACTGTTATATGCTTTAATTGAAGAATTTGCTTAATTTTGGGGAATTAATGTTAATTTAGTACATTTATGAACTGTCGGTAAGTTGCAGGCTATGAAATTCTTAAGTATCCGAATTTTTTGATAATTCGGACAGTTATGTTTAACAAACCGATCATGTCGGATAGTAATGTTTAAATTGCCGAGCAGTTATGTTTTGAATGTTTCCTGAAGTTAACAACTAGTTGTTTCGTTGCATTAATTTCTCATTTAGCTAAACATTAAGTTAACGTGTGTTTTTATTGAAAAGTATGATATGTTTTAAAGTTATATCTTCTATATCATGAACAGTGCACATTTTGATAACTCGTTAAGTTAGTGAGTAAAAGAAGAGACGAACTCGTTAAGTTAACATAACTAAACGCGTTGAGTTGCTATATTGAACACTAAGGCAACGCGTTAGGTTAACGTTATAAACTTAAGTTGTTATTTTTACACGTGGTAAAATTCTTATTATAAAAACATTTATTTATTACTGAATCAGTGAGTTAGCTGTAACTATCCGAAAATGCATCTAAGCATCGGATAGTTAGACCTGTAACTCTTTGAAATGTTATTTTATGTTTAAACTGCTGCTGACACGTGTCGAGATCTAGTAGATTTACTTAAGTTATAACTCGTTAAGTTAGCATAACTATACGCATTGAGTTACATGAATATACACTAAGGTAACGCATTAGGTTAGCGGCTTATTTCTTTATTGCATGTATTTTATAGTTATTTTCCAAAATGCCACTGTAGTGGTTGCAAGAACAGACAGTTGGAAGGAAAAACCACGTTTGCACGTATCACATAGGAATTCAATTGCGTAGGGAGAAAGAAATCATCGCCGTTGATCTGAAGGAAGGAAATCCAATCGATCATTCAAGTAGAAACAGTTACTATTGAAGAAATATAAAAGAAAAGAAGAAAAAAAGGTGTGATCGATGGACGGCCAGTGTATACAGAGGAGGAGCATCGAGCTTTCTTCAGACAATATCGGCGATTCTCCGAAGTATCATACCAACCATCGTTATCACCACCATAATCACCAATCATCGGAGGTCTGTGAGGATACTTGCCTGATGTCGGGTCGATTCCGAGCCAAACACAGTGCCTAACAACCACTGTGAGGAGTGATCGCATCGCGGGAAGGGAAGACATTTTCACCAAGCGCCAACTCATATTTCAGGAGATCGTAAAGCTTTTAGCCTTGGCTTCGGGTTGATGCATGTATGCTGAAGAGGAGATCATCTTGCAATTCTGGACTCACGATTCTATACGGAGAGGAGACAGAATTGTAAGTGGTTTAATTTTCAGTGGTGTAATCGTGTTGCAAGTAGTGTCGGAAGTATTTACTGTCAAGTGAGATTACTTTACATTTCACCTTTCGCCCATTTCCATGTTCACATCAAAACAAAAATACCAAAAACAATTTATCTTTGTTTGTATGTTGTATTTGAGTGTTGTATTGTTTGTGTTGTATTGTGATTAATGTTATCTGTATCAGTTTTATGATTGTTTTATGTTAGTTTTAAAATTACAGTTTACTGCAATTGGTTTGTACAAAAAAACTTAAAAATTTTAATGGTGACTGTTTGAATCATCTGAATGTTAGTATTACTTAATGATAAATCTAATGTTAACTAGCATTAAAAAGCTTAATTGATGTTATTTACAATCTGTGGAATCACCCAATGGTTGACCGAATTCCTCTGTAAATAGCAGTATTATAAAGAAGAGACAAGCTCGTGGAGTTAACTTAAGTCCACGAGGATAGTCCGTTGAGTTAGCCATAACTCAATGAACTTAGTCTGCTGAGTTAACTGTAACTCAACAGAGTACTTATTGAATATAATTTGAATTGTTCACAATCAAACATTTCTTAAATTCGTTAGCAATTCCCTATGGGATCGACCTGTACTTGCACACTGATATAATAGACACTGTGCACTTGCAGTTAAAGTACAAATTGGAATTAATATCTAAATTGTATTAAAGGTTGTTTGTTTACTTCTAAAAGAAAGAATAGGCATAAAGATAAATTGAGTAAAAATAGAAGTAACAAATCCAAGTTTTTCTAGTGTAATACTGGGAAAATCCAAACTAGTTTTATGGCGCCGTTGCCGGGGAATTGAATTGAATTGAGTCGAAGTGAATTGAATTGAATTGAATTAATATAAGTAACTGTTAGAGCTGTTTCGTTTTAATAGCCAGAGTTATGTGTTTTCTTCTGTAATTGAGAATATAGCATATGCTTATGCTCAAAGATTTCTGAAACCTTTAATTAGCATATGTGAATTCTGCAATTCTGAAGGACACGACATTTCTGATTGTTTGAAATTGAGACATTTACAGATTGTTAGATCCCATGAACAACAAATGAATTATCCTCAATATAATAGAGCCGAGTATGAGAATCCTATAGTGTACCCAACTGATGGTTAGTATAGAATGTGTAATATGATGAGAGACACTGAAGTTTGGGATAGCTATGACAGACATGAGCATAGTATAGAGCAAAATCTAGACAAACTAGAATACTTTGTGTGTCAACAACAAGAAGTCAACCGGTTAAACTATAAGAAGGCATATTCAGAACCTAAACAGGATATAATTTATGAAACTGAAAAAGCCATAAAGAAAATTGATCAAAAATTGAATGCAATAAAATTAGATGATCTGGAAACAAAATTAAAAGCATTAGACAAAAATGCAATGAAAATACAAGTTTTGCAACAGGTCAATGAAAATTATAATGTTATAAACCTGCACAACTTGCAAAATATACAACAAACAGAAAACACTAATGTAAGAGAATTTAAAGAATGCACTTTAAAACTAAAAATAATTGAAGATCATAATCACGAAAATGATATACAAAAACATTATGAAAGTAACGAAAATCTAGAAGATGTATGTGTAACATTAAGATCTGGAACTAATATACCACCAAGAACTCAAAATGAAAATGATATGAAGGTGGACAAGAGTAAAAATCAAAATGATAATGAAAATATAGCTGAAAATCTAGAAATCACTAAAGAACAATCTGAATCTGCAATTGAAGCTAAAAATGATCAAACAAATCAACTGAAAGAAAAAGAGTCTTTGAAATCAAAATCTTTAGCACCCTATCCAAAAAGATTACAACAAACAATTCCTGAAAAACAAGAAAATATCAGAGAAATTTTTGAAAAAGTACAAGTTAACATTCCTTTGTTAGATCTATTGCAGAATATGCCACCTTATGCTAAATTTCTGAAGGATTGGTGTACTAAGAAAAAAGAGCGAAAAGTTCTTAGAAAGGTCTTTCTAGCTGAGCAAAGTAGTTCCCTATTTATGCCACAAATTCCTAAAAAGTTATCTGATCTTGGAATCCCTGTTATATCATGCACCATAGGAAATACCATTTTAGAAAGAACTTTAATAGACTTAGGTGCAGGTATAAATGCTATGCCAAGTGATATATTTGCATCCTTAGGATTAGAAGGCTTAACTCCTACTAGTACGATTATTCAATTAGCTGATAGAAGTATAAGATACCCTAGAGGAAAAATAGAGGATGTCTTAATTAAAATCAAGAATTTTATATATCTTATTGATATTGTAATTTTGGATTCTCAACAAATTAAGCATAAAAATAGTGATACATCTTTAATTTTGGGAAGGCCATTTTTAGCACCATCAGGGGCTGTTATAAATTGTAAAATTGGAGTAATGAAGTTAGCATATGGTAATGAGGATACTCAATTAAATATTTTCAAACCAGAAAGGTTTGAGGAGTTAGAAATGTCCTTACATACCATAAACTTTTTAGAGGATGAAGGAGATATGTTAGATGATGTGATTCAAGAAGAATTAAATAGGCAAATCAATTCTGAAACTTTAAAAGAAAGTGAAAGCATAAATATAGAAGGAGATCAGGAAGAAATTAATTTAAAAAATGATGATGTTCAATTAGGAGCTCTAGCTTCTAATGGGCAGTATTTAGAATTAAAACCTTTACCTCTTGAATTAACCTATATATTTCTGGAAGATAAACGGACCTGTCCTATCATTATTGCTTCAAATTTAAAAGAGGATCAAATAGCTAAATTAAAAGATGTAAAAAGTTATAAAGAAGCAATAGGATGGACTATGACTGATATAAAAGGGTTAAGTTCAACTTTATGCTGTCACCACATATATTTAGAAGAGAATGCTAAACCTGTTAGAATTCCTGAGAGGAGATTAAATCCAAACCTTAAAGAAGTAGTCAGGAAGGAAATAGTTAAATGGTTAGATAATGATATAATTTATTTGATTTCTGATAGCTCGTGGGTTAGTCCAATCCATGTAGTTCCCAAGAAATCAGGATTAACAGTTATTAGGAATGAAAGTCAAGACTTGATACCTACTAGAATTCAATCAGGCTGGAGAGTATGTATAGACTATAGAAAGCTGAATACTGTGACTAGGAAAGATCATTTTCCCTTACCTTTTATAGATCAAATGCTGAAAAGATTAGCAGGGCAAGAAATTTTTTGTTTCCTAAACGGGTATTCAGGGTATAATCAAATTCCAATAGCATTAGAGGATCAAGAGAAAACAACTTTCACCTGTCCTAATGGAACTTATGCTTTTAAAAGAATGCCATTCCGATTATGCAATGCACTAGCTACCTTTCAAAGGTGTGTGCAGGGCTTATTTACTGAAATGACTGAAGAATTTTTAGAAATATTTATGGATGATTTTACTGTATATGGCAACTCATATGAAGTGTGTTTAAGCAATTTAAACCAAATATTAAAACGCTATGTGGAAAAAAATCTGGTTTTAAATTGGGAAAAATGTCACTTCATGGTTAAACAAGGAATAGTCTTAGGGCATGTTGTTTCTAAGAAAGGGTTGGAAGTAGATAAAGCTAAAATAGAAGTAATTTCTAATCTATCAGAACCTAAATCAGTAAAAGATATTAGATCATTTCTAGGACATGCTGGTTTTTATAGAAGATTTATTAAAGACTTTAGCAGGATAGCTAGACCTTTAACTAATCTATTGAAGGATGTTCCATTTAACTTTGATAAAAATTGCAAGGAAGCATTTTTCAAACTTAAGACTAGCTTAATTTCAACTCCTATAATTCAAGCGCCTAATTGGAACCATCCATTTGAATTAATGTGCGATGCTTCTGATTTTGCTGTAGGAGTAGTGTTAGGATAGAAGATAGAAAAATCTCCTAGAGTGATTCATTATGCAAGCAAAACCTTAAATGATGCTCAAGTTAATTACACAACTACTGAAAAAGAATTATTAGCTGTTGTGTTTGCTTTAGAAAAGTTTAGATCATATTTGATTGGAGCTAAAGTAATAGTATACACGGATCATTCAGCTCTAAAACATCTAATAAAAAAATAAAAAATATTTAGGTCTGACCGAAGCATAGTATTGGTTAAACCAGAAAAAAAAATTGTATATTAATTTTCAGAAAAAAATATTGGTTTTATCGAAACATAGTATCGGTCCAACCGAAAGAAAAATAAAAAAATAAAAAATATTTAGGTCTGACCGAAGCATAGTATCGGTTAAACTGGTAAAAAAACAGAAAAACTATTTTCTGTAATATTTCTATTATTATATTTGCTTGTACGAGGAGTCCGTTGAGTTACGCTTAACTCAACGAGCATACTCCGTTAAGTCTTGAGTTAGTCAACGAGCTTATTCCATGAGTTAGTCAACGAGCTTATTTCATTAGTTAGTCAACGAGCTTATTCCATTGAGTTAACTATAACTCAACGGAGTACTATAGCTAAGACCGTAGATAAAATAGTAATAGCTGGTTCGGGAAATGACCCGATTACCCGCCTAAACTTACGGCTTATTTAAACTAAAACCTAGGGTTTTGGGGGCATTATTCGGTAAATCATTTAGAATCTAGAACAGTAGAAATCAGAGCGATTCCATGTTGTTGTGTAACTCCACGATGAGGAAGATGACGCCTGAATTCTAGGAAGATGCTGTTGATACATCAGAATTTCTAAAGGAATCAGAAGAGTGGCACACGTGGCAGAAGATCAGAAATACGACAAGAGAGAAAGAGCTACAGAAGGTAGAATCAGAACTTTTCAAGTTTAGAAGAGATTTAGTAGATATGGGTATACAAATACCTCAAATAATGGAAACACGAATCAAAATAGCAACAAAAATAGCTGTAAGCAAGGAAAGACAAATAAGGCCAAGTAATGAAGTTGCCCTAGAATTAATCCAGCGTAAGTCTCGACTCTAGTTCAAAAGACGAATCTGTAGACGAGCTAAATGGGCGATCTAGGAGCAAGAAAGGAAAGAAAATGAAGAGGCAACTGAAGAACAAGAGGAACCAACTGCTGAAAGACCTGTTCCTAAGGAGTAGCAGTCTGGACCTTCAGTTCCACCATTTAAGCCATTGGCATGAGCAGAAATGATGGGGCCTTTGACTGAAGAAGAAATAAGAGAATTTGCAGAATTGGTTCAAGTTGGAAAAAACCAAGGAGAATTAAAAGATTTGGTAGTGGCTAAAGCACACCTGGTGTTTGATGCACTATACAAAAAGAGGGCTATAGAAAAGTTGAAAGCCCAATATAAAATTAAAGTGGAATAGCATCAAGAAGCTACTGCTAGAACTATTGTTAGATATGCTGCAAAAGAAGCTGAAGCTGGTCCTTCGAGACCAGCAATTATTGGAAGAATTAAATAGGAAGAGCCAGTACCTATGGCTCGAAGGCCTGTAGAGCCTATTTTTGTAGATTTAATTTCAGAAGATGAAGAGGAAGAACAGGTACAACTAATTAGAAAAAAGAAAGAAAAAGAAAAAGTACCTGAATATGAAGAAATTAAATCTAAAGTACCAATTTTTACAAGGCCTATGGAGTAGATTTTTATTAACCTGCTATCCGAATCTGAGGAGCAGAAGGAGCAAAGAAAAGAGAAAAATCAGGCTGAAATTAGTTTGCAACCTGTACAAGAAGAAATAGAAATTAGGGCAGAAACTGAATTGCCTGTGATTCCATCCCAATCTGTTACAGAATCAGAAAGAATAGTAACAGAACAGATTGGTAGTCAGGAGGAAGAAGAAAGAGTAGAAAATGAAGAGGCTGAAAGAAGCCATTTGGACAAAAATAATTTCACAGATTCCACTTAAGAGCAAGAAACTCTTCAGCAAATTATGGAAAGAATTCAAGACAGAGTGGAGAGTTCTGCCAGCTCACCACCACAGACAGAAGCAAAAGCAAAAATTCAGGAATCTGAAGAGAATGTCCAAATGCAGCCTATGCTAGAGGAAGAGCAAGAGCAAACTCCTCTAGAGCAACAAAGTCACCTTCCTGACCCGACTGAAACAACAATTTTGAATGAAGTACATTTTTGTAGTCAGGAAGCTTATACCAAATACCAAGAAATAAGGGGTTACGATATTATTTACAGTAGACCAGTAAATTGGGATGGAATGCAAGAAATCAAAGATCTATTTGAATTCCAAGGTCTACTGCAATTTATATCTCAAGAAAGAGGGCATGCAGTATATGAGAATTTAGTGCCCTATTTCTATGAAAATTTAAGAGAAGGAGAAAGAGGATTAATTTCAAACGTGGAGGAAGCTGATGTATAGATAACACCAGAGCTTCTCCACAACATATTTGGTTTAAAGAATGAAGGAACAAAAATTTTGGAAGATACAACTGCAGTTGAATGGACTGAGTAGCAAATTAAGGATTGTTTAGCTATCAATCCTAGTGTGCCATTATTAAACAGATTGAAGCATTTAAATGGTAAAGCACACATGGTAGCTAACATTCTGATTAAGAATGTTTATCAACGACAGGGCCATGACATAGAATAAAGTCAATTTGTCAAATGGGCCACATATGCAGTTGTAAATAAGATCCAAATAAATTGGTCTGCAGTTTTTATCTCCAAGCTGAAAATAGTGAAGAAGAAATTATTTTATGGAGATTTGATTCCACTGTAGATGGTGGATTGTATTGATTTCACTAAATGGACATAAAAAAGGATCAGATCTAGAACCATTTCAGTGAAAGAATACAGAAATTTTGTAGCTGTAGAATTAGCTGTACCTTCTAGAGAAATTGCAAGAGTAGTAGAGAGGATAAATCAATTAGAGCAGCAATTAGAAAAACTCCAGAAGGAAGTAGATGAACTTAGGCATAAAGATTAAATTGTATTGTTCGTCTACTTGTGTAAAATTGTATGAAATTGTATGGTGTACTTGTAATGTAATTGATTCATATTAATGAATATAATTTTTCAGATGCAATTTTCATACGTATTTGGATGTGAAATGAATGAAATTTATTGAATATTATGTAATTTGTGAAACTTTATGAATATGTAACAGATTTACAATTTGTTGAATGACAAGATAACTGCTTAAAAATTTCTGCATGTTATAAGGTAAAATGTAAATTCTGCATAATGTAAAATGACCTACAAGTTAAATCTTTATATAATGTTCAGATTTAAATGTATTTTAATCAAAATGAGGCATTAATGACATAGATTTAACTTTATTACAGTTAGCAGAATGAAAAACAAAGAAAAAAAAAAACAGAATAGAAAACTTACGAGAGTGAAACTTAGAAGTTGCCAAGTGTTAACTCAACGAAGTAAGTCTGTTGAGTTAACCGTAACTCCACGAGGTCAGTAATATAATATAAGGTCACTCCATTGAGTTATCTGTAACTCAACGAAGTTAGTTTGTGGAGTTTGCAATAGTAACCGACTGTGTTCTGTTGAGTAATCTGTAACTCAACGAGGTTAGTTCGTGGATTAAGCAGAACAGTTATTCTTTTAACCACGAACGAAGCTTCATCGGTTTAGCGGTTACCAAAATTTGAAATTAGTAGTGGTACACGTACCCATATAAACAGGAACCACGATGCACGTTGCAAGACACGTTCTTGCAACGAGATTTATTCACTTTATGGATGCGCAGTATATATATAAAACAGAATGTTATTTACGAGTTACCAGCACTTTTAAAAGAAAGGAGAAGGCGTTGGAGGAACTGGAAGGAGAAGCAGCTGATTCAACTTCATCCGACAACAAATATTTATAGAATGGAAAACTTCAGACTGGTATGTAATTAATCTTCTGTTATTTATTTATGAGCACATGGACTCGTTCTCTAAGCACTAAACGATTAGTAAGAACACCTACCTAGGAAATTTCATTGCAGAGGAGTACTGAAAAATTTTTTGAACTGAACTTTAACGAAATTCTTTTGGGTGTAGCTAACCTTTCTTTAAAAGAGAACGTAGAGATGGCTGCTCTAGTAGAAAAACCATTAGGAGAGATTCTGTATCCTGAATTAATTGATGGACCTTCATGTATTCGATTGCCAAACTTTGAGGGAGATAGGTTTGAACTGAAATCTAATTATATTAGTCAATTGCCACATTTTCATGGATTAGAAAGAGAGGATGCGTATTATTTCCTTAGAGAATTTAACGAAGTTTGTCAAATGATGAGAATGCCGAACATGAGTATAGATGCTATTAAACTTAGATATATCCCTTTTGCTTTAAAAGACACAACTAAAAGATGGTTATATACTCTGTCGCCTGATTCAATTTCTACATGGACTGAATTTTGCTCTACTTTTCTGGAAAAATATTATCCAACACATCAAACGATTAAAAAGAAGAAAGAAATATTAATGTGTAGCCAAAAACAGGGTGAATCATTTTGGAAATATTTTGAAAGATTTAAAGATTTACTGACTCAATGTCCACATCATGCAATGAGTAAAGCACAATTAATAGGTATAATTTATGAAGGCATAGATGTTTCAACGAAATCTTTATTAGAATCTACTTGTCAAAATGGATTTTTAAAATTGTGTAGTGAAGAAGCATGGGCATATTTAGAAAATTTTGCAAAAAGAACTACACAATGGGAAAATTCAGCTAAAGCTATTGCAGATAAAAGATTATTGCCAAGAGGAATGCATGAAATAGATTCCAATACTATGCTTGAGGTGAAATTAAATGAATTAACAAAGAAAATAGAAGAGTTATCATTAAATCAAAAGCTAGCAGAAAAGAATACAAACATAAATGACTTAGATATTATTTATGCTAGAAACTAGAGAGATAACTTGGGAAATTCTTATAATCCTAATCTGAGAAATCACCCGAATTTATCTTGGAGAAACAACAATTTCTAGGGAGGAGAAAATATAAATGAGAAGAACATAAGTTATGAAGTATTAATTGAACAAGGAGCTAGAATAGAGAAATTAGAAAAGATAATCCAACAAGTAAACAATCGTCTAGAATTTATATTTGGAAATGTTGCAATTCAAAATCAGAATAGAAATATATCACTTAGACAGAAGAAACCAATGGAAGTTAGACTTACTAGAGGATTGCCAATACAAGCTATACCTAATCCTGTCAATAGAACGGTTAATAAAATTGATACGTCTTCTAGGAGGGCAGCTGAATGAAGCAGCATATCTAAAGCCACTATATGTATGTATATATGTCTTTTTTTTAGTTAATAGTATCGTAGAGTTAATTTTTAACTCAACGAACTTAGTCCGTTGAGTTATGCCTTAACTCCATGAGGGTGTGCAGTAGTTAGGTTAATTTTTGTCTTTGCTAAATTTTTGTTTATGCTTTACAGAATCGACAAATGGAATTGATGCAATTACCAATGGATGCACTAAGGGAAGTACTAGGTAACTTGTCAGCTAAAGATCTGTGCAGGCTGTGTTGTGTATCAAAGGAAATTAAAGACTGTATTGAAGAAAAATATTTTCAAGGACTACAAGCTGCAAAAATGACTAAGATTAGAGAAGGATTCAAATGGAGGTCATTTAATCGTAGTTCAAATACCCATGAATATCTGACTATGGAAGAAACTACTGGAATTCCACCCAATGCATTAGAAGGAATAAATCATATTATGGGGATAGATGAAGGATTAGTCATATACAAGACGAGACCAAGGTATGCAAGTTTATTATTACCTAATATTTTGATAAGAAATCCTATAACAGGAGAAGAATGGAATATAGAAAGACCTAATAGATTTGAAGCACCAACTGTAAATTGTGGGTCAGCTTTAATATTTTATGATAAAAATTCTGTAATTCCTGAAAAATTATATTATTGGAGACCTACAGGAAATTGGGGTGAAGATTTACGCTTAACTGTGTATAATTTTCTGAACAGATCTTGGAATGAAAATATTGTGATATATCTTGGACAAAAATCATTAATTAACCAAACGCATGTCATACTTGATGGATATATATATCTAGTCACGGAGATATCATTAGCATATGGATCTGATTTATACATAGTGAGCATAGATAGTTATGATGAATATATAGAAATTTTACCTATACCGAGTGAAATAGCTAAACCACCATCTACAGAATTTAATGAAATTCAAATAGGAATGTGGTATAATGAAGAAGATGATCCTATTTTATGTCTAATAAGATGGTGGGATGAATTGATGAAATTTCAAATATGGATTATGGAAGACATGAATGAATGGAAGTGGGAAGAGGAGTATATTGAAATAGATGTAGAAATAGAAACTGCTACATTACCCTAGAACCAAAAAGGATCCCTTTCTGCATTACATATCATTAATGGTAATACACTCGTATTTGGAATTTATAATACATTGCATGTTTACAAATTAAAAAGGAACAAGAACTGCATTAAAACAGAATTCATAGCAAGAAGAACTATGCCTAAAAAGTTTGTTTGGACTGATACATTTATTCCATTTGTTTCTACTTTTCAATCATGTTCTTAAGCTGTGATTTTGTGTGTTTAACGTGTGTATTCTGCATTTATTTTTAGAAAAAAAAAAAAGGAATTTTGATGTTTTTCATGTTCATTTTATAAAAAAAACAAACAAAACAAAATATCAATCCAGTTTGTTGGTATCTGTTCTGGGAAACCAACTGGCTTGCTTGTGAGCCACCAAAGGCATAGGAGCCTGGGTTCCACACAAGACACTGATTTATTAATATCTGTTAAATGTTATTTTGTTTTATATTCTGTATTTATTTGGGAATGAAAAGTTTTTTAGAATCAAAAATCGGAATATGTAGAAAGAGATACAAATGGAACAAGGTATGTAACTAATTACTTATCCTAAATTTTAAATCAAACAAAACATTATTCATGCCTACTACAATTACTGTACTTATTGTCAAATCTTTTACATTGAGGACAATGCAAAATGTAGGTATGGGGGGGAGGTAATTAAAGTAACAGCCATGTAAGTTTGTTAATTAAAGGAATTAAAATGGTACTGCAAAGTTTTGAGGAAATTGAAAATTTTTGTGAACTTGCTGTAACTATCTGATAATTGAGACTGTAAAATTTTTATAAACTACTTGAATGTTATATTTAGAAGGCTATAGAAGATGCTATAGAATTTATTATTTATGTAAATCTAGATATAGTATCTTATGACTTTTCTGAATTTCATGAGTTTAACAGTTTCACGATTTTAAAATGAAACCAGAATATTTAATGCTTAATTAGAAAATTATCTGAAGTCCTGAAGGAGCTGAGATGTGAATTCTAGATTAGATGAAACACATATGATGAAAGATACATTTACTTTGACTAATTGAACTTGTAGAATGATTTATGTGTAGATCTTATTAAACTACAGATAAAGTATGAGCTTATTGTTATGGATTCATATTTTTAGTAAATGATAGAAGCATGATTATATGAGATTGGTGTTTTACTGCATCTGTATTAATGAAATATGCACAGATATAGTATGTGATTAATGTTTTGTTTTGTGTGTGCATTTATTTTTAGAAAAAAAAAAAAACTTTGAGAGTTTATTGACTTGTTTGATCACGAGCCTTTTGAACTTGAGTAGATAGGTATGTAAGGATTGTTGACCTGAAAAAGGACTCTGAAAATCTGGCAACCTAAGATCTTGATTAGATCTGGGATTATTGATTGAAAGCTCGTTACATAGGTACATTAGAAAGCTCTTGTATGATTCAAGCTTGTCAAATTAACTTTTAAAGTACACAAAAAAAAAAGAAAAAAACATATACTATTCTGAAAAGATACAAGTGTTTTGTGAAATACAGATATCTTATGAATCGAGTATATTTTCTGTTATCTAGAATTGCTGAAATATGAATCTGGAATTGACTTTTGAAGTTGTTTTGATGGAAATACAATTCTTTATTCTACTTGTCTTAATCAGATTGAATTGGATTGTACTTTGATTCGTATGTTGTTGAAATTTCCTATAGAAAACTTATTGGAAAATTCAGGATTACAGATGATGAAAAGAAGAACAAACGATAATATAATTAACACCTATATGAAGATGATATACTTTGTATGTAATTTACATATATTCTAAATATCTTTGCAGGTTGATTACTGAAACATACAGAATATATGTTTATGCCAAACAGAAGAAAAAAAACAAAAGGGGACGAATTAATTCTAGCACTTTTTGAAAGACCAATTAATTAGATCTTAGTTTGCTAAGGGACTAGCAAAATTTAGGTACGGGGGAAGTGTTTAGAATGAAAAAGTGCATATTATTATGGTTAACTGATGGTTAATTGCATAATATTTAGCTTATCATATGAGAATTAAGCCATTATGTTATAATTGCACTGTTATATGCTTTAATTGAAGAATCTGCTTAATTTTGGGGAATTAATGTTAATTTAGTACATTTATGAACTGTCGGTAAGTTGCAGGCTGTGAAATTCTTAAGTATCCGAATTTTCTGATAATTTGGACAGTTATGTTTAACAGACCGATCATGTCGGATAGTTATGTTTAAATTGCCGAGCAGTTATGTTTTGAATGTTTCCTGAAGTTAACAACTAGTTGTTTCGTTGCATTAATTTCTCATTTAGCTAAACATTAAGTTAACGTGTGTTTTTATTGAAAAGCATGATATATTTTAAAGTTATATCTTCTATATCATGAACAATGCACGTTTTGATAACTCGTTAAGTTAGTGAGTAAAAGAAGAGACGAACTCGTTAAGTTAACATAACTAAACGCGTTGAGTTGCTATATTGAACACTAAGGCAACGCGTTAGGTTAGCGTTATAAACTTAAGTTGTTATTTTTGCACGTGGTAAAATTCTTATTATAAAAACATTTGTTTATTACTGAATCGGTGAGTTAGCTGTAACTATCCGAAAATGCATCTGACCATCAGATAGTTAGACCTATAACTCTCCAAAATGTTATTTTTTGTTTAAATTGCTGCTGACATGTGTCGAGATCTAGTAGATTTACTTAAGTTATAACTCGTTAAGTTAGCATAACTATACGCGTTGAGTTACATGAATATACACTAAGGTAACGCATTAGGTTAGCGGCTTATTTCTTTATTGCATGTATTTTATAGTTATTTTCCAAAATGCCATTGTAGCGGTTGCAGGAACAGACAGTTGGAAGGAAAAACCACGTTTGCATGTATCACACAGGAATTCAATCGCATAGGGAGAAAGAAATCATCGTCGTTGATCTGAAGGAAGGAAATCCAACCGATCATTCAAGCAAAAGCAGTTACTACTGAAGAAATATAAAAGAAAAGAAGAAAAAAAGAAGAAGGTGTGATCGATGGACGGCTAGTGTATACAGAGGAGGAGCACCGAGCTTTCTGCAGACAGTATCGGCGATTCTTCGAAGTATCACACCAACCATCGTTATCACCACCATAATCACCAATCATTGGAGGTCTGTGAGGATACTTGCCCGATGTCGGGTCGATTCCAAGCCAAACACAGTGCCTGACAACCACTGTGAGGAGTGACCGCGTCGCGGGAAGGGAAGACATTTTCACCAAGCGCCGACTCATATTTCAGGAGATCGTAAAGCTTTTAGCCTTGGCTTCGGGTTGATGCCTATATGCTGAAGAGGAGATCATCTTGCAATTCTGGACTCACGATTCTATAGGGAGAGGAGACAGAATTGTATGTAGTTTAATTTTCAGTGGTGTAATCGCGTTGCAAGTACTGTCGGAAGTATTTATTGTCAAGTGAGATTACTTTACATTTCACCTTTCGCCTATTTCCATGTTCACATCAAAAACAAAAATACCAAAAACAATTTATCTTTGTTTGTATGTTGTATTTGAGTGTTGTATTGTTTGTGTTGTATCATGATTAATGTTATCTGTAACAGTTTTATGATTGTTTTATGTTAGTTTTAAAATTACAATTTACTACAATTGGTTCGTACAAAAAAACTTAAAGATTTTAATGGTGACTGTTTGAATCATCTAAATGTTAGTATTGCTTAATAATAAATCCAATGTTAACTAGCATTAAAAAACTTAATTGATGTTATTTACAATCTGTGGAATCTCCCAATGGTTGGCCGAATTCCTCTATAAATAGTAGTATTATAAAGAAGAGACAGGCTTGTGGAGTTAACTTAAGTTCACGAGGATAGTCCGTTGAGTTAGCCATAACTCAACGAACTTGGTCCGTTGAGTTAACTGTAACTCAACGGAGTGCTTATTGAATATAAATTTGAATTGTTCACAATCAAACATTTCTTAAATTCGTCAGCAATTCCCTATGGGATCGACCTGTACTTGCACACTGATACAATAGACACTATGCACTTATAGTTAAAGTACAAATTGGAATTAATATCTAAATTGTACTAAAGGTTGTTTGTTTACTTCTAAAAGAAAGAATAAGCATAAAGATAAATTAACTAAGTAAAAATAGAAGTAACAAATCAAAGTTTTTCTAGTGTAGTGCTGGGAAAACCCAAACACAACATGATCAAAATGAGTCATTATAACGGTGTTTGATATTGAAAGGGTTGTATTCTCTTACTAAAATTTTGTAACATCTTAACTTACAACAATTAGAGTACCATGAAATGAGAATCGTTTAATGTTCATTGCATTGTGCTGTTTTTTGAAGAGAGTTGTAATCATTGCAAATGAACTGAAATAATTGGATGTTTATTACAAATGTTAAACAATCTAATTCAACTAGTTTCTAATTTATTAAATGTGTTTGGGCAAGGGTAGTACAAAGATGGGTGACCTCTAGGGAAGTACTTGTGTTGCACCTTTTTTTGCATCATGGTAGGATGGTCTTCTTGTAAATCAAATTGTCACTAAGAGACGACCCTATTATTGATAACAGTTTCCAAAATTAATGTCATATATTGAATAACATGATCAAAATGAGCCATTATAACGGTGTTGGATATCGAAATGGTTGTATTCTCTTACTAAAATGTTGTAACATCTTAACTTACAACAATCAGAGTACCATGAAATGACAAACGTTTAATATTCGTTGTGTCGTGCTCTTTTTTCAAGAGAGTTGTAATCATTGCAAGTGAGTTGAAATAATTTGATCTTTATTTACAAATAATCCAATTCAACTAGTTTCTAGTGTGAATTACCATAGTTTTCGATCTTTCAGTAATGACAAATTTATAAATGTGGGTGCGATCATGTCAACACAAAAGCACTGGATCACACTAGAACTCCAAAGTTAAATGTATTTGGGCGAGAGTAGTACTACGATGGGTGACCTCTTAGGAACTCCATGTGTTGCATTATGGTAGGATGGTCTTTCTGTAAATCAAACTGTCACTAAGAGACGACCCTATTATTGATAACAGTTTCCAAAATTAGTGTCATATATAGAATGACATCATGATAAAAATGTGTCATTATATCAGTGTTTGATATCGAAAGGGATTTATTCTCTTACTAAAACTTTGTAACATCTTAACTTACAACAATCAGAGTACCATGAAATGAGAAACGTTTAATATCCGTTGTGTCGTGCTATTTTTTCAAGAGAGTTGTAATCGTTGCAAATGAGTTGAAATAATTGGATCTTTATTTACAAACTTTAAATAATCCAATTCAACTTGTATCTAGTGTGAATTACCATAGTTTTCGATCCTTCAGTAATGACAAATTTATAAATGTGGGTTCGATCATACCAATACAAAAGGACTGAATCTCATTAGAACTCCAAAGTTAAATATGTTTAGGCGAGAGTAGTACTAAGATGGGTAGCCTCTTGAGAAGTCCTTGTGTTGCACTCTTTTTACATCATGGTAGGATGGTCTTTTTGTAAATCAAGATGTCACTAAGAGACGACCATATTATTGATAACGGTTTCCAAAACGAATGTCATATATTGGATGTCATCATTATCAAAATGAGCCGTTATAACGGTGTTTGATATTGAAAGGGTTATATTCTCTTACTAAAATTTTGTAACATCTTAACTTACAACAATTAGGGTACCATGAAATGAGAATCGTTTAATGTTCGTTGTGTTGTGCTATTTTTTGAAGAGAGTTGTTATCATTGCAAATGAATTGAGATAATTGGATCATTATTACAAACATTGAACAATCTAATTCAACTAGTTTCTAATGTGAATTACCATAGTTTTCGATCATTTAGTAATAACAAATTTATAAATGTTGGTGCGATCATACCAATACAAAAGCACTAGATATCGTCAAAACTCAAAAGTTAAATCTGTTTTGGCGAGAGTAGTACTATGATGGTTGACCCCTTGGGAAGTCCTTGTGTTGCACTCCTTTTTGCATCATGGTTAGATGGTCTTTTTGTAAATCAAACTGTCATTAAGAGACAATCCTATTATTTATAACGATTTCCAAAATTAAAGTCATATATTGAATGACATCATGATCAAAATGAGCCATTATAACTGTGTTTGATATCGAAGGGGTTGTATTGTATTACTAAAATTTTGTAACATCTTGACTTACAACAATCAGAGTACCTTGAAATGAGAAACGTTTAATATCCGTTTTCTCGTGCAGTTTTTTCAAGAGAGTTGTAATCATTGCAAATGAGTTGAAATAATTGTATCTTTATTTACAAACTTTAAATAATCCAATTCAACTAGTTTCTAGTGTGAATTATCATAGTTTTCGATCTTTCAGTAATGACAAATTTATAAATGTGGGTGCGATCATACCAACACAAAAGCACTGGATCTCGTTAGAACTCCAAAGTTAAATGTGTTTGGGCGAGAGTAGTACTAAGATGGATGACCTCTTGGGAAGTCCTTGTGTTGCACTCTTTTTGCATCATGGTAGGATGGTCTTTTTTTAAATCAAACTGTCACTAAGAGACGACCCTATTATTGATAACGGTTTCCAAAATTAATGTCATGTATTGAATGACATCGTGATAAAAATGTGCCATTATAACTGTGTTGGATATCGAAATTGTTGTATTCTCTTACTAAAATTTTGTCACATCTTAACTTACAACAATCAGAGTACCCTGAAATGAGAAATGTTTAATATCCGTTGTGTCATGCTGTTTTTTCAAGAGAGTTGTAATCATTGCGAATGAGTTGAAATAATTGGATCTTTATTTTTGAACTTTAAATAATCCAATTCAACTTGTTTCTAGTGTGAATTACCATAGTTTTTGATCTTTCAGTAATGACAAATTTATGATTCTGGGTTCGATCAAGCCAACACAAAAGTACTGGATCTCATTGAAACTCCAAAGTTAAATGTGTTCGGGCAAGGGTAGTACTGAGATAGGTGAGCTCTCGGGAAGTACTTGTGTGGCACCTTTTCTAGCATCATGGTAGGATGGTCTTTTTGTAAATCAAGATGTCACTAAGAGACGACCCTATTATTGATAACGGTTTCCAAAACTAATGTCATATATTGGATGTCATCATTATCAAAATGAGTCGTTATAACGGTGTTTGATATCGAAAGGGTTGTATTCTCTTACTAAAATTTTGTAACATCTTGACTTACAACAATGAGAGTACCATGAAATGAGAATCGTTTAATGTTCGTTGTGTTGTGCTGTTTTTTGAAGAGAGTTGTAATCATTGCAAATGAATTTAAATAATTGGATCTTTATTACATACATTAAACAATCTAATTCAACTAGTTTCTAATGTGAATTACCATAGTTTTCGATCTTTTAGTAATAACAAATTTATAAATGTTGGTGCGATCATACCAATACAAAAGCACTAGATATCATCAAAACTCCAAAGTTAAATTTGTTTTGGCGAGAGTAGTACTATGATGGTTGACTCCTTGGGAATTCCTTATGTTGCACTCCTTTTTGCATCATGGTTAGATGGTCTTTTTGTAAATCAAACTATCACTAAGAGACGATCCTATTATTGATAACAGTTTCCAAAATTAATGTCATATATTGAATGACAACATGATCAAAATGAGCCATTATAACGGTGTTTGATATTGAAAGGGTTGTATTATGTTACTTAAATTTTGTAACATTTTAACTTACAACAATCAAAGTACCGTGAAATGAGAAACGTTTAATATCTGTTGTTTCGTGCTGTTTTTTCAAGAGAGTTGTAATCATTGCAAATGAGTTGAAATAATTGGATCTTTATTTACAAACTTTAAATAGTTCAATTCAACTAGTTTCTAGTGTGAATTATCATTGTTTTCGATCTTTCAGTAATGACAATTTTATAAAAGTTGGTGGGATCATACCATCACAAAAGCATTGGATCTCATCGAAACTCTAAAGTTAAATGTGTTTCAGCGAGAGTAGTACTATGATGGGTGACCTCTTGGGAAGTCCTTGTGTTGCACTCTTTTTTGCATCATGGTAGGATGGTCTTTTTGTAAATCAAACTTTCACTAAGAGACGACTCTATTATTGATAAAGGTTTCAAAAATTAATGTCGTATATTGAATTTCATCATGATCAAAATGAGCCATTATAATGGTGTTTGATATCGAAAGAGTTGTATTCTTTTACTAAAATTTTATAACATCTTAACTTACAACAATCTGAGTACCATGAAATGAGAAAAGTTTAATATTCATTGTTTTGTGCTGTTTTTTGAAGAGAGTTGTAATCATTGCAAATGAGTTGAAATAATTTGATCTTTATTTATAAACTTTAAATAATCTAATTCAACTAGTTTCTAATGTGAATTACCATAGTTTTCGATCTTTCAGTAATGACAAATTTATAAATGTTGGTGCGATCATACCATCACAAAAGCATTGGATCACATTAGAACTCTAAAGTTAAATGTTTTTGGACGAGTGTAGTATTATGGTGGGTGACCTATTGGGAAGTCGTTGTGTTACACACTTTTTTGCATCATGGTAGGATAGTCTTTTTGTAAATCAAATTGTCACTAAGAGATGACACTATTATTGATAACGGTTTTCAAAATTAATGTCATATATTGAATTCGATCAAGATCAAAATGAGCCATTATAATGGTGTTTGATATCGAAAGGGTTGTATTCTTTTACTAAAATTTTGTAACATCTTAACTTACAACAATTAGAGTACCATGAAATGAGAAACATTTAATGTTTGTTGTTTTGTGCTATTTTTTGAAGAGAGTTGTAATCATTGCAAATGAGTTGAAATAATTGGATCTTTATTTACAAACTTCAAATAATCCAATTCAACTAGTTTCTAGTGTGAATTATCATAGTTTTCGATCTTTCAATAATGACAAATTTATAAATGTTGGTGCGATCATACCACCACAAAAGCATTGGATCTTGTCGGAACTCTAAAATTAAATGTGTTTGGACGAGTGTAGTATTATGATGGGTGACCTATTGGGAAGTCATTGTGTTGCACACTTTTTTGCAACATGGTAGGATGGTCTTTTTGTAAATCAAATTGTAGAGATGATGCTATTATTGATAACGGTTTCCAAAATTAATGTCATATATTGAATGACATCATGATTAAAATAAGCAATTATAACGGTGTTTGATATCGAAAGGGTTGTATTCTCTTACTAAAATTTTGTAAAATCTTAACTTACAACAATCAGAGTACCATGAAATGAGAAACGCTTAATATCCGTTGTGGTGTTGCTTTTTCAAGAGAGTTGTTGTCGTTGCGAATGAGTTGAAATAATTGGATCTTTATTTACAAACTTCAAATAATCCAATTCAACTAGTTTCTTGTGTGAATTACCATAGTTTTCAATGTTTCAGTAATGACAAATTTATAAATGTGGGTGTGATTATACCAACACAAAAGTAATAGATCTCATCAGAACTCCAAAGTTAAATGTGTTTGGGCGAGAGTAGTGCTAAGATGGTGACCTCTTGGGAAGTCCTTGTGTTGCATTCCTTTTTGCATCTTGGTAGGATGGTCTTTTTGTAAATCAAATTGTCACTAAGAGACGACCCTATTATTGATAACGGTTTCCAAAATTAGTGTTATATATTGAATGACATCAAGATAAAATGTGTCACTATAACGGTGTTTGATATTGAAAGAGTTTTATTCTCTTACTAAAATTTTGTAACATCTTAACATACAACAATCAAAGTAGCATGATATGAGAAACGTTTAATATCCGTTTTGTCGTGCTATTTTTTCAAAAGCGTTGTATTAATTGCAAATGAGTTGAAATAATTGGATCTTTATTTACAAACTTTAAATAATCAAATTTAACTAGTTTCTAGTGTGAATTACCATAGTTTTCGATCTTTCAGTAATGACAAATTTATAAATGTGGGTGCGATCATACCAATACAAAAGAACTGGATCTCATTAGAACTCTAAAGTTATATGTGTTTGGGCGAGAGTAGTACTAAGATGGGTGACCTCTTCAGAAGTCTGTGTGTTGCACTCTTTTTACATCATGATCGGATGGTCTTTTTGTAAATCAAACTGTCACTAAGAGACAACCCTATTATCTACAACGGTTTCCAAAATTAAAGTCATATATTGAATGACATCATGATCAAAATGAGCCAGTATAACGGTGTTTAATATCGAAGGGGTTGTATTTTCTTACTGAAATTTTGTAACATCTTAACTTACAACAATCAGAGTTCCATGAAATAAGAAACGTTTAATATCCGTTGTGTCATGCTGTTTTTTAAAGAGAGTTGTAATCATTGCAAATGAGTTGAAATAATTGGATCTTTATTTACAAACTTTAAATAATCCAATTCAACTAGTTTCTAGTGTGAATTACCATAGTTTTTGATCTTTCAGTAATAACAAATTTATAAATGTGGGTGCGATCATACCAACACAAAAGCACTGGATCTTGTTAGAACTCCAAAGTTAAATGTGTTTGGGTGAGAGTAGTACTAGGATGGATGACCTCTTGGGAAGTCCTTGTGTTGCACTCTTTTTGCATTATGGTAGGATGGTCTTTTTTTAAATCAAACTGTCACTAAGAGACAACCCTATTATCTATAACGGTTTCCAAAATTAATGTCATATATTGAATGACATCATGATAAAAATGTGCCATTATAACTGTGTTGGATATCGAAATGGTTGTATTCTCTTACTAAAATTTTGTAACATCTTAACTTACAACAATTAGAGTACCATGAAATGAGAAACGCTTCATATCCATTGTGTCGTGCTGTTTTTTCAAGAGAGTTGTATTCATTGCAAGTGAGTTGAAATAATTTGATCTTTATTTACAAACTTTAAATAATCCAATTCAACTTGTTTCTAGTGTGAATTACCGTAGTTTTAGATCTTTCGGTAATTACAAATTTATAAATGTGGGTGTGATCATATCAACACAAAGGCACTGGATCTCATCAAAACTTCAAAGTTAAAAGTGTTTGGGCAAGTGTAGTACTAAGATGGGTGACCTCTTGGGAAGTCCTTCTATTGCACTCCTTTTTGCATCATGGTGGGATTGCCTTTTTGTAAATCAAAATATTACTAAAAGACAACTGTTTGTGTTTTCCCAACACGACACCAGAATATCTGATTAAATTTCCAATAACGTACTAGAAAAACTTGGATTTGTTACTTCTGTTTTTTACTTAGTTAATTTATATTTATGCCTATTCTTTTCTTTTAGAAGTAAACAAACAAACTTTAATATAATTTAGATATTAATTCCAATTTGTAATTTAACTACAAGTGCACAGTGTCTATTGTATTAGTGTGCAAGTACAGGTCGATCCTATAGGGAATTGTTGAAGAACTTGAGAACTGTTCATTTGTTTATAATCAAATTTATATATTCAATAAGCTCTCTGTTGAATTACAGTTAACTCAATGGACAAAGTTCATTGAGTTATGGTTAACTCAACGGACTAACCTCGTGGACTTAAGTTAGCTCCAAGAGCTTGTCTTTTTCTTTTTAATACTACTATTTACAAAGGAATTCAGCCAACCATTTGGCGATTCCATAGATTGTAAATAACATCAATTAAGCTCTTTAATGTTAGTTAACATTGGATTTATCATTAAGCAATATTAACATTCAGATAATTCAAACAGTAACCATTAAAATCTTTAAGTCTTTTGAACGAACCAATTTCAGTAAACTGTAAAACTAAAACAACATAAAACAATCACAACACACACTAACAAAGATAACATTAATCACGATACAACACAAACAATACAACACTCAAATACAACATACAAACATATATAAATTATTTTTGTATTTTTGTTTTAATATGAACATGGAAATGGGTGAAAGGTGAAATGTAAAGTAATCTCACTTGATAGTAAATACTTCCGACACTACTTGCAACGCGATTACACCACTGAAAATTAAACCACTTACAATTCTGTCTCCTCTCCCTATAGAATCGCGAGTCCAGAATTGCAAGATGATCTCCTCTTCAGTATACAGGCATCAACCCGAAGCCAAGGCTAAAAGCTTTACGATCTCCTAAAATATGAGTCAACGCTTGGTGAAAATGGCATCCCTTCCCGCGACGTGATCACTCCTCACAGTGGTTGTTAGACATTGTGTTTAGCTCGGAATCGACCCGACATCAAAAAATTATCCTCACAGACCTCCTATTGTTGGTGATTGTGGTGGTGGTAATGATGGTTGGTGTGATACTTCGGAGAATCATCGATACTGTCTGCAGAAAGCTCAGTGCTCCTCCTATATATACACTGGTCGTCCATCGATCACACACTTTACTTCTTTTTCTTCTTTTCTTTTATATTTCTTCAGTAATAACTGCTTCTACTTGAATGGTCGGTTGGATTTCCTTCATTCATATCAACGACGATGATTTCTTCTCCCTGCGTGCTACGTGCAAATGTGGTTTTTCTTCCAACTGTCCTATTTCTGCAACCACTACAGTGGCATCTTAGAAAATAAATAGTTCGTGGAGTTACAATAACTCAATGGACTTTCTTTGTTGATTTAACTATAAAACACATGCATAAATTTAACTATCCGATGCTTAAGTGCATTTCGGATACTTATAAACCTAACTATCCGATGCCTAGATGCATTTCAGATAGTTACAAATAACTCACTGATATATAACTTAAGTAAATCTACCAGATCTCGACACGTGTCAGCAACAGTTTAATCATAAAATAACATTTTGGAGAGTTACAGAGCTAACTATCCGATGCTTAGATGCATTTCGGATAGTTAGAGATAACTCACCTGTAGGATTGTATGGCTACACAAGAGGGGGGTGAATTGTGTATTTTTAATATTTTCTGAAATATAATTGAAACTTTAAAACTCAAAAATAAGTCGAGACATTGTTTTCATAAAATCATTTTTATTCAAGGTTTCAATTACAATATACAATTCAATTCTCCTTAGAAATTTTAGATGCAATTATAACTCGATACCATGTATCATCTAAACAATTTCATAACTACAAACAGAGAAAACTAATTTACGAAATTTAAAACTTTTCTCCCTGTTTTAGATCTTTCTTTTTCTTCTTTTTCTTCTTTAGCAATTCTTCAGTGATGAATATCTTGTCTTTCTCTACTTCATCGAATTTGCTTTCACTTGATACTTCAAATCTTGAGTGACATAAATTTAACCTTTTCTGCTTCACTAAATTCTTTTCTACTTGAGAGATTTTGCCCAAAGAGGTGTTTTTGATCCCTAAAAAAGATTTTTCTTTTGGTGTGTAGGAATGGTTTGATCCTCGAAAAGATTTTCGTTTTGTGTGCAAGGATGGTATGATCAATGAGAATTCTATGCCTTTTATACTGTATCTTCATTTCATGCATATCCTTCACGTTTAACCACTACCATTTTTCCACTTCTCCACATCTTTTCTTTTTCCTTCATCGAAACACACACGTTCTAACCCACGTTTATATTTTGAATTTTCTTTATTCATATGTCTTGGATCTCTGAAAAATTTCCTGCAAAATAAACTTTCTCGTCCAAAAATTTTTCATCATCGTGTAATAAGAAGTCGTTACTTTAATGTTAACTAAATGAGTAACACAAGTATATATATATAACTTAACGTTTCTAACTTAACGAGTTCCTCATGTGCCATTTCACGTGACAAGTACTGTAGCTAACTCAACGAACTAAGTCCATGGTGTTATGCTAACTCAACGAACTAGCTTAACCTTTCTTTCGGAAGGATAAACGATAACTCACCGAAAATAATTTAAGTTTCGGATAGTTACGGATGTAAGTCACCGAAAAACTCTTTATATTATAAAACTAGTGAGACATGTGTCAAGACCTGAAAACATGACTTAAGTTACCTTTCAGATAGTTACGATTGTAAGTCTCTGAAAAACTTTAACTCACTGATTCAATAATAAACAAATGTTTTTATAATAAGAATTTTACCACGTGCAAAAATAACAACTTAAGTTTATAACTCTAACCTAACGCGTTGCCTTATTGTTCAATATAGCAACTCAACACGTTTAGTTATGTTAACTTAACGAGTTAAACATTTGCACCTCACGTGATACAATACAACATTCGTAACTTATAATTTCACCACGTGTATAACACTAACTTAAGGAGTTCGTCTCTTCTTTTAATCATTAACTTAACGAGTTATCATGTGACCTATTTTAACCTTTAAGCCTCTATCTAACTTAACGAGTTCTCACGTGACCTCTATACAAACAAAACTCTAACTTAACGAGTTGTCTAAACGTGCATTGTTCATGATACAGAAGATATAACTTTAAAACATATCATACTTTTCAATAAAAACACACGTTAACTTAACGTTTAGCTAAATGAGAAATTAATGCAACGAAACAACTAGTTATTAACTTAGATCCAATACAGACAAATATTTATATCAGTAAGCTTTTTCTATATTAATTGATGATTTTAATTTCTTTTCACAAGTAATAGTAATTGAGCAAATATGATTATTTTCATTCAGCACACATCATCAAAACAAAATACTCAACAATCTCCCCCTTTTTGATGATAACAAAACCATATTAAATCAATTATGACTTAAGCTTATTTCTATTGTTTGTGTAAATTTTACCTCTCAGAACTAAAACTCTCAGATGTCAATAATTATATAAGTATCAGTTTTCTAATTATCATCTGTCAGATTACAATAACCATTTAAATAGCATCTCCTTTTATAATATATATATGCAATTAAGATCGTAATCATCTTTTTATAATATTTCTCCCCCTTTTTGTCATTAATCAAAAAGATAATTATAGAGAATATATATATATATATATATATATAAGAGAATTACAAGAGCGATTTCTGTAAACAAGAATAATAATTGAACACATTTACAGAAAAATGTATTGTTCAATGAATCAAACAATTAATACAAACATTACATTTTGTATTCAGAAACAAACAAAAACAGTTATCGACCCCTCCTAAGTATATCACGTATAGCATTACATATTTTATCGCTTAGATGCCTAATATCATTTCTGATGTCGTTAAACACTGCATCTAAGTCAAGAGGTAGCTGGGTTTGCTATTCTACTTGAACTGAATAACTTTGTTGTTGTTGTATATGGTTTGTATCAAGTTGTTGTTGTTGTTGTTGTCGTTGAGGTTTATGCATGGCCTGAAATTTTTGCAAATCTTTGACACTAAATGCTCTCATGCCTTTAGTTTTAGAGGCTAGTCAGATAAAGTCAATTGGCTTGCAAGGATTCTACATACAGCATCACCATAAAATAACTTTGAACTCATATGCTGTAGTTGAGACATAAAAACATCAAACCAATTTATTTGAATTCTATTCAACAGGCCATAAGTTGCATATAAATAGCTTCTGCTGACTTTCAAATTGTGTCCAACTCTTTGAAATAAATTTGCATGCAATATATTTGCAATAAACCTTGCCTTTGCATTCAGATTTTCCATTAATCTCATTTCAGAATATACATCTAGAATTTTTGATAAAGACTGAATGTTCCATTCCAGTTGTCTTATCATGTCAAATCTATTGGTAACAACAACACCTTCATTCTTTAATCCTAAAACTTCAAAAATTAACTCAGGAGGCAATATAAACTCCTGTTCATTTATTTGAGTTTTTAGAAAATTTCCATTCTTGACCAGATTACTATAAAAAGTTGCAATAAGCTCTATGTATTGCTTCCATTTCATTCCTACTGGCAAGAATTTAATGAGGCCTTGAAACTCAAACATATCTTTTATTTCCATCAAATTTCTGAATTTTATTGGACGAGCATGCAGAATCTGACATGTAATCAGATTATTGTATTTCTGCAATACTTCTTCAGATCTAAAATGAATTGCATTACCTTGAATTTTTAATATTGTATACAAAGAAGGTGATACCTGAAGCCGTGATTCAGAGTTTAATTCATCTTCAGGAACCTCTTCTTCAAAATGAATGTCATGTTGTTCCTCTTCCAAAATATTATCTTGAAGCTGCTTAGGTAAGCTTGATTCTTCAGCTTCAACAGTGTTAGGAACATTATCAATATGCTCAACATTCATTTGTTCAGTCTCTATAGAATGTTCAGAGTTCAATTTTTTCACAAATTCTACAGCCGGTGTATCTGTCTATAATTGTTCATTTTGTTCAACAGATAATTCCATTGATTCATGCTGTGAATTCTCAGACTCTACTTCTATAGATTCTGTAGAAGGCTGGTTAACTTTTAGCTCTTCTAGAGTTTTAACATTTTCAATATCTGCTACTCTAGACAATTCAGCCTGTGAACTAGTTACTGCTTCAACATTGTCAATTATATTTGCAATAACTTATTCAATGTCAGGTGCCTGATGCTTTGATTTGTCAATTTATGCATCATCAGGACTTGTACTAATATAAAAACTTGAGCTCATATTTGACTTGTATTTCTTCTCAAGCTTTCTATCAAGGGAAAATAAAGTCTTATTATCTTCATCAGTTTCAGTGTGTTCGGAATTGATGAGTTTATCAGATGCACAATAAGGTACAATGTCTAGACATACATTGTCCTTTGGAAATAAATTTTCATCTGATTTTCCTTTTTCAATAGACTTTGTTTCCTTAGACATAATTTTTCTAACTTTCCTTCTTCTATAACATTTATGTTTCTCCTTTTCAAGTATTGCTGTTTTCTTTTCAAATTGCTCCATAATAGTTTTCTGCTTTAATTCTTCTAAGGCACTTTCTATTGCAATGGCCTTTTGAAGACTGTCAACTTTTGCTTTGTCTACAGCAAAATCTGATTCTACTTGTTTTGAATATAAAGGTGTAGGGATAGCTGAATATACTCTTCCTCGAAGACTTGTCTTCCAAATGTTACACTTCCTTTCATGGTATTTGTAAAATTTTGTAATAGACTTTTTTGTCCAGTCATGTGACTTGACATTCCACTGTCCAAGATCCATTTTGATGTTGTTTCCTCCTACAACACAAATTAAGAAAAACTTTTTCTTGGTACCCAATGTTGTTGAGGACCAAGTTCATTAAACGCATATTTCTTCTTTTTGTTTAAAAATAGTTTAACATTATCATTTATCTTCTTATTAGTTGTAAGTACTATTGATTTATCATTAGCTTCATACTCATATATAGCATTATTGCTTTTGCAATCATTCTTTTTATTTTCAGATGTAGTATACTCAAGACCAAACAAATTTTTATCAGATGTTAATTTATTTTGGTCATGCTTATACATTTCTGTAAGTTCATACCAAGATTTTGTACTTGTATTAACACTTTCCGTACATACAAAATCTTTTTCTGCACAAGAATTTTTTGTTTTATCACATGTAGAATGAGTAATTGGTCTAATACCAATGTATTGAATTACATGCTCAAGTTTCTGAATTTTCAGTTTACTACAATTGTCTGAAATTTTAGAAACATTAGAAACTGAATTTCTAGAACAAGAAACAAGATTTTTAGAAACATTTATAGTCATGTTAGAAGTACAATTTGACAAATCACATTGATTTATATTATTACTGCATGATTCATCCCTTGAAGTACCTACTTCTACATATTTATTACCTTGTTTCATAATGAAAGGAATTTTAGTCTTAGATTTACTTGAACTGCAACTAATAAATCCTTTATTGGCTTGAGATTCAGGATATTTAGGATAATCAAATCTTAAGCCAAATTTATAGGACACCACAGGGTACTAGTTAGTTTATCTAACTTAGTTTGACTTAAATTCCATTTCTCAAAGGTAGAATTTAAATCTTGCTCTCTTAGTTTTAATTTTTCTATCTCTAATTCAAGTTCATTTATATTGTTTCTCAACATCTCATTTTCAGATTCTATCTTTAATTTTTCAACATTTATATTCTGTATTTGTTTATGCAAGATACATTCATTAAATCTAAATTTTTGCAAATCTCTAGCATGATTTTCATTATCACATTTAAACTTTTCTAAAGTAGTAGACAGGAAACAATTTTCTTCTTCCATAATGGATGAAGATTTGCTAATATTCTTATTTTCCAGTTTACATACTTTAAGTTTTTGTAATAATACATGATAAGCACATAATAATTCATCAAAGTTGAAATCTAAATGACTTTCCAGATCATATATTACCTCAGACTCATCTGCCATGAAGCACACATGAGCAACGTCTTCTAACTCTTGTTCTCCTTTTGAATGTGAAGATTTTGATGCTGATTCCTCAGATTCAGACTCTTCAGACGTGTCATCCCAAGTGACCTTCAAAGCCTTTTTCTTGTAAAACTTTTTCTGAGCTATCTTCTTTTGATTTGTCCTACTTTGCTTTTCATTTTTCCTCATAGGACAATCTGGAGAAAGATGTCTAGGTTTCTTATAGTTGTAAAATACATACTTTCTAGATGAAGAGTTCTTGTCATTCAATGATTTTGACGTTGAGGGTTTATCATTTTTGTTCCTTTGCTGTTTCCTAGCTTTCCATGCTTTCTTGAATTTCCTAGTCAGCAAAATCAAATCCTTGTCAGAATCAGTAGATATATCAGAATCTGAATTAATTTCGAAGGCTATTTCCTTCTTCATTTTTAGTTTATTGTGACTTAGTGATTCATTTAATTGAACTTCATAAGCTGTTAAATTTCCTATAAGTTCATTCATAATATAAACATTTAAATCTCGTGATTCCTCAATTGATGTTACTTTCTGAGACCATTTAGAACTTAGGGATCTGAGAATTTTCCTCACCAAATCCTTCTATTCAAAATTCTTTCCTAAACATTTTAAAGAGTTTATGATATCAAGAAATCTGGAAAACATCTCAGAAATATTTTCGTCTTCATGCATCTTAAAGAGTTCATACTTATGAATCAACATGTTTATTTTTGTCTCTTTAACTTGAGAAGTACCTTCATGTGAAACTTCTAATGCATGCCACACCTCATAAGCAGATTTATATGCCGACACTTTACTGAACTGTTCATAAATCAATGCACAAAATAAAATATTTAAGCCCTTAGTATTTAGAGTTTCATTTTCTTTTTCAATAATTGTCCAAGTATTATATGGAATAGTTAACGGAGTATATGGTTTAGAAATCATGAACCACAATTTACGATCTATACTTTGAAGAAAAACAGTCATCCTATATTTCCAATATTCAAAATGTATTCCATCAAATAAAGGAGGACGATTAAGATTTTGGCCTTCATATAAAGAAAAATTACCATTTCCAGTAGCCATTTTACCTTAGATTTTTCAACCTATTTGATTTTAAACATTCTAAAAACTTTAAAACAACTTGAGTCTTAAATCAATAGAGTTAAACGTATGCTCAGATATTAATTTCTATTTAAAAACAAGGAAAGTAGAATAAGCAATGATATTAAATAAGTTGGTATCGATTTTATATCAAAAATTATTCACAAAGCTTTGATACTGCTTGTAGGATCGTATGGCTACACAAGAGGGGGGTGAATTGTGTATTTTTAATATTTTATGAAATATAATTGAAACTTTAATTCTCAAAAACAAGTTGAGACATTGTTTTCATTAAATCATTTTTATTCAAGGTTTCAATTACAATATATAATTCAATTCTCCTTAGAAATTGTAGATGCAATTATATTTTGATACCATGTATCATCTAAACAATTTCATAACTACAAACAGAGAAAACTAATTTGTGAAATTTAAAACTTTTCTCCCTGTTTGAGATCTTTCTTCTTCTTCTTTTTCTTCTTCAGCAATTCTTTAGTGACGAATATCTTATCTTTTCATGCTTCACCGAATTTGCTTTCTTCTGATACTTCAAATCTTCAGTGACGAAAATCATACCATTTTATGCTTCACTGAACTTTCTTCCACTTGAGAGATTTTTCCCAAAGAGGTGTTTTTGATCCCTGAAAAAGATTTTTCTTTCGGTGTGCAGGGATGGTTTGATCCTTGAAAAGATTTTTCGTTTTGTGTGCAAGGATAAATTGATCAACGAGAATTCTATGCCATTTATACTGTATCTTCATTTCATGCATATCCTTCACGTTTAACCACTACCAGTTTTCCATTTCTCCACGTCTTTTCTTTTTCCTTCATCGAACACACACGTTCTAACCCACGTTTATATTTCGAATTTTCTTTAATCATTAGTCTTGGATCTCTAAAAAATTTCCTACAAAATAAACTTTCTCGTCCAAAAGTTTTTCATCAGTGTAATAAGAAGTCGTTACTTTAATGTTCACTAAACGAGTAACACAAGTATATATATATAACTTAACGTTTCTAACTTAACGAGTTCACCATGTGCTATTTCACGTGACAAGTACTGTAGCTAACTCAACGAACTAAGTCTGTGGTGTTATGCTATCTCAATGAACCATCTCCGTTGTGTTATGATAACTCAATGAACCAGTAATTAACAAATGTTTTTATAATAAGAATTTTACCACGTGCAAAAATAACAACTTAAGTTTATAACGCTAACCTAACGCGTTGCCTTAGTGTTCAATATAGCAACTCAACACGTTTAGTTGTGTTAACTTAACAAGTTAAACATGTGCACCTCACGTGATACAATACCACATTCGTAACTTATAATTTCACCACGTGTATAACACTAACTTAACGAGTTCGTCTCTTCTTTTACTCACTAACTTAACGAGTTATCACGTGACCTATTTTAACCTTTAAGCCTCTAACTTAACGAGTTCTCACGTGACCTCTATACAAACAAAACTCTAACTTAACGAGTTGTCTAAACGTGCACTGTTCATGATACAGAAGATATAACACTAAAACATATCATGCTTTTCAATAAAAATACACGTTAACTTAACATTTAGCTAAATGAGAAATTAATGCAACGAAACGATTAGTTGTTAACTTGAGATCCAATACAGACAAGTATTTATATTAGTAAGCTTTTTCTGTATTAATTGATGATTTTAATTTCTTTTCACAAGCAATAGTAATTGAGCAAATATGATTATTTTCATTCAACACACATCATCAAAACAAAAATACTCAACAATATCCTTTTTAGGTTCTGAATATGCCTCTTTATAATTTAATTGGTTGACTTCTTGTTGTTGACACATAAAGTATTCTAGTTTGTCTAGATTTTGCTCTATACTATGCACCAGTCTGTCATAACTATCCCAAACTTCAGTGTCTCTCAACATATTACACATTCTATACTGACCATCATTTGGGTAAACTATAGGATTCTCATACTCGGCTCTATTATACTGAGGATAATTCATTTGTTGTTCATGGGATCTAATCATCTGTAAACGTCTCAGTTTCAAACAGTCAGAAATGTCGTGTCCTTTAGAATTGCAGAATTCACATATGCTAATTATAGGTTTCAGAAATCTTTGAGCATAAGCATATGCCATATTTTCAATTACAGAAGAAAACACACAACTCTAGCTATTAAAACGAAACAACTCTAACAGTTGCTTATATCTATTCAATTCAATTCCCTGGCAACGGCGCCATAAAACTTGTTTGTGTTTTCCCAGCACGACACCAGAATATTTGATTAGATCTCCAATAACGTACCAGAA
Organism: Cymodocea nodosa; assembly: GCA_036874045.1. NCBI lineage: Eukaryota > Viridiplantae > Streptophyta > Magnoliopsida > Alismatales > Cymodoceaceae > Cymodocea > Cymodocea nodosa. The sequence continues at coordinate 10,870,365 of CM072335.1, forward strand.
AAACTTAGATTTGTTACTTCTATTTTTTACTTAGTTAATTTATCTTTATGCCTATTCTTTTCTTTTAGAAGTAAACAAACAACCTCTAATACAATTTAGATATTAATTCCAATTTGTACATTAACTGCAAGTGCATAGTGTCTATTGTATCAATGTGCAAGTACAGGTCGATCCCATAGGGAATTACTGAAGAACTTGAGAACTGTTCGTTTGTTAAAAATCAAATTTATATATTCAATAAGCTCTCTGTTGAATTACAATTAACTCAATGGACAAAGTTCGTTGAGTTGTGGCTAACTCAACGGACTAACCTCGTGGACTTAAGTTAACTCCACGAGCCTGTCTTTTTCTTTTTAATACTACTATTTACAGAGGAATTCGGCCAACCATTTGGCGATTCCACAAATTGTAAATAACATTAATTAAGTTCTTTAATATTAGTTAACATTTGATTTATCATTAAGCAATACTAACATTCAGATAATTCAAATAGTAACCATTAAAATCTTTAAGTCTTTTGAACGAACCAATTTCAGTAAACTGTAAAACTAAAACAACATAAAACAATCACAACACACACTAACAAAGATAATATTAATCACGATACAACACAAACAATACAACACTCAAATACAACATACAAACATAGATAAATTGTTTTTGTATTTTTGTTTTAATATGAACATGGAAATGGGCGAAGGGTGAAATGTAAAGTAATCTCACTTGACAGTAAATACTTCCGACACTACTTGCAACGTGATTACACCATTGAAAATTAAAACACTTACAATTTTGTCTCCTCTCCCTATAGAATCGCAAGTCTAGAATTGCAAGATGATCTCCTCTTCAACATACAGGCATCAACACGAAGCCAAGGCTAAAAGCTTTATGATCTCCTGAAATATGAGTCAACGCTTGGTGAAAATGGCTTCCCTTCCTACGACGCGATCACTCCTCACAATGGTTGTCAGGCATTGTGTTTGGCTCGGAATCGACTCGACATCAAGAAAGTATCCTAACAGACCTCCGATGGTTGGTGATTGTGGTGGTGGTAATGATGGTTGGTGTGATACTTCGGAGAATCGCCGATACTGTCTGTAGAAAGCTCGGTGCTCCTCCTATGTATAAGCTGGCCGTCCATCGATCACACACTTTACTTCTTTTTCTTCTTTTCTTTTACATTTCTTCAGTAGTAACTGTTTCCGCTTGGATGGTCGATTGGATTTCCTTCATTCATATCAACGGCGATGATTTCTTCTCCCTGCGTGCTACGTGCAAACGTGGTTTTTCTTCCAACTGTCATGTTTCTGCAACCGCTACAGTGGCATCTTAGAAAATAAATTGTCCGTGGAGTTACAGATAACTCAATGGACTTTCTTCGTTGATTTAACTATAAAACACATGCATAAATTTAACTATTCGATGCTCAGGTGCATTTCAGATACTTATAAACTTAACTATCCGATGCCTAGATGCATTTCGGATAGTTACAGATAACTCACCAATATATAACTTAAGTAAATCTACTAGATCTCGACACATGTCAGCAGTAGTTTAATCATAAAATAACATTTCTGGGAGTTACAAAGCTAACTATCCGATGCTTAGATGCATTTCAAATAGTTAGAGATAACTCACCGAAAATCCACTTCAGTCACTTTCCCAAAACATGACACGTGTCCTAAGCTATTTTATAAATAAAAAGAGATTTCAGAGAGTTATACATATAACTGTCCAATGCCCAACTACAATTTCGGATAGTTATAGATAACTCACTGAAAGTTCACTTAAGTCACGCATTATGGTTTCGACATGTGTATTTTAGGAAATAATAAAATATTCTTTCAAAACATAATTGTTCGGTAATTTAAACATAACTATCCGATACAAGTTCAATCTGTTAAACATAACTGTCCGAATATGTTTGGTATGTTAAACAAAACTATTTGAATTATCAGAAAATTCGGATACTCAAGAATTTCATAGCCTGCAACTTACCGACAGTTTAGAAATGTACTAAATTAACATTAATTCCCCAAAATTAAGTAGATTCTTCAATTAAAGCATATAACAGTGCAATTATAACATAATGGCTTAATTCTCATATGATAAGCTAAATATTATGCAATTAACCATCATTTAACCGTTAATACTATGCACTTTTTCGAAAGGGTTGTATTCTCTTACAAAAATTTTGTAACATCTTAACTTACAACAATCAGAGTACCACGAAATGAGAAACGTTTAATATCCGTTGTGTCGTACTATTTTTTCAAGAGAGTTGTAATCATTGCAAATGAGTTGAAATAATTCAATCTTTATTTACAAACTTTAAATAATCCAATTCAACTAGTTTTTAGTGTGAATTACAATAGTTTTCGATCTTTCAGTGATGACAAATTTATAAATGTGGGTGCGATCATACCAACACAAAAGCACTAGATCTCATCAAAACTCCAAATTTAAATGTGTTTGGACGAGAGTAGTACTAAGGTGTGTGACCTCCTAGGAAGTCCTTTTGTTGCACTCTTTTTTGCATCATGGTAGGATGGTCTTTTTGTAAATCAAACTACCACTAAGAGACGACCCTATTATTGATAACAGTTTCCAAAATTAATTTCTTATATTGAATGACATCATGGTCAAAATGAGCCATTATAACGGTGCTTGATACCGAAAGGGTTGTATTCTCTTACTAAAATTTTCTAGCATCTTAACTTACAACAATCAGAGTACCAAGAAATGATAAACGTTTAATGTTCGTAGTGTTGTGCTATTTTTTGAAGAGAGTTGTAATCATTGCAAATGAGTTGAAATAATTGGATCTTTATTTACAAGCATTAAACAATCCAATTCAACTAGTTTCTAATGTGAATTACCATAGTTTTCGATCTTTCAGTAATGGCAAATTTCTAAATGTGAGTTTGATCAGACCAACACAAAAGCACTGGATCTCATCAGAACTCCAAAGTTGAATGTGTTTGGGCGAGAATAATACTAAGATGGGTGACCTCTTGGGAAGTCCTTGTGTTGCACTCCTTTTTGCATCTTGGTAGGATGGTCTTTTTGTAAATCAAACTATCCCTAAGAGACGACCCTATTATTGATAACGGTTTCAAAAATTAATGTCATATATTGAATGACATTATGATAAAAATGTGCCATTATAATGGTGTTTGATATCGAAAGGGTTGTATTCTATTACTAAAATTTTGTAACATCTTAACTTACAACAATCAAAGTAACCTGAAATGAGAATCGTTTAATATTTGTTGTGACATGTTGTTTTTTCAAGAGAGTTGTAATCATTGCAAATGAGTTGAAATAATTGGATCTTTATTTACAAACTTTAAATAATCAAATTCAACTAGTTTCTAGTGTCAATTACCATAGTTTTCGATCTTTCAGTAATGACAAATTTGTAAATGTTGATGCGATCATACAAACACAAAAACACTAGATCTCATTAGAACTCAAAAGTTAAGTGTGTTTGGGCGATAGTAGTACTAAGGTGGGTGACCTCTTGGGAAGTCCTTGTGTTGCACTCCTTTTTGCATCATTGTAGGATGGTCTTTTTGTAAATGAAACTGTCACTAAGAGATGACCCTATTATTCATAACGGTTTCATAAATTAATGTCATATATTGAATGACATCATGATTAAAATGAGACATTATAATGATGTTTAATATCGAAAGGGTTGTATTCTCTTAGTAAAATTTTGTAACATCTTAACTTTCAACAATCAGAGTACCATGAAATGAGAAATGTTTAATGTTCGTTGTGTTTTGAAAAGAGTTGTAATGATTGCAAATGAGTTGAAATAATTAGATCTTTATTTACAAACTTTAAACAATCCAATTCAACTAGTTTCTAATGTGAATTACCATAGTTTTCGATCTTTTAGTAATAACAAATTTATAAATGTGGGTGCAATCATACCAACACCAAAAGCACTAAATATCATCAAAACTCCAAAGTTAAATCTTTTTGGGCGAGAATAGTACTAAGATGGGTGACCTCTTGGGAAGTCCTTGTGTTGCACTCCTTTTTGCATCATGGTAGGATAGTCTTTTTGTAAATCAAACTGTCACTAAGAGATGACCCTATTATTTATAACGGTTTCCAAAATTAATGTCGTATATTGAATGACATCGTGATGAAAATGAGCCATTATAACGATATTTGATATCGAAAGGGTTGTATACTTTTACTAAAATTTTGTAACATCTTAACTTACAAAAATCAGAGTACCATGAAATGAGAAACGTTTAATGTTCGTTGTATCCTGCTATTTTTTCAAGAGAGTTGTAATCATTGCAAATGAGTTGAAATAATTGGATCTTTATTAACAAACTTTAGACAATCTATTTCAACTAGTTTCTAGTGTGAATTACCATAGTTTTCGATCTTTCAGAAATGACAAATTTATAAATGTGGGTGTGATCATACCAACAAAAAAGCATTGGATCTCATTAGAACTCCAAAGTTAAATGTGTTTGGGGAGAGTAATACTAAAATGGGTGACCTCTTGGGAAGTCCTTGTGTTGCACTCCTTTTTGCATCATGGTAGGATGGTATTTTTGTAAATCAAACTGTCACTAAGAGACGACCCTATTATTTATATCGGTTTCCAAAATTAATGTCGTATAATGAATGACATCATGATGAAAATGAGCCATTATAATGATGTTTGATATCGAAAGGGTTGTATTCTTTTACTAAAATTTTGTAACATCTTAACTTACAAAAATCAGAGTACCATGAAATGAGAAACGTTTATTGTTCATTGTGTCATGCTGTTTTTTCAAGAGAGTTGTAATCATTGCAAATGAGTTGAAATAATTGGATCTTTATTTACAAACTTTAGACAATCTATTTCAACTAGTTTCTAATGTGAATTACCATAGTTTTCGATCTTTTAGTAATGACAAATTTATAAATGTGGGTGTGATCATATCAACAAAAAAACATTGGATCTCATCAGAACTCCAAAGTTAAATGTGTTTGGGGAGAGTAATACTAAAATGGGTGACCTCTTGGGAAGTCCTTGTGTTGCACTCCTTTTTGTATCATGGTAGGATGGTCTTTTTGTAAATCAAACTATCACTAAGAAACAACCCTAATTTTGATAACAGTTTCAAAAACTAATGTCATATATTTAATGACATCTTGATAAAAATGTGTCATTATAACGGTATTGGATATCGAAATGGTTGTATTCTCTTACTAAAATTTTGTAACATCTTAACTTACAAGAATCAGAGTACCATGAAATGAGAAACGTTTAATATCTATTGTGTCGTGCTATTTTTTGAAGAGAGTTGTAATCATTGCAAATGAGTTTAAATAATTTGATCTTTATTTACAAACTTTAAATAATCTAATTCAACTAGTTTTAGTGTGAATTACCAAAGTTTTCGATCTTTCAGTAGTGACAAATTTATAAATGTGGGTGCGTTCATACCAGCACAAAAGCACTGAATCTCATCAGAACCCCAAAGTTAAATGTCTTTGGGTGAGAGTAGTAATATGTTGCGTGACCTCTTCAGAAGTCCTTGTGTTGCACTCCTTTTTGCATCATGGTAGGATGATCTTTTTGTAAATCAAACTGTCACAAAGAGATGACCCTATTATTGATAACGGTTTCCAAAATTAATGTCATATATTGAATGACATCATGATCAAAATGAGCCATTATAATGGTGTTTGATATCGAAAGGGTTGTATTGTCTTACTAAAATTTTGTAACATCTTAACTTACAACAATCAGAGTACCAAGAAATGAGAAATGTTTAATATCCGTTGTTTCATGCTGTTTTTTCAAGAGAGTTTTAATCATTTCAAATGAGTTGAAATAATTGGATCTTTATTTACAAACTTTAAATAATCCAATTCAACTAGTTTTTAATGTGAATTACCATAGTTTTCGATCTCTCAGTAATGGCAAATTTATAAATGTGAGTTTGATCAGACCAACACAAAAGCACTGGATCTCTTCAAAACTCCAAAGTTGAATGTGTTTGGGCGAGAATAGTACTAAGATGGGTGACCTCTTGGGAAGTCCTTGTGTTGCACTCCTTTTCGCATCATGGTAGGATGGTCTTTTTGTAAATCAAACTATCCCTAAGAGACGACCCTATTATTCATAATGGTTACCAAAATTAATGTCATATATTGAATGACATCATGATAAAAGTGTGCCATTATAATGGTGTTTGATATCGAAAGGGTTGTATTCTCTTACTAAAATTTTGTAACATCTTAACTTACAACAATTAGAGTACCCTGAAATGAGAAACCTTTAATATCTATTGTGTTGTACTATTTTTTCAAGAGAGTTGTAATCATTTCAAATGAGTTGAAATAATTGGATCTTTATTTACAAACTTTAAATAATCTAATTCAACTAGTTTCTAGTGTGAATTACCATAGTTTTTGATCTTTCAGTAATGACAAATTTATAAATGTGGGTGCGATCATACCAACAAAAAAGCACTAGATCTCATTGAAACTCCAAAGTTAAATGTGTTTGGGTGAGAGTAGTACTAAGATGGGTGACCTCTTGAGAAGTCCTTGTGTTGCACTATTTTTTGTATCATCGTAGGATGGTATTTTTGTAAATCAAACTGTCACTAAGAGACGACCCTATTATTGATAATAGTTTCCAAAATTAATGTCATATATTGAATGACATCATAGTCAAAATGAGCCACTATAACGGTGTTTGATATCGAAAGAGTTGCATTCTCTGACTAAAATTTTGTAACATCTTAACTTACAATAATTAGAGTACCAAGAAATGAGAAACGTTTAATATCCGTTGTGTTGTGCTGTTTTTTCAAGAGAGTTGTAATCATTTCAAATGAGTTGAAATAATTGGATCTTTATTTACAAACTTTAAATAATCTAATTCAACTAGTTTCTAGTGTGAATTACCATAGTTTTTGATCTTTCAGTAATGACAAATTTATAAATGTGGGTGCGATCATACCAACAAAAAAGCACTAGATCTCATTGAAACTCCAAAGTTAAATGTGTTTGGGTGAGAGTAGTACTAAGATGGGTGACCTATTTGAAAGTTCTTGTGTTGCACTACTTTTTGCATCATGGTAGGATGGTCTTTTTGTAACTCAAGCTGTCACTAAAAGAAGACCCTATTTTTGATAACGGTTTCCAAAATTAATGTCATATATTAAATGACATCATGATAAAAATGTGTCATTATAACGGTGTTGGATATCGAAATGGTTGTATTCTCTTACTAAAATTTTGTAACATCTTAACTTACAAGAATTAAAGTACCATGAAATGAGAAACGTTTAATATCCGTTGTGTCGTGCTATTTTTTGAAGAGAGTTGTAGTCATTGCAAATGAGTCGAAATAATTTGATCTTTATTTACAAACTTTAAATAATCCAATTCAACTAGTTTTAGTTTGAATTACCATTCTTGTCGATCTTTCAGTAATGACAAATTTAGAAATGTGTGTGTGACCATACCAACCCAAAAACACTGGATCTCATTAAAACTCCAAAGTTAAATGTGTTTGGGCGAGAGTAGTACTAAGATAGGTGACCTCTTGGGAAGTTCTTGTGTTGCACTCCTTTTTACATTATGGTAGGATGGTCTTTTTGTAAATCAAACTCTCACTAAGAGACGACCCTATTATTGATAATGGTTTCCAAAATTAATGTCATATATTGAATGACATCATGATGAAAATGTGCTATTATAACGGTGGTCGATATCGAAAGTATTGTATTCTCTTACTAAAATTTTGTAAAATCTTAACTTACAACAATTAGAGTACCATGAAATGAGAAACGTTTAATATACATTGTGTCGTGATGTTTTTTTAAGGGAGTTGTAATCATTGCAAATGAGTTGAAATAATTGGATCTTTATTTACAAACTTTAAATAATCCAATTCGACTAGTTTCTAGTGTGAATTACCATAGTTTTCGATCTTTCAGTAAATACAAATTTATAAATGTGGATGCGATCATATCAGCACAAAAACACTGGATCTCACCAGAATTCCATAGTTAAGTGTGTTTGAGCGAGAGTAGTACTAAGGTGGGTGACCTCTTGGGAAGCCCTTGTGTTGCACTTCTTTTGGCATCATGGTAGGATGGTCTTTTGTAAATGAAACTGTCACTAAGAGACGACCCTATTATTCATAATGGTTTCCAAAATTAATGTCATATATTAAATGACATCATGATCAAAATGAGCCATTATAACGGTGTTTAATATCCATAGGGTTGTATTCTCTAACTAAAATTTTGTAACATCTTAACTTACAACAATCAGAGTACCATGAAATGAGAATCGTTTAATGTTCATTGTGTTGTGCTGTTTTTTGAAGAGAGTTGTAGTCATTGTAAATGAGTTGAAATAATTGGATCTTTATTTACAAACTTTAAACAATCCAATTCAACTTGTTTCTAATGTGAATTACCATAGTTTTCGATCTTTTAGTAATAACAAATTTATAAATGTGGGTGCGATCATACCAACACAAAAGCACTAGATATTATCAAAACTCCAAAGTTAAATCTATTTGGGCGAGAATAGTACTAAGATGGGTGACCTCTTGGGAAGTCGTTGTGCTGCACTCCTTTTTGCATTATGGTAGGATGGTCTTTTTGTAAATCAAACTATCACTAAGAGACGACCCTATTATTGATAATGGTTACAAATATTAATGTCATATATTGAATGACATCATGGTCAAAATGTGCTGTTATAACGGTGTTTGATATCGAAAGTGTTTTATTCTTTTACTAAAATTTTGTAAAATCTTAACTTACAAAAATTAGAGTACCATGAAATGAGAAACGTTTAATGTTCGTTGTGTCATGCTGTTTTTTCAAGAGAGTTGTAATCATTGCAATTGAGTTGAAATAATTGGATCTTTATTTACAAACTTTAGACAATCCAATTCAACTAATTTCATGTGTGAATTACCATAGTTTTCGATCTTTCAGTAATGACAAATTTATAAATGTGGGTGCGATCATACCAACACAAAGGCATTGGATCTCATCAGAACTCCAATGTTAAATGTGTTTGGGCGAGAGTAGTACTAAGATCGGTGTTAATACATACATAGATAAATTGTTTTTGGTATTTTTGTTTTAATATGAACATGGAAATGGGGGAAAGGTGAAATGTAAAGTAATCTCAGTCGATAGTAAATACTTTCGTCACTACATGCAACGCGATTACACCACTAAAAATTAAACCACTTACAATTCTATCTCCTCTCTCTATAGAATCGCGAGTCCAGAATTGCAAGATGATCTCTTTAGCATGCAGGCATCAACTTGAAGCCAAGGCTAGAAGCTTTACGATCTCCTAAGATATGAGTTGGCGCTTGGTGAAAATGGCTTCCCTTCTCGTGATGTGATCACTCCTCACAATGGTTGTCAGGCACTATGTTTGGCTCGGAATCGACTCGACATCTGGAAATTATCCTCATAGACCTCCGATGATTGGTGATTATGGTGGTGGTAATGATGGTTGGTGTGGTAATTTGGAGAATTGCCGACATTGTCTGTAGAAAGCTCGATGCTCCTCCTTTGAACACACTAGCCATACCCATCGATCACACACCTTTACTTCTTTTTCTTCTTTTCTTTTATATTTCTTCAGTGGTAACTACTTCTACTTGAATGGTCAGTTGGATTTCCTTCATTCATATCAACGACGATGCTTTCTTCTCCCTATGCGATACTTGCAATCGTGGTTTTTCTTCCAACTATCCTGTTTTTGCAACCACTATAGTGGCATATTAGAAAATAAATAGTCCATGGAGTTACAAATAACTCAACGGACTTGCTTCGTTGATTTAACTATAAAACATATGCATAAATTTAACCATCCGATGCTTAGGTGCATTTCGGATACTTACAACTTAACTATCTGATGCCTAGATGCATTTCGGATAGTTACAAACTTAACTATCCGATGCTTAGATGCATTTCGGATAGTTACAAACTTAACTATCTGATATATAACTTAAGTAAATCTACCAGATCTCGACATGTGTTAGTAGCAATTTAATAATAAAAGAAACATTTCGAAGAGTTACACGTCTAACTATCCGATACTCAGCTGCATTTCGGATAGTTAGAGATAACTCACCAAAAATCCACTTAAGTCACTTTGCTAGAACATGACACATGTCCACAACTATTTTTTAAGTAAAAGGAGATTTCAGAGAGTTACACATATAACTATCTGATGCCCAATTGCAATTTCAGATAGTTATAGATAACTCACCGAAAGTTCACTTAAGTCTTGCATTATGGTTTCGACACGTGTACTTCAAGAAATAATAAAATATTCTTTTAAAACATAATTGTTTGGCAATTTAAACATAACTATTCGATACATGTTCGGTATGTTAAACATAACTGTTCGAAATATGTTTAGTATGTTAAACATAACTGTTCGAAATATTAGAAAATTTGGATACTTAAGAATTTCATAGCCTGCAACTTACCGATAGTTCAAAAATGTACTAAATTAACATTAATTCCCCAAAATTACATAGATTATTTAATTAAAGCTTATAACAGTGCAATTATAACATAATGGCTTAATTCTCATATGATAAGCTAAAAATTATGTAATTAACCATCATTTAACAGTTAATAATATGCACTTTCTCATTCTAAATAGGTACTTCAGAGAATTGTCGACGCTGCTTGCAGAAAGCTCGGTGCTCCTCCTTTATATACACTAGCCATACCCATCGATCACACACCCTTACTTCTTTTTCTTCTTTTCTTTTATATTTCTTCAATGGTAACTGCTTCTGCTTGAATGGTCGGTTGGATTTCCTTCATTCATATCAACGACAATGCTTTCTTCTCCCTACGTGATACGTGCGATCGTGGTTTTTCCTTTCAACTATCCTGTTTCTACAACCGCTACAGTGGCATGTTAGAAAATAAATAGTCTGTGGAGTTACAGATAACTCAACGGACTTGCTTCATTGATTTAACTATAAAACACATGCATAAATTTAATTATCCGATGCTCAGGTGCATTTTGGATACTTAGAAACTTAACTATCCGATGCCTAGATGTATTTTGGATAGTTACAAACTTAACTATCTAGTGCTTAGGTGCATTTCAGATAGTTACAGACTTAGCTATCCGATGCCCAGATGCATTTCGGATAGTTACAAACTTAACTATCCAATGCTTAGGTGCATTTCGGATAGTTACAGATAACTCACCATTAAGTGCATAAATTTAAATATCTGATGCTCAAGTGCATTTCGGATACTTACGAACTTAACTATCCGATGCCCAAATGCATTTCGGATAGTTACAAACTTAACTATCCAATGCTCAGGTACATTTCAGATAGTTACAGATAACTCACCGATATATAACTTAAGTAAATCTACCAGATCTCGACACGTGTTAGTAGCAGTTTAATAATAAAAGAAACATTTTGGAGAGTTACAGGTCTAACTATCCGATGCTCAGATGCATTTCGGATAATTATAGATAACTCATCGAAAATCCACTTAAGTCACTTTCCTAGAACATGACATGTGTCCACAGTTATTTTATAAGTAAAAGGAGATTTCGGAGAGTTACACACATAACTATCCGATGCCCAGCTGCAATTTCAGATAGTTATAGATAACTCACCGAAAGTTCACTTAAGTCATGCATTATGGTCTTGACACGTGTACTTTAGGAAATAATAAAATATTCTTTTAAAACATAACTGTTCAGCAATTTAGATATAACTATCCGATACATGTTCGATATGTTAAACATAACTATCCAAAATATGTTTGGTATGTTAAACATAATTGTTTGAAATATCAGAAAATTCAGATACTTAAGAATTTCACAGCCTACAACTTATCAACAGATCAGAAATGTACTAAATTAACATTAATTCCCCCAAATTAAGCAGATTCTTTAACTAAAGCTTATAATAGTGCAATTATAACATAATGGCTTAATTCTCATATGATAAGCTAAATATTATGCAATTAACCATCATTTAACCGTTAATATTATGCACTTTTTCATTCTAAACACTTGCCCCATACCTAAATTTTACTAGTCCCTTAGCAAACTAAGATCTAATTAATGGGTCTTTCTAAAAGTGCTAGAATTAATTCTTCCCCTTTTATTTTCTTCTATTCAGCATAAGAATTATTATATAGATATTCTGTATGTTTCAGTAATCAACCTACAAATATACTTAGAATATATGCAAATTACATACAAAGTATATCATCATCACATAAATATTAATTATATTATCGTGTTTTCTTATTTTCATCATTTGTCATCCTGAATTTTCCAATAAGATTTCTAGAAGAAATTTCAACAACATATGAATCAAAGTACAATCCAATTCAATATGATTAAGACAAGTAGAATAAAGAATTGTATCTCCATTAAACAACTTCAAAAGTCAATTCTAGATTCATATTACAGCAATTCTAGATAACAGAAAATATACTTGATTCATAAGATATCTGTATTTCACAAAACACTTGTATCTTTTCAAAACGGTATATGTATTTCTTTTTTGTACTTTAAAAGTTAATTTGACAAGCTTGAATCATACAAGAGCTTTCTAATGTACCCATGTAACGAGCTTTCAGTTAACTATCCCAGATCTGATTAGGATCTTAGGTTGCCAGATTTCAAGAGTCATTTTTCAAGTCAACAATCCTTACATACCTATCTACTCAAGTACAAAAGGCTCGTGATCAAACAAGTCAATAAACTCTCAAAGTTTTTTTTTCTCCTTTTTTTCTTTTTTTACAAAACAAAAACATTAATCACATACTGTATATGTACGTATTTCATTAATACAGATGCAGTAATCACCAATCTCATATAGTCCTGCTTCTATCATTTACTATAAATATGAATCCATAACAATAAGCTCATACTTTTTCTATAGTTTAATAAGATATACACATAAATCATTCTGCAAGTTTAATCAGTCAAATTAAATATATTTTTAATCATATGTGTTTCATTTAATCTAGAATTCATATTTCAGCTCCTTTAGGACTTTAGATAATTTACTGATTTTTTCATTAAGCATTCTGATTTTATTTTAAAATCGTGAAACTGTTAAACTCATGAAATTCAGAAAAAACATAAGATACTATATCTAGATTTGCATAAATAGTAAATTTATAGCATCTTATATAGCCTTCTAAATATAACATTCAAGTAGTTACAGTTTATAAAAAAATTTATAGTCTCAATTATCGGATAGTTACAGCAAGTTCATAAAAATTTTCAATTTCCACAAAACTTTGCAGTACCATTTTAATTCCTTTAATTAACAAACTTACATGGCTGTTACTTTAATTACCTCCCCCCATACCTACATTTTGCATTGTCCTCAATGTAAAAGATTTGACAATAAATACGGTAATTATAGCAGGCTTGAATACAGTTTCGTTGATTTAAAATTTAGGATAAGTAATTGGTTACATACCTTGTTTTGTTTGTATCTCTTTCTGCATATTTCGATTTTTGATTCTGAAAAACTTTTCATTCATAGATAAAAGCAGAATATAAAACAAAATAACCTTTAACAGATATTAATAAATATGTGTCTTGTGTGGAACCCAGGCTCCTATGCCTCTAGTGGCTCACAAGCAAGCTAGTTGGTTTCCCAGAATAGAAACCAACAAACTGAATTGATATTTTATTTTTTTTTCTTTTATAAAATAAAATGAAAACTACATTTTTTTTTGTTTTTTTGTTTTTAAAATAAATGCAGAATACACACAACATTAAACACATAAAATCACAGCTTAAGAACATGATTGAAAAGTAGAAACAAATGGAATAAACGTATCAGTCTAAGCAAACATTTTAGGCATAGTTCTTCTTGCTATTAATTCTGTTTTAATGCAGTTCTTGTTCCTTCTTAATTTGTAAACTTGTAATATATTATAAATTCCAAATACAAGTGTATTACCATTAATGATATGAAATGCAGAAAGGGATCCTTTCCAGATCCAAGGTAATGTAGCAGTTTCTATTTCTACATCTATTTCAATATATTCCTCTTCCCACTTCCATTCATTTATGTCTTTCATAATCCATATTTGAAATTTCATCAATTGATCCCACCATCTTATCAAACATAGAGTAGGATCATCATATTCATTATACCACATTCCTATTTGAATTTTATCAAATTCTACAGATGGTGGTTTAGCTATTTCACTCGATATAGGTAAAATTTCTATATATTCATCATAACTATCTATGCTCACTATGTATAAATCAGATCCAAATGCTATTGATATATCTGTGACTAGATATACATATCCATCAAGTATGACATGCATGTTGTTAATTAATGATTTCTAGCCTAGATATATCATAATATTTTCATTCCAAGATCTATTCAAAAAATTATATACACTTAAGCGTAAATCTTCACCCCAATTTCCTGTAGGTCTCCAATAATATAATTTTTCAGGAATTGTAGAATTTTTATCAGAAAATATTGAAGCCGACCCACAATTTACAGTTGGTACTTCATATCTATTAGGTCTTCCTATATTCCATTCTTCTCTTGTTATAGGATTTCTTATCAAAATATCAAGTAATAGACTTACATACCTTGGTCTGGTCCTGTATATGATTAATCATTCATGTATCCCCATAATATGATCTATTCCTTCTAATGTGTTGGGTGGAATTCTAGTAGTTTCTTCCATAGTCAGATATTCATGGTTAATTGAACTACAATTAAATGACCTCCATATGAATTCATCTCTAATCTTAGTCATTTTTGCAGCTTGTAGTCTCTAAAAATATTTTTCTTCAATACAGTCTTTAATTTTGTTTGATACACAACACAGCCTGCACAGATCTTTAGCTGATAAGTTACTCAGTACTTCCCTTAGTGCATCCAACAATAATTGCATCAATTCCATTTATCGATTCTATATAACACAAACAAAAATTTAACAGAGACAAAAATTAACATAACTACTACACACCCTCGTGGAATTAGGGTATAACTCAACAAAATAAGTTCGTTGACTTAAGGACTAACTCTACGATAATATTAACTATAAATAAACATATATATACAGATAGTTGCTTCAGTTATGTTACTTCATTCAACTACCCTCCTAGAAGAGGTATTAATTTCATTAACAGTTCTATTGACAAGGTTATGTATTGCTTGTATTGGCAATCCTCTAGTAGGTCTAACTTCCATTGATTCCTTCTGTCTAAGTGGTATATTTCTATTCTGATTTTGAATTGCAGCATTTCCAAATACAAAATCTCGACAATTGTTTAATTGTTGGATTATCTTTTCTAATTTCTCTATTTTAGATCCTTATTCAAGTAATGCTTCATAACTTATTTAATCGTTTGATGTGTTAGATAATATTTTTCCAGAAAAACAAAGCAAAATTCAGTCCATGTAGAAATTGAATCAGGCGACAAAGTATATAACCATCTCTTAGCTGTGTCTTTTAAAGATAAATGGATATATTTAAGTTCAATAACATCTATACTCATGTTCGGCATTTTCATCATTTGACAAACTTCATTAAATTCTCTAAGGAAATAATAGGCATCCTCTCTTTCTAATCCATAAAAATGTGGCAATTGACTAATATAATTAGATTTTAGTTCAAACCTATCTCCCTCAAAGTTTGGCAATCTAATACATGAAGGTTCATCAACTAATTCAGGATACAGAATTTCTCCTAATGGTTTTTCTACTAGTGCAGCCATTTCTACGTTCTCTTATAAAGAAAGGTTAGCTACACCCCAAAGAATTTCGTTAAAGTCCAGTTCAGAAAATATTTCAGTACTTCTCTGCGATGAAAATTCTTGGGTAGGTGTTCTTACTAATCGTTTAGTACTAAGAGAACAAGTCCATGTACTCATAAATAAATAGCAGATGATTAATTACATATTAGTCTGAAGCTTTCCATTCAGTAAATATTTGTTGATGGATGAAGTCGAATCAGCTGCTTCGCCTTCCAGTTCCCCAACGCTTCTCCTTTCTTTTAAAAGTGTTGGTAACTCGTAAATAACATTCTGTTTTATATATATAATGCACATCCATAAAATGAATAAATCTCGTTGCAAGACACGTTCTTGCAACGTGCATCGTGGTTCCTATTTTCGTGGGTACGTGTACCACTATTAATTTCAAATTTTGGTAACCGCTAAATCGACGAAGTTTCGTTCATGGTTAAAAGAATAACCGTTCTGCTTAATCTACGAACTAACCTCGTTGAGTTATAGATAACTTAACGGAACAAAGTCAGTTACTATTGCTAACTCCACGGACTAACTTCGTTGAGTTATAGATAACTCAACGGAGTGACCCTATATTATATTACTGATCTCGTGGAGTTACATTTAACTCAACGAACTTACATCGTTGAGTTAACACTTAGCAACCTCTAAGTTTACTCCTCGTAAGTACCTCTCTGTTTTTTTTTTCTTTTTCATTCTACTAACTGAAATAAAGTTAAATCTATATCATTAATGCATCATTGTAATCGAAATTCGTTTAAATCTGAACATTATATAAATATTTGACTTGCAGGTCATTTTATGTTATGCAAAATTTATATTTTACCTTGCAACATGTAGAAATTTTCAAGCATCTATCCTGTCATTCAGCAAATTGTAAATCTGTTAAACATTCATTCATAATGTTCCATAAATTATATAACATTCAATAAATTCCATTCATTCCAAATTCAAAACACGTATGAAAAGTACATCTGAAAAATTTATATTCATTAATATGAATAAATTTACATTACAATCAAATCAGACATTTTTCATACAATTCTATACAAGTAGACGAACAATACAATTTAGTCTCTATTCCTAAGTTCATCTACTTCCTTTTGGAGTTTTTCTAATTGAAGCTCTAATTGATTAATTCTTTCTACAGCTCCTGTAATTCCTCTAAAAGGTACAACTATCTCTACAGCTACAAAATTTCTGTACTCTTTCACTGAAATGGTTCTTGATCTGATCCTTTTTGATGCCCATTTCGTGAAATCAATACAATCCACCATCAGTAGTGGAATCAAATCTCCATAAAACAATTTCTTCTTTACTATTCTAAGCTTGGAGATAAAAACTGTAGACCAATTTATTAGAATTCCATTTACAATTGCAAACGTGGCCCATTTGACAAATTGACTCAATTCTATGTCATGGCCTTGTCGTTGATCGACATTCTTAATCAAAATGTTGGCTACCATGTGTGCTTTACCATTTAATTTCTTTAGTCTATTTGATAAAGGCACACCAGGATTGATAGCCAAACTGTCCTTGATTTATTGTTCTGTCCATTCAACGACAGTTGTACTTTCCAAAATTTACTGCCCTTCATTCTTTAATCCAAAAATGTTGTGGAGAAGCTCTGGTGTTATCTGTACATCAACTTCCTTCATGTTGGAAATTAATTTTCCTTCTTCTTCTCTCAAATTTGCATAAAAACAGGGCACTAGATTCTCATATACTGCATGCCCTCTTTCTTGAGAAATAAAATTCAGTAGACCTTGAAATTCAAATAATTCTTAGATTTCTTGCATTCCATCCCAATTTATTAGTCTACTGTAAATAATATCATAACCCCTAATCTTTTGATATTTATTATAAGCTTCCTAACTCCAAAAATGTACTTCATTCAGAACTGTTGTTTCAGTCGGGTCAGGAATGTGACTTTGTTGTTCTAGAGGGGTTTGTTCTTGATCTTCCTCTACCATAGGCTGAACTTGAATATGTTCTACAGATTCCTAAATTTTTGCTTCTACTTCTTTCTATGGTGGTGAGTCGGTAGAACTCTCCACTCTATCTTGAGTTATTTCATTTAATTCAGTGGAATCTTCAAAGTCATTTTTGTCCAAATGGCTTCGTTCAACTTCTTCTTCATTTTCTGCTCTTTCTTCTTCCTCCTGACTACCAATCTGCTCTGTCACTGTTCTTTCTGATTCTGTGGCAGATTGGGATGGAGTCATGGGCAATTTAGTTTCTACCCTAATTTCTATTTCTTCTTCTTATATAGGCTGTAGACTAATTTCAACCTGTTTTTCTTCTTCTCTTTGTTCCTGCTATTGCTGCTCCTACTCCTCAAAATCGGATAGCAGGTTTATAAAAATTGGCTCCACAGGCTCTATTGCTATTGGTACTTCAGATTTAATCTCTTTTTGACACTTATGCACTATCTCTTTTCCTTTCCTTCGTGTGATTAATTGTGCCTATTCTTTCTCTTCTTCTTCTGAGATTAAATATAAAAATAAAGGCTCTACATGCCTTTGAGTGACAGGTACTAGCTCTTCTTGTTTAATTTTTTTAATAATTGCTGGTCTCAAAGGACCAGCTTCAGCTTCTTTTGCAGCAAATCTGACAGCAGTTCTAGTAGTAGCTTCTTGATGTTATTCCACTTTAATTTTATATTAGGCTTGCAATTTCTCTACAGCCCACTTTTTACGTAGTGCATCAAACACCAGATGTGCTTTGGCTACTGCTAAATCTTCTGATTCTCCTTGGTTTCTTCCAACTTGAACTAGTGCTTGAAATTCTTTTAACTCTTCTTCATTCGAAGGCCCCAACATTGCTGCACGTGCCAATGGCTTAAATGGTGGAACTAAAGGTCCTGGCTGCTGTTCCTTAGGAACAGGTCTTTCAGTAATCGGCTCCTCCTATTCTTCCTATGCTTGTTCTTGCTGCCTTATTGCACCCCTTGCCCAACCAGCAATACACTTTTTGAACCACAATCTGGCTTTGCGTTGGATTAGTTCTAGGGCTACTTCATTGTTCGGCCTTATTTTTCTCTCTTTGCTTAAAGCAATTTCTGTCACTACTTTTATTTTTGTTTCTACTATTTGGGATATTTGTATACCCAAATCAACCAAAAATTTCCTTAAGTTGAAGAGTTCTGATTCTACCTTTTGTAGCTCTTTCTCTCTTGTCGTATTCTGAATCTTTTGTCGTGTGTGACATTTGTAGGATCATATGGCTACACAAGAGGGGAGGTGAATTGTGTATTTTTAATATTTTATGAAATATAATTGAAACTTTAAAACTCAAAAACAAGTCGAGACATTGTTTTCATAAAATCATTTTTATTCAAGGTTTCAATTACAATATACAATTCAATTCTCCTTAGAAATTGTAGATGCAATTATATTTCGATACCATGTATCATCTAAACAATTTCATAACTACAAACAGAGAAAACTAATTTGCGGAATTTAAAACTTTTCTCCCTATTTGAGATCTTTCTTCTTCTTTTTCTTCTTCAGCAATTCTTCAGTGACGAATATCTTGTCTTTTCATGCTTCACCGAATTTGCTTTCTTCTGATACTTCAAATCTTCAGTGACGAAAATCTTACCTTTTTATGCTTCACTGAACTTTCTTCCACTTGAGAGATTTTTCCCGAAGAGGTGTTTTTGATCCCTGAAAAAGATTTTTCTTTTGGTGTGCAGGGATGGTTTGATCCTTGAAAAGATTTTTCATTTTGTGTGCAAGGATAAATTGATCAATGAGAATTCTATGCCTTTTATACTGTATCTTCATTTCATGTATATCCTTCACGTTTAACCACTACCAGTTTTCCACTTCTCCACGTCTTTTCTTTTTCCTTCATCGAAACACACACGTTCTAACCTACGTTTATATTTCGAATTTTCTTTAATCATCAATCCTAGATCTCTGAAAAATTTCCTGAAAATAAACTTTCTCGTCCAAAAATTTTTCATTAGTGTAATAAGAAGTCGTTACTTTAATGTTAACTAAACGAGTAACACAAGTATATATATATAATTTAACATTTCTAACTTAACGAGTTCACCATGTGCTATTTCACGTGACAAGTACTATAGCTAACTCAACGAACTAAGTCCGTGGTGTTATGCTATCTCAACAAACCATCTCCGTTGTGTTATGATAACTCAACGAACCAGTAATAAACAAATGTTTTTATAATAAGAATTTTACCACGTGCAAAAATAACAACTTAAGTTTATAACACTAACCTAACACGTTGCCTTAGTGTTCAATATAGCAACTCAACGTGTTTAGTTATGTTAACTTAATGAGTTAAACATGTGCACCTCACGTGATACAATACAACATTCGTAACTTATAATTTCACCACGTGTATAACACTAACTTAACGAGTTCGTGTCTTCTTTTACTCACTAACTTAACGAGTTATCACGTGACCTATTTTAACCTTTAAGCCTCTAACTTAATGAGTTCTCACGTGACCTCTATACAAACAAAACTTTAACTTAACGAGTTGTCTAAACGTGCACTGTTCATGTTACAGAAGATATAACTTTAAAATATATCATGCTTTTCAATAAAACCACACGTTAACTTAACGTTTAGCTAAATGAGAAATTAATACAACAAAATGACTAGTTATTAACTTCAGATCCAATACAGACAAGTATTTATATTAGTAAGCTTTTTCTGTACTAATTGATGATTTTAATTTTTTTCCACAAGCAATAGTAATTGAGCAAATATGATTATTTTCATTCAGCACATGTCATCAAAACAAAAATACTCAACAATCTCCCCCTTTTTGATGATGACAAAACCATATTAAATCAATTATGAAATATGTTTAACTCAACAAAGCACCTTCGTTGGGTTAACTTTTAATTCAACAAACTTGTTTGTTGACTTAAGTTTACTTAAGCTTATTTCTATTGTTTGTGTAAATTTTACCTCTCAGAACTAAAACTCTTAGATGTCAAT
The DNA here is from genome assembly GCA_036874045.1 of Cymodocea nodosa. Lineage (NCBI taxonomy): Eukaryota > Viridiplantae > Streptophyta > Magnoliopsida > Alismatales > Cymodoceaceae > Cymodocea > Cymodocea nodosa. The sequence continues at coordinate 10,891,163 of CM072335.1, forward strand.
AATTATATAAGTATCAGTTTTTTTTAATTATCATCTGTCAAATTACAATAACCATTTAAATAGCATCTCCTTTTATAATATGGATATGCAATTAAGATCATAATCATCTTTTTATAATATTTCTCCCCCTTTTTGTCATTAATCAAAAAGATAATTACAGAGAATATATATATGTATATAAGAGAATTACAACAACGATTTCTGTAAACAAGAGTAATAATTGAACACATTTACAGAAAAATGTATTGTTCAATGAATCAAACAAGTAATACAAACATTACAATTTGTATTCAGAAACAAACAAAAACAGTTATCGACCCCTCCTAAGTATATCACTTATAGCATTACCTATTTTATCTCCTAGATGCCTAATATCATTTCTGATGTCGTTAAGCACTGCATCTAAGTTAGGAGGTAGCTGTGTTTGCTGTTCTGCTTGAACTGAATAACTTTGTTATTGTTGTTGTATATGGTCTATATCAGGTTGTTATTGTTGTTGAGGTTTATGCATGACTTGGAATTTTTGCAAATCTTTGATACTAAATGCTCTCATGCCTTTAGTTTCAAAGGGCCAATCGGATAAAGTCAATTGGCTTACAAGGATTCTACATACAGCATCACCATAAAATAACTTTGAACTCATATGCTGTAGTTGAGACATAAATACATCAAACCAATTTATTTGAATTCTATTCAGTAGGCCATAAGTTGCATATAAACAGCTTCTGCTGACTTCCAAATTGTGTCCAACTCTTTGAAATAAATATGCATGCAATATATTTGCAATAAACCTTGCCTCTACATTCAGATTTTCGATTAATCTCATTTCAGAATATACATCTGGAATTTTTGATAAAGACTGAATGTTCCATTCCAGTTGTCTTATCATGTCAAATCTGTTGGTAACAACAACACCTTCATTCTTTAATCCTAAAACTTCAAAAATTAACTCAGGAGACAATATAAACTCCTGTTCATTTATTTGAGTTTTCAGCAAATTTCCATTCTTGACCATATTACTATAAAAAGCTGCAATAAGCTCTGTGTATTGCTTCCATTTCGTTCCTACTAGCAAGAATTTAATGAGGCCTTGAAACTCAAACAGATCTCTTATTTCCATCAAATTTCTGAATTTTATTGGATGAGCATGCAGAATCTGACATGTAACCAGATTATAGTATTTCTGCAATGCTTCTTCAAATCTAAAATGAATTGCATTACCTTGAATTTGTAATATTGTACACAAAGAAGGTGATACCTGAAGCCGTGATTCAGAGTTTAATTCATCTTCAGGAACCTCTTCTTCACAATGAATGTCATGTTGTTCCTCTTCCAAAATATTATCTTGAAGCTGCTCAAGTAAGCTTGATTCTTTAGCTTCAACAGTGTTAGGAACATTGTCAATATGCTCAACATTAATCTGTTCAGTCTCTATAGAATGTTCAGAGTATAATTTTTCCACAAATTCTACAACTAGTGTATCTGTCTGTAATTGTTCATTTTGTTCAATAGATAATTCCATTGATTCATGCTGTGAATTCTCAAACTCTGCTTCTATAGATTTTGTAGAAGGCTGGTTAACTTTTAGCTCTTCTGGAGTCTTAACAATTTCAATATCTGCTACTCCAGACAATTCAGCCTTTGAACTAGTTATTGCTTCAACATTGTCAATTATATTTGCAATAACTTGTTCAATGTTAGGTGCCTGATGCTCTGTTTTGTCAATTTCTGCATCATCAAGACTTGTACTAATAGAAAAACTTGAGCTCATAGTTGACTTGGATTTCTTCTCAAGTTTTCTAGCAAGGGAAAATAAAGTCTCATTATCTTCATCAGTTTCAATGTGTTCGGAACTGATGAGTTTATCAGATGCACAATAAGGTACAATGTCTAGACATACATTGTCCTTTGGAAATAAATTTTCATTTGATTTTCCTTTTTCAATAGACTTTGTTTCCTTAGACATAATTTTTCTGACTTTCCTTCTTCTATAACATTTTTGTTTCTCCTTTTCAAGTATTGCTGTTTTCTTTTCAAATTGCTCCATAAAAGTTTTCTACTTTAATTCTTCTAAGGCACTTTCTATTGCAACGGCCTTTCGAAGACTGTCAACTTTTGTTTTGTCTACAGTAATATCTGATTCTACTTGTTTTGAATATAAAGGAGTAGGGATAGCTGATTCATGTTCTTCCTCAAATGCATGTAGTCTTGTACTGTTTATAGGAGTTTAAGGAGTTCTATTTGATGAACCTACACCTTTTTCCAAATATTTTGCATACTGTTCCAAAAATGCAATCTCAGCACATTTCATTTTGTATTCTCTATCAAATTTACTACGAATACCCATGTATGTAATATTTGCATCAGTATGTTGAAGTTCTTGTCTAACTTCATCTAATATTCTCTGAGGAAAGAAATAATCTCTATAAAGTTCTGCTAACCTTTTATCCACTCAAAATATTTTCTTGTACCAAGTACGTGGAACTTCATCATTCTCTATTTCTTTTCCTTTTGCATCTCTTCTACTTTTTCCTTTTCCTCTGCCACGACCTTTGTAAAACTTGGAGACCATCGTCGCAAGTTGTAACAGCAACAAGCGGGAAAGATTTTCTTAACAAAGTTTACAAATAACCTAAGTCCCCGTGTAATAAGTGTTTAAATAGTGTTTTTAGGCGTATAAGTCAATGTGAAGAGAAGTCGGGTTTAGAAATTAAATAAATATTGAATAAAGTTTATTCAATCAAGGTACTCAAAATATTCAAGTATAACTCGTTGAGTTAACCAACCTAATGAGTAAAACACAGTCTAGAGGCAGTTTTACACGTTACCTTATCTAACATAACGTTTAGTTAGTACACAACAATTTTCAGATGCTTCCAACTGAAACGTTTCGAAAACAACACACATGCTAAACTTAACATTATCTTGAGAACATTGTAAACTATTTGAACATTTTGTCCTTTGAATCTAAAATAGTTTATTTGTCTTTTTAAATTATTTCATCAAGATTTTAAGAGGAAATTAATTCAGATTAACTAAGATTTGTATTCTAAATTATATTAATCTGTTTTCGACATTGTTAATCCTCCCCCTACAAATATACTTCAAATATATTCAATCAAAATACAAAATATACTTTTAGTGACAATAGATGTTAAGTATAACTATACTTTTACATTTTCTTTTTAGAGACTTCCGTTATCCTAACATCATCAAAAATGATTTCTAGAATCAATTCTTACTGTATATGAATCAAAACACAACTTTGAACTCAATTCGATTAAATCAAGGAGAATAAAAGAATGTATCTCAAATAAACGTTTTCAAAAGACTAATGATGATTCAATAAGTCAGTAGTCATATTGATATAAACTATATGCGATTCAAAGATATCTTTAATTAATGAAACAACTTTTTCTTTTCAAAACAGTAAATATTGATAATTTTCTTTAAAAGTTAGTTTGAAAAGCTTGAATCATACAAGAGCTTTCTAATGTACCCATGTAATGAGCTTTCAGTCAACAATCCCAGATCTGATCAGGACCTTAGGTTGCCAGATTTAAAGAATCATTTTTCAAGACAACAATCCTTACATACCTATCTGCTCAAGTACAAAAGGCTCATGATCAAACTGATCAATAAACTCTCAAAGATTTTTACTTTGTAAGAACTTTTCATTTTAAGCACAGTATATATGTATTCCATTAATACAGATGCAATAAAACACAAATCTCATACAATTTTTACTTCTATGATTGTACTGAGAATATGAATCAGTTTCAATAAGCTTATACTTTTGATTAACAGTTTAAGATGAGTTACATATAACTTATTCTACAAGTTTAATCAATTAAGTCAAATTTATGCATGATCATATGCATTTTCCTTGATTCAAAGAAAACATTTAATCAAAATTTCAGAATGTCAGAAGTATTTAATGTTTTTCATTTACACTTCCACTTAAAATCGTAAAAACTATTAAAATTGATAAACTACTTAAAATCAATAAGATACTACTATGATTTTACAATAAATACATAGTATCTTAAGCAGCAGTTTAGATATTACTTTAGATATTTATAATAAGTATATAATATCTATGAGGTGAACAACATCATCAATAATATTTATCTTTTTATGTGGAGTTTAAGCATTTTACACATCACATAGCCTACAAATACCTAAATTTAATCTAATGTTGCATAATGTATTTTCATCTAAAGGTTTTGTAAATATATCAGCTAATTGATTTTTACTAGACACAAATTCTAATTTAATTTTTCCTTTAATTACGTTATCTCTTAGAAAATGATGTCTAACCTCTATATGCTTTGCTCTCGAATGTAATACAGGATTTTTGGATAGATTTATTGCAGAACTACTGTCACAATAAATCTCAGTTGTATCATAAGATAATCCAAAATCTTCTAAAGTTTGCCTTATCCACAGAATCTGAGTGCAACACAGTGCAGCAGCAACATATTTAGCTTTTGTAGTAGAAAGTACTACATAGTTTTGCTTTTTACTAAACCATGACACCAAATTATTTCCCAATAATTGACATGTGCCACTGGTACTCTTTCTATCAGATTTAGATCCTACATAATCAGCATCAGTATATCCTATAAGATCTATTGAACTATCCTTAGAATAATACAATTCGAAATTTTTAGTTCCTTGTATATATCTAAATATTCTTTTAACTGCAATTAAGTGTGATTCTTTAGGATTAGATTGAAATCTAGCACAAACACACACAGCAAACATAATATCAGGTCTACTAGCAGTCAAATAAAGTAAAGAACCAATCATACTTCTGTATTTTCTTTGATCTATAAATTTTCCTATGTCAACAATATCTAACTTTAAAGTAGTACTCATAGGAGTTCCTCGAATCCCTATATCATTAAAATTAAATTTCTTAAGCATTTCATCTGCATATTTTTCTTGATTTAAAAATATACCATTATCCATTTATGACACTCATCATATCAAAACCTAGGTTTTCTACAAATAGTACATTCGAAATAACACAAGTTGGAGTTATTTGAACATTGCCCATACCTATGATTTTATCTTTGCTTTTGTTTCCAAATGTTACACTTCCTTTCATGGTATTTGTAAAATTTTGTAATAGACTTTTTTGTCCGGTCATGTGACTTGACGCTCTACTGTCCAAGATCCATTTTGATGTTGTTTCCTCCTGCAACACAAATTAAGAAAAACTTTTCCTTGGTACCCAATGTTGTTGAGGACCAAGTTCATTAAACGCATATTTCTTCTTTTTGTTTAAAAATAGTTTAACATTATCATTTATATTCTTATTAGTTGTAAGTACTATTGATTTATCATTAGCTTCATACTCACATATAGCAATATTGCTTTTGCAATCATTCTTTTTGTTTTCAGATGTAGTATAATCAAGACCAAACATATTTTTATCAGATGTTAATTTATTTTGGTCATGCTTATACATTTCTATAAGTTCATACCAAGATTTTGTACTTGTATTAACACTTTTCGTACATACAAAATCTTTTTCTGTACGAGAATTTTTTGTTTTATCACATGCAGAATGAGTGATTGGTCTAATACTAGTGTATTGAATTACATGCTCAGGTTTCTGAATTTTCAGTTTACTACAATTGTCTGAAATTTTAGAAACATTAGAAACTGAATTTCCAGAAGAAGAAACAAGATTTTTAAAAACATTTATAGTCATGTTAGAAGTACAATTTGACAAATCACATTGATTTATATTATTACTACATGATTCATCCCTTGAAGTACCTACTTCTACATATTTATTACCTTGTTTCATAATGAAAGGAATTTTTGTCTTAGATTTACTTGAACTACAACTAATAAATCCTTTATTGGCTTGAGATTCAGGATATTCAGGATAATTAAATCCTAAGCAAAATTTATAAGACACCGCAGGGGTACTAGTTAGTTTGTCTAACTTAGTTTGACTTAAATTCCATTTCACAATGGTAGAATTTAAATCTTGCTCTCTTAGTTTTAATTTATCTATCTCTAATTTAAGTTCATTTATATTGTTTCTCAACATTTCATTTTCAGATTCTATCTTTAATTTTTCAGCATTTATATTCTGTATTTGTTCATGTAAGATACATTCATTAAATCTAAATTTTTGCAAATCTCTAGCATGATTTTCATTATCACATTTAAACTTTTCTAAAGTAGTAGACAGGAAACAATTTTCTTCTTCCATAATGGATGAAGATTTTCTAATATTCTTATTTTCCAGTTTACATACTTTAAGTTTTTGTAATAATGCATGATAAGCACATAATAATTCATCAAAGTTGAAATCTGAATGACTTTCAGGATCAGATATTACCTCAGACTCATCTGCCATGAAGCACACATGAGCAACGTCTTCTAACTCTTGTTCTCCTTCTGAATGTGAAGATTTTGATGTTGATTCCTCAAATTCAGACTCTTTAGGCGTGTCATCCCACGTGACCTTCAAAGCCTTTTTCTTGTAAAACTTTTTCTGAGTTTTCTAAGCCGTCTTCTTCTGATTTGTCCTACTTTGCTTTTCATTTTTCCTCATAGGACAATCTGGAGAAAGATGTCCAGCTTTCTTACAGTTGTAACATACATACTTTCTAGATGAAGAATTCTTGTCATTCAATGATTTTGACGTTGAGGGTTTATCATTTTTGTTCCTTTGCTATTTCCTAGCTTTCCATGCTTTCTTGAATTTCCTAGTCAGCAAAATCAAATCGTCGTTAGAATCAATAGATATATCAGAATCTGAATTAATTTTGAAGGCTATTTCTTTCTTCATTTTTAGTTTGTTGTGACTTAGTGATTCATTTAATTGAACTTCATAAGCTGTTAAATTTCCTATAAGTTCATTCATAGTATAAACATTTAAATCTCATGATTCCTCAATTGATGTTACTTTCTGAGACCATTCAGAACTTAGGGATCTAAGAATTTTCCTCACCAAATCCTTCTGTTCAAAATTCTTTCCTAAACATTTTAAAGAGTTTATGATATCAAGAAATTTGGAAATCATCTCAGAAATATTTTCGTCTTCATGCATCTTAAAGAGTTCATACTTATGAATCAACATGTTTATTTTTGTCTCTTTAACTTGAGAAGTACCTTCATGTGAAACTTCTAATGCATACCACACCTCATAAGCAGATTTATATGCCGACACTTTACTGAACTGTTCATAACTCAATGCACAAAATAAAATATTTAAGCCCTTAGCATTCAGAGTTTCATTTTCTTTTTCAGTAATTGTCCAAGTATTATAAGGAGTAGTTAACAGAGGATATGGTTTAGAAATCATGAAGCACAATTTATGATCTATACTTTGAAGAAAAATAGTCATCCCATATTTCCAATATTCAAAATGTATTCCATCAAATAAAGGAGGACGATTAAGATTTTGGCCTTCATATAAAGAAAAATTACCATTTCAGTAGCCATTTTAACTTAGATTTTTCAACCTATTTGATTTTAAACAGTCTAAAATCTTTAAAACAACTTGAGCCTTAAATCAATAGAGTTAAACGTATGCTCAGATATTAATTTCTGTTTAAAAACAAGGAAGGTAGAATAAGCAATGATATGCAATAAGTTTGTATATATTTTATATCAAAGTTTATTAACAAAGCTCTGATTCCACTTGTAGGATCGTATGGCTACACAAGAGGGGGGGTGAATTATGTATTTTTAATATTTTATGAAATATAATTGAAACTTTAAAACTTAGAAACAAGTCGAAACATTGTTTTTATAAAATCATTTTTATTCAAGGTTTCAATTACAATATACAATTCAATTCTCCTCAGAAATTGTAGATGCAATTATGTTTCGATACCATGTGTCATTTAAACAATTTCATAACTACAAATAGAGAAAGCTAATTTGCGGAATTTAAAACTTTTCTCCCTGTTTGAGATCTTTCTTCTTCTTCTTTTTCTTCTTCAACAATTCTTCAGTGACGAATATCTTGTCTTTTCATGCTTCACCGAATTTGCTTTCTTCTGATACTTCAAATCTTCAGTGACGAAAATCTTACCTTTTTATGCTTCACTGAACTGTCTTCCACTTGAGAGATTTTTCCCGAAGAGGTGTTTTTGATCCTTGAAAAAGATTTTTCTTTTGGTGTGCAGGGATGGTTTGATCCTTGAAAAGATTTTTCGTTTTGTGTGCAAGGATAAATTGATCAACGAGAATTCTATGCCTTTTATACTGTATCTTCATTTCATGCATATCCTTCACGTTTAACCACTACCAGTTTTCCACTTCTCCACGTCTTTTCTTTTTCCTTCATCAAAACACAAACGTTCTAACCCACATTTATATTTCGAATTTTCTTTAATCATCAGTCCTGGATCTCTGAAAAATTTCCTGAAAATAAACTTTCTTGTCCAAAAATTTTTCATCAATGTAATAAGAAGTCATTACTTTAATGTTAACTAAACAAGTAACACAAGTATATATATATAACTTAACGTTTCTAACTTAATGAGTTCACCATGTGCTATTTCACGTGACAGGTACTGTAGCTAACTCAATGAACTAAGTCTGTGGTGTTATGCAATCTCAACGAACCATCTCCGTTGTGTTATGATAACTCAACGAACCAGTAATAAACAAATGTTTTTATAATAAGAATTTTACCACGTGTAAAAATAACAACTTAAGTTTATAACGCTAACCTAATGCGTTGCCTTAGTGTTCAATATAGCTACTCAACGCGTTTAGTTATGTTAACTTAACGAGTTAAACATGTGCACCTCACGTGATACAATACAACATTCGTAACTTATAATTTCACTACGTGTATAACACTAACTTAACGAGTTCGTCTCTTCTTTTACTCACTAACTTAACGGGTTAGCACGTGACCTATTTTAACCTTTAAGCCTCTAACTTAACGAGTTCTCACGTGACCTCTATACAAACAAAACTCTAACTTAACGAGTTGTCTAAACGTGCACTGTTCATGATACAGAAGATATAACTTTAAAATATATCATGCTTTTCAATAAAACCACACGTTAACTTAACGTTTAGCTAAATGAGAAATTAATACAATGAAATGACTAGTTATTAACTTCAGATCCAATACAGACAAGTATTTATATTAGTAAGCTTTTTCTGTATTAATTGATGATTTTAATTTCTTTTCACAAGCAATAGTAATTGAGCAAATATGATTATTTTCATTCAGCACACATCATCAAAACAAAAATACTCAACACCATTCTTCTGATTCCTTCAGAAACTATGTTGTGTCAACTGCATCTTCCTAGAACTCAAGTGTCATCTTCCTCATCGTGGAGTTACACAACAGTACGGAATCGTTTTGATTTCTATCGTTCCAAATTCCAAATGGTTTACCAGATAATGCCCCTAAAACCCTAGGTTTTAGTTTAAATAAGCCCTATGTTTAGGTAGGTAATCGGGTAATTTCCCAAACCAACTATTGCTCTCTCATCCGCGGTCTTAGCTACAGTACTCCGTTGAGTTACAGTTAACTCAATGGAATAAGCTCATTGACTAACTCAAGACTCAACGAAGTAAGTTCGTTGAGTTAAGCGTAACTCAACGGACTTCCCGTACAAACAGATATAATAATAAAAATACTTAAGATAATAGTTTTTCTATTTTTTTTACTGGTTTAACCGATACTATGTTTCGGTCAAACCTAATTTTTTTCTAATTGAACCGATACTATGTTTCAGTAAAACCAACATTTTTTCTAACAATTAATATACATATTTTTATGTTCCAGTCATACCGATGGATCCAATCGGTTGAACCGCAATGACTTTTATATTTGATAATTTTAATTTTTTTTTTTTATCAACATAAAAACTAATTTCTTACTAAGTAAAGCTCGAGTAGTCCTCTACTCTGACTTCTTCTATAATTCCAAAGGAGCTTTTTGGTGCTTTCAGAATAGGTCTAAGTCTTTGTCCATTTACTTTAAATATATTCTAATTTTTAGGATTTTTTATTTCAATAGCTCCATAAGGATAAATATTTCAAACTATGTAAGGTCCTGCCCATCTAGATCTTAATTTTCCTGGATGGTTATGGAGTCTAGCCATATAAAGATATACTTCTTGTCCTATTTCAAAGTTTTTTGGAATAATTTTCCAATCATGCCAGAACTTCATTTTCTCTTTTTCTCTTACAGTCTTCGAATAAGCTTCATTTCTAAATTCTTCTAATTCAATTAATTGCATTTTTCTATTTTCAGCAGCTTGATTTAAATTAGTGTATAGAGTTTTTAATGCCCAATAAGCTTTATGTTCTATTTCAGCTGATAAATGACAACTTTTTCCATATACTAGCCTAAAAGGTGACATACCTAAGCTTGTTTTATAAGCAGTTCTATAAGCCCAAAGTGCATCTGTCAATCTATTAGCCCAATCTGTTCTAGTAGGATTTATTACTTTTTCTAAGATTAACTTAATTTGTTTGTTTGCACTTTCTACTTGTCCACTTATTTGCGAATGATATGATGTTGCAATTTTGTGGTTTACTCCATATTTCTTCATTAAGGCTTCAAAACTTCTATTACAGAAATGAGTTCCTCTATCACTGATAATAGCTTTAGGTATTCCAAATTTGGCAAATATATTGGTTCTTATAAATTGTATTACTACTTTATTGTCATTAGTTTTTGTAGGAATAGCTTCTATCCATTTAGATACATAATCCACCCCCAACAATATGTAATTAAATTGATTAGACATAGGAAATAGACCCATAAAATCTATTCCCCACACATCAAAGATTTCAACCTCAACAATAGGATTAAGAGGCATTATATTCCTCTTTGATATTCTTCCTATTTGTTGACATCTTAAACAACTTAAGAAATATTTATGAGCATATTTGAATAGTGTTAGCCAACTATCTGAACTTAACTATCCGTTGCTCAGCTGCATTTCGGATACTTACGAACTTAACTATCCGATGCCTAGATGCATTTTGGATAGTTACAAACTTAACTATCCGATGCTCAGGTGCATTTCGGATAGTTATAGATAACTCATCGATATATAACTTAAGTAAATCTACCAGATCTTGACACGTGTTAGTAGTAGTTTAATAATAAAAGAAACATTTTGGAGAGTTACAGGTCTAACTATTCGATGCTCAGATGCATTTCGGATAGTTGTAGATAACTCACCCAAAATCCACTTAAGTCACTTTTCCAGAACATGACACGTGTCCACAGCTATTTTATAAGTAAAAGGAGATTTCGGAGAGTTACACACATAACTATCTGATGCCCAGTTGCAATTTCGGATAGTAATAGATAACTCACCGAAAGTTCACTTAAGTCATGCATTATGGTCTTGACACATGTACTTTAGGAAATAATAAAATATTCTTTTAAAACATAAATGTTCGGCAATTTAGATATAACTATCCGATACATGTTCGGTATGTTAAATATAACTGTCCAAAATATGTTCGGTATGTTAAACATAACTGTTCGAAATATCAGAAAATTCGGATACTTAAGAATTTCACAGCCTGCAACTTACTGACAGTTTAGAAATGTACTAAATTAACATTAATTCCCCCAAATTAAGCAAATTCTTTAATTAAAGCTTATAATAGTGCAATTATAACATAATGGCTTAATTCTCATATGATAAGCTAAATATTATGCAATTAACCATCATTTAACCATTAATATTATGCACTTTTTCATTCTAAACACTTCCCCCATACCTAAATTTTGCTAGTCCCTTAGAAAACTAAGATCTAATTAATGAGTCTTTCTAAAAGTGCTAGAATTAATTCTTCCCCTTTTATTTTCTTATGTTCAGCATAAGAATTATTATATAGATATTCTATATGTTTCAGTAATCAACTTGCAAATATACTTAGAATATATGCAAATTACATACAAGGTATATCATCATCACATAAATATTAATTATATTATCGTGTTTTCTTCTTTTCATCATCTGTCATCTTGAATTTTCCAATAAGATTTTTAGAAGAAATTTCAACAACATATGAATCAAAGTACAATCCAATTCAATATGATTAAGACAATTAGAATAAAGAATTGTATCTCCATTAAACAACTTCAAAAGTCAATTCTAGATAACATAAAATATACTTGATTCATAAGATATCTTTATTTCACAAAACACTTGTATCTTTTCAGAACAATATATGTATTTTTTTTTGTTCTTTAAAAGTTAATTTGACAAGCTTGAATCATACAAGAGTTTTCTAATGTACCCATGTAACGAGCTTTCAGTTAACAATCCCAGATCTGATCAGGATCTTAGGTTGCCAGATTTCAAGAGTCATTTTTCAGGTCAACAATCCTTACATACCAATCTACTCAAGTACAAAAGGCTTGTGATCAAACAAGTCAATAAACTCTCAAAGTTTTTTTTTTTCTCTCTTTTTTTCTTTTTTACAAAACAAAAACAATAATCACATACTATATATGTACGTATTTTATTAATATAGATGTAGTAAACACCAATCTCATATAGTCCTGTGTTTAGAATGAAAAGTTCATAATATTAATGGTTAAATGATGGTTAATTGCATAATATTTAGTTTATCATATGAGAATTACGCTATTATGTTATAATTGCACTTTTATAAGCTTTAATTAAAGAATTTGCTTAAATTGGGAGAATTAATGTTAATTTAGTACATTTCTGAACTATCAGTAAGTTGCAGGCTGTGAAATTCTTAAGTATCTGAATTTTTTGATATTTTGGATAGTTATGTTTAACATACCGAACATATTTCGAACAATTATGTTAAGTAGACTGAACATGTATTAGATAGTTATGTTTAAACTGCCAAACAGTTATGTTTTAAAAGAATATGTTATTATTTTCTGAAGTACACATGTCGAAACCATAATGCATGACTTAAGTGAACTTTCGATGAGTTATATATAACTATCCGAAATTGCAGCTGGGCATTAGACAGTTATATGTGTAACTCTCCGAAATCTCTTTTTATTTATAAAATAGCGTGGACACATGTCATGTTCTGGTAAAGTGACTTAAGTGGATTTTCAGTGGGTTATCTCTAACTATCCGAAATGCATCTGAGCATCGGATAGTTAGACTTGTAACTCCCTGAAATGTTTATTTTATTATTAAACTACTGTTGACACGTGTTGAGATCTAGTAGATTTACTTAAGTTATATATTGGTGAGTTATCTGTAACTATCCGAAATGCATCTAAGTATCGGATAGTTAAGTTTGTAAGTATCCAAAATGCACTTGAGCATCGGATAGTTAAATTTATGCACGTGTTTTATAGTTAAATCAACGAAGAAAGTCCGTTGAGTTATCTGTAACTCCACGGATTATTTATTTTCTAATATGCCACTATAGCGGTTGTAGAAACAGGACAGTTGTAAGAAAAACCACGATTGCACGTATCACACAGGGAGAAGAAAGCATCGTCGTTGATATGAATGAAGGAAATCCAACCGACCATTCAAGTAGAAGTAGTTACTACTGAAGAAATATAAAAGAAAAGAAGAAAAAGAAGTAAAGTGTGTGATCGATGGATGACCAGTGTGTACAGAGGAGGAGCACTGAGTTTTCTACAAGCAGCGTCAGCAATTCTCCAAAGTACCACACCAACCATCGTTACCACCACCATAATCACCAACCACTAGAGGTCTGTGAGGATACTTTCTTGATGTCGGGTCGATTCCGAGCCAAACATAGTGCCTAACAACCACTGTGAGGTGTGATCGTGTCATGGGAAGGGAAGCCATTTTCACTAAGCGCCGACTCATATTTCAGGAGATCGTAAAGCTTCTAGCCTTGGCTTCGAGTTGATGCCAGTATGTTGAAGAGTAGATCATCTTGCAATTCTGGACTCGCGATTCTATAGGGAGAGGAGACAAAATTGTAGGTGGTTTAATTTTCAGTGGTGTAATCGCGTCGCAAGTAGTGACAGAAGTATTTACTGTCAAGTGAGATTACTTTACATTTCACTTTTCGCCCATTTCCATGTTCATATTAAAACAAAAATACCAAAAACAATTTGTGTGTTTGTATGTTGTATTTGAGTGTTGTATTGTTTGTGTTGCATCGTGATTAATGTTATCTTTGTTAGTGTTCTGATTGTTTTATGTTTATTTTAGTTTTACAGTTTACTTAAATTGGTTCGTTCAAAAGACTTAAAGATTTTAATAGTTACTGTTTGAATTATTTGAATGTTAGTATTGCTTAATGATAAATCCAATGTTTACTAACATTAAAGAGCTAAATTGATGTTATTTACAATTTGTGGAATCGCCCTATGGTTGGCCGAATTCTTCTGTAAATAGCAATATTAAAAAGAAAAAAGACAGGCTCGTGGATTTAACTTAAGTCCACGAGGTTAGTCCGTTGAGTTAGCCATAACTCAACGAACTTTGTCCATTGAGTTAACTGTAACCCAACGGAGAGCTTATTGAATATATAAATTTGATTGTTAACAAATGGACAATTCTAAATTCTTAAGCAATTCCTTATGGGATCGACCTGTACTTACACACTAATACAATAGACATTGTGCACTTGCAGTTAAAGTACAAATTGGAATTAATATCTAATTTGTATTAAAGGTTGTTTGTTTACTTCTAAAAGAAAAAGAATAGGCATAAAGATAAATTAACTAAGCAAAAACAGAAGTTAACAAATCCAAGTTTTTCTGGTGTGTTGTTGGAGATCCAATCAGGTTTTTTGGTGTCGTGTTGGGTAAATCCAAACAAGTTTTATGGCGCTGTTGCCGGGGAATTGAATTGAATTAATATAAGCAACTATTAGAGCTGTTTCGTTTTAATAGCCAGAGTTGTGTGTTTTCTTCTGTAATTGAGAATATGGCATATGCTTACGCTCAAAGATTTCTAAAACCTGTAATTAGCATATGTGAATTCTGCAATTCTGAAGGACACGACATTTCTAACTATTTGAAATTGAGACGTTTGCAGATGGTTAGATCCCATGAACAACAAATGAATTATCCTCAGTATAATAGAGTCGAGTATGAGAATCCCATAGTTTACCTAACTGATAGTCAGTATAGAATGTGTAATATGTTGAGAGACACTGAAGTTTGGGATAGGTATGACAGACTGGAGCGTAGTATAGAGCAAAACCTGGACAAACTAGAGTACTTTATGTGTCAGCAACAAGAAGTAAACCAATTAAACTATAAGGAAACATATTCAGAACCTAAAAAGGATATAATTTTTGAAACTGAAAAAACCATAATGAAAATTGATCAAAAATTGAATGCAATGAGATTAGATGATTTGGAAAGAAAACTAAAAGCATTAGACGAATATACAATGAAAATACAAGTTATGGAACAGGACAGTGAAAATTATAATGTTATAGATCTGCATAATTTACAAAATATACAGCAAACAGAAAATATTAATGCAAGAGAATTTAAAGAATGCACTTTAAAACTAAAAACAATTGAAGATCATAATCACGAAAATGATATACAAAAACATCATGAGAGTAACGAAAATCTAGAAGATGTATGTGTAACATTAAGATTTGGAACTACTATACCACCAAGAACTCAAAATGAAAATAATATGAAGGTGGATAAGAGTAAAAATCAAAATGATAATGAAAATGTAATAGCTGAAAATCTAGAAATCACTGAAGAACAATCTAAATCTGCTAATGAAGCTAAAAATGATCAAACAAAAGAAAAAGAATCTTTTAAATCACAATCTTTAGCACCCTATCTTGAAAGATTACAACAAACAATACCTGAAAAATAAGAAAAAATCAGAGAAATTTTTGAAAAAGTACAAGTTAACATTCCTTTGTTAGATCTATTACAGAAAATGCCACCTTGTGCTAAATTTCTAAAGGATTGGTGTACTAAGAAAAGAGAGCGAAATGTTCTTACAAAGGTCTTTTTAGCTGAGCAAAGTAGTTCCCTATTTCTGCCACAAATTCCTAAAAAGTTATTTGATCTTGGAATCCTTGTTATATCATGCACCATAGGAAATACCATTCTAGAAAGAACCTTAATAGACTTAGGTGCAGGTATAAATGTTATGCCAAGTGATATATTTGCATCCTTAGGATTAGAAGGCTTAACTCCTACTAGTACGATTATTCAATTAGCTGATAGAAGTATAAGATACCCTAGAGGAAAAATAGAGGATGTCTTAATTAAAATCAAGAATTTTATATATCCTATTGATATTGTAATTTTGGATTCCCAACAAATTAAGCATAAAAATAGTGATACATCTTTAATTTTGGGAAGACCATTTTTAGCAACATCAGGGGCTGTTATAAATTGTAAAACTGGAGTAATGAAGTTAGCATATGGTAATGAGGATACTCAATTAAATATTTTCAAACTAGAGAGGTTTCAGGAGTTAGAAATGTCCTTACATACCAAAGACTTTTTAGAGGATGAAGGAGATATGTTAGATGATGTGATTCAAGAAGAATTAAATAGGCAAATCAATTTTGAAACTTTAGAGGAAAGTGAAAGCATAAATATAGAAGGAGATCTGGAAGAAATTAATTTAGAAAATGATGATGTTCAATTAGGAGTTCTAGCTTCTGATGGGCAACATTTAGAATTAAAACTTTTACCTCCTGAATTAACCTATATATTTCTGGAAGATAAACGAACCTGTCCAATCATTATTGCTTCAGATTTAAAAGAGGATCAAATAGCTAAATTAAAAGATGTTCCATTTAACTTTGATAAAAATTGCAAGGAAGCATTTTTCAGACTTATGCAATGCACTAGCTACCTTTCAAAGGTGTATGCAGGGCATATTTACTAGAATGACTGAAGATTTTTTAGAAATATTTATGGATGATTTTATTGTATATGGCAACTCATATGAAGTCTGTTTAAACAATTTAGACTTAATATTAAAACGCTGTGTGGAAAAAAATCTGGTTTTAAATTGGGAAAAATGTCACTTCATGGTTAAACAAGGAATAGTCTTAGGGCATGTTGTTTCTAAGAAAGGGTTAGAAGTAGATAAAGCTAAAATAGAAGTAATTTCTAATCTACCAGAACCTAAATCAGTAAAAGATATTAGATCATTTATAGGATTTGTTGGTTTTTATTGAAGATTTATTAAAGATTTTAGCAAGATAGCTAGACCTTTAACTAATCTATTAAAAGATGTTCCATTTAACTTTGATAAAAATTGCAAGGAAGCATTTTTCAGACTTAAAACTAGCTTAATTTCAACTCTTATAATTCAAGCACTTGATTGGAACCATCCATTTGAATTAATGTGCAATGCTTTTGATTTTTCTGTAGGAGCAGTGTTGGGATAGAAGATAGAAAAATCTCCTAGAGTGATTCATTATGCAAGCAAAACCTTAAATGATGCTCAAGTTAATTACACAACTACTAAAAAAGAATTATTAGCTGTTGTGTTTGCTTTAGAAAAGTTTAGATCATATTTAATTGGAGCTAAAGTAATAGTATACACGGATTATACAGCTCTAAAACATCTAATAAAGAAAAAAGAGACTAAGCTTAGATTGATCAGATGGATATTATTATTATAATAATTTGATCTAGAAATTAAAGATAAAAAAGGTTGTGAGAATGTGGTAGCAGATCATTTATTAAGATTACAAATAGAAAAATCAAATATTGAAATTAAGGATAATTTTCCTGATGAACAATTAATGACCATCAACACAATACATTGGTATGCAGACATAGTTAATTACTTAGTTATTGGTTTAACACCTAAGGATTAGAATAGACAGGATAAGAAATTATTTTTCTCGAGAGTAAAATATTACTATTGGGAAGACCCATACTTATTTAAGAAGTGCCCTGATCTAGTTTTAAGGAGGTGTGTTCCAAAGACTGAATATCCGAGCATATTGTCTTTCTGTCATGACTAAGCTTGTGGAGGGCATTTTGGTTCAGGGAAAACTGCTGCAAAAATTCTACTATGTGGATTTTATTGGCCAACACTATTCAAAGATGCTCATAAATATTGCTTAAGTTATTTAAGATGTCAACAAATAGGAAGAATATCAAAGAGGAATATGATGCCTCTTAATCCTATTATTGAGGTTGAAATCTTTAATGTGTGAGGAATAGATTTTATGGGTCCATTTCCTATGTCTAATCAATTTAATTACATATTGTTGGGGGTGGATTATGTATCTAAATGGATAGAAGCTATTCCTACAAAAACTAATGACAACAAAGTGGTAATACAATTTATAAGAACCAATATATTTGCCAGATTTAGAATACCTAAAGCTATTATCAGTGATAGAGGAACTCATTTCTGTAATAGAAGTTTTGAAGCCTTAATGAAGAAATATGGAGTAAACCACAAAATTGTAATATCATATCATCCGCAAATAAGTGGACAAGTAGAAAGTGCAAACAAATAAATTAAGTTAATCTTAGAAAAAGTAGTAAATCTTACTAGAACAGATTAGGCTAATAGATTGATAGATGCACTTTGGGCTTATAGAACTGCTTATAAAACGAGCTTAGGTATGTCACCTTTTAGGCTAGTATATGGAAAAAGTTGTCATTTACTTGTTGAAATAGAACATAAAGCTTATTGGGCATTAAAAATGCTGAACACTAATTTAAATCAAGCTGCTGAAAATAGAAAAATGTAATTAATTGAATTAAAAGAATTTAAAAATGAAGCTTATTCGAAGACTGTAAGAGAAAAAGAGAAAATGAAATTCTGGCATGATAGAAAAATTATTCCAAAAAGGTTTGAAATAGGATAAGAAGTATATCTTTATATGGCTAGACTCCATAACCATCCAGTAAAATTAAGATCTAGATGGGCAGGACCTTACATAGTTCGAAATATTTATCCTTATTGAGTTATTGAAATTGAAAATCCTAAAAATCAAAATATATTTAAAGTAAATGGACAAAGACTTAGACCTATTCTGAAAACACCAAAAAGTTCCTTTGGAATTATAGAAGAAGTCAGAGTAGAGGACTACTCGAGCTTTACTTAGTAAAAAATCAGTTTTTATGTTTATATATAAAAAACAAAAAAACAAAAAAAAATTATAAAATATAAAAATCGTTGCGGTTCAACCGATCGAAACCATTGGTATGACTGGAAAATAAAAAATACATATATTAATTTTCAAAAAAGAAATTAGGTCTGACCGAAACATAGTATCGGTTAAATCGGTAAAAAAAAGAAAGAAAAACTATTATCTTAAGTATTTTTATTATTATATCTGTTTGTACGGGAAGTTCGTTGAGTTACGCTTAACTCAACGAGCTTACTCCGTTGAGTCTTGAGTTAGTCAACGAGCTTATTCCATTAAGTTAACTGTAACTCAACGAGTACTGTAGCTAAGATCATGGATGAGAGAGCAATAGTTGGTTCGGAAAATGACCCGATTACCCGCCTAAACTTAGGGCTTATTTAAACTAAAACCTAGGGTTTTGAGGGCATTATCCGACAAATCATTTAGAATCTAGAGTAGTAGAAATCAGAGTGATTCTGTGCTGTTGTGTAACTCCACGATGAGGAAGATGACACCTGAGTTCTGGGAAGAGGTAGTTGACATAGCATAGTTTCTAAAGGAATCAGAAGAATGACACACGTGGCAAAAGATTCAGAATACGACAAGAGAAAAAGAGCTACAAAAGGTAGAATCAGAACTCTTTAACTTAAGGAAAGTTTTGGTTGATTTGGATATACAAATACCTCAGATAATGGAGACACGAATAAGAGTAGCAACAGAAATTGTAGTTAGTAAAGAAAGAAAAATTCGGCCAAACAACGAAGTAGCCCTAGAGCTAATTCAGCGCAAGGCTAGATTGTGGTTCAAAAGGTGCATTGCTAGTCATGGAAGATGGGAAATATGGTAACGGCAACGAGCAGGAGAACAGGAAGAACCAACTACTGAAAGACCTATTCCTGAGGAACAGCTGTCAAGACCTCTAGTTCAGCCAATAGAGCCATTGCCACAAGTAGCATTTGCTTGGCTGAGAACTAATAAAGAAGAGAAAGAGTTTACTAGCTTAGTCAAAATAGCAAGAGACGAAGGTGATAATGAAGAAATAGCTACAACTAAGGCACATATTTTATATGATGCCATTAAGAAAAAAAGGGTCGAAGAAAAGTTGAGGGCCTAGTACAGAATTAAGGTTGAACAACATCAGGCAGCAGCTACATCAAGTGCTGCAAGAGAAGTTGAGGCTGGTCCTTCGAGACTAGCAATTATAGAGAGAATTAAATAGGAAGAGCCAGTACCTGTGGCTCGAAGGCCTACAAAGCCTACTTTTGTAGATTTAATTTCAAAAGAAGAAGAGGAAGAACAAGCACAATTAATTAGAAAAAGGAAAGGAAAGGAAAAGAGAAAGTGTTTGACTATCAAAAAGAGATTAAATCTGAGGTACCAATTTCAACAAGGCCTATGGAGCCAATTTTTATAAACCTGCTATCCAATTCTGAGGAGGAGCAGGAGCTGCAGTAGCAGGAGCAAAGAGAAGAAGAAAAATAGGCTGAAATTAGTCTACAGCCTGTACAAGAAGAAGAAACAGAAATTAGGGCAGAAACTGAATTGCCCGTGACTCCATCCCAATCTGTTACAGAATTAGAAAGAATAGTGACAGAGAAGATTGGTAGTCAGGAGGAAGAAGAAAGAGTAGAAAATGAAGAAGCTAAAAGAAGCCATTTGGAAAAAAATGACTTTACAGATTCCACTAAAGAGCAAGAAACTCTTCAGCAATTTATAGAGAGAATTCAAGATAGAGTGGAGAGTTCTACCGGCTCACCACCACAGACAGAAGCAGAAGCAAAAATTCAGGAATCTGCAGAGAATGTTCAAATGCAGCCTATGTTAGAGGAAGATCAAGAACAAACCCCTCAGGAACAACAAAGTCACATTCTTGACCCGACCAAAACAGTAGTTCTAAATGAAGTACATTTTTGGAGTCAGGAAGCTTATATCAAATACCAAGAAATTAGGGGTTATGATATTATTTACAGTAGACTAGTAAATTGGGATGGAATGCAAGAAATCACAGAATTATTTGAATTCCAAGGTCTACTGAATTTTATTTCTCAAGAAAGAGGGCATGCAATATATGAGAATCTAGTGCCCTGTTTTTATGCAAATTTAAGAGAAGGAGAAAGAGGATTAATTTCAAACATGGAGGAAGCTGATGTACTGATAACACCAGAGCTTCTTGTTTGGTTTTTCCCAACACTATTTCACTTCTATTTAACTTCTATTTATGATCTTTAATAAAATTTAGATATTAATTCCAATTTGTACTTTAATTGCAAGTGCACAGTGTCTATTATATTAGTGTGCAAGTACAGGTCGATCCATAGGGAATTGCTGACGAATTTAAGAAATGTTTGATTGTGAACAATTCAAATTTATATTCAATAAGCACTCAGTTGAGTTACAGTTAACTCAACGGACTAAGTTCGTTGAGTTATGGCTAACTCAACGGACTATCCTCGTGGATTTAAGTTAACTCCACGAGCCTGTCTCTTGTTTATAATACTGCTGTTTACAGAGGAATTCGGCCAACCATTGGGCGATTCCATAGATTGTAAATAACATCAATTAAGCTTTTTAAGGCTAGTTAACATTGGATTTATCATTAAGCAATACTAACATTCAGATGATTCAAATAGTCACCATTAAAATCTTTAAGTTTTTTTTACGAACCAATTTTAGTAAACTGTAAAATTAAAACTAACATAAAACAATCATAAAACTGATACAGATAACATTAATCACGATACAACACAAATAATACAACACTCAAATACAACATACAAACAAAGATAAATTATTTTTGGTATTTTTGTTTTGATGTGAACATGGAAATGGGCGAAAGGTGAAATGTAAAGTCATCTCACTTGACAGTAAATACTTTCGACACTACTTGCAACGCGATTACACCATTGAAAATTAAACCACTTACAATTCTGTCTCCTCTCCCTGTAGAATCGCGAGTCCAGAATTGCAAGATGATCTCCTCTTCAGCATATAGACATCAACCCGAAGCCAAGGCTAAAAGCTTTACGATCTCCTAAAATATGAGTCGGTGCTTGGTGAAAATGTCTTCCCTTCCCGCGACGCGATCACTCCTCACAGTGGTTGTCAGGCACTGTGTTTGCGACATCAGGCAAGTATCCTCACAGACCTCCGATGATTGGTGATTATGGTGGTGATACGATGGTTGGTGTGATACTTCGGAGAATCGCCGATACTTTCTGCAAAAAGCTCGGTGCTCCTCCTCTGTATACACTGTCGTCCATCGATCACACCTTCTTCTTTTTTTCTTCTTTTCTTTTATATTTCTTCAGTAGTAACTGCTTCTACTTGAATGATCGGTTGGATTTCCTTCCTTCAGATCAATAGCGATGCTTCCTTCTCCATGCGTGATTGAATTCCTGCGTGATACGTGCAAACGTGGTTTTTCCTTCCAACTGTCTGTTCCTACAATCGCTACAGTGGCATTTTAGAAAATAACTATAAAATACATGCAATAAAGAAATAAGCCGCAAACCTAACATGTTACCTTAGTATATATTCATGTAACTCAACGCATATAGTTATGCTAACTTAACGAGTTATAACTTAAGTAAATCTACTAGATCTCAACACGTGTCAGTAGTAGTTTAAACATAAAATAACATTTCGAAGAGTTACAGGTCTAACTATCCGATGCTCAGATACATTTTCGGATAGTTACAGCTAACTCATCAAAAATTCACTTAAGACATTCATTCTGGTTTCGACACGTGTACCTCTGGAAATAATAAAATATTCTCTCTAAACATAACTGTTTGAGAATTTAAACATAACTATCCGATACATATTCGGTCTGTTAAACATAACTATCCGAAATATCAGAAAATTCGGATACTTAAGAATTTCATAGCCTGCAACTCACTGATAGTTCATAAATGTACTAAATTAACATTAATTCCCCAAAATTAAGTAGATTCTTCAATTAAAGCATATAACAGTGCAATTATAACATAATGGCTTAATTCTCATATGATAAGCTAAATATTATGCAATTAACCATCATTTAACCGTTAATAATATGCACTTTTTCATTCTAAACACTTCCCCCATACCTAAATTTTGCTAGTCCCTTAGCAAACTAAGATCTAATTAATTGGTCTTTCAAAAAGTGCTAGAATTAATTCTTCCCCTTTTGTTGTTTTTTTTCTTCTATTCAGCATAAACATATATTCTCTATGTTTCAGTTATCAACTTGCAAAGATATTTAAAATATATGTAAATTACATACAAAGTATATCATCTTCATATAGGTGTTAATTATATCATTTGTTATCTTGAATTTTCCAATAAGTTTTTCTAGAAGAAATTTCAACAACATACGAATCAAAGTACAATCCAATTCAATCTGATTAAGACAAGTAGAATAAAGAATTGTATTTCCATTAAACAACTTCAAAAGTCAATTCCTTATTCATATTTCAGCAATTCTAGATAACAAAAAATATACTCGATTCATAAGATATCTGTATTTCACAAAACACTTGCATCTTTTCAGAATAGTATATGTTTTTTTTTTTTTTGTACTTTAAAAGTTAATTTG
This sequence comes from Cymodocea nodosa, assembly GCA_036874045.1. Lineage (NCBI taxonomy): Eukaryota > Viridiplantae > Streptophyta > Magnoliopsida > Alismatales > Cymodoceaceae > Cymodocea > Cymodocea nodosa. Next base: position 10,914,792 of record CM072335.1, read on the forward strand.
ACAAGCTTGAATCATACAAGAACTTTCTAATGTACCCATGTAACGAGCTTTCTATCAACAATCCCAGATCTGATCAGGATCTTAGGTTGCCAGAATTTCAGAGTCCTTTTTCAGGTCAACAATCCTTACATACCTATCTGCTCAAGTACAAAAGGTTCGTGATCAAACAAGTCAATAAACTCTCAAAGTTTTTTTCTTTTTTCTTTTTTTTTTTCTAAAAATAAATGCACACACAAAACAAAGCATTAATCACATACTGTATATGCACGTATTTCATTAATACAAATGCAGTAAAACACCAATCTCATATAATCCTGCTTCTATCATTTACTAAAAATATGAATCCATAACAATAAGCTCATACTTTATCTGTAGTTTAATAAGATCTACACATAAATCATTCTACAAGTTCAATTAGTCAAAGTAAATGTATCTTTCATCATATGTGTTTCATTTAATCTAGAATTCACATCTCAACTCCTTCAGGACTTCAGATAATTTTCTGATTAAGCATTAAATATTCTGATTTCATTTTAAAATCGTGAAACTGTTAAACTCATGAAATTCAGAAAAATCATAAGATACTATATCTAGATTTACATAAATAATAAATTCTATAACATCTTCTATAGCCTTCTAAATATAACATTCAAGTAGTTTATAAAAATTTTACAGTCTCAATTATCAGATAGTTACAGCAAGTTCATAAAAATTTTCAATTTCCTCAAAACTTTGCAGTACCATTTAATTCCTTTAATTAACAAACTTACATGGTTGTTACTTTAATTACCTCCCCCCCATACCTACATTTTGCATTGTACTCAATGTAAAAGATTTGACAATAAGTACAGTAATTGTAGTAGGCATGAATAAAGTTTTGTTTGATTTAAAATTTAGGATAAGTAATTAGTTACATACCTTGTTCCATTTGTATCTCTTTCTGCATATTCCGATTTTTGATTCTGAAAAACTTTTCATTCCCAGATAAATACAGAATATAAAACAAAATAACATTTAACAGATATTAATAAATTAGTGTCTTGTGTGGAACCCAGGCTTCTATGCCTTTGGTGGCTCACAAGCAAGCCAGCTGGTTTCTCAGAACAGATACCAACAAACTGGATTGATATTTTGTTTTGTTTTTTTTTTTTTTATAAAATGAACATGAAAAATTTCAAAATTCCTTTTTTTTTTTCTTTTTTCTTAAAAATAAATGTAGAATACACACGTTAAACACACAAAATCATAGCTTAAGAACATGATTGAAAAGTAGAAACAAATGGAATAAATGTATCAGTCCAAGTAAACTTTTTAGGCATAGTTCTTCTTGGTATTAATTCTGTTTTAATGTAGTTCTTGTTCCTTTTTAATTTGTAAACATGCAATATATTATAAATTCCAAATACGAGTGTATTACCATTAATGATATGTAATGCAGAAAGGAATCCTTTTTGGTTCCAAGGTAATGTAGTAGTTTCTATTTCTACATCTATTTCAATATACTCCTCTTCCCACTTCCATTCATTCATGTCTTCCATAATCCATATTTGAAATTTCATTAGTTCATCCCACCATCTTATCAGACATAAAGTAGGATCATCTTCTTCATTATACCACATTCCTTTTGAATTTCATTAAATTCTGTAGATGGTGGTTTAGTTATTTCACTCGGTATAGGTAAAATTTCTATATAATCATCATAACTGTCTATGCTCACTATGTATAAATCAGATCTATATGCTAATGATATCTCCATGACTAAATAGATATAACCATCAAGTATGACATGTGTTTGGTTAATTAATGATTTATGTCCTAGATATATTATAATGTTTTCATTCCAAGATCTATTCAGAAAATTATACACACTTAAGCGTTAATCTTCACCCCAATTTCCTGTAGGTCTCCAATAATATAATTTTTCAGAAATTGTAGAATTTTTATCAGAAAATATTAAAGCTGACCCACAATTTACAGTTGGTGCTTCAAATATATTAGGTCTTCCTATATTCCATTCTTCTCCTGTTATAGGATTTCTTATGAAAATATCAGGTAATGATAAACTTGCATACCTTGGTCTCGTCTTGTATATGATTAATCCTTCATCTATCCCCATAATATGACTCATTCCTTCTAATGCATTGGGTGGAATTCCAGTAGTTTCTTCCATAGCCAGATATTCATGGGTATTTGAACTACGATTAAATGACCTCCATACGAATCCATCTCTAATCTTAGTCATTTTTGCAGCTTGTAGTCCCTGAAAATATTTTTCTTCAATACAGTCTTTAATTTCCTTTGATACACAACACAACCTACACAGATCTTTAGCTAACAAGTTACTTAGTATTTCCCTTAGTGCATCCAACGGTAATTGCATTAATTCCATTTGTCGATTCTGTAAAATAAAAACAAAAATTTAGCGGAGACAAAAATTAACATAATTACTGCACACCCTCGTGGAGTTAAGGCATAACTCAACGGACTAAGTTCTTTGAGTTAAAAATTAACTCTACGATACTATTAACTTAAAATAAAACATATATACATATAGATAGTTGCTTCAGATATGCTGCTTCATTCAGCTACCCTCCCAGAAGAGGTATCAATTTCATTAACTGTTCTATTAATAGAATTAGGTATAGCTTGTATTGGCAATCCTTTAGTAGGTCTAACTTCCATTGGTTCCTTCTGTCTAAGTGATATATTTCTATTCTGATTTTGAATTGCAGCATTTCCAAATATAAATTCTAGACGATTGTTTACTTGTTGAATTATCTTTTCTAATTTCTCTATTCTAGCTCCTTGTTCAATTAATACTTCATAACTTATGTTCTTCTCATTTATATTTTCTCCTCCTTGAAAATTGTTGTTTCTCCAAGATAAATTCGGGTGATTTCTCCAATTAGGATTGTAAGAATTTCCCAAGTTATCTCTCTGGTTTCTAGCATAAATAATATCTAAGTCATTTATGTTTGCATTCTTTTCTGCTAGCTTTTGATTTAATGATAACTCTTCTATTTTCTTTGTTAATTCATTTAATTTCACCTCAAGAATAGTATTGGAATCTATTTCATGCATTCCTCTTGGTAATAATCTTTTATCTGCAATAGCTTCAGTCGAATTTTCCCACTATGCAGTTCTTTTTGCAAAATTTTCTAAATATGCCCATGCTTCTTCACTACATAATTTTAAAAATCCATTTTAACAAGTAGATTCTAATAAAGATTTCGTTGAAACATCTTTGCCTTCATAAATTATGCCTATTAATTGTGCTTTACTCATTGCATGATGTGGACATTGAGTCAGTAAATCTTTAAATCTTTCAAAATATTTCCAGAATGATTCACATTGTTTTTGGCTACACATTAATATTTCTTTCTTCTTTTTAATCGTTTGATGTGTTGGATAATATTTTTCCAGAAAAATAGAGCAAAATTCAGTCCATGTAGAAATTGAATCAGGCGATAGAGTATATAACCATCTCTTAGTTGTATCTTTTAAAGCAAAAGGGATATATCTAAGTTTAATAGCATCTATACTCATGTTCGGCATTCTCATCATTTGACAAACTTCGTTAAATTCTCTTAGGAAATAATAGGCATCCTCTCTTTCTAATCCATGAAAATGTGGCAATTGACTAATATAATTAGATTTCAGTTCAAACCTATCTCCCTCAAAGTTTGGCAATCGAATACATGAAGGTTCGTCAATTAATTTAGGATACAGAATCTCTCCTAATGGTTTTTCTACTGGAGCATCCATCTCTGCGTTCTCTTTTAAAGAAAGGTTAGCTACACCCCAAAGAATTTCGTTAAAGTTCAGTTCAGAAAATTTTTCAGTACTCCTCTTCAATGAAAATTCCTGGGTAGGTGTTCTTACTAATCGTTTAGTGCTTAGAGAACGAGTCCATGTGCTCATAAATAAATAGCAGAAGATTAATTACATACTAGTCTGAAGCTTTCCATTCTATAAATATTTGTTGTGGGATGAAGGTTGAATCAACTACTTCTCCTTCCAGTTCCTCCAACGCTTTCTCTTTTCTTTTAAAAGTGCTGGTAACTCGTAAATAACATTCTATTTCATATATATACTGCGCATCCATAAAGTGAATAAATCTCGTTGCAAGAACGTGTCTTGCAACGTGCATCGTGGTTCCTGTTTTTATGGGTACGTGTACCACTACTAATTTCAAATTTTGGTAACCGCTAAATCGATGAAGTTTCGTTTGTGGTTAAAAGAATAATCGTTCTGCTTAATCCACGAACTAACCTCGTTGAGTTACAGATTACTCAACAGAACACAGTCGGTTACTGTTGCTAACTCCACGGACTAACTTCGTTGAGTTATAGATAACTCAACGGAGTGACCTTATATTATATTACTGACCTCGTGGAGTTACGGTTAACTCAACAGACTTACTTCGTTGAGTTAACACTTGGCAACTTCTAAGTTTCACTCTCGTAAGTTTTCTATTCTATTTTTTTTTTCTTTGTTTTTCATTCTGCTAACTGTAATAAAGTTAAATCTATGTCATTAATGCCTCATTTTGATTAAAATACATTTAAATCTGAACATTATATAAAGATTTAACTTGCAGGTCATTTTACATTATGTAGAATTTACATTTTACCTTATAACATGCAGAAATTTTTAAGCAGTTATCTTGTCATTCAGCAAATTGTAAATCTGTTACATATTCATAAAGTTCCACAAATTACATAATATTCAATAAATTCCATTCATTTCACATCCAAATATGTATGAAAATTGCATCTGAAAAATTATATTCATTAATATGAATCAATTACATTACAAGTACACCATACAATTTCATACAATTTTACACAAGTAGATGAACAATACAATTTAAACTCTATGCCTAAATTCATCTACTTCCTTCTGAAGTTTTTCTAATTTTAGGTCTTAGCTACAGTACTCCGTTGAGTTACAGTTAACTCAACGGAATAAGCTAGTTGACTAACTCAAGACTTAATGGAGTATGCTCGTTGAGTTAAGCGTAACTCAACGGACTCCCCGTACAAGCAAATATAACAATAAAAGTATTATAGAGAATAGTTTTTCAATTTTTTTGCCGGTTTAACCGATACTATTTTTCAGTCAAACCTAAATATTTTTTATTTTTCTTACGGTTGGACCGATACTATGTTTCGGTAAAACCAACATTTTTTCTGAAAATTAATATACAATTTTTTTTTTTTTTTTTCCAATCATGCCAATGGATCCAATGGGTTGAACCGCAACTATTTTTATGTTTTATATATATTTTTAATGTTTTATTCAATTCAATTCAATTCAAATCACTTCAACTCAATTCAATTCAATTCCCTAGTAACGGCGCCATAAAACTTATTTGGTTTTTCCCAACACTACACCAGAAAAACTTGGATTTGTTACTTCTATTTTTTACTTAGTTAATTTATCTTTATGCCTATTCTTTCTTTTAGAAGTAAACAAACAACCTTTAATACAATTTAGATATTAATTCCAATTTGTAATTTAACTGCAAGTGCACAGTGTCTATTGTATCAGTGTGCAAGTACAAGTCGATCCCACAGGGAATTGCTGACGAATTTAAGAAATGTTTGATTGTAAACAATTCAAATTTATATTCAATAAGCACTCAGTTGAGTTACAATTAACTCAACGGACTAAGTTCGTTGAGTTATGGCGAACTCAACGGACTATCCTCGTGGACTTAAGTTAACTCCACAAGCCTGTCTCTTGTTTATAATACTACTGTTTACAAAGGAATTTGGCCAACCATTGGGCGATTCCACAGATTGTAAATAACATCAATTAAGCTTTTTAATGCTAGTTAACATTGGATTTATCATTAAGCAATACTAACATTCAGATGATTCAAACAGTCACCATTAAAATCTTTAAGTTTTTTTTTACAAACCAATTTCAGTAAACTGTAAAATTAAAACTAACACAAAACAATCATAAAACTGATACAGATAACATTAATCACGATACAACACAAACAATACAACACTCAAATACAACATACAAACAAAGATAAATTGTTTTTGGTATTTTTGTTTTGATGTGAACATGGAAATGGGCGAAAGGTGAAATGTAAAGTAATCTCACTTGACAGTAAATACTTTCGACACTACTTGCAACTCCATTACACCACTGAAAATTAAACCACTTACAATTCTGTCTCCTCTCCCTATAGAATCGTGAGTCCAGAATTGCAAGATGATCTCCTCTTCAGCATACAGGCATCAACTCGAAGCCAAGGCTAAAAGCTTTACGATCTCCTGAAATATGAGTCGGCGCTTGCTGAAAATGTCTTCCCTTCCCGCGACGTGATCACTCCTCACAGTGGTTGTCAGGCACTGTGTTTGGCTCGAAATCGACCCGACATCAGGCAAGTATCCTCACAGACCTCCGATGATTGGTGATTATGGTGGTGATACGATGGTTGGTGTGATACTTCGGAGAATCGCCGATACTTTCTACAGAAAGCTCGGTGCTCCTCCTCTGTATACACTACCGTCCATCGATCACACCTTCTTCTTTTTTTCTTCTTTTCTTTTATATTTCTTCAATAGTAACAGCTTCTGCTTGAATGATCGGTTGGATTTCCTTCCTTTAGATCAACAACGATGCTTCCTTCTCCATGTGCGATTGAATTCCTACGTGATACGTGCAAACGTGGTTTTTCCTTCCAACTATCTGTTCCTACAACCGCTACAGTGGCATTTTAGAAAATAACTATAAAATACATGCAATAAAGAAATAAGCTGCTAACCTAACACGTTACCTTAGTATATATACATGTAACTCAACGCGTACAGTTATGCTAACTTAACGAGTTATAACTTAAGTAAATCTACTAGATCTCGACACGTGTCAGCAGTAGTTTAAACATAAAATAACATTTCGGAGAGTTACAGGTCTAACTATCCGATGCTCAGATGCATTTTCGAATAATTACAGCTAACTCATCGAAAATTCACTTAAGACATTCATTCTGGTTTCGACACGTGTACCTCTGGAAATAATAAAATATTCTCTCTAAACATAACTGTTCGGCAATTTAAACATAACTATCTGATACATATACGGTCTGTTAAACATAACTGTCCGAAATATCAGAAAATTTGGATACTTAAGAATTTCACAGCCTGCAACTACCGACAGTTCATAAATGTACTAAATTAACATTAATTCCCCAAAATTAAGTAGATTCTTCAATTAAAGCATATAATAGTGCAATTATAACATAATGGCTTAATTCTCATATGATAAGCTAAATATTATGCAATTAACCATCATTTAACCGTTAATAATATGCACTTTTTCATTCTAAACACTTCTCCACAACATTTTTGGATTAAAGAATGAAGGGCAGGAAATTTTGGAAAGTACAACTGCCGTTGAATGGACAAAACAAGAAACCAAGGATAGTTTGGCTATCAATCCTGGTGTGCCTTTATTAAACAGACTGAAGCATTTAAATGGTAAAGCACACATGGTAGCCAACATTTTGATTAAAAATGTCTATCAACGACAAGGCCATGACAAAGAATTAAGTCAATTTGTCAAATGGGCCACGTTTGCAGTTGTAAATAGAATTCAAATAAATTGGACTGTAGTTTTTATCTCCAAGCTGAAAATAGTAAAGAAGAAATTGTTTTATGGAGATTTGATTCCATTGCTGATGGTGGATTGTATTGATTTCACTAAATGGGCATCAAAAAGGATTAGATCAAGAACCATTTCAGTGAAAGAATACAGAAATTTTGTAGCTGCAGAGATTGCTGTACCTTCTAGAGGAATTACAAGAGCTGTAGAGAGAATTAATCAATTAGAGCTTCAATTAGAAAAACTCCAGAAGGAAGTAGATGAACTTAAGAATAGAGATTAAATTGTATTGTTCGTCTACTTGTATAGAATTGTATGAAAATTGTATGATGTACTTGTAATGTAAATTGATTCATATGAATGAATATAAAATTTTTCAGATGTACTTTTCATACATGTTTTGAATGTGAAATGAATGGAATGTTGTTGAGTATTTTTGTTTTGATGATGTGTGCTGAATGAAAATAATCATATTTGCTCAATTACTATTGCTTGTGAAAAGAAATTAAAATCATCAATTAATACAGAAAAAGCTTACTGATATAAATACTTATCTGTATTGGATCTAAAGTTAATAACTAGTCGTTTCATTGCATTAATTTCTCATTTAGCTAAACGTTAAGTTAACATGTGTTTTTATTGAAAAGCATGATATGTTTTAATGTTATATCTTCTATATCATGAACAGTGCACGTTTAGATAACTCGTTAAGTTAGAGTTTTGTTTGTATAGAGGTCATGTGAGAACTCGTTAAGTTAGAGGCTTAAAGGTTAAAATAGGTTACGTGATAACTCGTTAAGTTAGTGAGTAAAAGAAGAGACGAACACGTTAAGTTAGTGTTATACACGTAGTGAAATTATAAGTTACGAATGTTGTATTGTATCACGTGAGGTGCACATGTTTAACTCGTTAAGTTAACATAACTAAACGCGTTGAGTTGCTATATTGAACACTAAGGCAACGCGTTAGGTTAGCATTATAAACTTAAGTTGTTATTTTTGCATGTGGTAAAATTCTTATTATAAAAACATTTGTTTATTACTGGTTCGTTGAGTTATCATAACACAACGGAGATGGTTCGTTGAGATAGCATAACACCACGGACTTAGTTCGTTGAGTTAGCTACAGTACTTGTCACGTGAAATAGCACATGGTGAACTCGTTAAGTTAGAAACATTAAGTTATATATATATACTTGTGTTACTCGTTTAGTTAACATTAAAGTAACGACTTCTTATTACACTAATGAAAAATTTTTGGACGAGAAAGTTTATTTTCAGGAAATTTTTCAGAGATCCAGGACTAATGATTGAAGAAAATTCGAAATATAAACGTGGGTTAGAACGTGTGTGTTTCGATGAAGGAAAAAGAAAAGACGTGGAGAAGTGGAAAACTGGTAGTGGTTAAACGTGAAGGATATGCATGAAATGAAGATATAGTATAAAAGGCATAGAATTCTCGTTGATCAATTTATCCTTGCACACAAAACGAAAAATCTTTTCAAGGATCAAACCATCCCTACACACCAAAAGAAAAATCTTTTTTAGGGATCAAAAACACCTCTTCGGGAAAAATCTCTCAAGTGGAAGAAAGTTCAGTGAAGCATAAAATGGTAAGATTTTCGTCACTGAAGATTTGAAGTATCAAAAGAAAGCAAATTCGGTGAAGCATGAAAAGACAAGATATTTGTCACTGAAGAATTGTTGAAGAAGAAAAAGAAGAAGAAGAAAGATCTCAAATAGGGAGAAAAGTTTTAAATTTCGCAAATTAGTTTTCTCTATTTGTAGTTATGAAATTGTTTAGATGATACATGGTATGAAAATATAATTGCATCTACAATTTCTGAGGAGAATTGAATTGTATATTGTAATTGAAACCTTGAATAAAAATGATTTTATGAAAACAATGTCTCGACTTGCTTTTGAGAATTAAAGTTTCAATTATATTTCATAAAATATTAAAAATACACAATTCACCCCCCTCTTGTGTAGCCATACGATCCTACAAGTGGTATTAGAGCTTTGTGAATAATCTTTGATATAAAATTGATACCAACTTATTTAATATCATTGCTTATTCTACCTTCCTTATTTTTAAACGGAAATTAATATCTGAGCATACGTTTAACTCTATTGATTTAAGGCTCAAGTTGTTTTAAAGTTTTTAGACTGCTTAAAATCAAATAGGTTGAAAAATCTATAGTAAAATAGCTACTTGAAATGGTAATTTTTCTTTATATGAAGGCCAAAATCTTAATCGTCCTCCTTTATTTGATGGAATACATTTTGAATATTGGAAATATAGGATGACTGTTTTTCTTCAAAGTATAGATCATAAATTGTGGTTCATGATTTCTAAACCATATGCTCCGTTAACTACTCCTTATAATACTTGGACAATTACTAAAAAAGAAAATGAAACTCTGAATGCTAAGGGGTTAAATATTTTATTTTGTGCATTGAGTTATCAACAGTTCAGTAAAATGTCGGCATATAAATCTACTTATGAGGTGTGGCATGCATTAGAAGTTTCACATGAAGGTACTTCTCAAGTTAAAGAGACAAAAATAAACATGTTGATTCATAAGTATGAACTCTTTAAGATGCATCAAGACGAAAATATTTCTGAGATGTTTTCCAGATTTCTTGATATCATAAACTCTTTAAAATGTTTAGGAAAGAATTTTGAACAGAAGGATTTGGTGAGGAAAATTCTCAGATCCCTAAGTTCTAAATGGTCTCAGAAAGTAACATCAAATGAGGAATCACGAGATTTAAATGTTTATACTATGAATGAACTTATAGGAAATTTAACAGCTTATGAAGTTCAATTAAATGAATCACTGAGTCACAACAAACTAAAAATGAAGAAAGAAATAGCCTTCGAAATTAATTCAGATTCTGATATATCTACTGATTCTGACGAGGATTTGATTTTGTTGACTAGGAAATTCAAGAAAGCATGGAAAGTTAGGAAACAGCAAAGGAACAAAAATGATAAACCCTCAACGTCAAAATCATTGAATGACAAGAATTCTTCATCTAGAAAGTATGTATGTTACAACTGTAAGAAACCTGAACAACATTCTCCAGATTGTCCTATGAGGAAAAATGGAAAGCATAGTAGGACAAATCAGAAGAAGACGGCTCATAAAACTCAGAAAAAGTTTTACAAGAAGAAGGCTTTGAAGGTCACTTGGGATGACACGTCTGAAGAGTCTGAATCTGAGGAATCAGCATCAAAATCTTCACATTCAGAAGGAGAACAAGAGTTAGAAGACGTTGCTCATGTGTGCTTCATGGCAGATGAGTCTGAGGTAATATCTGATCCTGAAAGTCATTCAGATTTCAACTTTGATGAATTATTATGTGCTTATCATGCATTATTACAAAAACTTAAAGTATGTAAACTGGAAAATAAGAATATTAGAAAATCTTCATCCATTATGGAAGAAGAAAATTGTTTCCGGTCTACTACTTTAGAAAAGTTTAAATGTGATAATGAAAATCATGCTAGAGAGTTGCAAAAATTTAGATTTAATGAATGTATCTTGCATGAACAAATACAGAATATAAATGTTGAATAATTAAAGATAGATTCTAAAAATGAAATGTTGAGAAACAATATAAATGAACTTGAATTAGAGATAGAAAAATTAAAACTGAGAGAGCAAGATTTAAATTCTACCATTGAGAAATGGAATTTAAGTCAAACTAAGTTAGACAAAATAACTAGTACCCCTGCGGTGTCTTATAAATTCGGCTTAGGATTTGATTATCCTGAATCTCAAGCCAATAAAGGATTTATTTGTTACAGTTCAAGTAAATCTAAGACTAAAATTCCTTTCATTATGAAACAAGGTAATAAATATGTAGAAGTAGGTACTTCAAGGGATGAATCATGCAGTAATAATATAAATCAATGTGATTTCTCAAATTGTACTTCTAACATGACTATAAATGTTTCTAAAAATTTTATTTCTTGTTCTAGAAATTCAGTTTCTAATGTTTCTAAAATTTTAGACAATTGTAGTAAACTGAAAATTCAGAAACCTGAGCATGTAATTCAATACACTGGTATTAGACCAATTACTCATTCTGCATGTGATAAAACAAAAAATTCTTGTGCAAAATAAGATTTTGTATGTACGGAAAGTGTTAATACAAGTACAAAATCTTGGTATGAACTTACAGAAATGTATAAGCATGACCAAAATAAATTAACATCTGATAAAAATATGTTTGGTCTTGATTATACTACATCTGAAAACAAAAAGAATGATTGCAAAAGCAATAATGCTATATGTGAGTATGAACCTAATGATAAATCAATAGTACTTACAACTAATAAGAATATAAATGATATTGTTAAACTATTTTTAAACAAAAAGAAGAAATATGCGTTTAATGAACTTGGTCCTCAACAACATTGGGTACTAAGAAAAAGTTTTTCTTAATTTGTGTTGCAGGAGGAAACAACATCAAAATGGATCTTAGACAGTGGAGCGTCAAGTCACATGATCGGACAAAAAAGTCTATTACAAAATTTTACAAATACCATGAAAGGAAGTGTAACATTTGGAAACAAAAGCAAAGATAAAATCATAGGTATGGGCAATGTTCAAATAACTCCTACTTGTGTTATTTTGAATGTACTATTTGTAGAAAACCTAGGTTTTAATTTGTTGAGTGTCATAAATAGATAAACGTATATTTTTAAATCAGGAAAAATATGCAGATGAAATGCTTAAGAAATTTAATTTTAATGATACAAGGATTCGAGGAACTCCTTTGAGTACTACTTTAAAGTTAGATATTGATGACATAGGAAAATCTATAGATCAAAGAAAATACAGAAGTATGATTGGTTCTTTACTTTATTTGACTGCTAGTAGACCTGATATTATGTTTGTTGTGTGTGTTTGTGCTAGATTTCAATCTAATCCTAAAGAATCACACTTAATTGCAGTTAAAAGAATATTTAGATATATACAAGGAACTAAAAATTTCGGACTGTATTATTCTAAGGATAGTTCAATAGATCTTATAGGATATACTGATGTTGATTATGCAGGATCTAAATCTGATAGAAAGAGTACCAGTGGTACATGTCAATTATTGGAAATAATTTAGTGTCATGGTTTAGTAAAAAGCAAAACTATGTAGCACTTTCTACTATAGAAGCTGAATATGTTGTTGTTGCACTGTGTTGCACTCAGATTCTGTGGATAAGGTAAACTTTAGAAGATTTTGGATTATCTTATGATACAACTGAGATTTATTGTGATAGTAGTTCTGCAATAAATTTTTCCAAAAATCCTGTTTTACATTCAAGAGCAAAACATATAGAGGTTAGACATCATTTTCTAAGAGATAACGTAATTAAAGGAAAAATTAAATTAGAATTTGTGTCTAGTAAAAATCAATTAGCTGATATATTTACAAAACCTCTAGACGAAAAGGCATTCTGCAACATTAGATTAAATTTAAGTATTTGTAGGCTATGTGATGTGTAAAATGTTTAACCTCCACATAAAAAGATAAATATTATTGATGATGTTGTTCACCTCATAGATATTATATACTTATTATAAATATCTAAAGTAATATCTAAACTGCTGCTTAAGATACTATGTATTTATTGTAAAATTATAGTAGTATCTTATTGATTTTAAGTAGTTTATCAATTTTAATAGTTTTTACAATTTTAAGTGGAAGTGTAAATGAAAAACATTAAATACTTTTGACATTCTGAAATTTTGATTAAATGTTTTCTTTGGATCAAGGAAAATGCATATGATCATGCGTAAATTTGACTTAGTTGATTAAACTTGTAGAATAACTTATATGTAACTCATGTTAAACTGTTAATCAAAAGTATAAGCTTATTGAAACTGATCCATATTTTCAGTACAATCATAGAAGTAAAAATTGTATGAGATTTGTGTTTTATTGCATCTGTATTAATGAAATACATATATACTGTGCTTAAAATGAAAAGTGCTTACAAAGTAAAAATCTTTGAGAGTTTATTGATCAGTTTGATCATGAGCCTTTTGTACTTTAGCAGATAGGTATGTAAGGATTGTTGTCCTGAAAAAGGATTCTTTAAATCTGGCAACCTAAGGTCCTAATCAGATCTGGGATTGTTGACTGAAAGCTCATTACACAGGTACATTAGAAAGCTCTTGTATGATTCAAGCTTTTCAAACTAACTTTTAAAGAAAATTATCAATATTTACTGTTTTGAAAAGAAAAAGTTGTTTCATTAATTACGGATATCTTTGAATCGCATATAGTTTATACCAATATGACTACTGATTTATTGAATCAACATTAGTACTTTTGAAAACGTTTATTTGAGATACATTCTTTTATTCTCCTTGAATTAATCGAATTGAGTTCAAAGTTGTGTTTTGATTCATATATAGTAGGAATTGATTCTGGAAATCATTTTTGATGATGTTAGGATAACGGAAGTCTCTGAAAAGAAAATGTAAAAGTATAGTTATACTTAACATCTATTGTCACTACAAGTATATTTTGTATTTTGATTGAATATATTTGAAGTATATTTGTAGGGGGAGGATTAACAATGTCGAAAACAGATTAATATAATTTAGAATACAAATTTTAGTTAATTTGAATTAATGTCCTCTTAAAATCTTGATGAAATAATTTAAAAAGACAAATAAACTATTTTAGATTCAAAGGACAAAATGTTCAAATAGTTTACAATGTTCTCAAGATAATGTTAAGTTTAGCATGTGTGTTGTTTTCGGAACGTTTCAGTTGGAAGCATCCGAAAATTGGTGTACTAACTAGACGTTATGTTAGATAAGGTAACGTGTAAAAATGCCTCTAGACAGTGTTTTACTCGTTAGGTTGGTTAACTCAATGAGTTATACTTGAATATTTCGAGTACCTTGATTGAATAAACTTTATTCAATATTTATTTAATTTATTTAACCCAACTTCTCTTCACGTTAAGTTATACACCTAAAAACCCTATTTAAACACTTATTACACGGGGACTTAGGTTATTTGTAAACTTTGTCAAGAAAATCTTTCCCGCTTGTTGCTGTTACAACCTGCGACAATGGTCTCCATGTTCTACAAAGGTCGTGGCAAAGGAAAAGGAAAAAGCAGAAGAGATGCAAAAGGAAAAGAAATAGAGAATGATGAAGTTCCACGTACTTGGTTCAAGAAAATATTTCGAGTGGACAAAAGGTTAGCAGAACTTTATAAAGATTACTTCTTTCCTTAGGGAATATTAGATGAAGTTAGACAAGAACTTCAACATACTGATGCAAATATTACATACATGTGTATTCGTAGTAAATTTGATAGAGAATACAGAATGAAGTGTGCTGAGATTGCATTTTTGGAACAGTATGCAAAATATTTGGAAAAAGGTGTAGGTTCATCAAATAGAACTCCTCAAACTCTTATAAACGGTACAAGACTATATGCATTTGAGGAAGAGCATGAATCAGTTATCCCTACTCCTTTATATTCAAAAAAAGTAGAATCAGATATTGCTGTAGACAAAACAAAAGTTGATAGTCTTCGAAAGGCCGTTGCAATAGAAAGTGCCTTAGAAGAATTAAAGCAGAAAACTTTTATGGAGCAATTTGAAAAGAAAACAGTAATACTTGAAAAGGAGAAACAAAAATGTTATAGAAGAAGGAAAGTCAGAAAAATTGTCTAAGAAAACAAAGTCTATTGAAAAAGGAAAATCAGATGAAAATTTATTTCCAAAGGACAATGTATGTCTAGACATTGTACCTTATTGTGCATCTGATAAACTCATCAGTTCCGAACACACTAAAACTGATGAAGATAATGAGACTTTATTTTCCCTTGTTAGAAAACTTGAGAAGAAATCCAAGTCAAATATGAGCTCAAGTTTTTCTATTAGTACAAGTCCTGATGATGTAGAAATTGACAAATAAGAGCATCAAGCGCCTGACATTGAACAAGTTATTGCAAATATAATTGACAATGTTGAAGCAGTAACTAGTTTAAAGGCTGAATTGTCTGGAGTAGCAGATATTGAAATTGTTAAGACTCCAGAAGAGTTAAAAGTTAACCAGCCTTCTACGGAATCTATAGAAGCAGAGTCTGAGAATTCACAGCATGAATCAATGGAATTATCTATTGAACAAAATGAACAATTAGAGATAGATACACCGGCTGTAGAATTTGTGGAAAAATTGTACTCTGAACATTCTATAGAGACTGAACAGATGAATGTTGAGCATATTGACAATGTTCCTAACAATGTTGAAGCTGAAGAATCAAGCTTACCTGAGTAGCTTCAAGATAATATTTTGGAAGAGGAACAACATGACATTCATTTTGAAGAAGAGGTTCCTGAAGATGAATTAAACTTTGAATCACGGCTTCAGGTATCACCTTCTTTGTGTACAATATTAAAAATTCAAGGTAATGCAATTCATTTTAGATCTGAAGAAGCATTGTAGAAATACAATAATCTGATTACATGTCAGATTCTACATGCTCATCCAATAAAATTCAAAAATTTGATGGAAATAAGAGATCTGTTTGAGTTTCAAGGCCTCATTAAATTCTTGCCAGTAGGAACGAAATGGAAGCAATACACAGAGCTTATTGCAGCTTTTTATAGCAATCTGGTCAAGAATGGAAATTTTCTGAAAACTCAAATAAATGAACAGGAGTTTATATTGTCTCCTGAGTTAATTTTTGAAGTTTTAGGATTAAAGAATGAAGGTGTTGTTGTTACCAACAGATTTGACATAATAAGACAACTAGAATGGAACATTCAGTCTTTATCAAAAATTTCAGATGTATATTCTGAAATGAGATTAATGGAAAATCTGAATGTAGAGACAAGATTTATTGCAAATATATTGCATGCAAATTTATTTCAGAGAGTTGGACACTTTAGAAGTCAGCAGAAGCTGTTTATATGCAACTTATGGCCTGCTGAATAGAATTCAAATAAATTGGTTTGATGTTTTTATATCTCAACTACAGCATATGAGTTCAAAGTTATTTTATGGCGATGCTGTATGTAGAATCCTTGCAAGCCAATTGACTTTATCTGACTAGCCCTCTAAAACTAAAGGCATGAGAGCATTTAGTGTCAAAGATTTGCAAAAATTCCAGGCCATGCATAAACCTCAACGACAACAACAACAACAACCTGATACAGACCATATACAACAACAACAACAAAGTTATTCAGTTCAAGCAGAACAGCAAACCCAACTACCTCCTAACTTAGATGTAGTGCTTAACGACATCGGAAATGATATTAGGCATCTAGGAGATAAAATATGTAATGCTATAAGTGATATACTTAGGAGGGGTTGATAACTATTTTTGTTGGTTTCTAAATACAAAATGTAATGTTTGTATTACTTGTTTGATTCAATTGAACAATACATTTTTCTGTAAATGTCTTCAATTATTATTCTTGTTTACAGAAAGAGTTGTTGTAATTATATCTCTTATATATATATATATATTCTCTGTAATTATATTTTTGATTAATGACAAAAAGGGGGAGAAATATTATAAAAAGATGATTATGATCTTAATTGCATATATATATTATAAAATGAGATGTTATTTAAATGCTATTATTAAAGGATCATCAGGACTTGGAAATTCATCATTCTCTATTTCTTTTCCTTTTGCATCTCTTCTGCTTTTTCCTTTTCCTCTGCCACGACCTTTGTAGAACTTGGAGACCATCGTCGCAGGATGTAATAGCAACAAGCGCGAAAGATTTTCTTGACAAAGTTTACAAATAACCTAAGTCCTTGTGTAATAAGTGTTTAAATAGGGTTTTTAGGCGTATAACTCAACGTGAAGAGAAGTCGGGTTTAGAAATTAAATAAATATTGAATAAAGTTTATTCAATCAAGGTACCCGAAATATTCAAGTATAACTCGTTGAGTTAACCAACCTAACGAGTAAAACGCTGTCTAGAGGTAGTTTTACACGTTATCTTATCTAACATAACATCTAGTTAGTACACCAATTTTTGGATGCTTCCAACTGAAACGTTCCTAAAACAACACACATGCTAAACTTAACATTATCTTGAGAACATTGTAAACTATTTGAACATTTTGTCCTTTGAATCTAAAATAGTTTATTTGTCTTTTTAAATTATTTCATCAAGATTTTAAGAGGACATTAATTCAGATTAACTAAAATTTGTATTCTAAATTATATTAATCTATTTTCGACATTGTTAATCCTCCCCCTACAAATATACTTCAAATATATTCAATCAAAATACAAAATATACTTGTAGTGACAATAGATGTTAAGTATAACTATACTTTTAAATTTTCTTTTCAGAGACTTCCGTTATCCTAACATCATCAAAAATGATTTCCAGAATCAATTCCTACTGTATATGAATCAAAACACAACTTTGAACTCAATTCGATTAATTCAAGGAGAATAAAAGAATGTATCTCAAATAAACGTTTTCAAAAGTACTAATGTTGATTCAATAAATCAGTAGTCATATTGGTATAAACTATATGCGATTCAAAGATATCTGTAATTAATGAAACAACTTTTTCTTTTCAAAACAGTAAATATTGATAATTTTCTTTAAAAGTTAGTTTGAAAAGCTTGAATCATACAAGAGCTTTCTAATGTACCTATGTAATGAGCTTTGAGTCAACAATCCCAGATCTGATTAGGACCTTAGGTTGCCAGATTTAAAGAATCTTTTTTCAGGACAACAATCCTTACATACCTATTTGCTTAAGTACAAAAGGCTCGTGATCAAACTGATCAATAAACTCTTAAAGATTTTTACTTTGTAAGCACTTTTCATTTTAAGCACAGTATATATGTATTCCATTAATACAGATGCAATAAAACACAAATCTCATACAATTTTTACTTCTATGATTGTATTGAGAATATGAATCAGTTTCAATAAGCTTATACTTTTGATTAATAGTTTAAGATGAGTTACATATAACTTATTCTACAAGTTTAATCAATTAAGTCATATTTATGCATGGTCATATGCATTTTCCTTGATTCAAAGAAAACATTTAATCAAAATTTCAGAATGTTAGAAGTATTTAATGCTTTTCATTTACACTTCCACTTAAAATCGTAGAAACTATTAAAATTGATAAACTACTTAAAATCAATAAGATACTACTATGATTTTATAATAAATACATAGTATCTTAAGCAGCAGTTTAGATATTACTTTAGATATTTATAATAAGTATATAATATCTATGAGGTGAACAACATCATCAATAATATTTATCTTTTTATGTGGAGTTTAAGCATTTTGCACATCACATAACCTACAAATACCTAAATTTAATCTAATGTTGTAGAATGTATTTTCGTGTAGAGGTTTTGTAAATATATCAGCTAATTGATTTTTACTAGACACAAATTCTAATTTAATTTTTCCTTTAATTACGTTATCTTTTAGAAAATGATGTCTAACCTCTATATGTTTTGCTCTTGAATGTAATACAGGATATTTAGAAAGATTTATTGCAGAACGACTGTCACAATAAATCTCAGTTGTATCATAAGATAATCCAAAATCTTCTAAAGTTTGCCTTATCCACAGAATCTGAGTGCAACACAGTGCAGCAGCAACATATTCAGCTTCTGTAGTAGAAAGTGCTACACAGTTTTGCTTTTTACTAAACCATGACACCAAATTATTTCCCAATAATTGACATGTGCCATTGGTACTCTTTCTATCAGATTTAGATCCTACATAATCAGCATCAGTATATCCTATAAGATCTATTGAACTATCCTTACAATAATACAGTCTGAAATTTTTAGTTCCTTGTATATATCTAAATATTCTTTTAACTGCAATTAAGTGTGATTCTTTAGGATTAGATTGAAATCTAGCACAAACACACACAGCAAACATAATATCAGGTCTACTAGCAGTCAAATAAAGTAAAGAACCAATCATACTTCTGTATTTTCTTTGATCTATAGATTTTCCTATGTCATCAATATCTAACTTTAAAGTAGTACTCATAGGAGTTCCTTGAATCCTTGTATCATTAAAATTAAATTTCTTAAGCATTTCATCTGCATATTTTTCCTGATTTAAAAATATACGTTTATCCATTTATGACACTCAGCAAATTAAAACCTAGGTTTTCTACAAATAGTACATTCGAAATAACACAAGTAGGAGTTATTTGAACATTTCCCATACCTATGATTTTATCTTTGCTTTTCTTTCCAAATGTTACACTTTCTTTCATGGTATTTGTAAAATTTTGTAAAAGACCTTTTTGTCCGGTCATGTGACTTGACGCTCCACTGTCCAAGATCCATTTTGATGTTGTTTCCTCCTACAACAGAAATTAAGAAAAACTTTTTCTTGGTACCCAATGTTGTTGAGGACCAAGTTCATTAAACACATATTTCTTCTTTTTGTTTAAAAATAGTTTAACATTATCATTTATATTCTTATTAGTTGTAAGTACTATTGATTTATCATTAGCTTCATACTCATATATAGCATTATTACTTTTGCAATCATTCTTTTTGTTTTCAGATGTAGTATAATCAAGACCAAACATATTTTTATCAGATGTTAATTTATTTTGGTCATGCTTATACATTTCTGTAAGTTCATACCAAGATTTTGTACTTATATTAACACTTTCCGTACATACAAAATCTTTTTCTGCACAAGAATTTTTTGTTTTATCACATGCAGAATGAGTAATTGGTCTAATTCTAGTGTATTGAATTACATGCTCAGGTTTCTGAATTTTTAGTTTACTACAATTGTTTGAAATTTTAGAAACTGAATTTTCAGAACAAGAAACAAGATTTTTAGAAACATTTATAGTCATGTTAGAAGTACAATTTGACAAATCACATTGATTTATATTATTACTACATGATTCATCCCTTGAAGTACCTACTTTTACATATTTATTACCTTGTTTCATAATGAAAGGAATTTTAGTCTTAGATTTACTTGAACTGCAACTAATAAATCCTTTATTGGCTTAAGATTCAGGATAATCAAATCCTAAACCAAATTTATAAGACACCGTAGGGGTACTAGTTAGTTTGTTTAACTTAGTTTAACTTAGTTTGACCATTTCTCAAAGGTAGAATTTAAATCTTGCTCTCTCAGTTTTAATTTATCTATCTCTAATTCAAGTTCATTTATATTGTTTCTCAACATTTCATTTTCAGATTCTATCTTTAATTTTTCAGCATTTACATTCTGTATTTGTTCATGCAAGATACATTCATTAAATCTAAATTTTTGCAAATCTCTAGCATGATTTTCATTATCACATTTAAACTTTTCTAAAGTAGTAGACAGGAAACAATTTTCTTCTTCCATAATGGATGAAGATTTTCTAATATTCTTATTTTCTAGTTTACATACTTTAAGTTTTTGTAATAATGCATGATAAGCACATAATAATTCATCAAAGTTGAAATCTGAATGACTTTCAGGATCAGATATTACCTTAGACTCATCTGCCATGAAGCACACATGAGCAACATCTTCTAACTCTTGTTCTCCTTCTGAATGTGAAGATTTTGATGCTGATTCCTCAAATTCAGACTCTTCAGACGTGTCATCCCAAGTGACCTTCAAAGCCTTTTTCTTATAAAACTTTTTTTGAGTTTTCTGAGACGTCTTCTTCTGATTTATCCTACTATGCTTTTCATTTTTCCTCATAGGACAATCTAGAGAAAGATGTCCAGGTTTCTTACAGTTGTAACATACATACTTTCTGGATGAAGAATTCTTGTCATTCAGTGATTTTGACATTGAGGGTTTATCATTTTTGTTCCTTTGCTGTTTCCTAGCTTTCCATGCTTTCTTGAATTTCCTAGTCATCAAAATCAAATCCTCGTCAGAATCAGTAGATATATCAGAATCTGAATTAATTTCGAAGGCTTTTTCATTCTTCATTTTTAGTTTGTTGTGACTCAGTGATTCATTTAATTGAACTTCATAAGCTGTTAAATTTCCTATAAGTTCATTCATAGTATAAACATTTAAATCTCGTGATTCCTCAATTGATGTTACTTTCTGAGACCATTTAGAACTTAGGGATCTGAGAATTTTCCTCACCAAATCCTTCTGTTCAAAATTCTTTCCTAAACATTTTAAAGAGTTTATGATATCAAGAAATCTGGAAAACATTTTAGAAATATTTTCGTCTTCATGCATCTTAAAGAGTTCATACTTATGAATCAACTTGTTTATTTTTCTCTTTAACTTGAGAAGTACCTTCATGTGAAACTTCTAATACATGCCACACCTCATAAGCAGATTTATATGCCGACACTTTACTGAAATGTTCATAACTCAATGCACAAAATAAAATATTTAAGCCCTTAGCATTCAGAGTTTCATTTTCTTTTTTAGTAATTGTCCAAGTATTATAAGGAGTAGTTAACGGAGTATATGGTTTAGAAATCATGAACCACAATTTATGATCTATACTTTGAAGAAAAATAGTCATCCTATATTTCCAATATTCAAAATGTATTCCATCAAATAAAGGAGGATGATTAAGATTTTGGCCTTCATATAAAGAAAAATTACCATTTTCAGTAGCCATTTTACCTTAGATTTTTCAACCTATTTGATTTTAAATAGTCTAAAAACTTTAAAACAACTTGAGCCTTAAATCAATAGAGTTAAACGTATGCTCAGATATTAATTTCTGTTTAAAAGCAAGGAATGTAGAATAAGCAATGATATTAAATAAGTTGGTATCGATTTTATATAAAAGATTATTCACAAAGCTCTTATACCACTTGTAGGATCATATGGCTACACAAGAGGGGGGTGAATTGTGTATTTTTAATATTTTCTGAAATATAATTGAAACTTTAAAACTCAAAAATAAGTCAAGACATTGTTTTCATAAAATCATTTTTATTCAAGGTTTCAATTACAATATACAATTCAATTCTCCTTAGAAATTGTAGATGCAATTATATTTCGATACCGTGTATCATCCAAACAATTTCATAACTACAAACAAAGAAAACTAATTTGCGGAGTTTAAAACTTTTCTCCTTGTTTGAGATCTTTCTTCTTCTTCTTTTTCTTCTTCAACAATTCTTTAGTGACGAATATCTTGTCTTTTCATGCTTCACCGAATTTGCTTTCTTCTGATACTTCAAATCTTCAGTGACGAAAATCTTACCTTTTTATGCTTCACTGAACTTTCTTCCACTTGAGAGATTTTTCCCGAAAAGGTGTTTTTGATCCTTGGAAAAGATTTTTCTTTTGGTGTGCAAGGATGGTTTGATCCTTGAAAAGATTTCTCGTTTTGTGTGCAAGGATAAATTGATCATCGAGAATTCTATGCCTTTTATACTATATCTTCATTTCATGCATATTCTTCACGTTTAACCACTACCAGTTTTCCACTTCTCCACATCTTTTCTTTTTCCTTCATCGAAATACACACGTTCTAACCCACGTTTATATTTCGAATTTTCTTTAATCATCAATCCTAGATCTCTGAAAAATTTCTTGCAAAATAAACTTTCTCGTCCAAAAATTTTTCATTAGTGTAATAAGAAGTCGTTACTTTAATGTTAACTAAACAAGTAACACAAGTATATATATAACTTAACGTTTCTAACTTAACGAGTTCCTCATGTGCCATTTCACGTGACAAGTACTGTAGTTAATTCAATGAACTAAGTCCGTGGTGTTATGCTATCTCAACGAACCATCTCCGTTGTGTTATGATAACTCAATGAACCATTTCCGTTGTGTTATGATAACTCAACGAACCAGTAATAAACAAATGTTTTTATAATAAGAATTTTACCATGTGTAAAAATAACAACTTAAGTTTATAACGCTAACCTAACGCGTTGCCTTAGTGTTCAATATAGCAACTCAACGCGTTTAGTTTTGTTAACTTAACGAGTTAAACATGTGCACCTCATGTGATACAATACAACATTCGTAACTTATAATTTCACCACGTGTATAACACTAACTTAACGAGTTCGTCTCTTCTTTTACTCACTAACTTAACGAGTTATCACGTGACCTATTTTAACCTTTAAGCCTCTAACTTAACGAGTTCTCACGTGACCTCTATACAAACAAAACTCTAACTTAACGAGTTGTCTAAACGTGCACTGTTCATGATACAGAAGATATAACATTAAAACATATCATGCTTTTCAATAAAAACACACGTTAACTTAACGTTTAGCTAAATGAGAAATTAATGCAACAAAATGACTACTTATTAACTTCAGATCCAATACAGTCAAGTATTTATATCAGTAAGCTTTTTCTGTATTAATTGATGATTTTAATTTCCTTTCACAAGCAATAGTAATTGAGCAAATATGATTATTTTCATTCAGCACACATCATCAAAACAAAAATACTCAACAGCATTATTGCTTTTGCAATCATTCTTTTTGTTTTCAGATGTAGTATAATCAAGAACAAACATATTTTTATCAGATGCTAATTTATTTTGGTCATGCTTATACATTTCTGTAAGTTCATACCAAGATTTTGTACTTGTATTAACACTTTCCGTACATACAAAATCTTTTTCTACACAAGAATTTTTTGTTTTATCACATGTAGAATGAGTAATTGGTCTAATACCAGTGTATTGAATTACATGCTTAGGTTTCTGAATTTTCAGTTTACTACAATTGTTTTGTTTTGATGATGTGTGCTAAATGAAAATAATCATATTGCTCAATTACTATTGCTTGTGAAAAGAAATTAAAATCATCAATTAATACAGAAAAAGCTTACTGATATAAATACTTGTCTATATTGGATTTGAAGTTACTAACTAGTCGTTTCGTTGCATTAATTTCTCATTTAGCTAAACATTAAGTTAACGTGTGTTTTTATTGAAAAGCATGATATGTTTTAATGTTATATCTTCTGTATCATGAACAGTGCACGTTTAGACAACTCGTTAAGTTAGAGTTTTGTTTGTATAGAGGTCACGTGAGAACTCATTAAGTTGGAGGCTTAAAGGTTAAAATAGGTCACGTGATAACTCGTTAAGTTAGTGAGTAAAAGAAGAGACGAACTCGTTAAGTTAGTGTTATACACGTGGTGAAATTATAAGTTACGATTGTTGTATTGTATCACGTGCGGTGCACATGTTTAACTCATTAAGTTAACATAACTAAACGCGTTGAGTTGCTATATTGAACACTAAGGCAACGCGTTAGGTTAGCGTTATAAACTTAAGTTGTTATTTTTGCACGTGGTAAAATTCTTATTATAAAAACATTTGTTTATTACTGGTTCGTTGAGTTATCATAACACAACGGAGATGGTTCGTTGAGATAGCATAACACCACGGACTTAGTTCGTTGAGTTAGCTACAGTACTTGTCACGTGAAATGGCACATGAGTAACTCGTTAAGTTAGAAACGTTAAGTTATATATATACTTGTGTTACTCATTTAGTTAACATTAAAGTAATGACTTCTTATTACACTAATGAAAAATTTTTGGACAAGAAAGTCTATTTTGTAGGAAATTTTTCAGAGATCCAAGATTGATGATTAAAGAAAATTCGAAATATAAACGTGGGTTAGAACGTGTGTGTTTTGATGAAGGAAAAAGAAAAGACGTGGAGAAGTGGAAAACTGGTAGTGGTTAAACGTGAAGGATATGCATGAAATGAAGATACAGTATAAAAGGCATAGAATTCTCGTTGATCAATTTATCCTTGCACACAAAACGAAAAATCTTTTCAAGGATCAAACCATCCCTGCACACCAAAAGAAAAATCTTTTTCAGGGATCAAAAACACCTTCTCGGGAAAAATCTCTCAAGTGGAAGAAAGTTCAGTGAAGCATAAAAAGGTAAGATTTTTGTCACTAAAGATTTGAAGTATCAGAAGAAAGCAAATTCAGTGAAGCATGAAAAGACAAGATATTTGTCACTGAGGAATTGCTGAAGAAGAAAAAGAAGAAGAAGAAAGATCTCAAACAGGGAGAAAAGTTTTAAATTCCGTAAATTAGTTTTCTCTGTTTGTAGTTATGAAATTGTTTAGATGATACATGGTATCGAGATATAATTGCATCTACAATTTCTGAGGAGAATTGAATTGTATATTGTAATTGAAACCTTGAATAAAAATGATTTTATGAAAACAATGTCTCAACTTGTTTTTGAGTTTTAAAGTTTCAATTATATTTTAGAAAATATTAAAGATACACAATTCACCCCCCTCTTATGTAGCCATACGATCCTACAAATTGTTCATCAAGAGAATTATCCTTAATTTCAATATTTGACTTTTATATTTGTAATCTTGATAAATGATCTGCTACTACATTCTCACAACCTTTTTTATCTTTAATTTCTAGATCAAATTCTTGTAATAATAATATCTATCGGAACAATCTAGGCTTAGTCTCTTATTTTTTTATTAGTTGTTTTAAAGCTGCATGATCCATGTATACTATTACTTTAGCTCCAATCAGATATGATCTAAACTTTTCTAAGGCAAACACAACATCTAATAGTTCTTTTTCAGTAGTTGTGTAATTAACTTGAGCATCATTTAAGGTTTTTCTTGCATAATGAATCACTCTAGGAGATTTTTCTATCTTCTGTCCCAACACTGCTCCTACAGCAAAATCAGAAGCATTGCACATTAATTCAAATGGATGGCTCTAATCAAGTGCTTGAATTATAGGAGTTGAAATTAAGCTAGTTTTAAGTCTGAAAAATGCTTCCTTGCAATTTTTATCAAAGTTAAATGGAACATCTTTTAATAGATTAGTTAAAGGTCTAGCTATTTTGCTAAAGTCTTTAATAAATTTTCTATAAAAACCAGCATGTCCTAGAAATGATCTAATATCTTTTAATGATTTAGGTTCTGGTAGATTAGAAATTACTTCTATTTTAGCTTTATCTACTTTCAACCCTTTCTTAGAAACAACATGCCCTAAGACTATTCCTTGTTTAACCATGTAGTGACATTTTTCCCAATTTAAAATCAGATCTTTTTTCACACAACGTTTTAAAATTAGGTCTAAATTTTTTAAACAAACTTCATATGAATTGCCATAAATAGTAAAATCATCCATAAATATTTCTAAAAAATCTTTAGTCATTCCAGTAAATATGCCTTGCATACACCTTTGAAAGGTAGCTGGTGCATTGCATAATCCGAATGGCATTCTCTTAAAAGCATAAGTTCCATTAGGACTGGTGAAAGTTGTTTTCTCTTGATCCTCTAATGCTATTGGAATTTGATTATAACCTGAATACCCGTCTAGGAAACAAAAATATTCTTACCCTGCTAATCTTTCCAACATTTGATCTATAAAAGGTAAGAGAAAATGATCTTTCCTAGTCACGGCATTTCACTTTCTATAGTATATATATACTCTCCAGCCTGATTGAATTCTAGTAGGTATCAAGTCTTGACTTTCATTCCTAATAATTGTTAATTCTGATTTCTTGGGAACTACATGGATTGGGCTAACCCACGAGCTATCAAAAATCAGATAAATTATGTCATTATCTAACCATTTTACTATTTCTTTCCTGACTACTTCTTTAAGGTTTGGATTTAATCTCGTCTCAGGAATTCTAACAGGTTTAACATTCTCTTTTAAATATATGTGGTGACAGCATAAAGTTGAACTTAACCCTTTTATATCAGTCATAGTCCATCCTATTGCTTCTTTATAACTTTTTACTACATCTTTTAATTTAGCTATTTGATCCTCTTTTAAATCTGAAGTAATAATGATTGGACATGTTCGTTTCTCTTCCAGAAATATATAAGTTAATTCAAGAGGTAAAGGTTTTAATTCTAAATGTTGCCCATCAGAAGCAAGAGCTCCTAATTGAATATCATCATTTTCTAAATTAGTTTCTTCTAGATCTTCTTCTATATTTATGCTTTCACTTTCCTTTAAAGTTTCATAATTGATTTGCCTATTTAATTCTTCTTGAATCACATCATCTAACATATCTCCTTCATCCTCTAAAAAATCTATGGAATGTAAGGACATTTCTAACTCCTCAAACCTTTCTGGTTTGAAAATATTTAATTGAGTATCATCATTACCATATGCTAACTTCATTACTCCAGTTTTACAATTTATAACAACCCCTGATGTTGCTAAAAATGGCCTTCCCAAAATTAAAGATGTATCACTATTTTTATGCTTAATTTGTTGGGAATCCAAAATTACAATATCAATAGGATATATAAAGTTTTTGATTTTAATTAAGACATCCTCTATTTTTCCTTTAGGGTATCTTATACTTCTATCAGCTAATTGAATAACCGTACTAGTAGGAGTTAAGCCTTCTAATCCTAAGGATGCAAATATATCACTTGACATAACATTTATACCTGCACCTAAGCTTATTAAGATTCTTTCTAGAATGGTATTTCCTATGGTGCATGATATAACAAGGATTCTAGGATCAGATAACTTTTTAGGAATTTGTGACAGAAATAGGGAACTACTTTGCTTAGCTAAAAAGACCTTCCTAAGAACTTTTTGCTCTGTTTTCTTAGTACACCGATCCTCTAGAAATTTAGCACAAGGTGGCATTTTCTACAATAGATCTAACAAAGGAATGTTAACTTGTACTTTTTCAAAAATTTCTCTGATTTTTTCTTATTTTTTAGGTATTATTTGTTGTAATCTTTCAGGATAGGGTGCTAAAGATTGTGCTTTAAAAGATTCTTTTTCCTTTGTTTGATTTGTTTGATCATTTTTAGTCTCATTAGCAGACTCAAATTGTTCTTCATTGATTTCTAGATTTTCAGCTATTACATTTTCATTATCATTTTGATTTTTACTCTTATCCACCTTCATATCATTTTCATTTTGAGATCTTGGTGGTATATCAGTTCTAGATCTTAATGTTACACATACATCTTCCAGATTTTCATTACTCTCATGATGTTTTTGTATATCATTTTCGTGATTATGATCTTCAATTGTTTTTAGATTTAAAGTGCATTCTTTAAATTCTCTTGCATTAATATTTTCTGTTTGCTGTATATTTTGCAAATTATGCAGATCTATAATATTATAATTTTCATTGTCTTGTTGCATAACTTGTATTTTCATTGTATATTCGTCCAATGCTTTTAATTTTCTTTCCAGATCATCTAATCTCATTGCATTCAATTTTTGATCAATTTTCATTATGGTTTTTTTAGTTTCGTAAATTATGTCCATTTTAGGTTCTGAATATGATTCCTTATAGTTTAATTGGTTGACTTGTTGTTGTTGACACATAAAGTATTCTAGTTTGTCCAGGTTTTACTCTATAGTACGCTCCAGTGTGTCATACCTATCCCAAACTTCCGTGTCTCTCAACATATTACACATTCTATACTAACCTTTAGTTGGGTAAACTATAGGATTCTCATACTTGGCTCTAGTATATTGAGGATAATTCATTTGTTGTTCATGGGATCTAACCATCTGCAAACGTCTCAGTTTGAAACAGTTAGAAATGTTGTGTCCTTTAGAATTTCTGAATTCACATATGCTAACTACAAGTTTCATAAATCTTTGAGCATAAGCATATGCTATATTCTCAATCACAGAAGAAAACACACAACACTCTAGCTATTAAAATGAAACGGCTCTAATAGTTGATTATATTAATTCCCCAGCAACAGTGCCATAAAACTTGTTTGATTACCCAACATGACACCAAAAAACTTGTTTTGGATCTCTAGCAATGCATAAGAAAAACATGGATTTGTTAACTTCTGTTTTTACTTAGTTAATTTATTTTTATGCATATTCCTTTTTTAGAAGTAAACAAACAACCTTTCACAAATTAGATATTACTTCCAATTTGTATTTTAACTGCAAGTGCACAATGTCTATTGTATTAGTGTGCAAGTACAGTCGATCCCATAAAGAATTGTTTAAGAATTGAGAATTGTTCCGTTTTTAACAATCAAATTTATATCTTCAATAAGCCCTCCGTTGAGTTACAGTTAACTCAACAGACAAGTTCGTTGAGTTATGGCTAACTCAACGGACTAAACTCGTGGACTTAAGTTAACTCCACGAGCCTGCCTTTACTTTTTAATACTGCCATTTACAAAGGAATTCGACCAACCATTGGGCGGTTCCATAGATTGTAAATAACATCAATTAAACTCTTTAATGTTAGTAAACACTGGATTTATCATTAAGCATACTAACATTCAGATAATTCAAACAATAACCTTTAAAATCTTTAAGTCTTTTGAACGAACCAACTTCAGAAAACTATAAAACTAAAACAAACATAAAACAATCACAACACTGATAAAGATAACATTAATCACGATACAACACAAATAATACAACACTCAAATACAAAATAAAAACACAGATAAATTGTTTTTGGTATTTTTGTTTTAATATGAACATGGAAATGGGCGAAAGGTGAAATGTAAAGTAATCTCAGTCGATAGTAAATACTTCCGTCACTATATACGACGCAATTACACCATTGAAAATTAAACCACTTACAATTCTATCTCCTCTCCCTATAGAATTGCAAGTCCAGAATTGCAAGATGATCTCCTCTTCAACATACAGGCATCAACCCAAAGCCAAGGCTAGAAGCTTTACGATCTCCTGAGATATGAGTCGACGCTTGGTGAAAATGGCTTCCCTTCTTGCGACGCGATCACTCCTCACAGTGGTTGTCAGGCACTATGTTTGGCTCGGAATCGACCTGACATCAGGAAAGTATCCTCACAAACCTTCGATGGTTGGTGATTATGGTGGTGGTGATGATGGTTGGTGTGGTACTTAAGAGAATTGCCGACGCTACCTGCAGAAAGCTCGGTGCTCCACCTCTGTACACATTGGACATACCCATCAATCACACACCCTTACTTCTTTTTCTTTTTTTCTTTTATATTTCTTTAGTGGTAACTGCTTCTACTTGAATGGTCGGTTGGATTTCCTTCATTCATATCAACGATGATGCTTTCTTCTCCCTACGCGATACGTGTAATCATGGTTTTTCCTTCCAACTGTCCTATTTTTGCAACCGCTACAATGGCATGTTAGAAAATAAATAGTTCATGGAGTTATAGATAACTCAACGGACTTGCTTCGTTGATTTAACTATAAAACAAGTGCATAAATTTAACTATCTGATGCTCAGGTGCATTTTGGATACTTACAGACTTAACTATCCGATGCCTAGATGCATTTCAGATAATTACAAACATAACTATGAGATGCTCAGGTGCATTCCAGATAATTACAGATAACTAACCGATATATAACTTAAGTAAATCTACTAGATCTCCACACGTGTCAGCAGTAGTTTAATAAAAAAAGAAAAGCATCTAACTGTCCTCATGAGAGTTACAGGTCTAACTATCTAAAGCTCAGATGCATTTCGGATAGTTATAGATAACTCACCGAAAATCCACTTAAGTCACTTTCCCAGAACACGACACGTGTCCACAGCTATTTTATAAGTAAAAGAAGATTTCGAAGAGTTACACACATAACTATCCGATGCCCAGCTCCAATTTCGGATAGTTATAGATAAAATTTTTTTGCATCATGGTAGGATGGTTTTTTGTAAATCAAACTGTCACTAAGAGACGACCCTATTATTGATAACAGTTTCCAAAATTAATGTCATATATTGAAAGACATCATGATAAAAATGTACCATTATAACGGTGTTTGATATCGAAAGGGTTGTATTCTCCAACTAAAATTCTATAACATCTTAACTTACAACAATCAGAGTACCATGAAATGAGAAACGTTTAATGTTCGTTGTGTCGTGCTATTTTTTCAAGAGAGTTGTAATCATTGCAAATGAGTTGAAATAATTGGATTTTATTTACAAACTTTAAATAATCCAATTCAACTAGTTTCGAGTGTGAATTACCATAGCTTTCGATCTTTCAGAAATGACAAATTTATAAATGTCGGTGCAATCATACCAACATAAAAGCATTGGATCTAATTAGAACTCCAAAGTTAAAGGTGTTTGGGCAAGACTATTACTAAGATGGGTGACCTCCTAGGAAGTCCTTGTATTGCACTCCTTTTTGCATAATTGTAGGATGGTCTTTTTTAAATCAAACTATCACTAAGAGACGACCCTATTATTGATAATGGTTTCCAAAATTAATGTCATATATTGAAAAACATTATGATCAAAATGTGTCATTATAATGGTGTTTGATATCGAAAGGGTTGTATTCTCTAACTAAAATTTTGTAACATCTTAACTTACAAAAATTAGAGTACCATGAAATGAGAAACGTTTAATGTTCGTTGTGTCGTGCCATTTTTTCAAGAGAGTTGTAATCATTGCAAATGATTTGAATTAATTGGATCCTTATTTACAAACTTTAAACAATCCAATTCAACTACTTTCTAGTGTGAATTACCATAGTTTTCGATCTTTCAGTAATGACAAATTAATAAATGAGGGTGTGATCATACCATCACAAAAGTACTGGATCTCATCAGAACTCCAAAGTTAAATGTATTTGGGTGAGAGTAGTACTAAGTTGGGTGACCTCTTAGGAAGTCCTTGTGTTGCACTCTTTTTTGCATCATGGTAGGATGGTCTTTTTGTAAATCAAATAAATGTGTTTGGGCGAGAGTAGTACTAAGATGGGTGACCTCTTGGGAAGTCCTTGTGTTGCACTCTTTTTTGCATCATGGTAGGATGGTCTTTTTGTAAATCAAACTATTACTAAGAGACGACCCTATTATTGATAACGGTTTCCAAAATTAATGTCATATATTGAATGACATCATGATCAAAATGTGCCATTCTAACGGTGTTTGATATCGAAAGGGTTGTATTCTCCGACTAAAATTTTGTAACATCTTAACTCACAACAATCAGAGTACCATGAAATGAGAAACATTTAATGTTTATTTTGTTGTGCGGTTTTTTAAAGAGAGTTGTAATCATCGCAAATGATTTGAATTAATTGGATCTTTATTTACAAACTTTAAACAATCCAATTCAACTAGTTTCTAGTGTGAATTACCATAGCTTTCGATCTTTCAGTAATGACAAATTTATAAATGAAGGTGTGATCATACCAACACGAAAGCACTAGATCTCAACAGAACTCCAAAGTGAAATTTGTTTGGGCTAGAGTGGTACTAAGATGGGTGACCTCTTGGGAAGTCCTTGAGTTGCACTCTTTTTTGCATCATGATAGGATGACCTTTTTTTAAATCAAACTATCACTAAGAGACGACCCTATTATTGATAACGGTTTCCAAAATTAATGTCATATATTGAATGACATGAAGATCAAAATGTCCCATTATAACGGTGTTTGATATCGAAAGGGTTGTATTCTACTAATAAAATTTTGTAACATCTTAACTTACAACAATTAAAGTACCATGAAATGAGAAACATTTAATGTTCGATGTGTCGTGCTGTTTTTTCAAGAGAGTTGTAATCATTGCAAATGAGTTGAAATAATTGGATCTTTATTTACAAACTTTAAACAATCTAATTCAACTAGTTTCTAGTGTGAATTACCATAGTTTTTGATGTTTCAGTAATGACAAATCTATAAATGTGGTTGGGATCATCCCAACACAAAAGCATTGGATGTGTTTGGGCAGGAGTAGTACTAAGATGGGTGACCTCTTGGGAAGTACTTGTGTTAAGTTCCTTTTTGCATCATTGTAGGATAATCTTTTATTAAATCAAACTATCACTAGGAGACAACCCTATTATTGATAATGGTTTCCAAAATTAATGTCATATATTGAATGACATCATGATCAACAATCAGAGTACCATGAAATGAGAAACGTTAAATGTTCGTTGTGTCATGCTATTTTTTCTAGAGAGTTGTAATCATTGCAAATGAGTTGAAATAATTGGATCCTTATTTACAAACTTTAAACTATCCAATTCAACTAGTTTCTAGTGTGAATTACCATAGTTTTCGATCTTTCAGAAATGACAAATTTATAAAAGTCCTTGCGATCATACCAACACAAAAGCATTGGATCTCATCAGAACTCCAAAGTTAAATGTGTTTTGGCGAGAGTATTACTAAGATGGGTGATCTCTTGGGAAGTCCTTGTATTGCACTCTTTTTTGCATAATTGTAGGATAGTCTTTTTTTAAACCAAACTATCACTAAAAGATGACCCTATTATTGATAACGGTTTCCAAAATTAATGTCATATATTGAAAGGCATCAAGATCAAAATGTGTCATTATAATGATGTTTGATATCGAAAGGGTTGTATTCTCTGACTAAAGTTTTGTAACATCTTAACTTACAACAATCAGAGTACCATGAAATGAGAAACATTTAATGTTTGATGTGGTGCTGGTTTTTCAAGAGAGTTGTAATCATTGCAAATGAGTTGAAATAATTGGATCCTTATTTATAAACTTTAAACAATCCAATTCAACTAGTTGTGATTGTGAATTACCATAGCTTTTGATCTTTCAGAAATAACAAATTTATAAATGTCGATGCGATCATACCAACACAAAACCATTGAATTTCATCAAAACTCCAAAGTTAAATATGTTTGGGCGAGAGTAGTACTAAGATGGGTGACCTCTTGGGAAGTACTTGTGTTGCACTCCTTTTTGCATCATGGTAGGATGGCCTTTTTGTAAATCATACTATCCCTAAGAGACGACACTATTATTGATAACGATTTCCAAAATTAATGTCATATATTGAATGACATCGTGATCAAAATGTGCCATTATAACAGTGTTTGATATCAAAAGGGTTGTATTCTCTTACTAAAATTTTGTAACATCTTAAGTTACGACAATCGGAGTACCATGAAATGAGAAACATTTAATGTTTGTTTTGTTGTGCTGTTTTTTCAAGAGAGTTGTAATCATCGCAAATGATTTGAATTAATTGGATCTTTATTTACAAACTTCAAACAATCCAATTCAACTAGTTTCTAGTGTGAATTACCATAGTTTTGGATCTTTCAATAATGACAAATTTATAAATGAACGTGTGATCATACCAACACGAAAGCACTAGATCTCATTAGTACTTCAAAGTTAAATTTGCTTGGGCGAGAGTAGAACAAAGATGGGTGACTTCTTGGGAAGTCCTTGAGTTGCACTCTTTTTTGCATCATGGTAGGATGATCTTTTTTTAAATCAAACTGTCATATATTGAAAGACATCATGATCGAAATGTGCCATTATTACGATGTTTGATATCGAAAGGGTTGTATTCTCTGACTAAAATTTTGTAACATCTTAACTTACAACAATTAGAGTACCATGAAATGATAAACATTTAATGTTTGTTGTGGTGCTGGTTTTTCAAGAGAGTTGTAATCATTACAAATGAGTTGAAATAATTGGATCCTTATTGACAAACTTTAAACAATCCAATTGAACTAGTTTCGAGTGTGAATTACCATCATTTTCGATCTTTCAGAAATGACAAATTTATAAATGTCGGCGCAATCATACCAACACAAAAGCACTGGATCTCATCAGAACTCCAAAGTTAAATCTTTATGGGCAAGAGTATTACTGAGATGGGTGACTTCTTGGGAAGTCCTTGTGTTGCACTCTTTTTTGCATAATTGTAGAATGGTCTTTTTTTAAATAAAACTATCACTAAGAGACGACCTTATTATTGATAACGGTTTTCGAAGTTAATGTCATATACTGAAAGACATCATGATCAAAATGTGCCATTATAACGATGTTTGATATCGAAAGGGTTGTATTCTCCAACTAAAATTTTGTAACATCTTAACTTACAGCAATCAAAGTACCATGAAATGAGAAACATTTAATGTTTGTTTTGTTGTGCTGTTTTTTCAAGAGAGTTGTAATCATTTCAAATGAGTTGAAATAATTGGATTTTTATTTACAAACTTTAAACAATCCAATTCAACTAGTTTCTAATGTGAATTACCATAGTTTTCGATCTTTTAGTAATGACAAATATATAAATGTCGTTGTGATCCTACCAACACAAAATCACTGGATCTCATCATAACTCCAAAGTCAAATGTTTATGGGCAAGAGTATTACTAAGATGGGTCACCTCTTTGGAAGTCTTTGTGTTGTAATCTTTTTTGCATTATGGTAGGATGATCTTTTTTTAAATCAAACTATCACTAAGTGACGACCCTATTATTGATAATAGTTTCCAAAATTAATGTCATATATTGAATGACATCATGATCAAAATGTATCATTATTACGGTGTTTGATATCGAAAGGGTTGTATTCTCTTACTAAAATTTTGTAACATCTTAACTTACAACAATCAGAGTACCATGAAATGAGAAACGTTTAATGTTTGTTGTGTCGTGCCATTTTTTCAAGAGAGTTGTAATCATTGCAAATGATTTGAATTAATTGGATCCTTATTTACAAACTTTAAACAATCCAATTCAACTACTTTCTAATGTGAATTACCATAGTTTTCGATCTTTCAGTATTGACAAATTAATAAATGAGGGTGTGATCATACCAACACAAAAGTACTGGATCTCATCAGAACTCCAAAGTTAAATGTATTTGGGTGAGAGTAGTACTAAGTTGGGTGACCTCTTGGGAAGTCCTTGTGTTGCACTCTTTTTTGCATCATGGTAGGATGGTCTTTTTGTACCATGAAATGAGAAACATTTAATGTTTGTTTTGTTGTGCTGTTTTTTCAAGAGAGTTGTAATCATCACAAATGATTTGAATTAATTGGATCTTTATTTAGAAACTTCAAACAATCCAATTCAACTAGTTTGTAGTGTGAATTACCATAGTTTTCGATCTTTCCATAATGACAAATTTATAAATGTGGGTACGATCATACCAACACAAAAGCACTGGATCTTATTAAAACTTCAAAGTTAAATGTGTTTGGGCGAGAGTAGTATTAAGATGGGTGACCTCTTGGAAGTCCTTGAGTTGCACATTTTCTTGCATCATGATAGGATGATCTTTTTTTAAATCAAACTGGCACTAAGAAACGACCTTATTATTGATAACGGTTTCCAAAATTGGTGTCATATAATGAATGACATCATGATCAAAATGTGCCATTATAATGGTGTTTGATATCGAAATTATTTTTCTCTCACTAAAATTTTGTAACATCTTAACTTACAACAATCAGAGTACCATGAAATGAGAAACATTTAATGTTCGTTGTGTCGTGCTATTTTTTCAAGAGAGTTGTAATCATTGCAAATTAGTTGAAATAATTGGATTTTCATTTACACACTTTAAACAATCCAATTCAATTAGTTTCTAGTGTGAATTTCCATAGTTTCCGATCTTTCAATAATCACAAATTTATAAATGTAGGTGCGATCGTACCAACACAAAAGCACTCGATCTCATGAAAACTCCAAAGTTAAATCTGTTTGGGCAATAGTTGTACTAAGATGGGTAACCTCTTGGGAAGTCCTTGTGTTACACTCCTTTTTGCATCATGGTAGGATGGTCTTTTTGTAAATCAAACTGTCACTAAGAGACGACCCTATTATTGATAACGGTTTCCAAAGTTATTGTCATATATTGAATGACATCATGATCAAAATGTACCATTATAATGGTGTTTGATATCGAATGGGTTGTATTCTCTAACTAAAATTTTGTAACATCTTAACTTACAACAATCAGAGTACCATGAAATGAGAAATGTTTAATGTTCATTGTGTCGTGCTGTTTTTTCAAGACAGTTGTAATCATTGAAAATGAGTTGAAATAATTGGATCTTTATTTACAAACTTTAAACAATCCAATTCAACTAGTTTCTAGTGTGAATTACCATAGTTTTCGATCTTTTAGTAATGACAAATTTATAAATGTGGGTGCGATCATACCAACACAAAAGCATTGATCTCATCAGAACTCCAAAGTTAAATGTGTTTGGGTGAGAGTAGTACTAAGATAGGTGACCTCTTGGGAAGTCCTTGTGTTGCACTCCTTTTTGCATCATGGTAGGATGGTCTTTTTGTAAATCAAACTATCATTAAGAGACGACCCTATTATTGATAACGGTTTCCAAAATTAATGTCATGTATTGAATGACATCATGATCAAAATGTTCCATTATAATGTTGTTTGATATCGGAAGGGTTGTATTCTCTAACTAAAATTTTGTAACATCTTAAGTTACAACAATCATATTACCATGAAATGAGAAACTTTTAATGTTTGTTGTGGTGCTAGTTTTTCAAATGAGTTGTAATCATTGCAAATGAGTTGAAATAATTGAATCTTTATTTACAAACTTTAAAAATCCAATTCAACTAGTTTCTAATGTGAATTTCCATGGTTTTCGATCTTTTAGTAATGACAAATTTTGAAATTTGGGTGCGTTCATAGCATCACAAATGCTTTGGATGTCATTAGAACTCCAATGTTTAATGTGTTTGGACAAGAGTAGTACTAAGATGGGTGACCTCATGGGAAGTCCTTGTGTTGCACCCTTTTTTGCATCATGGTAGGATGGTCTTTTTGTAAATAAAATTGTCACTAAGAGACGACTCTATTATTGATAACGGTTTTCAAAATTAATGTCGTATATTGAATGATATCATGATCAAAATGTGCCATTATAACGGTGTTTGATATCGAAAGGGTTGTATTCTCTGACTCAAATTTTGTAACATCTTAACTTGCAACAATAAGAGTACCATGAAATGAGAAACGTTTAATGTTCATTGTGTCGTGCTGTTTTTTCAAGAGAGTTGTAATCATTGCAAATGAGTTGAAATAATTAGATCTTTATTTACAAACTTTAAACAATCCAATTCAACTAGTTTCTAGTGTGAATTACCAAAGTTTTCGTTCTTTCAGTAATGACAAATTTATAAATGGGGGTGCGATCATACCAACACAAAAGCATAGGATCTCATCAGAACAGCAAAGTTAAATGTATTTGGGCGAGTGTAGTACTAAGATGGGTGACCTCTTGGGAAGCCCTTGAGTTGCACTCCTTTTTGCATCATGGTAGGATGATCTTTTTTTAAATCAAACTGTCACTAAGAGACGACCCTATTATTGATAACGGTTTCCAAAATTAATGTCATATATTAAATGACATCATGATCAAAATGTGCCATTATAACGGTGTTTGATATCGAAAGGGTTGTATTGTCTTACTAAAATTTTGTAACATCTTAACTTACAACAATAAGTGTACCATGAAATGAGAAACATTTAATGTTCGTTGTGTTGTGCTATTTTTTCAAAAGAGTTGTAACCATTGCAAATGAATTGAAATAATTGGATCTTTATTTACAAAATTTAAACAATCCAATTCAACTAGTTTCTAGTGTGAATTTCCATGGTTTTCGAT
Organism: Cymodocea nodosa; assembly: GCA_036874045.1. Taxonomy (NCBI): domain Eukaryota; kingdom Viridiplantae; phylum Streptophyta; class Magnoliopsida; order Alismatales; family Cymodoceaceae; genus Cymodocea; species Cymodocea nodosa. The sequence goes on from CM072335.1 coordinate 10,953,775, forward strand.
CTTTCAGTAATGACAAATTTATAAATGTGGGTGCGATCATACCATCATAGAAGCACAGGATCTCATCAAAACTCCAAAGTTAAATGTTTTTGGGCGAGAGTAGTACTAAGACGGGTGACCTCTTGGGAAGTGCTTGTGTTGCACTCTTTTTTGCATCATGGTAGGATGATCTTTTTTAAATCAAACTGTCACTAAGAGACGACCCTATTGTTGATAACGGTTTCTAAAATTAATGTCATATATTGAATGACATCATGATCAAAATGTGCCATTATAACAGTGTTTGATATCGAAAGGGTTGTTGTTTGATTACCCAGCACGACATCAGAAAAACTTGGATTTGTTAACTTCTATTTTTACTTAGTTAATTTATCTTTATGCCTATTCTTTGTTTTTAGAAGTAAACAAACGACCTTTAATACAAATTAGATATCACTTCAAATTTGTATTTTAACTGCAAGTGCACAATGTCTATTGTATTAGTGTGCAAGTATAGGTCGATCCCATAGAGAATTGCTTAAGAATTGAGAACTGTTCCGTTTGTTAACAATCAAATTTATATCTTGAATAAGCCCTCTGTTGAATTACAGTTAACTCAACAGACAATGTTGGTGATTATAGTGATGGTGATGACGGTTGGTGTGGTACTTTAGAGAATTGCTGACATTGCCTGTAGAAAGCTCGGTGCTCCTCCTCTGTACATGCTGGCCATACCCATCGATCACACACACTTTTACTTCTTTTTCTTCTTTTCTTTTATATTTCTTCAGTGGTAACTGCTTCTACTTGAATGGTCAGTTGGATTTCCTTCATTCATATCAACGATGATGCTTTCTTCTGCCTATACGATACGTGCAATCATGGTTTTTCTTCCAACTATTCTGTTTCTGCAACCGCTATAGTGGCATATTAGAAAATAAATAGTCCATGGAGTTATAGATAACTCAACGGACTTTCCTCGTTGATTTAACTATAAAACACGTGCATAACTTTAACTATCCGATGCTTAGGTGCATTTCGAATACTTACAACTTAACTATCTGATGCCCAGATGCATTTCGGATACTTATAAACTTAACTATCCGATGCCTAGATGCATTTCGGATAGTTACAAATAACTCACCAATATATAACTTAAGTAAATCTACTAAATCTCGACACGTGTCAACAACAGTTTAATAATAAAAGAAACATTTCAGAAAGTTTCAAGTCTAATTATCCGATGCTTAGATGCATTTCGGATAGTTATAGATAACTCACCGAAAGTCTACTTAAGTCACTTTCCCAGAACATGACACGTGTCCATAGCTATTTTATAAATAAAAGGAGATTTCGGAGAGTTACACATATAACTATCTGATGCTCAACTGTAATTTCAGATAGTTATGGATAACTCACCGAAAGTTCACTTAAGTCATGCATTATGGTTTCAACACGTGTACTTCGGGAAATAATAAACTATTCTTTTAAAACATAACTATTTGACAGTTTAAAACATAACTATTCGATACATGTTCGGTATATTAAACATAACTGTCCAAAATATGTTCGGTATGTTAAACCTAACTGTCCGAAATATCAAAAAATTCAGATACTTAAGAATTTCACAGCCTGCAACTTACTAACAGTTTAGAAATGTACTAAATTAACATTAATTCCCCTAATTTAAGCAAATTCTTTAATTAAAACTTATAACAGTGCAATTATAACATAATTGCTTAATTCTCATATGATAAGCTAAATATTATGCAATTAACCATCATTTAACTATTAATAATATGCACTTTTTCATTCTAAACACTTCCCCCATACCTAAATTTTGCTAGTCCCTTAGTAAACTAAGATCTAATTAATTGGTCTTTCTAAAAGTGCTAGAATTAATTCTTCTTCTTTTTTTCTTCTGTTCAGCATAAGAACTAGTATTATCATATAGATATTCTGTATGTTTCAGTAATCAACCTGCAAATATACTTAGAATATATGCAAATTACATACAAAATATATCATCATCACATAGGTGTTAATTATATCATCATTGGTTCTTTTCATCATCTGTCATCTTGAATTTTCCAATAAGATTTCTAGAAGAAATTTCAACAACATACGAATCAAAGTACAATCACATTCAATATGATTAAGACAAGTAGAATAAAGAATTGTATCTCCATTAAACAACTTCAAAAGTCAATTCTAGATTCATATTTCAGTAATTCTAGATAACAGAAAATATATTCGATTCATAAGATATTTGTATTTCATAAAACACTTGTATCTTTTCAGAACAGTATATGTATTAATTTTTTTTTGTACTTTAAAAGTTAATTTGACAAGCTTGAATCATACAAGAGCTTTCTAATGTACCCATGTTACGAGCTTTCAGTTAACAATCCCAGATCTGATCAGGATCTTAGGTTGCCAAATTTCAAGAGTCCCTTTTTAGGTCAACAATCCTTACATACCTATCTACTCAAGTACAAAAGGCTCGTGATCAAACAAGTCAATAAACTCTCAAAGTTTTTTTTTTTTTTTCAATCACAATAACAAAACAAAACATTAATCACATACTGTATATGTACATATTTCATTAATACAGATGCAATAAAACACCAATCTCATATAGTCCTGCTTCTATCATTTATTGTAAATATGAATCCATAACAATAAGCTCATACTTTTTCTATAGTTTAATAAGATCTACACATAAATCATTCTATAAGTTTAATTAGTGAAATTAAATGTATCTTTAATCATATGTGTTTCATTTAATCTAGAATTCATATTTCAGCTCCTTCAGGACTTCAGATAATTTTTTCATTAAGCATTCTGATTTCATTTTAAAATCGTGAAATTGTTAAACTCATGAAATTCAGAAAAAACATATCTAGATTTGCATAAATAGAAAATTCTATAGCATCTTATATAGCCTTCTAAATATAACATTCAAGCAGTTATAATTTATATAAATTTTACAGTCTCAATTATCGGATAATTACAGCAAGTTCATAAAAATTTTCAATTTCCACAAAACTTTGCAGTATCATTTTAATTCCTTTAATTAACAAACTTACATGGCTGCTACTTTAATTACCTCCCCCCCATACCTACATTTTGCATTGTCCTCAATGTAAAAGATTTGACAATAAATACAGTAATTGTAGCAGGCATGAATACAGTTTCGTTGATTTAAAATTCAAGATAAGTAATTGGTTACATACCTTGTTTCGTTTGTATCTCCTTCTGCATATTCTGATTTTTGATTCTGAAAAACTTTTCATTCACAGATAAAAGCAGAATATAAAACAAAATAACATTTAACAGATATTGATAAATTAGTGTCTTGTCTGGAACCCAGGCTCCTATGCCTCTAGTGGCTCACAAGCAAGCCAGTTGGTTTCCCAACACAGATACTAACAAATTGGATTGATATATATATATTTTTTCTTTTATAAAATAAAATAAAAACTACATTTTTTTTGTTTTTTGGTTTTTTCTAAAAATAAATGCAGAATACACATAACATTAAACACACATAATCATAGCTTAAGAACATGATTGAAAAGTAGAAACAAATGGAATAAACGTATTAGTCCAAGCAAACTTTTTTGGCGTAGTTCTTCTTGCTATTAATTCTGTTTTAATGTAGTTCTTGTTCCTTCTTAATTTGTAAACATGTAATATATTATAAATTCCAAATACAAGTGTATTACCATTAATGATATGAAATGCAAAAAGGGATCCTTTTCGATTCCAGGGTAATGTAGCAGTTTCAATTTCTACATCTATTTCAATATACTCCTCTTCCCACTTCCATTCATTTATGTCTTTCATAATCCATATTTGAAATTTCATCAGTTCATCCCACCATCTTATCAGACATAAAGTAGGATCATCATATTCATTATACCACATTCCTATTTGAATTTTATTAAATTCTACAAATGGTGGTTTAGCTATTTCTCTCGGTATAAGTAAAATTTCTATATATTCATCATAACTATCTATGCTCACTATGTATAAATCAGATCCAAATGCTATTGATATATTTGTGACTAGATATACATATCCATCAAGTATGACATGCAAGTTGTTAATTAATGATTTCTGTCCTAGATATATCATAATATTTTCATTCCAAGATCTATTTAGAAAATTATACACACTTAAGCGTAAATCTTCACCCCAACTTCCTGTAGGTCTCTAATAATATAATTTTTTAGGAATTGTACAATTTTTATCAGAAAATATTAAAGTCAACCCACAATTTACAGTTGGTACTTCATATCTATTAGGTCTTCCTATACTCCATTCTTCTATTGTCATAGGATTTCTTATCAAAATATCAGGTAATAAACTTGCATACCTTGGTCTCGTCTTGTATATGATTAATCCTTCATCTATCCCCATAATATGATCTATTCCTTCTAATGTATTGGGTGGAATTCTAGTAGTTTCTTTCATAGGTAGATATTCATGGTTAATTGAACTACGATTAAATGACCTCCATATGAATTCATCTCTAATCTTCAGCTTGTAGTCCCTGAAAATATTTTTCTTCAATATAGTCTTTAATTTCCTTTGATACACAACACAGCCTACATAGATCTTTAGCTGATAAGTTACTCAGTACTTCCCTTAGTGCATCCAACAGTAATTGCATCAATTCCATTTGTCGATTCTGTATAACATACACAAAAATTTAGCAGAGACAAAAATTAACATAACTACTGCACACCCTCGTGGAGTTAAGGCATAACTCAACAGACTAAGTTCGTTGAGTTAAAGACTAACTCTACGATACTATTAACTATAAATAAAAACATATATATATAGATAGTTGCTTCAGATATGCTGCTTCATTCAGCTACCCTCCTAGAAGAGGTATAAATTTCATTAATAGTTCTATTGACAGGGTTAGGTATTGCTTGTATTGGCAATCCTCTAGTAGGTCTAACTTCCATTGATTCCTTTTGTCTAAGTGGTATATTTCTATTCTGATTTTGAATTGCAGCATTTCCAAATACAAAATCTAGACGATTATTTAATTGTTGGATTATCTTTTCTAATTTCTCTATTCTAGATCCTTGTTCCAATAATGCTTCATAACTTATATTCTTCTCATTTACATTTTCTCCTCCCTAGAAATTGTTGTTTCTCCAAGATAAATTCGGGTGATTTCTCTAATTAGGATTATAAGAATTTCCAAAGTTATCTTTTTGGTTTCTAGCATAAATAATATCTAAATCATTTATGTTTGCATTCTTTTCTGCTAGCTTTTGATTTAATGATAACTCTTCTATTTTCTTTGTTAATTCAGTTAATTTCACCTAGAGCATAGTACTTGAATCTATTTCATGCATTCCTCTTGGCAATATTTTTTTATCTGCAATAGCTTCAGTTGAGTTTTCCCATTGTGTAGTTCTTTTTGCAAAGTTTTCTAAATATGCCCATGCTTCTTCACTACAAAGTTTCAGAAATCCATTTTTACAAGTAGATTCTAATAAAGATTTTGTTGAAACATCTATGCCTTCATAAATTATACCTATTAATTGTACTTTACTCATTGCATGATATAGACATTGAGTCAGTAAATCTTTAAATCTTTCAAAATATTTCTAGAATGATTCACCCTGTTTTTGGGTACACATTAATATTTCTTTCTTCTTTTTAATCGTTTGATGTGTTGGATAATATTTTTCTAGAAAAACAAAGCAAAATTCAGTCCATGTAGAAATTGAATCAGGTGACAGAGTATATAACCATCTCTTAGCTTTGTCTTTTAAAGAAAAAAGGATATATCTAAGTTTAATAGCATTTATACTCATGTTTGGCATTTTCATCATTTGACAAACTTCATTAAATTCTCTAAGGAAATAATAAGCATCCTCTCTTTCTAATCTGTGAAAATGTGGCAATTGACTAATATAATTAGATTTCAGTTCAAACCTATCTCCCTCAAAGTTTGGCAATTGAATACATGAAGGTTCATCAACTAATTCAAGATACAGAATTTCTCCTAATGGTTTTTCTATTGGAGCAGCCATTTCTATGTTCTCTTTTAAAGAAAGGTTAGCTACACCTTGAAGAATTTCGTTAAAGTCCAGTTCAGAAAATGTTTCAATACTCCTCTATGATGGAAATTCCTGGGTAGGTGTTCTTACTAAATGCTTAGTGCTTAGAAAATGAGTCCATATGCTCATAAATAAATAGCAGAAGATTAATTACATACTAGTCTGAAACTTTCCATTCAATAAATATTTGTTGACGGATGAAGTCGAATCAGTTGTTTCTCCTTCCCGTTCCTCCAACACTTTTCTCCTTACTTTTAAAAGTGTTGGTAACTCATAAATAACATTCTATTTTATATATATAATGCACATCCATAAAGTTAATAATTCTCGTCGCAAGAACGTGTCTTGCAAAGTGCATCGTGGTTCCTATTTTTATGGGTACGTGTATGTTTAGAATGAAAAAGTGCATATTATTAACGGTTAAATGATGGTTAATTGCATAATATTTAGCTTATCATATGAAATTTAAGCCATTATGTTATAATTGCACTGTTATATGCTTTAATTGAAGAATCTGCTTAATTTTAGGGAATTAATGTTAATTTAGTACATTTCTGAACTGTCGGTAAGTTGCAAGCTATGAAATTCTTAAGTATCCGAATTTTCTGATATTTCGGACAGTTATGTTTAACATACCGAACATATTTCGAACAGTTAAGTTTAATAGACCGAACATGTCGAATAGTTATGTTTAAATTGCCGAACAGTTATGTTTTGAGAGAATAGTTTATTATTTCTTGAAGTACACTTGCCAAAACCATAATGCATGACTTAAGTGAACTTTCGGTGAGTTATCTATAACTATTCGAAATTGTAGTTGGGCATCGGATAGTTATATGTGTAACTCTCCGAAATTTCTTTTTATTTATAAAATAGCTGAGGACATGTGTCATGTTCTGGGAAAGTGACTTAAGTGGATTTTCGGTGAGTTATCTCTAACTATCTGAAAGTGCAGCTGAACATCAGATAGTTAAACATGTAACTCTCCGAAATGTTTTTATTATTATTAAACTACTGCTGACACATGTCGAGATTTGGTAGATTTACTTAAGTTATATATCGGTGAGTTATTTGTAACTATCTAAAATGCATCTGAGCATCGGATAGTTAAGTTTATAAGTATCCGAAATACACCTAACCATCAGATAGTTAAATTTATGCATGTGTTTTATAATTAAATCAACGAAGAAAGTCCGTTGAGTTATCTATAACTCCATGGACTATTTATTTTCTAATATGCTACTGTAGCAGTTGTAGGAACAGATAGTTAGAAGAGAAAAACTACGTTTGCACGTAGCACGTAGGGAGAAGAAATCATCGCCATTGATACGAATGAAGGAAATCCAACCAACCATTCAAGCAGTTACTACTGAATAAATATAAAAGAAAAGAAGAAAAAGAAGAAAAAGGGGGTGTGATCGATGGAAGGCCAGTGTGTACAGAGGAGGAGCACCAAGCTTTCTATAGGTAGTATCGGCAATTCTCCAAAGTATCACACCAACTATCGTTACCACCACCACAATCACCAACCATCGGAGGTCTATGAAAATACTTTCTTGATGTCGGATCAATTCCGAGCCAAACACAGTGCCTGACAACCACTGTGAGGAGTGATTGCGTCGCGGGAAGGGAAGCCATTTTCACCAAGCGCTGACTCATATTTCAGTAGATCATAAAGCTTTTAGCCATGGCTTCAGGTTGATGCCTGTATGCAAAAGAGGAGATCATCTTGCAATTTTGGACTCGCGATTCTATTGGGAGAAGAGATAGAATTGTAAGTGGTTTAATTTTCAGTGGTGTAATCGCGTTGCAAGTAGTGTTGGAAGTATTTACTGTTAAGTGAGATTACTTTATATTTCACCTTTCGCCCATTTCCATGTTCATATTAAAATAAAAATACCAAAAACAATTTATCTATGTTTGTATGTGGTATTTGAGTGTTGTATTGTTTGTGTTGTATCGTGATTAATGTTATCTTTGTCAGTGTTGTGATTGTTTTATGTTTGTTTTAGTTTTATAGTTTACTTAAATTGGTTCGTTCAAAAGACTTAAAGATTTTAATGGTTACTATTTGAATTATCTGAATATTAGTATTGCTTAATGATAAATCTAATGTTAACTAACATTAAAGAGCTTAATTGATGTTATTTACAATCTGTGGAATTGCCCAATGGTTGGCCGAATTCCTCTGTAAATAGCAGTATTAAAAAGAAAAGACAGGCTCGTGGAGTTAACTTAAGTCCACGAGGTTAGTCCGTTGAGTTAGTCATAACTCAACGAACTTTGTCCGTTGAGTTAACTGTAATTCAACGGAGAGCTTATTGAAGATATAAATTTGATTATTAATAAACGAACAGTTTTCAAATTCTTCAGCAATTCCCTATGGGATCGACTTGTACTTGCACATTGATACAATAGACACTGTGCACTTGCAGTTAAAGTACAAATTGTAATTAATATCTAAATTGTATTAAAGGTTGTTTGTTTACTTCTAAAAGAAAGAATAGGCATAAAGATAAATTAACTAAGTAAAAACAGAAGTAACAAATCCAAGTTTTTCTAGTGTAGTGTTGGGAAAACACAAACAAGTTTTATGGCGCCGTTGCTAGGGAATTGAATTGAATTGACTTGAATTGAATTGAATTAATATAAGCAATTGTTAGAGTTGTTTCATTTTAATAGCCAGAGTTGTGTGTTTTCTTCTGTAATTGAGAATATGGCATATGCTTATGCTCAAAGATTTCTGAAACCTGTAGTTAGCATATGTGAATTTTGCAATTCTGAAGGACATGACATTTCTGATTGTTTAAAACTGAGACGTTTACAAATGATTAGATCCCATGAACAACAAATGAATTATCCTCAGTATAATAGAGCTGAGTATGAGAATCCTATAGTTTACCCAACTGATGGTCAGTATTGAATGTGTAATATGTTGAGAGACACTAAAGTTTGGGATAGGTATGACAGACTGGAGCGTAGTATAGAGCAAAACCTGGACAAACTAGAATACTTTATGTGTCAGCAACAAGAAGTCAACCAATTAAATTATAAGGAAGCATATTCAGAACCTAAAAAGGATATAATTTATGAAACTGAAAACACCATAATGAAAATTGATCAAAAATTGAATGCAATGAGATTAGATGATCTGGAAAGAAAATTAAAAGCATTAGATGAATATACAATGAAAATACAAGTTATGCAACAAGACAATGAAAATTATAATGTTATAAATCTGCATAATTTACAGAATATACAGCAAATAGAAAATACTAATGCAAGAGAATTTAAAGAATGCACTTTAAAATTAAAAACAATTGAAGATCATAATCACGAAAATGATATACAAAAACATCATAAGAGTAACAAAAATCTGGAAGATGTATGTGCAACACTAAGATCTGGAACTGATATACCACCAAGAACTTAAAATGAAAATGATATGAAGGTGGATAAGAGTAAAAATCAAAATGATAATGAAAATGTAATAGCTGAAAATCTAGAAATCACTGAAGAACAATCTGAATCTGCTAATGAAGCTAAAAATGATCAAACAAATCAACTAAAAGAAAAAGAATCTTTGGAATCAAAATCTTTAGCACCCTATCTTGAAAGATTACAACAAACAATACCTGAAAAACAAGAAAAAATCAGAGAAATTTTTGAAAAAGTACAAGTTAACATTCCTTTGTTAGATCTATTGCAGAAAATGCCACCTTGTGCTAAATTTCTTAAGGATTGGTGTACTAAGAAAAGAGAGCGAAAAGTTCTTAGAAAGGTCTTTTTAGCTAAGCAAAGTAGTTCCCTATTTCTGCCACAAATTCCTAAAAAGTTATCTGATCCTGGAATCTCTGTTATATCATGCACCATAGGAAATACCATTCTAGAAAGAACCATAATAGACTTAGGTGTAGGTATAAATGTTATGCCAAGTGATATATTTGCATCCTTAGGATTAGAAGGCTTAACTCCTACTAGTACGGTTATTCAATTAGGTGATAGAAGTATAAGATACCTTAGAGGAAAAATAGAGGATGTCTTAATTAAAATTAAAAATTTTATATATCCTATTGATATTGTAATTTTGGATTCCCAACAAATTAAGCATAAAAATAGTGATACATCTTTAATTTTGGGAAGGCCATTTTTAGCAACATTAGGGGCTGTTATAAATTGTAAGACTGGAGTAATGAAATTAGCATATGGTAATGAGGATACTCAATTAAATATTTTCAAACCAGAAAGGTTTGAGGAGTTAGAAATGTCCTTACATACCATAGACTTTTTAGAAGATGAAGGAGATATGTTAGATGATGTGATTCAAGAAGAATTAAATAGGCAAATCAATTCTGAAATTTTAGAAGAAAGTGAAAGCATAAATATAGGAGATCTGGAAGAAACTCATTTAGAAGATGATGATGTTCAATTAGGAGCTCTAGCTTCTAATGGGCAACATTTAGAATTAAAACCTTTACCTCCTGAATTAACCTATATATTTCTGGAAGATAAACGAACCTGTCCAATCATTATTGCTTCAGATTTAAAAGAGGATAAAATAGCTAAATTAAAAGATGTTCCGTTTAACTTTGATAAAAATTACAAGGAAGCATTTTTCAGACTTAAGACTAGCTTAATTTCAACTCCTATAATTCAAGCACCTGATTGGAACTATCCATTTGAATTAATGTGCGATGCTTCTGATTTTGCTGTAGGAGCAGTGTTAGGACAGAAAATAGAAAAATCTCTTAGAGTGATTCATTATGCAAGCAAAACCTTAAATGATGCTCAAATTAATTACACAACTACTGTAAAAGAATTATTAGCTGTTGTGTTTGCTTTAGAAAAATTTAGATCAAATTTGATTGGAGCTAAAGTAATAGTATACACAGATCATTCAGCTCTAAAAAATCTAATAAAGAAAAAAGAAACTAAACCTAGATTGATCCGATGGGTATTATTATTGCAAGAATTTGATCTAGAAATTAAAGATAAAAAAGGTTGTGAGAATGTAGTAGCAGATCATTTATCAAGATTACAAATAAAAAAATCAAATATTGAAATTAAGGATAATTTTCCTAATGAACAATTAATGACCATCAACACAATACCTTGGTATGCACACATAGTTAATTACTTAGTTACTAGTCTAACACCTATGGATTGGAATAGACAGGATAAGAAATTGTTTTTCTCAAGAGTAAAATATTACTATTGGGAAGACCCATACTTATTTAAGAAATGTCTTGATCTGGTTTTAAGGAGGTGTGTTCTAGAAATTGAATATCCGAGCGTATTGTCTTTCTATCATGACCAAGCTTGTGGAGGGCATTTTGGTTCAAGGAAAACTACTACAAAAATTCTGCAATGTGGGTTTTATTGGCCAACACTATTCAAAGATGCTCATAAATATTGCTTAAGTTGTTTAAGATGTCAACAAATAGGAAGAATATCAAAGAGGAATATGATGCCTCTTAATCCTATTATTGAGGTTGAAATCTTTGATGTGTGGGGAATAGATTTTATGGGTCCATTTCCTATGTCTAATCAATTTAATTACATATTGTTGGGGGTGGATTATGTATCTAAATGGATAGAAGCTATTCCTACAAAAACTAATGATAACAAAGTGGTAATACAATTTATAAGAACAAATATATTTGCCAGATTTGGAATACCTAAAGCTATTATCAGTGATAGAGGAACTCATTTCTGTAATAGAAGTTTTGAAGCCTTAATGAAAAAATATGGAGTAAACCACAAAATTGCAACATCATATCATTCGCAAACAAGTGGACAAGTAGAAAGTGCAAACAAACAAATTAAATTAATCTTAGAAAAAGTAGTAAATCCTACTAGAACAGATTGGGCTAATAGATTGATAGATGTACTTTGGGCTTATAGAACTGCTTATAAAACGAGCTTACGTATGTCACCTTTTAGGCTAGTATATGGAAAAAGTTGTCATTTACCTACTGAAATAGAATATAAAGCTTATTGGGCATTAAAAACTCTGAACACTAATTTAAATCAAGCTATTGAAAATAGAAAAATGCAATTAATTGAATTAGAAGAATTTAGAAATGAAGCTTATTCGAAGACTGTAAGAGAAAAAGAAAAAATGAAATTATAGCATGAGAGAAAAATTATTCCAAAAAGTTTTGAAATAGGACAAGAAGTATATCTTTATATGGCTAGACTCCATAACCATCTAGGAAAATTAAAATCTAGATGGGCAGGACCTTACATAGTTCGAAATATTTATCCTTATGGAGCTATTGAAATTGAAAATCCTAAAAATCAGAATTATTTAAAGTACATGGACAAAGACTGAAACCTTTTCTGAAAACACCAAAAAGCTCCTTTGGAGTTATAGAAGAAGTTAGAGTGGAGGACTACTCGAGCTTTACTTAGTAAGAAATCAATTTTATGTTTATAAAAAATATATATATAAAAAATAATAATAATAATAAATAAATATAAAACATAAAAAAATATAAAAATATAAAATATAAAAATGTTGTGGTTCAACTAACTAGATCCATCGATATGACCGGAACATAAAAAAATATGTATATTAATTTTCAGAAAAAATGTTGGTTTTACTGAAACAGTATCAGTTAAACTGGTAAAAAAATAGAAAAACTATTATCTGTAGTATTTTTATTATTATATCTGTTTATACGGAGTACTATAGCTAAGACCGCGGATAAAATAGTAATAGTTGGTTTGGGAAATGACTCGATTACCCGCCTAAACTTAGGGCTTATTTAAACTAAAACCTAGGATTTTGGGGGCATTATCCGACAAATCATTTAGAATCTGGAACAGTAGAAATCAGAGCGATTCTGTGCTGTTGTGTAACTCCACGATGATGAAGATGACACCCGAGTTCTGGGAAGAGGCTATTGACACATCAGAATTTCTGAAGGAATCAGAAGAATGACACACGCGGTAGAAGATCAGAAATACAACAAGAGAGAAAGAGCTACAGAAGGTAGAATTAGAACTTTTCAATTTCAGAAGAGATTTAGTAGAATTGGGTATACAAATACCTCAAATAATGGAAACAAGAGTAAAGGTTGCAACAGAAATTGTTGTAAGCAAGGAAAGAAAAATAAGGCCAAGTAATGAAGTTGGCCTAGAATTAATCCAACGTAAGTCTCGACTCTGGTTCAAAAGATGAATCTGTAGATGAGCTAGATGGGTGATCTGAGAGCAAGAAAGGAAAGAAAATGAAGAAGAGGCAACTGAAGAACAGGAGGAACCAATTGCTGAAAGACCTGTTCCTGAGGAACAACAGTCAGGACCTCTAGTTCAGCCAACAAAGCCGTTGCCACGAGTTGCATTTGCTTGGCCAAGAATTGAAGAAGTAGAGAAAGAATTTGCTAGCTTGGTCAAGACAGCAAGAGACCAAGGTGATACTCAAGAAATAGCTACGACTAAGGCACATATTTTATATGATGCCATTAAGAAAAAAAGGGTCGAAGAAAGGATAAGGGCCCAATACAAAATAAAAGTTGAATAGTATCAGGCAACAACTAAATCAAGTGCTGCAGGAGAGGCTGGTCCTTCGAGACCAGTAGCTATAAAAAGAGTTAAACAGGAAGAGCCAGTACTTATGGGTTGAAGGCCTATAGAGCCTACTTTTTTAGATTTAATTTCAGAAGATGAAGAGGAAGAACAGACACAACTAATCAGAAAAAAGAAAAGAAAAGAAAAAGTGCCTGAATATGAAGAAATTAAATCTGAAGTACCAATTTTTATAAGGCCTGTGGAGCAAATTTTTATTAACCTACTATCCGATTCTAAGGAGGAGCAGGAGGAGCTGCAACAGTAGGAGCAAAGAAAAGAAGAAAATCAAGTTGAAATTAGTCTGCAGCCTATACAAGAAAGAACAGAAATTAGGGTAGAAACTAAATTGCCCAAGACTCCATCCCAATCTGTTACAAAATCAGAAAGAACATTAATAGAACAGATTGGTAGTCAGGAGGAAGAAGAAATAGCAGAAAATGAAGAGGCTGAAAGAAGCCATTTGGATAAAAATAATTTCACAGATTCCACTAAAGAGTAAGAAACTCTTTAGCAATTTATGGAGAGAATTCAAGATAGAGTGGAGAGTTCTGCTTGCTCACCACCACAAATAGAAACAGAAATTCAGGAATCTGTAGAAAATGTTCAAATGCAGTCTATAGAAGGGGAAGAGCAAGAACAAACCCCTCTGGAACAACAAAGTCACCTTCCTGACCCGACTGAAACAACAATTTTGAATGAAGTACATTTTTGGAATCAGGAAGCTTATACAAAATACCAAGAAATAAGGGGTTATGACATTATTTACAGTAGACCAGTAAATTGGGATGGAATGCAAGAAATCAAAGATTTATTTGAATTCCAAGGTCTATTGCAATTCATTTCTCAAGAAAGAGGGCATGCAGTATATGAGAATTTAGTGCTCTATTTTTATGCAAATTTAAGAGAAGGAGAGAGAGGATTAATTTCTAACGAGGAGGAAGTAGATGTACAGATAACACCAAAGCTTCTCCACAACATTTTTGGTTTAAAGAATGAAGGAATAAAAATTTTGGAAGATACAATTGTAGTCGAGTGGATAGAATAGCAAATTAAGGATTGTTTAGCTATCAATCCTGGTGTGCCATTATTAAATAGATTGAAGAATTTAAATGGTAAAGCACACATGATAGCTAACATTTTGATTAAAAATGTTTACCAATGATAGGGCTATGACATAGAATTAAGTCAATTTGTCAAATGGGCCACATATGCAGTTGTAAATAAGATTCAAATAAATTGGTCTACAGTTTTTATCTCCAAGCTAAAAACATTGAAGAAGAAATTATTTTATGGAGATTTGATTCCACTGCTGATGGTGGACTGTATTGATTTCACGAAATGGGCATAAAAAAGGATCAGATCTAGAACCATTTCAGTGAAAGAATACAGAAATTTTGTAGTTGCAGAACTAGTTGTACCTTCTAGAGGAATTACGGGAGCAGTAGAAAGGATTAATCAATTAGAACTTCAATTAGAAAAACTTTAGAAGGAAGTAGATGAACTTAGGCATAGAGATTAAATTGTATTGTTCGTCTACTTGTGTAAAATTGTATGATGTACTTGTAATGTAATTGATTCATATTAATGAATGTAAATTTTTTAGATGAAATTTTCATACGTGTTTTGGATGTGAAAATGAATGGAATGTATTGACTATTATATATATTTTGTGGAATATTATGAAAGAATGTTTAACAGATTTACAATTTGCTGAATGACAAGATATATGCTTAAAAATTTCTACATGTTGCAAGGTAAAATGTAAATTCTGCATAACATAAAATGACCTGCAAGTTAAATCTTTATATAATGTTCAGATTTAAACGAATTTTAATTAGAATGATGCATTAATGACATAGATTTAACTTTATTTCAGTTAGCAGAATGAAAAAGAAAAGAACAGAGAGGAACTTACAAGAGTAAAACTTAGAGGTTGCTAAGTGTTAACTCAACGAAGTAAGTCCGTTGAGTTAAACGTAACTCCACGAGGTCAGTAATATAATATAAGGTCACTCCGTTGAGTTATCTATAACTCAACGAAGTTAGTCCGTGGAGTTAGCAATAGTAACCGACTATGTTCCGTTGAGTTATCTGTAACTCAACGAGGTTAGTTCGTGGATTAAGCAGAACGGTTATTCTTTTAACCACGAATGAAACTTCGTTGGTTTAGTGGTTACCAAAATTTGAAATTAGTAGTGGTACACGTACCCATAAAAATAGGAACCACGATGCACGTTGCAAGACACGTTCTTGCAACGAGATTTATTCACTTTATGGATGTGTAGTATATATATAAAACAGAATGTTATTTACGAGTTACCAACACTTTTAAAAGAAAGAAGAATGTGTTGGAGGAACTGGAAGGAGAAGCAGCTGATTCAACTTCATCCGACAAAAAATATTTATTGAATGGAAAGCTTTAGACTGGTATGTAATTAATCTTTTGCTATTTATTTATGAGCACATGGACCCGTTCTCTAAGCACTAAACGATAGTAAGAACACCTACCTAGGAATTTTCATTGTAGAGGAGTACTGAAAAATTTCTTGAACTGAACTTTAAAGAAATTCTTTGGGGTGTAGCTAACCTTTCTTTAAAAGAGAACGTAGAAATGGCTGATCCAGTAGAAAAACCATTAGGAGATATTCTGTATCCTGAATTAGTTGATGAACCTTCATGTATTCGATTGCCAAACTTTGAGAGAGATAGGTTTGAACTGAAATCTAATTATATTAGTCAATTGCCACATTTTCATGGATTAGAAAGAGAGGATGCCTATTATTTCCTTAGAGAATTTAATGAAGTTTGTCAAATGATGAAAATGCCGAACATGAGTATAGATGCTATTAAACTTAGATATATCCCTTTTTCTTTAAAAGACATAGCTAAGAGATCGTTATATATTCTATCGCCTGATTCAACTTCTACATGGACTGAATTTTGCTCTATTTTTTTGGAAAATATTATCCAACACATCAAACGATTAAAAATAAGAAAGAAATATTAATGTGTAGCCAAAAACAAGGTGAATCATTCTGGAAATATTTTGAAAGATTTAAAGATTTATTGACTCAATGTCCACATCATGCAATGAGTAAGGCACAATTAATAGGTATAATTTATGAAGGCATAGATGTTTTAACAAAATCTTTATTAGAATCTACTTGTCAAAATGGATTTTTAAAGTTATGTAGTGAAGAAGCATGGGCATATCTAGAAAACTTTGCAAAAAGAACTGCATAGTGGGAAAATTCGGCTAAAGCTATTGCAGATAAAAAAATATTGCCAAAAGGAATGCATGAAATAGATTCAAGTACTATACTTGAAGTGAAATTAAATGAATTAACAAAGAAAATAGAAGAGTTATCATTAAATCAAAAGCTAGCAGAAAAGAATGCAAACATAAATGACTTAGATATTATTTATGCTAGAAACCAGAGAGATAACTTGGGAAATTCTTATAATCCTAATTGGAGAAATCACCCAAATTTATCTTGGAGAAACAACAATTTCTAGGGAGGAGACAATATAAATGAGAAGAACATAAGTTATGAAGCATTAATTGAACAAGGATCTAGAATAGAGAAATTAGAAAAGATAATCCAACAATTAAATAATCGTCTAGATTTTGTATTTGGAAATGCTGCAATTCAAAATTAGAATAGAAATATACCACTTAGACAGAAGGAAACAATGGAAGGTAGACCTACTAGAGGACTGCCAATACAAGCAATACCTAACCCTGTCAATAGATCTATTAATGAAATTGATACCTCTTCTAGGAGGGTAGCTGAATGAAGCAGTATAACTGAAGCAACTATCTATATGTATATATGTTTTTATTTTTAGTTAATAGTATCGTAGAGTTAGTCCTTAACTCAACGAACTTAGTCCGTTGAGTTATGCCTTAACTCCATGAGGGTGTGCAGTAGTTATGTTAATTTTTTTCTCTGCTAAATTTTTGTTTGTGTTATACAAAATCGACAAATGGAATTGATGCAATTACCGTTGGATGCACTAAGGGAAGTACTGAGTAATTTATTAGCTAAAGATCTGTGCAGGCTGTGTTGTGTATCAAAGGAAATTAAAGACTGTATTGAAGAAAAATATTTTCAAGGACTACAAGCTGCAAAAATGACTAAGATTAGAGATGGATTTATATGGAGGTCATTTAATCGTAGTTCAAATACCCATGAATATCTAGCTATGGAAGAAACTACTAGAATTCCACCCAATACATTAGAAGGAATAGATCATATTATGGGGATAGATAAAGGATTAATCATATACAAGACGAGACCAAGGTATGCAAGTTTATTATTACCTGATATTTTCATAAGAAATCCTATAACAGGAGAAGAATGGAATATAGGAAGACCTAATAGATTTGAAGTACCAACTATAAATTGTGGATCGGCTTTGATTTTTTCTGATAAAAATTCTACAATTCCTAAAAAATTATATTATTGGAGACCTATAGGAAATTGGGGTGAAGATTTACGCTTAAGTGTGTATAACTTTTTGAATAGATCTTGGAATTAAAATATTATGATATATCTGGGACGAAAATCATTAATTAACCAAACACATGTCATACTTGATGGATATATATATCTAGTCACAAATATATCAATAGCATTTGGATCTGATTTATACATAGTGAGCATAGACAACTATGATGAATATATAGAAATTTTACCTATACTGAGAGAAATAGCTAAACCACCATCTGAAGAATTTAATAAAATTCAAATAGGAATGTGGTATAATGACGAAGATGATCCTACTTTATGTCTGATAAGATGGTGGGATGAATTGATGAAATTTCAAATATGGATTATGAAAGGCATTAATGAATGGAAGTGGGAAGAGGAATATATTGAAATAGATGTAGAAATAGAAACTGCTACATTACCTTGGAATCAGAAAGCATCCCTTTCTGCATTTCATATCATTAATGGTAATACACTTGTATTTGGAATTTATAATACATTACATGTTTACAAATTAACAAGGAACAAGAACTACATTAAAACAGAATTAATAGCAAGAAGAACTATGCCTAAAAAGTTTGCTTGGACTAATACATTTATTCCATTTGTTCCTACTTTTCAATCATGTTCTTAAGTTATGATTTTGTGTGTTTAATGTTGTGTATTCTACGTTTATGTTTAGAAAGAAAAAAAAAATTATTTTTTTGAAGTTTTCATGTTTATTTTATAAAAGAAAAAAAAAACAAAATATCAGTTCAGTTTATTGGTATCTATTTTGGGAAACCAACTGGCTTACTTGCGAGCCACCAGAGGCATAGGAGCCTAGGTTCCACACAAGACACTGATTTATTAATATCTATTAAGTGTTATTTTGTTTTATATTTTGCTTTTATTTGTAAATGAAAAGTTTTTCAGAATCAAAAATCAGAATATGCAGAAGGAGATACAAACGAAACAAGGTATGTAACCAATTACTTATCCTGAATTTTAAATCAACAAAACTATATTCATGCCTTCTACAATTACTGTACTTATTATCAAATCTTTTACATTGAGGACAATGCAAAATGTAGGTATGGGGGGGAGGTAATTAAAGTAGTAGCCATGTATGTTTGTTAATTGAAGGAATTAAAATGGTACTACAAAGTTTTGTGGAAATTGAAAATTTTTATGAACTTGCTGTAAGTATCCGATAATTGAGACTGTAAAATTTATATAAACTGTAACTGCTTGAATGTTATATTTAGAAGGCTATATAAGATGCTATAGAATTTACTATTTATGCAAATCTAGATATAGTATCTTATGTTTTTTCTGAATTTCATGAGTTTAACAGTTTCACGATTTTAAAATGAAATCAGAATGCTTAATGAAAATTCAGTAAATTATCTGAAGTTTTGAAAAAGCTTAGATGTGAATTCTAGATTAAATGAAACATATATGATGAAAGATACATTTCATTTGACTGATTGAACTTGTAGAATGATTTATGTGTAGATCTTATTAAACTACAGAAAAAGTATGAGCTTATGTTATGGATTCATATTTTTAGTAAATGATAGAAGCAAGACTATATGAGATTAGGGATTACTACATCTGTATTAATGAAATACATACATATATAGTATGTGATTAATGTTTTGTTTTGTGTTTGTAGTTTGATTGAAAAAAGAAAAAATAAAAATAATTTTTTTTTTAGAGTTTATTGACTTGTTTGATCACGAGCCTTTTGTACTTGAGCAGATAGGTATGTAAGGATTGTTGACCTGAAAAAGGACTCTTGAAATCTAACAACCTAAGATCCTGATCAGATCTAGGATTATTGACTGAAAGCTCGTTACATGGGTACATTAGAAAGCTCTTGTATGATTCAAGCTTGTCAAATTAGCTTTTAAAGAAAAAAAAAAAGGAAAAAAAAAAATATATATACTGTTCTGAAAAGATACAAGTGTTTTGTGAAATACTGATATCTTATGAATCGAATATATTTTCTGTTATCTAGAATTGTTTCAATATGAATCTAGAATTGACTTTTGAAGTTCTTTAAGGGAGATACAATTCTTTATTCTACTTGTCTTAATCATATTAAATTGGATTGTACTTTGATTCGTATGTTGTTGAAATTTCTTCTAGAAATCTTATTGGAAAATTCAGGATAACAGATGATGAAAAGAAGAACAAACGATAATATAATTAACACCTATGTAATGATGATATATTTTGTATGTAAATTTGCATATATTCTAAGTATATTTGCAGGTTGATTACTAAAACATACAGAATATATTTTTATGCTGAACAGAAGAAAAAAAAGAAGAAGAGAAGAATTAATTCTAGCAATTTTTGAAAGACCAATTAATTAGATCTTAGTTTACTAAGGGACTAGCAAAATTTAGGTATGGGGGAAGTGTTTAGAATGAAAAAGTGCATATTATTAACAGTTAAATGGTGGTTAATTGCATAATATTTAGCTTATCATAAGAGAATTAAGCCATTATGTTATAATTGCACTATTATATACTTTAATTGAAGAATCTGCTTAATTTTGGAGAATTAATGTTAATTTAGTACATTTTTGAACTGCCGTAAGTTGCAGGCTGTGAAATTCTTAAGTATCCGAATTTTTTGATATTTCGGACAGTTATGTTTAACAGACCAAACATGTCAAATAGTTATGTTTAAATTGCCGAATAGTTATGTTTTGAGAGAATAGTTTATTATTTCCTGAAGTACACGTGTCGAAACCATAATACATGACTTAAGTGAACTTTCGGTGAGTTATTTATAACTATCTGAAATTGCAGCTGGGCATTGGACAGTTATATGTGTAACTCTCCAAAATCTCTTTTTATTTATAAAATAGCTGAGGATAGGTGTCATGTTCTAGGAAAGTGACTTAAGTGGATTTTCGGTGAGTTATCTCTAACTATCCGAAAGTGCAGCTAAGCATCGGATAGTTAGACCTGTAACTCTCTGAAATGTTTTTTTTATTATTAAACTACTATTGACACGTGTCGAGATCTGGTAGATTTACTTAAGTTATATATCGGTGAGTTATCTGTAACTATCCGAAATGCATCTAAGCATCGGATAGTTAAGTTTATAAGTATCCGAAATGCACCTAAGCATCGGATAGTTAAATTTATGCATGTGTTTTATAGTTAAATCAACGAAGAAAGTCCGTTGAGTTATTTGTAACTCCATGGACTATTTATTTTCTAATATGCTACTGTAGCGGTTACAAGAATAGATAGTTGGAATAGAAAAATCACATTTGCACGTAGCGCGTAGGGAGAAGAAATCATCGCCGTTGATACGAATGAAGGAAATCCAACCGACCATTCAAGTAGAAGCAGTTACTACTGAAGAAATATAAAAGAAAAGAAGAAAAGAAGAAAAAGGGGGTGTGATTGATGGACGACTAGTATGTACAGAGGAGGAGCACCGAGCTTTCTACAGGTAGTATCGGCAATTATCCAAAGTACCACACCAACTATTGTTACCACCACCACAATCACCAACCATCAGAGGTCTGTGAGAATACTTTCTTGATGTCGGGTCGATTCCGAGCCAAACACAGTACCTGACAACCACTGTGAGGAGTGATTGCGTCGTGGGAAGGGAAGCCATTTTCACCAAGCGCTGACTCATATTTCAGGAGATCGTAAAGCTTTTAGCCTTGGCCTTAGGTTGGTGCCTGTATGCTGAAGAGGAGATCATCTTGCAATTCTGGACTCACGATTCTATAGGGAGAGGAGACAGAATTGTAAGTGGTTTAATTTTGAGTGGTGTAATTGCATTGCAAGTAGTGTCAGAAGTATTTACTGTCAACTGAGATTACTTTACATTTCACCTTTCGCTCATTTCCATGTTCATATTAAAACAAAAATACCAAAAACAATTTATCTATGTTTGTATGTTGTATTTGAGTGTTGTATTGTTTGTGTTGTATCGTGATTAATGTTATTTTTGTCAGTGTTGTGATTGTTTTATGTTTGTTTTAGTTTTACAATTTACTGAAATTGGTTTGATCAAAAGACTTAAAGATTTTAATGGTTATTGTTTGAATTATCTGAATGTTAGTATTGTTTAATGATAAATCCAATGTTAACTAACATTAAAGAGCTTAATTGATGTTATTTACAATCTGTGGAATCGCCTAATGGTTGGCCGAATTCCTTTGTAAATAGCAGTATTAAAAAGAAAAGACAAGCTCGTGGAGTTAACTTAAGTTCACAAGGTTAGTCCGTTGAGTTAGCCATAACTCAATGAACTTTGTCCGTTGAGTTAACTGTAATTCAACGGAGAGCTTATTGAAGATATAAATTTGATTGTTAACAAACGAACAGTTCTCAAATTCTTCAACAATTCCCTATGGGATCGACCTGTACTTGCACACTGATACAATAGACACTATGCACTTGTAGTTAAAGTACAAATTGGAATTAATATCTAAATTGTATTAAAGGTTGTTTGTTTACTTCTAAAAGAAAGAATAGGCATAAAGATAAATTAACTAAGTAAAAACAAAAGTAACAAATCCAAGTTTTTCTAGTGTAGTGTTGGGAAAACACAAATAGTGTACCACTATTAATTTCAAATTTTGGTAACCGCTAAACCAACAAAGTTTTGTTCGTAGTTAAAAGAATAATCATTCTGCTTAATCCACAAACTAACCTCGTTGAGTTACAGATAACTCAACAGAACAATGTCGGTTACTATTGCTAACTCCACGAACTAACTTCGTTGAGTTACAGATAACTCAACGGAGTGACCTTATATTATATTACTGACCTCGTGGAGTTAAGTTTAACTCAACGAACTTACTTCGTTGAGTTAACACTTAGCAACCTCTAAGTTTACTCCTCATAAGTACTTCTCTGTTTTTTTTTTCTACATTCTGTTAACTGAATTAAAGTTAAATTTATGTCATTAATGCATCATTCTAATCAAAATTCATTTAAATCTGAACATTATACAAATATTTAACTTTGCAGGTCATTTTATGTTATGCAAAATTTACATTTTACCTTGCAATATGCAGAAATTTTCAATCATCTATCCTATCATTTAGCAAATTGTAAATCTGTTAAACATTCATTCATAAAGTTCCACAAATTATATAACATTCAATATATTCCATTCTTTTCATCATTCTAAACACATATGAACAGTATGTCTGAAAATTTATATTCATTCATATGAATCAATTTACATTACAATCAAATCAGACATTTTTCATACAATTATATACAAGTAGATGAACAATACAATTTAGTTTTTATTCCTAAGTTCATCTACTTCCTTCTGGAGTTTTTCTAATTATTGCTCTAATTGGTTAATTCTTTCTATAGCTCTTGTAATGCCTCTAGAAGGTACAACTATCTCTACAACTACAAAATTTCTATATTCTTTCACTGAAATGGTTCTTGATCTGATCCTTTTTAATGCCCATTTAGTGAAATCGATACAATCCACCATCAGCAATGGAATCAAATCTCCATAAAACAATTTCTTCTTTACTATTCTAAGCTTGGAGATAAAAGCTGCAGACCAATTTATTTGAATTCTATTTACAACAACATGCGTGGCCCATTTGACAAACTAATTCAATTCTATGTCATGGCCTTGTCGTTGATAGACATTCTTAATTAAAATGTTGGCTATCATGTGTGCTTTACCATTTAAATGCTTCAGTCTATTTAATAAAGGCACACTAGGATTGATAGCCAAACTATCCTTGATTTCCTGTTTCGTCCATTCAATGGTAGTTGTACTTTCCAAAATTTCCTATCCTTCATTCTTTAATCCAAAAATGTTGTGGAGAAGCTCTAGTGTTATTTGTACATCAGCTTACTCCACGTTGGAAATTAATTTTCCTTCTTCTTCTCTCAAATTTGCATAAAAATAGGGCACTAGATTTTCATATATTGCATGCCCTCTCTCTTGAGAAATAAAATTCAGTAGACCTTGGAATTCAAATAATTCTTTGATTTCTTGCATTCCATCCCAATTTACTGGTCTACTGTATATAATATCATAACCCCTAATCTCTTGATATTTAAGATAAGCTTTCTGACTCCAAAAATGTACTTCATTTAGAACTATTGCTTCAGTCGGGTCAGGAATGTGACTTTGTTGTTCTAGAGGGGTTTGTTCTTGATCTTCCTCTACCATATGCTGCACTTGAACGTGTTCTGCAGATTCTTGAATTTTTGTTTCTGCTTTTGTCTATGGTGGTGAGCCGACAGAACTCTCCACTCTGTCTTAAATTTTTTCCATAAATTGCTGAAGAGTTTCTTGCTCTTTAGTAGAATCTGTAAAGTCATTTTTGTCCAAATGGCTTCGTTCAACTTCTTCTTCATTTTTTGTTCTTTCTTCTTCCTCCTGACTACCAATCTGCATTGTAACTGTTCTTTCTGATTTTGTGGTGATTGGGATGGAGTTACAGGCAATTCAGTTTCTACCCTAATTTCTATTTCTTCTTCTTGTACAGGCTATAGACTAATTTCAACTTGTTTTTCTTCTTCTCTTTGCTCTTGCTGCTACTACTCCTGCTCCTCCTCAGAATCGGATAGCAGGTTTATAAAAATTGTCTCCATAGGCCCTGTTGCTATTGGTACTTCAGATTTAACCTCTTTTTGACACTCAAGCACTATCTCTTTTCCTTTCCTTCATCTAATTAATTTTGCCTAGTCTTCCTCTTCTTCTTCTGAGATTAAATCTAAAAACAAAGGCTCTGCACGCCTTTGAGCCACAGGTACTGACTCTTCCTGTTTAATTTTTTTAATAATTATTGGTCTTGAAGGACCAGCTTCAGCTTCTTTTGCAACAAATATGATAGCAGTTCTGGTAGTAGCTTCTTGATGTTGTTCTACTTTAATTTTATATTGGGCTTGCAATTTTTCTACAGCCCTCTTTTTGTGTAGTGCATCAAACACCAGATGTGCTTTGGCTACTGCTAAATCTTCTAGTTCTCCTTGGTTTCTTCCAACTTGAACCAGTCTTTGAAATTCTTTTAATTCTTCTTCAGTCGAAGGCCCCATCATTGCTACTCGTGCCAACAGCTTAAATGGTGGAACTAAAGGTCCAAGCTGCTGTTCCTCAAGAACAGGTCTTTCAGCAATTGACTCCTCCTGTTCCTCCTCTACTTGTTGCTGCCGCCTTATTGCACCCCTTGCATGACCAGCAATGCGCTTTTTGAACCACAATCAGGCTTTATGCTGGATTAATTCTAAGGCTACTTCATTATTCAGCCTGATTTTTCTTTCTTTGCTTAAAGCAATTTCTGTCATTACTTTTATTTTTGTTTCTACTATATGGGGTATTTGTATACCCAAATCAACCAAAAATCTCCTCAAGTCGAAGAGTTCTGATTCTACCTTTTGTAGCTCTTTCTCTCTTGTTGTATTCCGAATCTTCTACCGCATGTGCCATTCCTCTAACTCTTTTAGAAACTGTGTTGTGTCCACTACATCTTCCCAGAACTCGGGTGTCATCTTCCTCATCGTGGAGTTACACGACAGTACAGAATCACTCTGATCTCTACTGTTCTAAATTCCAAATGGTTTGTCGGATAATGCCCCTAATACCCTAGGTTTTAGTTTAAATAAGCCCTAAGTTTAGGCGGGTAATCGGGTCATTTCCCGAACCAACTATTGCTCTCTCATCCGAGGTCTTAACTATAGTACTCCGTTGAGTTACAGTTAACTCAACAGAATAAGCTCACTGACTAACTCAAGACTCAACGGAGTAAGCTCGTTGAGTTAAGCGTAACTCAATGGACTTCCCGTACAAACAGATATAATAATAAATACTTACAATAATAGTTCTTTTCTATTTTTTTTCTGGTTTAACCGATACTATGTTTCGGTCAGATCTAATTTTTTTTACTAAAAATTAATATAGATTTTTTATGTTCCGGTCATACCAATGGATCCGGTCGGTTAAACCGCAACGATTTTTATATTATATATATATATATATTTATTTATATGAAAATAAAGAAAATTGATTTCTTTACTAAGTAAAGCTCGAGTAGTCCTCTACTCTAACTCCTATAATTCCAAAAGAACTTTTTGGTATTTTCAGAATAGGTCTAAGTCTTTGTCCATTTACTTTAAAGATATTCTGAATTTTAGGATTTTCAATCTCAATAGCTCCATAAGGATAAATATTTCGAATTATGTAAGGTCTTGCCCATCTAGATTTTAATTTTCCTAGATGGTTGTGGAGTCTAGCCATATAAAGATATACTTCTTGTCCTATTTCAAAGCTTTTTGAAATAATTTTCTTATCATGCCAGAATTTCATTTTCTCTTTTTCTCTTATAGTCTTCGAATAAGCTTCATTTCTAAATTCTTCTAATTCAATTAGTTGCATTTTCCTATTTCAAAAGCTTGATTTAAATTAGTGTTCAGAGTTTTTAATGCCCAATAAGCTTTATGTTCTATTTCAACTGGTAAATGACAACTTTTTCCTTATACTAGCCTAAAAGGTGACATACCTAAGCTCGTCCTATAAGCAGTTCTATAAGCCCAAAGTGCATCTATCAATCTATTAGCCTAATCTGTTCTAGTAGGATTTACTACTTTTTCTAAGATTAACTTAATTTGTTTGTTTGCACTTTCTACTTGTCCACTTGTTTGCGAATGATATGATGTTGCAATTTTGTAGTTTACTCTATATTTTTTCATTAAGGCTTCAAAACTTCTATTACAGAAATGAGTTCCTCGATCACTGATAATAGCTTTAGGTATTCCAAATCTGGCAAATATATTGGTTCATATAAATTGTATTACCACTTTGTTGTCATTAGTTTTTATAGGAATAGCTTCTATCCATTTAGATACATAATCCACCCCCAACAATATGTAATTAAATTGACTAGACATAGGAAATGGACCCATAAAATCTATTCCCCACACATCAAAGATTTCAACTTCAACAATAGGATTAAGAGGCATCATATTCCTCTTTGATATTCTTCCTATTTGTTGACATCTTAAACAACTTAAGCAATATTTATGAGCATCTTTGAATAGTGTTGGCTAATAAAATCTACATTGCAGAATTTTTGCAGCAGTTTTCCCTGAACCAAAATGCCCTCCACAAGCTTGGTCCTGACAGAAAGACAATATGCTCAGATATTCAGTTTCTAGAACACACCTCCTTAAAACTAGATAAGGACATTTCTTAAATAAGTATAGGTCTTCCCAATAGTAATATTTTACTCTTGAGAAAAACAATTTCTTATCCTGTCTATTCCAATCCTTAGGTGTTAAACTAGTAACTAAGTAATTAACTATGTCTGCATACCAAGGTATTGTGTTGATGGTCATTAATTGTTCATTAGGAAAATTATCCTTAATTTCAATATTTGATTTTTCTATTTGTAATCTTGATAAATGATCTGCTACTACATTTTCACATCCTTTTTTATCTTTAATTTCTAGATCAAATTCTTGTAATAATAATATCCATCAGATCAATCTAGGCTTAGTCTCTTTTTTTGCTATTAGGTGTTTTAAAGCTGCATGATCCGTGTATACTATTACTTTAGCTCCAATCAGATATGATCTAAACTTTTCTAAGGCAAACACAACAGCTAATAGTTCTTTTTCAGTAGTTGTGTAATTAACTTGAGCATCATTTAAGGTTTTTCTTGCATGAAATAAATGTATCTTTAATCATATGTGTTTCATTTAATCTAGAATTCATATTTCAGCTCCTTCAGGATTTCAGATAATTTACTGATTTTTCATTAAGCATTCTAATTTCATTTTAAAATCGTGAAATTGTTAAACTCATGAAATTCAGAAAAAACATAAGATACTATATCTAGATTTGCATAAATAGTAAATTCAATAGTATTATATATAGCCTTCTAAATATAACATTCAAGCAGTTACAGTTTAAAAAATTTTTACAGTCTTAATTATCGAATAGTTACAGTAAGTTCATAAAAATTTTCAATTTCCACAAAACTTTGCAGTCCATTTTAATTCCTTTAATTAACAAACTTACAAGGTTGTTACTTTAATTACCTCCCCCCCATACCTACATTTTGCATTGTCCTCAATGTAAAAGATTTGACAATAAATACAGTAATTGTAGCAAGCATGAATACAGTTTCGTTGATTTAGCACCTAACTCAATGAATGAGTTTAAATCTAAATTCAGGATAAGTAATCAGTTACATACCTTGTTTCGTTTGTATTTCCTTCTGCATGTTCCGATTTTTGATTCTGAAAAACTTTTCATTCACAAATAAAAACAGAATATATAACAAAATAACATTTAACATATATTGATAAATTAGTGTCTTGTGTGGAACCCAGGCTCCTATGCCTATGGTGGCTCACAAGCAAGCCAGTTCATTTCCCAAGACAGATACCAACAAACTAGATTAATATTTTATTTTTTCTTTTATAAAATAAAAATGAAAACTAAATTTTTTTTCTTTTCTTTTTTCTAAAAACAAATGTAGAATACACACAACATTAAACACACAAAATCACAGCTTAAGAACATGATTTAAAAGTAGAAACAAATGGAATAAATGTGTCATTCCAAGCAAACTTTTTAGGCATAATTCTTCTTGCTATTAATTCTGTTTTAATGCCGTTCTTGTTCCTTCTTAATTTGTAAACTTGTAATATATTATAAATGCTAAATACAAGTGTATTACCATTAATGAAATGAAATGCAGAAAGGTATCCTTTTCGGTTCCAAGGTAATGTAGCAGTTTCTATTTCTACATCTATTTCAATATATTTCTCTTCCCACTTCCATTCATTTATGTCTTTCTCATAATCCATATTTGAAATTTCATCAATTCATCCCACCATCTTATCAGACATAAAGTAGGATCATCATATTCATTATACCACATTCCTATTTGAATTTTATCAAATTCTGCAGATGGTGGTTTAGCTATTTCTCTCAGGATAGGCAAAATTTCTATATATTCATTATAACTATCTATGCTCACTATGTATAAATCAGATCCAAATGCTATTGATATATCTGTGACTAGATATACATATCCATCAAGTATGACATGCATGTTGTTAATTAATGATTTCTGTCCTAGATATATCATAGTATTTTTAGTCGAAGATCTATTCAGAAAGTTATACACACTTAAGTATAAATCTTCATCTCAATTTCCTATAGGTCTCCAATAATATAATTTTTCAAGAATGGTAGAATTTTTATCAGAAAATACTAAAGCTGACCCACAATTTACAATTAGTACTTCATATCTATTAGGTCTTCCAATATTCCATTCTTCTCTTGTTATAGGATTTCTTATCAAAATATCAAGTAATAGACTTACATACCTTGGTCTGGTTCTATATATGATTAATCCTTCATCCATCCCCATAACATGATCTATTCCTTCTAATGTATTGGGTGGAATTCCAGTAGTTTCTTCCATAGTCAGATATTCATGGTTAATTGAACTACGATTAAATGACCTCCATATGAATCCATCTCTAATCTTAGTCATTTTTGCAGCTTGCAGTTCTTGAAAATATTTTTCTTCAATACAATCTTTAATTTCCTTTGATACACAACACAACCAGCACAGATCTTTAGTTGACAAGTTACTCAGTGCTTCCCTTAGTGCATCCAACAGTAATTGCATCAATTCCATTTGTCGATTCTGTATAACACAAACAAAAATTTAGCAGAGACAAAAATTAACATAACTACTGCACACCCTCGTGGAGTTAGGGCATAACTCAACAGACTAAGTTTGTTGAGTTAAAGACTAACTCTACGATACTATTAACTATAAATAAACTTATATATACATATAGTTACTTCAGTTATACTACTTCATTCAACTATCCTCCCAGAAGAGGTATCAATTTCATTAATAGTTCTATTGACAGGGTTAGGTATTGCTTGCACTAGCAATCCTCCAGTAGGTCTAACTTCCATTGATTCCTTCTGTCTAAGTGGTATATTTCTATTCTGATTTTGAATTGCAGCATTTCCAAATACAAAATCCAGACGATTGTTTAATTGTTGGATTATCTTTTCTAATTTCTCTATTCTAGATCCTTGTTCAAGTAATGCTTCATAACTTATATTCTTCTCATTTACATTTTCTCCTCCCTGGAAATTGTTGTTTCTCCAAGATAAATTCAGGTGATTTCTCCAATTAGGATTATAAGAATTTCCAAAATTATCTTTCTGGTTTGTAGCATAAATAATATCTAAATCATTTATGTTTGCACTCTTTTCTGCTAGCTTTTGATTTAATGATAACTCTTTTATTTTCTTCGTTAATTTAGTTAATTTCACTTCAAGCATAGTACTTGAATCTATTTTAAGCATTCCTTTTGGCAATATTCTTTTATCTGCAATAGCTTCAGCCGGGTTTTCCCATTGTGTAGTTCTTTTTGCAAAGTTTTCTAAATATGCCCATGCTTCTTCACTATATAGTTTCAGAAATCCATTTTGATAAGTAGATTCTAATAAAGATTTCATTGAAACATCTATGCCTTCATAAATTATACCTATTAATTGTGCTTTACTCATTGCATGATGTGGACATTGAGTCAGTAAATCTTTAAATCTTTCAAAATATTTCTAGAATGATTCACCCTATTTTTGGCTACACATTAATATTTCTTTCTTCTTTTTAATCGTTTGATGTGTTGGATAATATTTTTCTAGGAAAACAGAGCAAAATTCAGTTCATGTAGAAATTGAATGAGGTGACAAAGTATATAACCATCTCTTAGTTGTGTCTTTTAAAAAAAAGGGATATATCTAAGTTTAATACCATCTATACTCATGTTCAGCATTTTCATCATTTGACAAACTTCATTAAATTCTCTAAGGAAATAATAGACATCCTCTCTTTCTAATCCATGAAAATGTGGCAATTGACTAATATAATTAGATTTCAGTTCAAACCTATCTCCCTCAAAGTTTGGCAATCGAATACATGAAGGTTCATCAACTAATTCAAGATACAGAATTTCTCCTAATGATTTTTCTACTAGAGCAGCCATTTCTACGTTCTCTTTTAAAGAAAGGTTAGCTACACCCCAAAGAATTTCGTTAAAGTTTAGTTTAGAAAATTTTTCAATACTCCTCTGCGATGAAAATTCCTAAGTAGGTGTTCTTACTAATCGTTTGATACTTAGAGAACGAGTCCATGTGCTTATAAATAAATAGTAGAAGATTAATTACATACCAGTCTGAAGCTTTCCATTCAATAAATATTTGTTGTCGGATGAAGTCAAATCAGCTACTTCTCCTTCCAGTTCCTCCAACGCATTCTCCTTTCTTTTGAAAGTGTTGGTAACTCATAAATAATATTCTGTTTTATATATATAATGCACATCCTTAAAGTGAATAAATCTCGTTGCAAGAACGTGTCTTGCAACATGCATCGTGGTTCCTGTTTTTATGCGTACGTGTACCACTACTAATTTCAAATTTTGGTAACCTTTAAACTGACGAAGTTTCATTCGTGGTTAAAAGAATAACTGTTCTACTTAATCCATGAACTAACCTCATTGAGTTACAGATAACTCAATGGAACACAGTTGGTTACTGTTGCTAACTCCACAAACTAACTTCGTTGAGTTACAAATAACTCAACAGAGTAACCTTATATTATATTACTGACCTCGTGGAGTTACGTTTAACTCAACAAACTTACTTCATTGAGTTAACACTTAGCAACCTCTAAGTTTTACTCCTCGTAAGTACCTCTTTGTTTTTTTTCTTTTTCATTCTACTAACTGAAATAAAGTTAAATCTATGTCATTAATGCATCATTCTAATCAAAATTCGTTTAAATCTGAACATTATATAAATATTTAACTTGCAGGTCATTTTATGTTATGCAGAATTTACATTTTACCTTGCAACATACAGAAATTTTCAAGCATCTATCTTGTCATTCAGCAAATTGTAAATCTGTTAAACATTCATTTATAAAGTTCCACAAAATATATATAACATTCAATAAATTCCATTCATTTCACATTCAAAACACGTATGAAAAGTACATCTAAAAAATTTATATTCATTCATATGAATCAATTTACATTACAAATACATCATACAATTTTCATACAATTCTATACAAGTAGACGAACAATACAACTTAGTCTCTATTCCTAAGTTCATCTATTTCCTTCTGGAGTTTTTCTAATTGAAGTTCTAATTAATTAATTCTTTCTACAGCTCCTGTAATTCCTCTAGAAGGTACAGCTATTTCTGCAGCTACAAAATTTCTGTATTCTTTCACTGAAATGGCTCTTGATCTGATCCTTTTTGATGCCCATTTCATGAAATCAATACAATCCACCATTAGTAGTGGAATCAAATCTCCATAAAACAATTTCTTCTTTACTATTTTCAGCTTGGAGATAAAAACTACAGTCCAATTTATTTGAATTCTATTTACAACTGCAAACGTGGCCCATTTGACAAATGGACTCAATTCTATGTCATGGCCTTGTCGTTGATAAACATTTTAATCAAAATGTTGGCTACCATGTGTGCTTTACCATTTAAATGCTTCAGTCTATTTAATAAAGGTACACCGGGATTGATAGCCAAACTATCCTTGATTTCTTGTTCTGTCCATTCAATAGCAGTTGTACTTTCCAAAATTTTCTGCCCTTCATTCTTTAATCGAAAAATGTTGTGGAGAAGCTCTAGTGTTATCTGTATATCAGCTTCCTCTACGTTTGAAATTAATCCTCCTCTTAAATTTGCATAAAAATAGGGCACTAGATTCTCATATGCTGCATGCCCTCTTTCTTGAGAAATAAAATTCAGTAGACCTTGGTCTACTGTAAATAATATCATAACCCCTAATTTCTTGGTATTTTATATAAGCTTCCTAACTCCAAAAATGTACTTCATTCAGAACTATTGTTTCAATTGAGTCAGGAATGTGACTTTGTTGTTCTAGAGGGGTTTATTCTTGATCTTCCTCTAACATAGGCTGCACTTGAACATTCTCTACAGATTCTTGAATTTTTGCTTCTGCTTCTGTCTGTGGTGGTGAGCCGGTAGAACTCTCCACTCTGTCTTGAATTCTTTCCATAAATTGCTGAAGAGTTTCTTGCTCTTCAGTGGAATCTGTAAAGTTATTTTTGTCCAAATGGCTTCGTTCAGCTTCTTCTTCATTTTCTGCTCTTTCTTCTTCCTCCTGACTATCAATCTGCTCTATCACTGTTCTTTCTGATTCTGTAACAGATTAGGATGGAGTCACGGGCA
Organism: Cymodocea nodosa; assembly: GCA_036874045.1. Taxonomy (NCBI): domain Eukaryota; kingdom Viridiplantae; phylum Streptophyta; class Magnoliopsida; order Alismatales; family Cymodoceaceae; genus Cymodocea; species Cymodocea nodosa. The sequence continues at coordinate 10,987,175 of CM072335.1, forward strand.
ATTCAATTTCTGCCCTAATTTCTGTTCTTTCTTCTTGTACAGGCTGTAAACTAATTTCAGCCTTTTTTCTTCTTGTCTTTGCTCCTACTGTTGCTGCTCCTGCTCCTCCTTAGAATCGGATAGCAGGTTTATAAAAATTCACTCCACAAGCCCTGTTAAAATTGGTACCTCAGATTTAATCTCTTTTTGATAGTTAGATACTTTCTCTTTTCCTTTCCTTTTTCTGATTAATTGTGCTTGTTCTTCCTCTTCATCATCTGAGATTAAATCTAAAAAAGTAGGCTCTACAGGCCTTCGAGCCATAGGTACTGGCTCTTCTTATTTAATTCTCTCTATAATTACTGGTCTCGAAGGACCAGCCTCAACTTCTCTTGCAGCACTTGATTTAGCTGTTGCTTGATGCTGTTCAACCTAAATTTTGTACTGGCCCCTCAACTTTTCTTCGACCCTTCTTCTCTTGATGGCATCATATAAAATATGTGCCTTAGCTGTAACTATTTCTTCATTATCACCTTGGTCTCTTGCTATTTTGACCAAGCTAGTAAATTCTTTCTCTTCTTCATCAGTTCTCGGCCAAGCAAATGCTACTCGTGACAATGGCTCTGTTGGCTGAATTAGAGGTCCTGACTGTTGTTCCTCAGGAACAGGTCTTTCAGTAGTTGGCTCTTCCTATTCTCCTACTCGTTGCTACTACCATATTTCCCAACTTCCACAACCAGCAATGTGCCTTTTGAACCATAATCTGGCCTTGCATTGGATTAGCTCTAGGGCTACTTCGTTGTTTGGCCGGATTTTTCTTTCTTCACTAACTACAATTTCTGTTGCTACTCTGATTCGTGTCTCCATTATCTGAGGTATTTGTATACCACAATCTACTAATATTCTTCTTAATCTAAAAATTTTAGATTCTACCTTCTATAATTCTTTTTCTCTTGTCATATACCAAATCTTTTGCAACGTGTGCCATTCTTCTGATTCCTTCAAAAACTATACTGTGTCAATTGCATCTTCCCAGAACTCAAGTGTCATCTTCCCAGAATAGGTCTAAGTCTTTGTCCATTTACTTTAAATATATTCTAATTTTTAGGATTTTCAATTTCAATAGTTCCATAAGGATAAATATTTCGAACTATGTAAGGTCATGCCCATCTAGATTTTAATTTTCTTGAATGGTTATAGAGTCTAGCCATATAAAGATATACTTCTTGTCTTATTTCAAAGCTTTTTGGAATAATTTTTATGAGCAGTTCTATAAGCCCAAAGTGCATCTATCAATCTATTAGCCCAATCTATTCTAATAGGATTTACTACTTTTTCTAATATTAACTTAATTTATTTGTTTGCACTTTCTACTTGTCCACTTGTTTGCGGATGATATGATGTTGCAATTTTGTGGTTTACTCCATATTTCTTCATTAAGGCTTCAAAACTTCTATTACAGAAATGAGTTCCTCTATCACTGATAATAGCTTTAGGTATTCTAAATCTGGCAAATATATTGGTTCTTATAAATTGTATTACTACTTTATTGTCATTAGTTTTTGTAGGAATAGCTTCTATCCATTTAGATACATAATCCACCCCCAACAATATGTAATTAAATTGATTAGACATAGGAAATGGACCTATAAAATCTATTCCCCACACATCAAAAATTTCAACATCAACAATAGGATTAAGAGGCATCATATTCCTCTTTGATAATCTTCCTATTTGTTGACATCTTAAACAACTTAAGCAATATTTATGAGCATCTTTGAATAGTGTTGGCCAATAAAATCTACATTGTAGAATTTTTGCAGCAATTTTCCCTGAACCAAAATGACCTCCATAAGCTTAGTCATGACAGAAAGACAATATGCTCGGATATTCAGTTTCTAGAACACGCCTCCTTAAAACCAGATCAGGACATTTCTTAAATAAGTATGGGTCTTCCCAATAGTAATATTTTACTCTTGAGAAAAACAATTTCTTATCCTGTCTATTCCAATCCTTAGGTGTTAAACTAGTAACTGAGTAATTAACTATGTCTGCATACGAAGGTATTATTTTGATTGTCATTAATTGTTCATCAGGAAAATTATCCTTAATTTCAATATTTGATTTTTCTATTTGTAATCTTGATAAATGATCTGCTACTACATTCTCACAACCTTTTTTATCTTTAATTTCTAGATCAAATTCTTGTAATAATAATATCCATCGAATCAATCTAGGCTTAGTCTCTTTTTTCTTTATTAGATGTTTTAGAGCTGAATGACTCGTGTATACTATTACTTCAGCTCCAATCAGATATGATCTAAACTTTTCTAAAGCAAACACAACAACTAATAATTCTTTTTCAGTAGTTGTGTAATTAACTTGAGCATCATTTAGGGTTTTGCTTGCATAATGAATCACTCTAGGAGATTTTTCTATCTTCTGTCCCAACGCTGCTCCTACAGCAAAATCAGAAGCATCACACATTAATTCAAATGGATGGTTCCAATCAGGTGCTTGTATTATAGGAGTTGAAAATAAGGTAGTCTTAAGTCTAAAAAATGATTCCTTGCAATTTTTATCAAAGTTAAATGGAACATCTTTTAATAGATTAGTTAAAGGTCTAGCTATCTTGCTAAAGTATTTAATAAATCTTCGATAAAAACCAGCATGTCCTAGAAATGTTCTAATATCTTTTAATGATTTAGGTTCTGGTAGATTAGAAATTACTTCTATTTTAGTTTTATCTACTTCCAACCCTTTCTTAGAAACAACATGCCCTAAGACTATTCCTTATTTAACCATGGAGTGACATTTTTCCCAATTTAAAATCAGATTTTTTTCCACACAGCGTTTTAATATTAAGTCTAAATTTTTTAAACATACTTCATATGAGTTGCCATATACAGTAAAATCATCCATAAATATTTCTTAAAAATCTTTAGTCATTCTAGTAAATATGCCTTGCATACACCTATGTAAGGTAGCTAGTGCATTGCATAATCTGAATGACATTCTCTTAAAAGCATAAGTTCTATTAGGACTGGTGAAAGTTGTTTTCTCTTGATCCTCTAATGCTACTGGAATTTGATTATAACCTGAATACCCATCTAGGAAGCAAAAATATTCTTGCCCTGCTAATCTTTCCAACATTTGATCTATAAAAGGTAAGGGAAAATGATATTTCCTAGTCACAACATTCAGCTTTCTATTGTCTATACATACTCTCCAGCCTGATTGAATTCTAGTAGGTATCAAGTCTTGACTTTCATTCCTAATAACTATTAATCCTGATTTCTTGGGAACTACATGGATTGGACTAACCCACGAGGTATCATAAATTGGATAAATTATGTCATTATCTAACCATTTCACTATTTCCTTCCTGACTAATTCTTTAAGGTTTGGATTTAATCTCCTCTCAAGAATTCTAACAGGTTTAGCATTCTCTTCTATATATATGTGGTGACAACATAAAGTTGAACTTAACCCTTTTATATCAGTCATAGTCCATTATATTGCTTCTTTATAACTTTTTACTACATCTTTTAATTTAGCTCTTCGATCCTCTTTTAAATTTGAAGCAATAATGATTGGACAGGTTCATTTATCTTCCAGAAATATATAGGTTAATTCAGGAGATAAAGGTTTTAATTATAAATGTTGCCCATCAGAAGCTAGAGCTCCTAATTGAACATCATCATCTTTTAAATGAATTTCTTCCATATCTCCTTCTATATTTATGCTTTCACTTTCCTCTAAAATTTCAGAGTTGATTTGCCTATTTAATTCTTCTCGAAGCACATCATCTAACATATCTCCTTCATCATCTAAAAAGTCTCTAGTATGTAAGGACATTTCTAACTCCTAAAACCTTTCTGGTTTGAAAATATTTAATTGAGTATCCTCATTACCATATGCTAACTTCATTACTCCAGCCTTACAATTTATAACAACCCCTGATGTTGCTAAAAATGGCCTTCCCAAAATTAAAGATGTATCACTATTTTTATGTTTAATTTGTTGGGAATCCAAAATTACAATATCAATAGGATATATAAAGTTTTTGATTTCAATTAAGACATCCTCTATTTTTCCTCTAGGGTATCTTATACTTCTATCAGCTAATTGAATAACCGTACTAGTAGGAGTTAAGCCTTCTAATCCTAAGGATGCAAATATATCACTTGGCATAACATTTATACCTGCACCTAAGTCTATTAAGGTTCTTTCTAGAATGGTATTTCCTATGGTGCATGATATAACAGGGATTCCAGGATCAGATAACTTTTTAGGAATTTGTGCCAGAAATAGGGAACTACTTTGCTCAACTAAAAAGACCTTTCTAAAAACTTTTTGCTCTCTTTTCTTAGTACACAAATCCTTTAGAAATTTAGCACAAGGTGACATTTTCTGCAATAGATCTAACAAAGGAATGTTAACTTGTACTTTTTCAAAAATTTCTCTGATTTTTTCTTGTTTTTCAGGTATTGTTTGTTGTAATCTTTGAGGATAGGGTGCTAAAGATTGTGATTTAAAAGATTCTTTTTCTTTCGTTTGATTTGTTTGATCATTTTTAGCTTCATTAGCAAATTCAGATTGTTCTTCAGTGATTTCTAGATTTTCAGCTATTACTTTTTCATTATCATTTTGATTTTTACTCTTATCCACCTTCATATTATTTTCATTTTGAGTTCTTGGTGGTATATCAGTTCTAGATCTTAATGTTACACATACATCTTCCAGATTTTCATTACTCTCATGATGTTTTTGTTAGGACCTTAAAGCTTACTAGAGGGGGGGTGAATGGTAAAAATTCGTTTCTTAACAATTTAGAGGTAGTTTAATGTAAAGTGATAGCAAGCATACAATAAGGAAATCACATAGAGATTTTTAGGTGGTTCACCACTAATGGCTAGTCCACCCCCAAGGGATACTTGGGCTTCACTAAACTCTTGCAAACTTACAATCACTTGCTTTAAGGTTTAAGCAAGAACCAACTAACCATTCACTTGAGCTTCCTTGTCGAAGCTTCAAGTAATCCTTTCACTGAAGTTTTAATTTGTGTACTTCAGTAAACACTATCTTGTGAACAACAGAGTTGAATGCGTGATGAACTTCTGCAATTTGATCTGCAAATGTTGAAGATGATTTGATCTCTAAAGCTTTTGTTTTGTTGAGCTTGGTGTAAGTATAGGTATGAGCAAAACACTACTTAAATCCATTGTCTGTATTTTGTATATATACCTGATATGTACAACGATCATATTTTCTTCCAACAGATGTATTCTACTATACTTGATTAGACTCTAGTCCCAATACGGTAAGTTACCATTCAGAAAATCGTTTCTAGATATCTTACCAATTTTCCTATCCTTTCAGATAGTTAGCTATGCAACTCTCCGAAGAGTATCTGTAACTCACCGAAAGATCACTTAAACTTTACTGCTAGGTAGGATTCCAAAATATTTACTATGAGTTCTCATTCAATCGGATACTTATAACTGTAACTCACCGAACAGTTATATACCTGTCGGATAGTTTGTCTTTGTTAACTTTTTGATTGCTTTAATTCAGCACGTGCATAAAGGCTGACTTAAGTTTCAGATGGTTATCCATGTAACTCACCGAAACGCTTTAGGATTTTGGATAATTATCTTTCTAACTCTCCAAAAACTTATTTGCACTTCTTTTTGGAATTCTACACGTGGGAAATTCAATGACTTAAGTTTTGGATGGTTATCCCTGTAACTCACCGAAACGCTTCAGGATTTCGAATAGTTAACTTTCTAACTCTCCGAAAACTTATTTGCACTTCTTTTTGGAATTTTGCATGTGGGAAATTCAATGACTTAAGTTCCGAAAAGTTATACCTATAACTTACCGAAAAACTCAAATAGTTATCTAACTCTTCGAAAAGAAAACTCAGATAGTTATCTAACTCTCCGACAAGTCCTTTAAGCTTCCGTTCAGTATTTCTGCACGTGGTTTATTGAATGACTTAACTTTCGGATAGTTATACTTGTAACTCTCCGAAAAGTCCTTTAAGCTTCCAGATAGTTAACTCCTTAACTATCCGATCATTCAATCCCACTTAACCTGAGAATTACACCTCTTAACTATTCAATTTTCTACAGCAGCATATTCTGAGATTTACTGCCACCTGTTTGCTACTTTGATTTGTTTGTCTTTTGATCTTTTTGCTGTACAGACTAATCCTGATAAATACAATTCAAAACCTTACATTGATTTTTGCATTATTAAAATCTAGAGGTCCTTTCAATCTCCCCCTTTTGGATAATGGCAAAAACCTTACAATGTATTACATGTATTTCTCTCCCTATATATCTATACAGAAAAGCACATGAGGAAAGTAGAATAATGTAAATTTAAAGATTCCCCCTGATTTTCGAAAACCACTCCCCCTGAATTTCTCCCCCTACTTTACTACAGCTTTGCTTACCAAACTATGATATTTCTCCCCCTTTTTTGCCAATTGTCAAAAAGAAGTGAGAAGACAGATACTGAGTTGGTGGAGCAATTATAGCTGAGTATCAAAATGTCTAAGTTGCTGCAAAACAGAGAAGTTAGTAGAACAAGCTCCTAGTGGTGAACTTGGAGAGTAGATATGAAATTATAAATCATATAAAGAACAAATCCCTAAATTTCGTATAATATGATTAAATGCAACTTCAGATAATGGTTTGGTGAAGATATCTGCAACTTGTTCTTTAGTAGAGACATATTCTAAGGAAATATGACCTTTTTCAACATGGTCTCTTAAAAAGTGGTGCCTAATCTCGATATGTTTTTCTCTAGATTGCAGAACTGTGTTTTTGGAGAGATTGATGGCACTACTGCTATCATAGTAAATAATGGTATTCTGAAAATTTAGCTTATAATCTACCAGTGTTTATTGCATCCATAAGATCTATGCACAACATAGGCCTACTGCGATATATTCAGCTTCAGTGGTGGATAGAGCTATACAGTTTTGTTTCCTGTTGAACCAAGAAACAAGTGAATGACCAAGCAATTGACATGTCCCACTAGTACTTTTTCGATCTGATTTGCATCCTACATAATCTACATCACTGTATCCTACTAAAATCAATTGATTCTGTGAAGAATAAAATAAGCCAAACTCTTTGGTACCCTGTAGATATTTAAATATACGTTTAACTGATTTTAAGTGTGATGCTTTTGGAGAGGCTTGATATCTTGCACAAGTACAAACACTAAACATTATATTTGGTCTACTGGCTGTTAGATACAAAAGTGATCCAATCATACCTCTGTATTTCTTTTGATCCACTAGAATGCCAGAAATGTCCTTATCAAGTTTTTCATTTGAGTTCATAGGAGTACCTACTACTTTGGATTTATCCATACCAAATTTTAAGAGAATCTCTTTGCAAAATTTCTCTTGATTTAGGAAAATACCATGCTGAAGTTGATGAATCTGTAATCCTAGAAAGAATTTTAATTCTCCCATAAGACTCATCTCAAATTCATTCTTCATTAAGATTTGAAAATCATGACATAGTTTCTCATGTGTGGCACTAAAAATGATATCATCCACGTAGATTTGAATAATCAATTTATGAGAGCTTTCAGATTTGATGAATAGGGTGTTGTCTGCAGTTCCTATGTTAAACTGATTCTCAAGAAGGAAACTCTTCAGTTTATCAAACCATGCACGTGGTGCTTGCTTCAAACCATAGAGAGCTTTATTCAATTTGTATACATGGTTTGGATTTTCTTCATCTTCAAAACCTAGTGGCTGTTCTACATATACTTCTTGCAGAATGCCATTAAGAAATGCACTTTTAACATCCATCTGATAAAGCTTGATTTTCATACTACTTGCAAAGGCAAGTAACATTCTAATTGCTTCAAGTCTTGCAACAGGTGCAAAAGTTTCTTCATAGTTGATTCCTTCCTATTGATTGTATCCCTGAGCAACAAGTCTAGCTTTATTTTTGATAATACTACCATTATTGTCAAGTTTGTTCTTAAACACCTATTTAGTGCCAATAATTGATTTTTCGATGGGCCTTTCAAACAAGTTCCAGACTTCATTTTTCTTGAACTGATTTAGTTCCTCTTGCATGGCCATGATCCAGTATTCATCATTGCAGGCATCTTCAACTGTTGAAGGTTCAAGTTCAGACACAAAAGCACAATAATTACAAATATTTTGAATTTTGCTTCTTGTTTGAACACCTTGATTTATATTCCCAATAATTTGCCCAATGGGATGTTCAGACTTTGTCTTCCATGCTTTTTCTATCTCAGTAGATGTAGGTAGTGATGAACTATCCTTTTTCTGAGGAATTTTCTGATTTGTTACTTCACTTTCACTTTCACTGTCTATTGTTAGCCTCTTCAATTTTCCTACCATATCTTCATCAAAGAATACGTTTATTGACTCTTCTACTCTTCTTTCATGTTCAAAATAGACCATGTAGGCTTTGCTTCTTGAATAGTATCCAACAAGTAAAGCAAGATCAGATTTTGCATCAAATTTGTCCTTTTGATTCTTTGTATTAAGCACAAAACATCTTGATCCGAAGACCTTAAAATATCCAACATTTGGTATTTTACCATACCATAGTTCAAAAAGTGTTGTTTAGAATGAAAAAGTGCATATTATTAACGATTAAATGATGGTTAATTGCATAATATTTAGCTTATCATATAAGAATTAAGCCATTATGTTATAATTGCACTGTTATATGCTTTAATTGAAGAATCTGCTTAATTTGGGATTGACCTGTACTTGCACAATGATACAATAGACACTGTGCACTTGTAGTTAAAGTACAAATTAGAATTAATATCTAAATTGTATTAAAGGTTGTTTGTTTACTTCTAAAAGAAAGAATAGGCATAAAGATAAATTAACTAAGTAAAAATAGAAGTAACAAATCCAAGTTTTTCTAGTGTATTGTTGGGAAAACGCAAACAAGTATTATGGCGCCATTGCCAGGGAATTAATTTGGGGGAATTAATGTTAATTTAGTACATTTATGAACTGTCGGTAAGTTGCAAGCTGTGAAATTCTTAAGTATTCGAATTTTCTGATATTTCGGACAGTTATGTTTAACATGCCAAACATATTCAGACAGTTATGTTTAACAGACCGAACATGTATCAAATAGTTATGTTTAAATTGCCGAACAGTTATGTTTTGAGAGAATATTTTATTATTTCCTGAAGTATACGTGTCAAAACCATAATGAATGACTTAAGTGAACTTTCGGTGAGTTATCTATAACTATCCGAAATTGCAGCTGGGCATCAGATATTTATCCCTGTAACTCTCCAAAATCTCTTTTTATTTATAAAATAGTTGAGGACACGTGTCATGTTCTAGGAAATTGACCTAAGTGAATTTTCGGTGAGTTATTTGTAAGTATCCGAAATGCACCTAAGCATCGGATAGTTAAGTTTATAAGTATCCGAAATGCATCTGAGCATCGGATAGTTAAATTTATGCACGTGTTGAATTTAAATGCTTTAGAATATCACGTGAGATGCACATGTTTAACTCGTTAAGTTAGCATAACTGTACGCGTTGAGTTACATGAATATTACACTAAGGTAACGTGTTATGTTAGCAGCTTATTTCTTTATATTTTCCAATATGCCACTATAGCGGTTGGAGGAACAAACAGTTGGAAGAGAAAAAAACCACGTTTGCACATATCGCGTAGGGAGAAGAAAGCATCGCCGTTGATATGAATGAAGGAAATTCAACCGACCATTCAAGCAGAAGCAGTTACTACTGAAGAAATATAAAAGAAAAGAAGAAAAAGAAGAAAAGTGTGCATGTGTGATCGATGGGCGGACAATGTGTGTAGAGGAGGATCGATGTCGCAATTCTCTAAAGTACCACACCAACCATCATCATCACCATCATCATCACTACCACAATCACCAACCATCGGAGGTCTGTGAGGATACTTGCCTGATGTCGGGTCGATTCCGAGCCAAACATAGTGCCTGACAACCACTGTGAGGAGTGATCGCGTTGCGGGAAGGGAAGCCATTTTCACCAAGTGCCGACTCATATTTCAGGAGATCGTAAAGCTTTTAGCCTTGGCTTCGGGTTGATGCCTGTATGCTGAAGAGGAGATCATTTTGCAATTCTAGACTCGCGATTCTATAGGGAGAGGTGACAGAATTGTAAGTGGTTTAATTTTTAGTGGTGTAATCGCGTTGCAAGTAGTGTCGGAAGTATTTACTGTCAAGTGAGATTACTTTACATTTCACCTTTCACCCATTTCCATGTTCATATTAAAACAAAAATACTAAAAACAATTTATCTATGTTCGTATGTTGTATTTGAGTGTTGTATTGTTTGTGTTGTATCGTGATTAATGTTATCTTTGTTAGTGTTGTGATTGTTTTATGTTTATTTTAGTTTTATAGTTTACTGAAATTGGTTCGTTCAAAAGACTTAAAGATTTTAATGGTTACTGTTTGAATTATCTGAATGTTAGTATTGCTTAATGATAAATCCAATGTTAACTAACATTAAAGAGCTTAATTGATGTTATTTACAATCTGTGGAATCGCCCAATGATTGGCCAAATTCTTCTATAAATAGTAGTATTAAAATGAAATGACAAGCTCGTGGAGTTAACTTAAGTCCACGAGGTTAGTCCGTTGAGTTAACTGTAAGTCAACGGAGAGCTTATTGAATATATAAATTTGATTGTTAACAAATGAACAGTTCTCAAGTTCTTTAGCAATTCCCTGTGGGATCGACCTGTACTTGCACACTGATATAATAGACACTGTGCACTTGCAATTAAAGTACAAATTGGAATTAATATCTAAATTGTATTAAAGGTTGTTTGTTTACTTCTAAAAGAAAGAATAGGCATAAAGATAAATTAACTAAGTAAAAATAGAAGTAACAAATCCAAGTTTTTCTAGTGTAGTGTTGGGTAAACACAAAAAGGTTTTATGGCACCGTTGCCGGGGAATTGAATTGAATTGAATTAAACTAAATTGAATTGAATTGAATTGAATTAATTTAAGCAACTATTAGAGCTGCTTCGTTTTAATAGCCAGAGTTGTATGTTTTCTTTTGTAATTGAGAATATGGCATATGCTTATGCTCAAAGATTTCTGAAACTTATAATTAGCATATGTGCATTCTGCAATTATGAAGGACACGACATTTCTGACTATTTGAAATTGAAACGTTTATAGATGGTTAGATCCCATGAACAACAAATGAATTATCCTCAATATAATAGAGTTGAGTATGAGAATCCTATAGTTTACCCAACTAATGGTCAATATAGAATGTGTAATATGTTGAGAGACACTGAAGTTTGGGATAGGTATGACAAACTAGAGCATAGTATAGAGAAAAATCTGGTTAAACTGGAATACTTTGTGTGTCAACAATAAGAAGTCAACCAAGTAAACTATAAGGAAATATATTCAGAACCTAAAAAGGATATAATTTACGAAACTGAAAAAATCATAATGAAAATTGATCAACAAGCGAATGCAATGAAATTAGATGATCTGGAAACAAAATTAAAAGCATTAGACGAAAATACAATGAAAATACAAGTTATGCAACAGGACAATGAAAATTATAATGTTATAAACCTGCATAATTTGCAAAATATACAGCAAATAGAAAATACTAATGCAAGAGAATTTAAAGAATGCACTTTAAAACTAAAAACAATTGAAGATCATAATCACGAAAATGATATGCAAAAACATCATGAAAGTAACGAAAATCTGGAAGATGTATGTGTAACATTAAGATCTGGAACTGATATACCACCAAGAACTCAAAATGAAAATGACATGAAGGTGGATAAGAGTAAAAATCAAAATGATAATGAAAATGTAATAGCTGAAAATCTAGAAATCACTGAAGAACAATCTGAATCTGCGAGTGAAGCTAAAAATGATCAAACAAATCAACTGAAAGAAAAAGAGTCTTTGAAATCAAAATCTTTAGCACCCTATCCTGAAAGATTACAACAAACAATACCTGAAAAACAAGAAAAATCAGAGAAATTTTTGAAAAAGTACAAGTTAACATTCCTTTGTTAGATCTATTGTAGAAAATGCCACCTTGTGCTAAATTTCTGAAGGATTGGTGTACTAAGAAAAGATAGCAGAAAGTTTTTAGAAAGGCCTTTTTAGCTGAGCAAAGTAGTTCCCTATTTTTGCCACAAATTCCTAAAAAGTTATCTGATCCTGGAATCCCTGTTATATCATGCACCATAGGAAATACCATTCTAGAAAGAACCTTAATAGACTTAGGTGCAGGTATAAATGTTATGCCAAGTGATATATTTGCATCCTTAGGATTAGAAGGCTTAACTCCTACTAGTATGGTTATTCAATTAGCTGATAGAAGTATAAGATACCCTAGAGGAAAAATAGAGGATGTCTTAATTAAAATCAAAAACTTTATATATCCTGATATTGTAATTTTGGATTCCCAACAAATTAAGCATAAAAATAGTGATACGTCTTTAATTTTGGGAAGGCCATTTTTAGCAACATCAGGGGCAGTTATAAATTGTAAAACTGGAGTAATGAAGTTAGCATATGGTAATGAGGATACTCAATTAAATATTTTCAAACCAGAAAGGTTTGAGGAGTTAGAAATATCCTTACATACCATAGACTTTTTAGAGGATGAAGGAGATATGTTAGATGATGTAATTCAAGAAGAATTAAATAGGCAAATCAATTCTGAAACTTTAGAAGAAAGTGAAAGTATAAATATAGAAGGAGATCGGGAAGAAATTAATTTAGAAAATGATGATGTTTAGTTAGGAGCTCTAGCTTTCGACGGGCAACATTTAGAATTAGAACCTTTACCTCCTGAATTAACCTATATATTTCTAGAAGATAAACGAACCTGTCCAATCATTATTGCTTCAGATTTAAAAGAGGATCAAATAGCTAAATTAAAAGATGTAGTAAAAAGTTATAAAGAAGCAATAGTATGGACTATGACTGATATAAAAGGGTTAAGTTCAACTTTATGCTGTCACCACATATATTTAGAAGAGAATGCTAAACCTGTTAGAATTCCTGAGAGGAGATTAAATCCAAACCTTAAAGAAGTAGTCAGGAAGGAAATAGTTAAATGGTTAGATAATGATATAATTTATCCGATTTCTGATAGCTCATGGGTTAGTCCAATTCATGTAGTTCCCAAGAAATCAGGATTAATAGTTATTAGGAATGAAAGTCAAGACTTGATACCTACTAGAATTCAATCAGGTTGGAGAGTATGTATAGACTATAGAAAGTTGAATGCTGTGACTAGGAAAGATCATTTTCCCTTACCTTTTATAGATCAAATGCTGGAAAGATTAGCAAGGCAAGAATATTTTTGTTTCCTAGATGGGTATTCAGGGTATAATCAAATTCCCGTAGCATTAAAGGATCAAGAGAAAACAACTTTCACTTGTCCTAATGGAACTTATGCTTTTAAGAGAATGCCATTCGGATTATGCAATGCTCCAGCTACCTTTCAAAGGTGTGTGTAGGGCATATTTACTGGAATGATTGAAGATTTTTTAGAAATATTTATGGATGATTTTATTGTATATGGCAACTCATATGAAGTGTGTTTAAGCAATTTAGACCAAATATTAAAACGCTGTGTGGAAAAAAATCTGGTTTTAAATTGGGAAAAATGTCACTTCATGGTTAAACAAGGAATAGTCTTAGGGCATGTTGTTTCTAAAAAAGGGTTGGTAGTAGATAAAGCTAAAATAGAAGTAATTTCTAATGTACCAAAACCTAAATCAGTAAAAGATATTAGATCATTTCTAGGACATGTTGGCTTTTATAGAAGATTTATTAAAGACTTTAGTAAAATAGCTAGACCTTTAACTAATCTATTAAAAGATGTTCCATTTAACTTTGATAAAAATTGCAAGGAAGCATTTTTCAGACTTAAGACTAGCTTAATTTCAACTCCTATAATTCAAGCACATGATTGGAACTATCCATTTGAATTAATGTGCGATGCTTCTGATTTTGCTGTAGGAGCAGTGTTAGGACAGAAGATATAAAAATCTCCTAGAGTGATTCATTATGCAAGCAAAACCTTAAATGATGCTCAAGTTAATTACACAACTACTGAAAAAGAATTATTAGCTGTTGTGTTTGCTTTAGAAAAGTTTAGATCATATCTGATTGAAGCTAAAGTAATAGTATACATGGATCATTCAGCTCTAAAACATCTAATAAAGAAAAAAGAAACTAAACCTAGATTGATCCAATGGATATTATTATTACAAGAATTTGATCTAGAAATTAAACATAAAAAAGGTTGTGAGAATGTAGTAGCAGATCATTTATCAAGATTACAAATAGAAAAATCAAATATTGAAATTAAGGATAATTTTCCTAATGAACAATTAATGACCATCAACATAATGCCTTGGTATACAGACATAGTTAATTACTTAGTTACTGGTCTAACACCTAAGGATTGGAGTAGACAGGATAAGAAATTGTTTTTCTCAAGAGTAAAATATTACTATTGGGAAGACCCATACTTATTTAAGAAATGTCCTGATCTGATTTTAAGGAGGTGTGTTCCAGAAACTGAATATCCGAGCATATTATCTTTCTGTCATGACCAAGCTTGTGGAGGACTTTTTGGTTTAGGGAAAACTACTGCAAAAATTCTACAATGTGGGTTTTATTGGCCAACACTATTCAAAGATGCTCATAAATATTGCTTAAGTTGTTTAAGATGTCAACAAATAGGAAGAATATCAAAGAGGAATATGATGCCTCTTAATCTTATTGTTGAGGTTGAAATCTTTGATGTGTGGGGAATAGATTTTATGGGTCCATTTCCTATGTCTAATCAATTTAATTATATATTGTTGGGGGTGGATTATGTATCTAAATGGATAGAAGTTATTCCTACAAAAACTAATGACAATAAAGTAGTAATACAATTTATAAGAATTAATATATTTGCCAGATTTGGAATACCTAAAGCTATTATCAGTGATAGAGGAACTCATTTCTGTAATAGAAGTTTTGAAGCCTTAATGAAGAAATATGGAGTAAACCACAAAATTGCAACATCATATCATCCGCAAACAAGTGGACAAGTAGAAAGTGCAAACAAATAAATTAAGTTAATCTTAGAAAAAGTAGTAAATCCTATTAGAACAGATTGGGCTAATAGATTAATAGATGCACTTTGGGCTTATAGAACTGCTCATAAAAATTATTCCAAAAAGCTTTGAAATAGGACAAGAAGTATATCTTTATATGGCTAGACTCCATAACCATCCAGGAAAATTGAAATCTAGATGGGTAGGACCTTACATAGTTTGAAATGTTTATCCTTATGGAGTTATTGAAATTGAAAATCCTAAAAATCAGAATATATTTAAAGTAAATGGACAAAGACTTAAACCTATTCTAAAAGCACCAAAAAGCTCCTTTCGAATTATAGAAGAAGTCAAAGTAAAGGATTACTCGAGTTTTACTTAGTAAGAAATCAGTTTTTATGTTTATATATATAAAAAAAAAAACATTAAAAATATATATAAAATATAAAAATCGTTGTGGTTCAACCGATTGGATCCATCAGTATGATCGAAACTTAAACAAATATGAATATTAATTTTCAGAAAAAAATGTTGGTTTTACCGAAACATAGTATTGATTCAATCGAAAAAAAAATAAAAAAAATAAAAAATATATAGGTTTGACTGAAACATAGTATCAGTTAAACCGGTAAAAAAATAAAAAAAACTATTCTCTGTAATATTTTTATTATTATATTTGCTTGTACGAGGAGTCCATTGAGTTACGCTTAACTCATCGAGCTTACTCCATTAAGTATTGAGTTAGTCAATGAGCTTATTCCGTTGAGTTAACTGTAACTCAACGGAGTACTATAGCTAAGACCTCAGATAAAATAGTAATAGTTGGTTCGGGAAATGACCCGATTACCTGCCTAAACTTAGGGCTTATTTAAACTAAAACCTAGGGTTTTGAGGGCATTATCTGGCAAATCATTTAGAATCTAGAATAGTAGAAATCAGAGCGATTTCGTGCTATTGTGTAACTCCACGATGAGGAAGATGAAGCCTGAATTCTGAGAAGAGGTAGTGGACACTACACAGTTTCTGAAGGAATCTGAAGAATGGCACATGCAACCGAAGATCAAAAATACAACAAGAGAGAAAGAACTACAAAAGGTAGAATCAAAACTCTTTAACTTGAGAAAAATTTTAGTTGAGTTAGAAATACAGATACCATAGATAATGGAGACACGAATTAGAGTGGCAACTGAAATTGTAGTAAGTAAAGAAAGAAAGATACGGCCAAACAATGAAGTAGCCCTAGAATTAATCCAACATAAGTCCCAGCTCTTGTTCAAAAGACAAATCTGTAGACGAGCTAAATGGGTGATCTAGGAGCAAGCAAGGAAAGAAAATGAAGAAGAGGCAACTGAAGGACAAGAGAAGCCGACTACTGAAAGACCTGTTCCTGAGGAGCAGCAGCCTGGACCTTCAAATCCACTTCCTAAACCATTAGAAAGGTTGGTAGTTATGGGGCCTTCAAACGAAGAAGAAATAAGAGAATTTGAAGCACTGGTTCAAGTTGGAAAAAACCAAGGAGAATTAGAAGATTTGGTAGTGGCTAAAGCACACCCAGTGTTTGATGCACTTTACAAAAAGAGGGCTGCAGAAAAGTTGAAAGCCCAATATAAAATCAAAGTGGAACAGCATCAAAAAGCTACTACCAGAACTACTGTCAGATATGCTGCAAAAGAAGCTGAAGCTGGTCCTTCGAGACCAGCAGTTATAAAAAAAGTTAAACAGGAAGAGCCAGTACCTATGGCTCGAAGGCTTGCAGAGCCTACTTTTGTAGATTTAATTTCAGAAAATGAAGAGGAAGAACAGGCACAACTAATCAGAAAAAAGAAAGGAAAAGAAAAAGTGCCTGAATATGAGGAAATTAAATCTGAAGTACCAAGTTTTATAGGGCCTGTGGAGCAGATTTTTATTAACCTGCAATCCGATTCTAAGGAGGAGCAGGACGAGCTGTAGCAACATGGGCAAAGAAAAGAAGAAAATCAGGCTGAAATTAGTCTAAACATGGACTAAACAGCAAATTAAGGATTGTTTAGCTATCAATCCTAGTGTGCCATTATTAAACAGATTGAAGCATTTAAATGGTAAAGTACACATGGTAGCTAACATTCTTATTAAAAATGTCTATCAACGATAGGACCATGACATAGAATTAAGTCAATTTGTCAAATGGGCCACATATGCAGTTGTAAATAAGATCCAAATAAATTGGTCTGTAGTTTTTATCTCCAAGCTGAAAACAGTGAAGAAGAAATTATTTTATGGAGATTTGATTCCACTGCTGATGGTGGATTGTATTGATTTCACGAAATGGACATCAAAAAGGATTAGATCAAGAACCATTTTGGTGAAAGAATACAGAAATTTTATAGCTGCAGAACTAGTTGTACCTTCTGGAAGAATTATAGGAGCAGTAAAGAGGATTAATCAATTAGAACTTCAATTAGAAAAACTCTAGAAGGAAGTAGATGAACTTAGGCATAGAGATTAAATTGTAATGCTTGTCTGCTTATGTAAAATTGTATGAAATTGTATGATGTACTTGTAATGTAATTGATTCATATTAATGAATGTAAATTTTTCAGATGCAATTTTCATACGTGTTTTGGATGTGAAATGAATGGAATTTATTGAATATTATGTCATTGTGAAACTTTATTTATGAATATATAACAGATTTACAATTTGCTGAATGACAGGATAACTACTTAAAAATTTCTACATGTTGAAGGTAAAATGTAAATTCTGCATAACATAAAATGACCTGCAAGTTAAATCTTTATATAATGTTCATATTTAAATGTATTTTAATCAAAATGATGCATTAATGATAGATTTAACTTTATTACAGTTAGCAGAATGAAAAAGAAAAAAAGAAACAGAGAGGAACTTATGAGAGTAAAACTTAGAAGTTGTTAAGTGTTAACTCAACAAAGTAAGTCCGTTGAGTTAAGCGTAACTCCACGAGGTCAGTAATATAATATAAGGTCACTCCGTTGAGTTATCTGTAACTCAATGAAGTTAGTCCATGGAGTTAGCAATAGTAACCGACTGTATTCTATTGAGTTATCTATAACTCAACGAGGTTAGTTCGTGGATTAAGCAGAACAGTTATTCTTTTAACCACGAACAAAACTTCGTCGATTTAGTAGTTGGAAATTAGTAGTGGTACACGTACCCATATAAATAGGAACCACGATGCACGTTGCAAGACACATTCTTGCAACAAGATTTATTCACTTTATGGATGCGCAGTATATATATAAAATAGAATGTTATTTACGAGTTACCATCACTTTTAAAAGAAAGGAAAATGCATTGGAGGAACTCGAAGGAGAAGCAGCTGATTCAACTTCATCTGACAACAAATATTTATAGAATGGAAAGCTTCAGACTGGTATGTAATTAATCTTCTGCTATTTATTTAGGAGCACATGGACTTGTTCTCTAAGCAATAAACGATTAGTAAGAACTACCTAGGAATTTTCATTGTAGAGGAGTACTGAAAAATTTTCTGAACTGAACTTTAACGAAATTCTTTAGGGTGTAGCTAACCTTTCTTTAAAAGAGAACGTAGAGATGGCTGCTCAAGTAGAAAAACCATTAGGAGAGATTCTATATCCTGAATTAGTTGATGAACCTTCATGTATTAGATTCCCAAACTTTGAGGGAGATAGGTTTGAACTAAAATCTAATTATATTAGTCAATTGCCACATTTTCATGGATTAGAAAGAGAGGATGCCTATTATTTCCTTAGAGAATTTAATGAAGTTTGTCAAATATTGAAAATTCCCAACATGAGTATAGATGCTATTAAACTTAGATATATCCCTTTTTCTTTAAAAGACACAACTAAGAGATGGTTATATACTTTGTCACCTGATTCAATTTCTACATGGACTGAATTTTGCTCTGTTTTTATAGAAAAATATTATCCAACATATCAAACGATTAAAAAGAAGAAAGAAATATTAATGTGTACCCAAAAACAGGGTGAATCATTCTGGAAATATTTTGAAAGATTTAAAGATTTACTAACTCAATGTCCACATCATGCAATGAGTAAAGCATAATTAATAGGTATAATTTATGAAAGCATAGATGTTTCAATGAAATCTTTATTAGAATCTATTTGTCAAAATGGATTTTTAAAATTATGTAGTGAAGAAGCATGGGCATATTTAGAAAACTTTGCAAAAAGAACTGCATAGTGGGAAAATTTGGCTGAAGCTATTGCAGATAAAAGAATATTGCCAAGAGGAATGCATGAAATAGATTCAAATACTATGCTTGAGGTGAAATTAAATGAATTAACAAAGAAAATAGAAGAGTTATCATTAAATCAAAGGCTAGCAGAAAAGAATGCAAACATAAATGACTTAGATATTATTTATGCTAGAAACCAAAGAGATAACTTGGGAAATTCTTATCATCCTAATTGGAGAAATCACCCGAATTTATCTTGGAGAAACAACAATTTCCAGGGAGGAGAAAATATAAATGAGAAGAACAAAAGTTATGAAGTATTAATTAAACAAGGATCTAGAATAGAGAAATTAGAAAAGATAATCCAACAAGTAAACAATCGTCTAGATTTTATATTGGGAAATGCTGCAATTCAAAATCAGAATAGAAATATATCACTTAGACAGAAGGAACCAATGGAAGTTAGACCTACTGGAGGATTGCCAATACAAGCTATACCGAATCCTATCAATAGAACGGTTAATGAAATTGATACCTCTTCTAGGAGGGTAGCTGAATGAAGCAGCATATCTGAAGCAACTATCTATATGTATATATGTTTTTTATTTTTAGTTAATAGTATCGTAGAGTTAATTTTTAACTCAACGAACTTAGTCCGTTGAGTTATGCCTTAACTCCACGAGGGTGTGCAGTAGTTATGTTAATTTTTGTCTCTACTAAATTTTTGTTTGTGTTATACAAAATCAACAAATGGAATTGATGCAATTACCGTTGGATACACTAAGGGAAGTACTAAGTAACTTGTCAGCTAAAGATCTGTGTAGGCTGTGTTGTGTATCAAAGGAAATTAAAGACTGTATTGAAGAAAAATATTTTCAGGGACTACAAGCTGCAAAAATGACTAAGATTAGAGATAGATTCATATGGAGGTCATTTAATCGTAGTTCAAATACCCATGAATATCTGGCTATGGAAGAAACTACTGGAATTCCACCCAATGCATTAGAAGGAATAAATCATATTATGGGGATAGATGAAGGATTAATCATATACAAGACGAGACCAATGTATGCAAGTTTATTATTACTTGATATTTTGATAAGAAATCCTATAACAGGAGAAGAATGGAATATAGGAAGACCTAATAGATTTGAAGCACCAACTGTAAATTATGGGTCAGCTTTAATATTTTCTGATAAAAATTCTGCAATTCCTAAAAAATTATATTATTGGAGACCTACAGGAAATTGGGGTGAAGATTTACGCTTAAGTGTGTATAATTTTCTGAACAGATCTTGAAATGAAAATATTATGATATATCTAGGACAAAAATCATTAATTAACCAAACACATGTCATACTTGATGGATATATCTATTTAGTCACAGAGATATCAATAACATATAGATCTGATTTATACATAGTGAGCATAGATAGTTATGATGAATATATAGATATTTTACCTATACTAAGTGAAATAGCTAAACCACCATCTGCAGAATTTAATGAAATTCAAATAGGAATGTAGTATAATGAAGAAGATGATCCTACTTTATGTCTAATAAGATGGTGGGATGAACTGATGAAATTTCAAATATGGATTATGGAAGACATAAATGAATGGAAGTGGGAAGAGGAGTATATTGAAATAGATGTAGAAATAGAAACTACTACATTACCCTAGAACCTAAAAGGATCCCTTTCTGCATTACATATCATTAATGGTAATACACTCGTATTTGGAATTTATAATATATTACATGTTTACAAATTAAGAAGGAACAAGAACTACATTAAAATAGAATTAATAGCAAGAAGAACTATGTCTAAAAAGTTTGCTTGGACTGATATATTTATTCCATTTGTTTCTACTTTTCAATCATGTTCTTAAGCTGTGATTTTCTATGTTTAATGTTGTGTGTATTCTGCCTTTATTTTTTTTTAAAAAAAAAAGAATTATGAAGTTTTCATATTCATTTTATAAAAAAAAAACAAACAAAATAAAATATCAATCCAGTTTGTTGGTATCTGTTCTGGGAAACCAACTAGCTTGCTTGTGAGCCACCAAAGGCATAGGATCCTGGGTTCCACACAAGACACTGATTTATTAATATCTGTTATTTTGTTTTATATTTTGCTTTTATCTGTGAATGAAAAGTTTTTCAGAATCAAAAATCGGAATATGTAGAAGGAGATACAAATGAAACAAGGTATGTAACTAATTACTCATCCTGAATTTTAAATCAAGCAAAATTGTATTCATGCCTGCTACAATTACTATACTTATTGTCAAATCTTTTACATTGAGGACAATGCAAAATGTAGGTATGGGGGGGAGGTAATTGAAGTAACAGCCATGTAAGTTTTGAGGAAATTGAAAACTTTTATGAACTTGCTGTAACTATCTGATAAATGAGACTGTAAATTTTTATAAACTGCTTGAATGTTATATTTAGAAGGCTATATAAGATGCTATTGAATTTACTATTTATTCAAATCTAGATATAGTATCTTATGTTTTTTTGAATTTCATGAGTTTAACAGTTTCACGATTTTAAAATAAAATCAGAATGCTTAATGAAAAAATCAGTAAATTATCTGAAGTCCTAAAAGAGCTGAGAAGTGAATTCTAGATTAAATGAAACACATATGATTAAAGATACATTTAATTTGATTGATTGAACTTGTAGAATGATTTATGTGTAGATCTTATTAAACTACAGAAAAAGTATGAGCTTATTGTTATGGATTCATATTTTTAGTAACTGATAGAAGCAGGACTATATGAGATTGGCGTTTTACTACATCTGTATTAATGAAATACATACATATATAGTATGTGATTAATGTTTTGTTTTGTGTTTGTAGTTAGATTGTTTTTTTAAAATAAAAAAAAAAGGGAAAATTTTGAGAGTTTATTGACTTGTTTGATCACAAGCCTTTTGTACTTGAGCAGATAGATATGTAAGGATTGTTGACCTGAACAAGGACTCTTGAAATCTGGCAACCTAAGATCCTAATCAAATCTGGGATTGTTGACTGAAAGCTCGTTACATGGGTACATTAGAAAGCTCTTGTATGATTCAAGCTTGTCAAATTAACTTTTAAAATACAAAAAAAAAATATATATATATATACATATACTATTCTTAAAAGATACAAGTGTTTTGTGAAATACAGATATCTTATGAATCGAGTATATTTTCTGTTATCTAGAATTGCTGAAATATGAATCTGGAATTGACTTTTGAAGTTGTTTATTGGAGATACAATTCTTTATTCTACTTGTCTTAATCAGATTGAATTGGATTGTACTCTGATTCGTATGTTGTTGAAATTTCTTTTAGAAATCTTATTGGAAAATTCAGGATGACAGATGATGAAAAGAAGAACAAATGATAATATAATTAACACTTATGTGATGATGATATACTTTGTATGTAATTTACATATATTCTAAGTATATTTGCAGGTTGATTATTGAAACATACAGAATATATTTTTTATGCTAAATAGAAGAAAAACAAAGGGGAAGAATTAATTCTAGCACTTTTAAAGACCAATTAATTAGATCTTAGTTTGCTAAGGGACTAGCAAAATTTAGGTATGGGGGAAGTGTTTAGAATGAAAAAGTGCATATTATTAACGGTTAAATGATGGTTAATTGCATAATATGTAGCTTATCATATAAGAATTAAGCCATTATGTTATAATTGCACTGTTATATGCTTTAATTGAAGAATCTACTTAATTTGGGGGAATTAATGTTAATTTAGTACATTTATGAACTGTCGGTAAGTTGCAGGCTGTGAAATTCTTAAGTATCTGAATTTTCTGATATTTCGAACAGTTATATTTAACATACCGAACATATTCGAACAGTTATGTTTAACAGACCAAACATGTATCAGATAGTTATATTTAAATTACCGAATAGTTATGTTTTTAGAGAATATTTTATTATTTCCTGAAGTACACGTGTCAAAACCATAATGAATAACTTAAGTGAACTTTCGGTGAGTTATCTATAACTATCTGAAATTGCAGCTGGGCATCGAATAGTTATCCCTGTAACTCTCTGAAATCTCTTTTTATTAATAAAATAGTTGAGGACACGTGTCATGTTCTAGGAAATTGACTTAAGTGGATTTTCGGTGAGTTAGCTGTAACTATCTGAAATGCATCTGAGCATGGGATAGTTAGACATGTAACTCTCCGAAATGTTATTTTATGATTAAACTGCTGCTGACACGTGTTGAGATCTGGTAGATTTACTTAAGTTATATATCGATGAGTTATTTGTAAGTATTCGAAATGCACCTGAGCATCGGATAGTTAAATTTATGCACGTGTTGAATTTAAATGCTTTAGAATATCATGTGAGATGCACATGTTTAACTCGTTAAGTTAGCATAACTGTACGCGTTGAGTTACATGAATATTACACTAAGGTAACGCGTTATGTTAGCAGCTTATTTCTTTATATTTTCTAATATGCCACTATAGCGGTTGGAGGAATAGACAGTTGGAAGAGAAAAGAAACCACGTTTGCAAGTATCGCGTAGGGAGAAGAAAGCATCGCCGTTGATATGAATGAAGGAAATCCAACCGACCATTCAAGTAGAAGTAGTTACTACTGAAGAAATATAAAAGAAAAGAAGAAAAAGAAGAAAAGTGTGCCTGTGTGATCGATGGGCGGACAGTGTGTGCAAAGGAGGATCGGGGTCGCAATTCTCTAAAGTACCACACTAACCATCATCATCACCATCATCATCACCACCACAATCACCAACCATCGGAGGTCTGTGAGGATACTTGCCTGATGTCGGGTCGATTCTAAGCCAAACACAGTGCCTGACAACCACTGTGAGGAGTGATCGCGTCGCGAGAAGGGAAGCCATTTTCACCAAGCACCGACTCATATTTCAGGAGATCGTAAAGCTTTTAGCCTTGGCTTCGGGTTGATGCCTATATGCTGAAGAGGAGATCATCTTGCAATTCTGGACTCGCGATTCTATAGGGAGAGGAGACAGAATTGCAAGTGGTTTAATTTTCAATGGTGTAATCACGTTGCAAGTAGTGTTGTCGGAAGTATTTACTGTCAAGTGAGATTACTTTACATTTCACCTTTCACCCATTTCCATGTTCATATTAAAACAAAAATACCAAAAACAATTTATCTATGTTTGTATGTTGTATTTGAGTGTTGTATTGTTTGTGTTGTATCGTGATTAATGTTATCTTTGTCAGTGTTGTGATTGTTTTATGTTTATTTTAGTTTTACAGTTTTCTGAAATTGGTTCATTCAAAAGACTTAAAGATTTTAATGGTTACTGTTTGAATTATCTGAATGTTAGTATTGCTTAATGATAAATCCAATGTTAACTAACATTAAAGAGCTTAATTGATGTTATTTACAATCTGTGGAATCGCCCAATGGTTGGCCGAATTCCTCTATAAATAGCAGTATTAAAAAGAAATGACAGGCTCATGGAGTTAACTTAAGTCCACGAGGTTAGTCTATTGAGTTAGCCATAACTCAACGAACTTAGTCCGTTGAGTTAACTATAACTCAACGGAGAGCTTATTAAATATATAAATTTGATTGTTAACAAACGAACAATTCTCAAGTTCTTCAGCAATTCCCTGTGGGATCGACTTGTACTTGCACACTGATACAATAGACACTGTGCACTTGCAGTTAAAGTACAAATTAGAATTAATATCTAAATTGTATTAAAGGTTGTTTCTTTACTTCTAAAAGAAAGAATAGGCATAAAGATAAATTAACTAAGTAAAAATAGAAGTAACAAATCCAAGTTTGTCTAGTGTAGTGCTTGGAAAACGCAAACAGGTGTCTTATGTAGGATAGGTCTAAGATGAGTTCTGTTTATTGAATAACATGTAGTATTTACAGCTTCAGCCCATAGAGACTTTGGTAGATCAGATGCGTTAAGAATTGTCCTTGCCATTTCTTGTACTGATCTATTCTTCCTTTCTACAATTCCATTCTAAGCAGAAGTTCTTGGACATGAGAATTCGTGTAGTATGCCAAAAGAATTGCATAATTCTTCAAATTCTGAATTTTCAAATTCACCTCCATGATCACTTCTGATATTCTTCACGATTGATTCTTTTTCATTTTGAATTCTAATACAAAGATGTTTGAATTCATCACAGGATTCATTCTTGTGTGTTAATGTTGAGTATTTTTGTTTTGATGATGTGTGCTGAATGAAAATAATCATATTTGCTCAATTACTATTGCTTGTGAAAAGAAATTAAAATCATCAATTAATACAGAAAAAGCTTACTGATATAAATACTTGTCTGTATTGGATCTAAAGTTAATAACTAGTCGTTTCGTTGCATTAATTTCTCATTTAGCTAAACGTTAAGCTAACGTGTGTTTTTATTGAAAAGCATGATATGTTTTAATGTTATATCTTCTGTATCATGAACAGTGCACGTTTAGACAACTCGTTAAGTTAGAGTTTTGTTTGTATAGAGGTCACGTGAGAACTCGTTAAGTTAGAGACTTAAAGGTTAAAATAGGTCACGCGATAACTCGTTAAGTTAGTGAGTAAAAGAAGAGATGAACTCGTTAAGTTAGTGTTATATACGTGGTGAAATTATAAGTTATGAATGTTGTATTGTATCACGTGAGGTGCACATGTTTAACTCATTAAGTTAACATAACTAAACGCGCTGAGTTGCTATATTGAACACTAAGGCAACGCGTTAGGTTAGCGTTATAAACTTAAGTTGTTATTTTTGCACGTGGTAAAATTCTTATTATAAAAACATTTGTTTATTACTGGTTCGTTGAGTTATCATAACACAATGGAAATGGTTCGTTGAGTTATCATAACACAACGGAGATGGTTCGTTGAGATAGCATAACACCACAGACTTAGTTCGTTGAGTTAGCTACAGCACTTGTCACGTGAAATGGCACATGAGGAGCTCATTAAGTTAGAAACGTTAAGTTAAATATATACTTGTGTTACTCGTTTAGTTAACATTAAAGTAACGACTTCTTATTACAATGATGAAAAACTTTTGGACGAGAAAGTTTATTTTGCAGGAAATTTTTCAGAGATCCAAGACTGATGATTAAAGAAAATTCGAAATATAAACGTGGGTTAGAACGTGTGTGTTTCGATGAAGGAAAAAGAAAAGACATGGACAAGTGGAAAACTGGTACTGGTTAAACGTGAAGGATATGCATGAAATGAAGATATAGTATAAAAGGCATAGAATTCTCGTTGATCAATTTATCCTTGCACACAAAAAGAAAAATCTTTTCAAGGATCAAACCATCCCTGCACACCAAAAGAAAAATCTTTTTCAAGGATCAAAAACACCTTCCCAGGGAAAATCTCTCAAGTGGAAGAAAGTTCAGTAAAGCATAAAAAGGTAAGATTTTCGTCACTGAAGATTTGAAGTATCAGAAGAAAGCAAATTCGGTGAAGCATGAAAAGACAAGATATTCGTCACTGAAGAATTGCTGAAGAAGAAAAAGAAGAAGAAGAAAGATCTCAAACAAGGAGAAAAGTTTTAAATTCCGCAAATTAGTTTTCTCTGTTTGTAGTTATGAAATTGTTTAGATGATACATGGTATCAAAATATAATTGCATCTACAATTTCTAAGGAGAATTGAATTGTATATTGTAATTGAAACCTTGAATAAAAATGATTTTATGAAAACAATGTCTCGACTTGTTTTTGAGTTTTAAAGTTTCAATTATATTTCAGAAAATATTAAAAATACACAATTCACCCCCCTCTTGTGTAGCCATACTATCCTACAAGTGGTATCAGAGCTTTGTGAATAATCTTTGATATAAAATCGATACCAACTTATTTAATATCATTGCTTATTCTACCTTCCTTGTTTTTAAACATAAATTAATATCTGAGCATACGTTTAACTCTATTGATTTAAGGCTCAAATTGTTTTAAAGTTATTAGACTGTTTAAAATCAAATAGGTTGAAAAATCTAAGGTAAGATGGCTACTGGAAATGGTAATTTTTCTTTATATGAAGACCAAAATCTTAATTGTCCTCCTTTATTTGATGGAATACATTTTGAATATTGGAAATATAGGATGACTGTTTTTCTTCAAAGTATAGATCATAAGTTGTGGTTCATGATTTCTAAACCATATACTCTGTTAACTACTCCTTATAATACTTGGACAATTACTGAAAAAGAAAATAAAACTCTGAATGCTAAGGGCTTAAATATTTTATTTTGTGCATTGAGTTATGAACAGTTCAGTAAAGTGTCGGCATATAAATCTGCTTATGAGGTGTGGCTTGCATTAGAAGTTTCACATGAAGGTACTTCTCAAGTTAAAGAGACAAAAATAAACATGTTGATTCATAAGTATGAACTCTTTAAGATGCATCAAGACGAAAATATTTCTGAGATGTTTTCTAGATTTCTTGATATCATAAACTCTTTAAAATGTTTAGGAAAGAATTTTGAACCGAAGGATTTGCTGAGGAAAATTCTCAGATCCCTAAGTTCTAAATGGTCTCAGAAAGTAACATCGATTGAGGAATCACGAGATTTAAATGTTTATACTATGAATGAACTTATAGGAAATTTAACAGCTTATGAAGTTCAATTAAATGAATCACTGAGTCACAACAAACTAAAAATGAAGAAAGAAATAGCCTTCGAAATTAATTCAGATTCTGATATATCTACTAATTCTGACAAGGATTTGATTTTGCTGACTAGGAAATTCAAGAAAGCATGGAAAGCTAGGAAACAGCAAAGGAAAAAAAATGATAAACCCTCAACATCAAAATCATTGAATGACAAGAATTCTTCATCCAGAAAGTATGTATGTTACAACTGTAAGAAACCTGGACATCTTTCTCTAGATTGTCCTATGAGGAAAAATGAAAAGCAAAGTAGGACAAATCAGAAGAAGACGGCTCAGAAAACTCAGAAAAAGTTTTACAAGAAAAAGGCTTTGAAGGTCACTTAGGATGACATGTCTGAAGAGTCTGAATCTGAGGAATCAACATTAAAATCTTCACATTCAAAAGAAGAACAAGAGTTAGAAGACGTTGCTCATGTGTGCTTCATGGCAGATGAGTCTGAGGTAATATCTGATTCTGAAAGTCATTCAGATTTTAACTTTGATGAATTATTATGTGCTTATCATGCATTACTACAAAAACTTAAAATATGTAAACAGGAAAATAAGAATATTAGAAAATCTTCATCCATTATGGAAGAAGAAAATTGTTTCCTGTCTACTACTTTAGAAAAGTTTAAATGTGATAATGAAAATCATGCTAGAGATTTGCAAAAATTTAGATTTAATGAATGTATCTTGCATAAACTTACAGAATATAAATGCTGAAAAATTAAAGATAGAATCTGAAAATGAAATGTTGAGAAACAATATAAATGAACTTGAATTAGAGATAGAAAAATTAAAACTGAGAGAGAAAGATTTAAATTCTACCTTTGAGAAATGGAATTTAAGTCAAACTAAGTTAGACAAACTAACTAGTACCCCTACGGTGTCTTATAAATTTGGCTTAGGATTTGATTATCCTGAATATCCTGAATCTCAAGCCAATAAAGGATTTATTAGTTGCAGTTCAAGTAAATCTAAGACTAAAATTCCTTTTATTATGAAACAAGGTAATAAATATGTAGAAGTAGGTACTTCAAGGGATGAATCATACAGTAATAATATAAATCAATGTGATTTGTCAAATTGTACTTCTAACATGACTATAAATGTTTCTAAAAATCTTGTTTCTTGTTCTGGAAATTCAGTTTCTAATGTTTCTAAAATTTCAAACAATTGTAGTAAACTGAAAATTCAGAAACCTGAGCATGTAATTCAATACACTGGTATTAGACCAATTACTCATTCTGCATGTGATAAAACAAAAAATTCTTGTGCAGAAAAAGATTTTGTATGTATGGAAAGTGTTAATACAAGTACAAAATCTTCGTATGAACTTACAGAAATGTATAAGCGTGACCAAAATAAATTATCTGATAAAAATATGTTTGGTCTTGATTATAATACATCTGAAAACAAAAAGAATGATTGCAAAAGCAATAATGCTATATGTGAGTATGAAGCTAATGATAAATCAATAGTACTTATAACTAATAAGAATATAAATGATAATGTTAAACTATTTTTAAACAAAAAGAAGAAATATGCATTTAATGAACTTGGTCCTCAACAACATTGGGTACCAAAAAAAAGTTTTTCTTAATTTGTGCTGCAGGAGGAAGCAACATCAAAATGGATCTTGGACAATGGAGCATCAAGTCACATGACCGGACAAAAAAGTCTATTACAAAATTTTACAAATACCATGAAAGAAAGTGTAACATTTGGAAACAAAAGCAAAGATAAAATCATAGGTATGGGCAATGTTCAAATAACTCCTACTTGTGTTATTTTGAATGTACTATATGTAGAAAACCTAGGATTTAATTTGCTGAGTGTCAAAAACTAACTGAAAATGGATATTATGTAGTGTTTGAAGATAATATATGCAAAATAATTAATAAAAATACAGATGAAATTAAGTTTATTGCTAAAAGAAAAGGTTCTGTATGTATTTTATCTTTACCTTCAGATGCAGTTGATTTAAATTCATGTTTGCTAGCTGAAACTAGTGATGCATATCTATGGCATAGAAGGATTGAGCATATAAATATGAGACTGTTACATAAACTATCTAGAAAACATTTAGTGAGAGGTTTACCAAAGATTGAATACTCAAAGAGATAATTTAGTGAGATGCATGTGAGTTAGGTAAACTTCACAAAAACTCTTTTAAATCCAAAACTGATATTTCAAGCAAGAGAGTCTTAGAACTTATACATATGGATCTATTTGGACCAACAAGAATCATGAGTCTTGGTGGTAAATGGTATGTATTTGTTTTAGTAGATGACTTCTCTAGATACACTTGGGTATATTTTCTAGCATCTAAGACAGAAGTTTTTGAAAAATTTAAAATGTTTTGCAATTTTGTTCAAAATGAGCAAAGTGTCTCTATTCAAAAACTTAGGAGTGATTATGGAACTGAATTTGATAATGATCAAATGGATAACTATTGTAATGAGCATGGCATTGATCACAGATTTTCTTTTCCAAGAGCACTGTGTCAAAATGGTGTTATTGAGAGAAGGAATAGATCACTTCAAGAAATGGCTAGAACTATGTTGAATGAACATAAGTTACCTTAAAATCTTTGGGCTGAAGCAGTAAATACAGCTTGTTATGTTATTAACAGAAGTCATTTAAGACCTCATGTTAATAAAACTCCTTTTGAAATTATGTTTAATAGGGTTCCAAAAATTTCCTATATGAAACCATTTGGCTGCAAGTGTTTTATTCTTAATATTAAGGATAAAAGGGATAAATTTCAAGCCAAATCGGATGAAGGAATTTTTGTAGGTTACTCTACTAGAAGTAAAGCCTATAGAGTATATAACAAGACTTCTAGGACTATTAAAGAAATCCTCCATGTAAGCTTCAATGAAAATTCTCTTAGAGAATCTTAATCTAAAGTTGTTAATGATGATATGATCAATTTTCCAAATGAGTTAGAGATCAATAGAGAGATTGATGATTTATCTGAGAAAATCAAAAATATGAACTTAAATGATCAAACTAATGATGAAAGTGATGGACTTTCAGATGTTGATGAGAATATTGAGGAAAATCAGAGAAATTGGTGTTATTCTTCATCACATCCCATTACTCAAGTCATTGGTAATATTAATGAGGGAGTTAAAACTAGAGCTTCAGTAAATTTAAATAGTATGTGTATGTTTGTTTCTATGGTGGAACCAAGGAATATACAAGAAGCATTATCTGATGAAAATTGGATAGTGGTAATGCAAGAAGAACTAAATCAATTCATCAGAAATGATGTATGGGAATTAGTCTCTCCACCAGAAAATCAGTCCATAATAGGTACAAAGTGGATCTTTAGAAACAAAACTAACGAAACTAGTCAAATTATAAGGAATAAAGCTAGATTAATTGCACAAGGGTATACACAGGAAGAAGGATTAGATTATGATGAAACATTTGCTCCTGTGGCTAGGTTAGAAAGTATTAGAATATTATTAGCCTATGCTTGTTATATGGATTTTAAATTATATCAAATGGATGTAAAGAGTGCATTTCTAAATGGTTTAATTAATGAAGAAGTCTATGTAAAACAACCACCTCGATTTGAAGATATTAAAAATCCTGACTTTGTGTATAAATTGAAGAAAGCCTTATATGGTTTGAAGTAAGCACCTAGATCATGGTATGAAAGATTATCTACTTTTTTAATAGAAAAAGGCTATATCATGGGAAAAGTGGATCATACTCTATTTATTAAGAGAGATGGAAAAGATCAGATTGTTGTTCAAATATACGTGGATGATATAATCTTTGGAGCAACCTCTGATAAGTTGATAGAAATATTCTCTGAAGAGATGACTAATCAGTTTGAAATGAGTATGATAGGAGAACTTTCATACTTTCTAGGACTTCAAATTAAGCAAATGGATAAAGGTATATTTTTAAATCAGGAAAAATATGTAGATGAAATGCTTAAGAAATTTAATTTTAATGATACAAGGATTCAAGGAACTCCTATGAGTACTACTTTAAAGTTAGATATTGATGACATAGGAAAATCTATAGATCAAAGAAAATATAGAAGTATGATTGGCTCTTTACTTTATTTGACTGCTAGTAGACCTAATATTATGTTTGATGTGTGTGTTTGTGCTAGATTTCAATCTAATCCTAAAGAATCACACTTAATTGCAATTAAAAGAATATTTAGATATATACAAGGAACTAAAAATTTCAG
Organism: Cymodocea nodosa; assembly: GCA_036874045.1. Lineage (NCBI taxonomy): Eukaryota > Viridiplantae > Streptophyta > Magnoliopsida > Alismatales > Cymodoceaceae > Cymodocea > Cymodocea nodosa. The sequence continues at coordinate 11,019,386 of CM072335.1, forward strand.
ACTGTATTATTCTAAGGATAGTTCAATAGATCTTATAGGATATACTAATGCTGATTATGCAGGATCTAAATCTGATAGAAAGAGTACTAGTGGCACATGTCAATTATTGGGAAATAATTTGGTGTCATGGTTTAGTAAAAAGCAAAACTATGTAGCACTTTTACTACAGAAGCTGAATATGTTGCTGTTGCACTGTGTTGCACTCAGATTCTATGGATAAGGCAAACTTTAGAAGATTTTGGATTATCTTATGATACAACTGAGATTTATTGTGACAGTAGTTCTGCAGTAAATCTTTCTAAAAATCCTGTATTACATTCAAGCGCAAAGCATATAGAGGTTAGACATCATTTTCTAAGACATAACGTAATTAAAGGAAAAATTAAATTAGAATTTGTGTCTAGTAAAAATCAATTAACTGATATAATTTCAAAACCTCTAGACGAAAATACATTATGCAACATTAGATTAAATTTAGGTATTTGTAGGCTATGTGATGTGTAAAATGCTTAAACTCCACATAAAAAGATAAATATTATTGATGATGTTGTTCACCTCATAGATATTATATACTTATTATAAATATCTAAAGTAATATCTAAACTATTGCTTAAGATACTATGTATTTATTGTAAAATCATAGTAGTATCTTATTGATTTTAAGTAGTTTATCAATTTTAATAGTTTTTACGATTTTAAGTGAAAGTGTAAATGAAAAACATTAAATACTTCTGACATTCTGAAATTTTGATTAAATGTTTTCTTTGAATCAAGGAAAATGCATATGATCATGCATAAATTTAACTTAATTGATTAAACTTGTAGAATAAGTTATATGTAACTCATCTTAAACTGTTAATCAAAAGTATAAGCTTATTGAAACTGATTCATATTCTCAATACAATCATAGAAGTAAAAATTGTATGAAATTTTTGTTTTATTGCATCTGTATTAATGGAATACATATATACTGTGCTTAAAATGAAAAGTGCTTACAAAGTAAAAATCTTTGAGAGTTTATTGATCAATTTGATCACGAGCCTTTTGTACTTGAGCAGATAGGTATGTTGTCCTGAAAAAGAATTCTTTAAATCTGGCAACCTAAGGTCCTTATCAGATCTAGGATTGTTGACTGAAAGCTCATTACACGGGTACATTAGAAAGCTCTTGTATGATTCAAGATTTTCAAACTAACTTTTAAAGAAAATTATCAATATTTACTATTTTGAAAAGAAAAAGTTGTTTCATTAATTGCAGATATCTTTGAATCGCATATAGTTTATACCAATATGACTACTGATTTATTGAATCAACATTAGTACTTTTGAAAACGTTTATTTGAGATACATTCTTTTATTCTCCTTGAATTAATCGAATTGAGTTCAAAGTTGTGTTTTGATTCATATATAGTAGGAATTGATTTTGGAAATCATTTTTGATGATGTCAGGATAACGGAAGTCTCTGAAAAGAAAATGTAAAAATATAGTTATACTTAACATCTATTGTCACTACAAGTATATTTTGTATTTTGATTGAATATATTTGAAGTATATTTGTAGGGGGAGGATTAACAATGTTGAAAACAGATTAATATAATTTAAAATACAAATCTTAGTTAATCTGAATTAATGTCCTCTTAAAATCTTGATGAAATAATTTAAAAAGACAAATAAACTATTTTAGATTCAAAGGACAAAATGTTCAAATAGTTTACAATGTTCACAAGATAATGTTAAGTTTAGCATGTGTGTTGTTTTCGGAACGTTTCAGTTGGAAGCATCCGAAAATTGTTTTAAGTATACTAACTAGACGTTATGTTAGATAAGGTAACGTGTAAAACTGCCTCTAGACAGCATTTTACTCGTTAGGTTAGTTAACTCAACGAGTTATACTTGAATATTTCGGGTACATTGATTGAATAAACTTTATTCAATATTTATTTAATTTCTAAACCCGACTTCTCTTCACGTTGAGTTATACGCCTAAAAACCCTATTTAAACACTTATTACATGGGGACTTAGGTTATTTGTAAACTTTGTCAAGAAAATCTTTCCCGCTTGTTGCTATTACAACCTACGACGATGGTCTCCAAGTTCTACAAAGGTCATGGCAGAGGAAAAGGCAAAAGCAGAAGAGATGCAAAAGGAAAAGAAATAGAGAATGATGAAGTTCCACGTACTTGGTTCAAGAAAATATTTCGAGTGGACAAAAGGTTAGAAGAACTTTATAAAAATTACTTCTTTTCTCAAGATATATTAAATGAAGTTAGACAAGAACTTCAACATATTGATGCAAGTATTACATACATGGGTATTCGAAGTAAATATGATAGAAAATATAGAATGAAATGTGCTGAGATTGCATTTTTGGAACAGTATGCAAAATATTTGGAAAAAGGTGTACGTTCATCAAATAGAACTCCTTAAACTCCTATAAATGGTACAAGACTACATGCATTTGAGGAAGAGCATGAATCAACTATCCCTACTCCTTTATATTCAAAACAAGTAGAATCAAATATTGTTGTTGACAAAACAAAAGTTGACAGTCTTCGAAAGGCCGTTGCAATAGAAAGTGCCTTAGAAGAATTAAAGCAGAAAACTTTTATGGAGCAATTTGAAAAGAAAACAACAATACTTGAAAAGGAGAAACAAAAATGTTATAGAAGAAGGAAAGTCAGAAAAATTATGTCTAAGGAAACAAAGTCTATTGAAAAAGGAAAATCAGATGAAAATTTATTTCCAAAGGACAATATATGTCTAGACATCGTACCTTATTGTGCATCTGATAAACTCATCAGTTCCGAACACACTAAAACTGATGAAGATAATGTGACTTTATTTTCCCTTGTTAGAAAACTTGAGAAGAAATCCAAGTCAAATATGAGCTCAAGTTTTTTTATTAGTACAAGTCCTGATGATGCAGAAATTGACAAATCAGAGCATCAGGCACCTGACATTGAACAAGTTATTGCAAATATAATTGACATATTGTTGGGGGTGGATTATGTATCTAAATGGATAGAAGATATTCCTACAAAAACTAATGACAATAAAGTGGTAATACAATTTATAAGAACCAATATATTTGCCAGATTTGAAATACCTAAAGCTATTATCAATGATAGAGGAACTCATTTATGTAATAGAAGTTTTGAAGCCTTAATGAAGAAATATGGAGTAAACCACAAAATTGCAACATCATATCATCCGCAAACAAGTGGACAAGTAGAAAGTGCAAACAAACAAATTAAGTTAATCTTAGAAAAAGTAGTAAATCCTACTAGAACAGATTGGGCTAATAGATTGATAGATGCACTTTGGGCTTATAGAACTGCTTATAAGACATGCTTAGCTATGTCACCTTTTAGGCTAGTATATGGAAAAAGTTGTCATTTACCAGCTGAAATTGAACATAAAGCTTATTGGGCATTGAAAACTCCGAACACTAATTTAAATCAAGCTGCTGAAAATAGGAAAATGCAATTAGTTGAATTAGAAGAATTTAAGAATGAAGCTTATTCGAAGATTGTAAGAGAAAAAGAGAAAATGAAATTCTAGCATGGTAGGAAAATTATTCTAAAAAGCTTTGAAATAGGACAAGAAGTATATCTTTACATGGCTAGACTCTATAACCATTCAGGAAAATTAAGATCTAGATTGGCAGGACTTTACATAATTCGAAATATTTATCCTTATGGAGCTAAAAATCCTAAAAATCAGAATATCTTTAAAGTAAATGGACAAAGACTAAGACCTATTTTGAAAATACCAAAAAGTTCTTTTGGAATTATAGAAGAAATAAGAGTAGAGGACTACTTGAGCTTTACTTAGTAAGAAATCATCTTTTTTTATTTTATTTTTGCTTTTATTAAAACATAAAAAAAAAGTAAGTAAAAAAAATATAAAAAAAAATTAATTATAAAAAAAAACATAAAAAATTATAAAATATAAAAAATCGTTGCGGTTCAACTGATTGGATCCATCGATCTGACCAGAACATAAAAAAAATCTTTATTAATTTTTAGTAAAAAAAATCAATCTGACCGAAACATAGTATCGGTTCAACTGGTAAAAATTGAAAAAAAACTATTATCTTAAGTATTTTTTTTAATAGATCTAACTATATGAGAAGTTCGTTGAGTTACGCTTAACTCAATGAACTTACTTTGTTGAGTCTTAAGTTAGTCAACGAACTTATTCCATTGAGTTAACTGTAACTCAACGGAGTACTGTAGTTAAGTCTACAAACTTAGTCTGTGGAGTTATCTGTGATTCCACGGATGAGAGAACGAGTTTTGTTTGGGAAATGACCTGATTACCTGCTTAAACTTAGGGCTTATTTAGACTAAAACTTAGGGTTTTGGGGGCATTATCCAGCAAATCAATTAGAACTTAGAACAGAAGAGATCAAAGCGATTCCGTGCTATTGTGTAACTCCACGATGAGGAAGATGACACCCGAGTTCTGAGAAGATGCGGTTGACACATCAGAATTTCTGAAAGAGTTAGAGGAATGGCACACAAGGCAGAAAATCAGAAATACAACAAGAGAAAAAGAGCTACAAAAGGTAGAATCTGAACTTTTTAAGTTGAGAAGAGTTTTAGTAGATTTGGGTATATAAATACCCTAGATAATGGAAACCAGAATCAAAGTAGCAATGGAAATTACTGTTAGTAAAGAAAGAAAAATCAGGCCAAACAACAAAGTAGCCCTAGAGCTAATCAAACGCAAGGCCAAATTATGGTTCAAAAGGCGCATTGCTGGTCGTGCAAGGGGTGAAACGAGGCGGTAGCAACAAGTAGAGGAAGAATAAGAGGACCAACTACTGAAAGACCTGTTCTTGAGGAACAGCAGCTAGGACCTTTAGTTCCACCATTTAGGCTGTTGGCACGAGCAGCAATTTTGGGGCCTTCAACTGAAGAAGAGTTAAGAGAATTTGAAGAATTGGTTCAAGTTGGGAAAAACTACGGAGAACCAGAAGATGTGGCAGTAGCTAAAGCGCACCTAGTGTTTGATGCACTTTGCAAGTGGAGGGCTGCAAAAAAATTGAAAGCCCAATATAAAATTAAAGTTGAACAACATCAAGAAGCCACTACCAGATTTACTACAAGAGGAGGAGTTGAAGCTGGTCTTTCGAAATCAGCAATTATTTGAAAAATTAAACAGGAAGAGTCAGTACCTGTAGTTCAAAGGCGTGTAGAGCCTATGTTTATAGATTTAATCTCAAAAGTAGAAGAGAAAGACCAGGCACAATTAATCAAACGAAGGAAAGGAAAAGAGATAGTGCCTAAATATCAAAAGGAGATTAACTTTGAAGTACCAACATCAATAGGGCCTGTACAGCCAATTTTGGTGAACTTGCTATCTGATTCCGAGGAGGAGCAGGAGCAACAGTAACAGCAAAGAAAAGAAGAAAATCAGGCTGGAATTAAAGAGCAAAGAAAAGAAGAAAATCAGGTTGAAACTAGTCTACATCCTGTACAAGAAGAAGAAACAGAAATTAGGGTAGAAACTGAATTGCCCGTGACTCCATCCCAATCTACCACAGAATCAGAAAGAACAGTGACAATGTAGATTGGTAGTCAAGAGGAAGAAGAAAGAACAGAAAATGTTGAGTATTTTTGTTTTGATGATGTGTGCTGAATGAAAATAATCATATTTGCTCAATTACTATTGCTTGTGAAAAGAAATTAAAATCATCAATTAATACAGAAAAAGCTTACTGATATAAATACTTGTCTGTATTGGATCTGAAGTTAATAACTAGTCATTTCGTTGCATTAATTTCTCATTTAGCTAAACGTTAAGTTAACGTGTGTTTTTATTGAAAAGCATGATATGTTTTAATGTTATATCTTTTGTATCATGAACAGTGCACATTTAGACAACTCGTTAAGTTAGAGTTTTGTTTGTATAGAGGTCACGTGAGAACTCGTTAAGTTAGAAGCTTAAAGGTTAAAATAGGTCACGTGATAACTCGTTAAGTTAGTGAGTAAAAGAAGAGACGAACTCGTTAAGTTAGTGTTATACACGTAGTGAAATTATAAGTTACGAATGTTGTATTGTATCACGTGAGGTGCACATGTTTAACTCGTTAAGTTAACATAACTAAACGTGTTGAGTTTCTATATTGAACACTAAGGCAATGTGATAGGTTAGCGTTATAAACTTAAGTTGTTATTTTTGCACGTGGTAAAATTCTTATTATAAAAACATTTGTTTATTACTGGTTCGTTGAGTTATCATAACACAACGGAGATGGTTCGTTGAGATAGCATAACACCATGGACTTAGTTCGTTGAGTTAACTACAGTACTTGTCACGTGAAATAGCACATGAGGAACTCATTAAGTTAGAAACGTTAAGTTATATATATATTTGTGTTACTCGTTTAGTTAACATTAAAGTAACGACTTCTTATTACACTGATGAAAAATTTTTGGACGAGAAAGTTTATTTTGCAGGAAATTTTTCAGAGATCCAGGACTGATGATTAAAGAAAATTCAAAATATAAACGTGGGTTAGAACGTTTGTGTTTCGATGAATGAAAAAGAAAAGACGTGGAGAAGTGGAAAACTGGTAGTGGTTAAACGTGAATGATATGCATGAAATGAAGATATAGTATAAAAGACATAGAATTCTCGTTGATCAATTTATCCTTGCACACAAAACGAAAAATCTTTTCAAGGATCAAACCATCCCTGCACATAGAAAGAAAAATCTTTTTCAGGGATCAAAAACACCTCTTCGAGAAAAATCTCTCAAGTGGAAGAAAGTTTAGTGAAGTATGAAAAGGTAAGATTTTCGTCACTGAAGATTTGAAGTATCAGAAGAAAGCAAATTCGGTGAAGCATGAAAAGACAAGATATTCATCACTAAAGAATTGATGAAGAAGAAAAAGAAGAAAAAGATCTCAAACAGGGAGAAAAGTTTTAAATTCTGCAAATTAGTTTTCTCTATTTGTAGTTATGAAATTGTTTAGATGATACATGGTATCAAAATATAATTGCATCTACAATTTCTAAGGAGAATTGAATTGTATATTGTAATTGAAACCTTGAATAAAAATGATTTTATGAAAACAATGTCTCGACTTGTTTTTGAGTTTTAAAGTTTCAATTATATTTAAGAAAATATTAAAAATACACAATTCACCCCCCCTCTTGTGTAGCCATACGATCCTACAAAAAATGAACAAGAAACTGAACAAAGCCATATGGAAAGAAATGACTTTGCAGATTCCACTGAATTTAATGAAGCAATTCAAGACAGAGTGGATAATTCTGCCAGCTCACCACCACAGACAGAAGCAAAAGAAAATGTCCAAGAATCTTTAGAGCTTTTTCAGCAAGTTCAAGTTCATCCTATGGAAGAGGAAGTTCAAGAACAAACACCTCTGTAACAACAAAATCACATTCCTGACTCGACTGAATTAGCAGTTCTAAATGTACACTTTTGGAGTTAGGAAGCTTATGATAAATACCAAGAGATTAGGGGTTATGATATCATATATAGTAGACTAGTAAATTGAGACGAAATGCAAGAAATTAAGGAATTATTTGAGTTCCAATGTCTACTACAATTTATTTCTCAGCAGAAAGGGCATGCAATATATGAAAATCTAGTTCCCTACTTTTATGCTAATTTAAGAGAAGAAGAAGGACAATTAATTTAAATAAGGAGGAAGCTGATTGTAAAGTATCAATCTGTGCATTTTATATATGTTAATTCATGCATGTTAAGGATTATAAGTCATCATTATATATGTTCTTATAAAGGATTACATGAAAATCATATTTTTAGACATATGCATAAATTAGGGATTAAATAGTTGATAATGTACAAATTTATCCTTTATCAATTAAACACCTAGTCAATAGCCCTTGTATTAGACATAATTCTTATAATTCTTCAATGTATGACTTTATATACATTGTATGATTGCCAAATCACTTAAATATGATGTTAAACTAAAGAACTTTAAGTAATTCATGTATGTACATGTGAAAAAGTTGTACACCAAAACCTTCCTAATTTGGCAACTTTCCATATATAGCAACTCATGCATGCATGTATACTATATTTGCATCATATGATTTATATTCAATGTATATGTGCATCCAACTTGGTTTTGATTTTTATAGGTCAATAAATCATGAAATCAAGGTGGATTAAAGAGGAAAAAACGTGGGCCATTGGATGCAACTTATTGGAGCCCAAGCAACAAAAGCCTAGAGTATTTAAAGTGTTTGACCACTCAATTCTAGGCTATCTCCTCCTCTTCCAACACATTGCAGCCGGCGGTTCCAGCCATTCCAGCATCTCCATCTGGAAAGTCCCATCTTCCCCTTGATCTTGAACAAGCTCCCTTCAAGAATGGTGAGCTTTGGCGTCTTCCACTCCTCCTAGAAGACACCTTCTCTTCAATTCAGACGGCCATACGTTAGGATCTCCTTGGGCGTTCATCTTGGTGGATTGGGAGGCTCGTGTGACTGATTTGGAGTGGAGCAAAAGGTTCGGATCTTCAGGGTTGAGTCATCGGAAGCACCATTCTTAGATGTGGAAGCCAAAGTTGTGGGTCTTGGAGGCAAGATCTTGAGGACGTGCACCACTCTTCTTCAAGGCAACCTTAGAAGCTTCACTTGGACGTGCTACAGGTGGTGACAGCCCTGTGGAGCATTGATTTCAAGGACTTTGGGGAGTCATTGCTTGAAGAAACGTGGAGGATTAAAAGGTATGATGGAAAGGAGAGATCCTCATACTAGTTTTCATGTTTTACAATTTTATATGTATGAGTATAGTTTGAGTATGTGGAAGGACGAAATTCTATGCATAAATCTTTGTTTCAAATGTTCTATATTAAAGATCACATACTGTTTTGATGTTAATTGATATCAGGATTGAGTTCATATTATATGTTTAGTGTGAATGAATGTGATGATGTGAATTGTGAAGGCAGTTTTCTGTTCTTAGATGGCCAGATTGTTAGTAGTTTTTCTTCGAATTATATCTACTTGTTCGTCATCTATAAATTCCATTTTTTTTGTTTCGTTTTGTAAGTATAATGAATGTAGAACAAGTTTACAAATTTTTAAAATTTTTTAGAATGTTTTTCGAAGCTTTTCGATTTTATTTTGTGAAGGTATCAGCAGTTTTGAGTCTCTATTGAGTGCTAGTTTTTAGCTCGACACCTGTGCTGTGCTTGCATCATGTATTTTTTGGAATTCAGTTATGTAAATTTTCCTTGTTAGTGTAACGGATCTACTTTCAAGGCGCGCTTATTTCGTAGCATTTCATGAAGATTTGACGGAGATTTGATTTTTGAACCAAAGGTGCATTTTTGGAAAGTTTCCATAACCGTCTGCGCCCCTTTCTTAAATAAGATATTGCCAGCATTTTAAGTTGATTTAATCCACGAAATAAGAGCCATTTGAAACATATTCTGAGGATCTTTCCAACCGTTATTTATTCTGGATTTTTAAACGTTCAAGTTGGAAGTTATTGGAGTTAAAAGTCAAGCATAAATTATGTGATTTCCGGATTAATACTCATTGATTTCTTTAATATCTTATCATAACTAATTGGATTTTGGGGTAATCTTATAAATCTTAATTGTGTTACGAAATTTGTATATTAATATTAAATAATTATGAATTAGTTTAATGTAGATATTTAATCGGATAATCATTTTAATAAAATTTTTTAAGACAAACTCCTTGTGGATTCGACCCGTACTTGCACATGCTTATTACAATGGGTACCGTGCGCTTGCGGTTATAAATGTAAAATTTGCGCTTTTGCCGTTTAATTTAACAACACATAAAAGTGTTACACTGATGTATAGATAACACCAGAGCTTCTCCACAACATTCTTGGATTGAAGAATGAAGGAAAAGAAATTTTGGAAAGCACAACTACTATTGAGTGGATAGAGTAGGAAATCAAGGATAGTTTGGCTATTAATCTTGGTGTGCCATTATTAAATAGACTGAAGCATTTAAATGGTAAAGCACACATGATATCTAACATTTTGATTAAAAATGTCTACCAACGGCAAGGCCATGATATTGAACTAAGTCAATTTGTAAAGTGGGCCACTTATGTAGTTGTGAATAGAATTCAAGTAAATTGGTGTCAAGCCTTCCTATCCAAGATGAGATCAGCAAAGAAGAAATTGTTTTATGGAGATTTAATACCTATATTGATGGACTGTATTGATTTCACGAAATGGACATCTAAAAGGATAAGATCAAGAACCATTTCAGTGAAAGAATATAGAAATTATACTACTACTGAAGTATCTGTACCTTCTAGAGGAATGTTTGGAGCTGTAGAAAGGATAGACCAATTAAAGCAACAACTAGAAAAACTCTAGAAGGAAGTAGATGAACTTAGGAGTAAAGACTAAATTGTACTGTTCGTCTACTTGTACTTGTATGTATCTATATGAAAAATATCTGATTGATTGTAATGTAATTTATTCATATTAATGAATATATGTTTTTCAGATATATTTTTCATGCGTGTTTAGAATGATGAAATGGATGAACTATATTGAATGTTATATAATTTGTGGAACATTATGCATGATTGTTTAAAAGATTTACAATTTGCTGAATGATAGGATTAAATGATAGATGCTTGAAAATATCTGCATGCTGCAAGGTAAAATGTAAATTCTGCATAACATGAAATGAACTGCAAGTTAAATATTTATATATTCAGATTTAAATGAGTTTTGATTAAAATACTACATTAATGACCTGTATTTAACTTTATTTAAGTTAGTAGAGTGCAGGAGAGAAAAAAAAAAATAGAGGTATTTACAAGGAGTAAACTTAGAGGTTGCTAAGTGTTAACCCAACGAAGTAAGTTCGTTGAGTTAAACTTAACTCCACGAGGTCAGTAATATAATATAAGGTCACTCCGTTGAGTTATCTGTAACTCAACGAAGTTAGTCCGTGGAGTTAGCAACAGTAACTGAAGTTGTTCTGTTGAATTATCTGTAACTCAACGAGGTTAGTTTGTGGATTAAGCAGAACGGTTATTCTTTTAACCACGAACGAAACTTCGTTGGCTTAGTGGTTACTAAAATTTGAAATTAGTAGTGGTATACGTACCCATAAAAACAGGAACCACGCCGCACGTTACAAGACACATTCTTGCAACGAGATTTATTTGCTTTATGGATGTGCATTATATATATAGAACAGAATGTTATTTACGAGTTACCAGCACTTTTGAAAGAAAGGAGAATGTGTTGGGGAACTGGAAGGAGAAGCAGCTAATTCAACTTCATCCGTCAACAACTATTTACTGAATAGAAAGCTTCAGACTGGTATGTAATTAATCTTCTGCTATTTTATTTATGAGCACATGGACTTGTTCTCCTAGCACTAAATGATTAGTAAGAACACCTACATAGGAGTATTCAACACAAAGGCGTACTGAAACATTTTTTGAATTGGACTTTAACGAAATCCTTAGGGGTGTAGCTAACATTTCTTTAAAAGAGAACGTAGATATGGTTGTTGTAGTAAAAAAACCACTAGGAGAAATTTTGTACCCTGAATTAGTTGATGAACCTTCATGTATTCGATTGCCAAACTTTGAGGGAGATAGGTTTGAACTGAAATCTAATTATATTAGTCAATTGTTACATTTTCATGGATTAGAAATAGAGGATGCCTATTATTTCCTTAGAGAATTTAATGAAGTTTGTCAAATGATGAAAATGACTAACATGAGTATAGATGCTATTAAAGTTAGATATATCCCTTTTGCTTTAAAAGACACAGCTAAGAGATGGTTATATACTTTGTCACCTGATTTAATTTCTACATGGACTGAATTTTGCTCTGTTTTTCTAGAAAAATATTATCCAACACATCAAATGATTAAAAAGAAAAAAGAAATATTAATGTGTAGCCAAAAATAGGGTGAATCATTCTAGAAATATTTTGAAAGATTTAAAGATTTAGTGACTCAATGTCTACATCATGCAATGACTAAAGCACAATTAATAGGTATAATTTATGAAGGCATAGATGTTTCAACGAAATCTTTATTATAATCTACTTGTCAAAATGGATTTCTAAAACTATGTAGTGAAGAAGCATGGGCATATTTAGAAAACTTTGCAAAAAGAACTACACAGTGGGAAAACTTAGCTGAAGCTATTGCAGATAAAAGAATATTGCCAAGAGGAATGCATGAAATAGATTCAAACACTATGCTTGAAGTGAAATTAATTGAATTAACAAAGAAAATAGAAGAGTTATCATTAAATCAAAAGCTTGCAGAAAAGAATGCAAACATTAATGATCTAGATATTATTTATGCTAGAAACTAGAAAGATAACTTTGGAAATTCTTATAACCCTAATTGGAGAAGTCACCCAAATTTATCTTGGAGAAACAACAATTTTCAGGGAAGAGAAAATATAAATGATAAAAATATAAGTTATGAAGCATTAATTGAACAAGGATCTAGAATAGAGAAATTAGAAAAGATAATCCAACAATTAAACAATCGTTTGGATCTTGTATTTGGAAATGCTGCAATTCAAAATCAAAATAGAAATATACCACTTAGACAGAAGGAATCAATGGAAGTTAGACCTACTAGAGGATTGCCAATACAAGCAATACCTAACCTTGTCAATAGAACTGTTAATGAAATTAATACCTCTTCTAGAAGGGTAGCTGAATGAAGTAGTATAACTAAAGTAAATATATATATATATAAGTTTATTTGTAGTTAATAGTATCGTAGAGTTAGTCCTTAACTCAACGAACTTAGTCTGTTGAGTTATGACCTAACTCCACGAGGGTGTGCAATAGTTATGTTAATTTTTGTCTCTGCTAAATTTGTGTTTATGTTATACAAAATCAACAAATGGAATTGATGCAATTACCGCTGGATGCACTAAGGGAAGTTCTAAGTAACTTGTCAGCTAGAGATCTATGCAAGCTATGTTGTGTATCAAAGGAAATTAAAGACTGTGTCAGAGAAAAGTATTTTCATGGACTACAAGCTGTAAAAATGACTAAGATTAGAGATGGATTTTTATGGAAGTCATTTAATCATAGTTCAATTAGCTATGAATATCTGAATATGGAAGAAACTACTAGAATTCCACCCAATACATTAGAAGGAATAGATCATATTATGGGGATGGATGAAGAATTAATTATATATAGAACCAAACCAAGGAATGCAATTCTATTACCCGATATTTTGATCAAAAATCCAATCACAAGAAAAGAATGGAATATAGGAAGACTAGAGAGATATGAAGTACCAACTGAAAATTGTGGGTCAGCTTTAATATTTTCTAATAAAAATTTGACCATTCCTAAAAAATTATATTATTGGAGACCTACAAGAAATTGGGATGAAGATTTATACTTAAGTGTGTATAATTTTCTGAATAGATCTTGGATTGAAAACACTATGATATATCTATGACATAAATCATTAATTAACAGCATGCATGTCATACTTGATGGATATATATATCTAGTTAGAGATATATCAGTTGCATTTAGATCTGATTTATACATAGTAAGCATAGATAGTTATGATGATGAATATATAGAAATTTGGCCTATACCGAGAGAAATAGCTAAACCACCATCTGCAGAATTTGATAAAATTCAAATATGGATGTGGTATAATGAATATGATGATCCTACTTTATGTCTCATAAGATGGTGGGATGAGTTGATGAGATTTCAAATATGGATTATGAAAGACATAAATGAATGGAAGTGGGAAGAGGAATATATTGAAATAGATGTAGAAATAAAAACTGCTACATTATCCTAGAACCGAAAAGGATCCCTTTCTGCATTTCATTTCATTAATGATAATACACTTGTATTTAGCATTGATAACATACTACAAGTTTACAAATTAAGAAGGAACACGAACTGCATTAAAATAGAATTAATAGTACGAAGAATTATGCCTAAAAAGTTTGCTTGGACTGACACGTTTATTCCATTTGTTACTACTTTTCAATCATGTTCTTAAATTGTGATTTTGTGCTTTTAATGTTGTGTTTTCTGCATTTATCTTTAGAAGAAAAAAAAAAAATTTAGTTTTAGTTTTATTTTATAAGAAGAAAAAAAAAACAAAATATCAATCCAGTTTGTTGGTATTTGTGCTGGGAAACCAACTAGCTTGCTTGTGAGCCACCAAAGGCATAGGAGCCTAGGTTCCACACAAGACATTGATTTATCAATATCTGTTAAATGTTATTTTGTTATATATTCTGTTTTTATCTGTGAATGAAAAGTTTTTCAGAATCAAAAATCGGAATATGTAGAAGAATATACAAAGAAAACAAGGTATGTAACTGATTACTTATCCTAAATTTAGATTTAAACTCATTCATTGAGTTAGGTGCTAAGTCAACGAAATAATATTCATGCCTGCTACAATTACTATATTTATTGTCAAATCTTTTACATTGAGGACAATGCAAAATGTAGGTATGGGGGGGAGGTAATTGAAGTAACAGCCATGTAAGTTTGTTAATTAAAGGAATTAGAATGGTACTGCAAAGTTTTGTAGAAATTGAAAATTTTTATGAACTTGCTGTAACTATCCAATAATTGAGACTATAAAATTTTTACAAACTGTAACTGCTTGAATGTTATATTTAGAAGGCTATATAAGATGCTATAGAATTTACTATTTATGGATATCTAGATATAGTATTTTATGTTTTTTCTGAATTTCATGAGTTTAACAGTTTTACGATTTTAAAATGAAATCATAATGCTTAATTGAAACTTAGTAAATTATTTGAAGTCCTGAAAGAGCTGAGATGTTGAATTCTATATTAAATGAAACACATATGATCAAAGATACATTTAATTTGATTGATTAAACTTGTAGAATGATTTATGTGTAGATCTTATTAAACTATAGAAAAAGTATGAGCTTATTGATATGGATTCATATTTCAGTAAATGATAGAGGCAAGACTATATGATATTGGTGTTTTATTGCATTTGTATTAATGAAATACGTACATATACAATATGTGAAAAAGAAAGAAAAAAAAAGAGAAAAAAAAGGAAAAAAAAAAGAAAAAAGAAAAAAAAAACTTTGAGAGTTTATTGACTTGTTTGATCACAAGCCTTTTGTACTTGAGCAGATAGGTATGTAAGGATTGTTGACCTGAAAAAGGACTCTTAAAATTTGGCAACCTAAGATCCTGATCAGATCTGGGATTGTTGACTGAAAGCTCATTACATGGGTACATTAGAAAGCTCTTGTATGATTTAAGCTTGTCAAATTAACTTTTAAAGTACAAAAATACATATACTGTTTTGAAAAGATACAAGTGTTTTGTGAAATATAGATATCTTTTGAATTGAGTATATTTTCTATTATCTAAAATTGCTGAAATATGAATCTAGAATTGACTTTTGAAGTTGTTTAATGGAGATACAATTCTTTATTCTACTTGTCTTAATCATATTGAATTAGATTGTATTTTGATTCGTATGTTGTTGAAATTTATTCTAGAAATCTTATTGGAAAATTCAAGATGACAAATGATGAAAAGAAGAACAAATGATAATATAATTAACACCTATGTGATGCTGATATATTTTGTATGTAATTTGCATATATTCTAAGTATATTTGTAGGTTGACGAGGAGAAAACAATGTTAAAATAGATTACTAAAACATACAGAATATCTATGTGATAATATAAGTTCTTATGCTGAACAGACGAACAAAAAGGAAGAATTAATTCTAGCACTTTAGAAAGACCAATTAATTAGATCTTAGTTTACTAAGGGACTAACAAAATTTAGGTATGGGGGGAGTGTTTAGAATGAAAAAGTGCATAATATTAACGGTTAAATGATGGTTAATTGCATAATATTTAGCTTATCATATGAGAATTAAGCCATTTTGTTATAATTGCACTGTTATATGCTTTAATGAAAGAATCTACTTAATTTCAGGGAATTAATGTTAATTTAGTACATTTCTGAACTATTGGTAAATTGCAGGCTGTGAAATTCTTAAGTATCCAAATTTTCTATTATTTCAGACAGTTATGTTTAACGTATCGAATAGTTATGTTTAATGTACCGAAGAGTTATGTTTAATGTACTAGACAGTTATGTTTTAAAAGAATATTTTATTATTTCCTGAAGTACACGTGTCAAAACCATAATGCATGACTTAAGTGGATTTTTAGTGAGTTATCTGTAACTATCCGAAATACATCTAGGCATCGGATAGTTAGATTTGTAACTCTCTGAAATATTTCTTTATTATAAAACTGTTGATGAAACGTGTCGTGTTCTAGAAGATTGACTTAAGTTATCTTTCGGTGAGTTATCTGTAACTATCCAAAATGCACCTAAGCATCGGATAGTTAAGTCTATAACTATCTAAAATGCATCTGAGCATCGAATAGTTAAGTTTGTAAGTATCTGAAATGCATTTGAGCATCAAATAGTTAAATTTATGCACGTGTTTTATAGTTAAATCAACGAAGCAAGTCCGTTGAGTTATTTGTAACTCCACGGACCATTTATTTTCTAATATGCCACTGTAGTGGTTGTAGGAAGAGGATAGTTGGAAGAAAAATCTACGATCGCACGTATCACGTAGGAATTCACTCGTCGAAGAGAGAAGAAATCATCGTCATTGATATGAATGAAGGAAATCTAACCGATAATTCAAGCAGAAGCAGTTACCACTAAAGAAATATAAAAGAAAAGAAGTAGTGGGTGTGTGTGGCTAGTGTGAGCAGAGGAAGATCATCAAGCTTTCTGCAAGCAGCGTCGGTAATTATCTGAAGTTCCACACCAACCATCACCACCACCACCATAATCACCAACCATTGGAGGTCTGTGATGATACTTTCCTGATGTCGGGTCGATTCCAAGCCAAACACGGTGCCTAACAACCATTGTGAGGAGTGATCGCGTCACGGGAAGGAAAGCCATTTTCACCAAGCACTAACTCATATCTCAGGAGATCATAAAGCTTCTAGCCTTGGCTTCGGGTTGATGCCAGTATGCTAAAGAGGAGATTATCTTGCAATTTTGGACTCGCAATTCTATAGGGAGAAGAGACAAAATTGTAAGTGCTTAAATTTTTAATGGTGTAATCACGTTGCATGTAGTGACAGAAGTATTTACTGTCGACTGAGATTGCTTTTACCTTACACCTTTCGCCCATTTTCATGCTTATATCAAAACAAAAATACCAAAAACAACTTATTTGTGTTTGTATTTCGTATTTGAGTGTTGTATTATTTGTTTTGTATCATGATTAATGTTATCTTTGTTAGTGTTGTGAATGTTTTATATTTGTTTTAGTTTTACAGTTTACTTAAATTGGTTTGTTCAAAAGACTTAAAGATTTTAATGGTTATTGTTTGAATTATCTAAATGTTAGTATTGCCTAATGATAAATCCAATGTTTACTAACATTAAAGAGCTTAATTGATGTTATTTACAATCTGTGGAACCGCCCAATGGTTGGCCGAATTCCTTTGTAAATAGCAGTATTAAATTGGAAAGACAAGCTCGTGGAGTTAACTTAAGTCCACGAGATTAGTCCATTGAGTTAGCCATAACTCAACGAACTTAGTTCGTTGAGTTAACTATAACTCAACAGAGAGCTTATTGAATATATAAATTTGATTATTAAAAACAAAATAGTTCACAATTCTTCACCAATTCTTTGTGGTATCGACCTGTACTTGCACACAAATACAATAGACACTATGCACTTGCAGTTAAAATACAAATTGGAATTAATATCTAATTTGTGTGAAAGGTTGTTTGTTTACTTCTAAAAAGAAAATCACTGATATAAGCATAAAGATAAATTAACTAAGTAAAAACAGAAGTTAACAAATACAAGTTTTTCTGGCACGTTGCCGGGGAACCAAACAAGTTTTTTAGTGTCGTTGCTGGGAATCCAAACACCAGGTCAAGGAATCTAAGATTAATATGTTAGTACATAAATATGAGCTTTTTAAAATGCACGAAAATGAATGTATCTCTGATATGTTTTCCCATTTTCTTGACATTGTAAATTCATTAAAATCTTTAGGCAAGAAATTCGAGGAAAAAGACTTGGTAAGAAAGATCCTTAGATCTTTAACTAAAAGTTGGGCCCAAAAGACAACATTTATTGAAGAGTCTAAAGATTTAAATACATATACTCTCGATGATCTCATAGGAAATCTGACAGCCTATGAAGTACAACATTTAGATCCAAAAGGAAAGAATCCTAGAAAGGATCTGGCTTTTGAGGCTGATAAAGTCTTAGAAGTCACTAGTGATTTTGACAATGATTTACTGTTGTTGACTAGAAAATTTAGAAATTTGTTGAAGAAACATAGGAACTTCAGGTCATCAAAGGCATCTAGAGATATGGAGAAGAAGTCATTCATGAAAGACAAAATCATATGCTACAAGTGCAACAGATTGGGTCACTTTCAAATTGATTGTCCGCTCAACAAAGATAAGAAGAATTCGAGGAGGAATTTTAGGAGTAAGAAATTTAGAAAGAGAAGGGCACTTAAAGTGGCATGGGATGACTCTTCAGCTTTACAAAGTGAAGAAACAAAGGATTCAACATCAGACAATGAATCCTCATCAACATCAGATTTAGAAGAAAATCTAGCAAATGTATGCTTCATGGCAAAATCCAATGAGGTATCCTTTGATCAAAATGCTAACTTTGATAATTTTGATGGATTACTTGTTGAATACAATAGACTGGCTAGAAAATATAAGAAAGTCAAAATAGAAAGAAAGAACACTAGGAAAATGCTAGATGAATCTGAAAATAAGATTGATTTTCTGAACTCTACGTTGAATAAATTTAAAGAAGAAAATCAAAGGCATGCATAGGAAATTTTAAAGTTTATTGCTATAGAAAGAAAATTGCATGCTAATTATGAAAATTTAATTGCTGATTATGTTGAGTATTTTTGTTTTGATGATGTGTGCTGAATGAAAATAATCATATTTACTCAATTACTATTGCTTGTGAAAAGAAATTAAAATCATCAATTAATACAGAAAAAGCTTACTGATATAAATACTTGTCTGTATTGGATCTGAAGTTAATAACTAGTCATTTCATTGCATTAATTTCTCATTTAGATAAACACTAAGTTAACGTGTGTTTTTTATTGAAAAACATGATATGTTTTAATGTTATATCTTCTGTATCATGAACAGTGCACATTTAGACAACTCATTAAGTTAGAGGCTTAAAGGTTAAAATAGGTCACGTGATAACTCGTTAAGTTAGTGAGTAAAAGAAGAGACGAACTCATTAAGTTAGTGTTATACACATGGTGAAATTATAAGTTACGAATGTTGTATTGTATCACGTGAGGTGCACATGTTTAACTCGTTAAGTTAACATAACTAAACGCGTTGAGTTGCTATATTGAACACTAAGGCAACGCGTTAGGTTAGCATTATAAACTTAAGTTGTTATTTTTGCACGTGGAAAAATTCTTATTATAAAAACATTTGTTTATTACTGAATCGGTGAGTTAGAGTTTTTTTCGGAGACTTACAGTCGTAACTATCCGAAAGGTAACTTAAGTCATGTTTTCAGGTCTTGACACATGTCTCACTAGTTTTATAATATAAAGAGTTTTTTGGTGACTTACATCTATAACTATCTGAAACTTAAACTGTTTTCGGTGAGTTATCGTTTAACCTTCCGAAAGAAAGGTTAAGCTGGTTCGTTGAGTTAGTATAACACCACGGACTTAGTTCGTTGAGTTAGCTACAGTACTTGTCACGTGAAATGGCACATGGTGAACTCGTTAAGTTAGAAACGTTAAGTTATATATATATACTTGTGTTACTCGTTTAGTTAACATTAAAGTAAGGACTTCTTATTACACTAATGAAAAATTTTTGGACGAGAAAGTTTATTTTGTAGGAAATTTTTCAGAGATCCAAGACTGATGATTAAAGAAAATTCGAAATATAAACGTGGGTTAGAACGTGTGTGTTTCGATGAAAGAAAAAGAAAAGACGTGGAGAAGTGGAAAACTGGTAGTGGTTAAACGTGAAGGATATGCATGAAATGAAGATACAGTATAAAAGGCCTAGAATTCTCGTTGATCAATTTATCCTTGCACACAAAACAAAAAATCTTTTCAAGGATCAAACCATCCCTGCACCCCAAAAGAAAAATCTTTTCAGGGATCAAAAACACCTCTTTGGGAAAAATCTCTCAAGTGGAAGAAAATTTAGTGAAGCATAAAAAGGTAAGATTTTCGTCACTGTAGATTTGAAGTATCAGAAGAAAGCAAATTCGGTGAAGCATAAAAAAATAAGATATTCGTCACTGAAGAAGAAAGAAGAAGAAAGAACTCAAACAGGGAGAAATGTTTTAAATTCTGCAAATTAGTTTTCTTTGTTTGTAGTTATGAAATTGTATAGATGAAACATGGTATCGAAATATAATTGCATCTACAATTTCTAAGGAGAATTGAATTGTATATTGTAATTGAAACCTTGAATAAAAATGATTTTATGAAAACAATGTCTCGACTTGTTTTTGAGTTTTAAAGTTTCAATTATATTTCAGAAAATATTAAAATACACAATTCACTCCCCTCTTGTGTAGCCATATGATCCTACAGATAAGAAGAAAATGATCTGTGAAATTGAAAAACTGGAACTGACTATTACTGATTTAAATTCAAAAATTGATATGTTAAAGATTAAGGTTTGTGATCAAAAGGCTATATTAAGTAAATGGAATTATAGTCAAACTATAACAAATGAACTTAGTAGTAAAATATCAAATGTAGAAAAACATGGTATTGGTTTACATGATGCATCTTCTAAAAATTATATATTATATGATGGTACTGCTAAAAATAATGTCTTTATTTCTAATACTAAGAATAGTAAAAGAAAAACTATTCCATGTGTGATTAAAAAGGGAGATAAATATGTGCAAATTGATAAAATGCAGCATATAAATAATAGCACACAATGCAACAATTTCAAAAGAAATTTTCAGAAAAGTCAAGCTAAGTCATTTGAGAATCTTAATATTCTTGATTAATTTTCTTCATATTTAAAGAATATCGGATATTGGAATCAGCAATCAAAAAAATGTCAGAAATGAAAATTTCAACTCTAGTTTACATAGAGATAAATGTTCTAATAATTATAACATTAAGAGAAATAAACGCAAGAATAATTATCAGAAAATACATAAGTTGAAGTTTAAAATTATTGATAATTTTGATATGACTCTCTCTTAAATTCTTGGACTCACTCAGAAATGGGTTTCAAGAGATAAAATCTCTTTTTAATTGTTTTGTAGGTACACAAATCAAAATGGATAATGGATAGTGGAGCATCCACCCACATGACTAGAGATATACGATTACTTATAGAAGTAATAAAGACCAAGAACGGACAAGTTACCTTTGGAAATAAAAACAAAACAAAATATCTATTTTCGAATTACAGTTTTCTAGTAGTTAAGAAATTATGAAATTCTGATTTTTATTGAAGTCAATTTATTTAAGAAAAATTCAGAAAAGATTACTTAAAGAAAGTTAAATTGATTCAATGTGAGTGCCAACTATATTTTTGTTACTTATGTATATGCTATTATAGAGATTTTAACAGGAAAATACATAGAAAGTATGTAATTTTTATTAAAGGAAAGTTATTAACATTTTGTTAGAAAAATTAAGTCTTGTGGTTGCCTCTAATTTAATTTGCTTTTTTATTTATTTCTTTTTTGTTTGCAATTACTTGAGTAATTAAGTCCGTTGGGGGATCTTAAACCCTAGTCACTTAAACCAACTAGTTTGGGATGTGCTGACTGAAAACTCATTTTGCAAGTAATTCAGATTATATTAAAAAAAAAAAAGGGGGAAATGTACTCAAGCTTAATTTATTTTCTAGATGTCATAACAATCCTACAATAATCTATGCATATAATCTTTGTTATTTTTCTTTGTTATTATCTACTCTTTACACATAATGTATAGTATTTATTTTCTTAAGTTTGTGTACTCATTATTGAATTCTTTTAAGTTCCTAAAGGTATATCTCTATGAATTATCTTTTGTAAATTGAATAGGATAAAAGCTAGAAAGTCTAAATTGTTAAATCTACTACTTCTTTCAGTATTTAATTAAAAAAAGAAGAAGAGAGACTCAAATCTATTTAAGGCTTCGTACCCAACTTATGTAAGCTATTTGACCTTTTAAAGCCAAATCTACTTAGGGCTTGGCAACCCAGTTTAAAGTACGCCATAGATTCTTTAGACTACATTTATGTAGGGGGAGCAATTTCTAATATAATAATTCAACAAATATGAATTATTATATGTTTTAATGAAAGAATCTGCATAATTTCAAGAAATTAACATTAATTCAATACATTTTTAAACTGTTGGTGAAATACAATTTTTTTTCTTAAGTATCCAAATTTTCTATGATATACTGCACAGTTATGTATTAAATGATCAACAGAATATTTTATTATTTCCTGAAGTATACGTGTTGAAACCGAAATGCATATCTTAAGTGAATGTTTGGTAAGTTATCTGGTAACTATCCGAAATGCATCTAAGCATCGAATAGTTAGGTTTATAAGTATCCAAAAATATCTGAACTCCTTAAGTTAGAATTACGCACGTGTTGAATTTCATTGCTTTATTATGTCTTAGTTGAAACTTGAACAGTTATGTTTAACTCTTCGACTTTCACACTTATCCATATGAGAAACTTGAATAGTTAACTTAATATTCTTATAATTTTCTAAAAGACTTACTCTAACAATAACTATTCTCGTTTGTCATATAGTTATGTGCTTTACTACTCACAAAACTTGAATAGTTATCATAAAGTCTTCGAGTTTTCTCACTTTTCACTTAGCCCGAAGTTATTTTCTTTACACGAACAGTTATGCTAAGTATTCTGCTTTTGCCAGTTGTAAAACTCATACAGTTATTGTAAGCATTTAAGTTATTTATTAGTAATGGATCTTATATTTATGATTTCAATGATTGAATCCGTTTATCTGTTTATAAACTCGAAGAGTTATAAATGTTTTACTAACATCATTTCGTGTTTCTACCTTTGTAAAACCCTAGTTTCATAATCTTTACTTCCACTAAGTTCTACAGTGCACAACAAAGATTAGTCGACAATGTCAAGACGTGGAAGAGGATGTGGTAGAATGACCAAAGTGCAAAAAAGAGAGTTGGAACTTCAGAAAATAGAAAGTGAAATCAACGACATCTACTCAAGGTATACTTTTACAAATGAAGTACTACATGAAATTAGAAAAGCTATTCAAGACGAGAAAAATTTCTGTTGGAAGTTTATTCGCAATTATGATGAAACAAAGTTTAGACTAAAATAAATTGAACTTTCTACATTACAACTATGGAAACGAACTTTACAACCTAACCCTACAGTTGTTACAAGTTCTAGACATGTACTAGAAAAATCAGTATAGTCTATCACTTACTATGGAAAGAAATGGGGACCAATGATAGAAAATGCAAATAGGGAATTAGAATCTTTGTATTCCCAACATTATTTTCCCTTGGTTGTTTTAGATGACATTCAACAGTATATAGATGAATAGAAAACTGCCATTTGAGAAATGGGCCTTCGAATTGAAGGACAAAAGTTTATCAACTAAAAATGACAAAGGTTGAGAGCTTAAAACTCTATATTCTATTATTACAACCTAGACATCATGGTGAAGGACCATCAAGACCATAGGTGCCTTTAATAGGAGAAATTAAGAAAATTTTAGAACCTCCTGAACAACCAGAACCACTACAGACATATGGTCAGAAAAAGAAAAAGACATTAGAATATTTTGGACTAACTGCAAGTGTACAAGGAATATTGCAACAAAAAGAGAAGAATCATTGAAAAATGGAAAACTATGTTTCATTGCAGAAGCTGGACAGACTTTTGTGTTAGGAATTCTAGTAGATGTGACAAATATCGAATTACAAGCATACACTCTAAGGTATTGTGTCACATTAGTGCATAATGTATCTTTTAATACAATGGACAGTTTTTCACATCATGCTGCAAGCACACATTCTTTTCCTACAGAAAGAGAACATGTAGGAAATTTTGATAATACATATATAGATGATATCAATTTTGATGATATTTTTGATGATATAGACACTGAGTCTATGAATGTTGAAGATATTTCATCTGAAGAGGAATGTACAAATATTCTTCCTCTAACTGTATCTCGGATAGAAAATTTTGATTTTTGGTATAGTTGCTTATACTATAGTTTATACATATGGTTATGTTTGTTATAGTATATAATATACTTGTTGATAAATGTATATAATCAACAACATACACAATTACAAATTGAATATCACACTACTAATGTCTCAAGTATAGAAATTTCAGAAATATAGAATGAATCTATTATAGAACATTCTTTCCTACAGAGACAGTTGTTGTATAGATCAATTTTAGACATAAATGTTGCTGATAGATAGATTAATACAGAGACTGTTGCTGTTGATATGTTTCAAGAAGATCAAATAGAAGAATTTCAGTAGATTATTGATATGACAATAACAGATATTTCAGACATTTATACTAGCTTTGAGAGAAATTCCACTAGTTCTGAAAACTATGAAAATATAGATACTGCTGATAATATTGAAACCAATCCCAGATCAGAACATCATAACAGGAAAATACCTAATCCTGAACAGAGTTTAGACGAAAATACATTATTATGGTTCAGAAATAGTTCCTGTTATAAAAGATTTCAAACATATAAAACTTTTACAGTTTTATATTCAAGACCAGTTAAGTTTGAAGGAATGGCACATATACGAGAAATGTTTGAATATATAGTGCACAACCTGTTTTCTTTCCTCTAACTGTTGACTATACTTCCACAACAGCCATGCCATTTTGTTATACCAGAACTTATAAG
This sequence comes from Cymodocea nodosa, assembly GCA_036874045.1. Taxonomy (NCBI): domain Eukaryota; kingdom Viridiplantae; phylum Streptophyta; class Magnoliopsida; order Alismatales; family Cymodoceaceae; genus Cymodocea; species Cymodocea nodosa. The sequence goes on from CM072335.1 coordinate 11,044,392, forward strand.
TTGTTTTTACTCAAACTTAACAGTGCAAGAAGGTATTCCTGTTTCCAATATACAAGAAGATGACATATATTTAACTCTAATTTACTTTATCAAGCATTTGGTCTGAAAAATGGAGTTATATTATCCAAAAGAAAACAGGCTTATTAGTTGGGATGGGACATTAAAAGTTTAGCCAAAGATCCAACTACCAACAAACCAATGAGATTATTAAATGATTTAAATGGCCAAGCACATTTTATTACAAAAATACTGCATACTTCATTGTTTCTGTTAGTCAAATTGGATCAGGCTACCATTATGCCAAAAGCTCGAGCTGATAGCAAAGGCATTACCAATCCTTTTAAGTAAGCCTAGAAACTCTCACAAGTCCGAGTTCGTGGGAGGAATCATTAGGATTAACCCCCTTCTCCCATAGGTCCCTAAGGCCTTCTCCCTTCACCCTCCAAGTCCTTCAGGTCCCTCAGCCCGTCACCCCTCGAGTCCCTCAGCGAGTTCCTCAACAATCCCCCCCCCCCCCGAAAAATGCATCCCATACTACATTCTCAGGGATTCGAACCCGCAGTTTCAGAGGTTTGGTCATGGTGCAGAAGTTGGCAGATGTTGTCTTTATACTACATATGCATTAATTAACCATATACAGGTGATACAATTTGTAGAGTAAATTATTTTATAGTGATACGATTTTGAGAATTGTGGCAAGTCAAACAGATATTACACCTTGGCCACAGAAAAGATTAAAGTTAAGATCTTTCTTTGCAAAGGAACTCCAAAAATACCAGGAAGCAGATACACCTGTAATTCAACAACAACAACAGGATTAGCAAACATAATCACAATAGCAACAGCAACAACCAACACAATTTTCAGAACAACAGCAATATACAGATATAAATACAAGTATACATACAGATATAAATACAGGTATACATACAGATACAAGCACAGGTATAAATACAGACATCCATTCTGCATTTTTACAGCAACCATCACAAGTTTCAGAAAATGATTTAGATCAAGTAGTAATTGATCAGATAAACAAAGTAAGTACAGAAATTACAAAGCAAATTTCAGATACTCTAATCAGTATTTTTCGAAGACAAAGAGGCTTGTGATTATACAAATTATGTATTACACGATTTATGTATTGTAATTTGTTACCAAATATATTATGTAAACTATTTACTGCACTTAATGCTCACATGATTGTTTTTCATAGTTTATATTTAAATAGTTTATGTTTAATCCACGAAAGTTATGCAAGTTTAAAAATATCTTTTTGATTCATGTATACTTAGCAAAGTTTTTTCTTCCTTACATTTACATGGCTTAAATACTAAAGAAGACGAAGATAGACTATTCTCTTTTCTATAATGCTAAAAAGGGGGAGAAGATAGATTATTTGACTTATTAGGTTTTGACATCATCAAAAAGGAGGAGATTGTTAGGAATTTTGTTTTGATGATATATGCTTTTTTTAAAGTTTTTAAATAAGTCTAAATAATATTCTCTAAGTATATTTCTCTAAGTATAATAGTTAACAGATTATCGAAAAGTTTCATTTTTATGTCAGATAAGTTAAAGTTTTCCGAAGAGTTAGATTTTCGATAATTAAACTTTCAGATAGTTAACATTTCATTTTTGTCGAATAGTTTATGTTAAAAACTCGTATAGTTAAGTTATCTACACGTGTGTTTTTAATATTTTAAGTTGTCACATGTTTTTCAATATGCGTTCGGTAATGAAAATCAAATAGTTAGATAACTATTCAAGTTTTTATACGCATGGATAGATAAGTGTTCAAGATTTATAAAATGACTAATGAATAGATAAGTTTGCTATGTTTAGTCACGTGTTTTGCAAGTGCAAAAACTTGAAGAGTTAGAGATAAGTGTTCAAGTTTTTATAAGACTTAAAGAATAAGTGTTCGACTAAATCGAAGACTTAGAAGATATTCTACAAGAATCCAAGAATATAAAGTTTCGGTGAATCTACGAGTGGAGATCGTGAAAATTCAAAATTATAGTAGAGAAAGTGGAAACTCAAAAAGATAGTAATTTGGATTAATGAAAAAATTAGTATGTGGATTATGGATTAAGTGGATGAACATGTTTAATGTGAAAGACAACAGAGTTCGACTACTAATAGAGAGTACGAGCTACATTACAACAAAGGATCCCAATCTTAAAAACCAAGTCTGAATATTCAATCTGGATCCCTAACTGAAAAGTTAAGTTTGAATATTCATATTCTGAAAAGTTCTCCAACATCAGAAGAAGTTTGAAATTCCAAGCAATTTCAGAAAAAGAGCTACAAACATAAGAAGTCTGGAAATTCGACAACTAGAGAAGAAGAGATATAAAAGCTGAGCAAAGAGAAGGAAAGAAGTTGTGTGCATAAAGATCAGGTTTTATACAATTCGAAATTAGTTTTGAATAAGAGCTTTATTTTTCTATTCGAATTGTATATCGAACATTACTGTATCAAAACCGTCAAGAAGGGAATTGAGCTAAAAAGATATTGTAATTTTTGTCTTTACATAAAGAATAGAATTTCATTTACGAGTGTTTTGTGCTCTTGTTTTATCTGCTAGTATTTTAATTACTAAAGACACAATTCACCCCCCTCTTGTGATATAGATGATCCTACATTGTTGATGCTGTTCCACTTTAATTTTATATTAGGCTTTCAACTTTTCTGCTACCCTCTTTTTGCACCCTGCATCAAACACTAAATGTGCTATAGCTACTGCCAACTCTTCTAGTTCTCTTTGGTCTTTTCCAATTTGAACCAATTCTTGAAATTCTTTTATTTCTTCCTTAGTAGAAGGCCCTAAAATTATTGCTCGTTTTAACAGCCTTGGTGGTGGAACTAAAGGTCCAGGTTGTTGTTCCTCAAGAACAGGTCTTTCAATAGTCGACTCCTCCTGTTGTTCAATTGCTTGTTTTTCATTTTCTTTCCTTTGTTGCTCCCAGATTGCCCACTAGGCCTATCTACCTATGCGTCTTTTGAACTAGAGGCGGGACTTACGTTGGATTAGTTCTAGGGCAACTTCGTTATTTGGTCTGATTTTTCTCTCTCTACTTATAGCAACTTCCGTTGCTATTCTGATTCTCATCTCCATAATCTGAGGTATTTGTATTCCCAAATCTACTAACACTTTCCTCTAGTTGAAAAGTTCAGATTCTACCTTTTATAGCTCTTTTTCCCTCGTCGTATTCTTGATTTTCTACCTTGTGTGCCATTCCTCTATATCTTTAAGAAATGCTGACATGTCAATTGCATTTTCCCAGAACTCGGGTGTCATCTTCCTCATCATGGAGTTACACAATGGAACAGAATCTCTCTAATCTCTACTATTCTAAGTTCTAAATGTTTCTGCAGATAATGCCCCCAAACCCTAAGTTTAGTATTAATAAGCCTTAAGTTTAGGTAGGTAATCGGGTCATTTCCCACGCAAACTCTCTCTCTCTCATTCGTGGAGTTAAAGTTAACTCAACAGGGTAATTTTGTTAACTTATCCTAGACTCAACGGAGTAAGTTCGTTGAGTTTTATAAAATGACTAACAAACAGATAAGTTTGCTATGTTTAGTCACTTGCTTTGTAGGTGCAAAAACTCGAAGAGTTACAGATAAGTGTTCGAGTTTTTATAGGACTTAAAGGATAAGTGTTTGACTAAATCGAAGACTTAGAAGATATTCTACAAGACTCCAAGAAGATAAAGTTTTGGTGAATCTATGAGTGGAGATCGTGGAAATTCAAAATTATAGTGGAAAAAGTTGAAACTCAAAAAGATAGTAATTTGGATTAAAGAAAAAATTAGTACGTGGATTATGGATTATGGGTTATGGATTAAGTGGATGAACATGCTGAACATGAAGATATAGTTCAACTACTAATAGAGAGTACGAGCTACATTACAAATAAGGATCCCAATCTCAAAAACCAAGTCTGAATATTTAATATGGATCCTTAATTGAAAAGTTAAGTTTGAATATTCATATTTTGAAAAGTTCTCCAACATCAGAAGAAGTTTGAAATTTCAAGCAATTTCAGAAAAGGAGCAGCAAACATAAGAAGTCTGGAAATTCGACAACTAGAGAAGAAGAAATACAGAAGTTGAACAAAGAGAAGGAAAGAAGTTGTGCATAAAGATCAGGTTTTATACAATTCAAAATTAGTTTTGAATAAGAGCTTTATTTTTCTATTTGAATTGTATATCGAACATTACTGTATCAAAACCTTCAAGAAGGGAATTGAGCTGAAAAGATATTGTAAATTCTATCTTTACTTAAAGAATAGAATTTCATTTACGAGTGTTTTGTGCTCTTGTTCTATCTACTAGTATTTTAATTACTAAAGACACAATTCACCCCTCCTCTTGTGATACAGATGATCCTATAGTCAGAAATGAAAATTTCAACTCTAGTTTATATAGAGATAAATGTTCTGATAATTATAATACTAAGAGAAATAAACACAGGAATAATTATCAAAAGATAGGTAAGTTGAAGTCTAAAAATATTGATTATTTTGATATGACTCTCTCTAAAATTCTTGGACCCACTCAGAAATGGGTTCCAAGAGATAAAATCTCTTCTTAACTATTTTGTAGGTACACAAATCAAAATCGATAATAGATAGTGGAGCATCCAGCCACATGACTGGAGATATACGATTACTTACAGAAGTAACAAAGACCAAGAACGGACAAGTTACCTTTGAAAATAAAAGCAAAACAAATATCCTTGGGTCTGGCAAGGTTTAGGTAACTGAAAATTTTTTTATAAATGACGTCTTATTAGTAGAAAACTTAGGTTTTAATTTATTGAGTGTTCCTGTTTTAATGAAGTTTTATAAAGTAATTTTTGAAAAGGATTCTTGTAAAATTATGGACATGACTACAAACGAAATTTTATTCACTACATATAAGAAAGGATCCATTTGTATTCTGAATTTGCCTTATGATATTATTAAAGACAATGCTTGCTTAATTGCAAAATCGAATGAAGTTATTTTATGGCATAGAAGGCTAGGACACTCAAACTTAAAATTATTACAAAAGCTATCTAAAAAGAATTTAGTTAGAGGTTTACCTAGTATTAAGTACTCGAAAGAGTTTATGTGTGATGCATGTCAACTAGGTAAATTACATAAAACATCCTTTAAAAGTTTAAATGAAATAACAAGCAAAAGAGTATTAGAACTAGTGCAAATGAATTTATTTGGACCTACTAGGACTACTAGTCTAGGAGGTAAACACTATGCTTTTATACTAGTTGATGACTATTCTATGTTTATTTGGGTTTATTTTCTAGCTAATAAAACTAAAGTTTTTGAAATATTTAAGATATTCTGTAATAAAGTTTAGAATGAGCAAAATGTTAAAATTCAAAAACTTAGGAGTGATCATGGTACAAAATTTGATAATGATCAAATGGATACTTTTTGTGGAGAATTAGGCATAGATCATAAGTACTCATTTCCAAGAGCTCCTTCACAAAATGGGATAGTAGAATGTAAAAACAGATCACTTTAGGAAATGTCAAAAACCATGTTAAATGAAAATAAGTTACCCCTATCTCTCTAGGTAGAAGTAGTTCATACAGCATGTTATGTTATAAATAGAGTACATCTAAGACCAATTTTGGATAAAACTCCTTATAAGATATGGTATAATAGGGTTCCCAAAATAAGTTATTTAAAATCCTTTGACTGCAAGTGTTTTATTCTAAACACTAAGGAACGTAAAGACAAATTTAGAGCCAAATCAGATGAGGGTATTTTTGTTGGTTATTCCATTAGAAGTAAGGCATATAGAGTATATAACAAATCAACAATAACCATTGAGGAAACCCTACATGTGAAATTTCATGAAAATTCTCATTTGGAATTTAGACATGTTGACAACTTTGATTCAGAAATTCTCCTAGAAATGGTACCAAAGGATGTTGACAGAGAAATTGAAAGATTATCTTACGGAATAAGAAATATAAACTTAAATGATGAAGAATTAGAAGAAAATAATGTCATACCTATAGAAAATATGGAACAACATAGAAATTGGCGTTATGCTTCATCTCATCCTATTGATCAGGTAATAAGTGATCCTAATTAAGGAGTTAGAACTAGGTCATCAGTAGTCAACATTTGTGGTGCTTATTTATTTGTTTCCCTACTAGAACCTAAGAAAATTGAAGATGCCTTAGAAGATGAATTTTGGTATTTAGCTATGCAAGATGAGCTAAATCAATTTATAAGAAATGAGGTTTGGGATCTAGTTCCACCACCTGAAAATCAGTCCATAATAGGAACAAGGTGGGTATTTAGAAACAAAGTAGATCAGGATGGACATATAGTTAAAAATAAAGCTAGGTTAGTTGCTCAAGGTTACAAGCAAGAGGAAGGAATTGACTATGATGAAACATTTTCTCCTGTTGCTAGACTAGAATCAATATGAATTTTGTTAGCATATGCTTGATACATGGATTTCAAATTATATCAAATGGATGTTAAGACTGCTTTTTTAAATGGATATATAAAAGAAGAAGTTTATGTAAAACAACCTCCAGGTTTTGAAGATTCAAAACATCCTAAGTATGTTTACAAGCTTAAAAAGGTACTATATGGCCTTAAACAAGCCCTTAGGTCTTAGTATGAGAGATTATCAAAATTTCTTATGGAAAAAGGGTACTCTATGGGAAGGGCAGATCACACTCTTTTTTGTTAGGACCCTAGTATTTTGATAATGCAAAAACCTATGTGAGGAAACATATTGTATTTCACAGATAAGTCAGTGCAACAAAATATTAGAAGGTAGACAAACAGATGTAGATAATTCAAAAATTACTACTATAGAGCAACAGGAAAATCAGACAGTTCCAAGCTTATGTATCTATAAGAAAGTTAATCTTCGATGAGTTAAAAACTTAAGTATCCGTAGAGCAAGTTTAAAGTAGCAGCAACACTATCGGACAATTAGAAGAATAACTATTCGAAATCATAAAGCCTTCAGAGAGTTGTGAAAGGCAGTTGGTTAAATGATCGAAAAGTTAAGGAGTTAACTATCTAAAAGCTCAAGGAAAATCGAAAAGTTAGAAAGGGTAACTATCTGAAACTTAAGTCATTCAATTACCCACATGCAAAAATCTAGAACAAAAGCTTAAAGGACTTTTCGGAGAATTAGAAATCTAACTATCCGAAATTTGAAGAGTTTTGGTGAGTTACAGGTATAACCATCCAGAATTTAAGTTCTCCTATTATGCACGTGTAGAATTAAAAAGATAGCAGTAGGAAGCTTAAAAGAAAAATCAGAGAGTTATTGTAGCTAACTATCTGAAAGTCAAGAGTTTTTCGGTAAGTTAAAACTACAAGTCTCTAAACACTTGACACCTCACGTGAACAGCTTCAAATCCTCATGTGACATAGACAACAAGATGTAAGTGAAGTTTCGGTAAGTTATAGACACTTTTCGGTGAGTTATTCATATAACCATCCGAAAATCAAAGGAAATCAGAGGATTACCTACTAAACATCAGACAGAATAGTAACTTACCATATTTAGGTTTGATAATTTAGCAAGTACAGTAGAATACATCCATTGGAAGAAAAATATGATCGTTATACCTTTTGGTATAAATATGAGAAGTTAAAGAGAAGATCACACAGAGATAACGATCATATATTATACTATGAGCTACATAAATTTTCAGATCTACTCTTAGGTCTGCAACAGTTAAGAATACTCTTAAAGATTCACTGTAGAAAAGCTCCCTATGCCAAAACTCTGATAGAAAAGTTTAAAGCTATTGGTTCGTGAGTTTCAACCTGAAAACTCATTTTGGTTAAGAGCTTCAACTTGAAAGCTCGAAAGAAAGGTTGGTTATTGAGCTTATACCTGAACGCTCTAAGTGTTGGTTCTTGCTTCAACCTGAAAGCAAGTGTTGTAAGTACTTGTCTACTTAGTGAAGCCCAAGTGTATCTTGGGGGTGGACTAGCCAAGTTGGTGAACCACCTAAAAATTTGCTGTGTTATTTTCTTCTTACTGTTTTGGTTTACATTTAATTCATTTCATCTTAATGTTTTGTTGAATCAATCGATTCTAAGTTAAAAGAATTAAAATTTACACGCCTTCACCATTCACCCCCCCCTTTGGTGAGCCTATCGATCCTAACAATTGGTATCAAAGATTGGTTAATCCGTCTTAAGATTTAACCATCTAGATTTATGGCTCAATTTGTTGAGGGACAAAACATCCACAGACCTCCTCTATTCGATGGTTCCAATTATAATTATTGGAAGAATAGAATGGAGTGTTTCCTTAGGAGTTCTGATGTAAAACTCTAGAATATTGTTGTTCTTGGAACTACACTTCCAACCAGTGATGTTATGAACTAGTCTAAGGAGGATGAGAGAATCATCCAGATGGATGCTAGAGGGCTGAATGCCATATATTGTGCACTAACTACTAAACAATATAACAAAGTGTTTGCATGAAAGTCTACTCATGAGGCTTGGAAAATACTTCAAGTTACTCACGAAGGTACAAGCCAAGTAAAGGATACTAAAATCAGCATTCTATTGAGAAAACTAGAATTGTTTAAAATGGATGATAATAAAAACATTTATGTTTTCAAGATTTACTGAAATTATTAATAGTCTGAAAGGCCTAGGAAAGGAATTTTCTTCTCATGAACAGGTACAGAAGATCTTGAAGTTTAACTATCGAGTGGAAACAGAAATCCACATCTATCTAAGATTCCAAGGATCTCAACAATTGCACGGTTGAAGAACGTTGGGCAATCTTCTAGCCCACGAAGTTCAAATGAAAGACTGGAAGGAACAGAAGGGAACAGTTGAAAAGAAAAAGGAAATTGCATTTCCTTCAATTGAAGAAGATTTAAGCTCAGATGATGATGAGATCATGTTGTTGGCAAGGAACTTTAGAAAGTTCATGAAGAAAAAGAATATGACCAGCTCCTCCAAAAGAACTGTCCCTACATGTTTCAAATGCAAAAAGCAAGGACACATACAGACTTTCTATCCATTTTAGACAGAAGAGGATCAGGCAGATAAGAAGAAGAGATGGAAAGACAAAAGAAGATGGCACTCAAAGCTACGTGGGATGACAGTAGTTCATCAAGTAGTTCATCTGATTCTGAAGATGAAACTATAGCCAATGTGTGCTTTACAGCTCAAGAGGTATGTTCCACTTCTTACTCTAGTTTAGAAAATGAGCATGATGAAATAGATATTAATAGTCTTGTGTCTATTGTAGATAATCTATATGTTAAATGTAGAGAATTTAAGAAAGAAATTAAAAGGTTGAATAATTGCTTAGAAGATTCTTTTGTTGAAATAGAAACAGCTATAGTTGAAAATAGAAATCTAAAATCTAACTTGGATAAATATAGTTGTGATAACAATAAATTAAAAGAAGAAAATAAAAACTTATTGACTACAATATCTGATCTGAAAAAGACCATATGTAAATTTACTCGAGGTCAAAAAGGACTAAATAAAATGATAGGATCTCAACGACCTAATAGAAGTAAATATGGCCTAGGGTATGCTACACCATAGGAAGTACCTTATTGTGGTGGAATGATTCGATCATATAGAGATGACACCACTATGTTTGCCATCAAAAGAAGATTAGGTCATATGTGGCTACCAAGAGGTAATAGATTTAATGTTTTAAGGACTAACTCTATTGGACCCAAGAAGATTTGGGTACCAAAAGCCTTAATTTTAGTATAAATTGCAGGATGACAAGGAGCTCTAAGCACATACAACAAAATGGATTGTGGATAGTGGATGCTCAAAGCACATGACAGGTAAGAAAAGATTTCTTGATTTTGTTCAAAGTTTAAGTTCAGGATCTGTTAAATTTGGAAATAATGAAAAGTGTAAAATAACTGCTATAGGAAATATCACATCAGAAAATGGTATAATTGAGAATGTCTTTCATGTCAATGGATTAAAACAAAACTTATTAAGTGTAGGACAATTATGTGATAAAGGTTATACAGTTTCTTTTATTGTTGAAAATTGTTACATTATTGATCCAGCAACGAATGAAATAAAATTTACTGGTATTAGAAATTGTTCTATTTATACATTAAACTTTCCATGTGAAAATACTGCAAGCAATTCCTATTTGGTAGCATCTAGTGAAGATGATTGGTTGTGGCATAAAAGACTTGGTCACATTAGTATGAAGACTCTCAGAAAGTTATCCAACGATGATCTTGTCAGGGGATTGCCTAAACTTACATTCAAGAAAGATAGAGTGTGCAGTGACTATATGGTAGGAAAGTAGAAGAGAACCTCTCTCCATAGTTGTTGAGTATTTTTGTTTTGATGATGTGTGTTGAATGAAAATAATCATATTTGCTCAATTACTATTGCTTGTGTAAAGAAATTAAAATCATCAATTAATATAGAAAAAGCTTACTGATATAAATACTTGTCTGTATTGGATCTGAAGTTAATAACTAGTCGTTTCGTTGCATTAATTTCTCATTTAGCTAAACGTTAAGTTAACATGTGTTTTTATTGAAAAACATGATATGCTTTAATGTTATATCTTCTGTATCATGAACAGTGCACATTTAGACAACTCGTTAAGTTAAAGTTTTGTTTGTATAGAGGTCATGTGAGAACTCGTTAAGTTAGAGGCTTAAAGGTTAAAATAGGTCATGTGATAATTCGTTAAGTTAGTGAGTAAAAGAAGAGACGAACTCGTTAAGTTAGTGTTATACACGTGGTGAAATTATAAGTTACGAATGTTGTATTGTATCACATGAGGTGCACATGTTTAACTCGTTAAGTTAACATAACTAAACACGTTGAGTTGCTATATTGAACACTAAGGCAACGCGTTAGGTTAGCGTTATAAACTTAAGTTGTTATTTTTGCACGTGGTAAAATTCTTATTATAAAAACATTTGTTTATTACTAGTTCGTTGAGTTATCATAACACAACGGAAATGGATCGTTGAGTTATCATAACACAACGGAGATGGTTCATTGAGATAGCATAACACCACGAACTTAGTTCGTTGAGTTAGCTACAATACTTGTCACGTGAAATGGCACATGAGGAACTCGTTAAGTTAGAAACGTTAAGTTATATATATACTTATGTTACTCGTTTAGTTAACATTAAAGTAACGACTTCTTATTACACTGATGAAAAATTTTTGGATGAGAAAGTTTATTTTGCTAGTAATTTTTCAGAGATCCAGGACTGATGATTAAAGAAAATTCGAAATATAAACGTGGGTTAGAACGTGTGTGTTTCGATGAAGGAAAAAGAAAAGACGTGGAGAAGTGGAAAACTGGTAGTGGTTAAACATGAAGGATATGCATGAAATAAAGATACAGTATAAAAGGCATAGAATTCTCGTTGATCAATTTATCCTTGCACATAAGACGAAAAATCTTTTCAAGGATCAAACCATCCCTGCACACCAAAAGAAAAATCTTTTTTAAGGATCAAAAACACCTTCTCGTGGAAAATCTCTCAAGTGGAAGAAAATTTAGTGAAGCAGGAAAAGTTAGATTTATGTCGCTGAAGATTTGAAGTATTAGAAGAAAGCAAATTCGGTGAAGCAGAGAAGGACAAGATATTCGTCACTGAAGAATTGCTGAAGAAGAAAAAGGAGAAGAAGAAAGATCCCAAACAGGGAGAAATGTTTTAGATTCTGTAAATTAGTTTTCTCTGTTTGTAGTTATGAAATTGTTTAGATGATACATGGTATGAAAATATAATTGCATCTACAATTTCTGAGAAGAATTGAATTGTATATTGTAATTGAAACCTTGAATAAAAATGATTTTATGAAAACAATGTCTCGACTTGTTTTTGAGTTTTAAAGTTTCAATTATATTTCAGAAAATATTAAAAATACACAATTCACCCCCCTCTTGTATAGGCATAGGATCCTACAATAGCAAACATGAAATTTCAACCAAAAGGCCATTAGAACTTTTACACCTGGATTTGTTTGGCCCAACTCAAATTTCAAGCCTTGGAGGTTGAAAATATACTCTTGTTATTGTAGATGACTTTTCTAGATTAACCTAGGTAATATTTTTGACTCATAAAAATGAGACATGCAGTGAGTTCTAAAATTTTTGCCTTAGAATTCAAAACCAGAAGGAATTGATAGTAAAGAAAATTAGAAGTGATCATGGAGGAGAATTTGAAAACCATGAGTTCGAAAATCTATGCAATTCATATGGAATTTTGCATGAATTCTCTTACCCTAGAACTTCAACTCAAAATGGAGTAGTGGAAAGAAAGAATAGGACATTGCAAGAAATGGCTAGAACTATGTTAAATGCCACTGATTTGCCAAAATTTCTCTAGGCTGAAGCTGTAGGTACAGCTTGTCATATCTCCAACATAACTCACATCAGACCTATGATGAATGTAAATGCTTTTATGTGTTGTTAAATTAACGGCAAAAGCGCAAATTTTACATTTATAACCGCAAGCGCACGGTGCCCATTGTAATAAGCATGTGCACATATGGGTCAAATCCATAAGGAGTTTGTCTTAAATAATTTTATTAAAATGATTATCCGATTAAATATCCACATTAAACTAATTCATAATTAAACTCTAATTACTTAATATTAATATACAAATTTCGTAACACAATTAAGGTTTATAAGATTACCCCAAAATCCAATTAGTTATGATAAGATATTAAAGAAATCAATGAGTATTAATCCGGAAATCACAGAATTTATGCTCGACTTTTAACTCCAATAACTTCCAACTTGAATGTTTAAAAATCCAGAATAAATAACGGTTGGAAAGATCCTCGAAATATCTTTCAAATGGCAGTGATTTTGTTGATTAACACAAATTAAAACGCTAGCAATATCTTATTTAAGAAAGGAGCGCAGACGGTTATGGAAACTTTCCAAAAACGCACCTTCGGTGCAAAAATCAAATCTCTGTCAAATCTTCATGAAATGCTACGAAATAAGCGCGCCTTGAAAGTAGATCCGTTACACTAACAAGAAAAATTTACAAAACTGAATTCCACAAAATACATGACGTAAGCACAGCACAGGCGTCAAGCTCAAAATTAGCTCTCGACAGAGACTCAAAACCACTGATACCTTCACAAAATAAAATAAAAAATCTTCGGAAAACATTCTAAAAAAATTCTAAAACTTTGTAAACTTATTCTAAATTCATTATACTTACAAAACGAAACAAAAAATGGAATTTATATATGACAAACAAGTGCATACAATTCGAAGAAAAGCTACTAACATTCTGGCCATCTAAGAAATGGAAAACTGCCTTCACAATTTACACCATCATAATCATTCACACGAAACACATGATATGAACTCAATTCTTATATCAATTAACATCAAAACAGTATGTGATCTTTAATATAGAACATTTGAAACAAATATTTATGCATAGAATTTCGTCCTTCCACATACTCAAACTATACTCATACATATAAAATTGTAAAACATGAAAACTAGTATGAGGATTTCTCCTTTCCATCATACCTTTTAATCCTCCACGTTTCTTCAAGCAAGGACTCCCCAAAGTCCTTGAAATCGATGCTCCACAAGGCTGTCACCACCTATAGCACGTCCAAGTGAAGCTTCTAAGGTTGCCTTGAAGAAGAGTGGTGCACGTCCTCAAGATCTTGCCTCCAAGACCCACAACTTTGGCTTCCACATCTAAGAATGGTGCTTCCAATGACTCAACCCTGAAGATCCTAACCTTTTGCTCCATTCCAAATCAGTCACACGAGCCTCCCAGTCCACCAAGATGAACGCCCAAGGAGATCCTAACGTATGGCCATCTGAATTGAAGAGAAGGTGTCTTCTAGGAGGAGTGGAAGACGCCAAAGCTCACCATTCTTGAAGGGAGCTTGTTCAAGATCAAGGGGAAGATGGGACTTTCCGGATGAAGATGCTGGAATGGCTAGAACCGCCGGCTGCAATGTGTTGGAAGAGGAGGAGATAGCCTAGAATTGAGTGGACTTTCTTGAAGCTCACCATAGTTGGAAGTTCAAATCTAATCACCCCATGGAACAAATAATTGGAAATATAACCAAAGGGGTACAAACGAGAAGCAAAGCACAAGATATTTGCAATTTCTGTGCATTTGTGTTAGAAATAGAGCCAAAATCAGTAGATGAAAAAGGATATTTACTAGACAATGGCTATGCAGGAAGAATTAAATCAATTCTAGAAAAACAATGTTTGAAATTTAGTGGAAAAACCTATAGGAAAATCCATCATTGGAACTAAATGAATTTTCAGAAACAAATTAGATGAAGGAAACATACTCAAAAATAAAGCTTGATTAGTTGCATAGGGCTATAATCAGCAAGGAGGTATTGACTATGAAGAAACTTTTGCACTTGTAGCCAGAATAGAAGCTACCAGAATGTTGCTTTCCTTTGCAAGCAGTATGAGAATAAAATTGTTTTAGATGGATGTGAAAAGTGCCTTTTTGAATGGAGAAATTCAGGAAGAAGTTTTTGTTAAACAACCTCCTGGATTTGAAGATGAAGTCAAGCCAGATCATGTCTTCAAATTAAACAAAGCTTTATATGGTCTAAAATAGGCACCTAGGGCATGGTATGAGAAACTGAAAAAATTCTTAACTGAAAATGACTTCTCTATAGGCAAAGTGGACAACACTTTGTTTATCAAAACTATTGATTTGCACATTTTGATCATACAGATATATGTTGATGATATAGTTTTTGGAGCTACATCAGAAAAACTTTGTCATGGATTTCAAAATTTGATGAAAAATAAATTTGAAATGAGCATGATGGGAGAATTGAAGTTTTTCTTAGGTTTACAGATCCATCGAGTGTGAAATGGCATCTTTATCAACCAAGAGAAATACTACAAAGAGATGTTAAAGAAATTTGGCTATGAAAACATTAAATCTACAAATACTCCAATGAGTTCAAGTACAAAACTAGAAATCGATGACTCAAGTGTTGCAGTAGATCAAAAGAAATATAGAGGCATGATTGGATCTCTGTTGTATCTTTCAACAAGTAGGCCACATATCATGTTCAGTGTATGCTTGTGTGCTAGATTTCAAGCATCACCAAAGGAATCTCATCTGAAATCAGTAAAAAGAATTTTCAAATATCTACAAGGTACTAAAGATTTCAGACTATACTACTTAGCTGACAACAGCCTAACGTTAACAAGCTATAGTGATGCAGATTATGCAAGTAGTAGATCTGACAGAAAGAGCACTAGTGGCACATGCCAACTACTTGGAAATTCATTAATCTCCTGATTTAGTAGGAAACAAAACTATATTGCATTATCTACTACTGAAGTTGAATATATTGCAGCAAATCTGTATTGTACTCAAATTCTTTGGATGCAGCAAACTTTAGTAGACTATAGACTGAAAATTCAGAATACAGTCATATTTTGTGATAACAGCAGTGCAATCAGTTTATCTAAGAATACAGTACTTCATTCTACAGCCAAGCATATCGAGATCAGACATCATTTTCTGAGAGATCATGTAGAAAAAGGGAACATCTCACTCAAGTTTGTTCTAACAGAAAATCAACTTGCAGATATTTTCACCAAACCTTTAAATGAATCAACTTTTAATCATATTAGAAGAAATCTAGGCATATGTTCATTACAAGATCTTTAAATGTTTTTATTTATTATTTCTCAAGCTCATCATATGGGAGCTTGCTTTCTGCTAACATATACTTGTGTAGGACATATTCGATATTAGTTTTATAGTTTTACAGATATTAGTCACTTTTTTATATAATGACAAAAAGGGGGAGAAGAATATGAAAATTGGAGAAGAATATGGAAACTTACAGTATTTCTAGGACTTATAGTATTCCCAGCACAGACAGAAGGAGAAGTATTAAAAGGTGGAAGAAAATCTCAGCACACAGATAAGGGGAGAAGACAACACACAGTTAGGGGGAGGAATCTGACCACTACATTATATTCATTGTAAATCCTTGTTTTACTTAGTTTTTGTGTGACTGAATGTATAGAAATAATCTAGGGAGTGAAATACATGTAAATAAATGTAAAGGATTTTGTCATTATCAAAAAGAGGGAGAATGTTAGGACCCTAGTATTTTGATAATGTAAAAACCTATGTGAGGAAACATATTGTATTTCACAGATAAGTCAGTGCAGTAAAAGATCAGAAGGCAGACAAATAGATGCAAATAATTCAGAAATTACTGCTATAGAGCTACAAGAAAATCAGACAGTTCCAAGCTTATGTATCTAGAAGAAAGTTAATCTTCGGTGAGTTACAAACTTAAGTATCCGAAGAGCAAGTTTAAAGCAGCAGCAACACTATCGGACAGTTAGAAGAATAACTATCCGAAATCATAAAGCCTTCGAAGAGTTGTGAAAGGTAGTTGGTTGAATGATCGAAAAGTTAAGGAGTTAACTATCCGAAAGCTCAAGGAAAATCGAAAAGTTAGAAAGGGTAACTATTCGAAACTTAAGTCATTCAATTACCTACGTGCAGAAATCCAGAATAGAAGCTTAAAGGACTTTTCAAAGAATTGGAAAGCTAACTATCCAAATTTTGAAGAGTTTTGGTGAGTTACAGGTATAACCATTCGGAATTTAAGTTATCCTATTATGCACGTGTAGAATTAAAAAGACAGTAGTCGAAAGCTTAGAAGAAAAATCAAAGAGTTACTGTAGCTAACTATCTGAAAGTCAAGAATTTTTCGATAAGTTAAAACTACAAGTCTCCGAACACTTGACACCTCACGTGAACAGCTTAAAATTCTCATGTGACACAAATAATAGGATGTAAGTGAAGTTTCGGTAAGTTATAGACATTTTTCATATAACCATCCGAAAATCAAAGGAAATCGAAGGGTTACTTATTGAACATCAAACAGAACGGTAACTTACCATATTTAGGTCTGATTATTTAGCAAGTACAGCAGAATACATCCATTGGAAGAAAAATATGATCGTTATACCTTTTGGTATAAATATGAGAAGTTTAAGAGAAGATCACATAGAGATAACGATCATACATTATACTATGAGCTACACAAATTTTCAGATCCACTCTTAAGTCTGCAACAGTCAAGAATACTCTTAAAGATTCACTACAGAAAAGCTCCCTCTGCAAAAACCTTGATAGAAAAGTTTAAAGTTGTTGGTTCG
Organism: Cymodocea nodosa; assembly: GCA_036874045.1. Lineage (NCBI taxonomy): Eukaryota > Viridiplantae > Streptophyta > Magnoliopsida > Alismatales > Cymodoceaceae > Cymodocea > Cymodocea nodosa. Next base: position 11,061,598 of record CM072335.1, read on the forward strand.
TGAGTTTCAACCTGAAAACTCATTGTTGGTTGAGAGCTTCAACCTAAAAGCTCGAAAGAAAGGTTGGCTATTGAGCTTATACCTGAATGCTCTAAGTGTTGGTTCTTGCTTCAACCTGAAAGCAAGTGTTGCAAGTACTTGTCTACTTAGTGAAGCCCAAGTGTATCTTGGGGGTGGACTAGCCAAGTTGGTGAACCACCTAAAAATTTGCTGTGTGTTATTTTCTTCTTACTGTTTTGGTTTACATTTAATTCATTTCATCTCATTGTTTTGTTGAATCAATCGATTCTAAGTTAAAAGAATTAAAATTTACACTCCTTCACCATTCACCCTGCCTCTAGTGAACCTATCGATCCTAACATTTTTATCAAGAAGGTCGTAAGAGATATATTGGTAGTTCAAATCTATGTAGATGACATCATATTTGGAGCAACAAATGATAAATTAGTTGAGTCTTTTTCGAAAGACATGGCTAATCAATTTGAAATGAGTATGATGGGTGAACTATTATTTTTCCTATGCTTACAAATTAAGCAGTTAAATCAAGGTACTTTTATTTCACAAGAAAAATATACTCAAGATTTATTAAAGAGGTTTGGGTTAGACAACACCAAAACAAAGAATAAACCAATGAGTACTATCACTAAGTTAGATAAAGATGACTCTAGAAAAATTGTAGATATAAAATAATATAGAAGTATGATTGGTTCATTACTTTATTTAACAGCTAGCTGACCAGATATTAATGTGTAGTGTATGTATTTGTGCTAGATATCAATCTAATCCTAAGGAATCACACCTACTTGTTGTTAAACGAATGTAGGATCCTTTGTATCATAAGAGGGGGGGTGAATTGTGTCTTTAGTAATTAAATACTAGCGGATAAAACAAGAGCACAAAACACTCGTAAATGAAATTCTATTCTTTTATTTCAAGATAGAATTTACAATATCTTTTCAACTCAATTCCCTTCTTGATGGTTTTGATACAGTAATTTTTGATATACAATTCAAATAGAAGATCTGTTACCAATAAATAACTCAAGTGCTTGCAATAACTATACAAGTTTTACAACCAACAATTGCAGAATACTTAGCGTAACTGTTCATATAAAGTAAATAACTTCAGGCTAAGTGAAAAAGTGAGAAAACTCGAAGACTTATGATAACTGTTCGAGTTTCTTGAAGGAATAGGTGTGAAAAGTCGAAGAGTTAAACACAACTGTTCGAGTTTCAATCGAGACATTATAAAGTAGTGAAATTAAACACGTGCACAATTTGAACTTAAGGTGTTCAGAAAGTTTCAGAGAGTTATAAACCTAACTATCTGATGCTCAAGTGCATTTCGGAGAGTTATAGATAACCTTCCGAAAGATAACTTAAGTCATCGTCTAGATCACGACATGTGTACTTAAGTAGTTTTGTAATAAAGAGATGTTTTGGACAGTTACAAATCTAACTTTCTGATGCCCAGACGCATTTAAGAGAGTTACAGATAACTTACCGAAAATCCACTTAAGTCATGCATTATGGTTTCGACACGTGTACTTCAGGAAATAATAAAATAGTGTATTGAACGTTTTAAAACACAACTGTCCGATACTTGCAATATAACTTGCCAAAACAATAGAAAATTCGGATACTTAAGAATTAAAACACTTGCAAGTCACCGACAGTTTAGAAATGTACTTAATTAAAGTGTATTTCCTGAAATTATGCAAATTCTTTCATGAAAACATATAATAGTTCAAAAGATATGAATTATTAAACGAGAAATTGCTCCCCCTACATAAATGTAGTGTAAAGAATCTATGGCGTACTTAATCTGGGTTGTCAAGCCCTAAGTAGATTTGGCTTAAAAAGGTCAAATAGCTTACTTAAAGAGGATGCTAAGCCTTAAATAGATTTAAGTCTCTCCTTTTCTTTTTTTTAAATTTTAATGAAATACAAAAATAAGTAGTAGAGTTAACAATTTAGACTTTCTAGCTTTTATCTTATTCAGTTTACAAAAGATAATTCACAGAGATATACCTTTAGAAACTTAAAAGAATTCAATAATGAGTACACAACTTAAGACAATAAATATCATACATTATGTGTAAAGAGTAGATAATAAGAAGAAAAAAAAACAAGGATTATATGCATAGATTATGGCAGGATTGTTATAACACCTTAAAAGATAAATTAAGCTTGAGTACGTTGCCCCCCTTTTTTTTTATATTTATATATATATATTTTATGTATTACCTCCCACAATATCATCTTTTTACATGATCACAATTCCTTGCTTAGGGGAAAGATAATCAGTTACTCAATGACAAGTGAGAATAGGTAATTTTTTATTTTTTATTTAAAATATAATTTGAATTACTTGCAAAATGAGTTTTCAGTCAGCACATCTCAAACCAATTGGTTTAAGTGACTAGGGTTTAAGATCCCTCAACGAACTTAATTACTCAGGTAATTACAGACAAAAAATAAACAAAAATAAAATAAGATAATAAATTAAATTAGAGGCAACCGCAAGACTTAATTTTTCTAACAGAATGTTAATAACTTTCCTTTAATAAAAAATACATACTTTCTATGTATTTCCTATTAAAATCTCTGTAATAGCATATACATAAGTAACAAAAATATAGTTGACACTCACATTGAATCAATTTAACTTTTCCTTAAGTAATCTTTTTTGAATTTTTCTTAAATAAATTGACTTCAATAAAAATCAGAATTTCATAAATTCTTAACTACCAGAAAACTATAATTCGAAAATAGATATTTTGGTTTTTTTTTAATAATAAAGACATTAAATTCTAAAACTACCTTATAACAAATCAAAATACAATGAACATGACCATTTAAATATTAGATAACCTACAGATACCAAGTTCTAATCGTAATTTTGAGAATGTATTTTCATCTAAGGGTTTTGTAAATAGATTTGCTAATTGTTTTGTGGTAGGAACAAAATTTAAAACTATTTTTTGGGATGCGTGTGTCTTCCATCAAGTATATGTATGTGTCTTTGTATATGGTTGTATTTCTTTGATAATTTGTATAGAGGCAAACTTGTCTTTTGTGTATCACCAACCGTTGCCCCTATATATGTAAGGGGTCATCCATGTCCAAGGGATGTCATGCCAAACCATCCATTGATTTTGTTCTCCCCCTTCTTTGTACCAACAACCATACAGCAAAGAATCACGATAAATTGATCACCCGTGGACGTACCCGTGTTGGGGAACCACATAAATTTGTTGTTCTTCGAATTCTCCACGCCACCCTTAGATGCTCCACGTTTGTTTGATCTTTCTGCACAACAACTGGTATTAGAGTGAGGTTGGACATCTCTAGGTTTGCATTTGAAGTTTCGAAGAGTTTCATCAAGGTTCAAGCCATTTCCGCAAGGGATCTCTCCATTGTTGTAACTGTAGGATCGTATGACTACACAAGAGGGGGGTGAATTGTGTATTTTAATATTTTCTGAAATATAATTGAAACTTTAAAACTCAAAAACAAGCCGAGACATTATTTTCATAAAATCATTTTTATTCAAGGTTTCAATTACAATATACAATTCAATTCTCCTTAGAAATTGTAGATGCAATTATATTTCGATACCATGTTTCATCTATACAATTTCATAACTACAAACAGAGAAAACTAATTTGCGGAATTTAAAACATTTCTCCCTGTTTGAGATCTTTCTTCTTCTTCTTCTTCTTTCTTCTTCAGCAATTCTTCAGTGACGAATATCTTGTCTTTTTATGCTTCACCGAATTTGCTTTCTTCTGATACTTCAAATCTTCAGTGATGAAAATCTTACCTTTTTATGCTTCACTGAATTTTCTTCCACTTGAGAGATTTTTCCCAAAGAGGTGTTTTTGATCCCTGAAAAGATTTTTCTTTTGGTGTGCAGGGATGGTTTGATCCTTGAAAAGATTTTTCATTTTGTGTGCAAGGATAAATTGATTAACGAGAATTCTATGCCTTTTATATTGTATCTTCATTTCATGCATATCATTCACGTTTAACCACTACCAGTTTTCCACTTCTCCATGTCTTTTCTTTTTCCTTCATCGAAACACACATGTTCTAACCCACGTTTATATTTCGAATTTTCTTTAATCATCAGTCTTGGATCTCTAAAAAATTTCCTGCAAAATAAACTTTCTCGTCCAAAAATTTTTCATCAGTGTAATAAGAAGTCATTACTTTAATGTTAACTAAACGAGTAACACAAGTATATATATATAACTTAACGTTTCTAACTTAACGAGTTCACTATGTGCCATTTCACGTGACAAGTACTGTAGCTAACTCAACGAACTATGTTTGTGGTGTTATGCTAACTCAACGAACGAGCTTAACCTTTCTTTCGGAAGGTTAAACGATAACTCACCGAAAATAGTTGAAGTTTTGGATAGTTATAGATGTAAGTCACTGAAAAACTCTTTATATTATAAAACTAGTGAGACATGTGTCAAGACCTGAAAATATGACTTAAGTTACCTTTCGGATAGTTACGACTGTAAGTCTCTGAAAAACTTTAACTCACAGATTCAGTAATAAACAAATGTTTTTATAATAAGAATATTACCACGTGCAAAAATAACAACTTAAGTTTATAACGCTAACCTAACGCATTGCCTTAGTGTTCAATATAGCAACTCAACGCATTTAGTTATGTTAACTTAACGAGTTAAATATGTGCACCTCACGTGATACAATACAACATTCGTAACTTATAATTTCACCACGCGTATAACACTAACTTAACGAGTTCGTCTCTTCTTTTACTCACTAACTTAACGAGTTATCACATGACCTATTTTAACCTTTAAGCCTCTAACTTAACAAGTTCTCACGTGACCTCTATACAAACAAAACTCTAACTTAACGAGTTGTCTAAACATGCACTGTTCATGATACAGAAGATATAACTTTAAAACATATCATGTTTTTCAATAAAAACACACGTTAACTTAACGTTTTAGCTAAATGAGAAATTAATGCAACGAAACGACTACTTATTAACTTCAGATCCAATACAGACAAGTATTTATATCAGTAAGCTTTTTCTGTATTAATTGATGATTTTAATTTCTTTTCACAAGCAATAGTAATTAAGCAAATATGATTATTTTCATTAAGCACACATCATCAAAACAAAAATACTCAACAGTAACTGCCGTCGTCGTCGGTGCCAGTCTACACACTCCAACGCCAAGTTGTGCGCCTCCCTCGTTCATGCTCCGTTGCATCTCAAATTTTGAGGACGAGTAGAAAGCTTCCTGAACTTCCTTCCTTTAAAGTTTCGAAGAGATTGATCAAAGTTCAAGCCATTTACGCATGGATATCCCCCATTGCCGCAATTACCGTTGTTGCCGGCGCTAGTCTGCACACTCTGACACCAAGTTCTGCGCCTTCCTCATCCGTGCTCCGTTGCATCTAAAATTTTGAGGATGTGTAGTAAGCTTCCTGAAATGCCTTTCTTTAAAATTTCGTGGTCATAAGTTTTGTATTCAGAGAGATACAGCAGGAGGCGTCTGGCAAGGGCATAGTAGTTTTCTAGACGAGTGACTCTTTGATTGTCGAATTTTGGGTATTTTGTGATTGTGGTTTTGTGCTTGGTTTGTGTGAGTATTTGCTACTATTTTGTGATAATTAGTGTGCTTGGCTTGTGGCTGATTGCATTTCGTTGAAATCAGTAGTTTCAGTAGCATATTGTTGTTGAGAAATTGCTTACTATTGTGTACCTTACCGTAGAATTGTGTTTGTTGAAATCACATTGTATCTCATGTGTATTGCTGGTTGTTTGTTGTTTTGAAAATATGAATACTTCGGGGTTGAAGATAGAAAAGTTTGATGGTAAGAATAGCTTCAGCTTATGGCAAATTAAGATGAAAGCACTTCTAAAGCAACAAGGTATTTGGGCTCCTTTAAATAAGGAAACTACTCTGAACAGAAATTTACCAGAGTTTGAATTGCAAGAGGAGAAAGCTCACTCCACCATCTTGTTGTGTTTGTCTGATGAAGTTATAATAGAAGTTGTTGATGAATCTACCTCGTTAGGTCTTTGGCAGAGACTTGAGTCATTGTATATGACTAAGTCTTTAACAAACAAATTGTTATTAAAGCAAAGACTGTTCTCTTTAAAGATGGTAGAAGGTGTACCTCTTAAGCAACATTTAGATCAGCAAAATGTTATTCTGATGGAACTCAAGAATATTGGAGTAATCATAGAAGATGAAGATGCAGCTCTTATCTTGCTTTGTTTAGTCTTGTGTAGTTGGAAGAGATTCAATTACACTGGAAGAAGTGAGGTCCAGCCTTCATTCTAGGGAGCTCAAACACATGGTGCATGGTAGAAACGAGGCAAGTGGTGTTGGCCTCTCAGCTCAACAGCAAGAGAATAGGGGAAGAAGCTAGAGACAAGGTGGAGGGAAGAATAGAAGTAGAAGCAAGTCGAAGGGCAAGTACTCTAGGGATACTTGCCATTACTGTAAGGAGAAAGGACACTAGAAATCACATTGTCCCAAGCTTATGAACAAAGGAAAGGCTGCTGTGGCAGAAACTAGTTCTGCGTCAAGTGATGACTTTTCTCTTACAGTTTGTTGCAATGCCTATTCTGATGATTAGTGGATTATGGACTCAAGAGCTTCACATCATATGACTCCTACTAGGGAGTATTTTGACACCTACGAGCAGGTGGAGGGTGGTCAAGTGACTTTGGCCAATGATGATGTGTGTTCTAGAGTTGGTGTAGGCACTATAAAATTTAAACTACATGATGGCACAGTTAGAATTCTAGAGGACGTTTGGCACGTCCCAAAGCTTGGAAAAAGTCTGATCTCATTGATGGCCTTTGATGCTAAGGGTTATAGATATACAGGTGGTGAGGGGAAGATCAGCATACTGAAAGACTCGTTAGTTATTATGAAGGGAACCAAATCTGGTCCCTTTTACATTTTGCAAGGCACTCCAATTGTTGGCGCAACTACATCAGCTATATCTAGTCAGCAGGATTTTTCTATCATGTGGCACTCAAGGATGGGTCATTTGGGGCAGAAAGGAATGCAGAAACTGAGTAGTCTGGGCAAGTTTGATGGGCACAAGGTTGCTTGTATTGACATGTGCAAGCATTGTGTCTTTGGCAAACAGAAAAGAGTGTCATTCGCACGCACTCAGCATAGCTCCAAGGGAGTTCTTGATTATATTCATGTTAATTGTTGGGGGCCTTCACGTCAGCCTTCTATTGCAGGTTCCAGATATTTTCTTTCTATCATTGACTATCATTCAAGGATGAACTGGGTTTTCTTTTTGACACACCAAAGTAAAGCTTTTTCTTGCTTCAAGCATTAGAAGAAGCAGGTAGAAAACCAAACAGATAGAAAGGTAAAATATCTTAGAACTGATAATGGTTTTGAGTTTTGTTCTCAAGAATTTGATAACTTTTGTAAAGATGAAGGCATTACACAGCATAACACTGTCAAGTATACCCCATAGTAAAATGGAGTGGCTGAAAGATTGAACAGAACACTCCTAGAAAAGGTACGTTGTATGTTGTCTCATGCAGGTTTGAGCAAGAAGTTTTGGGTAGAGGCTGTTAACATAGCTTCCTATCTGGTGAACAAGTCCCCTTCTAGTCCCTTAGATGGGAAGATACCTCTTGAGATATGGTTGAAAAGATCTGCTAGTTTTTCAAAGCTCAGAATTTTCAGGTGTCTAGCTTGCTATCATGTGAACAATGGCAAGCTGAAACCACGTGCCAAGAAAGGCATATTTGTGGGCTATGGTGTAAAGGGATACAGGATATATGATATTGAATCTCACAAAGTAATATATAACTGTGATATTACTTTTGATGAGAATTCTCTTTTGCAAGCAATAGATAAACTAGTAGGTGAAACACCAGAAATTGAGCACACCCTTCCTGAACAGATGGAGGTAGATGACGCATAGTAGCTGCCTATCACTGATCAAGTTGAAATTAGAGAAATCTCATCTGAAACTCAGGAAAATGAAGTTGAGGAGGAAGAGGTGGAGCAACCACCACCAAGAACCATTAGCAAAGATCGTCCTAGAAGAGACGTTAGACCTCCAATTAGATATGGCTACGACAGTTTGGTTGCTTTTGCCTTACAAGTAGTAGTTGAGGTGGAGGATTCTGTTGATCCACCTACATATGAAGCTACAATGAAAGATTCAGAAGCTGGTCTTTGGATGTCTGCTATGGAGGAGGGACTCCAATCTCTCCATAAGAACAAGACTTGGGAACTGGTGAAACGTCCAAAGAACACAAATATTGTTGGTCGCAAATGGGTCTATAAGAAGAAGATTGGGACTCAAGGCAATGCAGGTGTGCAGCACAAGGCAAGATTAGTCACCAAAGGTTATTCACAATGAGAAGGAGTTGACTTCAGTGAGGTATTTGCTCCTATTGTACATCATACATCTATTAGAATTTTGTTATCCATTGCTACAGCACAGAATTTAGAATTGGAACAACTAAATGTAAAGACGGCCTTCTTGCATGGTGAGTTGGAAGAAAATATTTGGATGGAACAACCAATAGGGTTTGTGTTGAAAGGTAAATCTAATTAGGTGTACAAATTAAATAAGTCCTTGTATGGACTTAAACAGTCACCATGCCAATGGTACAAAAGGTTTGATGCCTTTATAGTTAAAGTTGGTTTTAGACGCAGCAACTATGATTCATGTGTATATGTTAAAACTCTTGATAAGAGTACACATGTTTATTTATTATTGTATGTTGATGATATTCTTATAGCTGCGAAGAATATCGAAGTGATACAGGAGTTGTAGGACACATTAAAATCAAAATTTGATATGAAGGACCTTGGTCCAACTGGCAGAATTCTTGGAATGGAGATTAGGCGTGAAAGAAATTCTAGTAAGCTGTTTTTGAATCAACAGAAGTATATTGAGAAGATCCTTAGTAGATTTGGTATGGCTTCATGCAAAGCCATTAGCACGCCTTATGACAGAAATGTCAAATTGTCATCTGCGATGTGTCCACAAACTGATTCTGAAAAGCTTGATATGCAGCGAGTTCCTTATGCACAGGCAGTTGGAAGTCTTATGTATGTTATGGTATGCACTAGGCCTGATCTGGCATATCCTTTGAGTGTTGTTAGTAGGTTCATGTCCAATCCAGGCAGGGAACATTGGAAAGTAGTTAAAAGGATATTCAAATATATGAAAGGAACTCCAAGTGTTGGCTTGATGTATCCAGTAGATCAGGGTTGTATTATGGCTGGTGTTGAGTATTTTTGTTTTGATGATGTGTGCTGAATGAAAATAATCATATTTGCTCAATTACTATTGCTTGTGAAAAGAAATTAAAATCATCAATTAATACAGAAAAAGCTTACTGATATAAATACTTGTTTGTATTGGATCTGAAGTTAATAACTAGTCGTTTCGTTGCATTAATTTCTCATTTAGCTAAACGTTAAGTTAACGTGCGTTTTTATTGAAAAGCATGATATGTTTTAATGTTATATCTTCTGTATCATGAACAGTGCACGTTTAGACAACTCGTTAAGTTAGAGTTTTGTTTGTATAGAGGTCACGTGAGAACTCATTAAGTTAGAGGCTTAAAGGTTAAAATAGGTCATGTGATAACTCGTTAAGTTAGTGAGTAAAAGAAGAGATGAACTCGTTAAGTTAGTGTTATACACGTGGTGAAATTATAAGTTACGAATGTTGTATTGTATTACGTGAGGTGCACATGTTTAACTCGTTAAGTTAACATAACTAAATGCGTTGAGTTGCTATATTGAACACTAAGGCAACGCGTTAGGTTAGCGTTATAAACTTAAGTTGTTATTTTTGCACGTGGTAAAGTTCTTATTATAAAAACATTTGTTATTACTGGTTCGTTGAGTTATCATAACACAATGGAGATGGTTCGTTGAGATAGCATAACACTACGGACTTAGTTCGTTGAGTTAGCCACAGTACTTGTCACGTGAAATAGCACATGGTGAACTCGTTAAGTTAGAAACGTTAAGTTATATATATATACTTGTGTTACTCGTTTAGTTAACATTAAAGTGACGACTTCTTATTACATTGATGAAAAATTTTTGGACGAGAAAGTTTATTTTCAGGAAATTTTCCAAAGATCTAGGACTAATGATTAAAGAAAATTCGAAATATAAACGTGGGTCAGAACGTGTGTGTTTCGATGAAGGAAAAAGAAAAGACGTGGAGAAGTGGAAAACTGGTAGTGGTTAAATGTGAAGGATATGCATGAAATAAAGATACAGTATAAAAGGCATAGAATTCTCGTTGATCAATTTATCCTTGCACACAAAATGAAAAATCTTTTCAAGGATCAAACCATCCCTACACACCAAAAGAAAAATCTTTTTCAGGGATCAAAAACACCTCTTCGGGAAAAATCTCTCAAGTAGAAGAAAGTTCAGTGAAGCATAAAAAGGTAAGATTTTGGTCACTGAAGATTTGAAGTATCGGAAGAAAGCAAATTTGGTGAAGCATGAAAACACAAGATATTTGTCACTGAAGAATTGCTGAAGAAGAAAAAGAAGAAGAAGAAAGATCTCAAACAGGGAGAAAAGTTTTAAATTCTGCAAATTAGTTTTCTCTGTTTGTAGTTATGAAATTGTTTGGATGATACATGGTATCGAAATATAATTGCATCTACAATTTCTGAGGAGAATTGAATTGTATATTGTAATTGAAACCTTGAATAAAAATGATTTTATGAAAATAATGTTTTGACTTGTTTTTGAGTTTTAAAGTTTCAATTATATTTCAGAAAATATTAAAAATACATAATTCACCCCCCTCTTGTGTAGCCATATGATCCTACAAGTCGTATCAGAGCTTTGTTAATAATCTTTAATATAAAATCTATACAAACTTATTGAATATCATTGCTTATTCTACCTTCCTTGTTTTTAAATAGAAATTAATATCTATACGTTTAACTCTATTGATTTAAGGCTCAAGTTGTTTTAAAGTTTTTAGACGTTTTAAAATCAAATAGGTTGAAAAATCTAAGGTAAAATGACTACTTGAAATGGTAATTTTTCTTTATATGAAGGCCAAAATCTTAATCGTCCTCCTTTATTTGATGGAATACATTTTGAATATTGGAAATATAGGATGACTGTTTTTCTTCAAAGTATAGATCATAAATTATGGTTCATGATTTCTAAACCATATACTCTGTTAACAGCTCCTTATAATACTTGGACAATTACTAAAAAAGAAAATGAAACTCTGAATGCTAAGGGCTTAAATATTTTATTTTGTGCATTGAGTTATGAACAGTTCAGTAAAGTGTCGGCATATAAATTTGCTTATGAGGTGTGGCATGCATTAGAAGTTTCACATGAAGGTACTTCTCAAGTTAAAGAGACAAAAATAAACATGTTGATTCATAAGTATGAACTCTTTAAGATGCATGAAGACGAAAATATTTCTGAGATGTTTTCCAGATTTCTTGATATCATAAACTCTTTAAAATGTTTAGGAAAGAATTTTGAATAGAAGGATTTGGTGAGGAAAATTCTCAGATCCCTAAGTTCTAAATGGTCTCAAAAAGTAACATCAATTGAGGAATCACGAGATTTAAATGTTTATACTATGAATGAACTTATAGGAAATTTAACAGCTTATGAAGTTCAATTAAATGAATCATTGAGTCACAACAAACTAAAAATGAAGAAAGAAATAGTCTTCGAAATTAATTCAGATTCTGATATATCTACTGATTCTGACGAGGATTTGATTTAGCTGACTAGGAAATTCAAGAAAGCATGGAAAGCTAGGAAACAGCAATGGAACAAAAATGATAAACCCTCAACGTCAAAATCATTGAATGACAAGAATTCTTCATCTAGAAAGTATGTATGTTACAACCGTAAGAAACCTGGACATCTTTCTCTAGATTGTCTTATGAGGAAAAATGAAAAGCAAAGTAGGACAAATTAGAAGAAGACGGCTCAGAAAACTCAGAAAAAGTTTTACAAGAAAAAGGCTTTGAAGGTCACTTGGGATGACACGTCTGAAGAGTCTGAATCTAAGGAATCAGCATCAAAATCTTCACATTCAGAAGGAGAACAAGAGTTAGAAGACGTTGCTCATGTGTGCTTCATGGCAGATGAGTCTGAGGTAATATCTGATCCTGAAAGTCATTCAGATTTCAACTTTGATGAATTATTATGTGCTTATCATGCATTATTACAAAAACTTAAAGTATGTAAACTGGAAAATAAGAATATTAGAAAATCTTCATCCATTATGGAAGAAGAAAATTGTTTCGTGTCTACTACTTTAGAAAAGTATAAATGTGATAATGAAAATCATGCTAGAGATTTGCAAAAATTTAGATTTAATGAATGTATCTTGCATGAACAAATACAAAATATAAATGCTGAAAAATTAAAGATAGAATCTGAAAATGAAATGTTGAGAAACAATATAAATGAACTTGAATTAGAGATACAAAAATTAAAACTGAGAGAGCAAGATTTAAATTCTACCTTTGAGAAATGGAATTTAAGTCAAACTAAGTTAGACAAACTAACTAGTACCCCTATGGTGTCTTATAAATTTGGCTTAGGATTTGATTATCCTGAATATCTTGAATCTCAAGCTAGTAAAGGATTTATTAGTTGCAATTCAAGTAAATCTAAGACTAAAATTCCTTTTATTATGAAACAAGGTAATAAATATGTAGAAGTAGGTACTTCAAGGGTCAAATTGTACTTCTAACATGACTATAAATGTTTCTAAAAATCTTGTTTTTTGTTCTGGAAATTCAGTTTCTAATGTTTCTAAAATTTCAGACAATTGTAGTAAACTGAAAATTCAGAAACCTGAGCATGTAATTCAATACACTAGTATTAGACCAATTACTCATTCTACATGTGATAAAACTAAAAATTCTTGTGCAGAAAAAGATTTTGTATGTACGGAAAATGTTAATACAAGTACAAAATCTTGGTATGAACTTACTGAAATGTATGAGCATGATCGAAATAAATTAACATGTGATAAAAATCGGTTTGGTCTTGATTATACTACATCTGAAAACGAAAGGAATGATTGTAAAAGCAATAATGCTATATATGAGTATGAAGCTAATGATAAATCAATAGTACTTACAACTAATAAGAATATAAATGATAATGTTAAACTATTTTTAAACAAAAAGAAGAAATATGCGTTTAATGAACTTGGTCCTCAACAACATTGGGTACCAAGAAAAAGTTTTTCTTAATTTGTGTTGCAGGAGGAAACAACATCAAAATGGATCTTGGACAGTGGAGCATCAAGTCACATGACCAGACAAAAAAGTCTATTACAAAATTTTACAAATACCTTGAAAGGAAGTGTAACATTTGGAAACAAAAGCAAAGATAAAATCATAGGTATGGGCAATGTTCAAATAACTCCTACTTGTGTTATTTCGAATGTACTATTTGTAGAAACCCTAGGTTTTAATTTGTTGAGTGTCATAAATGGATAAAGGTATATTTTTAAATCAGGAAAAATATGCAGATGAAATGCTTAAGAAATTTAATTTTAATGATACAAGGATTTGAGGAACTCCTATGAGTACTACTTTAAAGTTAGATATTGATGACAAAGGAAAATCTATAGATCAAAGAAAATATAGAAGTATGATTGGTTCTTTACTTTATTTGACTGCTAGTAGACCTGATATTATGTTTGCTGTGTGTGTTTGTGCTAGATTTCAATCTAATCCTAAAGAATCACACTTAATTGCAGTTAAAAGAATATTTAGATATATACAAGGAACTAAAAATTTCAGACTGTATTATTCTAAGGATAGTTCAATAGATCTTATAGGATATACTGATGCTAATTATGCAGGATCTAAATCTGATAGAAAGAGTACCAGTGGCACATGTCAATTATTGGGAAATAATTTGGTGTCATGGTTTAGTAAAAAGAAAAATTGTGCAGCACTTTCTACTACAGAAGCTGAATATGTTGCTGTTGCATTGTGTTGCACTCAGATTCTATGGATAAGGAAAACTTTAGAAGATTTTGTATTATCTTATGATACAACTGAGATTTATTGTGACAGTAGTTCTGCAATAAATCTTTCTAAAAATCCTGTATTACATTCAAGAGCAAAACATATAGAGGTTAGACATCATTTTCTAAGAGATAACGTAATTAAAGGAAAAATTAAATTAGAATTTGTGTCTAGTAAAAATTAATTAGCTGATATATTTACAAAACCTCTAGACGAAAATACATTCTGCAACATTAGATTAAATTTAGGTATTTGTAGGCTATGTGTTGTGTAAAATGCTTAAACTCCACATAAAAAGATAAATATTATTGATAATGTTGTTCACCTCATAGATATTATATACTTATTATAAATATCTAAAGTAATATCTAAACTACTGCTTAAGATACTATGTATTTATTGTAAAATCATAGTAGTATCTTATTGATTTTAAGAAGTTTATCAATTTTAATAGTTTTTACGATTTTAAGTGGAAGTGTAAATGAAAAACATTAAATACTTCTGAAATTTTGATTAAATGTTTTCTTTGAATCAAGGAAAATGCATATGACCATGCATAAATTTGACTTAATTGATTAAACTTGTAGAATAAGTTATTTGTAACTCATCTTAAACTATTAATCAAAAGTATAAGCTTATTGAAACTGATTCATATTCTAAGTACAATCATAGAAGTAAAAATTGTATGAGATTTGTGTTTTATTGCATCTGTATTAATGGAATACATATATACTGTGCTTAAAATGAAAAGTGCTTACAAAGTAAAAATCTTTAAGAGTTTATTGATCAGTTTGATCACGAGCCTTTTGTACTTGAGCAGATAGGTATGTAAGGATTGTTGTCCTGAAAAAGGATTCTTTAAATCTAGCAACCTAAGGTCCTGATCAGATTTGAGATTGTTGACTGAAAGCTCATTACACGGGTACATTAGAAAGCTCTTGTATGATTCAAGCTTTCAAACTCACTTTTAAAGAAAATTATCAATATTTACTGTTTTTGAAAAGAAAAAGTTGTTTCATTAATTACAGATATCTTTGAATCGCATATAGTTTATACCAATATGACTACTGATTTATTGAATCAACATTAGTACTTTTGAAAACGTTTATTTGAGATACATTCTTTTATTCTCCTTAAATTAATCGAATTGAGCTCAAAGGTGTGTTTTGATTCATATACAGTAGGAATTGATTCTGGAAATCATTTTTGATGATGTCAGGATAACGAAAGTCTCTGAAAAGAAAATGTAAAAGTATAGTTATACTTAACATCTATTGTCACTACAAGTATATTTTGTATTTTGATTGAATATATTTGAAGTATATTTGTAGGGGGAGGATTAACAATGTCGAAAACAGATTAATATAATTTAGAATACAAATCTTAGTTAATCTGAATTAATGTCCTCTTAAAATCTTGATGAAATAATTTAAAAAGACAAATAAACTATTTTAGATTTAAAGGAGAAAATGTTCAAATAGTTTACAATGTTCTCAAGATAATGTTAAGTTTAGCATGTGTGTTGTTTTAGGAACGTTTCAGTTGGAAGCATCCGAAAATTGGTGTACTAACTAGACATTATGTTAGATAAGGTAACGTGTAAAACTACCTCTAAACAGCATTTTACTCGTTAGGTTGGTTAACTCAACGAGTTATACTTGAATATTTCGGGTACCTTGATTGAATAAACTTTATTCAATATTTATTTAATTTCTAAACCCGACTTCTCTTCACGTTGAGTTATATGCCTAAAAACCCTATTTAAACACTTATTACATGGGGACTTAGGTTATTTGTAAACTTTGTCAAGAAAATCTTTCTCACTTGTTGCTGTTACAACCTGCGACGATCGTCTCCAAGTTCTACAAAGGTCGTGGCAGAGGAAAAGACAAAAGCAGAAGAGATGCAAAAGGAAAAGAAATAGAGAATGATGAACTTTCACGTACTTGGTTCAAGAAAATATTTCGAGTGAACAAAAGGTTAGCAGAACTTTATAGAGATTACTTCTTTCCTCAGGGAATATTAGATGAAGTTAGACAAGAACTTCAACATACTGATGCAAATATTACATACATGGGTATTCATAGTAAATTTGATAGAGAATACAGAATGAAATGTGCTGAGATTGCATTTTTGGAGCAGTATGCAAAATATTTGGAAAAAGGTATAGGTTCATCAAATAGAACTCCTCAAACTCCTATAAATGGTACAAGACTTCATGCATTTGAGGAAGAGCATGAATTAGCTATCCCTACTCCTTTATATTCAAAACAAGTAGAATCAAATATTGCTGTAGACAAAACAAAAGTTGACAGTCTCCGAAAGGTCGTTGCAATAGAAAGTGCCTTAGAAGAATTGAAGCAGAAAACTTTTATGGAGCAATTTGAAAAGAAAATAGCAATACTTGAAAAGGAGAAACAAAAATGTTATAGAAGAAGGAAAGTCAGAAAAATTATGTCTAAGGAAACAAAGTCTTTTGAAAAAGGAAAATCAGATGAAAATTTATTTCCAAAGGACAATGTATGTCTAGACATTGTACCTTATTATGCATTTGATAAACTCATCAGTTCCGAACACACTGAAACTGATGAAGATAATGAGACTTTATTTTCCCTTGCTAGAAAACTTGAGAAGAAATCCAAGTCAAATATGAGCTCAAGTTTTCTATTAGTACAAGTCCTGATGATGCAGAAATTGACAAATCAGAACATCAGGCACCTGACATTGAACAAGTTATTGCAAATATAATTGACAATGTTGAAGTAGTAACTAGTTCAAAGGTTGAATTGTCTGGAGTAGCAGATATTGAAATTGTTAAGACTCTAGAAGAGCTAAAAGTTAACCAGCCTTCTATGGAATCTATAGAAGCAGAGTCTGAGAATTCACAGCATGAATCAATGGAATTATTTGTTGAACAAAATGAACAATTACAGACAGATACACCGGCTGTAGAATTTGTGGAAAAATTGTACTCTGAACATTCTCTAGAGATTGAATAGATGAATGTTGAGCATATTGACAATGTTCCTAACACTGTTGAAGCTGAAGAATCAAGCTTACCTAAGCAGCTTCAAGATAATATTTTGGAAGAGGAACAACATGACATTCATTTTGAAGAAGAGGTTCCTGAAGATGAATTAAACTCTGAATCACGGCTTGAGGTATCACCTTCTTTGTGTACAATATTAAAAATTCAAGGTAATGCAATTCATTTTAGATCTGAAGAAGCATTGCAGAAATACAATAATCTGATTACATGTCAGATTCTGCATGCTCGTCCAATAAAATTCAGAAATTTGATGGAAATAAGAGATCTGTTTGAGTTTCAAGGCCTCATTAAATTCTTGCTAGTAGGAACGAAATGGAAGCAACACATAGAGCTTATTGCAGCTTTCTATAGCAATCTGGTCAAGAATGGAAATTTTTTGAAAACTCAAATAAATGAACAGGAGTTTATGTTGTCTCTTGAGTTAATTTTTGAAGTTTTAGGATTAAAGAATGAAGGTGTTATTGTTACCAACAAATTTGACATAATAAGATAACTCGAATGGAACATTCATTCTTTATCAAAAATTCCAAATGTATATTCTAAAATGAGATTAATGGAAAATCTGAATGTAGAGGCAAGATTTATTGCAAATATATTGCATGCAAATTTATTTCAGAGAGTTGGACACAATTTGGAAGTCAGTAGAAGTTATTTATATGCAACTTATGGCTTGCTGAATAGAATTCAAATAAATTGGTTTGATGTTTTTATGTCTCAACTACAGCATATGAGTTCAAAGTTATTTTATGGTGATGCTGTATGTAGAATCCTTGCAAGCCAATTGACTTTATATGAGTTGAAAGTTCAAAGGCATGGGAACATTTAGTGTCAAAGATTTGCAAAAATTCCAAGCCATGCATAAACCTCAACGACAACAACAACAACAACCTGATACAGACCATATACAACAACAACAACAAAGTTATTCAATTCAAGCAGAACAGCAAACCCAGCTACCTCCTAACTTAGATGTAGTGCTTAACGACATCAGAAATGATATTAGGCATCTAGGAGATAAAATATGTAATGCTATAAGTGATATACTTAGGAGGGGTCGATAACTGTTTTTGTTTATTTCTAAATACAAAATGTAATATTTGTATTACTTGTTTGATTTGATTGAACAATACACTTTTCTGTAAATGTCTTCAATTATTATTCTTGTTTACAGAAAGAGTTGTTGTAATTATATCTCTTATATATATATATATATATATTCTCTGTAATTATCTTTTTGATTAATGACAAAGAGGGGGAGAAATATTATAAAAGATGATTATGATCTTAATTGCATATATATATTATAAAAGGAGATGCTATTTAAATGGTTATTGTAATCTGACAGATGATAATTAGAAAACTGATACTTATATAATTATTGACATCTGAGAGTTTTAGTTCTAAGATGTAAAATTTACACAAACAAAAGAAATAAGCTTAAGTGAACTTAAGTCAACAAACAAGTTTGTTGAATTAAAAGTTAACCCAACGAAGGTGCTTTGTTGAGTTAAACATATTTTATAATTGATTTAATATGGCTTTGTCATCATCAAAAAGGGGGAGATTGTTGAGTATTTTTGTTTTGATGATGTGTGCTGAATGAAAATAATCATATTTGCTCAATTACTATTGCTTGTGAAAAGAAATTAAAATCATCAATTAATACAGAAAAAACTTACTGATATAAATACTTGTCTGTATTGGATCTAAAGTTAATAACTAGTCGTTTCGTTGCATTAATTTCTCATTTAGCTATACGTTAAGTTAACGTGTGTTTTTATTGAAAAGCATGATATGTTTTAATGTTATATCTTCTGTATCATGAACAGTGCACGTTTAGACAACTCGTTAAGTTAGAGTTTTGTTTGTATAGAGGTCACGTGAGAACTCGTTAAGTTAGAGGCTTAAAGGTTAAAACAGGTCACGTGATAACTCGTTAAGTTAGTAAGTAAAAGAAGAGACGAACTCGTTAAGTTAGTGTTATACATGTGGTGAAATTATAAGTTACGAATGTTGTATTGTATCACGTGAGGTGCACATGTTTAACTCATTAAGTTAACATAACTAAACGCGTTGAGTTGCTATATTGAACACTAAGGCAACTCGTTAGGTTAGCGTTATAAACTTAAGTTGTTATTTTTGCACGTGGTAAAATTCTTATTATAAAAACATTTGTTATTACTGGTTCGTTGAGTTATCATAACACAACGGAGATGGTTTGTTAAGATAGCATAACACCACGGACTTAGTTTGTTGAGTTAGCTACAGTACTTGTCATGTGAAATAGCACATGGTGAACTCGTTAAGTTAGAAACGTTAAGTTATATATATATACTTGTGTTACTCGTTTAGTTAACATTAAAGTAACGACTTCTTATTACACTGATGAAAAATTTTGGACGAGAAAGTTTATTTTCAGGAAATTTTTTAGAGATCCAGGATTGATGATTAAAGAAAATTTGAAATATAAATGTGGGTTAGAATGTGTGTGTTTCGATGAAGGAAAAAGAAAAGACGTGGAGAAGTGGAAAACTGGTAGTGGTTAAACGTGAAGGATATGCATGAAATGAAGATACAGTATAAAAGGCATAGAATTCTCGTTGATCAATTTATCCTTGCACACAAAATGAAAAATCTTTTCAAGGATCAAACCATCCCTGCACACCAAAAGAAAAATCTTTTTCAGGGATCAAAAACACCTCTTCGGGAAAAATCTCTCAAGTGGAAGAAAGTTCAGTGAAGCATAAAAAGGTAAGATTTTCGCCATTGAAGATTTGAAGTACCAGAAGAAAGCAAATTCGGTGAAGCATGAAAAGACAAGATATTCGTCACTGAAGAATTGCTGAAGAAGAAAAAGAAGAAGAAGAAAGATCTCAAACAGGGAGAAAAGTTTTAAATTCCGCAAATTAGTTTTCTCTGTTTGTAGTTATGAAATTGTTTAGATGATACATGGTATCGAAATATAATTGCATCTATAATTTCTGAGGAGAATTGAATTGTATATTGTAATTGAAACCTTGAATAAAAATGATTTTATGAAAACAATGTTTCGACTTGTTTTTGAGTTTTAAAGTTTCAATTATATTTCAGAAAATATTAAAAATACACAATTCACCCCCTTCTTGTGTAGCCATACGATCCTACAGCTGGTTATACAAACTCAGACTTGCAGGTGATGTTGACAGAAGGAGATCATTATCTAGTTATGTCTTTACATTTGCAGGTTCTATTGTGAGTTGGAAATCAACTTTTCAGCCTACGGTATCTCTATCCACAACTGAGGCTGAATATGTGGCTATGACAGAAGCTGCAAAGGAAGGGATTTGATTGAAAGACTTACTTGGAGACTTTGGTTGGTGCATTGATAAAGCTGATATCTTCTGTGATAGTCTTAGCACTATTTGTCTCTCCAAAGATAATGTCTTTCATGATAGAACTAAACATATTAATGTTAAGTATCACTTCCTCAGGAATGAAGACAGGATAAAGATTATGAAGGTCAACACAAAGGACAATCTGGTTGATATGTTTACAAAGGGCGTTGTTGAAAGCAAGTTCAAACATTGCTTGGACTTACTCAACGTCTATTGTTGCTGCTGACCCAAGTTGGGTCTTGGTGATCCATCACCTGTTCGTGGTGAAGATTGATGAAAGACAAGGTGGAGATTTGTGATGCGTGTGTCTTCCATCAAGTATATGTATGTGTCTTTGTATATGGTTGTATTTCTTTGATAATTTGTACAGGGGAAAACTTGTCTTTTGTGTATCACCAATCATTGCCCCTATATATGTAAGGGGTCATCCACGTCTAAGGGATGCCATGCCAAACCATCCATTGATGTCATTCTCCCCCTTCTTTGTACCAGCAACCATACAACAAGGAATCACGATAGATTGATCATCTGTGGACGTACCTGTGTTGGGGAACCACGTAAATTTGTTGTTCTTCGAATTCTCCACTCGCAATCGTCTCTTCCTCGCAGATCTCTTCTCCACGCCACCCTTAGATGCTCCACGTTTGTTTGATCTTTCCATACAACATTTTTCCTTTTATAACATTATCCCTTAGAAAATGATGTCGAACTTCTATATGTTTTGCTCATGAATGTAAGACAAGATTTTTGAAATAAACTTATTGCAGAACTACTATCACAGAAAATCTTAGTTGGATCATAGTCTAAATTAAAATCTTTTAAGGTTTGTCTGATCCACAAGATTTGAGCACAGCAAAGTGCAGCAGCTATATATTCAACTTCAATTGTAGAAAATGCTACACAATTTTGCTTTTTGCTAAACCATGACACTAAAGAATTACCTAACAATTGACAAGTGCCACTGGTGCTTTTTCTTTCAGACTTACTGTTAGAACCCGAGTATTTTGATAATGTAAAACCTATGTGAGGAAACATATTGTATTTCACAGTTAAGTTTGTACAACATTAAATCAGAAGGCAAATAGAACAAATTCCATGTAGATGAACAGATGGAAAAGTTTCCAGATGATACTGCCTTAAAGTTACAGGAAAATCGGGCAGCTACAAGTCCAAAGAGTAAAATAGCATCAAGTCTATCAAACAGTTAGAAGGATAACTATCCGATTTTAAAAGGCCTTCGTAGAGTTATTTAATTAGACAATTAAGGGGATTGAATGATCGAATAGTTAAGGAGTTAACTATCTAGAAGCTTAAAGGACTTTTCGGAGAGTTACAGGTATAACTATTCGAAAGTTAAGTCATTCAATAAACCACGTGTAGAAATACAGAATGAAAGCTTAAAGGACTTGTCGGAGAGTTAGATAACTTTCCGAGTTTTCTTTTCGGAGAGTTAGATAACTATTCGAGTTTTTTGGTAAGTTACAGGCATAACTTTTCGGAACTTAAGCCATTTTATTACGCACGTTCAAAATGGAGAAGCTGGCAGTTGAAAGGTTAAAAGGGAAAATCGAAGAGTTAGAAAGATAACTATCCGAAATTTCAAGAGAGTTTCGGTGAGTTACAGTTTAACTATCTGAAACTTAAGTCATTGAATTTCCCACGTGTAGAATTCCAAACAAATGCTCAAATGGGTTTTTGGAGAGTTAGAAAGATAACTATCCGAAATTTCAAAAGAGTTTCAGTGAGTTACAGTTTAACCATTTGAAACTTAAGTCATTGAATTTCCCACATGTAGAATTCTAGAAAGAAGTGCAAATAAGTTTTCGGAGAGTTAGAAAGATAACTATCCGAAATCCTAAAGCGTTTCGGTGAGTTACAGGGATAACCATCCGAAACTTAAGTCAGCCTTTATGCACGTGCTGAATTAAAGCAATCAGAAAGTTAACAGAGACAAACTATTCGACAAGTATATAACTGTTCGATGAGTTACAGTTATAAGTATCCGATTGGATGACAGCTCACATTTAAATATTCTGGAATCCTACCTGGCAGTAAAGGTTAGGTGATCTTTCGGTGAGTTACGGATACTCTTCTGAGAGTTGCATAGCTAACTATCCAAAAGAATAGGAAAATCGGTAAGATATCTTGAAATGATTTTCTGAACAGTCACTTACTGTATTGGGAATTGAGTCTAATCAAGAACAGTAGAATACATCCGTTGGAGGAAAATATGATCGTTGTACATATCAGGTATATATACAAAATACAAACAACGGATATACGGAGAGCTACACTCCAATTCCATTTTACATTCAAGTCTGCAAACAATGAAGCATATTCTAAAGATCTACTGTAGAAAAAGCTCTATGCGCCAAAACTCTGATAGAAGGATTAAAGTTGTAGGTTCGTAGTTTCAACCTAAAAGCTACATATAGTGTTGGTTTGAGTTTCGACTTGAAAACTCTTGAGGTTGGTTTACTGAAGTTTATACCTGAAAACTTCTGTGTAGTTGGTTCTTGCTTTGACCTGAAAGCAAGTGTGTAAGTGTTGAAACACTTAGTGAAGCCCAAGTGATTCTTGGGGGTGGACTAGCCAAGTTGGTGAACCACCTAAAATCTATTGTGTGTTTCTTGTCTCTACTGATTTACATTCTCTTAGTTTCATCTCATTAAATTTATGTTGAATCATTCGATTCAACATTAAAAGAATTTTAAAAATTACACACTTTCACCATTCACCCCCCCTCTGGTGAGCCTATCGATCCTAACAATTGGTATCAGAGCAAGGTTAATCCTTCATAAGATTTAACCATCTGAATTTATGGCTCAATTTGTTGAGGGACAAAACATCCACAGACCTCCTCTATTCGATGGTTCCAATTATAACTATTGGAAGAATAGAATGGAGTGCTTCCTTAGGAGTTCAGATGTTAAACTCTGGAAGACTGTTGATCCTGGAACTACACTTCCAACCAGTGATGTTACGAACTAGTCTGAGGAGGATGAGAAAATCATCCAGTTGGATGCTAGAGGGCTGAATGCCATTTATTGTGCACTAATTGTTGATCAATATAATAAGGTATCTGCATGTAAGTCTGCTCATGAAGCTTGGAAAATCCTTTAAGTTACTCATGAAGGTACAAGTCAAGTCAAGGATAAAAAAATCAGTATTCTTTTGAGAAAACTAGAACTGTTTAAAATGAATTATAATGAAAACATAACTGAAATGTTTTATAGATTTACTGAAATCATTAATAGTCTGAAAGGCTTGGGAAAGGAGTTCTCTTCACGTGAATAGGTATAGAAGATCCTGAGGAGCTTAACTGTTGAGTGGAAACAGAAGTCCACATCTATTCAAGATTCCAAGGATCTCAACAATTACACAGTTGAAGAACTGTTGGGCAATCTTCTAGCCCACGAAGTTCAGATGAAGGACTGGAAAGAGCAAGAAAGAGCTGTTGAAAAGAAAGCTGAAAAGAAAAAGGAAATGACATTTCCATCTACAGAGGAAGTTCTAAGCCTAGACGATGATGAGATCATGTTGTTGGCAAGGAACTTCTGAAAGTTTATGAAGAAAAAGAATAAGTCCAGCTCTTCTAAAAGAACGGTCCCTACATGTTTCAAATGTAAAAGGCAAGGGCACATATAGACCTTCTGTCCATTTCAGATAGAAGATGATCAAGGAGATAAGAAGAAGAGATTAAAGGACAAAAAGAAGATAGCTCTCAAAGCTATGTGGGATGACAGTAGCTCTTCAAGTTGTTCATCAGATTCTGAAGAAGAAGCTGTAGCCAATGTTTGTTTTGCAGCACAAGAGGTATGCTCTACTTCCTCTAGTTTAGAAAATGAGCATGATGATTTAGACATAAACAGTCTTCTATCTACTGTAGATAATTTATATGTGAAGTGTAGAGATTTTAAGAAAGAAATTAAAAGATTAAATCATTGCTTAGAAAATTCATTTGCTGAATTAGAATCAACTATAGTTGAAAATAGAAATCTAAAATTAAATTTAGATAAGTATAGTTGTGATAACTGTGAATTAAAAGATGAAAATAAAGATCTATTAACTACTATATCAGATTTGAAAGATACTATATGTAAATTTACTCAAGGACAAAAAGGATTAAATAAAATAATAGGATCTCAACGTTCAAATGGGAATAAATATGGCCTAGGGTATGCTACACCACAGGAAATACCTTATTGTGGTGGAGTGATTCGATCTTATAGAGATGGCACCACTGTGTTTGCCATCAAACGAAGATCAGGTCATATGTGGCTGCCAAGAGGCAATAGATTTAATGTTTTAAGGACTAACTCTATTCGACCCAAGAAGATTTGGGTACCAAAAGCTTTAATTTTAGTATGATTTGCAGGTTGACAAAGAGTTTCAAGCACGTTCAACTAAATGGATTGTGGACAGTGGATGCTCAAAGCACATGACAAGTAAGAAAAGCTTTCTTGACTCAGTTAAAATCTTAAGTTCAGGATCTGTTAAGTTTGGAAATAATGAAAAGTGTAAAATAACTGTAATAGGAGATATTACATCTGAAAATGGTATAATTGAGAATGTCTTGCATGTAAATGGATTAAAAAAAAGTTTGTTAAGTGTAGGACAATTATGTGATAAAGGCTATACTGTTTCTTTTAATGCTAAAAACTACTACATTATTGATCCTACCACAAATGAAATAAAATTTACTGGTATTAGAAATTGCTCAATATATACATTAAACTTTTCATGTGAAAATTCTGCAAGCAATTCCTGTCTGGTAGCAACTAGTGAAGATGATTGGATGTGGCATAGAAAACTTGGTCACATCAATATGAAGAATATCAGAAAGCTATCCACGGGTGATCTTGTTAGGGGTCTGTATAAACTCACTTTTAAGAAAGATAGAGTGTGTAGTGAGTGTATGCTAGGGAAGCAGAAGAGAACTGCTCTTCACAACAAAAATGTTGTGTCCACCAAAAGGCCATTAGAATTGCTACATCTAGATTTGTTTGGTCCTTCTCAAGTATCAAGTCTTGGGGGTCAAAAATATACCTTTGTTATTGTTGATGATTTCTCCAGATTAACTTGGGTAATATTTTTGACACATAAAAATGAAACTTACAATGAGTTCAGGAATTTCTGCATAAGAATTCAGAATCAAAAGGAACTAATAGTGAAGAAAATTAGAAGTGATCATGGAGGGGAATTTGAAAACCTTTGCAATTCATTTGGAATTCTGTATGAATTCTCCTGTCCTAGAACTCCTACTCAAAATGGAGTTGTGGAAAGGAAAAATAGAACATTACAAGAAATGGCTAGAACTATGTTAAATGCCATGGATCTACATAAATTTCTCTAGGCAGAAGTTGTAGGAACAGCTTGTCACATTTCCAACAGAACTCACATTAGATCCATATTGAATAAGACACCCTTTGAAATTTGGTTCGATAAAACTCCAAATGTTGGCTATTTTAAGACATTTGGATGCAAATGTTTTGTCTTAAATACAGGAAATGCTAAACACAAGTTTGATGCTAAGTCTGAACCTGCCATACTTGTTGGTTACTCCTTGAGAAGCAAAGCTTACAGAGTATATTTTGCTGAAGATAGAAGAGTGGAGGAAAGTATAAATGTTCAGTTTGATAAAGATCTGATCTAGAATTTCAAAAAGTTGAAGATTAAATATGATAGTGAAAGTGAATACTTTGAAGATGATAACTGCAAGCAGAAACTCAAATCACAAGTGTCAGACCAGAATCTCCACAATAGATATCAGAATCTTGACAGTTGAAATTTTAGATCTGATCATCCCAAGGAACAAATTATTGGAAATATATCTAAAGGGGTACAAACTAGGAGCAAAGCACAAGATATTTGCAATTTTTGTGCATTTGTGTCAGAAATAGAGCCAAAATCAATAGATGAAGCATGTAAGGATACCTACTGGACTATGGCTATGCAGGAAGAATTAAATCAGTTTTAGAAAATCAATGTTTGGGAACTAGTAGAAAAACCTGTAGGAAAATCCATCATTGGAACTAAATGGATTTTCAAAAACAAATTAGATGAAGAAGGTAATATTCTCAAAAATAAAGCTCGATTAGTTGCTCAAGGCTACAATCAGCAGGAAGGTATTGACTATGAAGAAACTTTTGCTCTCGTAGCCAGAATTGAAGCTATCAGAATGTTGCTTGCTTTTGCAAGTAGTATGAAGATAAGATTGTTTCAAATGGATGTCAAAAGTGCCTTCTTAAATGGAGAAATTCAGGAAGAAGTGTTTGTCAAACAACCTCCTGGATTTGAAGATGAATTCAAGCTGAATCATGTCTTCATACTAAGAAAGGCTCTTTATGGTCTGAAACAGGCACCCAAAGCATGGTATGAGAAATTGAAAAAGTTTTTAATTGGAAACAATTTTTCTATAGGCAAAGTGGATAGCACTTTGTTTATCAAAACTTTTGATGAGCATATGTTGATTGTACAGATATATGTTGATGATATAGTTTTTGGAGCCACTTTAGAAGATCTCTATCATGAATTTCAAAATTTGATGAAAAATAAATTTGAAATGAGCATGATGGGAGAATTGAAGTTTTTCTTGGGATTACAGATTCATCAAGTGCATAATGGTATCTTTGTCAACCAAGAAAAATACTGTAAAGAGATGTTGAAGAAATTTGGTAATGAAAACATCAAATCCGCAAATACTCTAATGAGTTCAAGCATTAAAATAGAAATGGATGATTCAAGTGTTGTAGTGGATCAAAGGCAATATAGAGGTATGATTGGATCCCTGTTATACCTTTTAGCCAACAGGCCAGATATTATGTTCAGTGTATGCTTGTGTGCTAGATTTCAAGCATCACAAAAGGAATCACATTTGAAATTAGTCAAAAGGATTTTCAGATATCTACAAGGAACAAAAGATTTCAGATTATTCTACTCAGCTAACAGTAGTTTGATTTTAATAGGCTATAGTGATGCAGATTATGTAGGCAGCAGATCTGATAGAAAAAGCACTAGTGGTACTTGTCAATTACTTGGATGTTCTTTAATCTCATGGTTCAGTAGGAAACAAAATTGTATAGCTTTATCTACTACTGAAGCCGAGTATATTGCAGTTGGATTGTGTTGTGCACAAATCCTTTAGATGCAGCAAACTCTAGCAGATTACAGATTGAAAATTCAGAATTCAATCATATTTTGTGATAACAGTAGTGCAATCAGTCTATCTAAGAATATAGTACTTCATTCCAGAGCCAAGCATATCGAGATCAGACATCATTTTCTAAGAGATCATGTGGAGAAAGGGAGCATTTCACTTAAGTTTGTGCCAACAAAAAATCAACTTGCAGATATTTTCACCAAACCTTTAAATGAATCAACTTTTAATCATATTAGATGAAATCTAGGAATATGTTCTTTACAAGCTCTTTAAATAATTTTTTTATCAAGGTCACCATATGGGAGCTTGTTTTCTGCTAACGTACTCATGCAAGATACAGTCTATATCAGTTTTATAGTCCTCACCTTTTTATATAATGACAAAAAAAGGGAGAAGAATTTGGAAATTTGTCAAGTATATGGTCACTTACAGTATTTCCAACAAGAATTGAAAGAGAATTATTAAAAGGAGAAGAAAAACTCAGCACACAGATAGGGGGAGAAGTCTGCCCAAAATCAGGGGGAGGAATCCCTCCTCGTCAATGTAATTTTGATAAATTTCTGTTTTATGTTTCTCTATGTGACTGAATGTATAGAAATACACTAGGGAGTGAAATACATGTAAATAATTGTAAAGGTTTTTGTCATTATCAAAAGGGGGAGATTGTTAGAACCCGAGTATTTTGATAATGCAAAACCTATGTGAGGAAACATATTGTATTTCATAGTTAAGTCTGTACAGCATTAGATCAGAAGGCAGATAGAACAAATTCCATGCAGATGAACAGATGGAGAAGTTTCCAAATGATACTGCCTTAAAGTTATAGGAAAATCAGACAATTACAAGTCCAAAGAGTAAAACAACATCAAGTCTATTGGACAGTTAGAAGGATAACTATCCGATTTTACCAAGCCTTCGGAGAGTTATTTAATTAGATAGTTAACGGGATTGAATGATCAGATAGTTAAGGAGTTAACTATCCAGAAGCTTAAAGGACTTTTCAGAGAGTTACAGGTATAACTATCTGAAAGTTAAGTCATTCAATAAACCATGTGCAGAAATACAGAACGGAAGCTTAAAGGACTTGTTGGAGAGTTAGATAATTATCCAAGTTTTCTTTTCGGAGAGTTAGATAACTATTCGAGTTTTTTGGTAAGTTACAAGCATAACTTTCCGGAACTTAAGTCATTTTATTACGCACATGCAAAATGGAGAAGCCAGCAGTTGAAAGTTTAAAAGGGAAAATCAGAGAGTTAGAATGATAACTATCTGAAATTTCAAGAGAGTTTCGGTGAGTTACAGTTTAACTATCCGAAACTTAAGTCATTGAATTTCCCACGTGCAGAATTCCAAACAGATGCTCAAATGGGTTTTTGGAGAATTAGAAAGATAACTATTTGAAATTTCAAAAGAGTTTCGGTGAGCTACAATTTAACCATCCGAAACTTAAGTCATTGAATTTCTCACATGCAGAATTCCAAAAAGAAGTGCAAATAAGTTTCTAGAGAGTTAGAAAGATAACTATCCGAAATCCTAAAGCGTTTCGGTGAGTTACAGGGATAACCATCCGAAACTTAAGTTAGCCTTTATGCACGTGCTGAATTAAAGCAATCGGAAAGTTAACAGAGACAAACTATCCGACAAGTATATAACTGTTCGGTGAGTTATAGTTATAAGTATCCGATTGGATGACAGCTCACATTTAAATATTCTAGAATCCTACCTAGCAATAAAGGTTAAGTGATCTTTCGGTGAGTTACAGATACTCTTCGGAGAGTTGCATAGCTAACTATCCGAAAGGATAGGAAAATCTGTAAGATATCTTGAAACGATTTTTTGAACGGTCACTTACCATATTGGGACTTGAGTCTAATCAAGTACAATAGAATACATTCATTGGAGGAAAATATGATCGTTGTACATATCAGGTATATATACAAAATACAGACAACGGATATACAGAGAGCTACACTCCAATTCCATTTTACACTCAAGTCTGCAAATAGTGAAGCATATTCTAAAGATCTATTGCAGAAAAAGCTCTGTGCGCCAAAACTCTGATAGAATAATTAAAGTTGTAGGTTCGTAGTTTCAACCTGAAAGCTACATATAGTGTTGGTTTGAGTTTCGACCTGAAAACTCTTGAGGTTAGTTTACTGAAGTTTATACCTGAAAACTTCTGTGTAGTTGGTTCTTGCTTTGACCTGAAAGCAAGTGTGTAAGTGTTGAAACACTTAGTGAAGCCCAAGTGATTCTTGGGGGTGAACTAGCCAAGTTGGTGAACTACCTAAAATCTATTGTGTGTTTCTTGTCTCTACTGATTTACATTCTCTTAGTTTCATCTCATTACATTTTTGTTGAATCATTCGATTCAACATCGAAAGAATTTTAAAAACTACACACTTTCACCATTCACCCTCCCTCTAGTGAGCCTATCGATCCTAACACTTACATCCTGTGAAATCAGCATCACTATAACCTAGTAAGTTTAAAGAATTGTGTTTAAAGTAAAATAGTCTGAAATTGATGGTTCCTAATAGATATTTAAAAATTTGTTTAACAGCAAGTAGGTGTGATTCCTTAGGATTTGATTGATATCTAGCACAAGTACACACACTAAACATAATATCTGGTCGGCTAGCTGTTAAATAGAGTAATGAACCAATCATACTTCTATATTGTTTTACATCTACAGTTTTTCCAGAGTCATCTTTATCCAACTTGGTGATAGTACTCATTGGTGTATTCTTTGTTTTAGTGTTGTCTAAACCAAACCTCTTTAATAAATCTTGAGTATATTTTTCTTGTGAAATAAAAGTACCCTGATCTAATTGCTTAATTTGTAAGCCTAGGAAAAATGATAGTTCACCCATCATACTCATTTCAAATTGATTAGTCATGTCTTTCAAAAAGTACTCAACTAATTTATCATTTGTTGCTCCAAATATGATGTCATCTACATAGATTTGAACTACGAATATATCCTTTTCGATCTTCTTGATAAAAAGAGTGTGATCTGCATTTCTCATAGAATACCCTTTTTCCATAAGAAATTTAGATAATCTTTCATACCAAGACCTAGGAGCTTGTTTAAGGCCATAAAGTGCCTTCTTAAGCTTGTAAACATACTCAAGATGTTTTGAATCTTCAAAACCTAGAGGTTGTTTTACATACACTTCTTCTTTTATATATCTATTTAAAAAAGTAGTCTTAACATCCATTTGATATAATTTGAAATCCATATAACAAGCATAAGCTAACAAAATTTGTATTGATTTTAGTCTAGCAACAAGACCAAATGTTTCATCATAGTCAATTCCTTCCTCTTGCTTGTAACATTGAGCAACTAATCTAGCTTTATTTTTAACTCTATGTCCATCTAGATCTACTTTGTTTCTAAATACCCACCTTGTTCCTATTATAGACTGATTTTCAGGTGGTGGAACTAGATCTCATACCTCATTTCTTATAAATTGATTTAGCTCATCTTGCATAGCTAAATACCAAAATTCATCTTCTAAGGCATCTTCAATTTTCTTAGGTTCTAGTAAAGAAACAAATGAATAAGCACTATAGATGTTGACTACTGATGACCTAGTCCTAACTCCTTGATTAGGATCACCTATTATCTGATCAATAGGATGAGATGAAGCATAATGCCAATTTCTATGTTGTTCCACATTTTCTATAGGTATGACATTATTTTCTTCTAAATTTTCATCATTCAAACTTAGATTTCTTATTCCGTCAAATAATCTATCAATTTCTCTATCAACATCATTTGGTACTATTTCTAGGAGAATTTCTGAATCAAAGTTTTCAACATGTCTTAAATCCAATGAGAATTTTCATGAAATTTCACATGCAGGGTTTCCTTAATGGTTTTTGCTGATTTGTTATAAACTCTATATGCTTTACTTCTAATGGAATAACCAACAAAAATCCCTTCATCTGATTTGGCTTTAAATTTGTCTCTTCGTTCCTTAGTGTTTAAAATAAAACACTTACAGCCAAAGGATTTTAAATAACTTATTTTGGGAACCCTGTTATACCATATCTCATAAAGAGTTTTATCTAAAATTGGTCTTAGATGTACTCTATTTATAACATAGCATGCTGTATGAACTACTTCTGCCTAGAGAAATAGGGGTAACTTATTCTCATTTCACATGGTTCTGGACATTTCCTGAAGTGATTTGTTTTTACGTTCTACTATCCCATTTTGTGAAGGAGCTCTTGGAAATGAGTACCTATGATCTATGCCTAATTCTTCACAAAAGGTGTCCATTTGATCATTATCAAATTCTGTACCATGATCACTCCTAAGTTTTTGAATTTTAACATTTTGCTCATTCTGAACTTTATTACAGAATATCTTAAATATTTCACAAACTTCAGTTTTATTAGCTAGAAAATAGACCCAAGTAAATCTAGAATAGCCATCAACTAGTATAAAAGCATAATGTTTACCTCCTAGACTAGTTGTTCTAGTAGGTCCAAATAAATCCATATGCACTAGTTCTAATACTCTTTTGCTTGTTATTACATTTAAGCTTTTAAAGGATGTTTTATGTAATTTACCTAGTTGACATACATTACACATAAACTCTTTCGAGTATTTAATACTAGATAAACCTCTAACTAGATTCTTTTTAGACAACTTTCATAATAATTTTAAGTTTGAGTGTCCTAGCCTTCTATGCTATAAAATGACTTCATCCGATTTTGCAATTAAGCAAGCATTGTCTTTAATAATATCAGAAGGCAAATTTAGAATACAAATAGATCCTTTCTTGTATGCAATGAATAAAATTTCATTTGTAGACATGTCTATAATTTATAGGAATCTTTTTCAAAAATTACTTTGTAAATCTTCATTAAAACAGGAACACTTAATAAATTAAAACCTAAGTTTTCCACTAATAAGACATCATTTATAAAATATTTCTCAGTTACCTGAACCTTGCCAGACCCAAGGATATTTGTTTTGCTTTTATTTTCAAAGGTAACTTGTCTATTCTTAGTCTTTGTTATTTCTATAAGTAATCATATATCTCCAGTCATGTGGCTGGATGCTCCATTGTCCATTATCCATTTTGATTTGTGTACCTACAAAATAGTCAAAAAGAGATTTTATCTCTTGGAACCCATTTTTGAGTGGGTCCAAGAATTTTAGAGAGAGTCATATCAAAATAATCCATATTTTTAGACTTCAACTTATCTATTTTCTGATAATTATTTTTGCGTTTCTTTCTCTTAGTGTTATAATTATCAGAACATTTATCTCCATGTAAACCAGTGTTGAAATTTTCATTTCTAACATTACTTGATTTCCAATATCCGATATTCTTTAAATATGAAGAAAATTGATCAAGAATATTAAAATTCTCAAATGTCTTAGCTTGATTTTTCTGAAAATTTCTTTTGAAATTCTTGCATCGTGTGCTATCATTTATATGCTACCTTTTATCAACTTGCACATATTTTTCTCCCTTTTTAATCACACACGGAATAGTTTTTCTCTTACTATTCTTAGTATTGGAAATAAAGATATTATTTTTAACAGTAGCATCATGCAATATATAATTTTCAAAAGATGCATCGTGTAAACCAATACCATGTTTTTCTACATTTGATATTTTACTACTAAGTTCATTTGTTAAAGTTTGACTATTATTCCATTTACCTAATATAGCCTTTTGATCGCAGACTTTAATCTTTAACACATCAATTTCTGAATTTAAATTAGTAATAGTCAGTTTCAGTTTTTCAATTTCATAGATCATTTTCTTCTTATCATCAATTAAATTTTCACAATCAGTATGCAATTTTCTTTCTATAGCAATGAACTTTAAAATTTCCTGTGCATGCCTTTGATTTTCTTCTTTAAATTTATTCAACGTAGAGTTCAGAAAATCAATCTTATTTTCAGATTCATCTAGCATTTTCCTAGTGTCCTTTATTTCTATTTTGATTTTCTTATATTTTCTGGCTAGTCTATTGTATTCAACAAGTAATCCATCAAAACTATCAAAATTAGCATTTTGATCAAAGGGTACCTCACTGGATTTTACCATAAAGCATACATTTGCCAGATTTTCTTCTGAATCTGATGTTGATGAGGATTCGTTGTCTGATGTTGAATCCTTTGTTTCTTCACTTTGTGAAGCTGAAGAGTCATCCCATGTCACTTTAAGCGCCCTTCTCTTTCTGAATTTCTTATTCCTGAAATTCCTCCTTGAATTCTTCTTATCTTTGTTGAGAGGACAATCAGTTTGAAAGTGACCCGACTTGTTGCACTTGTAGCATATACTTTTGTCTTTCATGAATGACTTCTTCTCCATATCTCCAGATGTCTTTGCTGACCTGAAGTTCCTACGTTTCTTCAACAGATTTCTAAATTTTCTAGTCAACAATAGTAAATTATCGTTAGAATCACTAGTGACTTTTAAGACTTTATCAGCCTCAAAAGCCAGATCCCTTCTAGGATTTTTCCCTTTGGGATCTAAATGTTGTACTTCATAAGCTGTCAAATTTCCTATGAGATCATCGAGAGTATATGTATTTAAGTCTTTGGACTCTTCAATAAATGTTGTCTTTCGAGCCCAAATTTTAGTTAAAGATCTAAGGATCTTTCTTACCAAGTCTTTTTGCTCGAATTTCTTGCCTAAAGATTTTAATGAATTTACAATCTCAAGAAAACGGGAAAACATGTTAGAAATACATTCATTTTCATGCATTTTAAAAAGCTCATATTTATGTACTAACATATTGATCTTAGATTCCTTGACCTGATTAGTACCTTCGTTGGCAACTTCTAATGCATGCTATATCTCATATGCAGTTTGATATGCAGAAACTTTATTAAATTGATCATGAGATAAAGCACAAAACAAGATGTTTAAACCTTTAGCATTCAGTGTCATTCACTCCTTTTCATCAAAAGTCCAAGTATCATATGGAGTCGTAACTAACATTATAGGATTGCTAACTATATGCCATAATTTGAAATCGATTGACTGAAAGAATACTTTCATTCTATATTTCCAGTAGCCATAATTGCTACCTTCGAACATAGGAGGACGATTAGTGGTCTGTCCTTCAAACATAACTAAGATTTCAGAATTGTCCATTTTAAACAGATGATCTAAAGTAAATGATAGGAAAAATCGATTCCTAAATAGAGAAATGAAGGCTTTTTGGATGCTTTAAACAGTTTAAGTGCTTTGATACCAGTTGTAGGATCGTCTATATCACAAGAGGGGGGTGAATTGTGTCTTTAGTAATTAAATACTAGTGGATAAAACAAGAGCACAAAACACTCATAAATGAAATTCTATTCTTTTATTTCAAGACAGAATTTACAATATCTTTTCAGCTCAATTCCCTTCTTGATGGTTTTGATACAGTAATTTTTGATATACAATTCAAATAGGAAAACAAAGCTCTTTTTCAAAACTAATTTTGAATTGTATAAAACCTGATCTTTATGCACACAACTCTTTTCTTTGTCTTTGCTTAGCTTCTATATCTCTTCTTCTCTAGTTGTTGAATTTCTAGACTTCTTGCGTTTGCAGCTCCTTTTCTAAAATTGCTTGGAATTTCGAACTTCTTCTGATGTTGGAGAATTTTTCAGAATATGAATATTCAAACTTAACTTTTCAGTTAGGGATCCAAATTGAATATTCAAACTTGGTTTTTGAGATTGGGATCCTCTATTGTAATGTAGCTCGTACTCTCTATTAGTAGTCGAACTCTGTTGTCTTTCACGTTCAGCATGTTCATCCACTTGATCCACAATCCATAATCCATAATCCACGTACTAATTTTCTCTTTAATCCAAATTACTTTCTATTTAAATTTCCACTTACTTCACTAACATTTTGAGTTTCCACGATCTCCACTCGTAGATACATCGAAACTTTATCTTCCTGGAGTCTTGTAGAATATCTTCTAAGTCTTCGATTTAGTCGAACATTTATCCTTTAACTTTTGTAAAAACTCGAACACTTATCCTTTAACTCTTTGAGTTTTTTGCACCTACAAAACACGTGACTAAACAAAGAAACTTTCTTGTTCGTTAGTCCTTTTATAAAACTCGAATAGTTATCTATCCATGCATATAAAAACTCAAACAGTTATCTAACTATTCAATTTTTCATTACCGAACGCACATGGAAAACATGTGACAACTTAAAACATTAAAAACACATGTGCAAATAACTTAACTGTACGAGTTTTTAACATAAAGTATTCAACAAAAATGAAACTTTAACCATCCAAAAGTTTAACTATCCAAAACGTTAACTATCTGAAAGTTTAACTATTGCAAATCTAGCTCTTCGGAAATCTTTAATTTATCCGACATAAAAATGAAATTTTTCGATAATCTATTAACTATTATACTTAGAGAAATATACTTAGAGAATATTATGTAGACTTATTTAAATATGTTAATAAAGCATATATCATCAAAATTAAATACCTAACAACGAATTTTTAAATATCTATTAGGAACCATCAATTTCGTATTGTTTTACTTTAAACATAGTTCTTTAAATTTAATAGGTTATAGTGGTGCTGATTTCGCAGGATGTAAGTCTTAAAGAAAAAGCACGAGTGACACTTGTCAATTATTAGGAAATTCTTTAGTGTCATGGTTTAGCAAAATGAAAAATTGTGTAGCATTATCTACAACTAAAGCTGAATATATAGCTGCTGCACTTTGCTGTGCTCAAATCCTATGGATTAGACAAACTTTAAAAGATTTTAATTTAACTTATGAACCAACTAAGATTTTCTGTGATAGTAGCTCTGCAATAAGTTTGTCTAAAAATCTTGTTTTACATTCACGAGCAAAACATATAGAAGTTCGACATCATTTTCTAAGGGATAAGTTTATAAAAGGAACAATAGTATTAAATTTTGTTCCTACCATAGAAGAATTAGCAGATCTATTTACAAAACCCTTAGATGAGAATACCTTTTCAAAATTACGATTAGAACTTGGTATCTGTAGGTTATCTGATGTTTAATTTGTCTTGTTCATTACATAATATTTTGGTTTGTTACAAAGTAGCTTTAGAATTTAAATTTCTTTAAAAAAAAAAAAGGGAGGGTAATGTACTCAAGCTTAATTCATTTTACCGGTGTTATAACAATTCTGCCATACTTTGTGCATATAATCTTTGTTATTTTTCTTTGTTATTATCTATTCTTTACACATAATGTAATACATTTATTTTCTTAAGTTCGTGTACTTATTTTTGAATTCTTTTAAGTTCCTGAAGGTATATCTCTATGAATTTTCTTTTGTAAACTGAATAAGATAAAAGCTAAAAAGTCTAAATTGTTACATCTACTACTTATTTCTGTATTTACATTTTAAAAAAAAAATTCTAGTGAGACTCAAATCTATTTGGGGCTTGGCAACCCAATTTAAGTACGCTAGATTTTGAACTTAAATGACAAATCTATTTAAGGCTTAGCAACCAACTTAAGTCAACTAATCTTGGACTTTAAATGACAAATCTATTAAGGCTTGGCAACCTAATATTAAGTATGTCGTAAATGTTAGGACTCTAGTATTTTGATAATGCAAAACCTATGTGAGGAAACATATTGTATTTCATAGTTAAGTCAATGCAGCATTAGATCAGAAGGCAGATAGAACAAATTCCATGTAGACGAACAGATGGACAAGGTTCTAGATGATATTGCCTTAAAGTTATAGGAAAATTGGACAGTTACAGGTCCAAAGAGTAAAACAGCAGCAAGTCAATCAGACAGTTAGAAGGATAACTATCCGATTTTACAAAACCTTCGGAGAGTTATTTAATCAGATAGTTAAGTTGATTGAATGATCAAAGAATTATGGAGTTAACTATTTGAAAGAAAAAGGAAAATTGGAAAGTTAGAAAGGCTAACTATACGAAACTTAAGTCATTCAATTAACCACATGTAGAAATACAAAATAGAATCTTAAAGGACTTTTTGGAGAGTTAGATAACTATCCGAGTTTTCTTTCGGAGAGTTAGATAACTATTCGAGTTTTTCAGAAAGTTATAGGTATAACTTTTCGGAACTTAAGTCATCTTATTACGCACGTGCAAAATAGAGAAGTCAGCAGTTGAAAGCTTAAAAGGGAAAATCAAAGAGTTAGATAACTATCCGAAATTTCAAAGAGAGTTTCGGTAAGTTACAATTTAACTATCCGAAACTTAAGTTATTGAAATTGCCACGTGTAGAATTCTAGAAAGAAGATCATTTAAGTTTTTAGAGAGTTAGAAAGATAACTATCCAAAATTTCAAGAGAGTTTCGGTGAGATACAATTTAACTATCTGAAACTTAAGTCATTGAATTTCCCACGTGTAGAATTTTAGACAGATGCTCAAATGGGTTTTCGAAGAGTTAGAAAGATAACTATCTGAAAAATGGGAAGCTTCGGTGAGTTACATTCTTAACTATCCGAAACTTAAGTTATTCTTTTATGCACGTGCAAAATTGAAGAGACAGCTGTCGGAGACTTAAAAGAAAGTTCGGAGAATTACAGTAGTTAGCTATCCAAAAGTTAAGAGCTCTTTTCGGTAAGTTGAATACAAGACTCCGAACACTTGACATTACACGTGAGCAACTTAAAATCCTCACGTGACTTAGATAACAGAATTTGAGTGATGAATAGGTAAGTTATGGATGCTTTTCGGTAAGTTATTTTTATAACCATCTGAAAGCTTGAGATTTTTGAAAGGTTACTTATTGAACATCAGACAGAATGGTAACTTACCATATTTAGGTCTGATTATTTACCAAGTACAACAGAATACATCCGTTGAGGAAAAATTATGATCGTTGGATATTCAAGCATAAATACAGACAGATCTTTCAATATTTAGTAGAGCTTACAAGTGAGATTAGAGATACAATTACATATAGAGATACAGTATACATTGCAGATCAATTACTGATATAGAAGAAAGCTCAAATTCAGTTCAACAAAGAATCGATTGAAAGCTGGATTTACAAGAAGATTCTTAAAGCTCTCCATGTGCTGAAAGTCTGATCCAAGAAGGATCATTTGGTTCATGGCTTCAACCTTAAAGCTTCATTCAGTTGTTGGTTTGAGTTTCGACCTAAAAACTTAAGAGGTTGGTTTTCTAGAGTTTATACCTGAAAACTTCTAGGTGTTGGTTTTTTGGAGTTTATACCTGAAAACTTCTGAGTGTTGGTTTCTAGAGTTTATACCTGAAAACTTCTAAGTGTTGGTTTTCTGGAGTTTATACCTGAAAACTTCTGTGTGGTTGGTTCTTGCTTCGACCTGAAAGCAAGTGTGTAAGTGTTGAGACACTTAGTGAAGCCCAAGTGACCCTTGGGGGTGGACTAGCCGACTTGGTGAACCACCTAAAATTCTCTTGTGTTTCTTACCTTTATTTCCGTTGTGCATTATATTTTTATTTGATTATTACTTGTGCAAACTGATTAATCAAATTAGTTAGTAAAGTAAAAAATAGGCTTAAATTCACACTGTTCTCCATTCACCCCCCCCTTTGGTGAAGCCATTCATTACTAACAATTGGTATCAGAGCAGGTTGATCTCTTTTTTTATAGATTTAACCATCTGAGATCATGGCATCTTTTCATAGAGAGGGTCAGAACATCCATCGTCCTCCCTTGTTTGATGGTATTAATTATAATTACTGGAAAAACAGGATGAAATGTTTCCTCAGAAGCTCAAATGTGAGTTTATGGAAAATGGTTGTTCTAGGAACACCTATTCCACCTAGTCATGAGGATGACTGGACTGAGGAGGATGAGAGAATCATCCAAATGAATGCTCGAGGGCTGAATATTATTTACTGTGCCTTATCTGCTAAACAATATAATAAAGTTTCAGCTTGTAAATCTGCTCACGAGGCTTAGAACACTCTTCAAATAACCTTTGAAGGAACCAACCAAGTGAAAGACACTAAAATAAGCATTTTACTCAGAAAGCTTGAATTATTTAAAATGCTTGATGATGAAACTATCACTGATATGTTTTCAAGATTCATTGAGATTATTAATGACTTAAGAGGTTTGGGAAAGAAATTTTCTATCCGTGAATAGGTACAGAAAATCCTCAGAAGCTTAACTGTGGAATGTAAGCAAAAGTCCACATCGATACAAGATTCCAAAGACCTCAACAAATACTTAGTAGAGGATCTAATGGGCAACCTGCTAGCCCATGAAGTTCAAATGAAGGAATGAAAAGTTGAGGAAGGTAGTGGTAAAAAGAAAACTGAAACAAAGAAAGAACTAGCATTTCCATCAACATAGGAACTTCAAAGCTCGGATGATGATGAAGTTGTGCTATTGGCTAGAAAGTTCAGAAAATGGATGAAGAAAAAGAACCAAGCCAGCACATCAAAAAGCAATGCACCAATATGCTTTAAATGCAAGAAGTAGGGGCATATACAACCTGATTGTCCATTGCAACAAGAAGAAGAAAAAGAAATGAAGAAGAAGAAGAGGAGCTATAAAAAGAAAATGGCATTGAAGGCTACTTGGGATGACAGTAGTTCTTCTAGTAGCTCATCCAGTTCAGATGAAGAGGTACCAGTAAACGTGTCCTATACAGCACAAGAGTTATGTTCCACTTCATCTCAAAGTGATTCTGATGTAGACAATAATAATCGAGATGTAAATATTCTTTTGTCTACTATTGATAGTTTATATGTTAAATGCAAAAAGTATAAAAAGGAAATTAAGCATTTAACTACATGTTTAAAAGAAGTACATACTAAACTTGAAAATTTGAATGTTGAAGATAGGAAATGCTATAATGATGAACTGATAAATGAAAATGAAAAATTGAAATCTAAAATCATTGATCTGAAAAATACTGTGCATAAATTTACTAATGGACAAAAAGGATTAGATCAAATCATTGGTTCTCAAAGATACAATTCTAATAAACTTGGCCTAGGGTATGCTACTCCATAGGAAATACCCTACTATGGTGGTGTTATTCGATCTTATAGAGATGGTACAACAGTGTTTGCCATCAAAAGAAGATCTAGTTCAATGTGGCTGCCAAAAGGTAATAAACTAAATATTGTCAGGACTAACATTTATGGACCCAAGAAAGTATGGGTACCAAAATCTCTTTCTGTTTGAATTGGAGGATTATATTGTTTAGGGGGAGTAGTTGATCTATAGCTCCAAACCAGTTATGACAGTAAAAATTTGGTATTACAAGAGGCACCATAAATTGGTAGAAAGTGCTCACTTAGACTGAGTGAAAATCGTGCCTAAAATCTTGATGCTCAAGGAGAGCAAAATGTGCAATAGTTAGAAACAAGTGTTATCAGAATAAGCAGAATCTCGTGAAGAGAAATTTTTTTTAAGAAGCCAAAAGTTGATAATCAGTTAAGAATCAGCTATGATATTCTGAAATGAACAAGTAGTATCAAAGTGGTATCATTGATTGAATTTTGTTCTTTAAAGAAAATAAGATATGCATGAGCCAAGATGAATGTATACAAATTAGATTTATCATAGGACAACCAAAATTTGCAGCAGACAGATTACAGTCTTCAAATTATCTTCTGCAAATTGAAAGAATATCTTGAAATAGAGATCTAAGAGAAGAGAAACGGATTGGAATCAGAAGCTAAATGATTGAGAATCATTTATGATGTTTTTGATTAACAATTGATACCTAGTTCAATTGGTATTCTATATGTCATTTTGCAGAACAGGTGCAGCAAATTTGTCTACAAGGAAAAACATATAAGTAGGGGGAGAACCTACTATATGAAGGAAATTCAGAATGCTGTGTCAATGCAAAAAGAAAGTATATAAAGAGGGCATGCATATAGGGGGAGAGTCTATAACTTGCTATTATAAATCAGAGAACCTTCATATAGATAGGGGGAGAGCATGTGGCAGAAATTACAAATATTAACTAGATATTTATAAATTGCTACATTAACTATTGGCATTTCACTATTTTCAGTTTTTACAAATGATGCAGTAATTACACGAACAAAGGAAGAAATATCACAAATCAAGAGAGCAATTACTGACTTCTCAGATGATAGAATGTCAACAACTAGCATCAGACAAGGATTAAGAAAATTGACACTTCAATTGATACTGTGCTTGAATAAGAAAGAAGAAAAGCAGCACAACATCAAAGGAA
This sequence comes from Cymodocea nodosa, assembly GCA_036874045.1. Classification (NCBI taxonomy): domain Eukaryota; kingdom Viridiplantae; phylum Streptophyta; class Magnoliopsida; order Alismatales; family Cymodoceaceae; genus Cymodocea; species Cymodocea nodosa. The sequence continues at coordinate 11,103,430 of CM072335.1, forward strand.
AAGAAGAAAATAGACTGCAATGATGAAAATATCTCAACAATTGAGATCTACACACCAACAGTCTACATTTGATGGAAAATCAAAAATTGGTATTTGAAGATATTGATGCATTTGATTCTTTTCACAACTTGATATCTAACAGGATTATAGAGATCAGAAAATTGGTATATCATTAGATACAAATTTGATGACAAAAAGGGGAGAAGAAAATTCAGCAAAAGAAAATTGTGGAACTCCTTTTATCTAATGACAATAAGGGGGAGAAGAATATAGAAAATTACATAAAAGGCAAGGGGAGCTTTCCCAGCACACAGACAAGGCGAGAAATTAACTTCATTGTATTATATTCAATGTAATTCTTTGCTTTACTTAGTTTCTATGTGATTGAATGTATAGCAACAATCTAGGGAGTGAAATACATGTAATTTAATGTAAATGATTTTGTCATTATCAAAAAGGGAGAGATTGTTAGGACTTTAGTATTTTGATAATGCAAAACCTATGTGAGGAAACATATTGTATTTCATAGTTAAGTCAGTGCAGCATTAGATCAGAAAGCAGATAGAACAAATTCCATGCAGACGAACAAATGGAGAAGGTTCCAGATGATACTGCCTTAAAGTTATAAGAAAATTGGACAGTTACAGGTTCAAAGAGTAAAACAGTAGCAAGTCCATCGGATAGTTAGAAGGATAACTATCCGATTTTACAAAGCCTTTAGAGAGTTATTTAATCAGACAGTTAAGTTGGTTGAATGATCGGAGAGTTATGGAGTTAACTATTCGAAAGAAAAAGGAAAATCGGAAAGTTAGAAAGGCTAACTATCCGAAACTTAAGTCATTCAATTAACCACGTGCAGAAATACAAAATAGAATCTTAAAGGACTTTTCGGAGAGTTAGATAACTATCCGAGTTTTCTTTCGGAGAGTTAGATAACTATTTGAGTTTTTTGGAAAGTTACAAGTATAACTTTTCGGAACCTAAGTCATCTTATTACGCACGTGTAAAATGGAGAAGCTGGTAGTTGAAAGCTTAAAAGGGAAAATCGGAGAGTTAGATAACTATCCGAAATTTCAAAGAGAGTTTCAGTAAGTTACAGTTTAACTATCCGAAACTTAGGTTATTGAAATTGCCATGTGTAGAATTCTAGAAAGAAGATCATTTAAGTTTTCAAAGAGTTAGAAAGATAACTATCCGAAATTTCAAGAGAGTTTCGGTGAGTTACAGTTTAACTATCCGAAACTTAAGTCATTTAATTTCCCACGTGCAAAATTCTAGACATATGCTCAAATGGGTTTTCGGAGAGTTAGAAAGATAACTATCTGAAAAATGGGAAGTTTCGGTGAGTTATATTCTTAACTATCCGAAACTTAAGTTATTCTTTTATGTACGTGCAGAATTGAAGAGATAGTTGTCGGAGACTTAAAAGAAAGTTCAGAGAGTTACAGTAGTTAACTATCCAAAAGTCAGGAGCTCTTTTCGGTAAGTTGAATACAAGACTCCGAACACTTGACATTACACGTGAGCAACTTAAAATCCTCACGTGACTCAGATAACAGAATTTGAGTGATGAATCGGTAAGTTATGGATGCTTTTCGGTAAGTTATTTTTATAACCATCTAAAAGCCTGAGATTTTTGGAAGGTTACTTAATGAACATCAGACAAAATGGTAACTTACCATATTTAGGTCTGATTATTTACCAAGTACAGCAGAATACATCCGTTGAAGAGAAATTATGATCGTTGGATATTCAAGCATAAATACAGATAGATCTTTCAATATTCAGCAGAGCTTACAAGTGAGATTAGAGATACAATTACATACAGAGATACAGTATACATTGCAGATCAATTACTGATATAGAAGAAAGCTCAAATTTAGTTCAACAAAGAATCGATTGAAAGCTGGATTTACAAGAAGATTCTTAAAGCTCTCCATGTGCTGAAAGTCTGATCCAAGAAGGATCATTTGGATCATGGCTTCAACCTTAAAGCTTCATTCAATTGTTGGTTTGAGTTTCAACCTGAAAACTCAAGAGGTTGGTTTTCTAGAGTTTATACCTGAAAACTTCTAGGTGTTGGTTTTCTGGAGTTTATACCTGAAAACTTCTAAGTGTTGGTTTTTAGAGTTTATACCTGAAAACTTCTATGTGGTTGGTTCTTGCTTCGACCTGCAAGCAGGTGTGTAAGTGTTGAGACACTTAGTGAAGCCCAAGTGACCCTTGGGGGTGGACTAGCCGAGTTGGTGAACCACCTAAAATTCTCTTGTGTTTCTTACCTTTATTTCCGCTATGCGTGATATTTTTATCTGATTATTACTTGTGCAAACTGATTAATCAAATTAGTTAGTAAAGTGAAAAATAGGCTTAAATTCACACTATTCTCCATTCACCCCCCCTCTAGTGAAGCCATTCGTTCCTAATAGTAGATTCTTTAGACTACATTTATGTAGGGGGAGCAAACAATGACAACCAATGGTACATTTAATCAAATGCAAATATTCTAGAACTTATATTGATAAAAAGTTAGACTCATTTAGTTAGTTTAATGTACAGTTATGTATTTCACTTCACTAGATTTCAGCTATTTTATCTAACCCTCCAAGTTTTCGTATTGTTACATTTTTACTCTTCTACAAACTCAAATAGGTAGATTTCTCTCTAAGTTTCTGTTTTAAATTCTTATATTTTATCCTTTTAAGAAACTCAAACAGTTATGCTTAAGTCTTCGACTTTTACGCATATCCATCCGAGAAACTTGAATAGTTAACTTCATATTATTATATTTTTATGAAAGACTTAAAATATGATAATAACTATTTTAGTTTGTCATATAGTTATGTGCTTTACTACTCATAAAACTCGAATAGTTATCATAAGTCTTCAAGTTTTCTCAATCTTTACTTAGCCCATAGTTATTTTCTTTCACGAATAGTTATGCTAAGTCTTTTGCTTTTGTCGATTGTAAAACTCGTACAGTTATTGTAAGCATTTGAGTTATTTATCAGTAACGGATCTTATATTTATGATTTCAATGATTGAATCCGTTTATCCATTTATAAACTCGAAGAGTTATAAATGTTTTACTAACAACCTTTCGTGTTTCTACCTTAGTAAAACATTAGTTTCACAATCTTTAATTCCACTAAATTCTACAATGAACAGTGAAGATTAATTGATAATGTCAGGATGTGGACAAGGATGTGGTAGAATGACAAAAGTGCAGAAAAGAGAGATAGAACTTCGGACAAAAAACTTATCAACTAAAAATGGCAGAGGTTGAGAGCTTAAAACTCTATATTCCATTATTGCAACCTAGGCATCGTGGTGAAGGACCATCAAGACCATAGGTGCCTTTAACAAGAGAAATCAAGAAAACTTTAGAACCTCCTGAACAACTAGAAACATTGTAGACATATAGTTAGAAAAAGAAGAAGACATTAGAATATTTTGGACTTACTGCAGGTGTACAGGGCATATTGCAACAACAAGAAGGACAAAAAATTTGGAAAATGGGCCTTCGTAGTGAAGGACAAAAAGTTTATCAACTAAAAATGGCAGAGGTTGAGAGCTTAAAACTCTATATTCCATTATTACATCCTAGGCATCATGGTGAAGGACCATCAAGACCACAGGTGCCTTTAACAGGAGAAATCAAGAAAACTTTAGAACCTCTTGAACAACTAGAAACATTGCAGACATATAGTCAGAAAAAGAAGAAGACATTAGAATATTTTGGACTGACTATAGGTGTACAAGGCATATTACAGTAACGAGAAGAATCGTTGAAAAATGGAAAACTATGTTTCATTGCACAAGCTGGTTAGGATTTTGTTTTAAGAATCCTAGCAAATGTGACAAATATCGGATTACAAGCATACACTCTAAGGTATTGTGTCACATTAGTGCATAATGTTTCTTTTAATACAATGGACAGTTTTTCACATCATGCTATAAGCCAACATTCTTTTCCTATGGAAAGAGAACATGTAGGAAATTTTGATGATATATATACAGATGATATCAATTTTGATGACATTTTTGATGACATAGACACTGAATCTATGAATTTTGAAGATATTTCATCTGAAGAGGAATGTACAGATATTCTTCCTCTTACTATATCTTGGATAGATACTTTTGATTTTTGGTATAGTTGCTTATACTACATTTTATACATGTGGTTATGTCTGTTACAGTATCAAGTATATTTGTTGATATATGTATATAGTCAACAAGCTACATAGTTACAAATAGAATATGACACTGCTAATATCTCAATTATAGAAATTTCAGAATTATAGAATGACTTTATTACACAAATAGATATAGAACATTCTTTCATACAAAGATAGTTGTTGTATAGACCAATTATAGAAATCAATGTTGCTGATAGATAGAATAGTACAGAGACTATTGATACTAATATGTTTCAAGAAGATCACACAAAGGAAATTCAACAGATTATTGATACGAATATAATAGATATTTTAGACATTTATACTAGCTTTGATAGAAATTCCACCAATTCTGAAAGATCTGAAAATATAGATGCTACTGATAATATTGACACAAGTCCTAGATCAGAACATCATGACAGGAAAATACTTAATCCTGAACAAAATTTAGACGAAAATACATTGTTATGGTTTAGAAATAATTCCTATTATGAAAAGTTTTAGACATATAAAACTTTCACAGTTTTATATTCAAGACTAGTTAAGTTTGAAGGGATGGCACATATACGAGAAATGTTTGAATTTCAAGGCTTGTTGACTCTACTTCCACAACAACTAGGCCATCTAGTTATACAAGAACTTATAAGTTATTTTTACTCAAACTTAATAGTGGAAGAAGGTATTCCTATTTCCAATATACAAGACAACGATATCTATTTAACTCTAGAATTACTTTATCAAGTACTTGGTCTGAAAAATGAGGGAGTTAAATTATTAGAAAGATAACAGGTTTATTAGTTGGGATGAGACATTAAAAGTTTAGCCAAAGATTCAACTACCAACAATCTAATGAGATTACTAAATGATTTAAATGGCCAAACACATTTTATTACAAAAATACTATAGAGGTTGGCAGATGTTGTCTTTATGCTACATATGCATTAATTAACCATATATAGGTGAATTGGTATGATATTTTTATTTCTCATATCTTAAACTTGCAGAGTAAATTATTTTATGGTGATACACTTTTGAGAATTGTGACAACTCAAACAGATATTACACCTTGGCCACAAAAAAGATTGAAGTTAAGATCTTTCTCTACAAAGGAACTACAAAAATACTAGAAAGCAGATACACCCGTAATTCGACAGCAACAACAACAACAAGATTGGAAAACTCCGTCACAACAGCAACAACAACAATCGACATAATTTTCAGAACAACAGCAACATACAGATACAAAAATAAGTATACATACAGATACAAATACAAGTATACATACAGATACACATACAGATTTACATACAGACACAAATACTAAATTTCTACAGCAACCAACACAAGTTTCACAAACTAATTTAGATCAAGCAATAATTGATCAAATAAACAGAGTAAGTACAGAATTGCAAGGACAATTTCAGATACTTTGATCAATATTTTTGAAAGACAAAGAGGCTTGTGATTATACAAATTATGTACTGCATGATTTATTTATTGTAATTTGTTGTTGAAAATTACTTATGTCAAGCAATCGCCTTATGTAAACTATGTTAGGATCGATAGGCTCACTAGAGGGGGGGTGAATGGTGAAGGTGTGTAAGTTTTTAAATCTTTTAACTTTGAATCGATTGATTTAACAAAAGTGAGATGAGATGAATTAAATGAAAGCAAAACAGTAAGAGGAAAATAACACAGCAAATTTTTAGGTGGTTCACCAACTTGGCTAGTCCACCCCCAAGATACACTTGGGCTTCACTAAGTATTCAAATACTTACAACACTTGCTTTCAGGTTGAAGCAAGAACCAACACTTAGAGCTTTCAAGTATAAGCTCAATAACCAACCTTTCTTTGTTGAGCTTTCAGGTTGAAGCTCTCAACCAGCAATGAGTTTTCAGGTAGAAACTCATGAACCAATAGCTTTGAGTCTTTCTATTAGAGTTTTGGCACATGGAGCTTTTTCTACAGTGAATCTTTTGAGTATACTTGACTGTTTGCAGACTTGAGAGTGTAACTGGAATTTGTGTAGCTCGCTATATATTATATGATCGTTATCTCTGTGTGATCTTCTCTTAAACTTCTCATATTTATACCAAAAGGTATAACGATCACATTTTTCTTTCAATGAATATATTCTACTATACTTGCTAAATAATTAGACCTAAATATGGTAAGTTACCATTCTGTCTGATGTTTAGTAAGTAACCTTCAGATTTCCTTTAACTTTCGGATGGTTATATGAATAACTCACCGAAGAGCGTCCATAACTTACCGATTCTTTACTTACATCCTGTTGTCTGTGTCACGTGAGGATTTTAAGTTGCTCACGTGAAATGTCAAGTGATCGGAGACTTGTAGTTTTAACTCACCAAAAAACTCTTGACTTTTGGATAGTTAACTACAGTAACTCTCTGATTTTTCTTTTAAGCTTCCGACTGCTATCTCTTTAATTCTGCACGTGCATAATAAAATAACTTAAGTTTCGGATAGTTAAAAATGTAACTCACCAAAACTTCCTGTTTTTAGATAGTTAGCTTACTAACTCTCCAAAAACTCATTTGAGCTTCTATCTGGATTTCTGCACGTGGGAAATTCAATGACTTAAGTTTCGGATAGTTAAACTGTAACTCACCGAAACTCTCTTGAAATTTCAGATAGTTATCTTTCTAACTCTTCGATTTTTCCTTTTAAGCTTTTAACTGCTGTCTTCTCAATTCTACACGTGCGTAATAGGATAACTTAAGTTTTGGATGGTTATACCTGTAACTCACTGAAATCCTTCAAATTTCAGATAGTTATCTTTCTAACTCTCTGAAAAATCTTTTAAGCTTCTGTCTTGGAATTCTACACGTGGTTAATTGAATGACTTAAGTTTCAGATAGTTAGCCTTTCTAACTCTTCGATTTTCCTTGAGCTTTTGGATAGTTAACTCCTTAACTCTCCGATCATTCAACCAACTACCTTTCATAACTCTCCGAAGGCTTTATAATTTCAGATAGTTATTCTTCTAACTATCCGATAGTATTGCTGTTGCTGTAAACTTGCTCTTTGGATACTTTGATCTATAACTGTCTGATTTTCTGTAACAGCACATTCTAGGAATAACTGCAACCTGTTTGCTGCTTAGAATTGTCTACCTTCTGATCTTTTGCTGCATTGACTTATCTGTGAAATACAATATGTTTCCTCACATAGGTTTTGCATTATCAAAATACTCGGGTTCTAACAATCTCCCCCTTTTTGATAATGATAAAATCTTTTACATTTATTTACATGTATTTCACTCCCTAGATTATTTCTATACATTCAGTCACATAGAAACTGAGTAAAACAAGGATTTACAATGAATATACTGTAGTAGTGAGATTCCTCCCCCTGACTTTGTGCTGTCTTCTCCCCCTATCTATGTGTTGAGTTTTTCTTCCCCTTTTAATACTTCTCTTTCTATTTATGCTAGAAATACTGTAAGTTTCCATATTCTTCTCTAATTTCCATATTCTTCTCCCCCTTTTTGTCATTATATAAAAAGGTGACAACTGTAAAATTGATATTTAATATGTCCTACACAAGTATAAGTTAGCAGAAAACAAGCTCTCATATGGTGAGCTTGAGGAAGAATGAATAAAAGCATTTAAAGATCTTGTAATGAACATATGCCTAGATTTCTTCTAATATGATTAAAAGTTGATTCATTTAAAGGTTTGGTGAAAATATCTGTAAGTTGATTTTCTGTTGGCACAAACTTGAGTGAGATGTTCCCTTTTTCCACATGATCTCTCAAAAAATGATGTTTGATCTCGATATGCTTGGCTTTGGAATGAAGTATTGTATTCTTAGATAAACTGATTGCGTTGTTGTTATCACAAAATATGATGGTATTCTGAATCTTCAGTCTATAGTCTACTAAAGTTTGCTGCATCCAAAGGATTTGAGCACAACATAGTCCTGCTGCAATATATTTGACTTCAGTAGTAGATAATGCAATACAGTTTTGTTTCCTACTGAACCAAGAGATTAATGAATTTCCAAGTAGTTGGCATGTGCCACTAGTACTTTTTCTGTCAGATCTGCTGCCTGCATAATCTACATCATTATAGCTTGTTAATATCAGATTACTATCAACTGAGTAGAATAGTCTGAAATCTTTGGTGCCTTGTAGATATTTGAAAATTCTTTTGACTGATTTCAAATGAGATTCCTTGGGTGATGCATGAAATCTAGCACACAAGCATACACTGAACATAATATCTAGCCTACTTGCTGAAAGGTACAACAGGGATCCAATCATGCCTCTATATTTCTTTGGATCCACTACAACACTTGAATCATCCATTTCAAGTTTAGTGCTTGAGCTCATTGGAGTATTTGTAGATTTGATGTTTTCATAACCAAATTTCTTCAACATCTCTTTGTAGTATTTCTCTTGGTTGACAAAAATGCCATTTTGAACTTGATGAATCTGTAATCCTAAGAAAAACTTCAATTCTCCCATCATGCTCATTTCAAATTTATTTTTCATCAAATTTTGAAATCCATGATAGAGTTCTTCTAAAGTGGCTCCAAAAACTATATCATCAACATATATCTGTACAATCAAAAGTTTTGATAAACAAAGTGTTGTCCACTTTGCCTATAGAGAAATTGTTTTCTGTTAAGAACTTTTTCAATTTCTCATACCAAGCCCTAGGTGCCTGTTTTAGACCATATAAAACATTTCTTAGTTTGTAGACATGATCTGGCTTGACTTCATCTTCAAATCCAAGAGGTTGTTTAACAAGCACTTCTTCCTGAATTTCTCCATTTAAAAAGGCACTTTTCACATCCATCTGAAACAATCTTATCTTCATACTACTTGCAAAAGCAAGCAACATTCTAATAGCTTCAATTCTAGCTACAAGTGCAAAAGTTTCTTCATAGTCAATACCTTCCTACTGATTATAGCCTTGTGCAATTAGTCGAGCTTTATTTCTGAGTATGTTACATTCTTCATCTAATTTGTTTTTGAAAATCTATTTAGTTCCAATGATGGATTTTCCTATAGGTTTTTCTACTAGTTCCCAAACATTGTTTTTCTGGAACTAATTTAATTCTTCCTGCATAGCCATTGTCCAGTAGATATCCTTACAAGCTTCATCTACTGATTTTGGCTCTATTTTTGACACAAATGCACAAAAATTACAGATATCTTGTGCTTTGCTTCGAGTTTATATCCTTTTAGATATATTTCCAATTATTTGTTCCACGGGATGATCAGATCTGAACTTCCAACTGTTATGCTTCTGAAACCTATGGTTATGATTCTGGTTTGAAGCTTGGGATTTGAGTGTCTACTTGCGGTTATCATCTTTAAAGTGTTCATTATCACTATCACTGTTAATCTTCAAATTTTTGAAATTCTATATCAAATCTTCATCAAACTAAACATTTATACTTTCTTCTACTCTTCTGTCTTTGGCAAAGTATACTTTGTAAGCTTTGCTTCTGGATGAGTATCCAACAAGTATGGCAGTATCAGACTTTGCATCAAACTTGTCTTTAGCATTTCCAATGTTTAAGACAAAGCATTTGCATCCAAATGTCTTAAAGTAACCAACATTTGGAGTCTTATCAAACCAAATTTCAAATGGTGTCTTCTTCAACATAGATCTAATGTGAGTTCTATTGGAAATGTGACAAGTTGTTCCTACAGCTTCTACCTAGAGAAATTTTGGTAGATCAGTGGCATTCGACATAGTTCTAGCCATTTCTTGCAATGTCCTATTTTTCCTTTCCACAACTCCATTTTGAGTTGGAGTTCTAGGACAGGAAAATTCATGTAGAATTCCGAATGAATTGCAAAGATTTTCAAATTCATAGTTTTCAAATTCTCCTCCAAATCACTTCTACTTTTCTTCACCGTTAGTTCCTTTTGATTTTGAACTCTTATGCAGAAGTTTCTAAACTCATTGCAAGTTTCATTCTTATGTGTCAAAAATATTACCCAAGTTAATCTAGAAAAATCATCAACAATAACAAAGGTATATTTTTGACCCCTAAGACTTGATACTTGAGAAGGGCCAAACAAATCCAAATGTAGTAGTTCCAATGGCCTTTTGGTGGTAACTTCATTTTTGTTGTGAAGAGCAGTTCTCTTCTGCTTCCCTAGCATACAATCACTACACACCCTATCTTTCTTAAATGAAAGTTTAGGCAGGCCCCTAACAAGGTCACCCTTGGATAACTTTCTGAGAGTCTTCATACTAATGTGTCCAAGTCTTTTGTGCTACACCCAATCATCTTCACTAGATGCTACCAAACAAGAATTGGTTGTAGGATTTTCACATGGAAAGTTTAATGTATAAATTGAGCAATTTCTAATACCAGTAAATTTTATTTCATTTGTAGCTGGATTAATAATGTGACAATTTTCAGCAGTAAAAGAGAATGTATAACCTTTATCACATAATTTTCCTACACTTAATAAATTTTGTTTTAATCCATTTACATGCAATACATTTTCAATTATACCATTTTTAGATGTAATATTTCCTATTGCAGTTATTTTACACTTTTCATTATTTCCAAACTTAACAGATCTTGAACTTAAGCTTTTAATAGAATCAAGAAAACTTTTCTCACCTGTCATGTGCTTTGAGCATCCACTGCCCACAATCCATCTTGTTGTACGTGCTTGGAGCTCCTTGTCATCCTGCAAATTATACTGAAATTAAGGCTTTTGGTACCCAAATCTTCTTGGGTCCAACAGAGTTAGTCCTTAAAACATTAAATCTATTGCCTCTTGGCAGCCACATATGACCTGATCTTCTTTTGATGGCAAACATAGTGGTGCCATCTCTATATGATCGAATCATTCCACTACAATAAGGTACTTCTTGTGGTGTAGCATACCTTAGGCCATATTTACTTCCATTAGGTCGTTGAGATCCTATCATTTTATTTAGTCCTTTTTGACATTGAGTAAATTTACATATGGTATTTTTCAGATCAGATATTGTGGTTACTAAGTTTTTATTTTCTTCTTTCAATTTACAGTTATCACAATTATATTTATCCAAGTTAGATTTCAAATTTCTATTTTTAACTACAGAAGTTTCTAATTCAACTAAAGAATCTTCTAAGCAATGATTTAACCTTTTAATTTCTTTCTTAAATTCCCTACATTTAATATATAAATTATCTACAGTAGACAGAAGGCTATTAATATCTATTTCATCATGCTCATCTTCTGAACTGGAGGAAGAAGTGGAACATACCTCTTGAGCTGCAAAACACATATTTGCTGCAGCTTCATCTTTAGAATCAGATGAACTACTTGATGAGCTACTGTCATCCCACGTAGCTTTGAGTGCCATCTTCTTTTTGTCCTTCCATCTCTTCTTCTTATCTACCTGATCCTCTTCTATCTGAAATGGACAAAAAGTCTATATGTGTCCTTGCCTTTTGCATTTAAAGAAAGTAGGAATAGTTGTTTTAGAGGAGCTGGTCTTATTCTTTTTCTTCATGAACTTTCTAAAGTTCCTTGCTAGCAACATGATCTCATCACCATCTGAGCTTGGAGCTTCTTCTGTTGAAGGAAATGCTATTTCCTTTTTCTTCTCAGCTTTCTTTTCAATAGCTCCTTCTTGCTCTTTCCAATCCTTCATTTGAACTTTGTGGGCCAGAAGATTACCCAACAGTTCTTCAACTGTGTAATTGTTGAGATCCTTGGAATCTTGGATAGATGTGGACTTCTGTTTCCACTCAACAGTTAAGCTCCTCAGGATCTTCTACACCTATTCACGAGAAGAAAATTCCTTTCCCAGGCCTTTCAGACTATTAATAATTTCAATAAATCTTGAAAACATTTCAGTTATGTTTTCATTTTAAACAGTTCTAATTTTCTTAACAGAATACTGATTTTTGTATCCTTTACTTGGCTTGTACCTTTGTGAGTAACTTGAAGGATTTTCCAAGCCTCATGAGTAGACTTACATGTAGATACTTTATTTTATTGTTCAGCAGTTAGTGCACAATATATGGCATTCAGCCCTCTAGCATCCAACTAGATGATTCTCTCATCCTCCTTAGACCAGTTTATAACATCACTGGTTGAAAGTGTAGTTCTAAGAACAACAATCTTCTAGAGTTTTACATCAGAACTCCTAAGGAAACACTCCATTATATTCTTCCAATAGTTATAATTGGAACCATCGAATAGAGGAGGTCTGTAGATGTTATGTCCCTCGGCAAATTGAGTCATAAATCCAAATGGTTAAATCTTATAACGGATTAACCTACTTTGATACCAATTGTTAGGATCGATAGGCTCACTAGAGGGGGGTGAATGGTGAAGGTGTGTAAGTTTTTAAATCTTTTAACTTTGAATCGATTGATTCAACAAAAGTGAGATGAGATGAATTAAATGAAAGCAAAACAGTAAGAGGAAAATAACACACAACAAATTTTTAGGTGGTTCACCAACTTAGCTAGTCCACCCCCAAGATACACTTGGGCTTCACTAAGTATTCAAATACTTACAACACTTGCTTTCAAGTTGAAGCAAGAACCAACACTTAGAGCTTTCAAGTATAAGCTCAATAACCAACCTTTCTTTGTTAAGCTTTCAGGTTGAAGCTCTCAACCAACAATGAGTTTTTAGGTAGAAACTCACAAACCAACAGCTTTGAGTCTTTCTATTAGAGTTTTGGCATATAGAGCTTTTTCTGTAGTGAATCTTTTGAGTATACTTGACTGTTTGCAGACTTGAGAGTGTAACTAGAATTTGTGTAGCTCATTGTATATTGTATGCTCGTTATCTCTATATGATCTTCTCTTAAACTTCTCATATTTATACCAAAAGGTATAACGATCACATTTTTCTTTCAATAGATGTATTCTACTGTACTTGCTAAATAATCAGACCTAAATATGGTAAGTTACCATTCTGTCTGATGTTCAGTAAGTAACCTTCAGATTTCCTTTAACTTTCGGATGGTTATATGAATAACTCACTGAAGAGCAACCATAACTTACTGATTCTTTACTTACATCCTATTGTCTGTGTCACGTGAGGATTTTAGGTTGCTCACGTGAAATGTCAAGTGATTAGAGACTTGTAGTTTTAACTCACCAAAAAACTCTTGACTTTCGGATAGTTAACTACAGTAACTCTCTGATTTTTCTTTTAAGCTTCTGACTGCTGTCTATTTAATTCTGCACGTGTATAATAGAATAACTTAAGTTTCGGATAGTTAAAAATGTAACTCATCAAAATTTCCTGTTTTTCGGATAGTTAGCTTTCTAACTCTTTGAAAACTCATTTGAGCTTCTGTTTGGATTTCTACGCGTGGGAAATTCAATGACTTAAGTTTTGGATAGTTAAACTGTAACTCACCAAAACTCTCTTGAAATTTCAGATAATTATCTTTCTAACTCTCTGATTTTTTCTTTTAAGCTTTTAACTACCGTCTTCTCAATTCTGCATGTGCGTAATAGGATAACTTAAGTTCCAAATGGTTATACCTGTAACTCACCGAAATCCTTCAAATTTCGGATAGTTATCTTTCTAACTCTCTAAAAAGTCTTTTAAGCTTCTGTCCTAGAATTCTGCACGTGGTTAATTGAATGACTTAAGTTTCGGATAGTTAGCCTTTCTAACTCTCTGATTTGCCTTGAGCTTTTGGATAGTTAACTCCTTAACTCTCCGATCATTCAACCAACTACCTTTCATAACTCTCCGATCATTCAGCCAACTGCCTTCCATAACTCTCCGAAAGCTTTATAATTTCAGATAGTTATTCTTCTAACTGTCTGATAGTATTGCTGTTGCTGTAAACTTGCTCTTCGGATACTTTGATCTGTAATTGTCTGATTTTCTGTAGCACCACATTCTGGGATTAACTACAACCTATTTGCTGCTTAGAATTGTCTGCCTTTTGATCTTTTGCTGCACTGACATATTTGTGAAATACAATATGTTTCCTCACATAGGTTTTGGATTATCAAAATACTTGGGTTCTAACAAACTGTTTACTGCATTTAATGATCATATTCTTGTTTTTGACAATTTGTTTCAAATAGTTTTATTTAAACAATTTATTCTTATCCACGAAAGTTATGTATGTTTCAAAATGTCTTTTTGAACAATATATACTTAGCAAGTTTTTCTTCCTTACATTTTATTTACTTTTTTATAATGCCAAAAAGGGGGAGAAGATAGATTATTTGACTCATTAGGTATTGACATCATCAAAAAGGGGGAGATTATTAGGAATTTTATTTTGATGATAAATGTTTTCTTAAAGTTTATAAATAAGTTTAAATAATATTTTCTAAGTATTATAGTCACGTAATTAAATGTTGACAAGTTATTAGAAAGTTTCATTTAAAATTTTAGATAGTTAAACTTTCAGATAGTTAACGTTTCGATTTAGTCGAAGAGTTATGTTAAGAACTCGTATAGTTAAGTTATCTACACGTCTGTTTTTTGTTAGGATTGATAAGCTCACTAGAGGGGGGGTGAATGGTGAAGGTGTGTAAGTTTTTAATTCTTTTCACGTAGAATCAATTGATTCTAACAATAGTGAGATGAGATGAATTAAATGTAAGCAAAACAGTAAGAAGAAAATAACACACAGCAAATTTTAGGTGGTTCACCAACTTGGCTAGTCCACCCCCAAGATACACTTGGACTTCACTAAGTAGTCAAATACTTACAACACTTGCTTTCAGGTTGAAACAAGAACCAACACTTAGAGCTTTCAGGTATAAGCTCAATAACCAACCTTTCTTCCTCTAACTTTCAAGTTGAAGCTCTCAACCAACAATGAGTTTTCAGGTTGAAACTCACGAACCAACAACTTTAAACTTTTCTATCAGAGTTTTGGCACACAGAGCTTTTCTGCAATGAATCTTTAAGAGTAAACTTGACAGTTGCAAAGTTGAGAGTGTATCTAGAATTTTATATAGCTCACTATAAAATGTATGATCGTTTTCTCTATTGTATTTTTCTCTTAACCTTCTCATATTTATACCAAAAGGTATAATGATCATATTTTTCTTCCAACAGATGTATTCTGTAGTACTTGCTAAATAATCAGACCTAAATATGGTAAGTTACCGTTCTATCTGATGTTTAGTAACATTCCAATTTCCTTTGATTTTCAGATGGTTATATGAATAACTCACCGAAGAGCATCTATAACTTACCAAACCTTCACTTACAACCTGTTGTCTATGTCACGTGAGGATTTTAAGTTACTCACGTGAGGTGTCAAGTGATCGGAGACTTGTAGTTTTAACTTACCAAAAAACTCTTGACTTCCGAATAGTTAACTACAGTAACTCTCCGATTTTTCTTTTAAGCTTCCGACTGCTGTCTCTTTAATTCTGCACGTGCGTAATAGGATAACTTAAGTTCCAGATGATTATACTTGTAACTCACTGAAAATGTCGAATAGTTAGCTTTCTAACTCTCTGAAAAGTCGTTTAAGCTTCTGTTCTGGATTTCTGCACGTGGTTAATTGAATGACTTATGTTTCAAATAGTTATACCTATAACTCACCGAAAATGTCGGATAGTTAGCTTTCTAACTCTCCGATTTTCCTTGAGCTTTCGGATAAATAACTTCTTAACCTTCCAATCATTCAACCAACTGTCTTTCACAACTCTCCAAAGGCTTTATGATTTTGGATAGTTAAACAAGGATTTCATCTGTCTGACAATGTTGCTGCTGCTTTAAATTAACTCTTTGAATTCTTAAATCTGTAACTCACCAAAGATTAACTTTCTTCTGGATACATAAGCCTGGAACTGTCCAATTTTCTATAGCTCTATTGCAGCACATTCTAGAATTAACTGTATCTTGTTTGACTGCCTTCTGATCTTTTGCTACACTGACTTATCTATGAAATACAATATGTTTCCTCACATAGGTTTTTGTATTATCAAAATACTCGGGTCCTAACAATCTCCCCCTTTTTGATAATGACAAAATCCTTTACATTTATTTATATGTATTTCACTCCCTAGATTATTTCTATACATTCAATCACATAGAAACTAAATAAAACGAGGATTTACAATGAATATACTGTAGTGGTGAGATTTCTCCCCCTGACTGTGTGTTGTCTTCTCCCCTTATCTATGTGTTGAGATTTTCTTCCCCCTTTTAATACTTCTCTTTCTGTCTATGCTGGAAATACTGTAAGTTTCCATATTCTTCTCTAATTTCCATATTCTTCTCCCCCTTTTTGTCATTATATAAAAAGGTGACTGATATCTATACAATTGTAAAACTAATATCTAATATGTCTTGCACGAGTGCATGTTAGCAGAAAGCAAGCTCCCATATGGTGAGCTTGAGGAATAATAAATAAAGGCATTTAAAGATCTTGTAATAAACATATGCCTAGATTTCTTCTAATATGATTAAAAGTTGATTCATTTAAAGGTTTGGTGAAAATATCTGCAAGTTGATTTTCTATTGGCACAAACTTAAGTGAGATGTTCCCTTTTTCCACATGATCTCTCAGAAAATGATGTCTGATCTTGATATACTTGGCTCTGGAATGAAGTATTGTATTCTTAGATAAACTGATTGCACTGCTGTTATCACAAAATATGATTGTATTCTGAATTTTTAGTCTGTACTCTGCTAAAGTTTGCTACATCCATAGAATTTGAGCACAACACAGACTTGCTGCAATATATTCAACTTCAGTAGTAGATAATGCAATACAGTTTTGTTTCCTACTGAACCATGAGATTAATGAATTTCCAAGTAGTTGGCATGTGCCACTAGTGCTCTTTCTGTCAGATCTGCTGCCTACATAATTTGCATCACTATAGCCTGTTAATGTTAGGTTGCTGTTAGTTGAGTAGTATAATCTGAAATCTTTAGTACCTTGTAGATATTTGAAAATTCTTTTTACTGATTTCAGATAAGATTCCTTTGGTGATGCTTGAAATCTAGCACACAAGCATACATTTAACATGATATTTGGCCTACTTGCTGAAAGATACAATAGAGATCCAATCATGCCTCTATATTTCTTTTGTTCTACTGCAACACTTGAGTCATCAATTTCTAGCTTTGTACTTGAACTCATTGGAGTATTTGCAGATTTAATGTTTTCATAGCCAAATTTCTTTAACATCTCTTTGTAGTATTTCTCTTGGTTGATAAAGATGTCATTTCGTACTTGATGGATTTGTAAACCTAAGAAAAACTTCAATTCTCCCATCATGTTCATTTCAAATTTATTTTTCATCAAATTTTGAAATCCATGACAGAGTTTTTCTGATGTAGCTCCAAAAACTATATCAACATATATCTGTACAATCAAAATGTTCGAATCAACAGTTTTGATAAACAAAGTGCTATACACTTTGCCTATAGAGAAGTCATTTTTAGTTAAGAATTTTTTTAGTTTCTCATACCATACCCGAGGTGCCTGTTTCAGACCATATAAAGCTTTGTTTAATTTGAAGACATGATCTAGCTTGACTTCATCTTCAAATCCGGGAGGTTGTTTAACAAAAACTTCTTCTTGAATTTCTCCATTCAAAAAGGTACTTTTCACATCCATCTGAAACAATTTTATTCTCATACTGCTTGCAAAGGCAAACAACATTTTGATAGCTTCTATTCTAGCTACAGGTGCAAAAGTTTCTTCATAGTCAATACCTTCTTGCTGATTATAGCCTTGTGCAACTAATCGAGCTTTATTTCTGAGTATGTTTCCTTCTTCATCTAATTTATTTCTAAAAATCCATTTAGTTCCAATGATGGATTTTCCTGCAAGCTTTTCCACTAAATTCCAAACATTGTTTTTCTGGAATTGATTTAACTCTTCCTACATAGCCATTGTCTATTAAATATCCTTACAAGCTTCATCTACTGATTTTAGCTATATTTCAAACATAATGCATAGAAATTGCAGATATTTTGTACTTTGCTTCTCGTTTGTACCCCTTTGGTTATATTTCCAATTATTTGTTCCATGGGGTGATCAGATTTGAACTTCCAACTTTGTTGATTCTGATCTAAAGCTTGGGATTTGAGTTTATGCTTGCAATTTCCTTTCTCCAAATATTCATTTTCACTATCATTGTCAATCTTCAGATTCTTGAAATTCTGTATCAAATCTTCATCAAATTGAACATTTATGCTTTCCTCTACTCTTCTTTCTTTAGCAACATATACTTTGTAAGCTTTGCTTCTAGATGAGTATCCAACAAGTATGGCAGGTTCATATTTTGCATCAAACTTGTCTTTAGCATTTCCAGTGTTTAATACAAAGCATTTGCAACCAAATGTCTTAAAGTAACCAACATTTGGAGTCTTATCAAACTAGATTTCAAAAGGTATCTTATTCATCATAGGTCTGATATGAGTTCGGTTGGAGATATGACAAGCTGTACCTACTACTTCAGCCTAGAGAAATTTTGGCAGATTAGTGGCATTTAACATAGTTCTAGCCATTTCTTGCAATGTCTTATTCTTCCTTTCCACTACTCTATTTTGAGCTGAAGTTCTAGGGTAGGAGAATTCATGCAAAATTCCAAATGAATTGCACAAATTTTTGAACTCATGATTTTCAGATTCTCCTCCATGATCACTTCTGATTTTCTTTACTATTAGTTCCTTCTAGTTTTGAATTCTAATGCAAAGATTTCGGAACTCACTGCATGTCTCATTTTTATGAGTTAAAAATATTACCCAAGTTAATCTAGAAAAATCATCTACAATAATAAGAGTATATTTTTGACCTCCAAGGCTTGAAACTTGAGTTGGGCCAACAGATCCAGATGTAAAAGTTCTAATGGCCTTTTGGTTGAAATTTCATGTTTGCTATGGAGAGAGGTTCTCTTTTGCTTTCCTAGCATACAATCACTGCACACCCTATCTTTCTTGAATGTAAGATTAGGCAATCCCCTGACAAGATCATCCTTGGATAACTTTCTAAGAGTCTTCATATTAATATGACCAAGTCTTTTATGCCACAATGAATCATCTTCACTAGATGCTACCAAATAAGAATTGCTTGTAGTATTTTCACATGGAAAGATTAATGTATAAATAGAACAATTTCTAATACCAGTAAATTTTATTTCATTTGTTGCCGGATCAATAATGTAACAATTTTCAGTAGTAAAGGAAATTGTATAACCTTTATCACATAATTTTCCTACACTTAATAAGTTTTGTTTCAATCCATTGACATGCAAGACATTCTCAATTATGCCATTTTCTGATGTGATATTTCCTACAGTAGTAATTTTACACTTTTCATTATTTCCAAATTTAGCAGATCCTAAATTTAAACTTTGAACAAAATCAAGAAATCTTTTCTTACCTGTCATGTGCTTTGAGCATCTACTGTCCATAATCCATTTTGTTGTACATGCTTGGAGCTCCTTATCATCCTGCAATTTATACTGAAATTAAGGCTTTTGGTACCCAAATCTTCTTAGGTCCAATAGTGTTAGTCCTTAAAATATTAAATTTATTTCCTCTTGGCAACCACATATGACCTGATCTTCTTTTGATGGCAAACACAATGGTGCCATCTCTGTATGATCGAATCATTCCACCACAATAAGGTACTTCCTATGGTGTAGCATACCCTAGGCCATATTTACTTCCATTAGGTCGTTGAGATCCTATAATTTTATTTAGTTCTTTTTGACCTTGAGTGAATTTACATATGTACTTTTCAGATCAGATATTGTAGTTAATAAGTTTTTATTTTCTTCTTTCAATTTACAGTTATCACAACTATATTTATCCAAGTTAGATTTTAGATTTCTATTATCAACTACAGCTATTTCTAATTCAACAAAAGAATCTTCTAAGCAATTATTTAACCTTTTAATTTCTTTCTTAAATTCTCTACATTTAACATAGAGATTATCTATAGTAATTAGAAGACTATTAATATCTATTTCATCATGCTAATCTTCTAAACTAGAAGAAGAAGTGGAGCATACCTCTTGAGCTGCAAAGCATACATTTGTTGCAGCTTCATCTTCAGAATCAGATGAACAACTTGATGAGCTACTGTCATCCCACGTAGCTTTGAGTGCCATCTTCTTTTTGTCCTTCCATCCCTTCTTCTTATCTGCCTGATCCTCTTCTGTCTAAAATGGACAGAAGGTCTGTATGCGTTCTTTCCTTTTGCATTTAAAACAAGTAGGGACAATTCTTTTAGAGGAGCTGGTCTTATTCTTTTTCTTCATGAACTTTTTGAAGTTTCTTGCCAACAACATGATCTCATCATCATCTGAGCTTGGAGCTTCTTCTATTGAAGGAAATGCTATTTCCTTTTTCTTCTTAGCTTTCTTTTCAACAGCTCCCTCTTGCTCTTTCCAATCCTTCATTTGAACTTCGTGGGCTAGAAGATTGCCCAGCAATTCTTCAACTGTGTAATTGTTGAGATCCTTGGAATCTTGGATAGATGTGGATTTCTGTTTCCACTCAACAGTTAAGCTTCTCAGGATCTTCTATACCTGTTTACAAGAAGAAAATTCCTTTCCCAGGCCTTTCAGACTGTTAATAATTTCAATAAATCTTGAAAATATTCCAGTTATGTTTTCATTATCATCCATTTTGAACAATTCTAGTTTTCTCAATAAAATGTTGATTTTAGTATCCTTTACTTGGCTTGTGCCTTCGTGAGTAACTTGAAGGATTTTCCAAGCTTCATGTGCAGACTTAGATGTAGATACTTTGTTATATTGTTCAGTAGTTAGTGCACAAAATATGGCATTCAGCCCTCTAACATCCAACTAGATGATTCTCTCATCCTCCTCAGACCAGTTCATAACATCACTAGTTGGAAGTGTAGTTCCAAGAACAATAATTTTCTAGAGTTTTACATTAGACTCCTAAGGAAACACTCCATTCTATTTTTCCAATAATCATAGTTGGAACCATCAAATAGAGGAGGTCTATGGATGTTTTGTCCCTTAGTAAATTGAGCAATAAATCCAGATGGTTAAATCTTATAACGAATTAACCTAGCTCTGATACCAATTGTTAGGATCGATAAGCTCACTAGAAGGGGGGTGAATGGCGAAGGTGTGTAAGTTTTTAATTCTTTTCACGTAAAATCAATTGATTCTAACAATAGTGAGATGAGATGAATTAAATGTAAGCAAAACAGTAAGAAGAAAATAACACACAGCAAATTTTAGGTGGTTCACCAACTTGGCTAGTCCACCCCCAAGATACACTTGGGCTTCACTAAGTAGTCAAATATTTACAACACTTAGAGCTTTCAGGTATAAGCTCAATAACCAACCTTTCTTTCTCGAGCTTTCAAGTTGAAGCTCTCAACCAACAATGAGTTTTCAGGTTGAAACTCACGAACCAACAACTTTAAACTTTTCTATTAAAGTTTTGGCATACAGAGCTTTTTTGCAGTGAATCTTTAAGAGTAAACTTGACAATTGTAGAGTTGAGAGTGTATCTAGAATTTTGTGTAGCTCACTATAAAATGTATGATCGTTTTCTCTATTGTATTTTTGTCTTAACCTTCTCATCTTTATACCAAAAGATATAACGATCATATTTTTCTTCCAACGGATATATTCTGCAGTACTTGCTAAATAACAAGACCTAAATATGGTAAGTTACCATTCTATTTGATGTTCAGTAAGTAACCTTCCGATTTCCTTTGATTTTCGAATGGTTATATGATTAACTCACTGAAGAGCATCTATAACTTACCGAACCTTCACTTACATCCTATTGTTTGTGTCACGTGAGGATTTTAAATTGTTCACGTGAGGTGTCAAGTGATCAGAGACTTGTAGTTTTAACTTACCAAAAAACTCTTGACTTTCGGATAGCTAACTACAGTAACTCTCCGATTTTTCTTTTAAGCTTCTGACTGCTGTCTCTTTAATTCTGCACGTGCGTAATAGGATAACTTAAGTTCCAGATGGTTATACCTGTAACTCATCGAAAATGTCGAATAGTTAGCTTTCTAACTCTTCGAAAAGTCGTTTAAGCTTCTGTTCTGGATTTCTACACATGGTTAATTGAATGACTTAAGTTTCGGATAGTTATACCTGTAACTCATCGAAAATGTCGGATAGTTAGCTTTCTAACTCTCCGATTTTCCTTGAGCTTTCGGATAGATAACTTCTTAACCTTCCGATCATTCAACCAACTGTCTTTCACAACTCTCCGAAAGCTTTATGATTTCGAATAGTTAAACAAGGATTTCATCTAACTGTCCGACAGTGTTGCTGCTGCTTTAAATTAACTCTTCGGATACTTAAGTCTGTAACTCACCGAAGATTAACTTTCTTCCGGATACATAAGTCTGGAATTGTTCGATTTTCTGTAGCTCTATAGCAGCACATTTTGGAATTAACTGTATCTTGTTTGTCTGCCTTCTGATCTTTTGCTACACTAACTTATCTGTGAAATACAATATGTTTCCTCACATAGGTTTTTGCATTATCAAAATACTCAGGTCCTAACATTTTTAATGTTTTAAGTTGTCACATGTTTTCCATGTGCGTTCGGTAATGAAAATCGAAGAGTTAGATAACTGTTCAAGTTTTTATATGCATGGATAGATAACTGTTCGAGTTTTATAAAATGACTAATGAACAGATAAGTTTTCTATGTTCAGTCATGTGTTTTGCAGGTGCAAAAACTTGAAGAGTTACAGATAAATGTTCGAGTTTTTACAAGACTTAAAGGATAAGTGTTTGACTAAATTGAAGACTTAGAAGATATTCTACAAGTCTCCAAGAAGATAAAGTTTCGATGAATCTACGAGTGGAAATCGTGGACATTCAAAATGATAGTGGAGAAAGTGGAAATTCAAAAAGATAGTAATTTGAATTAAAGACAAAATTAGTATGTGGATTATGGATTAAGTGGATGAACATGCTAAACGTGAAGGAATAGTTTGACTACTAATAGAGAGTACGAGCTACATCACAATAAGGATCTCAATCTCAAAAACCAAGTTTGAATATTCAATCTAGATCCCAAACTAAAAAATCAAATCTAAATATTCATATCTAGAAAAATTCTCCAACATCAGAAGAAGTTTGGAATTCTAAGCAATTTCAAAAAAGTAGCTGCAAATGCAAGAAGTTTGGAAATTCGACAACTAGAGAAGAAGAAGATATAGAAGCTGAGCAAAAAGAAGGAAAGGAGCTACGTGCAGAAAGATCAGGTTTTTTATACAATTTGAAATTAGTTTTGAATTAGGACTTCATTTTCTATTTGAATTGTATATCAGACATTACTATATCAAAACCGTCAAGAAGTGAATTGAGCTGAAAAGATATTGTAAAATCTTTCTTTAAAGTTTATAAAGAATAGAATTTTATTTACGAGTGTTTTGTGCTCTTGTTTTATCCATTGGTAATTTTAATTACTAAAGACACAATTCACCCCCCCTCTTGTGATACAACAATCCTACATTCTCTTTGCTCTTGCTGCTACTACTCTTGCTTCTCCTCAAATTCGAATAGCTGGTCAACAAAAATGGGCTCTTTAGGTCCTATTGATATTACAAGTTCAGGTTTAATCTCTGCTAGAGCTTCAGGCACTATCTCTTTTCTTTTCCTTCTTCTAAATAGCTGTGTCTGGTCTTCCTCTTCCTCCTCTAAGATTAAATTTACAAAAATAGGCTCTGCAAGCCCTTGAGCCATAGGTATTGGCTCTTCCTATTTTACTTCTTCTATAATTACTAATCTCGAAGGACCAACTTCAGTTTCTTTTGCAGCCATTGATCTAGCTGCTTCCTGATGTTGCTTTACTTTAATTTTATACTAGGCCTTCAACTTATCTATGGCCCTTTTCTTGTAGAGTGCATCATATAGTAAATGTGTTTTTGCCACAACCAAATCCTCAGAATTTCCTTGGCTCTTGGCAACTTCAACAAACTCTGCAAATTCTCTCCATTCCTCTAGTGTCGATGGCCCCACAAATGCTACTCTTTCTAATGGCCTTGGCGGTGGAATGGATGGTCCTAACTGCTATTCCTTAGTAACTGGTTTTTTAGTAGCCAGCTCTGCAACTGTAGGTTCTTCAACTACTTTCCTCTGTTGCTCCCAGATTGCCCACTAGGCATGTCCACCAATATGTCATACGAACCATAATCTAGACTTGCGTCGAATCAATTCTAGGGCAACTTCGTTGTTTGGCCTGATTTTTTATTCTCTATTTACTGTAACTTCTGTTGCTACTTTAATCCTTGTTTCTACAATCTGAGATATTCTAATATCTAAATCTACTAAAACTTTCCTCCAACAGAAAATGTCAAATTCGACCTTTTCTAGTTCTTTTTCCCACGTTGTGTTCCTGATCTTTTGTCTCGTATGCCATTCTTCTGATTCTCTAAGAAATCTCGTGGTGTCTATTTCCTCCTAGAACTAAGGCGTTGTTTAGAATGAAAAAGTGCATAATATTAACGATTAAATGATGGTTAATTGCATAATATTTAGCTTATCATATGAGAATTAAGCCATTATATTATAATTGCACTGTTATATGCTTTAATGAAGGAATCTGCATAATTTCAGGGAATTAATGTTAATTTAGTATATTTTTGAACTATCGGTAAATTGCAAGCTGTGAAATTCTTAAGTATCTAAATTATCTATTATTTTGGAGAGTTATATTTAATGTACCGAATAGTTATGTTTTAAATGCTAAAAGAATAGGTAGGTACATAGTAACAACTCGTTGAGTTAAAGACTTAAATGTGTAAAAGGTACAAGTAACAACTCATTGAGTTAGTGAGTAAAAATTGTAAGTTATATATCTGAACTCGTTAAGTTAGAATTATGCATGTGTTGAATTTAAATGCTTTAGTAGATCACGTGAGATGCACATGTTTAACTCGTTAAGTTAGCATAACTATACGCGTTGGGTTACATGAATATACATTAAGGTAACGTGTTATGTTAGCAGCTTATTTCTTTATTGCACGTGTTAAATCAACGAAGGAAGTCCGTTGAGTTATCTGTAACTCCACAGACATTTTATTTTCTAATATGTCATTGTAGTAGTTACAGAAACAGGACATTAGAAGGAAAACCACGATTACATGTATCACGTAGGAATTCACTTGTGGAAGAAAGAAGAAATCACCATCGTTGATATGAATGAAGGAAATCTAATTGATCATTTAAGCGGGAGCAGTTACTACTATAAGAAATATAAAAGACGAAGAAAAAGTGTGTACAAGGGGTGATGGAGAACCGCGCTAACTGTAGGCAACGTCAGAAGTTCCCTGAAGCTCCACACCACCACCATAATCACCAACCATCGGAGGTCTATGAGGATACTTTCTTGATGTCGGGTCGATTCTGAGCCAAACACAGTGCTTGACAACCACTGTGAGGAGTGATTGTATCGCGGGAAGGGAAGCCATTTTCACTAAGCATCGATTCATATCTCAGGAGATTGTAAAGCTTCTAGCCTTGGTTTCGAGTTGATGCCAGTATGCTGAGGAGGAGATCATCTTGCAATTCTGGACTCACGATTCTATACGGAGAGGAGACAAGATTGTAAGTGATTAAGTTTTCAATGGTGTAATCACGTTGCATGTAGTGACAGAAGTTTTTACTGTCGATAGAGATTTATACATTTCACCTTTCGTACATCTTCAAAAACATATCAAAATAAAAATACCAAAAACAACAACTTATCTATGTTTACATTTAGTATGTAAGTGTTGTATTGTTTGTTTTGTATCGTAATTAATGTTATCATTATCAGTATTGTGAATGTTTTATGTTTGATTGATTCAAAAAATAGATAATAGTTTTACAGTTTACTGAAATTGTTTTGTTCTAGATACTTAAAGATTTTAATGGTTATTGTTTGAAATATCTGAATGTTAGTGTTGCTTAATGATAAATCTAATCTTAACTAGCATTAAAGAGCTTAATTGATGTTATTTACAATCGGTGGAACCGCCCAAGGGTTAGCCGAATTCCTTTGTAATTAATAGTATTTAACTAGATAGATAGACTCGTGGAATTAACTTAAGTTCAAGAGGTTAGTTTATTGAGTTAGCCATAACTCCACGAACTAGGTCTGTTATGTTAACTGTAACTCAATGGAATGCTTTATTGAACACAAACTCCAATATAAAAATTAGAACAGTACACAATTCTTACTCCATCTCTCTATGGGATCAACCTGTACTTGCACACAAATACAATATACACTGTATACTTGTAGTTAAAATACAAATTGGAATTAATATCTAATTTGTGTGAAAGGTTGTTAGTTTACTTCTAAAAGTAATTATTGATATAAGCATAAAGACAAAGTAAACAAGTTTTTTGGCACCGTTGCTAGGGACTAGTTGTTTGATCTAACCTTTCACAATCTATACAAGTCTTCTAACGCCGTTGCCAAGGAGAGATTGAGAAGTTAAGCAACTGTGAGTGTTGTTTTGTTTTAATAGCAAGAGGAGTAAGTGTGTTTTCTTCTATAATTGAGAATATGGCATATGCTTATGCTCAAAGATTTCTAAAACCTGTAGTTAGCATATGTGAATTCTACAATTTGTAAGGTCATGACATTTCTAATTGTTTAAAGCTGAGACGATTGCAGATGGTTAGATAACATGAACAACAAATGAATTATCTTCACTATAATAGGTTGAGTATGAGAATTCTATGGTTTACCCAACTAATGGTTAGCTTAGAATGTGTAATATGTTGAGAGATAAGGAAGTTTGGGATAGGTATGACAGACTAGAGCGTAGCTTAGAGCAAAACATGGACAAACTAGAATAATTTATGTGTTAGCAACAAGAAGTCAACCAATTAAACTATAAGGAAGCATATTTAGAACCTAAAATTGATATCATTTACAAAATTGAAAAAACCATAATGAAAATTGATCAAAAATTGAATGCAATGAGATTAGATGACTTGGAAAAAAAACTAAAATCATTGGACAAATATACAATGAAATTACAAGTTATGCAACAGGACAACATAAATGAAAACTTTAATCTTACAGATCTACATAATTTGCAAGACATACAAACAAAAGAAAATACTAATGCAATTTAAAGAATGCAATCTAAAACTAAAAATAGTTGAAGATCATAATCACGAAAATGATATACAAGAACATCAAGAAAGTAATGAAAATCTGGAAGATGTATGTATAACATTAAGATCTAGACTGATATACCACCAAGAATTCAAAAAGAAAATAATATGAAGGTGGATAAGAACAAAAATCAAAATGATAATGAAAATGTAATATCTAAAAATATAAACATCAATGAAGAAAAATCTGAATGTGAAAATGAGACTAAAAATGATCAAACAAATCAAATGAAAGAAACAAAATCTTTTAAATCACAATCATTAGCACCCTATCATGAAAGATTACAACAAACATTTCCTGAAAATTAAGAACAAATTAAAGAAATCTTTGAAAAAGTACAAGTTAGCATTCTTTTGTTAGACTTATTGCATAAAATGCCACCTTGTGCTAAATTTCTTAAGGATTGGTGTACTAAGAAAAGAGAGCGAAAAGTTTTAAGGAAAGTCTTTTTAGCTAAGCAAAGTAGTTCCCTATTTCTACCACAAATTCCTAAAAAGTTATCTGATCCTAGAATTCTTGTTATATCATGCACCATAGGAAATACTATTCTAGAAAGAACCTTGATAGACCTAGGTGCAGGTATAAATGTTATGCCAAGTGATATATTTGCATCATTAGGATTAGAAGGCTTAACTCCTACTAGGAATGTTATTCAATTAGCTGATAGAAGTATAAGATAACCTAGAGGAAAAATAGAGGATGTCTTAATTAAAATAAAAAACTTCATATATCCTATTGATATTGTAATTTTGGATTCCCAACAAATTAAGCATAAAAATCATGATACATCTTTAATTTTGGAAAGACCATTTTTAGCAACATTAGAAGCTGTTATAAATTGTAAAACTGGAGTAATGAAGTTAGCATATGGTAATGAGGATACTCAATTAAACATTTTCAAACTAGAAAAGTTTGAGGAGTTAAAAATGTCCTTACATACTATAGACTTTTTAGAGGATGAAGGAGATATGCTAGATGAGGTGATTCAAGAAGAATTAAATAAGCAACTCAATTCTAAAAATTTAGAAGAAAGTGAAAGCATAAATATAGAAGGAGATCAGGAAGAAATTAATTTAGAAAATGATGATGTTCAATTAGGAGCTCTAGCTTCTGATGGGCAACATTTAGAATTAAAACCTTTACCTCCTGAATTAACCTATATATTTATGGAAGAAAAATGAACATGTCCAATCATTATTGCTTCAGATTTAAAAGAGGATCAAATTGCTAAATTAAAAAACGTAGTAAAAACTTATAAAGAAGCAATAGGATGGACTATGACTAATATAAAAGGGTTAAGTGCAACTTTATGCTGTCACCACATATATTTAGAAGAGAATGCTAAACCTATTAGAATTCTTGAGAGGAGATTAAATCCAAACCTTAAAGAAGTAGTTAGGAAGGAAATAGTGAAATGGTTAGATAATGACATAATTTATCTGATTTCTGATAGCTCATAGGTTAGTCCAATCCATGTAGTTCCCAAGAAAAAAGGATTAACAGTTATTAGGAATGAAAGTTAAGACTTGATACCTACTAGAATTCAATCAGGTTGGAGAGTATGTATAGATTATAGAAAGCTGAATGCTGTGATTAGGAAAGATCATTTTCCCTTACCTTTTATAGATCAAATGCTAAAGAAGTTAGTAGGGCAAGAATATTTTTATTTCCTAGACGAGTATTCAGGATATAACCAAGTCCCAATAACATTAGAGGATCAAGAGAAAACAACTTTCACCTGTCCTAATAGAACTTATGCTTTTAAGAGAATGCCATTTGGATTATGCAATGCACCAGCCACCTTCCAAAGGTGTATGCAAGGCATATTCACTGGAATTATTAAAGATTTTTTAGAAATATTTATGGACGATTTTATTGTTTATGGAACTTCATATGAACTATGTTTAAATAATTTAAACTAAGTATTAAAATGCTATGTGGAAAAAATCTGGTTCTAAATTGGGAAAAATGTCACTTTATGGTTAAACAAGGAATAGCCTTGGGACATGTTGTTTCAAAGAAAGGGTCAGAAGTAGATAAAGCAAAAATAGAAGTAATTTCTAATCTACCGAAACCTAAATCAATAAAAGATATTAGATCATTTCTAGGACATGCTGGATTTTATAGAAGATTTATTAAAGATTTTAGCAAAATAGCTAGACCTTTAACTAATCTATTAAAAGATGTCCCATTTAACTTTGATAAAAATTGCAAAAAAGCATTTTTCAAGCTTAAAACTAGCTTAATTTCAACTCCTATAATACAAGCATGTGATGTGTGTGTCTTCCATCAAGTATATGTGTGTCTTTGTATATGGTTGTATTTCTTTGATAATTTGTACAGGGACAAACTTGTCTTTTGTGTATCACCAACCGTTGCCCCTATATATGTAAGGGTCATCCACGTCCAAGGGATGCCATGCCAAACCATCCCTTGATTTCGTTCTCCCCCTTCTTTGTACCAGCAACCATACAGCAAGAAATCACGATAGATTGATCACCCGTGGACGTACCCATGTTGGGGAACCACGCAAATTTGTTGTTATTTGAATTCTCCACTCGCAATCCACTCTTCCACACAGATCTCTTCTCCACACCACCCCTAGATGCTCCACGTTTGTTTGATCTTTCCACACAACAACTGGTATTAGAGCCAGGTTGGACATCTTCGGGTTTGCATCTGAAATTTCAAAGAGATTGCTCAAGGTTCAAGCCATTTCTGCAAGGATATCCCCCATTGCCGCAACTACCGTCGTCGTTGGCGCCAATCTGCACCCTCCGACGCCAAGTCTTGCGCCTTCCTCGTCCGTGCTCTGTTGCATCTCAAATTTTGAGGACGTTTAGTAAGCTTCTTGAACTTCCTTCCTTTAAAATTTCGTGGTTAGAAGTTTCGTATTCAGAGAGATACAACAGGAGGTGTCTGGCTAGGGCACAGTAGTTTTCTAGACGAGTGACTCTTTGATTGTTAGATTTTGGGCATTTTGTGATTGTGGTTTTGTGTTTGGTTTGTGCGAGTATTTGCTATTGTTTTATGATAAGTAGTGTGCTTGGTTTGTGGCTGATTGCATTTTGTTGAAATCAGTAGTTTTAGTAGCATATTGTTGTTGAGATATTGCTTGCTATTGTGTACCTTGCCACAGAATTGTGTTTGTTGAAATGACATTGTATCTCGTATGTATTGTTGGTTGTTTGTTGTTTTGAAAACATAAATACTTCGGGGTTGAAGATAGAAAAGTTTGATGGTAAGAATAGCTTCAGCTTATGGCAAATTAAGATAAAAGCACTTCTAAAGCAACAAGGTATTTGGGCTCCTTTAAATAAAGAAACTACTTTGAACAGAAATTCACTAGAGTTTGAATTGCAGGAGGAGAAAGCTCACTCCACCATCTTGTTGTGTTTGTCTGATGAAGTTATAATAGAAGTTGCTGATGAATCTACCTCATTAGGTCTTTGGCAGAAACTTGAGTCACTGTATATGACTAAGTCTTTAACAAACAAATTATTGTTAAAGCAGAGACTGTTCTCTTTAAAGATGATAGAAGGTGTACCTCTTAAGCAACATTTAGATCAGCTAAATGCTATTCTGCTGGAACTCAAGAATATTGGAGTAATCATAGAAGATGAAGATGCAGCTCTTATCTTGCTTTGCTCACTCCCATTGAGTTATGAAAACTTTGTTCAGTCTTGTGTAGTTGGAAGAGATTCAATTACACTGGAAGAAGTGAGGTTCAACCTTCATTCCAAGGAGCTCAAGCACATGGTGCATGGTAGAAATGAGGCAAGTGGAGTTGGCCTCTCAGCTCAGCAGTAAGAGAACAGGGGAAGAAGCTAGAGACAAGGTGGAGGGAATAATAGAAGCAAGTTGAAGGGCAAGTACTCTAGGGATACTTGCCATTACTGTAAGGAGAAAGGACACTAGAAATCACATTGTCCCAAGCTTATGAACAAAGGAAAGGCTGTTGTGGTAGAAACCAGTTCTACGTCAGGTGATGACTTTTCTCTTACAATTTTGTGCAGTGCCTATTCTGATGATCAGTGGATTATGGACTTAGGAGCTTCACATCATATGACTCCTACTAGGGAGTATTTTGACATCTACGAGCAGGTGGAGGGTGGTCAAGTGACTTTGGCCAATGATGATGTGTGTTCTAGAGTTAGTGTGGGCACTATAAAATTTAAACTGCATGATGGTACAGTTAGAATTCTTGAGGACGTTTGGCACATCCCAAAGCTTAGAAAAAGTCTGATCTCACTAATGGCCCTTGATGCTAAGGGTTATAGATATACAGTTGGTGAGGGGAAGATCAGCATACTGAAAGGCTCATTAGTTGTTATGAAGGGAACCAAATCTAGTCCCTTATATATTTTGCAGGGCACTCCAATTGTTGGCGCAGCTACATCAGCTATATCTGGTCAACAGGATTTTTCTGTCATGTGGCACTCAAGGATGGGTCATTTGGGGCAAAAAGGAATGTAGAAACTAAGTAGTCTGAGCAAGTTTGATGGGCACAAGGTTGCTTGTATTGACATGTGCAAGCATTGTGTCTTTGGCAAACAGAAAAGAGTGTCATTTACATGCAGTCAGCATAGCTCCAAGGGAGTTCTTGATTATATTCATGCTGATTGTTGGGGGCCTTCACGTTAGCCTTCTATTGTAGGTTCCAGATATTTTCTTTCTACCATTGATTGTCATTCAAGGATGAACTAGGTTTTCTTTTTGACACACAAAAGTGAAGCCTTTTCTTGCTTCAAGCATTGGAAGAAGCAGGTAGAAAACCAAACAGATAGAAAGGTAAAATATCTTAGAACTGATAATGGTCTTTAGTTTTGTTCTCAAGAATTTGATAACTTTTGTAAAGATGAAGACATTACATGACATAACACTGTCAGGTATATCCCTCAACAAAATGGAGTGGCTGAAAGATTGAACAGAACACTCCTAGAAAAGGCACGTTGTATGCTGTCTCATGCAAGTTTGAACAAGAAGTTTTGGGTAGAGGCTGTTAGCACAGCTTCCTATCTAGTGAACAGGTCCCCTTCTAGTGCCTTAGATGTGAAGATATCTCTTGAGGTATGGTTGAAAAGATCTACTAGTTTTTCAAAGCTCAGAATTTTTGGGTGTCCAGCTTACTATCATGTGAACAATGGAAAGATGGAACCACGTGCCAAGAAAGGCATATTTATGGGATATGGTGTTGGTGTAAAGGGATACAGGATATATGATATTGAATCTCACAAAGTAATATATAGCCGTGATGTTACTTTTGATGAGAATTCTCTTTTGCAGGCAATAGATAAACTAGCAGGTGAAACACCAGAAATTGAGCACACCCTTCCTAAACAGATGGAGATAGATGACGCACAACAGCCGCCTATCACTGATCAAGTTGAAATTAGAGAAATCTCATCTGAAACTCAGGAAAATGAAGTTGAGGAGGAAGAGGTAGAGCAACCACCACCAAGAACCATTGGCAAAGATTGTCTTAGAAGAGACGTTAGACCTCCGATTAAATATGGCTACGATAGTTTGGTTGCTTTTGCCTTACAAGTAGTAGTTGAGGTGGAGGATTCTGTTGATCCACCTACATATGAAGCTGCAATGAAAGATTCAGAAGCTAGTCTTTGGATGTCTGCTATGGAGGAGGAACTCCAATCTCTCCATAAGAACAAGACTTGGGAACTGGTGAAACGTCCAAAGAACACAAATATTGTTGGTTGCAAATGGGTCTATAAGAAGAAGATTGGGACTCAAGGCAACACAAGTGTGCAGCACAAGGCAAGATTAGTCGCCAAAGGTTATTCACAGCGAGAATGAGTTGACTTCAATGAGGTATTTGCTCCTGTTGTACGTCATACATCTATTAGAATTTTGTTATCCATTGCTGTTGCACAGAATTTAGAATTGGAACAACTAGATGTAAAGACGGCCTTCTTGCATGGTGAGTTGGAAGAAAATATTTGGATGGAACAACCAACAGGGTTTATGGTGAAAGGTAAATCTGATTGGGTGTGCAAATTAAATAAGTCCTTGTATTGACTTAAACAGTCACCACGACAATGGTACAAAAGGTTTCATGCCTTTATAGTTAAAGTTGGTTTTAGACGCAGCAACTATGATTCATGTGTATATATTAAAACTCTTGATAAGAGTACACATGTTTATTTGTTATTGTATGTTGATGATATTCTTATAGCTGCGAAGAATATCGAAGTGATACAGGAGCTGAAGGACACATTAAAATCAAAATTTGATATGAAGGATCTTGGTCCAGCTGGCAGAATTCTTGGAATGGAGATTAGGCATGAAAGAAATTCTGGTAAGCTGTCTTTGAATCAATAGAAGTATATTGAGAAGATCCTTAGCAGATTTGGTTTAGCTTCATGCAAAGCCATTAGCACGCCTTATGACAGAAATGTCAAATTGTCATCTGCGATGTGTCCACAAACTAATTCTGAAAAGCTTGATATGTAGTGAGTTCCTTATGCACAGGTAGTTGGAAGTCTTATGTATGCTATGGTATGCACTAGGCCTGATCTGGCATATCCTTTGAGTGTTGTTAGTAGGTTCATGTCCAATCTAGGCAAGGAACATTGGAAAGTAGTTAAAAGGATATTCAAATATTTGAAAGGAACTCTAGGTGTTGGCTTGATGTATGCAGTAGATCAGGGTTGTACTATGGCTGATTATACAGACTCAGACTATGTAGGTGATGTTGACAGAAGGAGATCATTATCTGGTTATGTCTTTACATTTGCAGGTTCTATTGTGAGTTGGAAATCAACTCTTCAGCCTACGATATCTCTGTCCACAACTGAGGCTGAATATGTGGCTATGACAGAAGCTGCAAAGGAAGGGATTTGGTTGAAAGGCTTACTTGGAGACTTTGGTTGGCGCATTGATAAAGTTGATATCTTTTGTGATAGTCTTAGCGCTATTTGTCTCTCCAAAGATAGTCTTTCATGATAGAATTAAACATATTGATGTTAAGTATCACTTCCTTAAGAATGAAGACAGGATAAAGATTATGAAGGTCAACACAAAGGACAATCCAGCCGATATGTTTACAAAGGATGTTGTTGAAAGCAAGTTCAAGCATTGCTTGGACTTACTCAATGTTTATTGCTGCTGCTGACCCAAGTTGGGTCTTGGTGATCCATCACCTATTCATGGTGAAGATTGATGAAAGACAAGGTGGAGGTTTGTGATGCGTGTGTCTTCCATCAAGTATATGTATGTGTCTTTATATATGGTTGTATTTCTTTGATAGTTTGTACAGGGGCAAACTTGTTTTTTGTGTATCACCAATTGTTGCCCCTATATATGTAAGGGGTCATCCACGTCCAAGGGATGCCATGCCAAACCATCCCTTGATTTCGTTCTCCCCCTTCTTTGTACCAGCAACCATACAGCAAGGAATCACGATAGATTGATCACCCGTGAACATACCCGTGTTAGGGAACCACGTAAATTTGTTGTTCTTCGAATTCTCCACTCGCAATCCTCTCTTCCACGTAGATCTCTTCTCCACGCCACCCCTAGATGCTCCACGTTTGTTTGATCTTTCCGCACAACAAAGCACTTGATTGGAGCCATCCATTTGAATTAATGTGCGATGCATCTGATTTTGTTGTAGGAGCAGTGTTGGGACAGAAGATAGAAAAATCTCCTAGAGTGATTCATTGTGCAAGCAAAACCTTAAATGATGCTCAAGTTAATTTGCAACTACTAAAAAAAGCTGTTAGTTGTAGTTTTTGCCTTAGAAAAGTTTAGATCATATTTGATTGGAGCTAAAGTGATAGTATACATGGATCATTCAGCTTTAAAACACTTAATAGCAAAGAAAGAGACCAAACCTAGATTGATCCTATGGATATTATTATTACAAGAATTTGATCTAGAGATTAAAGATAAAAAAGGTTGTGAGAATGTAGTAGCAGATCATTTATCAAGATTACAAATAGAAAAATCAAATATTGAAATTAAGTATAATTTTCCTGATGAACAATTAATGACCATCAAAACAATGCCTTGGTATACAAACATAGTTAATTACTTAGTTACTGGTTTAACACCTAAAGATTGGAATAGACAGGATAAGAAATTGTTCTTTTCAAGAGTAAAATATTACTAATGGGAAGACCCATACTTATTTAAGAAATGTCTTGATCTAGTTTTAAGGAGGTGTGTTTTAGAAATTAAATATTAGAGTATATTGTCTTTCTGCCATGACCAAACATGTGGAGGGCATTTTGGTTCAGAGAAAACTACTGCTAAAATTCTACAATGTGGATTTTATTGGCCAACACTATTTAAAGATGCTCATAAATATTACTTAAGTTGTTTAAGATGTCAACAAATAGGAAGAATATCAAAGAGGAATATGCTACCTCTTAACCCTATTCTTGAGGTTGAAATCTTTGATGTGTGAGGAATAGATTTTATTGGTCCATTTCCTATGTCTAATCAATTTAATTATATATTGTTGGAGGTGGA
The DNA here is from genome assembly GCA_036874045.1 of Cymodocea nodosa. Classification (NCBI taxonomy): domain Eukaryota; kingdom Viridiplantae; phylum Streptophyta; class Magnoliopsida; order Alismatales; family Cymodoceaceae; genus Cymodocea; species Cymodocea nodosa. Next base: position 11,139,197 of record CM072335.1, read on the forward strand.
TTATATATCTAAATAGATAGAAGCTATGCCTACAAAAACTAATGAAACAAAGTGGTAATACATTTTATAAGAACCAATATAATTGCCAGATTTGGAATACCTAAAGCTATTATCAATGATGGAGGAACTCATTTCTGTAATAGAAGTTTTGAAGCCTTAATGAAGAAATATGGAGTAAACCACAAAATTGCAACATCATATCATCCACAAACAAGTGGACAAGTAGAAAGTGCAAACAAACAAATTAAGTTAATTTTAAAAAAAGTAGTAAATCCTACTAGAACAGATTGGGCTAATAGATTGATAGATGCACTTTGGGCTTATAGAACTGCTTATAAGACAAGTTTAGGTATATCACCTTTTAGGCTAGTATATGGAAAAAGTTGTCATTTACCAGCTAAAATTGAACATAAAGCTTATTGGGCATTAAAAACTCTAAACACTAATTTAAATCAAGCTGTTAAAAATAGAAAAATACAATTGATTGAATTTTAAGAATTTAGGAATGAAGCTTATTCAAAAACTGTAAGAGAAAAAGAGAAAATGAAGTTTTGGCATGACAAGAAAATTATTCCAAAAACCTTTGAAATAGGACAAGAAGTATATCTTTACATGACTAGACTCCATAACCATCTAGGAAAATTAAGATCTAGATGGGTAGGACCTTACATAGTTTGAAATATTTATCCCTATGGAGCTATTGAAATTGAAAATCCTAAAAATCAGAATATATTTAAAGTAAATGGACAAAGACTTAGACCTATTTTGAAAATACCAAAGAATTATTTTGGAATTATAGAAGAAGTAAGAGTAGAGGACTACTCGAGCTTTACTTAGAAAGAAAATTTCTAAAATTATAAAATATATATATATATATATAAAGAAGAACAAAATTTTATTTAAACATAGTCATGGTTCAACCGAAAGGAATTATCAGTTTTACCAAAGCATATTTTAAAAGAAAAAAAATCGTTGTGGTTCAACCGATAGGATCCATTGGTCTGACCAGAACATAAAAACATAAAAAAATATATATATTATATTTAGTTTAATGACAATGGTATCAAAGTATAGTATTAGTTCAACCGATAGAAAAAAAAGAAAATATGTAATTTTGGTTCAATTGAGGAATATAATGGTTTTACCGAAAAATTTTTAAGTATTGAAAAATTAAGAATTAGTTAGACCAAAAATTCTTCAGTCTTTACCGAAGTATAAATTATTATTATATGTATTTTTATTAGATATAACTTTATAGGAAGTCCATTGAGTTACGCTTAACTCAACGAACTTACTTCGTTGAGTCTAGGATAAGTTAACGAAATTACCCCGTTGAGTTAACTCTAACTCAATGGAGTACTGTAGTTAAGTCCATGGACTTAGTCCGTGGAGTTAATCGTAACTCCACAAATGAGAGAGCGAGAGTTTGCGTGGGAAATGACCCGATTACCTACCTAAACTTAGGGCTTATTTATACTAAACTTAGGGTTTGGGGGCATTATTCGCAAATCATTTAGAACTTAGAACAGTAGAGATCATAGCGATTTCGTTCCATTGTGTAACTCCACGATGAGGAAGATGACACCTGAGTTCTAGGAAAATGCAATTGACACGTCAGCATTTCTTAAATATTCAGAGGAATGGCACACAAGGCAGAAAATCAGGAATACGACGAGGGAAAAAGAGCTACAAAAGGTAGAATCTGAACTTTTCAACTAGAGGAAAGTGTTAGTAGATTTGGGAATACAAATACCTCAGATTATAGAGACGAGAATCAGAATAGCAATAGAAGTTGTTGTAAGTAGAGAGAGAAAAATCTAACCAAATAATGAAGTTGCCCTAGAACTAATCCAACGTAAGTCCCGCCTTTGGTTCAAAAGACACATAGGTAGATGGGCTTAGTGGGCAATTTGGGAGCAACAAAGGAAAGAAAATGAAAAACAAGCAACTGAAGAACAAGAGGAGTCGACTGTTGAAAGACCTGTTCCTAAGGAACAGTAGCCTAGACCTTTAGTTCCACCACTAAGGCTATTAAAACGAGCAGCAATTTTAGGACCTTCTACTAAGGAAGAAATAAAAGAATTTTATGAATTGGTTCAAATTGGAAAAGACCAAGGAGAACTAGAAGAGTTGGCAGTTGCTATAGCACATTTGGAATTGATATAGTAATGTTCGATATACAATTCAAAAAGAAAAATAAAGCTCTTATTCAAAACTAATTTCGAATTGTATAAAACCTGATCTTTATGCACATAGTTTCTTTCCTTCTCTTTGCTTAGCTTCTGTATTTCTTCTTCTCCAATTGTCGAATTTCCAGACTTCTTATGTTTGCAGCTCCTTTTTTGAAATTGCTTGGAATTTCGAACTTCTTCTAATGTTGGAGAACTTTTCAAAATATGAATATTCAAACTTAACTTTTTAGTTAGGGATCCGGATTGAATATTCTGACTTGGTTTTTGAGATTGGGATCCTTTGTTGTAATGTAGCTCGTACTCTCTATTAGTAGTCGAACTTTGTTGTCTTTCACGTTTAGCATGTTCATCCACTTAATCCATAATCCACGTACTAATTTTTTCATTAATCCAAATTACTATCTTTTTGAGTGTCCACTTTCTCCACTATAATTTTGAATTTTCATGATCTCCACTCGTAGATTCACTGAAACTTTATCTACTTGGAGTCTTGTAGAATATCTTCTAAGTCTTCGATTTAGTTGAACACTTATCCTTTAAGTCCTATAAAAACTCGAACACTTATCTGTAACTCTTCGAGTTTTTGCACTTACAAAACACGTGACTAAACATAGCAAACTTATCTATTCGTTAGTCATTTTATAAAACTCAAACATTTATCTATCCATGCGTATAAAAACTCGAACAGTTATCTAACTATTCGATTTTCATTACCGAATGCACATGTAAAAACACGTGACAACTTAAAACATTAAAAACACACGTGCAGATAACTTAACTATACGAGTTTTTAACATAAACTATTCGACAAAAATGAAACATTAACTATCCAAAAGTTTAACTATCGAAAATCTAACTCTTTGGAAATCTTTAACTTTTCCGACATAAAAATAAAACTTTCCGATAATCTGTTAACTATTATACTTAGAGAAATATACTTAGAGAATATTATTTAGACTTATTTAAAAACTTTAATAAAGCATATATCATCAAAACAAAATTCCTAACAATCTCTCCCTGATGATGTCAAAACCTAATAAGTCAAATAATCTATCTTCTCCCCCATTTTGGTATTATAAAAAAGTAAATAATCTATCTTCTCCCCCTTTAGTAATTAAGCCATTTAAATGTAAGGAAGGAAACCTTGCTAAGTATATATTAATCAAAAAGATATTTTCAAACATGCATAACTTTCATGGATTAAGCATAAACTGTTTAAACATAAACTGTTAAAAACAATCATATAAGCATTAAGTTCAGTAAACAGTTTACATAATATTTTTGGTTACAAATTACAAGAAATAAATCATGTAATACATAATTTGTATAAGCACAAGCCTCTTTGTCTTCGAAAAATACTAATAAGAGTATCTAAAATTTGCTTTGCAATTTCTGTACTAACTCTATTTATCTGATCAATTACTGCTTAATCTAAATCATTTTGTGAAACTTGTGATGGTTGCTGTAAAAATTCAGAATGAATGTCTGTATTTATACCTGTATTTGTATCTATTTGTATACCTGTATTTATATCTATTTGTATACCTATATTTATATCTGTATATTGTTGTTGTTCTATAAATTGTGTTGATTGTTGCTGTTGCTGTTGTGACTATGTTTGCCGATCCTATTGTTGTTGTTGTCGGACTACAAGTGTATATGCTTCTTGGTATTTTTGGAGTTCCTTTGCAGAGAAAGATCTTGACTTTAATCTTTTCTATGGCCAAGGTGTAATATATGTTTGACTTGCCATAATTCTCAAAATCGTATCACCATAAAATAATTTACTCTACAAATGTAAGATATAAGAAACAAAAATATCATACCAATTCACCTGTATATGGTTAATTAATGCATATGTAGCATAAAGACAACATCAGCCAACTTCTGCACCATGACCAAACCTCTGAAACAATAAAGCATGCAGTATTTTTGCAATAAAACGTGCTTGGCCATTTAAATCATTTAGTAATCTTAATGGTTTGTTGGCAGTTGGATCTTTGGCTAAACTTTTAATGTCCCATCCCAATTGATAAACCTGTTTTCGTTCTGATAATTTAACTCCACTTTTCAGACCAAGTACTTGATAAAGTAAATCTGGAGTTAAATATATGTCATTGTCTTGTATATTGGAAATAGGAATACCTTCGTCCACTGTTAAGTTTGAGTAAAAACAACTGATAAGTTCTAGTATAACAAGATGGCCTAGCTGTTGTGGAAGTAGAGTCAAGAAGCCTTGAAATTCAAACATTTCTCTATATGTGCCATCCCTTCAAACTTAACTGGTCTTGAATATAAAACTATAAAAGTTTTATATGTTTGAAATTTGTCATAACAGGAACTACTTCTAAACCATAATAATGTATTTTCATCTAAACTCTGTTCAAGATTAGGTATTTTCCTATCATGATGTTCTGATCTAGGACTTGTTTCAACATTATCAGCATCATCTAAATTTTCAGATCTTTCAAAATTGGTGGAATTTCCATCAAAACTAGTATAAATGTCTGAAATATCTGTTATTGTCATATCAATAATCTGCTGAAATTCTTCTGTTAGATCTTTTGGAAACATTTCAGTAGCAATAGTATCTGTATTAATATGTCTATCAACAACATGTATATCTATGATTGATCTATACAACAACTGTCTCTGTATGAAAGAATGTTCTATATCTGTCTATGTAATAGAATCATCCTGTATTTCTGAAATTTCTATACTTGAGACATAGGTAATGTGATATTCAATTTGTAAATGTGTATGTTGTTGATTATAGACATTTATCAACAAGTATATTATATACTGTAACAGACATAACCATATGTATAAACTGTAGTATAAGCAACTATACCAAAGATCAAAAGTTTCTATCCAAGATATAGTTAGAGGAAGAATATCTGTACATTCCTCTTCAGATGAAATATCTTCTACATTCATAGACTCAATGTCTATATCATCAAAAATATCATCAAAATTGATATCATCTATATATGTATCATCAAAATTTCCTACATGTTCTCTTTTCGTAGGAAAAGAATGTGTGCTTGCAACATGATGTGAAAAACTATCCATTGTATCATCAATACCTTAGAGTGTATGTGTGTAATCCAATATTTGTCACATTTGCTAGGATTCATGACACAAACGTCTTTCCAACTTCTACAATGGAACATAGTTTTCCATTTTTCAATGATTCTTCTTTTTGCTATAATATTCCTTGTACACCTGCGGTTAGTCTAAAATAATCTATTATCTTTTTCTTTTTTCGACTATATGTCTGTAGTGTTTCTAGTTGTTCAGGAGGTTCTAAAATTTTCTTAATTTCTCTTGTTAAAAGCACTTGGGGTTTTGATGGTCGTTCACCATGATGCCTAGGTTGTAATAATGGAATATAGAGTTTTAAGCTCTTAACCTCTACCATTTTTAGTTAATAAACTTTTTGTCCTTCACTGCGAAGGCCCATTTTCCAAATGGCAATTTTTTGTTCATCAATAAATTGTTGAATGTCATCTAAAATAGCCAAGGGAAAATAATATTGGGAATACAAAGATTCTAATTTCTTGTTGGCATTTTCTATCATTGGTCCCCATTTCTTTCCATAATAAGTCATAGACTGTACTGATTTTTCAAGTACTTGTTCAGAACTTGTAACAACCATAGGGTTAGGTTGTAAAGTTCGTTTCCACATTTGTAACACGAAAAGTTCGATCTGTTTTAGTTTAAACTGTGTTTTAGCATAATTTTGAATAAATTTTCAACAGAAATTTTTCTCATCTTGAATAGCTTTTCTAATTTCATGTACTACTTCATTAGAAAAAGTATACATTGAGTAGATGTCGTTGATTTCATTTTCTATCTTCTGAAGTTCCAGCTCTCTTTTCTGCACTTTTGTCATTCTACCACGTCCTCTTCCATGTCCTAACATTGTCGATTAATCTTCGCTGTGCACTATAGAACTTAGTGGAAGTAAAGATTGTGAAGCTAAGGTTTTACCAAGGTAGAAACACAAAAGGTTGTTAGTAAAACATTTATAACTCTTCGAGTTTATAAACAGATAAATAGATTCAATCATTGAAATCATAAATATAAAATTCGTTACTGATAAATAACTCGAGTGCTTACAATAACTGTACGAGTTTTACAACCAATAAAAGCAAAATACTTAGTGTAACTGTTCGTGTAAAGAAAATAACTTTGGGCTAAGTGAAAAGTAAGAAAAACACGAAGACTTATGATAACTATTCGAGTTTTGTGAGCAGTAAAGCACATAACTATACGACAAACGAGAATAGTTATTGTCAGAGATTGAGTCTTTCAAAAAAAATATAAGAATATTAAGTTAACTATTCGAGTTTCTCGAATGGATAGGTGTGAAAGTTGAAGAGTTAAACATAATTGTTCAAGTTTCAATTGAGACATAATAAAGCAATGAAATTCAACACGTGCATAATTCTAACTTAAGGTATTCAGATATTTTCAGATACTTATAAACCTAACTATCCGATGCTCAGATGCATTTTGGAGCATTACTAGATAACTTACCGAACATTCACTTAAGATATGCATTTAGGCTTCGACACATGTACTTCAGGAAATAATAAAATATTCTATTGAACGTTTAAAACATAACTGTCTGATATACATACAATATAGTCTTCCAAAATCATAGAAAATTCAGATACTTAAGAATTAAAAAAAAACTATATTTCACCGACAATTTAGAAATGTACTTAATTAATGTTAATTTCCTAAAATTATGCAGATTCTTTCATGAAAACATATAATAGTTCGTAAGAGTTGAATTATTATATGAGAAACTGCTCCCCCTACATAAATGTAGTCTAAAGAATCTATGGCGTACTTAAACTAGGTTGCCAAGCCCTAAGTAGATTTGGCTTTAAAAGGTCAAATAGCTTACTTAAAAAGGATGTTAAACCTTAAATAGATTTGAGTCTCTCTTCTTCTTCTTTTTGCCTTTTTTTTTAAATATGAATTAAATACAGAAATAAGTAGTAGATTTTAAAAATTTAGTCTTTCTGGCTTTTATCTTATTCAGTTTACAAAAGATAATTCATAGAGATGAACTTTCAGGAACTTTAAGAGAATTCAATCATGAGTACACGAACTTAAGAAAATAAATAATGTATATTATGTGTAAAAAATAGATAACAACAAGGAAGAATAACAAAGATTATATGTATAGATTATGGTAGGATTGTTATAACACCTTAAAAAATAAATTAAACTTGAGTACATTGCCCTTTTTTTTTTAATTCCAGTTTAATAAGTTAATTTCCTGAAATTATGCAAATTCTTTCATGAAAACATATGATAGTTCATAAGAGTTGAATTATTATATGAGAAATTGCTCCCCCTACATAAATGTAGTCTAAAGAATCTATGGTGTACTTAAACTAGGTTGCCAAGTCCTAAGTAGATTTGGCTTTAAAAGGTCAAATAGCTTACTTAAAAAGGATGCTAAGCCTTAAATAGATTTGAATCTCTCTTTTTTTTTTCTTTTTTTTTTAATATAATCTGAATTACTTGAAAAATGAGTTTTCAGTCAGCACATCCCAAACTAGTTGGTTTAAGTGACTAGGGTTTAAGATCCCCCAACGGACTTAATTACTGAAGTAATTGTAGACAAAAAGAAATAAAACAGTAAATTAAATTAGAGGCAACCGTAAGACTTAATTTTTCTAACAGAATGTTAATAACTTTCCTTTAATAAGAAGTACATACTTTCTATGTATTTTCCTATTAAAATCTTTGTAATAGCATATACATAAGTAACAAAAATACAGTCGGCACTCACATTGAATCAATTTAACTTTCCTTAGGTAATCTTTTCTGAAATTTTCTTAAATAAATTGACTTCAATAAAACTCAGAATTTCATAAATTCTTAACTACCAGAAAACTGTAATTCGAAAATAGATATTTTGTTTTGTTTTGTTTTGATTTTTTTTTTAATAATAAAAGACATTAATTTCTAAAACTACCTTTTTAACAAACCAAAATGCAATGAACAAGACAAATTAAACATTAGATAACCTATAGATACCAAGTTCTAATCGTAATTTTGAAAATGTATTTTCATCTAAGGGTTTTGTAAATAGATTTGCTAATTGTTCTGTGGTAGGAACAAAATTTAATACTATTTTTCCTTTTATAACATTATCCATTAGAAAATGATGTCGAACTTCTATATGTTTTGGTCGTGAATGTAAGGTAGGATTTTTAGACAAACTTATTGTAGAACTACTATCACAGAAAATCTTAGTTGGTTTATAGTCTAAATTAAAATCTTTTAAGGTTTGTCTGATCCATAGGATTTGAGCACAGCAAAGTGTAACAACTATATATTCAGCTTCAGCTATAGATAATGCTACACAATTTTGCTTTTTGCTAAACCATGACACTAAAGAATTTCCTAATAATTGATAAGTCTCACTGGTGCTTTTTCTTTCAGACTTACATCTTGTGAAATTAGCATCACTATAACCTACTCTAAGTTTAAAGAACTATGTTTAAAGTAAAATAATCCAAAATTGATGGTTCCTAATAGATATTTAAAAATTCATTTAACAACAATTAGGTGTGATTCCTTAGGATTAAATTGATATCTAGCACAAGTATACACACTAAACATAATAATTGGTCGGCTAGCTGTTAAATAAAGTAATGAACCAATCATACTTCTATATTATTTTACATCTACAATTTTTCCAGAGTCATCTTTATCCAACTTGGTGATAGTACTCATTGGTTTATTCTTTGTTTTAGTGTTGTCTAAACCAAACCTCTTTAATAAATCTTGAGTATATTTTTCTTGTGAAATAAAAGTAACCTAATCTAATTACTTAATTTGTAAGTCTAGGAAAAATGATAGTTCACCCACCATACTCATTTCAAATTGATTAGTCATGTCTTTCTAAAAGGACTCAACTAATTTATCATTTGTTGCTCCAAATATGATGTCATCTACATAGATTTGAACTACCAATATATCTTTTTCAATCTTCTTGATAAAAAGAGTGTGATCTACCTTTCCCATAGAATACCCTTTTTCCATAAGAAATTTAGATAATCTTTCATACCAAGATCTAGGGGCTTGTTTAAGGCCATATAGTGCCTTCTTAAGCTTATAAACATATTCAGGATGTTTTGAACCTTCAAAACCTAGAGGTTGTTTTACATACACTTCTTCTTTTATATATCCATTTAAAAAAGTAGTCTTAACATCCATCTGGTATAATTTGAAATCCATATAACAAGTATATGCTAACAAAATTTGTATTGATTCTAGTCTAGCAACAGGAGCAAATGTTTCATCATAGTCAATTCCTTCCTCTTGCTTGTAACCTTGAGCAACTAATCTAGCTTTATTTTTAACTATATGTCCATCTTGATCTACTTTGTTTCTAAATACCCACCTTGTTCCTATTATGGACTGATTTTCAGGTGGTGGAACTAGATCCCATACCTCATTTCTTATAAATTGATTTTGCTCATCTTACATAGCTAAATACCAAAATTCATCTTCTAAGGCATCTTCAATTTTCTTAGATTCTAGTAAAGAAACAAACGAATAAGCACCACAAATGTTGACTACTGATGACCGAGTCCAAACTCCTTGATTAGGATCACCTATTATCTGATTAGTAGGATGAGATGAAGCATAATGCCAATTTCTATGTTGTTCCATATTTTCTATAGGTATGACATTATTTTCTTCTAAATTTTCATCATTCAAGTTTATATTTGTTATTCCATCAGATAATCTTTCAATTTCTCTATCAGCATCATTTGGTACCATTTCTGGGAGAATTTCTGAATCAAAGTTTTCAGCATGTCTAAAATCTAAATGAGAATTTTCATGAAATTTCACATGTAGTGTTTCCTCAATTGTTTTTGTTGATTTGTTATAAACTCTATATGCCTTACTTCTAGTGGAATAACTAAAAAAAATACCCTCATCTGATTTGGCTCTAAATTTGTCTCTTCATTCCTTAGTGTTTAAAATAAAACACTTGTAAGATTGTATGGCTACACAATAGGGGGGTGAATTGTGTATTTTTAATATTTTCTGAAATATAATTGAAACTTTAAAACTCAAAAACAAGTCGAGACATTGTTTTCATAAAATCATTTTTATTCAAGGTTTCAATTACAATATATAATTCAATTCTCCTCAGAAATTGTAGATGCAATTATATTTTGATACCATGTATCATCTAAACAATTTCATAACTACAAACAGAGAAAACTAATTTGCAGAATTTAAAACTTTTCTCCCTATTTGAGATCTTTCTTCTTCTTCTTTTTCTTCTTCAACAATTCTTCAGTGACGAATATCTTGTCTTTTCATTCTTCACCGAATTTGCTTTCTTCTGATACTTCAAATCTTCAGTGACAAAAATCCTACCTTTTTATGCTTCATTGAACTTTCTTCCACTTGAGAGATTTTCCCCGAGAAGAGGTGTTTTTGATCCCTGAAAAAGATTTTTCTTTTGGTGTGCAGGGATGGTTTGATCCTTGAAAAGATTTTTCATTTTGTGTGCAAGGATAAATTGATCAACGAGAATTCTATGCCTTTTATACTGTATCTTCATTTCATGCATATCCTTCACGTTTAACCACCACTAGTTTTCCACTTCTCCACGTCTTTTCTTTTTCCTTCATCGAAACACACACGTTCTAACCCACATTTATATTTCAAATTTTCTTTAATCATCAGTCTTGGATCTCTGAAAAATTTCCTACAAAATAAACTTTCTCGTCCAAAAGTTTTTCATCAGTGTAATAAGAAGTCGTTACTTTAATGTTAACTAAACGAGTAACACAAGTATATATATAACTTAACATTTCTAACTTAACGAGTTCCTCATGTGCCATTTCACGTGACAAGTACAGTAGCTAACTCAACGAACTATGTCTGTGGTGTTATGCTATCTCAACAAACCATCTCCATTGTGTTATGATAACTCAACGAACCAGTAATAAACAAATGTTTTTATAATAAGAATTTTACCACGTGCAAAAATAACAACTTAAGTTTATAATGCTAACCTAACGCGTTGCCTTAGTGTTCAATATAGCAACTCAACGCGTTTCGTTATGTTAACTTAACGAGTTAAACATGTACACCTTACGTGATACAATACAACATTCGTAACTTATAATTTCACCACGTGTATAACACTAACTTAACGAGTTCGTCTCTTCTTTTACTCACTAACTTAACGAGTTATCACGTGACCTATTTTAACCTTTAAGCCTCTAACTTAACGAGTTCTCACGTGACCTCTGTACAAACAAAACTCTAACTTAACGAGTTGTCTAAACGTGCACTGTTCATGATACAGAAGATATAACATTAAAACATATCATGCTTTTCAATAAAAACACACGCTAACTTAACGTTTAGCTAAATGAGAAATTAATGCAACAAAATGACTAGTTATTAACTTCAGATCCAATACAAACAAGTATTTATATCGGTAAGCTTTTTCTGTATTAATTGATGATTTTAATTTCTTTTCACAAGCAATAGTAATTGAGCAAATATGATTATTTTCATTCAGCACACATCATCAAAACAAAAATACTCAACAATCTCCCCCTTTTTGATGATGACAAAACCATATTAAATCAATTATGAAATATGTATAACTCAACAAAGCACCTTCGTTGGGTTAACTTTTAATTCAACAAACTTGTTTGTTGACTTAAGTTCACTTAAGCTTATTTCTATTGTTTGTGTAAATTTTACCTCTCAGAATTAAAACTCTCAAATGTCAATAATTATATAAGTATCAGTTTTCTAATTATCATCTGTCAGATTACAATAACCATTCAATAGCATCTCCTTTTATAATATATATATATATGCAATTAAGATCATAATCATCTTTTTATAATATTTCTCCCCCTTTTTGTCATTAATCAAAAAGATAATTACAGAGAATATATATACATATATAAGAGAATTACAACAACAATTTATGTAAATAAGAATAATAATTGAACACATTTACAGAAAAATGTATTGTTCAATGAATCAAACAAGTAATACAAACATTATATTTTGTATTCAGAAACAAACAAAAACAGTTATCGACCCCTCCTAAGTATATCACTTATAGCATTACATATTTTATCTCCTAGATGCCTAATATCATTTTTGATGTTGTTAAGCACTACATCTAAGTCAAGAGGTAGCTGTGTTTGCTGTTCTACTTGAACTAAATAACTTTGTTGTTGTTGTTGTTGTATATGGTCTGTATCAGGTTGTTGTTGTTGTCATTGAGGTGTATGCATGGCCTGGAATTTTTGCAAATCTTTGACACTAAATGCTCTCATGCCTTTAGTTTCAGAGGGCCAGTCGGATAAATTCAATTGGCTTGCAATGAGTCTACATACAGCATCACCATAAAATAACTTTGAACTCATATGCTGTAGTTGAGACATAAAAACATCAAAACAATTTATTTGAATTCTATTCAGTAGGCCATAAGTTGCATATAAACAGCTTCTGCTGACTTCCAAATTGTGTCCAACTCTCTGAAATAAATTTGCATGCAATATATTTGCAATAAATCTTACCGCTGCATTCAGATTTTCCATTAATCTCATTTTAGAATATACATCTGGAATTTTTGATAAAGACTGAATGTTCCATTCCAGTTGTCTTATCATGTCAAATCTGTTGGTAACAACAACACCTTCATTCTTTAATCCTAAAACTTCAAAAATTAACTTAGGAGACAATATAAACTCTTGTTCATTTATTTGAGTTTTCAGAAAATTTTCATTCTTGTCCAGATTGCTATAAAAAGCTGCAATAAGCTCTATGTATTGCTTCCATTTCGTTCCTACTGGCAATAATTTAATGAAGCCTTGAAACTCAAACAGATCTCTTATGTCCATCAAATTTCTGAATTTTATTGGACGAGCATGTAGAATCTGACATGTAATCAGATTATTGTATTTCTGCAATACTTCTTCAGATCTAAAATGAATTGCATTACCTTGAATTTTTAATATTGTACACAAAGAAGGTGATACCTGAAGCCATGATTCAGAGTTTATTTCATCTTCAGGAACCTCTTCTTCAAAATGAATGTCGTGTTGTTCCTCTTCCAAAATATTATCTTGAAGCTGCTCAGGTAACCTTGATTCTTCAGCTTCAACAGTGTTAGGAACATTGTCAATATGCTCAACATTCATCTGTTCAGTCTCTATAGAATGTTCAGAGTACAATTTTTCCACAAATTCTACAACCGGTGTATCTATCTGTAATTGTTCATTTTGTTCAATAGATATTTCCATTGATTCATGCTGTGAATTCTCAAACTCTGCTTCTATAGATTCTATAGAAGGCTGGTTAACTTTTAGCTCTTCTAGAGTCTTAACATTTTCAATATCTGCTACTCCAGACAATTCAACCTTTGAACTAGTTACTGCCTCAACATTGTCAATTATATCTGCAATAATTGGTTCAATGTCAGGTGCCTAATGCTCTGATTTGTCAATTTCTGCATCATCAGGACTTGTAGTAACAGAAAAACTTGAGCTTATATTTGACTTGGATTTCTTCTCAAGTTTTCTAGCAAGGGAAAATAAAGTCTCATTATCTTCATCAGTTTCAGTGTGTTCAGAACTGATGAGTTTATCAAATGCACAATAAAGTACAATGTCTAGACATACATTGTCCTTTGGAAATAAATTTTCGTTTGATTTTCCTTTTTCAATAGACTTTGTTTCCTTAGACATAATTTTTCTGACTTTCCTTCTTCTATAACATTTCTGTTTCTCCTTTTCAAGTATTGCTGTTTTCTTTTCAAATTGCTCCATAAAAGTTTTCTACTTTAATTCTTCTAAGGCACTTTCTAATGTAACAGCCTTTCGAAGACTATCAACTTTTGTTTTGTCTACAGCAATATCTGATTCTACTTGTTTTGAATATAAAGGAGTAGGGATAGCTGATTCATGCTCTTCCTCAAATGCATGTAGTCTTGTACTATTTATAGGAATTTGAGGAGTTCTATTTGATGAACTTACACCTTTTTCCAAATATTTTGCATACTGTTCCAAAAATGCAATCTCAGCACATTTCATTCTGTATTCTCTATCATATTTACTTCGAATACCCATGTATGTAATACTTGCATCAGTATGTTGAAGTTCTTGTCTAACTTCATCTAATATATCCTGAGAAAAGAAGTAATCTCTATAAAGTTCTTCTAACCTTTTGTCCACTCGAAATATTTTCTTGAACCAAGTACGTGGAACTTCATCATTCTCTATTTCTTTTCCTTTTGCATCTCTTCTGCTTTTGCCTTTTCCTTTGCCACGACCTTTGTAGAACTTGGAGACCATCATCGCAGGTTATAACAGCAACAAGCGGGAAAGATTTTCTTGACAAAGTTTACAAATAACCTAAGTCCCCATGTTATAAGTGTTTAAATAGGGTTTTTAGTCATATAACTCAACGTGAAGATAAGTCGGGTTTAGAAATTAAATAAATATTGAATAAAGTTTATTCAATCAAGGTACCTGAAATATTCAAGTATAACTCGTTGAGTTAACTAACCTAATGAGTAAAACGCTATCTAGAGGCAGTTTTACACGTTACCTTATCTAATATAACATCTAGTTAGTACACTTAAATAAGTTTCGGATGCTTCCAACTAAAACCTTCCGAAAACAACACACATGCTAAACTTAACATTATCTTGAGAACATTGTAAACTATTTAAACATTTTGTCTTTTGAATCTAGAATAGTTTATTTGTCTTTTTAAATTATTTCAAGATTTTAAGAGGACATTAATTCAGATTAACTAAGATTTGTATTTTAAATTATATTAATCTGTTTTTGAAATTGTTAATGCTCCCCCTACAAATATACTTCAAATATATTCAATCAAAATACAAAATATACTTGTAGTGACAATAGATGTTAAGTATAACTATACTTTTACATTTTATTTTCAGAGACTTTCGTTATCCTGACATCATCAAAAATGATTTCCAGAATCATTTCCTACTGTATATGAATCAAAACACAACTTTGAACTCAATTCAATTAATTCAAGGAGAATAAAAGAATGTATCTCAAATAAACGTTTTCAAAAGTACTAATGTTGATTCAATAAATCAGTAGTCATATTGGTATAAACTATATGCGATTCAAAGATATCTGTAATTAATGAAACAACTTTTTCTTTTCAAAACAGTAAATATTGATAATTTTCTTTAAAAGTTAGTTTGAAAAACTTGAATCATACAAGAGCTTTCTAATGTACCTGTGTAATGAGCTTTCAGTCAACAATCCTAGATCTGATCAGGACCTTAGGTTGCCAGATTTAAAGAATCCTTTTTTAGGACAACAATCCTTACATACCTATCTGCTCAAGTACAAAAGGCTCGTGATCAAATTGATCAATAAACTCTCAAAGATTTTCACTTTGTAAGCACTTTTCATTTTAAGCACAGTATATATGTATTCCATTAATACAGATGCAATAAAACACAAATCTCATACAATTTTTACTTCTATGATTGTATTGAGAATATGAATCAGTTTCAATAAGCTTATACTTTTGATTAATAGTTTAAGATGAGTTACATATAACTTATTCTACAACTTTAATCAATTAAGTCAAATTTTTGCATGATCATATGCATTTTCCTTGATTCAAAGAAAACATTTAATCAAAATTTCAGAATGTCAGAAGTATTTAATGTTTTTCATTTACACTTCCACTTAAAATCGTAAAAACCATTAAAATTGATAAACTACTTAAAATCAATAAGATACACAATGCAGCAGCAACATATTCAGCTTCTGTAGTAGAAAGTGCTACACAGTTTTGCCTTTTACTAAACCATGACCCCAAATTATTTCCCAATAATTGACATGTGCCACTGGTACTCTTTCTATCAGATTTAGATCCTGCATAATTAGCATCAGTATATCCTATAAGATCTATTGAACTATCCTTAGAATAATACAGTCCGAAATTTTTAGTTCCTTGTATATATCTAAATATTCTTTTAACTGCAATTAAGTGTGATTCTTTAGGATTAGATTGAAATCTAGCACAAACACACACACCAAACATAATATCAGGTCTACTAGCAATCAAATAAAGTAAAGAACCAATCATACTTCTGTATTTTCTTTGATCTATAGATTTTCCTATGTCATCAATATCTAACTTTAAAGTAGTACTCATAGGAGTTCCTCGAATCCTTGTATCATTAAAATTAAATTTCTTAAGCATTTCATCTGCATATTTTTCCTGATTTAAAAATATACCTTTATCCATTTGCTTAATTTGAAGTCCTAGAAAATATGAAAGTTCTCCTATCATACTCATTTCAAACTGATTAGTCATCTCTTCAGAGAATATTTCTATCAACTTATTAGAGGTTGCTCCAAAGATTATATCATCCACGTATATTTGAACAACAATCTGATCTTTACCATCTCTCTTAATAAATAGAGTATGATCCACTTTTCCCATGATATAGCCTTTTTCTATTAAAAAAGTAGACAATCTTTCATACCATGATCTAGGTGCTTGCTTCAAACCATATAAGGTTTTCTTCAATTTATACACAAAGTCAGGATTTTTAATATCTTCAAATCCAGGTGGTTGTTTTACATAGACTTCTTCATTAATTAAACCATTTAGAAATGCACTCTTTACATCCATTTGATATAATTTAAAATCCATATAACAAGCATAGGCCAATAATATTCTAATACTTTCTAACCTAGCCACAGGAGCAAATGTTTCATCATAATCTAATCCTTCTTCCTGTGTATACCCTTGTGCAACTAATCTAGCTTTATTCCTTATAATTTGACCAGTTTCGTTAGTTTTGTTTCTAAAGATCCACTTTGTACCTATTATGGACTGATTTTCTAGTGGAGAGACTAATTCCCATACATCATTTCTGATGAATTGATTTAGTTCTTCTTGCATTGCCACTATCCAATTTTCATCAGATAATGCTTCTTCTATATTCCTTGGTTCCACCATAGAAACAAACATACACATACTATTTAAATTTATTGAAGCTCTAGTTTTAACTACCTCATTAATATTACCAATGACTTGAGTAATGGGATGTGATGAAGAATAACGCCAATTTCTCTGATTTTCCTCAATATTCTCATCAACATCTGAAAGTCCATCACTTTCATCATTAGTTTGATCATTTAAGTTCATATTTTTTATTTTCTCAGATAAATCATCAATCTCTCTATTGATCTCTAACTCATTTTGAAAATTGATCATATCATCATTATCAGCTTTAGATTGAGATTCTCTAAGAGAATTTTCATTGAAGCTTACATGGAGGGTTTCTTCAATAGTCCTAGAAGTCTTGTTATATACTCTATAGGCTTTACTTCTAGTAGAGTAACCTACAAAAATTCCTTCATCCGATTTGGCTTGAAATTTATCCCTTTTATCCTTAGTATTAAGAATAAAACAATTGCAGCCAAATGGTTTCATATAGGAAATTTTTGGAACCCTATTAAACATAATTTCAAAAGGAGTTTTATTAACATGAGGTCTTAAATGACTTCTGTTAATAACATAACAAGCTGTATTTACTACTTCAGCCCAAAGATTTTGAGGTAACTTATGTTCTTCAACATAGTTCTGGCCATTTCTTGAAGTGATCTATTCTTTCTCTCAACAACACCATTTTGACACGGTGCTATTGGAAAAGAAAATCTGTGATCAATGCCATACTCATTACAATAGTTATCCATTTGATCATTATCAAATTCAGTTCCATGATCACTCCTAAGTTTTTGAATAGAGACACTTTGCTCATTTTGAACAAAATTGCAAAACATTTTAAATTTTTCAAAAGCTTCTGTCTTAAATGCTAGAAAATATACCCAAGTGTATCTAGAGAAGTCATCTACTAAAACAAATACATACCGTTTACCACCAAGACTCATGATTCTTATTGGTCCAAATAGATCCATATGTATAAGTTCTAAGACTCTCTTGCTTGAAATATTAGTTTTGGATTTAAAAGAGTTTTTGTGAAGTTTACCTAACTCACATGCATCACACATAAAGTTCTTTGAGTATTTAATCTTTGGTTAACCTCTCACTAAATGTTCTCTAGATAGTTTATGTAACAGTCTCATATTTATATGCCCAATCCTTCTATGCCATAGATATGCATTACTAGTTTCAACTAGCAAACATGAATTTAAATCAACTGCACCAAAAGGTAAAGATAAAATACATACAGAACCTTTTCTTTTAGCAATAAACTTAATTTCATCTGTATTTTTATCAATTATTTTGCATACATTATCTTCAAACACTACATAATATCCATTTTCAGTTAGTTTTATGACACTCAACAAATTAAATCCTAGGTTTTCTACATATAGTACATTCGAAATAACACAAGTAGGAGTTATTTGAACATTGCCCATACCTATGATTTTATCTTTGCTTTTGTTTCCAAATGTTACACTTCCTTTCATGGTATTTGTAAAATTTTGTAATAGACTTTTTTGTCCGGTCATGTGACTTGACACTCCACTGTCCAAGATCCATTTTGATGTTGTTTCCTCCTGCAACACAAATTAAGAA
This sequence comes from Cymodocea nodosa, assembly GCA_036874045.1. Taxonomy (NCBI): domain Eukaryota; kingdom Viridiplantae; phylum Streptophyta; class Magnoliopsida; order Alismatales; family Cymodoceaceae; genus Cymodocea; species Cymodocea nodosa. The sequence goes on from CM072335.1 coordinate 11,158,033, forward strand.
AAACTTTTTCTTGGTACCCAATGTTGTTGAGGACCAAGTTCATTAAACCCATATTTCTTCTTTTTGTTTAAAAATAGTTTAACATTATCATTTATATTCTTATTAGTTGTAAGTACTATTGATTTATCATTAGCTTCATACTCACATATAGCATTATTGCTTTTGCAATCATTCTTTTTGTTTTCAGATGTAGTATAATCAAGACCAAACATATTTTTATCAGATGTTAATTTATTTTGGTCATGCTTATACATTTCTGTAAGTTCATACCAAGATTTTGTACTTGTATTAACACTTTCCGTATATACAAAATCTTTTTCTGCACAAGAATTTTTTGTTTTATCACATGTAGAATGAGTAATTGGTCTAATACCAATGTATTGAATTACATGCTCAGGTTTTCGAATTTTCAGTTTACTACGATTGTCTGAAATTTTAGGAACATTAGAAACTGAATTTCCAAAACAAGAAACAAGATTTTTAGAAACATTTATAGTCATGTTAGAAGTACAATTTGACAAATCACATTGATTTATATTATTACTGCATGATTCATCCCTTGAAGTATCTACTTCTACATATTTATTACCTTGTTTCATAATAAAAGGAATTTTAGTCTTAGATTTACTTGAACTACAACTAATAAATCCTTTATTAGCTTGAGATTCAGGATATTCAGGATAATCAAATCCTAAGCCAAATTTATAAGACACCGCAAGGGTACTAGTTAGTTTGTCTAACTTAGTTTGACTTAAATTCCATTTCTCAAAGGTAGAATTTAAATCTTGCTCTCTTAGTTTTAATTTTTCTATCTCTAATTCAAGTTCATTTATATTGTTTCTCAACATTTCATTTTCAGATTCTATCTTTAATTTTTCAGCATTTATATTCTGTATTTGTTCATGCAAGATACATTCATTAAATTTAAATTTTTGCAAATCTCTAGCATGATTTTCATTATCACATTTAAACTTTTCTAAAGTAGTAGACAGGAAACAATTTTCTTCTTCCATAATGGATGACGATTTTCTAATATTCTTATTTTCCAGTTTACATACTTTAAGTTTTTGTAATAATGCATGATAAGCACATAATAATTCATCAAAGTTGAAATTTGAATGACTTTTAGGATCAGATATTACCTCAGACTCATCTGCCATGAAGCACACATGAGCAACGTCTTCTAACTCTTGTTCTCCTTTTGAATGTGAAGATTTTGATGCTGATTCCTCAAATTCAGACTCTTCAGACGTGTCATCCCAAGTGACCTTCAAAGCCTTTTTCTTGTAAAAATTTTTCTGAGTTTTCTGAGCCATCTTCTTCTGATTTGTCCTACTTTGCTTTTCATTTTTCCTCATAGGACAATCTGGAGAAAGATGTTCAGGTTTCTTACAGTTGTAACATACATACTTTTTGGATGAAGAATTCTTGTCATTCAATGATTTTGACATTGAGGGTTTATCATTTTTGTTCCTTTGCTGTTTCCTAGCTTTCCATGCTTTCTTGAATTTTCTAGTCAGCAAAATCAAATCCTCATCAGAATCAGTAGACATATTAGAATCTGAATTAATTTCGAAGGCTATTTCATTCTTCATTTTTAGTTTGTTGTGACTCAGTGATTCATTTAATTGAACTTCATAAGTTGTTAAATTTCCTATAAGTTCATTCATAGTATAAACATTTAAATCTCGTGATTCCTCAATTGATGTTACTTTCTGAGACCATTTAGAACTTAGGGATTTGAGAATTTTCCTCACCAAATCCTTCTGTTCAAAATTCTTTCCTAAACATTTTAAAGAGTTTATGATATCAAGAAATCTGCAAAACATCTGAGAAAGATTTTCGTCTTCATGCATCTTAAAGAGTTCATACTTATGAATCAACATGTTTATTTTTGTCTCTTTAACTTGAGAAGTACCTTCATGTGAAACTTCTAATGCATGCCACACCTCATAAGCAGATTTATATGCCGACACTTTACTGAACTGTTCATAACTCAATGCACAAAATAAAATATTTAAGCCCTTAGCATTCACAGTTTCATTTTCTTTTTCAGTAATTGTCCAAGTATTATAAGGGGTAGTTAATGGAGTATATGGTTTAGAAATCATGAACCACAACTTATGATCTATACTTTGAAGAAAAATAGTCATCCTATATTTCCAATATTCAAAATGTATTCCATCAAATAAAGGAGGACGATTTAGATTTTGGCCTTCATATAAAGAAAAATTACCATTTCCAGTAGCCATTTTACCTTAGATTTTTCAATCTATTTGATTTTAAATAGTCTAAAAACTTTAAAATAATTTGAGCCTTAAATCAAGAAAGTTAAACGTATGCTCAGATATTAATTTCTGTTTAAAAACAAGAAAGGTAGAATAAGCAATGATATTAAATAAGTTGGTATCGATTTTATATCAAACATTATTAACAAAGCTCTGATACCACTTGTAGGATCGTATGGCTACACAAGAGGGGGGTGAATTGTGTATTTTTAATATTTTCTGAAATATAATTGAAACTTTAAAACTCAAAAACAAGTTGAGACATTGTTTTCATAAAATCATTTTTATTCAAGGTTTTAATTACAATATACAATTCAATTCTCCTCAGAAATTGTAGATGCAATTATATTTCGATACCATGTATCATCTAAAAAATTTCATAACTACAAACAGAGAAAACTAATTTACGGAATTTAAAACTTTTCTCCCTGTTTGAGATCTTTCTTCTTCTTCTTTTTCTTCTTCAACAATTCTTCAGTGACGAATATCTTGTCTTTTCATGCTTCACCGAATTTGCTTTCTTCTGATACTTCAAATCTTCAGTGACAAAAATCTTACCTTTTTATGCTTCACTGAACTTTCTTCCACTTGAGAGATTTTCCCCGAGAAGAGGTTTTTGATCCCTGAAAAAGATTTTTCTTTTGTTGTGCAGGGATGGTTTGATCCTTGAAAAGATTTTTCATTTTGTGTGCAAGGATAAATTGATCAACGAGAATTCTATGCCTTTTATATTGTATCTTCATTTCATGCATATCCTTCAGGTTTAACCACCACCAGTTTTCCACTTCTCCACGTCTTTTCTTTTTCCTTCATCGAAACACACACGTTCTAACCCACGTTTATATTTCGAATTTTCTTTAATCATCAGTCTTAGATCTCTGAAAAATTTCCTACAAAATAAACTTTCTCGTCCAAAAGTTTTTCATCAGTGTAATAAGAAGTCGTTACTTTAATATTAACTAAACGAGTAACACAAGTATATATATAACTTAACGTTTCTAACTTAACGAGTTCCTCATGTGCCATTTCACGTGACAAGTACTATAGCTAACTCAACAAACTATGTCCATGGTGTTATGCTATCTCAACGAACCATCTCCATTGTGTTATGATAACTCAACGAACCAGTAATAAACAAATGTTTTTATAATAAGAATTTTACCACGTGTGAAAATAACAACTTAAGTTTATAACGCTAACCTAACGTGTTGCCTTAGTGTTCAATATAGCAACTCAACATGTTTAGTTATGTTATCTTAACGAGTTAAACATGTACACCTTACGTGATACAATACAACATTCGTAACTTATAATTTCACCACGTGTATAACACTAACTTAACGAGTTCGTCTCTTCTTTTACTCACTAACTTAACGAGTTATCACGTGACCTATTTTAACCTTTAAGCCTCTAACTTAACGAGTTCTCACGTGACCTCTATACAAACAAAACTCTAACTTAATGAGTTGTCTAAACGTGCACTGTTCATGATACAGAAGATATAACATTAAAACATATCATGCTTTTCAATAAAAACACACGTTAACTTAACGTTTAGCTAAATAAGAAATTAATGCAATGAAACGACTAGTTATTAACTTCAGATCCAATACAGACAAGTATTTATATCAGTAAGCTTTTTCTGTATTAATTGATGATTTTAATTTCTTTTCACAAGCAATAGTAATTGAGCAAATATGATTATTTTCATTCAGCATACATCATCAAAACAAAAATACTCAACAACACTTATAGCCAAAGGGTTTTAAATAACTTATTTTGGGAACCTTGTTATACCATATCTCATAAGGAGTTTTATCTAAAATTAGTCTTAGATGTACTCTATTTATAACATAGCATGCTGTATGAATTGCTTCTACCTAGAGAAATAGGGGTAACTTATTCTCATTTAACATAGTTCTAGACATTTCCTAAAGTGATCTATTTTTACGTTCTACTATCCCATTTTGTGAAGGAGCTCTTGGAAATGAGTACCTATGATCTATGCCTAATTCTTCACAAAAGGTATCCATTTGATCATTATCAAATTCTATTCCATGATCACTCCTAAGTTTTTGAATTTTAACATTTTGCTCATTCTGAACTTTATTACAGAATATCTTAAATATTTCAAAAACTTCAGTTTTATTAGCTAGAAAATAGACCCAAGTAAATCTAGAATAGTCATCAACTAGTATAAAAGTATAATGTTTACCTCCTATACTAGTTGTCTTAGTAGGTTCAAATAAATTCATATGCACTAGTTCTAATACTCTTTTGCTTGTTATTTCATTTAAACTTTTAAAGGATGTTTTATGTAATTTACCTAGTTGACATGCATCACACATAAACTCTTTTGAGTACTTAATATTAGGTAAACCTCTAACTAGATTCTTTTTAGACAGCTTTTGTAATAATTTTAAGTTTGAGTGTCCTAACCTTCTATGCCATAAAATAACTTCATCTAATTTTACAATTAAGCAAGCATTGCCTTTAATAATATCAAAAGGCAAATTCAGAATACAAACAGATCCTTTCTTGTATGTAGTGAATAAAATTTCATTTGTAGACATGTCCATAATTTTTCAAAAATATTTTTCAAAAATTACTCTATAAAACTTTATTAAAATAGGAACACTCAATAAATTAAAACCTAAGTTTTCCACTAATAAGACATCATTTATAAAGCATTTTTCAATTACCTGAACCTTGCCTGACCCAAGGATATTTGTTTTTCTTTTATTTCCAAAGGTAACTTGTTCGTTCTTGGTCTTTGTTATTTCTATAAGTAATCGTATATCTCCAGTCATGTGGCTGGATGCTCCATTGTCCATTATCCATTTTGATTTATGTACCTACAAAACAGTCAAAAAGAGATTTTATCTCTTGGAACCCATTTTTGAGTGGGTCCAAGAATTTTAGAGAGAGTCATATCAAAATTATCAATATTTTTAAACTTCAACTTATCTATTTTCTGATAATTATTCTCGCGTTTCTTTCTATTAGTGTTATAATTATCAGAACATTTATCTTTATATAAACCAGAGTTGAAATTTTCATTTCTGACATTATTTGATTTCTAATTCCAATATCCAATATTCTTTAAATATGAAGAAAATTGATCAAGAATATTAAAATTCTTAAAAGACTTAGCTTGATTTTTCTGAAAATTTATTTTGACATTCTTGCATCGTGTGCTATCATTTATATGCTGCAATTTATCAATTTGCACATATTTATCTCCCTTTTTAATCACACATGAAATAGTTTTTCTTTTAGTATTCTTAGTACTGAAAATAAAGACATTATTTTTAGTAGTACCATCATGCAATATATAATTTTCAGAAGATGCATCGTGTAAACCAATACCATGTTTTTCTACATTTGATATTTTACTACTAAGTTCATTTGTTATAGATTGACTATTATTCCATTTACTTAATATAGCCTTTTGATCGTAGACCTTAATCTTTAACATATCAATTTCTGAATTTAAATCAGTAATAATCAGTTCCAGTTTTTCAATTTCATAGATCATTTTCTTCTTATCAGCAATTAAATTTTCACAATTAGCATGCAATTTTCTTTCTATAGCAATGAACTTTAAAATTTCCTATGCATGCCTTTGATTTTCTTCTTTAAATTTATTCAACGTAGAGTTCAGAAAATCAATCTTATTTTCAGATTCATCTAGCATTTTCCTAGTGTTCTTTCTTTCTATTTTGACTTTCTTATATTTTCTAGCCAGTCTATTGTATTCAACAAGTAATCCGTCAAAACTATCAAAGTTAGCATTTTGATCAGAGGATACCTCACTGGATTTTTCCATAAAAAATACGTTTGCCAGATTTTCTTCTAAATCTGATGTTGATGAGGATTCATTGTCTGATGTTGAATTCTTCGTTTCTTCACTTTGTGAAGCTGAAGAGTCTTCCCATGTCACTTTAAGTGCCCTTCTCTTTCTGAATTTCTTACTCCAAAAATTCCTCCTCGAATTCTTCTTATCTTTGTTGAGGGGATAGTCAGTTTGAAAGTGACCTGGTCTATTGCACTTGTAGCATATGCTTTTGTCTTTTGTGAGTGACTTCTTCTCCATATCTCCAGATGTCTTTGCTAACTTGAAGTTCCTACGTTTCCTCAATAGATTTCTAAGTTTTCTAGTCAACAACAGTAAATCATCGTTAGAATCACTAGTGACTTCTGAGACTTTATCAGTCTCAAAAGCCAGATCCCTTCTAGGATTTTTTCCTTTTGGATCTAAATGTTGTACTTCATAGGCTATCAGATTTCCTATGAGATCATCGAGAGTATATGTATTTAAGTCTTTGGACTCTTCAATAGATGTTGTCTTTCGAGCCCAAATTTTAGTTAAAGATCTAAGGATCTTTCTTACCAAGTTTTTTTGCTCGAATTTCTTGCCTAAAGATTTTAATGAATTTACAATCTCAAGAAAACGGGAAAACATGTCAGAGATACATTCATTTTCGTGCATTTTAAAAAGCTCATATTTATGTACTAACATATTAATCTCAGATTCCTTGACCTGGTTAGTACCTTCGTTGGCAACTTCTAATACATGTCATATCTCATATGCAGTTTGATATGCAGAAACTTTATTAAATTGATCATGAGATAAAGCACGAAACAAGATGTTTAAACCTTTAGCATTTAGTGTCATTCGCTCCTTTTCATCAAAAGTCCAAGTATCATATGGAGTCGTAACTAACACTATAGGATTGCTAATTATATGCCATAGTTTGAAATCGATTGACAGAAAGAATACTTTCATCCTATATTTCCAGTAACCATAATTGCTACCTTCGAACATAGGAGGATGATTAGTGATCTGTCTCTCAATCATAACTAAGATTTCAGTATTATCCATTTTAAACAGATGATCCTGAGTAAATGATAGGAAAAACCAATTCCTAAATAGAGAAATAAAAGCTCTTAATTAAGATAAAAAGTGCTCTGATACCAGTTGTAGCAGAACGAAGGTAATCTGACAATAATAAAAGCTCTAATACCAGTTGTAGGATCGTTTGTATCACAAGAGGGGGGTGAATTGTGTCTTTAGTAATTAAAATACTAGCGGATAAAACAAGAGCACAAAACACTTGTAAATGAAATTCTATTCTTTATGTAAAGACAGAATTTACAATATCTTTTCAACTTAATTCCCTTCTTGACAGTTTTGATACAGTAATGTTCAATATACAATTCAAATAGAAAAATAAAGCTCTTATTCAAAACTAATTTCGAATTGTATAAAACCTAATCTTTATGCACACAACTTCTTTCCTTCTCTTTGCTCAGCTTCTGTATATCTTCTTCTCCAATTGTTGAATTTCCAAACTTCTTACGTTTGCAGCTCCTTTTCTGAAATTGCTTGGAATTTCGAACTTCTTCTGATGTAGGAGAACTTTTCAGAATATGAATATTTAAACTTAACTTTTTAGTTAGGGATCTGGATTGAATATTCAGACTTAGTTTTTGAGATTGGGATTCTCTGTTGTAATGTAGCTCGTACTCTCTATTAGTAGTCGAAATCTGTTGTCTTTCATGTTCAGCATGTTCATCCACTTAATCCATAATCCACGTACTAATTTTTCATTAATCCAAATTACTATCTTTTTGAGTTTCCACTTTCTCCACTATAATTTTGAATTTTCACGATCTCCACTCGTAGATTCACCAAAACTTTATCTTCCTGGAGTCTTGTAGAATATATTCTAAGTCTTCGATTTAGTCAAACACTTATCCTTTAAGTTCTGTAAAAACTCGAACACTTATCTGTAACTCTTCGAGTTTTTGCACCTGCAAAACACGTGACTAAAAATAGCAAACTTATCTGTTTGTTAGTTGTTTAGAATGAAAAAGTACATATTATTAATGGTTAAATGATGGTTAATTGCATAATATTTAGCTTATCATATGAGAATTAAGCCATTATGTTATAATTGCACTGTTATAAGCTTTAATTAAAGAATTTGCTTAAATTGGGGGAATTAATGTTAATTTAGTACATTTCTAAACTATTGGTAAGTTGCAGGCTGCAAAATTCTTAAGTATCCAAATTTTTTGATATTTCGGACAGTTATGTTTAACATTTCGAACATATTTCGGACAGTTATGTTTAACATACCGAACATATTTCAGACAGTTATGCTTAACATACCGAACATGTATTAGATAGTTATGTTTTAAACTGCCGAACAGTTATGTTTTAAACGAATAGTTTATTATTTCCTGAAGTACACATGTCGAAACCCTAATGCATGACTTAAGTGAACTTTTAGTGAGTTATCTATAACTATCCGAAATTGCAGCTAAGCATCAGATAGTTATACCTGTAACTCTCCGAAATCTCCTTTTATTTATAAAATAACTGTGGACACGTGTCATGTTCTGGGAAAGTGACTTAAGTGGACTTTCGGTGAGTTATCTATAACTATCCAAAATGCATTTGAGCATCGGATAGTTAGACTTGTAACTCTCCGAAATGTTTCTTTTATTATTAAACTGTTGCTGAGACGTGTCAAGATTTGGTAGATTTACTTAAGTTATATATCAGTGAGTTATTTGTAACTATCCGAAATGCATCTAGGCATCAGATAGTTAAGTTTATAAGTATCCGAAATGCATCTGGGCATCGGATAGTTAAGTTGTAAGTATCCGAAATGCACCTGAGCATTAGATAGTTAAAGTTATGCATGAGCTTTATAGTTAAATCAACGAAGAAAGTCCGTTGAGTTATCTGTAACTCCACGGACTATTTATTTTCTAATATGCCACTGTAGCAGTTGTAGAAACATGAAAGTTGGAAGAAAAACCACGATTGCATGTATCGCGCAAGGAGAAGAAAGCATCATCATTGATATGAATGAAGGAAATCCAACCGACCATTCAAGCAGAAGTAGTTACCACTGAAGAAATATAAAAGAAAAGAAGAAAAAGAAGTAAAGGTGTGTGTGTGATCGATGGGTATGGCTAGTGTGTATAGAGGAGGAGCATCGAGCTTTCTGCAGGTAACATCGGCAATTCTTTGAAGTACCACACCAACCATCATTACCACCACCATAACCACCATAATCACCAATCATCGAAGGTCTGTGAGGATACTTTCCTGATGTCGGGTCGATTCCGAGCCAAACACAATGCTTGACAACCATTGTGAGGAGTGATCATGTCGTGGGAAGGGAAGCCATTTTCACCAAGCGCCAACTCATATCTCAAGAGATCGTAAAGCTTCTAGCCTTGGCTTCGGGTTGATGCCTGTATGCTGAAGAGGAGATCATCTTGCAATTCTGGACTCGCGATTCTATTGGGAGAGGAGACAGAGTTGTAAGTGGTTTAATTTTCAATGGTATAATCACATCGTATGTAGTGACGGAAGTATTTACTATCAACTGAGATTACTTTACATTTCACCTTTCTCCCATTTCCATGATCATATTAAAACAAAACTACCAAAAACAACTTATCTGTGTTTGTATTTTGTATTTGAGTGTTGTATCGTGATTAATGTTATCTTTGTTAGTGTTGTGATTGTTTTATGTTTGTTTTAGTTTTACAGTTTACTGAAATTGGTTTGTTCAAAAGACTTAAAGATTTTAATGGTTATTGTTTGAATTATCTGAATGTTAGTATGCTTAATGATAAATCCAGTGTTTACTAACATTAAAGAGCTTAACTGATGTTATTTACAATCTGTGGAACCGCCCAATGGTTGGCCGAATTCCTCTGTAAATAGTAGTATTAAAAAGAAAAGACAGGCTCGTGGAGTTAACTTAAGTCCACGAGGTTAGTCCGTTGAGTTAGCCATAACTCAACGAACTTTGTCCGTTGAGTTAACTGTAATTCAACGGAGGGCTTATTGAAGATATAAATTTGATTGTTAACAAACGGAACAGTTCTCAATTCTTAAGCAATTCCCTATGGGATCGACCTGTACTTGCACACTAATAGAATAGACACTGTGCACTTGCAGTTAAAATACAAATTGAAATTAATATCTAATTTGCATTAAAGGTTGTTTGTTTACTTCTATATAAATAAATAAAAGAATAGGCATAAAGATAAATTAACTAAGTAAAAACAGAAGTTAACAAATCCAAGTTTTTCTAGAGCGTTGTTGGAGATCCAAACTAGTTTTCTAGTGTCGTGCTGGATAATCAAACATTAGTCATTTTATAAAACTCGAACACTTATCTATCCATGCGTATAAAAACTAAAATAGTTATCTAACTATTTGATTTTCATTACCAAACGCACATGGAAAAACATGTAACAACTTAAAACATTAAAAACACATGTGCAGATAACTTAACTATACGAGTTTTTAACATAAACTATTCGACAAAAATGAAATGTTAACTATCTGAAAGTTTAACTATCGAAAATCTAACTCTTTGGAAATCTTTAACTTATTTGACATAAAAATAAAACTTTTTGATAATTTGTTAACTATTATACTTAGAGAAATATACTTAGAGAATATTATTTAGACTTATTTAAAAACTTTAATAAAGCATATATCATCAAAACAAAATTCCTAACACAATGTCTAACATAATTAGATATTAATTCCAATTTGTATTTTAACAGCAAGTGCATAGTGTATATTGTATTTGTGTGCAAGTACAGGTCGATCCCATAGAGAATTGAGTAAGAATTGTGTATTGTTCTGTTTTTCTTTATTATACTTAATGTGTCTAGTAATCACTCCGTTGAGTTACAATTAACACAATGGACTAAGTTCGTGAAGTTATGGCTAACTCAACGGACTAATCTCGTGGACTTAAGTTAACTCCACGAGCCTATCTTTTCAATTTAATATTGCTATTTATAGAGGAATTCAGCCAACCATTGGGTGGTTACACAGATTGTAAATGATATCAATTAAGCTCTTTAATGTTAGTGAACGTTAGATTTATCGTTAAGCAATATTAACATTTAGATATTTCAAACAGTAACCATTAAAATCTTTAAGTATTTGGAATGAATCAATTTCAGTAAACTATAAAACTATTATCTATTTTCTGAATCAAACAAACATAAAACATTCACAATACTAACAATGATAACTTTAATCACGATACAAAACAAACAATACAACACTTAAATACGAAATATAAACATAGATAAGTTGTTGTTTTTGGTATTTTTGTTTTGAGATGTTCATGAAAATGGGCGAAAGGTGAAAATTCTCTATCGATAGTAAATACTTCCGTCACTACATGCTACGTGATTACACCACTGAAAACGTAATCACTTACAATTTTGCCTCCTCTCCCTATAGAATCGCAAGTCCAGAATTGCAAGATGATCTCATCTTCAGCATACTGGCATCAACCCGAAACCAAGGCTAGAAGCTTTATATCTCTTGAGATATGAGTCGGTGCTTGGTGAAAATGGTTTCCCTTCTCACGACGCGATCACTCTTCATAATGGTTGTTAGGCACCGTGTTTGGCTCAGAATCGACCCGACATCAGGAAAGTATCCTCATAGACCTTCGATGGTTGGTGATTATGGTGGTGGTGTGGAGCTTCATGGAATTCCCGACGCTGCTTGCAGATAGCTCAGTTGTCCACCTCTGCACACACACACACACTTCTTCGTCTTTTCTCCTTTTCTTTTATATTTCTTTAGTAGTAACTGCTTCTGCTTAGATTATCGGTTGGATTTCCTTCATTCATATCAACGATGGTGATTTCTTCTCCCTTCCATGAGTGAATTCCTGCGTGATACGTGCAATCGTGGTTTTCCTTCGAATGTCCTGTTTCTATAACCGCTATAGTGGCATATTAGAAAATAAATGGTCCATGGAGTTACAAATAACTCAACAGACTTACTTCGTTGATTTAACTATAAAACACGTGCAATAAAGAAATAAGCTGCTAACATAACACGTTACCTTAGTGTGCATTCATGTAACCCTACATATACAATTATGCTAACTTAACGAGTTAAACATGTGCATCTCACGTGATATACTAAAGCATTTAAATTCAACATGTGCATAAATCTAACTTAACAATTTAGATATTTCAGATACTTAAAAACCTAACTATCCGATGCCTAGATGCATTTCGGATAGTTAACAGATAACTTACCGAAAATCCACTTAAGTTATGCATTATGGTTTCGACACGTGTACTTCAAGAAATAATAAAATATTCTTTAAAACATAACTATTTGGTACATTAAACATAACTCTCCGAAATAACAGAAAATTTGGATACTTAAGGATTTCACAACCTGCAATTTACCAACAGTTCAGAAATGTACTAAATTAACATTAATTCCCTGAAATTATGCAGATTCTTTCATTAAAGCATATAACAGTGCAATTATAACATAATGGCTTAATTCTCATATAATAAGCTAAATATTATGCAATTAACCATCATTTAACTATTAATATTATACACTTTTTCATTCTAAACACTTCCCCCATACTTAAATTTTGCTAGTCCCTTAGCAAACTAAGATCTAATTAATTGGTCTTTCTAAAGTACTAGAATTAATTCTTCCTTTTGTTCTTTTTTTTAGCATAAGAACTTATATTATTATATAGATATTCTATATGTTTCAGTAATCTATTTTAACATTGTTTTCTCCTCTTCAACCTACAAATATACTTAGAATATATGTAAATTACATACAAAATATATCAGCATCACATAGGTGTTAATTATATTATCATTTGTTCTTCTTTTCATCATCTATCATCCTAAATTTTCCAACAAGATTTCTAGAATAAATTTCAACAACATATGAATCACAACACAATCCAATTCAATATGATTAAGACAAGTAGAATAAAGAATTGTATTTCAAATAAACAACTTCAAAAGTCTATTCTAGATTTATATTTCAGCAATTTTAGATAATAGAAAATATACTCGATTCAAAAGATATCTGTATTTCACAAAATACTTGTATCTTTTCAAAACAGTATATTTATATTTGTACTTTAAAAGTTAATTTGACAAGCTTAAATCATACAAGAGCTTTCTAGTGTACCCATGTATCGAGCTTTCAATCAACAATCCCAGATCTGATCAAGATCTTAGGTTGCCAGATTTAAAGAGTCCTTTTTTTTTAGGTCAACAATCCTTACATACCTATCTACTCAAGTACAAAAGGCTCGAGATCAAACAAGTCAATAAACTCAAAGTTTTTCTCTTTTTTTTTTTTTTCTTTTCAACACAATATATGTATGTATTTCATTAATACAGATGCAATAAAACACCAATCTCATATAGTCCTACTTCTATTATTTACTGAAAATATGAATCCATATCAATAAGCTCATACTTTTTTCTGTAGTTTAATAAGATCTACACATAAATCATTCTACAAGTTTAATTAGTCAAATTAAATGTATCTTTGATCATATGAATTTCATTTAATATAAAAATCAGCATTTCAGCTCTTTTAGGACTTCAAATAATTTACTAAGTTTTAGTTAAGCATTCTGATTTCATTTTAAAATCATGAAATTGTTAAACTCATAAAATTCAGAAAAACATAAGATACTATATCTAGATTTGTATAAATAGTAAATTCTATAGCATTTTATATAGCATTCTAAATATAACATTTAAGCAGTTATGGTTCTTAAAAATTTTACAGTCTTAATTATCGGATAGTTGCAGCAAATTCATAAAAAATTTTCAATTTCCACAAAACTTTGCAGTATCATTTTAATTCCTTTAATTAACAAACTTACATGATTGTTACTTTAATTACCTCCCCCCATACCTATTTTTTTGCATTGTCCTCAATGTAAAAGATTTGATAATAAATATAGTAATTGTAGCAAGCATGAATATTGTTTCGTTGACTTAGCATCTAACTCAATGAATTTAATTCGTTGAGTTAATGAATAACTCCACGAATTGAGTTTAAATCTAAATTCAAGATAAGTAATCAATTACATACCTTGTTTCGTTTGTATCTCCTTTTGTATATTCTGATTTTTTTATTCTGAAAAACTTTTCATTCACTAATAAAAGCAGAATATATAACAAAATAACATTTAACAAATATTGATAAATCAGTGTCTTGTATGGAACCTAGGCTCCCATGCCTTCGATGGCTCACAAGAAAGTCAGTTAGTTTCCCAAAACAGATACCAACAAACTGGATTGATATTTTGTTTCCTTTTTTTTTCTTATAAAATAAAACTAAAACTAAATTTTTTTTTCATTTCTTTTTCTTGTTTTTCTAAAAATAAATGCAAAATACACACAACATTAAAAGCACAGAATTATAATTTAAGAACATGATTGAAAAGTAGTAACAAATGGAATAAACGTGTTAGTCTAAGCAAACTTTTTAGGCATAATTTTCTTGCTATTAATTCTATTTTAATGCAGTTTGTTTTCCTTCTTAATTTGTAAACTTGCAGTATGTTATTAATACTAAATACAAGTGTATTACCATTAATGAAATGAAATGCAGAAAGGGATCCTTTTTTGTTCCAAGATAATGTAGCTATTATTATTTCTACATCTATTTCAATATATTCTTCTTCCCACTTCCATTCATTTATGTTTTTCATAATCCATATTTAAAATTTCATCAATTCATCCCACCATCTTATCAAACATAAAGTAGGATCATCATATTCATTATACCACATCCCTATTTGAATTTTATCATATCTTGCAGATGGTGGTTTAGCTATTTCTCTCGGTATAGGCAAAATTTCTATAAAGTCATAATCATAACTATCTATGCTTACTATGTATAAATCAGATCTAAATGCAACTGATATATTTGTGACTAGATATATATATCCATCAAGTATGACATGTATGCTATTAATTAATGATTTCTGTCCTAGATATATCCTAGTATTTTCAGTCCAAGATCTATTCAGAAAATTATACACACTTAAGCATAAATCTTCATCCTAATTTCTAGTTGGTCTCCAATAATATAATTTTTCAGGAATGGTCGAATTTTTATCAAAAAATATTAAAGCTGACCCACAATTTTTAGTTGGTACTTCATATCTATTAGGCCTTCCTATATTCCATTCTTCTCTTGTGATAGGATTTCTAATCAAAATGTCGGGTAACAGGATTGCATACCTTGGTTTGGTTCTGTATATAATTAATCCTTCATCCATCCCCCTAATATGATCTATTCCTTCTAATGTATTGGGTGGAATTTCAGCAATTTCTTCCGCATTCAGATATTCATAGCTAATTGAACTATGATTAAATGACTTTCATAAAAATCCATCTCTAATCTTAGTCATTTTTGTAGCTTGTAGTGCATGAAAATATTTTTCTCTGACACAGTCTTTAATATCCTTTGATACACAATACAATCTGCACAGATCTTTAGCTGACAAGTTACTCAATACTTCCCTTAGTGCGTCTAGCGGTAATTTCATAAATTCCATCTATTGATTCTGTATAACATAAACAAAAATTTAGCAAAGACAAAAATTAACATAGCTACTTCACACCCTCATGGAGTTAGGTCATAACTCAACAGATTAAGTTCGTTGAGTTAAGTAATAACTCTACGATACTATTAACTATAAGTAAACTTACACATTTTTTTATTTTTTTATTCCTACTATATTATACATAGTTACTTCAGTTATACTACTTCACTTAGTTACCCTCCTAGAGGAGGTATCAATTTCATTAACAGTTCTAGTTATAGGGTTAGGCATTGCTTGTATTGGCAATCCTCTAGTAGGTCTAACTTCCATTGATTCCTTCTGCCTAAGTGGTACGTTTCTATTTTGATTTTGAATTGTAGCATTTCCAAATACAAGATCCAGACAATTATTTAATTGTTGGATTATCTTTTCTAATTTCTCTATTCTAAATCCTTGTTCAATTAATGCTTCATAACTTATATTCTTGTCATTTATATTTTCTCCTCCCAGGAAATTGTTGTTTCTCCAAGATAAATTCGAGTGATTTCTCCAATTAGGGTTATAAGAATTTCCAAAGTTATCTTTCTGGTTTCTAGCATAAATAATATCTAGATCATTAATGTTGTTGAGTATTTTTGTTTTAATGAAGTGTGCTGAATGAAAATAATCATATTTGCTCAATTACTATTGCTTGTGAAAAGAAATTAAAATCATCAATTAATACAGAAAAAGCTTACTAATATAAATACTTGTTTGTATTGGATCTACAGCTAATAACTAGTCATTTCGTTGCATTAATTTCTCATTTAGCTAAACGTTAAGTTAACGTGTGTTTTTTTGGAAAAGCATGATATGTTTTAATGTTATATCTTCTGTATCATGAATAGTGCACGTTTAGACAACTCGTTAAGTTAGAGTTTTGTTTGTATAGAGGTCACGTGAGAACTCGTTAAGTTAGAGGCTTAAAGGTTAAAATAGGTCACGTGATAACTCTTTAAGTTAGTGAGTAAAATAAGAGACGAACTCTTTAAGTTAGTCTTATACACGTGGTGAAATTATAAGTTACGAATGTTGTATTGTATCACGTGAGGTGCACATGTTTAACTCGTTAAGTTAACATAACTAAACGCGTTGAGTTGCTATATTGAACACTAACGCAACGCGTTAGGTTAGCGTTATAAACTTAAGTTGTTATTTTTGCACGTGGTAAAATTCTTATTATAAAAGCATTTGTTTATTACTGGTTCGTTGAGTTATCATAACACAACGGAGATGGTTCGTTGAGATAGCATAACACCACGGACTTAGTTCGTTGAGTTAGCTACAGTACTTGTCACGTGAAATAGCACATGGTGAACTCGTTAAGTTAGAAACGTTAAGTTATATATATATACTTGTGTTACTCGTTTAGTGAACATTAAAGTAACGACTTCTTATTACACTAATGAAAAATTTTTGGACGAGAAAGTTTATTTTCAGGAAATTTTTCAGAGATCCAAGACTGATGATTAAAGAAAATTCAAAATATAAACGTGGGTTAGAACGTGTGTGTTTCGATGAAGGAAAAAGAAAAGACGTGGAGAAGTGGAAAACTGGTGGTGGTTAAACGTGAAGGATATGCATGAAATGAAGATACAGTATAAAAGGCATAGAATTCTCGTTGATCAAATTATCCTTGCACACAAAACGAAAAATCTTTTCAAGGATCAAACCATCCCTGCACACCAAAAGAAAAATCTTTTTCAGGGATCAAAAACACCTCTTCGGGAAAAATCTCTCAAGTAGAAGAAAGTTCAGTGAAGCATAAAAAGGTAAGATTTTCGTCACTGAAGATTTGAAGTATCAAAAGAAAGCAAATTCGGTGAAGCATGAAAAGATAAGATATTTGTCACTGAAGAATTGTTGAAGAAGAAAAAGAAGAAGAAGAAAGATCTCAAACAAGGAGAAAAGTTTTAAATTCCGCAAATTAGTTTTCTCTATTTGTAGTTATGAAATTGTTTAGATGATACATGGTATCGAAATATAATTGCATCTACAATTTCTGAGGAGAATTGAATTGTATATTGTAATTGAAACCTTGAATAAAAATGATTTTATGAAAACAATGTCTCGACTTGTTTTTGAGTTTTAAAGTTTCAATTATATTTCATAAAATATTAAAAATACACAATTCACCCCCCTCTTGTGTAGCCATACGATCCTACAAGTGGTATCAGAGCTTTGTTAATAATCTTTAATATAAAATCTATACAAACTTATTGAATATCATTGCTTATTCTACCATCCTTGTTTTTAAACAGAAATTAATATTCGAGCATACGTTTAACATTCTTAATTTAAGGCTCAAGTTGTTTTAAAGCTTTTAGATTGTTTAAAATCAAATAGGTTGAAAAATCTAAGGTAAGATGACTACTGAAAATGGTAATTCTTCTTTATATGAAGGTCAAAATCTTAATCGTCCTCCTTTATTTGATGGAATACATTTTGAATATTGGAAATATAGGATGACTATTTTTCTTCAAAGTATAGATCATAAGTTGTGGTTCATGATTTCTAAACCATATACTCCGTTAACTACTCCTTATAATACTTGGACAATTACTGAAAAAGAAAATGAAACTCTGAATGCTAAGGGCTTAAATATTTTATTTTGTGCATTGAGTTATGAGCAGTTCAGTAAAGTGTCGGCATATAAATCTGCTTATGAGGTGTGGCATGCATTAGAAGTTTCACATGAAGGTACTTCTCAAGTTAAAGAGACTAAAATAAACATGTTGATTCATAAGTATGAACTCTTTAAGATGCATGAAGACGAAAATATTTCTGAGATGTTTTCCAGATTTCTTGATATCATAAACTCTTTAAAATGTTTAGGAAAGAATTTTGAACAGAAGGATTTGGTGCGGAAAATTGTCAGATCCCTAAGTTCTAAATGGTCTCAGAAAGTAACATCAATTGAGGAATCACGAGATTTAAATGTTTATACTATGAATGAACTTATAGGAAATTTAACAGCTTATGAAGTTCAATTAAATGAATCACTAAGTCACAACAAACTAAAAATGAAGAAAGAAATAGCCTTCAAAATTAATTCAGATTCTGATATATCTACTGATTTTGACGAGGATTTGATTTTGCTGACTAGGAAATTCAAGAAAGCATGGAAAGCTAGCAAACATCAAAGGAACAAAAATGATAAACCCTCAACGTCAAAATAATTGAATGACAAGAATTCTTCATCTAGAAAGTATGTATGTTACAACTGTAAGAAACCTGGACATCTTTCTCCAAATTGTCCTATGAGGAAAAATGAAAAGCAAAGTAGGACAAATCAAAAGAAGATGGCTCAGAAAACTCAGAAAAAGTTTTACAAGAAAAAGGCTTTGAAGGTCACTTGGGATGACACGTCTGAAGAGTTTGAATCTGAGGAATCAGCATCAAAATCTTCACATTTAGAAGGAGAACAAGAGTTAGAAGACGTTGCTCATGTGTGCTTCATGGCAGATGAGTCTGAGGTAATATCTGATCCTGAAAGTCATTCAGATTTCAACTTTGATGAATTATTATGTGCTTATCATGCATTATTACAAAAACTTAAAGTATGTAAACTGGAAAATAAGAATATTAGAAAATCTTCATCCATTATGAAAGAAGAAAATTGTTTCCTGTCTACTACTTTAGAAAAGTTTAAATGTGATAATGAAAATCATGCTAGAGATTTGCAAAAATTTAGATTTAATGAATGTATCTTGCATGAGCAAATACAGAATATAAATGCTGAAAAATTAAAGATAGAATCTGAAAATGAAATGTTGAGAAACAATATAAATGAACTTGAATTAGAGATAGAAAAATTAAAACTGAGAGAGCAAGATTTAAATTCTACCTTTGAGAAATGGAATTTAAGTCAAACTAAGTTAGACAAACTAACTAGTACCCCTGCGGTGTCTTATAAATTTGGCTTAGGATTTGATTATCCTGAATATCCTGAATCTCAAGCCAATAAAGGATTTATTAGTTGCAGTTCAAGTAAATCTAAGACTAAAATTCCTTTTATTATGAAACAATGTAATAATAAATATGCAGAAGTAGTCACTTCAAGGGATGAATCATGCAGTAATAATATAAATCAATGTGATTTGTCAAATTGAACTTCTAACATGACTATAAATGTTTCTAAAAATCTTGTTTCTTGTTCTGGAAATTCAGTTTCTAATGTTTCTAAAATTTCAGACAATTGTAGTAAACTGAAAATTCAGAAACCTGAGCATGTAATTCAATACACTGGTATTAGACCAATTACTCATTCTGCATGTGATAAAACAAAAAATTCTTGTGCAGAAAAAGATTTTGTATGTACGGAAAGTGTTAATACAAGTACAAAATCTTGGTATGAACTTACAAAAATGTATAAGCATGACCAAAATAAATTAACATCTAATAAAAATATGTTTGGTCTTGATTATACTACATCTGAAAACAAAAAGAATGATTGCAAAAGCAATAATGCTATATGTGAGTATGAAGCTAATGATAAATCAATAGTACTTACAACTAATAAGAATATAAATGTTAATGTTAAACTATTTTTAAACAAAAAGAAGAAATATGCGTCTAATGAACTTGGTCCTCAACAACATTGGGTACCAAGAAAAAGTTTTTATTAATTTGTGTTGCAAGAGGAAACATCAAAATGGATCTTAGACAGTGGAGCGTCAAGTCACATGACCAGACAAAAAAGTCTATTACAAAATTTTACAAATACCATGAAAGGAAGTGTAACATTTAGAAACAAAAGCAAAGATAAAATCATAGGTATGGGCAATGTTCAAATAACTCCTACTTGTGTTATTTCGAATGTACTATATGTAGAAAACCTAGGATTTAATTTGCTGAGTGTCATAAAACTAACTGAAAATGGATATTATGTAGTGTTTGAAGATAATGTATGCAAAATAATTGATAAAAATACAGATGAAATTAAGTTTATTGCCAAAAGAAAAGGTTCTGTATGTATTTTATCTTTACCTTCTGGTGCAGTTGATTTAAATTCATGTTTGCTAGCTGAAACTAGTGATGCATATCTATGGCATAGAGGAATTGGGCATATAAATATGAGACTGTTACATAAACTATCTAGAAAACATTTAGTGAGAGGTTTATCAAAGATTAAATACTCAAAGAACTTTATGTGTGATGCATGTGAGTTAGGTAAACTTCACAAAAACTCTTTTAAATCCAAGACTGATATTTCAAGCAAGAGAGTCTTAGAACTTATACATATGGATCTATTTGGACCAACAAGAATCATGAGTCTTGGTGGTAAACGGTATGTATTTGTTTTAGTAGATGACTTCTCTAGATACACTTGGGTATATTTTCCTACATCTAAGACAGAAGTTTTTGAAAAATTTAAAATGTTTTGCAATTTTGTTCAAAATGAGCAAAGTATCTCTATTCAAAAACTTAGGAGTGATCATGGAACTGAATTTGATAATGATCAAATGGATAACTATTATAATGAGCATGGCATTGATCACAGATTTTCTTTTCCAAGAGCACCGTGTCAAAATGGTGTTGTTGAGAGAAAGAATAGATCACTTCAAGAAATGGCCAGAACTATGTTGAATGAACATAAGTTACCTCAAAATCTTTGGGCTGAAGCAGTAAATACAGCTTGTTATGTTATTAACAGAAGTCATTTAAGACCTCATGTTAATAAAACTCCTTTTGAAATTTTGTTTAATAGGGTTCCAAAAATTTCTTATATGAAACCATTTGGCTGCAAGTGTTTTATTCTTAATACTAAGGATAAAAGGGATAAATTTCAAGCCAAATCGGATGAAGGAATTTTTGTAGGTTACTCTACTAGAAGTAAAGCCTATAGAGTATATAACAAGACTTCTAGGACTATTGAAGAAACCCTCCATGTAAGCTTCAATGAAAATTCTCTTAGAGAATCTCAATCTAAAGCTGATAATGATGATATGATCAAATTTCCAAATGAGTTAGAGATCAATAGAGAGATTGATGATTTATCTGACAAAATCAAAAATATGAACTTAAATGATCAAAGTAATGATGAAAGTGATGGACTTTCAGATGTTGATGAGAATATTGAGGAAAATCAGAGAAATTGGCGTTATTCTTCATCACATCCCATTACTCAAGTCATTGGTAATATTAATGAGAGAGTTAAAACTAGAGCTTCAGTAAATTTAAATAGTATGTGTATGTTTGTTTCTATGGTGAAACCAATGAATATACAAGAAGCATTATCTGATGAAAATTGGATAGTGGCAATGCAAGAAGAACTAAATCAATTCATCAGAAATGATGTATGGGAATTAGTCTCTCCACCAGAAAATCAGTCCATAATAGGTACAAAGTGGATCTTTAGAAACAAAACTAACAAAACTGGTCAAATTATAAGGAATAAAGCTAGATTAGTTGCACAAGGGTATACACAGGAAGAAGGATTAGATTATGATGAAACATTTGCTCCTATGGCTAGGTTAGTAAGTATTAGAATATTATTGGCCTATGCTTGTTATATGGATTTTAAATTATATCAAATGGATGTAAATAGTGCATTTCTAAATGGTTTAATTAATGAAGAAGTCTATGTAAAACAACCACCTGGATTTGAAGATATTAAAAATCTTGACTTTGTGTATAAATTGAAGAAAGCCTTATATGGTTTGAAGCAAGCACCTAGATCATGGTATGAAAGATTGTCTACTTTTTTAATAGAAAAAGGCTATATCATGGGAAAAGTGGATCATACTCTATTTATTAAGAGAGATGGTAAAGATCATATTGTTGTTCAAATATACGTGGATGATATAATCTTTGGAGCAACCTCCAATAAGTTGATAGAAATATTCTCTGAAGAGATGACTAATCAGTTTGAAATGAGTATGATAGGAGAACTTTCATATTTTCTAGGACTTCAAATTAAGCAAATGGATAAAGGTATATTTTTAAATCAGGAAAAATATGCAGATGAAATGCTTAAGAAATTTAATTTTAATGATACAAGGATTCGAGGAACTCCTATGAGTACTACTTTAAAGTTAGATATTCATGACATAGGAAAATCTATAGATCAAAGAAAATACAGAAGTATGATTGGTTCTTTACTTTATTTGACTGCTAGTAGACTTAATATTATGTTTGTTGTGTGTGTTTGTGCTAGAATTCAATCTAATCCTAAGGAATCACACTTAATTGCAGTTAAAAGAATATTTAGATATATACAAGGAACTAAAAATTTTGGACTGTATTATTCTAAGGATAGTTCAATAGATCTTATAGGATATACTGATGCTGATTATGCAGGATCTAAATCTGATAGAAAGAGTACCAGTGGCACATGTCAATTATTGGGAAATAATTTGGTGTCATGGTTTAGTAAAAAGCAAAACTGTGTAGCACTTTCTACTACAGAAGCTGAATATGTTGCTGCTGCATTGTGTTGCACTCAGATTCTGTGGATAAGGCAAACATTAGAAGATTTTGGATTATCTTATGATACAACTGAGATTTATTGTGACAGTAGTTCTGCAATAAATCTTTCTAAAAATCCTATATTACATTCAAGAGCAAAACATATAGAGGTTAGACATCATTTTCTAAGAGATAACGTAATTAAAGGAAAAATTAAATTAGAATTTATGTCTAGTAAAAATCAATTAGCTGATATATTTACAAAACCTCTAAACGAAAATACATTATGCAACATTAGATTAAATTTAGGTATTTGTAGGCGATGTGATGTGTAAAATGCTTAAACTCCACATAAAAAAATAAATATTATTGATGATGTTGTTCACCTCATAGATATTATATACTTATTATAAATATCTAAAGTAATATCTAAACTGCTGCTTAAGATACTATGTATTTATTGTAAAATCATAGTAGTATCTTATTGATTTTAAGTAGTTTATCAATTTTAATAGTTTTTACGATTTTAAGTGGAAGTGTAAATGAAAAACATTAAATACTTCTGACATTCTGAAATTTTGATTAAATGTTTTCTTTGAATCAAGGAAAATGCATATGATCATGCATAAATTTGACTTAATTGATTAAACTTGTAGAATAAGTTATATGTAACTCATCTTAAACTGTTAATCAAAAGTATAAGCTTATTGAAACTGATTCATATTCTCAGTACAATCATAGAAGTAAAAATTGTATGAGATTTGTGTTTTATTACATCTGTATTAATGGAATACATATATACTGTGCTTAAAATGAAAAGTGCTTACATAGTAAAAATCTTTGAGAGTTTAGTGATCAGTTTGATCACGAGCCTTTTGTACTTGAGTAGATAGGTATGTAAGGATTGTTGTCTTGAAAAAGGATTCTTTAAATCTGGCAACCTAAGGTCTTGATCAGATCTGGGATTGTTGATTGAAAGCTCATTACATGGGTACATTAGAAAGCTCTTGTATGATTCAAGCTTTTCAAACTAACTTTTAAAGAAAATTATCAATATTTACTGTTTTGGAAAGAAAAAGTTGTTTCATTAATTACAGATATCTTTGAATCGCATATAGTTTATACCAATATGACTACTGATTTATTGAATCAACATTAGTACTTTTGAAAACGTTTATTTGAGATACATTCTTTTATTCTCCTTGAATTAATTGAATTGAATTCAAAGTTGTGTTTTGATTCATATACAGTAGGAATTGATTTTGGAAATCATTTTTGATGATGTCAGGATAATGGAAGTCTCTGAAAAGAAAATGTAAAAGTATAGTTATACTTAACATCTATTGTCACTACAAGTATATTTTGTATTTTGATTGAATATATTTGAAGTATATTTGTAGGGGGAGGATTAACAATGTCGAAAACAGATTAATATAATTTAGAATACAAATCTTAGTTAATCTAAATTAATGTCCTCTTAAAATCTTGATGAAATAATTTAAAAAGACAAATAAACAATTTTAGATTCAAAGGACAAAATGTTCAAATAGTTTACTATGTTCTCAAGATAATGTTAAGTTTAGCATGTGTGTTGTTTTCGGAACGTTTCAGTTGGAAGCATTCGAAAATTGGTGTACTAACTAGACGTTATGTTAAATAAGGTAACGTGTAAAACTGCCTCTAGACAGCGTTTTACTCGTTAGGTTGGTTAACTCAACGAGTTATACTTGAATATTTCGGGTACCTTGATTGAATAAACTTTATTCAATATTTATTTAACCCGACTTCTCTTGACGTTGAGTTATATGCCTAAAAACCCTATTTAAACACTTATTACACGGGGACTTAGGTTATTTGTAAACTTTGTCAAGAAAATCTTTCTCGCTTGTTGCTGTTACAACCTACGACGATGGTCTCCAAGTTCTACAAAGGTCGTGGCAGAGGAAAAGGCAAAAGTAGAAGAGATGCAAAAGGAAAAGAAATAGAGAATGATGAAGTTCAACGTACTTGGTTCAAGAAAATATTTCGAGGGGACAAAAGGCTAGCAGAACTTTATAGAGATTACTTCTTTCCTCAGGGAATATTAGATGAAGTTAGACAAGAACTTCAACATACTGATGCAAATGTTACATACATGGGTATTCGTAGTAAATTTGATAGAGAATACAGAATGAAATGTGCTTAGATTGCATTTTTGGAACAGTATGCAAAATATTTGGAAAAAGGTGTAGGTTCATCAAATAGAACTCCTCAAACTCCTATAAACGGTACAAGACTACATGCATTTGAGGAAGAGCATGAATCAGCTATCCCTACTCCTTTATATTCAGAACAAGTAGAATCAGATATTGTTGTAGACAAAACAAAAGTTGACAATCTTCGAGAGGCCGTTGCAATAGAAAGTGCCTTAGAAGAATTAAAGCAGAAAACTTTTATGGAGCAATTTGAAAAGAAAACAGCAATACTTGAAAAGGGAAAACAAAAATGTTATAGAAGAAGGAAAGTCAGAAAAATTGTCTAAGGAAACAAAGTCTTTTAAAAAAGGAAAATTAGATGAAAATTTATTTCCAAAGGACAATGTATGTCTAGATATTGTACCTTATTGTGCATCTGATAAACTCATCAGTTCCGAACACACTGAAACTGATGAAGATAATAAGACTTTATTTTCCCTTGCTAGAAAACTTGAGAAGAAATCCAAGTCAAATATGAGCTCAAGTTTTTCTATTAGTACAAGTCCTGATGATGTAGAATTTAACAAATCAGAGCATCAGGCACCTAACATTGAATAAGTTATTGCAAATATAATTGACAATGTTGAAGCAATAACTAGTTCAAAGGCTGAATTGTCTGGAGTAGTAGATATTGAAATTGTTAAGACTCCAAAAGAGCTAAAAGTTAACCAGCCTTCTACGGAATCTATAAAAGCAGAGTTTGAGAATTCATAGCATGAATCAATGGAATTATCTATTGAACAAAATGAACAATTACAGACAGATACACCGGCTGTAGAATTTGTGGAAAAATTGTACTCTGAACATTCTATAGAGACTGAACAGATGAATGTTGAGCATATTGACAATGTTCCTAACACTGTTGAAGCTGAAGAATCAAGCTTACCTGAGTAGCTTCAAGATAATATTTTGGAAGAGGAACAACATGACATTCATTTTGAAGAAGAGGTTCCTGAAGATGAATTAAACTTTGAATCACGGCTTCAGGTATCAACTTCTTTGTGTATAATATTAAAAATTCAAGGTAATGCAATTCATTTTAGATCTGAAGAATCATTGCAGAAATACAATAATCTGATTAAAAGTCAGATTCTGCATGCTCGTCCAATAAAATTCAGAAATTTGATGGAAATAAGAGATCTGTTTGAGTTTCAAGGCCTCATTTAATTCTTGCCAGTAGGAACGTAATAGAAGCAATACACAGAGCTTATTGCAGCTTTTTATAGCAATCTGGTCAAGAATGGAAATTTTTTGAAAACTCAAATAAATGAACAGGAGTTTATGTTGTCTCCTGAGTTAATTTTTGAAGTTTTAGGATGAAAGAATGAAGGTGTTGTTGTTACCAACATATTTGACATAATAAGACAACTGGAATGGAACATTTAGTCTTTATCAAAAATTCCAGATGTATATTCTGAAATGAGATTAATGGAAAATCTGAATGCAGAGGCAAGGTTTATTGCAAATATATTGCATGCAAATTTATTTCAGAGAGTTGGACACAATTTGGAAGTTAGCAGAAGCTGTTTATGTACAACTTATGGCCTGCTGAATAGAATTCAAATAAATTGGTTTGATGTTTTTATGTCTCAACTACAGCATACGAGTTCACAGTTATTTTATGGTGATGCTGTATGTAGAATCCTTGCAAGCCAATTGACTTTATCTAACTGGCCCTATGAAACTAAAGGCATGAGAGCATTTAGTGTCAAAGATTTGCAAAAATTCCAAGCCATGCATAAACCTCAACGACAACAACAACCTGATATAGACCATATACAACAACAACAAAGTTATTTAGTTCAAGCAAAATAGCAAACCCAACTACCTCCTGACTTAGATGTAGTGCTTAACGACATCAGAAATGATATTAGGCATCTAGGAGATAAAATATGTAATGCTATAAGTGATATACTTAGGAGGGGTCGATAACTGTTTTTGTTTGTTTCTAAATACAAAATGTAATGTTTGTATTACTTGTTTGATTTGATTGAATAATACATTTTTCTGTAAATGTCTTCAATTATTATTCTTGTTTACAGAAAGAGTTTTTGTAATTATATCTCTTATATATATATATATTCTCTGTAATTATCTTTTTGATTAATGACAAAAAGGGGGAGAAATATTATAAAAAGATGATTATGATCTTAATTGCATATATATATTATAAAAGGAGATGCTATTTAAATGGTTATTGTAATCTGACAGATGATAATTAGAAAACTAATACTTATATAATTATTGACATCTGAGAGTTTTAGTTCTGAGAGGTAAAATTTACACAAACAATAGAAATAAGCTTATGTGAACTTAAGTCAACAAACAAGTTTGTTGAATTAAAAGTTAACCCAATGAAGGTGCTTTGTTGAGTTAAACATATTTCATAATTGATTTAATATGGTTTTGTCATCATAAAAAAGGGGGAGATTGTTGAGTATTTTTGTTTTGATGATGTGTGCTGAATGAAAATAATCATATTTGCTCAATTACTATTGCTTGTGAAAAGAAATTAAAATCATCAATTAATACAAAAAAAGCTTACTGATATAAAATACTTGTCTGTATTGGATCTGAAGTTAATAACTAGTCGTTTCGTTGCATTAATTTCTCATTTAGCTAAACGTTAAGTTAACGTGTGTTTTTATTGAAAAGTATGATATGTTTTAATGTTATATCTTCTGTATCATGAACAGTGCACGTTTAGACAACTCGTTAAGTTAGAGTTTTGTTTGTATAGAGGTCACGTGAGAACTCGTTAAGTTAGAGGCTTAAAGGTTAAAATAGGTCACGTGATAACTCATTAAGTTAGTGAGTAAAAGAAGAGACAAACTCGTTAAGTTAGTGTTATACACGTGGTGAAATTATAAGTTACGAATGTTGTATTGTATCACGTGAGGTGCACATGTTTAACTCGTTAAGTTAACATAACTAAACGCGTTGAGTTGCTATATTGAACACTAACGCAACGCGTTAGGTTAGCGTTATAAACTTAAGTTGTTATTTTTGCACGTGGTAAAATTCTTATTATAAAAACATTTGTTTATTACTGGTTCGTTGAGTTATCATAACACAACGGAGATGGTTCGTTGAGATAGCATAACACCACGGACTTAGTTCGTTGAGTTAGCTACAGTACTTGTCACGTGAAATAGCACATGGTGAACTCGTTAAGTTAGAAACGTTAAGTTATATATATATACTTGTGTTACTCGTTTAGTTAACATTAAAGTAACGACTTCTTATTACACTGATGAAAAATTTTTGGACGAGAAAATTTATTTTCAGGAAATTTTTCAGAGATCCAGGACTGATGATTAAAGAAAATTCGAAATATAAATGTGTGTTAGAACGTGTGTGTTTCGATGAAGGAAAAAGAAAAGACGTGGAGAAGTGGAAAACTGGTAGTGGTTAAACGTGAAGGATATGCATGAAATGAAGATACAGTATAAAAGGCATAGAATTCTCGTTGATCAATTTATCCTTGCACATAAAACGAAAAATCTTTTCAAGGATCAAACCATCCCTGCACACCAAAAGAAAAATCTTTTTCAGGGATCAAAAGATTTTCGTCACTAAAGATTTGAAGTATCAAAAGAAAGAAAATTCGATGAAGCATGGAAAGACAAGATATTCGTCACTGAAGAATTGCTGAAGAAGAAAAAGAAGAAGAAGAAAGATCTCAAATAGGGAGAAAAGTTTTAAATTCCGCAAATTAGTTTTCTCTGTTTGTAGTTATGAAATTGTTTAGATGATACATGATATCGAAATATAATTGTATCTACAATTTCTGAGGAGAATTGAATTGTATGTTGTAATTGAAACCTTGAATAAAAATGATTTTATGAAAGCAATGTCTCGACTTGTTTTTGAGTTTTAAAGTTTCAATTATATTTCAGAAAATATTAAAAATACACAATTCACCCCCCCTCTTGTGTAGCCATACGATCCTACAAATGTTTACATTCTTCTCTACTAGTTTTTGATTTAATGATAACTCTTCTATTTTCTTTGTTAATACAGTTAATTTCACTTCAAGCATAGTGCTTGAATCTATTTCATGCATTCCCCTTGGCAATAGTCTTTTATTTGTAATAGCTTCAACCGAGTTTTCCCACTGTGCAGTTCTTTTTGCAAAGTTTTCTAAATATGCCCATGCTTCTTCACTACACAATTTTAAAAATCCATTCTGACAAGTAGATTCTAATAAAGATTTCGTTGAAACATTTATGCCTTCATAAATTATACCTATTAATTGTGCTTTACTCATTGCATGATGTGGACATTGAGTCAGCAACTCTTTAAATTTTTCAAAATATTTCTAGAATGATTCTCCCTATTTTGGCTATACATTAATATTTCCCTTTTCTTTTTAATCGTTTGATGTGTTGGATAATATTTTTCTAGAAAAACAGAGCAAAATTCAGTCCATGTAGAAATTGAATCAGGTGACAGGGTATATAACCATCTCTTAACTGTGTCTTTTAAAGAAAAAGGGATATATCTAAGTTTAATAGCATCTATACTTATCTTCGACATTTTTATCATTTGACAAACTTCGTTAAATTCTCTAAGGAAATAATAGGCATCATCTCTTTCTAATCCATGAAATTGTGGCAATTGACTAATATAATTAGATTTCAGTTCAAACCTATCTCCCTCCAAGTTTGGCAATCGAATACATAAAGGTTCATCAACTAATTCAGGATACAGAATTTCCCCTAATGGTTTTTCTACTAGAGTAGCCATATCTTCCTTCTCTTTTAAAGAAAGGTTAGCTACACCCTTAAGGATTTCGTTAAAGTCCAATTCAGAAAATATTTCAGTACGCCTCTATGTTGAATACTCCTAGGTAGGTGTTCTTACTAATCATTTAGTGCTAGGAGAATGAATCCATGTGCTCATAAACTCTTAACATATAGTAAAATAGTAGAAGATTAATTACATACCAGTCTGAAGCTTTATATTCAGTAAATAGTTGTTGACGGTGAAATTGAATCAGTTGCTTCTCCTTCTAGTTCCCAATGAATTTTTTTTTCTTTCAAAAGTATTGGTAACTAGTAAATAACATTCTGTTCTATATTTATAATGCATGTCCATAAAGTAAATGAATCTTGTTGCAAGAACATGTCTTGTAACGTGTAGTGTGGTTCTTATTTTTATGGGTACGTGTGCCACTTCTAATTTCAAATTTTAGTAACTGCTAAACCCATGAAGTTTCGTTCGTGGCTAAAAAGAATAACTATTTAGCTTAATCCACGAACTAACCTCGTTGAGTTACATTTAACTCAACGGACTAGCTTCGGTTATTGTTGCTAACTCCACGAACTAACTTCGTTGAGTTACAGATAACTCAACGGAGTGACCTTATATTATATTATTGGCCTCGTGGAGTTAAGTTTAACTCAACGAACTTACTTTGTTAAGTTAACACTTGGCAAATTTCTAAAACTCACTCCTCGTACTAACTTCTATGTTTTTCTCTCCTACATTTTGTTAACTTAAATAAAGTTAAATACATGTCATTAATGCAGCATTCTAATTAAAACTCATTTAAATCTGAACATTATATAAATATTTAACTTACAGCTCATTTCATATTATGCAAAATTTATGTTTTACTTTGTAGCCTGCAAATATTTTCAAGCATTAATCAGTTATTTTACATTTAATCCTGTCATTCAACAAATTGTAATCTTTTAAACAATTTTGCATAATGTTCCACAAATTATATAATATTCAATAGAGTTCATCCATTTCATCATTCTCAAACACGAATGAAAAATACATCTGAAAAACATATATTCATTAATATTAATAATTTACATTACAATCAATCAGATATTTTTTCATACAAATATATACAAGTAGACGAACAATACAATTTAATCTCTTCTCTAAGTTCATCTACTTCCTTCTAGAGTCTTTCTACTTGTTGCTCTAATTGGTTAATCTTTTCTACAGCTCCTGTAATTCCTCTAGAAGGTTCAGCAATCTCTGTAGTAGCATAATTTCTGTACTCTTTCACTGAAATGGTTCTTGATCTTATCCTTTTAGATGCCCATTTAGTGAAATCGATATAGTCCACCATCAATAGTGGAATCAGATCTCTATAAAATAATTTCTTCTTCACTATTCTCAGCTTGGAGATAAAAACTGCAGACCAATTTATTTGAATTCTATTCACAACTGCATATGTGGCCCATTTAACAAATTGACTCAATTCTATATTGTGGCCTTGTCGTTGGTAGACATTCTTAATCAAAATGTTAGCTATCATGTGTGCTTTACCATTTAATTGCTTTAGTCTATTTAATAATGGCACACCAGGATTGATAGCCAAACAATCCTTTATGGTTTGTTCTGTCCACTCGACTGTAGTTGTGTCTTCAAGAATTTTTAGTCTTTCATTTTTCAATCCTAGAATGTTGTGGAGAAGCTCTAGTGTTATCTATACATCAGCTTCCTCCACGTTGGAAATTAATCCTCCTTCTCCTTCTCTTAAGTTTGCATAAAAGTAGGGGACTAGATTTTCATATACTACATGCCTTCTTTCTTGAGAAATATATTGCAGTAGACCTTGGAATTCAAATAAATCTTTGATTTCTTACATTCCATCCCAATTTACTAGTCTACTGTATATGATATCATAACCCCTGATCTCTTGGTATTTATTATGAGCTTCTTGACTCCAAAAGTGTACTTCATTTAGAACTGTTGTTTTAGTTGGGTCAAGAATGTGAATTTGTTGCTCTA
Organism: Cymodocea nodosa; assembly: GCA_036874045.1. NCBI lineage: Eukaryota > Viridiplantae > Streptophyta > Magnoliopsida > Alismatales > Cymodoceaceae > Cymodocea > Cymodocea nodosa. The sequence continues at coordinate 11,190,172 of CM072335.1, forward strand.
GAGGGGTTAGCTCTTGAACTTCCTCTTCCATATGTTGAACGTGAACTTGCTGAAAATGCTCTAAGGATTCTTGAATATTTGCTTCTACTTCTGTCTGTGGTGGTGAGTCGACAGAACTCTCCACTCTGTCTTGAATTCTTTCCATAAATTGCTGAAGAGTTCCTTGCTCTTCAATGGAATCTACAGAGTCATTTCTTTCCATATGGACTTGTTCAGCTTCTTGTTCAGTTTCTGTTCTTTCTTCTTCCTCCTGACTACCAATCTGCATTGTCACTGTTCTTTCTGATTCTGTGGCAGATTGGGATGGAGTTATGGGCAAATCAACTTCTACCCTAATTTCTGTTTCTTCTTATTGTACAGGCTACAGACTAGTTTCAGCCTATTTTTCTTCTTCTCTTTGCTTTTGGTACTGCTCCTGCTCCTCCTCAGAATCGGATATTAGGTTTACAAAAATCGACTCTACAGGCCCTATTGATATTGGTATTTCAGATTTAATCTCCTCTTGATATTCAGGCACTATCTCTTTTCCTTTCCTTCTTCTGATTAATTATGTCTGGTCTTCTTGTTCTTCTTCAAAGATTAAATCTACAAACAAAGGCTCTACATGCCTTTGAGCCACAGGTATTGGCTCTTCCTATTTAACTTTTTCAATAATTGCTGGTCTTGAAGGACCAGCTTCAGCTCCTCTTGCAATAGGTCTAGCAATAGCTTCTTGATGTTGTTCCGCTTTGATTTTATATTGGGCATTCAACTTTTCTGCAGCCCTCTTTTTGTACCGTGCATCAAACACCAGATGTGCTATAACTACTACCAATTCTTCTAATTCTCCTTGGTCTCTTCCTATTTGAACTAGTTCTTGGAATTCTCTTCTTTCTTCCTCAATAGAAGGTCCCAAAATTGCTGCTCGTTCCAATGACCTTGGTGGTGGAACTGAAGGTTCTGGCTGCTATTCCTTAGGAACAGGTCTTTCAGTAGTTAGCTCCTCCTGTTCTTCCTCTGCTTGTTCTTCATTTTCTTTACTTTACTACTCCCAGATTGCCCACTGAGCTCATCTACCTATGTGTCTTTTAAACCAAAGGCAAGACTTACGTTGGATTAGTTCTAGGGCAACTTCGTTGTTCAGCCTGATTTTTCTTTCTTTGCTTACAGCGATTTCTATTGCAACTTTGATTCTTGTTTCCATAATCTGAGGTATTTGTATACCCAAATCTACTAAAACTCTTCTCTAGTCAAAAAGTTCAGATTCTACCTTCTGTAACTCTTTTTCTCTTATCGTATTCCTAATTTTCTACCTTGTGTGCCATTTCTCTAACTCTTTCAAAAATTTTGATGTGTCAATTGCATCTAGAAAAAAAAAGGGGCAATGTACTTAAGCTTAATTTATTTTTTAAGGTGTTATAACAATCTTACCATAATCTGTACATATAATCTTTGTTATTCTTCCTTGTTGTTATCTATTTTTTACACATAATATACATTATTTATTTTCTTAAGTTCGTGTACTCATTATTGAATTCTCTTAAAGTTCCTGAAAGTTCATCTCTATGAATTCTCTTTTGTAAATTGAATAAGATAAAAGCCAGAAAGTCTAAATTTTTAAAATCTACTACTTATTTCTGTATTTAATTCATATTTAAAAAAAAAAAAAAAGAGACTCAAATCTATTTAAGGCTTAGCATCCTTTTTAAGTAAGCTATTTAATCTTTTAAAGCCAAATCTACTTAGGGCTTGGCAACCTAGTTTAAGTACACCATAGATTCTTTAGACTACATTTATGTAGGGGGAGCAATTTCTCATATAATAATTCAACTCTTATGAAAAGACGCATTATTCCAAAAAAGGGGCAAAATAGGATCGGGCTACCATTATGCCAAAAGCTCAAGCTGATAGTAAAGGCGTTACCAATCCTTTTAAGTAAGCCCAGAAACTCTCACAAGTCCGAGTTCGTGAGAGGATCAATTAGGATTAACCCCCTTCTCCCATAAGTCCTTAAGGCCTTCCCCCTTCACCCTCCAAGTCCTTCAAGTCCCTCAGCCCGTCACCCCTCGAGTCCCTTAGCGGGTTCCTCAACAATCCCCCCCCCAAAAAAAATGCATCCCATACTACATTCTCGAGGATTCGAACCTGCGTCTATGAGTAGGCTCTAATACCACAAATAGGATCGGGCTACCATTATGCCAAAAGCTCGAGCTGATAGCAAAGGCGTTACCAATCCTTTTAAGTAAGCCTAGAAACTCTCACAAGTCCAAGTTTATGGGAGGATCAATTAGGATTAACCCCCTTCTCCCATAGGTGCCTAAGGCCTTCTCCCTTCATCCTCCAAGTCCTTCAAGTCCCTCAACCCGTCATCCCTCGAGTCCCTCAACGGGTTCCTCAACAAAGAAGCTACTGCTAGACCTACTGCAAGAGGAGTTAAAGCTGGTCCTTCGAGACTAACAATTATGGAAAGAGTTAAACAGGAAGAGGCAGTACTTGTGGCTCAAAGGCCTACAGAGCCCATTTTTGTAGATTTAATCTCAGAAGAAGAAGAGGAAGACCAGGCACAATTAATTAGAAGAAGGAAAGGAAAAGAGATAGTGCTTGAACATCAAGAGGAGATTAAATATAAAATACCAATATCATTAAGGCCTGTAGAGCCGATTTTTGTAAACCTATTATCTGATTCTAAGGATGAGCAAGAGCAGCAGCAGCAAGAGCAAAGAGAAGAAGAAAATCAGACTGAAATTAATCTACAACCTATATAAGCAGAAGAAATAGAAATTAGGGTAGAAGTTGATTTGCTCGAAACTCCATCCCAATCTACCACAGAATTAGAAAGAATAGTGACAATGCATATTGGTAATCAGGAGGAAGAAGAAAAAGAAGAAATTGAGCAAGAAGCTCAACAAGTACATATGGAAAGAAATGACTCGATAGATTCCACTAAAGAGCAAAGAACTCTTTAGCAAATTTTGAAAAGAATTCAAGATAGAGTGGAGAGTTCTGCTGGCTCTCCACCACAGACAAAAGGAAAAGCAAAAATACAGGAATCTCTAGAGCATTTTCAGTCTATTCAAGTTCAGCATATGGAAGAAGTTCAAGAACAAACCCCTCTAGAGTAATAAATTCACATTCCTGACCCATCTTAAGCAACAGTTTTAAATGAAGTACATTTTTGGAGTCAGGAAGCTTATAATAAATACCAAGAGATAAGGGGTTATGATATCATTTACAGTAGACCAGTAAATTGGGGCGGAATGTAAGAAATCAAGGATTTATTTGAATTCCAAGGTCAACTAAAGTTTATTTCTCAAGATAGAGGGCATGTAGTATATGAGAATCTAGTGCCCTACTTCTATGCAAATTTAAGAGAAGGAGAAAGTGGATTAATTTCCAACGTGGAGGGAGCTGATCTATAGATAACACCAAAGCTTCTCCACAACATGTTAGAACTGAAGAATGAAGGACTAGAAATTCTAGAAAGCACAATTGCAGTTGAGTGGATAAAACAAATCATAAAGGATTGTTTAGCTATCAATCTTGGTGTGCCATTATTAAAAAGACTAAAGCATTTAAATGGTAAAGCACACATGATAGCTAACATTCTAATTAAGAATGTCTACCAACGATAAGGCCACGATATAGAATTGAGTCAATTTGTCAAATGGGCCACATATGTAGTTGTAAATAGAATTCAGATAAATTGGTCTGTAGTTTTTATCTCCAAGCTGAGAGCAGTAAACAAGAAATTATTTTATGGAGATCTGACTCCACTACTGATGGTGGATTGTATCGCTTTCACGTAATGGGCATCTAAAAAGATAAGATCAAGAACCATTTCAGTGAAATAATATAGAAATTATGCTATTGTAGAGATTGTTGAACCTTTTGGAGGAGTTATAGGAGCTGTAGAAAGGATTAACCAATTAGAGCAACAAGTAGAAAGACTCCAGAAGGAAGTAGATGAACTTAGGAATAAAGATTAAATTGTGTTGTTCGTCTACTTGTACTTGTATAATTTATATGAAAAATATCTGATTGATTGTAATGTATACTATTCATATAAATGAATGTATGTTTTTTAGATGCTTTTGCATTTGTGTTTGAGAATGATGTAATGGATGAATTATCTTGAATATTATATAAATTGTGGAACATTATGCAAGATTGTTTAAAAGATTTACAATTTGATGAATGATAGGATTAAATGAAAGATAACTAATTAATGCCTGAAAATATCTGCATGTTGCAAAGTAAAATATAAATTCTGCATAATATGAAATGAACTACAAGTTAAATATTTATATAATGTTTAGATTTAAATGAGTTTTAATTAAAACATTGTAGTAATGACATGTATTTAATTTTATTTAAGTTGGAAAAAAATTTAGGAGAAAAAATATATATAAAAGTTAATACGAGGAGTAAGCTTAGAAAATTGCTAAGTGTTAACTCAACGAAGTAAGTTCGTTGAGTTAACCGTAACTCCACGAAGTCAATAATATAATATAAAGTCACTCCGTTGAGTTATCAGTAACTCAACAAGGTTAGTTCGTGGATTAAGCTAAACGGTTATTCTTTTAGTCACAAACAAAACATCGTGGGTTTAGCGGTTACTGAAATTTGAAATTAGAAGTGGCACATGTATCCATAAAAATAGGAACCACACTGTGTTAGGGCAAGTAGTATAAGTGTAGAGTATGCCACAAGAAGTCCAGGTTCAATCGGAAGCTTGTTAACAGTAAGTATCCGACAGTTTTATATTTTCAGTAGGTTGCAAACCTAAGTATCCAAAAATAAAGGTTCAGTCGAAGGCTTTGAGTTAACTATCCAAAAGTTAGAAGATTTCAGAGGGTTACTGGCCGTAACCATCCAAAATGACTTAAAGGACACTTAAGTAGACATTCAGACAATTATGAAGCTAAGTATCCGAAAGTCAGACACTTAAGTGGATCTTCAGATAGTTAAGAAGCCAAGTATCCAGAAAGTAGTGACTTAAGTGGATCTTTGGATAGTTAGGTAGTAACTATCCAAAATTCATAAGTTTTCAGAAGGTTATCAGCAGAACCTTCCGTAATGCCAAAAGAGACACTTAAGTGAGTTTTCAGATAGTTAAGATGTAACTATCCGAAAGGCATGCAGTTTTCGGAGAGTTATCAGTAGAACCTTTCGAAAGAAAAGAGAGAGAGAAGTAAGTGACTTTTTGGACAGTTAAGTCTGTAACTGTTTGAAATACCGAATCTCTCCGGATAGTTAGTCTGGTACAGTACAACCTGTTCAAAAAAGAAGATTCCTTTCGGATAGTTAAGTCTGTAACTATCCGAAATGTTGTAGATTTCAGAAAGATAAGAAGATAAGGCTTCGATATTAAGAGTCTCTTCTTCAAAGCATTATTTCTCTATTGTAATGGCTTGTATGTAATTAAATATTTATAAACCCTAAGTTGGGTAGTATATAAACCTTTATGATGTTGTAAAACATTGCGGTTGATCGTTCCGAAGCTCATAAAGGAACCCTCAACTCTCCGTGGATGTAGGCTATTGTTGAACCATGTAAATCCTATTTCTTCTCTATATTATTTCTTCTCTTATTCTTCACTCCTAACATCGGTGAGTTTAGAGCTAAGTGTTTCAGTATCGTTCCATAGAAGGTTAACAAAATGATCCATCATAGTTATCAACAACTGGTATCAGAGTAGAAGGTTCTTCAGTTTAACAGAATGGCAGACGATAGAAAGCTCAGGATCGAGAAGTTTGATGGTAAAGATTTCGGATATTAGAGGTCTCTGATCGAAGACTGTTTATATCAGAAGGATCTTCATCAATCTTTGTTCGGAAGAAAACCAGAGAAGATGGATCAGGAAGAGTGGGAGTTATTTGATAGAAAAGCTCTAAGTCTCGTTAGGTTGTCACTAGCAAGGAACATTCATTCAAATGTTGCCAAGGAGAAAACAACAGCTGACTTGATGAATGCTTTGTCCAACATGTATGAGAAGCCTTTAGCCGCCAACAAGGTATTTCTCATGCGTAGATTATTCAATCTGAAAATGCATGAAAGTAGAAATGTAATTGACCACGTTAATGAGCTAAATACTATTCTGAATCAACTGCATTTAGTAGATAAATGGAGGAGAATATGATAGCCATGAATTTAAAGTTTACTATGAGGAGCAAGGAATTAGAAGGTAGTGGACTGTAGCTGGAACTCCACAACAAAATAGAGTTGCTGAAAGGATGAACAGGACCTTGAATGAATGGGCAAGATGCATGAGACTACATGCAAGTTTTCCCAAAACATTTTGGGCAGAAGTTGTTAATACAGCTACCTATCTAATAAATAGAGGACCATCCGTCCTAATGGAGCTTAAGAACCTTGAAGAGTTGTGGATAAGGAAAGAGGTCAACTATGCTCACTTGAAAGTCTTTGGATCCAAGTCATTTGTCCACTTGAATAGTGACAAAAGAGACAAGTTGGATTCAAAATCACAAAAATGTTATTTGATTGGCTATGGTAAGGATTATTTTGGTTACAGATTTTGGGTAGAAGAAATCAAGAAAATAATCCGTGCAAAAGATGTCATATTCATTGAATCCAAGATGTTTAAGCATAGAGAAAGTGTAGAAGAACAGTAGTCATAGCTTCAGTCTAGAAGTACTACTGAGATCAGTCTAGATAATGATGTTGAACAACCTCAGAAGGAACCTGTAAAAGAAATTCAGCTTCCAAAGGCTAAACATCAAGAACATCTAGATGATCAAGAAGATGAAATTATCACTAGACAACTTAGAAGGTCTGGAAGGGTTTCTAGACAACCAGAAAGGTATGTACCATCATTCAATTATCTATTATTAACGGATGATGGTGAACTTGAAACATATTAGGAAGCAATCTATGCAAGTAATGCACACAAATGGGAGTTAGCAATGAAAGAAGAAATGAGATCCCTAGAGAAAAATAATACTTGGGAGCTAACTTCTTTGCCAGAAGGAAAGAAAATCCTAGGAAACAAGTGGGTGTTCAGGATGAAAGAACGACCAGATGGTAGCAAGAAATATAAAGCCAGACTTGTCGTCAAGGGTTTTCAACAAATTCAAGATATAGACTATACAGAAGTATTCTCTCCTATTGTGAAGATGAATACTATTAGAAAAGTCTTAAGCATTGTTGCTACAGAAAATTTACTCTTGGAGAAAATGGATGTAAAGACAACATTCCTACATGGTGACTTGCAGGAAGAACTTTACATGATGCAGCCAGAAGAATTTGTAGTTGCTGGCAAGAAAAGAAAGACAATTTGTAGATTATTGAAAAGTCTGTACGGTTTGAAGAAAGCACCATGACGATGGTACAAGAGATTTGATACCTTTATCTGTACCCTAGGCTTCAAAAGATGTGATACAGACTATTGCTGCTACATAAAACTGTTAGCTGATTGCTTCATTATTCTACTGATTTATGTAGATGATATGTTAAGTGCTTGTTCCAGTATGGAACAGATTAAGCAATTGAATAAACAACTATCAAAAGAATTTGACATGAAGGATATGGGAGAAGTCAAGCAAATCTTGGGTATGAGAATTATTTGAGATAAAGTAGCAAGCACTTTGAGATTAAATCAGAAGAAGTATCTAGAAAAGGTACTAAGGAGATTTAATATCTCAAATGAGAGGAAGACTGAACTACCTCAGACCCCACTACAAGTTGTTTAAAGATCAGTCAGCTAGGACTAAAGAAGAAAGGACAAGAATGTCCAAAATACCATATGCTTCAGTAGTGAGAAGTTTAATGTATGTCATGATATGCACAAGACCTAATATATCTCATGTAGTGGGAGTGGTCAATAGATATATGGCTGAACCAAGAGCTGAGCATTGGTCTGCAGTACTGTGGATACTCAGATATCTCAGATATTCCCTAGATGTAGATCTGAATTTCAAGAAAGGACCAGTTGAATTGATTGGCTACTATGATGTTGATTTAGGAAGAGAGTTGGACAAAAGCAGAAGTACTTCAGGTTATGTTTTCTTCATAGGAAGTATTGCAATTAGCTGGAGATCCAAGCTATAAAGTATTGTTGCACTCTCGACCACTGAAGCTGAATATGTTGTAATAGTAGAAGCAGCTAAAGAAAGAATCTAGCTAGAGAATGTACTAGCCGAATTAGAGCACAAACAGAACAAAAGCATTTTGTTCTGTGACAATCAAAGTGCAAGTTATTTAGCTGAGAATCTGAAGTTCCATTCAAGGTCCAAACATATGAGAATGAGATTTCATTTCATAAGGGAAGAGATAGAGCAGAATAGGTTAGATTTTCAGAAGATTGCTGGATCTAAAAATGCAACAGATATGCTAACCAAAGTTCTGAATCTGCAGAAATTAAGGCTTTGTATGGCCTTAATTGGTCTCCTGAAAAACTAAAAAGAAGAAGGAGATGAAGAGTTGATGATTATATCAACAACTGTTGCAATAATTTGTAAGCCGAGTGTAGTGATTGATTTTTTCTTTCGATCATCGTGACAAACTCCAAGTGGGAGATTGTTAGGGCAAATAGTACAGGTGTGGAGTATGCAACAAGAAGTCTAGGTTCAATCGAAAGCTTGTTAATAGTAAGTATCCGATAGTTTTATATTTTTGGTAGGTTGCAGACCTAAGTATCTAAAAATAAAGGTTCAATCAGAGGCTTTAAGTTAACTATCCGAAAGTCAGAAGATTTCGGAGGGTTACTGGTTGTAACCCTCCGAAATGACTTAAAGGACACTTAAGTGGACATTCAGACAGTTATGAAGCTAAGTATCCGAAAGTCAAATACTTAAGTGGATCTTCGGATAGTTAAGACGCCAAGTATCCGGAAAGTAGCAACTTAAGTGGATCTTTGGATAGTTAGGCAGTAACTATCCGAAATTCATAAGCTTTTGGAAGGTTATCGGCAGAACCTTTCAAAATGCCTGACGAGACACTTAAGTGAGTTTTTGGATAGTTACATCTTAACTATCCGAAAGACATGTAGTTTTCGGAGAGTTGTCAGTAGAACCTTCCGAAAGAGTAGAGAGAGAGAAGTAAGTGACTTTTCGGATAGTTAAGTCTGTAACAGTTCGAAATACCGAATCTCTTCGAACAGTTAGCTTGGTACAGTACCGCCCATTTAGAAAGAAGATTCTTTTCGGATAGTTAAGTCTGTAACTATTCGAAATGTTGTAGATTTCGGAAAGATAAGAAAATAAGACTCTGATATTAAGAGTCTCTTCTCCGAAGCATTATTTCTCTACTGTAATGGCTTGTATGTAATTAAAGGTTTATAAATCCTAAGTTGCGTAGTATATAAACCTTTATGATGTTGTAAAACATTGTGGTTGATCGTGTCGAAGCTCATAAAGGAACCCTCAACTCTCTGTGGACGTAGGCTATTGCTGAACCACGTAAATCCTATTTCTTCTCTGTATTATTTCTTCTCTTATTCTTCACTCCTAACATCGGTGAGTTTAGAGTTGAGTGTTTCAGTATCATTCCATAGAAAGTGAACTAAACGATCCGTCATAGTTATCAACAACTGGTATCAAAGTAGAAGGTTCTTTAGTTTAATATAATGGCAGATGATAGAAAGCTCAGGATGGAGAAGTTTGATGGTAAAGATTTCGGATATTGGAGGTCTCAGATTGAAGACTGTTTATATCAAAAGGATCTTCATCAATCTTTGTTCGGAAGAAAACCGGAGAAGATGGATCAAGAAGATTGGGAGTTATTGGATAGAAAAGCTTTAGGTCTCGTTAGGTTGTCACTAGCAAGGAATGTTCATTCAAACGTTGCCAAGGAGAAAACAACAGCTAACTTGATGAATGCTTTGTCCAACATGTATGAGAAGCCTTCAACCACTAACAAAGTATTTCTCATGTGTAGATTATTCAATCTGAAAATGCATGAAAGTGGAAATGTAACTGACCACGTTAATGAGCTAAATACTATTCTGAATCAACTACATTTAGTAGATATAGTATTTGATGATGAAGATAGGGCCTTGATTTTACTATCCTCATTACTAGAAAGTTGGTCTCCTGTCATGACTGGTGTAAGTAGTTCACTAGGTCATGAGAAGCTCAAGATGAGTGACATCTGGGATTTAATTTTGAGTGAGGGCATTCGCAGGAAAAGTGAATTGTCAGCTTCAACTTCAGCCCTTAGTGTTGAAATTAGAGGGAGAAGTAAGTCAAAACAATTTAAATCCAAAGGAAAGTCAAAGTCCAAAGATACTAGTAAAATGAGAGCAGATATCAAATGCTGGAACTACAATCAATGGGGGCACTTCAAGTCATAGTGTAAGGCTCCCAAGAAAGATAGTAGAGGGAAGGAATCAGAATGAGTAGTTGCAAATGTTGTCTCCTACGATTCAGATGATGCTCTAGTATGGTGTGTTCACAATTCAATTGACTCATGGGTACTAGACTCAGGAGCTTCTTTCCACACTACCTACAGGAAGGATTTGTTGCACAGTTATTGTGCAACTCCTGTGAAAAAGGTGTACCTAGCTAACAACACAAGTTTGGATGTGTTGGGAATAGGAGAGGTACACATAAAAACAAAGCAAGGGATATGGAAATTGCAAGAAGTCAGATATGTTCCAAATCTTGCAAAGCAATTAATTTCCATAAGTTCCCTAGACAATGATGGATACCAGATTGCCTTTGGTGTAAGCAAATGGAAGGTAACCAAAGTTGCAAGAATTATTACCTCAGGACAGAGGATAGACACCTTATACTTAACAGCGAATCAAGATGACTCTATTGCAGTAGTCAGTGATACTGAAGACACTGACTTATGGCATAAAAGATTGGGACACCTCAGTTAGAATGGACTGAAAGTTTTAGTGGTAGAAGGGGAAATCCCTAAGCAGAAGAATGTCAATTTAGGGATATATGAGGACTGCATTGAGGGAAAGCAGAAGAAAGTCAGCTTTGCCAGGAATCCTCATGATCCTAAGTCATAGAAATTGGAGCTGGTTCACATGGATGTGTGGGGGCTTGCTCCTATCAGTTCTTTAGGAGGTGCTCTCTATTATGTCACCTTCATTGATGACAATACAAGGAAGGTATGGGTTTACTTTCTTAAATAGAAGTCTGAAGTTTTCCAAGTTTTCAAGAAATGGAAGGCAAAAGTGGAAAATCAGAGTGGAAGAAAAATCAAATCCATTAGGTTAGATAATGGAGGAGAATATGATAGCCATGAATTTAAAGTTTACTATAAGGAGCAAAGAATTAGAAGGTAGAGGACTGTAGTTGGAACTCCACAACAAAATTGAGTTGCTGAAAGGATGAACAGAACCTTGAATGAACGGGCAAGATGCATGAGACTACATGCAAGTTTTCCCAAAACATTTTCCAAGTTTTGAGGATGAACAACCTCAAAAGGAACCTGTAGAAGAAATTCAGCTTCCAAAGGTTGAACATCTAGATGATCAAGAAGATGAAGTTATCACTAGACAACTTAGAAGGTCTGGAAGGGTTTCCAAACAACCAGAAAGGTATGTACCATTATTCAATTATCTGTTATTGACAGATGATGGTGAACTTGAAACATATTAGGAAGCAATCTGTGCAAGTGATGCACACAAATTGGAGTTAGCAATGAAAGAAGCAATGAGATCCCTAGAGAAAAATAATACTTGAGAGCTAACTTCTTTGCCAGAAGGAAAGAAAATCCTAGGAAACAAGTGGGTGTTCAGGATGAAAGAACAACCAAATGTCAGCAAGAAATATAAAGCCAGACTTGCCGTCAAGGGTTTTTAGCAAATTCAAGATATAGACTATACAGAAGTATTCTCTTCTGTTGTGAAGATGAATACTATTAAAATAGTCTTAGGCATTGTTGCTGTAGAAAATTTACTCTTGGAGCAAATGGATGTAAAGACAGCATTCCTACATGGTGACTTGTAGGAAGAACTTTACATGATGCAGCCAGAAGAATTTGTAGTTGATGGCAAGAAAAGAAAGACAGTTTATAGATTGTTGAAAAGTCTGTACGGTTTGAAGCAAGCACCATGACGATGGTACAAGAGATTTGATACCTTTATTTGTACCCTAGGCTTCAAAAGATGTGATACAGACTATTGCTGCTACATAAAACTGTTAGCTGATTGCTTCATTATTCTATTGATTTATGTAGATGATATGTTAATTGCTTGTTACAATATGGAACAGATTAAGCAATTGAAGAGACAACTATTAAAAGAATTTGACATGAAGGATATGGGAGAAGCCAAGCAAATCTTGGGTATGAGAATTATCCGAGATAAAGTAGCAAGCACTTTGAGATTAAATCAGAAGAAGTATCTAGAAAAGGTACTAAGGAGATTTAATATCTCAAATGAGAGGAAGACTGAACTACCTCTCGGACCCCACTTCAAGTTATCTAAAGATCAGTTAGCTAGGACTGAAGAAGAAAGGACAAGAATGTCGAAAATACCATATGCTTCACTAGTGGGAAGTTTAATGTATGCCATGATCTGCACATGACCTGATATATCTCATGTAGTGGGAGTGGTCAGTAGATATATGGCAGAACCAGGAGTTGAGCATTGGTCTACAGTACTGTGGATACTCAGATATCTCAAATATTCCCTAGATGTAGATCTGAATTTCAAGAAAGGACCAGTTGAATTGATTGGCTACTGTGATGCTGATTTAGGAAGAGAGTTGGACAAAAGTAGAAGTACTTCAGGTTATGTTTTCTACATAGGAAGTACTGCAATTAGCTGGAGATCCAAGTTGCAAAGTATTATTGCACTCTCAACCACTAAAGCTGAATATGTTGTAATAGTAGAGGCAGCTAAAGAAAGAATCTAGCTAGAGAATGTACTAGCCGAATTAGAGCACAAACAAAACAGAAGTATTTTGCTCTTTAACAATCTAAGTGCAATTTATTTAGCTGAGAATCCGAAGTTCCATTCAAGGTCCAAGCATATGAGAATGAGATTTCATTTCATAAGGGAAGAGATAGAGCAAAATAGGTTAGATTTTCAGAAGATTGCTGGATCTGAAAATGCAGCAGATATGCTAACCAAAGTTTTGAATTTGCAGAAATTAAGGCTCTGTGTGGCCTTAATTGGTCTCCTGAAAAACTGAAAAGAAGAAGGAGATGAAGAGTTGATAATTATATGAGCAGCTGTTGCAATAATCTGTAAGTTGAGTGTAGAGATTGATTTTTTCTTTTGATTATTGTGACAAACTCCAAGTGGGAGATTGTTAGGGCAAGTAGTATAGGTGTGGAGTATGCCACAAGAAGTCTAGGTTCAATCGGAAGCTTGTTAATAGTAAGTATCCGATAGTTTTATATTTTTGGTAGGTTGCAAACCTAAGTATCCGAAAATAAAGGTTCAATCGGAGGCTTTGAGTTAACTATTCGAAAGTCAGAAGATTTCGGAGGGTTACTAGTTGTAACCGTCTGAAATGACTTGAAGGACACTTAAGTGGACATTCAGACAGTTATGAAGCTAAGTATCCTAAAGTCAAACACTTAAGTGGATCTTCGGATAGTTAAGAAGCCAAGTATCCGAAAAGTAGTGACTTAAGTGGATCTTTGGATAGTTAGGCTGTAACTATCTAAAATTCATAAGTTTTCGGAAGGTTATCGGTAGAACCTTTCGAAATGCCTAAAGAGACACTTAAGTGAGTTTTCGGATAGTTAAGATGTAACTATCCAAAAGACATGCAGTTTTCGGAGAGTTATCAACAGAACCTTCTGAAAGAATAGAGAGAGAGAAGTAAGTGACTTTTCAGATAGTTAAGTCTGTAACTGTCCAAAATACCAAATCTCTTGGGATAGTTAGCCTGGTACAGTACCACCCGTTTAGAAAGAAGATTCTTTTCGGATAGTTAAGTCTGTAACTATCCGAAATGTTGCAGATTTCAGAAAGATAAGAAGATAAGACTCCAATATTAAGAGTCTCTTCTCCGAAGCATTATTTCTCTACTGTAATGGCTTGTATGTAATTAAAGGTTTATAAATCCTAAGTTGGGTAGTATATAAACCTTTATGATGTTGTAAAACATTGTGGTTGATTGTGTCGAAGCTCATAAAGGAATCCTCTACTCTCCGTGGATGTAGGTTGTTGCTGAACCACGTAAATCCTATTTCTTCTCTGTATTATTTCTTCTCTAATTCTTCAATCCTAGCATCAATGAGTTTAGAGCTGAGTGTTTCAATATCGTGCCATAGAAGGTTAATTGAACGATTCATCATAGTTATAACACACTACACATTACGAGACACGTTCTTGTAATGAGATTCATTTACTTTATAGATGTGCATTATAAATATAGAACAAAATGTTATTTACGAGTTACCAGCACTTGTGAAAGAAAAGGAAATTCGTGAAGCAGCTGATTCAACTTCATCCGTCAACAACTATTTACTAAGTATAAAGCTTCAGACTGGTATGTAATTAGTCTTTTGCTATTTTACTTTATGTTAAGAGTTTATGAGCACATGGATTCGTTCTCCTAGCACTAAACGATTAGTAAGAACTCCTACACAAGATTATTCAACACAGAGACATACTGAAAAATTTTCTAAATTGGACTTTAACGATATCCTTAGGGGTGTAGCTAACCTTTCTTTAAAAGAGAACGAAAATATGGCTACTCTAGTGGAAAAACCATTAGGGGAAATTCTGTATCCTAAATTAGTTGATGAACCTTCATGCATTCGATTGCCAAACTTTGAGGGGAATAGGTTTGAACTGAAATCTAATTATATTAGTCAATTGCCACATTTTCATGGATTAGAAAGAGAATATGCCTATTATTTCCTTAGCGAATTTAATGAAGTTTGTCAAATGATGAAAAAGCCAAACATGAGTATAGATGCTATTAAACTTAGATATATCCCTTTTGCTTTAAAAGACAGCTAAAATATGGTTATATACTCTATCGCCTGATTCAATTTCTGCATGGACTGAATTTTGCTTTGTTTTTCTGGAAAAATATTATCCAACACATCAAACGATTAAAAAGAAGAAGGAAATATTAATGTGTAGCCAAAAATATTCTGGAAATATTTTGAAAGATTTAAAGATTTACTAACTCAATGTCCACATCATACAATGAGTAAAGCATAATTAATAGGTATAATTTATGAAGGCATAGATGTTTCAACGAAATCTTTATTAGAATCTACTTGTCAGAATGGATTTTTAAAACTCTGTAGTGAAGAAGCATGGGCATATTTAGAAAACTTTGCAAAAAGAACTGCATAATGGGAAAACTCAGCTGAAGCTATTATAGATAAAAGAATGTTGCCAAGGGGAATGCATGAATTAGATTCAAGCACTATGCTTGAAGTTAAATTAATTGAATTAACAAAGAAAATAGAAGAGTTATCATTAAATCAAAAACTAGTAGAAAAGAATGCAAACTGTTTAGAATGAAAAAGTGCATATTATTAATGGTTAAATGATGGTTAATTGCATAATATTTAGCTTATCATATGAGAATTAAGCCATTATGTTATAATTGCACTGTTATATGCTTTAATTGAAGAGTCTACTTAATTTGGGGAAATTAATGTCAATTTAGTACATTTCTGAACTGTCGGTAAGTTGCATGCTGTGAAATTCTTTAGTATCCGAATTTTCTGATATTTCGGATAGTTATGTTTAACATACCGAACATATTCAGACAGTTATGTCTAACAGACCGAATATGTATCGGATAGTTATGTTTAAATTGCCGAACAGTTATGTTTTGAGAGAATAGTTTATTATTTCCTGAAGTACATGTGTCAAAATCATAATGCATGACTTAAGTGAACTTTCGGTGAGTTATCTATAACTATCCGAAATTGCAGCTGGGTATCAGATAGTTAGCCATGTAACTCTCCAAAATCTCTTTTTATTTATAAAATAGCTGAGGACATGTGTCATGTTCTAGGGAAAGTGACTTAAGTGGATTTTCGGTGAGTTATCTGTAACTATCCAAAATGCATCTAAGCATCAGATAGTTGGCTCCGTAACTCTCCGAAATGTTATTTTATGATTAAACTGCTGCTAACACGTGTCGAGATCTAGTAGATTTACTTAAGTTATATATCAGTGAATTATCTATAACTATCTGAAATGCATCTAAGCATCGGATAGTTAAGTTTATAAGTATCCAAATTGCACCTGAGCATCGAATAGTTAAATTTATGCACGTGTTTTATAGTTAAATCAATGAAGGAAGTCCATTGAGTTATCTGTAACTCCACGGACTATATATTTTCTAATATGCCACTATAGCGGTTGCAGGAACAGATAGTTGGAAGAGAAAAATCACGTTTGCATGTATCGCGTAGGGAAAGAAATCATCGCCATTGATACGAATGAAGGAAATCCAACTGACCATTCAAGTAGGAGTAGTTACTACTAAAGAAATATAAAAGAAAAGAAGAAAAAAAGAAGAGGTGTGATCGATGGGCGGATAGTGTGTGCAAAGGAGGATGAGCGTTGCAATTCTCTAAAGTTCCACACCAACAATCATCATCACCACCATAATCACCAACCATCGGAGGTCTGTGAGGATACTTGCCTGGTGTCGGGTCGATTCTGAGCCAAACACAGTGCCTAACAACCATTGTGAGGAGTGATCGCGTCGCGGGAAGGGAAGCCATTTTCACCAAGTGCCGACTCATATTTCAAGAGATCATAAAGCTTTTAGCCTTGGCTTCGGGTTGATACCTGTATGTTGAAGAGAAGATCATCTTGCAATTCTGGACTCGCGATTCTATGGGGAGAGGAGACAGAATTGTAAGTGGTTTAATTTTCAGTGGTGTAATCGTGTTGCAAGTAGTGTCGGAAGTATTTACTATCAAGTGAGATTACTTTACATTTCATCTTTCGCCCATTTCCATGTTCATATTAAAACAAAGATACAAAAACAATTTATCTATGTTTGCATGTTGTATTTGAGTGTTGTATTGTTTGTGTTGTATCATGATTAATGTATCTTTGTCAATGTTGTGATTGTTTTATGTTTATATTAGTTTTACAATTTACTGAAATCAGTTCGTACAAAAGACTTAAAGATTTTAATGGTTATTGCTTGAATTATCTGAATGTTAGTATTGCTTAATGATAAATCCAATGTTAACTAACATTAAAGAGCTTAATTGATGTTATTTACAATATGTGGAATCGCCCAATGGTTGGCCGAATTCCTCTGTAAATAGCAGTATTAAAGAGAAAAGACAGGCTCGTGGAGTTAACTTAAGTCCACGAGGTTAGTCCATTGAGTTAGCCATAACTCAACAAACTTTGCCCGTTGAGTTAATTGTAATTCAACAAAGAGCTTATTGAATATATAAATTTGATTATTAACAAACGAACAGTTCTCAAGTTCTTCAGCAATTCCCTATGGGATCGACCTGTACTTGCACACTGATACAACAGACACTGTGCACTTGCAGTTAAAGTACAAATTGGAATTAATATCTAAATTGTATTAAAGGTTGTTTGTTTACTTCTAAAAGAAAGAATAGACATAAAGATAAATTAACTAAGTAAAAATAGAAGTAACAAATCCAAGTTTTTCTAGTGTAGTGCTAGGAAAACACAAACAAGTTTTATGGCACCGTTGCCGGGGAATTGAATTGAATTGAAGTGAATTAATATAAGCAACTGTTAGAGTTGTTTCGTTTTAATAGCTAGAGTTGTGTGTTTTCTTTTGTAATTGAGAATATGGCATATGCTTATGCTCAAAGATTTTTGAAACCTGTAATTAGCATATGTGAATTCTTCAATTCTGAAGGACACGACATTTCTAACTGTTTGAAACTGAGACGTTTACAGATGGTTAGATCCCATGAACAACAAATGAATTATCCTTAGTATAATAGATCCAAGTATGAGAATCCTATAGTTTACCCAACTGATGGTCAATATAAAATGTGTAATATGATGAGAGACACTAAAGTTTGGGATAGGTATGACAGACTAGAGCATAGTATAGAGCAAAACCTAGACAAATTGGAATACTTTATGTGTCAACAACAAGAAGTCAACCAATTAAATTATAAGGAAGCATATTCAGAACCTAAAAAGGATATAATTTACGAAACTGAAAAAACCATAATGAAAATTGATCAAAAATTGAATGCAATGAAATTGGATGATCTGGAAAGAAAACTAAAAGCATTAGACAAATATACAATGAAAATACAAGTTATGCAACAAGACAATGAAGATTATAATGTTATAAACCTGCATAATTTGTAAAATATACAGCAAACAGAAAATACTAATGCAAGAGAATTTAAAGAATGGACTTTAAAACTAAAAACAATTGAAGATCATAATCATGAAAATGATATACAAAAACATCATGAGAGTAACGAAAATCTGGAAGATGTATATATAACATTAAGATCTAGAACTGATATACCACCAAGAACTCAAAATGAAAATGATATGAAGGTGGATAAGAGTAAAAATCAAAATGATAATGAAAATGTAATAGTTGAAAATCTAGAAATCACTAAAGAACAATCTGAATCTGCAATTGAAGCTAAAAATGATCAAACAAATAAACTGAAAGAAAAAGAGTCTTTGAAATCAAAATCTTTAGCACCCTATCCTGAAAGATTACAACAAACAATACCTGAAAAATAAGAGAAAACCAGAGAAATTTTTGAAAAAGTACAAGTTAACATTCCTTTGTTAAATTTATTGCAGAAAATGCCACCTTGTGCTAAATTTCTTAAGGATTGGTGTACTAAGAAAAGAGAGCGAAAAGTTCTTAGAAAGGTCTTTTTAGCTGAGCAAAGTAGTTCCCTATTTCTGCCACAAATTCCTAAAATGTTATCTGATCCTGGAATCCCTATTATATCATGCACCATAGAAAATACCATTCTAGAAAGAACCTTAATAGACTTAGGTGCAGGTATAAATGTTATGCCAAGTGATATATTTACATCCTTAGGATTAAAAGGCTTAACTCCTACTAGTACGGTTATTCAATTAGCTGATAGAAGTATAAAATACCCTAGAGGAAAAATAGAGGATGTCTTAATTAAAATCAAGAATTTTATATATCCTATTGATATTGTAATTCTGGATTCCCAACAAATTAAGCATAAAAATCATGATACATCTTTAATTTTGGGAATGCCATTTTTAGCAACATCAAGGGTTGTTATAAATTGTAAAACTGGAGTAATGAAGTTAGCATATGGTAATGAGGATACTCAATTAAATATTTTCAAACCAGAAAGGTTTGAAGAGTTAGAAATGTCCTTACATACCATAGATTTTTTAGAGGATGAAGGAGATATGTTAGATGATGTGATTCAAGAAGAATTAAATGGGCAAATCAATTCTGAAATTTTAGAAGAAAGTGAAAGCATAAATATAGAAGGAGATATGGAAGAAATTAATTTAGAAAATGATGATGTTCAATTAGGAGCTCTAGCTTCTGATGGGCAACATTTAGAATTAAAACATTTACCTCCTGAATTAACCTATATATTTCTGGAAGATAAACGAACCTGTCCAATCATTATTGCTTTAGATTTAAAAGAGGATCAAAGAGCTAAATTAAAAGATGTAGTAAAAAGTTATAAAGAAGCAATAGGATGGACTATGACCGATATAAAAGGGTTCAGTTCAACTTTATGTTGTCATCACATATATTTAGAAGAGAATGCTAAACCTGTTAGAATTTCTGAGAAGTGATTAAATCCAAACCTTAAAGAAGTAGTTAGGAAGGAAATAGTTAAATGGTTAGATAATGACATAATTTATCCGATTTCTGATAGCTCGTGGGTTAGTCCAATCCATGTAGTTCTCAAGAAATTAGGATTAACAGTTATTAGGAATGAAAGTCAAGACTTGATATCTACTAGAATTCAATCAAGCTGGAGAGTATGTATAGACTATAGAAAGCTGAATGTTGTGACTAGGAAAGATCATTTTCCCTTACCTTTTATAGATCAAATGCTGGAAAAATTAGCAGGGTAAGAATATTTTTGTTTCCTAGATGGCTATTCAGGGTATAATCAAATTCCAGTAGCATTAGAGGATCAAGAGAAAACAACTTTCACCTATCCTAATGGAACTTATGCTTTTAAGAGAATGCCATTTAGATTATGCAATGCGCTAGCTACTTTTCAAAGGTGTATGCAGGGCATGTTTACTGGAATGATTGAAGATTTTTAGAAATATTTATGGATGATTTTACTGTATATGGCAACTCATATGAAGTCTGTTTAAAAAATTTAGACTTAATATTAAAACGCTGTGTGGAAAAAAATCTGATTTTAAATTGGAAAAAATGTCACTTCATGGTTAAATAAGGAATAACCTTAGGGCATGTTGTTTCTAAGAAAGGGATGGAAGTAGATAAAGCTAAAATAGAAGTAATTTCTAATCTATTAGAACCTAAATCAGTAAAAGATATTAGATCATTTCTAGGACATGCTGGTTTTTATAGAAGATTTATTAAAGACTTTAGCAAGATAGCTAGACCTTTAACTAATCTATTAAAAGATGTTCCATTTAACTTTGATAAAAATTGTAAAGAAGCATTTTTCAGACTTAAGACTAACTTAATTTCAACTCCTATAACTCAAGCACCTGATTGGAATTTGTAGGATCGTATGGCTACACAAGAGGGGGGTGAATTGTGTATTTTTAATATTTTCTGAAATATAATTGAAACTTTAAAAGTCAAAAACAAGTCGAGACATTGTTTTCATAAAATCATTTTTATTCAAGGTTTCAATTACAATATACAATTCAATTCTCCTCAGACATTTTAGATGCAATTATATTTCGATACCATGTATCATTTAAACAATTTCATAACTACAAACAGAGAAAACTAATTTGCGGAATTTAAAACTTTTCTCCCTATTTGAGATCTTTCTTCTTCTTCTTTTTCTTCTTCAGCAATTCTTCAGTGACGAATATCTTGTCTTTTCATGATTCATTGAATTTGCTTTCTTTTGATACTTCAAATCTTCAGTGACGAAAATCTTACCTTTTTATGCTTCACTGAACTTTCTTCCACTTGAGAGATTTTCCCCAAAAAGGTGTTTTTGATCCTTGAAAAAGATTTTTCTTTTGGTGTGCAGGGATGTTTTGATCCTTGAAAAGATTTTTCTTTTTATGTGCAAGGATAAATTGATCAACGAGAATTCTATGCCTTTTATACTGTATCTTCATTTCATGCATATCCTTCACGTTTAACCACTACCAGTTTTCCACTTCTCCACGTCTTTCCTTTTTCCTTCATCGAAACACACACGTTCTAACCCACATTTATATTTCGAATTTTCTTTAATCATCAGTCCTGGATCTCTGAAAAATTTCCTGCAAAATAAACTTTCTCGTCCAAAAGTTTTTCATCAGTGTAATAAGAAGTCATTACTTTAATGTTAACTAAACGAGTAATACAAGTATATATATAACTTAACGTTTCTAACTTAACGAGTTCCTCATGTGCCATTTCACGTGACAAGTACTGTAGCTAACTCAACGAACTAAGTCTATGGTGTTATGTTATCTCAACGAATCATCTCCGTTGTGTTATCATAACTCAACGAACCATTTCCGTTGTGTTATGATATCTCAAAGAACCAATAATACACAAATGTTTTTATAATAAGAATTTTACCACGTGCAAAAATAACAACTTAAGTTTATAACGCTAACCTAATGCATTTCCTTAGTGTTCAATATAGCAACTCAACGCGTTTAGTTATGTTAACTTAACGAGTTAGACATGTGCACCTCACGTGATACAATACAACATTCGTAACTTATAATTTCACCACCTGTATAACACTAACTTAACGAGTTTGTCTCTTCTTTTACTCACTAACTTAACGAGTTATCACGTGACCTATTTTAACCTTTAAGCCTCTAACTTAACGAGTTCTCACGTGACCTCTATACAAACAAAACTATAACTTAACGAGTTGTCTAAACGTGCACTGTTCATGATACAGAAGATATAACATTAAAACATATCATGCTTTTCCATAAAAACACACGTTAACTTAACGTTTAGCTAAATGAGAAATTAATGCAACGAAACGAGTAGTTATTAACTGTAGATCCAATACAGACAAGTATTTATATCAGTAAGCTTTTTCAGTATTAATTGATGATTTTAATTTCTTTTCACAAGCAATAGTAATTGAGCAAATATGATTATTTTCATTCAGCACACATCATCAAAACAAAAATACTCAACAATCTCCCCCTTTTTGATGATGACAAAACCATATTAAATCAATTATAAAATATGTTTAACTCAACAAAGCACCTTCGTTGGGTTAAATTTTAATTCAACAAACTTGTTTGTTGACTTAAGTTCACTTAAGCTTATTTCTATTGTTTGTGTAAATTTTACCTCTCAGAACTAAAACTCACAGATGTCAATAATTATATAAGTATCAGTTTTCTAATTATCATCTGTCAGATTACAATAACCATTTAAATAGCATCTCCTTTTATAATATATATATGTAATTAAGATCATAATCATCTTTTTATAATATTTCTCCCCCTTTTTGTCATTAATCAAAAAGATAATTACAGAGAATATATATATGTATATAAGAGAATTACAACAATGATTTCTGTAAACAATAATAACAATTGAACACATTTACAGAAAAATGTATTGTTCAATGAATCAAACAAGTAATACAAACATTACATTTTGTATTCAGAAACAAACAAAAACAGTTGTAGACCCCTCCTAAGTATATCACTTATACCATTACATATTTTATCTCCTAGATGCCTAATATCATTTCTGATATCGTTAAGCAGTGCATCTAAGTTAGGAGGTAGCTGAGTTTACTGTTCTACTTGAACTGAATAACTTTGTTGTTGTTGTATATGGTCTGTATCAGGTTGTTGTTGTTGTTGTCATTGAGGTTTATGCATGGCCTGGAATTTTTGCAAATCTTTGACACTAAATGCTCTCATGCCTTTAGTTTCAGAGGGTCAGTCAGATAAATTCAATTGGCTTGCAATAAGTCTACATACAGCATCACTATAAAATAACTTTGAACTCAAATGCTGTAGTTGAGAAGTGAAAACATCAAACCAATTGATTTGAATTCTATTCAGCAAGCTATAAGTTGCATATAAACAACTTCTGCTGACTTCCATATTGTGTCCAACTCTCTGAAATAAATTTGCATGCAATATATTTGCAATAAACCTTGCCTCTGCATTCAGATTTTCCATTAATCTCATTTCAGAATATACATATGGAATTTTTGATAAAGACTGAATGTTCCATTCCAATTGTCTTATTATGTCAAATCTGTTGGTAACAACACCTTCATTCTTTAATCCTAAAACTTCAAAAATTAACTCAAGAGACAACATAAACTCCTGTTCATTTATTTGAGTTTTCAGAAAATTTCCATTCTTGTCCAGATTGCTATAAAAAGCTGTAATAAGCTCTGTGTATTCCATTTCATTCCTACTGGCAAGAATTTAATGAGGCCTTGAAACTCAAACAGATCTCTTATGTCCATCAAATTTCTGAATTTTATTGGACGAGCATGCAGAATCTGACATGTAATCAGATTATTGTATTTCTACAATGCTTCTTCAGATCTAAAATGAATTGCATTACCTTGAATTTTTAATATTGTACACAAAGAAGGTGATACCTGAAGTCGTGATTTAGAGTTTAATTCATCTTCAGGAACCTCTTCTTCAAAATGAATGTCATGTTGTTCCTCTTCCAAAATATTATCTTGAAGCTGCTCAAGTAAGCTTGATTCTTCAGCTTCAACAGTGTTAGGAACATTTTCAATATGCTCAACATTCATCTATTCAGTCTCTATAAAATGTTTAGAGTACAATTTTTCCACAAATTCTACAACCGGTGTATCTATCTGTAATTGTTCATTTTGTTCAACAGATATTTCCATTGATTCATGCTGTGAATTCTCAGATTCTACTTCTATAGATTCTATAGAAGACTAGTTAACTTTTAGCTCTTCTAGAGTCTTAACATTTTCAATATTTGCTACTCCAGACAATTCAGCCTTTGAACTAGTTACTGCCTTAACATTGCCAATTATATCTACAATAACTTGTTCAATGTCAAGTGCCTGATGCTCTGATTTGTCAATTTCTACATCATCTGGACTTGTACTAATAGAAAAACTTGAGCTCATATTTGACTTGGATTTCTTCTTAAGTTTTCTAGCAAGGGAAAATAAAGTCTCACTATCTTCATCAGTTTTAGTGTGTTCGGAACTGATGAATTTATCAGATGCACAATAAGGTACAATGTCTAGACATACATTGTCCTTTGGAAATAAATTTTCATCTGTGTTGAGTATTTTGTTTTGATGATGTGTGCTGAATGAAAATAATCATATTTGCTCAATTACTATTGCTTGTGAAAAGAAATTAAAATCATCAATTAATATAGAAAAAGCTTACTAATATAAATACTTGTCTGTATTGGATCTGAAGTTAATAACTAGTCATTTCGTTGCATTAATTTCTCATTTAGCTAAACGTTAAGTTAACGTGTGTTTTTATTGAAAAGTAAGATATGTTTTAATGTTATATCTTCTGTATCATGAACAGTGCACGTTTAGACAATTCGTTAAGTTAGAGTTTTGTTTGTATAGAGGTCACGTGAGAACTCGTTAAGTTAGAGGCTTAAAGGTTAAAATAGGTAGCCATACGATCCTACAATCTGATTTTCCTTTTTCAAAAGACTTTGTTTCCTTAGACATAATTTTTCTGACTATCCTTCTTCTATAACATTTCTGTTTCTCCTTTTCAAGTATTGCTATTTTCTTTTCAAATTGCTCCATAAAAGTTTTCTGCTTTAATTCTTCTAAGGCACTTTCTATTGCAACAGCCTTTTGAAGACTATCAACTTTTGTTTTGTCTATAGCAATATCTGATTCTACTTGTTTTGAATATAAAGGAGTAGGGATAGCTGATTCATGCTCTTCCTCAAATACATGTAGTCTTGTACCGTTTATAGGAGTTTGAGGAGTTTTATTTGATGAACCTACACCTTTTTCCAAATATTTTGCATACAATTCCAAAAATGCAATCTCAGCACATTTCATTCTGTATTCTCTATCATATTTACTTCGAATACCTATGTATGTATTACTTGCATCAGTATGTTGAAGTTCTTGTCTAACTTCATCTGATATATCCTGAGAAAAGAAGTAATCTCTATAAAGTTCTTCTAACCTTTTGTTCACTCGAAATATTTTCTTGAACCAAGTACGTGGAACTTCATCATTCTCTATTTCTTTCCCTTTTGCATCTCTTTTGCTTTTGCCTTTTCCTTTGCCATGACCTTTGTAGAACTTGGAGACCATCGTCGCAGGTTGTAACAACAACAAGCGGGAAAGATTTTCTTGACAAAGTTTACAAATAACCTAAGTGCCCGTGTAATAAGTGTTTAAATAGGGTTTTTAGGCGTATAACTCAACGTGAAGAGAAGTCGGGTTTAGAAATAAAATAAATATTGAATAAAGCTTATTCAATCAAAGTACCCAAAATATTCAAGTATAACTCGATGAGTTAACTAACCTAACGAGTAAAATGCTATCTAGAGGTAGTTTTACACGTTACCTTATCTAATATAACGTCTAGTTAGTACACTTAAACAAGTTTCAGATGCTTCCAACTGAAACCTTCCGAAAACAACACACATGCTAAACTTAACATTATCTTGAGAACATTGTAAATTATTTGAACATTTTGTCTTTTGAATCTAGAATAGTTTGTTTGTCTTTTTAAATTATTTCATCAAAATTTTAAGAGGACATTAATTCAGATTAACTAAGATTTGTATTTTAAATTATATTAATCTGTTTTTGACATTGTTAATGCTCCCCTTACAAATATACTTCAAATATATTCAATCAAAATACAAAATATACTTGTAGTGACAATAGATGTTAAGTATAACTATACTTTTACATTTTCTTTTCAGAGACTTCCGTTATCCTGACATCATCAAAAATGATTTCCAAAATCAATTCCTACTGTATATGAATCAAAACACAACTTTGAACTCACTTCGATTAATTCAAGGAGAATAATAGAATGTATCTCAAATAAACATTTTCAAAAGTACTAATGTTGATTCAATAAATTAGTAGTCATATTGGTATAAACTATATGCGATTCAAAGAAATCTGTAATTAATGAAACAACTTTTTCTTTTCAAAACAGTAAATATTGATAATTTTCTTTAAAAGTTAGTTTGAAAAGCTTGAATCATACAAGAGCTTTGTAATGTACCCGTGTAATGAGCTTTAAGTCAACAATCCTAGATCTGATCAGGACCTTAGGTTGCCAGATTTAAAGAATCCTTTTTCAGGACAACAATCCTTACATACCTATCTGCTCAAGTACAAAAGGCTCGTGATCAAACTGATCAATATACTCTCAAAGATTTTTACTTTGTAAGCACTTTTCATTTTAAGCACAGTATATATGTATTCAATTAATACAGATGCAATAAAACACAAATCTCATACAATTTTTACTTCTATGATTATATTGAGAATATGAATCAGTTTCAATAAGCTTATACTTTTGTTTAACAGTTTAAGATGAGTTACATATAACTTATTCTACAAGTTTAATCAATTAAGTCAAATTTATGCATGATCATATGCATTTTCCTTGATTCAAAGAAAACATTTAATCAAAATTTCAGAATGTCAGAAGTATTTAATGTTTTTCATTTACACTTCCACTTCAAATCGTAAAAACTATTAAAATTGATAAACTACTTAAAATCAATAAGATACTACTATGATTTTACAATAAATACATAGTATCTTAAGCAGCAGTTTAGATATTACTTTAGATATTTATAATAAGTATATAATATCTATGAGGTGAACAACATCATCAATAATATTTATCTTTTTTTTTGTGGAGTTTAAGCATTTTACACATCACATAACCTACAAATACCTAAATTTAATCTAATGTTGCAGAATGTATTTTCGTCTAGAGGTTTTGTAAATATATCAGCTAATTGATTTTTATTAGACACAAATTCTAATTTAATTTTTCCCTTAATTACATTATCTCTTAGAAAATGATGTCTAACCTCTATATGCTTTGCTCTTGAATGTAATACAGGATTTTTGGAAAAATTTATTGCAGAACTACTATCACAATAAATCTCAATTGTATCATAAGATAATCCAAAATCTTCTAAAGTTTGCCTTATCCACAGAATCTGAGTGCAACACAGTGCAGCAGCAACATATTCAGCTTCTATAGTAGAAAGTGCTACATAGTTTTGTTTTTACTAAACCATGACACCAAATTATTTCCCAATAATTAACATGTGCCACTGGTACTCTTTCTATCAGATTTAGATCCTGCATAATCAGCATCAGTATATCCTATAAGATCTATTGAACTATCCTTAGAATAATATAGTCCGAAATTTTTAGTTCCTTGTATATATCTAAATATTCTTTAGGATTAGATTGAAATCTAGCACAAACACACACAGCAAACATAATATCAGGTCTACTAGCAGTCAAATAAAGTAAAGAACCAATCATACTTCTATATTTTCTTTGATCTATAGATTTTCCTATGTCATCAATATCTAACTTTAAAGTAGTACTCATAGGAGTTCCTCGAATCCTTGTATCATTAAAATTAATTTTCTTAAGCATTTCATGTGCATATTTTTCCTGATTTAAAAATATACCTTTATCCATTTGCTTAATTTGAAGTCCTAGAAAATATGAAAGTTCTCCTATCATACTCATTTCAAACTGATTAGTCATCTCTTCAGAGAATATTTCTATCAACTTATCAGAGGTTGCTCCAAAGATTATATCATCCACGTATATTTGAACAACAATCTGATCTTTACCATCTCTCTTAATAAATAGAGTATGATCCACTTTTCCCATGATATAGCCTTTTTCTATTAAAAAAGTAAACAATCTTTCATACCATGATCTAGGTGCTTGCTTCAAACCATATAAGGCTTTCTTCAATTTATACACAAAGTCAGGATTTTTAATATCTTCAAATCCTAGTGGTTGTTTTACATAGACTTCTTCATTAATTAAACCATTTAGAAATGCACTCTTTACATCCATTTGATATAATTTAAAATCCATATAAGAAGCATAGGCCAATAATATTCTAATACTTTCTAACCTAGCCACAAGAGCAAATGTTTCATCATAATCTAATCTTTCTTCCTGTGTATACCCTTGTGCAACCAATCTAGCTTTATTCCTTATAATTTGACCAGTTTCGTTAGTTTTGTTTCTAAAGATTCACTTTGTACCTATTATGGACTGATTTTCTGGTGGAGAGACTAATTCCCATACATCATTTCTGATGAATTGATTTAGTTCTTCTTGCAATGCCACTATCCAATTTTCATCTGATAATGCTTCTTGTATATTCCTTGGTTCCACCATAGAAACAAACATACACATACTATTTAAATTTACTGAAGCTCTAGTTTTAACTACCTCATTAATATTACCAATGACTTGAGTAATGGGATGTGATGAAGAATAACGCCAATTTCTCTGATTTTCCTCAATATTCTCATCAAAATCTGAAAGTCCATCACTTTCATCATTAGTTTGAACATTTAAGTTCATATTTTTGATTTTCTCAGATAAATCATCAATCTCTCTATTGATCTCTAACTCATTTGGAAATTTGATCATATCATCATTATCAGCTTTAGATTGAGATTCTCTAAGAGAATTTTCATTGAAGCTTACATGGAGGGTTTCTTCAATAGTCCTAGAAGTCTTGTTATATACTCTATAGGCTTTACTTCTAGTAGAGTAACCTACAAAAATTCCTTCATCCGATTTGGCTTGAAATTTATCCCTTTTATCCTTAGTATTAAGAATAAAACACTTGCAGCCAAATGGTTTCATATAGGAAATTTTTTGGAACCCTATTAAACATAATTTCAAAAGGAGTTTTATTAACATGAGGTCTTAAATGACTTCTGTTAATAACATAACAAGCTGTATTTACTACTTCAGCCCAAAGATTTTGAGGTAACTTATGTTCATTCAACATAGTTCTGGCCATTTCTTGAAGTGATCTATTCTTTCTCTCAACAACACCATTTTGACACGGTGCTCTTGGAAAAGAAAAACTGTGATCAATGCCATGCTCATTACAATAGTTATCCATTTGATCATTATCAAATTCAGTTCCATGATCACTCCTAAGTTTTTGAATAGAGACACTTTGCTCATTTTGAACAAAATTGCTAAACATTTTAAATTTTTCAAAAACTTCTGTCTTAGATGCTAGAAAATATACCCAAGTGTATCTAGAGAAGTCATCTACTAAAACAAATACATACCGTTTACCACCAAGACTCATGATTCTTGTTGGTCCAAATAGATCCATATGTATAAGTTCTAAGACTCTCTTGCTTGAAATATCAGTTTTGGATTTAAAAGAGTTTTTGTGAAGTTTACCTAACTCACATGCATCACACATAAAGTTCTTTTAGTATTTAATCTTTGGTAAACCTCTCACTAAATGTTTTCTAGATAGTTTATGTAACAGTCTCATATTTATATGCCAATCCTTCTATGTCATAGATATGCATCACTAGTTTCAGCTAGTAAACATGAATTTAAATCAACTACACCAGAAGGTAAAGATAAAATACATACAGAACCTTTTCTTTTAGCAATAAACTTAATTTCATCTGTATTTTTATCAATTATTTTGCATACATTATCTTCAAACACTACATAATATCCATTTTCAGTTAGTTTTATGACACTTAGCAAATTAAATCCTAGGTTTTCTACATATAGTACATTCGAAATAACACAAGTAGGAGTTATTTGAACATTGCCCATACCTATGATTTTATCTTTGCTTTTGTTTCCAAATGTTACACTTCCTTTCATGGTATTTGTAAAATTTTGTAATAGACTTTTTTGTCTAGTCATGTGACCTAATGCTCCACTGTCCAAGATCCATTTTGATGTTGTTTCCTCCTACAACAAATTAAGAAAAACTTTTTCTTGGTACCCAATGTTGTTGAGGACCAAGTTCATTAAACGCATATTTCTTCTTTTTGTTTAAAAATAGTTTAACATTATCATTTATATTCTTATTAGTTGTAAGTACTATTGATTTATCATTAGCTTCATACTCACATATAGCATTATTGCTTTTGCAATCATTCTTTTTGTTTTCAGATGTAGTATAATCAAAACCAAACATATTTTTATCAGTTGTTAATTTATTTTGGTCATGCTTATACATTTCTGTAAGTTCATACCAAGATTTTGTACTTGTATTAAAATTTTCCATACATACAAAATCTTTTTCTGCACAAGAATTTCTTGTTTTATCACCTGCAGAATGAGTAATTGGTCTAATACCAGTGTATTGAATTACATGCTCAGGTTTCTGAATTTTCAGTTTACTACAATTGTCTGAAATTTTAGAAACATTAAAAATTGAATTTCCAAAACAAGAAACAAGATTTTTAGAAACATTTATAATCATGTTAGAAGTACAATTTGACAAATCACATTGATTTATATTATTACTGCATGATTCATCCCTTGAAGATCCTACTTCTACATATTTATTACCTTATTTCATAATAAAGGGAATTTTAGTCTTAGATTTACTTGAACTGCAACTAATAAATCCTTTATTGGCTTGAGATTCAGGATATTCAGGATAATCAAATCCTAAGCCAAATTTATAAGACACCGCAGGGGTACTAGTTAGTTTGACTTAAATTCCATTTCTCAAAGGTAGAATTTAAATCTTGCTCTCTCAGTTTTAATTTTCTATCTCTAATTCAAGTTCATTTATATTGTTTCTCAACATTTCATTTTCAGATTCTATCTTTAATTTTTCAGCATTTATATTTTGTATTTGTTCATGCAAGATACATTCATTAAATCTAAATTTTTGCAAATCTCTAGCATGATTTTTATTATCACATTTAAACTTTTCTAAAGTAGTAGACAGGAAACAATTTTCTTCTTCCATAATGGATGAAGATTTTCTAATATTCTTATTTTCTAGTTTACATACTTTAAGTTTTTGTAATAATGCATGATAAGCACATAATAATTCATCAAAGTTGAAATCTGAATGACTTTGAGGATCAGATATTACCTCAAACTCATCTGCCATGAAGCACACATGAGCAACGTCTTCTAACTCTTGTTCTCCTTCTGAATGTGAAGATTTTGATGTTGATTCCCCAGATTCAAACTCTTCAGACGTGTCATCCCAAGTGACCTTCAAAACCTTTTTCTTGTAAAACTTTTTCTGAGTTTTCTGAGCCGTCTTCTTCTGATTTGTCCTACTTTGCCTTTCATTTTTCCTCATAGGACAATCTGCAGAAAGATGTCCAGGTTTCTTACAGTTGTAACATACATACTTTCTGGATGAAGAATTCTTGTCTTTCAATGATTTTGACGTTGAGGGTTTATCATTTTTGTTCCTTTGTTGTTTCCTAGCTTTCTATGCTTTCTTGAATTTCCTAGTCAGCAAAATCAAATCTTCGTCAGAATCAGTAGATATATTAGAATCTGAATTAATTTTGAAGGCTATTTCTTTCTTCATTTTTAGTTTGTTGTGACTCAGTGATTCATTTAATTGAACTACATAAGCTGTTAAATTTCCTATAAGTTCATTCATAGTATAAACATTTAAATCTCGTAATTCCTCAATTGATGTTACTTTCTGAGACCATTTAGAACTTAGGGATCTGAGAATTTTCCTCACCAAATCCTTCTGTTCAAAATTCTTTCCTAAACATTTTAAAGAGTTTATGATATCAAGAAATCTGGAAAACATCTCAGAAATATTTTCGTCTTCATGCATCTTAAAGAGTTCATACTTATGAATCAACATGTTTATTTTAGTCTCTTTAACTTGAGAAGTACCTTCATGTGAAACTTCTAATGCATGTCACACCTCATAAGCGGATTTATATGCCGACACTTTACTGAACTGTTCATAACGTAATGCACAGAATAAAATATTTAAGCCCTTAGCATTCAGAGTTTCATTTTCTTTTTCAGTAATTGTCCAAGTATTATAAGGGGTAGTTAACGAAGTATATGGTTTAGAAATCATGAACTACAACTTATGATCTATACTTTGAAGAAAAACAGTCATCCTATATTTCCAATATTCAAAATGTATTCCATCAAATAAAGGAGGACGATTAAGATTTTGGCCTTCATATAAAGAAAAATTACCATTTCCAGTAGCCATGTTACCTTAGATTTTTCAACCTATTTGATTTTAAACAGTCTAAAAACTTTAAAACAACTTGAGCCTTAAATCAATAGAGTTAAATGTATGCTCAGATATTAATTTCCATTTAAAAACAAGGAAGGTAGAATAAGCAATGATATTAAATAAGTTGATATCGATTTTATATCAAAGATTATTCACAAAGCTCTGATAGCACTTGTAGGATTGTATGGCTACACAAGAGGGGGGTGAATTGTGTATTTTTAATATTTTCTGAAATATAATTGAAACTTTAAAACTCAAAAACAAGTCGAGACATTGTTTTCATAAAATCATTTTTATTCAAGGTTTCAATTACAATATACAATTCAATTCTCCTAAGAAATTGTAGATGCAATTATATTTGGATACCATGTATCATCTAAACAATTTCATAACTACAAATATAGAAAACTAATTTGCGAAATTTAAAACTTTTCTCCCTGTTTGAGATCTTTCTTCTTATTTTTCTTCTTCAGCAATTCTTCAGTGACGAATATCTTGTCTTTTCATGCTTCACCGAATTTGCTTTCTTCTGATACTTCAAATCTTCAGTGACGAAAATCTTACCCTTTTATGCTTCACTGAACTTTCTTCCACTTGAGAGATTTTCCCTGAGAAGGTGTTTTTGATCCCTGAAAAAGATTTTTCTTTTGGTGTGCAGGGATGTTTTGATCCTTGAAAAGATTTTTCTTTTTGTGTGCAAGGATAAATTGATCAACGAGAATTCTATGCCTTTTATACTATATCTTCATTTCATGCATATCCTTCACGTTTAACCACTACCAGTTTTCCACTTCTCCACATCTTTCCTTTTTCCTTCATCGAAACACACACGTTCTAACCCACGTTTATATTTAGAATTTTCTTTAATCATCAGTCCTAGATCTTTGAAAAATTTCCTACAAAATAAACTTTCTCGTCCAAAAGTTTTTCATCAGTGTAATAAGAAGTCGTTACTTTAATGTTAACTAAACAAGTAATACAAGTAGATATATAACTTAACGTTTCTAACTTAACGAGTTCCTCATGTGCCATTTCACGTGACAAGTACTGTAGCTAACTCAACGAACTAAGTCCGTGGTGTTATGCTATCTCAACGAACCATCTCCGTTGTGTTATGATAACTCAACAAACCATTTTCGTTGTGTTATGATATCTCAATGAACCAGTAATACACAAATGTTTTTATAATAAGAATTTTACCACGTGCAAAAATAACAACTTAAGTTTATAATGCTAACCTAACACGTTGCCTTAGTGTTCAATATAGCAACTCAACACGTTTAGTTATGTTAACTTAACGAGTTAAACATGTGCACCTCACGTGATACAATACAGCATTCGTAACTTATAATTTCACCACGTGTATAACACTAACTTAACGAGTTCGTCTCTTCTTTTACTCACTAACTTAACGAGTTATCACATGACCTATTTTAACCTTTAAGCCTCTAACTTAACGAGTTCTCACGTGACCTCTATACAAACAAAACTCTAACTTAACGAGTTTTCTAAACATGCAATGTTCATGATATAGAAGATATAACATTAAAACATATCATGCTTTTCAATAAAAACACATGTTAACTTAACGTTTAGCTAAATGAGAAATTAATGCAACGAAACGACTAGTTATTAACTTCAGATCCAATACAGACAAGTATTTATATCAGTAAGCTTTTTCTGTATTAATTGATGATTTTAATTTCTTTTCACAAGCAATAGTAATTGAGCAAATATGATTATTTTCATTCAGCACACATCATCAAAACAAAAATACTCAACAGAATTATCCATTTGAATTAATGTGCGATGCTTCTGATTTTGTTGTACGAGTAGTGTTGGGATATAAGATAGAAAAATCTCCTAGTGTGATTCATTATGCAAGCAAAACCTTAAATGATGCTCAAGTTAATTACACAACTACTGAAAAAGAATTATTAGTTGTTATGTTTGCTTTAGAAAAGTTTAGATCATATCTGATTGGAGCTAAAGTAATAGTATACACGGATCATTCAACTCTAAAACATCTAATAAAGAAAAAAGAAACTAAACCTAGATTGATCTGATGGATATTATTATTGCAAGAATTTGATCTAGAAATTAAAGATAAAAAAGGTTGTGAGAATGTAGTAGCAGATCATTTATCAAGATTACAAATAGAAAAATCAAATATTGAAATTAAGGATAATTTTCCTGATGAACAATTAATGACCATCAACACAATACCTTGGTATGTAGACATAGTTAATTATTTAGTTACTAGTCTAACACCTAAGGATTGGAATAGATAGGATAAGAAATTATTTTTCTCAAGAGTAAAATATTACTATTGGGAAGACCCATACTTATTTAAGAAATGTCCTGATCTGGTTTTAAGGAGGTGTGTTCCAGAAACTGAATATCTGAGCATATTGTCTTTTTGTCATGACCAAGCTTGTGGAGGGCATTTTGGTTCAGGGAAAACTACCGCAAAAATTCTGCAATGTGGGTTTTATTGGCCAACACTATTCAAAGATGCTCATAAATATTGCTTAAGTTGTTTAAGATATTAACAAATAGGAAAAATATCAAAGAGGAATATGATGCCTCTTAATCCTATTGTTGAGGTTGAAATCTTTGATGTGTGGGGAATAGATTTTATGGGTCAATTTCCTATGTCTAATCAATTTAATTACATATTGTTGGGGGTGGATTATATATCTAAATGGATAAAAGCTATTCCTACAAAAACTAATGACAACAAAGTGGTAATTCAATTTATAAGAACAAATATATTTGCCAGATTTGGAATACCTAAAGCTATTATCAGTGATAGAGGAAATCATTTCTGTAATAGAAGTTTTGAAGCCTTAATGAAGAAATATGGAGTAAACCACAAAATTGCAACATCATATCATCTGCAAACAAGTGGACAAGTAGAAAGTGCAAACAAACAAATTAAATTGAGCTTAGAAAAAGTAGTAAATCCTACTAGAACATATTGGGCTAATAGATTGATAGATGCACTATGGGCTTATAGAACTGCTTATAAAATGAGCTTAGGTATGTCACATTTTAGGCTAGTATATGGAAAAAGTTGTCATTTACCAACTGAAATAGAACATAAAGCTTATTGAGCATTAAAAACTCTAAATACTAATTTAAATCAAGCTGCTTAAAATAGACAAATGCAATTAATTGAATTAGAAGAATTTAGAAATGAAGCTTATTCGAAAACTGTAAGAGAAAAAGAAAAATTAAATTTTGGCATATAGAAAAATTATTCCTAAAAGCTTTGAAATAGGACAAGAAGTATATCTTTATATGGCTAAACTCCATAACCATCCGGGAAAACTAAAATCTAGATGGGCAGGACCTTACATAGTTCGAAATATTTATCCTTATGGAGTTATTGAAATTGAAAATCCTAAAACCATCCGGGAAAACTAAAATCTAGATGGGCAGGACCTTACATAGTTCGAAATATTTATCCTTATGGAGTTATTGAAATTGAAAATCCTAAAAATCAGAATATATTTAAAGTAAATGGACAAAGACTGAAAGCTATTATGAAAACCCCAAAAAGCTCCTTTTGAATTATAAAAGAAGTTAGAGTAGAGGACTACTCGAGCTTTACTTAGTAAGAAATCAATTTTATGTTTTTTAAAAATATATATATATATGAAATATAAAAAATCGTTGCGGATCAACCGACTAGATCCATCGGTATGATTGGAACATAAAAAATATGTATATTAATTTTCAGAAAAAAAATGCTGGTTTTACCGAAATATAGTATCGTTTCAACTGGAAAAAAAAAAAATTTAGGTCTGACCGAAACATAGTATCGATTAAATCGATAAAAAAAACAGAAAAACTATTATTTGTAGTATTTTTATTATTATATCTGTTTGTACGGGGATTCCGTTGAGTTATGCTTAACTCAACGAGCTTACTTCGTTGAGTATTGAGTTAGTCAACGAGCTTATTCTATTGAGTTAACTGTAACTCAACGGAGTACTGTATCTAAGACTGTGGATAAAATAGTAATAGTGGATCGGGAAATGACCCGATTACCCGCCTAAACTTAGGGTTTATTTAAACTAAAACCTAGGGTTTTGAGGGCATTATCCGGCAAATCATTTAGAATTTAGAACAATAGAAATCAGAGCGATTCCGTGCTGTTGTGTAACTCCACGATGAGGAAGATGACACCTGAATTCTGGGAAGAGGCAGTGGACACCGCATAGTTTCTGAAGGAATCTGAAGAATGGCACACGCAGCAAAAGATCTAAAATACAACAAGAGAGAAAGAGCTACAAAAGGTAGAATCAGAACTCTTTAACTTAAGGAAAATTTTGGTTGAGTTAGAAATACAGATACCACAGATAATGGAGACACGAATTAGAGTGGCAACTGAAATTGCAGTAAGTAAAGAAAGAAAGATACAGCCAAACAATGAAGTAGCCCTAGAATTAATCCAGTGTAAGTCCTGGCTTTGGTTCAAAAGACGAATTTGTAGACGAGCTAAATGGGTGATCTAGGAGCAAGAAAGGAAAGAAAATGAAGAAGAGGCAATTGAAGAACAGGAGGAACCAACTATTGAAAGACCTGTTCCTAAGGAACAGCAGTCAGTACCTCAAGTTCAGCCAACAGAACCATTGCCACGAGTTGCATTTGCTTGGCCGAGAACTAAAGAAGAAGAGAAAGAATTTACTAGCCTGGTCAAGACAGCAAGAGACCAAGGTGATACTCAAGAGATATCAACGACTAAGGCACATATTTTATATGATGCCATTAAGAGAAAAAGGGTCGAAGAAAGGATAAGGGCCCAATACAAAATAAAAGTTGAATAGTATCAGGCAGCAACTAAATCAAGTGCTGCAGGAGAGGCTGGTCCTTCGAGACCAGTAGTTATAAAAAGAGTTAAACAGGAAGAGCCAGTACCTGTGGCTCGAAGGCCTGTAGAGCCTACTTTTGTAGATTTAATTTCAGAAGATGAAGAGGAAGAACAGGCACAACTAATCAGAAAAAAGAAAAGAAAAGAAAAAGTGCCTGAATATGAAGAAATTAAATCTGAAGTACCAATTTTTATAGGGCCTGTGGAGCAAATTTTTATTAACCAGTTATCCGATTCTGAGGAGGAGCAGGAGGAGCTGCAGCAGCAGGAGCAAAGAAAAGAAGAAAATCAGGTAGAAATTAGTCTACAGCCTATACAAGAAGAAACAAAAATTAGGGTAGAAATTGAATTGCCCGTGACTCCATCCCAATCTGTTACAGAATCAGAAAGAACAGTAACAGAATAGATTGGTAGTCAGGAGGAAAAAGAAAGAGCACAAAATGAAGAGGCTGAAAGAAGCCATTTGGACAAAAATAATTTCATAGATTCCACTAAAGAGCAAGAAACTCTTCAGCAAATTATAGAAAGAATTCAAGATAGAGTGGAGAGTTTTGCCGACTCACTACCATAGACAAACGCAAAAGCAAAAATTCAGGAATCTATAGAGAATGTTCAAATGCAGCCTATGTTAGAGGAAGAACAAGTACAAACCCCTTTGGAGCAACAAAGTCACCTTCCTGTCCCAACTGAAACAATAATTTTGAATGAAGTACATTTTGTAGTCAGGAAGCTTATACCAAATACCAAGAAATAAGGGGTTACGACATTATTTATAGTAGACCAGTAAATTGGGATGGAATGCAAGAAATCAAAAATTTATTTGAATTCCAAGGTCTACTGCAATTCATATCTCAAGAAAGAGGGCATGCAGTATATGAGAATTTAATGTCCTATTTTTATGCAAATTTAAGAGAAGAAGAAGGAGGATTAATTTCAAACGTAGAGGAAGCTGATGTACAGATAACACCAGAGCTTCTCCATAACATTTTTGGTTTAAAGAATGAAGGAACAAAAATTTTGGAAGATACAATTGTAGTTGAATGGACTGAACAGCAAATTAAGGATTGTTTAGTTATCAATCCTGGTGTGCCATTATTAAACATATTGAAGCATTTAAATGGTAAAGCACACATGGTAGCTAACATTCTGATTAAGAATGTCTATCAACGACAGGGCCATGACATAGAATTAAGTCAATTTGTCAAATGGGCCACATATGTAGTTGTAAATAAGATCCAAATAAATTGGTCTGTAGTTTTTATCTCCAAGCTGAAAACAGTGAAGAAGAAATTATTTTATGGAGATTTGATTCCACTACTGATGGTGGATTGTATTGATTTCATGAAATGGGCATCAAAAAGGATTAGATCTAAAACCATTTTAGTGAAAGAATACAGAAATTTTGTAGCTGCAGAACTAGCTGTACCTTTTGGAGGAATTACGAGAGGAGTAGAAAGGATTAATCAATTAGAGCTTCAATTAGAAAAACTCCAGAAGGAAGTAGATGAACTTAGCCATAGAGATTAAATTGTATTGTTCGTCTACTTGTGTAAAATTGTATGAAATTGTATGCTGTACTTGTAATGTAATTGATTCATATTAATGAATGTAAATTTTTCAGATGAAATTTTCATACGTGTTTTGGATGTGAAAATGAATGGAATGTATTGACTGTTATACATATTTTGTGAAAGATTATGAAACAATGTTTAACAGATTTACAATTTGTTGAATGACAGGATAAATGCTTAAAAATTTCTACTTGTTGCAAGGTAAAATGTAAACTCTGCATAACATAAAATGACTTGCAAGTTAAATCTTTATATAATGTTCAGATTTAAACAAATTTTAATCAGAATGATGCATTAATGACATAGATTTAACTTTATTTCAGTTAGCAGAATGAAAAACAAAAAAATAGAGAGGAACTTACAAGAGTAAAACTTAGAGGTTGCCAAGTGTTAACTCAACAAAGTTAGTCCGTGGAGTTAACAACAGTAATCGATTGTGTTCTGTTGAGTTACAGATAACTCAACGAGGTTAGTTTGTGGATTAAGCAGAACGGTTATTTTTTTAACCACGAACGAAACTTCGTCGGTTTAGCGGTTACCAAAATTTGAAATGAGTAGTGGTACACGTACCCATAAAAACAGGAACCACGATGCACGTTGCAAGACATGTTCTTGCAACGAGATTTATTCACTTTATGAATGTGCATTATATATATAAAATAGAATGTTATTTACGAGTTACCAGCACTTTTAAAAGAAAGGAGAATGCGTTGGAGGAATTGGAAGGAGAAGCAGCTGATTCAACTTCATCCGACAACAAATATTTATTGAATGGAAAGCTTCAGACTAGTATGTAATTAATCTTCTGCTATTTATTTATGAGCACATGGACCCATTCTCCTAGTACTAAACGATTAGTAAGAACACCTACCCAGGAATTTTCATCACAGAGGAGTATTGAAAAATTTTCTAAACTGAACTTTCACGAAATTCTTTGAGGTGTAGCTAACCTTTCTTTAAAAGAGAATGGAGAAATGGCTACTCTAGTAGAAAAACCATTAGGAGAGATTCTGTATCCTGAATTAGTTGATGAACCTTCATGTATTTGATTGCCAAACATTGAGGGAGATAGGTTTGAACTGAAATCTAATTATATTAGTCAATTGCCACATTTTCATGGATTAGAAAGAGAGGATGCCTATTATTTCCTTAGAGAATTTAACGAAGTTTATCAAATGATGAAAATGCCGAACATGAGTATAGATGCTATTCAACTTAGATATATCCCTTTTTCTTTAAAAGACACAGGTAAGAGATGGTTATATACTTTGTCGCCTGATTCAATTTCTACATGGACTGAATTTTGCTTTGTTTTTCTAGAAAAATATTATCCAACACATCAAATGATTAAAAAGAAGAAAGAAATATTAATGTGTAGCCAAAAACAAGGTGAATCATTCTGAAAATATTTTGAAAGATTTAAAGATTTATTGACTCAATGTCCACATCATGCAATGAGTAAAGCACAATTAATAGGTATAATTTATGAAGGCATAGATGTTTCAACAAAATCTTTATTAGAATCTACTTGTCAAAATGAATTTTTAAAGTTATGCAGTGAAGAAGCATGGGCATATTTAAAAAACTTTGCAAAAAGAACTACACAGTGGGAAAACTCAGCTGAAGCTATTGCAGATAAAAAAATATTGCCAAGAGGAATGCATGAAATAGATTCAAATACTATGCTTGAGGTGAAATTAAATGAATTAACAAAGAAAATAGAAGAGCTATCATTAAATCAAAAGCTAGCAGAAAAGAATGCAAACATAAATGACTTAGATATTATTTATGCTAGAAACTAGAAAGATAACTTGGGATATTCTTATCATCCTTTATTAGAGAAATCACCTAAATTTATCTTGGAGAAATAACAATTTCC
Source organism: Cymodocea nodosa (assembly GCA_036874045.1). Classification (NCBI taxonomy): domain Eukaryota; kingdom Viridiplantae; phylum Streptophyta; class Magnoliopsida; order Alismatales; family Cymodoceaceae; genus Cymodocea; species Cymodocea nodosa. The sequence continues at coordinate 11,230,782 of CM072335.1, forward strand.
AAGGACGAGAAAATATAAATGAGAAGAACATAAGTTATGAAGCATTAATTGAACAAGGATCTAGAATAGAGAAATTAAAGAAGATAATCCAACAATTAAATAATTGTCTAGATTTTATATTTGGAAATGTTGCAATTCAAAATTAGAATAGAAATATACCACTTAGACAGAAGAAACCAATGGAAGTTAAACCTACTGGAGGATTGCCAATACAAGCAATACATAACCCTGTCAATAGATCTGTTATTGAAATTGATACCTCTTTTGGGAGGGTAGCTGAATGAAGCAGCATATCTCAAGCAACTATCTGTATGTATATATGTTTTTTTTTATAGTTAATCGTAGAGTTAATTTTTAACTCAACGAACTTAGTCCGTTGAGTTATGCCTTAACTTCATGAGGGTGTGCAGTAGTTATGTTAATTTTTGTCTCTGCTAAATTTTTGTTTGTGTTATACAAAATCGACAAATAGAATTGATGCAATTACCATTGGATGCACTAAGGGAAGTACTAAGTAACTTGTCAGCTAAAGATCTATGCAGACTGTGTTGTTTATCAAAGGAAATTAAAGACTGTATTGAAGAAAAATATTTTCAGGGACTACAAGTTGCAAAAATGACTAAGATTAGATATGGATTCATATGGAGGTCATTTAATCATAGTTCAAATACCTATGAATATTTTGCTATGGAAGAAACTACTGGAATTCCACCCAATACATTAGAAGGAATAAATCATATTATGGGGATAGATGAAGAATTAATCATATACAGTACAAGACCAAGGTATGCAAGTTTATTATTACCTGATATTTTGATAAGAAATCCTATAACAGGAGAAGAATGGAATATAGGAAGACCTAATAGATTTGAAGTACCAATTGTAAATTGTGGATTGGCTTTAATTTTTTCTGATAAAAATTTTGCAATTCTTGAAAAATTATATTATTGGAGACCTACAGGAAATTGGGGTGAAGATTTATGCTTAAGTGTCTATAACTTTTTGTATAAATCTTGGAATGAAAATATTATGATATATCTAGGACAGAAATCATTAATTAACGAAACACATGTCATACTTGATGGATATACATATCTAGTCACAGATATATCAATAGCATTTGGATCTGATTTATACATAGTGAACATAGACAGTTATGATGAATATATAGAAATTTTAACTGTACCGAGTAAAATAGCTAAACCACCATCTACAGAATTTAATAAAATTCAAATAGGAATGTGGTATAATGATGAAGATGATCCTACGTTATGTCTGATAAGATAGTGGGATGAACTGATGAAATTTCAAATATGGATTATGGAAGTCATAAATGAATGGAAGTGGGAAGAGGAGTATATTGAAATAGATGTAGAAATAAAAACTGCTACATTACCCTAGAATCGAAAAGGATCCCTTTCTGCATTTCATATCAATAATGGTAATACACTTGTATTTGGAATTTATAATATATTTCATGTTTACAAATTAACAAGGAACAAGAACTGCATTAAAATAGAATTAATAGCAAGAAGAACTATGCCTAAAAAGTTTGCTTGGACTGATACATTTATTCCATTTGTTCCTACTTTCCAATCATGTTCTTAAGCTGTGATTTTGTGTGTTTAATGTTGTGTGTATTCTGCATTTATTTTTAGAAAAAAAAAAAAAGAATTTTGAAGTTTTCATGTTTATTTTATAAAAATAAAAAAAAACAAAATATCAATCCAATTTGTTGGTATCTATTCTAGGAAACCAACTGGCTTGCTTGTGAGCCACCAAAGGCATAGGAGCTTGGGTTCCACACAAGACACTAATTTATTAATATCTGTTAAGTGTTATTTTGTTATATATTCTATGTTTATCTATGAATGAAAAGTTTTTCAGAATCAAAAATCGGAATATGCAGAAAGAGATACAAATGAAACAAGGTATGTAACTAATTACTCGTCCTGAATTTTAAATCAAACAAAACTATATTCATGCCTGCTTCAATTACTATACTTATTGTCAAATCTTTTACATTGAGGACAATGCAAAATGTAGGTATGGGGGGGAGGTAATTAATGTAACAACCATGTAAGTTTGTTAATTAAAGGAATTAAAATGGTACTGCAAAATTGTGGAAATTGAAAATTTTTATAAACTTGCTGTAACTATCCGATAATTGAGATTGTAAAATTTTATAAACTACTTGTATGTTATATTTAGAAGGCTATATAAGATGCTATTGAATTTACTATTTATGCAAATCCAATTATAGTATCTTATGTTTTTTTTTTTATGAATTTCATGAGTTTAACAATTTCACGATTTTAAAATGAAATCAGAATGCTTAATGAAAATTTAGTAAATTATCTGAAGTCCTGAAAGAGCTGAGATGTGAATTCTAGATTAAATGAAACACATATGATTAGAGATACATTTAATTTGACTGATTGAACTTGTAGAATGATTTATGTGTAGATCTTATTAAACTACAAAAAAAGTATGAGTTTATTGTTATGGATTCATATTTTTAGTAACTAATAGAAGAAGGACTATATGAGATTGGTGTTTTACTACATCTGTATTAATGAAATACATACATATATAGTATGTGATTAATGTTTTGTTTTATGTTTGTAGTTTGATTGAAAAAAAAAAAAATCAAAAAGGAAAATTTTGAGAGTTTATTGACTTTTTTGTACTTGAGTAGACAGGCATGTAAGGATTGTTGACCTGAATAAGGACTCTTGAAATCTGGCAACCTAAGATCCTGATCAGATCTAGGATTGTTGACTGAAAGCTCGTTACATGGGTACATTAGAAAGCTCTTGTATGATTCAAGCTTGTCAAATTAACTTTTAAAGTAAAAAAAAAAAAAAACATATACTGTTCTGAAAAGATACAAGTGTTTTGTGAAATACAGATATCTTATGAATCGAGTATATTTTCTGTTATCTAGAATTGCTGAAATATGAATCTAGAATTAACTTTTGAAGTTGTTTAATAGAGATACAATTCTTTATTCTACTTGTCTTAATCAGATTGAATTGGATTGTAGTTTAATTTGTATGTTGTTGAAATTTCTTCTAGAAATCTTATTGGAAAATTTAAGATGGCAGATGATGAAAAGAAGAACAAACGATAATATAATTAACACTTATGTGATGATGATATACTTTGTATGTAATTTGCATATATTCTAAGTATATTTGCAAGTTGATTACTAAAACATACAGAATATATTTTTATGCTAAACAGAAGAAAAACAAAGGGGAAGAATTAATTCTAGCACTTTTTGAAAAACCAATTAATTAGATCTTAGTTTTCTAAGGGACTAGCAAAATTTAGGTATAGGGGAAGTGTTTAGAATAAAAAAGTGCATATTATTAATGGTTAAATGATGGTTAATTGCATAATATTTAGCTTATCATATGAGAATTAAGCCATTATGTTATAATTGCACTGTTATATGCTTTAATTGAAGAATCTGCTTAATTTGGGGGAATTAATGTTAATTTAGTACATTTCTGAACTGTTGGTAAGTTGCAGGCTATGAAATTCTTTAGTATCCGAATTTTCTGATATTTCGGATAGTTATGTTTAACATACCGAACATATTCAAACAGTTATGTCTAACAAACCGAATATGTATCGAATAGTTATGTTTAAATTGCCAAACAGTTATGTTTTGAGAGAATAGTTTATTATTTCCTGAAGTACACATGTTGAAACCATAATGCATGACTTAAGTGAACTTTCGGTAAGTTATCTATAACTATCCGAAATTACAACTGGGCATCGGATAGTTAGCCATGTAACTCTTCGAAATATCTTTTTATTTATAAAATAGCTAAGGACACGTGTCATGTTCTAGGGAAAGTGACTTAAGTGGATTTTCGGTGAGTTATCTATAACTATCCGAAATGCATCTAAGCATCGGATAGTTAGCTTCGTAACTCTCTGAAATGTTATTTTATGATTAAACTGTTGTTGACACGTGTCGAGATCTGGTAGATTTACTTAAGTTATATATCGGTGAGTTATCTGTAACTATCCGAAATGCATCTAAGCATCGGATAGTTAAGTTTATAAGTATCCGAATTGCACTTGAGCATTGGATAGTTAAATTTATGCACGTGTTTTATAGTTAAATCAACGAAGGAAGTCCGTTGAGTTATCTGTAACTCCATAGACCATATATTTTCTAATATGCCACTGTAGCGGTTGTAGGAACAGACAGTTGGAAGAGAAAAACCATGTTTGCACGTATCGTGTAGGGAAAGAAATCATCGCCGTTGATACGAATGAAGGAAATCCAACCGACCAGTCAAGCAAGAGCAGTTACTACTGAAGAAATATAAAAGAAAAGAAAAAAAGAAGAAGAGGTGTGATCGATGGGCGGACAGTGTGTGCAAAGGAGGATGAGCGTCGCAATTCTCTGAAGTTCCACACCAACAATCATCATCACCACCATAATCACCAACCATCGAAGGTCTGTGAGGATACTTGCCTAATGTCAGGTTGATTCTGAGCCAAACACAGTGCTTGACAACAACTGTGAGGAGTGATCGCGTCGCGGGAAGGGAAGGCATTTTCACCAAGCACCGACTCATATTTCAGGAGATCGTAAAGCTTTTAGCCTTGGCTTCAGGTTGATGCCTATATGTTGAAGAGAAGATCATCTTGCAATTCTGGACTCACGATTCTATAGGGAGAGGAGACAGAATTGTAAGTGGTTTAATTTTCAGTGGTGTAATCGCATTGCAAGTAGTGTCGGAAGTATTTACTATCAAGTGAGATTACTTTAGATTTCGTCTTTCACCCATTTCCATGTTCATATTAAAACAAAAATACAAAAACAATTTATCTATGTTTGTATGTTGTATTTGAGTGTTGTATTATTTGTGTTGTACCGTGATTAATGTATCTTTGTCAATGTTGTGATTGTTTTATGTTTATATTAGTTTTACAATTTACTGAAATCGGTTCGTACAAAAGACTTAAAGATTTTAATGGTTACTATTTGAATTATCTGAATGTTAGTATTGCTTAATGATAAATCCAATGTTAACTAATATTAAAGAGCTTAATTGATGTTATTTACAATCTGTGGAATCGCCCAATGGTTGGCCGAATTCCTTTGTAAATAGCAGTATTAAAGAGAAAACACAAGCTCGTGGAGTTAACTTAAGTCCACGAGGTTAGTCCGTTGTGTTAGCCATAACTCAACAAACTTTGTCCGTTAAGTTAACTGTAATTCAATAGAGAGCTTATTGAATATATAAATTTGATTATTAACAAACGAACAGTTCTCAAGTTCTTCAGCAATTCCCTATGGGATTGACATATACTTGCACACTAATACAACAGACACTATGCACTTGTAGTTAAAGTACAAATTGGAATTAATATCTAAATTGTATTAAAGGTTGTTTGTTTACTTCTAAAAGAAAGAATAGGCATAAAGATAAATTAACTAAGTAAAAATAGAAGTAACAAATCCAAGTTTTTCTAGTGTAGTGCTGGGAAAACACAAACACAAACGTTAATGATTTAGATATTATTTATGTTAGAAACCAGAAAGATAACTTTGGAAATTCTTATAACCCTAATTGGAGAAATCACCTGAGTTTATCTTGTAGAAACAACAATTCCCAAGGAGGAGAAAATATAAATGACAAGAATATAAGTTATGAAGCATTAATTGAACAAGGATCTAGAATAGAGAAATTAGAAAAGATAATCCAACAATTAAACAATCGTCTAGATCTTGTATTTGGAAATGCTGCAATGCAAAATCGAAATATAAATAGAAATGTACCTCCTAGACAGAAGGAATCAATTGAAGTTAGACTTACTGGAGGATTGCCAATGTAAGCAATACCTAACCCTGTCAATAGAACTGTTAATGAAATTGATACCTCCTCTGAGAGGGTAACTGAATGAAACAGTATAACAGAAGTTACTATGTATAATATAGTAAGCAGAACAATATAAAAAGAAAAAAAATGTAAGTTTAATTATAATTAGTAGTATCGTAGAGTTATTACTTAACTCAACGAACTTAGTCCGTTGAGTTATGACCTCACTCCACGAGGGTGTGAAGTAGCTATGTTAATTTTGTCTCTACTAATTATTGTTTATGTTATATAGAATCACAATAGATGGAATTGATGAAATTACCACTAGATGCACTAAGGGAAATACTAAGTAACCTGTCAACTAAAGATTTGTGTAGATTGTGTTGTGTATCAAAGGAAATCAAAGACTATGTTAAAGAAAAATATTTTCATGGACTACAAGCTGTAAAAATGACTAAGATTAGAGATGGATTTTTATGGAAGTCATTTAATCGTAGTTCAATTTGTTATGAATATCTGAATATGGAAGAAACTGTTGGAATTCCGCCCAATACATTAGAAGGAATAGATCATATTATGGGGATGGATGAAGGATTAATTATTTACAGAACCAAATCAAGGTATGCAATTCTATTACCTGATATTTTGATTAGACATCCTATTACAAGAGAAGAATGGAATATAGGAAGGCCTAATAGATATAAAGTACCAACTGAAAATTGTAGGTCAACTTTAATTTTTTCTGATAAAAATTTGACCATTCTTGAAAAATTATATTATTGGAGGCCAACTAGGAATTGGGATGAAGATTTATGCTTAAGTGTGTATAATTTTCTGAATAGATCTTGGACTGAAAGTACTATGATATATCTAGGACAGAAAACTTTAATTAATAGCATGCATGTCATACTTGATGGATATATATATCTAGTCACAAATATATCAATTGCATTTAGATCTGATTTATACATAGTAAGCATAGACAGTTATGATGATTTTATAGAAATATTCACTATACTGAGTGATATAGCTAAACCACCGTCTTCAGAATATGATCAAATTCAATTAGGAATGTGGTATAATGAATATGATGATCCTACTTTATGTCTGATAAGATGGTAGGATGAATTGATGAAATTTCAAATATGGATTATGAAAGAACTAAATGAATGGAAGTGGGAAGAAGAATATATTAAAATAGATGTAGAAATAGAAACAACTACATTATCTTAGAACAGAAGAAGATCCCTTTCTGCATTTCATTTCATTAATGGTAATACACTTATATTTAGTATTGATAACATACTGCAAGTTTACAAGCTAAAAAGGAAAACGAACTGCATTAAAACAGAATTAATAACAAGAAGAATTATGCCTAAAAAGTTTGCATGTACTGACACGTTTATTTCATTTGTTACTACTTTTCAATTATGCTCTTAAATTGTGGTTCTGTGCTTTTAATGTTGTGTGTATTCTGCATTTATTTTTAGAAAAAAAAGAAATTATTTTTTTTAGTTTTATTTTTATTTTATAAGAAAAAAAAACAACAAAATATCAATCCAGTTTATTAGTATCTATTCTAGGAAACCAACTAGCTTGCTTGTGAGCCACCAAAGGCATAGGAGCCTGGGTTCCACACAAGACACTAAATTAGCAATTTTTGTTTTGTTTTGTTATTATATATTCTACTTTTATTTGTGAATGAAAAGTTTTTCAGAATCAAAAATCGGAAGATATGGAAGGAGATACAAAAGAACAAGGTATGTAATTGATTACTTATCCTGAATTTACATTTAAATTCAATTCGTTGAGTTAGGTGCTAAGTAAATGAAACAATATTCATGCTTGCTACAATTACTGTATTTATTGTAAAATCTTTTACATTGAGGACAATGCAAAATGTAAGTATGGGGGGGAGGTAATTAAAGTAACAGCCATGTAATTTTGTTAATTAAAGGAATTAGAATAGTATTGCAAATGTTTTGTGGAGATTGAAAATTTTTTATGAATTTGCTGTAACTATCCGATAATTGAGACTATAAAATTTTTAAGAACTACAACTACTTAAATGTTATATTTAGAATCTTATATAAGATGCTATAGAATTTTACTATTCATACAAATCTAGATATAGTATCTTATGTTTTTGCTGAAGTTTATGAGTTTAACAGTTTCACGATTTTAAAAATAAATCAGAATGCTTAACTGAAACTCAGTAAATTATCTAAAATCCTGAAAGAGCTGAAATGTTGATTTTTGGATTAAAGGAAATACATATGATCAAAGATACACTTAATTTGATTGATTAAACTTGTAGAATGATTTATGTGTAGATGTTATTAAACTACATAAAAAGTATGACTTTATTGATATAGATTCATATTTTCAATAAATAATAGAAGTAGGACTATATGAGATTTGTGTTTTATTGCATCTGTATTAATGAAATACGTATATATTCTAAGTGTTTATAAAAAATAAAATAAAATTTTTTTGAGAGTTTATTGACTTGTTTGATCACGAGCCTTTTGTACTTGAGCAGATAGGTATGTAAGGATTGTTGACTTGAAAATGACTCTTTAAATCTGGCAACCTAAGGTCCTGATTAGATCTAGGATTGTTGACTGAAAGCTCGATACATGGGTACACTAGAAAGCTCTTCTATAATTCAAGCTTGTCAAATTAACTTTTTAAGTACAAATATTCATATACTATGCTGAAAAGATACAAGTGTTTGTGAAATACAGATATCTTTTGAATCGAGTATATTTTCTGTTATCTAAGATTATTGAAGTATGAATCTAGAATAGACTTTTGAAGTTGTTTATTTGAGATACAATTCTTTATTCTACTTGTCTTAATCATATTGAATTGGATTGTGTTTTGATTCGTATGTTGTTGAAATTTATTTTGGAAATCATATTGGAAAATTCAGGATGACAAATGCTGAAAAGAAGAACAAATGATAATATAATTAACACCTATGTGATGTTGATATATTTTGTATGTAATTTATGTTGTGTGGAAAGATCAAACAAACGTGGAGCATCTAGGGGTGGCATGGAGAAGAGATCTGCGTGGAAGAGAGGATTGTGAGTGGAGAATTCGAAGAACAACAAATTTACATGGTTCCCCAACACGGGTATGTCCACGGGTGATCAATCTATCGTGATTCCTTGCTGTATGGTTGCTGATACAAAGAAGGGGGAGAACGAAATCAAGGGATGGTTTGGCATGGCATCCCTTGGATGTGGATGACCCCTTACATATATAGGGGCAACGGTTGGTGATACACAAAAAGACAAGTTTTCCCCTGTACAAATTATCAAAGAAATACAATCATATACAAAGACACATACATATACTTGATGGAAGACACACGCATCACAAATCTCCACCTTGTCTTTCATCAATCTTCACCACGAACAAGTGATAGATCACCAAGACCCAACTTGGGTCAGCAGCAGCAATACACGTTGAGTAAGTCCAAGCAATGCTTGAACTTGCTTTCAACGCCTTTTGTAAACATATCAACCAGGTTGTCCTTTGTGTTGACCTTCATAATCTTTATCCTGTCTTCATTCCTGAGGAAGTGATACTTAAGATCAATATGTTTAGTTTTATCATGAAAGACATTATCTTTGGAGAGACAAATAGCGCTAAGACTATCACAGAAGATATCAGCTTTATCAATGCGCCAACCAAAGTCTCCAAGTAAGCCTTTCAACAAAATTCCTTCCTTTGCAGCTTTTGTCATAGCCACATATTCAGCCTTAGTTGTGGACAGAGATACCATAGGTTGAAGAGTTGATTTCCAACTCACAATAGAACCTACAAATGTAAAGACATAACCAGATAATGATCTCCTTCTATCAACATCACCTACATAGTCTAAGTCTGTATAACCAACCATAGTACAACCCTGATCTACTGCATACATCAAGCCAACACCTAGAGTTCCTTTCAAATATCTGAATATCCTTTTAACTACTTTCCAATGTTCCCTACCCGGATTGGACATGAACCTACTAACAACACTCAAAGGATATGCCAGATCAGGCCTAGTGCATACCATAGCATACATAAGACTTCCAACTACCTGTGCATAAGGAACTCGCTGCATATCAAGCTTTTCAGAATCAGTTTGTGGACACATCGCAGATGACAATTTGGCATTTCTATCATAAGGTGTGCTAATGGCTTTGCATGAAGCCATACCAAATCTGCTAAGGATCTTCTCAATATACTTCTGTTAATTTAAAAACAGCTTACCAGAATTTCTTTCACGCCTAATCTCCATTCCAAGAATTCTGCCAACTAGACCAAGATCCTTCATATCAAATTCTGATTTTAATGTGTCCTTCAGCTCCTATATCACTTCGATATTCTTCATAGCTATAAGAATATCATCAACATACAATAACAAATAAACATGCGTACTCTTATCAAGAGTTTTAACATATACACATGAATCATAGTTGCTGCGTCTAAAACCAACTTTAACTATAAAGGCATCAAACCTTTTGTACCATTGGCGTGGTGACTGTTTAAGTCCATACAAAAACTTATTTAATTTGCACACCCAATCAGATTTACCTTTCACCACAAACCCTGTTGGTTGTTCCATCCAAATATTTTCTTCCAACTCACCATGCAAGAAGGCCGTCTTTACATCTAGTTGTTCCAATTCTAAATTCTGTGTTGTAGCAATGGATAACAAAATTCTAATAGATGCATGACGTACAACAGGAGCAAATACCTCATTGAAGTCAACTCCTTCTTGCTGTGAATAACCTTTGGCGACTAATCTTGCCTTGTGCTGCACACCTGCATTGCCTTGAGTCCCAATCTTCTTCTTATAGACCCATTTACAACCAACAATATTTGTGTTCTTTGGACGTTTCACCAGTTCCCAAGTCTTGTTCTTATGGAAAGATTGGAGTTCCTCCTCCATAGCAAACATCCAAAGACCAGCTTCTGAATCTTTCATTGCAGCTTCATATGTAGGTGGATCAACAGAATCCTCCACCTCAACTGCTACTTGTAAGGCAAAAGCAACCAAACTATCGTAGCCATATCTAATCGGAGGTCTAACGTCTCTTCTAGGACGATCTTTGCCAATGGTTCTTGGTGGTGGTTGCTCCACCTCTTCCTCCTCAACTTCATTTTCCTGAGTTTCAGATGAAATTTCTCTAATTTCAACCTGATCAGTGATAGGCGGCTGCTATGCGTCATCTATCTCCATCTGTTTAGGAAGGGTGTGCTCAATTTCTGGTGTTTCACCTGCTAGTTTATCTATTGCCTGCAAAAGAGAATTCTCATCAAAAGTAACATCACAGCTATATATTACTTTGTGAGATTCAATATCATATATCCTGTATCCCTTTACACCAACACCATTTCCCACAAATATGCTTTTCTTGGCACGTGGTTCCAGCTTGCCATTGTTCACATGATAGTAAGCTGGACACCCGAAAATTTTAAGCTTTGAATAACTAGCAGATCTTTTCAACCATATCTCAAGAGGTATCTTCTCATCTAAGGCACTAGAAGGGGACCTGTTCACTAGATAGGAAGCTATGTTAATAGTCTTTGCCCAAAACTTCTTGCTCAAACCTGCATGAGACAGCATACAACGTGCCTTTTCTAGGAGTGTTTTGTTCAATCTTTCAGCCACTCCATTTTGCTGAGGGGTATACCTGACAGTGTTATGTCGTGTCATGCCTTCATCTTTACAAAAGTTATCAAATTCTTGAGAACAAAACTCAAGACCATTAACAGTTCTAAGATATTTTACCTTTCTGTCTATTTGGTTTTCTACTTGCTTCTTCCAATGCTTGAAGCAAGAAAAAGTTTCACTTTTGTGTGTCAAAAAGAAAACCCAATTCATCCTTGAATGACAATCAATGATAGAAAGAAAATATCTGGAACTTGCAATAGAAGGCTTATGTGAAGGCCCCCAAAATCAACATGAATATAATCAAGAACTCCCTTGGAGCTATGCTGACTGCGTGCAAATGACACTCTTTTCTGTTTGTCAAAGACACAATGCTTGCACATGTCAATACAAGCAACCTTGTGCCCATCAAACTTGCCCAGACTACTCAGTTTCTGCATTCCTTTCTGCCCCAAATGACCCATCCTTGAGTGCCATATGACAGAAAAATCCTGCTAATTAGATATAGCGGATGTAGCTGCGCCAACAATTGGAGTGCCCTACAAAATGTATAAGGGACCAGATTTGGTTCCCTTCATAACAACTAACGAGCCTTTTAGTATGTTGATCTTCCCCTCATCACTTGTATATCTATAACCCTTAGCATCAAGGGCCATCAGTGAGATCAGACTTTTTCCAAGCTTTGGGACGTGCCAAACGTCCTCCAGAATTCTAACTGTGCCATCATGCAGTTTAAATTTTATAGTGCCCACACCAACTCTAGAACACACATCATCATTGGCCAAAGTCACTTGACCACCTGTTTGGGTTTTCCCAGCACTACACTAGAAAAACTTGGATTTGTTACTTCTATTTTTACTTAGTTAATTTATCTTTATGCCTATTCTTTCTTTTAGAAGTAAACAAACAACCTTTAATACAATTTAGATATTAATTCTAATTTGTACTTTAACTGCAAGTGCATAGTGTCTATTGTATCAGTGTGCAAGTACAAGTCGATCCCGCAGGGAATTGCTAACGAATTTAAGAAATGTTTGATTATGAACAATTCAAATTTATATTCAATAAGCACTCCGTTGAGTTACAGTTAACTCAACGGACTAAGTTCGTTGAGTTATGGATAACTCAATGGACTATCCTCGTGGACTTAAGTTAACTCCACGAGTCTATCTCTTCTTTATAATACTGCTATTTACAGAGGAATTCGGCCAACCATTGGGCGATTCCACAGATTGTAAATAACATCAATTAAGCTTTTTAATGCTAGTTAACATTGGATTTATCAATAAGCAATACTAACATTCAGATGATTCAAACAGTCACCATTAAAATCTTTAAGTTTTTTTGTATGAACGAATTGCAGTAAACTGTAAAATTAAAACTAACATAAAACAATCATAAAACTGATACAGATAACATTAATCACGATACAACACAAACAATACAATACTCAAATACAACATACAAACAAAGATAAATTGTTTTTGGTATTTTTGTTTTGATGTGAACATGGAAATGGGCGAAAGGTGAAATGTAAAGTAATCTCACTTGACAGTAAATACTTCCGACACTACTTGCAATGCGATTACACCACTGAAAATTAAACCACTTACAACTCTGTCTCCTCTCCCTATAGAATCGCGAGTCCAGAATTGCAAGAGGATCTCCTCTTCAGCATACAAGCATCAACCTGAAGCCAAGGCTAAAAGCTTTACGATCTCCTGAAATATGAGTTGGCACTTGGTGAAAATGTCTTCCCTTCCCGCGACGTGATCACTCCTCACAGTGGTTGTCAGGCATTGTGTTTGGCTCGGAATCGACCCGACATCAAGCAAGTATCCTCACAGACCTCCGATGATTGGCGATTATGGTGGTGATAATGATAGTTGGTGTGAAACCTCGGAGAATCGTCGATACTGTCTGTAGAAAGCTCGGTGCTCCTCATTTGTATACACTGGTCGTCCATCGATCACCCCCTCTTCTTTTTTTCTTCTTTTCTTTTATATTTCTTTAGTAGTAACTACTTCTACTTGAATGATCGGTTGGATTTCCTTCCTTCAGATCAATGGCGATGCTTCCTTCTCCATGTGCGATTGAATTCCTGCGTGATACGTGCAAACGTGGTTTTTCCTTCCAACTGTCTATTCCTGCAACCGCTACAGTGGCATTTTAGAAAATAACTATAAAATACATGCAATAAAGAAATAAGCTGCTAACCTAACACGTTACCTTAGTGTATATTCATGTAACTCAACGCATACAATTATGATAACTTAACGAGTTATAACTTAAGTAAATCTACCAGCTCTCGACACGTGTCAGCAGCAGTTTAAACATAAAATAACATTTCGGAGAGTTACAAGTATAACTATCCGATGCTCAGATGCATTTTTGGATAGTTACAACTAACTCACCGAAAATTCACTTAAGACATTCATTCTGGTTTCAACACGTGTACATCTGAAAATAATAAAATATTCTCTCTAAACATAACTGTTCGGCAATTTAAACATAACTATCCGATACATAATCGATCTGTTAAACATAACTGTTCGAATTTGTTTGGTATGTTAAACATAACTGTCCAAAATATCAGAAAATTTGGATACTTAAGAATTTCACAGCCTGCAACTTACCGACAGTTCATAAATGTACTAAATTAACATTAATTCCCCAAAATTAAGCAGATTCTTTAATTAAAGCATATAATAGTGCAATTATAACATAATGGCTTAATTCTCATATGATAAGCTAAATATTATGCAAAACCATCATTTAACCGTTAATAATATGCACTTTTTCATTCTAAACACCACCCTTCACCTGCTCATAGGTGTCAAAATACTCCCTAGTAGGAGTCATATGATGTGAAGCTCCTGAGTCCATAATCCACTGATCATCAAAATAGGCACTACAACAAACTGTAAGAGAAAAGTCATCACTTGACGTAGAACTGGTTTCTGCCACAGCAGCCTTTCCTTTGTTCATAAGCTTGGGACAATGTGATTTCCAGTGTCCTTTCTCCTTACAGTAATGGCAAGTATCCCCAGAGTACTTGCCCTTCGACTTGCTTCTGCTTCTATTCTTCCCTCCACCTTGTCTTTGGCTTCTTCCCCTGTTCTCTTGCGGCTAAGTTGAGAGGCCAACACCACTTGCCTCATTTCTACCATTCACCATGTGCCTAAGCTCCCTGGAATGAAGGCTAGACCTCACTTCTTCCAATGTAATTGAATCTCTTCCAACTACACAAGACTGAACAAAGTTTTCATAACTCAATGGGAGTGAACAAAGCAAGATAAGAGCTGAATCTTCATCTTCTATGATTACTCCAATATTCTTGAGTTCCATCAGAATAGCATTTAGCTGATCTAAATGCTTCTTAAGAGGTACACCTTCTATCATCTTTAAAGAGAACAGTCTTTGCTTTAACAACAATTTATTTGTTAAAGACTTAGTCATATACAATGACTCAAGTTTCTGCCAAAGACCTAACGAGGTAGATTCATCAGCAACTTCTATTATAACTTCATCAGACAAACACAACAAGATGGTGGAGTGAGCTTTCTCCTCCTGTAATTCAAACTCTGGCGAATTTCTGTTTAGAGTAGTTTCCTTATTTAAAGGAGCCCAAATACCTTGTTGCTTTAGAAGTGCTTTCATCTTAATTTGCCATAAGCTGAAGCTATTATTACCATCAAACTTTTCTATCTTTAACCCCGAAGTATTCATGTTTTCAAAACAACAAACAACCAGCAATACACATGAGATACAATGTGATTTCAACAAACACAATTCTACGGCAAGGTACACAATAGCAAGCAATATCTTAACAACAATATGCTACTGAAACTACTGATTTCAATGAAATGCAATCAGCCACAAGCCAAGCATACTACTTAGCACAAAACAGTAGCAAATACTCGCACAAACCAAGCACAAAACCACAATCACAAAATACCCAAAATCCATCAAAGAGTCACTCATCCAGAAAACTACTGTGCCCTAGCCAGACGCCACCTGCTATATCTCTCTAAATATGAAACTTCTGACCACGAAATTTTAAAGGAAGGAATTTTAGGAAGCTTACTACATGTCCTCAAAATTTGAGATGCAACGGAGCACAGACAAGGAAGGCGCACGACTTGGTGTCGGACTGTGCAGATTGTCGCTAGCGACGACGGTAGTTGCGGCAATGGGGGATATCCTTGCGGAAATGGCTTGAACCTTCATCAATCTCTTCGAAATTTCAGATGCAAACCCGGAGATGTCCAACCTCACTCTAATACCAGTTGTTGTGCGAAAAGATCAAACAAACGTGGAGCATCTAGGGGTGGCGTGGAAGAGAGGATTGCGAGTGGAGAATTCGAAGAATAACAAATTTACGTGGTTCCCCAACACGGGTACATCCACAGGTGATCAATCTATTGTGATTCCTTGCTGTATGGTTGCTAGTACAAAGAAGGGGGAGAACGAAATCAAGGGATGGTTTGGCATGGCATCCCTTGGACGTGGATGACCCCTTACATATATAGGGGCAACGGTTGGTGATACATAAAAAGACAAGTTTGCCCCTATACAAATTATCAAAGAAATACAATCATATACAAAGACACATACATATACTTGATGGAAGACACATGCATCACAATTTACATATATTCTAAGCATATTTGCAGGTTGAAGAGGAGAAAACAAAGTTAAAATAGATTACTAAAACATATAGAAAATCTATATAGTAATCTAGTTTATTATTTTGAAGAAGAACAAAATAAAGAATTAATTCTAGCACTGTAGGAAGACCAACTAGTTAGATCTTAGTTTTCTAAGGGACTAACAAAATTTAAATATGAGGGAAGTGTTTAGAATGAAAAAGTGCATAATATTAACGGTTAAATGATGGTTAATTGCATAATATTTAGCTTATCATATGAGAATTAAGCCATTATGTTATAATTGCACTGTTATATGTTTTAATGAAGGAATCTGCATAATTATAGGGAATTAATGTTAATTTAGTACATTTTTGAACTATCGGTAAATTACAGGCTGTGAAATTCTTAAGTATCCGAATTGTTTGTTATTTTAGAGAGTTATATTTAACGTACCGAATAGTTATGTTTTAAATGCTAAAAGAATAGGTAGGTACAAAGTAATAACTCGTTGAGTTAAAGCTTAAATGTGTAAAAGGTACAAGTAACAACTCGTTGAGTTAGTGAGTAAAAACTGTAAGTTGTATATCTAAACTCGTTAAGTTAGAATTATGCACATGTTGAATTTAAATGCTTTAGTAGATCACGTGAGATGCACATGTTTAACTCGTTAAGTTAGCATAACTGTACGCATTGGGTTACATGAATACCCACTAAGGTAACGCGTTATGTTAGTAGCTTATTTCTTTATTGCACGTGTTTTATAGTTAAATCAACGAAGGAAGTCCGTTGAGTTATCTGTAACTCCACGGACCTTTTATTTTCTAATATGTCACTGTAGTAGTTACAAAAATAGGACATTCGAAGGAAAACCACAATTGCACGTATCACGTAGGAATTCACTCATGGAAGAAAGAAGAAATCACCATCATTGATATGAATGAAGGAAATCTAACCGATCATTTAAGTGGGAGCAGTTACTATTGTAAGAAATATAAAAGACGAAGAAAAAGTGTGTGTAGGGGGTGTTGGAGAACCGCGCTAACTACAGGTAGTGTCGGAAGTTCCTTGAAGCTCCACACCACCACCACAATCACCAACCATTGGAGGTCTGTGAGGATACTTTTCTAATGTCAGGTCGATTCCAAGCCAAACACGGTGCCTGATAACCACTGTGAGGAGTGATCGCATCGTGGGAAGGGAAGCCATTTTCACCAAGCACTAATTCATATCTCAAGAGATTGTAAAGCTTCTAGCCTTGGTTTTAGGTTGATGCCAGTATGCTGAGGAGGAGATCATCTTGCAATTCTGGACTCACGATTCTATAGGGAGAGGAGACAAGATTGTAAGTGATTAAGTTTTCAATGGTGTAATCGCGTCGCATGTAGTGACAGATGTTTTTACTGTCGATAGAGATTTTTAGATTTCACCTTTCGTTCATCTTCAGGAACATATCAAAACAAAAATACCAAAAACAACAACTTATTTGTGTTTACAATTAGTATGTAAGTGTTGTATTGTTTGTTTTGTATCGTGATTAATGTTATCATTGTCAATATTGTGAATGTTTTATGTTTGATTGATTCAAAAAATAGATAATAGTTTACTAAAATTCTTTTGTTCCAAATACTTAAAGATTTTAATGGTTACTGTTCGAAATATCTGAATGTTAGTGTTGCTTAATGATAAATCTAATCTTAACTAGTATTAAAGAGCTTAATTGATGTTATTTACAATCGGTGGAACCGCCCAATGGCTAGCCGAATTCCTCTATAATTAATAGTATTTAACTAGATAGATAAACTCGTGGAATTAACTTAAGTCCACGAGGTTAGTCTGCTGAGTTAGCCATAACTCCACGAACAAGGTTCATTGCGTTAACTGTAACTCAATGGAATGCTTTACTGAACACATAAACTCCAATATAAAAATCGAAATAGTACACAATTCTTACTCCATCTCTCTATGGGATAGACTTGTACTTGCACACAGATACAATATACACTGTGCACTTGCTGTTAAAATACAAATTGGAATTAATATCTAATTTGTGTGAAAGGTTGTTAATTTACTTCTAAAAGTAATTATTGATATAAGCATAAAGACAAAGTAAACAAGTTTTCTAGTGCTGTTGTTGGGGACTAGTTGTTTGATCTAACCTTTCACAATCTATACAGGCATCATCTTAACTTCGTGGTGTGACGGAATAGAATAGAATCGCTCTGATTTCTATTGTTCTAAGTTCTAAATGATTTCTGCAGATAATGCTCTCAAATCCTAAGTTTTAATATAAATAAACCCTAAGTTTTCGGTAGGTAATCTGGTCATTTTCCCGCGCAAACTCTCGCTCTCTCATTTACTTCTCTATGGAGTTACAATTAACTCCACAAACTAAGTCTGTGGACTTAACTATAGTACTCCGTTGAGTTACAGTTAACTCAACGAAGTAAGTTCGTTAACTTATCCTAGACTCAACGAAGTAAGTTCGTTGAGTTAAGCGTAACTCAATGGACTTCTCGTAAAGTTATAACTAAATAAAAAAAATACTTATAATAATAATTTTTACTTTGGTCTAGACCAAAGAATTTTTGGTCTAACCGATTCTTAATTTTTCAATATTTTAGAATTTTTCTATCAAAGCGTTATATTCTTCGGTTGAACCGAAATTAAATACTTTTTCTTCTCTACTGGTTGAATCAATACTATGCTTCAGTAAAATTGACATTTTTACTTAATATAATATATAGATTTTTTTTTGTTTTTATGTTTCAGTTAGACTGATGGATCTTGTCGATTGAGCCGCAACAATTTTTTCTTTTAATTTATGTTTCGATAAAAGCGATAATTTCTTTCGGTAGAACCGTGACTATGTTTAAATAAGGTTTTTTTTATTTATATATACTTAGATAATTTCCTACTAAGTAAAGCTCGAGTAGTCCTCTACTCTTACTTCGTCTATAATTCCAAAGGAACTTTTTGGAATCTTCAGAATAGGTCTAAGTCTTTGTCCACTTACTTTAAATATATTCTGATTTTTAGGATTTTCAATTTCAATCGCTCCATAAGAATAAATGTTTTGAATTATATAAGGTCCTACCCATCTAGATCTTAATTTTCCTAGATGATTATGAAGTCTAGTCATGTAAAGATATACTTCTTATCCTATTTCAAAGGTTTTTGGAATAATTTTCTTGTCATGCCAGAACTTCATTTTCTCTTTTTCTCTTATAGTTTTCAAATAAGCTTCATTCCTAAATTCTTCTAATTCAATCAATTGCATTTTCCTATTTCAGCAGCTTGATTTAAATTAGTGTTCAAAGTTTTTAATGCCCAATAAGCTTTATGTTCAATTTCAATTGGTAAATGGCAACTTTTTCCATATACTATGTTAGAAATTTTGTTTTGATGATAAATGCTTTATTAAAGTTTATAAATAAGTCTAAATAATATTTTCTAAGTATTAAGTCAAGTAATTAAATGTTGACAAGTTATCAGAAAGTTTCATTTAAAATTTCAGATAGTTAACTTTTGGATAGTTACAGGTTTTCAATAGTTAAAGTTTTCGAATAGTTAGAATTTCAAATAGTTAAACTTTAGGATAGTTAACATTTCGATTTAGTCGAAGAGTTATGTTAAAAACTCATATAGTTAAGTTATTTGCGCATATGTTTTTAATGTTTTACGTTGTCACATGTTTTCCATGTGCAATCGGTAATGAAAATCGAAGAGTTAGATAACTGTTCGAGTTTTATAAAATGACTAATGAATAGATAAGTTTTCCTTGTTCAGTCATGTGTTTTGCAGGTACAAAAACTCGAAGAGTTACAGATAAGTGTTCGAGTTTTTACAAGACTTAAAGGATAAGTGTTCAACTAAAATGAAGAGTTAGAAGATATTCTACAAAACTCCAAGAAGATAAAGTTTCGGTGAATCTACGAGTGGAGATCATGGAAATTCAAACTAATAGTGGAGAAAGTAGAAATTCGAAAAGATAGTAATTTAGATTAAAGAAAAAAATTAGTACGTGGATTGTGGATTAAGTGGATGAACATACTAAACATGAAGACATAGTTCGACTACAAATAGAGAGTACGAGCTACATTATATTGAGGATCCCAATCTCAAAAATCAAGTTTGAATATTCAATCCAGGTCCCTAACTAAAAGAGTTAAGTTTGAATATTCATATTCAGAAAAATTATCCAACATCAGAAGAAGTTTTAAATTCCAAGCAATTTCAGAAAAGGAGCTGCAAATGTAAGAAGTCTTGAAATTTGACAACTAGAGAAGAAGAGATACAGAAGCTGAGCACAAAGAGGGAAATGAGCTACGTGCATAAAGATCAGGTTTTATACAATTCAAAATTAGTTTTGAATAAGGACTTCATTTTCTATTTGAATTGTATATCGAACATTACTGTATCAAAACCATCAAGAAGGGAATTGAGTTGAAAAGATATTGTAAATTCTATCTTTAAAGTTTATAAAGAATAGAATTTTATTTACGAGTGTTTTGTGCTCTTATTTTATCCGTTGGTAATTTTAATTACTAAAGACATAA
Organism: Cymodocea nodosa; assembly: GCA_036874045.1. NCBI lineage: Eukaryota > Viridiplantae > Streptophyta > Magnoliopsida > Alismatales > Cymodoceaceae > Cymodocea > Cymodocea nodosa. The sequence continues at coordinate 11,251,516 of CM072335.1, forward strand.
TTCACACTCCCTCTTGTGATACAACGATCCTTCAACTGATATCAAAGCATTTTTTGTTGTCAGATTACCTACGCTCTAGTACAACTGGTATTAAAGCATTTTTCATAATTAAGTGCTTTCATTTCTCTATTTAGGAATCAATTTTTCCTGTCATTTACTTAGGATCATCTATTTAAAATGGATAATACTAAAATCTAGTTATGACTGAAGGACAAACCATTAATCGTCCTCCTATGTTCGAAGGTAGCAATTATGGCTATTGGAAATATAGGATGAAAGTATTCTTTCAGTCAATTGATTTCAAACTATGGCATATAATTAGCAATCCTATAGTGTTAGTTATAACTCCATACGATACTTAGACTTTTAATGAAAAGGAGCGAATGACATTGAATGCTAAAGGTTTAAACATCTTGTTTTGTGCTTTATCTCATGATCAATTTAACAAAGTTTCCGCATATTAAACTACATATGAGATATGGCATGCATTAGAAGTTGCCAACGAAGGTACTAACCAAGTCAATGAATCTAAGATTAATATGTTAGTACATAAATATGAGTATTTTAAAATGCACAAAAATGAATGTATCTCTCATATGTTTTCCTATTTTCTTGAGATTGCAAATTCATTAAAATCCTTAGGCAAGAAATTCGAGGAAAAACACTTGGTAAGAAAGATCCTTAGATCTTTAACTAAAATTTGGGCTCGAAAGACAAGATCTATTGAAGAGTCCAAAGATTTAAATACATATACTCTCGATGATCTCATAGGCAATCTGACAACCTATGAAGTACAACATTTAAATCCAAAAGGGAAGAATCCTAGAAGGGATCTAGCTTTTGAGGCTGATAAAGTCTCAGAAGTCACTAGTGATTCTAACGATGATTTATTGTTGTTGACCAAAAAATTTAGAAATCTATTGAAGAAACATAGGAACTTCAGGACAATAAAGACATCTAGAGATATGGAGAAGAAGTCATTCATGAAACACAAAATCATATGTGTAGGATCGTATGGCTACACAAGAAGGGGGTGAATAGTGTATTTTTAATATTTTCTGAAATATAATTGAAACTTTAAAACTCAAAAACAAGTCGAGACATTGTTTTCATAAAATCATTTTTATTCAAGGTTTCAATTAAATATACAATTCAATTCTCCTCAGAATTTGTAGATGCAATTATATTTCGATACCACGTTTCATCTATAAAATTTCATAACTACAAACAGAGAAAACTAATTTACGGAATTTAAAACATTTCTCCCTGTTTGAGATCTTTCTTCTTCTTCTTTCTTCTTCTTTCTTCTTCAGCAATTCTTCAGTGACGAATATCTTGTCTTTTTATGCTTCACCGAATTTGCTTTCTTCTGATACTTCAAATCTTAAGTGACGAAAATCTTACCTTTTTATACTTCAATGAATTTTCTTGCACTTGATAGATTTTCCTCGAAGAGGTGTTTTTGATCCCTAAAAAAGATTTTTCTTTTGGTATGCAAGGATGGTTTGATCCTTCAAAAGATTTTTTGTTTTGTGTGCAAGGATAATTTGATCAACGAGAATTCTATGCCTTTTATACTGTATCTTCATTTCATGCATATCCTTCACGTTTAACCACTACCAGTTTTCCACTTCTCCACGTCTTTTCTTTTTCCTTCATCGAAGCACATACATTCTAACCCACGTTTATATTTCGAATTTTCTTTAATCATCAATCCTAGATCTTTGAAAAATTTCCTGCAAAATAAACTTTCTCGTCCAAAAATTTTCATCAGTGTAATAAGAAGTCATTACTTTAATGTTAACTAAATGAGTAACACAAGTATATATATATAACTTAACGTTTCTAACTTAACGAGTTCCTCATGTGCCATTTCACGTGACAAGTACTGTAGCTAACTCAACGAACTAAGTCTGTGGTGTTATGCTAACTCAACAAACCAGCTTAACCTTTCTTTCAGAAGGTTAAATGATAACTCACCGAAAACAGTTTAAGTTTCGGATAGTTACGGATGTAAGTCACTAAAAACTCTTTATATTATAAAACTAGTGAGACACGTGTCAAGACCTGAAAACATGACTTAAGTTAGCTTTCGAATAGTTATGATTGTAAGTCTCCGAAAAACTTTAACTCACCGATTCAGTAATAAACAAATATTTTTATAATAAGAATTTTACCACGTGCAAAAATAACAACTTAAGTTTATAACGCTAACCTAACACGTTGCCTTAGTGTTCAATATAGCAACTCAATGCGTTTAGTTATGTTAACTTAACGAGTTAAACATGTGCACCTCACGTGATATAATACAACATTCGTAACTTATAATTTCACCATGTTTATAACACTAACTTAACGAGTTCGTCTCTTCTTTTACTCACTAACTTAACAAGTTATCACGTGACCTATTTTAACCTTTAAGCCTCTAACTTAATGAGTTGTCTAAACATGCACTATTCATGATATAGAAGATATAACTTTAAAACATATCATGCCCTTCAATAAAAACACACGTTAATTTAACGTTTAGCTAAATGAGAAATTAATGCAACGAAACGACTAGTTATTAGCTTCAGATCCAATACAGATAAGTATTTATATCAGTAAGCTTTTTCTGTATTAATTGATGATTTTAATTTCTTTTCACAAGCAATAGTAATTGAGCAAATATGATTATTTTCATTCAGCACACATCATCAAAACAAAAATACTCAACAATCTCCCCCTTTCTGATGATGACAAAACCATATTAAATCAATTATGAAATATGCTTAACTCAACAAAGCACCTTCGTTGGGTTAACTTTTAATTCAACAAACTTGTTTGTTGACTTAAGTTCACTTAAGCTTATTTCTATTGTTTCTGTAAATTTTACTTCTCAGAAGTAAAACTCTCAGATGTCAATAATTATATAAGTATCAGTTTTCTAATTATCATCTGTCAGATTACAATAACCTTTTAAATAGCATCTCCTTTTATAATATATATATGCAATTAAGATCATAATCATCTTTTTATAATATTTCTCTCTTTTTGTCATTAATCAAAAAGATAATTACAGAGAATATATATATATATAAGAGAATTACAACAACGATTTCTGTAAACAAGAATAATAATTGAACACATTTGTAGAAAAATGTATTGTTCAATGAATCAAACAAGTAATACAAACATTACATTTTATATTTAGAAACAAACAAAAACAGTTATCGACCCCTCCTAAGTATATCACTTATAGCATTACATATTTTATCTCCTAGATGCCTAATATCATTTCTGATGTTGTTAAACACTGCATCTAAGTCAGGAGGTAGCTGGGTTTGTTGTTCTGCTTGAACTGAATAACTTTGTTGTTGTTGTTGTATATGGTCTGTATCAGGTTGTTGTTGTTGTCGTTGAGGTTTATGCATAGCCTGGAATTTTTCCAAATCTTTGACACTAAATGCTCTCATGCCTTTAGTTTCAGAGGGCCAGTCGGATAAAGTCAATTGGCTTGCAAGGATTCTACATACAGCATCACCATAAAATAACTTTGAACTCATATGCTGTAGTTGAGACATAAAAACATCAAACCAATTTATTTGAATTCTATTCATCTGTTCAGTCTCTATAGAATGTTCAGAGTTCAATTTTTCCACAAATTCTACAGCCGGTGTATCTATCTGTAATTGTTCATTTTGTTCAACAGATAATTCCCTTGATTCATGCTGCGAATTCTCAGACTCTGCTTCTATAGATTCTGTAGAAGGCTGGTTAACTTTTAGCTCTTCTAGAGTCTTAACATTTTCAATATCTGCAACTCCAGACAATTCAGCCTGTGAACTAGTTACTGCTTCAACATTGTCAATTATATCTGCAATAACTTGTTCAATGTCAGGTGTCTGATGCTCTGATTTGTCAATTTCTGCATCATCAGGGCTTGTACTAATAGAAAAACTTGAGCTCATATTTGACTTGTATTTCTTCTCAAGCTTTCTAGCAAGGGAAAATAAAGTCTCATTATCTTCATCAGTTTCAATGTGTTCGGAACTGATGAGTTTATCAGATGCACAATAAGGTACAATGTCTAGACATACATTGTCCTTTGGAAATAAATTTTCATCTGATTTTCCTTTTTCAATAGACTTTATTTCCTTAGAAATAATTTTTCTAACTTTCCTTCTTCTATAACAGTTCTGTTTCTCCTTTTCAAGTATTGCTATTTTCTTTTCAAATTGCTCCATAAAAGTTTTCTTCTTTAATTCTTCTAAGGCACTTTCTATTGCAACGGCCTTTTGAAGACTGTCAACTTTTGTTTTGTCTACAGCAATATCTGATTCTACTTGTTTTGAATATAAAGGAGTAGGGATAGCTGATTCATGCTCTTCCTCAAATGCATGTAGTCTTGTACCGTTTATAGGAGTTTGAGGAGTTCTATTTGATGAACCTACACCTTTTTCCAAATATTTTGCATACTGTTCCAAAAATGCAATCTCAACACATTTCATTCTGTATTCTCTATCAAATTTACTTCAAATCCCCATGTATGTAATACTATCATCAATATTTTGGAGTTCTTGTCTAACTTCATTTAGTAGACCTTCAAGAAAGAAATATTCACTATAAATTTCTGCTAACCTTTTGTCCACTCGAAATATTTTCTTGAACCAAGTATGTGGAACTTCATCATTCTCTATTTCTTTTCCTTTTGCATCTCCTCTACTTTTGCCTTTTCCTCTGCCACGACCTTTGTAGAACTTGGAGACCATCGTCACAGGTTGTAACAACAACAAGCGGGAAAGATTTTCTTAACAAAGTTTACAAATAACCTAAGTGCCCGTGTAATAAGTGTTTAAATAGTGTTTTTAGGCGTATAACTCAACATGAAGAGAAGTCGGGTTTAGAAATTAAATAAATATTGAATAAAGCTTATTCAATCAAGGTACCCAAAATATTCAAATATAACTCGTTGAGTTAACTAACCTAATGAGTAAAACGCTGTCTAGAGGCAGTTTTACACGTTACCTTATCTAACATAACATCTAGTTAGTACACTTAAAACAATTTTCGGATGCTTCCAACTGAAACGTTCCGAAATCAACACACATGCTAAACTTAACATTATCTTGAGAACATTTTAAACTATTTGAACATTTTATCCTTTGAATCTAAGATAGTTTATTTGTCTTTTTAAATTATTTCATCAAGATTTTAAGAGTACATTAATTCAAATTAACTAAGATTTGTATTCTAAATTATATTAATTTGTTTTCGACATTGTTAATACTCCCCCTACAAATATACTTCAAATATATTCAATCAAAATACAAAATATACTTGTAGTGACAATAGATGTTAAGTATAACTATACTTTTAAATTTTCTTTTCAAAGACTTTCGTTATTCTGACATCATCAAAAATTATTTCCAGAATCAATTCTTACTGTATATGAATCAAAACACAACTTTGAACTCAAATGTGATTAATTCAAGGAGAATAAAAGAATGTATCTCAAATAAACGTTTTCAAAAGTACTAATGTTGATCCAATAAATCAGTAGTCATATTGGTAGAAACTATATGCGATTTAAAGATATCTGTTATTAATGAAACAACATTTTTTTTTTTTTTTTTCAAAATAGTGAATATTGATAATTTTATTTAAAGTTAGTTTGAAAAGCTTGAATCATACAAGAGCTTTCTAATGTACCCGTGTAATGAGCTTTCAGTCAACAATCCCATATCTGATCAGGACCTTAGGTTGCCAGATTTAAAGAATCCCTTTTCAGGACAACAATCCTTACATACCTATCTACTCAAGTACAAAAGGCTCGTGATCAAACTGATCAATAAACTCTCAAAGATTTTTACTTTGTAAGAACTTTTCATTTTAAGCACAGTATATATGTATTCCATTAATACAGATGCAATAAAACACAAATCTCATACAATTTTTACTTCTATGATTGTACTGAGAATATGAATCAGTTTCAATAAGCTTATACTTTTGATTAATAGTTTAAGATGAGTTACATATAACTTATTCTACAAGTTTAATCAATTAAGTCAAATTTATGCATGATCATATGCATTTTCCTTGATTCAAAGAAAACATTTAATCAAAATTTTAGAATGTCAGAAGTATTTAATGTTTTTCATTTACACTTCCACTTAAAATCATAAAAACCATTAAAATTGATAAACTACTTAAAATCAAAATGATACTACTATGATTTTACAGTAAATACATAGTATCTTAAGCAGCAGTTTAGATATTACTTTAGATATTTATAATAAGTATACAATATCTATGAGGTGAACAACATCATCAATAATATTTATCTTTTTATGTGGAGTTTAAGCATTTTACACATCACATAGCCTACAAATACCTAAATTTAATCTAATGTTGCATAATATATTTTTGTCTAAAGGTTTTGTAAATATATCAGCTAATTGATTTTTACTAGACACAAATTCTAATTTAATTTTTCTTTTAATTACGTTATCTCTTAGAAAATGATGTCTAACCTCTATATGCATTGCCCTTGAATGTAATACAAGATTTTTAGAAAGATTTATTGCAGAACTACTGTCACAATAAATCTCAGTTGTATCATAAGATAATCCAAAATCTTCTAAAGTTTGCCTTATCCGTAGAATCTGAGTGTAACATAGTGCAGCATCAACATATTCAACTTCTGTAGTAAAAAGTGCTACACAGTTTTGCTTTTTACTAAACCATGACACCAAATTATTTCCCAATAATTGAGATGTGCCACTAATACTCTTTCTATCAGATTTAGATCTTGCATGATCAGCATTAGTATATCCTATAAGATCTATTGAACTATCCTTAGAATAATACAGTTCAAAATTTTTAGTTCCTTGTATAAATCTAAATATTCTTTTAACTGCAATTAAGTGTGATTCCTTAGGATTAGATTGAAATCTAACACAAACACACACAGCAAACATAATATCAGGTCTACTAGCAGTCAAATAAAGTAAAGAACCAATCATACTTCTGTATTTTCTTTGATCTATAGATTTTCCTATGTCATCAATATCTAACTTTAAAGTAGTACTCATAGGAGTTCCTCTAATCCTTGTATCATTAAAATTAAATTTCTTAAGCATTTCATCTGCATATTTTTCCTGATTTAAAAATATACCTTTATCCATTTGTTTAATTTGAAGTCCTAGAAAATATGAAAGTTCTTCTATCATACTCATTTCAAACTGATTAGTCATCTCTTCAGAGAATATTTCTATCAACTTATCAGAGGTTGCTCCAAAGATTATACCATCCACGTATATTTGAACAAAAATCTGATATTTACCATCTCTCTTAATAAATAGAGTATGATCCACTTTTCCAATGATATAGCCTTTTTCTATTAAAAAAGTAGACAATCTTTCATACCATGATCTAGGTGCTTGCTTCAAACCATATAAGGCTTTCTTCAATTTATACACAAAGTCAGGATTTTTAATATCTTCAAGTCTAGGTGGTTGTTTTACATAGACTTCTTCATTGATTAAACCATTTAGAAATGCACTCTTTACATCCATTTGATATAATTTAAAATCCATATAACAAGCATAGGCCAATAATATTCTAATACATTCTAACCTAGCCACAGGAGCAAATGTTTCATCATAATCTAATCCTTCTTCCTATGTATACCCTTGTGCAACTAATCTAGCTTTATTCCTTATAACTTGACTAGTTTCGTTAGTTTTGTTTCTAAAGATCCACTTTGTACCTATTATAGACTGATTTTCTGGTGGAGAGAGTAATTCCCATACATCATTTCTGATGAATTGATTTAGTTCTTCTTGCATTACCACTATCCAATTTTCATCAGATAATGCTTCTTGTATATTCCTTGGTTCCACCATAGAAGCAAACATACACATACTATTTAAATTTACTAAAGCTCTAGTTTTAACTCCCTCATTAATATTACCGATGACTTGAGTAATGGAATGTGATGAAGAATAACGCCAATTTCTCTGATTTTCCTCAATATTCTCATCAACATTTGAAGGTACATCACTTTCATCATTAGTTTGATCATTTAAGTTCATATTTTTTATTTTCTCAAATAAATCATCAATCTCTTTATTGATCTTTAACTCTATTGGAAGATTGATCAAATCATCATTATCAGCTTTAGATTGAGATTCTCTAAGGGAATTTTCATTGAAGCTTACATGGAGGGTTTCTTCAATAGTCCTAGAAGTCTTGTTATATACTCTATAGGCTTTACTTCTAGTAGAGTAACCTACAAAAATTCCGTCATCCGATTTGGCTTGAAATTTATCTCTTTTATCCTTAGTAGTAAGAATAAAACACTTGCAGCCAAATGGTTTCATATAGGAAATTTTTGAAACCCTATTAAACATAATTTCAAAAGGAGTTTTATTAACATGAGGTCTTAAATGACTTCTGTTAATAACATAACAAGCTATATTTACTACTTCAGCCCAAAGATTTTGAGGTAACTTATGTTCATTCAACATAGTTCTGGCCATTTCTTGAAGTGATCTATTCTTTCTCTCAACAACACCATTTTGACATGGTGCTCTTGGAAAAGTAAATCTGTGATCAGTGCCATGCTCATTACAATAGTTATCCATATGATCATTATCAAATTCAGTTCCATGATCACTCCTAAGTTTTTGAATAGAGACACTCGGCTCATTTTGAACAAAATTACAAAACATTTTAAATTTTTCAAAAACTTCTGTCTTAGATGCTAGAAAATATACCCAAGTGTATCTAGAGAAGTCATCTACTAAAACAAATACATACTGTTTACCACCAAGACTCATGATTCTTGTTGGTCCAAATAGATCCATATGTATAAGTTCTAAGACTCTTTTGCTTGAAATATCAGTTTTAGATTTCAAAGAGTTTTTATGAAGTTTACCTAACTCACATACATCACACATAAAGTCATTTGAGTATTTAATCTTTAGTAAACCTCTCACTAAATGTTTTCTAGATAGTTTATGTAACAGTTTCATATTTATATGCCCAATCCTTCTATGCCATAGATACGCATCACTAGTTTCAACTAGCAAACATGAATTTAAATCAACTACAACCAAAGGTAAAGATAAAATACATACAGAACCTTTTCTTTTAGCAATAAACTTAATTTCATCTGTATTTTTATCAATTATTTTACATACATTATCTTCAAACACTACATAATATCCATTTTCAATTAGTTTTATGACACTCAGCAAATTAAATCCTAGGTTTTCTACATATAGTACATTCGAAATAACACAAGTAGGAGTTATTTGAACATTGCCCATACCTATGATTTTATCTTTGCTTTTGTTTCCAAATGTTACATTTCCTTTCATGGTATTTGTAAAATTTTGTAATAGACTTTTTTGTCCGGTCATGTGACTTGACGCTCCACTGTCCAAGATCCATTTTGATGTTGTTTCCTCCTCAGACTCATCTACCATGAAGCACACATGAGCAACGTCTTCTAACTCTTGTTCTCCTTCTGAATGTGAAGATTTTGATGCTGATTCCTCAGATTCAGACTCTTCAGACGTGTCATCCCAAGTGACCTTCAAAGCCTTTTTCTTGTAAAACTTTTTCTAAGTTTTCTGAGCCATCTTCTTCTGATTTGTCCTACTTTGCTTTTCATTTTTCCTCATAGGAAAATCTGGAGAAAGATGTCCAGGTTTCTTACAGTTGTAACATACATACTTTCTGGATGAAGAATTCTTGTCATTCAGTGATTTTGATGTTGAGGGTTTATCATTTTTCTTCCTTTGCTGTTTCCTAGCTTTCCATGCTTTCTTGAATTTCCTAGTCAGCAAAATCAAATCCTCGTCAGAATCAGTAGATATATCAGAAACTGAATTAATTTCGAAGGCTATTTCTTTCTTCATTTTTAGTTTGTTGTGACTCAATGATTCATTTAATTGAACTTCATAAGTTGTTAAATTTCCTATAAGTTCATTCATAGTATAAACATTTAAATCTCGTGATTCCTCAATTGATGTTACTTTCTGAGACCATTTAGAACTTAGGGATCTGAGAATTTTCCTCACCAAATCCTTCTATTCAAAATTCTTTCCTAAACATTTTAAAGAGTTTATGATATCAAGAAATCTGGAAAACATCTTAGAAATATTTTCGTCTACATGCAACTTAAAGAGTTCATACTTATAATTCAACATGTTTATTTTTGTCTCTTTAACTTGAGAAGTACCTTCATGTGAAACTTCTAATGCATGCCACACCTCATAAGCAGATTTATATGCCGACACTTTACTGAACTGTTTATAACTCAATGCACAAAATAAAATATTTAAGCCCTTAGCATTTAGAGTTTCATTTTCTTTTTCAGTAATTGTCCAAGTATTATAAGGAGTAGTTAACGGAGTATATGGTTTAGAAATCATGAACCACAACTTATGATCTATACTTTGAAGAAAAGCAGTCATCCTATATTTCCAATATTCAAAATGTATTCCATCAAATAAAGGAGGACGATTAAGATTTTGGCCTTCATATAAAGAAAAATTACCATTTCCAGTAGCCATTTTACCTTAGATTTTTCAACCTATTTGATTTTAAACAGTCTAAAAACTTTAAAACAACTTGAGCCTTAAATCAAGAGAGTTAAACGTATGCTCAGATATTAATTTCCATTTAAAAACAAGGAAGGTAGAATAAGCAATGATATTAAATAAGTTGGTATCGATTTTATATCAAAGATTATTCACAAAGCTCTGATACCACTTGTAGGATCATATGGCTACACAAGAGGGGGGTGAATTGTGTATTTTTAATATTTTCTGGAATATAATTGAAACTTTAAAACTCAAAAACAAGTCGAGACATTCTTTTCATAAAATCATTTTTATTCAAGGTTTCAATTACAATATATAATTCAATTCTCCTCAAAAATTGTAGATGCAATTATATTTCGATACCATGTTTCATCTATACAATTTCATAACTACAAACAGAGAAAACTAATTTGCAGAATTTAAAACATTTCTCCCTGTTTAAGATCTTTCTTCTTCTTCTTCTTTCTTCTTCAGCAATTCTTCAGTGACGAATATCTTGTCTTTTCTTGCTTCATCGAATTTACTTTCTTCTGATACTTCAAATTTTTAGTGATGAAAATCTTACCTTTTTATGCTTCATTGAATTTTCTTCCACTTGAGAGATTTTGCTCGAAGAGGTGTTTTTGATCCCTAAAAAAGATTTTTCTTTTGGTGTGCAGGGATGGTTTGATCATTGAAAAGATTTTTCATTTTGTGTGCATGGATAAATTGATCAATGAGAACTCTATGCCTTTTATATTGTATCTTCATTACATGCATATCCTTCACGTTTAACCAATATCGGTTTTCCACTTCTCTACGTCTTTTCCTTTTCCTTCATCGAAACACACACGTTCTAACCTACATTTATATTTCGAATTTTCTTTAATCATCAGTCTTGGATCTCTGAAAAATTTCCTGCAAAATAAACTTTCTCGTCCAAAAATTTTTCATCAGTGTAATAAGAAGTCGTTCTTTAATGTTAACTAAACGAGTAACAAAAGTATATATATATAACTTAAGTTTTCTAACTTAACGAGTTCACCATGTGCCATTTCACGTGACAAGTACTGTAGCTAACTCAACGAACTAAGTCTGTGGTGTTATGCTAACTCAACGAACCACCTTAACCTTTCTTTCAGAAGGTTAAACGATAACTCACCGAAAACAGTTTAAGTTTTGGATAGTTACAGATGTAAGTCACCGAAAAACTCTTTATATTATAAAACTAGTGAGACACGTGTCAAGACTTGAAAACATGACTTAAGTTACCTTTCGAATAGTTACGACTATAAGTCTCTGAAAAAAAAATACTTTAACTCACCGATTTAGTAATAAACAAATGTTTTTATAATAAAAATTTTACCATGTGCAAAAATAATAACTTAAGTTTATAACACTAACCTAACGTGTTGCCTTAGTGTTCAATATAGCAACTCAACACGTTTAGTTATGTTAACTTAACTAGTTAAACATGTGTACCTCACGTGATACAATACAACATTCAGATACTAAACGCACCCATATCATTATATTATGTCTAATAAATCATAATAACTCTAGAGAAAATATTGGTTGGAAAGTTCATCGAGTTATCTTTAAAATGGCAGTGATTTCTAGGACTAATTCACTCTAGGTTGCTACCAAAGTCGGATATAAAAACAGTGCACAAAATGATTCTAAAAACTTTCCAAAAACGCGTCGTTGGTGTAAAAATCATAACTCAATCAAATCTTCATGAAATACCAGGAAATCACCGCGCCTTGAAAGATAACTCGTTTCTCTAATCAGGAAAATTTACAGGAAAACATTTCAAAATGCACAAAAGCAAGGCAACCGGAAGGCATCGAGAAATTAAATTACAAAAAAAAAAAGCTATAACACGACATATAACTCTAAGAAATCAAATCGTACAACATACAACAAAATGGAACATGCACTGGAATTTATAGCAAACAGGATATACACGCATTCACAAGGTTTAAGAGTTAGTTTTATGCACAACATTCACATATTCACATGAAGCAACTATATTCCATGAGATCTAATCTAAAACAACTATTTAAATTAAAGAAATAAATATTTAACAAAGATCCTAAACGTGCATACATTTATAAATTAAAAATACCTAAATACTCATACACATTTGATATGAAAATATGTCTACAAGTATGAGGATCTCTCCCTTCTCTTTTACCTTTAATTCATCCACTTCTCTTCAAGCATTTGATCCCTATTTGATGACGAACCACTTTGTCCGCTCCTCTACAAGGCTGTCACCACTTGCAAATCACGTCCAAAGGGGAACTGCCTATGTTTGCTTTGGAGAAAATGGGTTGCACATCCTCAATCCACTTCCAAGATATACGGATTTGTTGGCTTACTCTCAATTTTGATGCTTCCTATTACCTCATCTTGAAGATCACGTCCCAAGCTCTTCCAATGCTGCACACATGCCTCCAATACCACCGATTTCACCCGTGGAGGTCCTTCCGTATGTCGGCTTGGAGTGGAGAGAAGGAGGTCTTCTAGTATGAGGAGGAAGGCACCTAAGCTCACCAATCTTGGAGGAAAACTCTTCCAAAATCTTGGGTGGAAGAGGATGGACGAAAATTGGAGTTCTTGCCCTTGCATGGAGGAGAAAGAGGAGATGATCTTTCCTTTGGCCAACCATCCTCTTTTACTTTCCATTGTCATCCATCTATGGAAATATTTCAAACACCTTCCAATTTGTGGCCTCTAATTTAGGCAAGCTTTAATCATTGATTGATTGATTGGTGGATTGATTTGGAGTTTGAATTGGACGACCATGAGTTGTTCATTTCCCATGATTTAATCCAAGGGTCCACGTCCTCACCTACAACAACTCAAAAGATAACATTAAATGCATATGCACATTACACAAATTGCTACTCAATTATAAAGCAAAAATGAAATGTGCATAATATATTGCTCGCTCAATTGAGGATTATTTGATTTCATATCTTAATGATAATTCTTTTAAGATATGCATGAAATCAATATATAAATCACTTATATCTACACATGGGCTAATTGACTAGGTGTTAATTTAATAAAGGATAAATTTGTGCATTATTGACTATTTAACCAATAAAACAAGCATAGTTCTAAAATATGATTTTCATGTAATCTTTCATAAGAACATATATAATGATGACTTATAATCCTTAATATGCATGAATTAACATATATAAAATGCACAAATTGATACTTTACAGAAAACTACTGCTAAAATTCTGCAATGTGGATTTTATTGGCCAACACTATTCAAAGATGCTCATAAATATTGCTTAAGTTGTTTAAGATGTCAACAAATAGGAAGAATATCAAAGAGGAATATGATGCCTCTTAATCCTATTGTTGAGGTTGAAATCTTTGATGTGTGGGGAATAGATTTTATGGGTCCATTTCCTATGTCTAATCAATTTAATTATATATTGTTGGAGGTGGATTATGTATCTAAATAGATAGAAGCTATTCCTACAAAAACTAATGACAACAAAGTGGTAATACATTTTATAAGAACCAATATAATTGCCAGATTTGGAATACCTAAAGCTATTATCAGTGATAGAGGAACTCATTTCTGTAATAGAAGTTTTGAAGCCTTAATGAAGAAATATGGAGTAAACCACAAAATTGCAACATCATAGCATCTACAAACAAGTGGACAAGTAGAAAGTGCCAACAAACAAATTAAGATAATCTTAGAAAAAGTAGTAAATCCTACTAGAACAGATTGGGCTAATAGATTGATAGATGCACTTCGGGCTTATAGAACTGCTTATAAGACAAGCATAGGTATGTCACCTTTTAGGCTAGTATATGGAAAAAGTTGTCATTTACCAGCTAAAATTGAACATAAAGCTTATTGGGCAATAAAAACTCTGAATACTAATTTAAATCAAGTTGCTGAAAATAGAAAAATACAATTGATTGAATTAGAAGAATTTAGGAATGAAGCTTATTCAAAAACTATAAGAGAAAAAGAAAAAATGAAATTCTAGCATGATAGGAAAATTATTCCAAAAACCATTGAAATAGCGCAAGAAGTATATCTTTACATGACTAGACTCCATAACCATCTAAGAAAATTAAGATCTAGGTCGGCAGGACCTTACATAGTTTAAAATATTTATACCTATGGAGCTATATTCAAAAAAAACTAAAGTCAACACAATAATAAGAACATACTATTGTCAATATTAGGGTCGTCTGTTAGTGACAGTTTGATTTACAAAAAGACCATCCTACCATGATGCAAAAAAGAGTACAACACAAGGACTTCCCAAGAGGTCACCCATCTTAATACTACTCTCGCCCAAACACATTTAACTTTGGAGTTTTAATGAGATTCACTACTTTTGTATTAGTATGGTCGCACAACCTTTCATCAATTTGTCATAACAGAAAAATCGAAAACTATGATAATTCACACTAAAAACGAGTTGAATTGGATTATTTAAAGTTTGTAAATAAAGATCCAATTATTTCAAATCAGTTGCAACGATTACAACTCTCTTAAAAAAACACCACGACACAACGGATATTAAACGTTTCTCATTTCATGGTACTCTAATTGTTGTAAGTTAAGATGTTACAAAATTTTATTAAGAGAATACAACCCTTTCGATATCGACCACCGTTATAACAGCACATTTTGATCATGACGTCATTCAATATATGACATTAATTTTTGAAACAATTATCAATAATGGAGTCGTATCTTAGTGAGAGTTTGATTTAAAAAAAGACCATCCTACCATGATGCAAAAATGAGTGCAACACAAGGACTTCCCAAGAGGTCACCCATCTTAGTACTACTCTCGCCCAAACACATTAAACTTTGGAATTCTGATGAGATCCAGTGCTTTTGTGTAGGTATGGATGCACACAGATTTTAAAATTTGACATTACAGACAGATAGAAAACTATGATAATCCACACAAGAAACTTGTTGAATTGGATTATTTAAAGTTTGTAAATAAAGATCATATTATTTCAACTCATTTGCAATGATTACAACTCTCTTAAAAAAACAGCACGACACAACGGATATTAAACGTTTCTCATTTCATGGTACTCTAATTGTTGTTAGTTAAGATGTTACAAAATTTTAGTGATAGAATACAACACTTTCGATATCAACCACCTTTATAATGGCACATTTTGATCATGATGTCATTCAATATATGACATTAATTTTTGAAACCATTATCAATAATGGAGTCGTATCTTAGTGAGAGATTGATTTACAAAAAGACCATCCTACCATGATGCAAAAAGGAGTGCAACACAAGGACTTCCCAAGATGTCACCCATCTTAGTACTACTCTCGCCCAAACACATTTCACTTTGGAGTTTTGATGAGATCCAATGCTTTTGTATTGGTATGGTCGCACACACATTTCTAAATTTGTCATTACAGAAAGATCGAAAACAATCATAATTCACACTAGAAACTTGTTGAATTGCATTATTTAAAGTTTGTAAATAACGATCCAATTATTTCAACTCATTTGCAATGATTACAACTCTATTAAAAAAACAGCACGATACAACATATATTAAACGTTTCTCATTTCATGGTACTCTAATTGTTGTAAGTTAAGATGTTACAAAATTTTAGTAAGAGAATACAACCCTTTTGATATCAACCACCGTTATAATGGCACATTTTGATCATGATGTCATTCAATATATGACATTAATTTTGGAAACCACTATCAATAATAGGGTCGTCTCTTAGTGAGAGTTTGATTTACAAAAAGACCATCCTACCATGATGCAAAAAAGAGTGCAACATTAGGACTTCCCAAGAGGTCACCAATCTTAGTACTACTCTCACCCAAACACATTTAACTTTACAGTTCTCATGAGATCCAATGCTATTGTGTTGGTATGGTGGCACACACACTTCTAAATTTGTCATTACATAAAGATCGAAAACTATGATAATTCACACTAGAAACTTGTTGAATTGGATTATTTAAAGTTTCTAAATAAAGATCCAATTATTTCAACTCATTTGCAATGATTACAACTCTATTAAAAAAACGCCACGACACAACGTATATTAAACGTTTCTCATTTCATGGTACTCTAATTGATGTAAGTTAAGATGTTACAAAATTTTAGTAAGAGAATACAACCCTTTCGATATCAACCACCGTTATAATGGCACATTTTGATCATGATGTCATTCAATATATGACATTAATTTTGGAAACCATTATCAATAATAGGGTCGTCTCTTAGTGAGAGTTTGATTTACAAAAAGACCATCCTACCATGATGCAAAAAGGAGTGCAACACAAGGACTTCCCAAGAGGTCACCCATCTTAGTACTACTCTCCCCCAAATACATTTAACTTTGGAGTTTTGATGAGATCCAGTGCTTTTGTGTTGGTATGGTCGCACACACATTTCTAAATTTGTCATTACAGAAAGATCGAAATCTATGATAATTCACACTAGAAACTTGTTGAATTGGATTATTTAAAGTTTGTAAATGAAGATCCAATTATTTCAACTCATTTGCAATGATTACAACTCTCTTAAAAAAACACCACGACACAACGAATATTAAACGTTTCTCATTTCATGGTACTCTAATTGTCGTAAGTTAAGATGTTACAAAATTTTAGTAAGAGAATAAAACCCTTTCGATATCAACCACCGTTATAATGGCACATTTTGATCATGATGTCATTCAATATACGACATTAATTATGGAAACCATTATCAATAATAGGGTCGTCTCTTAGTGAGAGTTTGATTTACAAAAAGACCATCCTACCATGATGCAAAAAGGAGTGCAACACAAGGACTTCCCAAGAGATCACCCATCTTAGTACTACTCTCGACCAAACACACTTAACTTTGGAGTTCTCATGAAAACCAGTGCTTTTGTGTTGGTATGGTCGCACACACATTTCTAAATTTGTCAATACAGAAAGATCGAAAACTATGATAATTCATACTAGAAACTTGTTGAATTGGATTATTTAAAGTTTGTAAATGAAGATCCAATTATTTCAACTCATTTGCAATGATTACAACTCTCTTAAAAAAGCACCACGACACAACGGATATTAAATGTTTCTCATTTCATGGTACTCTAATTGTTGTAAGTTAAGATGTTACAAAATTTTAGTAAGAGAATACAAACCTTTCGATATCAACCATCGTTACAATGGCACATTTTGATCATGATGTCATTCAATATATAGCATTAATTTTGGAAAACATTATCAATAATAGGGTCGTCCCTTAGTGAGAGTTTGATTTACAGAAAGACCATCCTACCATGATGCAAAAAAGAGTGCAACACAAGGACTTCCCAAGAGGTCACCCATCTTAGTACTACACCCGCCCAAACATATTTAACTTTGGAGTTCTGATGAGATCCAGTGCTTTTGTGTTGGTATGGTCGCACAAAAATTACTAAATTTGTCACTACAGAAAGATCGAAAACTATGATAATTCACACTAAAAACTTGTTGAATTGGATTATTTAAAGTTTGTAAATAAAGAACCAATTATTTCAACTCATTTGCATTGATTACAACTCTCTTAAAAAAACCCCACGACACAACGGATATTAAACGTTTCTCATTTCATGGTACTCTAATTGTTCTAAGTTAAGATGTTAAAAAATTTTAGTAATAGAATACAACCCTTTGAATATCAACCACCATTATAATGGCACATTTTGATCACGATGTCATTTAATATATGACATTAATTTTGGAAACCATTATCAATAATAGGGTCGTCTCTTAGTGAGAGTTTGATTTACAAAAAGACCATCCTACCATGATGCAAAATGGAGTGCAACAAAAGGACTTCCCCAGAGGTGACCCATCTTAGTACTACTCTCGCCCAAACACATTTAACTTTGGAGTTCTGATGAGATCCAGTGCTTTTGTGTTGATATGGCCGCACACACATTTCTAAATTCGTCATTATAGAAAGATCGAAAACTATGATAATTCACACTAAAAACTTGTTGAATTGGATTATTTAAAGTTTGTAAATGAAGATCCAATTATTTCAACTCGTTTGCAATGATTAAAACTCTCTTAAAAAAACAGCACGACACAACGGATATTAAACGTTTCTCATTTCATGGTACTCTAAGGTTGTAAGTTAAGATGTTACAAAATTTTAGTAAGAGAATAGAACCCTTTCGATATCAACCACTGTTGTAATTACACATTTTGATCATGATGTCGTTCGATATATAACATTAATTTTGGAAACCATTATCAATAATAGGGTCGTCTATTTGTGAGAGTTTGATTTACAAAAAGACCATCCTACCATGACAAAAAAAGGAGTGCAACACAAGGACTTCCCAAGAGATCACCCATCTTAGTACTACTCTCGACCAAAGACATTAAACTTTGGTGTTCTGATGAGACCCAGTGCTTTTGTGTTGGTATGGTCTCACACACATTTCTAAATTTGTCATTACAGAAAGATCGAAAACTATGATAATTCACAGTAGAAACTTGTTGAATTGGATTATTTAAAGTTTGTAAATCAAGATCCAATTATTTCAACTCATTTGCAATGATTACAACTCTCTTAAAAAAACACCCCGACACAACGGATATTAAACGTTTCTCATTTCATGATACTCTAATTGTTGTAAGTTAAGATGTTACAAAATTTTAGTAAGTGAATACACCCCTTTCGATATCAACTACCGTTATAATGGCACATTTTGATCATGATGTCATTCAATATACGACATTAATTTGGAAACCATTATCAATAATAGGGTCGTCTCTTAGTGAGAGTTTGATTTACAAAAAGACCATCCTACCATGATGCAAAGAGGAGCGCAACATGAGGACTTTCGACGAGGTCACCCATCTTAGTAATACTCTCGCCCAAACACATTTAACTTTGGAGTTTAGATGAGATCCAATGCTTTTGTGTTGGTATGGTCGTACACACATTTCTAAATTTGTCATTAGATAAAGATCGAAAACTACGGTAATTCACACTAGAAACTTGTTGTATTGGATTATTTAAAGTTTGTAAATAAAGATCCAATTATTTCAACACATTTGCATTGATTACAACTCTCTTAAAAAAACACCATGACACAACGGATATTAAACGTTTCTCATTTCATGGTACTCTAATTGTTGTAAGTTAAGATGTTACAGAATTTTAGAAAGAGAATACAATCCTTTCGATATCAACCACCGTTATAATGGCACATTTTGATCATGATATCATTCAATATATGACATTAATTTTGGAAACCCTTATCAATAATAGGGTCGTCTTTTAGAGAGAGTTTGATTTACAAAAAGACCATCCTACCATGATGCAAAAAGGAGTGCAAGACAAGGACTTCCGAAGAGATCACCCATCTTAGTACTACTCTCGCCCAAACTCATTTAACTTTTGAGTTCTGATGATATCCAGTGCTTTTGTGTTGGTATGGTCGCACACACATTACTAAATTTTTCATTACAGAAAGATCGAAAACTATGATAATTCACACTAGAAACTTGTTGAATTGGATTATAGAAAGTTTGTAAATAAAGATCCAATTATTTCAACTCATTTGCATTGATTACAACTCTATTAAAAAAACACCACGACACAACAGATAATAAATGTTTCTCATTTCATTGTACTCTAATTGTTGTAAGTTAAGATGTTTCAAAATTTTAGTAAAAGAATACAACCCTTTCGATATCAACCACCGTTATAATGGCACATTTTTATCATGATGTCATTCAATATATGACATTAATTTTGGAAACCATTATCAATAATAGGGTCGTCTCTTAGTGAGAGTTTGATTTACAAAAAGGCCATCCTACCATGATGCAAAATGGAGTGCAACAAAAGGACATCCCAAGAGGTGACCCATCTTAGAAGTACTCTTGCCCAAACACAGTTAACTTTGGAGTTCTAATGAGATCCAGTGCTTTTGTGTTGGTATGGTCGCACACACATTTCTAAATTCGTCATTACGGAAAGATCGAAAACTACGATAATTCACACTAAAAACTTGTTGAATTGGATTATTTAAAGTTTGTAAATGAAGATCCAATTATTTCAACTAATTTGCAATGATTACAACTCTCTTAAAAAAACAGAACGACACAACGGATATTAAACGTTTACCATTTCATGGTACTCTAATTGTTGTAAGTTAAGATGTTACAAAATTTAAGTAAGAGAATACAACACCTTCGATATCAACCACCGTTATAATGGCACATTTTGATGTTGACGTCATTCAATACATGAGATTAATTTTGGAAACCATTATAAATAATAGGGTCGTCTCTTACTAAGAGTTTGATTTACAAAAAGACCATCCTACCATGATGCAAAAAGGTGTGCAACACAAGGACTTCCCAAGAGATCACCCATCTTAGAACTACTCTCGCCCAAAGACATTTAACTTTGCAGTTCTGATGAGATCCAGTCCTTTTGTGTTGGTATGGTCGGACACACAATTCTAAATTGGTCATTACAGAAAGATCGAAAACTATGATAATTCACACTAGAAACTTGTTGAATTGGATTATTTAATGTTTGTAAATAAAGATCCAATTATTTCAACTCATATGCAATGATTACAACTCTCTTAAAAAAACATCACGACACAACGTATATTAAACGTTTCTCATTTCATGGTACTCTAATTGTTGAAAGTTAAGATGTTACAAAATTTTAGTAAAAAAATACAATCCTTTCGAAATCGACCTCCGTTATAATGACACATGTTGATCATGTTGTCATTCAATATATGACATTAATTTTGGAAACCATTATCAATAATAGGGTCGTCTCTTAGTGAGATTTTCATTTACAAAAAGACCATCCTACCATATTGCAAAATGGAGTGCAACACAAGGACTTCCCAAGAGGTCACCCATCTTAGTACTACTCTCACCCAAACACATTTAACTTTGGAGTTTTGATGAGATCTAGTGCTTTTGTGTTAGTATGGTCGCACACACATTTCTAAGTTTGTCATTACAGAAAGATCGAAAACTATGATAATTCACACTAGAAACTTGTTGAATTGGATTATTTAAAGTTTGTAAATAAAGATCCACTTATTTCAACATATTTGCATTGATTACAACTCTCTTAAAAAAACACCACGACACAACGGATATTAAACGTCTCTCATTTCATGGTACTCTAATTGTTGTAAGTAAATATGTTACAAAATTTTAGTAAGAGAATACAAACCTTTCGATATCAACCACCGTTATAAAGGCACATTTTGATCATGATGTCATTCAATATATGACATTAAGTTTGGAAACCATTATCAATAATAGGGTCTTCTCTTAGTGAGAGTTTGATTTACAAAAAGACCGTCCTACCATGCTGCAAAAAGGACATCCGAAGAGGTCACCCATCTTAGTACTACTCTCGCCCAAATATATTTCACTTTGGAGTTCTGATGACATCCAGTGCTTTTGTGTTGGTCTACTAGCACACACATTTCTAAATTTGTCATTACAGAAAGATCGAAAACTATGATAATTCACACTAGAAACTTGTTGAATTGGATTATTTAAATTTGTAAATAAAGATCCAATTATTTCAACTCATTTGCATTGATTACAACTCTCTTAAAAAAACATCACGACATAATGGATATTAAACGTTTCTCATTTCATGGTACTCTAATAGTTGTAAGTTAAGATGTTTCAAAATTTTAGTAAGAGAATACAACCCTTTCGATATCAACCACCGTTATAATGGCACATTTTGATCATGATTTCATTCAATATATGACATTAATTTTGGAAACCATTATCAATAATGGGGTCGTCTCTTTGAGAGAGTTTGATTTACAAAAAGACCATCCTACCATGATGCAAAAAGGAGTGCAACACAAGGATTCCCAAGAGATCACCCATCTTAGTACTACTCTCGCCCAAAAACATTTAACTTTGGAGTTCTTATGAGATCTTGTGCTTTTGTGTTGGTATGGTCGCACACACATTTCAAAATTCATCATTTCAGAAAGATCGGAAACTATGATAATTCACACTAAAAACTTGTTGAATTGGATTATTCAAAGTTTGTAAATAAAGATCCAATTATTTCAAGTCATTTGCATTTATTACAACTCTCTTAAAAAAACAGCACGACACAACGATTATTAAACGTTTACCATTTCATGGAACTCTAATTGTTGTAAGTTAAGATGTTACAAAATTTAAGTAAGAGAATACAACACCTTCGATATCAACTACCGTAATAATGGCACATTTTGATCATGATTTCATTCTATATATGACATTAATTTTGGAAACCATTATCAATAATAGGGTCCTCTCTTAGTGACAGTTTGATTTACAAAAAGATCATCCTACCATGATGCAAAAAGGAGTGCAACACAAGGACTTCCCTAGAGATCACCCATCTTCGTACTACTCTCGCCCAAACACATTTAACTTTGGAGTTCTGATGAGATCCAGTGCTTTTGTGTTGGTATGGTTGCACAGACAATTCTAAATTTGTCACTACAGAAAGATCGAAAACTATGATAATTCACACTAGAAACTTGTTGAATTGGAATATTCAAAGTTTGTAAATAAAGATCCAATTATTTCAACTTATATGCAATGATTACAACTCCCTTAAAAAAACATCACGACACAACGTATATTAAACGTTTCTCATTTCATGGCACTCTAATTGTTGTAAGTTAAGATGTTACAAAATTTTAGTAAGAGAATACAATCCTTTCGAAATCGACCAACGTTATAATGGCACATTTTGATCATGATCTCATTCAATATATGACATTAATTTTGGAAACCATTATCAATAATAAGGTCATCTCTTACCAAGAGTTTCTTTTAGTAAAACACCATCCCACCATAATGCAAAATGGAGTGCAACACAAGGACTTCCCAAGAGGTCACCCATCCTAGTACTACTCTCACCCAAACACATTTAACTTTGAAGTTCTAATGAGATTTAGTGCTTTTGTGTTAGTATGGTCGAACACATAATTCCAAATTTGTCATTATAGAAAGATCGAAAACTACGATAATTCACATTAGAAACTTGTTAAATTAGATTATTTAAAGTTTGTAAATCAAGATCCAATTATTTCAACACATTTGCAATGATTACAACTCCCTTAAGAAAACATCACGACACAACGTATATTAAACATTTCTAATTTCATGGTACTCTAACTGTTGTAAGTTAAGATGTTACAAAATTTTAGTAACGGAATGCAATCCTTTCGATATCGACCACCGTTATAATGGCACATTTTGATCATGAAGTCATTCAATATATGACATTAATTTTGGAAACCATTATCAATAATAAAGTCGTCTCTTAGTGAGAGTTTGATTTACAAAAAGACCATCCTACCATGATGCAAAAAGGAGTGCAACCCAAGGATTTCCCAAAAGGTCACCCAACTTAGTACTACTCTCGCCCAAACACATTTAACTTTGGAGTTCTAATGAGATCCAGTGCCTTTGTGATGGTGTAGTCGCACAAATGTTACCAAATTTGTAATTATAGAAAGATCAAAAACTTTGACAATTCACACTAGAAACTTGTTTAATTAGATTATTTAAAGTTTGTAAATGAAGATCCAATTATTTCAACTCATTTACAATGATTACAACTCTCTTAAAAAAACACCACGACACAACGGATATTAAACGTTTCTCATTTCATGGTACTCTAATTGTTGTAAGTTAAGATGTTACAAAATTTTAGTAAAAGAATACAACCCTTTCGATATCAACCACCGTTATAATGGCACATTTTGATCACGATGTCATTCAACATATGACATTAGCTTTGGAAACCATTATCAATAATAGGGTCGTCTCTTAGTGAGACTTTGATTTACAAAAAAGACCATCCTACCATGATGCAAAAAGGAGTGCAACACAAGGACTTCCCAAGAGGTCACCCATCTTAGTACTACTCTCGCCGAAATACATTTAACTTTGGAGTTCTGATGACATCCAGTGCTTTTGTGTTGGTATCGTCCCACACACATTTTTAAATTTGTCATTACAGAAAGATCGAAAACTATGATAATTCACACTAGAAACTTGTTGAATTCGATTATTTAAAGTTTGTAAATGAAGATCTAATTATTTCATCCCATTTGCAAGGATTACAACTCTCTTAAAAAAAAACCACGACATAACGGATATTAAACGTTTCTCATTTCATGGTACTCTAATTGTTGTAAGTTAAGATGTTACAAAATTTTAGTAAGAGAATACAACCCTTTCGATATCAACCACCGTTATAATGGCACATTTTGATCATGATTTCAATCAATATATGACATTAATTTTGGAAACCATTATCAATAATGGGGTTGTCCCTTAGACAGAGTTTGATTTACAAAAAGACCATCCTACCTTGATGCAAAAAGGAGTGCAACACAAGGACTTCCCAAGAGGTCACCCATCTTAGTACTACTCTCGCCCAAAGACATTTTACTTTGGAGTACTGAGGAGATCCAGTGCTTTTGTGTTGGTATGGTCGCACACACATTACTAAATTTGTCATTACAGAAAGATCGAAAATTATGATAATTCACACTAGAAACTTGTTGAATTGGATTATTTAAAGTTTTAAATAAAGATCCAATTATTTCAAGTCATTTGCATTGACTACAACTCTCTTAAAAAAACACCACGACACAACAGGTATTAAACGTTTCTCATTTCATGGTACTCTAATTGTTGTAAGTTAAGATGTTACAAAATTTTTCTAGTAGAATACAACCCTTTCGATATCAACCACCGTTATAATGGCACATTTTGATCATGATGTCATTCAATATATGACATTAATTTTGGAAACCATTATCAATAATAGGGTCGTCTCTTAGTGAGAGTTTGATTTACAAAAAGACCATCCTACCATGATGCACAATGGAGAGCAACAAAAGGACTTCGCAAGAGGTGACCCATCTCAGTACTACTCTTGCCCAAACACATTTAACTTTGGAGTTCTAATGAGATCCAGTGCTTTTGTGTTTGTATGGTCGCACACACATTTCTAAATTTGTCATTACAGAAAGATCGAAAACTTTGATAATTCACATTAAAGACTTGTTGAATTGGATTATTTAAAGTTTGTAAATGAAGATCCAACTATTTTAACTCATTTGCAACGATTACAACTACCTTAAAAAAACACCACGACACAACGGATATTAAACGTTTCTCATTTCATGGTACTCTAATTGTTGTAAGTTAAGATGTTACAAAATTTAAGTAAGAGAAAACAACCCCTTCGATATCAACCACCGTTATAATGGCACATTTTGATCATGATGTCATTCAATATATGACATTAAGTTTGGAAACCATTATCTATAATAGGGTCGTCTCTTAGTGAGAGTTTGATTTACAAAAAGACTATCCCACCGTGATGCAAAAAGAAGTGCAACACAAGGACTTCCCAAGAGATCACCCATCTTAGTACTACTCTCGCCCAAACACATTTAACTTTGGAGTTCTGATGAGATCTAGTGCTTTTGTGTTGGTATGGTCGCACAAACAATTCTAAATTTGTCATTATAGAAAGATCGAAAACTATGATAATTCACACTAGAAACTTGTTGAATTGGATTATTTAAAGTTTGTAAATAAAGATCCATTTATTTCAACTCATATGCAATGATTACAACTCCCTTAAAAAAATATCACGACACAACGTATATTAAACATTTCTCATTTCATGGTACTCTAATTGTTGTAAGTTAAGATGCCACAAAATTTTACAAAGAGAATACAATCATTTTGATATCCACCACCGTTATAATGGCACATTTTGATCATGATGTCATTCAATATATGACATTAATTTTGGAAACCATTATCAATAATAAGGTCGTCTCTTAGTGAGAGTTTGATTTACAAAAAGACCATCCTACCATAATGCAAAAAGTAGTGCAACACAAGGACTTCCCATGAGGTCACCCATCTTAGTAATACTCTCGCCCAAAGACATTAAACTTTGGTGTTCTGATGAGATCCAGTGCTTTTGTGTTGGTATGGTCGCACACACATTTCTAAATTTGTCATTACATATAGATCGAAAACTATGATGATTCACAGTAGAAACTTGTTGAATTGGATTATTTAAAGTTTGTAAATCAAGATCCAATTATTTCAACTCATTTGCAATGATTACAACTCTCTCAAAAAAATACCACGACACAAAGGATACTAAATGTTTCTCATTTCATGGTACTCTAATTGTTGTAAGTTAAGATGTTACAAAATTTTAGTAAGAGAATACAACCCATTCGATATCAACCACCGTTATGATGGCACATTTTGATCATGATGTCATTCAATATACGACATTAATTTTTGAAAACATTATCAATAATAGGGTCGTCTCTTAGTGAGAGTTTGATTTACAAAAAGACCATCCTACCGTGATGCAAAAAGGAGTGCAACACGAGGACTTCCGACGAGGTCACCCATCTTAGTAATACTCTCGCCCAAACACATTTAACTTTGGAGTTTAGATGAGATCAAGTGCTTTTGTGTTGGTATGGTCGTACATACATTTCTAAATTTCTCATTAGATAAAGCTCGAAAACTATGATAATTCACACAAGAAACTTGTTGAATTGGATTATTTAAAGTTTGTAAATAAAGATCCAATTATTTCAACACATTTGCATTGATTACAACTCTCTTAAAAAAACACCACGACACAACGGATATTAAACGTTTCTCATTTCATGGTACTCTAATTGTTGTAAGTAAGTATGTTACAAAATTTTAGTAAGAGAAGACAAACCTTTCGATATCAACAACCGTTATAATGGCACATTTTGATCATGACGTCATTCAATATATGACATTAAGTTTGGAAACCATTATCAATAATAGGGTCGTCTCTTAGTGAGAGTTTGATTTACAAAAAGACCATCCTACCATGATACAAAAAGGACTTCCCAAGAGGTCACCCATCTTAGTACTACTCTCACCCAAATACATTTAATTTTGGAGTTCTAATGACATCCAGTACTTTTGTGTTGGTATGGTCACTCACACAATTCTAAATTTGTCATTACAGAATAATCGAAAACTTTGATAATTCACACTAGCAACTTGTTGAATTGGATTATCTAAAGTTTGTAAAAGAATATCCAATTATTTCAACTCATTTGCAATGATTACAACTCTCTTAAAAAAACACCACGACACAACGGATATTAAACGTTTCTCATTTCATGGTACTCTAAATGGTGTAAGTTAAGATGTTACAAAATTTTAGTAGGAAAATACAACCCTTTCGATATCAACCACCGTTATAATGGCACATTTTGATCATGATTTCATTCAACATATGACATTAATTTTGGAAACCATAATCAATAATGGGGTCGTCTCTTAGGAAGAGTTTGATTTACAAAAAGACCATCCTACCTTGATGCAAAAAGGAGTGCAACAGAAGGACTTCCCAAGAGGTCACCAATCTTAGTACTACTCTCGTCCAAACACATTTAACATTGAAGTTCTAATGAGATCCAGTGTTTTTGTGTTAGTATAATCGCACACATTTATAAATTTGTCATTACCTAAAGATCGAAAACTAATGATAATTCTCACTAGAAGCTAGTTGAATTTGATTATTTAAAGTTTGTAAATAAAGATCCAATTATTTCAACTCATTTGCAATGGTTACAACTCTCTTAAAAAAACAGCATGACACAACGGTTATGAAATGTTTCTCATTTAATGGTACTCTAATTGTTGTAAGTTAAGATGTTACAAAATTTTAGTAAGAGAATATAACCTTTTCGATATCAACCACCGTTATAATGACACATTTTGATCATGATATCATTCAACATATGACGTTAATTTTGGAAACTATTATCAATAATCGGGTCTTCTCTTAGTGACAGTTTGATTTACAAAAAGACCATCCTACCATGAAGCAAAAAGGAGTACAACACAACGACTTCCCAAGAGGTCACCCATCTTAGTACTACTCTCGCCCAAACACATGTAACTTTGAAGTTGTGATGAGAGCTAGTGCTTTTGTGTTGGTATGGTCGCACACACATTTATTAATTTGTCATTATAGAAAGATCGAAAACTATGATAATTCACACTAGAAACTAGTTGAAATGGATTATTTAAAGTTTGTAAATAAAGATCCAATTATTTCAACTCATTTGCAATGATTACAACTCTCTTAAAAAAACAGCAGGACATAACGGATAGTAAACGTTTCTCATTTCAAAGTACTCTAATTGTTGTAAGCTAAGATGTTACAAAATATTAGTAAGAGAATACAACCATTTCGATATCAACCACCGTTATAATGGAACATTTTGATCATGATGTCATTCAATATATGACGTTAATTTTGGAAAACATTATCAATAGTAGGGTCGTCTTTTTGTGACAGTTTGATTTACAAAAAGACCATCCAACCTTGATGCAAAAAAGTGTGCAACACAAGGACTTCCCATGAAGTCACCCATCTTAGTTCTACTCTCACCCAAACAAATTTAACTTTCGAGTTCTGATGAGATCTATTGTTTTTGTGTTGGTATGGTCGCATAGAAATTTGTTAATTTATCATTACATAAAGATCAAAAACTACGATAATTCGCACTAGAAATTAGTTGAATTGGATTATTTAAAGTATGTAAATAAAGATCCAATTATTTCAACTCATTTGCAATGATTCCAACTCTCTTAAAAAAACACCACGACACAACGGATATGAAACGTTTCTCATTTCATGGTACTCTAATTGTTGTAAGTTAAGATTTTACAAAATTTTAGTAAGACAATACAACCCCTTCGATATCAACCACCGTTATAATGTCACATTTTGATCATGATGTCATTCAATGTATGACATTAATTTTGGAAACCATTATCAATAATGGGGTCGTCACTGTATGATTTACAAAAAGACTATCCAACCATGATGCAGGAAGGAGTGCAACACAAGGAATTCCCAAGAGGTCACCCATCTTAGTACTACTCTCCCCCAAACACATTTCACTTTTAAGTTCTGATGAGATCCAATGCTTTTGTGTTGATATGGTCGCTCACAAATTTATTAATTTGTCATTATAGGAAGATCGCAAACTATGATAATTCACACTAGAAATTAGTTGAATTGGATTATTTTAAGTTTGTAAATAAAGATCAAATTATTTCAACTCATTTGCAATGATTACAACTCTCTTAAAAAAACAACACGACACAACGGATATTAAACGTTTCTCATTTCATGGTACTCTAATTGTTGTAAGTTAAGATGTTACAAAATTTTAGTAAGAGAATACAACCCTTTCGATATCAACCCCCGTTATAATGGCACATTTTGATCATGATGTCATTCAATATATGACGTTAATTTTGGAAACTATTATCATTAATAGGGTCGTCTCTTAGTGAGAGTTTGATTTGCAAAAAGACCATCCTACCATGATGAAAAAAAGAGTGCAACACAAGGACTTCCCAAGAGGTCACCTACCTTAGTACTACTCTCGCCCAAACACATTTAACTTTGGAGTTCTGATGAGATCCAATGCTTTTGTGTTGGTATGGTCGCACACACACTTATTAATTTGTCATTACATAAAGATCGAAAACTTTCATAATTCACACTAGAAACTAGTTGAATTGGATTATTTAAAGTTTGTAAATAAAGATCCAATTATTTCAACTCATTTGAAATGATTACAACTCACTTAAAAAAACAGCACGACACAAGGGATATTAAACGTTTCTCATTTCAAAGTACTCTAATTGTTGTAAGTTAAGATGTTACAAAATATTAGTAATAGAATACAACCCTTTCGATATCAACCACCGTTATAATGTCACATTTTGATCATGATGTCATTCAATATATGACATTAATTTTTGAAACCATTATCAATAATGGGGTCGTCTCTTAGTGACAGTTTGATTTACAAAAAGGCCATCCTACCTTGTTGCAAAAAGGAGTGCAACACAAGGACTTCCCAAGAGGTCACCCATCTTAGTACTACTCTCGCCCAAACACATTTAACTTTTAAGTTTTGATGAGATCTAGTGCTTTTGTGTTGATATGGTCGCACACACATTTATTAATTTGTCATTACATAAAGATCGAAAACTATGATAATTCACACTATTAACTAGTTGAATTAGATTATTTAGAGTTTGTAAATAAAGATCCAATTATTTCAACTCATTTGCAATGATTACAATTCTCTTAAAAAAACACCACGACACAACGAATACTAAACGTTTCTCATTTTATAGTACTCTAATTGTTGTAAGTTAAGATGTTACAAAATATTATTAAGAGAATACAACCCTTTGGATATCAACCACCGTTATAATGGCACATTTTGATCATGAAGTCATTCAATATATGACGTAAATTTTGGAAATCATTATCAATAATAGGGTCGTCTCTTAGTGACAGTTTGATTTACAACAAGACCATCCTACCTTGATGCAAAAAGGAGTGCAAGACAAGCACTTCCCAAGAGGTCACACATCTTAATACTACTCTCGCCAAAACACATTTAATTTTGGAGTTCTAATGAGATCCAGTGCTTTTGTGTTGGTATGGTCGCACATAAATTTATTAATTTGTCATTATAGAAAGATCGAAAACTATGGTAATTCACACTAGAAATTAGTTGAATTGGATTATTTAAAGTTTGTAAATAAAGATCCAATTATTTCAACTCATTTACAATGATTACAACTCTATTAAAAAAACAGCACGACACAACGGATATTAAACGTTTCTCATTTCATGGTACTGTAATTGTTGTAAGTTAAGATGTTACAAAATTTTAGTAAGAGAATACAACCCTTTCGATATCAACCACCGTTATAATGGCTCATTTTGATCATGTTGTCATTCAATAAATGACATTAATTTTGGAAACCATTATCAATAATAGGGTCGTATGTTAGTGACAGTTTGATTTACAAAAAGACCATCCTACCATGATGCAAAAAGGAGTGCAACACAAGGACTTCCCAAGAGGTCACCCATCTTAGTACTACTCTCACCCAAACACATTAAAATTTGGAGTTGTAATGAGATCCAGTGCTTTTGTGTTAGTATAATCGCATACACATTTTTAAATTTGTCATTACAGAAAGATCGAAAACTAATGATAATTCTCCCTAGAAGCTAGTTGAATTCGATTATTTAAAGTTTGTAAATAAAGATCCAATTATTTCTACTCATTTGCAATGATTAGAACTCTCTTAAAAAAACACCACGACACAAAGGATATTAAACGTTTCTCATTTCATGGTACTCTAATTGTTGTAAGTTAAGATGTTACAAAATTTTAGTAAAAGAATTCATCCCTTTCGATATCAACCACTGTTATAATGGCACATTTTGATCATGTTGTCATTCAATATATGACATTATTTTTGGAAACCATTAATAATAATAGTGTCGTCTCGTAGTGACAGTTTGATTTACAAAAAGACCATCCTACCATGATGCAAAAAGGAGTGCAACATAGGGACTTCCCAAGAGTTCACTGATCTTAGTACTACTCTCGCCCAAACACATTTAACTTTGGAGTTCTGATGAGATCTAGTACTTTTGAGTTAGTATGGTCACACACACATTTATAAATTTGTGATTACAGAAAGTTCGAAAACTATGATAATTCACACTAGAAACTTGTTGAATTGGATTATTTAAAGTTTGTAAATAAAGATCCAATTATTTCAACTCATTTGCAATGATTACAACTCTCTTAAAAAAACAACACGACACAACGGATATTAAACGTTTCTCATTTCAATGTACTCTAATTGTTGTAAGTTAAGATGTTACAAAATTTTAGTGAGAGAATACAACACTTTCGATATCAACGACCATTATAATGAAACATTTTGATCTTGATGTCATTCAATATATGACATTAATTTTGGAAACCATTATCAATAATAAGGTCATCTCTTAGTGACAGTTTGATGTACAAAAAGTCCATCATACCTTGATTCAAAAAGGAGTGCAACACAAGGACCTCCGAAGAGGTCGCCCATCTTAGTACTACTCTCACCCAAACACTTTTAAATTTGGAGTTCTGATGAGATCCAGTGCTTTTGTGTTGATATGGTCACACATACATTTATTTATTTGTCGTTAGAGAAAGATCAAAAACTATGATAATTCACACTAGAAACTAGTTGAATTGGATTATTTAAAGTTTGTAAATAAAGATCTAGTTATTTCTACTCATTTGCAATGATTACAACTCTCTTAAAAAAACAGCACGACACAACGGATATTAAACGTTTCTCATTTCATGGTACTCTAATTGCTGTAAGTTAAGATGTTAGAAAATTTTAGTAAGAGAATACAACCCTTTCGATATCAACCACCATTATATTGGCACATTTTGATCATGATGTCATTCAATATATGACGTAAATTTTGGAAACCATTATCAATAATAGGATCGTCTCTTAGTGACAGTTTGATTTACAAAAAGACCATCCTACCTTGATGCAAAAAAAAGTGCAACACAAGGACTTCCCAAGAGGCCACCCATCTTAGTACTACTCTCGCCCAAACACATTTAACTTTGGAGTTCTGATGAGATCCAGTGCTTTTGTGTTGATATGGTTGCACAGACATTTTTTAATTTGTCGTTACATAAAGATGGAAAACTGTGATAATTCGCACTAGAAATTAGTTGAATTGGATTATTTAAAGTTTGTAAATAAAGATCCAATTATTTCAACTCATTTGCAATGATTACAACTCTCTTAAAAAAACAGCATGACACAACGGATATTAAACGTTTCTCATTTCATAGTACTTTAATTGTTGTAAGTTAAGATGTTACAAAATTTTAGTAAGAGAATACAACCCTTTCGATATCAACCATCGTTATAATGGCACATTTTGATCATGATGTCATTCAATATATGACATTAATTTTGGAAACCATTATCAATAATTGGGTCGTCACTTAGTGACTGTATGATTTACAAAAAGGCCATCCAACCATGATGCAAAAAGGAGTGCAACACAAGGACTTCCCAAGAGGTCACCAATCTTAGTACTACTCTCGCCCAAACACATTTAACTTTGAAGTTCTAATGAGATCCAATGCTTTTGTGTTAGTATAATCGCATACACATTTATAAATTTGTCATTACAAAAAGATCAAAAATTATGATAATTCACATTAGAAACAAGTTGAGTTGGATTATTTAAAGTTTGTAAATAAAGATCCAATATTTTCAACTCATTTGCAATGATTACAACTCTCTTAAAAAAACAACACGACACAACGGATATTAATGGTTTCTAATTTCATGGTACTCTAATTGTTGTATGTTAAGATGTTACAAAATTTTAGTAAGACAATACAACCCTTTCGATATCAACCACCTTTATAATGGCACATTTTGATCATGATGTCATTCAATATATGACGTTAATTTTGGAAACTATTATCAATAATAGGGTCGTCTCTTAGTGACAGTTTGATTTACAAAAAGACCATCCTACCTTGATGCAAAAAAGAGTACAACACAAGCACTTCCAAAGAGGTCACCCATCTTAAGGCTACTCTCGCCCAAACAGGCCTACCGTCTCCATTATAATGGTCCCTAATGGAGTTAGTGAGTAAAAGAGCAAAAGGAAGAGACGGGCTCGTTAAGTTAGTATTGTGCACATGGTGAAATTAAAATTTACGAATGTTATATTGTATCACGTGAGTTGCACATGTTTAACTCGTTAAGTTAATATTACTACACTAATTACACGCATTGATTTGCTATATTGAACACTAAGGCAACCTGTTAGGTTAGCATTATAAAGTTAAAGTTATTTTTATTACACGTGGTAAATACCTCATTGTAAAAACATTTGTTTATTACTAGTTCATTGAGTTATCAGTAACAAAATGGAGTTAATTCATTGAGTTAGCATAACACCATGAAGCTGGTTCATTGAGTTAGCATAACAGCATAGACTTAGTTCATTGAGTTAGCTATAGTTAGTATCACGTGATTTGCACATGATGAACTCGTTGAGTTAGATAAGTTAAGTTATAAATAAGAAGAAGAAGAAAAATCTCAAACAGGGAGAAATGCTTTAAATTCCGTAAATTAGTTTTCTTTGTTTGTAGTTATGAAATTGATTAAATGAAACATTGTATCGTTAGTGTAGAGACAAAATTTGTGCATTTTATTAGATGTTATTGCATTATAGTTATGGACTTAATTGTGTTAAATATATGTTTTTGAATGAGATTACATGTCAACTGTATTTGAGGCTATTGCATGTCAAATGAGCTAAGTGTGGGAAAAATGCACAAATTTATCACTATTCTAGTTGCATCACATCAAATAACCCACATGTAGGATTATAGTTAGTTATAGAATTAATTTCATGAAATATGCAATTAGTAATTTTTTTTATTTTTTTTATTTCATGAAATCTCATGCACGTAACACATTATTTTAACAACACCACCACAAGAGTAAAGTTATCGTGGAGGAATTTCATTTAGCAACACACAACATTACTTCCATGCAAATGAATTGTGAATTAAATTTCTCATACATGTCAATGTCGACATAGCCATTGGATTCGGCTAGTTGTTAGGGTTAGAAGTACTACTTAGTGTTCAAGTGATTACTCTCATCTTCTGAAGAGTTATTTTGCATGCGATGTATGTACATAATCCATAGGAGTTGCTGAAGACCACTATACCCACTAGCAGGGATAATTTCCATGTTTTCACCTTGAGAAACATGGGAAGTGGAGGTATCCAGGACATGTAGGATGTGTGGTTGGAAAGATGTCAAGGTTGTCCACGTTCTACTACATAAATATGGTAGAATATAGATATATCTATATCCGTTGGAAAGCTTAGGTTGTAAGGAATACCACAAGCTTTATTCTATCACAAACGCACATGAGATCCAAGATTCACCTCACATGAGGACATGGCTGAGTGGATCTTTGTACTTGTAGAGGTCCCAACCACTTGTGGAAGTGGGGGAGAATGTGGGACGTGGTTTTAGAGTCTGAGAGGGAAGGCATGACAGTCTGATTGTAATAATCCATGCTTATAAATAGAGGAAACAATAGGGTGTTACTAAGTCCAATTCCAATAGGTTCCTTTGGATTGCATATTTGTTATTATTTGGTCATCTTTGTAATGTGCATCATATGTTTTTGGGCCTTCTGTTTGTATTATACTTTTGTAATTGTGCTTATCCTTTTGTAAGCCTTTGTGTTTTTCTTTAGCTTATTATTAATAATCTTCCTGTGCTCTTTTATTGATGGTCATCACTATTTAGAGATCAAAATAGATGGGGAAATACCCATTTTGCCAATTTTTGCAGGTTTCCATCGTCCTTTTTATCATTATTGTTGGAGTTTTTGAGGTTGATGTGTCAAATTGGCAACCCTTCGCTCCTAATGGTGCTAAAGCAATAGTAAGTGGTGCAACTGTGGTTTTCTTCTTGTATGTTGGTTTTGATGCCGTGGCCAACTCTGCTGAGGAATCCAAGAGGCCACAGGTACTGTAGTAGGGAAATTTGATCTTTTTAAATTTTTTATTTATACTATTGACAAGAATAATGAATTATATCTTGATTTAGACAACTTTATCCGTACATTCCACAATCAAACATTTTTTGATCTTGATTTAGACAACTTGTTTCAGAGGGACTTGCCTATTGGAATTCTTGCAAGCCTACTTATTTGTGCAATACTCTATATTGCTGTTTGCTTAGTGATTACTGGAATGGTGCCATACATGCTTCTTATTCTTGTTGGCCCAAATAGATCCATACGTATAAGTTCTAAGACTCTCTTGCTTGAAATATCAGTTTTGGATTTAAAAGAGTTTTTGTGAAGTTTACCTAACTCACATGCATTACACATAAAGTCCTTTGAGTATTTAATCTTTGGTAAACCTCTCACTAAATGTTTTCTAGATAGTTTATGTAACAGTTTCATATTTATATGCCTAATCCTTCTATGCCATAGATATGCATCACTAGTTTCAGCTAGCAAACATGAATTTAAATCAACTGCACTAGAAGGTAAAGATAAAATACATACAGAACCTTTTCTTTTAGCAATAAACTTAATTTCATCTGTATTTTTATCAATTATTTTGCATACATTATCTTCGAACACTACATAATATCCATTTTCAGTTAGTTTTATGATACTCAGCAAATTAAATCCTAGGTTTTCTACATATAGTACATTCGAAACAACACAAGTAGGAGTTATTTGAACATTACCCATACCTATGATTTTATCTTTGCTTTTGTTTCCAAATGTTACACTTCCTTTCATGGTATTTGTAAAATTTTGTAATAGACTTTTCTGTCCAGTCATGTGACTTGACGCTCCACTGTCCAAGATCCATTTTGATGTTGTTTCCTCCTGCAACACAAATTAAGAAAAACTTTTTCTTGGTACCCAATGTTGTTGAGGATCAAGTTCATTAAACACATATTTCTTCTTTTTGTTTAAAAATAGTTTAACATTATCATTTATATTCTTATTAGTTGTAAGTACTATTGATTTATCATTAGCTTCATACTCACATATAGCATTATTACTTTTACAATCATTCTTTTTGTTTTCAGATGTAGTATAATCAAGACCAAACAGATTTTTATCAGATGTTAATTTATTTTGGTCATGCTTATACATTTCAGTAAGTTCATACCAAGATTTTGTACTTGTATTAACATTTTCCGTACATACAAAATCTTTTTCTACACAAGAATTTTTAGTTTTATCACATGCAGAATGAGTAATTGGTCTAATACTAGTGTATTGAATTACATGCTCAGGTTTTTGAATTTTCAGTTTACTACAATTGTCTGAAATTTTAGAAACTGAATTTCTAGAACAAGAAACAAGATTTTTTGAAACATTTATAGTCATGTTAGAAGTACAATTTGACAAATCACATTGATTTATATTATTACTGCATGATTCATCCCTTAAAGTACCTACTTCTAAATATTTATTACCTTGTTTCATAATAAAAGGAATTTTAGTCTTAGATTTACTTGAACTACAACTAATAAATCCTTTATTAGCTTGAGATTCAGGATAATCAAATCCTAAGCCAAATTTATAAGACACCATAGGGGTACTAATTAGTTTCTCTAACTTAGTTTGACTTAAATTCCATTTCTCAATGGTAGAATTTAAATCTTGGTCTCTTAGTTTCAATTTATCTATCTCTAATTCAAGTTCATTTATATTGTTTCTCAACATTTCATTTTCAGATTCTATCTTTAATTTTTCAGCATTTATATTTTGTATTTGTTCATGCAAGATATATTCATTAAATCTAAATTTTTGCAAATCTCTAGCATGATTTTCATTATCACATTTAAACTTTTCTAAAGTAGTAGACAGGAAACAATTTTCTTCTTCCATAATGGATGAAGATTTTCTAATATTCTTATTTTCCAGTTTACATACTTTAAGTTTTTGTAATAATGCATGATAAGCACATAATAATTCATCAAAGTTGAAATCTAAATGACTTTCAGGATCAGATATTACCTTAGACTCATCTACTCATAATGATTCTTCTAACTCTTGTTCTCCTTTTGAATGTGAAGATTTTGATGCTGATTCCTCAAATTCAGACTCTTCAGACGTGTCATCCCAAGTGACCTTCAAAGCCTTTTTCTTGTAAAACTTTTTCTGAGTTTTCTGAGCTGTCTTCTTTTGATTTGTCCTACTTTGCTTTTCATTTTTCCTCATAGGACAATCTAGAGAAAGATGTCTAGGTTTCTTACAGTTGTAACATACATACTTTCTAGATGAAGAATTCTTGTCATTCAGTGATTTTGACGTTGAGGGTTTATCATTTTTGTTCTTTTGATGTTTCCTAACTTTCCATGCTTTCTTGAATTTCCTAGTCAGCAAAATCAAATCCTCGTCAGAATTAATAGATATATCAGAATCTGAATTAATTTCGAAGGCTATTTCTTTCTTCATTTTTAGTTTGTTGTGACTTAGTGATTCATTTAATTGAACTTCATAAGCTGTTAAATTTCCTATAAGTTCATTCATAATATAAACATTTAAATCTCATGATTCCTCAATTGATGTTACTTTCTGAGACCATTTAGAACTTAGGGATCTGAGAATTTTCCTCACCAAATCATTCTGTTCAAAATTCTTTCCTAAACATTTTAAAGAGTTTATGATATCAAGAAATCTGGAAAACATCTTAGAAACATTTTCTTCTTCATGCATCTTAAAGAGTTCATACTTATGAATCAACATGTTTATTTTAGTCTCTTTAACTTGAGAAGTACCTTCATGTGAAACTTCTAATGCATGCCACACCTCATAAGCAAATTTATATGCCGACACTTTACTGAACTGTTCATAACTCAATCCACAAAATAAAATATTTAAGCCCTTAGCATTCAGAGTTTCATTTTCTTTTTTAGTAATTGTCCAAGTATTATAAGGAGTAGTTAACGGAGTATATAGTTTAGAAATCATGAACCACAACTTATGATCTATACTTTAAAGAAAAACAGTCCAACCATGCATTGCCGAAGAATTAGGGTTTGATTCCGGAGAGGGAGCCTGAGAAACGGCTACCACATCCAAGGAAGGCAGCAGGCGTGCAAATTACCCAATCTTGACACGGGGAGGTAGTGACAATAAATAACAATACCGGGCTCTTGGAGTCTGGTAATTGGAATGAGTACAATCTAAATCCCTTAACGAGGATCCATTGGAGGGCAAGTCTGGTGCCAGCAGCCGCGGTAATTCCAGCTCCAATAGCGTATATTTAAGTTGTTGCAGTTAAAAAGCTCGTAGTTGGACCTTGGGTTGGGTCGGCCGGTCTGCCTATGGTGTGCATCGACCGTCTCGTCCCTTCTGCTGGAGATGCGTTCCTGTCCTTGATTGGTCAGGTCGTGCTTCTAGCATTGTTACTTTGAAGAAATTAGAGTGCTTAAAGCAAGTTTATGCTCTGGATACATCAGCATGGGATAACATCATAGGATTTCGGTCCTATTGTGTTGGCCTTCGGGATCGGAGTAATGATTAAGAGGGACAGTCAGGGGCATTCGTATTTCATAGTCAGAGGTGAAATTCTTGGATTTATGAAAGACGAACAACTGCAAAAGCATTTGCCAAGGATGTTTTCATTAATCAAGAACGAAAGTTGGGGGCTCGAAGACGATCAGATACCGTCCTAGTCTCCATTAAGAAAATTCATAAAAGAAGAAATCAAATACAAAATCATAGTTTTCAACCCATTATAATGGTCCCTTTTGTTACAAGAACCCAAAATATAGCAAACCATTAATTAATAGTAAAATATGCTAATGATTGAAGAAAGAATATACAAAATTGGCATTTTCATAAAGTCATTACCAACCTTTTTTGTCAATTGACTTTTGAAATCTACCATGGAGGTTGTGGGCGAAGGTCATAGCTCACAAGTGGAGGTTGTGGGTGATGGTCACAAGTCACGAGTGGAGGACACAGGCAGAGGTTGCAGGTAGAAGTCATGGGTGAAGGTCACAAATGAGCGAGGGTTCTTCTCAAGCTCTCGGATTTCCCTAGGGGAGGGGTGAGAATCCCTGGAATTTGAGGATATTTATACCTCAAAATCTTAAGATGGATTTTCCAATAATTCCATCTTGCACAATTGACCTATTAACATTCGTAATATTCCATTTCCTCCATTTCCTGAAATTCCAGGATGCACAAACCCCCTCTAAGTTTCCACAAATGTAGGTGCAAAAACTAGAGGTAAACTTTCTATCATCTTTATCACTTGCATACCTTGATTCTATGTAGGCCTCAATGTTTAGGTGATTTTGTCTCCTATACACAAGACTTCTAGTAAGAGCTTTCTTAACATATGCTAGAATATGGAGAGCTCTTTGTCACTAGCTTTTCCTTGGCTAATGTATAAATTAACTGAATAGATTCACAATATAAGCTATATTTGATCAAGTAATAGTTAGATAAATTAGCTTTCCAATTAGCCTTCTATATTACTATAGATTCTTCAAACACTTTGATTTGTAGCTCAATCCCCTTCAAGAGAATGAGGCCCCAAGAGGTGGACATGACTAAGATTTAGATGTTGGTGGCTGACAACGTTGGAGGTTCTTCTCTAGTTGGGATGAAGAAATGGATGTATGAGCAAGTGATCCCACACACTCTCAAGCTCTCCTCTACTAACACAAGGTGTAGGGACACAAAATTGGGCAAGAAAGTAAGTAATTCTATTGATTACAACAAGAATTACAAAAAAAACACATAACTAGACAACTTCTGGTACATGAACCATCTGTACGAAAATGACCCCTAAATTTCTAATGCCTAGATACCATAGGTTGGCCCTCAGACTTACAAGGCCACAAAACCATGTTCCCCACATTCCCAGGTGGTGGAACCTTCTCCTCCACGTTGAGGAGGAAGAAGTCATACCTTGGTCATTTTTGGGTCAGCCACATTCTTCTATCTTCCTGGGGAATTATCTTCTAAGTGCCACATCAGCTTGAGTTGCTATCATGCTCTCAATCTTCCTTTCAAAGTTAAGTACTCTCATGCCACATGTTGCCCACATTTGGGTTGTAGTCTGGTTGAACCTTCTAAAAGGTGCAATCTTCGAGTCTGCTAGCATGCCTTATATGATGGCTTTCTGGCACAAAAAGACATCCAAAATCCATCAGAGACTTCATGGTGCGAAAGCACACCTCTTGAGGTTTATGTGCATATGTGGCATGCCTCATAATTCCTTCATTTTGAGAGGTGAAACATTAACTAGTCCAACTGGTCAATTCTATTGCCTAGTCATTTGGAATTCTCGTTGATTGAGTCACCTGACTGTGTTTGAATTCCTTGATGGAAAAATTCGCTAGTGTCACTTGAAATACTGGATTGAATGAAATGATTGGTTAGTAGGTCATTTTAGTTGACTGAATGTGTCGGTTGGTGAAATCTGATGGTTCTGCCTTTAGAGTCAGCTGTTAGTTGACGAGCCAAATGACTATTTCAATTGTACAGTCTCTGGCTTGGTTGGTGGGCTGACTGGCAGGTGACTTGGATTGATGAAATTTCAATTTTTCCCCTAGTCATGTATTAGGCTCTTCTTTGGCTATTAAATTGCCAAATTTGGCCCTAGTAGGGTGGTAGACTTTTTGGCTAGTGATTTTCCAAGATTGCCCTTGCATGTAAATCCAATTTTTTTGGAAGGTACATTTCTAGGATTGCCCCTACAGATGTAGTTGACCATTTGAGTTGGTAATTTTCCAAGGATGTCCT
This sequence comes from Cymodocea nodosa, assembly GCA_036874045.1. Taxonomy (NCBI): domain Eukaryota; kingdom Viridiplantae; phylum Streptophyta; class Magnoliopsida; order Alismatales; family Cymodoceaceae; genus Cymodocea; species Cymodocea nodosa. The sequence goes on from CM072335.1 coordinate 11,293,461, forward strand.
TGGAGGTGAAATGGGCAATTCTGGGTGTTGTAGCTTGGCTTTCCTTCACCGAACTTGGTGTGACTTGAATCTTCTCATGGGTGGCTTTCTCCTTGAGATAGCTCCTTAATGAGCATGCTTTGCTTCCCTCATGGGTGGCTCCTCCTCCCTGAGTAAGGTAGTTCCTTTGTCGTGTGTTGTGCTTGGTCCTCCTTCCTTGCCACATGTTTCTGTAGTCTAGGTGACCTTCCTTGAACCTCAGATCACAATTAGATGAATTATCTCTAAACGAAGGATTTGGATTAATTGGCTTGCTTTTCGTTTTGAAACTAAAGAGTTTTGTAGTCCTTTTTTTTCTTTTGTTTTCTTTTCCCTTGGTTTTCCTCTTATATGCTCTCTTTTGAATGCTTTTACCGATACATTCTTTGAATTTAATTTGTTTATTGTATACTTAAAGAGACATTCATGTAACTTCTTTGAATCTTGTTTCCTTCTTTGACAGCCGTCAAACAGGTGCATTAAATCGCATAATTGATCGTGGCAACCGTGCAATTAATTTCATTCTCACAGCTGCAGTATTCAATGTTGTACCCACTATTTTCGAGGTAACATGTGCTCATCATTTATTATTAATCTAATCTTTTCTCTAGGTAGGTAGCTTTTGTACTGGATCTTGTGAATAAAGACAAAGTTATTAGAAAAACATGAGTTATTAACAAATACTAAAGTATTTATCAGAATCCTTGTGATCTCACATTTCCAAAAGAAGCTTACATTTCCAGAAAGTGGTTGCAACATCTTGAACATGGATCTAAAAAAAAAAAATTATGAGATAAAACTCAGTAACTAATAAAAATAAAATAGCCTGGAAGGCAAGATGTGCTTGGAAATATGGCAATAAGGCTGAAAAATTGATGAGAATATTTAGGAAATGGAATATGGCTATTGTAGATTCCAAATGCATAAGTAGAGAACTGAAATGCAAGAACACTTGGGATGTAAAGTTGCCTGAAAATTTTCAGTGTAGAGATGTCCCTCTCATGCAGAAACATTTATAATCTTGTGGAATGGGAGAAACCCCTGTTGAACTTCTATAGACTCAACATGGTTGGTGCTTCCAATGTCAAAGTTTTGAGGGGCAGGGCATCTTGCTAAATGTGCAAGGAGACTGGGTCTTTGCATTTTTAAGCTACCATGGTAAAATCTCAAACACTGGCTGAATTAAAAGCAGCTAGGGAGTGAGGGGAACTCTGCGCCAAGTCCAGCATTGATGTGGACAAGGCTATCCTCGAATTGGACTCTAAGGTGGTGGTTGATTTGCTCTTCAATGGTATAGTGCTACTTGGCATCTTAAAAATGTTTAAGACAATGCATGTGCAGATCAGGAGACTTATTAAGATCCAACACCAATATGGTGAAGGAAATAGCTTGGCTAATGTGGGAGTTGACAGCAAGACCCTTTCCCTTTATCGTGGAGTTAATGATTTAGCGAGAACTACTCAAGGGTGCATTAGAATGGATAAATGGGGCTTGCATCAGATGGGCACAACTTTTTAAATGATCGATGATCTCATATTGGGGTAGTGAAGTTCTTGACCTCATACCCATGGTACCTTGACTCTCTTTTGTTATTATTAATGTCAAAGATACTAATGTCAAGATGACTCATTTAGCAAAATCATGCTTTTAGACCATATTATACTCTTATTAGATAGGGGGGCTTGAAAATAAAAAGTTCTTTCAGATTTTTCTCTTCTTGGCTCCAAAACAAAGTGTTATGCCAACTTGTTCACGAAACCTAGATCCCTTCTAAACCTAAGTTTAGCGAAGAAACTCAAGGACACAATGAAAATCCTAGGCAGATATGTGAGAAAAGGAACCACCACAAATGTGATTTACCAACCAGGATTCAATTGTTTGATACTATGGAAGGTAAGGGCATCTTATTGAAGAAAGGTTGAGAAGAAAGGTTACATCTAAAGGAAGAGTTGGGTCAAATCTTCCCAATAGGTCACCCATCTTAATGCTACTCTCGCCTAAACACATTAAACTTTGGAGTTCCAATGAGAACCATTACTTTTGTGTTGATATGATCGCACACAAATTTATCAATTTGTCATTACAGAAAGATCGAAAACTATGATAATTCACAGTAGAAATTAGTTGAATTTGATTATTTAAGTTTGTAAATAAAAATCCAATTATTTCAACATATTTGCAATGATTACAACTTTCTTAAAAAAAGAGCACGACACAACGTATATTAAATATTTTTCATTTCATAGTACTCTAATTGTTGTAACTTAAGATGTTACAAAATTTTAGTAAGAGAATACAACCCTTTCGATATCAACTACCGTTATAATGGCACATTTTGATCATGATGTCATTCAATATATGACATTAATTTTGAAAACCATTATCAATAATGGGGTCTTCTCTTAGTGATAGTTTGATTTACAAAAAGACCATCCTACCATGATGCAAAAATGAGTGCAACATAAGGACTTCCCAAGAGGTCACCCATCATAGTACTACTCTCGCCCAAACTCATTTAACTTTGGAATTCTGACGACATCCAGTGCTTTTGTGTTGGTATGGTTGCTCACACACTTACTAATTTGTCATTATAGAAAGATCAAAAACTATGATAATTAACACTAGAAACTAGTTGAATTAGACTATTTAAAGTTTGTAAATAAAGATCCAATTATTTCAACTCATTTGCAATGATTACAACTCTCTTAAAAAAACAGCACGACACAACAGATATTAAATGTTTCTCATTTCATGGTACTCTAATTGCTGTAAGTTAAGATGTTACAAAATATTAGCAAGAGAATACAACCCTTTCGATATCAACTACCATTATAATGGCACATTTTGATCATGATGTCATTCACTATATGACATTAATTTTAGAAACAATTATCAATAATAGGATCGTCTCTTAGTGACAGTTTGATTTACAAAAAGACCATCCTACCATGATGCAAAAAGAAGTGCAACACAAGGACTTCCCAAGAGGTCACCCATCTTAGTACTACTCTCCCCCAAACACAATTAATTTTGAAGTTCTGATGAGATCCAATGCTTTTGTGTTGGTATGGTTGCACACACATTTCTAAATTTGTCATTACATAAAGATCGAAAACTATGATAATTCACACTAGAAACTTGTTGAATTGAACTATTTAAAGTTTGTAAATAAAGATCCAATTATTTCAACACATTTGCAATGATTACAACTCTCTTAAAAAAATAGCACGACACAATAGATATTAAACGTTTCTCATTTCATAGTACTTTAATTGCTGTAAGTTAAGATGTTACAAAATATTAGTAATAAAATAAAACCCTTTCGATATCAACCACTGTTATAATGACACGTTTTGATCATGATGTCATTCAACATATGACGTAAATTTTGGAAACTATTATCAAAAATGGGGTCGTCTCTTAGTGACAGTTTGATTTACAAAAAGACCATCCTACCATGATGCAAAAAGGAGTGCAACACAAGGACTTCCCAAGAGGTCACCCATCTTAGTACTACTCTCACCCGAACACATTAAACTTTGGAGTTCTAATGAGATCCAGTGCTTTTGTGTTAGTATGATCACACACACATTTATAACTTTGTCGTTACAGAAAGATCGAAAACTAATGATAATTCACACTAAAAACTAGTTGAATTGGATTATTTGAAGTTTGTAAATAAATATCCAATTATTTCAACTCATTTGCATTGATTGCAACTCTCTTAAAAAAATAGCACGACACAACGGATATTAAACGTTTCTCATTTCATGGTACTATAATTGTTGTAAGTTAAGATGTTACAAAATTTTAGTAAGAAAATACAACCCTATCGATATCAACCACTATTATAATGGCACATTTTGATCATGCTGTCATTCAATATATGACGTTAATTTTGGAAACCATTATCAACAATAGGGTCGTCTTGACAGTTTGATTTACAAAAAGACCATCCTACCACGATGCCAAAAAAAGTGCAACACAAGGACTTCGCAAGAGGTCACCCATCTTAGTACTACCCTTGCCCAAATACATTTAACTTTGGAGTTCTGATGAGATCTAATGCTTTTGTGTTGATATGGTCGCACATATATTTATAAATTTGTCATTACAGAAAGATCGAGAAATATGATAATTCACACTAGAACTAGTTGAATTGGATTATCTAAAGTTTGTAAATAAAGATCCAATTATTTCAACTCATTTGTAATGATTACAACTCTCTTAAAAAAACATCACGACACAACATATATTAAACATTTCTCATTTCATAGTACTCCAATTGTTGTAAGTTAAGATGTTATAAAATATTAGTAAGAGAATACAACCCTTTTGATATCAACCACCGTTATAATGGCACATTTTGATCATAATGTCATTCAATATATGACTTTAATTTTGGAAAGCATTATCAATAATGGGGTCGTCTCTTAGTGACAGTTTGATTTACAAAAAGACCATCCTACCATGATGCAAAAACGAGTGCAACACAAGGTATTCCCAAGAGGTCACCCATCTTAGTACTACTCTCGCCCAAACACATTTAACTACAAAGTTATGATGAGATCCAGTGTTTTGGTGTTGGTATGGTCGCACAAACATTTATAAATTTGTCATTATAGAAAGATCGAAAACTATGAGAATTCACACTAGAAACTAGTTGAATTGGATTATTTAAAATTTGTAAATAAAGATCCAATTATTTAAACTCATTTACAATCATTACAACACTCTTAAAAAAATAGCACGACACAACGGATATTAAACGTTTCTCATTTCATGGTACTGTAATTGTTGTAGGTTAAGATGTTACAAAATTTTAGTAAGAGAATATAATCCTTTCGATATCAACCACCGTTATAATGACACATTTTGATCATGATGTCATTCAATATATGACATTAATTTTGGAAACTATTACCAACAATGGGGTCGTCTCTTAGTGATAGTTTGATTTACAAAAAGACCATCCTACCATGAGGCAATTATGTGTGCAACATAAGGACTTCCCAACAGGTCACCCATCTTAGTACTACTCTCGCCCAAACTCATTTAACTTTGAAATTCTGACGAGATCCCGTGCTTTTGTGTTGGTATGGTCGCTCACACACTTACTAATTTGTCATTATAGGAAGATCGAAAACTATGATAATTAACACTAGAAACTAGTTGAATTTGATTATTTAAAGTTTGTAAATAAAGATCCAATTATTTCAACTCATTTGCAATGATTACAACTCTTTTAAAAATACAGCACGACACAACAGATATTAAACGTTTCTCATTTCATGGTACTTTAATTGCTGTATGTTAAGATGTTACAAAATATTAGTAAGAGAATACAATCCTTTCGATATCAACCACCGTTGCAATGGCACATTTTGATCATGATGTCATTCCATATATGACGTTAATTTTGGAAACTATAATCAATAATAGGGTCGTCTCTTAGTGACAGTTTGATTTACAAAAATACCATCCTACCACAATGCAAAAAAGAGTGCAACACAAGGACTTCACAAGAGGTCACCCATCTTAGTACTACTCTCGCCCAAACACATTAAACTTTGGAGTTCTAATGAGATCCAGTGCTTTTTTGTTAGTATGATCGCACACACATTTTAAAATTTGTCATTACAGAAAGATCGAAAACTAATGATAATTCACACTAGAAACTAGTTGAATTGCATTATTTGAAGTTTGTAAATAAAGATCCAATTATTTCAACTCATTTGCAATGATTACAACTCTCTTAAAAAAACACCACGACACAACGGATATTAAACGTTTCTCATTTCATGGTACTCTAATTGTTGTAAGTTAAGATGTTACAAAATATTAGAAAGATAAAACAACCCCTTCGATATCAACCACCGTTATAATGGCACATTTTCATCATGATGTCATACAATATATGACATTAATTTTTGAAACCATTATCAATAATGGGGTCGTCTCTTAATGACAGTTTGATTTACAAAAAGACCATCCTACCTTGATGTAAAAAGGAGTGCAACACAAGGACTTTCTAAGAGGTGACCCATCTTAGTACTACTCTCTCCCAAACACATTTAACTTTTAAGTTCTGATGAGATCCAATGCTTTTGTGTCGATATGGTCACACACACATTTATTAATTTGTAAGTACAGAAAGATCGAAAACTATGATAATTCACACTAGAAACTAGTTGAATTGGATTATTTAAAGTTTGTAAATAAAGATCCAATTATTTCAACTCATTTGCAATGATTTCAACTCTCTTAAAAAAACAGCTCGACACAATGGATACTAAACGTTTCTCTTTTCATATTACTCTAATTGTTGTAAGTTAAGATGTTACAAAATATTAGTAAGAGAATACAACCATTTCGATATCAACCACCTTTATAATGGCATATTTTGATCATGATGTCATTCAATATATGACGTAAATTTAGGAAACCATTGTCAATAATAGGGTCGTCTCTTTGTGGCAGTTTGATTTACAAAAAAGACCATCCTACCTTGATGTAAAGAAGAGTGCAACACAAGGAATTCCCAAGAGGTCCGCCATCTTAGTACTACTCTCGCCCGAACACATTTAACTTTGGAGTTCTAATGAGATCTAGTGCTATTGTGTTAGTATGATCGCACACACATTTATAAATTTGTCATTACAGAAAGATCTACAACTATGATAATTCACACTAGAAACTAGTTGAATTGGATTATTTAAAGTTTGCAAATAAAGATCAAATTATTTCAACTCATTTGGAATGATTTGAATTCTCTTAAAAAAACATAACGACACAACGGATATTAAACGTTTCTCATTTCATAGTACTCTAATTGTTGTAAGTTAAGATGTTACAAAATATTAGTAAGAGAATACAACCCATTCGATATCAACCACCGTTATAGTGGCACATTTTGATCATGATGTCATTCAATATATGACATTAATTTTGGAAACCATTATCAATAACGGCGTCGTCTCTTAGTGAAAGTTTGATTTACAAAAAGACCATCCCACCATGACGCAAAAAGGAGTGCAACACAAGGACTTCCAAAGAGGTCACCAATCTTAGTACTACTCTCGCCCAAACACATTTAACTTTGAAGTTCTCATGAGATCTAGTGCTTTTCTGTTGGTATGGTCGCACACAAATTTCTAAATTTGTCATTCAAGAATGATCGAAAACTATGATAATTCACACTAGGAACTAGTTGAATTGGATTATTTAAAGTTTGTAAATAAAGATCCAATTATTTCAACTCATTTGCAATGATTACAACTCTCTTAAAAAAACAGCACGACACAGCGGATATTAAACGTTTCTCATTTCATGGTACTCTAATTGTTGTATGTAAAGATGTTACAAAATTTTAGTAAGACAATACAACCCTTTCGATATCAACCACCGTTATAACGGCACATTTTGATCATGATGTCATTCAATATAGGACATTAATTTTGGAAACCATTATCAATAATGGGGTCGTCTCTTAGTGACAGTTTGATTTACAAAAATTCCATCCTACCATGATGCAAAAAGGAGTGCAACACAAGGACTTCCTAAGAGGACACCCATCTTAGCAATACTCTTGCCCAAACATATTTAACTTTGGAGTTGTAATGTGATCCAGTACTTTTGTGTTGGTAAGGTCGCAGACACATTTATAAATTTGTCATTACATAAAGATCAAAAACTATGATAATTCAAACTAGAAACTAGTTGAATTGGATTGTTTAAAGTTTGTAAATAAAGATCCAATTATTTCAACTCATTTACAATCATTACAACATTCTTAAAAAAACAGCACGACACAACGGATATTAAACGTTTCTGATTTCATGGTACTATAATTGTTGTAAGTTAAGATGTTACAAAATTTTAGTAACATAATACAACCCTTTCGTTATCAACCACCATTACAATGGCACATTTCGATCATGATGTCATTCAATATATGAAATTAATTTTGGAAACCAATATTAATAAAATGGTAGTCTCTTAATGAGAGTTTGATTTACAAAAAGACCATCCTACCATGATGCAGAAAAGAATGCAACAAAAGGACTTCCCCAAAGGTCACCCATCTTAGTACTACTCTCGCGCAAATAAATTTAACTTTGGAGTTCCCATGAGATCCAGTGCTTTTGTGTTGGTATGGTCCCAATATATTTATAAATTTGTCATTACAGAAAGAACGAAAACTATGATAATTCACAATTGAAACTAGTTGAATTGGATTGCTTAAAGTTTGTAAATAAAGATCCAATTATTTCGACTCATTTGCAATCATTACAACTCTCTTAAAAAAACAGCACGACACAACGGATATTAAACGTTTCTCATTTCATGGTACTCTAATTGTTGTAAGTTAAGATGTTATAAAATTTTAGTAAGAGAATACAACCCTTTCGATCTCAACCACCGTTATAATGACTCATTTCGATCATGATGTCATTCAATATATGACATTAATTTTGGAAACTATTATTAATACTAGGGTTATCTCTTAGTGACAGTTTGATTTACAAAAAGACCATCCTACCATGATGCAAAAAGGAGTGCAACATAAGGACTTCTCTAGAGATCACACATCTTAGTACTACTCTCGCCCAAACACACTAAAATTTGGAGTTCTAATGAGATCCAGTACTTTTGTGTTAGTATGATCGCACACACATTTATAAATTGACATTACAGAAAGATCGAAAACTATGATAATTCACACTAGAAACTAGTTGAATTGGATTATTTAGAGTTTGTAAATAAAGATCCAATTATTTCAATTCATTTGTAACGATTACAACTCTCATAAAAAAACATCACGACATAACTGATATTAAACATTTCTCATTTCATGGTACTCTAATTGTTGTAAGTTAAGATGTCACAAAATTTTAGTAAGAGAATACAACCCTTTCGATATCAACCACCGTTATAATGGCAGATTTTGATCATGATGTCATTCAATATATGACATTAATTTTGGAAACCATTATCAATAATGGGGTCGTCTCTTAGTGATAGTTTGATTTACCAAAAGACCATCCTACCATGATGCAAAAAGGAGTGCAACACAAGGACTTCCCAAGAGGTCACCCATCTTTGTAGTACTCTCGCCCAAACAAATTTAACTTTGAGGTTCTGATGAGATCCAGTGCTTTTGTGTTGGTATGGTCGCACACAAATTTATAAATTTGTCATTACAGAAAGATCGAAAACTATGATAATTCACACAAGAAACTAGTTGAATTGGAGTATTTAAAGTTTGTAAATATAGATCCAATTATTTCAACTCATCTGCAATCATTACAACACTCTTAAAAAAACACCACGACACAACGGATATTAAACATTTCTCATTTCATTGTACTCTAATTGTTGTAAGTTAAGATGTTACAAAATTTTAGTAAGAGAATACAACCCTTTCGATATCAACCACCATTATAATGACACATTTTGATCATGATGTCATTCAGTATATGACGTTAATTTTGGAAGCCATTATTAATAATAGGGTCCTCTCTTAGTGACAATTTGAATTACAAAAAGACCATCCTACCATGATGCAAAAAGGAGTGCAACACAAGGACTTCCCAAGAGGTCACCCATCTTAGTACTATTTTCGCCCAAACACATTTAACTTTTGATTTCTGATGAGATCGAGTGCTTTTGTGTTGGTATGGTCGCACACACATTTATTAATTTGTCTCTACAGAAAGATCGAAAACTATGATAATTCACACTTGAAACTAGTTGAATTGGATTATTTAAAGTTTGTAAATAAAGATCCAATTATTTCAACTCATTTGCAATGATTACAACTCTCTTAAAAAAATACCACGACACAACGGATATTAAACGTTTCTCATTTCATGGTACTCTAATTGTTGTATGTTAAGATGTTACAAAATTTTAGTAAGAGAGTACAACCCTTTCGATATCAACCACCGTTATAATGGCACATTTTGATCATGATGTCATTCAATATATGACCTTAATTTTGGAAACCATTATCAATAATAGGGTCGTCTCTTAGTGAAAGTTTGATTTACAAAAAGACAATCCTACCATGATACAAAAAGGAGTGCAACACAATGACTTCCCAAGAGGTCACCGATCTTAGTACTACTCTCGCCCAAACGCATTTAACTTTGGAGTTCTGATGAGATCCAGTGCTTCTGTGTTGGTATGGTCGCACACAAATTTCTAAATTTGTCATTAGAGAAAGATCGAAAACTATAATAATTCACACTAGAAACTTGTTGAATTGGATTATTTAAAGTTTGTAAATAAAGACCCAATTATTTCAACTCAATTGCAATTATTACAACTCTCTTAAAAAAACACCACGACACAACGGATATTAAACGTTTCTCATTTCATGGTACTCTAATTGTTGTAAGTTAAGATGTTTCAAAATTTTAGTAAGAGAATACAACCCTTTCGATATCAACCACCGTTATAATGGCAGATTTTGATCACGATGTCATTCAATATATGACATTAATTTTGGAAACCATTATCAATAATGGGGTCGTCTCTTAGTGATAGTTTGATTTACCAAAAGACCATCCTACCATGATGCAAAAAGGAGTGCAACACAAGGACTTCCCAAGAGGTCACCCATCTTTGTAGTACTCTCGCCCAAACAAATTTAACTTTGAGGTTCTGATGAGATCCAGTGCTTTTGTGTTGGTATGGTCGCACACAAATTTATAAATTTGTCATTACAGAAAGATCGAAAACTATGATAATTCACACAAGAAACTAGTTGAATTGGAGTATTTAAAGTTTGTAAATATAGATCCAATTATTTCAACTCATCTGCAATCATTACAACACTCTTAAAAAAACAACACGACACAACGGATATTAAACATTTCTCATTTCATTGTACTCTAATTGTTGTAAGTTAAGATGTTACAAAATTTTAGTAAGAGAATACAACCCTTTCGATATCAACCACCATTATAATGACACATTTTGATCATGATGTCATTCAGTATATGACGTTAATTTTGGAAGCCATTATTAATAATAGGGTCCTCTCTTAGTGACAATTTGAATTACAAAAAGACCATCCTACCATGATGCAAAAAGGAGTGCAACACAAGGACTTCCCAAGAGGTCACCCATCTTAGTACTATTTTCGCCCAAACACATTTAACTTTTGATTTCTGATGAGATCGAGTGCTTTTGTGTTGGTATGGTCGCACACACATTTATTAATTTGTCTCTACAGAAAGATCGAAAACTATGATAATTCACACTTGAAACTAGTTGAATTGGATTATTTAAAGTTTGTAAATAAAGATCCAATTATTTCAACTCATTTGCAATGATTACAACTCTCTTAAAAAAACACCACGACACAACGGATATTAAACGTTTCTCATTTCATGGTACTCTAATTGTTGTATGTTAAGATGTTACAAAATTTTAGTAAGAGAGTACAACCCTTTCGATATCAACCACCGTTATAATGGCACATTTTGATCATGATGTCATTCAATATATGACCTTAATTTTGGAAACCATTATCAATAATAGGGTCGTCTCTTAGTGAAAGTTTGATTTACAAAAAGACAATCCTACCATGATACAAAAAGGAGTGCAACACAATGACTTCCCAAGAGGTCACCGATCTTAATACTACTCTCGCCCAAACACATTTAACTTTGGAGTTCTGATGAGATCCAGTGCTTCTGTGTTGGTATGGTCGCACACAAATTTCTAAATTTGTCATTAGAGAAAGATCGAAAACTGTAATAATTCACACTAGAAACTTGTTGAATTGGATTATTTAAAGTTTGTAAATAAAGACCCAATTATTTCAACTCAATTGCAATTATTACAACTCTCTTAAAAAAACACCACGACACAACGGATATTAAACGTTTCTCATTTCATGGTACTCTAATTGTTGTAAGTTAAGATGTTTCAAAATTTTAGTAAGAGAATACAACCACTTCGATATCAACCACCGTTATAATGGCACGTTTTGATCGTGATGTCATTCAATATATAACATTAATTTTGGAAACCATTATCAATAATAGGGTCGTACACACATTTCAAAATTTGTCATTATAGAAAGATCGAAAATTATGATAATTCACACTACAAACTTGATGAATTGGATTATTTAAAGTTTGTAAATAAAGATCCAATTATTTCAACTCAATTGCAATGATTACAACTCTCTTAAAAAAACAGCACGACACAACGGATATTAAACGTTTCTCATTTCACGGTACTCTAATTGTTTTATGTTAAGATGTTACAAAATTTTAGCAAGAGAGTACAACCCTTTCGATATCAACCACCGTTATAATGGCACATTTTGATCATGATGTCATTCAATATATGACATTAATTTTGGAAACCATTATCAATAATAGGGTCGTCTCTTAGTGAGAGTTTGATTTACAAAAAGACAATCCTACCATGATACAAAAAGGAGTGCAACACAATGACTTCCCAAGAGGTCACCGATCTTAGTACTACTCTCGCCCAAACAGATTTAACTTTGGAGTTCTGATGAGATCCAGTGCTTCTGTGTTGGTATGGTCTCACACAAATTTCTAAATTTGTCATTAGAGAAAGATCGAAAACTATAATAATTCACACTAGAAACTTGTTGAATTGGATTATTTAAAGTTTGTAAATGAAGATCCAATTATTACAACTCAATTGCAATGATTACAACTCTCTTAAAAAAACAGCACGACACAAAGGATATTAAACGTTTCTCATTTCGTGGTACTCTAATTGTTGTAAGTTAAGATGTTACAAAATTTTATTAAGGGAGTACAACCCTTTCGATATCAACCACCGTTATAATGGCACATTTTGATCATGATGTCATTCAATATATGACAATAATTTTGGAAACCATTATCAATAATAGGGTCGTCTCTTAGTGAGAGTTTGATTTACAAAAAGACCATCCTACCATGATGCAAAAAGGAGTGCAACACAAGGACTTCCCAAGAGGTCACCGATCTTAGTACTTCTCTCGCCCAAACAAATTATACTTTGGAGTTCTAATGAGATCCAGTGCTTTTGTGTTAGTATGATCGCACACACATTTATAAATTTGTCAATACAGAAAGATCGAAAGCTAATGATAATTCACACTAGAAACTGGTTGAATTGGATTATTTAAAGTTTGTAAATAAAGATCCAATAATTACAACTCATTTGCAATGATTACAACTCTCTTAAAAAAACATCATGACACAACGGATATTAAACGTTTCTCATTTCATAATACTCTAATTGTTGTAAGTTAAGATGTTACAAAATTTTGGTAAAAGAATACTACCCTTTCGATATCAACCACCGTTATAATGGCACATTTTGATCATGATGTCATTCAATATATGACATTAATTTTGAAAACCATTATCTATAATGGAGTCGTCACTTAGTGACTGTTTGAGTTACAAAAGACAATTCAACCATGATGCAAAAAGGAGTGCAACACAAGGATTTCCTAAGAGGTCACCCAACTTAGTACTACTCTCGCTCAAACACATTTAACTATGGAGTTCTGATGCGATCCACTGCCTTTGTGTTGGTACGGTCGCACAAACATTTATTAATTTGTCGTTACAAAAAATCGAAAACTATGATAATTCACACTAGAAACTAGTTGAATTGGATTATTTAAAGTTTGTAATTAAGGATCCAATTATTTCAACTCAGTTGCAATGATTACAACTCTCTTAAAAAAACAGCACGACACAACGGAAATTAAACGTTTCTCATTTCATGGTACTCTAATTGTTGTAGGTTAAGATGTTACAAAATTTTAGTAGGAGAATACAACCTTTCGATATCGACCACCCTTATAATGGCACATTTTGATCATGATGACATTCAATATATGACATTAATTTTGGAAACCATTATCAATAATGGTGTCGTCTCTTAGTGAGAGTTTGATTTACAAAATGACCATCCTACAATGATGCAAGAAAAGTACAACAAAAGGACTTCCTAAGAGGTCACCCATCTTAGTACTAGTCTCGCCCAAACACATTTAGCTTTGGAGTTCTCATGAGATCCAACGCTTTTGTGTTGGTATGATCACACAAATATTTCTAAATTTGTCAATACAGAAAGATCGAAAACTATGATAATTCACATTAGAAACTTGTTGAATTGTATTATTTAAAGTTTGTAAAGAAAGATCCAATTATTTCAACTCATTTGCAATGATTATAACTCTCTTAAAAAAAGAGCACGATACAACGGATATTAAACGTTTCTCATTTCATGGTACTCTAATTGTTGTAAGTTAAGATGTTACAAAATTTTAGTAAGAGAATACAACCCTTTCGATATCAACCACCGTTATAGTGACACATTTTGATCGTGATGTCATACAATATATGACATTAATTTTTGAAAGCATTATTAATAATGGGGTCGTCTCTTAGTGACAACACAAGGACTTCCCAAGAGGTCACCCATCTTAGTACTACTCTCGCCCAAACACATTTAACTTTTAAGTTCTGGCGAAATTCAGTGATTTTGTGTTTATATGGTCACACTCACATTTATTAATTTGTCATTACATAAAGATCGAAAACTATGATAATTCACATTAGAAACTAGTTGAATTGGATTATTTATAGTTTGTAAATAAAGATCCAATTATTTCAACTCATTTGCAATGGTTACAAATCTCTTAAAAAAACAGCACAACACAATGGATATTATACGTTTCTCATTTCAACGTACGCTAATTGTTGTAAGTTAAGATGTTACAAAATTTTTGTAATAGAATACAACCCTTTCGATATCAACCACCGTTATAATGGCACTTTTTGATCATGATGTCATTTAGTATATGACGTTAATTTTGGAAACCATTATCAATAATAGGGTCGTCTATTAGTGATAGTTTGATATTCAAAAAGACCATCCTACTATGATGCAAAAAGGAGTGAAAAACATGGACTTCCCAAGAGATCACCCATCTTAGTAGTACTCTCGCCCATACACATTTAACTTTGAAGTTCTGATGAGATACATTACTTTTGTGTTAGTATGGTCGCACACAAATATATTAATTTGTCATTATAGAAAGATCGAAAACTATGATAATTCACACTAGAAACTAGTTGAATTGGATTATTTAAAGTTTGTAAATAAAGATCCAATTATTTCAACTCATTTGCAATGATTACAACTCTCTTAAAAAAACAGCCCGACACAACCGATATTAAACGTTTCTCATTTCATGGTACTCTAATTGTTGTAAGTTAAGATGTTACAAAATTTTAGTAAGAGAATACAACCCTTTCGATATCGACCACCATTATAGTGGCACATTTTGATCATGATGTCATTCAATATATGACATTAATTTTGGAAACCATTATCAATAATGGAGTCGTCTCTTAGTAAGAGTTTGATTTACAAAAAGACCATCCTACCATGATGCAAAAAGAAGTGCAACACAAGGACTTCCCAAGATCCAATGGTTTTGTGTTGGTATGGTCGCACACACATTTCTAAATTTGTCATTACAGAAAAATCCAAAACTATGATAATTCACACTAGAAACAAGTTGAATTGGATTAATTAAGGTTTGTAAATAAAGATCCAATTATTTCAACTTAGTTGAAATGATTATAACTCTCTTAAAAAAACAGCACGACACAACAAATATTAAACGTTTCTCATTTCCTAGTACTCTAATTGTGGTAAGTTAAGATGTTACAAAATTTTAGTAAGAGACTACAACCCTTTCGATATCAACCACCGTTATAATGACACATTTTGATCATGATGTCATTCAATATATGACATTAATTTTGGAAACCAGTATCAATAATAGGGTCGTCTCTTAGTGAGAGTTTGATTTAAAAAAAGACCATCCTACCATGATGCAAAAAGGAGTGAAAAACAAGGACTTCCCAAGAGGTCATCCATATTAGTACTACTCTCTTAAAAAAACTTGTTGAATTTGAATATTTAAAGTTTGTAAATAAAGATCCAATTATTTCAACTCATTTGCAATGATTACAACTCTCTTAAAAAAACAGTACGACACAACGGATATTAAACGTTTCTCAATTCATAATACTCTAATTGTTGTAAGTTAAGATGTTACAAAATTTTAGTAAGAGAATACAACCCTTCGGATATCAACCACCGTTATAATGGCAGATTTTGATCATGATGTCATTCAATATATGACATTAATTTTGGAAACCATTATCAATAATGGGGTCGTCTCTTAGTGATAGTTTGATTTACAAAAAGACCATCCTACCATGATGCAAAAAGTAGTGCAACACAAGGAATTCCCTAGAGGTCACCCATCTTAGTACTTTTCTCGCTCAAACACATTTAACTTTGAAGTTCTGATGAGATCCAGTGCTTTTGTGTTAGTATGATCGCACACACATTTATAAATTTGTCATTACAGAAAGATCGAAAACTTTGATAATTCACACTACAAACTTGTTGAATTGGATTATTTAAAGTTTGTAAAAAAAGATACAATTATTTCAACTCATTTGCAATGATTACAACTCTCTTAAAAAAACACCACGACACAACCGATATTAAACATTTCTCATTTCATGGTACTCTAATTGTTGTAAGTTAAGATGTTACAAAATTTTAGTAAGAGAATGCAACCCTGTCGATATCAACCACCGTTATAATGGCACATTTTGATCAGGACCTCATTCAATATATGACATTAATTTTCGAAACCATTATCAATAATGGGGTCGACACTTAGTGACTGTATGATTTACAAAAAGACCATCCTACCATGATGTAAAAAGTAGTGCAACACAAGGAATTCCCTAGAGGTCACCCATCTTAGTACTTCTCTCGCTCAAACACATTGAACTTTGGTGTTGTGATGAGATCTAATGCTTTTGAGTTGCTATGGTCGTACACACTTTTATTAATTTGTCATTATAGAAAGATCGAAAACTATGAAAATTCACACTAGAAACTAGTTGAATTAGATTATTTATGGTTTTTAAATAAATATCCAATTATTTCAACTCATTTGCAATGATTACAACTCTCTTAAAAAAACATCACAACACAACGGATATTAAACGTTTCTCATTTCATGGTACTCTAATTGTTGTAAGTTAAGATGTTACAAAATATTAGTAACAGAATACAACCATTTAGATATCAACCACAGTTATAATGGCACATTTTGATCACGATGTCATTCAATATATGATATTAATTTTGGAAACCATTATCAATAATGGGGTCGTCTCTTAGTGACAGTTTGATTTACAAAAAGACTATTCTGCCATGATGCTAAAAGGAGTGCAACACTAAGACTTCCAAAGAGGTCACCCATCTCAGTACTACTTTCACCCAAACACAATTAACTTTGGAGTTCTAATAAGATCTATTACTTTTGAGTTGGTATGGTCGTAGACACATTTATTAATTTATTATTATAGAAAGATCGAAAACTTTCATAATTCACACTAGAAACTAGTTGAATTGGATTATTTAAAGTTTGTAAAAAAAGATCCAATTATTTCAACTCATTTGCAATCATTACAACACTCTTAAAAAAACACCACGACACAACGGATATTAAACGTTTCTCATTTCATGCTACTCTAATTGTAATAAGTTAAGATGTTTTAAAATTTTAGTATTACAATACAACCCTTTCGATATCAACCACCGTTATAATGGCACATTTTGATCATGATGTCAATCATTATATGACGTTATTTTTTGAAACCATTACATTAATAGGGTCGTCTCTTTGTGACAGTTTGATTTACAAAAAGACCATCCAACCATGATGCAAAAAGGAGTGCAACACAAGGACTTCCCAAGAGGTCACCTATCTTAGTACAGCTCTCGCCCAAACGCATTTAACTTTGGAGTTCTAATGAGATCCACTACTTTTGTGTTGGTATGGTCGCACACACATTGATTAATTTGTCATTACAGAAAGATCGAAAACTATGATAATTCACATTAGAAACTAGTTGAATTGGACTATTTCAAGTTTGTAAATAAAGATCCAATTATTTCAACTCAGTTGCAATGACTACAACTCTCTTTAAAAAACACCACGACACAACGGATATTAAATGTTTCTCATTTCATGATACTCTAATTGTTGTAAGTTAAGATGTTACAAAATTTTAGAAAAAGAATACAACCCTTTCGATATCAACAACCGTTATAATGGCACATTTTGATCAAGATGTCATTCAATATATGACATTAATTTTGGAAACCATTATCAATAACAGGGTCGTCACTTAGTGACTGTATGATTTACAAAAATACCATCCAACCATGTTGCAAAAAGGAGTGCAACACAAGGACTACCCAAGAGGTCACCCATCTTAGTACTACTCTCGGCAAAACACATTTAATTTTGAAGTTCTGATGAGATCTAGTGCTTTTGTGTTGGAATGGTTGCACAATGATTTATATATTTGTCATTACATAAAGATCTAAAACTAATGATAATTCACACTAGAAACTAGTTGAATTGGTTTATTTAGAGTTTGTAAATAAAGATCCAATTATTTCAACTCATTTGCAATGATTACAACTCTCTTAAACAAACATCACGACACAACGGATATTAAACGTTTCTCATTTCATGGTACTCTAATTGTTGTAAGTTAAGATGTTACAAAATTTTAGTAAGAGAATACAACACTTTTGATATTAATTTTGGAAACCATTATCAATAATAGGGTCGTCTCTTAGTGACAGTTTGATTTACAAGAAGACCATCCTACCATGATGCAAAAAGGAGTGTAACACGACGACTTCTGAAGAGGTCACACATCTTAGTACTACTCTCCCTCAAACACATTTAACTTTGGAGTTCTGATGAGATTCAATGCTTTTGTGTTAGTATGGTCGCACACACATTTGTAAATTTGTCATTACAGAAAGATCGAAAACTATGATAATTCACACTAGAAACTAGTTGAATTGGATTATTTAAAGTTTGTAAATAAAGATCCAATTATTTCAACTCATTTGCAATGATTACAACTCTCTTAAGAAAACAGCACGACACAACAGATATTAAACGTTTCTCATTTCAAGGTACTCTAATTGTTGTAAGTTATGATGTTACAAAATTTTAGTAAGAGAATACTACCCTTTCGATATCAACCATCGTTATACTGGAAAATTTTGATAATGATGTCATTCAATATATGACATTAATTTTGGAAACCATTATAAATAATGGGGTCGTCACTTAGTGACTGTTTGATTTACAAAAAGACCATCCAACCGTGATGTAAAAAGTAGTGCATCACAAGGATTTCCCAAGAGGTCACCCATCTTAGTACTACTCTCACCCAAACACATTTAACTTTGGTCTTCTAATGAGATCCGATGCATTTGAGTTTGTATGGTCGTAAACACATTTATTAATTTGTCATTACAGAAAGATCGAAAACTATGATAATTCACACTAGAAACTTGTTGAATTTGATTATTTAAAGTTTCTAAATAAAGATCCAATTATTTCAACTCATTTGCAATGATTACAACTCTCTGAAAAAAACACCACGACACAACAGATAATAAACGTTTCTCATTTCATAGTACTCTAATTGTTGTAAGTTAAGATGTTTCAAAATTTTAGTAATACAATACAACCCTTTCAATATCAACCACCGTTGTAATGGCACATTTTGATCTTGATGTCAATCATTATATGACTTTTTTTTTGAAACCATTATCAATAATAGGGTCGTCTCTTAGTGACAGTTTGATTTACAAAAAGACCATCCAACCATGATGCAAAAAGGAGTGCAACACAAGGACGTCTCAAGAGGTTACCCATCTTAGTACTACTATCGCCCAAACACATTTAATTTTGGAGTTCTGATGAGATCCAATGCTTTTGAGTTGGTATGGTCATAGACACATTTATTAATTTGTCATTACCTAAAGATCGAAAACTATGACAATTCACACTAGAAACTAGTAGAATTGGATTATTTAAAGTTTGTAAACAAATATCTAATTATTCCAACTCATTTGCAATGATTACAACTATCTTAAAAAAACACCACAACACAACGGATATTAAACGTTTCTCATTTCATAGTACTCAAATTGTTGTAAGTTAATATGTTACAAAATATTAGTAAGAGAATACAACCCTTTCGATATCTACCACCGTTATAATGGCTCATTTTGATCTTGATGTCATTCAACATATGACATTAATTTTTGAAACCATCATCAATAATTGGGTCATGACAGTTTGATTTACAAAAAGACCATCCTACCATCATGCAAAAATGAGTGCAACTCAAGGACTTCTCAAGAGGTCACCCCTCTTAGTAGTACTCTTGCCCAAACACATTTAACTTTGGAGTTCTGATGAGATCCAGTGCTTTTGTGTTGGTATGGTCACACACACATTTATAAATTTGTCATTACTGAAAGATCGAAAACTTTGATAATTCACACTAGAAACTAGTTGAATTGGATTATTTAAAGTTTGTAAAAAAAGATACAATTATTTCAACTCATTTCCAATGATTACAACTCTCTTAAAAAAACACCACGACACAACGTATATTTACCGTTTCTCATTTCGTAGTACTCTAATTGTTGTAAGTTAAGATGTTACAAAATATTAGTAAGAGAATACAAGCCTTTCGATATCAACCACCGTTATAATGGCACATTTTGATCATGATGTCATTCAATATATGACGTTAATTTTGGTAACCATTATCAATAATGGGGTCGCCTCTTAGTGATAGTTTGATTTACAAAAAGACCATCCTACCATGATGCAAAATGTAGTGCAACACAAAGACTTCCCAAGAGATCACCCATCTTAGTAGTACTCTCGCCCAAAAACATTTAACTTTAGAGTTCTAATGAGATCTAGTGCTTTTGTGTTGGTCTTGTCGCACACACATTTCTAAATTTGTCATTACAGAAAGATCGAAAACTATGATAATTCACACCAGAAACTTTTTCAATTAAATTATTCAAAGTTTGTAAATAAAGATCCAATTATTTCAACTCATTTGCAATGATTACAACTGTCTTAAAAAAACAGCACGACACAACGGATATTAAACTTTTCTCATTTCATAATATTTTAATTGTAGTAAGTTAAGATGTTACAAAATTTTAGTAATAGAATACAACCCTTTCGATATCAACAACTTTTATAATGACACATTTTGATCAGTACTTCATTCAATATATGACATTAATTTTGGAAACCATTATCAATAATGGGGTCGTCACTTAGTAACTATATGATTTACAAAAAGACCATCCAACCATGATGCAAAAAAGAGTGCAACACAAGGACTTCCCAAGAGGTCACCCATCTTAGTACTACTCTCACCCAACACATTTAACTTTGGAGTTCTAATGAAATCCAATGCTTTTGAGTTGGTATGATCGTAAACACATTTATTAATTTGTCATTACATAAAGATTGAAAACTATGGCAATTCACATTAGAAACTAGTTGAATTAGATTATTTAAAGTTTTTAAATAAAGATCCAATTATTTCAACTCATTTGCATTGATTACAACTCTCTTAAAAAAACAGCACGACACAATGGATATTAAACGTTTCTCATTTCATGGTACTCTAATTATTGTAAGTTAAGATGTTACAAAATTTTAGTAAGAGAATACAACCCTTTTGATATCAACAACCGTTATAATAGCACATTTTGTTAATGATGTCATTCAATATATGACATTAATTTCGAAAACCATTATCAATATTGAGGTCGTCACTTAGTGACTGTATGATTTAGAAAAAGACCATCCAACCATGATGCACAAAGGAGTGCAACACAAGGAGTTCCCAAGAGGTCACCCATCTTAGTACTACTCTTGACCAAACACATTTAGCTTTGTAGTTTTGATGAGATACACTGCTTTTGTGATGGTATGGTTGTACAAATATTTTTAAATTTGTCATTACAGAAAGATCGAAAACTTTGATAATACACACTAGAAACTAGTTGAATTGGATTATTTAAAGTTTGTCAATAAAGATCCAATTATTTCAACTCATTTGCAATGTTTACAACTCTCTTAAAAAAACAGCACGACACAACGGATATTAAACGTTTCTCATTTCATAGTACTCTAACTGTTGTAAGTTAAGATGTTACAAAATTTTAGTAATATAATACAACCCTTTGGATATCAACCACCGTTATAATGGCAGATTTTGATCATGATGTCATTCGATATATGACATTAATTTTGGAAACCATTATCAATAATGGGGTTGTCTCTTAGTGATAGTTTTATTTACAAAAAAACCATCCTACCATGATGCAAAAAAGAGTGCAACACAAGGTCTTCCCAAGAGGTCACCCATCTTAGTACTACTCTCGCCCCAACACATTTAACTTTGGAATTCTAATGATACCCATTGCTTTTCTTTTGGTATGGTCGTAGACACATTTATAAATTTGTCATTACATAAAGATCAAAAACTTTTATAAATAACACTAAAAACTAGTTAAATTTGATTATTTAAAGTTTTAAAAAAAAATTCAATTATTTCAACTCATTTGTATTGATTACAACTCTCTTAAAAAAACACCACGACACAACGGATATTTAACGTTTCTCATTTCATGGTACTCTAATTGTTGTAAGTTAATATGTTACAAAATTTTAGTAAGAGAATACAACCCTTTCGATATCAACCACCATTATAATGGCACATTTTGATCATGATGTCATTCAATATATGACATTAATTTTGGAAACCATTATCAGTATTGGGGTGGTCTCATAATGACAGTTTGATTTACAAAAAGCCCATCCTACCATGATGCAAAAAAGAGTGCAACACAAGGACTTCCAAAGAGGTCACCGATCTTCGTACTACTCTCGCCAAAACACATCTAACTTTGGAGTTCTTATGAGATCCAGTACTTTTGTGTTGGTAAGGTCGAACAGACATTTATAAATTTGTCATTACACAAAGGTCGAAAACTATGATAATTCACACTAGAAACTAGTTGAATTGGATTATTTAAAGTTTGTAAGTAAAGATCCAATTATTTCAACTCATTTGCAATCATTACAACACTCTTAAAAAAACACCACGACACAACGGATATTAAACGTTTCTCATTTCATCGTACACTAATTGTTGTAAGTTAAAATGTTACAAAATTTTAGTAATAGCACATTTTGAAAATTATGTCATTCAATATATGACATTAATTTTGGAAACCATTATCAATAATGGTGTCGTCACTTTGTGACACTTTGGTTTACAAAAAGACAATCCTACCATGACGTAAAAAAGAGTGCAACACAAGGACATCTCAAGAGGTCACCCATCTTAGTAATACTCTTGCCCAAACACATATAACTTAGGAGTTTTGATGAGATCTAGTGTTTTTGTGTTGGTATGGTCACACAGTCATTTATAAATTTGTCATTGTAGAAAGATCAAAAACTTTGATAATTCACACTAGAAACTAGTTGAATTGGATTATTTAAAGTTTGTAAAAAAAGATACAATTATTTCAACTCATTTCCAATGATAACAACTCTCTTAAAAAAACACCACGACACAACGGATATTAAACGTTTCACATTTCATGGTACCCTAATTGTGGTAAGTTAAGATGTTACAAAATTTTAGTAAGAGAATACAACCCTTTCTATATCCACCACCGTTATAATGGCACATTTTGATCATGATGTCAATCAATATATGACATTAATTTTGAAACCATTATCAATAATAGGGTCGTCTCTTAGTGACAGTTTGATTTACCAAAAGACCATCCTACCATGATGCAAAAAGGAGTGCAACACAAGGACTTCTCAAGAGGTCACCCATCTTAGTACTACTCTCGCCCAAACACATTTAACTTTTGAGTTCTGATGAGCTCCAACGCTTTTGTGTTGGTATGATGGCACACACATTTATTAATTTGTCATTACAGAAAGATCGAAAACTATTATAATTCAAACTAGAAACTTGTTGAATTGGATTATTTACTATTTGTAAATAAAGATCCAATTATTTCAACTCATTTGCAATGATTAGAACACTCTTAATAAAACAGCACGACACAACGGATATTAAACATTTCTCATTTCATGGTACTCTAATTATTGTAAGTTAAGATGTTACAAAATTTTAGTAAGAGAATACAACCCTTTCGATATCAACCACCGTTATAACGGCACATTTTGATCTTGATGTCATTCAATATATGACATTAATTTTGGAAACCATTATCAATAATAGGGTCGTTTCTTAGTGACAGTTCGATTTACAAAAAGACCAGCCTACCATGATGCAAAAAGGAGTGCAACACAAGGACTTCCTAATAGGTCACCCAACTTAGTACTACTCTCGCCCAAAAACATTTAACTTTGGAGTTCTGATGATATCCAATGCTTTTGTGTTGGTATGGTCGGATACACATTTATAAATTTGTCATTACAGAAAGATCGAAAACTATGATAATTCACACTAGAGACTAGTTGTATTGGATTATTTAAAGTTTGTAAATAAAGATCCAATTATTTCAACTCATTTGCAATGATTACCACTCTCTTAAAAAAACAGCACGACACAATGAATATTAAACGTTTCTCATTTCATGCTACTCTAATTGTTGTAAGTTAAGATGTTACAAAATTTTAGTAAGAGAATACAACCCTTTCGATATCAACCACCGTTATAATGGCACATTTTGATCATGATGTCATCCAATATATGACATTGATTTTGGAAACCATTATCGATAATAGGGTTGTCTCTTAGTGACAATTCGATTTAAAAAAAGACCATCCCACTATGATGCAAAAAGGAGTGCAACACAGGAACATCTCCAGAGGTCACTCATCTTAGTACTACTCTCGCCCAAACACATTTAACTCTGGAGTTTTGATGAGATTCAGTGCTTCTGTGTTATTATGGTCGCACACACATTTATAAATTTGTCATTACTAAAAGATCGAAAACTATGATAATTCGCCCTAGAAACTAGTTGAATTGGATTATTTAAAGTTTGTAAATAAAGATCTAATTATTTCAACTCATTTGCAATGATTACAACACTCTTGAAAAAACAGCACGACACAACAGATATTAAACGTTTCTCATTTCATGGTACTCTAATTGTTGTAAGTTAAGATGTTACAAAATTTTAGTAAGAGAAGACAACCCTTTCGATATCAACCACCGTTATATTGGCACATTTCGATCAAGATGTCATTCAATATATGACACTAATTTTGGAAACCATTATCAATAATAGGGTTGTCTCTTTGTGACAGTTTGATATACAAAAAGACCATCCTATCATGTTGTAAAAAAGAGTGCAACACAAGGACTTCCCAAGAGGTCACCCATCTTAGTACTACTCTCGCCCAAACACATTTAACTTTGGAGTTATAATGAGATCTAGTGTTTTGTGTTGGTATGGTCGGATACACATTTATAAATTTGTCATTACAGAAAGATCGAAAATTATGATAATTCACACTAGAAACTAGTTGAATTGGATTATTTAAAGTTTGTAAATAAAGATCTAATTATTTCAACTCATTTGCAATGATTACAACTCTCTTAAAAAAACACCACGACCCCACGGATATTAAACGTTTCTCATTTCGTGGTATGCTGATTGTGGTAAGTTAAGATGTTACAAAATTTTGGTAAGAGAATACAACCCTTTCGATATCAAACACCGTTAGAATGGCACATTTTTATCATGATGTCATTCAATATATGACATTAATTTTGGAAACCATTATCAATAATAGGGTCGTCTCTTAGTGACAGTTTCATTTACAAAAAGACGATCCTACCTTGATTCAAAAAGGAGTGCAACACAAGGACTTCCCAAGAGGTCAGCCATCATAGTACTACTCTCACCCAAACACAATTAACTTTAGAGTTTTGATGAGATCCAGTGCTTCTGTTTTGGTATGGTCTCATCCACATTTCTAAATTTGTCATTACATAAAGATCGAAAACTATGATAATTCACTCTAGAAACTAGTTGAATTGGATTATTTAAAGTTTGTAAATAAAGATCCAATTATTTCAACTCATTTGCAATGATTACAACTCTCTTAAAAAAATAGCCCGACACAACAGATATTAAACCTTTCTCATTTTGTGGTACTCTGATTATTGTAAGTTAAGATGTTAAAATATTTTAATAAGAGAATACAACCCTTTCGATATCAACCACCGTTATAATGGCACATTTTGATCATGATGTCATTCAATATATGACATTAATTTTGGAATCCGTTATCAATAATAAGGTCGTCTCTTAGTGACAGTTTGATTTACAAAAAGACCATCCTACCATGATGCAAAAAGGAGTGCAACACAAGGACTTTCAAAGAGGTCACCCATCTTAGTACTACTCTTGCCCAAACATATTTAACTTTGGAGTTTTGATGAGATCAAGTGCTTTTGTGTCAAGAGGGGGTGAATTGTGTATCATTACTATTTTCTGAGGTATAATTGTAACTTTACTGAAAAACAAGTCAAGTCATTGTTTTCATAAAATCATTTTTATTTAAGGTTTCAATTACAATATACAATTCAATTCTCCTCAGAAATTGTAGATGCAATTATATTTCGATACCATGTATCATCTAAACAATTTCATAACTACAAATAGAGAAAACTAATTTGCGGAATTTAAAACTTTTCTCCCTGATTGAGATCTTTCTTCTTCTTTTTCTTCTTCAGCAATTCTTCAGCGACAAATATCTTGTCTTTTCATGCTTCACTGAATTTGCTTTCTTCTGATACTTCAAATCTTCAGTGACGAAAATCTTACCTTTTTATGCTTTACTGAACTTTCTTCCACTTGAGAGATTTTTCCTGAAGAGGTGTTTTTGATCCCTGAAAAAGATTTTTCTTTTGGTGTGCAGGGATGGTTTGATCCTTGAAAAGATTTTTCGTTTTGTGTGCAAGGATAAATTGATCAACGAGAATTCTATGCCTTTTATACTATATCTTTATTTCATGCATATCCTTCACGTTTAACCACTACTAGTTTTTCACTTCTCCACGTCTTTTCTTTTTCCTTAATTGAAACACACACGTTCTAACCCACGTTTATATTTCAAATTTTCTTTAATCATCAGTCCTGGATCTCTGAAAAATTTCCTGTAAAATAAACTTTCTCGTCCAAAAATTTTTCATCAGTGTAATAAGAAGTCGTTACTTTAATGTTAACTAAACGAGTAACTCAAGTATATATATAACTTAATGTTTCTAACTTAATGAGTTCCACATGTGCCATTTCACGTGACAAGTACTGTAGCTAACTCAACGAACTAAGTCTGTGATGTTATGCTATCTCAACGAGCCATCTCCATTGTGTTATGATAACTCAATGAACCAGTAATAAACAAATGTTTTTATAATAAGAATTTTACCACGTGCAAAAATAACAACTTAAGTTTATAACGCTAACCTAATGCGTTGCCTTAGTGTTCAATATAGCAATTCAACGTGTTTAGTTATGTTAACTTAACGAGTTAAACATGTGCATCTCACGTGATGCAATACAACATTCGTAACTTATAATTTCACCACGTGTATAACACTAACTTAACGAGTTCGTCTCTTCTTTTACTCACTAACTTAACGAGTTATCACGTGACCTATTTTAACCTTTAAGCCTCTAACTTAACGAGTTCTCACGTGACCTCTATACAAACAAAACTCTAACTTAACGAGTTGTCTAAACGTGCACTGTTCATGATACAGAAGATATAATATTAAAACATATCATGCTTTACAATAAAAACACACGTTCACTTAACGTTTAGCTAAATGAGAAATTAATGCAATGAAATGACTAGTTATTAACTTCAGATCCAATACAGACAAGTATTTATATCAGTAAGCTTTTTCTGTATTAATTGATGAATTTAATTTCTTTTCACAAGCAATAGTAATTGAGGAAATATGATTATTTTCATTCAGCACACATCATCAAAACAAAAATACTCAACAATCTCCTCCTTTTTGATGATGACAAAACCATATTAAATCAATTATGAAATATGTTTAACTCAACAAAGCACCTTTGTTGGGTTAACTTTTAATTTAACAAACTTGTTTGTTGACTTAAGTTCACTTAAACTTATTTCTATTGTTTGTGTAAATTTTACCTCTCAGAACTAAAACTCTCAGATGTCAATAATTATATAAGTATCAGTTTTCTAATTATCATCTGTCAAATAACAATAACCATTAAAATAGCATCTCCTTTTATAATATATATATGCAATTAAGATCATAATCATCTTTTTATAATATTTCTCTCCCTTTTTGTCATTAATCAAAAAGATAATTACAGAGAATATATATATATATATAAGAGAATTACAACAACGATTTCTGTAAACAAGAATAATAGTTGAACACATTTACAGAAAAATGTATTGTTCAATGAATCAAACAAGTAATACAAACATTACATTTTGTATTCAGAAACAAACAAAAACAGTTATCGACCCCTCCTAAGTATGTCACTTATAGCATCACATATTTTATCTCCTAGATGCCTAATATCATTTATGATGTCGTTAAGCACTACATCTAAGTCAGGAGGTAGTTGGGTTTGCTGTTCTGCTTGAACTGAATAACTTTGTTGTTGTTGTTGTATATGGCCTGTATCAAGTTGTTGTTGTTGTTGTCGTTGAGGTTTATGCATGGCCTGGAATTTTTGCAAATCATTGACACTAAATGCTCTCATGCCTTTAGTTTCAGAGGGCCAGTCGGATAAATTCAATTGGCTTGCAATGAGTCTACATACAACATCACCATAAAATAACTTTGAACTCATATGCTGTAGTTGAGAAGTGAAAACATCAAACCAATTGATTTGAATTCTATTAAGCAAGCTATAAGTTGCATATAAACAACTTCTGCTGACTTCCATATTGTGTCCAACTCTCTGAAATAAATTTGCATGCAATATATTTGCAATAAATCTTGCCTCTACATTCAGATTTTCCATTAATCTCATTTCAGAATATACATCTGGAATTTTTGATAAAGACTGAATGTTCCATTCCAGTTGTCTTATTATGTCAAATCTGTTGGTAACAACAACACCTTCATTCTTTAATCCTAAAACTTCAAAAATTAACTCAGGAGACAATATAAACTCCTGTTCATTTATTTGAATTTTCAGAAAATTCCCATTCTTGACCAGATTGCTATAAAAATCTGCAATAAGCTTTGTGTATTGCTTCCATTTCGTTCCTACTAGCAAGAATTTAATGAGGCCTTGAAACTCAAATAGATCTCTTATTTCCATCAAATTTTTGAATTTTATTGGACGAGCATGCAGAATTTGACATGTAATCAGATTATTGTATTTCTGCAATGCTTCTTCAAATCTAAAAAGAATTGCATTACCTTGAATTTGTAATATTGTACACAAAGAAGGTGATACCTAAAGCCGTGATTCAGAGTTTAATTCATCTTCAGGAACCTCTTCTTCAAAATGAATGTCATGTTGTTCCTCTTCCAAAATATTGTCTTGAAGCTGTTCAGATAAGCTTGATTCGTCAGCTTCAACAGTGTTAGGAACATTGTCAATATGCTCAACATTCATTTGTTCAGTCTCTATAGAATGTTTAGAGTACAATTTTTCCACATATTCTACAACCGGTGTATCTGTTTGTAATTGTTCATTTTGTTCAACAGATAATTCCATTGATTCATGTTGTGAATTCTTAGACTCTACTTCTATAGATTCTGTAGAAGGCTGGTTAACTTTTAGCTCTTCTAGAGTCTTAACATTTTCAATATCTGCTACTACAGACAATTCAGCCTTTGAACTAGTTACTGCTTCAACATTATCAATTATATTTGCAATAACTTGTTCAATGTCAGGTGCCTGATGCTCTGATTTGTCAATTTCTGCATCATCAGGACTTGTACTAATAGAAAAACTTGAGCTCATATTTGTCTTGGATTTCTTCTCAAGTTTTCTAGCAAGGGAAAATAAAGTCTCATTATCTTCATCAGTTTTAGTGTGTTCGGAACTGATGAGTTTATCAGATGCACAATAAGGTACAATGTCTAGACATACATTGTCCTTTGGAAATAAATTTTCATCTGATTTTCCTTATTCAATAGACTTTGTTTCCTTAGACATAATTTTTCTGACTTTCCTTCTTCTATAACATTTTTGTTTCTCCTTTTCAAGTATTGCTGTTTTCTTTTCAAATTGCTCCATAAAAGTTTTCTGCTTTAATTCTTCTAAGGCACTTTCTATTGCAACGGCCTTTCGAAGACTGTCAACTTTTGTTTTGTCTACAGCAATATCTAATTCTACTTGTGTTGAATATAAAGGAGTAGGGAAAGCTGATTCATGCTCTTCCTCAAATGCATGTAGTCTTGTACCGTTTATAGGAGTTTGAGGAGTTCTATTTGATGAACCTACACCTTTTTCCAAATATTTTGCATACTATTCCAAAAATGCAATCTCAGCACATTTCATTCTGTATTCTCTATCATATTTACTTCGAATACCCATGTATGTAATACTTACATCAGTATGTTGAAGTTCTTGTCTAACTTCATCTAATATATCCTGAGAAAAGAAGTAATCTCTATAAAGTTTTTCTAACCTTTTGTCCACTCGAAATATTTTCTTGAACCAAGTACGTGGAACTTCATCATTCTCTATTTCTTTTCCTTTTGCATCTCCTCTACTTTTGCCTTTTCCTCTGCCACGACCTTTGTAGAACTTGGAGACCATCGTCGCAGGTTGTAACAGCAATAAGCGGGAAAGATTTTCTTGACAAAGTTTACAAATAACCTAAGTCCTCGTGTAATAAGTGTTTAAATAGGGTTTTTAGGCGTATAACTCAACGTGAAGAGAAGTCGGGTTTAGAAATTAAATAAATATTGAATAAAGCTTATTCATTCAAAGTACCCGAAATATTCAAGTATAACTCGTTGAGTTAACTAACTTAACGAGTAAAACGCTGTCTAGAGGTAGTTTTACACGTTACCTTATCTAACATAACGTCTAGTTAGTACACTTAAAACAATTTTCGGATGCTTCCAATTGAAACGTTTCGAAAACAACACACATGCTAAAACTTAACATTATCTTGAGAACATAGTAAACTATTTGAACATTTTGTCCTTTGAATCTAAAATAGTTTATTTGTCTTTTTAAATTATTTCATCAAGATTTTAAGAGGACATTAATTCAGATTAACTTGGATTTGTATTTTAAATTATATTAATCTATTTTTGACATTGTTAATGCTCCCCCTACAAATATACTTCAAATATATTAAATCAAAATACAAAATATACTTGTAGTGACAATAGATGTTAAGTATAACTATACTTTTACATTTTCTTTTCAGAGACTTCCGTTATCCTGACATCATCAAAAATGATTTCCAAAATCAATTCCTACTATATATGAATCAAAACACAACTTTGAACTTAATTCGATTAATTCAAGGAGAATAAAAGAATGTATCTCAAATAAACGTTTTCAAAAGTACTAATGTTGATTCACTAAATCAGTAGTCATATTGGTATAAACTATATGCGATTCAAAGATATATGTGATTAATGAAACAACTTTTTCTTTTCAAAACAGTAAATATTGATAATTTTCTTTAAAAGTTAGTTTGAAAAGCTTGAATCATACAAGAGCTTTCTAATGTACCCGTGTAATGAGCTTTCAGTCAACAATCCGAAATCTGATCAGGACCCTAGGTTGCCAGATTTAAAGAATCCTTTTTCAGGACAACAATCCTTTCATACCTATCTGCTCAAGTACAAAAGGCTCGTAATCAAACTGATCAATAAACTCTCAAAGATTTTTACTTTGTAAGCACTTTTCATTTTAAGCACAGTATATATGTATTCCATTAATACAGATGTAATAAAACACAAATCTCATACAATTTTTACTTCTATGATTGTACTAAGAATATGAATCAGTTTCAATAAGCTTATACTTTTGATTAACAGTTTAAGATGAGTTACATATAACTTATTCTACAAGTTTAATCAATTAAGTCAAATTTATGCATGATCATATGCATTTTCCTTGATTCAAAGAAAACATTTAATCAAAATTTCAGAATGTCAGAAGTATTTAATGTTTTTCATTTACACTTCCACTTAAAATCGTAAAAACTATTAAAATTGATAAACTACTTAAAATCAATAAGATACTACAATGATTTTACAATAAATACATAGTATCTTAAGCAGCAGTTTAGATATTACTTTAGATATTTATAATAAGTATATAATATCTATGAGGTGAACAACATCATCAATAATATTTATCTTTTTATGTGGAGTTTAAGCATTTTGCACAACACATAGCCTACAAATACCTAAATTTAATCTAATGTTCCATAATGTATTTTCGTCTAGAGGTTTTGTAAATATATCAGCTAATTGATTTTTACTAGACACAAATTCTAATTTAATTTTTCCTTTAATTACGTTATCTCTTAGAAAATGATGTCTAACCTCTATATGCTTTGCTCTTAAATGTAATACAGGATTTTTGGAAAGATTTATTGCAGAACTACTGTCACAATAAATCTCAGTTGTATCATAAGATAATCCAAAATCTTCTAAAGTTTGCCTTATCCACAGAATCTGAGTGCAACATAGTGCAGTAGCAACATATTCAACTTCTGTAGTAGAAAGTGATACACAGTTTTGCTTTTTACTAAACCATGACATCAAATTATTTCCCAATAATTGACATGTGCCACTGGTACTCTTTCTATCAGATTTAGATCATGCATAATCAGCATCAGTATATCCTATAAGATCTATTGAACTATCCTTAGAATAATACAGTCCGAAATTTTTAGTTCCTTGTATATATCTAAATATTCTTTTAACTGCAATTAAGTGTGATTCTTTAGGATTAGATTGAAATCTAGCACAAACACACACAGCAAACATAATATCAGGTCTACTAGCAGTCAAATAAAGTGAAGAACCAATCATACTTCTGTATTTTCTTTAATCTATAGATTTTTCTATGTCATCAATATCTAACTTTAAAGTAGTACTCATAGGAGTTCTTCGAATCCTTGTATCATTAAAATTAAATTTCTTAAGCATTTCATCTGCATATTTTTCCTGATTTAAAAATATACCTTTATCCATTTGCTTAATTTGAAGTCCTAGAAAATATGAAAGTTCTCCTATCATACTCATTTCAAACTGATTAGTCATCTCTTTCAGAGAATATCTCTATCAACTTATCAGAGGTTGCTCCAAAGATAGGACAACAATCCTTTCATACCTATTCTTTCCTAAACATTTTAAAGAGTTTATGATATCAAGAAATCTAGAAAACATCTCAGAAATATTTTCGTCTTCATGCATCTTAAAGAGTTCATACTTATGAATTAACATGTTTATTTTTGTCTCTTTAACTTGAGAAGTACCTTCATGTGAAACTTCTAATGCATGCCACACCTCATAAGCAGATTTATATGCTGACACTTTACTAAACTATTCATAACTCAATGCACAAAATAAAATATTTAAGCCCGTAGCATTCAAAGTTTCATTTTCTTTTTCAGTAATTGTCCAAGTATTATAAGGAGTAGTTAACGAAGTATATGGTTTAGAAATCATGAACCACAATTTATGATCTATACTTTGAAGAAAAACAGTCATCCTATATTTTCAATATTCAAAATGTATTCCATCAAATAAAGGAGGACGATTAAGATTTTGACATTCATATAAAGAAAAATTACCATTTCCAGTAGCCATTTTACCTTAGATTTTTCAACCTATTTGATTTTAAACAGTCTAAAAACTTTAAAACAACTTGAGCCTTAAATCAATAGAGTTAAACATATGCTCAGATATTAATTTCCGTTTAAAAACAAGGAAGGTAGAATAAGCAATGATATTAAATAAGTTGGTATCGATTTTATATCAAAGATTATTCACAAAGCTCTGATACCACTTGTAGGATCGTATGGCTACACAAGAGGGGGGGTGAATTTTGTATCTTTACTATTTTCTGAAATATAATTGAAACTTCAAAACTCAAAAACAAGTTGAGACATTGTTTTCATAAAATCATTTTTATTCAAGGTTTCAATTACAATATACAATTCAATTCTCCTCAGAAATTGTAGATGCAATTATATTTCGATACCATGTATCATCTAAACAATTTCATAACTACAAACAGAGAAAACTAATTTACGAAATTTAAAACTTTTCTCCCTGTTTGAGATCTTTCTTCTTCTTCTTTTTCATCTTCAGCAATTCTTTAGTGACGAATATCTTGTCTTTTCATGCTTCACCGAATTTGCTTTCTTCTGATACTTCAAATCTTCAGTGACGAAAATCTTACCTTTTTATGCTTCACTGAACTTTCTTCCAGTTGAGAGATTTTTCCCGAAGAGGTGTTTTTGACCTTTGAAAAAGATTTTTCTTTTGGTGTGCAGGGATTGTTTGATCCTTGAAAAGATTTTTCGTTTTGTGTGCAAGGATAAATTGATCAACGAGAATTCTATGCCTTCTATACTATATCTTCATTTCATGCATATCTTTCACGTTTAACCACTACCAGTTTTCCACTTCTCCACGTCTTTTCTTTTTCCTTCATCGAAACACACATGTTCTAACCTACGTTTAAATTTTGAATTTTCTTTAATCAACAGTCCTGGATCTTTGAAAAATTTCCTGTAAAATAAACTTTCTCGTCCAAAAATTTTTCATCAGTGTAATAAGAAGTCGTTACTTTAATGTTAACTAAACGAGTAACACAAGTATATATATAACTTAACATTTCTAACTTAATGAGTTCCTCATGTGCCATTTCACGTGACAAGTACTGTAGCTAAATCAACGAACTAAGTCCGTGATATTATGCTATCTCAACGAACCATCTTTGTTGTGTTATGATAACTCAACGAACCATTTCCATTGTGTTATGATAACTCAACGAACCAGAAATAAACAAATGTTTTTATAATAAAAATTTTACCACGTGCAAAAATAACAACCTAAGTTTATAACGCTAACCTAACGTGTTGCCTTAGTGTTCAATATTGCAACTCAACGCGTTTAGTTATGTTAACTTAACGAGTTAAACATGTGCACCTCATGTGATACAATACAACATTCATAACTTATAATTTCACCACGTGTATAACACTAACTTAACGAGTTCGTCTCTTCTTTTACTCACTAACTTAACGAGTTATCACATGACCTATTTTAACCTTTAAGTCTCTAACTTAACGAGTTCTCACATGACCTCTATACATACAAAACTCTAACTTAACGAGTTGTCTAAATGTGCATTGTTCATGATATAGAAGATATAATATTAAAACATATCATGCTTTACAATAAAAACACACGTTAACTTAACGTTTAGCTAAATGAGAAATTAATGCAACGAAACGACTAGTTATCAACTTCAGATCCAATACAGACAAGTATTTATATCAGTAAGCTTTTTCTGTATTAATTGATGATTTTAATTTCTTTTCACAAGCAATAGTAAATGACGAAATATGATTATTTTCATTCAGCACACATCATCAAAACAAAAATACTCAACAAGATCCAATGCTTTTGTGTTGTTATGATCGCACCGATATTTTTGAATTTGTCATTACTTAAAGATCGAAGACTTCGGTAATTCACAACAGAAACAAGTTGAATGGGATTATTTAAACTTTGTAAATAAAGATCCAATTATTTCAACTCATTTGCAATGATTACAACTCTCTTAAAAAAACAGCACGACACAACAGATATTAAACGTTTCCCATTTCATGGTACTCTGAATATTGTAAGTTAAGATGTTAGAAAATTTTAGTAAGAGAATACAACCCTTTCGATATCAACCACCATTATAATGGCACATTTTGATCATGATGTCATTAGATATATGACATTAATTTTGGAAACCATTATCAATAATAGGGTCGTCTCGTAGTGACAGTTTGATTTACAAAAAGACCATCCTACCATGATGCAAAAAGGAGTGCAACACATGGACTTCCAAAGAGGTCACCCATCTTAGTACTACTCTCGCCTAAACACATTTAACTTTGGATTTGTGATGAGATGAAGTGCTTTTATGTTGGTATGGTCGCACCCATATTTTTAAATTTGTCATTACAGAAAGATCGAAAACTATGATAATTTACACTAGAAACTAGTTGAATTGGATTATATAAAGTTTGTAAATAAAGATCCAATTATGTCAACTCATTTGCAATGATTACAACTCCCTTAAAAAAACAGCACGACACAACGGATGTTAAACGTTTCTCATTTCGTGGTACTCTATTTGTTGTAACTTAAGATGTTACAAAATTTTAGTAAGAGAATACTACCCTTTCGATATCAACCACTATTATAATAGCACATTTTGATCATGATGTCATTCAATATATGACATTAATTTTGGAAACCATTATCAATAATAGGGTCGTCTCTTAGTGATAGTTTGATTTACAAAAAGACCATCCTACCATGATGCAAAAAAGAGTGCAACACAAGGACTTCCCAAGAGGTCTCCCATCATAGTACTACTCTCGCCCAAACACAATTAACTTTGGAGTTCTGATGAGATCCAGTGCTTTTGTTTTGGTATGGTCGCACCCACATTTTTAAATTTGTCATTACATAAAATCGAAAACTATGATAATTCAAACTAGAAACTAGTTGAATTGGATTATTTAAAGTTTGTAAATAAAGATCCAATTATATCAACTCATTTGCAACGATTACAACTCTTTTAAAAAAACACGACACCACGGATATTAAACGTTTCTCATTTCGTGGTACACTGATTGTGGTAAGTTAAGATGTAACAAAATTTTAGTAATAGAATACAACCCTTTTGATATCAAACACCGTTAGAATGGCACATTTTGATCATGATGTCATTCAATATATGACATTAAGTTTGGAAACCGTTATCAGTAATAGGGTCGTCTCTTAGTGACAGTTTGATTTACAAAAAGACCATCCTACCATGATGCAAAAAGAAGTGTAACACAAGGAATTCCCTAGAGGTCAACCATCTTAGTACTACTCTCGCCCAAACACATTTAACTCTAGAGTTTTGATGAGATCCAGTGCTTTTGTGTTGTTACGATCGCACCGATATTTTTGAATTTGTCATTACTTCAAGATCGAAAACTTTGGTAATTCACCATACAAACAAGTTCAATTGGATTATTTAAAGTTTGTAAATAAAGATCCAATTACTTCAACTCATTTGAAATGATTACATCTCTGTTAAAAAAACAGCACGACGCAACAAATATTAAACGTTTCTCATTTCATGGTACTCTGATTGTTGTAAGTTAAGATGTTACAAAATTTTAGTAAGAGAATACAACCATTTCGATATCAACCACAGTTATAATGGCACATTTTGATCATGATGTCATTCAATATATGACATTAATTTTGGAAACCATTATCAATATTAGGGTCGTCTCTTAGTGATAGTTTGATCTACAAAAAGACCATCCTACCATGATGCAAAAAGGGGTGCAACATAAGAACTTCCCAAGAGGTCACCCATCATAGTACTACTCTCACCCAAACACAATTAACTTTGAAGTTCTAATGAGATCAAGTGCTTTTGTTTTCGTATGATCGCACCAACATTTTTAAATTTGTCATTACAGAAAGATCGAAAACTATTATAATTATCACTATAAACTATTTGAATTGGATTATTTAAAGTTTGGAAATAGAGATGCAATTATTTCAACTCATTTGCAACGATTACAAATCTCTTAAAAAAATTGCACGACACCACGGATATTAAACGTTTCTCATTTATTACAAAATTTTAGTAAGAGAATACAATACAAATAGACCATCCTACCATGATGTAAAAAGGTGCAACACAAGGACTTCGCAAGAGGTCACCCATCTTAGTACTACTCTCATCCAAACACATTTAACTTTAGAGTTCTGGTAAGACCCAGTGCTTTTGTGTTGGTATGGTCACACCAATATTTTTAAATTTGTCATTACAAGAAGATTGAAAACTATGATAATTCATACTAGAAACTAGTTGAATTGGAATATTTAAAGTTTGTAAATAAAGATCTAATTATTTCAACTCATTTGCAATGATTGCAACTCTCTTAAAAAAATAGCACGACACAACGAATATTAAACGTTTCTCATTTCATGGTACTCTGATTGTTATAACTTAAGATGTTACAAAATTTTAGTAAGAGAATACAACCATTTAGATATCAACCACTGTTATAATGGCACATTTTGATCATGATGCAAAAAAGAATGCAACACAAGGACTTCCCAAGAGGTCACCCATCATAGTACTACTCTCGCCCAAACACAATTAACTTTGGAGTTGTGATGAGATCCAATGATTTTGTTTTGGTATGGTAGCACCCACATTTTTAAATTTGTCATTACAAAAAGATCGAAAACTATGATAATTCACACTAGAAACTAGTTGAATTGGATTATTTAAAGATTGTAAATAAAGATCCAATTATTTCGACTCATTTGCAATGATTAAAACTCTCTTAAAAAAACAGCACGACACAACGGATACTAAAC
Organism: Cymodocea nodosa; assembly: GCA_036874045.1. Taxonomy (NCBI): domain Eukaryota; kingdom Viridiplantae; phylum Streptophyta; class Magnoliopsida; order Alismatales; family Cymodoceaceae; genus Cymodocea; species Cymodocea nodosa. Next base: position 11,332,124 of record CM072335.1, read on the forward strand.
GTTTCTCATTTTATGGTACTCTAATTGTTGTAAGTTAAGATGTTACAAAATTTTAGTAAGAGAGTACAACCCTTTCGATATCAACCACCGTTATAATGGCACATTTTGATCATGATGTTATTCAATATATGACATAAATTTTGGAAACCATTATCAATAATAGGGTCGTCTCTTAGTGACAGCTTGATTTACAAAAAGACCATCCTACCATGATGTAAATATTAAACGTTTCTCATTTCATGGTACTCTGATTGTTGTAAGTTAAGATGGTACAAAATTTTACAAAGGGAATACAACCCTTTCGATATCTACCACCGTTATAACGACACATTTTGATCATGATGTCATTCAATATATGACATTAATTTTTGAAACCATTATCAATAATAGGGTCGTCTCTTAGAGACAAGTTTATTTACAAAAAGACCATCCTACCATGACACAAAAAGGAGTGCAACACAGGGATTTCCAAAGAGGTCACCCATCTTAGTACTACTCTCGCCCAAACACATTTAACTTTGGAGTTCGAACGAGATCTAATGCTTTTGTGTTGCTATGGTCAAACCCATATTTTTGAATTTGTCATTACAGAAATATCAAAAACTATGATAATTCACACTATGAAACTAGTTGAATTGGATTATTTAAAGTTTGTAAATAAAGATCCAATTAATTCAACTCATTTACAATGATTACAACTCTCTTAAAAAAATAGCATGACACAACTTATATTAAATGTTTCTCATTTCTTGGTATTCTGATTGTTGTAAGTTAAGATGTTAGAAAATTTTAGTGAGAGAATACAACCCTTTCGATATCAAGCACCGTTATAATGGCACATTTTTATCATGATGGCATTCAATATATGACATTAATTTTGGAAACCATTATCAATAATAGGGTCATCTATTAGTGAGAGTTTGATTTACAAAAAGACCATCCTACCATGATGCAAAAAGGAGTGCAACACAAGAACTTCCCAAGAAGTCACCCATCATATTACTACTCTCACCCAAACACAATTAACATTGAAGTTCTAATGAGATCCAATGCTTTTGTTTTGGTAAGGTTGCACCCACATTTTTAAATTTACCATTACAGAAAGATCGAAAACTATGATAATTCACACTAGAAACTAGTTGAATTGGATTATTTAAAGATTGTAAATAAAGATCCAATTATTTCGACTCATTTGCAATGATTAAAACTCTCTTAAAAAAACAGCACGACACAACGGATACTAAACGTTTCTCATTTTATGGTACTCTAATTGTTGTAAGTTAAGATGTTACAAAATTTTAGTAAGAGAGTACAACCCTTTCGATATCAACCACCGTTATAATGGCACATTTTGATCATGATGTTATTCAATATATGACATAAATTTTGGAAACCATTATCAATAATAGGGTCGTCTCTTAGTGACAGCTTGATTTACAAAAAGACCATCCTACCATGATGTAAATATTAAACGTTTCTCATTTCATGGTACTCTGATTGTTGTAAGTTAAGATGGTACAAAATTTTACAAAGGGAATACAACCCTTTCGATATCTACCACCGTTATAACGACACATTTTGATCATGATGTCATTCAATATATGACATTAATTTTTGAAACCATTATCAATAATAGGGTCGTCTCTTAGAGACAAGTTTATTTACAAAAAGACCATCCTACCATGACACAAAAAGGAGTGCAACACAGGGATTTCCAAAGAGGTCACCCATCTTAGTACTACTCTCGCCCAAACACATTTAACTTTGGAGTTCGAACGAGATCTAATGCTTTTGTGTTGCTATGGTCAAACCCATATTTTTGAATTTGTCATTACAGAAATATCAAAAACTATGATAATTCACACTATGAAACTAGTTGAATTGGATTATTTAAAGTTTGTAAATAAAGATCCAATTAATTCAACTCATTTACAATGATTACAACTCTCTTAAAAAAATAGCATGACACAACTTATATTAAATGTTTCTCATTTCTTGGTATTCTGATTGTTGTAAGTTAAGATGTTAGAAAATTTTAGTGAGAGAATACAACCCTTTCGATATCAAGCACCGTTATAATGGCACATTTTTATCATGATGGCATTCAATATATGACATTAATTTTGGAAACCATTATCAATAATAGGGTCATCTATTAGTGAGAGTTTGATTTACAAAAAGACCATCCTACCATGATGCAAAAAGGAGTGCAACACAAGAACTTCCCAAGAAGTCACCCATCATATTACTACTCTCACCCAAACACAATTAACATTGAAGTTCTAATGAGATCCAATGCTTTTGTTTTGGTAAGGTTGCACCCACATTTTTAAATTTACCATTACAGAAAGATCGAAAACTATGATAATTCACACTAGAAACTAGTTGAATTGGATTATTTAAAGATTGTAAATAAAGATCCAATTATTTCGACTCATTTGCAATGATTAAAACTCTCTTAAAAAAACAGCACGACACAACGGATACTAAACGTTTCTCATTTTATGGTACTCTAATTGTTGTAAGTTAAGATGTTACAAAATTTTAGTAAGAGAGTACAACCCTTTCGATATCAACCACCGTTATAATGGCACATTTTGATCATGATGTTATTCAATATATGACATAAATTTTGGAAACCATTATCAATAATAGGGTCGTCTCTTAGTGACAGCTTGATTTACAAAAAGACCATCCTACCATGATGTAAATATTAAACGTTTCTCATTTCATGGTACTCTGATTGTTGTAAGTTAAGATGGTACAAAATTTTACAAAGGGAATACAACCCTTTCGATATCTACCACCGTTATAACGACACATTTTGATCATGATGTCATTCAATATATGACATTAATTTTTGAAACCATTATCAATAATAGGGTCGTCTCTTAGAGACAAGTTTATTTACAAAAAGACCATCCTACCATGACACAAAAAGGAGTGCAACACAGGGATTTCCAAAGAGGTCACCCATCTTAGTACTACTCTCGCCCAAACACATTTAACTTTGGAGTTCGAACGAGATCTAATGCTTTTGTGTTGCTATGGTCAAACCCATATTTTTGAATTTGTCATTACAGAAATATCAAAAACTATGATAATTCACACTATGAAACTAGTTGAATTGGATTATTTAAAGTTTGTAAATAAAGATCCAATTAATTCAACTCATTTACAATGATTACAACTCTCTTAAAAAAATAGCATGACACAACTTATATTAAATGTTTCTCATTTCTTGGTATTCTGATTGTTGTAAGTTAAGATGTTAGAAAATTTTAGTGAGAGAATACAACCCTTTCGATATCAAGCACCGTTATAATGGCACATTTTTATCATGATGGCATTCAATATATGACATTAATTTTGGAAACCATTATCAATAATAGGGTCATCTATTAGTGAGAGTTTGATTTACAAAAAGACCATCCTACCATGATGCAAAAAGGAGTGCAACACAAGAACTTCCCAAGAAGTCACCCATCATATTACTACTCTCACCCAAACACAATTAACATTGAAGTTCTAATGAGATCCAATGCTTTTGTTTTGGTAAGGTTGCACCCACATTTTTAAATTTACCATTACAGAAAGATCGAAAACTATGATAATTCACACTAGAAACTAGTTGAATTGGATTATTTAAAGTTTGTAAATAAAGATGCAATTATTTCAACTCATTTGCAATGATTACAACTCTCTTAAAAAGAGAGCTCGATACCATAGATATTAAACGTTACTCATTTCGTGGTACGCTGATTGTTGTAAGTTAAGATGTTACAAAATTTTGGTAAGAGAATACAACCCTTTTGACATCAAACACCGTTAGAATGACACATTTTGATCATGATGTCATTCAGTATATGACAGTAATTATGGAAACCGTTAACAATAATAGGGTCGTCTCTTAGTGACAGTTTGATTTACAAAAAGACCATCCTACCATGATGCAAAAAGGAGTGCAACACAAGTAATTCCCTTGAGGTCAACCATCTTAGTACTACTTTCGCCCAAACACATTTAACTTTTGAGTTTTGATGAGATCCAGTGCCTTTGTATTTTTATGATTGCACCAATATTTTTGAATTTGTCCTTACTCAAAGATTGAAAACTTTGGTAATTCACAATAGAAACAAGTTCAATTGGATTATTTAAAGTTGGTAAATAAAGATCCAATTATTTCATCTCATTTGCAATGATTACAACTCTTAAAAAAACAACACAATACAACAGATATTAAACGTTTCTCATTTCATGGTACTCTAATTGTTGTAAGTTAAGATGCTACAAAATTTTAGTAATAGAATACATCCCTTTCGATATCAACCACCGTTATAATGGCACATTTTGATCATTATGTCATTCAATATATGACATTAATTTTTGAAACCATTATCAATAATAGGGTTGTCTCTTAGTGACAGTTTGATTTACAAAAATACCATCCTACCATGATGCAAAAAGGAGTGCAAGGCAAGGACTTCCCAATAGGTCACCAAACTTAGTACTACTCTAGCCCAAACACATTTAACTTTGGAATTCTGATGAGATCCAAGGCTTTTGTGTTGGTATGGTCGCACCTACATTTTCAAATTTGTCATTTCAGAAAGATCGAAAACTATGATAATTCACACTAGAAACTAGTTGAATTAGATTAGTTAAAGTTTGTAAATAAAGATCCAATTATCTCAACTCATTTCCAATGATTACAACTCTCCTAAAAAAACAGCACGACACAACGGATATTAAACGTTTCTCATTTCATGATACTCTGATTGTTGTAAGTTAAGATGTTACAAAATTTTAGTAAGAGAATACAACCCTTTCGATATCTACCACCGTTATAATGGCACATTTTGATTATGATGTCATTCAATATATGACATTAATTTCAGAAATAATTGTCAATAGTAGGGTCGTCTCTTAGAGATAGTTTGATTTACAACAAAACCATCCTACATTGATGCAAAAAGCAGTGCAACAAAAGGACTTCCCAAGAGGTCACCCATCTTAATACTACTCTCGCCCAAACACATTTAACTTTGGAATTCTGATGGGATGCAGTGCTTATTTGTTGGTATGATCGCACCCACATTCATAAATTTGTCGTTACTGAATGATCGAAAACTACGGTAATTCACACTAGAAACTTTTTGAATTGGATTATTTAAAGTTTGTAAATAAAGTTCCAATTATTTCAACTCATTTGCTATGATTACAACTCTCTTAAAAAAATAGCACGACACAAGGGATATTAAACGTTTCTCATTTCATGGTACTCTGATTGTTGTAAGTTAAGATATAAATTTTAGTGAGAGAATACAACCCTTTCGATATCAAACACCATTATAATGGCACATTTTTATCATGATGTCATTCGATACATGACATTAATTTTTGAAATCGTTATCAGTAATAGGGACGTCTCTTACTGACAGTTTGATTTATAAAAAGACCATCCTACCATGATGCGAAAAGGAGTGCAACACATGGACTTCCCAAGAGGTCACCCATCTTAGTACTACTCTCACCCAAACAAATTTAACTTTGGAGTTTTGATGGGATCCAGTGCTTTTGTGTTAGTATGATCGCACCTACATTCTTAAATTTGTCAGTATTGAATGATCAAAAACTTTGGTAATTCACATTAGAAACTAGTTGAATTGGATTATTTAAAGTTCGTAAATAAGGATTCAATTATTTCAACTCGTTTGCAATGATTACAATTGTCTTTGAAAAACAGCAAGACACAATGGATATTAAAGGTTTCTCATTTCATAGTATTCTGATTGTTGTAAGTTAAGATGTTACAAAATTTTTGTAAGAGAATACAACAATTTCGATATCAAACAACGTTAGAATGGCACATTTTGATCTTGATTTATATGACATTAATTTTGGAAACCGTTATCAAGAATAGGGTCGACTCTTATTGACAGTTTGATTTAGAAAAAGACCATCCTACCATGATGCAAAAAATAGTGCAATACAAGGACTTCCCAAGAGGTCATCCATCTTAGTTCTACTCTCGCCCAAACACATTTAACTTTGGAGATCTGATGAGATCCAATGCTTTTGTTTTGGTGTGGTCTCACCCACAATTTTAAATTTGTCATTACAGAAAGATAGAAAACTATGATAATTCACACTAGAAACTAGTTGTATTGGATTATTTAAAGTTTGTAAATAAAGATCTAATTATTTCAACTCATTTGCGATGACTACAACTCTTTTAAAAAAACAGCACGACACCACGGATATTAAACATTTCTCATTTCAAGGTGCTCTAATTGGTGTAAGTTAAGATGTTACAAAATTTTGGAAAGAGAATACAACCCTTTTGATATCAATCACTGTTAGAATGGCACAATTCGATCATGTTGTCATTCAATATATGACATTAATTTTGGAAACCGTTATCAATAATAGGGACGTCTCTTAGTGATAGTTTGATTTACAAAAAGACAATTGGGTCGTCTCTTTGTGACAGTTTGATTTAAAAAAAGACCATCCTACCATGATGCAAAAAGAAGTGCAACACAAGGACTTCCCAAGAGGTCTGCCATCTTAGTAGTACTCTCGCCCAAACTCATTTAACTTTTGAGTTCCGATGAGATGTAGTGCTTATGTGTTGGTATGATCGCACCCACATTCATAAATTTGTCATTGCTGAATGATCGAAAACTATGGTAATTCACACTAGAAACTAGTTGAATTGGATTACTTAAAGTTTGTAAATAAAGATCCAATTATTTCAACTCATTTGCAATGATTACAACTATCTTAAAAAAACCGCACGACACAACGGATATTAAACGTTTCTCATTTCATGGTACTTTGATTGTTGTAAGTTAAGATGGTACAAAATTTTACAAAGGGAATACAACCCTTTCGATATCTACCACCGTTATAATGGCACATTTTGATCATGATGTCATTCAATATATGACATTAATTTTGTAAACCATTATCAATAATAGGGTCGTCTCTTAGTGGCAATTTTATTTACAAAAAGACCATCCTACCATGACGCAAAAAGGAGTGCAACACAAGGATTTCCAAAGAGGTCACCCATCTTAGTACTATCGCCCAAACACATTTAACTTTGGAGTTCTGATGAGATCTAATGCTTTTGTGTTGCTATGGTCAAACCCATATTTTTTAATTTGTCATTACAAAAAGATCGAAAACTATGATAATTCACACTATGAAACTAGTTGAATTGGATTGTTTAAAGTTCGTAAGTAAAGATCCAATTATTTCAACTCAGTTACAATGATTATAACTCTCTTAAAAAAATAGCATGACACAACGGATATTAAACGTTTCTCATTTCATGGTATTCTCATTGTTATAAGTTAAGATGTTACAAAATTTTAGTGACAGAATACAACCCTTTCGATATCAACCATCGTTATAATGGCACATTTTGATCATGATGTCATTCAATATATGACATTAATTTTCGAAACCATTATGAATAATAGGGTCGTCTCTTAGTGACAGTTTGATTTACAAAAAGACCATCCTACCCTGATGCAAAAAGGAGTGCAACACAAGGACTTCCCAAGAGGTCACCCATCATAGTACTACTATCGCCCAAACACAATAAACTTTGTAGTTCTGATGAGATCCAGTGCTTTTGTTTTGGTATGGTCGCACCCACATTTCTAAATTTGTCGTTACAGAAAGATCGAAAACTCTGATAATTCCCACTAGAAACTAGTTGAATTAGATTATTTAAAGTTTGTAAATAAAGATCCAATTATTTCAAATCATTTGCAATGATTACAACTCTATTAAAAAAACAACACGACATCTTAGTACTACTCTCGCCCAAACACATTTAACTTTGGAGTTCTAATGAGATCCAGTGCTTTTGTGTTGGTATGTTCACACCCACATTTTAGTAAGAGAATACAACCCTTTCGATATCAACCACCGTTATAATGACACATTTTGATTTTGATGTCATTCAATATATGACATTGATTTTGGAAACCATTATCAATAATAGGGTCGTCTCTTAGTGACAGTTTGATTTACAAAAAGACCATCCTACCATGATGCAAAAAGGAGTGCAACACAAGGAATTCCCTAGAGGTCAACCATCTTAGTACTAATCTCGCCCAAACACATTTAACTTTGGAGTTTTGATGAGATCCAGTGCTTTTGTGTTGTTATGATCGCACCGATATTTTTGAATTTGTCATTACTTAAATATCAAAAACTTTGGTAATTCATAATAGAAACAAGTTCAATTGGATTGTTTAAAGTTTGTAAATAAAGATCAAATTATTTCAACTCATTTGCAATGATTACATCTCTCTTAAAAAAACAGCACGATATAATAGATATTAAACGTTTCTCATTTCATGGTACTCTGATTGTTGTAAGTTAAGATGTTACAAAATTTTAGTAAGAGAATACAACCCTTTCGATAACAACCACCGTTATAATGGCACATTTTGATCATGATGCCATTCAATATATGACATTAATTTTGGAAAGCATTATCAATAATGGGGTCGTCTCTTAGTGACATTTTGATTTACAAAAAAACCATCTTACCTTGATGCAAAAAGGAGTGCAAGACAAGGACTTCCCAAGAGGTCACCAATCTTAGTACTACTCTATCCCAAACACATTTAACTTTGGAGTTCAGATGAGATCGAGTGCTTTTGTGTCGGTATGGTCGCACCTACATTTTTAAATTTGTCATTTCAGAAAGATCGAAAACTATGATAATTCACACTAGAAACTAGTTGAATTGGATTATTTAAAGTTTGTAAATAAAGATCTAATTATTTCAACTCATTTGCAATGATTAAAACTCTCTTAAAAAAACAGCCCGACACCACCAATATTAAGCGTTTCTCATTTCATGGTACGCTGATTGTTGTAAGTTAAGATGTTACAAAATTTTGGTAAGAGAATGCAACCCTTTCGATATCAAACACCGTTAGAATGGCACATTTTGATCATGATGTCAATCAATATATGACATTAATTATGGAAATCGTTATCAAGAATAGGGTCGTCTCTTAGTTATAGTTTGATTTATAAAAGGACCATCCTACCATGATGCAAAAAGGAGTGCAACAAAAGGACTTCCTAAAGGTCACCCATCTTAATACTACTTTCGCTCAAACACATTTAATTTTGGAGTTTTGATAAGATCTAATGATTTTGTGTAGGTATGATCGCACCCACATTTTTAAATTTGTCATTACTTAAAGATAGAAAACTTTGGTAATTCACAATAGAAACTAGTTGAATTGGATTATTTAATTTTGTAAATAAAGATCCAATTATTTCAACTCATTTACAATGATTACAACTCTTTTAAAAAAACAGCACGACACAACGGATATTAAACGTTTCTCATTTCATGGTACTCTAATTGTTGTGAGTTAAGATATAAAATTTTAGTAAGAGAATACAACCCTTTCGATATCAACCACCATTATAATGGCAAATTTTGATCATGATGTCATTCAATATATGACATTAATTTTTGAAACCAATATCAATAATAGGGTCGTCCCTTAGTGATTGTTTAATTTACAAAAAGACCATCCTATCATGATGCAAAAAAGAGTTCAACACAAGGAATTCCCAAGAGGTCACTCATCTTATTTCTACTCTCGCCGAAACACATTTAACTTTAGAGTTCTGATGAAATCCAATGCTTTTGTGTTGGTATGATCGCACCCACATTCTTGAATTTGTCATTACTGAAAGATCGAAAACTATGGTAATTCACACTAGAAACTAGTTCAATTGGATTATTTAAAGTTTGCAAATAGAGATCCAACTATTTCAACTCATTTGCAATGATTACAACTCTCTTTAAAAAGTAGCACAACACAACGGATATTAAACGTTTCTCATTTCATGGTACTCTAAATTTGTAAGGTAAGATGTTACAAAATTTTAGTCAGAGAATACTACCCTTTCGATATCTACCACCGTTATAATGGCACATTTTGATCATGATTTCATTCAATATATGACATTGATTTGGGAAACCGTTATCAATAATAGGGTCGTCTCTTATTGACAGTTTGATTTACAAAAAGACCATCCTACGATGATGCAAAGAGGAGTGCAACAAAAGGACTACCCAAGTGGTCACCCATCTTAGTACTACACTCGCCCAAACACATTTAACTTTTGGAGTTTTGATGAGATCCAGTACTTTTGTGTTGGTATGGTCGCACTCACATTTTTTAATTTGTCAATACAGAAAGATCGAAATCTATGATAATTCACACTAGAAACTAGTTGAATTAGATTATTTAAAGTTTGCAAATAAAGATCCAATTATTTCAACTCGTTTGCAATGATTACAACTCTCTTAAAAAAACAGCACGACGCAACGGATATTAAACGTTTCTCATTTCATGGTACCCTGATTGTTGTAAGTTAAGATGTTACAAAATTTTGGTAAGAGAACACATCCCTTTCGATATCGAACACCGTTAGAATGAGACATTTTGGTCATGATGTCATTCAATATATGACATTAATTTTGGAAACCGTTGTCAATAATAGGGTCGTCTCTTAGTGATAGTTTGATTTACAAAAAGACCATCCTACCTTGATGCAAAAAGGAGTGCAAAACAAGGGCTTCCCAAGAGGTCACCCATCATAGTACTACTCGCCCAAACACATTTAACTTTGGAGTTCTGATGAGATCCAGTGCTTTTATGTGGGTATGGTCGCACCCACATTTTTCAATTTGTCATTACTGAAAGATCGAAAACTACGGTAATTCACACTAGAAACTAGTTGAATTGGATTATTTAAAGTTTGTAAATAAAGATCCAATTATTTCAACTCATTAGCAATGATTACAACTCTCTTAAAAAAATAGCAAGGAACAACAGATATTAAACGTTTCTCATTTCATGGTACTCTGATTGTTGTAAGTTAAGATGTTACAAAATTTTAGTAGGAGAATACAACCCTTTCGATATCAACCATAGTTATATTGGCACATTTTGATCATGATGTCCTTAAATATACAACATTAATTTTGGAAACTGTTATCAATAATAGGGTCATCTCTTAGTGACAGTTTGATTTACAAAAAGAGCATCCTACCTTTTTGCAAAAAGCAGTGCAACACAAGGACTTCAGAAGAGGTCACCCATCTTAATCCTACTCTCGCCCAAACACATTTAACTGTGGAGTTTTGATGAGATCTAGTGATTTTGTGTTGGTATGATCACACCGACATATTTTAATTTGTCATCACTGAAAGATAGAAAACTATGATAATTCACACTAGAAACTCGTTGAATTGGATTATTTAAAGTTTGTAAATAAAGATTCAATTGTTTCAACTCATTTGCAATGGTTACAACTCTCTTAAAAAAACAGCACGACACCACGGATATTAAACGTTTCTCATTTCATTGTACTCTAATTGTTGTAAGTTAAGATATAAAATTTTAGTAAGAGAATACAACCCTTTCGATATCAAACACCGTTATAATTGCACATTTTGATCATGATGTCATTCAATACATGACATTAATCTTGGAAACCATTATCAATAATAGGGACGTCTCTTGCCTCAACTGGTCCATTGAAGTGAAGCGGAGAATTCGAAGTGGACGAGTAGTATTCGGGTCGGGTTGGGTGTGTTAGGTTATGGCCCATGCATGGTAATTCTCGACCTTGAATTTTGAATGGCGGTTTATTATTGAATTTCAGAAATTTTTATTGTTGTAACTAAAAATGGCACCGAGTCACTCGTTATGTTTGTACACCTTTTTTTTTGTCAAAAAAATGAAATAGCGAGAGATGCAACAAATAGTAAGAGATGATAAGAAAAAATAAAAAATAATTTGTTGTTTGTACATATATATTAAGAAATGATAAAAAAATTAAAATGTTTGTACGTAACAAGAAATAATAGAAAATGATAATAAAAAATTAAAATATTTAAATTTACTTTTATAAAATAATAAAATATATATTAATCATTTTTTATTTTTTTTGTGTATTAACTTAAGACAACTATACAAAATATATATATGAAATAACTTTTTTATCAAAAGTATAATCCATTATAACTATATTTCATAAATGTTTTTTATGTAGTATCTCTCCCACATTGAATATATAATTCTTTCATTTATTACATCAATTACTCTTTTTCTTTATTTCACACTCAAATTACTAATACAACTTACGCTATCTCCTTCAATATTATTAACAAATTCCTAATGCAATACAACATTTTATTTAACCAATTCATCTACTAGATCTTCAAGTAAATCTTCTAAATCTACTCTTTTAATAAAATTATAATTGCACATTTTGATCATGATGTTATTCAATACATGACATTAATCTTGAAAACCGTTATCAATAATAGGGACGTCTCTTAGTGACAGTTTGATTTACAAAAAGACCATCCTACCATGATGCAAAAAGGAGTGCAACACAAGAACTTCCCAATAGGTCACCCATCTTAGTACTACTCTCGCCCAAACACATTTACCTTTGAAGTTCTGATGAGATCTATTGCTTTTGTGTTGGTATAGTCGCACCCACATTTTTGAATTTGTCAATGCAGGAAGATCGAAAACTATGGTAATTCACACTAGAAACTAGTTGAATTGGATTATTTAAAGTTTGTAAATAAAGATGCAATTGTTTCAACTCATTTGCAATGATTACAACTCTCTTAAAAAAAAAATATGACACAACGGATATTAAACGTTTCTCATTTCATGGTACTCTGATTGTTGTAAGTTAAGATGTTACAAAATTTTAGTAAAAGAATACAACCCTTTCGATATCAACCACAGTTATATTGGCACATTTTGATCATGATGTCATTCAATATATGACATTAATTTTGGAAACCATTATCAATAATAGGGTCGTCTCTTAGTGACAGTTTAATTTACAAATAGACCATCCTACCATGATGTAAAAAAGAGTGCAACACAAGGACTTCCCAAGAGGTCACCTTTCTTAGTACTACTCTCGCCCAAAGACATTTAACTTTGGTGTTCTGATGAGATCCAATGCTTTTGTGTTGGTATGGTCGCACCCACATTTTTGAATTTGTCATTACAGAAATATAGAAAACTATTGTAATTCACACTAGAAACTAGTTGAATTGGATTATTTAAAGTTTGTAAATAAAGATCCAATTATTTCAACTCATTTGCATTGATTACAACTCTCTTAAAAAAACAGCATGAGACAACGGATATTAAACGTTTCTCATTTCATGGTACTTTGATTGTTGTAAGTTAAGTTGTTACAAAATTTTATTAAGAGAATACAACCCTTTTGATATCAACCACCATTATAATGGCACATTTTGATCATGATGTCATTCAATATATGACATTAATTTTGGAAACCATTATTAATAGTAGGGTCGTCTCTTAGTGACAGTTTTATTTACAAAATGACCATTCTACCTTAATGCAAAAAGTAGTACAACACAAGGACTTCCCTTCTATTAGGATTGTTTTGATTAGACCCAAGTGATGAGATTTTGAAACTCAAAAAATGCTTTTAGGATTTATGGGTTTAGCCCCATTACTTTTTGAGTGGACTCCTAAACCTAAAGCGTGGACCTATTGTTATGTTCTTTAGAGAAAGATGAGTCTCATGTTAGTTGTGCCTTGTGTGAAGTCTTCTTGATCACTAGGATTAATGCCTTGTTTGATGCACTTATTTGAGTGATCCCAAGGTGAGTGCCACCACAAAGAGGTTTGCATATTATGTAACCTTAAGGTGAGATTTTTATTTAGGATCCTCACAAACTTTTATGAGATTTTGAAGGATATGCCTAAGAAAGTACCAATGTTATCATTACTAGCATGCTAAGCAAGTTTTGCTGGGAATCAAGGTCATGTGAAAAAAGAAAAAGAAAAAAGAAAGAAAGAAAGAAAGAAAGAAGAAGCAAGTAACGTTGAAAAGGGAGCTTAAAGATCATATGAGAAGAAAGAAAGTTGCTAACTTTCTTCAATGCTTAGCTTTCCCTTCTTTTATGCATATGGGTGTTTGGCATGCTATGTAGTTGGTACCTTTGTAACTTGTACTAGATATTTTCCAACATTTCTCAACTGAAGAGAGGGAGTTGTAGTCACTACCTATTATTTGGTTATTACTACATATTCATAGTCATGTGCATTATATGTTTTTATGTGTAGTGAGGGTGAGATTCTTATTGTATCAAGGCAGATGGTCCTTTTGATAAAGTGACTCTTCTTACACTCTAATATAGGCTTATTGGAATCTAAAGAACTAGTGAGGTTTCTTTTCTACTGAGCCACCATTATGCCTATTAACCTTATAGCACCATTGAGCTTAATAATTTTTCATTCGAGTCTGATCTTTGTCTTTGTTTTGTTGTGTATCTTATTTACTTGTCTTTTGATTGTTTTTAGTTGTGTTTTCTTTTTATTTTGATTTGGACTTTGTGGGTGTATCTACTGAAAACCCTCCGGAGATAAAACTCCGCCACTAGGGTAGCCTAGGGGTTTAACAGCTTACTACATATGCTAAATGTAGTCGTTACGCCTACAAAAAGGAGTTCTAGTTAAGATTTCCCTTTGGTTTTGTTTTGTATTTGAATAAAAGCTTCTAGTAATTGTCATTCTAATCATTTCCTAGTTTCTATACTTGAATACTTTCTAGGGACTAGTAAGACTTAAGTGTGGGGGTATTTGTAAGGAGTAAAATTGTGCATTTTTATGTGATATTATTTGTACTTCTTATGAATTAAATGTTAAATAATGCACGATTATAATTGAAATATCATCACATAGGCATTTACATGAGTATGCATGATTATGAGATTTAATGACTTAAATTTGCACAACTTAGCCCTTTTGTTAATTATTGACTTAATGATCATGGGAATGAATAGTGATTATTTACTTAGATGTCTTAGATGTTTTCTTCTTGTTATATTTTAATTTGTTTGCTTAAGTTTTAAAGATTATCTAAAGGAAATAAGATGGATGAATCTCAACCGTTGGATCTACCAAGGAAGAGATCAACTACCAAGTCTATTTAAAGGGAAGGACAACCCAAAACTAGGTTTTGTCTTCTCCTCTCCAAGCAAAAATGTGGCTCCTTCTTCTCCTTGGATTACCGGCGAACAAAGCTCCTTGGAAGCAAGTCACTTCCTCTCTGGTGTTGCTGATTTCGGTGGTGCATGGAGAGAGCAAGTTGGACCCAAGGGAGGCATGTTCGTGGAAGCTCCAAGGAAGGACGTGGATGCATAGAAGGTGATTTTGTTGGGTGCAACTCCCCTTATTCTTCGGTGTACAACTTTCTTGCATGGAGGACAGTAGGAACCTCTTGTGGAGAGGCCTCTTCATCCGGTTTGGAGATGATATGCGTGGAGAAAGCAAGGAAGGAGCCAACTAGGGCATGGTTGGTAGACGTCCATGAGAAGGAAGCTTGTTGCCTTCATCCTTTGGTGAAATCTTGAAGCCCCTTAGTATTTCAAGAGGAAAATGTGGTGTGACAGGCCATGTTGGAGTCTTGAGGATGTGAGGGAGGCCAACTTCAAGAGCTTACTTCAAGGTGTTGGAGATTTAAAGGTATAACTTGGAGTGGGTTGACCAAAAAAAAACTAACATTATGTTTGCATATGTTGTCTTATCATTGTGTTTGATGTTGTTTTTGTATTGCATATGTCTTTGCATGTTTAGGTTTATTTTTAGTAGTATAATCTTCATTTTTATGTTGTAAAACTCTTAGTTCGTTTAATGAAACTTGCCTCTGAAAATGAATGATTTTTGTGTAGATATGTGAATACATGTAGTCAAGGTGTTCGTTTACTGTAAAGATAGAACTTTCCTTGTGTTGTTTTCTTTGTAAATCAAGTTTTTCTCAATTTGTTTCATCGATTCTTAATCCGTTTTTGTAGAGAAATAAAAGAAGATTCTTTCTGTATACTTTGTTTAATTTTTTGAGCATGTTTGGTTTGATTTTTCCATTTTATACGAAGAGTGTATTCTCAGTTCGAAATCACATTTTCGATCAGTAGTTTTGCGGAAATGTCTGATGCGATTTCTCCCTCTGTGCGGTATTATTTTAAGATCTGTAAATTGCTTTTATTAGATTGATAAGTCTACTTTCGTTCAACGGTGATTTCATAGATTTTTATGAAGAATTGATAAAGTTATCGAGTTTTTACTGTGAGTGCATGTTTTGCATTATTTGAATATCGTTTTGCGCACCTTACTAGGGCTTAATGTTATTTTCAATTGAAGATGATTTAGACTATAAAATCACCGTGTACTTTTAGATAACTTGAAACCCTTTCCAGTTCATATTTTTACATTATTTTTCAATTCCTATGTTGGGAGAAATCGTTATTATAATTAGAGATATTTTCTGTGATTTCGGAGAACAAGTTAGGAAGGGAGCAGATTTTTGTAGTTCTGGATTCTACCCAAACAGAATCCTACCCTACATTACTCCTTTCATAAAAGATGCTTTTGATAGATTTTTTTAGTGTTTCTTGATTCTATTTTGTAAGAAATTTCGTGTAGATTACAGTCATATAAATTTTGTATTTTTTTTAGAATGTATTTCGTTGGTTTTTGATTTTTTTTATCAGAGGTCGTAGCAGTTTTGAGTTCCTATTCAGCTGCTAGTTTCAGTGCTCGATGCCTAAGTGTTAGCCTGCACTTCAAACCTTATGGAAATCTGTTCTGTTAATTTTCCATATTAGTAGTACGAGTCCTTGTTCAAAGCCCTTTGATTTCGCCGAATTTCATGGAGTTTTAACCGAGTTATGATTTTTGTACCAAAGGTGCGTTTCTGGAAAATTTAGCGCCCTTTCAGTAAATACAACACTTCTAGAGATTTATAATGATTTAGTCTATGAAATTACTTTTATTTCGAAGATAACTCGAGGATCTTTACAAATTTCCTTACACAATGCAACACAAGGACTTCCCAAGAGGTCACCCATCTTAATACTACTCCCACCCAAACACATTTAACTTTAGAGTTTTGATGAGATCCAATACTTTTGTGTTGGTATGGTCACAACCACATTTTTTAATTTGTCAAAACATAAAGATCAAAAACTATGATAATTCACACTAGAAACTAGTTGAATTGGATTATTTAAAGTTTGTAAATAAACATTCAATTATTTCAACTAATTTGCAATGATTACAACTCTCTTAAAAAAATAGCACGACACAACGGATATTAAATGTTTCTCATTTCATGGTACTCTGATTGTTGTAAGTTAAGATGTTACAAAATTTTAGTAATAGAATACAACCCTTTAGATATCAACCACCATTATAATGGCACATTTTGATCATGATGTCATTCAATATATGACATTAATTTTGGAAACCATTATCAATAATAGGGTTGTCTCTTAGTGACAGTTTGATTTATAAAAAGACCATCCTACCATGATGCAAAAAAGTGTGCAACACAAGGACTTCCCAAGAGGTCACCCATCTTGGTACTACTCTTGCCCAAATACATTTAACTTTGAAGTTTTGATGAAATCCAATGCTTTTGATTTGGTATGGTCCCACCTACATTTTTAAATTTGTCATTATAGAAAGATCGAAAACTATAATAATTCACACTAGAAACTAGTTGAATTGGATTATTTAAAGTTTGTAAATAAAGATCCAATTATTTCAACTCATTTGCAATGATTACAACTCTCTTAAAAAAACCGCACGCCACAACGGAAATTAAACGTTTCTCATTTCATGGTACTCTGATTGTTGTAAGTTAAGATGTTACAAAATTTTAGTAAGAGAATACAACCCTTTCGATATCAACCATCGTTATAATGGCACATTTTGATCATCATGTCATTCAATATATGACATTAATTTTGGAAACCGTTATCAATAATAGGGTCGTCTCCTAGTGATAGTTTGATTTATCAAAAGACCATCCTACCATGATGCAAAAAGGAATGCAACACAAGGACTTCCCAAGAGGTCACCCATCTTAGTACTACTCTCGCCCAAGCACATTTAACTTTGAAGTTTTCATGAGATCCATTGCTTTTATGTTGGTATGATCGCACCCACATTTTGAATTTGTCATTACTGAAAGATCGAAAACTATGGTAATTCACACTAGAAACTAGTTGAATTTGATTATTTAAAGTTTGTAAATAAAGATCCAATTATTTCAACTCATTTGCAAAAATTACAACTCTCTTAAAAAAACAGCACAACACCACGGATATTAAATGTTTCTCATTTCATGGTACTCTGATTGTTGTAAGTTAAGATGTTACAAAATTTTAGTAAGAGAATACAACCCTTTCGATATCTACCATGGTTATAATGGCACATTTTGACCATGACGTCATTCAATATATGACATTAATTTTGGAAACCGTTATGAATAATAGGGTCGTCTCTTAGTGACAGTTTGATTCACACTAGAAACTAGTTGAATTTGATTATTTAAAGTTTGTAAATAAAGATCCAATTATTTCAACTCATTTGCAAAAATTACAACTCTCTTAAAAAAACATCACGACACCACGGATATTAAATGTTTCCCATTTCATGGTACTCTGATTGTTGTAAGTTAAGATGTTACAAAATTTTAGTAAGAGAATACAACCCTTTCGATATCTGCCATCGTTATAATGGCACATTTTGATCATGATGTCATTCAATATACGACATTAATTTTGGAAACCATTATGAATAATAGGGTCGTCTCTTAGTAATAGTTTGATTTACAAAAAGACCATCCTACCATGATGCAAAAAGGAGCGCAATACAACAACTTCCCAAGAGGTCACCCATCTTAATACTACTCTCGCCCAAACACATTTAACTTTGGAATTTTGATGAGATCCAATGCTTTTGTGTTGGTATGATCACACCTACATTTTTAAATTTGTCATTACAGAAAGATCGAAAACTATGGTAATTCACACTGGAAACTAGTTGAATTGGATTATTTAAAGTTTGTAAATAAAAATCTAATTATTTCAACTCATTTACAATGATTACAACTCTCTTAAAAAAACAGCATGACACACGGATATTAAACGTTTCTCATTTCATAGTACTCTAATTGTTGTAAGTTAAGATGTTACAAAATTTTGGTAGGAGAATACAACCCTTTCAATATTAAACACCGTTAGAATTGTACATTTTGATCATGATGTCATTCAATATTTGACATTAATTTTGGAAACCGTTATCAATAATAGGGTCGTCTCTTAGTGACAGTTTGATTTACAAAAGGACCATCCTACCATGATGCAAAAATGAGTGCAACACAAGGACTTCCCAAGAGGTCACACATCTTAGTACTACTCTTGGCCAAACACATTTAACTTTGGAGTTCTAATGAGATCCAGTGCTTTTGTGTTGGTATGATCGCACCCATATTCTTAAATTTGTCATTACTGAAAGATCGAAAACTATGGTAATTCACATTAGAAACTAGTTGAATTGGATTATTTAAAGTTTGTAAATAAAGATCCAATTATTTCAACTCATTTGCAATGATACGTGCAAACGTGGTTTTTCTTTCCAACTGTCCTGTTTCTAAAACCGCTATAGTGGCATGTTAGAAAATATATAGTCCGTGGAGTTATAGATAACTTAACGGACTTTCTTCGTTGATTTCACTATAAAACACATGCATAAATTTAACTATCCGATGCTTTGGTGCATTTTGGATACTTATAAACTTAACTATCCGATGCTCAAATGCATTTCGGATAGTTACAATTAACTTACCGATATATAATTTAAGTAAATCTACTAGATCTCGACACGTGTCAACAGTAGTTTAATCATAAAATAACATTTCGGAGAGTTACAGGTCTAACTATCCGATGCTCAGATGCATTTCGGATAGTTACAGCTAACTCACCGAAAATCCACTTAAGTCACTTACCCAGAACATGACACGTGTCCTCAGCTATTTTATAAATAAAAAGTGATTTCGGAGAGTTACAGGGATAACTATCCGATGCCTAGCTGCAATTTCAGATAGTTATAGATAACTCACTGAAATTTCACTTTAAGTCATCCATTCTGGTTTCGACACGCGTACTTCAGGAAATAATAAAATATTCTCTCAAAACATAACTGTTCGGAAATTTAAACATAACTATCCGATACATATTCGGTCTGTTAAACATAACTGTCCGAATTTGTTCGGTATGTTAAACATAACTGTCCGAAATATCAGAAAATTCAGATACTTAAGAATTTCACAACCTGCAACTTACTGACAGTTCATAAATGTACTAAATTAACATTAATTCCCCAAAATTAAGCAGATTCTTCAATTAAAGCAAATAACAGTGCAATTATAACATAATGGCTTAATTCTCATATGATAAGCTAAATATTATGCAATTAACCATCATTTAACTGTTAATAATATGCACTTTTTCATTCTAAACACTTCCCCCATACCTAAATTCTGCTAGTCCCTTAGCAAACTAAGATCTAATTAATTAGTTTTTAAAAGTGCTAGAATTAATTCTTCTCCTTTTGTTTTTTTCTTTTGTTTAGCATAAAAATATATTCTATATGTTTCAGTAATCAACTTGCAAAGATATTTAGAATATATGTAAATTACATACAAAGTATATCATCTTCATATAGGTGTTAATTATATTATCGTTTGTTCTTCTTTTCATCATCTGTCATCCTGAAATTTCCAATAAGATTTCTAGAAGAAATTTCAACAACATACGAATCAAAGTACAATCCAATTTAATCTGATTAAGACAAGTAAAATAAAGAATTGTATTTCCATTAAACAACTTCAAAAGTCAATTCCAGATTCATATTTCAGCAATTCTAGATAACAGAAAATATACTCGATTCATAAGATATCTATATTTCACAAAACACTTGTATCTTTTCAGAACAGTATATGTTTTTTTTTCTTTAAAAGTTAATTTGACAAGCTTGAATCATACAAGAGCTTTCTAATGTACCTATGTAACGAGCTTTCAGTCAACAATCCCAGATCTGATCAGGATCTTAGGTTGCCAGATTTCAAGAGTCATTTTTCAGGTCAACAATCCTTACATACCTATCTGCTCAAGTACAAAAGGCTCGTGATCAAACAAGTCAATAAACTCTCAATAATTTCCCTTCTTCTTTTTTCTTTTTTTTTAAAATAAAATAAAATAAAATGCACACACAAAACAAAGCATTAATCACATACTGTATATGCACGTATTTCATTAATACAGATGCAGTAAAATACCAATCTCATATAATCCTGCTTCTATCATTTACTAAAAATATGAATCCATAACAATAAGCTCATACTTTATCTGTAGTTTAATAAGATCTACACATAAATCATTCTACAAGTTTAGCCTATTAAAGTAAATGTATCTTTCATCATATGTGTTTCATTTAATCTAGAATTCACATCTCACCTCCTTCAGGACTTTAGATAATTTTCTGATTAAGCATTAAGTATTCGGATTTCATTTTAAAATTGTGAAACTGATAAACTCAAGAAATTCAAAAAAAAAACATAAGATACTATATCTAGATTTACATAAATAATAAATTCTATAGCATCTTCTATAGCCTTCTAAATATAACATTCAAGCAGTTTATAAAAATTTTACAGTCTCAATTATTGAATAGTTACAGCAAGTTCATAAAATTTTCAATTTCCTCAAAACTTTGCAGTACCATTTTAATTCCTTTAATTAACAAACTTACATGGCTGTTACTTTAATTACCTCCCCCCCATACCTACATTTTGCATTGTCCTCAATGTAAAAGATTTGACAATAAATACAGTAATTGTAGCAGGCATGAATAAAGTTTTGTTTGATTTAAAATTCAGGATAAGTAATTGGTTACATACCTTGTTCCATTTGTATCTCCTTCTGCATATTCCAATTTTTGATTCTAAAAAACTTTTCATTCCCAGATAAACACAGAATATAAAATAAAATAACATTTAACAGATATTAATAAATCATTGTCTTGTGTGGAACCCATGCTCCTATGCCTTTGGTGGCTCACAAGCAAGCTAGTTGGTTTCCCAATAGAGATCCCAACAAACTGGATTGATATTTTGTTTTGTGTGTTTTTTTTTTTTCTATAAAATGAACATGAAAACTTCAAAATTCCTTCTTTTTTTTTTCTAAAAATACATGCAGAACACACAACGTTAAACACACAAAATCACAGCTTAAGAACATGATTGAAAAGTAGAAACAAATAGAATAAATGTATCAGTCCAAGCAAACTTTTTAGTCATAGTTCCTCTTGTTATTAATTCTATTTTAATGCAGTTCTTGTTCCTTCTTAATTTGTAAACATGCAATAAATTATAAATTCCAAATACGAGTGTATTACCATTAATGATATGTAATGTAGAAAGGGATCCTTTTTGGTTCCAGGGTAAAGTAGCAGTTTCTATTTCTACATCTATTTCAATATACTACTCTTCCCACTTCCATTCATTCATGTCTTCCATAATCCATATTTGAAATTTCATCAGTTCATCCCACCATCTTATTAGACATAAAGTAGGATCATCTTCTTCATTATACCACATTCTTATTTGAATTTCATTAAATTCTGCAGATGGTGGTTTAGCTATTTCACTCGGTACAGGTAAAATTTCTATATAATCATCATAACAGTCTATGCTCACTATGTATAAATCAGATCTAAATGCTATTGATATCTCTGTGACTAAATAGATATATCCATCGAGTATGACATGTGTTTGGTTAATTAATGATTTCTGTCCTAGATATATCATAATGTTTTCATTCCAAGATCTGTTCAGAAAATTATACACACTTAAGCGTAAATCTTCACCCCAATTTCCTGTAGGTCTCCAATAATATAATTTTTCAAGAATTGCAAAATTTTTATTAGAAAATATTAAAGCTGACCCACAATTTTCAGTTGGTGCTTCAAATATATTAGGTCTTCCTATATTCCATTCTTCTCCTGTTATAGGATTTCGTATTAAAATATTAGGTAATATTAAACTTGCATACCTTGGTCTCGTCTTGTATATGATTAATCCTTCATCTATCCCCATAATATGATTTATTCCTTCTAATGCATTGGGTGGAATTCCAGTAGTTTCTTCCATAGCCAGAGATTCATGGGTATTTGAACTACGATTAAATGACCACCATATGAATCCATCTTTAATCTTAGTCATTTTTGCAGCTTGTAGTCCTTGAAAATATTTTTCTTCAATACAGTCTTTAATTTCCTTTGATACACAACACAGCCTGCATAGATCTTTAGCTGACAAGTTACTTAATACTTCTCTTAGTGCATCCAACGGTAATTGCATCAATTCCATTTGTCGATTCTGTATAACACAAACAAAAATTTAGCAGAGACAAAAATTAACATAACTACTACACACCCTCGTGGAGTTAAGGCATAACTCAATGGACTAAGTTCGTTGAGTTAAAAATTAACTCTACGATACTATTAACTAAAAATAAAACATATATACATACAGATAGTTGCTTCAGATATACTACTTCATTCAGCTGCCCTCCCAGAAGAGGTATGAATTTCATTAACCATTCTATTGACAGAATTAGGTATAGCTTGTATTTGCAATCCTCTAGTGGGTCTAACTTCCATTGGTTCCTTCTGTCTAAGTGATATATTTCTATTCTGATTTGAATTGCAGCATTTCCAAATATAAATTCTAGACGATTGTTTACTTGTTGGATTATCTTTTCTAATTTCTCTATTCTAGCTCTTTGTTCAATTAATACTTCATAACTTATGTTCTTCTCATTTATATTTTCTCCTCCTTGGAAATTGTTGTTTCTCCAAGATAAATTCGGGTGATTTCTCCAATTAGGATGATAAGCATTTCCCAAGTTATCTCTCTGGTTTCTAGCATAAATAATATCTAAGTCATTTATGTTTGCATTCTTTTCTGCTAGCTTTTGATTTAATGATAACTCTTCTATTTTCTTTGTTAATTCATTTAATTTCACCTCAAGCATAGTATTGGAATCTATTTCATGCATTCCTCTTAGCAATATTCTTTTATCTACAATAGCTTCAGCCGAATTTTCCCACTGTGTAGTTCTTTTTGCAAAATTTTCTAAATATGCCCATGCTTCTTCACTACATAATTTTAAAAATCCATTTTGACAAGTAGATTCTAATAAAGATTTCGTTGAAACATCTATACCTTCATAAATTATACCTATTAATTGTGCTTTATTCATTGCATGATGTGGACATTGAGTCAATAAATCTTTAAATCTTTCAAAATATTTCCAGAATGATTCACCCTGTTTTTGGCTACACATTAATATTTCTTTCTTCTTTTTAATAGTTTGATATGTTGGATAATATTTTTCCAGAAAAACAGTGCAAAATTCAGTCCATGTAGAAATTGAATCAGGCGATAGAGTATATAACCATCTCTTAGCTGTATCTTTTAAAGAAAAAGGGATATATCTAAGTTTAATAGCATCTATACTCATGTTCGGCATTTTCATCATTTGACAAACTTCGTTAAATTCTCTAAGGAAATAATAGGCATCCTCTCTTTCTAATCCATGAAAATGTGGCAATTGACTAATATAATTAGATTTTAGTTCAAACCTATCTCCCTCAAAGTTTGGCAATTGAATACATGAAGGTTCATCAATTAATTTAAGATATAGAATTTTTCCTAATGGTTTTTCTACTGGAGTAGCCATCTCTACGTTCTCTTTTAAAGAAAGGTTAGATAAATAAATAGCAGAAGATTAATTACATACCAGTCTGAAGCTTTCCATTCTATCAATATTTGTTGCCGGATGAAGTTGAATCAACTGCTTCTCCTTCCAGTTCCTCCAACACTTTCTCCTTTCTTTTAAAAGTGCTGGTAACTCGTAAATAACATTCTGTTTTATATATATACTGCGCATCCATAAAGTGAATAAATCTCGTTGCAAGAACGTGTCTTGCAACGTGCATCGTGGTTCCTGTTTTTATAGGTACGTGTACCACTACTAATTTCAAATTTTGGTAACCGCTAAACCAACAAAGTTTCGTTCGTGGTTAAAAGAATAACCGTTCTGCTTAATCCATGAACTAACCTCGTTGAGTTAGAGATTACTCAACAGAACACAATCGGTTACTATTGCTAACTCCAGGGACTAACCTCGTTGAGTTACATATAACTCAACGGAGTGACCTTATATTATATTACTAACCTCGTGGAGTTACGGTTAACTCAACGAACTTACTTCGTTGAGTTAACACTTAGCAACTTCTAAGCTTCACTCTCGTAAGTGTTTCTATTTTGTTTTTTTGTTTTTTTTTTTCTTTGTCATTCTGCTAATGGTAATAAAGTTAAATCTATGTCCTTAATTCCTCATTTTGATTAAAATACATTTAAATCTGAACATTATATAAAGATTTAACTTGTAGGTCATTTTATGTTATGCAGAATTTACATTTTACCTTATAACATGCAGAAATTTTTAAGCAGTTATCCTGTCATTCAGCAAATTGTAAATCTGTTACATATTCATTCATAAAGTTCCACAAATTACATAATATTCAATAAATTCCATTCATTTCACATGCAAACATGTATGAAAATTGCATCTGAAAAATTATATTCATTAATATGAATCAATTACATTACAAGTACATCATACAATTTCATACAATTTTACACAAGTAGACAAACAATACAATTTAATCTCTATGCCTAAGTTCATCTACTTTCTTCTAGAGTTTTTCTAATTGCTGCTCTAATTGATTTATCCTTTCTACTGCTCCTGAAATTTCTCCAAAAGGGACAGCTGATTCTGTAGCTACAAAATTTCTGTATTCTTTCACTGAAATGGTTCTAAATCTGATCCTTTTTGATGTCCATTTAGTGAAATCGATACAGTCCACCATTAGTAGTTGAATCAAATCTCCATAAAATAATTTCTTCTTCACTGTTTTTAGCTTGGAGATAAAAACTATAGACCAATTTATTTGGATCTTATTTACAACTGCATATGTGGCCCATTTGACAAATTGACTTAATTCTATGTCATGGCCCTGTCGTTGATAGACATTCTTAATCAGAATGTTAGCTACCATGTGTGCTTTACCATTTAAATGCTTCAATCTGTTTAATAATGGCACACTAGGATTGATAGCTAAACAATCCTTAATTTGCTGTTCAGTCCATTCAACTACAGTTGTATCTTCCAAAATTTTTATTTCTTCATTCTTTAAACCAAATATGTTGTGGAGAAGCTTTAGTGTTATCTGTACATCATCTTTCTCCACTTTTGAAATTAATCCTCCTTCTCTTTCTCTCTAATTTGCATAGAAACAGGGCACTAAATTCTCATATACTGCATGCCCTCTTTCTTGATATATAAATTGCAGTAGACCTTGGAATTCAAATAGATCTTTGATTTCTTGCATTCCATCCTAATTTACTGGTCTACTGTAAATAATATTGTAACCCCTTATTTCTTGATATTTAGTATAAGCTTCCTAACTACTAAAGTGTACTTCATTCAAAATTGTTGTTTTAGTCGGGTAAGGAAGGTGACTTTGTTGCTCTAGAGGGGTTTGTACTTGATCTTCCTCTAGCATAGGCTGCATTTGGACATTCTCTTCAGATTCCTGAATTTTTGCTTTTGCTTCTGTCTGTGGTGGTGAACCGGCAGAACTCTCCACTCTGTCTTGAATTCTTTCCATAATTTGCTGAAGAGTTTCTTGCTCTTTAGTGGAATCTATGGAATTATTTTTGTCCAAATGGCTTCTTCCTCCTAACTACCAATCTGTTCTGTTACTATTCTTTCTAATTCTGTAACAGATTGGGATGGAGTCATGGGCAATTCAGTTTCTGCCCTAATCTCTGTTTCTTCTTGTATAGGCTGCAAACTAATTTCAGCCTGATTTTCTTCTTTTCTTTGCTCCTCCTGCTCCTTAGATTCGGATAGTAGGTTAATAAAAATTTGCTCCGCAGGCCCTGTAAAAATTGGTACTTCAGATTTAATTTCTTCATATTCAGGCACTTTTTCTTTTCCTTTCTTTTTTTTGATTAGTTGTGCCTGTTCTTCCTCTTCATCTTCTGAAATTAAATCTACAAAAATAGGCTATGCAGACCTACGAGCCATAGGTACTGACTCTTCCTGTTTAATTCTTCCAATAATTGCTGGTCTCGAAGGACCAGCTTCATCTCCTTTTGCAGCAGGTTTGGCAATAGTTTTGGCAGTAGCTTCTTGATGCTGTTCCACTTTAATTTTATATTGGGCTTTCAACTTTTCTACATCCCTCTTTTTGTACAGTGCATTAAACACCAGGTGTGCTTTAGCCACTACCAAATCTTCTGATTCTCTTTGGTTCTTCCCAACTTGAACCAGTTCTACAAATTCTCTTATTTCTTCTTCAGTCGAAGGCCCCATCATTTCTGCTCGTGCCAATGGCTTAAATGGTGGAACTGAATGTCCAAGCTGCTGCTCCTCAAGAACAGGTCTTTCAGCAGTTGGTTCCTCCCGTTCTTTAGTTCCCTATTTTTCATTTTCTTTCCTTTCTTGCTCCCAGATCGCCCATTTAACTCGTCTACAGATTCGTCTTTTGAACCAGAGTTGGGACATACATTGGATTAATTCTAGGGCAACTTCATTACTTCGCCTTATTTGTCTTTCTTTGCTCACTACAATTTCAGTTGCTACTCTGATACGTGTCTCCATTATATGGGGTATTTGTATACCCAAATCTACTAAATCTCTTCTGAGATTGAAAAGTTATGATTCTACCTTCTGTAGCTCTTTCTCTCTTGTCGAATTTCTGATCTTCTACTGCGTGTGTCACTCTTCTGATTCCTTCAGAAATTCTAATGTATCAACAGCCTCTTCCCAAAATTCATGCGTCATCTTCCTCATCATGGAGTTACACAACAGCACGAAATCGCTCTGATTTCTACTATTCTAGATTCTAAATGATTTGCCAAATAATGCCCCTAAAATCCTAGGTTTTAGTTTAAATAAGCCCTAAGTTTAGGCAGGTAATCGGGTCATTTCCCGAACCAACTATTACTATTTTATCTGCGGTATTAGCTACAATACTCCATTGAGTTATAGTTAACTTAACGGAATAAGCTCGTTGACTAACTCAAGACTCAACGGAGTAAGCTCGTTGAGTTAAGTGTAACTTAACAGACTTCCCTTACAAGCAAATATAATAAAAATATTATAGAGAATAGTTTTTCTATTTTTTTACCAGTTTAACCGATACTATGATCTAGTCAGACCTAAATATTTTTTATTTTTTTTATTTTTTTTTATTTTTTTTTCTTTCGATTGAACCGATACTATGTTTCGGTAAAACCAATATTTTTCCTGAAAATTAATATACAATTTTTTTAATGTTCTGGTCATACCGATGGATCCAATTGGTTGAACCGCAACTATTTTTATGTTTTTTATATATTTGTAATGTTTTTCTTTTATATATGTATATAAACATAAAAACTGATTTCTTACGAAGTAAAGCTCGAGTAGTCCTCTACTCTGACTTCTTCTATAATTCCAAAGGAGCTTTTTGGTGTTTTCAAAATAGGTTTAAGTCTTTGTCCATTTACTTTAAATATATTCTGATTTTTAGGATTTTCAATTTCAATAGCTCCATAAGGATAAACATTTCGAACTATGTAAGGTCCTACCCATCTAGATCTTAATTTTCCTGGATGGTTATGGAGTCTAGCCATATAAAGATATACTTCTTCTCCTATTTCAAAGCTTTTAGGAATAATTTTTCTATCATGCCAGAATTTAATTTTCTCTTTTTCTCTTATAGTCTTAGAATAAGCTTTATGTTCTATTTCAGCAGGTAAATGACAACTTTTTCCATATACTAGTCTAAAAGGTGACATACCTAAGCTCATTTTATAAGCAGTTCTATAAGCCCAAAGTGCATCTATCAATCTATTAGCCCAATCTGTTCTAGTAGGATTTACTACTTTTTCCAAGATTAATTTAATTTGTTTGTTTGCACTTTCTACTTGTCCACTTGTTTGCGGATGATATGATGTTGCAATTTTGTGGTTTACTCCATATTTCTTCATTAAGGCTTCAAAACTTCTATTACAGAAATGAGTTCCTCTATCATTGATAATAGCTTTAGGTATTCCAAATCTGGCAAATATATTTGTTCTTATAAATTGTATTACTACTTTGTTCTCATTAGTTTTTGTAAGAATAGCTTCTATCCATTTAGATACATAATCCACCCCCAACAATATGTAATTAAATTGATTAGACATAGGAAATGGAATCCCCACACATCAAAGATTTCAACCTCAACAATAGGATTAAGAGGCATCATATTCCTCTTTGATATTCTTCTTATTTGTTGACATCTTAAACAACTTAAGCAATATTTATGAGCATCTTTGAATAGTGTTGGCCAATAAAACCCACATTGCAGAATTTTTGCAACAATTTTTCCTGAACCAAAATGTCCTCCACAAGCTTGGTCATGACAGAAAGACAATATGCTCGAATATTCAGTTTCTAGAACACACCTCCTTAAAACCAGATCAAGACATTTCTTAAATAAGTATGGGTCTTCCCAATAGTAATATTTTACTCTTGAGAAAAATAATTTCTTATCCTATCTATTCCAATCCTTAGGTGTTAAACCAGTAACTAAGTAATTAACTATGTTTGCATACCAAGGCATTGTGTTGATGGTCATTAATTGTTCATTAGGAAAATTATCCTTAATTTCAATATTTGATTTTTCTATTTGTAATCTTGATAAATGATCTGCTACTACATTCTCACAACCTTTTTTATCTTTAATTTCTAGATCAAATTCTTGCAATAATAATATCCACCGAATCAATCTAGGTTTAGTTTCTTTTTTCTTTATTAGATGTTTTAGAGTTGAACGATCTGTGTATACTATTACTTTAGCTCCAATCAGATATGATCTAAACTTTTCTAAAGCAAACACAACAGCTAATAATTCTTTTTCTATAGTTGTGTAATTAACTTGAGCATCATTTAAGGTTTTGCTTGCATAATGAATCACTCTAGGAGATTTTTCTATCTTCTGTCCTAGCACTGCCCCTATAGCAAAATCAGAAGCATCGCACATTAATTCAAATGGATGGTTCCAATTAGGTGCTTGAATTATAGGAGTTGAAATTAAGCTAGTCTTAAGTCTGAAAAATGCTTCCTTGCAATTTTTATCAAAGTTAAATGGAACATCTTTTAATAGATTAGTTAAAGGTCTAGCTATCTTGTTAAAGTCTTTAATAAATCTTCTATAAAAACCAGAATGTCCTAGAAATGATCTAATATCTTTTACAGATTTAGGTTCTGGTAGATTAGATATTACTTCTATTTTAGCTTTATCTACTTCCAACCCTTTTTTAGAAACAACATGCCCTAAGACTATTCCTTGTTTAACCATGAAGTGACATTTTTCCCAATTTAAAACCAGATTTTTTTCCACACAGCGTTTTAATATTTGGTCTAAATTGCTTAAACACACCTCATATGAGTTGCCATATATAGTAAAATCATCCATAAATATTTCTAAAAAATCTTCAGTCATTCCAGTAAATATGCCCTACACACACCTTTGAAAGGTAGCTGGCGCATTACATAATCCGAATGGCATTCTTTTAAAAGCATAAGTTCCATTAGGACAGGTGAAAGTTGTTTTCTCTTGATCCTCTAATGCTACTGGAATTTGATTATACCCTGAATACCCGTCTAGGAAACAAAAATATTCTTGCCCTGCTAATCTTTCCAACATTTGATCTATAAAAGGTAAGGGAAAATGATCTTTCCTAGTCACAACATTCAACTTTCTATAGTCTATACATACTCTCCAGCCTAATTGAATTCTAGTAGGTATCAAGTCTTGACTTTCATTCCTAATAATTGTTAATCCTGATTTCTTGGGAACTACATGGATTGGACTAACTCAAGAGCTATCAGAAATTGGATAAATTATGTCATTATCTAACCATTTAACTATTTCCTTCCTGACTACTTCTTTAAGGTTTGGATTTAATCTCCTTTCAGGAATTCTAACAGGTTTAGCATTCTCTTCTAAATATATGTGGTGACAGCATAAAGTTGAACTTAACCCTTTTATATCAGTCATAGTCCATCCTATTGCTTCTTTATAACTTTTTACTACATCTTTTAATTTAGCTATTTGATCCTCTTTCAAATCTGAGGTAATAATGATTGGACAGGTTCGATTATCTTTCAGAAATATATACGTTAATTCAGGAGGTAAAGGTTTTAATTCTAAATGCTGCACATTAGAAGCTAGAGCTCCTAATTGAACATCATCATTTTTTAAATTAATTTCTTCCTGATCTCCTTCTATATTTATGCTTTCACTTTCTTCTAAAGTTTCAGAATTGATTTCCCTATTTAATTCTTCTTGAATCACATCATCTAACATATCTCCTTCATCCTCTAAAGAGTCTATGATATGTAAGGACATTTCTAACTCAAACTTTTCTAGTTTGAAAATATTTAATTGAGTATCCTCATTACCATATGCTAACTTCATTACTCCAGTTTTACAATTTATAACAGCCCCTGATGTTGCTAAAAATGGCCTTCCCAAAATTAAAGATGTAACACTATTTTTATGCTTAATTTGTTGGGAATCCAAAATTACAATATCAATAGGATATATAAAATTCTTGATTTTAATTAAGACATCCTCTATTTTTCCTTTAGGGTATCTTATACTTCTATCAGCTAATTGAATAACCGTACTAGTAGGAGTTAAGCCTTCTAATCCTAAGGATGCAAATATATCACTTGGCATAACATTTATACCTGCACCTAAGTCTATTAAGGTTCTTTCTAGAATGGTATTTCCTATGGTGCATGATATAACAAGGATTCCAAGATCAGATAACTTTTTAGGAATTTTTGGCAGAAATAGGGAACTACTTTGCATAGCTAAAAAAACCTTTCTAAGAACTTTTCGCTCTCTTTTCTTAGTACACCAATCCTTCAGAAATTAGCACAAGGTGGCATATTCTACAATAAATCTAACAAAGGAATGTTAACTTGTACTTTTTAAAAATTTCTCTGATTTTCTCGTCTTTCAGGAATTGTTTGTTGTAATCTTTCAAGATAGGGTGCTAAAGATTTTGATTTCAAATACTCTTTTCCTTTCAGTTGATTTGTTTGATCATTTTTAGCTTCAATTGTAGATTCAGATTGTTGTTCAATGATTTCTAGATTTTCAGCTATTACATTTTCATTATCATTTTGATTTTTACTCTTGTCCACCTTCATATCATTTTCATTTTGAGTTCTCGGTGGTATATCAGTTCCAGATCTTAATGTTACACATACATCTTCTAGATTTTCGTTACTTTCATGATGTTTCTGTATATCATTTTCGTGATTATGATCTTCAATTGTTTTTAGTTTTAAAGTGCATTCTTTAAATTCTCTTACATTAGTGTTTTCTGTTTGTTGTATATTTTGTAAGTTATGCAGGTTTATAACATTATAATTTTCATTGTCCTGTTGCATAACTTGTATTTTCATTGCATTTTTGTCTAATGCTTTTAATTTTGTTTCCAGATCATCTAATTTCATTGCATTCAATTTTTGATCAATTTTCTTTATGGTTTTTTCAGTTTCGTAAATTATATCCTTTTCAGGTTCTGAATATGCTTCCTTATAGTTTAACTGGTTGACTTCTTGTTGTTGACAAACAAAGTTTTCCAGTTTGTCCAGGTTTTGCTCTATACTTTGCCCTAGTCTGTTATAGCTATCTCATACTTCAGTGTCTCACATCATATTACACATTCTATACTGACCATCAGTTGGGTAAATTATAGGATTCTCATACTCGGCTCTATTATATTGAGGATAATTCATTTGTTGTTCATGGGATCTAACAATCTGTAAATGTCTCAATTTCAAACAATCAGAAATGTCCTGTCCTTCAGAATTGCAGAATTCACATATGCTAATTACAGGTTTCAGAAATCTTTGAGCATAAGCATATGCCATATTCTCAATTACAGAAGAAAACACACTACTCTAGCTATTAAAACGAAACAGCTCTAATAGGGTCATCTCTTAGTGATAGTTTGTTTAAAAAATACCATCCTACCATGATGCAAAAAGCAATGCAACACAAGGACTTCCCAAGAGGGAACCCATCTTAGTACTACTCTCACCCAAACACATTTAACTTTGGAGTTCTGATGAGATCCAGTGCTTTTGTGTTGGTATGGTCGCACCAAAATTTTTTAATTTGTCACTACAGAAAGATCGAAAACTATGGTAATTCACACTAGAAACTAGTTGAATTGGATTATTTAAAGTTTGTAAATAAGGATTCAATTATTTCAACTCATTTGCAATGATTACAACTCTCTTTGAAAAACAGCACGACACAACGGATATTAAATGTTTCTCATTTCATGGTATTCTGATTGTTGTAAGTTAAGATGTTACAAAATTTTAGTAAGAGAATACAACCCTTTCGATATCAAACACCGTTAGAATGGCACATTTTGATCTTGATGTCATTCAATATATGACATTAATTTTGGAAACCGTTATCAATAATAGGGTCATCTCTTAGTGAGAGTTTGATTTACAAAAAGACCATCCATCCATGATGCAAAAAGGAGTGCAACACAAGGACTTCCCAAGAGGTCATCCATCTTAGTACTACTCTCGCCCAAACACATTTAACTTTGGAGTTCTGATGGGATCTAGTGCTTTTGTGTTGGTATGATCGCACCTACATTCTTAAATTTGTCATTACTAAAAGATCGAAAACTATGGTAATTCACACTAGAAACTAGTTGAATTGGATAATTTAAAGTTTGTAAATAAAGATGCAAATATTTCAACTCATTTGTAATGATTACAACTCTCTCAAAAAAACAGCACGACACCACAGATATTAAACATTTCTCATTTCATGGTACGCTGATTGTTGTAAGTTAAGATGTTACAAAATTTTGGTAAGAAAATACAACCCTTTCGATATCAAACACCGTTAGAATGGCACATTTTGATCATGATGTCATTCAATATATGACATTAATTTTGGAAACCGTTATCAATAATAGGGTCGTCTCTTAGTGACAGCTTGACTTACAAAAAGACCATCCTACCATGATGCAAAAAGGAGTGCAACACAAGGACTTCCCAAGAGGCCACCCATCTTAGTACTACTCTCGCCCAAGCACATTTAACTTCGAAGTTCTGATGAGATCCAGTGCTTTTGTGTTGGTATGATCGCACCCACATTCTTAAATTTGTCATTACTGAAAGATCGAAAACTTTGGTAATTCAAAATAGAAACTAGTTGAATTGGATTATTTAAAGTTTGTAAATAAAGATCCAATTATTTCAACTCATTTGCAATGATTACAACTCTCCTAAAAAAATAGCACGACACCACGGATATTAAACGTTCCTCATTTCATGGTACTCTGATTGTTGTAAGTTAAGATGTTACAAAATTTTGGTAACAGAATACAACCCTTTCGATATCAAACACCGTTAGAATGGCACATTTTGATCATGATGCTATTCAATATATGACATTAATTTTGGAAACCGTTATCAATAATAGCGTCGTCTCTTAGTGAGAGTTTGATTTACAAAAAGACCATCCTACCATGATGCAAGAAGAAGTGCAACACAAGGACTTCCCAAGAGGTCACCCATCTTAGTACTACTCTCGCCCAAACAAATTTAACTTTGGAGTTTTGATGAGATCGAGTGCTTTTGTATTGGTATGATTGCGCTCACATTTATAAATTTGTCATTACTGAATGATCGAAAACTATGGTAATTCACACTAGAAACTAGTTAAATTAGATTATTTAAAGTTTGTAAATAAAGATCCAATTATTTCAACTCATTTGCAATGATTACAACTCTCTTAAAAAAAGAGCACGACACAATAGATATTAAACGTTTCTCATTTCATGGTACTCTGATTGTTGTAAGTTAAGATGTTACAAAAGTTTAGTAAAAGAATACAACCCTTTCGATATCAACCAACGTTATTATGGCACATTTTGATCATGATGACATTCAATATATGACATTAATTTTGGAAACCGTTATCAATAATAGGGTCGTCTCTTAGAGACAATTTGATTTACAAAAAGACCATCCTACCATGATGCAAAAGGAGTGCAACAAAAGGACTTCCCAAGCGGTCACCCATATTAGTACTATTCTCGTCCAAACACATTTAACTTTGGAGTTCTAATGAGATCCAGTGCTTTTTTGTTGGTATGATCGCGCTCACATTTATAAATTTGTCATTACTGAAAGATCGAAAACTATGGTGATACACACTAGAAACTAGTTGAATTGGATTATTTAAAGTTTGTAAATAAAGATCCAATTATTTCAACTCATTTGCAATGATTACAACTCTCTTAAAAAAACAGCACGACACAACGGATATTAAACGTTTCTCATTTCATGGTACTCTGATTGTTGTAAGTTAAGATGTTACAAAATTTTAGTAAGAGAATACAACCCTTTCAATATCAACCACCGTTATAATAGCACATTTTGATCATGATGTCATTCAATATATGACATTAATTTTGGAAACCGTTATCAATAATAGGGTCGTCTCTTAGAGACAGTTTGATTTACAAAAAAACCATCCTACCATGATGCAAAAAGGAGTGCAACAAAAGGACTTCCCAAGAGGTCACCCATATTAGTACTATTCTCGTTCAAACACATTTAACTTTGGAGTTCTGATGTGATCTAGTGCTTTTGTGTTGGTATGATCGCACCCTCATTTTTAAATTTGTCATTACTGAAAGATCGAAATCTATGGTAATTCACACTAGAAACTAGTTGAATTGGATTATTTAAAGTTTGTAAATAAAGATCCAATTATTTCAACTCATTTGCAATGATTACAATTCTCTTAAAAAAATAGCACGACACCATGGATATTAAACGTTTCTCATTTCATGGTACTCTGATTGTTGTAAGTTAAGATGTTACAAAATTTTGGAAAGAGAATACATCCCTTTCGATATCAAGCACCGTTAGAATGGCACATTTTGATCATGATGTCATTCAATATATGACATTAATTTTGGAAACCGTTATCAATAATAGGGTTGTCTCTTAGTGACAGTTTGATTTACAAAAAGACCATCCTACCATGATGCAAAAAGAAGTGCAGCATAAGGACTTCCCAAGAGGTCACCCATCTTAGTACTACTGTTTGGTTTTTCCCAACACTACACTAGAAAAACTTGGATTTGTTACTTCTGTTTTTACTTAGTTAATTTTATCTTTATGCCTATTCTTTTTTTAGAAGTAAACAAATATCCTTTAATACAATTTAGATATTAATTCCAATTTGTCCTTTAATTGCAAGTGCACAATGTCTATTGTATCAGTGTGCAAGTACAAGTCAATCCCAAAGGGAATTGCTGACGAATTTAAGAACTATTTGATTGTTAACAATTCAAATTTATATTCAATAAGCACTCCGTTGAATTACAATTAACTCAACGGACAAAGTTCGTTGAGTTATGGCTAACTCAACAGACTATCCTCGTGGACTTTAGTTAACTCAACGAGCCTGTCTCTTCTTTATAATATTACTTTTTACAGTGGAATTCGGCCAACCATTGGGCGATTCCAGATATTGTAAATAACATCAATTAAGCTGTTTAATGCTAGTTAACATTGGATTTATCATTAAGCAATACTAACATTCAGATGATTCAAACAGTAACCATTAAAATCTTTAAGTCTTTTGTACGAACCAATTTCAGTAAATTGTAAAATTAAAACTAACATAAAATAATCACAAAACTGATACAGATAACATTAATCACGATACAACACAAACAATACAACACTCAAATACAACATACAAACAAAGATAAATTGATTTTGGTATTTTTGTTTTGATGTGAACATGGAAATGGGTGAAAGGTGAAATGTAAAGTAATCTCACTTGACAATAAATACTTCCGACACTACTTGCAACGCGATTACACCACTGAAAATTAAACCACTTACAATTCGTTCTCCTCTCCCTATAGAATCGCGAGTCTAGAATTGCAAGATGATCTCCTCTTCAGCATACAGGCATCAACCCGAAGCCAAGGCTAAAAGCTTTACGATCTCTTGAAATATGAGTCGGCGCTTGGTGAAAATGGCTTGCCTTCCCGCGACGCGATCACTCCTCACAGTGGTTGTCAAACACTGTGTTTTGCTCGGAATTGACCCGACATCAGGGAAGTGTCCTCACAGACCTCCGATGGTTGGTGATTATGGTAGTGATGATGGTGGTTGGTGTGGTACTTCAGAGAATTGCGACACTCATCCTCCTCTGCACACACTGTCCGTCCATCGATCACACCTTTCTTCTTTTTCTTCTTTTCTTTTATATTTCTTCAATAGTAACTGCTTCTGCTTAAATGGTCGGTTGGATTTACTTCATTCGTATCAATGGCGATGATTTCTTTCCCTACGCGATACGTGCAAATGTGGTTTTTCTCTTCCAACTGTTTGTTCCTGCAACCGCTATAGTGGCATTTTAGAAAATAGATTTAACTATAAAATACGTGCAATAAAGAAATAATCCGCTAACATAACGTGTTACCTTAGTGTGTATTCATGTAACTAAACGCGTACAGTTATGCTAACTTAACGAGTTCAAATATATAACTTAAGGTTTTTACTCACTAACTCAACAAGTTCCCACATGATCTTTTTATACCTTTAAACCTGTAACTCAACGAGTTGTTATTGTTTACCTAAATATTCTATTAGCATTTAAAACATAACTGTCCGGTACATGCAATATAACTCTCTGAAATAACAGAAAATTCGGATACTAAAGAATTTCACAGCCTACAACTTACCGACAGTTCAGAAATGTACTAAATTAACATTAATTCCCCCAAATTAAGCAGATTCTTCAATTAAAGCATATAAAAGTGCAATTATAACATAATGGCTTAATTCTCATATGATAAGCTAAATATTATGTAATTAACCATCATTTAACCGTTAACAATATTCACTTTTTCATTCTAAACACTTCCCCCATACCTAATTTTTGCTAGTCCCTTAGCAAACTAAGATCTAATTAATTGGTTTTTAAAAGTGCTAGAATTAATTCTTCCCCTTTTGTTTTTTTCTTCTATTTAGCATAAAAATATATTCTGTATATTTTAGTAATCAACCTGCAAAGATATTTAGAATATATGGAAATTACATACAAAGTATATCATCTTCATATAGGTGTTAATTATATTATTGTTTGTTCTTCTTTTCATCATCTGTCATCGTGAATTTTCCAATAAGATTTCTAGAAGAAATTTCAACAACATATGAATCAAAGTACAATCCAATTCAATCTGATTAAGACAAGTAGAATAAAGAATTGAATCTCCATTAAACAACTTCAAAAGTCAATTCCAGATTCATATTTCAGCAATTCTAGATAACAGAAAATATACTCAATTCATAAGATATCTGTATTTCACAAAACACTTGTATCTTTTTAGAACAGTATATGTTTTTTTCTTTAAAACTTAATTTGACAAGCTTGAATCATACAAGAGCTTTCTAATGTACCCATGTAACAAGCTTTTAGTCAACAATCCTAGATCTGATCAGGATCTTAGGTTGCCAGATTTCAAGAGTCCTTTTTCAAGTCAACAATCCTTACATACCTATCTGCTCAAGTACAAAAGGCTCATGATCAAACAATGTCTCGACTTGTTTTTGAGTTTTAAAGTTTCAATTATATTTCAGAAAATATTAAAAATACACAATTCACCCCCCTCTTGTGTAGCCATATGATCCTACAGTGCCAATGGCTTAAATGGTGGAGCTGAAGGTCCAAGCTACTGCTCCTTAGGAACAGGTCTTTCAGTAGTTGGTTCCTCCCGTTCTTCAGTTGCCTCTTCTTCATTTTCTTTCCTATCTTGCTCCTAAATCGCCCATTTAGCTTGTCTACAGATTCATCTTTTGAACTAGAGCCGGGACTTACGTTGGATTAATTCTAGGGCAACTTCATTACTTGGCCTTATTTGTCTTTCTTTGCTAACTGCAATTTTAGTTGCTACTCTGATACGTGTCTCCATTATATGGGGTATTTGTATACCCAAATCTACTAAATCTCTTCTGAAATTGAAAAGTTTTGATTCTACCTTCTATAGCTCTTTCTCTCTTATTGTATTTCTGATCTTCTGCCGCGTGTGCCACTCTTCTGATTCCTTCAGAAATTCTGATGTATCAACAGCCTCTTCCCAAAATTCAAGCATCATCTTCCTCATCGTGGAGTTACACAACAGCACGAAATTCCTCTGATTTCTACTGTTCTAGATTCCAAATGATTTGCCGGATAATGCCCTCAAAACCCTAGGTTTTAGTTTAAATAAGCCCTAAGTTTAGGCGGGTAAGCGGGTCATTTCCCAAGCCAATTATTACTACTTTATCTGCGGTCTTAACTACAGTACTCCGTTGAGTTACAGTTAACTCAACGGAATAAGCTCGTTGACTAACTCAAGACTCAACGGAGTAAGCTCGTTGAGTTAAGCGTAACTCAACAAACTTTCCATACAAGCAAATATAATAAAAATATTACAGAGAATAGTTTTTCTATTTTTTTACCGGTTTAACTCATACTATGTTCCGGTCAGACCTAAATATTTTTTATTTATTTTTATTTTTATTTTTTTTCTTTCGGTTGAACTGATACTATGTTTCGGTAAAACCAATATTTTTTCCTGAAAATTAATATACAATTTTTTTAATGTTCCGGTGATACCGATGGATCTAGTTAGTTGAACCGCAACTATTTTTATGTTTTATATATATTTGTAATGTTTTTTTTTTATATATATATATAAACATAAAAACTGATTTCTTACTAAGTAAAGCTCGAGTAGTCATCTACTCTGACTTCTTCTATAATTTCAAAGGAGCTTTTTGGTGTTTTTAGAATAGGTTTAAGTCTTTGTCCATTTACTTTAAATATATTCTGATTTCTAGGATTTTCAATTTCAATAGCTCCATAAGGATAAACATTTCGAACTATGTAAGGTCCTGCCCATCTAGATCTTAATTTTCCTAGATGGTTATGGAGTCTAGCCATATAAAGATATACTTCTTGTCCTATTTCAAAGCTTTTAGGAATAATTTTTCTATCATGCCAGAATTTAATTTTCTCTTTTTCTCTTACAGTCTTCGAATAAGCTTCATTTCTAAATTCTTCTAATTCAATTAGTTGCATTTTCCTGTTTTCAGCAACTTGATTTAAATTAGTGTTCAAAGTTTTTAATGCCCAATAAGCTTTATGTTCTATTTCAGCAGGTAAATGACAACTTTTTCCATATACTAGTCTAAAAGGTGACATACTTAAGCTCGTTTTATAAGTAGTTCTATAAGCCCAAAGTGCATCTATCAATCTATTAGCCCAATCTGTTCTAATAGGATTTACTACTTTTTCCAAGATTAATTTAATTTGTTTGTTTGCACTTTCTACTTGTCCACTTGTTTGCGGATGATATGATGTTGCAATTTTGTGGTTTACTCCATATTTCTTCATTAAGGCTTTAAAACTTCTATTACAGAAATGAGTTCCTCTATCACTGATAATAGCTTTAGGAATTCCAAATCTAGCAAATATATTTGTTCTTTTAAATTGTATTACCACTTTGTTATCATTAGTTTTTGTAGGAATAGCTTCTATCCATTTAGATACATAATATATCCCCAACAATATGTAATTAAATTGATTAGACATAGGAGATAGACCCATAAAATCTATTCCCCACACATCAAAGATTTCAACCTCAACAATAGGATTAAGAGGCATCATATTCCTCTTTGATATTCTTCCTATTTGTTGACATCTTAAACAACTTAAGCAATATTTATGAGCATCTTTGAATAGTGTTGGCCAATAAAACCCACATTGCAGAATTTTTGCAACAATTTTTCCTGAACCAAAATGTCCTCCACAAGCTTGGTCATGACAGAAAGACAATATGCTCGAATATTCAGTTTATGGAACACACCTCCTTAAAACCAGATCAGGACATTTCTTAAATAAGTATGGGTCTTCCCAATAGTAATATTTTACTCTTGAGAAAAACAATTTCTTATCCTGTCTATTCCAATCCTTAGGTGTTAAACCAGTAACTAAGTAATTAACTATGTTTGCATACCAAGGCATTGTGTTGATGGTCATTAATTGTTCATTAGGAAAATTATCCTTAATTTCAATATTTGATTTTTCTATTTGTAATCTTGATAAATGATCTGCTACTACAATTTCACAACCTTTTTTACCTTTAATTTCTAGATCAAATTCTTACAATAATAATATCCACTGGATCAATCTAGGTTTAGTTTCTTTTTTCTTTATTAGATGTTTTAGAGCTGAATGATCTATGTATACTATTACTTTAGCTCCAATCAGATATGATCTAAACTTTTCTAAAGCAAACACAACAGCTAATAATTCTTTTTCAGAAGTTGTGTAATTAACTTGAGCATCATTTAAGGTTTTGCTTGCATAATGAATCACTCTAGGAGATTTTTCTATCTTCTGTCTTAGCACTGCTCCTACAGCAAAATCAGAAGCATCACACATTAATTCAAATGGATGGTTCCAATTAGGTGCTTGAATTATAGGAGTTGAAATTAAGCTAGTATTAAGTCTGAAAAATGCTTCCTTGCAATTTTTATCAAAGTTAAATGGAACATCTTTTAATAGATTAGTTAAAGGTCTAGCTATCTTGCTAAAGTCTTTAATAAATCTTCTATAAAAACCAGAATGTCCTAGAAATGATCTAATATCTTTTACAGATTTAGGTTCTGGTAGATTAGATATTACTTCTATTTTAGCTTTATCTACTTCCAACCCTTTTTTAGAAACAACATGCCCTAAGACTATTCCTTGTTTAACCATGAAGTGACATTTTTCCCAATTTAAAACCAGATTTTTTTCCACACAGCGTTCTAATATTTGGTCTAAATTGCTTAAACACACTTCATATGAGTTGCCATATATAGTAAAATCATCCATAAA
The DNA here is from genome assembly GCA_036874045.1 of Cymodocea nodosa. Lineage (NCBI taxonomy): Eukaryota > Viridiplantae > Streptophyta > Magnoliopsida > Alismatales > Cymodoceaceae > Cymodocea > Cymodocea nodosa. Next base: position 11,374,222 of record CM072335.1, read on the forward strand.
TATTTCTAAAAAATCTTCAGTCATTCTAGTAAATATGCCTGCACACACCTTTGAAAGGTAGCTGGCACATTACATAATCCGAATGGCATTCTTTTAAAAGCATAAGTTCCATTAGGACAAGTGAAAGTTGTTTTCCCTTGATCCTCTAATGCTACTAGAATTTGATTATACCCTGAATACTTGTCTAGGAAACAAAAATATTCTTGCCTTGCTAATCTTTCCAGCATTTGATCTATAAAAGGTAAGGGAAAATGATCTTTCCTAGTCACAGCATTCAGCTTTCTATAGTCTATACATACTCTCCAGCCTGATTGAATTCTAGTAGGTATCAAGTCTTGACTTTCATTCCTAATAACTGTTAATCCTAATTTCTTGGGAACTACATGGATTGGACTAAACTAGGAGCTATCAGAAATCAGATAAATTATATCATTATCTAACAATTTAACTATTTCCTTCCTGACTACTTCTTTAAGGTTTGGATTTAATCTCCTCTCAAGAATTCTAACAAGTTTAGCATTCTCTTCTAAATATATGTGGTGACAGCATAAAGTTGAACTTAACCCTTTTATATCAGTCATAGTCCATCCTATTGATTCTTTATAACTTTTTACTACATCTTTTAATTTAGCTATTTGATCCTCTTTTAAATCTGAAGTAATAATGATTGGACAGGTTCGATTATCTTCCAGAAATATATAGGTTAATTCAGGAGGTAAATGTTTTAATTCTAAATGCAGCCCATTAGAAGCTAGAGCTCCTAATTGAACATCATCATTTTTTAAATTAATTTCTTCCCGATCTCCTATATTTATGCTTTCACTTTCTTCTAAAGTTTCAGAATTGATTTTCCTATTTAATTCTTCTTGAATCACATTATCTAACATATCTCCTTCATCCTCTAAAAAGTCTATGGTTTGTAAGGACATTTCTAACTCCTCAAACCTTTCTGGTTTGAAAATATTTGATTGAGTATCCTCATTACCAAATGCTAACTTCATTACTCCAGTTTTACAATTTATAACAGCCCCTGATGTTGCTAAAAATGGCCTTCCCAAAATTAAAGATGCATCACTATTTTTATGCTTAATTTGTTGGGAATCCAAAATTACAATATCAATAGGATATATAAAATTCTTGATTTTAATTAAGACATCCTCTATTTTTCCTCTAGGGTATCTTATACTTCTATCAGCTAATTGAATAACCGTACTAGTAGGAGTTAAGCCTTCTAATCCTAAGGATGCAAATATATCACTTGGCATAACATTTATACCTGCACCTAAGTCTATTAAGGTTCTTTCTAGAATGATATTTCCTATGGTGCATGATGTAACAGGGATTCCAGGATCAGATAAATTTTTAGGAATTTGTGGTAGAAATAGGAAACTACTTTGCTCAGCTAAAAAAACCTTTCTAAGAACTTTTTGCTCTCTTTTCTTAGTACACCAATCCTTCAGAAATTTAGCACAAGGTGACATATTCTGCAATAAATCTAACAAAGGAATGTTAACTTGTACTTTTTCAAAAATTTCTTTGATTTTCTCTTGTCTTTCAGGAATTGTTTGTTGTAATCTCTCAAGATAGGGTGCTAAAGATTTTGATTTCAAAGACTCTTTTCCTTTCAGTTGATTTGTTTGATCATTTTTAGCTTCAATTGCATATTCAGATTGTTGTTCAATGATTTCTAGATTTTCAGCTATTACATTTTCATTATCATTTTGATTTTTACTCTTGTCCACCTTCATATCATTTTCATTTTGAGTTCTTGGTGGTATATCAGTTCCAGATCTTAATGTTACACATACATCTTCTAGATTTTCGTTACTTTCATGATGTTTCTGTATATCATTTTCGTGATTATGATCTTCAATTGTTTTTAGTTTTAAAGTGCATTCTTTAAATTCTCTTACATTAGTGTTTTCTGTTTGTTGTATATTTTGCAAGTTATGCAGGTTTATAACATTATAATTTTCATTGTCCTGTTGCATAACTTGTATTTTCATTGCATTTTTGTCTAATGCTTTTAATTTTGTTTCCAGATCATCTAATTTCATTGCATTCAATTTTTGATCAATTTTCTTTATGGTTTTTTCAGTTTCGTAAATTATATCCTTTTTAGGTTCTGAATATGCTTCCTTATAGTTTAACTAGTTGACTTCTTGTTGTTAACACACAAAGTTTTCTAGTTTGTCCAGGTTTTGCTCTATACTATGCTCCAGTCGGTCATAGCTATCCCATACTTCAGTGTCTCTCATCATATTACACATTCTATACTCACCATCAGTTAGGTAAACTATAGGATTCTCATACTCAACTCTATTTTATTGAGGATAATTCATTTGTTGTTCATGGGATCTAACAATCTGTAAATGTCTCAATTTCAAACAATCAGAAATGTCGTGTCCTTCAGAATTACAGAATTCACATATGCTAATTACAGGTTTCAAAAATCTTTGAGCATAAGCATATGCCATATTCTCAATTACAGAAGAAAACACACAACTCTAGCTATTAAAACAAAACAGCTTTAACAGTTGCTTATACCTATTCAATTCAATTCAATTCCCCGACAACGGCGCCATAAAACTTGTTTGGTTTTCCCAGTACTAACTAGAAAAACTTGGATTTGTTACTTCTATTTTTACTTAGTTAATTTATCTTTATGCCTATTCTTTCTTTTAGAAGTAAATAAACAACCTTTAATACAATTTAGATATTAATTCCAATTTGTACTTTAACTGCAAGTGCACAGTGTCTATTGTATCAGTGTGCAAGTACAGGTCGATTCCACAGGGAATTGCTAACGAATTTAAGAATTGTTTGATTGTTAACAATTCAAATTTATATTCAATAAGCACTCCGTTGAATTACAGTTAACTCAACGGATAAAGTTCGTTGAGTTATGGCTAACTCAACGGACTATCCTCGTGGACTTAAGTTAACTCCACGAGCCTGTCTCTTCTTTATAATATTGCTATTTACAGAGGAATTCAGCCAACCATTGGGCGATTCCACAGATTGTAAATAACATCAATTAAGCTCTTTAATGCTAGTTAACATTGGATTTATCATTAATCAATACTAACATTCAAATGATTCAAACTGTAACCATTAAAATCTTTAAGTCTTTTGTACAAACCAATTTTAGTAAACTGTAAAATTAAAACTAACATAAAACAATCACAAAACTGATACAGATAACATTAATCACGATACAACACAAATAATACAACACTCAAATACAACATACAAACAAAGATAAATTATTTTTGGTATTTTTGTTTTAATGTGAATATGGAAATGAGCGAAAGGTGAAATGTAAAGTAATATCACTTGACAGTAAATACTTCCGACACTACTTGCAATACGATTACACCATTGAAAATTAAACCACTTACAATTCTGTCTCCTCTCCCTATAGAATCGCAAGTCTAGAATTGCAAGATGATCTCTTCTTCATGATGTAAAAACAAGTGCAACACAAGGACTTCCCAAGAGGTCACCCATCTTAATAAAACTCTCGCCAAAACACATTTAACTTTGGAGTTTTAATGAGATCTAGTGCTTTTGTGTTGGTATGATCGCACCCACATTTTTAAATTTGTCATTACTGAAAGATCGAAAACTATGGTAATTTACACTAGAAACTAGTTGAATTGGATTATTTAAAGTTTGTAAATAAAGATCCAATTATTTCAACTCATTTGCAATGATTACAACTCTCTTAAAAAAACAGCACAATACAACGGATATTGAACGTTTCTCATTTCATGGTACTCTGATTATTGTAAGTTAAGATGTTACAAAATTTTAGTAAGAGAAAACAACCCTTCCGATATCAACCACCGTTATAATGGCACATTTTGATCATGATGTCATTCAATATATGACATTAATTTTAGAAACTGTTATCAATAATAGGGTCGTCTCTTTGTGACAATTTGATTTACAAAAAGATCATCCTACCATAACGCAAAAAGGAGTGCAACAAAAGGACTTCCCAAGAGGTCACCCATCTTAGTACTACTCTCGCCCAAACACATTTAACTTTGAAGTTCTGATGAGATCTAGTACTTTTGTGTCGATATGGTCACACCCACATTTTTAAATTTGTCATTATAGAAAGATCGAAAACTATGATAATTCACACTAGAAACTAGTTGAATTGGATTATTTAAAGTTTGTAAAGAAAGATCCAATTTTTTCAACTCATTTGCAATGATTACAACTCCCTTAACAAAACAGCATGACACCACAGATATTTAACATTTCTCATTTCATGGTACTCTCATTGTTGAAAGTTAAGATACAAAATTTTAGTAAGAGAATACTACCCTTTCGGTATCAAACACCATTATAATGGCACTTTTTGATCATGATGTCAATCAATACATGACATTAATTTTGGAAACCGTTATCAATAATAGGGTCGTCTCTTAGTGAGAGTTTGATTTACAAAAAGACCATACTACCATGATGTAAAAAGGAGTGCAACACAAGGACTTCCCAAGAGGTCACCCATCTTAGTACTACTCTCGCCCAAACACATTTAACTTTAGAGTTTTGATGAGATCCAGTACTTTTGTGTTGGTATGATCGCACCCTCATTTTTGTATTTGTCATTACAGAAAGATCGAAAACTATGGTAATTCACACTAGAAACTAGTTGAATTGGATTATTTAAAGTTTGTAAAGAAAGATCCAATTTTTTCAACTCATTTGCAATGATTACAACTCCCTTAACAAAACAGCATGACACCACGGATATTTAACGTTTCTCATTTCATGGTACTCTCATTGTTGAAAGTTAAGATACAAAATTTTAGTAAGAGAATACTACCCTTTCGATATCAAACACCATTATAATGACACTTTTTGATCATGATGTCAATCAATACATGACATTAATTTTGGAAACCGTTATCAATAATAGGGTCGTCTCTTAGTGAGAGTTTGATTTACAAAAAGACCATACTACCATGATGCAAAAAGGAGTGCAACACAAGGACTTCCCAAGAGGTCACCCATCTTAGTACTACTCTCGCCCAAACACATTTAACTTTAAAGTTTTGATGAGATCCAGTACTTTTGTGTTAGTATGATCGCACAATCATTTTTGTATTTGTCATTACAGAAAGATCGAAAACTATGGTAATTCACACTAGAAACTAGTTGAATTGGATTATTTAAAGTTTGTAAAGAAAGATCCAATTTTTTCAACTCATTTGCAATGATTAAAACTCTCTTAAAAAAGCAGCACGACACAACGTATATTAAACGTTTCTCATTTCATGATACTCTGATTGTTGTAAGTTAAGATGTTACGAAATTTTGGTAAGAGAATACAACCCTTTCGATATCAACCACCGTTATAATGGTACATTTTGATCATGATGTCATTCAATATATGACATTAATTTTGGAAACTGTTATCAATAATAGGGTCGTCTCTTAGTTACAGTTTGATTTACAAAAAGACCATCCTACCATGATGCAAAAAGAAGTGAAACACAAGGATTTCCCAAGAGGTCACCCATCTTAGTACTACTTACACCCAAACACATTTAACTTTAGAGTTCTAATGAGATCTAATGCTTTTGTGTTGGTATGATCACACCCAAATTCTTAAATTTGTCATTACTGAAAGATCGAAAACTATGGTAATTCAAACTAGAAACTACTTGAATTGGATTATTTAAAGTTTGTAAATAAAGATCCAATTATTTCAACTCATTTGCAATGATTACAACTCTCTTAAAAAAACAGCACGACACCACAGATATTAAATGTTTCTCATTTCATGGTAAGCTGATTGTTGTAAGTTAAGATGTTACAAAATTTTGGTAAGAGAATACAACCCTTCTATATCAAGCACCGTTAGAATGACACATTTTGATCATGATGTCATTCAATATATGACATTAATTTTGGAAACCGTTATCGATAATAGGGTCGTCTCTTAGTGACAATTTGATTTACAAAAAGACCATCCTACCATGATCCAAAATGAAGTGCAACACAAGGACTTCCCAAGAGGTTAACCATCTTAGTACTACTTTTGCCTAAACACATTTAACTTTGGAGTTCTAATGAGATCCGATGCTTTTGTGTTGGTATGGTCGCACCCACACTTTCAAATTTGTCATTACAGGAAGATCGGAAACTATGATAATTCACACTTGAAACTAGTTGAATTGGATTATTTGAAGTTTGTAAATAAAGATCCAATTATTTCAACTCATTTGCAATGATTAAAACTCTCTTAAAAAAACAGCACGACACCACAGATATTAAATGTTTCTCATTTCATGGTACGGTGATTGTTGTAAGTTAAGATGTGACAAAATTTTGGTAAGAGAATACAACCCATTCGATATCAAACACCATTAGAATGGTACATTTTAGTCATGATGTCATTCAATATATGACATTAATTTTGGAAACCGTTATCAATAATAGGGTCGTCTCTTTGTGACAGTTTGATTTACAGAAAGACCATCCTACCACGATGCAAAAAGGAGTGCAACATAAGGATTTCCCAAGAGGTCATCCATCCTAGTATTACTCTCGCCCAAGCACATTTAACTTTGAAGTTCTGATGAAATCCAGTACTTTTGTGTTGGTATGATCGCACCCACATTTTTAAATTTGTCATTACTGAAAAATTGAAAACTATGGTAATTCACACTAGAAACTAGTTGAATTGGGTTATTTAAAGTTTGTAAATAAAAATCCAATTATTTCAACTCAATTGCAATGATTACAACTCTCTTAAAAAAATAGCGCGACACCATGGATATTAAACGTTTCTCATTTCATGGTACTCTGATTGTTCTAAGTTAAGATGTTACAAAATTTTGGTAAGAGAATACAACCCTTTCATATAAAATACCGTTAGAATGGCACATTTTGATCATGATGTCATTCAATATATGACATTAATTTTGGAAACCGTTATCAATAATAGGGTCGTCTCTTAGTGACAGTTTAATTTACAAAAAGACCATCCTACCTTGATGCAAAAAGAAGTGCAACACAAGGACTTCCCAAGAGGTCACCCATCTTAGTACTACTCTCGCCCAAATACATTTAACTTTGGAGTTTTGATGAGATTCAATGCTTTTGTATTGGTATAGTTGCATCCACATTCTTAAATTTGTCATTACTGAAAGATCGAAAACTATGGTAATTCACACTAGAAACTAGTTGAATTGGATTATTTAAAGTTTATAAATAAAGTGTTATGATCGATAGGCTCACCAAAGGGGGGTTGAATGGTGAAAGTGTGTATTTTTAAAAATCTTTTAATGTTTAATCGAATGATTCAATAAAAATGGAATGAGATGAAACTAATATAATGCAAATTAACAAAGATAAGAAAACACACATCAAATTTTTTAGGTGGTTCACCAATTTGGCTAGTCCACCCCCAAGGTTCACTTGGACTTCCCTAAGTGTTTCAACACTTACACACTTGCTTTCAGGTCAAAGCAATAACCAACTACATAGAAGTTTTTAAGTAAAAACTTCAGTAAACCAACCTCTAGAGTTTTCAGGTCGAAACTCAAACCAACACTGTATGTAGCTTTCAGGTTGAAACCACGAACCAACAGCTTTAAACCTTCAATCAGAGTTTTGGCGCAAGAGCTTTTTCTGCAATGGATCTTCTGAATATTCTTCACAGTTTGCAGACTTGAGTATCAATGGAATTAGAGTGTAGCTCACTGTATATCTCTACTGTATATCCGTTGTCTGTATTTTGAATATATACTTGATATGTACAACGATCATATTTTCCTTCAACAGATGTATTCTACTGTACTTGATTAGGATCAAGTCCCAATATGGCAAGTGACTGTTCAGAAAAACGTTTCAAGTCAACTTACCGATTTTCCTGTTCTTTCGGATAGTTAGCTATGCAACTCTCCGAAGAGTAACTTTAACTCATCGAAAGATCACTTATCCTTTACTACCAGGTAGGATTCCAAAATATTTAAATGTGAGTTGTCATCCAATCGAATACTTATAGCTGTAACTCATCGAAAAGTTATATACTTGACTCTGTCAACTTTCCGATTTTAAATTAGCACGTGCATAAAAGACTGACTTAAGTTTCGGAAGGTTATCTTGTAACTCACCGAAATTCTTCAGAATTACGGATAATTATTTTTCTAACTCTCCAAAAACTTATTTGAGCCATTGTCTGGAATTCTACACTTGAGAAATTCAATGACTTAAGTTTCAGATGGTTAAACTGTAACTCACCGAAACTCTTTTGAAATCTCGGATAGTTATCCCTCTAACTCTCCGAAAGCCTATTTGAGCATCTGTCTGGATTTTTGCACATGGGAAATTCACTAACTTAAGTTTCAAATAATTAAACTGTAACCTACCGAAACTCTCTTTTAAATTTCGGATAGTTGTCTAACTCTCCAATTTTTCCATTTAAACTTTCAACTATCGGCTTCTCTATTTTGCACGTGCGTAATAAAATGACTTACGCTCCGGAAAGTTATGCCTGTAACTTACCGAAAAACTCGAATAGTTATCTAACTCTCCGAAAAGAAAACTCGGATAGTTATCTAACTCTCTGACAAGTCTTTTAAGCTTCCATTCTGTATTTCTGCACGTGGTTTATTGAATTACTTAACTTTCGGATAGTTATACCTGTAACTCTCCGAAAAGTTCTTTAAGCTTCCGGATAGTTATCTCATTAACTAACCGATCATTCAATCCCTTTAACTGTCTGATTAAATAACTCTCCGAAGGCTTTGTAAAATCAGATTGTTATTCTTTTAACTGTCTGATAGCATTGCAGCTGCTTTAAACTTGCTCTTCGGATACTTAGACCTATAACTGTCCGATTTTGCTGAATCTTCTTGATTTGTTCATCTAGAACCTTCTTGATCTTTTCATCAATATGATCTAATGTAGTAAGACTTAACTGTGAAATACAATATGTTTCCTCACATAGGTTTTGCATTATCAAAATACTCAGGTACTAACAATCTCTCCCTTTTTGATAATGACAAAAACCTTTACAATTATTTACATGTATTTCACTCCCTAGTGTATTTCTATACATTTAGTCACACAGAGAAACATAAAACAGGAATTTAACAAAACTATACTGACAAGGAGGGATTCCTCCCCCTGACTTTGAGTAAACTTCTCCCCCTATCTATGTGCTGAGTTTTTCTCTTTTAATTCTTGTTGGAAATACTGTGAGTAACCATATACTTGACAAATACTGTGAGTGACCATATACTTGACAAATTTCCAAATCCTTCTCCCCCTTTTTGTCATTATATAAAAAGGTGAGGACTATAAAACTAATATAACCTACACGAGTAGGTTAGCAAAAAAACAAGCTCCCATATTGTGAGCTTGATGAATAAAATATTTAAAGATCTTGTAAAGAACATATTCCTAAATTTCGTCTAATATGATTAAAAGTTGATTCATTTAAAGGTTTGGTGAAAATATCTACAAGTTGATTTTCTGTTAGCACAAACTTAAGTGAAATGTTCCCTTTCTCCACATGATCTCTCAAAAAGTGATGTCTGATCTCGATATGCTTGGCTTTGGAATGAAGTACTGTATTCTTAGATAGACTAATTGCACTGCTATTATCACAAAATATGATTGAATTCTGAATTTTCAATCTATAATCTGCCAGAGTTTGCTGCATCTAAAGGATTTGTGCACAACACAATCCAGCTGCAATATACTCGACTTTAGTAGTAGATAAAGCTATACAATCTTGTTTCCTACTGAACCATGAGATTAAAGAACATCCAAGTAATTGACAAGTACCACTGGTGCTTTTTCTATCAGATCTGCTCCCTGCATAATCTGCATCACTATAGCCTGTTAAAATTAAACTACTGCCAACTGAGTAGAATAATCCGAAATCTTTTGTTCCTTGTAGATATCTGAAGATTCTTTTGACTGATTTCAAATGTGATTCCTTTGGTGATGCTTGAAATCTAGCACACAAGCATACACTAAACATAATATCTGGCCTGCTAGCTGAAAGGTATAACAGGGATCCAATCATACCTCTATATTGCCTTTGATCCACTACAACACTTGAATCATCCATTTCTATTTTAATGCTTGAGCTTATTGGAGTATTTGCGGATTTGATGTTTTCATAACCAAATTTCTTCAACATCTCTTTGCAGTATTTTTCTTGGTTGACAAAGATACCATTATGCATTTGATGAATCTGTAATCCCAAGAAAAACTTCAATTCTCCCATCATGCTCATTTCGAATTTATTTTTCATCAAATTTTGAAATTCATGATAGAGATCTTCTGAAGTGGCTCCAAAGACTATATCATCAACATATATCTGTACAATCAACATATGCACATCAAAAGTTTTGACAAACAAAGTGTTGTCCACTTTGCCTATAGAAAAATTGTTTTCAATTAAAAATCTTTTCAATTTCTCATACCAAGCTCTAGGTGCCTGTTTTAAAACATATAGAGCCTTTCTCAGTTTGTAGACATGATCCGGCTTGAGTTCATCTTCAAATCCAAGAGGTTGTTTAACAAACACTTCTTGAATTTCTCCATTTAAGAAGACACTTTTCACATTCATTTGAAACAATCTTATCTTCATACTACTTGCAAAGGCAAGCAACATTCTGATAGCTTCAATCTTGGCTATAGGAGCAAAAGTTTCTTCATAGTCAATACCTTCCTGCTGATTGTAGCCTTGTGCAACTAATCGAGCTTTATTTCTGAGAATGTTACCATCTTCATCTAATTTGTTTTTGAAAATCCATTTAGTTCCAATGATGGATTTTCCTGTAGGCTTTTCTATTAGTTCCCACACATTGTTTTTCTGGAACTGATTTAATTCTTCCTACATGGCCATTGTCTAGTAGGTATCCTTACAAGCTTCATCTACTGATTTTGGCTCTATGTCTGACACAAATGCACAAAAATTACAGATATCTTGTGCTTTGCTTCTGGTTTGTACTCCTTTGGATATATTTCCAATAATTTGTTCCTCGGGATGATCAGATCTAAACTTCCAATTGTTATGATTTTGATATCTAAGGTTGAGATTCTAGTCTAACACTTGTGAATTGGTATTCTGCTTGCTTTTATCATCTTCAAAGTATTCATTTTCACTATCATCATTAATCTTCAGCTTTTTGAAATTCTGGAACAGATCTTCATCAAACTAAACATTTATACTTTCCTCCACTCTTCTATCTTCAGCAAAATATACTTTGTAAGCTTTGCTTCTCGAGGAGTAACCAACAAGTATGGCAAGTTTAAACTTAGCATCAAACTTGTCTTTAGCATTTCCTGTATTTAAGACAAAACATTTGCATCCAAATGTCTTAAAATAGCCCACATTTGGAGTTTTCTTGAACCAAATTTCAAAGGGTGTCTTATTCAATATGGATCTAATGTGAGTTCTGTTGGAAATGTGACAAGCTGTTCCTACAGCTTCTACCTAGAGAAATTTAGGTAGATTCGTGGCACTTAACATAGTTCTAGCCATTTCTTGTAATGTCCTATTTTTTCTTTCCACAGCTCCATTTTGGGTAGGAGTTCTAGAACAAGAGAATTCATGCAAAATTCCAAATGAATTGTAGAGGTTTTCAAATTCACCTCCATGATCACTTCTAATTTTCTTCACTGTTAGTTCCTTCTGATTCTGAACTCTTATGCAGAAATTTCTGAACTCATTGCAAGTTTCATTTTTATGTGTCAAAAATATTACCCAAGTTAATCTGGAGAAGTCATTAACAATAACAAAGGTATATTTTCGACCCCCAAGACTTGATACTTGAGAAGGACCAAATAAATCTAGATGTAGTAGTTCTAATGGCCTTTTGGTGGAAACAACACTTTTGCTGTGAAGAGCAATTCTCTTCTGCTTCCCTAGCATACACTCACTACACACTCTATCCTTCTTAAAAGTGAGTTTAGGTAGACCCCTAACAAGATCACCCGTGGATAGCTTTTTGATATTCTTCATACTGATGTGACCAAGTCTTCTATGCCACACCCAATCATCTTCACCAGTTGCTACCAAACAGGAATTGCTTGCAGAATTTTCATATGGAAAGTTTAATGTATATATTGAGCAATTTCTAATACCAGTAAATTTTGTTTCATTCGTGGCAGGATCAATAATGTAGCAGTTTTTAGCATTAAAAGAAACAATATAGCCTTTGTCACATAATTGTCCTACACTTAACAAATTTTGTTTTAAACCATTTACATGCAAGACATTCTCAATTATACCATTTTCAGATGTAATATTTCCTATTGCAGTTATTTTACACTTTTCATTATTTCCAAACTTAACAGATCCTGAACTTAAGTTTTTAACTGAGTCAAGAAAGCTTTTCTTACCTGTCATGTGCTTTGAGCATCCACTGGCCACAATCCATTTAGTTGAACGTGCCTGAAACTCTTTGTCACCCTGCAAATCATACTGAAATTAAGGCTTTTGAAACTCAAATTTTCTTGGGTCCTGTAGAGTTAGTCCTTAAAACATTAAATCTATTGCCTCTTGGCAGCCACATATGACCTGATCTTCATTTGATGGCAAACATAGTGGTGCCATCTCTATAAGATCGAATCACTCCACCATAATAAGGTATTTCCTGTGGTGTAGCATACCCTAGGCCATATTTATTCCCATTTGATCGTTGAGATCCTATTATTTTATTTAATCCTTTTTGTCCTTGAGTAAATTTACATACAATATTTTTCAAATCTGATATAGTAGTTGATAGAATTTTATTTTCATCTTTTAATTTATAGTTATCACAATTATACTTATCTAAATTTGATTTTAGATTCCTATTTTCAACTATAGTTGATTCTAATTCAGCAAATGAATTTTCTAAGCACTAATTTAATTTTTTAATTTCTTTCTTAAAATCTCTACACTTCACATATAAATTATCTATAGTAGATAAAAGACTATTTATATCTAGATCATCATGCTCATTTTCTGAACTAGAGGAAGTAGAGCATACCTCTTGTGCTGCAAAATAAACATTTGCTGCAGCTTCTTCTTCAGACTCTGATGAACAGCTTGAAGAGCTACTATCATCCCATGTAGCTTTGAGAGCCATCTTCTTTTTGTCTTTCAATCTCTTCTTCTTATCTCCTTGATCCTCTTTTGTCTAAAATGGACAGAAGGTCTGTATGTGCCCTTGCCTTTTACATTTGAAACAAGTAGGAACAGTTCTTTTAGAGTAGCTGGGCTTATTCTTTTTCTTCATGAATTTTCTGAAATTTCTTGCTAGCAACATGATCTCATCATCATCTAAGCTAGGAACTTCTTATGTAGATGGAAATGCTATTTCCTTTTTCTTTTCAGCTTTCTTTTCAACAGTTCCATCTTGCTCTTTCCAGTCCTTCATCTGAACTTCGTGGGCCAAAAGATTGCCCAACAATTCTTCAACTGTATAGTTGTTAAGATCCTTGGAATCTTGAATAGATGTGGACTTTTGTTTCCACTCAACAATTAAGCTCCTCAAGATCTTCTATACCTGTTCACGTGAAGAGAACTCATTTCCCAAGCCTTTCAAACTGTTAGTGATTTCAGTAAATCTAGAAAACATTTCAGTTATGTTTTCATTATCATTCATTTTAAACAGTTCAAGTTTTCTTAAAAGAATACTGATTTTTGTATCCTTAACCTGGCTTGTACCTTCATGAGTAACTTGAAGAATTTTCCACGCCTCATGAGCAGATTTACATGTAGATACTTTATTGTATTGATCAGCAGTTAGTGCACAATAAATGGCATTCAACCCTCTAGCATCCAACTGGATGATTTTCTCATCCTCCTAAGACCAGTCCATAACATTACTGGCTGGAAGTGTAGTTCCAAGAACAACAAACTTCCAGAGTTTAACATTAGAACTCCTAAGGAAACACTCCATTCTATTCTTCCAATAGTTATAATTGGAGCCATCGAATAGGGGAGGTCTATGGATGTTTTGTCCCTTAGCAAATTGAGCCATAAATCCAGATGGTTAAATCTTATGAAGGATTAACCTTGCTCTAATACCAATTGTTAGGATCGATAGACTCACCAAAGGGGGGGTGAATGGTGAAAGTGTGTATTTTTAAAAATCTTTTAATGTTTAATCGAATGATTCAATAAAAATGGAATGAGATGAAACTAATATAATGAAAATTAACAAAGGTAAGAAAACACACAGCAAATTTTTTAGGTCGTTCACCAATTTGGCTAGTCCACCCCCAAGGTTCACTTGGACTTCACTAAGTGTTTCAACACTTACACACTTGCTTTCAGGTCAAAGCAAGAACCAACTACACAGAAGTTTTCAAGTAAAAACTTCAGTAAACCAACCTCTAGAGTTTTCAGGTCGAAACTCAAACCAACACTGTATGTAGCTTTCAGGTTGAAGCCATGAACCAATAGCTTTAAACCTTCAATCAGAGTTTTGGCGCAAGAGCTTTTTCTACAATGGATCTTCCGAATATTCTTCACAGTTTGCAGACTTGAGTATCAATGGAATTAGAGTGTAGCTCACTGTATATCTCTACTGTATATCCGTTGTTTGTATTTTGAATATATACTTGATATGTACAACAATCATATTTTCCTCCAACGGATGTATTCTACTGTACTTGATTAAGATCAAGTCCCAATATGGCAAGTGACCGTTCAGAAAAATGTTTCAAGTCAACTTACCGATTTTCCTATTCTTTCGGATAGTTAGCTATGCAACTCTTCGAAGAGTAACTGTAACTCACCGAAAGATCACTTATCCTTTACTGCTAGGTAGGATTCCAGAATATTTAAATGTGAGCTGTCATCCAATCGGATACTTATAATTGTAACTCACCGAACAGTTATATACTTGACTCTGTCAACTTTCTGATTTTAAATTAGCACGTGCATAAAAGACTGACTTAAGTTTCGAAAGGTTATCCTATAACTCATCTAAATTCTTCAGAATTATGGATAGTTATTTTTCAAACTCTCTGAAAACTTATTTGACCACTATCTGGAATTCTGCACGTGGGAAATTCAATGACTTAAGTTTCAAATGGTTAAATTGTAACTCACTGATATATGACATTAATTTTGGAAACCGTTATCAATAATAGGGTCATCTCTTAGTGATAGTTTGATTTACAAAAAGACCATCCTACCATGATGCAAAAAGCAATGCAACACAAGGACTTCTCAAGAGATCACCCATCTTAGTACTACTCTCACCTAAACACATTTAACTTTGGAGTTCTTATGAGATCCAATGCTTTTGTGTTTGTATGATCACACCAACATTTTCAAATTTGTCATTCCTAAAAGATCGAAAACTATGGTAATTCACAGAAGAAACTAATTGAATTGGATTATTTAAAGTTTGTAAATAAAGATCCAATTATTTCAACTCATTTGCAATGATTACAACTCTCTTCAAAAAACAGCACAACACAACGGATATTAAACGTTTCTCATTTCATGGTACTCTGATTATTGTAAGTTAAGATGTTACAAAATTTTAGTAAGAGAATACAACCCTTTCGATATCAAACACCGTTAGAATGGCACATTTTGATCATGATGTCATTCAATATATGACATTAATTTTGGAAACCATTATCAATATTAGGGTCGTCTCTTAGTGACAGTTTGATTTACAAAAAGACCATCCTACCATGATGCAAAAAGGAGTGCAACACAAGGACTTCCCAAGAGGTCACCCATCTTAGTTCTACTCTCGCCCAAACACATTTAACTTTGGAATTCTGATGAGATCTAGTGCTTTTGTGTTGGTCTGGTCGCAGCCACATTTTTAAATTTGTCATTATAGAAAGATCGAAAACTATGATAATTCACACTAGAAACTCGTTGAATTGGATAATTTAAAGTTTGTAAATAAAGACCCAATTATTTCAACTAATTTGCTATGATTACAACTCTCTTAAAAAAATAGCACGACACCATGGATATTAAATGTTTCTCATTTCATGGTTCTATGATTGTTGTAAGTTAAGATGTTACAAAATTTTAAGAAGAGAATACAACCCTTTTGATATCAACCACACTTATAATGGCACATTTTGATCATGATGTCATTCAATATAGGACATTAATTTTGGAAACCGTTATCAATAACAGGGTGGTCTCTTAGTGACAGTTTGATTTACAAAAAGACCATCTTACCATGATGCAAAAAGGAGTGAAACACAAAGACTTCTCAAGAGGTCGACCATCTTAGTAGTACTCTCGCCCAAATACATTTAACTTTGGAGTACTGATGAGATCCAGTGCTTTTGTGTTGGTATGATCGCACCAACATTTTTAAATTTATCATTACAGAAAGATCGAAAACTATGGTAATTCACACTAGAAACTAGTTGAATTGGATTATTTAAATTTGAAAATAAAGATCCAATAATTACAACTCATTTGCAATGATTACAACTCTCTTTAAAAAACAGCACGACACAACGGATTTTAAACATTTCTCATTTCATGGTATTTTGATTGTTGTAGGTTAAGATGCAAAATTTTGGTAAGAGAATACAACCTTTTCGATATCAAACACTATTATAAAGGCACATTTTTATCATGATGTCATTCAATACATGACCTTAATTTTGGAAACCAATATCGATAATAGGGTCGTCTCTTAGTGACAGTTTTATTTACAAAAAGACCATCCTACCATGATGCAAACACATTTAACTTTGGAGTTCTAATGAGATACAATGTTTTTATGTTGGTATGATCGAACCCACATTTTTACATTTGTCATTACTGAAAGAACTAAAACTATGGTAATTCACACTAGAAACTAGTTGAATTGGATTATTTAAAGTTTGTAAATAAAGATCCAATTATTTCAACTCATTTGCAATGATTGCAACTCTCTTAAAAAAACAGCACGACACGACGGATATTAAATGTTTCTCATTTCATGGTACTCTGATTGTTATAAGTTAAGATGTTACAAAATTTTAGTAAGAGAATACAACCCTTTCGATATCAAACACCGTTAGAATGGCACATTTTGATCATGATGTCATTCAATATATGACATTAATTTTGGAAACCGTTATCAATAATAGGGTCGTCTCTTCGTGATAGTTTGATTTACAAAAAGACCATCCTACCATGATGCAAAAAGGAGTGCAACACATGGACTTCTCAAGAGGTCACCCATCTTAGTATTACTCTCCCCCAAACACGTTTTACGAAGGAGTTCTGATGAGGTCCAGTGCTTTTCTGTTGGTATGATCGCACCCACATTTTTAAATTTGTAATTACTGAAATATTGAAAACTATTGTAATTCACACTAGAAACGAGTTGAATTGGATTATTTAAAGTTTATAAATAGAGATCCAATTGTTTCAACTCATTTGCTATGATTACAACTCTCTTAAAAAAGCAGCACGACACCATGGATATTAAACGTTTCTCATTTCATGGTTCTATGATTGTTGTAAGTTAAGATGTTACAAAATTTTAGTAAGAGAATACAACCCTTTCGATATCAACCACCCTTATAATGGCACATTTTTATTATGATGTCATTCAATATATGAAATTAATTTTGGAAACCGTTATCAATAATAGGAGTGCTACACAAGGACTTCCCTAGAGGTCACCCATCTTAGTAGTACTCTCGCCCTAATACATTTAACTTTGGAGTACTGATGAGATCCAATGCTTTTGTGTTTGTATGATCCCACCAACATTTTTAAATTTATCATTACAGAAAGATCGAAAACTATGGTAATTCACACTAGAAACAAGTTGAATTGGATTATTTAAGGTTTGAAAATAAAGATCCAATAATTTCAACTCATTCGCAATGATTACAACTCTCTTTAAAAAACAGCACGACACAACGGATATTAAACGTTTCTCATTTCATGGTACTCTGATTATTCTAAGTTAAGATGCAAAATTTTGGTAAGAGAATACAACCTTTTCGATATCAAACATTGTTATAATGGCACATTTTTATCATGATGTCATTCAATACATGACCTTAATTTTGGAAACCATTATCGATAATAGGATCGTCTCTAAGTGACAGTTTTATTTAAAAAAAAACATCCCACCATGATGCAAACACATTTAACTTCGGAGTTCTAATGAGATCCAATGCTTTTATGTTGGTATGATCGAACCCACATTTTTACATTTGTCATTACTGAAAGAACTAAAACTATGGTAATTCACACTAGAAACTAGTTCAATTGGATTATTTAAAGTTTGTAAATAAAGATCCAATTATTTCAACTCATTTGCAATGATTACAACTCTCTTAAAAAAATAGCACGACACAATGGATATTAAACGTTTCTCAATTCATGGTACTCTATTTGTTGTAAGTTAAGATGTTACAAAATTTTAGTAAGAGAATACAACCGTTTCAATATCAAACACCGTTAGAATGGCACATTTCGATTATGATGTCATTCAATATATGACATTAATTTTGGAAACCGTTATCAATAATAGGGTCGTCTCTTCGTGACAATTTGATTTACAAAAAGACCATCCTACCATGATGCAAAAAGGAGTGTAACACAAGGACTTCTCAAGAGGTCACCCATCTTAGTATTACTTTTGCCCAAACACGTTTTACGAAGGAGTTCTGATGAGGTCCAGTGCTTTTGCGTTGGTATGATCGCACCCACATTTTTAAATTTGTAATTACTGAAAGATCGAAAACTATGGTAATTTACACTAGAAACTAGTTGAATTGGATTATTTAAAGTTTGTAAATAGTGATCCAATTGTTTCAACTCATTTTCTATGATTACAACTCTCTTAAAAAAGCAACACGACACCATGGATATTAAACGTTTCTCATTTCATAGTTCTATGATTGTTGTAAGTTAAGATGTTACAAAATTTTAGTAAGAGAATACAACCCGTTCGATATCAACCACCCTTATAATGGCACATTTTTATTATGATGTCATTCAATATATGAAATTAATTTTGGAAATCGTTATCAATAATAGGGTCGTCTCTTAGTGATAGTTTGATTTACAAAAAACCATCCAACCATGATGCAAAAGGGAGTGCAACACAAGGACTTCCCAAGAGGTCACCCATCTTAGTACTAGTCTCGCACAAACACATTTAACTTTAGAGTTCTGATAAGATCTAGTGCTTTTGTGTTGGTATGGTTGCACCCACATTTTTAAATTTGTCTTTACAGAAAGATCGAAAACTATGGTAATTCACACTAGAAACTAGTTGAATTGGATTATTTAAAGTTTGTAAATAAAGATTCAGTTATTTCAACTCATTTGCAATGATTACAAGTCTCTTAAAAAAATAGCATGACACAACGGATATTAAACATTTCTCATTTCATGGTACTCTGATTATTGTACGTTAAGATGTTTCAAAATTTTAGTGAGAAAATAAAACCCTTTCGATATCAAACACTGTTAGAATGGCACATTTTGATCTTAATGTCATTCAATATATGACATTAATTTTGGAAACCGTTATTAATAATAGGGTCGTCTCTTAGTAACAGTTTGATTTATAAAAAGACCATCCTACCATGATGCAAAAAGGAGTGCAACACAAGGACTTCCTAAGAGGTCACCCATCTTAGTACTACTCTCGCCCAAACAAATTTAACTTTGGAGTTCTAATGAGATCCAATGCTTTTGTGTTGGTATGATCGCACCCGCATTTTAAATTTGTCATTACTGAAATATCAAAAACTATGGTAATTCACACTAGAAACTAGATGAATTGGATTATGTAAAGTTTGTAAATAAAGATCTAATTATTTCAACTCATTTGCTATGATTACAACTCTCTTAAAAAAACAGCACGACACCATGGATATTAAATGTTTCTCATTTCATGGTTCTATGATTGTTGTAAGTTAAGATATTACAAAATTTTAAGAAGAGAGTACAACCCTTTTGATATCAACCACCCTTATAATGGCACATTTTGATCATGATGTCATTCAATATAGGACATTAATTTTGGAAACCGTTATCAATAACAGGGTGGTCTCTTAGTGATAGTTTGATTTACGAAAAGACCATCTTACCATTATGCAAAAAGGAGTGCAACACAAAGACTTCTCAAGAGGTCGACCATCTTAGTACTACTCTCGCCCAAACATATTTAAGTTTGGAGTTCTAATGAAATCTAGTGCTTTTGTGTTGGTATGATAACACCCACATTTTCAAATTTGTCAAAAACTATGGTAATTCACATTAGATGCTAGTTGAATTGGATATTTTAAAGTTTGCAAATAAACATCCAATTATTTCAACTCATTTGCAATGATTACAACTCTCTTAAAAAAACACCACGACACAACGAATATTAAACGTTTCTCATTTCATGGTACTCTGATTGTGGTAAGTTAAGATGTTAGAAAATTTTAGTAAGAGAATGCAACCCTTTCGATATCAAACACCGTTGTGATGGCACATTTTGATCATGATGTCATTCGATATATGACATTAATTTTGGAAACCGTTATCAATAATAAGGTCCTCTCTTAGTGACAGTTTGATTTACAAAAAGACCATCCTACCATGATGTAAAAAGGAGTGCAACACAAGAACTTTCCAAGAAAATAAAAATCTATTAACCACTATATCAGATTTGAAAGATACCATATGTAAATTCACTCAAGGTTAAAAAGGATTAAATAAAATAATAGGATCTCAACGATCTAATGGGAATAAATATGGCCTAGGGTATGCTACACCACAAGAAATATCTTATTGTGGTGGTGTGATTAGATCTTATAGAGATGGCACCACTATGTTTGCCATCAAACGAAGATCAGGTCATATGTGGCTGCCAAGAGGCAATAGATTTAATATTTTAAGGATTAACTCTACTAGACCTAAGAAGAGTTGGGTACAAAAAGCTTTAATTTTAGTATATAACATTAATTTTGGAAACCGTTATCAATAATAGGGTCGTCTCTTAGTGACAGTTTGATTTAAAAAAAGACCATCCTACCATGATGGAAAAAAAAGTGCAACACTAGGATTGCCCAAAAGGTCACCCATCTTAGTACTTTTGTGTTGGTATGATCGCACCCACATTTATAAATTTGTCATTACTGAAAGATCGAAAACTATGGTAATTCACACTAGAAACTAGTTGAATTGGATTGTTTAAAGTTTGTAAATAAAGATCTAATTATTTCAACTCATTTGCAATGATTACAACTCTCTTGAAAAAATAGCACGACACAATGAACATTAAATGTTTCCCATTTCATGGTACTCTGATTGTTGTAAGTTAAGATATTACAAAACTTTAGTAAGAGAATACAACCCTTTCGATATCAAACACCGTTATAATGGTACATTTTGATCATAATGTCATTCAATATATGGCATTAATTTTTGAAACCGTTATCAATAATAGGGTCATCTCTTAGTGATAGTTTGATTTACAAAAAGACCATCCTACCATGATGCAAAAAGGAGTGCAACACAAGGACATCCCAAGAGGTCACACATCTTTGTACTATTCTCGCCCAAACAGATTTAACTTTGGAGTTCTTATGAGATCCAATGCTTTTGAATTGGTATGATCACACCCACATTTATAAATTTGTTATTACTAAAACATCAAAAACTATGGTAATTCACACTAGAAACAAGTTGAATTGGATTGTTTAAAGTTTGTAAATAAAGATCCACTTATTTCAACTCATTTGCAATGATAATCATCCTACCATGATGCAAAAAAGAGTGCAACTCAAGGACTTACCAAGTGGTCACCCATCTTAATACTACCCTCACCCAAACACATTTAACTTTGGAGTTCTGATAAGAATCCAGTGCTTTTGTATTGGTATGATCACACCCTCATTTATAAATTTGTCATTACTGAAAGATCGAAAACTAGGGTAATTCACACTAGAAACTAGTTGAATTGGATTGTTCAAAGTTTGTAAATAAAGATCTAAATATTTCAACACATTTGCAATGATTATAACTCTCTTGAAAAAACAACATGACACAACGAACATTAAACGTTTCTCATTTCATGGTACTCTGATTGCTGTAAGTTAAGATGTTACAAAATTTTAGTAAAAGAATACAACACTTTCGATATCAAACACCATTATAATGGCATATTTTGATCATGATGTCATTCAACATACGACATTAACTTTAGAAACCGTTATCAATAATAGGGTCATCTCTTAGTGACAGTTTGATTTACAAAAAGACCATCCTACCATAATGCAAAAGGAGTGCAACGAAAGGACTTCCCAAGCGGTCACCCATCTCAGTAGTACTCTCGCCCAAACACATTTAACTTTGGAGTATTGATGAGATCCAGTGCTTTTGTGTTGGTATGATCACACCCACTTTTAAAAATTTATCATTACTGAAAGATCAAAAAATATGGTAATTCACACTAGAAACTAGTTGAATTGGACTGTTTAAAGTTTGAAAATAAAGATCCAATTATTTCAACTCATTTGCAATGATTACAACTCTCCTGAAAAAGTAGCATGACACAACGAACATTAAACGTTTCTAATTTCATGGTGCTCTGATTGTTGTAAGTTAAGATGTTACAAAATTTTAGTAAGAGAATACAACATTTTCGGTATCAAACACCGTTATAATGGCTCATTTTGATCATGATGTCATTCAATATATGACATTAATTTTGGAAATCATTATCAATAATAGGGTCGTCTCTTAGTGACAGTTTGATTTAACAAGAGACCATCCTACCTTAATGCAACAAGGAGTGCAATACAAGGACTTCCCAAGAGGTCACCCATCTTAGTACTACTCTCGCCCAAACAAATTTAACTTTGGAGTTCTGATGAGATCTAGTGCTTTTGTGTTGGTATAATCATACCCACATTTATAAATTTTTCATTACTGAAAGATCGAAAACTATGGTAATTCACACGAGAAACTAGTTGAATTGGATTGTTTAAAGTTTGTAAATAAAGATCCAATTATTTCAACTCATTTGCAATGATTACAACTCTCTTGAAAATATAGCACGACATAATGAACATTAAACGTTTCTCATTTCATGGTACTCTATTTGTTGTAAGTTAAGATGTTACAAAATTTTAGTAGGAGAATACAACCCTTTCGATGTCAAACACCATTATAATGGCACATATTGATCATGATGTCATTAAATGTATGACATTAATTTTTAAAACCGTTATCAATAATAGGGTCATCTCTTAGTGACAGTTTGATTTACAAAAAGACCATCCTACCATGATGCAAAAAGGAGTGCAACACAAAGACTTCCTAAGTGGTCACCCATCTTAGTACTTCTCTCGACCAAACACATTTAACTTTGGAGTTCTGAAGAGATTTAGTGCTTTTGTGTTGGTATGATCACACCCACATTTATAAATTTGTCATTATTGAAAGATAGAAAACTATGGTAATTCACGCTATAATCTAGTTGAATTGGATTGTTTAAAGTTTGTAAATAAAGATCCAATTATTTGAACTCATTTGCAATGATTACAACTCTCTTGAAAAAACAGCACGACACAACGAACATTAAACATTTCTCATTTCATAGTACTCTGTTTGTTGTAAGTTAAGATGTTACAAAATTTTAGTAAGAGAATACTGTTAGGAATGAATGGCTTCACTAGAGGGGGGGTGAATGGTGAATAGAGTGTAATTTAGCCTATTTTTAACTTTACTAACTAATTTGATTAAACTAAATGCACAATAACTAATCAGATAAAAATAACATGCACAGCGGAAATAAAAGTAAGAAACACAAGGAAATTTTAGGTGGTTCACCAACTCGGCTAGTCCACCCCCAAGGGTAACTTGGGCTTCAGTATGTGTCTCAACACTTACACACTTGCACACTTGCTTTCAGGTTGAAGCAAGAACCAATTACACAGAAGTTTTTTGGTATAAACTCTAGAAAATCAATACTCAGAAGTTTTCAGGTATAAACTCCAGAAAATCAACCTCTTAAGTTTTCAGGTTGAAACTCAAACCAACAACTAAATGAAGCTTTAAGGTTGAAGCCACGAACCAAATGATCCTTCTTGGATTAGACTTTCAGCACTTGGAGAGCTTTAAGAATCTTCTTGTAAATCCAGCTTTCAATCGATTCTTTGTTGAACTGAATTTGAGCTTTCTTCTATATCAGTAATTGATCTGCAATGTATATTGTATCTCTATATGAATTGTATCTGTAATCTCACTTGTAAGCTCTACTGAATATGGAATGATCTGTTTGTATTTATGCTTGAATGTCCAACGATCATATTTTCTCCTCAATGGATGTATTCTACTATACTTGATTAGACTCTAGTCCCAATACAGTAAGTTACCGTTCAGAAAATCGTTTCAAGATATCTTACCGATTTTCCTATCCTTACGGATAGTTAGCTGTGCAACTCTTTGAAGAGTATCTGTAACTCACTAAAAGATCACTTAAACTTTTTTGCCAGGTAGGATTTCAGAATATTTATTGTGAGCTGTCATTCAATCGAATACTTATAATTGTAACTCACCGAACAGTTATATACCTATTAGATAGTTTGTCTCTGTTAACTTTCCGATTGATTTAATTCAGCATGTGCATAAAGGCTGACTTAAGTTTCGGATGGTTATCCATGCAACTCACCGAAACGCTTCAGGATTTTGGATAGTTATCTTTCTAACTCTTCGAAAACTTATTTGCACTTCTTTCTAGAATTCTACACGTGGGAAATTCAATGACTTAAGTTTCGGATGGTTATCCCTGTAACTCACCGAAACGCTTCAGGATTTCGGATAGTTAACTTTCTAACTCTTCGAAAACTTATTTGCACTTCTTTCTGGAATTCTGCGCGTGGGAAATTCAATGACTTAAGTTTCGGAAAGTTATACCTGTAACTTACGGAAAAACTCGAATAGTTATCTAACTCTCCAAAAAGAAAACTTGGATAGTTATCTAACTCTCCGACAAGTCCTTTAAGCTTCCGTTCAGTATTTCTACATGTGGTTTATTGAATGACTTAACTTTCGAATAGTTATACCTGTAACTCTCCGAAAAGTCCTTTAAGCTTCCAGATAGTTAACTCCTTAACTATCCGATCATTCAATCCCACTTAATCTGAGAATTACACCTCTTAACTATTCGATTTTCCTATAGCTCTATGGCAGTATCTTCTGGAACTTTCTCCATTTGTTTGTCTGCTTTCTGATCTTTTGCTGAGCTAACATATCTGTGAAACACAATTTGGTTTCCTCACATAGGTTTTTGCATTATCAAAATACTAGGGTCCTAACAATTAATTTTGGTATGATAGCACCCACATTAATAAATTTGTCATTACTAAAAGATCGAAAACTATGGTAATTCACACTAAAAACTAGTTGAATTGGATTGTTTAAAGTTTGTAAATAAAGATCTAATTATTTCAACTAATTTGTAATGATTACAACTCTCTTGAAAAAATAGCACGACACAACGAACATTAAATGTTTCTCATTTCATGGTACTTTGTTTGTTGTAAGTTAAGATGTTACAAAATTTTAGTAAGAGAGTACAACCCTTTCGCTATCAAACACCGTCATAATGGCACATATTGATCATGATGTCATTCAACATATGACATTAATTTTGGAAACCATTATAAATAATAGGGTCGTCTCTTAGTGACAATTTGATTTACAAAAAGACCATCCTCCCATGATGCAAAAAGGAGTGCAACACAAAGACTACCCAAATAGATTTAACTTTGGAGTTCTGATGAGATCTAGTGCTTTTGTGTTGGTATGATCGCACCCACTTTTATAAATTTGTTATTACTGAAAGATCGAAAACTATGGTAATTCACACTAGAAACTAGTTGAATTGGATTGTTTGAAGTTTGTAAATAAAGATCCAATTATTTCAACTCATTTGCAATGATTACAACTCTCTTCAAAAAATAGTACAACACAACGAACATTAAACGTTTTTCATTTCATGGTACTCTAATTGTTGTAAGTTAAGATGTTACAAAATTTTAGAAAGGGAATACAATCCTTTCGATATCAAACACCGTTATAATGACTCATTTTGATCATGATGTCATTCAATATATGGCAATAATTTTGGAAACCGTTATCAATAATAGGATTGTCTCTTAGTGACAGTTTTATTTACAAAAAGACCATTCTACCATGATGCAAAAAATAGTGCAAGACAAGGACTTCCCTAATGGTCACCCATCTTAGGACTACTCTCGTCCAAACAAATTTACCTTTGGAGTTCTGATGAGATCCAATACTTTTGTGTTGTTATGATAGCACCCACATTTATAAATTTGTCATTACTTAAAGATCAAAAACTATGGTAATTCACACTAGAAACTAGTTGATTTGGATTGTTGAAAGTTTGTAAATAAAGATCCAATTATTTCAACTCATTTGCAATGATTACAACTCTCTTTAAAAAACAACACGACACAATAGACATTAAATGTTTCACATTTCATGGTACTCTGTTTGTTGTAAGTTAAGAAGTTAAAAAATTTTAGTAAGAGAATACAACCCTTTCGCTATCAAACACCGTTATAATGGCACATATTGATCATTATGTCAATCAATATATGACATTAATTTTGGAAAACGTTATCAATAATAGGGTTGTCTCTTAGTGACAGTTTGATTTACAAAAAGACCATCCTCCCATGATGCAAAAAGGAGTGCAACAGAAAGACTTCCCAAGAGGTCAACCACCTTAATACTACTCTCGCCCAAACACATTTAGCTTTGGAGTTCTGATGAGTTCCAGTACTTTTGTATTGGTATAATCACACCATCATTTATAAATTTGTCATTACTGAATGATCGAAAACTATGGTAATTCACATTAGAAACTAGTTGAATTGGATTATTTAAGGTTTGTAAATAAGGATCCAATTATTTCAACTCATTTGTAATGATTACAACTCTCTTGAAAAAACAGCACGACACAACAGATATTAAACGATTCTCATTTCATGGTACTCTGATTGTTGTAAGTTAAGATACAAAATTTTAGTAAGAGAATACAACCATTTTGATATCAAACACTGTTACAATAGCACATTTTTATCCTGATGGCATTTAGTATATGACATTAATTTTGGAAACCGTTATCAAAAATAGGGTTGTCTCTTTGTGACAGTTTGATTTACAAAAAGACCATCCTAGCATGATGCAAAAACGAGTGCAACACAAGGACTTCCAATGAGGTCACCCATCTTAGTACTATTCACGTCGAAATAGATTTATCTTTGGAGTTCGATGAGATCTAGTGCTTTTGTGTTGGTATGATCGCACCCACATTTATAAATTTGTTTTTACTAAAAGATCGAAAACTATGGTAATTCACACTAGAAACTAGTTGAGTTGGATTGTATAAAGTTTGTAAATAAAGATCCAATTATTTCAACTCATTTGCAATGATTACAACTCTCTTGAAAAAACAACACAACACAATGAACATTGAACGTTTCTCATTTCATGGTACTCTGATTGTTGTAAGTTAAGATGTTACAAAATTTTAGTAAGAAAATACAACCTTTCGATATCAAACACCGTTACAATGGCACATTTTGATCATGATGTCATTCAATATATGACACTAATTTTGGAAACCGTTATCAATAATAGGGTCGTCTCTTAGTGACAGTTTGATTTAGAAAAAGATCATCCTACCATGAAGCAAAAAGAAGTGCAACTCAAGGACTTCCCTACAGGTCAACCACCTTAACACTACTCTCGCGCAAAAAAATTTAACTTTGGAGTTCTGATGAGATCTAGTGCTTTTGTATTGGTATGATCACACCCACATTTATAAATTCATCCTTACTGAAAGATCGAAAACTATGGTAATTCACATTAGAAACTAGTTGAATTGGATTGTTTAAAGTTTGTAAATAAAGATCGAATTATTTCAACTCATTTGCAATGATTACAACTCTCTTCAAAAAACAACATGACACAAAGAATATTAAACATTTCTCATTTCATGGTACGCTGATTGTTGTAAGTTAAGATGTTACAAAATTTTAGTAAAAGAATACAACCCTTTTGATATCAAACACCGTTATAATGGTACATTTTGATCATGATGTCATTCAATATACAACATTAATTTTGGAAACCATTATCAATAATAGAGTCGTCTCTTAGTGAGAGTTTTATCTACAAAAAGACCATCCTACCATGATGCAAAAAGGAGTGCAAGAAAAGGACTTCCCAAGAGGTCACCCATCTTAGTACAATTCTCGCCCAAACAAATTTAACTTTGGAGTTCTGATGAGATCCAATGCTTTTGTGTTGGTATGATCGCACCCACATTTATAAATTTGTTATTACTGAAAGATCGAAAACTATGGTAATTCACACTAGAAACAAGTTGAATTGGATTGTTTAAAGTTTGTAAATAAAGATCAAATTATTTCAACTTATTCGCAATGATGACAACTCTCTTGAAAAAATAGCACGACAGAACGAACATTAAACATTTCTCATTTCATGGTACTCTGATTGTGGTAA
The DNA here is from genome assembly GCA_036874045.1 of Cymodocea nodosa. Classification (NCBI taxonomy): domain Eukaryota; kingdom Viridiplantae; phylum Streptophyta; class Magnoliopsida; order Alismatales; family Cymodoceaceae; genus Cymodocea; species Cymodocea nodosa. The sequence goes on from CM072335.1 coordinate 11,402,765, forward strand.
GTTAAGATGTTTCAAAATTTTAGTAAGAGAATACAACCCTTTCGATATCAAACACCGTTGTAATGGTACAATTTGATCATGATGTCATCCAATATATGACATTAATTTTGGAAACCATTATCAATAATAGGGTCATCTCTCAGTGATACTTTGATTTACAAAAAGACTATCCTACCATAATGCAAAAAGATGTGGAACATGAGGACTTCCCAAGAGGTCACCTATCTTAGTACTACTCTCACCTAAACAGATTTAAATTTGGAGTTCTGATGAGATCCAATGCTATTGTGTTGGTATCATTTTACCCACATTTATAAATTTGTTATAACTAAAAGATCAAAAACTTTGGTAATTCACATGAGAAACTTGTTGAATTGGATTGTTTAAAGTTTGTAAATAAAGATCCAATTATTTTAACTCATTTGCAATGATTACGACTTTCTTCAAAAAACAGCACCACACAACCAACATTAAACTTTTCTCATTTCATGGTACTCTGATTGTTGTAAGTTAAGATGTTACAAACTTTTAGTAAGAGAATACAAACCTTTCGATATCAAACACCGTTATAATTGCACATTTTGATCATGATGTCATTCGATATATGACATTAATTTTGGAAACCATTATCAATAATAGGGTCGTCTCTTAGTGACAGTTTGATTTACAAAAAGACCATCCTACCATGATGCAAAAAGGAGTGCAACACAAGGACTTCCCAAGAGGTCACCCATCACAATACAACTCTCGCCTAAACAGATTTAACTTTGGATTTTTGACAATATCTAGTGCTTTTGTGTTAGTATGGTCGCACCCACATTTATAAATTTGTCATTACTGAAAGATCGAAAACTATGATAATTTACACTAGAAACTAGTTAAATTGGATTGTTTAAAGTTTGTAAATAAAGATCAAATTATTTCAACTCATTTGCAATGATTACAACTCTCTTGAAGAAACATCACAACACAACGAACATTAAATGTTTGTCATTTCATAATACTCTGATTTTTGTAAGTTGAGTTATTACAAAATTTTAGTAAGAAAATACAACCCTTTCGATATCAAACATCATTATAATGGCACATTTTGATCATGAGCTCATTCAATATATGACATTAATTTTGGAAACCGTTATCCATAATAGGGTCATCTCTTAGTGACAGTTTGATTTACAAAAAGACCATGCAACATGATGCAAAAAATAGTGCAACATAAGGACTTCCTAAGAGGTCACCCATCATAGTACGATTCTCGCCCAAACACATTTAACTTTGGAGTTCTGATGAGATCCAATGCTTTTGGATTGGTATGATTGCACCCACATTTATAAATTTGGCATTAGTGAAAGATCGAAAACTATGGTAATTCACACTAGGAACTAGTTGAATTGTATTGTTTAAAATTTCAAAATAAAGATCCAATTATTTCAACTCATTTGCAATGATTACAACTCTCTTCAAAAAACTGCACGACACAACGAACATTTAATGTTTCTCATTTAATGGTACTCTGATTGTTGTAAGTTAAGATGTTACAAAATTTTAGTAAGAAAATACAACCCTTTCGATAGCAAACACCGTTATAATGGCACATTTTGATCATGATGTCATTCAACATATGACATTAATTTTGGAAACTGTTATCAATAATAGGGTCATCTATTAGTCACTATTTGATTTAAAAAGAGATCATCCTACTATGATGCAAAATAGAGTGCAACACAAGGACTTCCCAAGAGGTCTCCTATCTTAGTATCACTCTCACCAAAACACATTTAACTTTGGAGTTCTGATGAGATCCAGTGCTTTTCTGTTGATATGGTGGCACCTACATTTATAAATTTGTCATTACTGAAAGGTCAAAAACTATGGTAATTCACACTAGAAACGAGTTGAATTGGATTGTTTAAAGTTTGTAAATAAAGATCTAATTATTTCAACTCATTTGCAATGATTACAACTCTCTTGAAAAAACAATACGACGCAACGAACATTAAACGTTTTTCATTTCATGGTACTCTGATTGTATTAAGTTAAGATGTTAAAAAATTTTAATAAGAGAATACAACCCTTTCGATATTAATCGTTATATTGGCATATTTTGATCAAGATGTTATTCAATATCCGACATTAATTTTGGAAACCGTTATAAATAATAGGGTCATCTCTAAGTGACAGTTTGATTTGCAAAAAGACCATCATACCATGATGCAAAAAGGAGTGCAACACAAGGACTTCCCAAGAGGTCACCCATCTTATTATTACCCTCGCCCAATCACATTTAACTGTGAAGTTCTGATGAGATCTAGTGCTTTTGTATTGGTATGATCGCACCAACATTTATAAATTTGTCATTATTGAAAGGTCGAAAACTATGGTAATTGACACTAGAAACTAGTTGAATTGGATTGCTTAAAGTTTGTAAATAAAGATCCAATTATTTCAACTCATTTGCAATGATTACAACTCTCTTGAAAAAACAACACGACAAAACGAACATTAAATGTTCCTCATTTCATGGTGCTCTGATTGTTGCAAGTTAAGATGTTACAAAATTTTAGTAAGAGAATACAACCCTTTTGATATCAAACACCGTTATAATTGCACATTTCGATCATGATGCCATTCAATATATGACATTAATTTTGGAAACCGTTATCAACAATAGGGTCGTCTCTTAGTGACAATTTGATTTACAAAAAGACCATCATACCATGATGCAAGAAGGAGTGCAACACAAGGACATCCCAAGAGGTCACCCATCACAATACAACTCTCGCCCAAACAGAATTAACTTTGGATTTTTGACAAGATCTAGTGCTTTTGTGTTAGTATGGTCGCACCCACATTTATAAATTTGTCATTACTGAAAGATCGAAAACTATGGTAATTCACACTAGAAACTAGTTGAATTAGATTGTTTAAAGTTTGTAAATAAAGATCAAATTATTTCAACTCATTTGCAATGATTACAACTCTCTTGAAGAAATAGCACAACACAATGAACATTAAACGTTTGTCATTTCATTATACTCTGATTTTTGTAAGTTAAGATATTACAAAATTTTAGTAAGAGAATACAACCCTTCCGATATCAAACACCGTTATAATGGCACATTTTGATCATGAGCTCATTCAATATATGACATTAATTTTGGAAACCGTTATCTATAATAGGGTCATCTCTTAGTGACAGTTTGATTTACAAAAAGACCATGCAACATGATGCAAAAAATAGTGGAACATAAGGACTTCCTAAGAGGTCACCCATCATAGTACGATTCTCGCCCAAACACATTTAACTTTGGAGTTCTGACGAGATCCAATGCTTTTGGATTGGTATGATTGCACCCACATTTATAAATTTGGCATTAGTGAAAGATCGAAAACTATGGTAATTCACACTAGAAATTAGTTGAATTGTATTGTTTAAAATTTGTAAATAAAGATTCAATTATTTCAACTCATTTGCAATGATTACAACTCTCTTCAAAAAACTGCATGACACAACGAACATTGAACGTTTCTCATTTCATGGTACTCTGATTGTTGTAAGTTAAGATGTTACAAAATTTTAGTAAGAAAATACAATCCTTTCGATAGCAAACACCGTTATAATTGCACATTTTGATCATGATGTCATTCAACATATGACATTAATTTTGGAAACCGTTATCAATAATAGGGTCGTCTATTAGTGACAGTTTGATTTAAAAAGAGATCATCCTACTATGATGCAAAATATAGTGCAACACATGGACTTCCCAAGAGGTCTCCTATCTTAGTACCACTCTCACCAAAACACATTTAACTTTGGAGTTCTGATGAGATCTAGTGCTTTTGTGTTGATATGATGGCACCTACATTTATAAATTTGTCATTACTGAAAGATCAAAAACTATGGTAATTCACACTAGAAATGAGTTGAATTGGATTGTTTAAAGTTTGTAAATAAAGATCTAATTATTTCAACTCATTTGCAATGATTACAACACTCTTGAAAAAACAATACGATGCAACGAACATTAAATGTTTTTCATTTCATGGTACTCTGATTGTATTAAGTTAAGATGTTACAAAATTTTAATAAGAGAATACAACCCTTTCGATATCAAACATCGTTATATTGGCATATTTTGATCATGATGTCATTCAATATACGACATTAATTTTGGAAACCGTTATCAATAATAGGGTCATCTCTAAGTGACAGTTTGATTTGCAAAAAGACCATCATACCATGATGCAAAAGGGAGTGCAACACAAGGACTTCCCAAGAGGTCACCCATCTTATTATTACTCTCGCCCAAAGACATTTAACTGTGAAATTCTAATGAGATCTAGTGCTTTTGTGTTGGTATGATCACACCAACATTTATAAATTTGTCATTACTGAAAGGTCGAAAACTATGATAATTGACACTAGTAACTAGTTGAATTGGATTGCTTAAAGTTTGTAAATAAAGATCCAATTATTTCAACTCATTTGCAATGATTACAACTCTCTAGAAAAAACAACACGACACAACGAACATTAAATGTTCCTCATTTCATGGTGCTCTGATTGTTGTAAGTTAAGATGTTACAAAATTTTAGTAAGAGAATACAACCCTTTTGATATCAAACACCATTATAATGGCACATTTCGATCATGATGCCATTCAATATATGATATTAATTTTGGAAACCGTTATCAACAATAGGGTGGTCTCTTTGTGACAGTTTGATTTACAAAAAGACCATCCTACCATGATGCAAAAAGGTGTGCAACACAAGGACTTCCCAAGAGGTCACCCATCTTAGTACTACTCTCGTCCAAACAGATTTGACTTTGGAGTTCAACACAACGAACATTAAACATTTCTCATTTTGTGGTACTCTTGTTGTAAGTTAAGATGTTACAAAATTTGAGTTATAGAATACAACCCTTTCGATATCAAACACCGTTATAATGGCACGTTTTGATCATGATGTCATTCAATATATGACATTAATTTTTGAAATCGTTATCGACAATAGGGTCTTCTCTTCGTGACATTTTGATTTGAAAAAAGACCATCCTACCATGATGCAAAAAAAAGTGCAGAATTTCATGGTGCTCTGATTGTTGTAAGTTAGTATGTTACAAAAGTTTAGTAAGAGAATACAACCCTTTCGATATCGAACACCGTTATAATGGCACATTTCGATCATGATACCATTCAATATATGACATTAATTTTGGAAACTGTTATCAACAATAGGGTCGTCTCTTAGTGACAGTTTGATTTACAAAAAGACCATCCTACCATGATGCAAAAAGGTGTGCTACATAAAGACTTCCCAAGAGGTCACCCATCTTAGTACTACTCTCGCCCAAACAGATTTAACTTTGGAGTTCAACACAACGAACATTAAACGTTTCTCATTTCATGGTACTCTTGTTGTAAGTTAAGATGTTACAAAATTTGAGTCAGAGAATACAACCCTTTTGATATCAAACATCATTATAATGGCACATTTTGATCATGATGTCGTTTAATATATGACATTAATTTTGGAAACCGTTATCAACGATAGGGTTGTCTCTTCGTGACAGTTTAATTTGAAAAAAGACCATCCTACCATGATGCAAAAAAAAGTGCAACACAAAGACTTCCCAAGAGGTCACCCCTCTTAGTACTAATCTTGCCCAAACACATTTAACTTTGGAGTTCTTATGAGATCCAATACTTTTGTTTTGGTATGATCACACCCACATCTATAAATTTGTCATTACTGAAAGATCAAAAACTATGGTAATTCACACTAGAAACTAGTTGAATTTGATTGTTTAAAGTTTGTAAATAAAGATCTAATTATTTCAACTCATTTGCAATGATTACAACTCTTTTGAAAAAACAACATGACACAACGAACATTAAACGTTTCTCATTTCATAGTACTCTAATTGTTGTAAGTTAAGATGTTACAAAATTTTAGAAGGAGAATACAACCTTTTCGATATCAAACACCGTTATAATGGCACATTTTGATTATGATGTCATTCAATATATGACATTAATTTTGGAAACCGTTATCAATAATAGGGTCGTCTCTTAGGGACACTTTAATTTATAAAAAGACCATCCTTCCCTGATGCAAAATGGAGTGCAAGACAAGGACTTCCCAAGAGGTCACTCATCTTAGTACTACTCTCACCCAAACACATTTAACTTAGGAGGTTTTATGAGATTCAATGCTTTTGTAATTGTATGATCACACCCTTTTTTTTAAATTTATCATTATTGAAAGATTGAAAACTATGGTAATTCACAATAGATACTAGTTGAATTGGATTGTTTAAAGTTTTTAAATAAAGATCTAATTATTTCAATTCATTTGCAATGATTACAACTCTCTTGACAAAACAGCACGACACAACGAACATTAAACGTTTCTCATTTCATGGTGCTCTGATTGTTGTAAGTTAAGATGTTAGAAAATTTTAGTAAGAGAATACAACCCTTTTGGTATCAAACACCTTTATAATGGCACAATTTGATCATGATGTCATTAAATATATGACATTAATTTTGGAAACCGTTATCAATAATAGTGTCGTGTTTTAGTGATAGTTTGATTTACGAAAAGACCATGATACCATGATGCAAAAAGGAGTGGAACACAAGGACTTCCCAAGAGATCACCTATCTTAGTACTATTCTCGCCCAAACAGATTTAACTTTGGAGTTCTGATGAGGTCTAGTGCTTTTGTGTTGGTATGATTGCACCCATGTTTATAAATTTGTTATTACTGAAAGATCAAAAAGTATGGTAATTCACACTAAAAACTAGTTGAATTGGATTGTTTAAAGTTTGTAAATAAAGATCCAATTATTTCAACTCATTTGCAATTATTACAACTCTCTTGATAAAACAGTACGACACAACGAACATTAAATGTTTTTCATTTCATAGTACTCTAATTGTTGTAAGTAAAGATGTTACAAAATTTTAATAAGAGAATACAACCCTTTCGATATCAAACACCGTTATAATGACACATTTTGATCAGATGTCATTCAATATACGACGTTAATTTTTGAAATCGTTATCAATAATAGGGTCGTTGTTTGTGTTTTCCCAGCACTACACAAGAAAAAGTTGGATTTGTTACTTTTGTTTTTTTACTTAGTTAATTTATCTTTATGCCTATTCTTTTCTTTCAGAAGTAAACAAACAACCTTTAATACAATTTAGATATTAATTCCAATTTGTACTTTAACTGCAAGTGCACAATGTCTATTGTATCAGTGTGCAAGTACAGGTTGATCCCACAGGGAATTGCTGAAGAACTTGAGAACTGTTCATTTGTTAAACAATCAAAGTTATATATTCCATAAGCGCTCCGTTGAATTACAGTTAACTCAACGGACAAAGTTCGTTGAGTTATGGCTAACTCAATGGACTAACCTCGTGGACTTAAGTAAACTCCATGAGCCTTTCTTTTCTTTTTAATACTTTTATTTACAAAGGAATTTGGCCAACCATTGGGCGATTCCACAGATTGTAAATAACATCAATTCAACTTTTTAATGTTTGTAAACATTGGATTTATCATTAAGCAATACTAACATTCAGATAATTCAAACAGTATCCATTAAAATCTTTAAGTCTTTTAAACAAACCAATTTCAGTAAACTGTAAAACTAAAACAAGCATAAAACAATCACAACATTGACAAAGATAACATTAATCACGATACAACACAAACAATACAACACTCAAATACAACAAAGATAAATTGTTTTCGGTATTTTTGTTTTAATATGAACATGGAAATGGGCGAAAGGTGAAATGTAAAGTAATCTCACTCGACAGTAAATACTTCCGTCACTACTTGCAACGCGATTACACCACTGAAAATTGAACCACTTGCAATCCTATCTCCTCTCCCTGTAGAATCATGAGTCCAAAATTGCAAGATGATCTCCTCTTCAGCATACAGGCATCAACCCGAAGCCAAGGCTAAAAGCTTGGTGAAAATGGCTTCCCTTCTGCGGCACGATCACTCCTCATAGTGGTTGTCAAGCACTTTGTTTGGCTTGGAATCAACTTGACATCAAGAAAGTATTCTCACTAACCTCCGATGGTTGGTGATTGTGGTGGTGGTAACAATAGTTGGTGTGGTACTTTGGAGAATTGCCGATACTGCCTGTAGAAAGCTCGGTGCTCCTCTATACACACTGGCCGTCCATCGATCACACACACTTTTCTTCTTTTTCTTCTTTTCTTTTATATTTCTTTAGTAGTAACTGCTTCTACTTGAATGGTCGATTGGATTTCCTTCATTCGTATCAACGGCGATGATTTCTTCTCCCTGCACGATACGTGCAAACGTGGTTTTTCTCTTCCAACTGTTTGTTCCTGCAACCGCTATAGTAGCATATTAGAAAATAAATAGTCCATGGAGTTATAGATAACTCAACAGACTTTCTTCTTTGATTTAACTATAAAACACGTGCATAAATTTAACTATTCGATGCTCAGGTGCATTTCGGATACTTACAAACTTAACTATCCGATGCCTAGATACATTTTGGATACTTATAAACTTAACTATCCGATGCTTAGATGCATTTCGGATAGTTACAGATAACTCTCCGATATATAACTTAAATAAATCTACCAGATCTCGACACGTGTCAATAGTAGTTTAATCATAAAATAAACATTTCGAAGAGTTACAAAGCTAACTATCCAATGCTCAGATGCATTTCGGATAGTTACAGATAACTCACCGAAAATCTACTTAAGTCACTTTCCTAGAACATGACACGTGTCCTCAGCTATTTTATAAATAAAAAGAGATTTCAGAGAGTTACACATATAATTGTCCGATGCCTAGCTGCAATTTCGGATAGTTATAGATAACTCACCGAAAGTTCACTTAAGTCATGCATTATGGTTTCGACATGTGTACTTTAGGAAATAATAAAATATTCTTTCAAAACATAACTATTCAGCAATTTAAACATAACTATCCGATATGTTTGGTTTGTTAAATATAACTGTCCAAAATATGTTCGGTATGTTAAACATAACTGTCCGAAATATCAAAAAATTTGGATACTTAAAAATTTCATAGCCTGCAACTTACCGACAGTTCAGAAATGTACTAAATTAACATTAATTCCCTAATATTAAGCAAATTCTTTAATTAAAGCATATAACAGTGCAATTATAACATAATGTCTTAATTCTCATATGATAAGCTAAATATTATGCAATTAACCATCATTTAACCGTTAATAATATGCACTTTTTCATTCTAAACACTTCCCCCATACCTAAATTTTGCTAGTCCCTTAGCAAACTAAGATCTATTTAATTGGTCTTTTTAAAAGTGCTAGAATTAATTTTTCTCCCCTTTTTTTCTTATGTTCAGCATAAGAATATATATTTTGTATGTTTCAGTAATCAACCTGCAAATATACTTAGAATATATGCAAATTACATACAAAGTATATCATCATTACATAGGTGTTAATTGTATTATCGTTTGTTCTTCTTTTCATCATCTGCCATCCTGAATTTTCCAATAAGATTTCTAGAAGAAATTTCAACAACATACGAATCAAAGTACAATCCAATTCAATATGATTAAGACAAGTAGAATAAAAAATTGTATCTCCCTTAAACAACTTCAAAAGTCAATTTTAGATTCATATTACAGCAATTCTAGATAACAGAAAATATACTCGATTCATAAGATATCTGTATTTCACAAAACACTTGTATCTTTTCAAAATAGTATATGTTTTTTTTTTTTTTACTTTAAAAGTTAATTTGACAAGCTTGAATCATACAAGAGCTTTCTAATGTACCCATGTAATGAGCTTTCAGTCAACAAACACAGATCTGATCAGGATCTTAGGTTGCCAGATTTCAAGAGTCCTTTTTTAGGTCAACAATCCTTACATACCTATCTACTCAAGTACAAAAGACTCGTGATCAAACAAGTTAATAAACTCTCAAAATTTTCCTTTCTTTTTTTTTTCTCTTTTTTTTTTTTTTTTTTTTTTTCTTTCAAACTACAAACACAAAACAAAACATTAATCACATACTATATATGTATATATTTCATTAATATAGATGCAATAATCACCAACCTCATATAGTCCTACTTCTATCATTTACTGTAAATATGAATCCATAACAATAAGCTCATACTTTTTCTGTAGTTTAATAAGATCTACACATAAATCATTCTACAAGTTCAATCAGTCAAATTAAATGTATCTTTAATCATATGCGTTTCATTTAATCTAGAATTCACATCTCAGCTCCTTTAGGACTTCAGATAATTTACTGATTTTTCATTAAGCATTCTGATTTCATTTTAAAATCGTGAAACTGTTAAACTCATGAAATTCAGAAAAAACATAAGATACTATATCTAGATTTGCATAAATAGTAAATTCTATAACATCTTATGTAGCCTTCTAAATATAACATTCAAGCAGTTACAAATTATATAAATTTTACAATCTCAATTATCGGATAGTTACAACAAGTTCATAAAAATTTTCAATTTCCTTAAAACTTTGCAGTACCATTTTAATTCCTTTAATTAACAAACTTACATGGCTATTACTTTAATTACCTCCCCCCCCATACCTACATTTTGCATTGTCCTCAATGTAAAAGATTTGACAATAAGTACAGTAATTGTAGTAGGCATGAATACAATTTTGTTGATTAAAAATCAGGATAAGTAATTGGTTACATACCTTGTTTCGTTTGTATCTCCTTCTGCATATTCCGATTTTTGATTCTGAAAAACTTTTCATTCACAGATAAAAGCAAAATATGAAATAAAATAACATTTAACAGATATTAATAAATTAGTGTCTTGTGTGGAACCTAGGCTCCTATGCCTTTGGTGGCTCACAAGCAAGCTAGTTGGCTTCTCAGAATAGATACCAACAAACTGGATTGATATTTTGTTTTTTGTTTTTTTTTTATAAAATAAAAACTATAATTTTTTTTCTAAAAATAAATGAAGAATACACACAACATTAAACACACCAAATCATAGCTTAAGAATATGATTGAAAAGTAGGAACAAATGGAAAAAATGTATCAGTCCAAGTAAACTTTTTAGGCATAGTTCTTCTTGCTATTAATTCTGTTTTAATGTAGTTCTTGTTCCTTGTTAATTTATAAACATGTAATATATTATAAATTCCAAATACAAGTGTATTACCATTAATGATATGAAATGCAGAAAGGGATGCTTTTTGATTCCAAGGTAATGTAGCAGTTTCTATTTCTACATCTATTTCAATATATTCATCTTCCCACTTTCATTCATTAATGTCTTTCACAATCCATATTTGAAATTTCATCAATTCATCCCACCATCTTATCAGACATAAAGTAGGATCATCTTCTTCATTATACCACATTCTTATTTGAATTTTATTAAATTCTTCAGATGGTGGTTTAGCTATTTCTCTCGGTATAGGTAAAATTTCTATAAATTCATCATAACTGTCTATGCTCACTATGTATAAATTAGATCCAAATGCTATTGATATATTTGTGACTAGATATATATATCCATCAAGTATGACATGTGTTTGGTTAATTAATGATTTCCGTCCCAAATATATCATAATATTTTTATTCCAAGATCTATTTAGAAAGTTATACACACTTAAGCGTAAATCTTCACCCCAATTTCCAGTAGGTCTCCAATAATATAATTTTTTAGGAATTGTAGAATTTTTATTAGAAAAAATCAAAGCTGATCCACAATTTATAGTTGGTACTTCAAATCTATTAGGTCTTCCTATATTCCATTCTTCTCCTGTTATAGGATTTCTTATCAAAATATCAGGTAATAATAAACTTGCATACCTTGGTCTCATCCTGTATATGATTAATCCTTCATCTATCCCCATAATATGATCTATTCCTTCTAATGTATTGGGTGGAATTCTAGTAGCTTCTTCCATAGCCAGATATTCATGGGTATTTGAACTACGATTAAATGACCTCCATATAAATCTATCTCTAATCTTAGTCATTTTTGCAGCTTGTAGTCCTTGAAAATATTTTTCTTCAATAAAGTCTTTAATTTCCTTTGATACACAACATAGTCTGCATAGATCTTTAGCTAATAAATTACTCAGTACTTCCCTTAGTGCATCAAACGGTAATTGCATCAATTCCATTTGTCGATTCTGTATAACACAAATAAAAATTTAGTAGAGACAAAAATTAACATAACTACTACACACCCTCGTGGAATTAAGGCATAACTCAACAGACTAAGTTCATTGAGTTAAGGACTAACTCTACGATACTATTAACTAAAAATAAAAACATATATATACATAGATAGTTGCTTCAGTTATGCTGCTTCATTCAGCTACCCTCCTAGAAGAGGTATCAATTTCATTAACAGCTCTATTGATAGGGTTAGGTATTCCTTGTATAGGCAATCCTCTAGTAGGTCTAACTTCCATTGGTTCCTTCTGTCTAAGTGGTATATTTCTATTCTAATTTTAAATTGTAGCATTTCCAAATACAAAATCTAGACGATTGTTTAATTGTTGGATTATCTTTTCTAATTTCTCTATTCTAGATCCTTGTTCAATTAATGCTTTATAACTTATGTTCCTCTCATTTATATTTTCTCCTCCCTGAAAATTGTTGTTTCTCCAAGATAAATTCGGGTGATTTCTCCAATTAGGATTATAAGAATTTCCCAAGTTATCTCTCTGGTTTCTAACATAAATAATATCCAAATCATTTATGTTTGCATTCTTTTCTGCTAGCCTTTGATTTAATGATAAATCTTCTATTTTCTTTGTTAATTCATTTAATTTCACTTCAAACATAGTACTTGAATCTATTTCATGCATTCCTCTTGGCAATATTTTTTTATCTGCAATAGCTTCAGCCGAGTTTTCCCATTGTGCAGTTCTTTTCGCAAAGTTTTCTAAATATGCCCATGCTTCTTCACTGCATAACTTTAAAATTCCATTTTGACAAGTAGATTCTAATAAAGATTTTGTTGAAACATGTATGCCTTCATAAATTATACCTACTAATTGTGCCTTACTCATTGCATGATGTGGACATTGAGTCAGTAAATCTTTAAATCTTTCAAAATATTTCCAGAATGATTCACCTTGTTTTTGGCTACACATTAATATTTCTTTCTTCTTTTTAATCGTTTGATGTGTTAGATAATATTTTTCCAGAAAAACAGAGCAAAATTCAGTCCATGTAGAAATTGAATCAGGCGAAAGAGTATATAACCATCTCTTAGCTATGTCTTTTAAAGAAAAAAGGATATATCTAAGTTTAATAGCATCTATACTCATGTTCGGCATTTTCATCATTTGACAAACATCATTAAATTCTCTAAGGAAATAATAGGTATCCTCTCTTTCTAATCCATGAAAATGTGGCAATTGACTAATATAATTAGATTTCAGTTCAAACCTATCTCCCTCAAAGTTTGGCAATTGAATACATGAAGGTTCATCAACCAATTCAGGATATAGAATCTCTCCTAATGGTTTTTCTACTAGAGCAGCCATTTCTACGTTCTCTTTTAAAGAAAGGTTAGCTACACCCCAAAGAATTTCGTTAAAGTTCAGTTCAGAAAATTTTTCAGTACTCCTCTACGATGAAAATTCCTGGTTAGGTGTTCTTACTAATCGTTTTGTGCTTAGAGAAGAGGTCCATGTGCTCATAAATAAATAGCAGAAGATTAATTACATACCAGTCTAAAGCTTTCCATTCAATAAATATTTGTTGTCGGATGAAGTTGAATCAGCTGCTTCTCCTTCCAAGTCCTCCAACGCATTCTCCTTTCTTTTAAAAATGCTGGTAACTCGTAAATAACATTCTGTTTTATATATATAATGCACATCCATAAAGTGAATAAATCTTATTGCAAGAACGTGCCTTGCAATGTGCATCGTGGTTCCTATTTTTATGGATACGTGTACCACTACTAATTTCAAATTTTGGTAACCGCTAAACCGACGAAGTTTCATTCGTGGTTAAAAGAATAACTATTCTACTTAATCCACGAACTAACCTCGTTGAGTTACAGATAACTCAACGGAACAAAGGCACACTAGGATTCTACCATGTGTGCTTTACCATTTAAATGCCTCAATCTGTTTAATAAAGGCACACCAGGATTAATAGCTAAACAATCCTTAATTTGTTGTTCTATCCACTCGACTATAGTTGTGTCTTCCAAAATTTTTATTCCTTCATTCTTTAAACCAAAAATGTTATGGAGAAGCTCTGGTGTTATCTATACATCAGCTTCCTCCACGTTTGAAATTAATCCTCCTTCTCTTTCTCTTAAATTTGCATAAAAACAGGGCACTAAATTCTCATAAACTGCATGTCCTCTTTCTTGAGAAATGAATTGCAGTAGACCTTGGAATTCAAATAAATCTTTGATTTCTTGCATTCCATCCTAATTTACTGGTCTACTGTAAATAATGTCATAACCCCTAATTTCTTGGTATTTGGTATAAGCTTCCTGACTACAAAAATATACTTCATTCAAAATTGTTGTTTCAGTCGGGTCAGGAAGGTGACTTTGTTATTCCCGAGGGGTTTGTTCTTGCTCTTCCTCTTCTATAGGCTGCATTTGAACATTCTCTACAGATTCCTGAATTTCTGTTTTTGTTTGTGGTGGTGAGCTGGTAGAACTCTCCACTCTATCTTGAATTCTCTCCATAAATTGCTGAAGAGTTTCTTGCTCTTCAGTGGAATCTGTAAAGTTATTTTTGTCCAAATGGCTTCTTTCAACCTCTTCATTTTCTGCTCTTTCTTCTTCCTCCTGACTACCAATCTATTTTGTTACTGTTCTTTCTGATTCTGTAACAGATTGGGATGGAGTCACGGGCAATTCAGTTTATGCCCTAATTTCTGTTTCTTCTTGTACAGGCTGCAGACTAATTTCAGCCTAATTTTCTTCTTGTCTTTGCTCCTGCTGCAGCAGCTCCTCCTGCTCCTCCTCAGAATTGGATAGTAGGTTAATAAAAATTTGCTCCACAAGCCTTGTGAAAATTGGTATTTCAGATTTAATTTCTTCATTTTCAGGCACTTTTTCTTTTCCTTTCTTTTTTTTGATTAATTATGCCTGTTTTTCCTTTTCTTCTTCTGAAATTAAATCTACAAAAGTAGGCTCTACAGGCTTTCGAGCCACAGGTACTGGCTCTTCCTGTTTAATTCTCTTCATAACTACTGGTCTCGAAGGACCAACCTCTCCTACAGCACTTGATTTAGTTGTTGTCTGATGCTGTTCAACTTTTATTTTGTATTGGGCCCTTATCTTTTCTTCGACCCTTTTTTTCTTAATGGCATCATATAAAATATGTGCTTTAGCCGTAGCTATCTCTTCAGTATCACCTTGGTCTCTTGCTATTTTGACCAAGCTAGTAAATTCTTTCTCTTCTTCTTTAGTTCTCGGCCACGCAAAAGCTACTTGTGGCAATGGCTCTATTGGCTGAACTAGAGGTCTTGACTACTGTTCCTCAGGTACAGGTCTTTCAGCAGTTGGTTCCTCCTATTCTCTTGCTCGTTGCTGCTCCCATATTGCCTAGCTTCCTCGACCAGCAATGCGTTTTTTAAACCACAATCTGACTTTACGTTGAATTAGCTCTAGGGCTACTTCATTGTTTGGCCGGATTTTTCTTTCTTTGCTTATTGCAATTTCAGTTGCTACTCTGATTCATGTCTCCATTATCTGTGGTATTTGTATTTCTAACTCAACCAAAACTTTCCTCAAGTTAAAGAGTTCTAATTCTACCTTTTGTAGCTCTTTCTCTCTTGTTGTATTTCGGATCTTTTGCCACGTGTGCCATTCTTTAGATTCCTTTAGAAACTGTGTGGTGTCCACTGCATCTTCCCAAAATTTAGGCGTCATCTTCCTCATCGTGAAGTTACACAACAGCACAGAATCGCTCTGATTTCTACTATTCTAGATTCTAAATGATTTACCAGATAATGCCCCCCAAACCCTAGGTTTTAGTTTAAATAAGCCCTAAGTTTAGGCGGGTAATCGGGTCATTTCCCGAACCAACTATTACTATTTTATCCGCGGTCTTAGCTATAGTACTCCGTTGAGTTATAGTTAACTCAACGGAATAAGCTCGTTGACTAACTCAAGACTCAACGGAGTAAGCTCGTTGAGTTAAGTGTAACTCAACGGACTCCCCGTACAAATAGATATAATAATAAAAATACTATAGATAATAGTTTTTCTATTTTTTCTTTTTACCAGTTTAACTGATACTATGTTTCGATCAAACCTAATTTTTTTCTGAAAATTAATATATATATTTTTTATGTTCTGATCATACTGATGGATCTGATCGGTTGAACCACAACGATTTTTATATTATATATATATTTTTTTATTTTTATTTTTAATATATATAAACATAAAATTGATTTCTTACTAAGTAAAGCTCGAGTAGTCCTTTACTTTGACTTCTTCAATAATTCCAAAGGAGCTTTTTGGTGTTTTCAGAATTGGTCTAAGTCTTTGTCCATTTACTTTAAATATATTCTGATTTTTAGGATTTTCAATTTCAATAGCTCCATAAGGATAAATATTTCGAACTATGTAAGGTCTTGCCCATCTAGATCTTAATTTTCCTGGATGGTTATGGAGTCTAGCCATATAAAGATATACTTCTTGTCCTATTTCAAAGCTTTTTGGAATAATTTTTCTATCATGCCAGAATTTCATTTTCTCTTTTTCTCTTACATTCTTCAAATAAGCTTCATTTCTAAATTCTACTAATTCAATTAATTACATTTTTCTATTTTAAGCAGCTTGATTTAAATTAGTGTTCAGAGTTTTTAATGCCCAATAAGCTTTATGTTCTATTTCAGTAGGTAAATGACAACTTTTTCCATATACTAGCCTAAAAGGTGACATACCTAAGCTCGTCTTATAAGCAGTTCTATAAGCCCAAAGTGCATCTACCAATCTATTAGCCCAATCTGTTCTAGTAGGATTTACTACTTTTTCTAAGATTAACTTAATTTGTTTGTTTGCACTTTCTACTTATCCACTTGTGTGCGGATGATATGATGTTGCAATTTTGTGGTTTACTCCATATTTCTTCATTAAGGCTTCAAAACTTCTATTATAGAAATGAGTTCCTCTATCACTGATAATAGCTTTAGGTATTCCAAATCTAGCAAATATATTTGTTCTTATAAATTGTAGTACCACTTTGTTGTCATTAGTTTTTGTAGGAATAGCTTCTATCCATTTAGATACATAATCCACCCCCAACAATATGTAATTAAATTGATTAGACATAGGAAATGGACCCATAAAATCTATTCCCCACACATCAAAGATTTCAACCTCAACAATAGGATTAAGAGGCATCATATTCCTCTTTGATATTCTTTCTATTTGTTGACATCTTAAACAACTTAAGCAATTTTTATGAGCGTCTTTGAATAGTGTTGGCCAATAAAACCTACATTGCAGAATTTTTGTAGTAGTTTTCCCTGAACCAAAATGCCCTCCACAAGCTTGGTCATGACAGAAAGATAACATGCTCGAATATTCAGTTTTTGGAACACACCTCCTTAAAACCAGATAAGGACATTTCTTAAATAAGTATGGGTCTTCCCAATAGTAATATTTTACTCTTGAGAAAAACAATTTCTTATCCTGTCTATTCCAATCCTTAGGTGTTAAACCAGTAACTAAGTAATTAACTATGTTTACATACCAATGTATTGTATTGATGGTCATTAATTGTTCATGAAGAAAATTATCCTTAATTTCAATATTTGATTTTTCTATTTGTAATCTTGATAAATGATCTGCTACTACATTCTTACAACCTTTTTTATCTTTAATTTCTAGATCAAATTCTTGTAATAATAATATCCATCAGATCAATCTAGGTTTAGTTTCTTTTTTCTTTATTAGATGTTTTAAAGCTGAATGATCCGTGTATACTATTACTTTAGCTCCAATCAGATATGATCTAAATTTTTCTAAATCAAACACAATAGCTAATAATTCTTTTTCAATAGTTGTGTAATTAACTTGAGCATCATTTAAGGTTTTACTTGAATAATGAATCACTCTAGGAGATTTTTCTATCTTCTATCCCAACACTACTCCTACAGCAAAATCAGAAGCATCGCACATTAATTCAAATGGATGGTTCCAATCAAGTGCTTGAATTATAGGAGTTGAAATTAAGCTAGTCTTAAGTCTGAAAAATGCTTCCTTGCAATTTTTATCAAAGTTAAATGGAATATCTTTTAATAGATTAGTTAAAGGTCTAGCTATCTTGCTAAAGTCTTTAATAAATCTTCTATAAAAACTAGCATGTCCTAGAAATGATCTAATATCTTTTATTGATTTAGGTTCTGGTAGATTAGAAATTACTTCTATTTTAGCTTTATCTACTTCCAACCCTTTCTTAGAAACAACATGTCCTAAGACTATTCCTTGTTTAACCATGAAGTGACATTTTCCCTAATTTAAAACCAAATTTTTTTCCACACAGCGTTTTAATATTAGGTCTAAATTTTTTAAACAGACTTCATATGAGTTGCCATATACAGTAAAATCATCTATAAATATTTCTAAAAAATCTTCAGTCATTCTAGTAAATATGCCTTGCATACACCTTTGAAAGGTAGCTAGCGCATTGCATAATCCGAATGGCATTCTCTTAAAAGCATAAGTTCCATTAAGACAGGTGAAAGTTGTTTTCTCTTGATCCTCTAATGCTATTGGAATTTGATTATACCCTGAATACCCATCTAGGAAACAAAAATATTCTTGCCCTGCTAATCTTTCCAGCATTTGATCTATAAAAGGTAAGGGAAAATGATCTTTCCTAGTCACAGCATTCAGCTTTCTATAGTCTATACATACTCTCTAGCCTAATTGAATTCTAGTAGGTATCAAGTCTTGACTTTCATTCCTAATAACTATTAATCCTGATTTCTTGGGAATTACATGGATTGGACTAACCCATGAGCTATCAGAAATCAGATAAATTATGTCATTATCTAACCATTTCACTATTTCCTTCCTAACTACTTCTTTAAGGTTTGGATTTAATCTCCTCTTAGGAATTCTAACAAGTTTAGCATTCTCTTCTAAATATATGTGGTGACAGCATAAAGTTGAACTTAACCCTTTTATATCAGTCATAGTCCATCCTATTGCTTCTTTATAACTTTTTACTATATCTTTTAATTTAGCTATTTGATCCTCTTTTAAATCTGAAGCAATAATGATTGGACAGATTCGTTTATCTTTCAGAAATATATAGGTTAATTTAGGAGGTAAAGGTTTTAATTTTAAATGTTGCCCATCAAAAGCTAGAGCTCCTAATTGATCATCATATTCTAAATTAATTTCTTCCTGATCTCCTTCTATATTTATGCTTTCACTTTCTTCTAAAATTTCAGAATTGATTTGCCTATTTAATTCTTCTTGAATCACATCATCTAACATATCTCCTTCATCCTCTAAAAAGTCTATGGTATGTAAGGACATTTCTAACTCCTCAAACCTTTCTAGTTTGAAAATATTTAATTGAGTATCCTCATTACCATATGCTAACTTCATTACTCTAGTTTTACAATTTATAACAGCCCCTGATGTTGCTAAAAATGGCTTTCCCAAAATTAAAGATGTATCACTATTTTTATGCTTAATTTGTTGGGAATCCAAAATTACAATATCAATAGGATATATAAAGTTTTTGATTTTAATTAAGACATCCTCTATTTTTCCTCTAGGGTATATTATACTTCTATCAGCTAATTGAATAACCGTACTAGTAGGAGTTAAGCCTTCTAATCCTAAGGATGCAAATATATCACTTGGCATAACATTTATACCTACACCTAAGTCTATTAAGGTTCTTTCTAGAATGGTATTTCCTATGGTGCATGATATAACAAGGATTTCAAGATCAGATAACTTTTTAGGAATTTGTGGCAGAAATAGGGAACTACTTTGCTTAACTAAAAAGACCTTTCTAAGAACTTTTCGCTCTCTTTTCTTAGTACACCAAACCTTCAGAAATTTAGCACAAGGTGGCATTTTCTGCAATAGATCTAACAAAGGAATGTTAACTTGTACTTTTTCAAAAATTTCTCTGATTTTTTCTTGTTTTTCAAGTATTGTTTAGTGTAATCTTTCAGGATAGGGTGCTAAAGATTTTGATTTCAAAGATTCTTTTTCTTTCAGTTGATTTGTTTGATCATTTTTAGCTTCATTAGCAGATTTAGATTGTTCTTCAGTGATTTCTAGATTTTCAGCTATTACATTTTCATTATCATTTTGATTTTTACTCTTATCCACCTTCATATCATTTTCATTTTAAGTTCTTGGTGGTATATCAGTTCCAGATCTTAATGTTACACATACATCTTCCAGATTTTCGTTACTCTTATGATGTTTTTATATATCATTTTCGTGATTATGATCTTCAATTGTTTTTAGTTTTAAAGTGCATTCTTTAAATTCTCTTGCATTAGTATTTTCTGTTTGCTGTATATTTTGCAAATTATGCAGGTTTATAACATTATAATTTTCATTGTCCTATTGCATAACTTGTATTTTCATTGTATATTCGTCTAATGCTTTTAATTTTATTTCCAGATCATCTAATCTCATTGCATTCAATTTTTGATTAATTTTCATTATGGTTTTTTCAGTTTCGTAAATTATATCCTTTTTAGGTTCTGAATATGCTTCCTTATAATTTAATTGGTTGACTTCTTGTTACTGACACACAAAGTATTCTAATTTGTCTAGATTTTGCTCTATACTACAATCCAGTCTATCATACCTATCCTAAACTTTAGTGTCTCTCAACATATTACACATTCTATACTGACCATTAGTTGGGTAAACTATAGGATTCTCATACTCGACTCTATTATACTAAGGATAATTCATTTGTTGTTCATGGGATCTAACCATCTGTAAACATCTCAATTTCAAACAGTCAGAAATGTCGTGTCCTTCAGAATTGCAAAATTCACATATGCTAATTTCAGGTTTCAGAAATCTTTAAGCATAAGCATATGCCATATTCTCAATTATAGAAGAAAACACACAACTCTGGCTTTTAAAACGAAACAGCTCTAACAGTTGCTTATATCTATTCAATTCAATTCCCCGGCAACGGCGCCATAAAACTTGTTTGTGTTTTTCCAACACTACACCAAAAAAACTTTGATTTGTTACTTCTGTTTTTTACTTAGTTAATTTATCTTTATGCCTATTCTTTTCTTTTAGAAGTAAACAAACAATCTTTAATACAATTTAGATATTAATTCTAATTTGTACTTTAACTGCAAGTGCATAGTGTCTATTGTATCAGTGTGCAAGTAGAGGTCGATCTCACAGGGAATTACTGAAGAACTTGAGAACTGTTTGTTTGTTAAACAATCAAATTTATATATTCAATAAGCTCTCTATTGAATTACAGTTAACTCAACAGACAAAGTTTGTTGAGTTATGGCTAACTCAACGGACTAACCTCGTGGACTTAAGTTAACTCCATGAGCATGTCTTTTCTTTTTAATATTGCTATTTACAGAGGAATTCAGCCAACCATTGGGTGATTCCATAGATTATAAATAACATCAATTTAGCTTTTTAATGTTAGTAAACATTGGATTTATCATTAAGCAAAACTAACATTCAGATAATTCAAACAGTATCCATTAAAATCTTTAAGTCTTTTGAACGAACCAATTTCATTAAATTGTAAAACTAAAACAAACATAAAACAATCACAACACTAATAAAGATAACATTAATCACGATACAACACAAACAATACAACACTAAAATACAATAAAGATAAATTGTTTTTGGTATTTTTGTTTTAATATGAACATGGAAATGGGCGAAAAGTGAAATGTATAGTAATCTCACTAGATAGTAAATACTTTCGTCACTACTTACAATCCTGTCTCCTCTTCCTATAGAATCGCGAGTCCAGAATTGCAAGATGATCTCCTCTTCAACATACAGGCATCAACCCGAAGCCAAGGCTAAAAGCTTTATGATCTCCTGAAATATGAGTCGGCGCTTGGTGAAAATGGCTTCCCTTCCCACAACACGATCACTCCTCACAATGGTTGTCAGGCACTATGTTTGGCTTGGAATCGACCCGACATCAAGAAAGTATTCTCACAAACCTCCGATGGTTGGTGATTGTGGTGGTGGTAACTGTAGGATCGTATGGCTACACAAGAGGGGGGTGAATTGTGTATCTTTAATATTTTCTGAAATATAATTGAAACTTTAAAACTCAAAAACAAGTCGAGACATTGTTTTCATAGAATCATTTTTATTCAAGGTTTCAATTACGATATACAATTCAATTCTCCTTAGAAATTGTAGATGCAATTATATTTTGATACCATGTATCATCTAAACAATTTTATAACTACAAATAGAGAAAACTAATTTGCGGAATTTAAAACATTTCTCCTTGTTTGAGATCTTTCTTCTTCTTCTTTTTTTCTTCAGCAATTCTTTAGTGACGAATATCTTGTCTTTTCATGCTTCACCGAATTTGCTTTCTTTTGATACTTCAAATCTTCAGTGAGGAAAATCTTACCTTTTTATGCTTCACTGAACTTTCTTCCACTTGAGAGATTTTTCCCGAAGAGGTGTTTTTGATCCTTGAAAAAGATTTTTCTTTTGGTGTGCAAGGATGGTTTGATCCTTGAAAAGATTTTTAGTTTTGTATGCAAGGATAAATTGATCAACGAGAATTCTATGCCTTTTATACTGTATCTTCATTTCATGCATATCCTTCACGTTTAACCACTACTAGTTTTCCACTTCTCCACGTCTTTTCTTTTTCCTTCATCGAGACACACACATTCTAACCCACGTTTATATTTCAAATTTTCTTTAATCATCAGTCTTTGATCTCTGAAAAATTTCCTGCAAAATAAACTTTCTCGTCCAAAAGTTTTTCATCAGTGTAATAAGAAGTCGTTACTTTAATGTTAACTAAACGAGTAACACAAGTATATATATAACTTAACCTTTCTAACTTAACGAGTTCCTCATATGCCATTTCACGTGACAAGTATTGTAGCTAACTCAACGAACTATGTCTGTGGTGTTATGCTATCTCAACGAACCATCTCCGTTGTATTATGATAACTCAATGAACCATTTCCATTGTGTTATGATAACTCAACGAACCAATAATAAACAAATGTTTTTATAATAAGAATTTTACCACGTGCAAAAATAACAACTTAAGTTTATAACGCTAACCTAATGCATTGCCTTAGTGTTCAATATAGCAACTCAACGCGTTTAGTTATGTTAACTTAACGAGTTAAACATGTGCACCTCACGTGATACAATACAACATTCGTAACTTATAATTTCACCACGTGTATAACACTAACTTAACGAGTTATCACGTGACCTATTTTAACCTTTAAGCCTCTAACTTAACGAGTTGTCTAAACGAGCACTGTTCATGATATAGAAGATATAACATTAAAACATATCATGCTTTTCAATTAAAACACACGTTAACTTAACGTTTAGCTAAATGAGAAATTAATGCAACGAAACGACTAGATATTAACTTCAGATCCAATACAGACAAGTATTTATATCAGTAAGCTTTTTCTATATTAATTGATGATTTTAATTTCTTTTCACAAGCAATAGTAATTGAGCAAATATGATTATTTTCATTCAGCACACATCATCAAAACAAAAATACTCAACAATCTCCCCCTTTTTGATGATGACAAAACCATATTAAATCAATTATGAAATATGTTTAACTCAACAAAGCACCTTCGTTGGGTTAACTTTTAATTCAACAAACTTGTTTGTTGACTTAAGTTCACTTAAGCTTATTTCTATTGTTTGTGTAAATTTTACCTCTCAGAACTAAAACTCTCAGATGTCAATAATTATATAAGTATCAGTTTTCTAATTATCATCTATCAGATTACAATAACCATTTAAATAGCATCTCCTTTTATAATATATATATGCAATTAAGATCATAATCATTTTTTTATAATATTTCTCCCCCTTTTTGTCATTAATCAAAAAGATAATTACAGAGAATATATATAGATATATAAGAGATATAATTACAACAACTCTTTATGTAAACAAGAATAATAATTGAAGACATTTACAGAAAAATGTATTGTTCAATCAAATCAAACAAGTAATACAAACATTACATTTTGTATTCAGAAACAAACAAAAATAGTTATCGACCCCTCCTAAGTATATCACTTATAGCATTACATATTTTATCTCCTAGATGCCTAATATCATTTCTGATGTCGTTAAGCACTGCATCTAAGTTAGGAGGTAGCTGGGTTTGCTGTTCTGCTTGAACTGAATAACTTTGTTGTTGTTGTTGTATATGGTTTGTATCAGGTTGTTGTTGTTGTTGTCGTTGAGGTTTATGCATCGCTTGGAATTTTTGCAAATCTTTGACACTAAATGCTCTCATGCCTTTAGTTTCAGAGGGCCAATTGGATAAATTCAATTGGCTTGCAATGAGTCTACATACAGCATCACCATAAAATAACTTTGAACTCATATGCTGTAGTTGAGAAGTGAAAACATCAAACCAATTGATTTGAATTCTATTCAGCAAGATATAAGTTGTATATAAACAACTTCTGCTGACTTCCAAATTGTGTCCAACTCTCTGAAATAAATTTGCATGCAATATATTTGCAATAAACCTTGCCTTTGCATTCAGATTTTCCATTAATCTCATTTCAGAATATACATCTAGAATTTTTGATAAAGACTGAATGTTCCATTCCAGTTGTCTTATTATGTCAAATCTGTTGGTAACAACAACACCTTCATTCTTTAATCCTAAAACTTCAAAAATTAACTCAGGAGACAATATAAACTCTTGTTCATTTATTTGAGTTTTCAGAAAATTTCCATTCTTGACCAGATTGCTATAAAAAGTTGCAATAAGCTTTGTGTATTGCTTCCATTTCGTTCCTACTGGCAAGAATTTAATGAGGCCTTGAAACTCAAACAGATCACTTATTTCCATCAAATTTCTAAATTTTATTGGACGAGCATGCAGAATCTGACATGTAATCAGATTATTGTATTTCTGCAATGCTTCTTCAGATCTAAAATGAATTGCATTACCTTGAATTTTTAATATTGTACATAAAGAAGGTGATACCTGAAGTCGTGATTCAGAGTTTAATTCATCTTCAGGATCCTCTTCTTCAAAATGAATGTCATGTTGTTCCTCTTCCAAAATATTATCTTGAAGCTGCTCAGGTAAGCTTGATTCTTCAGCTTCAACAGTGTTAGGAACATTGTCAATATGCTCAACATTCATCTGTTTAGTCTCTATAGAATGTTCAGATTTCAATTTTTCCACAAATTCTGCAGCCGGTGTATCTATCTGTAATTGTTCATTTTGTTCAACAGATATTTCCATTGATTCATGCCGTGAATTCTCAAACTCTGCTTCTATAGATTCCGTAGAAGGCTGGTTAACTTTTAGCTCTTCTAGAGTCTTAACAATTTCAATATCTGCAACTCGAGACAATTCAACCTTTGAACTAGTTATTGCTTCAACATTGTCAATTATATTTGCAATAACTTGTTCAATGTCAGGTGCCTGATGCTCTGATTTGTTAATTTCTGCATCATCAAGACTTGTACTAATAGAAAAACTTGAGCTTATATTTGACTTGGATTTCTTCTCAAGTTTTCTAGCAAGGGAAAATAAAGTCTCATTATCTTCATCAGTTTCAGTGTGTTCGAAACTGATGAGTTTATCAGATGCACAATAAGGTACAATGTCTAGACATACATTGTCCTTTGGAAATAAATTTTCATCTGATTTTCCTTTTTCAAAAGACTTTGTTTCCTTAGACATAATTTTTCTGACTTTCCTTCTTCTATAACATTTTTGTTTCTCCTTTTCAAGTATTGCTGTTTTCTTTTCAAATTGCACCATAAAAGTTTTCTGCTTTAATTCTTCTAAGGCACTTTCTATTGCAACGGCCTTTCCAAGACTGTCAACTTTTGTTTTGTCTACAGCAATATCTGATTCTACTTGTTTTGAATATAAAGGAGTAGGGATAGCTGATTCATGCTCTTCCTCAAATGTATGTAGTCTTGTACCATTTATAGGAGTTTGAGGAATTCTAGTTGATGAACCTACACCTTTTTCCAAATATTTTGCATACTATTCCAAAAATGCAATCTCAACACATTTCATTCTGTATTCTCTATCATATTTACTTCGAATGCCCATGTATGTAATACTTGCATCAGTATGTTGAAGTTCTTGTCTAACTTCATCTAATATATCCTGAGAAAAGAAGTAATCTCTATAAAGTTCTTCTAACCTTTTGTCCACTCAAAATATTTTCTTGAACCAAGTACGTGGAACTTCATCATTCTCTATTTCTTTTCCTTGTGCATCTCTTCTACTTTTGCCTTTTCCTCTGCCACGACCTTTGTAGAACTTGGAGACCATCGTCGCAGGTTGTAACAGCAACAAGCGAGAAAGATTTTCTTGACAAAGTTTACAAATAACCTAAGTGCCCATGTAATAAGTGTTTAAATAGGGTTTTTAGGTGTATAACTCAACGGGAAGAGAAGTCGGGCTTAAAAATAAAATAAATATTGAATAAAGCTTATTCAATCAAAGTACCCGAAATATTCAAGTATAACTCGTTGAGTTAACTAACCTAATGAGTAAAACGCTGTCTAGAGGCAGTTTTACACGTTACCTTATCTAACATAACGTCTAGTTAGTGAACTTAAAACAATTTTTAGATGCTTCCAACTGAAACGTTCCGAAAACAACACACATGCTAAAACTTAACATTATCTTGAGAACATAGTAAACTATTTGAACATTTTGTCCTTTGAATCTAAAATAGTTTATTTGTCTTTTTAAATTATTTCATTAAGATTTTAAGAGGACATTAATTCAGATTAACTAAGATTTGTATTTTAAATTATATTAATCTGTTTTTGACATTGTTAATGCTCCCCCTACAAATATACTTGAAATATATTAAATCAAAATACAAAATATACTTGTAGTGACAATAGATGTCAAGTATAACTATACTTTTACATTTTCTTTTTAGAGACTTCCGTTATCTTGACATCATCAAAAATGATTTCCAGAATCAATTCCTACTGTATATGAATCAAAACACAACTTTGAACTAAATTTGATTAATTCAAGGAGAATAAAAGAATATATCTCAAATAAACATTTTCAAAAGTACTAATGTTGATTCAATAAATCAGTAGTCATATTGGTATAAACTATATGCGATTCAAAGATATCTGTAATTAATGAAACAACTTTTTCTTTTCAAAACAGTAAATATTGATAATTTTCTTTAAAAGTTAGTTTGAAAAGCTTGAATCATACAAGAGCTTTCTAATATACCCGTGTAAAGAGCTTCCAATCAACAATCCCAGATCTGATCAGGACCTTAGGTTGTTAGATTTAAAGAATCCTTTTTCAGGACAACAATCCTTACATACCTATCTGCTCAAGTACAAAAGGCTCGTGATCAAACTGATCAATAAACTCTCAAAGATTTTTACTTTGTAAGCACTTTTCATTTTAAGCACAGTATATATGTATTCCATTAATACAGATGCAATAAAACACAAATCTCATACAATTTTTACTTCTATGATTGTACTGAGAATATGAATCAGTTTCAATAAGCTTATACTTTTGATTAACAGTTTAAGATGAGTTACATATAACTTATTCTACAAGTTTAATCAATTAAGTCAAATTTATGCATGATCATATGCATTTTCCTTGATTCAAAGAAAACATTTAATCAAAATTTCAGAATGTCAGAAGTATTTAATGTTTTTCATTTACACTTCCACTTAAAATCGTAAAAACTATTAAAATTGATAAACTACTTAAAATCAATAAGATACTACTATGATTTTACAATAAATACATAATATCTTAAGCAGCAGTTTAGATATTACTTTAGATATTTATAATAAGTATATAATATCTATGAGGTGAACAACATCATCAATAATATTTATCTTTTTATGTGGAGTTTAAGCATTTTACACATCACGTAGCCTACAAATACCTAAATTTAATCTAATGTTGCAGAACGTATTTTCGTCTAGAGGTTTTGTAAATATATCAGCTAATTGATTTTTACTAGACACAAATTCTAATTTAATTTTTCCTTTAATTACGTTATCTCTTAGAAAATGATGTCTAACCTCTATATGTTTTGCTCTTGAATGTAATACAGGATTTTTAGAAAGATTTATTGCAGAACTACTATCACAATAAATCTTAGTTGTATCATAAGATAATCCAAAATCTTCTAATGTTTGCCTTATCCACAGAATCTGAGTGCAACACAATGCAACAGCAACATATTCAGCTTCTGTAGTAGAAAGTGCTACACAGTTTCGCTTTTTACTAAACCATGACACCAAATTATTTCCCAATAATTGACATGTGCCACTGGTACTCTTTCTATCAGATTTAGATCCTGCATAATCAACATCAGTATATCCTATAAGATCTATTGAACTATCCTTAGAATAATACAGTCCGAAATTTTTAGTTCCTTGTATATATCTAAATATTCTTTTAACTACAATTAAGTGTGATTCTTTAGGATTAGATTGAAATCTAGCACAAACACACACAGCAAACATAGTATCAAGTCTACTAGCAGTCAAATAAAGTAAAGAACTAATAATACTTCTGTATTTTCTTTGATCTATAGATTTTCCTATGTCATCAATATCTAACTTTAAAGTAGTACTTATAGGAGTTCCTCGAATCCTTGTATCATTAAAATTAAATTTCTTAAGCATTTCATCTGCATATTTTTCCTGATTTAAAAATATACCTTTATCCATTTGCTTAATTTGAAGTCCTAGAAAATATGAAAGTTCTCCTATCCTACTCATTTCAAATTGATTAGTCAACTCTTCAGAGAATATTTCTATCAACTTATCAGAGGTTGCTCCAAAGATTATATCATCCACGTATATTTGAGCAACAATCTGATCTTTACCATCTCTCTTAATAACTAGAGTATGATCCACTTTTCCCATGATATAGCCTTTTTCTATTAAAAAAGTAGACAATCTTTCATACCATGATCTAGGTGCTTGCTTCAAACCATATAAGGCTTTCTTCAATTTATACACAAAGTCAGGATTTTTAATATCTTCAAATCCAGGTGGTTGTTTTACATAGACTTCTTCATTAATTAAACCATTTAGAAATGCACTCTTTACATCCATTTGATATAATTTAAAATCCATATAACAAGCATAGGCCAATAATATTCTAATACTTTCTAACCTAGCCATAGGAGCAAATGTTTCATCGTAATCTAATCCTTCTTCCTGTGTATACCCTTGTGCAACTAATCTAGCTTTATTCCTTATAATTTGACCAGTTTCGTTAGTTTTCTTTCTAAAGATCCACTTTGTACCTATTATGGACTGATTTTCTGGTGGAGAGACTAATTCCCATACATCATTTCTGATGAATTGATTTAGTTCTTCTTGCATTGCCACTATCCAATTTTCATCAGATAATGCTTCTTGTATATTCCTTGGTTCCACCATAGAAACAAACATACACATACTATTTAAATTTACTGAAGCTCTAGTTTTAACTCCCTCATTAATATTACCAATGACTTGAGTAATGGGATGTGATGAAGAATAACGCCAATTTCTCTCATTTTCCTCAATATTCTCATCAACATCTGAAAGTCCATCACTTTCATCATTAGTTTGATCATTTAAGTTCATATTTTTGATTTTCTCAGATAAATCATCAATCTCTCTATTGATCTCTAACTCATTTGGAAAATTGATCATATCATCATTATCAGCTTTAGATTGAGATTCTCTAAGAGAATTTTCATTGAAGCTTACATGGAGGGTTTCTTCAATAGTCCTAGAAGTCTTGTTATATACTCTATAGGCTTTACTTCTAGTAGAGTAACCTACAAAAATTCATTCATCCGATTTGGCTTGAAATTTATCCCTTTTATCCTTAGTATTAAGAATAAAACACTTGCAGCCAAATGGTTTCATATAGGAAATTTTTGGAATCCTATTAAACATAATTTCAAAAGGAGTTTTATTAACAGGAGGTCTTAAATGACTTCTGTAAATAACATAACAAGCTGTATTTACTACTTCAGCCCAAAGATTTTGAGGTAACTTATGTTCATTCAACATAGTTCTGGCCATTTATTCAAGTGATCTATTCTTTCTCTCAACAACACCATTTTGACACGGTGCTCTTGGGAAAGAAAATCTGTGATTAATGCCATGCTCATTACAATAGTTATCCATTTGATCATTATCAAGTTCAGTTCCATGATCACTCCTAAGTTTTTGAATAGAGACACTTTGCTCATTTTGAACAAAATTGCAAAACATTTTAAATTTTTCAAAAACTTCTGTCTAAGACTCTCTTGCTTGAAATATCAATTTTGGATTTAAAAGAGTTTTTGTGAAGTTTACCTAACTCACATGCATCACACATAAAGTTCTTTGAGTATTTAATCTTTGGTAAACCTCTCACTAAATGTTTTCTAGATAGTTTATGTAAGAGTCTCATATTTATATGCTCAATCCTTCTATGTCATAGATATGCATCACTAGTTTCAGCTAGCAAACATGAATTTAAATCAACTACACCAGAAGGTAAAGATAAAATACATACAGAACCTTTTTTTTTAGCAATAAACTTAATTTCATCTGTATTTTTATTAATTATTTTGCATACATTATCTTCAAACACTACATAATATGCATTTTCAATTAGTTTTATGACACTTAGCAAATTAAATCCTAGGTTTTCTACATATAGTACATTCGAAATTACACAAGTAGGAGTTATTTGAACATTGCCCATACCTATGATTTTATCTTTGCTTTTGTTTCCAAATGTTACACTTCCTTTTATGGTATTTGTAAAATTTTGTAATAGACTTTTTTATCCGGTCATGTGACTTTACGCTCCACTGTCTAAGATCCATTTTGATGTTGTTTCCTCCTGCAACACAAATTAAGAAAAACTTTTTCTTGGTACCCAATGTTGTTGAGGACCAAGTTCATTAAACACATATTTCTTCTTTTTGTTTAAAAATAGTTTAACATTATCATTTATATTCTTATTAGTTGTAAGTACTATTGATTTATCATTAGCTTCATACTCACATATAGCATTATTGCTTTTGCAATCATTCTTTTTGTTTTCAGATGTAGTATAATCAAGACCAAACATATTTTTATCAGATGTTAATTTATTTTGGTGATGCTTATACATTTCTGTAAGTTCATATCAAGATTTTGTACTTGTATTAACACTTTCCATACATACAAAATCTTTTTCTGCACAAGAATTTTTTGTTTTATCACATGCAGAATGAGTAATTGGTCTAATACTAGTGTATTGAATTATATGCTCAGGTTTCTGAATTTTAAGTTTACTACAATTGTCTAAAATTTTAGAAACATTAGGAACTGAATTTCCAAAACAAGAAACAAGATTTTTAGAAACATTTTTAGTCATGTTAGAAGTACAATTTGACAAATCACATTGATTTATATTATTACTGCATGATTCATCCCTTGAAGTACCTACTTCTACATATTTATTACCTTGCTTCATAATAAAAGGAATTTTAGTCTTAGATTTACTTGAACTGCAACTAAGAAATCCTTTATTGGCTTGAGATTCAGGATATTCAGCATAATCAAATCCTAAGCCAAATTTATAAGACACCGCAGGGGTACTAGTTAGTTTGTCTAACTTAGTTTGACTTAAATTCCATTTCTCAAAGGTAGAATTTAAATCTTGCTCTCTCAATTTTAATTTTTCTATCTCTAATTCAAGTTCATTTATATTGTTTCTCAACATTTCATTTTCAGATTCTATCTTTAATTTTTCAGCATTTATATTCTGTATTTGTTCATGCAAGATACATTCATTAAATCTAAATTTTTGCAAATCTCTAGTATGATTTTCATTATCACATTTAAACTTTTCTAAAGTAGTAGACAGGAAACAATTTTCTTCTTCCATAATGGATGAAGATTTTCTAATATTCTTATTTTCTAGTTTACATACTTTAAGTCTTTGTAATAATGCATGATAAGCACATAATAATTCATCAAAGTTGAAATCTGAATGACTTTCAAGATCAGATATTACCTCAGACTCATCTGCCATGAAGCACACATGAGCAACGTCTTCTAACTCTTGTTCTCCTTCTGAATGTGAAGATTTTGATGTTGATTCCTCAGATTCAGACTCTTCAGACGTGTCATCCCAAGTGACCTTCAAAGCCTTTTTCTTGTAAAACTTTTTCTGAGTTTTCTGAGCCGTCTTCTTCTGATTTGTCCTACTTTGCTTTTCATTTTTCCTCATAGGACAATCTAGAGAAAGATGTCCAGGTTTCTTACAGTTGTAACATACATACTTTCTAGATGAAGAATTCTTGTCATTCAATGATTTTGACGTTGAGGGTTTATCATTTTTGTTCCTTTGCTGTTTCCTAGCTTTCCATGCTTTCTTGAATTTCCTAGTCAGCAAAATCAAATCCTCATCAGAATCAGTAGATATATCAGAATCTGAATTAATTTTGAAGGCTATTTCTTTCTTCATTTTTAGTTTGTTGTGACTCAGTGATTCATTTAATTGAACTTCATAAGCTGTTAAATTTCTTATAAGTTCATTCATAGTATAAACATTTAAATCTTGTGATTCCTCAATTGGTGTTACTTTCTGAGACCATTTAGAACTTAGGGATTTGAGAATTTTCCTCACCAAATCCTTTTGTTCAAAATTCTTTCCTAAACATTTTAAAGAGTTTATGATATCAAGAGATCTGGAAAACATCTCAGAAATATTTTTGTCTTCATGCATCTTAAAGAGTTCATACTTATGAATCAACATGTTTATTTTAGTCTCTTTAACTTGAGAAGTACCTTCATGTGAAACTTCTAATGCATGCCACACCTCATAAGCAGATTTATATGCTGACACTTTACTGAACTGTTCATAACTCAATGCACAAAATAAAATATTTAAGCCTTTAGCATTCAAAGTTTCATTTTCTTTTTCAGTAATTATCCAAGTATTATGAGGAATAGTTAACAGAGTATATGGTTTAGAAATCATGAACCACAATTTATGATCTATACTTTGAAGAAAAACAGTCATCCTATATTTCCAATATTCAAAATCTATTCCATCAAATAAAGGAGGATGATTAAGATTTTGGCCTTCATATAAAGAAAAATTACCATTTCCAATAGCCATTTTACCTTAGATTTTTCAACCTATTTGATTTTAAATAGTCTAAAAACCTTAAAACAACTTGAGCCTTAAATCAAGAAAGTTAAACGTATGCTCAGATATTAATTTTTGTTTAAAAACAAGGAAGGTAGAATAAGCAATGATATTAAATAAGTTGGTATCGATTTTATATCAAAGATTATTAACAAAGCTCTGATACCACTTGTAGGATCGTATGGCTACACAAGAGGGGGGTGAATTGTGTATCTTTAATATTTTCTAAAATATAATTGAAACTTTAAAACTCAAAAACAAGTTGAGACATTGTTTTCATAAAATCATTTTTATTCAAGGTTTTGAATTACAATATACAATTCAATTCTCCTCAAAAATTGTAGATGCAATTATATTTCGATACCATGTATCATTTAAACAATTTTATAACTACAAACAAAGAAAACTAATTTGCGGAATTTAAAACTTTTCTCCCTGTTTGAGATCTTTCTTCTTCTTCTTTTTCTACTTTAGCAATTCTTTAGTGACGAATATCTTGTCTTTTCATGCTTCACCGAATTTGCTTTCTTCTGATACTTCAAATCTTCAGTGACGAAAATCTTACCTTTTTATGCTTCACTGAACTTTCTTCCACTTGAGAGATTTTTCCCGAAGAGGTGTTTTTGATCCCTGAAAAAGATTTTTCTTTTGGTGTGCAGGGATAGTTTGATCCTTGAATAGATTTTTCATTTTGTGTGCAAGGATAAATTGATCAACGAGAATTCTATGCCTTTTATACTGTATCTTCATTTCATGCATATCCTTCACGTTTAACCACTACGAGTTTTCCACTTCTCCACGTCTTTTCTTTTTCCTTCATCGAAACACACACGTTCTAACCCACGTTTATATTTTGAATTTTCTTTAATCATTAGTCTTGGATCTCTGAAAAATTTCCTGCAAAATAAACTTTCTCGTCCAAAAGTTTTTCATCAGTATAATAAGAAGTCGTTACTTTAATGTTAACTAAACGAGTAACACAAGTATATATATAACTTAACGTTTCTAACTTAACAAGTTCCTCATGTGCCATTTCACGTGACAAGTACTATAACTAACTCAACGAACTATGTCCGTGGTGTTATGCTATCTCAACGAACCATCTCCATTGTGTTATGATAACTCAGCGAACCATTTCCGTTGTGTTATGATAACTCAACGAACCAGTAATAAACAAATGTTTTTATAATAAGAATTTTACCACGTGCAAAAATAACAACTTAAGTTTATAAGGCTAACCTAACGCGTTGCCTTAGTGTTCAATATAGCAACTCAACGCGTTTAGTTATGTTAACTTAACGAGTTAAACATGTGCACCTCACGTGATACAATACAACATTCATAACTTATAATTTCACCACGTGTATAACACTAACTTAACGAGTTTGTCTCTTCTTTTACTCACTAACTTAACGAGTTATCACGTGACCTATTTTAACCTTTAAGCCTCTAACTTAACGAGTTGTCTAAACAAGCACTATTCATGATACAGAAGATATAACATTAAAACATATCATGCTTTTCAATAAAAACACATGTTAACTTAACGTTTAGCTAAATGAGAAATTAATGCAACGAAATGACTAGATATTAACTTCAGATCTAATACAGACAAGTATTTATATCAGTAAGCTTTTTCTGTATTAATTGATGATTTTAATTTCTTTTTACAAGCAATAGTAATTGAGGAAATATGATTATTTTCATTCAGCACACATCATCAAAACAAAAATACTCAACAGTAACGATAGTTGGTGTGGTACTTTGGAGAATTGCCGATACTACTTGCAGAAAGCTCGGTGCTCCTTTGTACACACTGGCCGTCCATCGATTACACACACTTTTCTTCTTTTTCTTCTTTTCTTTTATATTTCTTTAGTAGTAATTGTTTCTGCTTGAATGATCGGTTGGATTTCCTTCATTTGTATCAACGACAATGATTTCTTCTCCCTGCGTGATACGTGCAAACGTGGTTTTTCTCTTCCAACTGTTTGTTCCTACAATCGCTACAATAGCATATTAGAAAATAAATAGTCTATGGAGTTACAGATAACTCAACGGACTTTCTTCGTTGATTTAACTATAAAACATGTGCATAAATTTAACTATCCGATGCTTAGGTGCATTTCGGATACTTCAAACTTAACTATCCGATGGCCAGATACATTTCGGATACTTATAAATTTAACTATCCGATGCTCAGATGCATTTTGGATAGTTACAGATAACTCACTGATATATAACTTAAATAAATCTACCAGATCTCGACACGTGTCAATAGTAGTTTAATCATAAAATAAACATTTCGGAGAGTTACAGAGCTAACTATTCGATGCTCAGATGCATTTCGGATAGTTAAAGATAACTCACCGAAAATCCACTTAAGTCACTTTCCCAAAACATGACACATGTCCTCAGTTATTTTATAAATAAAAAGAGATTTCGAAGAGTTACACATATAACTGTCTGATGCCTAGCTGCAATTTCGGATAGTTATAGATAACTCACCGAAAGTTCACTTAAGTCAAGCATTATGGTTTCAACACGTGTACATTAGGAAATAATAAAATATTCTTTCAAAACATAACTGTTCGACAATTTAAACACAACTATCCGAAATACGTTCAGTCTATTAAACATAACAGTCCGAAATATGTTCGGTATGTTTAACATAACTGTCCGAAATATTAGAAAATTCAGATACTTAAGAATTTTACAGCCTACAAATTACCGATAGTTTAGAAATGTACTAAATTAACACTAATTCCCCAAAAATAAGCAGATTCTTTAATTAAAGCATATAATAGTGCAATTATAAAATAATGACTTAATTCTCATATGATATGCTAAATATTATGCAATTAACAATCATTTAACCGTTAATAATATGCACTTTTTCATAATAAGTGCAGCACAAGGACTTCCCAAGAGGTCACCCATCTTAGTACTACTCTCGCCCAAACACATTTAATTTTGGAGTTCTGATGAGATCCTGTGCTTTTGTGTTGGAATGATCGCACTCACATTTATAAATTTGTAATTACTGAACGATCGAAAACATTGGTAATTCACACTAGAAACTAGTTAAATTGGATTGTTTAAATTCTGTAAATAAAGATCTAATTATTTCAACTCATTTGCAATGATTACAACTCTCTTCAAAAAAAAGCATAACACAACAAACATTAAATGTTTCTCATTCCATGGTACTCTGAATGTTGTAAGTTAAGATGTTACAAAATTTGAGTCATAGAATACAACCCTTTCAATATCAAACACCGTTATAATGGCACGTTTTGATCATGATGTCATTCAATATTTAACATTAATTTTGGAAATCGTTGTCAATAATAAGGTCGTCTCTTAGTGACAGTTTGATTTAAAAAAAGATCATCCTACCACGATGCAAAAAGGAGTGCAACACAAGGACTTCCAAAGAGGTCACCCATCTTAGTACTACTCTCACCCAAAGACATTTACCTTTGAAGTTCTGATAAGATCCAATGCTTTTGTGTTGGTATGATTGCACCAACATTTATAAATTTGTCATTACTGGAAGATCGAAAACTATGGTAATTTACACTAGAAACTAGTTGAATTGGATTGTTTAAAGTTTGTAAATAAAGATCCAATTATTTCAACTCATTTACAATGATTACAACTCTCTTGAAAAAATAGCACAACACAACGAACATTAAACATTTCTCATTTCATGGTACTCTTATTGTTGTAAGTTAAGATGTTATAAAATTTTTGTAAGAGAATACAACCCTTTCGATATCAAACACAGTTATAGTGGCACATTTTGATCGTGATGTCATTCAATATTTGACATTAATTTTGGAAACCGTTATTAATAATGGGTCGTCTCTTAGTGACAGTTTGATTTACAAAAAGACCATCCTACCATGATGCAAAAAAGGAGTGCAACACAAGGACTTCCCAAGAGGTCACCCATCTTAGTACAACTCTCACCTAAACACATTTAACTTTGGAGTTTCAATGAGTTCCAATGCTTTTCTATTGGTATGATTGCACCTACATTTATAAATTTGTCGTTACTAAAAGATTGAAAACTATGGTAATTCACACTAGAAACTAGTGGAATTGGATTGTTTAAAGTTTGTAAATAAAGATCCAATTATTTGAACTCATTTGCAATAATTACAACTCTCTTGAAAAAATAGCACGACACAACGAACATTAAACGTTTCTCATTTCATGGTACTCTGATTGTTGTAAGTTAAGATGTTACAAAATTTTAGTAAGAGAATACAACCCTTTCGATATAAAACACCGTTATAATGGCACATTTTAATCATGATGTCTTTCAATATATGACATTAATTTTGGAAACCGTTATCAATAATAGAGTCATCTCTCAGTGACAGTTTGATTTACAAAAGACCATCCTACCATGATGCAAAAAAGAGTGCAACACAAGGATTTCCCAAGAGGTCACCCATTTTAGTATTACTCTCGCCCAAACACATTTAACTTTGGGGTTCTAATGAGATCCAATGCTTTTGTGATGGTATGATCACACCCACATTTATAAATTTGTCATTACTGAAAGATCAAAAACCATGGAAATTAACACTAGAAACTAGTTGAAGTGGATTGTTCAAAGTTTGTAAATAAAGATCCAATTATTTCAACTCATTTGCAATGATTACAACTCTCTTGAAAAACTAGCACCACAACAAACATTAAATGTTTCTCATTTCATGGTACTCTAATTGTTGTAAGTTAAGATGTTACAAAATTTTAGTCAAATAATACAACCCTTTCGATATCAAACACCGTTATAATGGCATATTTTGATAATGATGTCTTTCAATATATGACATTAATTTTGGAAACCGTTATCAATAATAGGGTCATCTCTTAGTGACAGTTTGATTTACAAAAAGACCATCCTACCATGATGCAAAAAGGAGTGCAACACAAAGACTACCCAAGAGGTCACCCATCTTAGTATTACTCTCTCGCAAACAGAGTGCAACACAAGGACTACCCAAGAGGTCCCCCATCTTAGTACTACTCTCTCGCAAACAGATTTAACTTTGGAGTTCTAATGAGATTTAGTGCTTTTGTGTTGATATGATCACACCGACATTTATAAATTTGTCATTACTGAAATATCGAAAACTATGGTGATTTACACTAGAAACTAGTTGAATTGGATTGTTTAAAGTTTTTAGATAAATATCTAATTATTTCAACTCATTTACAATGATTACAACTC
Organism: Cymodocea nodosa; assembly: GCA_036874045.1. NCBI lineage: Eukaryota > Viridiplantae > Streptophyta > Magnoliopsida > Alismatales > Cymodoceaceae > Cymodocea > Cymodocea nodosa. The sequence continues at coordinate 11,441,462 of CM072335.1, forward strand.
TCTTGAAAAAATAACACGACACAACGAACATTAAACGTTTCTCATTTCATGGTACTCTGATTGTTGTAAGTTAAGATGTTACAAAACTCTAGTAAGTGACTATAACCCTTTCGATATCAAACACTGTAATAGTGGCACATTTTGATCTTGATGTCATTCAATATTTGACATTAATTTTGGAAACCGTTATCAATAATAGGGTCGTCTCTTAGTGATAGTTTGATTTACAAAAAGACTATCCTACCATGATGCAACACGGAGTGCAATATAAGGACTTCCCAAGAGGTCACACATCTTAGTACTACTCTCGCCCAAACACATTTAACTTTGGTGTTCTGATGAGATCTAGTGCTTTTGTGTTGGTATGAACGCAACCACATTTATAAATTTGTCATTACTGAAAGATCGAAAACTATGGTAATTCACACTAGAAACAAGTTGAATTGGATTGTTGAAAGTTTTTAAATAAAGATGCAATTAATTCAAATCATTTGCGATGATGACAACTCTCTTGAAAAAATAGTACAACAAAACAAACATTAAATGTTTCTCATTTCATGGTACTTTGATTGTTGTAAGTTAAGATGTTACAAAATTTTAGTCGAAGAATACAACCCTTTCGATATCAAACACCATTATAATGGCACATTTTGATCATGATGTCTTTCAATATATGACATTAATTTTGGTAATCGTTATCAATAATAGGGTCGTCTCTTAGTGACAGTTTGATTTAGAAAAAGACCATCCTACCATGATACAAAAAAGAGTGCAACATAAGGACTTCCCAAGAAGTCATCCATCTTAGTACTACTCCCACCCAAACACATTTAACTTTGGAGTTGTAATGGGATTTAGTGCTTTTGTGTTAATACGATCGCAACCACATTTTTAAATTTGTCATTACGGAAAGATCGAAAACTATGGTAATTCACACTAGAAACTAGTTGAATTGGATTGTTTAAAGTTTGTAAACAAAGATCCAATTATTTCAACTCATTTGCAATGATTAGAACTCTCTTGAAAAAAGTGCACAACAAAACAAACATTAAATGTTTCTCATTTCATGGTACTTTGACTGTTGTAAGTTAAGATGTTACAAAATTTGAGTCAGAGAATACAACCCTTTCGATATCAAACACCATTATAATGACACATTTTGATCATGATGTCATTCAATATTTGACATTAATTTTGGAAATCGTTATCAATAATAGGGTCGTCTCTTAGTGACAGTTTGATTTAAAAAAAGATCATCCTACCATGATGCAAAAAAGAGTGCAACTCAAGGACTTCCCAAGAAGTCATCCATCTTAGTGCTACTCCCGCCCAAACACATTTAACTTTGGAGTTCTGATGAGATCAAGTGCTTTTGTGTTGGTATGATCGCACCCATATTTATAAATTTATCATTATTGAAAGATTGAAAACTATGGTAATTCACACTAGAAACTAGTAGAATTGGATTGTTTAAAGTTTGTAAATAAAGATCCAATTATTTCAACTCATTTACAATGATTACAACTCTCTTGAAAAAACAGCACGACACAATGAACATTAAACATTTCTCATTTCATGGTACTCTGATTGTTGATCATGATGTCATTCAATATATGACATTAATTTTGGAAACCGTTATCAATAATAGGGTTGTCTCTTAGTGGCAGTTTGATTTAAAAAAAGATCATCCTACCATGATGCAAAAAAGAGTGCAACACAAAGACTTTGATTGTTGTAAGTTAAGATGTTACAAAATTTTAGTTGAAGAATACAACCTTTTCGATATCAAACACCGTTATAATGACACATTTTGATCATGATGTCTTTCAATATATGACATTAATTTTTGAAACCATTATCAATAATAGGGTCATCTCTTAGTGACTGTTTGATTTAGAAAAAGACCATCCTACCATGATGCAAAAAAGAGTGCAACACAAGGACTTCCCAAGAGGTCACCCATCTTAATACTACTCTCGCCCAAGCACATTAAACTTTGGAGTTGTAATGAGATTTAGTGCTTTTGTGTTAATACGATTGCAACCACATTTTTAAATTTGTCATTACCGAAAGATCGAAAACTATGGTAATTCAGACTAGAAACTAGTTGAATTGGATTGTTTAAAGTTTGTAAATAAAGATCCAATTATTTCAACTCATTTGCAATGATTAGAACTCTCTTGAAAAAATAGCACAACAAAACAAACATTAAATGTTTCTCATTTCATGGTACTTTGATTGTTGTAAGTTAAGATGTTACAAAATTTGAGTGAGACAATACAACCCTTTCAATATCAAACACCGTTATAATGACACATTTTGATCATGATGTCATTCAATATTTGACATTAATTTTGGAAACCGTTATCAATAATAGGGTCATCTCTTAGTGACAGTTTGATTTAAAAAAAGATCATGCTACCATGATGCAAAAAAGAGTGCAACTCAAGGACTTTCCAAGAAGTCATCCATCTTAGTACTACTCCCACCCAAACACATTTAACTTTGGAGTTCTAATGAGATCTAGTGCTTCTGGGTTGGTATGATCGCACCCATATTTATAAATTTGTCATTACTAAACGATTGAAAACTATGGTAATTCACACTAGAAACTAGTAGAATTGGATTGTTTAAAGTTTGTAAATAAAGATCCAATTATTTCAACTCATTTGCAATGATTACAACTCTCTTGAAAAAATAGCACGACACAACGAACATTAAATGTTTCTTATTTCATGGTACTCTGATTGTTGTAAGTTAAGATGTTACAGAATTTTAGTCGGATAATACAACCCTTTCGATATCAAACATCGTTATAATGTCACATTTTGATCATGATGTCTTTCAATATATGACATTAATTTTGGAAACCATTATCAATAATAGGGTCGTCTCTTAGTGACAGTTTGATTTACAAAAAGACCATCCTACCATGATGCAAAAAAAAGTTATTTATAACTATCCGAAATTGCAACTAGGCATCGGATAGTTATGTGTGTAAGTCTCCAAAATCTCCTTTTACTTATAAAATAGCTGTGGACACGTGTCATGTTCTGGGAAAGTGACTTAAGTGAATTTTCGGTGAGTTATCTATAACTATCTCAAATGCATCTGATCATCGGATAGTTAGACCTGTAACTCTCCAAAATGTTTCTTTTATTATTAAACTACTGCTGACACGTGTCGAGATTTGGTAGGTTTACTTAGGTTATATATCAGTGAGTTATCTGTAACTATCTTAAATGCACTTGAGCATCGGATAGTTAAGTTTGTAATTATTCGAAATGCATTTGGGCATCAGATAGTTAATTCTGTAAGTATCCGAAATGCACCTAAGCATCAGATAGTTAAATTTATGCACTTGTTTTATAGTTAAATCAACGAAGCAAGTCCGTTGAATTATCTATAACTCCACGGACTATTTATTTTCTAACATGCCACTGTAGCGATTGCAGAAACAGGACAGTTAGAAGGAAAAACTATGATCGCACGTATCGCGTAGGGAGAAGAAAGCATCGTCGTTGATATGAATGAAGGAAATCCAATCGACCATTTAAGTAGAAGTAGTTACCACTGAAGAAATATAAAAGAAAAGAAGAAAAAGAAGTAAGGGTGTATGATCGATGGGTATAGCCAATGTGTATAGAGGAGGAGCACCGAGCTTTCTACAAGTAGCGTCGGCAATTCTCTGAAGTACCACACCAACCATCATCACCACCACCATAATCACCAACGATCGGAGGTCTGTGAGGATACCTTCCTGATGTCGGGTCGATTTTGAGCCAAACACAGTGCTTAACAACCACTGTGAGGTGTGATCGCGTAGTGGGAAGGGAAGCTATTTTCACCAAGCGTCGACTCATATCTCAAGAGATCGTAAAGCTTCTAGCCTTGGCTTCAGGTTGATGCCTGTATGCTGAAGAGGAGATCATCTTGCAATTTTGGACTCGCGATTCTATAGGAAAAGGAGACAGAATTGTAAGTGGTTTAATTTTCAGTGGTGTAATCACGCCGTATGTAGTGACAGAAGTATATACTGTCGACTGAGATTACTTTACATTTCACATTTCACCCATTCCATGTTCATATTAAAACAAAAATACCAAAAACAATTTATCTGTGTTTGTATTTTGTATTTGAGTGTTGTATTATTTGTGTTATATCGTGATTAATGTTATCTTTGTCAGTGTTGTGATTATTTTATGTTTGTTTTAGTTTTACAGTTTTCTGAAATTGGTTCGTTCAAAAGACTTAAAGATTTTAAAGGTTACTCTTTGAATTATTTGAATGTTAGTATGCTTAATGATAAATCCAGTGTTTACTAACATTAAAGAGCTTAATTGATGTTATTTACAATCTGTGGAACTGCCCAATGGTTGGTCGAATTCCTCTGTAAATAGCAATATTAAAAAGTAAAGGTAGGCTCATGGAGTTAACTTAAGTCCATGAGGTTAGTCTATTGAGTTAGCCATAACTCAATGAACTTGTCCGTTGAGTTAAGTGTAACTCAACGGAGGGCTTATTGAAGATATAAATTTGATTGTTAAAAATGGAATAGTTCTCAATTCTTAAATAATTCTCTATGGGATCGACCTATACTTGCACACTAATACAATAGACACTATGCACTTGTAGTTAAAATACAAATTGGAAGTAATATCTAATTTGTGTGAAAGGTTGTTTGTTTACTTCTAAAAAAGGAATATGCATAAAGATAAATTAACTAAGTAAAAACAGAAGTTAACAAATCCAAGTTTTTCTGGTGCGTTGCTGGAGATCCAAAACAAGTTTTCTAGTGTCGTGCTTGGTAATCAAACAAGTTTTATGGCGCCGTTGCCGAGGAATTAATATAAGCAACTGTTAGAGCTGTTTCGTTTTAATAGCTAGAGTGTTGTGTGTTTTCTTCTATGATTGAGAATATGGCATATGCTTATGCTCAAAGATTTATGAAACCTATAGTTAGCATATGTGAATTCTACAATTCTGAAGGACACAACATTTCTGACTGTTTGAAGCTGAGACGTTTGCAGATGATTAGATCCCATGAACAACAAATGAATTATCCTCAATATAACAAAGTCGAGTATGAGAATCCTATAGTTTACCCAACTGATGGTCAGTATAGAATGTGTAATATGTTGAGAGACGGAAGTTTGGGGTAGGTATGACAGACTGGAGCATAGTATAGAGCAAAACCTGGACAAACTAGAATACTTTATGTGTTAGCAATAAGAACTCAACCAATTAAACTATAAGGAATCATAATCAGAACCTAAAATGGATATAATTTATGAAACTAAAAAAACCATAATGAAAATTGATCAAAAATTGAATGCAATGAGATTAGATGATTTGGAAAGAAAATTAAAAGCATTGGATGAATATACAATGAAAATACAAGTTATGCAATAGGACAATGAAAATTATAATGTTATAGATCTATAGAATTTGCAAAATATATAGGAAACAAAAAATATTAATGCAAGAGAATTTAAAGAATGCACTTTAAATCTAAAAACAATTGAAAATCATAATCACGAAAATGATATACAAAAACATCATGAGAGTAACGAAAATCTGGAAGATGTATGTGTAACATTAAGATCTGTAACTGATATACCACCAAGAACTCAAAATGAAAATGATATGAAGGTGGATAAGACTAAAAATCAAAATGATAATGAAAATGTAATAGCTGAAAATCTAGATATCAATGAAGAACAATCTAAGTTTGCTAATGAGACTAAAAATGATTAAACAAATCAAACAAAAGAAAAAGAATCTTTTAAATCACAATCTTTAGCACCCTATCCTGAAAGATTACAACAAACAATACCTAAAAAACAAGAAAAAATCAGAGAAATTTTTGAAAAAGTACAAATTAACATTCCTTTGTTAGATCTTTTGTAGAAAATACCACCTTGTGCTAAATTTTTGAAGGATTGGTGTACTAAGAAAAGAGAGCGAAAAGTTCTTAGGAATGTCTTTTTAGCTGAGCAAAGTAGTTCCCTATTTTTGTCACAAATTCCTAAAAAGTTATCTGATCCTAGAATCCCTGTTATATCATGCACCATAGGAAATACCATTCTAGAAAGAACCTTAATAGACTTAAGTGTAGGTATAAATGTTATGCCAAGTGATATATTTGCATCCTTAGGATTAGAAGGCTTAACTCCTACTAGTACGGTTATTCAATTAGCTGATAGAAGTATAAGATACCCTAGAGGAAAAATAGAGGATGTCTTAATTAAAATAAAAAACTTTATCTATCCTATTGATATTGTAATTTTGGATTCCCAACAAATTTAGCATAAAAATAGTGATACATCTTTAATTTTGGGAAGGCCATTTTTAGCAACATCAGGGGCTATTATAAATTGTAAAACTGGAGTAATGAAGTTAGCATATGGTAATGAGGATACTCAATTAAATATTTTCAAACTAGAAAGGTTTGAGGAGTTAGAAATGTCCTTACATACCATAGATTTTTTAGAAGATGAAGGAGATATGTTAGATGATGTGATTCAAGAAGAATTAAATAGGCAAATCAATTCTGAAACTTTAGAGGAAAGTGAAAGCATAAATATAGAAAGAGATCTAGAAGAAACTAATTTAGAAAATGATGATATTCAATTAGGAGCTCTTGCTTCTGATGGGCAACATTTAGAATTAAAACCTTTACCTCCTGAATTAACTTATATATTTCTAGAAGAGAAACGAACATGTCCAATCATTATTGCTTCAGATTTAAAAGAGGATCAAATAGCTAAATTAAAAGATGTAGTAAAAAGTTATAAAAAAGCAATAGGATAGACTATGACTGATATAAAAGGGTTAAGTTCAACTTTATGCTGTCACCACATATATTTAGAAGAGAATGCTAAACCTGTTAGAATTCCTAAGAGGTGATTAAATCCAAACCTTAAAGAAGTAGTCAGGGAAGAAATAGTAAAATGGTTAGAAAATGACATAATTTATCCAATTTCTGATAGCTCGTAGGTTAGCCCAATCCATGTAGTTCCCAAGAAATCAGGATTAACAGTTATTAGGAATGAAAGTCAAGACTTGATACCTACTAGAATTCAATCAGGCTGGAGAGTATGTATAGATTATAGAAAGTTGAATGCTGTGACTAGGAAAGATCATTTTCCCTTACCTTTTATAGATCAAATGCTGGAAAGATTAACAGGGCAAGAATATTTTTGTTTCCTAGATGGGTATTCAGGTTATAATAAAATTCCAGTAGCATTAGAGGATCAAGAGAAAACAACTTTCACCTGTCCTAATGGAACTTATGCTTTTAAGAGAATGCCATTTGGATTATGCAATGCACTAACTACCTTTGAAAGGTTTATGCAAGGCATATTTACTGGAATGACTGAAGATTTTTTAGAAATATTTATGGATGATTTTACTATTTGTGGCAATTCATATGAAGTTTGTTTAAAAAATTTAGACCCAATATTAAAACGCTATGTGAAAGAAAATCTGATTTTAAATTTGAAAAAATGTCACTTAATGGTTAAACAAGGAATAGTCTTAGGACATGTTGTTTCTAAGAAAGGGTTGGAAGTAGATAAAGCTAAAATAGAAGTAATTTCTAATCTACCAGAACCTAATTCAGTAAAAGATATTAAATCATTTCTAGGAAATGCTAGTTTTTATAGAAGATTTATTAAAGACTTTAGCAAACTAGCTAGACCTTTAACTAATCTATTAAAAGATGTTCCATTTAACTTTGATAAAAATTGCAAGGAATCATTTTTCAGACTTATAACTAGCTTAATTTTAACTCCTATAATTCAAGCACCTGATTGGAGCCATCCATTTGAATTAATGTGCAATGCTTCTAATTTTGCTGTAGGAGCAGTGTTGGGACAAAAGATAGAAAAATCTCCTAGAGTGATTCATTATGCAAGCAAAACCTTAAATGATGCTCAAGTTAATTACACAACTACTGAAAAAGAACTATTAGCTATTGTGTTTGCCTTAGAAAAGTTTAGATCATATCTGATTGGAGCTAAAGTAATAGTATACACGGATCATGCAGCTTTAAAACAGCTAATAGCAAAAAAAGAAACTAAGCCTCGATTGATCCGATGGATATTATTATTACAAGAATTTGATCTAGAAATTAAAGATAAAAAAGGATGTGAGAATGTAGTAGTAGATCATTTATCAAGATTACAAATAGAAAAATCAAATATTGAAATTAAGGATAATTTTCCTGATGAACAATTAATGACCATCAATACAATACCTTGGTATGCAGACATAGTTAATTACTTAGTTACTGGTTTAACACCTAAGGATTGGAATAGACAGGATAAGAAATTGTTTTTCTCAAGAGTAAAATATTACTATTGGGAAGACCCATACTTATTTAAGAAATGTCCTTATCTGGTTTTAAGGAGGTGTGTTCTAGAAACTGAATATTTGAGCATATTGTCTTTTTGTCATGACCAAGCTTGTGGAGGGCATTTTGGTTCAGGGAAAACTATTGCAAAAATTCTGCAATGTGGATTTTATTGGCTAACACTATTCAAAGATGCTCATAAATATTGCTTAAGTTGTTTAAGATGTCAACAAATAGGAAGAATATCAAAGAGGAATATGATGCCTCTTAATCCTATTGTTGAAGTTGAAATCTTTGATGTGTGGGGAATAGATTTTATGGGTCCATTTCCTATGTCTAATCAATTTAATTACATATTGTTGGGGGTGGATTATGTATCTAAATGGATAGAAGCTATTCCTACAAAAACTAATGACAACAAAGTGGTAATACAATTTATAAGAACCAAATATTTGCCAGATTTGGAATACCTAAAGCTATTATCAGTGATCGAGGAACTCATTTCTGTAATAGAAGTTTTGAAGCCTTAATGAAGAAATATGGAGTAAACCACAAAATTGCAACATCATATCATCCGCAAACAAGTGGACAAGTAGAAAGTGCAAACAAACAAATTAAGTTAATCTTAGAAAAAGTAGTAAATCCTACTAGAACAGATTGGACTAATAGATTGATAGATGCACTTTGGGCTTATAGAACTGCTTATAAGACGAGCTTAGGTATGTCACCTTTTAGGCTAGTATAATGAAAAAGTTGTCATTTACCAGCTGAAATAGAACATAAAGCTTATTGGGAATTAAAAACTCTGAACACTAATTTAAATCAAGCTTCTGAAAATAGGAAAATGCAACTAATTGAATTAGAAGAATTTAGAAATGAAGCTTATTCAAAGATTGTAAGAGAAAAAGAGAAAATGAAATCTGGCATGATAGGGAAATTATTCCACAAAGCTTTGAAATAGGACAAGAAGTATATCTTTATATGGATAGACTCCACAACCATCTAGGAAAATTAAGATCTAGATGGGTAGGACCTTACATAGTTCGAAATATTTATCCTTATGGAGCTATTGAGATTGAAAATCCTAAAAATCAGAATATCTTTAAAGTAAATGGACAAAGACTTAGACCTATTCTGAAAATATCAAAAAGTTCTTTTGGAATTATAGAAGAAGTTAGAGTAGAGGACTACTCGAGCTTTACTTAGTAAAGAAATCAGTTTTCTTTATTTTCATATAAAAATATAAATATATATATATATAAAATATAAAAATCATTGCGGTTTAACCAATCGGATCCATCGTTATGATCGGAACATAAAAGGTCTATACTAATTTTCAGTAAAAAAAATTAGGTCTGACCAAAACATAGTATCGGTTAAACCAAAAAAAAAGAAAAAAACTATTATTGTAAGTATTTATTAATATATCTATTTGTACGGGAACTCTGTTGAGTTACGCTTAACTCAACGAGCTTACTCCGTTGAGTCTTGAGTTAGTCAACGAGCTTATTCCGTTGAGTTAATTGTAACTCAATGGAGTACTATAGTTAAGACCTCGGATGAGAGAGCAATAGTTGGTTCGGGAAATGACCCGATTACCCGCCTAAACTTAGGGCTTATTTAAACTAAAACTTAGGGTTTTGGGGGCATTATCCGGCAAACCATTTGGAATTTAGAATAGTAGAGATTAGAGTGATTTTATGTTGTCGTGTAACTTCACGGTGAGGAAGATGACACTCGAGTTTTGGGAAGATGTAGTGGACACAGCACAGTTTCTGAAAGAGTTAGAGGAATGGCACACGTGGTAGAAGATTTGGAATACGACAAGAGAGAAAGAGCTACAAAAGGTAGGATCAGAACTCTTCAACTTGAGGAGATTTTTGGTTGATTTGGGTATACAAATACCCCATATAGTAGAAACAAAAATAAAAGTAGCGACAGAAATTACTTTAAGTAAAGAAAGAAAAATCAAGCCGAACAATGAAGTAGCCCTAGAATTAATCCAACGTAAAGCCAGATTGTGGTTCAAAAAGTGCATTGTTGGTCGTGCAAGGGGTGCAATAAGGCAGCAGCAACAAGTAGAGGAAGAATAAGAGGAGCCGACTACTGAAAGACTTGTTCCTAAGGAATAGTAGCCAGGACCTTCAGTTCCACCATTTAAGCCGTTGGCACAAGCAGCAATGATGGGGCCTTCGACTAAAGAAGAATTAAAAGAATTTCAAGGACTGATTCAAGTTGGAAGAAACCAAGGAGAACTAGAAGATTTAGCAATAGCCAAAGCACATCTGGTGTTTGATGCACTACGCAAAAAGAGGGCTGTAGAAAAATTGCAAGCCCAATATAAAATTAAAGTAGAACAACATCAAGAAGCTACTGCCAGAACTGCTGTCAGATTTGTTGCAAAAGAAGTTGAAGTTGGTCCTTCAAGACCAGTAATTATTAAAAAAATTAAACAGGTAGAGCCAGTACCTGTGGCTCAAAGGCATGTAGAGCCTTTCTTTTTAGATTTAATCTCAGAAGAAGAAGAGGAAAACCAAGCACAATTAATCAGACGAAGGAAAGGAAAAGAGATAGTGCTTGAGTGTCAAAAAGAGATTAAATCTGAAGTACCAATAGCAATAGGGCCTGTGGGGCCAATTTTTATAAACCTGCTATCCGATTTTGAGGAGTAGGAGTAGTAGCAGTAGGAGCAAAGAGAAGAAGAAAAATAGGTTGAAATTAGTTTACAGCCTGTACAAGAAGAAGAAACAGAAATTAGGGTAGAAACTGAATTGCTTGTAACTCCATCCCAATCTGCCATAGAATTAGAAAGAACAGTTACAATGCAGATTGGTAGTCAGGAGGAAGAAGAAAGAACAGAAAATGAAGAAGAAGTTGAACAAAGCCATTTGGACAAAAATGATTTTACAGATTCTACTAAAGAGCAAGAAACTCTTCAGGAATTTATGGAAAGAATTCAAGATAGAGTGGAGAGTTCTGCCAGCTCACCACCATAGACAAAAGTAGAAACAAAAATTCAGGAATCTGCAAAACACATTCAAGTGTAGCATATGGTAGAGGAAGATCAAGAACAAACCCCTCTGAAACAACAAAGTCACATTCCTAACCCGATTGAAGCAACAGTTCTGAATGAAGTACATTTTTGGAGTCAGGAAGCTTATCTTAAATATCAAGAGATTAGGGGTTATGATGTTATATATAGTAGACTAGTAAATTAGGATGGAATGCAAGAAATCAAAGAATTATTTGAATTCCAAGGTCTACTAAATTTTATTTCTCAAGATAGAGAGCATGCAGTATATGAGAATTTAGTGCCCTATTTTTATGCAAATTTGAGAGAAGAAGAAGGAAAATTAATTTCCAACGTGGAGGAAGCTGATGTACAGATAACACCAGAGCTTCTCCACAACATTTTTGGATTAAAGAATGAAGGACAGGAAATTTTGGAAAGTACAACTACCGTTGAATGGACAGAACAGGAAATCAAGGACAGTTTGGCTATCAATCCTGGTGTGCCTTTATTAAATAAACTGAAGCATTTAAATGGTAAAGCACACATGATAGCCAACATTTTAATTAAGAATGTCTATCAACAACAAGGCCATGACATAGAACTGAGTCAGTTTGTCAAATAGGCCACGTATGTAGTTGTAAATAGAATTCAAATAAATTGGTTTGCAATTTTTATCTCCAAGCTTAGAAAAGTAAAGAAGAAATTGTTTTATGGAGATTTGATTCCATTGCTAATGGTGGATTGTATCGATTTCACTAAATGGGCATCAAAAAGGATCAGATCAAGAACCATTTTAGTGAAAGAATACAGAAATTTTGTTGCTGCAGAGATAGCTGTACCTTTTGAAGGCATTATAGGAGCTATAGAAAGAATTAACCAATTAGAGCAACAATTAGATAAACTCCAGAAGGAAGTAGATGAACTTAGGAATAAAGACTAAATTGTATTGTTCGTCTACTTGTATATAATTGTGTGAAAAATGTCTGATTTGATTGTAATGTAAATTGATTCATATGAATGAATATAAATTTTCAGACATATTGTTCATATATGTTTAGAACGATGAAATGAATGGAATATATTGAATGTTATATAATTTGTGTAACTTTATGAATAAATGTTTAACAGATTTATAATTTGTTGAATGACAAGATAGATGCTTGAAAATTTCTGCATATTGCAAGGTAAAATGTAAATTCTACATAGCATAAAATGACCTACAAAGTTAAATATTTGTATAATGTTCAAATTTAAACGAATTTTGATTAGAATGATGCATTAATGACATAGATTTAACTTTAATTCAGTTAGCATAATGCAGAAAAAAAAAATAGAGAAGTACTTATGAGGAGTAAACTTAGAGGTTGCTAAGTGTTAACTCAATGAAGTAAGTTCGTTGAGTTAAACTTAACTCCATGAGGTCAGTAATATAATATAAGGTCACTCCGTTGAGTTATCTGTAACTCAACGAAGTTAGTCCGTGGAGTTAGCAACAGTAACCGACATTGTTCCATTGAGTTATCTGTAACTCAACAAGGTTAGTTCGCGGATTAAGTAGAACAGTTATTTTTTTAACCACGAACGAAACTTCATCGGTTTAGCAGTTACCAAAATTTGAAATTAATAGTGGTACACATACCCATAAAAATAGGAACCACGATACACGTTGCAAGACACGTTCTTGCGACGAGATTTATTCACTTTATGGATGTGCATTATATATATAAAATAGAATGTTATTTACGAGTTACCAGCACTTTTAAAAGTAAAGAGAAAAGCGTTGGAGGAACAGGAAGGAGAAGCAGCTGATTCGACTTCATCCGTCAATAAATATTTACTGAATGGAAAGCTTTAGACTAGTATGTAATTAATCTTCTGCTATTTATTTATGAGCACATGGACTCGTTCTCTAAGCACTAAGCGATTATTAAGAACACCTGCCTAGGAATTTTCAACACATAGGAGTACTAAAACATTTTCTGAACTAGACTTTAACGAAATTCTTTGGGGTGTAGCTAACCTTTCTTTAAAAGAGAACGTAGAGATGGCTGCTCTAGTAGAAAAACCATTAGGAGAAATTCTATATCCTGAATTAGTTGATGAACCTTCATGTATTCGATTGCCAAACTTTGAGGGAGATAGGTTTGAACTGAAATCTAATTATATTAGTCAATTGCCACATTTTCATGAATTAGAAAGAGAGGATGCCTATTATTTCCTTAGAGAATTTAATGAAGTTTGTCAAATGATGAAAATGCTGAACATGTGTATAGATGCTATTAAACTTAGATATATCCCTTTTTCTTTAAAAGACATAGCTAAGAGATGGTTATATACTCTATCGCCTAATTCAATTTCTGCATGGACTGAATTTTGCTCTATTTTTCTGGAAAAATATTATCCAACACATCAAACGATTAAAAAGAAAAAAGAAATATTAATGTGTAGCCTGAAATAGGGTGAATCATTCTAGAAATATTTTGAAAGATTTAAAGATTTACTAACTCAATGTCTACATCATGTAATGAGTAAAGCACAATTAATAGATATAATTTATGAAGGCATAGATGTTTCAATGAAATCTTTATTAGAATCTACTTGTCAAAATGGATTTCTGAAACTATGTAGTAAAGAAGCATGGGCATATTTAGAAAACTTTGCAAAAAGAACTACACAGTGAGAAAACTAGGCTAAAGTTATTGTAGAGAAAAGAATATTGCCAAGAGGAATGCATGAAATAGATTCAAGTACTATGCTTGAAGTGAAATTAACGAAGAAAATAGAAGAGTTATCATTAAATCAAAAGCTAGCAGAAAAGAGTGCAAACATAAATGATTTAGATATTATTTATGCTAGAAACCAGAAAGATAATTTTGGAAATTCTTATAATCCTAATTGGAGAAATCACCCGAATTTATCTTGAAGAAACAACAATTTCCAAGGAGGAGAAAATATAAATGAGAAGAATATAAGTTATGAAGCATTACTTGAACAAGAATCTAGAATAGAGAAATTAGAAAAGATAATCCAACAATTAAACAATCGTCTGGATTTTGTATTTGGAAATGCTGGAATTCAAAATCAAAATAGAAATATACCACTTAGACAGAAGGAATCAATGGAAGTTAGACTTACTAGAGGATTGCTAGTGTAAGCAATACCTAACCTTGTTAATAGAACTGTTAATGAAATTGATACCTCTTTTGGGAGGATAGCAGAATGAAGTAGTATAACTGAAGTAACTATATGTATATATAAGTTTATTTATAGTTAATAGTATCGTAGAGTTAGTCTTTAACTCAACAAACTTAGTCTGTTGAGTTATGCTCTAACTCCACGAGGGTGTGCAGTAGTTATGTTAATTTTTGTCTCTACTTAATTTTTGTTTGTGTTATACAGAATCGACAAATGGAATTGATGCAATTACTGTTGGATGCACTAAGGGAAGTACTGAGTAACTTGTCAGCTAAAGATCTGTGCAAGCTGTGTTGTGTATCAAAGGAAATTAAAGATTGTATTGAAGAAAAATATTTTCAGGGACTGCAAACTGCAAAAATGACTAAGATTAGAGATGGATTCATATGGAGGTCATTTAATCGTAGTTCAATTACCCATGAATATCTGACTATGGAAGAAACTACTGGAATTCCACCCAATACATTAGAAGGAATAGATCATGTTATGGGGATGGATGAAGGATTAATCATATACAGAACCAGACCAAGGTATGCAAGTCTATTACTTGATATTTTGATAAGAAATCCTATAACAAGAGAAGAATGGAATATAGGAAGACCTAATAGATATGAAGTACCAACTGTAAATTGTGGGTTAGCTTTAGTATTTTCTAACAAAAATTCTACCATTCTTGAAAAATTATATTATTGGAGACCTACAGGAAATTGGGATGAAGATTTATGCTTGAGTGTGTATAACTTTCTGAATAGATCTTGGACTGAAAATACTATGATATATCTAGGACAGAAATCATTAATTAACAACATGCATGTCATACTTGATAGATATGTATATCTAGTCACAAATATATCAATAGCATTTGGATCTGATTTATACATAGTGAGCATAGATAGTTATAATGAATATATAGAAATTTTGCCTATACCGAGAGAAATAGCTAAACCACCATTTGTAGAATTTGATAAAATTCAAATAGGAATGTGGTATAATGAATATGATTATCCTACTTTATGTCTGATAAGATGGTGGGATGAATTGATGAAATTTCAAATATGGATTATGAAAAACATAAATGAATGGAAGTGGGAAGAGGAATATATTGAAATAGATGTAGAAATAGAAACTGCTACATTACCTTGGAACCGAAAAGGATCCCTTTCTGCATTTCATTTCATTAATGGTAATACACTTGTATTTAGCATTTATAATATCTTACAAGTTTACAAATTAAGAAGGAACAAGAATGGCATTAAAATAGAATTAATAGTAAGAAGAATTATGCCTAAAAAGTTTGCTTAGATTGACATATTTATTACATTTGTTTCTACTTTTAAATCATGTTCTTAGGCTGTGATTTTGTGTGTTTAATGTTGTGTGTATTTTGCATTTGTTTTTAGAAAAAAAAGAGAGAAAAAATTTAGTTTTCATTTTTATTTTATAAAAGAAAAAACAAAATATTAATCTAGTTTGTTGGTATCTATCCTAGGAAACCAACTGGCTTGCTTGTGAGCCACCATAGGCATAGGAGCCTGGGTTTCACACGACACTAATTTATCAATATATGTTAAATGTTATTTTGTTATATATTCTGCTTTTATCAGTGAATGAAAAGTTTTTCAGAATCAAAAATCAGAATATGTAGAAGGAAATATAAACGAAACAAGGTATGTAACTGATTAATTATCCTGAATTTAGATTTAAACTCATTCATTGAGTTAGGTGCTAAATCAACAAAACTATATTCATGCCTGCTACTGTATTTATTGTCAAATCTTTTACATTGAGGACAATGCAAAATGTAGGTATGGGGGGGAGGTAATTAAAGTAACAGCCATGTAAGTTTGTTAATTAAAGGAATTAAAATGGTACTGCAAAGTTTTGTGGAAATTGAAAATTTTTATGAACTTGCTCTAACTATCTGATAATTGAGACTGTAAAATTTTTATAAACTGTAATTGTTTGAATGTTATATTTAGAAGGCTATATAAGATGCTATAGAATTTACTATTTATGCAAATCTAAATATAGTATCTCATGTTTTTTTTCTGAATTTCATGAGTTTAACAATTTCACGATTTTAAAATGAAATCAGAATGCTTAATGAAAAATCAGTAAATTATTTGAAATCCTGAAGGAGCTGAAATATGAATTCTAGATTAAATGAAACACATATGATTAATGATACATTTAATTTGACTGATTAAACAAGTAGAATGATTTATGTGTAGATCTTATTAAACTACAGAAAAAGTATAAGCTTATTGTTATGGATTCATATTTTCAATAAATGATAGAAGCAGTACTATATGAGATTGGTGTTTACTACATCTGTATTAATGAAATACGTACATATACAGTATGTGATTAATGTTTTTGTTTTGTAAAAAAAAAAAAAAAAAAACTTTGTGAGTTTATTGACTTGTTTGATCACGAACCTTTTGTACTTGAGCAAATAGGTATGTAAGGATTGCTGACCTGAAAAAGGACTCTTGAAATCTGGCAACCTAAGATCCTGATCAGATCTGGTATTGTTGATTGAAAGCTCGTTACATGGGTACATTAGAAAGCTCTTGTATGATTCAAGCTTGTTGTTTGGGTTTTCCCAACACTACACTAGAAAAACTTGGATTTGTTACTTCTATTTTTACTTAATTAATTTATCTTTATGCCTATTCTTTCTTTTAGAAGTAAACAAACAACCTTTAATACAATTTGGATATTAATTCCAATTTGTACTTTAACTGCAAGTGCACAGTGTCTATTGTATCAGTGTGCAAGTATAGGTCGATCCCATAGGGAATTGCTGATGAATTTAAGAAATGTTTGATTGTGAACAATTCAAATTTATATTCAATAAGCACTCCGTTGAGTTACAGTTAACTCAATGGACTAAGTTCGTTGAGTTATGGCTAACTTAACGGACTCTCCTCGTGGACTTAAGTTAACTCCATGAGCCTGTCTCTTCTTTATAATACTGCTATTTACAGAGGAATTCGACCAACCATTGGGCGATTCCATAGATTGTAAATAACATCAATTAAGCTTTTTAATGCTAGTTAACATTGGATTTATCATTAAGCAATACTAACATTCAGATGATTCAAACAGTCACCATTAAAATCTTTAAGTTTTTTTGTACGAACCAATTTCAGTAAATTGTAAAATTAAAACTAACATAAAACAATCATAAAACTGATACAGATAACATTAATCACGATACAAAACAAACAATACAACATACAAACAAAGATAAATTATTTTTGGTATTTTTGTTTTAATGTGAACATGGAAATGGGCGAAAGGTGAAATGTAAAGTAATCTCACTTGACGGTAAATACTTCCGACACTACTTGCAACGCGATTACATCACTGAAAATTAAACCACTTACAATTCTGTCTCCTCTCCCTATAGAATCGTGAGTCCAGAATTGCAAGATGATCTCCTCTTCAGCATACAGGCATCAACCTGAAGCTAAGGCTAAAAGCTTTACGATCTCCTGAAATATGAGTCGGCGCTTGGTGAAAATGTCTTCCCTTCCCATGACGCGATCACTCCTCACAGTGGTTGTCAAGCACTGTGTTTGGCTCAGAATCGACCCGACATCAGGCAAGTATCCTCACAGACCTTCGAAGATTGGTGATTATGG
This sequence comes from Cymodocea nodosa, assembly GCA_036874045.1. Classification (NCBI taxonomy): domain Eukaryota; kingdom Viridiplantae; phylum Streptophyta; class Magnoliopsida; order Alismatales; family Cymodoceaceae; genus Cymodocea; species Cymodocea nodosa. The sequence goes on from CM072335.1 coordinate 11,459,676, forward strand.
TGGTGATAACGATGGTTGGTGTGATACTTCGGAGAATCGCCGATACTTTCTGCAGAAAGCTCGGTGCTCCTCCTCTGTATACACTGGTCGTCCATTGATCACACCTTCTTTTTTTCTTCTTTTCTTTTATATTTCTTCAGTAGTAACTACTTCTGCTTGAATGATCGGTTGGATTTCCTTCCTTCAGATCAACGACGATGCTTCCTTCTCCATGCGCGATTGAATTCCTGCGTGATACGTGCAAACGTGGTTTTTCCTTCCAATTGTCTGTTCCTACAATCGCTACAGTGGCATTTTAGAAAATAACTATAAAATACATGCAATAAAGAAATAAGCCACTAACCTAATGCGTTACCTTAGTATATATTCATGTAACTCAATGCGTACAGTTATGTTAACTTAACGAGTTATAACTTAAGTAAATCTACCAAATCTCGACACGTGTCAGCAATAGTTTAAACATAAAATAACATTTCGACGAGTTACAGGTCTAACTCTCCCATGCTTAGATGCATTTTCGGATAGTTACAACTAGCTCACCAAAAATTCACTTAAGACATTCATTCTGGTTTTGATACGTGTACATTTGGAAATAATAAAATATTCTCTCTAAACATAACTGTTCGGCAATTTAAACATAACTATCCGATACATATTCAGTATGTTAAACATAACTGTTTGAAATATTAGAAAATTTGGGTACTTAAGAATTTCACAGCCTGCAACTTACCAACAGTTTATAAATGTACTAAATTAACATTAATTCCCCAAAATTAAGCAGATTCTTCAATTAAAGCATATAATAGTGTAATTATAACATAATGGCTTAATTCTCATATGATAAGCTAAATATTATGCAATTAACCATTATTTAATCGTTAATAATATGCACTTTTTCATTCTAAACACTTCCCTCATACCTAAATTTTGCTAGTCCCTTAGCAAACTAAGATCTAATTAATTAGTCTTTCAAAAAGTGCTAGAATTAATTCTTCCCCTTTTGTTTTTTTTTCTTCTATTTAACATAAACATATATTCTGTATGTTTCAGTAATCAACCTGCAAAGATATTTAGAATATATGTAAATTACATACAAAGTATATCATCTTCATATAGGTGTTAATTATATTATCGTTTGTTCTTCTTTTCATCATCTGTAATCCTGAATTTTCCAATAAGTTTTCTAGAAGAAATTTCAACAACATACGAATCAAAGTACAATCCAATTCAATCTGATTAAGATAAGTAGAATAAAGAATTGTATTTCCATTAAACAACTTCAAAAGTCAATTCGAGATTCATATTTCAGCAATTCTAGATAACAGAAAATATACTCGATTCATAAGATATCTGTATTTCACAAAACACTTGTATCTTTTCAGAACAGTATATGTTTTTTTTTTTTGTGTACTTTAAAAGTTAATTTGATAAGCTTGAATCATACAAGAGCTTTCTAATGTACCCATGTAACGAGCTTTCAGTCAACAATCCCAGATCTGATCAAGATCTTAGGTTGCCAGATTTTCAGAGTCCCTTTTCAGGTCAACAATCCTTACATACCTATCTACTCAAGTACAAAAGGCTCGTGATCAAACAAGTTAATAAACTCTCAAAGTTTTTTTCTTTTTTTTTTCTAAAAATAAATGCACACACAAAATAAAGCATTAATCACAAACTATATATTCACGTATTTCATTAATATAGATGCAGTAAAACACCAATCTCATGTAATCCTGCTTCTATCATTTACTAAAAATATGAATCCATAACAATAAGCTCATACTTTATTTGTAGTTTAATAAGATCTACACATAAATCATTCTACAAGTTCAATCAGTCAAAGTAAATGTATCTTTCATCATATGTGTTTCATTTAATCTAGAATTCACATCTCAGCTCCTTCAGGACTTCAGATAATTTTCTGATTAAGCATTAAATATTCTGATTTCATTTTAAAATCGTGAAACTGTTAAACTCATGAAATTCAGAAAAATCATAAGATACTATATCTAGATTTACATAAATAATAAATTCTATAGCATCTTCTATAGCCTTCTAAATATAACATTCAAGCAGTTTATAAAAATTTTACAGTCTCAATTATCGGATAGTTATAGCAAGTTCAAAAAAATTTTCAATTTCCTCAAAACTTTGCAGTACCATTTTAATTCCTTTAATTAACAAACTTACATGGCTATTACTTTAATTACCTCCCCCCCATACCTACATTTTGCATTGTCCTCAATGTAAAAGATTTGACAATAAGTACAGTAATTGTAGCAGGCATGAATAAAGTTTTGTTTGATTTAAAATTCAAGATAAGTAATTGGTTACATACCTTGTTCCATTTGTATTTCTTTCTGCGTATTCTGATTTTTTATTCTGAAAAGCTTTTCATTCCCAGATAAATACAGAATATAAAACAAAATAACATTTAACAGATATTAATAAATCAGTGTCTTGTGTGGAACCCAGGCTTCTATGCCTTTGGTGGCTCACATGCAAGCCAGTTGGTTTCGCAGAACAGATACCAACAACTGGATTGATATTTTGTTTTGTTTGTTTTTTTTATTATAAAATGAACATGAAAAACTTCAAAATTCCTTTTTTTTTTCTTTCTTTTTTTTTTAAAATAAATGCAGAATACACACGTTAAACACACAAAATCACAGCTTAAGAACATGATTGAAAAGTAGAAACAAATGGAATAAATGTATCAATCCAAGCAAACTTTTTAGGCATAGTTCTTCTTGCTATTAATTCTATTTTAATGCAGTTCTTGTTCCTTTTTAATTTGTAAACATGCAATATATTATAAATTCCAAATACGAGTGTATTACCATTAATGATATGTAATGCAGAAAGAGATCCTTTTTGGTTCCAAGGTAATGTAGTAGTTTCTATTTCTACATCTATTTCAATATACTCCTCTTCCCACTTCCATTCATTCATGTCTTCCATAATCCATATTTGAAATTTCATCAGTTCATCCCACCATCTTATCAGACATAAAGTAGGATCATCTTCTTCATTATACCACATTCCTATTTGAATTTCATTAAATTCTGCAGATGGTGGTTTAGCTATTTCACTCGGTATAGGTAAAATTTCTATATAATCATCATAACTGTCTATGCTCACTATGTATAAATCAGATCCATATGCTAATGATATCTCTGTGACTAAATAGATATATCCATCAAGTATGACATGTGTTTGGTTAATTAATGATTTCTATCCTAGATATATTATAATGTTTTCATTCCAAGATCTATTCAGAAAATTATACACACTTAAGCATAAATCTTCACCCCAATTTCCTGTAGGTCTCCAATAATATAATTTTTCAGAAATTTCATGGGTATTTGAACTACGATTAAATGACCTCCATATGAATCCATCTCTAATCTTAGTCATTTTTGCAGCTTGTAGTCCTTGAAAATATTTTTCTTCAATATAGTCTTTAATTTCCTTTGATACACAACACAGCCTACACAGATCTTTAGCTGACAAGTTACTTAGTATTTCCCTTAGTGCATCCAACGGTAATTGCATTAATTCCATTTGTCGATTAGATAGTTGCTTCAGATATGCTGCTTCATTCAACTACCCTCCCAGAAGAGGTATCAATTTCATTAACCGTTCTATTGATAGGATTAGGTATAGCTTGTATTGGCAATCCTCTAGTAGGTTTAACTTCCATTGGTTCCTTCTGTCTAAGTGATATATTTCTATTCTGATTTTGATTTGCAACATTTCCAAATATAAATTCTAGACGATTGTTTACTTGTTGGATTATCTTTTCTAATTTCTCTATTCTAGCTCCTTGTTCAATTAATACTTCATAACTTATGTTCTTCACATTTATATTTTCTCCTCCCTGGAAATTGTTGTTTCTCCAAGATAAATTCGGGTGATTTCTCCAATTAGGATTATAAGAATTTCCCAAGTTATCTCTCTAGTTTCTAGCATAAATAATATCTAAGTCATTTATGTTTGTATTCTTTTCTGCTAGCTTTTGATTTAATGATAACTCTTCTATTTTCTTTGTTAATTCATTTAATTTCACCTCAAGCATAGTATTGGAATCTATTTCATGCATTCCTCTTGGCAATAATTTTATCTGCAATAGCTTCAGCCGAATTTTCCCACTGTGCAGTTCTTTTTGCAAAATTTTCTAAATATGCCCATGCTTCTTCACTACATAATTTTAAAAATCCATTTTGACAAGTAGATTCTAATAAAGATTTCGTTGAAACATCTATGCCTTCATAAATTATGCCTATTAATTGTGCATTACTCATTGCATGATGTGGACATTGAGTCAGTAAATCTTTAAATCTTTCAAAATATTTCTAGAATGATTCACCTTGTTTTTGGCTACACATTAATATTTCTTTCTTCTTTTTAATCGTTTGATGTGTTGGATAGTATTTTTCCAGAAAAATAGAGCAAAATTCAGTCCATGTAGAAATTGAATCAGGCGACAGAGTATATAACCATCTCTTAGTTGTATCTTTTAAAGCAAAAGGGATATATCTAAGTTTAATAGCATCTATACTCATGTTCGGCATTCTCATCATTTGACAAACTTCGTTAAATTATCTAAGGAAATAATAGGCATCCTCTCTTTCTAATCCATGAAAATGTGGCAATTGACTAATATAATTAGATTTCAGTTCAAACCTATCTCCCACAAAGTTTGGCAATCGAATACATGAAAGTTCATCAATTAATTTAGGATACAGAATCTCTCCTAACGGTTTTTCTATTGGAGCAGCCATCTCTACGTTCTCTTTTAAAGAAAGGTTAGCTACACCCCAAAGAATTTCGTTAAAGTTCAATTTAGAAAATTTTTCAGTACTCCTCTGCAATGAAAATTCCTGGATAGGTGTTCTTACTAATCATTTAGTGCTTAGAGAATGAGTCCATGTGCTCATAAATAAATAGCAGAAGATTAATTACATACCAGTCTGAAGCTTTCCATTCTATAAATATTTGTTGTCGGATGAAGGTTGAATCAGCTGCTTCTCCTTCCAGTTCCTCCAACGCTTTCTCCTTTCTTTTAAAAGTGCTGGTAACTCGTAAATAACATTCTGTTTCATATATATATTGCGCATCCATAAAGTGAATAAATCTCGTTGCAAGAACGTGGCTTGCAACGTGCATCGTGGTTCCTGTTTTTATGGGTACGTGTACCACTACTAATTTCAAATTTTGGTAACCGCTAAACCGACGAAGTTTCGTTTGTGGTTAAAAGAATAACTGTTCTGCTTAATCCACGAACTAACATCATTGAGTTACAGATTACTCAACAGAACATAGTCGGTTACTGTTGCTAACTCCACGAACTAACTTCGTTGAGTTACAGATAACTCAATGGAGTGACCTTATATTATATTACTGACCTCGTGGAGTTACGGTTAACTTAACAGACTTACTTCGTTGAGTTAACACTAGGCAACTTCTAAGTTTCACTCGCATAAGTTTTCTATTCTATTTTTTTTTTTTTCTTTGTTTTTCATTCTGCTAACTGTAATAAAGTTAAATCTATGTCATTAATGCCTCATTTTGATTAAAATACATTTAAATCTGAACATTATATAAAGATTTAACTTGCAGGTCATTTTACGTTATGTAGAATTTACATTTTACCTTAAAACATGCAGAAATTTTTAAGCAGTTATCCTCTCATTTAGCAAATTGTAAATCTGTTACATATTCATAAAGTTCCACAAATTACATAATATTCAATAAATTCCATCCATTTCACATTCAAATACGTATGAAAATTGCATCTGAAAAATTATATTTATTAATATGAATCAATTACATTACAAGTACACCATACAATTTCATACAATTTTACACAAGTAGACGAACAATACAATTTAATCTCTATGCCTAAATTCATCTACTTTCTTCTGGAGTTTTTCTAATTTTAGGTCTTAGCTACAGTACTCCGTTGAGTTACAGTTAACTCAACGTAATAAGCTCGTTGACTAACTCAAGAGTTAACAGAGTATGCTCATTGAGTTAAGCGTAACTCAACGGACTCCCCATACAAGCAAATATAATAATAAAAATATTACAAAGAATAGTTTTTTTGTTTTTTTACCGGTTTAACCGGTACTATGCTTCGGTCAGACCTAAATATTTTTTATTTTTTATTATTTTTCTTTTGGTTGAACCGATACTATGTTTCGGTAAAACCAATATTTTTTCTGAAAATTAATATACAATTTTTTTTTCCGGTTTAACTGATACTATGCTTCGGTCAGACCTAAATATTTTTTATTTTTTATTATTTTTCTTTCGGTTGAACCGATACTATGTTTCGGTAAAACCAATATTTTTTCTGAAAATTAATATACAATTTTTTTTTTCAGTTTAACCGATACTATGCTTTGGTCAGACCTAAATATTTTTTATTTTTTTATTTTTCTTTCGGTTGGACCGATACTATGTTTCGGTAAAACCAATATTTTTTTCTAAAAATTAATATACAATTATTATTATTATTTTTTTAATGTTCTGGTCATGCCGATGGATCTAGTTGGTTGAACCGCAACTATTTTATGTTTTATATATATTTTTAATGTTTAACTCAATTCAATTCAATTCACTTCGACTCAATTCAATTTGATCCCTAGCAACGGCACCATAAAACTTGTTTGGGTTTTCCCAACACTACACTAGAAAAACTTGGATTTGTTACTTCTATTTTTACTTAGTTAATTTATCTTTACGCCTATTCTTTCTTTTAGAAGTAAACAAACAACCTTTAATACAATTTAGATATTAATTCCAATTTGTACTTTAACTGCAAGTGCACAGTGTCTATTGTATCAGTGTGCAAGTATAGGTCGATCCCACAGGGAATTACTGACGAATTTAAGAAATGTTTGATTGTGAACAATTCAAATTTATATTCAATAAGCACTCGGTTGAGTTACAGTTAACTCAACAGACTAAGTTCGTTGAGTTATGGCTAACTCAACGGACTCTCCTCGTGGACTTAAGTTAACTCCACGAGCCTGTCTCTTCTTTATAATACTGCTATTTACAGAGGAATTCGGCCAACCATTGGGCGAATCCATAGATTGTAAATAACATCAATTAAGCTTTTTAATGCTAATTAACATTGGATTTATCATTAAGCAATACTAACATTCAGATGATTCAAAGAGTCACTATTAAAATCTATAAGTTTTTTGTGCGAACCAATTTCAGTAAACTGTAAAATTAAAACTAACATAAAACAATCATAAAACTGATACAGATAACATTAATCATGATACAAAACAAACAATGCAACACTCAAATACAACATACAAATAAAGATAAATTGTTTTTGGTATTTTTGTTTTGATGTGAACATGGAAATGGGCGAAAGGTGAAATGTAAAGTAATCTCACTTGATAGTAAATACTTCCGACACTACTTGCAACGCGATTACACCACTGAAAATTAAACCACTTACAATTCTGTCTCCTCTCCCTGTAGAATCGTGAGTCTAGAATTGCAAGATGATCTCCTCTTCAGCATACAGGCATCAACTCGAAGCCAAGGCTAAAAGCTTTACGATCTCCTGAAATATGAGTCGGCGCTTGGTGAAAATGTCTTCCCTTCCCGCGACGCGATCACTCCTCATAGTGGTTGTTAGGCAATGTGTTTGGCTCAGAATCGACCTGACATCAGGCAAATATCCTCACAGACCTCCGATGATTGGTGATTAATGGACATTCAGATGTTGATGAGAATATTGAGGAAAATCAGAGAAATTGGCGTTATTCTTCATCACATCTCATTACTTAAGTCATTGGTAATATTAATGAGGGAGTTAAAACTAGAGCTTTAGTAAATTTAAATAGTATGTGTATGTTTGTTTCTATGGTGGAACCAAAGAATATAGAAGAAGCATTATCTGATGAAAATTGGATAGTGGCAATGCAAGAAGAACTAAATCAATTCATCAGAAATGATGTTCGGGAATTAGTCTCTCCACCAGAAAATCAATCCATAATAGGTACAAAGTGGATCTTTAGAAACAAAACTAACGAAACTAGTCAAGTTATAAGGAACAAAGCTAGATTAGTTGCACAAGGGTATACATAGGAAGAAGGACTAGATTATGATGAAACATTTGCTCTTGTGGCTAGGTTAGAAAGTATTAGAATATTATTGGCCTATGCTTGTTATATGGATTTTAAATTATTTCAAATGGATGTAAAGAGTGCATTTCTAAATGGTTTAATTAATGAAGAAATCTATGTAAAACAACCACCTGGATTTGAAGATATTAAAAATCCTAACTTTGTGTATAAATTGAAGAAAACCTTATGTAGTTTGAAGCAAGCACCTAGATCATGGTATGAAAGATTATCTACTTTTTTAATAGAAAAAGGCTATATCATGGGAAAAGTGGATCATACTCTATTTATCAAGAGAGATGGTAAAGATCAGATTGTTGTTCAAATATACGTGGATGATATAATCTTTGGAGCAACCTCTAATAAGCTGATAAAAATATTCTCTAAAGAGATGACTAATCAGTTTGAAATGAGTATGATCGGAGAACTTTCATATTTTCTAGGACTTCAAATTAAGCAAATGGATAAAGGTATATTTTTAAATCAGGAAAAATATGTAGATGAAATGCTTAAGAAATTTAATTTTAATGATACAAGGATTCAAGGAACTCCTATGAGTACTTCTTTAAAGTTAGATATTGATGACATAGGAAAATCAATAGATCAAAGAAAATATGGAAGTATGATTGGTTCTTTACTTTATTTGACTGCTAGTAGACCTGATATTATGTTTTCTATATGTGTTTGTGCTAGATTTCAATCTAATCCTAAAGAATCACACTCAATTGCAGTTAAAAGAATATTTAGATATATACAAGGAACTAAAAATTTCAGACTGTATTATTCTAAGGATAGTTTAATAGATCTTATAGGATATACTGATGCTGATTATGCAGGATCTAAATCTGATAGAAAGAGTACCAATGGCACATGTCAATTATTGGGAAATAATTTGGTGTCATGGTTTAGTAAAAACAAAACTATGTAGCACTTTCTACTATAGAAGCTGAATATGTTGCTGCTGCACTGTGTTGCACTCAGATTCTATGGATAAGGCAAACTTTAGAAGATTTTGGATTATCTTATGAAACAACTGAGATTTATTGTGACAGTAGTTCTGCAATAAATCTTTCCAAAAATCCTGTATTACATTCAAGAGCAAAGCATATGGAGGTTAGACATCATTTTCTAAGAGATAATGTAATTAAAGGAAAAATTAAATTAGAATTTGTGTCTAGTAAAAATTAATTAGCTGATATATTTACAAAACTTCTAGACGAAAATACATTCTACAACATTAGATTAAATTTAGGTATTTGTAGGCTATGTGATGTGTAAAATGCTTAAACTCCACATAAAAAGATAAATATTATTGATGATGTTGTTCACCTCATAGATATTATATACTTATTATAAATATCTAAAGTAATATCTAAACTACTGCTTAAGATACTATGTATTTATTGTAAAATCATAGTAGTATCTTATTGATTTTAAGTAGTTTATCAATTTTAATGGTTTTTACGATTTTAAGTGGAAGTGTAAATGAAAAACATTAAATACTTTTGACATTCTAAAATTTTGATTAAGTGTTTTCTTTGAATCAAGGAAAGTGCATATGATCATGCATAAATTTGACTTAATTGATTAAACTTGTAGAATAAGTTATATGTAACTCATCTTAAACTGTTAATCAAAAGTATAAGCTTATTGAAACTGATTCATATTCTTAGTAAAATCATAGATGTAAAAATTGTATGAGATTTGTGTTTTATTGCATCTGTATTAATGGAATACATATATACTATGCTTAAAATGAAAAGTGATTACAAAGTGAAAATCTTTGAGAGTTTATAGATCAGTTTGATCACGAGCCTTTTGTACTTGAGTAGATAGGTATGTAAGTATTGTTGTCCTCAAAAAGGATTCTTTAAATTTGGCAACCTAAAGTCCTGATCAAATATGAGATTATTGACTGAAAGCTCATTACACGGGTACATTAGAAAGCTCTTGTATGATTCAAGCTTTTCAAACTAACTTTCAAAAAAAAAGAAAAAAAGAAAAAGAAAAAAAGGTGTTTCATTAATTACAGATATCTTTGAATCGAATATAGTTTCTACCAATATGACTACTGAGTTATTGAATCAACATTAGTACTTTTGAAAACGTTTCTTTGAGTTACATTCTTTTATTCTCCTTGAACTAATCATATTGAGTTCAAAGTTGTGTTTTGATTCATATACAATAGGAATTGATTCTGGAAATCATTTTTGATGAAGTTAGAATAACGAAAGTTTCTGAAAAGAAAATTTAAAAGATAGTTATACTTAACATCTATTGTTATACAAGTATATTTTGTATGTTATTGAATATATAAGAAATATATTTGTAGGGGGAGGATTAACAATGTCTAAAAATAGATTAATATATTTCAGAATACAAATCTTGGTTAATCTGAATGAATGTCCTCTTAAAATCTTGATGAAATAATTTAAAAAGACAAACAAATTATTTTAGATCAAAGGACAAGAATGTTAGAATAGTTTACAATGTTCTCAAGAAAATAATAAGGTATAGCTATTGTGATGTGTTCAGAACGTTTCAGTTGGAAGCATCTTAAAATTGTTTTGTGTACTAACTAGACGTTATGTTAGATAAGGTAACGTGTAAAATTACCTCTAAACAGCGTTTTACTCGTTAGGTTAGTTAACTCAACGAGTTATACTTGAATATTTTGGGTACTTTATTGAATAAACTTTATTCAATATTTATTTAATATCTAAACTCGACTTCTCTTCACGTTGAGTTATTCGCCTAAAACCCTATTTAAACACTTATTACACGGGCACTTAGGTTATTTGTAAACTTTGTCAAGAAACTTTTCAGTTAGGGATCCAAATTGAATATTCAGACTTGGTTTTTGAGATTGGGATCCTCTATTGTAATGTAGCTCGTACTCTCTATTTGTAGTCGAACTTTGTTGTCTTTCACGTCCAGCATGTTCATCTACTTAATCCACAATCCATAATCCACGTACTAATTTTTTCTTTAATCCAAATTACTATCTTTTTGAGTTTCCACTTTCTCCACAATCATTTTGAATTTCCACGATCTCCACTCGTAGATATATCGAGACTTTTATCTTCCTAGAGTCTTGTAGAATTTATCTTCTAAGTCTTCGATTTAGTCAAACATTTATCCTTTAACTCTTCGAGTTTTTGTGCACCTGCAAAACACGTGACTAAACAAGGAAACTTATCTCTTCGTTTGTCCTTTTATAAAACTTGAATAGTTATCTATCCATGCGTATAAAAACTCGAACAGTTATCTAACTATTCGATTTTTCATTACTGAACACACATGGAAAACACGTGACAACTTAAAAACATTAAAAACACACATGTAGATAACTTAACTATACGAGTTTTTAATATAAAGTATTCGACAAAAACGAAACGTTAACTGTCCAAAAGTTTAACTATTGCAAATCTAACTCTTCAGAAATTTTTAATTTATCCGACATAAAAATGAAACTTTCCGATAATCTGTTAACTGTTATACTTAGAGAAATATACTTAGAGAATATTATGTAGACTTATTTAAAAACGTTAATAAAGCATATATCATCAAAATTATATACCTAACAATTTCAAAAACTTCAATTTTTTTAGTTAGAAAATAGACCCAAGTAAATCTAGAATAGTCATGAACTAGTACAAAAGTGTAATGTTTACCTCCTAGACTGGTTGTCCTAGTAGGTCCAAATAAATCCATATGCACTAGTTCTAATACTCTTTTGCTTGTTATTTCATTTAAACTTTTAAAGGATGTTTTATGTAATTTACCTAGTTGACATGCATTACACATAAACTCTTTTGAGTACTTAATACTAGGTAAACCTCTAATTAGATTCTTTTTAGATAGCTTTTGTAATAATTTTAAGTTTGAGTGTCCTAGCCTTCTATGTCATAAAATAACTTTATCTGATTTTGCAATTAAGCAAACATTATCTTTAATAATATCAGAAGACAAATTCAGAATACAAATGAAACCTTTCTTGTATGTAGTGAATAAAATTTCATTTGTAGACATGTCCATAATTTTATAGGAATCTTTTTCAAAAATTACTCTGTAAAACTTCATTAAAACAGGAACACTCAATAAATTAAAACCTAAGTTTTCCACTAATAAGACATTATTTATAAAGCATTTCTTAGTTACTTGAACCTTGCTAGACCCAAGGATATTTGTTTTGCTTTTATTTCCAAAGGTAACTTGTCCATTCTTGGTCTTTGTTATTTCTGTAAGTAATCGTATATCTCCAGTCATGTGGTTGGATGCTCCACTGTCCATTATCCATTTTGATTTGTGTAATTACAAAATAGTCAAAAAGAGATTTTATCTCTTGGAACCCATTTTTGAGTGGGTCCAAGAATTTTAGAGAGAGTCATATCAAAATTATCAATATTTCTAAACTTCAACTTATCTATTTTCTGATAATTATTCTTGTGTTTCTTTCTTTTAGTGTTATAATTATCAGAACATTTATCTTTATGTAAACCAGAGTTGAAATTTTCATTTCTGACATTATTTGATTTTTAATTCCAATATCTGATATTCTTTAAATATGAAGAAAATTGATCAAGAATATTAAAATTCTCAAATGACTTAGCTTGATTTTTCTGAAAATTTCTTTTGACATTCTTGCATCGTGTGCTATCATTTATATGCTGCATTTTATCAATTTGTACATATTTATCTCCCTTTTTAATCACACATGGAATAGTTTTTCTTTTACTATTCTTAGTACTAGAAATAAAGACATTATTTTTAGCAGTACCATCATGCAATATATAATTTTCAGAAAATGCATCATGTAAACCAATACCATGTTTTTCAACATTTGATATTTTACTACTAAGTTCATCTGTTATAGTTTGACTATTATTCCATTTACTTAATATAGCCTTTTGATCGCAAACCTTAATCTTTAACATATCAATTTCTGAATTTAAATCAGAAATAGTTAGTTCTAGTTTTTCAATTTCACAGATCATTTTCTTCTTATCAGCAATTAAATTTTCACAATTAGCATGCAATTTTCTTTCTATAGTAGTAAACTTTAAAATTTCCTTTGCATGCCTTTGATTTTCTTCTTTAAATTTATTCAACGTAGAGTTCAAAAAATCAATTTATTTTCAGATTCATTTAGCATTTTCCTAGTGTTCTTTCTTTCTATTTTGACTTTCTTATATTTTCTGGCTAGTCTATTGTATTCAACAAGTAATCCATCAAAACTATCAAAGTTAGCATTTTGATCAGAGGATACCTCACTAGATTTTGCCATGGAGTATACAAAAAGAACATCCTACCATGATGCAAAAAAGAGTGCAACACAAGGACTTCCCAAGATCCAATTATTTTAACTAATTCGCAATGATTACAACTCTGTTGAAAACACAACATGACACAACAGACATTAAATGTTTCTCATTTGATGGTACTCTGATTGTTGTAAGTTAAGATGTAACAAAATTTTGGTCATGATGTCATTTGATATATGACATTAATTTTGGAAATCGTTATTAATAATAGGGTCATCTCTTAGTGATAGTTTGATTTACAAAAAGACCATCCTACCATGATGCAAAAAAGAGTGCAACACAAGGACATCCCAAGAGGTCACCCATCTTAGTACTACTTTCACCCAAACACATTTAACATTGGAGTTCTGATGAGATCCGATACTTTTGTGTTAGTATGATCACACCCATATTTCAATATTTGTCAAAACTGAAAGATCGAAAACTATGTTAATTCGCACTAGAAACAAGTTGAATTGGATTGTTTAAAGTTTGTAAATAAAGATCCAATTATTTCAACTCATTTGCAATGATTACAACTCCGTTGAAAAAGCAGCACGACACAACATACATTAAATCTTTCTCATTTCAAGTTACTCTAATTGTTGTAAGTTAAGATGTTAAAAAATTTGAGTTAGAGAATACAACCCTTTCGATATCAAACACCATTATAATGGCTCATTTTGATCATGATGTCATTTAATATATGACATTAATTTTAGAAACTATTATCAATAATAGGGTCATCTCTTAGTGACAGTTTGATTTACAAAAAGACCATCTTACCATGATGCAAAAAAACTACAACATAAGGACTTCACAAGAGGTCACCCATCTTAGTACTACTCTCCCCAAACACATTTAACTTTGATGTTCTAATGAGATCCAATGCTTTTGTGTTGGTATGATCGCACCCATATTTTTATATTTGTCATTACTGAAAGATCGAAAACTATGTTAATTCGCACTACAAACTAGTTGAATTGGATTGTTTAAAGTTTGAAAATAAAGATCTAATTATTTCAACTCATTCGCAATGATTACAACTCTGTTGAAAAAATAGCACGACACAACAGACATTAAATGTTTTTCATTTCATGGTACTCTAATTGTTGTAAGTTAAGATGTTAAAAAATTTGAGTCAAAGAATACAATCCTTTGGATATCAAAACCGTTATAGTAGTACATTTTGATCATGATGTCATTCAATATATGACATTAATTTTGGAAACCATTACCATTAATAGGGTCGTCTCTTAGTGATAGTTTTATTTTAAAAAAGGCCATCCTACCATGATGCAAAAAGAGTGCAACACAAGGACTTCACAAGAGGTCACCCATCTTATTTCTACTCTTGCCCAAAAACAATTAACTTTGGAGTTTTAATGAGATCCAATGCTTTTGTGTTGGTATGATCGCACCTATATTTGTATATTTGTCATTACTGAAAGATTGAAAACTATGTTAATTCGCACTACAAATTAGTTGAATTGGATTGTTTAAAGTTTGAAAATAAAGATCCAATTATTTCAACTCATTCGCAATGATTACAACTCTATTGAAAAAACAGCACGACAAAACAGACATTAAATGTTTCTCATTTCATGGTACTCTAATTGTTGTAAGTTAAGATATTACAAAATTTGAGTTAGAGAATACAACTCTTTCGATATCAAATACCGTTATAATGGCAGATTTTGATCATGATGTCATTCAATATATGACATTAATTTAGGAAACCATTATCAATAATAGGATCGTCTCTTAGTGATAGTTTGATTTACAAAAAGACCATCCTACAATGATGCAAAAAAGAGTGCAACACAAGCACTTCCCAAGTGGTCACCCATCTTAGTACTACTCTCGCCCAAACATATTTAACTTTGAAGCTTTGGTGAGATCTAGTACTTTTGAGTTGGTATGATCACACCCATATTTTAATATTTGTCAATACTGAAAGATCAAAAACTATGTTAATTCACATTAAAAACTAGATGGATTGGATTGTTTAAAGTTTGAAAATAAAGATCCAACTCTTTCAACTCATTTGCAATGATTACAATGCTGTTGAAAAAATAGCACGACACAACAGACATTAAATCTTTCTCATTTCAAGTTACTCTAATTGTTGTAAGTTAAGATGTTACAAAATTTGAGTTAGAGAAAACAACCCTTTCGATATCAAACACTGTTATAATGGCTCATTTTGATCATGATGTCATTCAATATATGACATTAATTTTGGAAACTGTTATCAATAATAGGGTCGTCTCTTAGTGACAATTTGATTTACAAAAAGACCATCTTACCATGATGCCAAAAAACTACAACACAAGGACTTCACAAGAGGTCACCCATCTTAGTACTACTCTCTCCAAACACATTTAACTTTGGTGTTCTAATGAGATCCATTGCTTTTGTGTTGGTATGATCACACCCATATTTTTATATTTGTCATTATTGAGAGATCGAAAACTATGTTAATTCACACTACAAACTAGTTGAATTGGATTGTTTAAAGTTTGAAAATAAAGATCCAATTATTTCAACTCATTCGCAATGATTACAACTCTATTGAAAAAACAGCATGACACAACAGACATTAAATGTTTCTCATTTCATGGTACTCTGCTTGTTGTAAGTTAAGATGTTACAAAATTTGAGTAAGAGAATACAACCCTTTCGATTTCAAACACCATTATAATGATACATTTTGATCATGATGTTATTCAATATGTGACATTAATTTTGGAAACCGTTATGAATAATAGGGTCGTTGATTGGATTTTTGGGCGGCACCAAAGAAGTTATTTAGTTCCCCGGCAACGGTGCTAGAAAACTTGTCTTGTTAACTTCTGTTTGTAGCTTAGTTAATTTATCTTTATGCTTATCATTAATTCCTTTTTAGAAGTCAACAACCATCTTTCATAGAAATTAGATATTAATTCCAATTTGTATTTTAACTATAAGTGCGTAGTGTATATTGTATTTGTGTGCAAGTACAGGTCGAGCCCACAGAATACAACCCTTTCATTATCATGATTAAGTACAGGTCGAGCCCACAAAATTTGAGTAAGAGAATACAACCCTTTCGATATCATACACCATCATAATGGCACATTTTGATCATGATGTCATTCAATATATGACATTAATTTTTGAAACTATTATCAATAAAAGGGTCGTCAATTAGTGATAGTTTGATTTACAAAAAGACCATCCTACCATGTTACAAAAAAGAGACCAACACAAGGACTTCCCAAGAGGTCACCCATCTTAGTACTACCCTCGCCCAAACACATTTAACTTTAGATTTCTAAAGAGATCTAGTACTTTTGTATTGGTATGATCACACCCATATTTATATATTTGTCATTACTGAAAGATTCAAAACTATGGTAATTCACACTAGAAACTAGTTGAATTTGATTGTTTAAAGTTTGTAAATAAAGATCTTATTATTTCAACTCATTTGAAATGATTACAACTCCGTTGAAAAAATAGCACGACACAATAGACAATAAATGTTTCTCATTTCATAGTACTTTGATTGTTGTAAGATAAGATGTTGCAAAATTTGAGTTAGAGAATACAACCCTTTGGATATCAAACAATGTTATAATGGCACATTTTGATCATGATGTCATTCAATATATGACGTTAATTTTGGAAACCGTTATCAATAATATGGTTGTCGCTTAGTGACAATTTGAATTACAAAAAGACCATCTGGCCATAATGCAAAAAATAGTGCAACACAAGGACTTCCCAAGTGGTCACCCATCTTAGTGCTACTCTCACCCAAACACATTTTGCTTTGGAGTTCTGATGAGATCTAGTGCTTTTGTGTTGGTATGATCACACCCATATTTATAAATTTGTAACTACTAAAAGATCGAAAACTACGATAATTCACACTAAAAACTAGTTGAATTGGATTGTTTAATGTTTGTAAATAAAGATCCAATTATTTCAACTCATTTGCAATGATTACAACTCTATTGAAAAAACAACACGACACAACATACATTAAATGTTTCTCATTTCATGGTTCTCTGGTTGTTGTAAGTTAAGATGTTACAAAATTTGAGTCAAATAATACAACCCTTTCGATATCAAACATCGTTATAATGGCACATTTTGATCATGATGTCATTCAATATATGACATTAATTTTGGAAACCATTATCAATAATAGGGTTGTCTCTTAGTGAGAGTTTGATTTACAAAATGACCGTCCTACCAAGATGCAAAAAATAGTGTATCACAAGGGCTTTCCAAAAGGAGACCCATCTTAGTACTACTCTCACCCAAACACATTTAACTTTGGAATTCTGATGAGATCCAGTGCTTTTGTTTTGGTATGAACGCACACATATTTATATATTTGTCATTAATGAAAGATCGAAAACTATGTTAATTCGCACTAGAAACTAGTTGAATTGGATTGTTTAAAGTTTGTAAATAAAGATCTAATTATTTCAACTTATTTGCAATGATTACAACTCTCTTGAAAAAACAACACGACACAACAGATAATAAATGTTTCTCATTTCATGGTACTCTGATTGTTGTAAGATATGATGTTCCAAAATTTGAGTTAGAGAATGCAACCCTTCGGATATCTAATACCGTCATAATGGCACATTTTGATCATGAAGTCATTCAATATATAACATTAATTTTGGAAACCGTTATCAATAATAGGGTTGTCTCTTAGTGACAGTTTGATTTACAAAAAGACCATCCTACCATGATGTAAAAAAGAGGGCAACACAAGGACTTCCCAAGATGTCACCCATCTTAGTACTACTCTCACCTAAACACAATTAACTTTGGAGTATTGATAATATCTAGTGCTTTTGTTTTGGTATGATCGTACCCATATATATATATTTGTCATTACTGAAAGATCAAAAACTATGTTATTTCGCACTAGAAACTAGTTGAATTGGATTGTTTAAAGTTTGTAAATAAAGATCCAATTATTTCTACTCATTTGCAATGTTTACAACTTTGTTGAAAAACACAACAGACATTAAATGTTTCTCATTTCATGGTACTCTGATTGTTGTAAGTTAAGATGTTACAAAATTTGAGTCAAAGAATACAACCCTTTGGATATCAAACACCGTTATAATGACACATTTTGATCATGATGTCATTTAATATATGACATTAATTTTGGAAACTGTTATCAATAATAGGGTCGTTGATTGGATTTTTGGGCGGCACTAGAGAACTTATTTAGTTCCCCGACAACGACGCCAGAAAACTTGTCTTGTTAACTTATGTTTGTAACTTAGTTAATTTATCTTTATGCTTATCATTAATTCCTTTTTAGAAGTCAACAACCATCTTTCACACAAATTAGATATTAATTCCAATTTGTATTTTAACTACAAGTGCGTAGTGTATATTGTATTTGTGTGCAAGTACAGGTCGAGCCCATAGAGAATTGAGGAAGAATTGTGTACTATTCTGTTTTTAATAATGAAATTTATATCTTTAGTAAGCACTTCGTTGAGTTATAGCTAACTCAACGAACTAACCTCGTGAAATTGAAGTAACTTAAGGAAGTTATCTATCCAGATTAATATTGCTATTTACAAAGGAATTTGGTCAACCATTGAGCGGTTCCATAGATTGTAAATAACATCAATTAAGCTCTTTAATGCTAGTTAATATTAAATTTATCATTCAACAATACTAACATTCAGATATTTCAAACAGTAACCATTAACGTCTTTAAGTATCAGGAACAATTCGATTTCAATATACTGTAAAACTATTTTCTATTTTTTTTAAGTTTAAACAAACATGAAACATTCCAAACACTGACATTGATAAAAATAATCACGATACAAAACAAACAATACAACACTCAAATACTAACTCTAAACACAGATAAGTTGTTTTTGGTATTTTTGTTTTTATATGATCATGAAAATGGGCGAAAGGTGAAATTTAAAAGTAATCTCTATTAACAATAAAAACTTCCGTCACTACTTGCGACGTGATTACACTAGTGAAAATTTAACCACTTACAACTCTGACTCCTCTCCCTATAGAATCGCGAGTCCAGAATTGCAAGTTGCTATCCTCTTCAACATACTAGCATCAACCCGGAACCAAGGCTAGAAGCTTTACGATCTCCTGAGATATGAGTCGGTGTTTGGTGAAAATGGCTTCCCTTCCCGCGACGTGATCACTCCTCACAATGGTTGTCAGGCACCGTATTTGGCTCGGAATCGACCCAACATCAGGAAAGTATCCTCACAGACCTCCGATGGTTGGTGATTATGGTGGTGGTGGTGGTTGGTGTGGAACTTCAGGGAACTTCCGACACTGCCTGCAGATAGCTAAGTTTGTCCTCCTCTGCACACACATTGGCCACCCCCATATATTTTTTTCTCCTTGTCCTTTATATTTCTTAGTAGTAACTGCTTCTGCTTCGATGATCGGTTGGATTTCCTTCATTCATATCAACGATGGTGATTTCTTCTTCCTTCCATGAGCGATTTCCTATGTGATACGTGCAATCATGGTTTTCCTTCGAATGTCCTATTTCTGTAACCGCTATAGTGGCATATTAGAAAATAAATGGTCTGTGGAGTTACAGATAACTCAATGGACTTACTTCGTTGATTTAACTATAAAACACGTGCAATAAAGAAATAAGCCGCTAACATAATGTGTTCCCTTAGTGTGTATTCATGTAACTCAACGCGTACAGTTATGCTAACTTAATGAGTTAAACATGTGCATCTCACGTGATATACTAAAGCATTTAAATTCAATACGTGCATAATTCTATCTTAACAAGTTCAAATATTTCTGACACTTACAAACCTAACTATCCGATGCTTAGACGCATTTCAGATAGTTACAGATAACCTTTCGAAAATCCACTTAAGTCATGCATTGTAGTTTCAACACGTGTAATCTAGGAAATAATAAAATATTCTTTAAGCATTTAAAACATAACTATCTAGTACATTAAACATAACTCTCCGAAATAATAGAAAATTTGGATACTTAAGAATTTCATAGCCTTCAATTTATCGATAGTTCAGAAATGTACTAAATTAACATTAATTCCTTGAAATTATGTAGATTCTTTTATTAAAGCATCTAACAATGCAATTATAACATAATGGCTTAATTCTCGTATGATAAGCTAAATATTATGCAATTAACTATCATTTAACCGTTAATATTTTGCACTTTTTCATTCTAAACACTTCCCCCATACTTAAATTTTGCTAGTACCTTAGCAAACTAAGATCTAACTAATTGGTCTTTCTAAAGTGCTAGATTTAATTCTTTATTTCGCTCTTCTTTAGAATAATAAATTAGATTACTATATAGATATTCTATATACTTCAGTAATCTATTTTAACTTTGTTTTCTCCTCTTCAACTTGCAAATATATTTAGAATATATGTAAATTACATACAAAATATGTCAGCAACACATATGTTTTACTTATATTATCATTTTTTTTCTTTTCAGCATCTGTCATCCTAAGTTTTTCAATATGATTTCTAGAATAAATTTCAAGTACATAAGAATCAAAGCACAATCCAATTCAATATGATTAAGACAAGTAGAATGAAGAATTGTATCTTGAATAGACAACTTCAAAAGTCTATTCTAGATTCATACTTTAGCAATTTTAGATAATAGAACATATACTCAATTCAGAAGATATCTGTATTTCACAAAACACTTGTATCTTTTCAAAATAGTATATGCATATTTATACTTTTAAAAGTTAATTTGACAATCTTGAATCATACAAGAGCTTTCTAGTGTACCCATGTATCGAGCTTTCAATCAACAATCCCAGATCTGATCAGGATCTTAGGTTGCCAGATTTAAAGAGTCCTTTTCAAGTCAACAATCCTTACATACTTATCTGCTCAAGTATAAAAGGCTCGTGATCAAACAAGTCAATAAACTCTCAAAATTTTTCTCTTTTTTTCTCTTTTTTTTTCCTTTTTTTAACATAGTATATGTACGCATTTCATTAATACAGATGCAATAAAACACCAATCTCATATAGTCCTACTTCTATTATTTACTGAAAATATGAATCCATATCAATAAGCTCATACTTTTTTCTGTAGTTTAATAAGATCTACACATAAATCATTCTACAAGTTTAATCAATCAAATTAAATGTATCATTGATCATATGTATTTCCTTTAATCCAAAAATCAACATTTCAGCTCTTTCAGGATTTCAGATAATTTACTAAGTTTCAATTAAACATTCTGATTTATTTTTAAAATCCTGAAACTGTTAAACTCATAAATTTCAGTAAAAACATAAGATACTATATCTAGATTTGTATGAGTAGTAAAATTTGTAGCATCTTATATAAGATTCTAAATATAACATTCAAGCAGTTACAGTTCTTAAAAAAGAAATGCAATTTCAATTATCGAATAGTTACAGCAAATTCATAAAAGTTTTCAATTTCCATAAAACTTTGCAGTACCATTCTAATTCCTTTAATTAACAAACTTATATGGCTGTTACTTTAATTACCTCCCCCCATACCTTTTTTTTTTGCATTGTCCTCAATGTAAAAGATTTGACAATAAATACAGTAATTGTAACAGACATGAATATTATTTTGTTGACTTAGCATTTAATTCAACGAACTTAATTCGTTGAGTTAATGAATAACTCTACGAATTGAGTTTAAATCTAAATTCAGGATAAGTAATCAATTACATACCTTGTTTTGTGTGTATCTCCTTTTGTATATTTCGATTTTTGATTCTGAAAAACTTTTCATTCATAGATAAAAGCAGAATATATAACAAAATAATATTTAACAGATATTTATAAATCAATGTCTTGTGTGGAACCCAGGCTCTTATGCCTTTGGTGGCTCACTAGCAAGCTAGTTGGTTTCCCAAAATAGATACCAACAAACTGGATTGATATTTTTGTTTGTTTTTTTTTCTAAAAATAAATATAGACTACATACAACATTAAAAACACAGAATCATATTTTAAGAACATGACTGAAAAGTAGTAACAAATGGAATAAACGTGTTAGTCCAAGCAAACTTTTTTGGCATAATCCTTCTTGCTATCAATTCTGTTTCAATGTAGTCTATTTTCCTTTTTAATTTGTAAACTTGTAGTATGTTATCAATACTAAATATAAGTGTATTTCCATTAATGAAATGAAATGCAGAAAGAGATTCTCATCTGTTCCAAGATAGTGTGGCTGTTTCTATTTCTACATCTATTTCAATATATTCCTCTTCCCACTTCCATTCATTTAGGTCTTTTATAATCCATATTTGAAATTTCTTCAATTCATCCCACCATCTTATCAGACATAGAGTAGGATCATCATATTCATTATACCACATTCCTAATTGAATTTTATCATATTCTGTAGATGGTGGTTTAGCTATATCACTTGGTATAGGCAAAATTTCTATATAGTCATTATCATAACTATCTATGCTTACTATGTATAAATCAGATCTAAATGCAATTGATATATCTGTGACTAGATATATATATCCATCAAGTATGACATGTATGCTGTTAATTAATGATTTCTGTCCTAGATATATCATAGTATTTTCAGTCCAAGATCTATTCAAAAAATTATACACACTTAAGCATAAATCTTCATCCTAATTTCCAATAGGTCTCCAATAATATAATTTTTTAGGTATGGTAGAATTTTTATCAGAAAATATTAAAGCTGACCCACAATTTTCAGTTGGTACTTCATATCTATTAGGCCTTCCTATATTCCATTCTTCTCTAGTGAGAGGATTTCTAATCAAAATATTAGGTAACAGAATTGCATACCTTGCCTTGGTTCTATATATAATTAATCCTTCATCCATCCCCATAATATGATCTATTCCTTCTAATGCATTGGGTGGAATTCCAATAGTTTCATCCATATTCAGATATTCATAGCTGATTGAACTACGATTAAATGACTTCCATAAAAATCCATCTCTAATCTTAGTTATTTTTGCAACTTGTAGTCCATGAAAATATTTTTCTCTAACACAATCTTTAATATCCTTTGATACACAATATAATCTGCACAGTTCATTAGCTAACAAATTACTCAGTACTTCCCTTGGTGCGTCTAGTGGTAATTTTAAGAATTCCATCTGTTGAGATTCTGTATAACATAAACAAAAGTTTAGTAGAGACAAAAATTAACATAACTACTTCACACCCTCATGGAGTTAGGTCATAACCCAATGAACCGTTGAGTTAAGTAATAACTCTATGATACTATTAACTATAACTTACACTTTTTTTTTTTCAAAACTATATTATACATAGTTACTTCAATTATACTACTTCATTCAGCTACCCTCCTAGAGGAGGTATCAATTTCATTAACAGTTCTGTTAATAGGGTTAGGTACTGCTTGCATTGGCAATCCTCCAATACGTCTAAGTTCTATTGATTCTTTATGTCTAGGGGGTATATTTCTATTTATATTTTGATTGTGAATTGCAGCATTTCCAAATATAAAATCTAGACGATTGTTTAATTGCTAAATTATCTTTTCTAATTTTTCTATTCTAGATCGTTGTTCAATTAATGCTTCATAACTTATATTCTTGTCATTAATATTTTCTCCTCCATGGAAATTGTTGTTTCTCCAAGATAAATTCGGGTGATTTCTCCAATTAAGGTTATATGAATTTCCAAAGTTATCTTTTTGGTTTCTAGCAAAAATAATATCTAGATCGTTAATGTTTGCATTCTTTTCTACTAGTTTTTGATTTAATGATAACTCTTCTATTTTCTTTGTTAATTCAGTTAATTTCACTACAAGCATAGTGCTTGAATCTATTTCATGCATTCCCCATGGCAATATTCTTTTATCTACAATAGCTTCAGCTGAGTTCTCCCACTATGCAATTCTTTTTGCAAAATTTTCTAAGTATGCCCATGCTTCTTCACTACACAATTTTAAAAATCCATTCTGACAAGTAGATTCTAATAAAGATTTTGTTGAAACATCTATACCTTCATAAATTACACCTATTAATTGTGCTTTACTCATTGCATGATGTAGACATTGAGTCAGTAAATCTTTAAATCTTTTAAAATATTTCCAGAATGATTCTCCCTATTTTTGGCTACACATTAATATTTCCTTTTTCTTTTTAATCGATTGATGTGTTGGATAATATTTCTCTAGAAAAACAGAGCAAAATTCAGTCCATGTAGAAATTGAATCAGGCGATAGAGTATATAACAATCTCTTAGTTGTGTCTTTTAAAGCAAAAGGGATATATCTAAGTTTAATAGCATCTATACTCATATTTGGCATTTTCATCATCTAACAAACTTCGTTAAATTCTCTAAGGAAATAATAGGCATCCTCTCTTTCTAATCCATGAAAATGTGGCAATTGACTAATATAATTAGATTTCAGTTCAAACCTATCTCCCTCAAAGTTTGGCAATCGAATACATGAAGGTTCATCAATTAATTCAGGATATAGAATTTCCCTTAATGGTTTTTCTATTGGAGCAACCATATCTTCGTTCTCTTTTAAAGAAAGGTTTGCTACACCCCTAAGGATTTCATTAAAGTCCAATTCAGAAAATGTTTCAATACGCTTCTGTGTTGAATACTCCTGGGTAGGTGTTCTTACTAATCGTTTAGTGCTAGGAGAACAAGTCCATGTGCTCATGAACTCTCAACATATAGTAAAACAGTAGAAGATTAATTACATACCAGTTTGAAGCTTTCTATTTAGTAAATAATTGTTGACAGATGAAGTTGAATCAGCTGCTTCTCTTTCCAATTCCCCAACGAATTTTCTTTTCTCTCACAAGTGCTGGTAACTTGTAAATAACATTCTATTCTATATTTATAATGCACGTTCATAAAGCAAATAAATCTCGTTGCAAGAATGTGTCTAGTGACGTGTAGTGTGGTTCCTATTTTTCTGGGTATGTGTGCCACTTCTAATTTCAAATTTCAATAACCGCTAAACCCACGAAGTTTCGTTCGTGACTAAAAGAATAACCGTTTAACTTAATCCACGAACTAACCTTGTTGAGTTACACATAACTCAACGGAATAGCTTCGGTTACTACTGCTAACTCCACGGACTAACTTTGTTGAGTTATAGATAACTCAACGGAGTGACCTTATATTATATTACTGACCTCATGGAGTTAAGGTTAACTCAACGGACTTACTTCGTTGAGTTAACATTTAACTCTCTCTAAGTTTACTCCTTGTAAATACTTGTCTACTCTCCTGCATTTTTCCAACTTAAATAAAGTTAAATACATGTCATTAATGCAGCATTCTAATTAAAGCTCATTTAAATCTGAAAATTATATAAATTTTTAACTTGTAGTTCATTTCATGTTATGCAGAATATATATTTTACTTTGCAGCATGCAAATATTTTCAAGCATTAATCAATTATCTTTCATTTAATCTTGTCATTCAACAAATTGTAAATCTTTTAAACAATCTTGCATAATGTTCCACAAATTATAGAATATTCAATATAGTTCATCCATTTCATCATTCTCAAACACGAATGAAAAATATATCTGAAAAATATATATTCATTAATATGAAAAATTTACATTACAACTTAATCAGATATTTTTCATACAAATATATACAGGTAGACGAACAATACAATTTAGTCTCTTCTCCTAAGTTCATCTACTTCCTTCTGGAGTTTTTCTACTTGTTGCTCTAATTGGTTAATCCTTTCTACAGCTCCTGTAATTCCTCTAGAAGGTTCAGCAATCTCTACAACTACATAATTTCTGTACTCTTTCACTAAAATGGTTCTTGATCTAATCCTTTTGGATGCCCATTTAGTGAAATCGATACAATCCACCATCAGTAGTGGAATCAGATCTCCATAAAACAATTTCTTCTTCACTGTTCTCAACTTGGAGATAAAAACTACAGACCAATTTATTTGAATTCTATTTACAACTGCATATGTGGCCCACTTGACAAATTGACTTAGTTTTATATCATGGCCTTGTCGTTGGTAGACATTCTTAATTAGAATGTTTGCTATCATGTGTGTTGTACCATTTAACTACTTTAGTCTATTTAATAACCACACACCAGGATTGATAGCTAAACAATCCTTGATTTCCTCTTCTATCCACTCACAGTAGTTGTGATTTCCAAAATTTCTTTCCCTTCATTTTTCAATCCTAAAATGTTGTGGAGAAGCTTTGGTGTTATTTGTACATCAGCTTCCTCCACGTTGGAAATTAATCCTCCTTCTTCTCTTAAGTTTGCATAAAAGCAGGGCACTAGATTCTCATATACTGCATGCCCTCTTTCTTGAGAAATAAACTTCAGTAGACCTTGGAATTCAAATAATTCTTTGATTTCTTGCATTCCATCCCAATTTACTGGTCTACTGTAAATGATAGTATAACCCCTAATCTCTTAGTATTTGTCATAAGCTTCCTGACTCCAAAAATGTACTTCATTTAAAACTATTGCTTCAAAAGGATCAAGAATATGCATTTGTTGCTCCTGAGGGGTTTGTTCTTGAACTTCCTCTTCCAAATGCTAAACTTGTACTTGCTTAAAATGCTCCACAGATTCTAGCATTTTTGCTTCTACTTTTGTCTATGGTGGTGAGCCAGCAGAACTCTCCACTCTATCTTGAATTCTTTCCATAAATTGTTGAAGATTTTTGTGCTCTTCAGTGGAATCTGTTGAGTCCTCTCTTTCCATATATACTTGTTTAGCTTCTTGTGCATTTTTTTCTTCTTCTTCTTCCTTCTGACTACCAATCTGCATTATCACTGTTCTTTCTGATTCTGTGGCAGATTAGGATGGAGTTCCAAGCAAATTAGTTTCTGTCCTAATTTCTATTTCTTCTATTTGTACAGGCTGCAGACTAGTTTTAACCTGTTTTTCTTCTTCTCTTTGCTCTTTCTACTGCTACTCCTACTCCTCTTCAGAATCGGATAGTAGGTTTACAAAATTTGGCTCTACAGGCCCTATTGACATTTGTCTTTCAGATTTAATCTCCTCTTAATATTCAAACACTATCTCCTTTGTTTTCCTTTTTCTAATTAATTGTGTTTGGTCTTCTTCTTCCTCGTCTGAAATTAAATCCACAAAAATAGGCTTTGCAAGCCTTTAAGCCACAAGTACTAGCTCTTCCTATTTAACTCTTTCAGTAATTATTGGTCTCGAAGGACCAGCTTCATCTCCTTTTGCAGCAGGTCTGGCAATAGCTTCTTGATGTTGTTCCACTTTGATTTTATATTGGGCTTTCAACTTTTCTACAACCCTCTTTTTGTAAAGTGCATCGAACACTAGGTGTGCTTTAGCCACAACCAAATCTTCTGATTCTCCTTGGTTTTTCCCAACTTGAACCAGTTCTTCAAATTCTCTTAATTCTTCTTCATTTGAAGGCCCCATAACTACCACCCTTTCTAATGCTTTAGGAAGTGGATTTGAAGGTCCTAGCTGCTGTTCCTCAAGAATAGGTCTTTCAACAGTCGGCTCCTCTTGTCCTTTAGTTGCCTTTTCTTCATTTTCTTTCCTTTCTTGCTCCTAGATCGCCCTTTAAGCTTGTCTACCTATTCCTCTTTTGAACCAGAGCCGAGACTTATGTTGGATTAATTCTAGGGCAACTTCGTTGTTTGGCCTGATTTTTCTCTCTTTGCTTACAACAATTTTTGTAGCAACCTTTATTCTTGTTTTCATTATTTGAGGTATTTGTATACCTAATTCTACTAAAACTCTTTTCCAGTTGAAAAGTTCAGATTCTACCTTTTGTAGTTCTTTTTCTCTTGTCGTATTCCTGATTTTCTACCTCGTATGCCATTCCTTCAATTCTTTAAGAAATTCTGAAGTGTTTACTGCCTTTTCCCATAACTCATGTGTCATCTTCCTCATCGTGGAGTTATGCAATGGAATAGAGTCGCTCTGATCTCTACTGTTCTAAGTTCTAAATGATTCTACGGATAATGCCCCCAAATCCTAAGTTTAAGTATAAATAAGCCCTAAGTTTAGGCAGGTAATCGGGTCATTTCCTATACAAAACTCTCACTCTCTCATCTATGGAATTACGGTTAACTCCACAGACTAAGTCCGTGGACTTAACTACAGTACTTTGTTGAGTTATGATTAACTCAATGGGGTAAGTTCATTAACTAATCCTAGACTCAACAGAGTAAGTTCGTTGAGTTAAGCATAACTCAACGGACTTCCCGTAAAGTTATATCTAATAAAAATACTTAAGATAATAATTTTTCTTTGGTCAAGACCAAAGAATTTCCAATCTAATCGCTCTTACTTTTTCCATATTTTAAAAATTCTTAGGTCAAACCATTATGTTCCTCGGTTGAACCGAAATTAAATATTTTCTTTCTTTCTTCATTTTTTCTACCAGTTGAACCGATACTATGCTTTGGTAAAACCAACGTTTTTACTAAATAATATATAGAAAATTTTATGTTTTTATGTTCCAATCAGACGGATGGATCATGTCGGTTGAACCATAACAATTTTTTATTTTTTATTCCAAGTTATAAACTTAGAACTTTCTTACAAGTAAAGCTTGAGTAGTCCTCTACTCTTACTTCTTCTACAATTCCAAAAGAACTTTTTGGTATCTTCAAAATAGGTTTAAGTCTTTGTCCATTTACTTTAAATATATTCTGATTTTTAAGATTTTCAATCTTAATAACTCTATAGGGATAAGTATTTCGAACTATGTAAGGTCCTACCCATCTAGATCTTAATTTTCCTGGATGGTTATGGAGTCTAGTCATATGAAGATATACTTCTTGTCCTATTTTAAAGGTTTTTGGAATAATTTTCTTATCATGCTAGAACTTCATTTTCTCTTTTTCTCTTACAGTTTTTGAATAAGCTTCATTCCTAAATTCTTCTAATTCAATCAATTGTAATTTCCTATTTTCAACAGCTTGATTTAAATTAGTGTTCAGAGTTTTTAATGCCCAATAAGCTTTATGTTCAATTTCAGTTAGTAAATGACAACTTTTACCATATACTAGCCTAAAAGGTGACATACCTAAGCCTGTCTTATAAGCAGTTCTATAAGCCTAAAGTGCATCTATCAATCTATTAGCCCAATATGTTCTAGTAGGATTTACTACTTTTTCTAAGATTAACTTAATTTGTTTGTTGGCACTTTCTACTTGTCCACTTGTTTGCGGATGATATGATGTTGCAATTTTGTGGTTCACTCCATATTTCTTCGTTAAGGCTTCAAAACTTCTATTACAGAAATGAGTTCCTCTATCACTGATAATAGCTTTAGGTATTCCAAATCTGGCAATTATATTGGTTCTTATAAAATGTATTACCACTTTGTTGTCATTAGTTTTTGTAGGAATAGCTTCTATCCATTTAGATACATAATATATCCCCAACAATATATAATTAAATTGATTAGACATAGGAAATGGACCCATAAAATCTATTCCCCATACATCAAAGATTCCAAACTCTACAATAGGATTAAGAGGCATCATATTCCTCTCTGATATTCTTCCTATTTGTTGACATCTTAAACAACTTAAGCAATATTTATGAGCATCTTTGAATAGTGTTGGCCAATAAAATCGACATTGTAGAATTTTTGCAGTAGTTTTCCTTGAACCAAAATGCCCTCCACACGCTTGGTCATGATAGAAAGACAATATCCTCTGATATTCAATTTCTGGAACACACCTCCTTAAAACCTGTAGGATCGTATGGCTACACAAGAGGGGGGTGAATTGTGTATTTTTAATATTTTCTGAAATATAATTGAAACTTTAAAACTCAAAAACAAGTCGAGACATTGTTTTCATAAAATCATTTTTATTCAAGGTTTCAATTACAATATACAATTCAATTCTCCTCAAAAATTGTAGATGCAATTATATTTCGATACCATGTATCATCTAAACAATTTCATAACTACAAACAGAAAAAACTAATTTATGGAATTTAAAATATTTCTCCCTGTTTGAGATCTTTCTTCTTCTTCTTTTTCTTTTTCAGCAATTCTTTAGTGACGAATATCTTGTCTTTCCATGCTTCACCGAATTTGCTTTCTTCTGATACTTCAAATCTTCAGTGACGAAAATCTTACCTTTTTATGCTTCACTGAACTTTCTTCCACTTGAGAGATTTTTCCTGAAGAGGTGTTTTTTATCCCTGAAAAAGATTTTTCTTTTGGTGTGCAGGGATGGTTTGATCCTTGAAAAGATTTTTCTTTTTGTGTACAAGGATGGTTTGATCAACGAGAACTCTATGCCTTTTATACTGTATCTTCATTTCATGCATATCCTCCACGTTTAATCACTACCAGTTTTCCACTTCTCCACGTCTTTTCTTTTTCCTTCATCGAAACACACACGTTCCAACCCACGTTTATATTTCAAATTTCCTTTAATCATCAGTCTTGGATCTCTGAAAAATTTCCTACATAATAAACTTTCTCGTCCAAAAGTTTTTCATGTGTAATAAGAAGTCGTTACTTTAATGTTAACTAAACGAGTAACACAAGTATATATATATAACTTAACGTTTCTAACTTAACGAGTTCACCATGTGCTATTTCACGTGACAAGTACTGTAGCTAACTCAATGAACTAAGTCTGTGGTGTTATGCTATCTCAACGAACCATCTCCGTTGTGTTATGATAACTCAACGAACCAGTAATAAACAAATGTTTTTATAATAAGAATTTTACCACGTGCAAAAATAACAACTTAAGTTTATAACGTTAACCTAACGCGTTGCCTTAGTGTTCAATATAGCAACTCAACGCGTTTAGTTATGTTAACTTAACGAGTTAAACATGTGCACCTCACGTGATACAATACAACATTCGTAACTTATAATTTCACCACGTGTATAACACTAACTTAACGAGTTCGTCTCTTCTTTTACTCACGTGACCTATTTTAACCTTTAAGCCTCTAACTTAACGAGTTCTCACATGACCTCTATACAAACAAAACTCTAACTTAACGAGTTGTCTAAGCGTGCACTGTTCATGATACAGAAGATATAACTTTAAAACATATCATGCTTTTCAATAAAACCACACGTTAACTTAACTTTTAGTTAAATGAGAAATTAATGTAATGAAACGACTAGTTATTAACTTCAGATCCAATACAGACAAGTATTTATATCATTAAGCTTTTTCTGTATTAATTGATGATTTTAATTTCTTTTCACAAGCAATTGAGCAAATATGATTATTTTCATTCAGCACACATCATCAAAACAAAAATACTCAACAAAACCAGATCAGGACATTTCTTAAATAAGTATGGGTCTTCCCAATAGTAATATTTTACTCTTGAGAAAAACAATTTCTTATCCTATCTATTCCAATCCTTAGGTATTAAACTAGTAACTAAGTAATTATCTATGTCTGCATACCAAGGTATTGTGTTTATGGTCATTAACTGTTCATCAGGAAAATTATCCTTAATTTCAATATTGATTTTTCTATTTGTAATCTTGATAAATGATCTGCTACTACATTCTCACAACCTTTTTTATCTTTAATTTCTAGATCAAATTCTTGTAATAATAATATCCATCGGATCAATCTAGGTTTAGTCTCTTTCTTTGCAATTAGATGTTTTAAAGTTGAATGATCCATGTATACTATTACTTTAGCTCCAATTAGATATGATCTAAACTTCTCTAAGGCAAACACAACAGCTAACAACTCTTTTTCAGTAGTTGTGTAATTAACTTGAGCATCATTTAAGGTTTTGCTTGCATAATGAATCACTCTAGGAGATTTTTCTATCTTTTGTCCTAACACTGCTCCTACATCAAAATTAGATGCATCGCACATTAATTCAAATGGATGCCTCCAATCAGGTGCTTGAATTATAGTAGTTGAAATTAAGCAAGTTTTAAGCTTGAAAAATGCTTCTTTGCAATTTTTATCAAAGTTGAATGGGACATCTTTCAATAGATTAGTTAAAGGTCTAGCTATTTTGCTAAAATATTTAATAAATCTTCTATAAATCCAGCATGTCCTAGAAATGATCTAATATCTTTTATTGATTTAGGTTCTGGTAGATTAGAAATTACTTCTATTTTAGCTTTATCTACTTTCAACCCCTTCTTTGAAACAACTTAACCCAAGACGATTCCTTGATTAACCATGAAGTGACATTTTTCCCAATTTAGAATCAGATTTTTTTCCACACAGCGTTTTAATACTTGGTCTAAATTATTTAAACACACTTCATATGAAGTTCCATAAATAGTAAAATCATCTATAAATATTTCTAAAAAATCTTCAGTCATTCTAGTGAATATGCCCTACATACACCTTTGAAAGGTGGTTGGTGCATTGCATAATCCGAATGGCATTCTCTTAAAAGCATAAGTTCCATTAGGACAGGTGAAAGTTATTTTCTCTTGATCCTCTAATGCTACTAGAACTTGGTTATATCCTGAATACCCGTCTAGGAAACAAAAATATTCTTGCCCTACTAATTTCTCTAGCATTTGATCTATAAAAGGTAAGAGAAAATGATCTTTCCTAGTTACAGCATTCAGCTTTCTATAGTCTATACACACTCTCTAGCCTGACTGAATTCTAGTAGGTATCAAGTCCTGACTTTCATTCCTAATTACTGTTAATCCTGATTTCTTGGGAACTACATGGATTGGACTAACCCATGAGCTATCAGAAATCGGATAAATTATGTCATTATCTAACCATTTCACTATTTCCTTCCTGACTACTTTAAAGTTTGGATTTAATCTCCTCTCAGGAATTCTAACAGGTTTAGCATTCTCCTCTAAATATATATGGTGACAGCATAAAGTTGGACTTAACCCTTTTATATCAGTCATAGTCCATCCTATTGCTTCTTTATAAGTTTTTACTGCATCTTTTAATTTAGCTATTTGATCCTCTTTTAAATCTGAAGCAATAATGATTGGACATGTTCATTTTTCTTCCAGAAATATATAGGCTAATTCAGGGGGTAAAGGTTTTAATTCTAAATGTTGCCCATCAGAAGCAAGAGCTCCTAATTGAACATCCTCATTTTCTAAATTAATTTCTTCTTAATCTCCTTCTATATTTATGCTTTCACTTTCCTCTAAAGTTTCAAAATTGAGTTGCCTATTTAATTCTTCTTGAATCACATCATCTAGCATATCTCCTTCATCCTCTAAAAAGTCTATGGTATGTAAGGACGTTTCTATCTCCTCGAACTTTTCTGGTTTGAAAATGTTTAATTGAGTATCCTCATTGCCATATGATAACTTCATTACTCCACTTGTATAATTTATAACCGTCCTTGATGTTGCTAAAAATGGTCTTCCTAAAATTAAAGATGTATCATTATTTTTATGCTTAATTTGTTAGGAATCCAAAATTATAATATCAATAGGATACATAAAGTTTTTAATTTTAATTAAGACATCCTTTATTTTTCCTCTAGGGTATCTTATACTTCTATCAGCTAATTGAATAACCGTACTAGTAGGAGTTAAGCCTTCTAATCCTAAGGATACAAATATATCACTTGGCATAACATTTATACCAGCACCTAAGTCTATTAAGGTTCTTTCTAAAATGGTATTTCCTATGGTGCATGATATAACAGGGATTCCAGGATCAGATAACTTTTTAGGAATTTGTGGCAGAAATAAGGAACTACTTTGCTCAGCTAAAAAGATTTTCCTTAAAACTTTTTGCTCTCTATTCTTAGTATGCCAATCCTTAAGAAATTTAGCACAAGGTGGCATTGTCTATAATAAGTCTAACAAAGGAATGTTAACTTGTACTTTTTCAAAAATTTCTCTAATTTTTTATTGTTTTTTAGGAAATGTTTGTTGTAATCTTTCAAGATAGGGTGCTAATGATTGTGATTTAAAAGATTCTTTTTCTTTCATTTGATTTGTTTGATCATTCTTAGTCACATTTTTTGATTCAGAATTTTTATCATTGATTTCTATATTTTCAGATATTATATTTTCATTATCATTTTGATTTGTCTTCTTACCCATCATTCTATTTGTAGGATCGTATGGCTACACAAGAGGGGAGTGAATTGCGTATCTTTAATATTTTCTGAAATATAATTGAAACTTTAAAACTCAAAAACAAGGCGAGACATTGTTTTCATAAAATCATTTTTATTCAAGGTTTCAATTACAATATACAATTCAATTCCCCTCAAAAATTGTAGATGCAATTATATTTCGATACCATATATCATCTAAACAATTTCATAACTACAAATAGACAAAACTAATTTGTGAAATTTAAAACTTTTCTCCCTATTTGAGATCTTTCTTCTTCTTCTTTTTCTTCTTCAGCAATTCTTCAGTGATGAATATCTTGTCTTTTCATGCTTCACCAAATTTGCTTTCTTCTGATACTTCAAATCTTCAGTGACAAAAATCTTACCTTTTTATGCTTCACTGAACTTTCTTCCACTTGAGAGATTTTTCCCAAAGAGGTGTTTTTGTCCCTGAAAAAGATTTTTCTTTTGGTGTGCAGGGATGGTTTGGTCCTTGAAAAGATTTTTCTTTTTTTGTGCAAGGATGGTTTGATCCTTGAAAAGATTTTTTGTTTTGTGTGCAAGGATAAATTGATCAACGAGAATTCTATGCCTTTTATACTGTATCTTCATTTCATGCATATCCTTCACGTTTAACCACTACCAGTTTTCCACTTCTCCACATCTTTTCTTTTTCCTTCATCAAAACACACACGTTCTAACCCACGTTTATATTTCGAATTTTCTTTAATCATTAGTCCTAGATCTCTGAAAAATTTCCTGAAAATAAACTTTCTCGTCCAAAAATTTTTCATCAGTGTAATAAGAAGTCATTACTTTAATGTTAACTAAACGAGTAACACAAGTATATATATATAACTTAACGTTTCTAACTTAACAAGTTCATTATGTGCTATTTCACGTGACAAGTACTGTAGCTAACTCAATGAACTAAGTTTGTGGTGTTATGCTATCTCAACGAACCATCTCCGTTGTGTTATGATAACTCAACGAACTAGTAATAAACAAATATTTTTATAATAAGAATTTTACCACGTGCAAAAATAACAACTTAAGTTTATAACGCTAACCTAACGAGTTCGTCTCTTCTTTTACTCACTAACTTAACGAGTTATCATGTGACCTATTTTAACCTTTAAGCCTCTAACTTAACAAGTTCTCACGTGACCTCTATACAAACAAAACTCTAACTTAACGAGTTGTCTAAATGTACACTGTTCATGATACAGAAGATATAACATTAAAACATATCATGCTTTTCAATAAAAACACACGTTAACTTAACGTTTAGCTAAATGAGAAATTAATACAACGAAACGACTAGTTATTAACTTCAGATCCAATACAGACAAGTATTTATATCAGTAAGCTTTTTCTGTATTAATTGATGATTTTAATTTCTTTTCACAAGCAATAGTAATTGAGCAAATATGATTATTTTCATTCAGCACACATCATCAAAACAAAAATACTCAACAATCTCCCCCTTTTTGATGATGACAAAACCATATTAAATCAATTATGAAATATGTTTAACTCAACAAAGCACCTTCGTTGGGTTAACTTTTAATTCAACAAACTTGTTTGTTGACTTAAGTTCACTTAAGCTTATTTCTATTGTTTGTGTAAATTTTACCTCTCAGAACTAAAACTCTCAGATGTCAATAATTATATAAGTATCAGTTTTCTAATTATCATTTGTCAGATTACAATAACTATTTAAATAGCATCTCCTTTTATAATATATATATGCAATTAAGATCATAATCATCTTTTTATAATATTTCTCCCCCTTTTTGTCATTAATCAAAAAGATAATTACAGAGAATATATATATATATATAAGAGATATAATTACAACAACTCTTTCTGTAAACAAGAATAATAATTGAAGACATTTACAGAAAAATGTATTGTTCAATCAAATCAAACAAGTAATACAAACATTACATTTTGTATTCAGAAACAAACAAAAACAGTTATCGACCCCTCCTAAGTATATCACTTATAGCATTACATATTTTATCTCCTAGATGCCTAATATCATTTCTGATGTCCTTAAGCACTACATCTAAGTCAAGAGGTAGCTGGGTTTGCTGTTCTGCTTGAACTGAATAACTTCGTTGTTGTTGTTGTATATGGTCTGTATCAGGTTGTTGTTGTTGTTGTCGTTGAGGTTTATGCATGGCTTGGAATTTTTGCAAATCCTTGACACTAAATGCTCTCATACCTTTAGTTTCAGAGGGCCAGTCAGATAAAGTCAATTGGCTTGTAAGGATTCTACATACAGCATCACCATAAAATAACTTTGAACTCATATGCTATAGTTGAGACATAAAAACATCAAACCAATTTATTTGAATTCTATTCAGCTGGCCATAAGTTGCATATAAACAGCTTCTACTGACTTCCAAATTGTGTCCAACTCTCTGAAATAAATTTGCATGCAATATATTTGCAATAAACATTGCCTCTGCATTCAGATTTTCCATTAATCTCATTTCAGAATATACATTTAGAATTTTTGATAAAGACTGAATGTTCCATTCCAGTTGTCTTATTATGTCAAATCTGTTGGTAACAACAACACCTTCATTCTTTAATCCTAAAACTTCAAAAATTAACTCAGGAGACAATATAAACTCCTGTTCATTTATTTGAATTTTTAGAAAATTTCCATTCTTGTCCAGATTGCTATAAAAAGCTACAATAAGCTCTATGTATTGCTTCCATTTCGTTCCTACTGGCAAGAATTTAATGAGGCCTTGAAACTCAAACAGATCTCTTATTTCCATCAAATTTCTGAATTTTATTG
This sequence comes from Cymodocea nodosa, assembly GCA_036874045.1. Classification (NCBI taxonomy): domain Eukaryota; kingdom Viridiplantae; phylum Streptophyta; class Magnoliopsida; order Alismatales; family Cymodoceaceae; genus Cymodocea; species Cymodocea nodosa. The sequence goes on from CM072335.1 coordinate 11,497,023, forward strand.
GACGAGCATGCAGAATCTGACATGTAATCAGATTATTGTATTTCTGCAATGCTTCTTCAGATCTAAAATGAATTGCATTACCTTGAATTTTTAATATTGTACACAAAGAAGGTGATACCTGAAGCCGTGATTTAGAGTTTAATTCATCTTCAGGAACCTCTTCTTCAAAATAAATGTCATGTTCTTCCTCTTCCAAAATATTATCTTGAAGCTGCTCAGGTAAACTTGATTCTTCAGCTTCAACAGTGTTAGGAACATTGTCAATATGCTCAACATTCATTTGTTTAGTCTCTATAGAATGTTCAGAGTACAATTTTTCCACAAATTCTACAACCGGTGTATTTGTCTGTAATTGTTCATTTTGTTCAACAGATATTTCCACTGATTCATGTTGTGAATTCTCAGAATTACTTCTATAGATTCTGTAGAAGGCTGGTTAACTTTTAGCTCTTCTGGAGACTTAACAATTTCAATATCTGCTACTCTAGACAATTCAGCCTTTGAACTAGTTACTACCTCAACATTGTCAATTATATCTGCAACAACTTGTTCAATGTCAAGTGCTTGATGCTCTGATTTGTCAATTTCTGCATCATCAGGACTTGTACTAATAGAAAAACTTGAGCTCATATTTGACTTGGATTTCTTCTCAAGTTTTCTAGCAAGGGAAAATAAAGTCTCATTATCTTCATCAGTTTCAGTGTGTTCGGAACTGATGAGTTTATCAGATGCACAATAAGGTACAATGTCTAGACATACATTGTCCTTTGGAAATAAATTTTCATCTGATTTTCCTTTTTCAAAAGACTTTGTTTCCTTAGACATAATTTTTCTGACTTTCCTTGTTCTATAACATTTTTGTTTCTCCTTTTCAAGTATTGCTATTTTCTTTTCAAATTGCTCCATAAAAGTTTTCTACTTTAATTCTTCTAAGGCACTTTCTATTGCAACGGCCTTTCGAAGACTGTCAACTTTTGTTTTGTCTACAGCAATATCTGATTCTACTTGTTTTGAATATAAAGGAGTAGGGATAGCTGATTCATGCTCTTCCTCAAATGCATGTAGTCTTGTACCATTTATAGGAGTTTGAGGAGTTCTATTTGATGAACCTACACCTTTTTCCAAATATTTTGCATACTGTTCCAAAAATGCAATCTCAGCACATTTCATTCTGTATTCTCTATCATATTTACTTCGAATACCCATGTATGTAATATTTGCATCAGTATGTTGTAGTTCTTGTCTAACTTCATCTAATATTCTCTGAGGAAAGAAGTAATCTTTATAAAGTTCTTCTAACCATTTGTCCACTCGAAATATTTTCTAGAACCAAGTACGTGGAACTTCATCATTCTCTATTTCTTTTCCTTTTGCATCTCTTCTGCTTTTGCCTTTTCCTCTACCACGACCTTTGTAGAAGTTGGAGACCATCGTCGTAGGTTGTAACAGCAACAAGCGAGAAATATTTTCTTGACAAAGTTTACAAATAACCTTAGTCCCCGTGTAATAAGTGTTTAAATAGGGATTTTAGGCGTATAACTCAACGTGAAGAGAAGTCGGGTTTAGAAATTAAATAAATATTGAATAAAGTTTATTCAATCAAGGTACCTGAAATATTCAAGTATAATTCGTTGAGTTAACTAACCTAACGAGTAAAACGCTGTCTAGAGGTAGTTTTACACGTTACCTTATCTAACATAATGTCTAGTTATACACCAAATTTTGGATGCTTCTAATTGAAACATTCCGAAAACAGCACATATGCTAAACTTAACATTATCTTAAGAACATTGTAAACTATTTGAACATTTTATCCTTTGAATCTAAAATAGTTTATTTGTCTTTTTAAATTATTTCATCAAGATTTTAAGAGGACATTAATTCAGATTAACTAAGATTTGTATTTTAAATTATATTAATCTGTTTTTGACATTGTTAATGCTCTCCCAAAAAATATACTTCAAATATATTCAATCAAAATACAAAATATACATGTAGTGACAATAGATGTTAAGTATAACTATACTTTTACATTATCTTTTCAGAGACTTCCGTTATCCTTACATCATCAAAAATGATTTCCAGAATCAATTCCTACTGTATATGAATCAAAACACAACTTTGAACTCAATTTGATTAATTCAAGGAGAATAAAAGAATGTATCTCAAATAAACATTTTCAAAAGTACTAATGTTGATTCAATAAATCAGTAGTCATATTGGTATAAACTATATGCGATTCAAAGATATCTGTAATTAATGAAACAACTTTTTCTTTCCAAAACAGTAAATATTGATAATTTTCTTTAAAAGTTAGTTTGAAAAACTTGAATCATACAAGAGCTTTCTAATGTACCCGTGTAATGAGCTTTCAGTCAACAATCCCAGATCTGATCTAGACTTTAGGTTGCCAGATTTAAAGAATCCTTTTTTAGGATAACAATCCTTACATACCTATCTGCTCAACTACAAAAGGCTCGTGATCAAACTGATCAATAAACTCCCAAAGATTTTTACTTTGTAAGCACTTTTCATTTTAAGCACAGTATATATGTATTCCATTAATACAGATGCAATAAAACACAAATCTCATACAATTTTTACTTCTATGATTGTACTGAGAATATGAATCAGTTTCAATAAACTTATACTTTTGATTAACAGTTTAAGATGAGTTGCATATAACTTATTCTACAAGTTTAATCAATTAAGTCAAATTTATGCATGATCATATGCATTTTCCTTGATTGAAAGAAAACATTTAATCAAAATTTTAGAATGTTAGAAGTATTTAATGTTTTTCATTTACATTTCCACTTAAAATCGTAAAAACCATTAAAATTGATAAACTACTTAAAATCAATAAGATACTACTATGATTTTACAATAAATACATAGTATCTTAAGCAGCAGTTCAGATATTACTTTAGATATTTATAATAAGTATATAATATCTATGAGGTGAACAACATCATCAATAATATTTATCTTTTTATGAGGAGTTTAAGCATTTTACACATCACATAGCCTACAAATACCTAAATTTAATCTAATGTTGTAGAATGTATTTTCGTCTAGAGGTTTTGTAAATATATCAGCTAATTGATTTTTACTAGACACAAATTCTAATTTAATTTTACCTTTAATTACGTTATCTCTTAGAAAATGATGTCTAACCTCTATATGCTTTGCTCTTGGATGTAATACAGGATTTTTGGAAAGATTTATTGCAAAACTACTATCACAATAAATCTCAGTTGTATCATAAGATAATTCAAAATCTTCTAAAGTTTGCCTTATCCACAGAATCTGAGCACAACACAGTGCAACAGCAACATATTCAGCTTCTGTAGTGGAAAGTGCTACATAGTTTTGCTTTTTACTAAACCATGACACCAAATTATTTCCCAATAATTGACATGTGCCACTGGTACTCTTTCTATCAGATTTAGATCCTGCATAATCAGCATCAGTATAGCCTATAAGATCTATTGAACTATCCTTAGAATAATACAATCCAAAATTTTTAGTTCCTTGTGTATATCTAAATATTCTTTTAACTGCAATTAAGTGTGATTCTTTAGGATTAGATTGAAATCTAGCACAAACACACATAGCAAACATAATATCAGGTCTACTAGCAGTCAAATAAAGTAAAGAACCAATCATACTTCTGTATTTTCTTTGATCTATAGATTTTCCTATGTCATCAATATCTAACTTTAAAGTAGTACTCATAGGAGTTCCACGAATCCTTGTATCATTAAAATTGAATTTCTTAAGCATTTCATCTGCATATTTTTCCTGATTTAAAAATATACCTTTATCTATTTATGACACTCAGCAAATTAAAACCTAGGTTTTCTACAAATAGTACATTCGAAATAACACAAGTAGGAGTTATTTGAACATTGCCCATACCTATGATTTTATCTTTGCTTTTGTTTCCAAATGTTACACTTCCTTTCATGGTATTTGTAAAATTTTGTAATAAATGATAGACTTTTTTGTTTGGTCATGTGACTTGACGCTCCACTGTCCAAGATCCATTTTGATGTTGTTTCCTCCTGCAACACAAATTACGAAAAACTTTTTCTTGGTACCCAATGTTGTTGAGGACCAAGTTCATTAAACGCATATTTCTTCTTTTGGTTTAAAAATAGTTTAACATTATCATTCATATTCTTATTAGTTGTAAGCACTATTGATTTATCATTAGCTTCATACTCACATATAGCATTATTGCTTTTGCAATCATTCTTTTTGTTTTCAGATGTAGTATAATCAAGACCAAACATATTTTTATCAGATGTTAATTTATTTTGGTCATGCTTATACATTTCTGTAAGTTCATACCAAGATTTTGTACTTGTATTAACACTTTCCGTACATACAAAATCTTTTTCTGCACAAGAATTTTTTGTTTTATCACATGTAGAATGAGTAATTGGTCTAATACCAATGTATTGAATTACATGCTCAGGTTTCTGAATTTTCAGTTTACTACAATTGTCTAAAATTTTAGAAACATTAGAAACTGAATTTCCAGAACAAGAAACGATATTTTTAGAAACATTTATAGTCATTTTAGAAGTACAATTTGACAAATCACATTGATTTATATTATTACTGCATGATTCATCCCTTGAAGTACCTACTTCTACGTATTTATTACCTTGTTTCATAATAAAAGGAATTTTAGTCTTAGATTTACTTGAACTGCAACTAATAAATCCTTTATTGGCTTGAGATTCAAGATATTCAGGATAATCAAATCCTAAGCCAAATTTAAATGACACCGCAGGGGTACTAGTTAGTTTGTCTAACTTAGTTTGACTTAAATTCCATTTCTCAAAGGTAGAATTTAAATCTTGCTCTCTCAGTTTTAATTTATCTATCTCTAATTCAAGTTCATTTATATTGTTTCTCAACATTTCATTTTCAGATTCTATCTTTAATTTTTCAGCATTTATATTTTGTATTTGTTCATGCAAGATACATTCATTAAATCTAAATTTTTGCAAATCTCTAGCATGATTTTCATTATCACATTTAAACTTTTCTAAAGTAGTAGACAGGAAACAATTTTCTTCTTCCATAATGGATGAAGATTTTCTAATATTCTTATTTTACAGTTTACATACTTTAAGTTTTTGTAATAATGCATGATAAGCACATAATAATTCATCAAAGTTGAAATCTGAATGACTTTCAGGATCAAATATTACCTTAGACTCATCTACCATGAAGCACACATGAGAAACGTCTTCTAACTCTTGTTCTCCTTCTGAATGTGAAGATTTTGATGTTGATTCCTCAGATTCAGACTCTTCAGACGTGTCATCCCAAGTGACCTTCAAAGCCTTTTTCTTGTAAAACTTTTTCTGAGTTTTCTGAGCCGTCTTCTTCTGATTTGTCCTACTTTGCTTTTCATTTTTCCTCATAGGACAATCTAGAGAAAGATGTCCAGGTTTCTTACAGTTGTAACATGCATACTTTCTAGATGAAGAATTCTTGTCATTCAATGATTTTGACGTTGAGGGTTTATCATTTTTGTTCCTTTGCTGTTTCCTAGCTTTCCATGCTTTCTTGAATTTCCTAGTCAGTAAAATCAAATCCTCGTCAGAATCAGTAGATATATCAGAATCTGAATTAATTTTGAAGGCTATTTCTTTCTTCATTTTTAGTTTGTTGTGACTCAGTGATTCATTTAATTGAACTTCATAAGCTGTTAAATTTCTTATAAGTTCATTCATAGTATAAACATTTAAATCTCGTGATTCCTCAATTGATGTTACTTTCTAAGACCATTTAGAACTTAGGGATCTGAGAATTTTCCTCACCAAATCCTTTTGTTCAAAATTCTTTCCTAAACATTTTAAAGAGTTTATGATATCAAGAAATCTAGAAAACATCTCAGAAATATTTTCGTCTTCATGCATCTTAAAGAGTTCATACTTATGAATCAACATGTTTATTTTTGTCTCTTTAACTTGAGAAGTACCTTCATGTGAACCTTCTAATGCATGCCACACCTCATAAGCAGATTTATATGCCAACACTTTACTGAATTGTTTATAACTCAATGCACAAAATAAAATATTTAAGCCCTTAGCATTCAGAGTTTCATTTTCTTTTTTAGTAATTGTCCAAGTATTATAAGGAGTATATGATTTAGAAATCATGAACCACAATTTATGATCTATACTTTGAAGAAAAACAGTCATCCTATATTTCCAATATTCAAAATGTATTCCATCAAATAAAGGAGGACGATTAAGATTTTGGCCTTCATATAAAGAAAAATTACCATTTCCAGTAGCCATTTTACCTTAGATTTTTCAACCTATTTGATTTTAAATAGTCTAAAAACTTTAAAACAACTTGAGCCTTAAATCTATAGACTTAAACGTATGCTCAGATATTAATTTCCGTTTAAAAACAAGGAAGGTAGAATAAGCAATGATATTAAATAAGTTGGTATCGATTTTATATCAAAAATTATTCACAAAGCTCTGATACCACTTGTAGGATCGTATGGCTACACAAGAGGGGAGGTGAATTGTGTATTTTTAATATTTTCTTAAATATAATTGAAACTTTAAAACTCAAAAACAAGTCGAGACATTGTTTTCATAAAATCATTTTTATTCAAGGTTTCAATTACAATATACAATTCAATTCTCCTTAGAAATTGTAGATGCAATTATATTTCGATACCATGTATCATCTAAACAATTTCATAACTACAAACAGAGAAAACTAATTTGCGAAATTTAAAACTTTTCTCCGTGTTTGAGATCTTTCTTCTTCTTCTTTTTCTTCTTCAGCAATTCTTCAATGACGAATATCTTGTCTTTTCATGCTTCACCGAATTTGCTTTCTTTTGATACTTCAAATCTTCAATGAAGAAATTCTTACCTTTTTATGCTTCACTGAACTTTCTTCTACTTGAGAGATTTTTCCCGAAGAGGTGTTTTTGATCCTTGAAAAGATTTTTCATTTTGTGTGCAAGGATAAATTGATCAATGAGAATTCTATGCCTTTTATACTGTATCTTCATTTCATGCATATCCTTCACATTTAACCACTACCAGTTTTCCACTTCTCCACGTCTTTTCTTTTTCCTTCATCGAAACACACACGTTCTAACCCACGTTTATATTTCAAATTTTCTTTAATCATCAGTCCTAGATCTCTGAAAAATTTCCTGAAAATAAACTTTCTCGTCCAAAAATTTTTCATTTGTGTAATAAGAAGTCGTTACTTTAATGTTAACTAAACGAGTAACACAAGTATATAGATATAACTTAACGTTTCTAACTTAACGAGTTCACCATGTGCTATTTCACGTGACAAGTACTGTAGCTAACTCAACGAACTAAGTCCGTGGTGTTATGCTATCTCAACGAACCATCTCCGTTGTGTTATGATAACTCAACGAACCAGTAATAAACAAATGTTTTTAAAATAATAATTTTACCACGTGCAAAAATAACAACTTAAGTTTATAACGCTAACCTAACGAGTTTGTTTCTTCTTTTACTCACTAACTTAACGAGTTATCACGTGACCTATTTTAACCTTTAAGCCTCTAACTTAACGAGTTTTCACGTGACCTCTATACAAACAAAACTCTAACTTAACGAGTTGTCTAAACGTGCAATGTTCATGATACAGAAGATATAACATTAAAACATATCATGCTTTTCAATAAAAACACACGTTAACTTAATGTTTAGCTAAATGAGAAATTAATGCAACGAAACGACTAGTTATTAACTTCAGATCCAATACAGACAAGTATTTATATCAGTAAGCTTTTTATGTATTAATTGATGATTTTAATTTCTTTTCACAAGCAATAGTAATTGAGCAAATATGATTATTTTCATTCAGCACACATCATCAAAACAAAAATACTCAACACTATTACTTTCTTTTTGAATTCTTGGTGGTATATATGTTCCAGATCTTAGTGTTATACATACATCTTCCAGATTTTCATTACTCTCATGATGTTCTTGTATATTATTCTCATGATTATGATCTTCAATTGTTTTTAGTTTTAAAGTACATTCTTTAAATTCTATTGCATTGGTATTCTCTTTTGTTTGTATATCTTGCAAATTATGCAAATCTATAACATTATAATTTTCATTTGTGTTGTCCTGTTGCATAACTTGTAATTTCATTATATATTCGTCTAATGCTTTTAGCTTTCTTTCTAGATCATCTAATCTCATTGCATTCAATTTTTGATCAATTTTCATTATGGTTTTTTCAGTTTCATAAATGACATCAATTTTAGGTTCCGAATATGCTTCCTTATAGTTTAATTGGTTGACTTCATGTTGCTGACACATAAAGTATTCTAATTTGTCCTTGTTTTGCTCTATAATACACTCCAGTCTGTCATACCTATCCCAAACTTCTATGTCTCTCAACATATTACACATTCTATATTGACCATCAGTTGGGTAAACCATAGGATTCTCATTCTCGGCTCTATTATATTGAACATAATTCATTTGTTGTTCACGTGATCTAACCATCTGCAGACGTCTTAGTTTCAAACAATTAGAAATGTCGTGACCTTCAGAATTACAGAATTCACATATGCTAACTACAGGTTTCAGAAATCTTTGAGCATAAGCATATGCCATATTCTCAATTATAGAAGAAAACACACAACACCCCTCTTGTTATTAAAACAAAACAGCACTCACAGTTGCTTAGCTACTCAATTCCCCGTCAACGGCGCTAGAAAACTTGATTGGATTTTTAGGCGGCACCAGAGAACTTATTTAGTTCCCTAGCAACGGCGCCAGAAAACTTGTCTTGTTAGCTTCTGTTTGTAACTTACTTAATTTATATTTATGCTTATCATTAAGTCCTTTTTAGAAGTCAACAAACCATCTTTCACACAAATTAGATATTAATTCCAATTTGTATTTTAACTGCAAGTGCACAGTATATATTGTATTTGTGTGCAAGCATAGGTCGATCCCACAGAGAATTGAGGAAGAATTGTGTACTATTCTGTTTTTAATAATGAAATTTATATCTTCAGTAAGCACTTCGTTGAGTTATAGCTAACTCAACGAACTAATCTCGTGAAATTGAAGTAACTCCATGAACTAATCTCGTGAAATTGAAGTAACTCAATGAAGTTATCTATCTAGATTAATACTACTATTTACAAAGGAATTTGGTCAACCATTGAGCAGTTCCATAGATTGTAAATAACATCAATTAAGCTCTTTAATGCTAGTTAATATTAAATTTATCATTTAGCAACACTAACATTTAGATATTTCAAATAGTAACCATTAAAGTCTTTAAGTACCAGGAACAATTCGATTTCAGTAAACTGTAAAACTATTTTCTATTTTTTTTAATTTTAAACAAACAAGAAACATTCCAAACACTGACAATGATAACAATAATCACAATACAAAACAAACAATACAACACTCAAATACTAACTTTAAACACAGATAAGTTGTTTTTGGTATTTTTGTTTTTATATAATCATGAAAATGGGCGAAAGGTGAAATTTAAAAGTAATCTCTATTGATAGTAAAAACTTCCGTCACTACTTGCGACGTGATTACACCACTGAAAATTTAACCACTTACAACTCTGTCTCCCCTCCCTATAGAATCGCGAGTCCAAAATTGCAAGTTGATCTCCTCTTCAACATACTGGCATCAACCCAAAACCAAGGCTAAAAGCTTTACGATCTCCTGAGATATGAGTCGGTGCTTGGTGAAAATGGCTTCCCTTCCCGCGACGCGATCACTCCTCACAATAGTTGTCAGGCACCGTGTTTGGCTCAGAATCGACCTGACATCAGGAAAGTATCCTCACAGACCTCCGATGGTTGGTGATTATGGTGGTGGTGGTGGTTGGTGTGGAACTTCAGGGAACTTCCGACGCTGCCTATAGATAGCTCGGTTTGTCCTCCTCTACACACACACTAGCTAGCCCCGTATATTTTTTTCTCCTTGTCCTTTATATTTCTTAGTAGTAACTACTTCTGCTTCGATGATCGGTTGGATTTCTTTCATTCATATCAACGATGGTGATTTCTTCTTCCTTCCATGAGCGATTTCCTACGTAATACGTGCAATCGTGGTTTTCCTTCGAATGTCCTGTTTCTGTAACCGCTACTATGGCATATTAGAAAATAAATGATCCATGGAGTTACAGATAACACAATGGACTTACTTCGTTGATTTAATATAAAACACATGCAATAAAGAAATAAGCCGCTAACATAATGCGTTACCTTAATTGGTATTCATGTAACTCAACGTGTACTGTTATGCTAACTTAACGAGTTAAACATGTGCATCTCATGTGATATACTAAAGTATTTAAATTCAATACGTGCATAATTCTATCTTAACAAGTTAAAATATTTCAAACACTTATGAACCTAACTGTCCGATGCTTAGATGCATTTTGGATAGTTAAATATAACCTTCCGAAAATCCACTTAAGTCATGCATTGTAGTTTCAACATGTGTAATCTAGGAAATAATAAAATATTATTTAAGCATTTAAAACATAACTGTCCAGTACATTAAACATAACTCTCCAAAATAATAGAAAATTCGGATACTTAAGAATTTCACAGCTTGCAATTTACCGACAATTCAGAAATGTACTAAATTAACATTAATTCCCTGGAATTATGCAGATTCTTTTATTAAAGCATCTAACAGTGCAATTATAACATAATGACTTAATTCTCGTATGATAAGTTAAATATTATGCAATTAACCATCATTTAACCATTAATATTATGCACTTTTTCATTCTATACAGTTGTCTCTTAATGACAGTTTGATTTACAAAAAGACCATTCTACCATGATGCAAAAAAGAGTGCAACACAAGGACTTCCCAAGAAGTTACCCATCTTAGTACTACTCTTGCCCAAACACATTTAAATTTGGAGTTCCAATGAGGTCCAATGCTTTTGTGTTGGTATGATCACACCCATATATATAAATTTGTAATTACTAAAAGAACGAAAACAATAGTAATTCACACTAGAAACTAGTTGAACTGGATTGTTTAAAGTTTGTAAATAAAGATCTAATTATTTCAACTCATTTGCAATGATTACAACTCTATTGAAAAAACAGCACGACACAACAGACATTAAATGTATCTCATTTCATGGTACTCTGATTGTTGTAAGTTAAGATGTTAACAAATTTGGGTCAGAGAATACAACCCTTGGATATCAAACACCGTTGTAATGGCACATTTTGATCATGATGTCATTCAATATATGACATTAATTTTGGAAACCCTTATCAATAATAGGGTAGTCTCTTAGTAACAGTTTGATTTACAAAAAGACTATCCTACCAAGATGCAAAAAAGAGTGCATCACAAGAGCTTCCCAAGAGGTCACCCAACTTAGTACTACTCTCGCCCAAACACATTTAACGTTGAAGTCTGATTAGAACCAGTGCTTTTGTGTTGGTATGATCGCACACATTTATATATTTGTCATTACTGATAGATCGAAAACTATGATAATTCACACTAGAAACTAGTTGAATTGGATTATTTAAAGTTTGTAAATAAAGATCCAATTATTTTAACTCATTTGCAATGATTACAACTATGTTGAAAAAATAGCATGACACAACAGACATTAAACGTTTATCATTTCATGGTACTCTGATTGTTGTAGGTTAAGATATTACAAAATTTGAGTCACAAAATATGACCCTTTCGATATAAAAGACCGTTATAATGGTATATGTTGATCATGATGTCATTCAATATATGACATTAATTTTGGAAACCATTATCAATAATAGGGTCGTCTCTTAGTGACAATTTGATTTACAAAATGACCATCCTACCATGATGTAAAAAAGAGTGCAACACAAGAACTTCCCAAGAGGCCACCCATTTTAGTACTACTCTTGCCCAAACACATTTAACTTTAGAGTTCTTTTGTGTTGGTATGATCACACACATATTTATATATTTATCATTACTGAAAGATTGAAAACTATGTTAATTCACACTAGAAACTAGTTGAATTGGATTGTTTAAAGTTTGTAAACAAAGATCCAATTATTTCAACTCATTTGCAATGATTACAACTTTGTTGAAAAACACAACAGACATTAAATGTTTCTCATTTCATGGTACTCTGATTGTTGTAAGTTAAGATGTTACAAAATTTGAGTTAGAGAATACAACCCTTTGGATAGCAAACACCATTATAATGGCACATTTTGATTGTGATGTCATTCAATATATGACATTAATTTTGGAAACTGTTATCAATAATAGGGTCGTCTCTTAGTAACAGTTTGATTTACAAAAAGACCATCCTACCATGATGCAAAAAAGAGTGCAACACAAGGACTTCCCAAGAGGTCACCGATCTTAGTACTACTCTCGCCCAAACACATTTAACTTTAGAGTTCTGATGAGATCTAGTGCTCTTGTATTGGTATCATCGCACCCATATTTATAAATTTGTCATTTCTGAAAGGTCGAAAACTATGGTAATTTACACTAGAAACTAGTTGAATTGGATTGTTTAAAGTTTGTAAATAAAGATCCAATTATTTCAACTCATTTGCAATGATTACAACTCTCTTGAAAAAACAACACGACAAAACAGACATTAAATGTTTCTCATTTCATGATACTCTGATTATTGTAAGTTAAGATGTTACAAAATTTGAGTCAGATAATACAACCCTTTCGATATCAAACACCATTATAATGGCACATTTTGATCATGATGTTATTCAATATGTGACATTAATTTTGGAAACCGCTATCAATAATAGGGTCGTGTCTTAGTGATAGTTAGATTTACAAAAAGACCATCTTACCATGATGCAAAAAAGAGTGCAACACAAGGACCATCACCCATCTTAGTAATACTGTTGAGTATTTTGTTTTGATGATGTGTGCTGAATGAAAATAATCATATTTGCTCAATTACTATTGCTTGTGAAAAGAAATGAAAATCATCAATTAATACAGAAAAAGCTTACTGACATAAATACTTATCTGTATTGGATCTGAAATTATACTAAGTTAATAACTAGTCGTTTCATTGCATTAATTTCTCATTTAACTAAACGTTAAGTTAACGTGTGTTTTTATTGAAAGCATGATATGTTTTAAAGTTATATCTTCTGTATCATGAACAGTGCACGTTAAGACAACTCGTTAAGTTAGAGTGTTATTTGTATAGAGGTCATGTGAGAACTCGTTAAGTTAGAGGCTTAAAGGTTAAAATAGGTCACGTGATAACTCGTTAAGTTAGTGAGTAAAAGAAGAGACGAACTCGTTAAGTTAGTGTTATACACGTGGTGAAATTATAAGTTACGAATGTTATATTGTATCACGTGAGGTGCACATGTTTAACTCGTTAAGTTAGCATAACTAAATGCGTTGAGTTGCTATATTGAACACTAAGGCAACGCGTTAGGTTAGCGTTATAAACTTAAGTTGTTATTTTTGCACGTGGTAAAATTCTTATTTTAAAAACATTTGTTTATTATTGAATTGGTGAGTTAAAGTTTTTCAGAGACTTACAATCGTAACTATCCGAAAGGTAACTTAAGTGATGGTTTCAGGTCACGACACGTGTCTCACTAGTTTTATGGTAAAAAGAATTTTTCGGAGACTTATAGTCGTAACCATCCGAAACTTAAACTGTTATCGGTGAGTTAGCATTTAACCTTCCAAAAGAAAGGATAAGATAGTTCGTTGAGTTATCGTAACACAACAGAGATGGTTCGTTGAGTTATCGTAACACAACGGAGATAGTTCGTTGAGTTAGCTATAGTACTTGTCACATGAAATGGCACATGAGGAACTCATTAAGTTAGAAACGTTAAGTTATATATATACTTATGTTACTCGTTTAGTTAATATTAAAGTAATGACTTCTTGTTACATCGATGAAAAATTTTTTGGACGAGAAAGCTTATTTTGTAAGAAATTTTCAGAGATCCAAGACTGATGATTAAAGAAAATTCGAAATATAAACGTGGGTCAAAACGTATGTTTCGATGAAGGAAAAAGAAAAGACGTGGAGAAGTGGAAAACTGGTAGTGATTAAACGTGTAGGATATGCATGAAATGAAGATACAGTATAAAAGGCATAGAGTTCTCGTTGATCAAACCATCTTTGCATACAAAACGAAAAATCTTTTCAAGGATTAAACTATCCTTGCACACCAAAAGAAAAATCTTTTCAGGGATCAAAAACACCTCTTTGGGGAAAATCTCTCAGGTGCAAGAAAATTCAATGAAGCATAAAAAGGTAAATTTACGTCACTGAAGATTTGAAATATCAAAAGAAAGTAAATTTGGTGAAGCATAAAAAACAAGATATTTGTCACTAAAGAATTGCTGAAGAAGAAGAAGAAGAAAGATCTCAAACAGAGAGAAATGTTTTAAATTCCACAAATTAGTTTTCTCTGTTTGTAGTTATGAAATTGTATAGATGAAACATGGTATTGATATATAATTGCATCTACAATTTCTGAGAATTGAATTGTAGATTGTAATTGAAACCTTTAATAAAAATGATTTTATGAAAACAATGTCTTGACTTGTTTTTGAGTTTTAAAGTTTGAATTATATTCAAAAATATTGAAAAACACAATTCACCCCTCCTCTTGTGTAGCCATACGATCCTACAAGTGGTATGAGAGCTTTGTTAATAATCTTTGATATAAAATCGATACCAACTTATTTAAATATCATTACTTATTCTACCTTCTTTGTTTTTAAACAGAAATTAATATCTGAGCATACGTTTAACATTCTTTATTTAAGGCTCAAGTTGTTTTAATGTTTTTAGACTGTTTAAAATCAAATAGGTTGAAAAACCTAAGGTAAGATGGCTACTGAAAATGGTAATTTTTCTTTATATGAAGACCAAAATCTTAATCGTCCTCCTTTATTTGATGGAATACATTTTGAATATTGGAAATATAGGATAACTGTTTTTCTTCAAAGTATAGATCATAAGTTGTGGTTCATGATTTCTAAATCATATACTCCGTTATCTACCCTTTATAATTCTTGGACAATTACTGAAAAAGAAAATGAAACTCTGAATGCTAAGGGCTTAAATATTTTATTTTGTGCATTGAGTTATGAATAGTTTAGAAAAGTGTCGGCATATAAATCTACTTATGAGGTGTGACATGCATTAGAAGTTTCACATGAAGGTACTTTTCAAGTTAAAGAGACTAAAATAAACATGCTGATTCATAAGTATGAACTCTTTAAGATGCATGAAGACGAAAGTACTTCTAAGATGTTTTCCAGATTTCTTGATATCATAAACTCTTTAAAATGCTTAGGAAAGAATTTTGAACAGAAGGATTTGGTGAGGAAAATTCTCAGATCCCTAAGTTCTAAATGGTCTCAGAAAGTAACATCAATTGAGGAATCACGAGATTTAAATGTTTATACCATGAATGAACTTATAGGAAACTTAACAGCTTATGAAGTTCAATTAAATGAATCACTAAGACACAATAAACTAAAAATGAAGAAAGAAATAGCCTTTGAAATTAATTCAGATTCTGATATATCTACTAATTCTGACGAGGATTTGATTTTGCTAACTAGGAAATTCAAAAAAGCAAGGAAAGCTAGGAAACAGCAAAGGAACAAGAATGATAAACTCTCAACGTCAAAATCACTAAATGACAAGAATTCGTCATCTAGAAAGTATGTATGTTACAACTGCAAGAAATCTGGACATCTTTCTCTAGATTGTCCTATAAGGAAAAATGAAAAGCAAAGTAGGACAAATCAGAAGAAGATGACTCAGAAAACTCAGAAAAAGTTTTACAAGAAAAAGGCTTTAAAGGTCACTTAGGATGACACGTCTTAAGAGTCTGAATTTGAGGAATCATCATCAAAATCTTCACATTTAGAAGGAGAATAAGAGTTAGAAGACGTTGCTTATGTATGCTTCATGGCAGATGAGTCTGAGGTAATATCTGATCTTGAAAGTCATTCAGATTTTAACTTTGATGAATTATTATGTGCTTATCATGCATTATTACAAAAACTTAAAGTTTGTAAAGTAGAAAATAAGAATATTAGAAACTCTTTATCCATTGTGGAAGTAGAAAATTGTTTCCTTTCTACTACTTTAGAAAAGTTTAAATGTGATAATGAAAATCATGCTAGAGATTTGCATAAATTTAGATTTAATGAATGTGTCTTGCATGAACAAATACAGAATACAAATGCTAAAAAATTAAAGATAAAATCTGAAAATGAAAGGTTGAGAAACAAAATAAATGAACTTGAATTAGAGATAGATAAATTAAAACTGAGAGAGCTAGATTTAAATTCTACCATTGAGAAATGGAATTTAAGTCAAACTAAGTTAGATAAACTAACTAGTACCCCTGCGGTGTCATTTAAATTTGGCTTAGGATTTGATTATCCCTAATATCCTGAATCTCAAGCTAATAAAAGATTTGTTAGTTGCAATTCAAGTAAATCTAAGACTAAAATTCCTTTTATCATGAAACAAGATAATAAATATGTAGAAGTAGGTACTCCAAGGGATGAATCATGTAGTAATAATATAAATCAATGTGATTTGTCAAAATGTACTTCTAACATGATTATAAATGTTTCTAAAAATCTTGTTTCTTGTTCTGGAAATTCAATTACTAATGTTTCTAAAATTTCAGACAATTATAGTAAATTGGAAATTCAGAAACCCGAGCATGTAATTCAAAACACTAGTGTTAGACCAATTACTCATTCTACATGTTCTTTATCTGAAAATTTATGTGTAGAAAAAGATTTTGTATGTATTGAAAATTCAAATACTAGTACAAAATCTTGGTATGAACTTACTAAAATGTATGAGCATGACCAAAATAAATTAACATCTGACAAAAATCAGTTTGGTCTTGATTATACTACACTTGAAAACAAAAAGAATGATTATAAGAGCAATAATGCTATAAGTAAGTATGATGTTAAAAATAAGTCTATAGTACTTGCAATTAATAAGAATGTAAATGATAATGTTAAACTATTTTTAAACAAAAAGAAGAAATATGCGTTTAATGAACTTGGTCCTCAACAACATTGGGTACCAAGAAAAAGTTTTTCTTAATTTATTTTGCAGGAGCAAACAACATCAAAATGGATATTGGATAGTGAAGAATCAAGCCACATGATTGGATAGAAAAGTCTACTACAAAATTTTACAAATACCATGAATGGAAGTGTAACATTTGGAAACAAAAGCAAAGATAAAATCATAGGTATGGGTAATGTTCAAATAACTTCGACTTGTGTTATTTCGAATGTACTATATGTAGAAAACCTAGGATTTAATTTGCTGAGTGTTATAAAACTAATTGAAAATGGATATTATGTAGTGCTTAAAGATAATGTATGCAAAATTATTGATAAAAATACAGATGAAATTAAGTTTATTGTTAAAAGAAAAGGTTCTGTATGTATTTTATCTTTACCTTCGGGTGTAGTTGATTTAAATTCATGTTTGCTAGTTGAAACTAGTGATGCATATCTATGGTATAAAAGGATTGGGCATATAAATATGAAACTATTACATAAACTATCTAGAAAACATTTAGTGAGAGGTTTACCAAATATTAAATACTCAAAGAACTTTGTATGTGATGCATGTGAGTTAGGTAAACTTCATAAAAACTCTTTTAAATCCAAAACTGATATTTCAAGCAAGAGAGTCTTAGAACTTATACATATGGATCTATTTGGACCAACAAGAATCATGAGTCTTGGTGGTAAATGGTATGTATTTGTTTTAGTAGATGACTTCTCTAGATACACTTGGGTATATTTTCTAGCATCTAAGACAGAAGTTTTTGAAAAATTTAAAATGTTTTGTAATTTTGTTCAAAATGAACAAAGTGTCTCTATTCAAAAACTTAGGAGTGATCATGGTACTGAATTTGATAATGATCAAATGGATAATTATTGTATAGATCATGACATTGATCATAGTTTTTCTTTTCCAAGAGCACCAACTCAAAATGGTGTTGTTGAGAGAAAGAATAGATCACTTCAGGAAATGGCAAGAACTATGTTGAATGAACATAAGTTACTTCAAAATCTTTGGGCTGAAGTAGTGAATACAACTTGTTATGTTATTAATAGAAGTTACTTAAGACCTCGTGTTAATAAAACTTCTTATGAAATTATGTTTAATAGGGTTCCAAAAATTTCCTATATGAAACCATTGGCTGCAAGTGTTTTATTCTTAATACTAAGGATAAAAGGGATAAATTTCAAGCCAAAGCAAATGAAGGAATTTTTGTAGGTTACTCTACTAGAAGTAAAGCCTATAGAGTATATAACAAAACTTCTAGGACTATTGAAGAAACCCTCCATGTAAGCTTCAATGAAAATTCTTTTAGAGAATCTCAATCTAAAGCTGATAATGATGATATGATCAATCTCCCAAAAGAGTTAGAGATCAATAGAGAGATTGAAGATTTATTTGAGAAAATCAAAAATATGAACTTAAATGATCAAACTAATGATGACAGTGATGGACATTTAGATGTTGATGAGAATATTGAGGAAAATTAGAGAAATTGGCGTTATTCTTCATCACATCCCATTACTCAAGTCATTGGTAATATTAATGAGGGAGTTAAAACTAGAGCTTTAGTAAATTTAAATAGTATGTGTATGTTTGTTTCTATGGTGGAACTAAAGAATATAGAAGAAGCATTATCTAATGAAAATTGGATAGTGGCAATGCAAGAAGAACTAAATCAATTCATTAGAAATGATGTTTGGGAATTAGTCTCTCCACCAGAAAATCAGTCCATAATAGGTACAAAGTGGATCTTTAGAAACAAAACTAACGAAACTGGTCAAGTTATAAGGAACAAAGCTAGATTAGTTGCACAAGGGTATACACAGGAAGAAGGACTAGATTATGATGAAACATTTGCTCCTATGGCTAGGTTAGAAAGTATTAGAATATTATTGGCCTATGCTTGTTATATGGATTTTAAATTATTTCAAATGGATGTAAAGAGTGCATTTCTAAATGGTTTAATTAATGAAGAAGTCTATGTAAAACAACCACTTGGATTTGAAGATATTAAAAATCCTGACTTTGTGTATAAATTGAAGAAAGCCTTATATAGTTTGAAGTAAGCACCTAGATCATGGTATGAAAGATTATCTACTTTTTTAATAGAAAAAGTCTATATCATGGGAAAAGTAGATCATACTCTATTTATCAAGAGAGATGGTGAAGATCAGATTGTTGTTCAAATATACGTGGATGATATAATCTTTGGAGCAACCTCGAATAAGCTGATAAAAATATTCTCTGAAGAATTGACTAATTAGTTTGAAATGAGTATGATAGGAGAACTTTCATATTTTCTAAGACTTCAAATTAAGCAAATTGATAAAGGTATATTTTTAAATTAGGAAAAATATGTAGATGAAATGCTTAAGAAATTTAATTTTAATGATACAAGGATTCGAGAAACTCCTATGAGTACTTCTTTAAAGTTAGATATTGATGACATAGGAAAATCAATAGATCAAAGAAAATATAGAAGTATGATTGGTTCTTTACTTTATTTGACTGCTAGTAGACTTAATATTATGTTTGCTGTGTGTGTTTGTGCTAGATTTCAATCTAATCCTAAAGAATTACACTCAATTGTAGTTAAAAGAATATTTAGATATATACAAAGAACTAAAAATTTTGGACTGTATTATTCTAAGGAGAGTTCAATAGATCTTATAGGATATACTGATGCTGATTATGCAGGATTTAAATCTGATAGAAAGAGTACCAATGGCACATGTCAATTATTGGGAAATAATTTGGTGTCAAGGTTTAGTAAAAAGCAAAACTGTGTAGCACTTTCTACCATAGAAGCTGAATATGTTGTTGCTGCACTGTGTTGCACTTAGATTCTGTGGATAAGGCAAACTTTAGAAGATTTTGGATTATCTTATGATACAACTGAGATTTATTGTGATAGTGGTTCTACAATAAATCTTTCCAAAAATCCTGTATTACATTCAAGAGCAAAGCATATAAAGGTTAGACATCATTTTCTAAGAGATAACGTAATTAAAGGAAAAATTAAATTAGAATTTGTGTTTAGTAAAAATCAATTAGCTGATATATTTACAAAACCTCTAGACGAAAATACATTCTACAACATTACATTAAATTTGGGTATTTGTAGGCTATGTGATGTGTAAAATGCTTAAACTCCACATAAAAAGATAAATAGTATTGACGATGTTGTTCACCTCATAGATATTATATACTTATCATAAATATCTAAAGTAATATCTAAACTGCTACTTAAGATACTATGTATTTATTGTAAAATCATAGTAGTATCTTATTGATTTTAAGTGGAAGTGTAAATGAAAAACATTAAATACTTCTGACATTCTAAAATTTTGATTAAGTGTTTTCTTTGAATCAAGGAAAGTGCATATGATAATGCATAAATTTGACTTAATTGATTAAACTTGTAGAATAAGTTATATGTAACTCATCTTAAACTGTTAATTAAAAATATAAGCTTATTGAAACTGATTCATATTCTCAGCAAAATCATAGAAGTAAAAATTGTATGAGATTTGTGTTTTATTGCATTTGTATTAATGGAATACATATATACTGTGCTTAAAATGAAAAGTGCTTACAAAGTGAAAATCTTTGAGAGTTGATTGATCAGTTTGGTCACGAGCCTTTTGTACTTGAGCAGATAGGTATGTAAGGATTGTTGTCCTCAAAAAGGATTCTTTAAATCTAGCAACCTAAGGTCCTAATCAGATCTGGGATTGTTGATTGAAAGCTCATTACACGGGTACATTAGAAATCTCTTGTATGATTGAAGCTTTTCAAACTAACTTTCAAAAAAAAAAAAAAGGTGTTTCATTAATTACAAATATCTTTGAATCGAATATAGTTTCTATCAATATGACTACTGAGTTATTGAATCAACATTAGTACTTTTGAAAACGTTTCTTTGAGATACATTCTTTTATTCTCCTTGAATTAATCATATTGAGTTCAAAGTTGTGTTTTGATTCATATATAGTAGGAATTGATTCTGGAAATCATTTTTGATGAAGTAAGAATAACAGAAGTTTCTAAAAAGAAAATTTAAAAGTATAGTTATACTTAACATCTATTGTTATACAAGTATATTTTGTATGTTAT
The DNA here is from genome assembly GCA_036874045.1 of Cymodocea nodosa. Classification (NCBI taxonomy): domain Eukaryota; kingdom Viridiplantae; phylum Streptophyta; class Magnoliopsida; order Alismatales; family Cymodoceaceae; genus Cymodocea; species Cymodocea nodosa. Next base: position 11,518,290 of record CM072335.1, read on the forward strand.
TGAATATATAAGAAGTATATTTGTAGGGGGAGGATTAACAATGTCCAAATATAGATTAATATAATTCAAAATACAAATCTTGGTTAATCTAAATTAATGTCCTCTTAAAATCTTAATGAAATAATTTAAAAAGACAAACAAACTATTTTAGATTCAAAGGACAGGAATGTTAGAATAGTTTACAATGCTCTCAAGAAAATAATAAGGTATAGCTATTGTGATGTGTTTGGAACGTTTCAATTGAAAGCATCCGAAAATTGTTTTAAGTGTACTAACTAGATGTTATGTTAAATAAGGTAACGTGTAAAACTGCCTCTACACAGCGTTTTACTCGTTAGGTTAGTTAACTCAATGAGTTATACTTGAATATTTCAGGTACCTTGATTGAATAAACTTTATTCAATATTTATTTAATATCTAAACCCGACTTCTCTTCACATTGAGTTATTCGCCTAAAACCCTATTTAAACACTTATTACACGGGCACTTAGGTTATTTGTAAACTTTGTCAAGAAACTATTTCTCGCTTGTTGCTGTTACAACCTACGACAATGGTCTCCGAGTTCTACAAAGGTCGTGGCAGAGGAAAAGGCAAAAGTAGAAGAGATGCAAAAGGAAAAGAAATAGAAAATGATGAAGTTCCATGCACTTGGTTCAAGAAAATATTTCGAGTGGACAAAATGTTAACAGAAATTTATAGAGATTACTTCTTTTCTAAAGAAATACTAGATGAAGTTAGACAAGAACTTCAACATACTGATGCAAATATTACATACATGGGTATTCGTAGTAAATATGATAGAGAATATAGAATGAAATGTGTTGAGATTGCATTTTTGGAACAGTTTGCAAAATATTTGGAAAAAGGTGTAGGTTCTTCAACTAGAACTCCTCAAATACCAATAAACGATACAATACTACAACCAGTTGAGGAAGAGCATGAATCAGCTATCCCTACCCCTTTATATTCAAAACAATTAGAATTAAATATTGCTGTTGACAAAAGAAAAGTTGAAAGTCTTCGAAAGGCTATAGCAATAGAAAGTGCCTTTGAAGAACTAAAGTAGAAAACTTTTATGGAGCAATTTGAAAAGAAAACAACAATACTTGAAGAGGAGAAACAAAAATGTTATAGTAGAAGGAAAGTTAGAAAAATTATGTCTAAGGAAACAAAGTCTATTGAAAAAGGAAAATCAGATGAAAATTTATTTCTAAAGGACAATGTATGTTTAGACATTGTACCTTATTGTGCATCTGATAAACTCATCAGTTCCAAACATACTGAAACTAATGAAGATAATGAGACTTTATTTTCCCTTGCAAGAAAGCTTGAGAAGAAATACAAGTCAAATATGAGCTCAAGCTTTTCTATTAGTACAAGTCTTGATAATGCAGAAATTGAAAAATCAGAACATCAGGCACTTGACATTGAACAAGTTATTGTAGATATAATTAAAAATGTTGAGGCAGTAACTAGTTCACAGGTTGAATTGTTTGGAGTAGTAGATATTGAAAATGTTAAGACTCTAGAAGAGCTAAAAGTTAACCAGCCTTCTTTAGAATTTATAGAAGTAGAGTCAGAGAATTCACAACATGTCTTAATGGAAATATCTGTTAAACAAAATGAACAATTTCAGACAGATACACCAGCTGTAGAATTTGTGGAAAAATTGAACTCTAAAGATTCTATAGAGACTGAACAGATGAATGTTGAGCATATTGAAAATGTTCCTTACACTATTGAAATTGAAGAATCAAGCTTACCTAAGCAACTTCAAGATAATATTTTGATAGAGGAACAAAATGACATTCATTTGGCAAAAGAGATTCCTGAAGATGAAATAAATTTAGAATCACAGCTTCAGGTATCACCTTCTTTTTGTACAATATTACAAATTCAAGGTAATTCAATTTATTTTAGATCTAAAGAAGCATTGTAGAAATATAATAATTTGATTACATGTCAGATTCTACATGCTCATCCAAGAAAATTTAGAAATTTGATGGAAATAAGAGATCTATTTGAGTTTCAAGGCCTCATTCAATTCTTGCCAGTTGGAACGAAATGAAAGCAATACAAAGAGCTTATTGCAGCTTTTTATAGCAATCTGGTCAAGAATGGAAATTTTCTAAAAACTTAAATAAATCAACAAGAGTTCACATTGTCTCCTAAGTTAATTTTTGAAGTTTTGGGATTAAAGAATGAAGGTGTTGTTGTTACAAACAGATTTGACATGATTAGACAACTAGAATGGAACATTCAGTCTTTATCAAAAATTCTAGATGTATATTCTAAAATGAGATTAATGGAAAATCTGAATGTAGAGGCAAGGTTCATTGCAAATATATTGCATGCAAATTTATTTCAAAGAGTTGGACACAATTTGGAAGTCAGCAGAAGCTGTTTATATGCAACTTATGGCCTGTTGAATAGTATTCAAATCAATTGGTTTGATGTTTTTATTTCTCAACTACAGCATATGAGTTCAAAGTTATTTTATGGTGATGCTGTATGTAGAATCCTTGCAAGCCAATTGAATTTATCCGACTAGTCCTCTAAAGCTAAAGGCATGAGAGCATTTAGTGTAAAAGATTTGCAACGATTCCAGCTCATGCATAAACCTCAACAACAACAACAACAACAACTTGATTGTACAGACCATATACAACAACAACAACAAAGTTATTCAGTTCAAACAGAACATCAAACCCAACTACCTCCTGACTTAGATGTAGTGCTTAATGACATCAAAAATGATATTAGGCATCTAGGAGATAAAATATGTAATGCCATAAGTGATATACTTAGGAGGGGTTGATAACTATTTTTGTTTGTTTCTGAATAGAAAATGTAATGTTTGTATTCCTTGTTTGATTCATTGAACAATACTGTTGAGTACGTTTGTTTTGATGATGTATGTTGAATGAAAATAATCATATTTGTTCAATTACTATTGCTTGTGAAAAGAAATTAAAATCATCAATTAATACAAAAAAAGCTTACTGATATAAATACTTGTCTATATTGGATCTGAAGTTAATAACTAGTCGTTTCGTTGCATTAATTTCTCATTTAGCTAAACGTTTAGTTAACATGTGTTTTTATTGAAAAGCATGATATGTTTTAATGTTATATCTTCTGTACCATGAACAGTGCACGTTTAGACAACTCGTTAAGTTAGAGTTTTGTTTGTATAGAGGTCACGTGAGAACTCGTTAAGTTAGATGCTTAAAGGTTAAAATAGGTCACGTGATAACTCGTTAAGTTAGTGAGTAAAAGAAGAGACGAACTCGTTAAGTTAGTGTTATACACGTGGTGAAATTATAAGTTACGAATGTTGTATTGTATCACGTGAGGTGCACATGTTTAACTCGTTAAGTTAACATAACTAAACGCGTTGAGTTGCTATATTGAACACTAAGGCAACACGTTAGGTTAGCGTTATAAACTTATGTTGTTATTTTTGCACGTGGTAAAATTCTTATTATAAAAACATTTGTTTATTACTGGTTCGTAGAGTTATCATAACACAACGGAAATGGTTCGTTGAGTTATCATAACACAACGGAGATGGTTCGTTGAGATAGCATAACACCACGGACTTAGTTCGTTGAGTTAGCTACAGTACTTGTCACGTGAAATGGCACATGAGGAACTCGTTAAGTTATATATATACTTGTGTTACTCGTTTAGTTAACATTAAAGTAACGACTTCTTATTACACTGATGAAAAACTTTTGGACGAGAAAGTTTATTTTGCAGAAAATTTTTCAGAGATCCAAGACTGATGATTAAAGAAAATTCGAAATATAAACGTAGGTTAGAATGTGTGTGTTTCGATGAAGGAAAAAGAAAAGACGTAGAGAAGTGGAAAACTAGTAGTAGTTAAACATGAAGGATATGCAAGAAATGAAGATACAGTATAAAAGGCATAGAATTCTCGTTGATCAATTTATCCTTGCACACAAAAAGAAAAATCTTTTCAAGGAACAAAACATCCCTCCACACCAAAAGAAAAATCTTTTTCAAGGATCAAAAACACCTCTTTGGGAAAATCTCTCAAGTGGAAGAAAGTTCAGTGAAGCATAAAAAGGTAAGATTTTCGTCACTGAAGATTTGAAGTATCAGAAGAAAGCAAATTCGGTGAAGCATGAAAAATACAAGATATTCGTCACTGAAGAATTGCTGAAGAAGAAAAAGAAGAAGAAGAAAGATATCAAACAGGGAGAAAAGTTTTAAATTCCGCAAATTAGTTTTCTCTGTTTGTATTTATGAAATTGTTTAGATGATACATGGTATCGAAATATAATTGCATCTACAATTTCTGAGGAGAATTGAATTGTATATTGTAATTGAAACCTTGAATAAAAATGATTTTATGAAAACAATGACTCGACTTGTTTTTGAGTTTTAAAGTTTCAATTATATTTCAGAAAATATTAAAAATACACAATTCACCCCCCTCTTGATATCATAAACTCTTTAAAATGTTTAGGAAAGAATTTTGAATAGAAGAATTTGGTGAGGAAAATTCTCAGATCCCTAAGTTCTAAATGGTCTCAGAAAGTAACATCAATTGAGGAATCACGAGATTTAAATGTTTATACTATGAATGAACTTATAGGAAATTTAACAGCTTATGAAGTTCAATTAAATGAAACACTGAGTCACAACAAACTAAAAATAAAGAAAGAAATAGCCTTCAAAATTAATTCAAATTCTGATATATCTACTGATTCTGACGAGGATTTGATTTTGCTGACTAGGAAATTCAAGAAAGCATGAAAAGCTAGGAAACAGCAAAGGAACAAAAATGATAAACCCTCAACGTCAAAATCATTGAATGACAAGAATTTTTCATCCAAAAAGTATGTATGTTACAACTGTAAGAAACCTAGACATCTTTCTTTAGATTGTCCTATGAGGAAAAATGAAAAGCAAAGTCGGACAAATCAAAAGAAGACGGCTTAGAAAACTTAGAAAAAGTTTTACAAGGAAAAGGCTTTGAAGGTCACTTGGGATGGCACGTCTGAAGTGTCTGAATCTGAGGAATCAGCATCAAAATCTTCACATTCAAAAGGAGAACAAGAGTTAGAAGACGTTGCTCATGTGTGCTTCATGGTAGATGAGTCTGAGGTAATATCTGATCCCGAAAGTCATTCAGATTTCAACTTTCATGAATTATTATGTGCTTATCATGCATTATTACAAAAAATTAAAGTATGTAAACTGGAAAACAAGAATATTAGAAAATCTTCATCCATTATAGAAGAAGAAAATTGTTTCCTGTCTACTACTTTAGAAAATTTTAAATGTGATAATGCAAATCATGCTAGAGATTTGCAAAAATTTAGATTTAATGAATGTATCTTGCATGAACAAATACAGAATATAAATGCTGAAAAATTAAAGATAGAATCTGAAAATGAAATGTTGAGAAATAATATAAATGAACTTGAATTAGAGATAGAAAAATTAAAATTGAGAGAGCAAGATTTAAATTCTACCTTTGAGAAATGGAATTTAAGTCAAACTAAGTTAGACAAACTAACTAGTACCCCTGCGGTGTCTTATAAATTTGGCTTAGGATTTGATTATCCTGAATATCCTGAATCTCAAGCCAATAAAGGATTTATTAGTTGCAGTTCAAGTAAATCTAAGACTAAAATTCCTTTTATTATGAAACAAGGTAATAAATATGTAGAAGTAGGTACTTCAAGGGATGAATCATGTAGTAATAATATAAATCAATGTGATTTGTCAAATTGTACTTCTAACATGACTATAAATGTTTCTAAAAATCTTGTTTTTTGTTCTGGAAATTCAGTTTCTATTGTTTCTAAAATTTCAGACAATTATAGTAAACTGAAAATTCAGAAACCTAAGCATGTAATTCAATACACTGGTATTAGACCAATTACTCATTCTGCATGTGATAAAACAAAAAATTCTTATGCAGAAAAAGATTTTGTATGTACGGAAAGTGTTAATACAAGTACAATATATTGGTATGAACTTATAGAATTGTATAAGCATGACCAAAATAAATTAACATCTGATAAAAATATGTTTGGTCTTGATTATACTACATCTGAAAACAAAAAGAATGATTGCAAAAGCAATAATGCTATATGTGAGTATGAAGCTAATGATAAATCAATAGTGCTTACAACTAATAAGAATATAAATGATAATGTTAAACTATTTTTAAATAAAAAGAAAAAATATGCGTTTAATGAACTTGGTCCTCAACAACATTGGGTACCAAGAAAAAGGTTTTCTTAATTTATGTCGTAGGAGGAAACAACATCAAAATGGATTTTGGACAATGGAGCGTCAAGTCACATGACCGGACAAAAAAGTCTATTACAAAATTTTACAAATACCATGAAAGGAAGTGTAACATTTGGAAACAAAAGCAAAGATAAAATCATAGGTATGGGCAATGTTCAAATAACTCCTACTTGTGTTATTTCGAATGTACTATATGTAGAAAACCTAGGATTTAATTTGCTGAGTGTCATAAAACTAATTGAAAATGGATATTATGTAGTGTTTGAAGATAATGTATGCAAAATAATTGATAAAAATACAGATGAAATTAAGTTTATTGCGAAAAGAAAAGGTTCTGTATGTATTTTATCTTTATCTTCTGGTGTAGTTGATTTAAATTCATGTTTGCTAGCTGAAACTGGTGATGCATATCTATGACATAGAAGGATTGGGCATATAAATATGAGATTGTTACATAAACTATCTAGAAAACATTTAGTGAGAGGTTTACCAAAGATTAAATACTCAAAGAAGTTTATGTGTGATGCATGTGAGTTAGGTAAACTTCACAAAAACTCTTTTAAATCCAAAACTGATATTTCAAGCAAGAGAGTCTTAGAACTTATACATATGGATCTATTTGGACCAACAAGAATCATGAGTCTTGGTGTTAAACGGTATGTATTTGTTTTAGTAGATGACTTCTCTAGATACACTTGGGTATATTTTCTAGCATCTAAGACAGAAGCTTTTGAAAAATTTAAAATGTTTTGCAATTTTGTTCAAAATGAGCAAAGTGTCTCTATACAAAAACTTAGGAGTGATCATGGAACTGAATTTGATAATGATCAAATGGATAACTATTGTAATGAGCATGGCATTGATCACAGATTTTCTTTTCCAAGAGCACCGTGTCAAAATGATGTTGTTGAGAGAAAGAATAGATCACTTCAAGAAATGGCCAGAACTATGTTGAATGAACATAAGTTACCTCAAAATCTTTGGGCTGAAGTAGTAAATACAACTTGTTATGTTATTAACAGAAGTCATTTAAGACCTCATGTTAATAAAACTCCTTTTGAAATTATGTTTAATAGGGTTCCAAAAATTTCCTATATGAAACAATTTGGCTGCAAGTGTTTTATTCTTAATACTAAGAATAAAAGGGATAAATTTCAAGCCAAATCGGATGAAGGAATTTTTGTAGGTTACTCTACTAGAAGTAAAGCCTATAGAGTATATAACAAGACTTCTAGGACTATTGAAGAAACCCTCCATGTAAGCTTCAATGAAAATTCTCTTAGAGAATCTCAATCTAAAGCTGATAATGATGATTTGATCAATTTTCCAAATGAGTTAAAGATCAATACAGAGATTGATGATTTATCTGAGAAAATCAAAAATATGAACTTAAATGATCAAACTAATGATGAAAGTGATGGACTTTCAGATGTTAATGAGAATATTGAGGAAAATCAAAGAAATTGGCGTTTTTCTTCGTCACATCCCATTACTCAAGTCATTGGTAATATTAATGAGGGTGTTAAAACTAGAGCTTCAGTAAATTTAAATAGTATGTGTATGTTTGTTTCTATGGTGTAACCAAGGAATATACAAGAAGCATTATCTGATGAAAATTGGATAGTGGCAATGCAAGAAGAACTAAATCAATTCATCAGAAATGATGTATGGGAATTAGTTTCTCCACCAGAAAATCAGTCCATAATAGGTACAAAGTGGATCTTTAGAAACAAAACTAATGAAACTGGTCAAATTATAAGGAATAAAGCTAGATTAGTTGCACAAGGGTATACACAGGAAGAAGGATTAGATTATGATGAAACATTTGCTCCTGTGGTTAGGTTAGAAAGTATTAGAATATTATTGGCCTATGCTTGTTATATGGATTTTAAATTATATCAAATAGATGTAAAGAGTGCATTTCTAAATGGTTTAATTAATGAAGAAGTCTATATAAAACAATCACCTGGATTTGAAGATATTAAAAATCCTAACTTTGTGTATAAATTGAAGAAAGCCTTATATGGTTTGAAGCAAGCACCTAGATCATGGTATGAAAGATTGTCTACTTTTTTAATAGAAAAAGGCTATATCATGGGAAAAGTGGATCATACTCTATTTATTAAGAGAGATGGTAAAGATCAGATTGTTGTTCAAATATACGTGGATGATATAATCTTTGGAGCAACCTCTGATAAGTTGATAGAAATATTCTCTGAAGAGAAGACTAATTAGTTTGAAATGAGAATGATAAGAGAACTTTCATATTTTCTAGGACTTCAAATTAAGCAAATGGATAAAAGTATATTTTTAAATCAAGAAAAATATGTAGATGAAATGCTTAAGAAATTTAATTTTAATGATACAAGGATTCGAGGAACTCCTATGAGTATTACTTTAAAGTTAGATATTGATGACATAGGAAAATCTATAGATCAAAGAAAATACAGAAGTATGATTGGTTCTTTACTTTATTTGACTGCTAGTAGACCTGATATTATGTTTGTTGTGTGTGTTTGTGCTAGATTTCAATCTAATCATAAAGAATCATACTTAATTGCAGTTAAAAGAATATTTAGATATATACAAGGAACTAAAAGTTTCAGACTGTATTATTCTAAGGATAGTTCAATAGATCTTATAGGATATACTGATGCTGATTATGTAGGATCTAAATCTGATAGAAAGAGTACCAGTGGCTCATGTCAATTATTGGGAAATAATTTGGTATCATGGTTTAGTAAAACGCAAAACTGTGTAGCACTTTCTACTACAGAAGCTGAATATGTTGGTGCTGCACTGTGTTGCAATCAGATTCTGTGGATAAGGCAAACTTTAGAAGATTTTGGATTATCTTATGATACAACTGAGATTTATTGTGATAGTAGTTCTGCAATAAATCCTTCCAAAAATCCTGTATTACATTCAAGAGCAAAGCATATAGAGGTTAGACATCATTTTCTAAGAGATAACGTAATTAAAGGAAAAATTAAATTAGAATTTGTGTCTAGTAAAAATCAATTAGCTGATATATTTACAAAACCTCTAGACGAAAATACATTCTGCAACATTAGATTAAATTTAGGTATTTGTAGGCTATGTGATGTGTAAAATGCTTAAACTCCACATAAAAAGATAAATATTATTGATGATGTTGTTCACCTCGTAGATATTATATACTTATTATAAATATCTAAAGTAATATCTGAACTGCTACTTAAGATACTATGTATTTATTGTAAAATCATAGTAGTATCTTATTGATTTTAAGTAGTTTATCAATTTTAATAGTTTTTACGATTTTAAGTGGAAGTGTAAATGAAAAACATTAAATACTTCTGACATTCTGAAATTTTGATTTAATGTTTTCTTTGAATCAAGGAAAATGCATATGATCATGCATAAATTTGACTTAATTGATTAAACTTGTAGAATAAGTTATATGTAACTCATCTTAAACTGTTAATCAAAAGTATAAGCTTATTGAAACTGATTCATATTCTTAGTACAATCATAGAAGTAAGAATTATATGAGATTTGTGTTTTATTGCATCTGTATTAATGGAATACATATATACTATGCTTAAAATGAAAAGTGCTTACAAAGTGAAAATCTTTGAGAGTTTATTGATCAGTTTGATCACGAGCCTTTTGTACTTGAGCAGATAGGTATGTAAGGATTATTGTCCTGAAAAAGGATTCTTTAAATCTGGTAACCTAAGGTCCTGATCAGATCTGGGATTGTTGACTGAAAGCTCATTACACGGGTACATTAGAAATCTCTTATATGATTTAAGCTTTTCAAACTAACTTTTAAAGAAAATTATCAATATTTACTATTGTGAAAAGAAAAAGTTGTTTCATTAGTTATAGATATCTTTGAATCGCATTTAGTTTATACCAATATGACTACTGATTTATTGAATCAACATTAGTACTTTTGAAAACGTTTATTTGAGATGCATTCTTTTATTCTCCTTGAATTAATTGAATTGAGTTCAAAGTTGTGTTTTGATTCATATATAGTAGGAATTGATTTTGGAAATCATTTTTGATGATGTCAGGATAATAGAAGTCTTTGAAAAGAAAATGTAAAGTATAGTTATACTTAACATCTATTGTCACTACAAGTATATTTTGTATTTTGATTGAATATATTTGAAGTATATTTGTAGGGGGAGCATTAACAATGTCAAAAATAGATTAATATAATTTAAAATACAAATCTTAGTTAATTTGAATTAATGTCCTCTTAAAATCTTGATGAAATAATTTAAAAAGACAAACAAACTATTCTAGATTCAAAAGACAAAATGTTCAAATAGTTTATAATGTTCTCAAGATAATGTTAAGTTTAGCATGTGTGTTGTTTTCGAAACGTTTCAGTTGGAAGCATCCGAAAATTATTTTAAGTGTACTAACTAGACGTTATGTTAGATAAGGTAACGTGTAAAACTGTCTCTAGACAGCGTTTTACTTGTTTGGTTAGTTAACTCAACGAGTTATACTTGAATATTTCGGGTACCTTGATTGAATAAACTTTATTTAATATTTATTTAATTTCTAAACCCGACTTCTCTTCACGTTGAGTTATACACCTAAAAACCCTATTTAAACACTTATTACACGGGGACTTAGGTTATTTGTAAACTTTATCAAGAAAATCTTTCCTGCTTGTTGTTGTTACAACCTGTGACGATGGTCTCCAAGTTCTACAAAGGTCGTGGCAGAGGAAAAGGCAAAAGCAAAAGAGATGCAAAAGGAAAAGAAATAGAGAATGATGAAGTTCCACGTACTTGGTTCAAGAAAATATTTCGAGTGGACAAAAGGTTAGAAGAACTTTATAGAGATTACTTCTTTTCTCAGGATATATTAGTTGAAGTTAGACAAGAACTTCAACATACTGATGCAAGTATTACATACATGGGTATTCGAAGTAAATATGATAGAGAATACAGAATGAAATGTGCTAAGATTGCATTTTTGGAACAATATGCAAAATATTTGGAAAAAGGTGTAGGTTCATCAAATAGAACTCCTCAAACTCCTATAAACGGTACAAGACTACATGCATTTGAGGAAGAGCATGAATCAGCTATCCCTACTCCTTTATATTCAAAACAAGTAAAATCAGATATTGTTATAGACAAAACTAAAGTTGACAGTCTTCGAAAGGCCGTTGCAATAGAAAGTGCCTTAGAAGAATTAAAGCAGAAAACTTTTATGGAGCAATTTGAAAAAAAAACAGTAATACTTGAAAAGGAGAAACAAAAATGTTATAGAAGAAGGAAAGTCAGAAAAATTATGTCTAAGGAAACAAAGTCTATTGAAAAAGGAAAATCAGATGAAAATTTATTTCTAAAGGACAATGTATGTCTAGACATTGTACTTTATTGTGCATTTGATAAACTCATCAGTTCCGAACACACTAAAACTGATGAAGATAATGAGACTTTATTTTCCCTTGCTAGAAAACTTGAGAAGAAATCCAAGTCAAATATGAGCTCAAGTTTTTCTATTAGTACAAGTCCTGATGATGCAGAAATTGACAAATCAGAGCATCAGGCACCTGACATTAAACAAGTTATTGCAGATATAATTGAAAATGTTGAGGCAGTAACTAGTTCAAAGGTTGAATTGTCTAGAGTAGCAGATATTGAAAATGTTAAGACTCTAGAAGAGCTAAAAGTTAACCAGCCTTCTATAGAATCTATAGAAGCAGAGTTTGAGAATTCACAACATGAATCAATGGAAATATCTATTGAACAAAATGAACAATTACAGACAGATACATCAGCTATAGAATTTGTGGAAAAATTATACTCTGAACATTCTATAGAGACTGAACAGATGAATGTTGAGCATATTGACAACGTTCCTAACACTGTTGAAGCTGAAGAATCAAGCTTACCTGAGCAACTTCAAGATAATATTTTGGAAGAGGAACAACATGACATTCATTTTGAAGAAGAGGTTCCTAAAGATGAATTAAACTCTGAATCACGGCTTCAGGTATCACCTTCTTTGTGTACAATATTAAAAGTTCAAGGTAATGCAATTCATTTTAGATCTGAAGAATCATTGTAGAAATGCAATAATCTGATTACATGTCAGATTCTGCAAGCTCGTCTAATAAAATTCAGAAATTTTACGGAAATAAGAGATCTGTTTGAGTTTCAAGGCCTCATTAAATTCTTGCCAGTAGGAATGAAATGGAAGCAATACAGAGAGCTTATTGCAGCTTTTTATAGCAATCTGGTCAAGAATGGAAATTTTCTAAAAACTCAAATAAATGAACAGGAGTTTATATTGTCTCCTGAGTTAATTTTTGAAGTTTTAGGATTAAAGAATGAAGGTGTTGTTCTTACCAACAGATTTGACATAATAAGACAACTGGAATGGAACATTCAGTCTTTATCAAAAATTCCAGATGTATATTCTGAAATGAGATTAATGGAAAATTTGAATGTAGAGGCAAGGTTTATTGCAAATATATTGCATGCAAATTTATTTCAGAGAGTTGGACACAATATGGAAGTCAGCAGAAGTTGTTTATATGCAACTTATAGCTTGCTGAATAGAATTCAAATCAATTACTTTGATGTTTTCACTTCTCAACTACAGCATATGAGTTCAAAGTAATTTTATGGTGATGCTGTATGTAGACTCATTGCAAGCCAATTGAATTTATCCGACTGGCCCTCTAAAACTAAAGGCATGAGAGCATTTTGTGTCAATGATTTGCAAAAATTCCAGGCCATGCATAAACCTCAATGACAACAATAACAACAACCTGATATAGACCATATACAACAACAAGAACAACAAAGTTATTCAGTTCAAGCAGAACAACAAAGTTATTCAGTTCAAGTAGAATAGCAAACCCAGCTACCTCCTAACTTAGATGCAGTGCTTAACGACATCAGAAATGATATTAGGCATCTAGGAGATAAAATATGTAATGCTATAAGTGATATACTTAGGAGGGGTCGATAACTGTTTTTTTTTCTGAATACAAAATGTAATGTTTGTATTACTTGTTTGCTTCATTGAACAATACATTTTTCTGTAAATGTCTTCAATTATTATTCTTGTTTACAGAAATCGTTGTTGTAATTCTCTTATATACATATATATATTCTCTGTAATTATCTTTTTGATTAATGACAAAAAGGGGGAGAAATATTATAAAAAGATGATTATGATCTTAATTGCATATATATATTATAAAAGGAGATGCTATTTAAATGGTTATTGTAATCTGACAGATGATAATTAGAAAACTGATACTTATATAATTATTGACATCTGAGAGTTTTAGTTCTGAGAGGTAAAATTTACACAAACAATAGAAATAAGCTTAAGTGAACTTAAGTCAACAAACAAGTTTGTTGAATTAAAAGTTAACCCAACGAAGGTGCTTTGTTGAGTTAAACATATTTCATAATTGATTTAATATGGTTTTTTCATCATCAAAAAGGGGGAGATTGTTAAGTATTTTGTTTTGATGATGTGTGCTGAATGAAAATAATCATATTTGCTCAATTACTATTGCTTGTGAAAAGAAATGAAAATCATCAATTAATATAGAAAAAGCTTACTGACATAAATACTTGTTTGTATTGGATCTGAAATTATACTAAGTTAATAACTAGTCGTTACATTGCATTAATTTCTCATTTAATTAAACGTTAAGTTAACGTGTGTTTTTATTGAAAAGCATGATATGTTTTAAATTTATATCTTCTGTATCATGAACAGTGCACGTTAAGACAATTTGTTAAGTTAGAGTGTTATTTGTATAGAGGTCACGTGAGAACTCGTTAAGTTAGAGGCTTAAAGGTTAAAATAGGTCACGTGAGAACTCGTTAAGTTAAAGGCTTAAAGGTTAAAATAGGTCACGTGAGAACTCGTTAAGTTAGAGGCTTAAAGGTTAAAATAGGTCACGTGAGAACTCGTTAAGTTAGTGAGTAAAAGAAGAGACGAACTCGTTATGTTAGTGTTATACACATGGTGAAATTATAAGTTACGAATATTATATTGTATCACGTGAGGTGTACATGTTTAACTCGTTAAGTTAGCATAACTAAACACGTTGAGTTGCTATATTAAACACTAAGGCAACGCGTTAGGTTAGCGTTATAAACTTAAGTTGTTATTTTTGCACGTGGTAAAATTCTTATTATAAAAACATTTTTTTATTACTGAATCGTTGAGTTAAAGTTTTTTGGAGACTTACAGTCATAACCATCCGAAAGGTAACTTAAGTCATGGTTTCAGGTCATGACATGTGTCTCACTAGTTTTATGGTAAAAAGAATTTTTCAGAGACTTATAGTCGTAACCATCCGAAACTTAAACTGTTATCGATGAGTTAGCATTTAACCTTCCGAAAGAAAGGATAAGATAGTTCGTTGAGTTACCGTAACACAACGGTGATAGTTCATTGAGTTAGCTACAATACTTGTCACGTGAAATGGCACATCAGGAACTCGTTAAGTTAGAAATGTTAAGTTATATATATACTTATGTTACTCATTTAGTTAACATTAAAGTAACAACTTCTTATTACACTGATGAAAAATTTTTGGACAAGAAAGTCTATTCTGCAGGAAATTTTTCAGAGATCTAAGACTAATGATTAAAGAAAATTCGAAATATAAACGTGGGTCAAAACGTGTGTGTTTTGGTGAAGGAAAAGGAAAAGACGTGGAGAAGTGGAAAACTGGTAGTGATTAAACGTGAGGATATGCACAAATTGAAGATACAGTATAAAAGGTATAGAATTCTCGTTGATCAAATTATTCTTGCACACAAAATGAAAAATCTTTTCAAGGATCAAACTATCCCTACACACCAAAAGAAAAATCTTTTCAGGGATCAAAAACACCTCTTCGGGGAAAATCTCTTAGGTGGAAGAAAATTTAGTGAAGCATAAAAAGGTAAGATTTACGTCACTGAAGATTTGAAGTATCAGAAGAAAGTAAATTCGGTGAAGCGGAAAAAGACAAGATATTCATCACTGAAGAATTGCTGAAGAAGAAGAAGAAGAAGAAAGATCTCAAATAGGGAGAAATGTTTTAAATTTCGTAAATTAGTTTTCTCTATTTGTAGTTATGAAATTGTATAGATGAAACATGGTATTGATATATAATTGCATCTACAATTTCTGAGGAGAATTGAATTGTAGATTATAATTGAAACCTTGAATAAAAATGATTTTATGAAAACAATGTCTTGACTTGTTTTTGAGTTTTAAAGTTTCAATTATATTCGAAAATATTGAAAAACACAATTCACCCCCCTCTTGTATAGCCATATGATCCTACAACTACTCTCGCCCAAACACATTTAACTTCGAAGTTTTGATGAGATCCAGTGCTTTGGTGTTGGTATGATCGCACCCAAATTTATAAATTTGCCATTTTTGAAAGATCGAAAATAATGGTAATTCATACTAAAAGCTAGTTTAATTGGATTATTTAAAGTTTGTAAATAAAGATCCACTTATTTCAACTCATTTGCAATGATTACAACTCTGTTGAAAAAACAGCATGAGACAACAGACATTAAACGTATCTTATTTCATGGTACTCTGATTGTTGTAAGTTAAGATGTTACAAAATTAGAGTCAGAGAATACAACCCTTGGATATCAAACACCGTTGTAATGGCACATTTTGATCATGATGTCATTCAATATATGACATTAATTTTGGAAACCGTTATCAAAATTAGGGTAGTCTCTTAGTGATAGTTTGATTTACAAAAAGACCATCCTCCCAAGATGCAAAAAAGAGTGCATCACAAGGGCTTCCCAAGAGGTCACCCAACTTAGTACTACTCTCACCCAACACATTTAACTTTGGAGTCTGATTCGATCTAGGGCTTTTGTGTTGGTATGATTGCACACATATTTATATATTTGTCATTACTGAAAGTTCGAAAACTATGTTAATTCGCACTAGAAACTAGTTGAATTGGATTGTTTAAAGCTTTTAAATAAAGATCCTATTATTTCAACTCATTTGCAATGCTTACAACTATGTCGAAAAAACAACATGACAAAACAGACATTAAATGTTTATCATTTCATGGTACTCTGATTGTTGTAAGTTAAGATGTTACAAAATTTGAGTTAGAGAATACAACCCTTTGGATATCAATGACGGTTATAAGGGTACATTTTGATCATGATGTCATTCAATATATGACATTAATTTTGGAAACCGTTCTCAATAATAGGGTCGTCTCTTAGTCACAGTTTGATTTGCAAAAAGACCATCCTACCAAGATGTAAAAACAAGTGCAACACAATGACTTCCCTAGAAGTCACCCATCCTAGTACTACTCTAGCCCAAACAAATTTAACTTTAGAGTTCTGATGAAATCATATGCTTTTGTGTTGGTACGATCGCTCCCATATTTATATATTTGTCATTACTGAAAGATCGAAAACTATGTTAATTCGCACTAGAAACTAGTTGAATTGGATTGTTTAATGTTTTTAAATAAACATCCATTTATTTCAACTCATTTGCAATGATTACAACTTTGTTGAAAAACACAACAGACATTAAATATTTCTCATTTCATGGTACTTTGATTGTTGTAAGTTAAGATGTTACAAAATTTGAGTTAGAGAATACAACCCTTTGGATATCAAACACTGTTATAATGGCACATTTTGATCATGATGTCATTCAATATATGACATTAATTTTCGAAACCGTTATCAATAATAGGGTCGTCTCATAGTGACAGTTTGATTTACAAAAAGACCATCCTACCAAGATGCAAAAAAAAGTGCATCACACGGGCTTTCCAAGAGGTCACCCAACTTCGTACTACTCTCGCCCAAACACATTTAACTTTGGAGTCTGATTAGATGCAATGCTTTTGTGTTGGTATGATCGCACACATATTTATATATTTGTCACTATTGAAAGATCGAAAACTATGTTAATTCGCACTAGAAACTAGTTGAATTGGATTGTTTAAAGTTTTTAAATAAATATCCTATTATTTCAACTCATTGGCAATGCTTACAACTATGTTGAAAAAACAACACGACAAAATAGACACTAAATGTTTCTCATTTCGTGGTACTATGATTGTTGTAAGTTAAGATGTTACAATATTTGAGTTAGAGAATACAACCCTTTGGATATCAATGACGGTTATAAGGGTACATTTTGATCATGATGTCATTCAATATATGACATTAATTTTGGAAACCGTTATCAATAATAGGGTTGCCTCTTAGTGACAGTTTGATTTACAAAAAGACTATCCTACAATGATGCAAAAAAGAGTGCAACACAAGGACTTCCCTAGAAGTCACCCATCTTAGTACTACTCTAGCCCAAACAAATTTAACTTTAGAGTTCTGATGAGATCCTGTGCTTTTGTGTTGGTACGATCACTCCCATATTTATATATTTGTCATTACTGAAAGATCGAAAACTATGTTAATTCACACTAGAAACTAGTTGAATTAGATTGTTTAAAGTTTTTAAATAAAGATCCAATTATTTCAACTCATTTTTGACGATTACAACCTTGTTGAAAAACACAACAGACATTAAATGTTTCTCATTTCATGGTACTCTGATTGTTGTAAGTTAAGATGTTACAAAATTTTTATTAGAGAATACAACCCTTTGGATATCAAACACCGTTATAATGGCACATTTTGTTCATGATGTCATTCAATATATGACATTAATTTTCAAAACCGTTATTAATAATAGGGTTGTCTCTTAGTGATAGTTTGATTTACAAAAAGTCCATCCTACCTTGATGCAAAAAAAGAGTGCAACAAAAGGACTTCCCGAGAGGCCACCCATCTTACTACTACTCTCATCTAAACACATTCAACTTTGGAGTGCTTTTATGTTGGTATGATCGCACACATATTTATATATTTGTCATTACTGAAAGATCGAAAACTATGTTAATTTACACTAAAAACTAGTTGAATTGGATTGTTTAAAGTTTGTAAACAAAAATCCAATTATTTCAACTCATTTACAATGATTACAATATTGTTGAAAAACACAACAAACATTAAATGTTTCTCATTTCATGGTACTCTGATTGTTGTAAGTTAAGATGTCACAAAATTTGAGTCAAAGAATACAACCCTTTGGATAACAAACACTGTTTTAATGGCACATTTTGATATTGATGTCATTCAATATATGACATTAATTTTGGAAACCGTTATCAATAATAGGGCCGTCTCTTAGTGATAGTTTGATTTACAAAAAGACCATCCTACCATGATGCAAAAAAGAGTGCAGCACAAGGACTTCCCAAGAGGTCTCCGATCTTAGTACTACTCTCGCCCAAACACATTTAACTTTGGAGTTCTAATGAGATCCAATGCTTTTGTGTTGGTATGATCGCATCCATATTTATAAATTTGTCATTTTTGAAAGATCGAAAACTATGGTAATTCACACTACGAACTAGTTGAATTGGATTGTTTAAAGTTTGTAAATAAAGATTCAATTATTTCAACTCATTTGCAATGATTACAACTCTCTTGAAAAAACAGCACGACACAACAGACATGAAATGTTTCTCATTTCATGGTACTCTGATTGTTGTAAGTTAAGATGTTACAAAATTTGAGTCAGAGAATACAACCCTTTCGATATCAAACACCGTTATAATGGCACATTTTGATCATGATGTTATTCAATATGTGATATTAATTTTGGAAACCGTCATCAATAATAGGGTCGTGTCTTAGTGACTGTTTGATTTACAAAAAGACCTTCTTACCATGATGCAAAAAAAGTGCAACACAAGAACCATCACCCATCTTAGTACTATTCTCGCCCAAACACATTTAACTTTGGTGTTCTAATGAGATCTAGTGCTTTTGTGTTGGTATGATCGCACCTAAATTTACAAATTTGCAATTTCTGAAAGATCTAAAACAATGGTAATTCACACTAGAAGCTAGTTGAATTGGATTGTTTAAAGTTTGTAAATAAATATCCAATTAGTTCAACTCATTTGCAATGATTACAACTCTATTGAAAAAATGGCACGACACAACAGACATTAAATGTATCTCATTTCATGGTACTCTGATTGTCGTAAGTTCAGATGTTACAAAATTTGAGTTAGAGAATACAACCCTTGGATATCAAACACCATTGTAATGACACATTTTGATCATGATGTCATTCAATATATGACATTAATTTTGGAAACCGTTATCAATATTAGGGTAGTCTCTTAGTGACAGTTTGATTTACAAAAAGACTATCCTACCAAGATGCAAAAAAGAGTGCATCACAAGGGCTTCCCAAGAGGTCACCCAACACATTTAACTTTGGAGTCTGATTAGATCCAAGGCTTTTGTGTTGGTATGATCGCACACATATTTAAATATTTGTCATTAATGAAAGATCGAAAACTATGTTAATTTGCACTAGAAACTAGTTGAATTGGATTGTTTAAAGTTTGTAAATAAAGATCCTATTATTTCAACTCATTTGCAATGATTACAACTATGTTGAAAAAACAGCACGACAAAATAGACATTAAATGTTTCTCATTTCATGGTACTCTAATTGTTGTAAGTTAAGATGTTACAAAATTTGACTCATAGAATACAACCCTTTGGATATCAATGATCGTTATAAGGGTACATTTTGATCACGATGTCATTCAATATATGACATTAATTTTGGAAACCATTATCAATAATAGGGTCGTCTCTTAGTCACAGTTTGATTTACAAAAAGACCATCCTCCCAAGATGCAAAAAAGAGTGCATCACAAGGGCTTCCCAAGAGGTCACCCAACTTAGTACTACTCTCGCCCAAACACATTTACTTTGGAGTCTGATTAGATCCAGTGCTTTTGTGTTAGTATGATCGCACACATATTTATATATTTGTCATTACTGAAAGATCGACAACTATGTTAATTCGCACTAGAAACTCGTTCAATTGGATTGTTTAAAGTTTATAAATAAAAATCCAATTATTTCAAATCATTTGCAATGATTACAACTTTGTTCAAAAACACAATAGACATTAAATGTTTCTCATTTCATTGTACTCTAATTGTTGTAAGTTAAGATGTTACAAAATTTGAGTCAGAGAATACAACCCTTTGGATATCAAACACTGTTATAATGGCACGTTTTGATCATGATGTCATTCAATAAATGACATTAATTTTGGAAACTGTTATCAATAATAGGGTCATCTCTTAGTGATTGTTTGATTTACAAAAAGACCATCCTACCAAGATGCAAAAAAGAGTGCATCACAAGGGTTTCCCAACAGGTCACCCAACCTCGTACTACTCTCGCCCTAACACATTTAACTTTGGAGTCTGTTTAGATTCAGTGCTTTTGTGTTGGTATGATCGCACACATATTTATATATTTGTCATTACTGAAAGTTCGAAAACTATGTTAATTTGCACTAGAAACTAGTTGTAGGATCGTATGGCTACACAAGAGGGGGGTGAATTGTGTATTTTTAATATTTTCTGAAATATAATTGAAACTTTAAAACTCAAAAACAAGTCGAGACATTGTTTTCATAAAATCATTTTTATTCAAGGTTTCAATTACAATATACAATTCAATTCTCCTCAGAAATTGTAGATGCAATTATATTTCGATACCATGTATCATCTAAACAATTTCATAACTACAAACAGAGAAAACTAATTTGCGGAATTTAAAACTTTTCTCCCTGTTTGAGATCTTTCTTCTTCTTCTTTTTCTTCTTCAGCAATTCTTGAGTGAAGAATATCTTGTCTTTTCGTGCTTCACTAAATTTGCTTTCTTCTGGTACTTCAAATCTTCAGTGAGGAAAATCTTACCTTTTTATGCTTCACTGAACTTTCTTCCACTTGAGAGGTTTTTCCCGAAGAGGTGCTTTTGATCCCTGAAAAAGATTTTTCTTTTGGTGTGTAGGGATGGTTTGATCCTTGAAAAGATTTTTCTTTTTGTGTGCAAGGATAAATTGATCAACGAGAATTCTATGCCTTTTATACTGTATCTTCATTTCATGCATATCCTTCACGTTTAACCACTACTAGTTTTCCACTTCTCCACGTCTTTTCTTTTTCCTTCATCGAAACACACACATTCTAAGCCACGTTTATATTTCAAATTTTCTTTAATCATCAGTCTTGGATCTTTGAAAAATTTCCTGCAAAATAAACTTTCTTGTCCAAATTTTTTCATTAGTGTAATAAGAAGTCGTTACTTTAATGTTAACTAAACAAGTAACACAATTATATATATATAACTTAACGAGTTCACCATGTGCTACTTCACGTGACAAGTACTGTAGCTAACTCAACGAACTAAGTATGTGGTGTTATGCTATCTCAACGAACCATCTCCGTTGTGTTATGATAACTCAACGAACAAGTAATAAACAAATGTTTTTATAATAAGCATTTTACCATGTGCAAAAATAACAACTTAAGTTTATAACGCTAACCTAACGCGTTACCTTAGTGTTCAATATCGCAACTCAACGCATTTAGTTATGTTAACTTAACGAGTTAAACATGTGCACCTCACGTGATATAATACAACATTCGTAACTTATAATTTCACCACGTGTATAACACTAACTTAACGAGTTCGTCTCTTCTTTTACTCACTAACTTAACGAGTTATCACGTGACCTATTTTAACCTTTAAGCCTCTAACTTAATGAGTTCTCACGTGACCTCTATACAAACAAAACTCTAACTTAACGAGTTGTCTAAACGTGCACTGTTCATGATACAGAAGAAATAACATTAAAACATATCATGCTTTTCAATAAAAACACACGTTAACTTAACGTTTAGCTAAATGAGAAATTAATGCAACAAAACGACTAGTTATTAACTTCAGATCCAACACAGACAAGTATTTATATCAGTAAGCTTTTTCTGTATTAATTGATGATTTTAATTTCTTTTCACAAGCAATAGTAATTGAGCAAATATGATTATTTTCATTCAGCACACATCATCAAAACAAAAATACTCAACAATCTCCTCCTTTTTGATGATGACAAAACCATATTATATCAATTATGAAATATGTTTAACCCAACAAAGCACCTTCGTTGGGTTAACTATTAATTCAACAAACTTGTTTGTTGACTTAAGTTCACTTAAGCTTATTTCTATTGTTTGTGTAAATTTTACCTCTCAGAACTAAAACTCTCAGATGACAATAATTATATAAGTATCAGTTTTCTAATTATCATCTGTCAGATTACAACAACCATTTAAATAGCATCTCCTTTTATAATATATATATGCAATTAAGATCATAATCATCTTTTTATAATATTTCTCCCCGTTTTTGTCATTAATCAAAAAGATAATTACAGAGAATATATATATATATATATAAGAGATATAATTACAACAACTCTTTCTGTAAACAAGAATAATAATTGAAGACATTTATAGAAAAATGTATTGTTCAATCAAATCAAACAAGTAATACAAACATTATATTTTGTATTCAGAAACAAACAAAAAACAGTTATCGACCCCTCCTAAATATATCACTTATAGCATTACATATTTTATCTCCTAGATGCCTAATATCATTTCTGATGTCATTAAGCACTACATCTAAGTCAGGAGGTAGTTGGGTTTGGTGTTCTACTTGAACTGAATAACATTGTTGTTGTTGTTGTTGTATATGGTCTATATCAGGTTGTTGTTGTTGTTGTCGTTGAAGTTTATGCATGGCCTAGAATTTTTGCAAATCTTTGACACTAAATGCTCTCATGCCTTTAGTTTCAGAGGGCCAGTCAGATAAAGTCAATTGGCTTGCAAGGATTCTACATACAGCATCACCATAAAAATAACTTTGAACTCATATGCTGTAGTTGAGACATAAAAACATCAAACCAATTTATTTGAATTTTATTCAGCAGGCCATAAGTTGCAAATAAACAGCTTCTGCTGACTTCCAAATTGTGTCCAACTCTTTGAAATAAATTTGCATGCAATATATTTACATTAAATCATGCCTCTTCATTGAGATTTTCCATTAATCTCATTTCGGAATATACATCTGGAATTTTTGATAAAGACTGAATGTTCCATTCCAGTTGTCTTATTATGTCAAATCTGTTGGTAACAACAACACCTTCATTCTTTAATCCTAAAACTTCAAAAATTAACTCAGGAGACAATATAAACTCCTGTTCATTTATTTGAGTTTTTAGAAAATTTCCATTCTTGACCAGATTGCTATAAAAAGCTACAATAAGCTCTGTGTATTGCTTCCATTTCGTTCCTACTGGCAAGAATTTAATGAGGCCTTGGAACTTAAACAGATCTCTTATTTCCATCAAATTTCTGAATTTTATTGGACGAGGATGCAGAATCTGACATGTAATCAGATTATTGTATTTTTGCAATGCTTCTTCAGATCTAAAATGAATTGCATTACATTGAATTTTTAATATTGTACACAAAGAAGGTAATACTTGAAGGCGTGATTCAGAGTTTAATTCATCTTTAGGAACCTCTTCTTCAAAATGAATGTCATATTGTTCCTCTTTCAAAATATTATCTTGAACCTGCTTAGGCAAGCTTGATTCTTCAGCTTCAACAGTGTTAGGAACATTGTCAATATGCTCAACATTCATCTGTTCAGTCTCTATAGAATGTTTAGAGTACAATTTTTCCACAAATTCTACAGCCGGTGTATCTGTCTGTAATTGTTCATTTTGTTCAACAGATAATTCCATTGATTCATGCTGTGAATTCTCAGACTCTGCTTCTATAGATTCCATAGAAGGCTGGTTAACTTTTAGCACTTCTGGAGTCTTAACAATTTCAATATCTGCTACTCCAGATAATTCAGCCTTTGAACTAGTTACTGCTTCAACATTGTCAATTATATTTGCAATAACTTGTTCAATGTTAGGTGCCTGATGCTCTGATTTGTCAATTTCTGCATCATCAGGACTTGTACTAATAGAAAAACTTGAGCTCATATTTGACTTGGATTTCTTCTCAAGTTTTCTAGTAAGGGAAAATAAAGTCTCATTATCTTCATCAGTTTCAGTGTGTTCGGAACTAATGAGTTTATAAGATGCACAATAAGGTATAATGTCTAGGCATACATTATTCTTTGGAAATAAATTTTCATCTGATTTTCCTTTTTCAATAGACTTTGTTTCCTTAGACATAATTCTTCTGACTTTCCTTCTTCTATAACATTTTTGTTTCTCCTTTTTAAGAATTGTTGTTTTCTTTTCAAATTGCTCCATAAAAGTTTTCTACTTTAATTCTTCTAAGGCACTTTCTATTGCAATGGCCTTTCGAAGACTGTCAACTTTTGTTTTGAATATAAAGGAGTAGGGATAGCTGATTCATGCTCTTCCTCAAATACATGTAGTCTTGTACCATTTATAGGAGTTTGAGGAGTTCTATTTGATGAACCTACACCTTCTCACAAATATTTTGCATACTGTTCCAAAAATGCAATCTCAACACATTTCATTTTGTATTCTCTATCAAATTTACTACGAATACCCATGTATGTAATATTTGCATCAGTATGTTGAAGTTCTTGTCTAACTTCATCTAATATTCCCTGAGGAAAGAAGTAATCTCTATAAAGTTCTGCTAACCTTTTGTCCACTCGAAATATTTTCTTGAACCATGTACGTGGAACTTCATCATTCTCTATTTCTTTTCCTTTTGCATCTCTTCTACTTTCACCTTTTCCTCTACCACGACCTTTGTAGAACTTGGAGACCATCGTCGCAGGTTGTAATAGCAACAAGTGAGAAAGATTTTCTTGACAAAGTTTACAAATAACCTAAGTCCCCATGTAATAAGTGTTTAAATCGGGTTTTTAGGCGTATAACTCAACGTGAAGAGAAGTCGAGTTTAGAAATTAAATAAATATTGAATAAAGTTTATTCAATCAAGGTACCCGAAATATTCAAGTATAACTTGTTCAGTTAACCAACCTAATGAGTAAAATGCTGTCTAGAAGTAGTTTTACACGTTACCTTATCTAACATAATGTCTAGTTAGTACACCAATTTTCGGATGCTTCCAACTGAAACGTTTCGAAAACAACACACATGCTAAACTTAACCTTATCTTGAGAACATTGTAAACTATTTGAACATTTTGTCCTTTGAATCTAAAATTGTTTATTTGTCTTTTTAAATTATTTCATCAAGATTTTAAGAGGACATTAATTCAAATTAACTAAGATTTGTATTCTAAATTATATTAATCTATTTTCGACATTGTTAATCCTCCCCCTACAAATATACTTCAAATATATTCAATCAAAATACAAAATATACTTGTAGTGACAATAGATGTTAAGTATAACTATACTTTTACATTTTCTTTTCAGAGACTTCCGTTATCCTGACATCATCAAAAATGATTTCCAGAATCAATTCCTACTGTATATGAATCAAAACACAACTTTGAACTCAATTCGATTAATTCAAGGAGAATAAAAGAATGTATCTCAAATAAACGTTTTCAAAAGTACTAATGTTGATTCAATAAATCAATAGTCATATTGGTATAGACTATATGCGATTCAAAGATATCTGTAATTAATGAAACAACTTTTTCTTTTCAAAACAGTAAATATTGATAATTTTCTTTAAAAGTTAGTTTGAAAAGCTTGAATCATACAAGAGCTTTCTAATGTACCCGTGTAATGAGCTTTCAGTCAACAATCCCAGATCTGATCAGGACCTTAGGTTGCCAGATTTAAAGAATCCTTTTTGAGGACAACAATCCTTACATACCTATCTGCTCAAGTACAAAAGGCTCGTGATCAAACTGATCAATAAACTCTCAAAGATTTTTACTTTATAAGCACTTTTCATTTTAAGCACAATATATATGTATTCCATTAATACAGATGTAATAAAACACAAATCTCATACAATTTTTACTTCTATGATTGTACTGAGAATATGAATCAGTTTTGTTGGATCGTATGGCTACACAAGAGGGGGGTGAATTGTGTATTTTTAATATTTTCTGAAATATAATTGAAACTTTAAAACTCAAAAACAAGTCGAGACATTGTTTTCATAAAATCATTTTTATTCAAGGTTTCAATTACAATATACATTTCAATTCTCCTCAGAAATTGTAGATGAAATTATATTTCGATACCATGTATCATCTAAACAATTTTATAACTACAAATAGAGAAAACTAATTTGCGGAATTTAAAACTTTTCTCCCTGTTTGAGATCTTTCTTCTTCTTCTTTTTCTTCTTCAGCAATTCTTGAGTGACGAATATCTTGTCTTTTCATACTTCACCGAATTTACTTTCTTCTAATACTTCAAATCTTCAGTGACGAAAATCTTACCTTTTTATGCTTCACTGAACTTTCTTCCACTTGACAGATTTTCCCTGAGAAGAGGTGTTTTTGATCCCTGAAAAAGATTTTTCTTTTGGTGTGCAAGGATGGTTTGATCCTTGAAAAGATTTTTCGTTTTGTGTGCAAGGATAAATTGATCAACGAGAATTCTATGCCTTTTATACTGTATCTTCATTTCATGCATATCCTTGACGTTTAACCACCACTAGTTTTCCACTTCTCCACGTCTTTTCTTTTTCCTTCATCGAAACACACAAGTTCTAACCCACGTTTATATTTCGAATTTTCTTTAATCATCAGTCTTGGATCTCTGAAAAATTTCCTGAAAATAAACTTTCTCGTCCAAAAATTTTTTATTAGTATAATAAGAAGTCATTACTTTAATGTTAATTAAACGGGTAACACAAGTATATATATATAACTTAACGTTTTTAACTTAACGAGTTCACCATGTGCTGTTTCACGTGACAAGTACTTTAGCTAACTCAACGAACTTAGTCCGTGGTGTTATGCTATCTCAACGAACCATCTCTGTTGTGTTATGATAACTCAACGAACTAGTAATAAACAAATGTTTTTATAATAAGAATTTTACCACGTGCAAAAATAACAACTTAAGTTTATAACACTAACCTAACGCGTTGCCTTAGTGTTCAATATAGCAACTCAACGCGTTTAGTTATGTTAACTTAACAAGTTAAACATGTGCACCTCACGTGATACAATACAACATTCGTAACTTATAATTTCACCACGTGTATAACACTAACTTAACGAGTTTGTCTCTTCTTTTACTCACTAACTTAACGAGTTATCACGTGACCTATTTTAACCTTTAAGCCTCTAACTTAACGACTTCTCACGTGACCTCTATACAAACAAAACTCTAACGTAACAAGTTGTCTAAACGTGCACTGTTCATTATACAAAAGATATAACATTAAAACATATCATGCTTTTCAATAAAAACACACGTTAACTTAACGTATAGCTAAATGAGAAATTAATGCAACAAAACGAATAGTTATTAACTTCAAATCCAATACAGACAAGTATTTATATCAGTAAGCTTTTTCTGTATTAATTGATGATTTTAATTTCTTTTCACAAGCAATAGTAATTGAGCAAATATGATTATTTTCATTCAGCACACATCATCAAAACAGAAATACTCAACAATCTCCCCCTTTTTGATGATGACAAAACCATATTAAATCAATTATGAAATATGTATAACTCAACAAAGCACCTTCGTTGGGTTAACTTCTAATTCAACAAACTTTTTTGTTGACTTAAGTTCACTTAAGCTTATTTCTATTGTTTGTGTAAATTTTACCTCTCAGAACTAAAACTCTCAAATGTCAATAATTATATAAGTATCAGTTTTCTAATTATCATCTGTCAGATTACAATAACCATTTAACATCTCCTTTTATAATATATATATGCAATTAAGATCATAATCATCTTTTTATAATATTTCTCCCCCTTTTTGTCATTAATCAAAAAGATAATTACAGAGAATATATATATATATATATAAGAGATATAATTACAACAACTCTTTCTGTAAACAAGAATAATAATTGAAGACATTTACAGAAAAATGTATTATTCAATCAAATCAAACAAGTAATACAAACATTACATTTTGTATTCAGAAACAAACAAAAATAGTTATCGACCCCTCCTAAGTATATCACTTATAGCATTACATATTTTATCTCCTAGATGCCTAATATCATTTCTGATATCGTTAAGCACTACATCTAAGTCAGGAAGTAGCTGGGTTTGCTGTTCTGCTTGAACTGAATAACTTTGTTGTTGTTGTTGTATATGGTCTGTATCAAGTTGTTGTTGTTGTCATTGAGGTTTATGCATGGCCTAGAATTTTTGCAAATCTTTGACACTAAATGCTCTCATGCCTTTAGTTTTAGAGGGCCAGTCAGATAAAGTCAATTGGCTTGCAAGGATTCTACATATAGCATCACCATAAAATAACTTTAAACTCATATGTTGTAGTTGAGACATAAAAACATCAAACCAATTTATTTGAATTTTATTCAGTAGGCCATAAGTTGCATATAAATTGCTTCTGCTGACTTCCAAATTGTGTCCAACTCTCTGAAATAAATTTGCATGCAATATATTTGCAATAAACCTTGCCTCTCCATTCAGATTTTCCATTAATCTCATTTCAGAATATACATCTGGAATTTTTGATAAAGACTAAATGTTCCATTCCAGTTGTCTTATTATGTCAAATCTATTGGTAACAACAACACCTTCATTCTTTAATCCTAAAACTTCAAAAATTAACTCAGGAGACAATATAAACTCCTATTCATTTATTTGAGTTTTCAGAAAATTTTCATTCTTGTCCAAATTGCTATAAAAAGCTGCAATAAGCTCTAAGTATTGCTTCCATTTCGTTCCTACTGGAAAAAATAGAATGAGGCCTTGAAACTCAAACAGATCTCTTATTTCCATCAAATTTCTGAATTTTATCGGACGAGCATGCAGAATCTAACATGTAATCAGATTATTGTATTTCTGCAATGCTTCTTCAGATCTAAAATGAATTGCATTACCTTGAATTTTTAATATTGTACACAAAGAAGGTGATACCTGAAGTCGTGATTCAGAGTTTAATTCATCTTCAGGAACCTCTTCTTCAAAATGAATGTCATGTTGTTCCTCTTCCAAAATATTATCTTGAAGCTGCTCAGGTAAGCTTGATTCTTCAGCTTCAACAGTGTTAGGAACATTGTCAATATGCTCAACATTCATCTGTTCAGTCTCTATAGAATGTTCAGAGTACAATTTTTCCACAAATTCTACAGTTGGTGTATCTGTCTGTAATTTTTCATTTTGTTCAATAGATAATTTCATTGATTCATGCTGTGAATTCTCAGACTCTACTTCTTTAGATTCCGTAGAAGGCTGGTTAACTTTTAGCTCTTCTAGAGTCCTAACAATTTCAATATCTACTACTCCAGACAATTCAGCCTTTGAACTAGTTACTACTTCAACATTGTCAATTATATTTGCAATAACTTGTTCAATGTTAGGTGCCTGATGCTCTGATTTGTCAATTTCTGCATCATCAGGACTTGTACTAATAGAAAAACTTGAGCTCATATTTGACTTAGATTTCTTCTCAAGTTTTCTAGCAAGGGAAAATAAAGTCTCATTATCTTCATCAGTTTCAGTGTGTTCGGAACTGATGAGTTTATCAGATGCACAATAAGGTACAATGTCTAGGCATACATTGTCTTTTGGAAATAAATTTTCATCTGATTTTCCTTTTTCAATAGACTTTGTTTCCTTAAACATAATTTTTCTGACTTTCCTTGTTCTATAACATTTTTGTTTCTCCTTTTCAAGTATTGCTGTTTTCTTTTCAACTTGCTCCATCAAAGTTTTCTGCTTTAATTCTTCTAAGGCACTTTCTATTGCAACGGCCTTTCGAAGACTGTCAACTTTTGTTTTTTCTACAGCAATATCTGATTCTACTTGTTTTGAATATAAAGGAGTAGGGATAGCTGATTCATGCTCTTCCTCAAATGCATGTAGTCTTGTACCATTTATAGGAGTTTGAGGAGTTCTATTTGATGAACCTACACCTTTTTCTAAATATTTTGCATACTGTTCCAAAAATGCAATCTCAGCACTTTTTATTCTGTATTCTCTATCAAATTTACTACGAATACCCATGTATGTAATATTTGCATCAGTATGTTGAAGTTCTTGTCTAACTTCATCTAATATTCCCTAAGGAAAGAAGTAATATCTATAAAGTTCTACTAACCTTTTGTCCACTCGAAACATTTTCTTGAACTAAGTACGTGGAACTTCATCATTCTCTATTTCTTTTCCATTTGCATCTCTTCTGCTTTTGCCTTTTCCTCTGCCATGACCTTTGTAGAACTTGGAGACCATCGTCGTAGGTTGTAACAGTAACAAGCGGGAAAGATTTTCTTGACAAAGTTTACAAATAACCTAAGTCCCCGTGCAATAAGTGTTTAAATAGGGTTTTTAGGCGTATAACTCAACGTGAAGAGAAGTCGGGTTTAGAAATTAAATAAATATTGAATAAAGTTTATTCAATCAAGGTACCCGAAATATTCAAGTATAACTCGTTGAGTTAACCAACCTAACGAGTAAAACGCTGTCTAGAGGCAGTTTTACACGTTACCTTATCTAACATAACGTCTAGTTAGTACACCAATTTTCGGATGCTTCCAATTGAAATGTTCCGAAAGCAACACACATGCTAAACTTAACATTATCTTGAGAACATTGTAAACTATTTGAACATTTTGTCTTTTGAATCTAGAATAGTTTGTTTGTCTTTTTAAATTATTTCATCAAGATTTTAAGAGGACATTAATTCAGATTAACTAAGATTTGTATTTTAAATTATATTAATCTGTTTTTGACATTGTTAATCCTCCCCCTACAAATATACTTCAAATATATTCAATCAAAATACAAAATATATTTGTAGTGACAATAGATGTTAAGTATAACTATACTTTTACATTTTCTTTTCAGAGACTTTTGTTATCCTTACATCATCAAAAATGATTTCCAGAATCAATTCCTACTATATATGAATCAAAACACAACTTTGAACTCAATTCGATTAATTCAAGGAGAATAAAAGAATGTATCTCAAATAAACGTTTACAAAAGTACTAATGTTGATTTAATAAATTAGTAGTCATATTGGTATAAACTATATGCAATTCAAAGATATCTGTAATTAATGAAACAACTTTTTCTTTTCAAAACAGTAAATATTGATAATTTTCTTTAAAAGTTAGTTTGAAAAGCTTGAATCATACATGAGCTTTCTAATGTACCTGTGTAATGAGCTTTCAGTCAACAATCCCAGATCTGATTAGGACCTTAGGTTGCCAGATTTAAAGAATCCTTTTTGAGGACAACAATCCTTACATACCTATCTGCTCAAGTACAAATGGCTCGTGAGCAAATTGATCAATAAACTCTCAAAGATTTTGACTTTGTAATCACTTTTCATTTTAAGCACAGTATATATGTATTCCATTAATACAAATGCAATAAAACACAAATCTCATACAATTTTTACTTCTATGATTGTACTGAGAATATGAATCAGTTTCAATAAGCTTATACTTTTGATTAACAGTTTAAGATGAGTTACATATAACTTATTCTACAAGTTCAATCAATTAAGTCAAATTTATGCATGATCATATGCATTTTCCTTGATTCAAAGAAAACATTTAATCAAAATTTCAAAATGTCAGAAGTATTTAATGTTTTTTATTTACATTTCCACTTAAAATCGTAAAAACTATTAAAATTGATAAACTACTTAAAATCAATAAGATACTACTATGATTTTACAATAAATACATAGTATCTTAACTTGCAGTTTAGATATTACTTTAGATATTTATAATAAGTATATAATATCTATGAGGTGAACAACATCATCAATAATATTTATCTTTTTATGTGGAGTTTAAGCATTTTACACATCACATAGCCTACAAATACCAAAATTTAATCTAATGTTGCAGAATGTATTTTCGTTTAGAGGTTTTGTAAATATATTAGCTAATTGATTTTTACTGGACACAAATTCTAATTTAATTTTTCTTTTAATTATGTTATCTCTTAGAAAATGATGTCTAACCTCTATATGTTTTGCTCTTGAATGTAATATAGGATTTTTAGAAAGATTTATTGCAGAACTACTGTCACAATAAATCTCAGTTGTATCATAAGATAATCCGAAATCTTCTAAAGTTTGCCTTATCCACAGAATCTGAGTGCAACACAGTGCAACAGCAACATATTCAGCTTCTGTAGTAGAAAGTGATACACAGTTTTGCTTTTTACTAAACCATGACACCAAATTATTTCCCAATAATTGACATGTGCCACTGGTACTCTTTCTATCAGATTTAGATCCTGCATAATCAACATTAGTATATCCTATAAGATCTATTGAACTATCCTTAGAATAATACAGTCTGAAATTTTTAGTTCCTTGTATATATCTAAATATTCTTTTAACTGCAATTAAGTGTGATTCTTTAGGATTAGATTTAAATCTAGCACAAACACACACAGCAAACATAATATCAAGTCTACTAGCAGTCAAATAAAGTAAAGAACTAATAATACTACTGTATTTTCTTTGATCTATAGATTTTCCTATGTCATCAATATCTAACTTTAAAGTAGTACTTGTAGGAGTTCCTCGAATCCTTGTATCATTAACATTAAATTTCTTAAGCATTTCATCTGCATATTTTTCCTGATTTAAAAATATACCTTTATCCATTTGCTTAATTTGAAGTCCTAGAAAATATGAAAGTTCTCCTATCATACTCATTTCAAATTGATTAGTCATCTCTTCAGAGAATATTTCTATCAACTTATCAGAGGTTGCTCCAAAGATTATATCATCCACGTATATCTGAGCAACAATCTGATCTTTACCATCTCTCTTAATAAATAGAGTATGATCCACTTTTCCCATGATATAGCCTTTTTCTATTAAAAAAGTAGACAATCTTTCATACCATGATCTAGGTGCATGCTTCAAACCATATAAGGCTTTCTTCAATTTATACACAAAGTCAGGATTTTTAATATCTTCAAATCCAAGTGGTTGTTTTACATAGACTTCTTCATTAATTAAACCATTTAGAAATGCACTCTTTACATCCATTTGATATAATTTAAAATCCATATAACAAGCATAGGCCAATAATATTCTAATACTTTCTAACCTAGCCACAAGAGCAAATGTTTCATCATAATCTAATCCTTCTTCCTCTGTATACCCTTGTTCAACTAATCTAGCTTTATTCCTTATAATTTGACCAGTTTCGTTAGTTTTGTTTCTAAAGATCCACTTTGTACCTATTATGGACTGATTTTCTGGTGGAGAGACTAATTACCATACATCATTTCTAATGAATTGATTTAGTTCTTCTTGCATTGCCACTATCCAATTTTCATCAGATAATGCTTCTTGTATATTCCTTGGTTCCACCATAGAAACAAACATACACATACTATTTAAATTTACTGAAGCTCTAGTTTTAACTCCCTCATTAATATTACCAATGACTTGAGTAATGGGATGTGATGAAGAATAACGCCAATTTCTCTGATTTTCCTCAATATTCACATCAACATCTGAAAGTCCATCACTTTCATCATTAGTTTGATCATTTAAGTTCATATTTTTGATTTTTTCAGATAAATCATCAATCTCTCTATTGATCTCTAACTCATTTGGAAAATTGATCATATCATCATTATCAGCTTTAAATTGAGATTCTCTAAGAGAATTTTCATTGAAGCTTACATGGAGGGTTTCTTCAATAGTCCTAGAAGTCTTGTTATATACTCTATAGGCTTTACTTCTAGTAGAGTAACCTACAAAAATTCCTTCATCCGATTTGGCTTGAAATTTATCCCTTTTATCCTTAGTATTAAGAATAAAACACTTGCAGCCAAATGGTTTCATATAGGATATTTTTGGAACCCTATTAAACATAATTTCAAAAGGAGTTTTATTAACATGAGGTCTTAAATGACTTCTGTTAATAACATAACAAGCTGTATTTACTACTTCAGCCCAAAGATTTTGAGGTAACTTATGTTCATTCAACATAGTTCTGGCCATTTCTTGAAGTGATCTATTCTTTCTCTCAACAACACCATTTTGACACGGTGCTCTTGGAAAAGAAAATCTGTGATCAATGCCATGCTCATTACAATAGTTATCCATTTGATCATTATCAAATTCAATTCCATGATCACTCCTAAGTTTTTGAATAGAGACACTTTGCTCATTTTGAACAAAATTGCAAAACATTTTAAATTTTTCAAAAACTTTTATCTTAGATGCTAGAAAATATACCCAAGTGTATCTAGAGAAGTCATCTACTAAAACAAATACATACCGTTTACCACAAAGACTCATGATTCTTGTTGGTCCAAATAGATCCATATGTATAAGTTCTAAGACTCTCTTGCTTGAAATATCAGTTTTGGATTTAAAAGAGTTTTTGTGAAGTTTACCTAACTCACATGCATCACACATAAAGTTCTTTGAGTATTTAATCTTTGGTAAACCTCTCACTAAATGTTTTCTAGATAGTTTATGTAACAGTCTCATATTTATATGCCCAATCCTTCTATGCCATAGATATGCATCACTAGTTTCAGCTAGCAAACATGAATTTAAATCAACTACACCAGAAGGTAAAGATAAAATACGTACATAACCTTTTCTTTTAGCAATAAACTTAATTTCATCTGTATTTTTATCAATTATTTTGCATACATTATCTTCAAACACTACATAATATCCATTTTCAGTTAGTTTTATGACACTTAGCAAATTAAATCCTAGGTTTTCTACATATAGTATATTCGAAATAACACAAGTAGGAGTTATTTGAACATTGCCCATACCTATGATTTTATCTTTGCTTTTGTTTCCAAATGTTACACTTCCTTTCATGGTATTTGTAAAATTTTGTAATAGACTTTTTTGTCCGGTCATGTGACTTGACGCTCCATTGTCCAAGATCCATTTTGATGTTGTTTCCTCCTATAACACAAATTAAGAAAAACTTTTTCTTGGTACCCAATTTTGTTGAGGACCAAGTTCATTAAACGCATATTTCTTCTTTTTGTTTAAAAATAGTTTAACATTATCATTTATATTCTTATTAGTTGTAAGTACTATTGATTTATCATTAGCTTCATACTCACATATAGCATTATTGCTTTTGCAATCATTCTTTTTGTTTTCAGATGTAGTATAATCAAGACCAAACATATTTTTATCAGATGTTAATTTATTTTAGTCATGCTTATACATTTCTGTAAGTTAATACCAAGATTTTATACTTGTATTAACACTTTCCGTACATACAAAATCTTTTTCTGCACAAGAATTTTTTGTTTTAAAGAACATGTAGAATGAGTAATTGGTCTAATACCAGTGTATTGAATTACATGCTCAGGTTTTTGAATTTTCAGTTTACTACAATTGTCTGAAATTTTAGAAACATTAGAAACTGAATTTCCAGAACAAGAAACAAGATTTTTAGAAACATTTATAGTCATGTTAGAAGTACAATTTGACAAATCACATTGATTTATATTATTACTGCATGATTCATCCCTTGAAGTACCTACTTCTACATATTTATTACCTTATTTCATAATAAAAGGAATTTTAGTCTTAGATTTACTTGAACTACAACTAATAAATCCTTTATTGGCTTGAGATTCAAGATATTCAAGATAATCAAATCCTAAGCCAAATTTATAAGACATTGCAGGGGTACTAGTTAGTTTGTCTAACTTAGTTTGACTTAAATTCCATTTCTCAAAGGTAGAATTTAAATCTTGCTCCCTCTGTTTTAATTTTTCTATCTCTAATTCAAGTTCATTTATATTGTTTCTCAACATTTCATTTTCAGATTCTATCTTTAATTTTTCAGCATTTATATTCTGTATTTGTTCATGCAAGATACATTCATTAAATCTAAATTTTTGCAAATCTCTAGCATGATTTTCATTATCACATTTAATCTTTTCTAAAGTAGTAGACAGGAAACAATTTTCTTCTTCCATAATGGATGAAGATTTTCTAATTTTATTATTTTGCAATTTACATACTTTAAGTTTTTGTAATAATGCATGATAAGCACATAATAATTCATCAAAGTTGAAATCTGAATGACTTTCAAGATCAGATATTACCTCAGACTCATCTGCCTTGAAGCACACATGAGCAACGTCTTCTAACTCTTGTTCTCTCCTTCTGAATGTGAAGATTTCAATGCTGATTCCTCAGATTCAGACGTGTCATCCCAAGTGACCTTCAAAGCCTTTTTCTTGTAAAACTTTTTCTGAGTTTTCTGAGCCGTCTTCTTCTAATTTGTCCTACTTTGCTTTTCATTTTTCCTCATAGGACAATCTGGAGAAAGATGTCCAGGTTTCTTACAGTTGTAACATACATACTTTCTAGGTGAAGAATTCTTGTCATTCAATGATTTTGACGTTGAGGGTTTATCATTTTTGTTCCTTTGGTGTTTCCTAGTTTTCCATGCTTTCTTGAATTTCCTAGTCAGCAAAATCAAATCCTCGTCAGAATCAGTAGATATATCAGAATCTGAATTAATTTTGAAGGCTATTTCTTTCTTCATTTTTAGTTTGTTGTGACTCAGTGATTCATTTAATTGAACTTCATAAGCTATTAAATTTCCCATAAGTTCATTCATAGTATAGACATTTAAATCTCGTGATTCCTCAATTGATGTTACTTTCTGAGACCATTTAGAACTTAGGGATCTGAGAATTTTTCTCACCAAATCCTTCTGTTCAAAATTCTTTCCTAAACATTTTAAAGAGTTTATGATATCAAGAAATCTGGAAAACATCTCAGAAATATTTTCGTCTTCATGCATCTTAAAGAGTTCATACTTATGAATCAACATGTTTATTTTTGTCTCTTTAACTTGAGAAGTACCTTCATGTGAAACTTCTAATGCATGCCACATGTCATAAGCAGATTTATATGCCGACACTTTACTGAACTGTTCATAACTCAATGTACAAAATAAAATATTTAAGCCCTTAGCATTCATAGTTTTATTTTCTTTTTCAGTAATTATCCAAGTATTATAAGGAGTAGTTAATGGAGTATATGGTTTAGAAATCATGAACCACAATTTATGATCTATACTTTGTAGAAAAACAATCATCCTATATTTCCAATATTCAAAATGTATTCCATCAAATAAAGGAGGACGATTAAGATTTTGGCCTTCATATAAAGAAAAATTACCATTTCCAGTAGCCATTTTACATTTGATTTTTCAACCTATTTGATTTTAAACAGTCTAAAAACTTTAAAACAACTTGAGCCTTAAATCAAGAAAGTTAAACGTATGCTCAGATATTAATTTCCGTTTAAAAACAAGGAAGGTAGAATAAGCAATGAATATTAAATAAGTTGGTATCGATTTTATATCAAAGATTATTCACAAAGTTCTAATACCACATGTAGGATCGTATGGCAACACAAGAGGGGGGTGAATTGTGTATTTTTAATATTTTTTGAAATATAATTGAAACTTTAAAACTCAAAAACAAGTCGAGACATTGTTTTCATAAAATCATTTTTATTCAAGGTTTCAATTACAATATACAATTCAATTCAAGTCGAGACATTGTTTTCATAAAATTGTAGATGCAATTATATTTCGATACCATGTATCATCTAAACAATTTCATAACTACAAACAAAGAAAACTAATTTACGGAATTTAAAAGTTTTCTCCCTGTTTGAGATCTTTCTTCTTCTTCTGCAATTCTTCAGTGATGAATATCTTGTCTTTTCATGCTTCACCGAATTTGCTTTCTTCTGATACTTCAAATCTTCAGTGATGAAAATCTTACCCTTTTATGCTTCATTGAACTTTCTTCCACTTGAGAGATTTTTCCCGAAGAGGTGTTTTTGATCCCTGAAAAAGATTTTTCTTTTGGTGTGCAGGGATGGTTTGATCCTTGAAAAAATTTTTCGTTTTGTGTGCAAGGATAAATTGATCAACGAGAATTCTATGCCTTTTATACTATATCTTCATTTTATGCATATCCTTCATGTTTAACCACTTCCAGTTTTCCACTTCTCCACGTCTTTTCTTTTTCCTTGATCGAAACACACACGTTCTAACCCACACTTATATTTCAAATTTTCTTTAACCATTAGTCCTGGATCTCTGAAAAATTTCTTGAAAATAAACTTTCTCGTCCAAAAATTTTTCATCAGTGTAATAAGAAGTCATTACTTTAATGTTAACTAAACGAGTAACACAAGTATATATATATAACTTAACGTTTCTAACTTAACGAGTTCACCATGTGCTGTTTCACGTGGCAAGTACTTTAGCTAACTCAACGAACTAAGTCTGTGGTGTTATGCTATCTCAACGAACCATCTCTGTTGTGTTATGATAACTCAACGAACCAGTAATAAACAAATGTTTTTATAATAAGAATTTTACCACGTGCAAAAATAACAACTTAAGTTTATAACACTAACCTAACACGTTGCCTTAGTATTCAATATAGCAACTCAACGCGTTTAGTTATGTTAACTTAACGAGTTAAACATGTGCACCTCACGTGATACAATACAACATTCGTAACTTATAATTTCACCACGTGTATAACACTAACTTAACGAGTTTGTCTCTTCTTTTACTCACTAACTTAACGAGTTATCACGTGACCTATTTTAACCTTTAAGCCTCTAACTTAACGAGTTCTCACATGACCTCTATACAAACAAAACTCTAACTTAAAGAGTTGTCTAAACGTGCACTGTTCATGATACAGAATATATAACATTA
The DNA here is from genome assembly GCA_036874045.1 of Cymodocea nodosa. Taxonomy (NCBI): domain Eukaryota; kingdom Viridiplantae; phylum Streptophyta; class Magnoliopsida; order Alismatales; family Cymodoceaceae; genus Cymodocea; species Cymodocea nodosa. The sequence continues at coordinate 11,557,426 of CM072335.1, forward strand.
AAACATATCATACTTTTCAATAAAAACACACGTTAACTTAACGTTTAGCTAAATGAGAAATTAATGCAACGAAATGACTGGTTATTAACTTCAGATCCAATACAGACAAGTATTTATATCTGTAAGCTTTTTCTGTATTAATTGATGATTTTAATTTCTTTTCACAAGCAATAGTAATTGAGCAAATATGATTATTTTCATTCAACACACATCATCAAAACAAAAATACTCAACAATATCTAAATTGTATTAAAGGTTGTTTGTTTACTTCTAAAAAGAATAGGCATAAAGATATATTAACTAAGTAAAAATAGAAGTAACAAATCCAAGTTTTTCTGGTGTAGTGCTGGGAAAATCCAAACAAGTTTTATAGCGCCGTTGCTAGAGAATTGAATTGAATTGAATTGAATTAATATAAGCAATTGTTAGAGTTGTTTCATTTTAATAGCTAGAGTTGTGTGTTTTCTTTCGTAATTGAGAATATGGCATATGCTTATGCTCAAAGATTTCTAAAACCTGTAATTAGCATATGTGAATTCTGCAATTCTAAAGGACACGACATTTCTGATTGTTTGAAATTGAGACGTTTACAGATGGTTAGATCTCATGAACAAGAAATGAATTATCCTTAGTATAATAGAGCTGAGTATGAGAATCCTATAGTTTACCCAATTGAGTGTCAGTATAGAATGTGTAATATGTTGAGAGACACTAAAGTTTGGGATAGGTATGACAGACTGGAGCGTAGTATGAAGCAAAACTTGGACAAACTAGGATACTTTATGTGTCAGCAATAAGAAGTCAACCAATTAAACTATAAGGAAGCATATTCAGAACCTAAAAAGGATATAATTTACGAAACTAAAAAAACCATAATGAAGATTGATCAAAAATTGAATGCAATGAGATTTGATGATTTGGAAAGAAAATTAAAAGCATTAGACAAATATACAATGAAAATATAAGTTATGCAATAGGACAATGAAAATTATAATGTTATAAACCTGCATAATTTGCAAAATATATAGCAAATAGAAAATACTAATGCAAGAAAATTTAAAGAATGCACTTTAAAACTAAAAACAATTGAAGATCATAATCACGAAAATGATATACAAAAACATCATAAGGGTAACGAAAATCTGGAAGATGTATGTGTAACATTAAGATCTGGAACTGATATACCACCAAGAACTCAAAATGAAAATAATATGAAGGTGGATAAGAGTAAAAATCAAAAAGATAATGAAAATGTAATAGCTGAAAATCTAGAAATCACTGAAGAACAATTTGAATCTGCTAATGAAGCTAAAAATGATCAAACAAATCAATTGAAAGAAAAAGAATCTTTTAAATCACAATCTTTAGCACCCTATCCTGAAAGATTACAACAAACAATACTTGAAAAATAAGAAAAAATTAGAGAAATTTTTGAAAAAGTATAAGTTAACATTCCTTTGTTAGATCTATTGTAGAAAATGACACCTTGCGCTAAATTTCTAAAGGATTGGTATACTAAGAAAAGAGAGTGAAAAGTTCCTAGAAAGGTCTTTTTAGCTAAGCAAAGTAGTTCCCTATTTCTGCCACAAATTCCTAAAAAGTTATCTGATCTTGGAATCCCTGTTATATCATGCACCATAGGAAATACCATTCTAGAAAGAACCTTAATAGATTTAGGTGCAGGGATAAATGTTATGCCAAGTGATATATTTGCATCCTTAGGATTAAAAGGCTTAACTCCTACTAGTACGGTTATTCAATTAGCTGATAGAAGTATAAGATACCTTAGAGGAAAAATAGAGGATGTCTTAATTAAAATTAAAAACTTTATATATCCTATTGATATTGTAATTCTGGATTCCCAACAAATTAAGCATAAAAATAGTGATACATCTTTAATTTTGGGAAGGCCATTTTTAGCAACATTAGAGGCTGTTATAAATTGTAAAACTGGAGTAATGAAGTTAGCATATGGTAATAAGGATACTCAATTAAATATTTTCAAACTAGAAAGATTTGAGGAGTTAGAAATGTCCTTACATACCATAGACTTTTTAGAGGATGAAGGAGATATGCTAGATGATGTGATTCAAGAAGAATTAAATAGGCAAATCAATTCTGAAATTTTAGAAGAAAGTGAAAGCATAAATATAGAGGGAGATTAGGAAGAAATTAATTTAGAAAGTGATGATGTTTAATTAGGAGCTCTAGCTTCTGATGGGCAACATTTAGAATTGAAGCCTTTACCTCTTGAATTAACTTACATATTTTTAGAAGATAAATGAACCTATCCAATCATTATTGCTTCAGATTTAAAAGAGAATCAAATAGCTAAATTAAAAGATGTAGTGAAAAGTTATAAAGAAGCAATAGGATGGACTATGACTAATATAAAAGGGTTAAGTTCAACTTTATGCTGTCACCACATATATTTAGAAGAGAATGCTAAACCTGTTAGAATTCCTGGGAGGAGATTAAATCCAAACCTTAAAGAAGTAGTCAGGAAGGAAATAGTGAAATGGTTAGATAATGACATAATTTATCCAATTTCTAATTGCTCGTGGGTTAGTCCAATCCATGTAGTTCCCAAGAAATCAAGATTAATAGTTATTAAGAATGAAAGTCAAGACTTGATACCTACTAAAATTCAATTAGGCTGGAGAGTATGTATAGACTATAGAAAGCTGTAGATCAAATGCTGGAAAGATTAGTAGGGCAAGAATATTTTCGTTTCCTAGATAGGTATTTAGGGTATAATCAAATTCCAGTAGCATTAGAGGATCAGGAGAAAATAACTTTTACCTGTCCTAATGGAACTTATGCTTTTAAGAGAATGCCATTCGGATTATGCAATGCACCAGCTACCTTTCAAAGGTGTATGTAGGGCATATTTACTAGAATGACTGAAGATTTTTTAGAAATATTTATAGATGATTTTACTGTATATGGCAACTCATATGAAGTCTGTTTAAAAAATTTAGACTTCATATTAAAACGCTGTGTGGAAAAAAATCTGGTTTTAAATTGGGAAAAATGTCACTTTATGGTTAAACAAGGAATAGTCTTAGGGCATGTTGTTTCTAAGAAAGGGTTGGAAGTAGATAAAGCTAAAATAGAAGTAATTTCTAATCTACTAGAACCTAAATCAGTAAAAGATATTAGATCATTTCTAGGACATGCTGGTTTTTATAGAAGATTTATTAAAGACTTTAGCAAGATAGCTAGACCTTTAACTAATCTATTAAAAGATGTTCCATTTAACTTTGATAAAAATTGCAAGGAAGCATTTTTCAAACTTAAGACTAGCTTAATTTCAACTCCTATAATTCAAGCACCTGATTGGAACCATCCATTTGAATTAATGTGCGATGCTTCTGATTTTGCTGTAGGAGCAGTGTTGGGACAGAAGATAGAAAAATCTTCTAGAGTGATTCATTATGCAAGCAAAACCTTAAATGATGCTCAAGTTAATTACACAACTACTGAAAAAGAATTATTAGCTGTTGTGTTTGCTTTAGAAAAGTTTAGATCATATCTGATTGGAGCTAAAGTAATAGTATACACGGATCATTCAGCTCTAAAACATCTAATAAAGAAAAAAGAGACTAAGCCTAGATTGATCCGATAGATATTATTATTACAAGAATTTGATCTAAAAATTAAAGATAAAAAAGGTTGTGAGAATGTAGTAGCAAATCATTTATCAAGATTACAAATAGAAAAATCAAATATTGAAATTAAGGATAATTTTCCTGATGAACAATTAATGACCATCAACACAATACCTTGGTATGCAGACAAAGTTAATTACTTAGTTACTAGTCTAACACCTAAGGATTGGAATAGACAGGATAAGAAATTGTTTTTCTCAAGAGTAAAATATTACTATTGGGAAGACCCATACTTATTTAAGAAATGTCCTGATCTAGTTTTAAGGAGGTGTGTTCCAGAAACTTAATATCCGAGCATATTGTCTTTCTGTCATGACCAAGCTTGTGGAGGGCATTTTGGTTCAGGGAAAACTACTGCAAAAATTCTGCAATGTGGGTTTTATTGGCCAACACTATTCAAAGATGCTCATAAATATTGCTTAAGTTGTTTAAGATGTCAACAAATAGGAAAATATCAAAGAGGAATATGATGCCTCTTAATCCTATCGTTGAGGTTGAAATATTTTATGTATAGGGAATAGATTTTATGAGTCCATTTCCTATGCCTAATCAATTTAATTACATATTGTTGGGGGTGGATTATGTATCTAAATGGATAGAAGCTATTCCTACAAATACTAATGACAACAAAGTGGTAATACAATTTATAAGAACAAATATATTTGCCAGATTTGGAATACCTAAAGTTGTTATCAGTGATAGAGGAACTCATTTCTGTAATAGAAGTTTTGAAGCCTTAATGAAGAAATATGGAGTAAACCACAAAATTGCAACATCATATCATCCGCAAACAAGTGGACAAGTAGAAAGTGCAAACAAACAAATTAAGTTAATCTTAGAAAAGTAGTAAATTCTACTAGAACAGATTGGGCTAATAGATTGGTAGATGCACTTTGGGCTTATAGAACTGCTTATAAAATGAGCTTAGGTATGTCACCTTTTAGGCTAGTATATGGAAAAAGTTGTCATTTACCTACTAAAATAGAACATAAAGCTTATTGGGCATTAAAAACTCTAAACACTAATTTAAATCAAGCTGCTGAAAATAGAAAAATGTAATTAATTGAATTAGAAGAATTTAGAAATGAAGCTTATTCGAAGACTGTAAGAGAAAAAGAGAAAATGAAATTCTGGCATGATAGAAAAATTATTCCAAAAAGTTATGAAATAGGACAAGAAGTATATCTTTATATGGCTATACTCCATAACCATCTAGGAAAATTAAGATCTAGATGGGCAGGACCTTACATAGTTCGAAATATTTATCCTTATGGAGCTATTGAAATTGAAAATCCTAAAAATCAAAATATATTTAAAATAAATGAACAAAGACTTAGACCTATTCTGAAAACACCAAAAAGCTCCTTTGGAATTATAGAATAAGTCAGAGTAGAGGACTACTTGAGCTTTACTTAGTAAGAAATCAGTTTTTATGTTTATATATAAAAACAAAACAAAAAAAAACATTAAAAAAAATATAAAATATAAAAATCATTACGGTTCAACCGATTGGATCCATCGGTATGATTGGAACATAAAAAATATGTATATTAATTTTTAGAAAAAAGTTCGATCTGACCGAAACATAGTATCGGTTCAACTGATAAAAGAAAAAAGAAAAACTATTACCTGTAGTATTTTTATTATTATATCTGTTTGTACGGGAAGTTCGTTCAGTTACGCTTAACTCAACGAGCTTACTCCGTTGAGTCTTGAGTTAGTCAATGAGCTTATTTCGTTGAGTTAACTGTAACTCAATGGAGTACTATAGCTAAGATCGCGGATAAGATAGTAATAGTTGGTTCTGGAAATGACTCGATTACCCGCCTAAACTTAGGGCTTATTTAAACTAAAACCTAGGATTTTGGGGGCATTATCTAGCAAATCATTTAGAATCTAGAACAGTAAAAATCAGAGCGATTTCGTGCTATTGTGTAACTCCACGATGAGGAAGATGACACCTGAATTCTGGGAAGAGGTAGTTGACACTACACAATTTCTGAAGGAATCAAAAGAATGACACACGTGGTAAAAGATTTGGAATACAACAAGAGAGAAAGAACTACAAAAGGTAGAATTAGAACTCTTTAACTTAAGGAAAGTTTTGGTTGATTTGGATATACAAATACCTCAAATAATGGAGACACGAATCAAAGTGGCAATAGAAATTGCAGTTAGTAAAGAAAGAAAAATCCGGCCAAACAACGAAGTAGCCCTAGAGCTAATTCAGCGTAAAGCCAAATTGTGGTTTAAAAAATGCATTGCTGATTGTGGAAGTTGGGTAATATGGGAGCAGCAACGAGTAGGAGAACAGAAAGAACCAACTGCTGAAAGACCTGTTCCTGAGGAACAGCAGTCAGGACCTCTAGTTCAGCTAACAGAGCCATTGCCACAAGTAGCATTTGCTTGGCCAAGAACTAATGAAGAAGAGAAAGAGTTTATTAGCTTGGTCAAAATAGCAAGAGACCAAGGTGATAATGAAGAAATAGCTACAGCTAAGGCACATATTTTATATGATGCCATTAAGAAAAAAAGGGTCGAAGAAAAGTTGAGGGCCTAGTATAGAATAAAAGTTGAACAATAGTAGGCAGCAACTAAATCAAGTGTTGCAAGAGAAGCTGAGGCTGGTCCTTCGAGACCAGTAGTTATAAAAAGAATTAAATAGGAAGAGCTAGTACTTGTGGCTCGAAGGTCAGTAGAGCCTACTTTTGTAGATTTAATTTCAGAAGAAGAAGAGGAAGAACAGGCACAATTAATTAGAAAAAGGGAAGGAAAAGAAAAAGTGTCTGAATATAGAGAGGAAATTAAATCTGAAGTACCAATTTCAACAGGGCCTGTGGAGCAAATTTTTATAAACCTGCTATCTGATTCTGAGGAGGAGCAGGAGCAAAGACAAGAAGAAAAACAGGCTGAAATTAGTCTATAGCCTGTACAAGAAAAAGAAACAGATATTAGGGTAGAAACTGAATTGCCCGTGACTCCATCTCAATCTATTACAGAATCAGAAAGAATAGTGACAGAACATATTAGTAGTTAGGAGGAAGAAGAAAGAGTAGAAAATGAAGAGGCTGAAAGAAGCCATTTGGACAAAAATAACTTTACAGATTCCACTGAAGAGTAAGAAACTCTTCAGCAATTTATGGAGAGAATTCAAGATAGAGTGGAGAGTTCTACCGGCTCACCACCACAGACAGAAGCAAAAACAAAAATTCAGGAATCTGTAGAGAATGTTCAAATGCAGCCTATAGAAAAGGAAGATCAAGAACAAACCCCTTTGGAACAACAAAGTCACAATCCTAACGCGACTGAAACAACAGTTTTGAATGAAGTACATTTTTGGAGTCAGGAAGCTTATATCAAATATCAAGAAATTAGGGGTTACGATATTATTTACAGTAGACCAGTAAATTGGGATGGAATGCAAGAAATCAAAGATTTATTTGAATTCCAAGGTCTATTGAATTTTATTTCTCAAGAAAGAGGGCATGCAGTTTATGAGAATTTAGTGCCTTGTTTCTATGCAAATTTAAGAAAATGTAAAGGAGGATTAATTTCCAACGTGGAAGAAGCTGATGTACAGATAACACCAGAGCTTCTCCACAAAATTTTTGAATTAAAGAATGAAGGACTAAAAATTTTGGAAGACACAATTATATTTGAGTGGATAGAATAGGAAATCAAAGATTGTTTAGCTATCAATCCTAGTGTGCCTTTATTAAACAGATTGAAACATTTAAATGGTAAAGCACACATGGTAGCCAACATTTTGATTAAGAATGTCTATCAATGACAAGACCATGACATAGAATTAAGTCAATTTGTCAAATGAGCCACGTTTGCAGTTGTAAATAAGATTCAAATAAATTGGTCTGTAGTTTTTATCTCTAAGCTGAGAACAGTAAAGAAAAAATTATTTTTTGGAGATTTGATTCCATTGCTGATGGTGGATTGTATTGATTTCATGAAATGGGCATAAAAAAGGATCAGATCCAAAACCATTTCAGTGAAAGAATACAGAAATTTTGTAGCTGCAGAGCTAGTTGTACCTTCTAGAGGAATTACAGGAGTCATAGAAAGAATTAATCAATTAGAACTTCAATTAGAAAAACTCCAGAAGGAAGTAGATGAACTTAGGAATAGAGATTAAATTGTATTGTTCGTCTACTTGTATAGAATTGTATGAAAATTGTATGATGTACTTGTAATGTAAATTGATTCATATTAATGAATATAAATTTTTCAGATGTACTTTTCATACATGTTTTGAATGAGAAATGAATGGAATGTATTAAATACTATATATATTTTGTGGAAGATTATGAATGAATGTTTAACAGATTTACAATTTGCTGAATGACAGGAAAAATGCTTAAAAATTTCTACATGTTGTAAGGTAAAATGTAAATTCTATATAACATAAAATGTCCTGCAAGTTAAATCTTTATATAATGTTCAGATTTAAACGAATTTTGATTAGAATGATGTATTAATGACATAGATTTAACTTTATTTTAGTTAGCAGAATGAAAAAGAAAAAAAAGCAGAGAGGAACTTACAAGAGTAAAACTTAGAGGTTGCTAAGTGTTAACTCAACGAAATAAGTTCGTTGAGTTAAATGTAACTCCACGAGGTCAGTAATATAATATAAGGTCACTCCGTTGAGTTATCTGTAACTCAACGAAGTTAGTTCGTGGAGTTAGCAACAGTAATCGACTTTATTCCGTTGAGTTATCTATAACTCAACGAGGTTAGTTCGTGGATTAAGCAGAACGATTATTCTTTTAACTACGAACGAAACTTCGTCGGTTTAGCGGTTACCAAAATTTGAAATTAGAAGTGGTACACATACCTATAAAAATAGGAACCACAATGCACGTTGCAAGATACGTTCTTGCAACAAGATTTATTCACTTTATGGATGTGCATTATATATATATAACAAAATGTTATTTACAAGTTACTAGCACTTTTAAAAGAAAGGAGAATGCGTTGGAGGAACTGGAAGGAGAAGCAACTGATTCAACTTCATCCGACAACAAATATTTATTAAATGGAAAGCTTTAAACTGGTATGTAATTAATCTTCTGCTATTTATTTATGAGCACATGGACCCGTTCTCTAAGCACTAAACGATTAGTAAGAACACCTACCCAGGAATTTTCATCGCAGAGGAGTACCGAAAAATTTTCTGAACTGAACTTTAACGAAATCCTATGGTGTGTAGCTAACCTTTCTTTAAAAGAGAACGTAGAAATGGCTACTCTAGTAGAAAAACCATTAGGAGAGATTCTGTATCCTGAATTAGTTGATGAACCTTCATGTATTCGATTGACAAACTTTGAGGGAGATAGGTTTGAACTGAAATCTAATTATATTAGTCAATTGCCACATTTTCATGGATTAGAAAGAGAGGATGCCTATTATTTCCTTAGAGAATTTAATGAAGTTTGTCAAATGATGAAAATGCTGAACATGAGTATAGATGTTATTAAACTTAGATATATCCCTTTTTCTTTAAAAGACACAACTAAGAGATGGTTATATACTCTATCACTTGATTTAATTTCTACATGGACTGAATTTTGCTCTATTTTTCTGGAAAAATATTATCCAACACATCAAACGATTAAAAAGAAGAAAGAAATATTAATGTGTAGCCAAAAACAGGGTGAATCATTTTGAAAATATTTTGAAAGATTTAAAGATTTACTGACTCAATGTCTGCATCATGCAATGAGTAAGGCACAATTAATAGGTATAATTTATGAAAGCATAGATGTTTCAACAAAATCTTTATTAGAATCGACTTGTCAAAATGGATTTTTAAAGTTATGTAGTGAAGAAGCATGGGCATATTTAGAAAACTTTGCAAAAAGAACTGCACAGTGGGAAAACTCGGTTGAAGCTATTCTAGATAAAAAAATATTGCCAAGAGGAATGCATGAAATAGATTCAAGTACTATGCTTGAGGTGAAATTAATTGAATTAACAAAGAAAATAGAAGAGTTATCATTAAATCAAAAGCTAGCAGAAAAGAATGCAAATATAAATGATTTAGATATTATTTATGCTAGAAACCAGAGAGATAACTTGGGAAATTCTTATAATCCTAATTGGAGAAATCACCCGAATTTATCTTGGAGAAACAACAATTTCCAGGGAGGAGAAAATGTAAATGAGAAGAATATAAGTTATGAAGCATTAATTGAACAAGGATCTAGAATAGAGAAATTAGAAAAGATAATCTAACAATTAAACAATCGTCTAGATTTTGTATTTGGAAATGTTGCAATTCAAAATTAGAATAGAAATATACCACTTAGACAGAAGGAACCAATGGAAGGTAGACCTACTAGAGGATTGCCAATACAAGCAATACCTAACCCTGTAAATAGAACTGTTAATGAAATTGATACCTCTTCTAGGAGGGTAGCTGAATGAAGCAGCATAACTAAAGTAACTATCTATATATATATGTGTTTTTATTTATAGTTAATAGTATCGTAGAGTTAGTCCTTAACTCAACGAACTTAGTCCATTGAGTTATGCCTTAACTCCACAAGGGTGTGCAGTAGTTATGTTAATTTTTGTCTTTGCTAAATTTTTGTTTATGTTATACAAAATCGACAAATGGAATTGATGCAATTACCGTTGGATGCACTAAGGGAAGTATTGAGTAATTTATCAGCTAAAGATCTGTGCAGGCTGTGTTGTGTATCAAAAGAAATTAAAGACTGTATTAAAGAAAAATATTTTCAGGGACTACAAGCTGCAAACATGACTAAGATTAGAGATGGATTTATATGGAGGTCATTTAATCGTAGTTCAATTAACCATGAATATCTGGTGTTTAGAATGAAAAAGTGCATATTATTAACGGTTAAATGATGGTTAATTACATAATATTTAGCTTATCATATGAGAATTAAGCCATTATGTTATAATTGCACTGTTATATGCATTAATTGAAGAATCTGCTTAATTTTGGGGAATTAATGTTAATTTAGTACATTTATGAACTGTCGGTAAGTTGCAGGCTATGAAATTCTTAAGTATCTAAAATTTCTGATATTTCGGATAGTTATGTTTAAATTGCCGAACAATTATGTTTAGAGAGAATATTTTATTATTTCCAGATGTACACGTGTCGAAACCAGAATGAATGTCTTAAGTGAATTTTCGGTGAGTTAGCTATAACTATCCGAAAATGCATCTGAGCATCGGATAGTTAGACCTATAACTCTCCGAAATGTTATTTTATGTTTAAACTGCTACTGACACATGTCGAGATCTGGTAGATTTACTTAAGTTATAACTCGTTAAGCTAGCATAACTGTACACATTGAGTTACATGAATATATACTAAGGTAACGTGTTAGGTTAGCGGCTTATTTCTTTATTGTATGTATTTTATAGTTATTTTCTAAAATGCCACTGTAGCGGTTGTAGGAGCAGACAGTTGGAAGGAAAAACCACGTTTGCACTTATCACGCAGGAATTCAATCGCGCATGGAGAAGGAAGCATCGCCGTTGATCTGAAGGAAGGAAATCCAACTGATCATTCAAGTAGAATCAGTTACTATTGAAGAAATATAAAAGAAAAGAAGAAAAAAAGAAGAAAGTGTGATCGATGGACGGTAGTGTATATAGAGGAGGAGCACTGAGCTTTCTGTAGACAGTATCGGCGATTCTCCGAAGTATCACACCAACCATTGTTATCACCACCATAATCACCAACCATCGGAGGTTTGTGAGAATACTTTCTTGATGTTGGGTCGATTCCAAGCCAAACACAGTGCCTGACAACCACTATGAGGAGTGATCGTGTCGCGGGAAGGGAAGACATTTTCACCAAGCGCCGACTCATATTTCAGGAGATCGTAAAGCTTTTAGCCTTGGCTTCGGGTTGATGCCTGTATGCTGAAGAGGAGATCATCTTGCAATTCTGGACTCGTGATTCTATAAGGAGAGGAGACAGAATTGTAAGTGGTTTAATTTTCAATGGTGTAATCGCATTGCAAGTAGTGTCGGAAGTATTTATTGTCAAGTGAGATTACTTTACATTTCACCTTTCGCCCATTTCCATGTTCACATCAAAACAAAAATACCAAAAACAATTTATCTTTGTTTGTATGTTGTATTTGAGTGTTGTATTGTTTGTTTTGTATCGTGATTAATGTTATCTGTATCAGTTTTATGATTGTTTTATGTTAGTTTTAATTTTACAGTTTACTGAAATTGGTTCGTACAAAAAAACTTAAAGATTTTAATGGTGACTGTTTGAATCATCTGAATATTAGTATTGCTTAATGATAAATCCAATGTTAACTAGCATTAAAAAGCTTAATTGATGTTATTTACAATCTGTGAAATCGCCCAATGGTTGGCTGAATTCCTCTGTAAATAGTAGTATTATAAAGAAGAGACAGGCTCGTGGAGTTAACTTAAGTCCACGAGGATAGTCCGTTGAGTTAGCCATAACTCAACGAACTTAGTCCGTTGAGTTAACTGTAACTCAACGGAGTGCTTATTGAATATATATTTGAATTGTTCACAATCAAACATTTCTTAAATTCGTCAACAATTCCCTGTAGGATCGACCTGCACTTGCACATTGATACAATAGACACTGTGCACTTGCAGTTAAAGTACAAATTGGAATTAATATCTAATTTGTATTAAAGGTTGTTTGTTTACTTCTAAAAGAAAGAATAGGCATAAAGATAAATTAACTAAGTAAAAATAGAAGTAACAAATCCAAGTTTTTCTAGTGTAGTGCTGGGAAAACCCAAACATTTGGCTTTGGAAGAAACTATTAGAATTCCACCCAATACATTAGAAGGAATAGATCATATTATGGGGATAGATGAAGGATTAATCATATACAAGACTAGACCAAGGTATGCAAGTTTATTACCTAATATTTTGATAAGAAGTCCTATAACAAGAGAAGAATGGAATATAGGAAGACCTAATAGATATGAAGTACCAACTATAAATTGTGGATCGGCTTTAATATTTTCTGATAAAAATTCTACAATTCCTAAAAAATTATATTATTGGAGACCTACAGGAAATTGGGGTGAAGATTTACGCTTAAGTGTGTATAATTTTCTGAATAGATCTTGGAATGAAAATATTATGATATATCTAGGATAGAAATCATTAATTAACTAAACACATGTCATACTTGATGGATATATATATCTAGTCACAGATATATCAATAGTATTTGGATCTGATTTATACATAGTGAGCATAGACAGTTATGATGAATTTATAGAAATTTTACCTATACCGAGAGAAATAGCTAAACCACCATCTACAGAATTTAATAAAATTCAAATAGGAATGTAGTATAATGAAGAAGATGATCCTACTTTATGTCTGATAAGATGGTGGGATGAATTGATGAAATTTCAAATATGGATTATGAAAGACATTAATGAATGGAAGTGGGAAGAGGAGTATATTGAAATAGATATAGAAATAGAAACTGCTACATTACCCTGGAACCAAAAAAGATCCCTTTCTGCATTTCATATCATTAATGGTAATACACTTGTATTTGGAATTTATAATATTTTACACGTTTACAAATTAAGAAGGAACAAGAACTGCATTAAAACAAAATTAATAGCAAGAAGAACTATGCCTAAAAAGTTTGCTTGGACTGATACATTTATTCCATTTGTTCCTACTTTTCAATCATGTTCTTAAGTTGTGATTTTGTGTGTTTAATGTTGTATGTATTCTACGTTTATTTTTAGAAAAAATTATAGTTTTCATTTTTATTATATAAAAGAAAAAAAAAACAAAATAGCAATCTAGTTTGTTAGTATCTATTCTGGGAAACCAACTAGCTTACTTGTGAGCCACCAAAGGCATAGGAGCCAGGGTTCCACACAAGACACTGATTTATTAATATCTATTAAATGTTATTTTGTTTTATATTTTGCTTTTAGTTGTGAATGAAAAGTTTTTCAGAATCAAAAATCGAAATATGCAGAAGGAGATACAAACGAAACAAGGTATGTAACTGATTATTTATCTTGAATTTTAAATCAACAAAACTGTATTCATGCCTACTACAATTACTGTACTTATTGTTAAATCTTTTACATTGAAGACAATGCAAAATGTAGGTATGGGGGGGAGGTAATTAAAGTAGCAGCCATGTAAGTTTGTTAATTAAAGGAATTAAAATGGTACTGCAAAGTTGTGGAAATTGAAAATTTTTATGAACTTGCTGTAACTATTCGATAATTGAGACTATAAAATTTTTATAAACTATAACTACTTGAATGTTATATTTAGAAGGCTATATAAGATGCTATAGAATTTACTATTTGTGCAAATCTAGATATAGTATCTTATGTTTTTTCTGAATTTCATGAGTTTAACAGTTTCACGATTTTAAAATGAAATCAGAATGCTTAATGAAAAATCAGTAAATTATCTGAAGTCCTAAAGGAGCTGAGATGTGAATTCTAGATTAAATGAAACACATATGATTAAAGATACATTTAATTTAACTGATTGAACTTGTAGAATGATTTATGTGTAGATCTTATTAAACTACATAAAAAGTATGAGCTTATTGTTATGGATTCATATTTACAATAAATGATAGAAGTAGGACTATATGAGATTGGTGTTTTACTACATCTGTATTAATGAAATACATACATATACAGTATGTGATTAATGTTTTGTTTTGTGTTTGTATTTTGATTGAAAAAAAGAAAAAAAATAAAAATAAAAAAAGGGAAAATTTGAGAGTTTATTGACTTGTTTGATCACAAGCCTTTTGTACTTGAGTAGATAGGTATGTAAGGATTGTTGACTTGAAAAAGGACTCTTGAAATCTAGCAACCTAAGATCATGATCAGATCTGGGATTGTTGACTGAAATCTCATTACATGGGTACATTAGAAAGCTCTTGTATGATTCAAGCATGTCAAATTAACTTTTAAAGTAAAAAAAAAAAAAAAAGAATAAAAAAACATATACTATTCTGAAAAGATACAAGTGTTTTTTAAAATACAAATATCTTATGAATCGAGTATATTTCCTGTTATCTAGAATTGCTGTAATATGAATCTAGAATTGACTTTTGAAGTTGTTTAATGGAGATATAATTCTTTATTTTACTTGTCTTAATCATATTAAATTGGATTGTACTTTGATTCGTATGTTGTTGAAATTTCTTCTAGAAATCTTATTAGAAAATTCAGGATGGTAGATGATGAAAAGAAGAACAAACGATAATATAATTAACACCTATGTGATGATGATATACTTTGTATGTAATTTACATATATTCTAAGTATATTTGCAGGTTGATTACTGAAACATACAGAATATATATTTTTATGCTCAATAGAAGAAAAAAAAAGGGGGAAGAATTAATTCTAGCACTTTTAGAAAGACCAATTAATTAGATCTTAGTTTGCTAAGGGACTAGCAAAATTTAGGTATGGGGGAAGTGTTTAGAATGAAAAAGTGCATATTATTAACGGTTAAATGATGGTTAATTGCATAATATTTAGTTTATCATATGAGCATTATGTTAGTACCCAAGTATTTTGATAATGCAAAACCTATGTAAGGAAACATATTATATTTCACAGTTAAGTCTTACTGCATTAGTTCAGAAGTTTGTTAGAACTATTTCCAGGCAGATGAAAAGATCAAGAAGGTTCCAGATGAACAGATCAAGAAGATTCAGCAAAATCGGACAGTTACAGGTCTAAGTATCCAAAGAGCAAGTTTGTTTTGCACCACAAGAGGTATGCTCTACTTCCTCTAGTTTAGAAAATGAGCATGATAATCTAGACATAAGTAGTCTTTTATCTACTGTAGATAATTTATATGTGAAGTGTAGAGATTTTAAGAAAGAAATTAAAAGATTAAATCAGTGCTTAGAAAATTTATTTGCTGAATTAGAATCAACTATAGTTGAAAATAGGAATCTAAAATCAAATTTAGATAAGTATAGTTGTGATAACTGTAAATTAAAAGATGAAAATAAAATTCTATCAACTACTATATCAGATTTGAAAAATACTGTATGCAAATTTACTCAAGGACAAAAAGGATTAAATAGAATAATAGGATCTCAACGATCAAATGGGAATAAATATGGCCTAGGGTATGCTACACCACAGGAAATACCTTATTGTGGTGGAGTGATTCGATCTTATAGAGATGGCACCACTGTGTTTGCCATCAAATGAAGATTAGGTCATATGTGGCTGCCAAGAGGCAATAGATTTAATGTTTTAAGGACTAACTCCTTTGGACCCAAGAAGATTTGGGTACCAAAAGCTTTAATTTCAGTATGATTTGCAAGGTGACAAGGAGTTTCAAGCACGTTCAACTAAATGGATTGTGGACAGTGGATGCTCAAAGCACATGACAGGTAAGAAAACTTTCTTGACTCAGTTAAAAACTTAAGTTCAGGATCTGTTAAGTTTGGAAATAATGAAAAGTGTAAAATAACTGCAATAGGAAATATTACATCTGAAAATGGTATAATTGAGAATGTCTTGCATGTAAATGGTTTAAAACAAAATTTGTTAAGTGTAGGACAATTATGTGATAAAGGCTATACTATTTCTTTTAATGTTAAAAACTACTACATTATTGATCCTGCCACAAATGAAACAAAATTTACTGGTATTAGAAATTGCTCAATATATACATTAAACTTTCCATGTGAAAATTCTGCAAGCAATTCCTGTTTGGTAGTAACTGGTGAAGACGATTGGGTGTGGCATAGAAGACTTGGTCACATCAGCATGAAGAATATCAAAAAGCTATCCACAGGTGATCTTGTTAGGGGTGTTCCTAAACTCACTTTTAAGAAGGATAGAGTGTGTAGTGAGTGTATGCTAGGGAAGCAGAAGAGAACTGCTCATCACAACAAAAGTGTTGTTTCCACCAAAAGGCCATTAGAACTGCTACATCTAGATTTGTTTGGTCCTTCTCAAGTATCAAGTCTTGGGGGTCGAAAGTATACCTTTGTTATTGTTGATGATTTCTCTAGATTAACTTGGGTAATATTTTTGACACAAAAATGAAACTTGTAATGAGTTCAGGAATTTCTGTATAAGAGTTCAGAATTAGAAGTAACTAATAGTGAAGAAAATTAGAAGTGATCATGGAGGTGAATTTGAAAACCTCTACAATTCATTTGGAATTTTGCATGAATTCTCTTGTCCTAGAACTCCTGCTCAAAATGGAGTTGTGGAAAGAAAAAATAGGACATTACAAGAAATGGCTAGAACTATGTTAAGTGCCACGAATCTACCTAAATTTCTTTGGGCAGAAGCTGTAGGAACAGCTTGTCACATTTCCAATAGAACTCACATTAGATCCATATTGAATAAGACACCCTTTGAAATTTGGTTCGATAAAACTCCAAATGTGGGCTATTTTAAGACATTTGGATGCAAATGTTATGTCTTAAATACAGGAAATGCTAAAGACAAGTTTGATGCTAAGTCTGAACCTGCCATACTTGTTGGTTACTCCTCGAGAAGCAAAGCTTACAGAGTATATTTTGCTGAAGATAGAAGAGTGGAGGAAAGTATAAATGTTCAGTTTGATGAAGATCTGTTCCAAAATTTCAAAAAGTTGAAGATTAATGATGATAGTGAAAATGAAGACTTTGAAGATGATAAAAGCAAGCAGAATACCAATTCACAAGTGTTAGACCAAAATCTCAACCTTCGATATCAGAATCATAGCAGTTGGAAGTTTAGATCTGATCATCCCGAGGAACAAATTATTGGAAATATATCCAAAGGAGTACAAACCAGAAGCAAAGCACAAGATATCTGTAATTTTTGT
Organism: Cymodocea nodosa; assembly: GCA_036874045.1. Lineage (NCBI taxonomy): Eukaryota > Viridiplantae > Streptophyta > Magnoliopsida > Alismatales > Cymodoceaceae > Cymodocea > Cymodocea nodosa. The sequence continues at coordinate 11,574,954 of CM072335.1, forward strand.
GCATTTGTGTCAAAAATAGAGCCAAAATCAGTAGATGAAGCCTGTAAGGATACCTACTAGACAATGGCCATGTAGGAAGAATTAAATCATTTCCAGAAAAACAATGTGTGGGAACTAATAGAAAAACCTGCAGGAAAATCCATCATTGGAACTAGATGGATTTTCAAAAACAAATTAGATGAAGATGGTAACATTCTCAGAAATAAAGCTTGATTAGTTGCATAAGGCTACAATCAGTAGGAAGGTATTGACTATGAAGAAACTTTTGTTCCTGTAGCCAGGATCGAAGCTATCAGAATGTTGTTTGCCTTTGCAAGTAGTATGAAGATAAGATTATTTCAAATGGATGTGAAAAGTGCCTTCTTAAATGGAGAAATTCAAAAAGTGTTTGTTAAACAACCTCCTGGATTTGAAGATGAACTCAAGCCGGATCATGTCTACAAATTGAGAAAGGCTTTATATGGTTTGAAACAGGCACCTAGAGCTTGGTATGAGAAATTGAAAAGATTTTTAATTGAAAACAATTTTTCTATAGGCAAAGTGGACAGCACTTTGTTTATCAAAACTGTTGATGTGCACATTTGATTGTACAGATATATGTTGATGATATAGTTTTTAGAGCCACTTTAAAAGATCTCTGTCATGAATTTCAGAATTTGATGAAAAATAAATTCGAAATGAGCATGATGGGAGAATTGAAGTTTTTCTTGGGATTATAGATTCATCAAATGCATAATGGTATCTTTTTCAACCAAGAAAAATATTGCAAAGAGATGTTGAAGAAATTTGGTTATGAAAACATCAAATCCGCAAATACTCCAATGAGCTCAAGCATTAAAATAGAAATGGATGATTCAAGTGTTGTAGTGGATCAAAGGCAATATAGAGGTATGATTGGATCCCTGTTATACCTTTCAACTAGTAGGCCAGATATTATGTTTAGTGTATGCTTGTGTGCTAGATTTCAAGCATCACCAAAGGAATCACATTTGAAATCAGTCAAAAGAATCTTCAGATATCTACAAGGAACAAAAGATTTCGGATTATTCTACTTAGTTGATAGTAGTTTAATTTTAACAGGCTATAGTGATGCAGATTATGTAGGGAGAAGATCTGATAGAAAAAGCACCAGTGGTACTTGTCAATTACTTGGATGTTCTTTAATCTCATGGTTCAGTAGGAAACAAAACTGTATAGCTTTATCTACTACTGAAGTCGAGTATATTGCAGCTAGATTGTGCTATGCACAAATCCTTTGGATGCAGCAAACTCTAGCAGATTATAGACTGAAAATTCAGAATTCAATCATATTTTGTGATAACAGTAGTGCAATCAGTCTATCTAAGAATACAGTACTTCATTCCAGAGCCAAGCATATCAAGATCAGACATCATTTTCTGAGAGATCATGTGGAGAAAGGGAACATTTCACTTAAGTTTGTGCCAACAGAAAATCAACTTGTAGATATTTTCACCAAACCTTTAAATGAATCAACTTTTAATCATATTAGATGAAATCTAGGAATATGTTCTTTACAAGATCTTTAAATATTTTATTCATCAAGCTCACAATATGGGAGCTTGTTTTTCTACTAACCTACTCGTGTAGGTTATATCAGTTTTACAGAAAATCAGTTTTATAGTCTTCACCTTTTTTTATATAATGACAAAAAGGGGGAGAAGGATTTGGAAATTTGTGAAGTATATGGTCACTCACAGTTTTTCAAGCAAGAATTAAAAGAGAAAAACTCAACACATAGATAGGGGGAGAAGTCTGCTCAAAGTCAGGGGGAGGAATCCCTCTTTGTCAGTATAGTTGTGTTAATTTCCTGTTTTATGTTTCTCTATGTGACTAAATGTATAGAAATACACTAGGGAGTGAAATACATGTAAATAATTGTAAAGGTTTTTATCATTATCAAAAAGGGGGAGATTGTTAGTACTTGAGTATTTTGATAATGCAAAACCTATGTGAGGAAACATATTGTATTTCATAGTTAAGTCTTACTGCATTAGTTCAGAAGGCTGTTAGAACTATTTCCAGGCAGATGAAAAGATCAAGAAGGTTCCAGATGAATAGATCAAGAAGATTAAGCAAAATCGGACAATTACAGGTCTAAGTATCCGAAGAGCAAGTTTAAAGCAGCAGCAATGCTATCGAACAGTTAAAAGAATAACTATCCAATTTTACAAAGCCTTCGGAGAGTTATTTAATCAGACAATTTAAAGGATTGAATGATCAGATAGTTAAGGAGATAACTATCTGGAAGCTTAAAGGACTTTTCAGAGAGTTACAGGAATAACTATCCGAAAGTTAAGTCATTCAATAAACCACGTGTAGAAATATAGAACGGAAGCTTAAAAGACTTGTCGGAGAGTTAGATAACTATCCGAGTTTTCTTTTCGGAGAGTTAGATAACTATTCGAGTTTTTCGGTAAGTTACAGGCATAACTTTCCGAAACTTAAGTCATTTTATTATGCATGTGCAAAATGGAGAAGCCGGTAGTTGAAAGTTTAAATGGGAAAATCGGAGAGTTAGATAACTATTCGAAATTTAAAAGAGAGTTTCGGTAAGTTATAGTTTAACTATCCGAAACTTAAGTCAGTGAATTTCCCACGTGCAGAAATCCAAACAGTGGCTCAAATAAGTTTTCGGAGAGTTAGAAAAATAACTATCCGTAATCTTGAAGAATTTCGGTGAGTTACAAGATAACCTTCCGAAACTTAAGTCAGTCTTTTATACACGTGCTAATTTAAAATCGAAAAGTTGATAGAGTCAAGTATATAACTATTCGGTGAGTTACACTTACTCTTCGGAGAGTTGCATAACTAACTATCCGAAAGAACAGGAAAATCGGTAAGTTGACTTGAAACATTTTTCTGAATGGTCACTTGCTGTATTGGGACTTGATCCTAATCAAGTACAGTAGAATGCATCCGTTGGAGGAAAATATGATCATTGTACATATCAAGTATATATTCAAAAATACAGACAACGGATATACGGCAAAGATATACAGCTACACTCTAATTCCATTGATACTCAAGTCTGCAAATTGTGAAGAATATTCAGAAGATCCATTATAGAAAAAGCTCTTGCGCCAAAACTCTGATAGAAGGTTTAAAGCTGTTGGTTCGTGGCTTCAACCTGAAAGCTACATACAGTGTTCGTTTGAGTTTTGACCTGAAAACTCTAGAGGTTGGTTTACTGAAGTTTTTACCTGAAAACTTCTATGTAGTTGTGTTGAGTATTTTTGTTTGGATGATATGTGCTGAATGAAAATAATCATATTTGCTCAATTACTATTGCTTGTGAAAAGAAATTAAAATCATCAATTAATACAGAAAAAGCTTACTGATATAAATACTTGTCTGTATTGGATCTAAAGTTAATAACTAGTCGTTTCGTTGCATTAATTTCTCATTTAGCTAAACGTTAAGTTAACGTGTGTTTTTATTGAAAAGCATGATATGTTTTAATGTTATATCTTCTGTATCATGAACAGTGCACGTTTAGACAACTCGTTAAGTTAGAGTTTCGTTTGTATAGAGGTCACGTGAGAACTCGTTAAGTTAGAGGCTTAAAGGTTAAAATAGGTCACGTGATAACTCATTAAGTTAGTGAATAAAAGAAGACACGAACTCGTTAAGTTAGTGTTATACACGTGGTGAAATTATAAGTTACGAATGTTGTATTGTATCACGTGAGGTGCACATGTTTAACTCGTTAAGTTAACATAACTAAACGTGTTAAGTTGCTATATTGAATACTAAGGCAATGCGTTAGGTTAGCATTATAAACTAAAGTTGTTATTTTTGCACGTGGTAAAATTCTTATTATAAAAACATTTGTTTATTACTGGTTCGTTGAGTTATCATAACACAACGGAGATGGTTTGTTGAGATAGCATAACACCATGGACTTAGTTCGTTGAGTTAGCTACAGTACTTGTCACGTGAAATAGCACATGGTGAACTCGTTAAGTTAGAAATGTTAAGTTATATATATATACTTGTGTTACTCGTTTAGTTAACATTAAAGTAACGACTTCTTATTATACTAATGAAAAAATTTTGGATGAGAAAGTTTATTTTCAGAAAATTTTTCAGAGATCTAGGACTGATGATTAAAGAAAATTTGAAATATAAACGTGGGTTAGAACGTGTGTGTTTCGATCAAGGAAAAAGAAAAGACGTGAAGAAGTGCAAAACTGGTAGTGGTTAAACGTGAAGGATATGCATGAAATGAAGATACAGTATAAAAGGCATAGAATTCTCGTTGATCAATTTATCCATGCACACAAAATGAAAAATCTTTTTAAGGATCAAACCATCCCTACACACCAAAAGAAAAATCTTTTTCAGGGATCAAAAACACTTCTTCGGGAAAAATCTCTCAAGTGGAAGAAAGTTCAGTGAAGCATAAAAAGGTAAGATTTTCGTCACTAAAGATTTGAAGTATCAGAAGAAAGCAAATTCGGTGAAGTATGAAAAGACAAGATATTCGTCACTGAAGAATTGCTGAAGAAGAAAAAGAAGAAGAAGAAAGATCTCAAACAGGGAGAAAAGTTTTAAATTCCGCAAATTAGTTTTCTCTGTTTGTAGTTATAAAATTGTTTAGATGATACATGGTATCGAAATATAATTGCATCTACAATTTCTGAGGAGAATTGAATTGTATATTGTAATTGAAACCTTGAATAAAAATGATTTTATGAAAACAATGTCTCGACTTGTTTTTGAGTTTTAAAGTTTCAATTATATTTCAGAAAATATTAAAAATACACAATTCACCCCCCTCTTGTGTAGCCATACAATCCTACAAGTGGTATCAGAGCTTTGTGAATAATCTTTGATATAAAATCGATACCAACTTATTTAATATCATTGCTTATTCTACCTTCCTTGTTTTTAAACGGAAATTAATATTTGAGCATACGTTTAACTCTATTGATTTAAGGCTCAAGTTGTTTTAAAGTTTTTAGACTATTTAAAATCAAATAGGTTGAAAAATCTAAGGTAAAATGGCTATTGGAAATGGTAATTTTTCTTTATATGAAGGCCAAAATCTTAATCGTCCTCCTTTATTTGATGGAATACATTTTGAATATTGGAAATATAGGATGACTGTTTTTCTTCAAAGTATAGATCATAAATTGTGGTTCATGATTTCTAAACCATATACTCCGTTAACTACTCCTTATAATACTTGGACAATTACTGAAAAAGAAAATGAAACTCTGAAAGCTAAGGGCTTAAATATTTTATTTTGTGCATTGAGTTATGAATAGTTCAGTAAAGTGTCGGCATATAAATCTGTTTATGAAGTGTGGCATGCATTAGAAGTTTCACATGAAGGTACTTCTCAAGTTAAAGAGACAAAAATAAACATGTTGATTCATAAGTATGAACTCTTTAAGATGCATGAAGACAAAAATATTTCTGAGATGTTTTCCAGATTTCTTGATATCATACACTCTTTAAAATGTTTAGGAAAGAATTTTGAACAGAAGGATTTGGTGAGGAAAATTCTCAGATCCCTAATTTCTAAATGGTCTTAGAAAGTAACATCAATTGAGGAATCACGAGATTTAAATGTTTATATTATGAATGAACTTATAGGAAATTTAACAGCTTATGAAGTTCAATTAAATGAATCACTGAGTCACAACAAACTAAAAATAAAGAAAGAAATAGCCTTCGAAATTAATACAGATTCTGATATATCTACTGATTCTGACGAAGATTTGATTTTGCTGACTAGGAAATTCAAGAAAGCATGGAAAGCTAGGAAACAACAAAGGAACAAAAATGATTAACCCTCAATGTCAAAATCATTGAATGACAAGAATTTTTCATCTAGAAAGTATGTATGTTACAACTGTAAGAAACCTAGATATCTTTCTCCAAATTGTCTTATGAGGAAAAATGAAAAGCAAAGTAGGACAAATCAGAAGAAGACGGCTCAAAAAACTCAGAAAAAGTTTTACAAGAAAAAGGATTTGAAGGTCACTTGGGATGACACGTTTGAAGAGTCTGAATCTGAGGAATCAGCATCAAAATCTTCACATTCAGAAGGAGAACAAGAGTTAGAAGATGTTGCTCATGTGTGCTTCATGGCAGATGAGTCTGAGGTAATATCTGATCCTGAAAGTCATTCAAATTTCAACTTTGATGAATTATTATGTGCTTATCATGTATTATTACAAAAACTTAAAGTATGTAAACTGGAAAATAAGAATATTAGAAAATCTTCATCCATTATGGAAGAAGAAAATTGTTTCCTGTCTACTACTTTAGAAAAGTTTAAATGTGATAATGAAAATCATGCTAGAGATTTGCAAAAATTTAGATTTAATGAATGTATCTTGCATGAACAAATACAGAATATAGATGTTGAAAAATTAAAGATAGAATCTGAAAATGAAATGTTGAGAAACAATATAAATGAACTTGAATTAGAGATAGAAAAATTAAAACTGAGAGAGCAAGATTTAAATTCTACCTTTGAGAAATGGAATTTAAGTCAAACTAAGTTAGACAAACTAACTAGTACCCTTGCGGTGTCTTATAAATTTGGCTTAGGATTTGATTATCCTGAATATCCTGAATCTCAAGCCAATAAAGGATTTATTAGTTGCAGTTCAAGTAAATCTAAGACTAAAATTCCTTTCATTATTAAACAAGGTAATAAATATGTAGAAGTAGGTACTTCAAGGGATGAATCATGCAGTAATAATATAAATCAATGTGATTTGTCAAATTGTACTTCTAACATGACTATAAATGTTTCTAAAAATCTTGTTTCTTGTTCTAGAAATTCAGTTTCTAATGTTGCTAAGATTTCAGAAAATTGTAGTAAACTGAAAATTCAGAAACCTGAGCATGTAATTCAATACACTGGTATTAGACCAATTACTCATTCTACATGTGATAAAACAAAAAATTCTTGTGCAGAAAAAGATTTTGTATGTATGAAAAGTGTTAATACAAGTACAAAATCTTGGTATGAACTTACAGAAATGTATAAGCATGATCAAAATAAATTTATATCTGATAAAAATATGTTTGGTCTTGATTATACTACATCTGAAATCAAAAAGAATGATTGCAAAAGCAATAATGCTATATGTGAGTATGAAGCTAATGATAAATCAACAGTACTTACAACTAATAAGAATATAAATGATAATGTTAAACTATTTTTAAACAAAAAGAAGAAATATGTGTTTAATGAACTTGGTCCTCAACAACATTGGGTACCAAGAAAAAGTTTTTCTTAATTTGTGTTGCAGGAGGAAACAACATCAAAATGGATCTTGGACAACGGAGCGTCAAGTCACATGACCGGACAAAAAAGTCTATTACAAAATTTTACAAGTACCATGAAAGGAAGTGTAACATTTCGAAACAAAAGCAAAGATAAAATCATAAGTATGGGCAATGTTCAAATAACTCCTACTTGTGTTATTTCGAATGTATTATTTGTAGAAAACCTAGGTTTTAATTTGTTGAGTGTCATAAATGGATAAAGGTATATTTTTAAATCAGGAAAAATATGTAGATGAAATGCTTAAGAAATTTAATTTTAATGATACAAGGATTCGAGGAACTCCTATGAGTACTACTTTAAAGTTAGATATTGATGACATAGGAAAATCTATAGATCAAAGAAAATATAGAAGTATGATTGGTTCTTTACTTTATTTGATTGCTAGTAGACCTGATATTATGTTTGCTGTGTGTGTTTGTGCTAGATTTCAATCTAATCCTAAAGAATCACACTTAATTGCAGTTAAAAGAATATTTAGATATATACAAGGAATTAAAAATTTCGGATTGTATTATTCTAAGGATAGTTCAATAGATCTTATAGGATATACTAATGCTGATTATGCAGGATCTAAATCTGATAGAAAGAGTACCAGTGGCACATGTCAATTATTGGGAAATAATTTGGTGTCATGGTTTAGTAAAAAGCAAAACTATGTAGCACTTTCTACTACAGAAGCTGAATATGTTGTTGCTGCATTGTGTTGCACTCAGATTCTGTGGATAAGGCAAACTTTAGAAGATTTTGGATTATCTTATGATACAACTGAGATTTATTGTGACAGTAGTTCTGCAATAAATCTTTCCAAAAATACTGTATTACATTCATGAGCAAAACATATAGAGGTTAGACATCATTTTCTAAGAGATAACGTAATTAAAGGAAAAATTAAATTAGAATTTGTGTCTAGTAAAAATCAACTAGCTGATATATTTACAAAACCTCTAAACGAAAATACATTCTGCAACATTAGATTAAATTTAGGTATTTGTAGGCTATGTGATGTGTAAAATGCTTAAACTCCACATAAAAAGATAAATATTATTGATGATGTTGTTCACCTCATAGATATTATATACTTATTATAAATATCTAAAGTAATATCTAAACTGCTGCTTAAGATACTATGTATTTATTGTAAAATCATAGTAGTATCTTATTGATTTTAAGTAGTTTATCAATTTTAATAGTTTTTACGATTTTAAGTGGAAGTGTAAATGAAAAACATTAAATACTTCTGACATTCTGAAATTTTGATTAAATGTTTTCTTTGAATCAAGGAAAATGCATATGATCATGCATAAATTTGACTTAGTTAATTAAACTTGTAGAATAAGTTATATGTAACTCATCTTAAACTGTTAATCAAAAGTATAAGCTTATTGAAACTGATTCATATTCTCAGTATAATCATAGAAGTAAAAATTGTATGAGATTTGTGTTTTATTGCATCTATATTAATGGAATACATATATACTGTGCTTAAAATGAAAAGTGCTTACAAAGTAAAAATCTTTGAGCGTTTATTGATCAGTTTGATCACGAGCCTTTTGTACTTGAGCAGATAGGTATGTAAGGATTGTTGTCCTTAAAAAGGATTCTTTAAATCTGGCAACCTAAGGTCCTGATCAGATCTGGGATTATTGACTGAAAGCTCATTACACGGGTACATTAGAAAGCTCGTGTATGATTCAAGCTTTCAAACTAACTTTTAAAGAAAATTATCAATATTTACTGTTTTGAAAAGAAAAAGTTGTTTCATTAATTATAGATATCTTTGAATCATATATAGTTTATACCAATATGACTACTGATTTATTGAATCAACATTAGTACTTTTGAAAACGTTTATTTGTGATACATTCTTTTATTCTCCTTGAATTAATTGAATTGAGTTCAAAGTTGTGTTTTGATTCATATACAGTAGGAATTGATTCTGGAAATCATTTTTGATGATGTAAGGATAACGGAAGTCTTTGAAAAGAAAATGTAAAAGTATAGTTATACTTAACATCTATTGTCACTACAAGTATATTTTGTATTTTGATTGAATATATTTGAAGTATATTTGTAGGGGGAGGATTAACAATGTCGAAAATAGATTAATATAATTTAGAATACAAATCTTAGTTAATCTGAATTAATGTCATCTTAAAATCTTGATGAAAAAATTTAAAAAGACAAATAAACTATTTTAGATTCGAAGGACAAAATGTTCAAATAGTTTACAATGTTCTCAAGATAATGTTAAGTTTAGCATGTGTGTTGTTTTCGGAACGTTTCAGTTGGAAGCATCAGAAAATTGGTGTACTAACTAGATGTTATGTTAGATAAGGTAACATGTAAAACTGCCTCTAGACAGCTGTAGGATCGTATGGCTACACAAGAGGGGGGTGAATTGTGTATTTTTAATATTTTCTGAAATATAATTGAAACTTTAAAACTCAAAAACAAGTCGAGACATTGTTTTCATAAAATCATTTTTATTCAAGGTTCCAATTACAATATACAATTCAATTCTCCTCAGAAATTGTAGATGCAATTATATTTCGATACCATGTATCATCTAAACAATTTCATAACTACAAACATAGAAAACTAATTTGCGGAATTTAAAACTTTTCTCCATATTTGAGATCTTTCTTCTTCTTCTTTTTCTTCTTCAGCAATTCTTCAGTGACGAATATCTTGTCTTTTCATGCTTCACCGAATTTGCTTTCTTCTGATACTTCAAATTTTCAGTGACGAAAATCTTACCTTTTTATGCTTCACTGAACTTTCTTCCACTTGAGAGATTTTCCCCGAGAAGGTGTTTTTGATCCTTGAAAAAGATTTTTCTTTTGGTGTGTAGGGATGGTTTGATCCTTGAAAAGATTTTTCTTTTTGTGTGCAAGGATAAATTGATCAACGAGAATTCTATGCCTTTTATACTGTATCTTTATTTCATGCATATCCTTCACGTTTAATCACCACCAGTTTTCCACTTCTCCACGTCTTTTCTTTTTCCTTCATCGAAACACACACGTTCTAACCCACGTTTATATTTTGAATTTTCTTTAATCATTAGTCCTGGATCTCTGAAAAATTTCCTGCAAAATAAACTTTCTCGTCCAAAAGTTTTTCATCGGTGTAATAAGAAGTCGTTACTTTAATGTCAACTAAACGAGTAACACAAGTATATATATAACTTAACGTTTCTAACTTAACGAGTTCCTCATGTGCCATTTCACGTGACAAGCACTGTAGCTAACTCAATGAACTATGTCCGTGGTGTTATGATAACTCAACGAACCATCTCCGTTGTCTTATGATAACTCAACGAACCAGTAATACACAAATGTTTTTATAATAAGAATTTTACCACGTGCAAAAATAACAACATAAGTTTATAACGCTAACCTAACGTGTTGCCTTAGTGTTCAATATAGCAACTCAACGCGTTTAGTTATGTTAACTTAACGAGTTAAACATGTGCACCTCACGTGATACAATACAACATTCGTAACTTATAATTTCACCACGTGTATAACACTAACATAACGAGTTCGTCTCTTCTTTTACTCACTTACTTAATGAGTTATCACGTGACCTATTTTAACCTTTGAGCCTCTAACTTAATGAGTTCTCACGTGACCTCTATACAAACAAAACTCTAACTTAACGAGTTGTCTAAACGTGCACTATTCATGATACAGAAGATATAACATTAAAACATATCATGCTTTTCAATAAAAACACACGTTAACTTAACGTTTAGCTAAATGAGAAATTAATGCAACGAAATGACTAGTTATTAACTTCAGATCCAATACAGATAAATATTTATATCAGTAAGCTTTTTCTGTATTAATTGATGATTTTAATTCACAAGCAATAGTAATTGAGCAAATATGATTATTTTCATTCAGCACACATCATCAAAACAAAAATACTCAACAATCTCCCCCTTTTTGATGATGACAAAACCATATTAAATCAATTATGAAATATGTATAACTCAACAAAGCACCTTCGTTGGGTTAACTTTTAATTCAACAAACTTGTTTGTTGACTTAAGTTCACTTAAGCTTATTTCTATTGTTTGTGTAAATTTTACCTCTCAGAACTAAAAACTCTCAAATGTCAATAATTATATAAGTATCAGTTTTCTAATTATCATCTATTAGATTACAATAACCATTTAAATAGCATCTCCTTTTATAATATATATATGCAATTAAGATCATAATCATCTTTTTATAATATTTCTCCCCCTTTTTGTCATTAATCAAAAAGATAATTACAAAGAATATATATACATATATAAGAGAATTACAATTACAACAACTCTTTCTGTAAACAATAATAATAATTGAAGATATTTACAAAAAAATGTATTGTTCAATGAATCAAATAAGTAATACAAACATTACATTTTGTATTCAAAAACAAACAAAAATAGTTAACGACCCCTCCTAAGTATATCACTTATAGCATTACATATTTTATCTCCTAGATGCCTAATATCATTTCTGATGTCATTAAGCACTGCATCTAAGTCAGGAGGTAGCAGGGTTTGCTGTTCTGCTTGAACTGAATAACTTTGTTGTTGTTGTTGTTGTATATGGTCTGTATCAGGTTGTTGTTGTTGTTGTCGTTGAGGTTTATGCATGGCCTAGAATTTTTGCAAATCTTTAACACTAAATGCTCTCATGCCTTTAGTTTCAGAGGGCCAGTCGGATAAATTTAATTGGCTTGCAATGAGTCTACATACAGCATCACCATAAAATAACTTTAAACTCATATGCTGTAGTTGAGAAGTGAAAACATCAAACCAATTGATTTGAATTCTATTCAGCAAGCTATAAGTTGCATATAAACAACTTTTGCTGACTTCCATATTGTGTCCAACTCTCTGAAATAAATTTGCATGCAATATATTTGCAATAAACCTTGCCTCTGCATTCAAATTTTCCATTAATCTCATTTCAGAATATACATCTAGAATTTTTGATAAAGACTGAATGTTCCATTCTAGTTGTCTTATCATGTCAAATCTGTTGGTAACAACAACACCTTCATTCTTTAATCCTAAAACTTCAAAAATTAACTCAGGAGATAATATAAACTCCTATTCATTTATATGAGTCTTCAGAAAATTTTCATTCTTGACCAGATTGCTATAAAAAGCTCCAATTAGCTCTGTGTATTGCTTCCATTTCGTTCCTACTGGCAAGAATTTAATGAGGCCTTGAAACTCAAACAGATCTCTTATGTCCATCAAATTTCTGAATTTTATTGGACGAGCATGCAGAATCTGACATGTAATCAGATTATTGTATTTCTGCAATGCTTCTTCAGATCTAAAATGAATTGTATTACCTTGAATGTTTAACATTGTACACAAAGAAGGTGATACCTGAAGCCGTGATTCAAAGTTTAATTCATCTTCAGGAACCTCTTCTTCAAAATGAATGTCATGTTGTTCCTCTTTCAAAATATTATCTTGAAGCTGCTCAGGTAAGCTTGATTCTTCAGCTTCAATAGTGTTAGGAACATTGTCAATATGCTCAACATTCATCTGTTCAGTCTCTATAGAATGTTCAGAGTACAATTTTTCCACAAATTCTACAACCGGTGTATCTGTCTGTAATTGTTCATTTTGTTCAACAGATATTTCCAATGATTCATGCTATGAATTCTCAGACTCTACTTCTATAGATTCTGTAGAAGGTTGGTTAACTTTTAGCTCTTCTGGAGTCTTAACAATTTCAATATCTGCTACTCCAAACAATTCAGCCTCTGAACTAGTTACTACCTCAACATTGTCAATTATATTTGCAATAACTTGTTTAATGTCAGGTGCCTGATGCTCTGATTTGTCAATTTCTACATCATCAGGACTTGTATTAATAGAAAAACTTGAGCTCATATTTGACTTGTATTTCTTCTCAAGCTTTCTAGCAAGGGAAAATAAAGTCTCATTATCTTCATCAGTTTCAGTGTGTTCGAAACTGATGAGTTTATCAGATGCACATTAAGGTACAATGTCTAGACATCCATTGTCCTATGGAAATAAATTTTCATCTGATTGTCCTTTTCCAATAGACTTTGTTTCCTAAGACATAATTTTTCTGATTTTTCTTCTTCTATAACATTTCTATTTCTCCTCTTCAAGTATTGCTATTTTCTTTCCAAATTGCTCCATAAAAGTTTTCTGCTTTAATTCTTCTAAGGCACTTTCTATTGCAACGGCCTTTCGAAGACTATCAACTTTTGTTTTGTCTACAACAATATCTGATTCTACTTGTTTTGAATATAAAGGAGTAGGGACAGTTGATTCATGCTCTTCCTCAAATGCAAGTAGTCTTGTACCGTTTATAGGAGTTTGAGGAGTTCTATTTGATGAACCTACACCTTTTTCCAAATATTCTGCATACTATTCCAAAAATGCAATCTCAGCACATTTCATTCTGTATTCTCTATCATATTTACTTCGAATACCCATGTATGTAATACTTGCATTAGTATGTTGAAGTTCTTGTCTAACTTCATCTAATATATCCTAAGAAAAGAAGTAATCTCTATAAAGTTCTTCTAACCTTTTGTCCACTCGAAATATTTTCTTAAACCAAGTACGTGGAACTTCATCATTCTCTATTTCTTTTCCTTTTGCATCTCTTCTGCTTTTGCCTTTTCCACTGCCACGACCTTTGTAGAACTTGGAGACCATCGTCGCAGGTTGTAACAGCAACAAGCGGGAAAGATTTTCTTGACAAAGTTTACAAATAACCTAAGTCCCCGTATTATAAGTGTTTAAATAGGGTTTTTAGGAGTATAACTCAACGTGAAGACAAGTCGGGTTTAGAAATAAATAAATATTGAATAAAGTTTATTCAATCAAGGTACCCGAAATATTCAAGTATAACTCATTGAGTTAACTAACCTAACGAGTAAAACGCTGTCTAGAGGCAGTTTTACATGTTACCTTATCTAATATAACGTCTAGTTAGTACACTTAAACAAGTTTCGGATGCTTCCAACTAAAACCTTTCGAAAACAACACACATGCTAAACTTAACATTATCTTGAGAACATTGTAAACTATTTGAACAGTTTGTCTTTTGAATCTAGAATAGTTTATTTGTCTTTTTAAATTATTTCATCAAGATTTTAAGAGGACATTAATTCAGATTAACTAAGATTTGTATTTTAAATTATATTAATCTGTTTTTGACATTGTTAATGCTCCCCCTACAAATATACTTCAAATATATTCAATTAAAATACAAAATATACTTGTAGTGACAATAGATGTTAAGTATAACTATACTTTTACATTTTCTTTTCAGAGACTTCCGTTATCCTAACATCATCAAAAATGATTTCCAGAATCAATTTCTACTGTATATGAATAAAAAACACAACTTTGAACTCAATTCGATTAATTCAAGGAGAATAAAAGAATATATCTCAAATAAACGTTTTCAAAAGTACTAATGTTGATTCAATAAATCAGTAGTCATATTGGTATAAACTATATGCGATTCAAAGATATCTGTAATTAATGAAACAACTTTTTCTTTTCAAAACAGTAAATATTGATAATTTTCTTTAAAAGTTAGTTTGAAAAGCTTGAATCATATAAGAGCTTTCTAATGTACCCGTGTAATGAGCTTTCAGTCAACAATCCCAGATCTGATCAGGACCTTAGGTTGCCAGATTTAAAGAATCTTTTTTCAGTACAACAATCCTTACATACCTATCTGCTCAAGTACAAAAGGCTCGTGATCAAACTGATCAATAAACTCTCAAAGATTTTCACTTTGTAAGCACTTTTCATTTTAAGCACAGTATATATGTATTCCATTAATATAGATGCAATAAAACACAAATCTCATACAATTTTTACTTCTATGATTATACTGAGAATATGAATCAATTTCAATAAGCTTATACTTTTGATTAGCTGTTTAAGATGAGTTACATATAACTTATTCTACAAGTTTAATCAATTAAGTCAAATTTATGCATGATCATATGCATTTTCCTTGATTCAAAGAAAACATTTAATCAAAATTTCAGAATGTCAGAAGTATTTAATGTTTTTCATTTACACTTCCACTTAAAATCGTAAAAACCATTAAAATTGATAAACTACTTAAAATCAATAAGATACTACTATGATTTTACAATAAATACATAGTATCTTAAGCAGTAGTTTAGATATTACTTTAGATATTTATAATAAGTATATAATATCTATGAGGTGAACAACATCATCAATAATATTTATCTTTTTATGTGGAGTTTAAGCATTTTACACATCACATAGCCTACAAATACCTAAATTTAATCTAATGTTGCATAATGTATTTTCATCTAGAGGTTTTGTAAATATATCAGCTAATTGATTTTTACTAGACACAAATTCTAATTTAATTTTTCCTTTAATTACGTTATCTCTTAGAAAATGATGTCCAACCTCTATATGCTTTGCTCTTGAATGTAATACAGGATTTTTGGAAAGATTTATTGCAGAACTACTGTCACAATAAATCTCAGTTGTATCATAAGATAATCCAAAATCTTCTAAAGTTTGCCTTATCCACAGAATCTGAGTGCAACACAGTGCAGCAGCAACATATTCAGCTTCTGTAATAGAAAGTGTTACACAGTTTTGCTTTTTACTAAACCATGACACCAAATTATTTCCCAATAATTGACATGTGCCACTAGTACTCTTTCTATCAGATTTAGATTCTGCATAATCAGCATTAGTATATCCTATAAGATCTATTGAACTATCCTTAGAATAATACAGTTCGAAATTTTTAGTTCCTTATATATATCTAAATATTCTTTTAACTGCAATTAAGTGTGATTCCTTAGGATTAGATTGAAATTTAGCACAAACACACACAACAAACATAATATCAGGTCTACTAGCAGTCAAATAAAGTAAAGAACCAATCATACTTCTGTATTTTCTTTGATCTATAGATTTTCCTATGTCATCAATATCTAACTTTAAAGTAGTACTCATAGGAGTTCCTCGAATCCTTGTATCATTAAAATTAAATTTCTTAAGCATTTCATCTACATATTTTTCCTGATTTAAAAATATACCTTTATCCATTTGCTTAATTTGAAGTCCTAGAAAATATGAAAGTTCTATCATACTCATTTCAAATTGATTAGACATCTCTTCAGAGAATATTTCTATCAACTTATCAGAGGTTGCTCCGAAGATTATATCATCCACGTATATTTGAACAACACTCTGATCTTTACCATCTCTCTTAATAAATAGAGTATGATCCACTTTTCCCATAATATAGCCTTTTTCTATTAAAAAAGTAGACAATCTTTCATACCATGATCTAGGTGCTTGCTTCAAACCATATAAGGCTTTCTTCAATTTGTACACAAAATCAGGACTTTTAATATCTTCAAATTCAAGTGGTTGTTTTACATAGACTTCTTCATTAATTAAACCATTTAGAAATGCACTCTTTACATCCATTTGATATAATTTAAAATCCATATAACAAGCATAGACCAATAATATTCTAATACTTTTTAACCTAGCCACAGGAGCAAATGTTTCATCATAATCTAATCCTTCTTCCTGTGTATACCCTTGTGCAACTAATCTAGCTTTATTCCTTATAATTTGACTAGTTTCGTTAGTTTTGTTTCTAAAGATCCACTTTGTACCTATTATGGACTGATTTTCTGGTGGAGAGACTAATTCCCATACATCATTTCTGATGAATTGATTTAGTTCTTCTTGCATTGCCACTATCCAATTTTCATCAGATAATGCTTCTTGTATATTCCTTAGTTCCACCATAGAAACAAGCATACACATACTATTTAAATTTACTGAAGCTCTAGTTTTAACTCCCTCATTAATATTACCAATGACTTGAGTAATGGGATGTGATGAAGAATAACTCCAATTTCTCTTATTTTCCTCAATATTCTCATCAACATCTGAAAGTCCATCACTTTCATCATTAGTTTGATCATATAAGTTCATATTTTTTATTTTCTCAGATAAATCATCAATCTCTCTATTGATCTCTAACTCATTTGGAAAATTGATCATATCATCATTGTCAGCTTTAGATTGAGATTCTCTAAGAGAATTTTCATTGAAGCTTACATGGAGGGTTTCTTCAATAGTCCTAGAAGTCTTGTTATATACTCTATAGGCTTTACTTCTAGCAGAGTAACCTACAAAAATTCCTTCATCCGATTTGGCTTGAAATTTATCCCTATTATCCTTAGTATTAAGAATAAAACACTTGCAGCCAAATGATTTCATATAGGAAATTTTTGGAACCCTATTAAACATAATTTCAAAAGGAGTTTTATTAACATGAGGTCTTAAATGACTTCTGTTAATAACATAACAAGCTGTATTTACTACTTCAGACCAAAGATTTTGAGGTAACTTATGTTCATTCAACATAGTTCTGGCCATTTCTTGAAGTGATCTATTCTTTCTCTCAACAACACCATTTTGACATGGTGCTCTTGGAAAAGAAAATATGTGATCAATGCCATGCTCATTACAATAGTTATCCATTTGATCATTATCAAATTCAGTTCCATGATCACTCCTAAGTTTTTGAATAGAGACACTTTGCTCATTTTGAACAAAATTGCAAAACATTTTAAATTTTTCAAAAACTTCTGTCTTAGATGCTAGAAAATATACCCAAGTGTATCTAGAGAAGTCATCTACTAAAACAAATACATACCGTTTACCACCAAGACTCATGATTCTTGTTGGTCCAAATAGATCCATATGTATAAGTTGTAAGACTCTCTTGCTTGAAATATCAGTTTTGGATTTAAAAGAGTTTTAGTGAAGTTTACCTAACTCACATGCATCACACATAAAGTTCTTTGAGTATTTAATCTTTGGTAAACCTCTCACTAAATGTTTTCTAGATAGTTTATGTAATAGTCTCATATTTATATGCCCAATCCTTCTATGCCATAGATATGCATCACTAGTTTCAGCTAGCAAACATGAATTTAAATCAACTGCACCAGAAGGTAAAGATAAAATACATACAGAACCTTTTCTTTTAGCAATAAACTTAATTTCATCTGTATTTTTATCAATTATTTTGCATACATTATCTTCAAACACTACATAATATGCATTTTCAATTAGTTTTATGACACTTAGCAAATTAAATCCTAGGTTTTCTACGTATAGTACATTCGAAATAACACAAGTAGGAGTTATTTGAACATTGCCCATACCTATGATTTTATCTTTGCTTTTGTTTCCAAATGTTACACTTCCTTTCATGGTATTTGTAAAATTTTGTAATAGACTTTTTTGTCCGGTCATGTGACTTGACGCTCCACTGTCCAAGATCCATTTTGATGTTGTTTCCTCCTACAACACAAATTAAGAAAAACTTTTTCTTAGTACCCAATGTTGTTGAGGACCAAGTTCATTAAACGCATATTTCTTCTTTTTGTTTAAAAATAGTTTAACATTATCATTTATATTCTTATTAGTTGTAAGTACTATTGATTTATCATTAGCTTCATACTCACATATAGCATTATTGCTTTTGCAATCATTCTTTTTGATTTCAGATGTAGTATAATCAAGACCAAATATATTTTTATCAGATGTAAATTTATTTTGATCATGCTTATACATTTCTGTAAGTTCATACCAAGATTTTGTACTTGTATTAACACTTTTCGTACATACAAAATCTTTTTCTGCACAAGAATTTTTTGTTTTATCACATGTAGAATGAGTAATTGGTCTAATACTAGTGTATTGAATTACATGCTCAGGTTTCTGAATTTTCAGTTTACTACAATTGTCTGAAATTTTAGAAACATTAGAAACTGAATTTCCAGAACAAGAAACAAGATTTTTAGAAACATTTATAGTCATGTTAGAAGTACAATTTGACAAATCACATTGATTTATATTATTACTGCATGATTCATCCCTTGAAGTATCTACTTCTACATATTTATTACCTTGTTTCATAATAAAAGGAATTTTAGTCTTAGATTTACTTGAACTGCAACTAATAAATCCTTTATTGGCTTGAGATTCAGGATATTCAAGATAATCAAATCCTAAGCCAAATTTATAAGACACCGCGGGGGTACTAGTTAGTTTGTCTAACTTAGTTTGACTTAAATTCCATTTCTCAAAGGTAGAATTTAAATCTTGCTCTCTCAGTTTTAATTTTTCTATCTCTAATTCAAGTTCATTTATATTGTTTCTCAACATTTCATTTTCAGATTCTATCTTTAATTTTTCAGCATTTATATTCTGTATTTGTTCATGCAAGATACATTCATTAAATCTAAATTTTTGCAAATCTCTAGCATGATTTTCATTATCACATTTAAACTTTTCTAAAGTAGTAGATAGGAAACAATTTTCTTCTTCCATAATGGATGAAGATTTTCTAATATTCTTATTTTCTAGTTTAGATACTTTAAGTTTTTGTAATAATGCATGATAAGCACATAATAATTCATCAAAGTTGAAATCTGAATGACTTTCGAGATCAGATATTACCTCAGACTCATCTGCCATGAAGCACACATGAGCAACGTCTTCTAACTCTTGTTCTCCTTCTGAATGTGAAGATTTTGATGCTGATTCCTTAGATTCAGACTCTTCAGACGTGTCATCCCAAGTGACCTTCAAAGCCTTTTTCTTGTAAAACTTTTTCAGAGTTTTCTGAGCTGTCTTCTTCTGATTTGTCCTACTTTGCTTTTCATTTTCCCTCATAGGACAATCTGGAGAAAGATGTCCAGGTTTCTTACAGTTGTAACATACAAACTTTCTAGATGAAGAATTCTTTTCATTTAATGATTTTGACGTTGAGGGTTTATCATTTTTGTTCCTTTGCTGTTTCCTAGCTTTCCATGCTTTCTTGAATTTCCTAGTTAGCAAAATCAAATCCTCGTCAGAATCAGTAGATATAACAAAATCTGAATTAATTTCGAAGGCTATTTCTTTCTTCATTTTTAGTTTGTTGTGACTTAGTGATTCATTTAATTGAACTTCATAAGCTGTAAAATTTCCTATAAGTTGATTCATAGAATAAACATTTAAATCTCGTGATTCCTCAATTGATGTTACTTTCTGAGACCATTTAGAACTTAGGGATCTGAGAATTTTCCTCACCAAATCCTTCTGTTCAAAATTCTTTCATAAACATTTTAAAGAGTTTATGATATCAAGAAATTTGGAAAACATCTCAGAAATATTTTCGTCTTCATGCATCTTAAGGAGTTCATATTTATGAATCAACGTGTTTATTTTTGTCTCTTTAACTTGAGAAGTACCTTCATGAGAAACTTCTAATGCATGCCACACCTCATAAGTAGATTTATATGCCGACACTTTACTGAACTATTCATAACTCAATGCACAAAATAAAATATTTAAGCCCTTAGCATTCAGAGTTTCATTTTCTTTTTCAGTAATTGTCCAAGTATTATAAGGAGTAGTCAATAGAGTATATGGTTTAGAAATCATGAACCACAACTTATGATCTATACTTTGAAGAAAAATAGTCATCCTATATTTCCAATATTGAAAATGTATTCCATCAAATAAAGGAGGACGATTAAGATTTTGGCCTTCATATAAAGAAAAATTACCATTTCTAGTATACATTTTACCTTAGATTTTTCAACCTATTTGATTTTAAATAGTCTAAAAACTTTAAAACAATTTGAGCCTTAAATCAATAGAGTTAAACGTATGCTTAGATATTAATTTCTGTTTAAAAACAAGGAAGGTAGAATTAGCAAAGATATTAAATAAGTTGGTATCGATTTTATATCAAAGATTATTAACAAAGCTCTGATACCACTTGTAGGATCGTATGACTACACAAGAGGGGGGTGAATTGTGTATTTTTAATATTTTCTGAAATATAATTGAAACTTTAAAACTCAAAAACAAGTCGAGACATTGTTTCCATAAAATTATTTTTATTCAAGGTTTCAATTACAATATACAATTCAATTCTCCTCAGAAATTGTAGATGCAATTATATTTCGATACCATGTATCATCTAAACAATTTCATAACTACAAACAGAGAAAACTAATTTGCGGAATTTAAAACTTTTCTCCCTATTTGAGATATTTCTTCTTCTTTTTTTTCTTCTTCAGCAATTCTTCAGTGACGAATATCTTGTCTTTTCATGCTTCATCGAATTTGCTTTCTTCTCATACTTCAAATCTTCAGTGACGAAAATCTTACCTTTTTATGCTTCACTGAACTTTCTTCCACTTGAGAGATTTTCCCCGAGAAGGTGTTTTTGATCCCTGAAAAAGATTTTTCTTTTGGTGTGTAGGGATGGTTTGATCCTTGAAAAGATTTTTCTTTTTGTGTGCAAGGATAAATTGATCAACGAGAATTCTATGCCTTTTATACTGTATCTTTATTTCATGCATATCCTTCACGTTTAATCACCACCAGTTTTCCACTTCTCCACGTCTTTTCTTTTTCCTTCATCGAAACACACACGTTTTAACCCACGTTTATATTTCAAATTTTCTTTAATCATCAGTCTTGGATCTCTGAAAAATTTCTTGCAAAATAAACTTTCTCATCCAAAAGTTTTTCATCAGTGTAATAAGAAGTCGTTACTTTAATGTTAACTAAACAAGTAACACAAGTATATATATAACTTAACATTTCTGACTTAACGAGTTCCTCATGTGCCATTTCACGTGACAAGCACTGTAGCTAACTCAACAAACTATGTCCATGGTGTTATGATAACTCAACGAACCATCTCCGTTGTGTAATGATAACTCAACGAACCATCTCCGTTGTGTTATGATAACTCAACGAACCAGTAATACATAAATGTTTTTATAATAAGAATTTTACCACGTGCAAAAATAACAACTTAAGTTTATAACGCTAACCTAATGCGTTGCCTTAGTGTTCAATATAGCAACTCAACGCGTTTAGTTATGTTAACTTAACGAGTTAAACATGTGCACCTCACGTGATACAATACAACATTCGTAACTTATAATTTCACCATGTGTATAACACTAACTTAATGAGTTCGTCTCTTCTTTTACTCACTAACTTAACGAGTTATCACGTGACCTATTTTAACCTTTAAGCCTCTAACTTAACGAGTTCTCACGTGACCTCTATACAAACAAAACTCTAACTTAACGAGTTGTCTAAACGTGCACTGTTCATGATACAGAAGATATAACATTAAAACATATCATGCTTTTCAATAAAAACACACGTTAACTTAACGTTTAGTTAAATGAGAAATTAATGCAACGAAATGACTAATTATTAACTTCAAATCTAATACAGACAAGTATTTATATCAATAAGCTTTTTCTGTATTAATTAATGATTTTAATTCACAAGCAATAGTAATTGAGCAAATATGATTATTTTCATTCAGCACACATCATCAAAACAAAAATACTCAACAACAGCATTTTACTCGTTAGGTTGGTTAACTCAATGAGTTATACTTGAATATTTCGAGTACCTTGATTGAATATACTTTATTCAATATTTATTTAATTTCTAAACCCAACTTCTCTTCACGTTGAGTTATATGCCTAAAAACCCTATTTAAACACTTATTACTTGGGGACTTAGGTTATTTGTAAACTTTGTCAAGAAAATCTTTCCCGCTTGTTGCTGTTAGAACTTGCGACGATGGTCTCCAAGTTCTACAAAGGTCGTGGCAGAGGAAAAGGCAAAAGCAGAAGAGATGCCAAAGGAAAAGAAATAGAGAATGATGAAGTTCCACGTACTTAGTTCAAGAAAATATTTCGAGTGGACAAAAGGTTAGCAGAACTTTATAGAGATTACTTCTTTCCTTAGGATATATTAGATGAAGTTAGACAAGAACTTCATCATACTGATGCAAATATTACATACATGGGTATTCGAAGTAAATTTGATAGAGAATACAGAATGAAATGTGCTGAGATTGCATTTTTGGAATAGTATGCAAAATATTTGGAAAACGGTGTAGGTTCATCAAATAGAACTCCTCAAACTTCTATAAACGGTACAAGACTACATGCATTTGAGGAAGAGCATAAATCAGCTATCCCTACTCCTTTATATTCAAAACAAGTAGAATAAGATATTGCTATAGACAAAACAAAAGTTGAGTCTTTGAAAGGCCGTTGTAATAGAAAGTGCCTTAGAAGAATTAAAGCAAAAAACTTTTATGGAGCAATTTGAAAAGAAAACAGCAATACTTGAAAAGGAGAAACAAAAATGTTATAGAAGAAGGAAAGTCAGAAAAATTATGTTTAAGGAAACAAAGTCTATTGAAAAAGGAAAATCAGATGAAAATTTATTTCCAAAGGACAATGTATGTCTAGACATTGTACCTTATTATGCATATGATAAACTAATCAGTTCCAAACACACTGAAACTGATGAAGATAATGAGACTTTATTTTCCATTGCTAGAAAACTTGAGAAGAAATCCAAGTCAAATATGAGCTCAAGTTTTTCTATTAGTACAAGTCCTGATGATGCAGAAATTGACAAATCAGAGCATCAGGCACCTAACATTGAACAAGTTATTGCAAATATAATTGACAATGTTGAAGCAATAACTAGTTCAAAGGCTGAATTGTCTGGAGTAGCAGATATTGAAATTGTTAAGACTCTAGAAGAGCTAGAAGTTAACCAACCTTCTACGGAATCTATAGAAGTAGAGTCTGAGAATTCACAACATGAATCAATGGAATTATCTATTGAACAAAATGAACAATTACAAACAAATACACCGGCTGTAGAATTTGTGGAAAAATTGTACTCTGAACATTCTATAGAGACTAAACAGATGAATGTTGAGCATATTGACAATGTTCCTAACACTGTTGAAGCTGAAGAATCAAGCTTACCTAAGCAGCTTTAAGATAATATTTTGGAAGAGGAACAACATGACATTCATTTTGAAGAAGAGGTTCCTGAAGATGAATTAAACTCTGAATCACGGCTTCAGGTATCACCTTCTTTGTGTACAATATTAAAAATTCAAGGTAATGCAATTCATTTTAGATCTGAAGAAGCATTGCAGAAATACAATAATTTGATTACATGTCAGATTCTGCATGCTCATCCAATAAAATTCAGAAATTTGATGGAAATAAGAGATCTGTTTGAGTTTCAAGGCCTCATTAAATTCTTGCTAGTAGGAACGAAATGGAAGCAATACACAGAGCTTATTGCAGCTTTTTATAACAATCTGGTCAAGAATGGAAATTTTTTGAAAACTCAAATAAATGAACAGGAGTTTATGTTATCTCCTGAGTTAATTTTTGAAGTTTTAGGATTAAAGAATGAAGGTGTTGTTGTTACCAACAGATTTGACATAATAAGACAACTAGAATGGAACATTCAGTCTTTATCAAAAATTCTAGATGTATATTCTAAAATGAGATTAATGGAAAATCTGAATGCAGAGGCAAGATTTATTGCAAATATATTGCATGCAAATTTATTTTAGAGAGTTGGACACAATTTGGAAGTCAGCAGAAGCTGTTTATATGCAACTTATGGCCTACTGAATACAATTCAAATAAATTGGTTTGATGTTTTTATGTCTCAACTACAGCATATGAGTTCAAAGTTATTTTATGGTGATGCTATATGTAGAATCCTTGCAAGCCAATTGACTTTATCTGACTGGCCCTCTGAAACTAAAGGCATGAGAGCATTTAGTGTCAAAGATTTGCTCGGAATCGACCCGACATCAAGAAAGTATCCTCATAGACCTTCGATGGTTGGCGATTATTGTGGTGGTGGTGGTGTGGAACTTCAGGGAACTTCTGACGCTACTTGCAGATAGCTCGGTTTGTCCTCCTCTGCACACACACTGGCCACCCTCGTGTATTTTTTTCTCCTTTTCATTTATATTTCTCAATAGTAACTACTTCTGCTTCAATGATCGATTGGATTTCCTTCATTCATATCAACGATGGTGATTTCTTCTTCCTTCCATGAGCAATTTCCTACGTGATACATGCAATCGTGGTTTTCCTTCGAATGCCCTATTTCTGTAACCACTACAGTGGCATATTAGAAAATAAATAGTCTGTGGAGTTACAGATAACTCAACGGACTTACTTCGTTGATTTAACTATAAAACATGTGCAATAAAGAAATAAGCCGCTAACATAACACGTTACCTTAGTGTGTATTCATGTAACTCAACACGTACAGCTATGCTAACTTAACGAGTTAAATATATGCATCTCACGTGATATACTAAAGCATTTAAATTCAATACGTGCATAATTCTATCTTAACAAGTTCAAATATTTCAGACACTTACAAACCTAACTATCTGATGCTCAGATGCATTTTGGATAGTTACAAATAACCTTCCGAAAATCCACTTAAGTTAGGCATTGTAGTTTCAACATGTGTAATCCAAGAAATAATAAAATATTTTTTAAGCATTTAAAACATAACTATCTAGTACATTAAACATAACTCTCTGAAATAACAGAAAATTTGAATACTTAAGAATTTCACAGCCTGCAATTTATCGACAGTTTAGAAATGTACTAAATTAACATTAATTCCCTGGAATTATGCAGATTCTTTTATTAAAGCATCTAATAGTGCAATTATAACATAATGGCTTAATTCTCGTATGATAAGCTAAATATTATGCAATTAACCATCATTTAACCATTAATATTATGTACTTTTTCATTCTAAACACTTCCCCCATACTTAAATTTTGCTAGTCCCTTAGCAAACTAAGATCTAACTAATTGATTTTTCTAAAGTGCTAGATTTAATTCTTCATTTCGCTCTTCTTCAAAATAATAATTTAGATTACTATATAGATATTCTATATGCTTCAGTAATCTATTTTAACTTTGTTTTCTCCTCTTCAACCTGCAAATATATTTAGAATATATGTGAATTACATACAAAATATATCAGTATCACATATGTGTTACTTATATTATCATTTTTTTTCTTTTCAGCATCTATCATCCTGAGTTTTTCAATATGATTTCTAGAATAAATTTCAAGTACATAAGAATCAAAGCACAATCCAATTCAATATGATTAAGACAAGTAGAATGAAGAATTGTATCTCAAATAAACAGCTTCAAAAGTTTATTCTAGATTCATACTTTAGCAATTTTAGATAACATAACATATACTCAATTAAAAAGATATCTGTATTTCACAAAACACTTGTATCTTTTCAAAACAGTATATGCATATTTATACTTTTAAAAGTTAATTTGACAAGCTTGAATCATACAAGTGCTTTCTAGTGTACCTATGTATCGAGCTTTCAGTTAACAATCCTAGATCTGATTAGGATCTTAGGTTGCCAGATTTAAAGAGTCCTTTTCAAGTCAACAAACCTTACATACCTATCTGCTCAAGTACAAAAGGCTTATGATCAAACAAGTCAATAAACTCTCAAAAAATTTTCTCTTTTTTTTTTCTTTTTTTAAGACATTATATGTACGTATTTCATTAATACAAATGCAATAAAACACCAATCTTATATAGTCTTGCTTCTATTATTTACTAAAAATATGAATCCATATCAATAAGCTCATACTTTTTTCTGTAGTTTAATAAGATCTACACATAAATCATTCTACAAGTTTAATCAATCAAATTAAATGTATCATTGATCATATGTATTTCCTTTAATCCAAAAATCAACATTTCAGCTCTTTCAGGATTTCAGATAATTTACTGAGTTTCAGTTAAACATTTTGATTTCTTTTTAAAATCGTGAAACTGTTAAACTCATAAATTTCAGCAAAAACATAAGATACTATATCTAGATTTGTATGAGTAGTAAAATTTGTAGCATCTTATATAAGATTCTAAATATAACATTCAAGCAGTTACAGTTCTTAAAAAAAATATATAGTTTCAATTATCGGATAGTTATAGCAAATTCATAAAAGTTTTCAATTTCCACAAAACTTTGCAGTACCATTCTAATTCCTTTAATTAACAAACTTATATGGCTATTACTTTAATTACCAACAAACTAGATTGATATTTTTGTTTGTTTTTTTTTCTAAAAATAAATACAGACTACACACAACATTAAAAACATAGAATCATATTTTAAGAACATGACTGAAAAGTAGTAACAAATGAAATAAATGTGTCAGTCCAAGCAAACTTTTTTGGCATAATCCTTCATGCTATCAATTCTGTTTCAATGTAGTCTATTTTCCTTTTTAATTTGTAAACTTGCAGTATGTTAACAATACTAAATATAAGTGTATTTCCATTAATAAAATGAAATGCAGAAAGAGATTCTCATATGTTCCAAGATAGTGTGGCTATTTCTATTTCTACATCTATTTCAATATATTCCTCTTCCCACTTCCATTCATTTAGGTCTTTTATAATCCATATTTGAAATTTCTTCAATTCATCCCACCATCTTATCAGACATAGAGTAGGATCATCATATTCATTATACCACATTCCTAATTGAATTTTATCATATTCTACAGATGGTGGTTTAGCTATATCACTTGGTATAGGCAAAATTTCTATATAGTCATTATCATAACTATCTATGCTTACTATGTATAAATCAGATCTAAATGCAACTGATATATCTGTGACTAGATATATATATCCATCAAGTATGACATGTATGTTGTTAATTAAGGATTTCTGTCCTAGATATATCATAGTGTTTTCAGTCCAAGATTTATTCAAAAAAGTATACACACTTAAGCATAAATCTTCATCCCAATTTCCAATAGGTCTCCAATAATATAATTTTTCAAGAATGGTAGAATTTTTATCAGAAAATATTAAAGCTGACCCACAATTTTCAGTTGGTACTTTATATCTATTAGGCCTTCCTATATTCCATTCTTCTCTAGTGAGAGGATTTCTAATCAAAATATCAGGTAACAGAATTGCATACCTTGGTTTGGTTCTATCTATAATTAATCCTTCATCCATCCCCATAATATGATCTATTCCTTCTAATGCATTGGGTGGAATTCCAGTAGTTTCATCCATATTTAGATATTCATAGCTGATTGAACTACGATTAAATGACTTCCATAAAAATCCATCTCTAATCTTAGTCATTTTTGCAGCTTGTAGTCCATGAAAATATTTTTCTCTAACACAATCTTTAATATCCTTTGATACACAACATAATCTACACAGATCTTTAGCTGACAAATTACTCAGTACTTCCCTTTGTGCGTCTAGTGGTAATTTTAAGAATTCCATCTATTGTGATTCTGTATAACATAAACAAAAGTTTAGTAGAGACAAAAATTAACATAACTACTTCACACCCTCGTGAAGTTAGGTCATAACTCAACGGATTAAGTTCGTTAAGTTAAGTAATAACTCTACGATACTATTAACTATAAGTAAACTTACATTTTTTTTTTCTTTCTACTTACTATATTATACATAGTTACTTCAGTTATACTACTTCATTCAACTACCCTCCTAGAGGAGGTATCAATTTCATTAATAGTTCTATTAATAGGGTTAGGTACTGCTTGCATTGGCAATCCTCCAGTAGGTCTAACTTCTATTGATTCTTTCTGTCTAGGGGGTATATTTCTATTTATATTTTGATTTTGAATTGCAGCATTTCAAAATACAAAATCTAGACGATTATTTAATTACTGAATTATCTTTTCTAATTTCTCTATTCTAGATCCTTGTTCAATTAATGCTTCATAACTTATATTCTTGTCATTTATATTTTCTCCTCCATCGAAATTGTTGTTCCTCCAAGACAAATTTGAGTGATTTCTCCAATTAGGGTTATATGAATTTCCAAAGTTATCTTTTTGGTTTCTAGCAAAAATGATATCTAGATTGTTAATGCTTGCATTCTTTTCTGCTAGTTTTTGATTTAATGATAACTCTTCTATTTTCTTTGTTAATTCAGTTAATTTCACTTCAAGCATAGTGCTTGAATCTATTTCATGCATTCCCCTTGGCAATATTCTTTTATTTGCAATAGCTTCAGTTGAGTTCTCCCACTATGCAATTCTTTTTGCAAACTTTTCTAAGTATGCTCATGCTTCTTCACTACAAAATTTTAAAAATCCATTCTGACAAGTAGATTCTAATAAAGATTTTGTTGAAACATCTATGCCTTCATAAATTACACCTATTAATTGTGCTTTACTCATTACATGATGTGGACATTGAGTCAGTAAATCTTTAAATCTTTCAAAATATTTCCAGAATGATTCTCCCTATTTTTGGCTACACATTAATATTTCCTTTTTCTTTTTAATCGTTTGATGTGTTGGATAATATTTCTCCAGAAAAATAGAACAAAATTTAGTCCATGTAGAAATTGAATCAGGCGATAGAGTATATAACCATCTCTTAGTTGTGTCTTTTAAAGTAAAAGAGATATATCTAAGTTTAATAGCATCTATACTCATATTCGGCATTTTCATCATCTAACAAACTTCGTTAAATTCTCTAAGGAAATAATAGGCATCCTCTCTTTCTAATCTATGAAAATGTGGCAATTGACTAATATAATTAGATTTCAGTTCAAACCTATCTCTCTCAAAGTTTGGCAATCGAATACATGAAGGTTCATCAACTAATTCAGGATATAGAATTTCTCCTAATGGTTTTTCTACTGGAGCAACCATATCTTCGTTCTCTTTTAAAGAAAGGTTTGCTACACCCCTAAGGATTTCGTTAAAATCCAATTCAGAAAATGTTTCAATACGCTTCTATGTTGAATACTCCTGGGTAGGTGTTCTTACTAATCGTTTAGTGCTAGGAGAATGAGTCCATGTGCTCATAAACTCTTAACATATAGTAAAACAGTACAAGATTAATTACATACTAGTCCGAAGCTTTCTATTCAGTAAATAATTGTTAAGGATGAAGTTGAATAAGCTGCTTCTCCTTCCAGTTCCCCAATGAATTTTCTTTTCTCTCTCAAGTGTTGGTAACTAGTAAATAACATTCTATTCTATACTTATAATGCACGTCCATAAAGCAAATAAATCTCGTTGTAAGAACGTGTCTAGTGACGTGTAGTGTGGTTCCTATTTTTTTGGGTACGTGTGCCACTTCTAATTTCAAATTTCAATAACCGCTAAACCCACGAAGTTTCGTTCGTGGCTAAAAGAATAATCATTTAGCTTAACCCACTAACTAACCTCGTTGAGTTACAGATAACTCAACGGAATAGCTTCGGTTACTACTGCTAACTCCATGGACTAACTTTGTTGAGTTACAGATAAGTCAACGGAGTGACCTTATATTATATTACTGACATCGTAGAGTTAAGGTTAACTCAACGAACTTACTTCATTGAGTTAACACTTAGCTCTCTCTAAGTTTACTCCTCATAAATACTTTTCTGCTCTCTTGCATTTTTCCAACTTAAATAAAGTTAAATACATGACATTAATGTAGCATTCTAATTAAAACTCATTTAAATCTGAACATTATATAAATTTTTAACTTGCAGTTCATTTCATGTTATGTAGAATTTATATTTTACTTTGTAGCATGTAGATATTTTCAAGCATTAGTCAATTATCTTTCATTTAATCCTGTCATTCAGCAATTTGTAAATCTTTTAAACAATCTTGCATAATGTTCCACAAATTATAGAATATTCAATATAGTTCATCCATTTCATCATTCTCAAACATGAATGAAAAATATATTTGAAAAATATATATTCATTAATATGAAAAATTTACATTACAACTTAATCAGATATTTTTCATACACATATATACAAGTAGACGAACAATACAATTTAGTTTCTTCTCCTAAGTTCATCTACTTCCTTCTAGAGTTTTTCTACTTGTTGCTCTAATTGGTTAATCCTTTCTACAACTCCTGTAATTCCTCTAGAAGGTTCAGCAATCTCTACAACTACATAATTTCTATACTCTTTCACTGAAATGGTTATTAATCTGATCCTTTTGGATGCCCATTTAGTGAAATCGATACAATCCACCATCAGTAGTGGAATCAGATCTCCATAAAATA
The DNA here is from genome assembly GCA_036874045.1 of Cymodocea nodosa. Taxonomy (NCBI): domain Eukaryota; kingdom Viridiplantae; phylum Streptophyta; class Magnoliopsida; order Alismatales; family Cymodoceaceae; genus Cymodocea; species Cymodocea nodosa. The sequence continues at coordinate 11,606,345 of CM072335.1, forward strand.
ATTTCTTCTTCACTGTTCTTAGCTTGGAGATAAAAATTGCAGACTAATTTATTTGAATTCTATTTACAACTACATATGTGGCCCACTTTACAAATTGACTTAGTTCTATATCATGACCTTGTCGTTGGTAGACATTCTTAATTAGAATGTTTGCTATCATGTGTACTATACCATTTAACTGCTTTAGTCTATTTAATAATGACACACCAGGATTGATAGCTAAACAATCCTTGATTTCCTCTTCTATCCACTCAACAGTAGTTGTGCTTTCCAAAATTTCTTTCCCTTCATTTTTCAATCCTAAAATGTTGTGGAGAAGCTCTGGTGTTATTTGTACATTAGCTTCCTCCACGTTGGAAATTAATCATCCTTCATCTTCTCTTAAGTTTGCATAAAAGCAAAGCAATAGATTCTCATATACTGCATGCCCTCTTTCTTGAGAAATAAACTTCAATAGACCTTGGAATTTAAATAATTCTTTGATTTCTTGCATTCCATCCCAATTTACTGGTCCACTGTAAATGATAGTATAACCCCTAATCTCTTGGTATTTGTCATAAGCTTCTTGACTCCGAAAATGTACTTCATTTAAAACTGTTGCTTTAGAAGGATCAAGAATATGCATTTGTTGCTCTTGAGGGATTTGTTCTTGAACTTCCTCTTCCAAATGTTGAACTTGTACTTGCTGAAAATGCTCCACAGATTCTGGCATTTTTGCTTCTGCTTTTGTTTGTGGTGGTGAGTCGGCAGAACTCTCCACTCTGTCTTGAATTCTTTTCATAAATTGCTGAAGATTTTCTTGCTCTTCAGTGGAATCTGTTGAGTCCTCTCTTTCCATATATACTTGTTCAGCTTCTTATTCATTTTTTTCTTCTTCTTCTTCCTCCTGACTACCAATCTGCATTGTCACTATTCTTTCTAATTCTGTGGCAGATTGGGGTGGAGTTTCAAGCAAATCAGTTTCTGCCCTAATTTCTGTTTCTTCTATTTGTATAGGCTGTAGACTAGTTTTAGCCTATTTTTCTTCTTCTCTTTGCTCTTTCTGCTACTGCTCCTACTCCTCTTCAGAATCGGATAGCAGGTTTACAAAATTTGGCTCTACAGGCCCTACTCACATTTGTCTTTCAGATTTAATCTCCTCTTGATATTCAGACACTATCTCCTTCCCTTTCCTTTTTCTAATTAATTGTGTCTAGTTTTCTTCTTCCTCATCTGAAATTAAATCCACAAAAATAGGCTCTGCATGCCTTTGAGCCACAGGTACTAGCTCTTCCTGTTTAACTCTTTCAATAATTACTGGTCTTGAAGGACCAACTTCATCTCCTTTTGCAGCAAGTCTGGCAATAGCTTCTTAATGCTGTTCCACTTTGATTTTATATTGGGCTTTCAACTTTTCTGCAGCCCTCTTTTTGTAAAGTGCATCGAATACTAGGTGTGCTTTAGCCACTACCAAATCTTCTAATTCTCCTTGGTTTCTCCCAACTTGAACAAGTTCTTCAAATTCTCTTAATTCTTCTTCGTTTGAAGGCCCCATAACTACCACCCTTTCTAATGGTTTAGGAAGTGGATTTGAAGGTCTTGGTTGTTGTTCCTCAGGAATTGGTCTTTCAGTAGTCGGCTCCTCTTGTCCTTTAGTTGCCTCTTCTTCATTTTCTTTCCTTTCTTACTCCCAAATCACCCTTTGAGCTCGTCTACCTATTCATCTTTTAAACCAAAGCTGGGACTTACATTGGATTAATTCTAGGGCAACTTCATTGTTTGGCCTGATTTTTCTCTCTTTGCTTACAGTAATTTCCATAGCAACCTTTATTCTTGTTTCCATTATTTAAGGTATTTGTATACCCAAATCTACTAAAACTCTTCTCCAGTTGAAAAGTTCAGATTCTACCTTTTGTAGTTCTTTTTCTCATGTCGTATTCCTGATTTTCTGCCTTATGTACCATTCCTCTGAGTCTTTAAGAAATTTTGAAGTGTCTAATGTCTTTTCCTAGAACTCAAGTGTCATCTTCCTCATCATGGAGTTATGCAACGGAACGGAGTTGCTTTGATCTCTATTGTTCTAAGTTCTAAATGATTCTATGGATAATGCCCCCAAACCCTAAGTTTAACTCAAGTGTCATCTTGCGGACGATATGATGCAATTTTGTGGTTCACTCCATATTTCTTCATTAAGGCTTCAAAACTTCTATTAGAGAAATGAGTTCCTCTATCATTGATAATAGCTTTAGGTATTCCAAATTTGGCAAATATATTGGTTCTTATAAAATGTATTACCACTTTGTTGTCATTTGTTTTTGTAGAAATAGCTTCTATCCATTTAAATACACAATCCACCCTTAACAATATATAATTAAATTGATTAGACATAGGAAATGCACCCATAAAATCTATTCCCCATACATCAAAGATTTCAACCTCAACAATAGGATTAAGAGGCATCATATTCCTCTTTGATATTCTTCCTATTTGTTGACATCTTAAACAACTTAATCAATATTTATGAGCATCTTTGAATAATGTTGGCCAATAAAATCCACATTGTAGAAATTTTGCAGTAGTTTTCCCCGAACCAAAATGCCCTCCATATGCTTGGTCATGACAGAAAGACAATATGCTATGATATTCAGTTTCTGGAACACACCTCTTTAAAACCAGATCAGGACATTTCTTAAATAAGTATGGGTCTTCCCAATAGTAATATTTTACTCTTGAGAAAAATAATTTCTTATCCTGTCTATTCCAATCCTTAGGTATTAAACCAGTAACTAAGTAATTAACTATGTCTACATACCAAGGCATTGTGTTGATGGTCATTAACTGTTCATTAGGAAAATTATCCTTAATTTCAATATTTGATTTTTCTATTTGTAATATTGATAAATGATCTGCTACTACATTCTCACAACCTTTTTTATCTTTAATTTCTAGATCAAATTCTTGTAATAATAATATCCATCAGATTAATCTAGGTTTAGTCTCTTTCTTTGCAATTAGATGTTTTAAAGCTGAATGATCTGTGTATACTATTACTTTAGCTCCAATCAGATATGATCTAAACTTCTCTAAGGCAAACACAACAGCTAACAGCTCTTTTTCAGTAGTTGTGTAATTAACTTGAGCATCATTTAAGGTTTTACTTGTATAATAAATCACTCTAGGAGATTTTTCTATCTTCTATCCTAACACTGCTCCTATGGAAAAATCAGATGCATCGCACATTAATTCAAATGGATGGCTCCAATCAGGTGCTTGAATTATAGGAGTTGAAATTAAGCTAGTTTTAAGCTTGAAAAATGCTTCTTTGCAATTTTTATCAAAGTTGAATAGGACATCTTTTAATAGATTCGTTAAAGGTCTAACTATTTTGCTAAAATCTTTAATAAATCTTCTATAAAATCCAGCATGTCCTAGAAATGATCTAATATCTTTTACTGATTTAGGTTCTGGTAGATTAGAAATTACTTCTATTTTAGCTTTATCTACTTCCAACCCCTTCTTTAAAACAACATGACCCAAGAAGATTCCTTGATTAACCATGAAGTGACATTTTTCCCAATTTAGAACCAGATTTTTTTCCACACAGTGTTTTAATACTTGGTCTAAATTGTTTAAACACACTTCATATGAAGTTCTATAAATAGTAAAATCATCCATAAATATTTCTAAAAAATCTTCAGTCATTCCAATGAATATGTCCTACATACACCTTTGAAAGGTGGTTGGTGCATTTCATAATCCGAATGACATTTTCTTAAAAGTATAAGTTCCATTAGGATAGGTCAAAGTTGTTTTCTTTTGATCCTCTAATGCTAATGGAACTTGGTTATATCTTGAATACCCGTCTAGGAAACAAAAATATTCTTGCCCTGCTAATTTCTCTAGCATTTGATCTATAAAAGGTAAGGGAAAATGATCTTTCCTAGTTACAGTATTCAACTTTCTATAGTCTATATACACTCTCCAGCCTGACTGAATTCTAGTAGGTATCAAGTCCTGACTTTCATTCCTAATTACTGTTAATCCTGATTTCTTGGGAACTACATGGATTGGACTAACCCATGAGCTATCAGAAATCGGATAAATTATGTCATTATCTAACCATTTCACTATTTCCTTCTTGACTACTTCTTTAAGGTTTGGATTTAATCTCCTCTCAAGAATTTTAACAGGTTTAGCATTCTCCTCTAAATATATATGGTAACAGCATAAAGTTGGACTTAACCATTTTATATCATTCATAGTCCATCTTATTGCTTCTTTATACATTTTTACTACATCTTTTAATTTAGCTATTTAATCCTCTTTTAAATATGAAGCAATAATGATTGGACATGTTCATTTTTCTTCCAGAAATATATAGGTTAATTCAAGAGGTAAAGGTTTTAATTCTAAATGTTGCCCATCAGAAGCAAGAGCTCCTAATTGAACATCCTCATTTTCTAAATTAATTTCTTCTTGATCTCTTTCTATATTTATGCTTTCACTTTCCTCTAAAGTTTCAGAATTGAGTTGCCTATTTAATTCTTCTTAAATCAAATCGTCTAGCATATCTCCTTCATCCTCTAAAAAGTCTATGGTATGTAAGGACATTTCTAACTCCTCGAACTTTTCTAGTTTGAAAATGTTTAATTGAGTATCCTCATTGACATATGATAACTTCATTATTCTACTTGTACAATTTATAGCTACCCCTGATGTTGCTAAAAATGGTCTTCCCAAAATTAAAGATGTATCATTATTTTTATGTTTAATTTGTTGGGAATCCAAAATTACAATATCAATAGGATATATAAAGTTTTTAATTTTAATTAAGACATCCTCTATTTTTCCTCTAGGGTATCTTATACTTCTATCAGCTAATTGAATAACCGTACTAGTAGGAGTTAAGCCTTCTAATCTTAAGGATGCAAATATATCACTTAGCATAACATTTATACGAGCACCTAAGTCTATTAAGGTTCTTTCTAGAATGGTATTTCCTATGGTGCATGATATAACGGGGATTCCAGGATCAGATAACTTTTTAGGAATTTGTGGCAGAAATAAGGAACTACTTTGCTTAGCTAAAAAGATTTTCCTTAAAACTTTTCACTCTCTTTTCTTAGTACATCAATCCTTAAGAAATTTAGCACAAGATGGCATTGTGTGCAATAAGTCTAACAAAGGAATGTTAACTTGTACTTTTTTAAAAATTTCTCTAATTTTTTCTTATTTTTCAGGAAATGTTTGTTGTAATCTTTCAGGATAGGGTACTAATGATTATGATTTAAAAGATTCTTTTTCTTTCATTTGATTTGTTTGATCATTCTTAGTCTCATTTTTTGATTCAAACTTTTCATCATTGATTTCTATATTTTTAGATATTATATTTTCATTATCATTTTGATTTGTGTTCTTACCCATCTTTCTATTACTTTCTTTTTGAATTCTTGGTGGTATATCAGTTCCATATCTTAGTGTTATATATACATCTTCCAGATTTTCGTTACTCTCATGATGTTCTTGTATATTATTCTCGTGATTATGATCTTCAATTGTTTTTAGTTTTAAAGTACATTCTTTAAATTCTATTGCATTGGTATTCTCTTTTGTCTGTATATCTTTGCAAATTATGCAAATCTATAACTTTATAATTTTCATTTGTGTTGTCCTATTGCATAACTTGTAATTTCATTGTATATTCATCCAATGCTTTTTGCTTTCTTTCTAGATCATCTAATCTCATTGCATTCAATTTTTGATCAATTTTCATTATGGTTTTTTTAGTTTCATAAATAATATCAATTTTAGGTTCTAAATATGCTTCCTTATAGTTTAATTGGTTGACTTCTTGTTGCTGACACATAAAGTGTTCTAATTTGTCCATGTTTTGCTCTATACTACACTACAGTCTATCATACATATCCCAAACTTCCGTGTCTCTCAACATATTACACATTCTATACTAACCATCAGTTGGGTAAACCATAGGATTCTCATTCTCGGCTCTATTATATTGAAGATAATTCATTTGTTATTCATGTGATCTAACCATCTGCAGACATCTCTGTTTCAAACAATCAGAAATGTTGTGACCTTTAGAATTACAGAATTCACATATGCTAATTACAAGTTTCAGAAATCTTTGAACATAAGCATATGCCATATTCTCAATTATAAAAGAAAACACACAACACCCCTCTTGCTATTAAAACAAAACAACACTCATAGTTGCTTAGCTACTCAAGTCCCCAATGACAGGCCAAAAAACTTGATTGGATTTTTAGGCGGCACTAGAGAACTTATTTAGTTCCCCAGCAACGGTGCTAGAAAACTTGTTAACTTCTGTTTGTAACCTAGTTAATTTATCTTTATGCTTATTATTAATTCCTTTTTAGAAGTCAACAAACCATCTTTCACACAAATTAGATATTAATTCCAATTTGTATTTTAATTGCAAGTGCATAGTGTATATTGTATGTGTGCAAGTACATGTTGATCCCATAGAGAATTGAGGAAGAATTGTGTATTGTTCTGTTTTTAATAATGAAATTTATATCTTTAGTAAGCACTTTGTTGAGTTATAGCTAACTCAACGAACTAACCTTGTGAAATTGAAGTAACTCAACGAAGTTATCTATCCAGATTAATACTACTATTTACAAAGGAATTCGGTCAACCATTGAGCGGTTCCACAAATTGTAAATAACATCAATTAAGCTCTTTAATACTAGTTAATATTAAATTTACATTCAGCAACACTAACATTCAGATATTTTAAATAGTAACAGTTAAAGTCTTTAAGTATTAGGAACAATTCGATTTTATTAAACTGTAAAAAAAATTTCTATTTTTTTTTTTAATTTAAACAAACATGAAACATTCCAAACACTAACAATGATAACAATAATCACGATACAAAACTCAAATACTAACTATAAACACAGATAAGTTGTTTTTGGTATTTTTGTTTTTATATGATCATGAAAATGGGCGAAAGTTGAAATGTAAAAGTAATATCTATTGACAGTAAAAACTTCTGTCACTACATGCGGCACGATTACACCATTTAAAATTTAACCACTTACAATTCTGTCTCCTCTCCTTATAGAATCGTGAGTCCAAAATTGCAAGTTGATCTCCTCTTTAGCATATTGGCATCAACCCAAAACCAAGGCTAGAAGCTTTACGATCTCCTGAGATATGAGTCGGTGCTTGGTGAAAATGGCTTCCCTTCCCACGACGCGATCACTCCTCACAGTGGTTGTTAGGCACCGTGTTTGGCTTGGAATCGACCCGACATCAGGAAAGTATCCTCACAAACCTCCAATGGTTGGTGATTATGGTGGTGGTGGTGGTGGTGGTGGTGTGAAACTTCAAGGAACTTCCGACATTGCCTACAGATAGCTCGGTTTGTCCTCCTGTTTGTGTTTTCCCAACACTACACCAAAAAAACTTGAATTTGTTACTTCTGTTTTTACTTAGTTAATTTATCTTTATGCCTATTCTTTCTTTTAGAAGTAAACAAACAACCTTTAATACAATTTAGATATTAATTCCAATTTGTACTTTAACTACAAGTGCATAGTGTCTATTGTATTAGTGTGCAAGTATAGGTCGATCCCACAGGGAATTGCTAAAGAACTTGAGAATTGTTCATTTGTTAATAATCAAATTTATATATTCAATAAGCTCTCTGTTGAATTACAGTTAACTCAACGGACAAAGTTCATTGAGTTATGGCTAACTCAATGGACTAACCTCGTGGACTTAAGTTAACTCCACGAGCCTGTCTTTTCTTTTTAATACTGCTATTTACAAAGGAATTCAGCCAACCATTGGGCGATTCCACAAATTGTAAATAACATCAATTCAGCTTTTTAATGTTAGTAAACATTGGATTTATCATTAAGCAATACTAACATTCAGATAATTCAAACAATAACTATTAAAATCTTTTGAACGAACCAATTTCAATAAACTATAAAACTAAAACAAACATAAAACAATCACAACACTGACAAAGATAACATTAATCACGATACAACACAAACAATACAACACTCAAATACAACATACAACAAAGATAAATTATTTTTTTGGTATTTTTGTTTTAATATGAACATGGAAATGGGCGAAAGGTGAAATGTAAAGTAATCTCAGTTGACAGTAAATACTTCTATCACTACTTACAACGCGATTACACCACTAAAAATTAAACCACTTACAATCCTGTCTCCTCTCCCTATAGAATCGTGAGTCCAGAATTGTAAGATGATCTCCTCTTCAGCATACAGGCATCAACCCGAAGCCAAGGCTAAAAGCTTTACGATCTCCTAAAATATGAGTCGGCGCTTGGTGAAAATGGCTTCCCTTCCCGCGACGCGATCACTCCTCACAACGGTTGTCAGGCACTGTGTTTGACTCAGAATCAACTCGACATCAAAATAGTATTCTCATAGACCTTCGATGGTTGGTGATTGTAGTGGTGGTAACGATAGTTGGTGTGGTACTTTGGAGGATTGCCGATACTACTTGCAGAAAGCTCGGTGCTCCTCCTTTGTACACACTTGCTGTCCATCGATCACACACACTTTTTTTCTTTTTCTTCTTCTCTTTTATATTTCTTCAGTAGTAACTGCTTCTGCTTGAATGGTCGGTTGGATTTCCTTCATTCATATCAACGGCGATGATTTCTTCTCCCTACGTGCTATGTGTAAATGTGATTTTTCTCTTCCAACTGTGTGTTCCTACAACCGCTATAGTGGCATATTAGAAAATAAATAGTCCGTGGAGTTACAGATAACTCAATGGACTTTCTTCGTTGATTTAACTATAAAACATATGCATAAATTTAACTATCCGATGCTCAGGTGCATTTTGGATACTTACAAACTTAACTATCCGATGCTCAAATGCATTTCGAATAGTTACAAACTTAACTATCCGATACTCAGATGCATTTCGGATAGTTATAGACTTAACTATCCAATACTCAGATGCATTTCAGATAGTTACAGATAACTCACCGATATATAACTTAAATAAATCTACCAGATCTCGACACGTGTCAACAGCAGTTTAATCATAAAATAAACATTTCAGAGAGTTACAGAGCTAACTATCCGATGCTTAGATGCATTTCGGATAGTTAGAGATAACTCACCGAAAATCCACTTAAGTCACTTTCCCAGAACATGACATGTGTCCTCAGCTATTTTATAAATAAAAAGAGATTTCAGAGAGTTACACATATAACTATCCGATGCCCAACTGCAATTTCGGATAGTTATAGATAACTCATCGAAAGTTCACTTAAGTCATGCATTATGGTTTAGACACGTGTACTTTAGGAAATAATAAAATATTCTTTCAAAACATAACTGTTCGGAAATTTAAACATAACTATCCGACATGTTCGGTCTGTTAAACATAACTGTCCGAAATATCAGAAAATTCGGATACTTAAGAATTTTACAGCCTACAACTTACCGACAGTTCAGAAATGTACTAAATTAACATTAATTCCCCAAAATTAAAAAAATTCTTTAATTAAAACATATAACAGTGCAATTATAACATAATGGCTTAATTCTCATATGATAAGCTAAATATTATGCAATTAACCATCATTTAACCGTTAATAATATGCACTTTTTCATTTTAAGCACTTCCCCCATACCTAAATTTTCCTAGTCCCTTAGCAAACTAAGATCTAATTAATTGGTCTTCTGAAAAATGCTAGAATTAATTCTTTTCCCCTTTTTTTTCTTCTGTTTAGCATAAAAATATATATAGATATTCTGTATGTTTCAGTAATCAACTTGCAAATAGACTTAGAATATATGCAAATTACATACAAAGTATATCATCATCACATAGGTGTTAATTATATTATCATTTGTTCTTCTTTTCATCATCTACCATCCTAAATTTTCCAATAAGATTTCTAGAAGAAATTTCAACAACATACGAATCAAAGTACAATCCAATTCAATATAATTAAGACAAGTAGAATAAAGAATTGTATCTCCCTTAAACAACTTCAAAAGTCAATTCTAGATTTATATTACAGCAATTCTAGATAACAGAAAATATACTCGATTCATAAGATATCTATATTTCACAAAACAATTGTATCTTTTCAGAACAGTATATGTTTTTTTTTTTTTTCCAGTACTTTAAAAGTTAATTTGACAAGCTTGAATCATACAAGAGCTTTCTAATGTACCCATGTAACGAGCTTTCAATCAATAATCCCAGATCTGATCAGGATCTTAGGTTGCCAGATTTCAAGAGTCATTTTTCAGGTCAGCAATCCTTACATACCTATCTACTCAAGTACAAAAGGCTCGTGATCAAACAAGTTAATAAACTCTCAAAATTTTCCCTTTTTTTTTTCTTTTTTTCAATCAAACTACAAACACAAAACAAAACATTAATCACATACTGTATATGTATGTATTTCATTAATACAGATGCAGTAATCACCAATCTCATAAAGTCCTGCTTCTATCATTTACTATAAATATGAATCCATAACATTAAGCTCATACTTTTTCTATAGTTTAATAAGATCTACACATAAATCATTCTACAAGTTCAATCAGTCAAATTAAATGTATCTTTAATCATATGTGTTTCATTTAATCTAGAATTCACATCTCAGCTCTTTTAGGACTTCAGATAATTTACTGATTTTTCATTAAGCATTCTGATTTCATTTTAAAATCGTGAAACTGTTAAACTCATGAAATTCAGAAAAAACATAAGATACTATATCTAGATTTGCATAAATAGTAAATTCTATAGCATCTATATAGCCTTCTAAATATAACATTCAAGTAATTACAATTTATAAACATTTTACAGTCTCAATTATCGGATAGTTACAGCAAGTTCATAAAAATTTTCAATTTCCTCAAAACTTTGGAGTACCATTTTAATTCCTTTAATTAACAAACTTACATGGCTATTACTTTAATTACCTCCCCCCCATACCTACATTTTGTATTGTCCTCAATGTAAAAGATTTGACAATAAGTACCGTAGTTGTAGCAGGCATGAATACAGTTTTGTTGATTTAAAATTCAGGATAAGTAATTGGTTACATACCTTGTTTCGTTTGTATCTCCTTCTACATATTCTGATTTTTTGATTTTGAAAAACTTTTCATTCACAGATAAACATAGAATATAAAACAAAATAACATTTAACAGATATTAATAAATCAGTGTCTTGTGTGGAACCCAGGCTCCTATGCCTTTGGTGGCTCACAAGCAAGCCAATTGGTTTCCCAAAACAGATACCTACAAACTAGATTGATATTTTTTTTTTTCTTTTATAAAATAAAAATGAAAACTTTAAAAAAATTTTTTTCTAAACATAAACATAGAATACACATAACATTAAACACACAAAATCACAACTTAAGAATATGATTGAAAAGTAGGAACAAATGGAATAAATGTATCAGTCCAATCAAACTTTTTAGGCATAGTTCTTCTTGCTATTAATTCTATTTTAATGTAGTTCTTGTTCCTTGTTAATTTGTAAACATGTAATATATTATAAATTCTGAATACAAGTGTATTACCATTAATGATATGAAATGCAGAAAGGGATGCTTTTTGATTCCAAGGTAATGTAGCAGTTTCTATTTCTACATCTATTTCAATATATTCCTCTTCCCACTTCCATTCATTTATGTCTTTCATAATCCATATTTGAAATTTCATCAATTCATCCCACCATCTTATCAGACATAAAGTAGGATCATCTTCTTCATTATACCACATTCCTATTTGAATTTTATTAAATTCTTCAGATGGTGGTTTAGCTATTTCTCTCGGTATAGGTAAAATTTCTATATATTCATCATAACTATCTATGCTCACTATGTATAAATCAGATCCAAACGCTATTAATATATCTGAGACTAGATATATATATCCATCAAGTATGACATGTGTTTGGTTAATTAATGATTTTCGTCCCAGATATATCATAATATTTTCATTCCAAGATCTATTCAAAAAGTTATACACACTTAAGTGTAAATCTTCATCCCAATTTCCTGTAGGTCTCCAATAATATAATTTTTCAGGAATTGTAGAATTTTTATCATAAAATATCAAAGTCGATCCACAATTTACAGTTGGTACTTCAAATCTATTAGGTTTCCTATATTCCATTCTTCTCCTGTTATAGGATTTCTTATCAAAATATCAGGTAATAATAAACTTGCATACCTTGGTCTCATCCTGTATATGATTAATCCTTCATCTATCCCCATAATATGATCTATTCATTCTAATGTATTAGGTGGAATTCCAGTAGTTTCTTCCATAGCCAGATATTCATGGGTATTTGAACTACGATTAAATGACCTCCATATAAATCCATCTCTAGTCTTAGTCACTTTTGTAGCTTGTAGTCCCTGAAAATATTTTTCTTCAATACAGTCTTTAATTTCCTTTGATACACAACACAGCCTGCATAGATCTTTAGCTGATAAATTACTCAATACTTCCCTTAGTGCATCCAATGGTAATTGCATCAATTCCATTTGTCGATTCTGTATAACACAAATAAAAATTTAACAGAGACAAAAATTAACATAACTACTACACACCTTCGTGGAGTTAAGGCATAACTCAATGAACTAAGTTCGTTGAGTTAAGGACTAGCTCTACGATACTATTAACTAAAAATAAAAACATATATACATACAGATAGTTGCTTCAATTATACTACTTCATTCAGCTACCCTCCTAGAAGAGGTATCAATTTCATTAACAGATCTATTGACAGGGTTAGGTATTGCTTGTATTGGCAATCCTCCAATAGGTCTAACTTCCATTGGTTCCTTCCGTCTAAGTGGTATATTTCTATTCTGATTTTGAATTGCAGCATTTCCAAATACAAAATCTAGACGATTGTTTAATTGTTGGATTATCTTTTCTAATTTCTCTATTCTAGATCCTTGTTCAATTAATGCTTCATAACTTATGTTCGTCTCATTTATATTTTCTCCTCCTTGGAAATTATTGTTTTTCCGAGATAAATTTGGGTGATTTCTCCAATTAGGATTATAAGAATTTCCCAAGTTATCTCTCTAGTTTCTAGCATAAATAATATCTAAGTCATTTATGTTTGCATTCTTTTCTGCTAGCTTTTGATTTAATGATAACTCTTCTATTTTCTTTGTTAATTCAGTTAATTTCACTTCAAGCATAGTACTTGAATCTATTTCATGCATTCCTCTTGGCAATTTTTTATTATCTACAATAGCTTCACCTGAGTTTTCCCACTATGCAGTTCTTTTTGCAAAGTTTTCTAAATATGCCCATGCTTCTTCACTACATAACTTTAAAAATCCATTTTGACAAGTAGATTCTAATAAAGATTTTGTTGAAACATCTATGCCTTCATAAATTATACCTATTAATTGTGCCTTACTCATTGCATGATGTGGACATTGAGTCAATAAATCTTTAAATCTTTCAAAATATTTCCAGAATGATTCACCCTATTTTTGGCTACACATTAATATTTATTTCTTCTTTTTAATCGTTTGATGTGTTGGATAATATTTTTCTAGAAAAATAGAGCAAAATTCAGTCCATGTAGAAATTGAATCAGGCGATAGAGTATATAACCATCTCTTAGCTGTGTCTTCTAAAGAAAAAGGGATATATCTAAGTTTAATAGCATCTATACTCATGTTCGGCATTTTCATCATTTGACAAACTTCATTAAATTCTCTAAGGAAATAATAGGCATCCTCTCTTTCTAATCCATGAAAATGTGGCAATTGACTAATATAATTAGATTTCAGTTCAAACCTATCTCCCTCAAAGTTTGGCAATCGAATACATGAAGGTTCATCAACTAATTCAGGATACAAAATCTCTCCTAATGGTTTTCCTACTAGAGCAGCCATTTCTGCGTTCTCTTTTAAAGAAAGGTTAGCTACACCCTAAAGAATTTCGTTAAAGTTCAGTTCAGAAAATTTTTCAGTACTCCTCTACGATGAAAATTCCTGGGTAGGTGTTCTTACTAATCATTTAGTGCTTAGAGAACAGGTCCATGTGCTCATAAATAAATATCAAAAGATTAATTACATACCAGTCTGAAGCTTTCCATTCAATAAATATTTGTTGTCGGATGAAGTTGAATCAGCTGCTTCTCCTTTCAGGTCCTCCAACGCATTCTCCTTTCTTTTAAAAGTGCTGGTAACTCGTAAATAATATTCTGTTTTATATATATAATGCACATCCATAAAGTGAATAAATCTCGTTGCAAGAATGTGTCTTGCAACGTGCATCATGGTTCCTGTTTTTATGGGTACGTGTACCACTACTAATTTCAAATTTTGGTAACCGCTAAACCAACGAAGTTTCGTTTATGGTTAAAAAAATAACTGTTCTGCTTAATCCACGAACTAACCTCATTGAGCTACAGATAACTCAATGGAACAAAGTCAGTTACTGTTGCTAACTCCACGGACTAACTTCGTTACTCAACGGAGTGACCTTATATTATATTACTAACCTCGTGGAGTTACGTTTAACTCAACGGACTTACTTCGTTGAGTTAACACTTAGCAACTTCTAAGTTTTACTCTCGTAAGTTCCTCTCTACTTTTTTTTCTTTTTCATTCTGCTTAACTGAAATAAAGTTAAATCTATGTCATTAATGCATCATTCTAATCAAAATTCGTTTAAATCTGAACATTATATAGAGATTTAACTTGTAGGTCATTTTATGTTATGTAGAATTTACATTTTACCTTGCAACATGCAGAAATTTTTAAGCATTTATCCTATCATTCAGCAAAGTGTAAATCTATTAAACATTAATTCATAATCTTCCACAAAATATATATAACATTCAATACATTCCATTCATTTTCACATCCAAAACACGTATGAAAATTGCATTTGAAAAATTTACATTCATTAATATGATCAATTTACAGTATAAGTACATCATACAATTTCATACAATTTTATACAAGTAGACGAACAATATAAGTTAATCTCTATTCCTTAGTTCATCTACTTTCTTCTGGAGTTTTTCTAATTGAAGCTCTAATTGATTAATCCTTTCTATTGCTCCTGTAATTCCTCTAGAAGGTATAGCTAGTTCTGCTGCTACAAAATTTCTATATTCTTTCACTGAAATTGTTCTAGATCTGATCCTTTTTGATGTCCATTTAGTGAAATCGATATAGTCCACCATCAGTAGTGGAATCAAATCTCCATAAAACAATTTCTTCTTCACTATTCTCAGCTTGGAGATAAAAATTGCAGATCAATTTATTTGAATCTTATTTACTACCGCATATGAGGCCCATTTGACAAATTGACTAAATTCTATGTCATGGCCTTGTCGTTGATAGACAGTCTTAATCAGAATGTTAGCTACCATGTGTACTTTACCATTTAAATGCTTCAATCTGTTTAATGAAGGCACACTAGGATTGATAGCTAAACAATCCTTAATTTGCTGTTCTGTCCACTCGACTACAGTTGTATCTTCCAAAATTTTTATTCCTTCACTCTTTAAACCAAAAATGTTGTGGAGAAGCTCTAGTGTTATTTGTACATCAACTTCCTCCACGTTTGAAATTAATCCTCCTTCTCTTTCTCTTAAATTTACATAAGAACAAGGCACTAAATTCTCATAAATTGCATGCCCTCTTTCTTGAGAAATGAATTGCAGTAGACCTTGGAATTCAAATAAATCTTTGATTTCTTGCATTCCATCCCAATTTACTGGTCTACTATAAATAATGTCATAACCCCTTATTTTTTAGTATTTGGTATAAGCTTCCTGACTACAAAAATGTACTTCATTCAAAATTGTTGTTTCAATTGGGTCAGGAAGGTGACTTTGTTGTTCCAGAGGTGTTTATTCTTGCTCTTCCTCTTCTATAGGTTGCATTTGAACATTTTCTACAGATTCCTGAATTCTTGTTTCTATTTGTGGTGGTGAGTCAGTGGAACTCTCCACTCTGTCTTGAATTCTCTCCATAAATTGCTGAAGAGTTTTCTACTCTTCAATGGAATCTGTGAAATTATTTTTGCCCAAATGGCTTCTTTTAGCCTCTTCATTTTCTGCTCTTTCTTCTTCCTCCTGACCACCAATCTGTTGTATTACTATTCTTTCTGATTCTATAACAGGTTGGGATGGAGTCACGGGCAATTCAGTTTCTGCCCTAATTTCTATTCTTTCTTCTTGTACAGGCTGCAGACTAATTTCAGCCCGATTTTCTTCTTATCTTTTCTCCTACTACTGTAGCTCCTCCTGCTCCTCAGAATCAGATAGCAGGTTTATAAAAATTTGCTCCACAGGCCCTGTGAAAATTGGTATTTCAGATTTAATTTCCTCAATTTCAAGCACTTTTTCTTTTCCTTTCTTTTTTTCTGATTAATTGTGTTTGTTCTTCCTCTTCTTCTTTTGAAATTAAATCTATAAAAGTAGGCTCTACAGGCCTTCGAGCCACAGGTATTTGCTCTTCCTATTTAATTCTCTTCATAAATGCTGGTCTCAAAGGACCAGCCTCTCCTGCAGCACTTGATTTAGTTGCTGCTTGATGTTGTTCAAATTTTATTTTGTATTGGGCCCTTATCTTTTCTTCGACCCTTTTTTTCTTAATGGCATCATATAAAATATGTGCCTTAGCCGTAGCTATTTCTTGAGTATCACCTTGGTCTCTTGCTATTTTAACCAAGCTAGTAAATTCTTTCTCTTCTTCTTCAATTCTCGGCAAAGCAAAAGCTACTTGTGGCAATGGCTCTATTGGCTGAACTAGAGGTCCTGACTGTTGTTCCTCAGGAATAGGTCCTTCAGCAATTGGTTCCTCCTGTTCTCTTGCTCGTTGCTGCTCCCATATTGCCCAGCTTCCTCAACCAGCAATGCGTTTCTTAAACCACAATCTAGCTTTACGTTGAATTAGCTTTAGGGCTACTTCATTGTTTGGCCGGATTTTTCTTTCTTTACTTACTACAATTTCAGTTTCCACTCTAATTTGTGTCTCCATTATTTGTGATATTTGTATTTCTAATTCAACCAAAACTTTTCTCAAGTTAAAGAGTTTTGATTCTACCTTTTGTAGCTCTTTCTCTCTTGTTGTATTTCGGATCTTTTGCCGCGTGTGTCATTCTTCAGATTCCTTCAGAAACTATGCGGTGTCCACTGCATCTTCCCAGAATTCAAGCGTCATCTTCCTCATCATGGAGTTACACAATAGCATGGAATCGCTTTGATTTCTACTGTTCTAGATTCTAAATGATTTGTCGGATAATGCCCCCAAAACCCTAGGTTTTAGTTTAAATAAGCCCTAAGTTTAGGCGGGTAATCGGGTCATTTGCGGAACCAACTATTACTATTTTATCCACGGTCTTAGCTATAGTACTTCGTTGAGTTATAGTTAACTCAATGGAATAAGCTTGTTGACTAACTCAAGACTCAACGGAGTAAGCTCGTTGAGTTAAGCGTAACTCAACGGACTCCTTGTACAAACAGATATAATAATAAAAATACTACAGATAATAGTTTTCTTTTTTTTTTTACCGGTTTAATCGATACTATGTTTCAGTCAAACCTAATTTTTTTTCTAGTTGAACTGATACTATGCTTTGGTAAAACCAACATTTTTTCTGAAAATTAATATTTCCTATTTTTTTATGTTCCAATCATACCGATGGATCCAATTAGTTGAACTGCAATGATTTTTATATTTTATATATTTTTTTAATGTTTTTTTTTATACAAATATATAAACATAAAAACTAATTTCTTACTAAGTAAAGCTCGAGTAGTCCTCTACTCTGACTTCTTCTATAATTCCGAAGGAGCTTTTTGGTGTTCTCAGAATAGGTCTAAGTCTTTGTCCATTTACTTTAAATATATTCTAATTTTTAAGATTTTCAATTTCAATAGCTCCATAAGGATAAATATTTCGAACTATGTAAAGTCCTGCCCATCTAGATCTTAATTTTCCTAGATGGTTATGAAGTCTAGCCATATAAAGATATACTTCTTGTCCTATTTCAAAGCTTTTTGGAATAATTTTTCTATCATGCCAGAAATTCATTTTCTCTTTTTCTCTTACTATCTTCGAATAAGCTTCATTTCTAAATTCTTCTAATTCAATTAATTGCATTTTTCTATTTTCAACAGCTTGATTTAAATTAGTGTTCAGAGTTTTTAATGCCCAATAAGCTTTATGTTCTATTTCAACTAGTAAATGACAACATTTTCTATATATTAGCCTAAAAGGTGACATACCTAAGCTCATTTTATAAGCAGTTCTATAAGCCCAAAGTGCATCTATCAATCTATTAGCCTAATCTGTTCTAGTAGGATTTACTACTTTTTCTAAGATTAACTTAATTTTTTTGTTTGCACTTTCTACTTGTCCACTTGTTTGCGGATGATATGATGTTGCAATTTTGTGGTTTACTCCATATTTCTTCATTAAGGCTTCAAAACTTCTATTACAGAAATGAGTTCCTCTATCACTGATAATAGCTTTAGGTATTCCAAATCTGGCAAATATATTTGTTCTTATAAATTGTATTACCACTTTGTTGTCATTAGTTTTTGTAGGAATAGCTTCTATCCATTTAGATACATAATCCACCCCCAATAATATGTAATTAAATTGATTAGACATAGGAAATGGACCCATAAAATCTATTCCCCACACATCAAAGATTTCAACCTCAACAATAGGATTAAGAGGCATCATATTCCTCTTTGATATTCTTCCTATTTGTTGACATCTTAAACAACTTAAGCAATATTTATGAGCATCTTTGAATAGTGTTGGCCAATAAAACCCACATTGCAGAATTTTTGCAGTAGTTTTCCTTGAACCAAAATGCCCTCCACAAGCTTAGTCATGATAGAAAGACAATATGCTCGGATATTCAGTTTTTGGAACACACCTCCTTAAAACCAGATCAGGACATTTCTTAAATAAGTATGGGTCTTCCCAATAGTAATATTTTACTCTTGAGAAAAATAATTTCTTATCCTGTCTATTCCAATCTTTAGGTGTTAGACTAGTAACTAAGTAATTAACTATGTTTGCATATCAAGGTATTGTGTTGATGGTCATTAATTGTTCATTAGGAAAATTATCCTTAATTTCAATATTTGATTTTTCTATTTGTAATATTGATAAATGATCTGCTACTACATTCTCACAACTTTTTTTATCTTTAATTTCTAGATCAAATTCTTGCAATAATAATACCCATCGGATCAATCTAGGTTTAGTTTCTTTTTTCTTTATTAGATGTTTTAGAGCTGAATGATCCGTATATACTATTACTTTAGCTCCAATCAGATATGATCTAAACTTTTCTAAAGCAAACACAACAGCTAATAATTCTTTTTCAGTAGTTGTGTAATTAACTTGAACATCATTTAAGGTTTTGCTTGCATAATGAATCACTCTAGCAGATTTTTCTATCTTCTGTCCCAACACTGCTCCTACAGCAAAATCAGAAGCATCGCAAATTAATTCAAATGGATAGTTCCAATTAGGTGCTTGAATTATAGGAGTAGAAATTAAGCTAGTCTTAAGTCTAAAAAATGCTTCCTTGTAATTTTTATCAAAGTTAAATGGAACATCTTTTAATAGATTAGTTAAAAGTCTAGCTGTCTTGCTAAAGTCTTTAATAAATCTTCTATAAAAACCAGCATGTCCTAGAAATGATCTAATATCTTTTACTAATTTAGGTTCTGGTAGATTAGAAATTACTTCTATTTTAGCTTTATTTACTTCCAACCCTTTCTTAGAAAAAACATGCCCTAAGACTATTTCTTGTTTAACCATGATGTGACATTTTTCCCAATTTAAAACCAAATTTTTTTCCACACAACGTTTTAATATTAGGTCTAAATTTTTTAAATAGACTTCATATGAGTTGCCATATATAGTAAAATCATCCATAAATATTTCTAGAAAATCTTCAGTCATTCCAGTAAATATGCCTTGCATACACCTTTGGAAGGTAGTTGGCGCATTGCATAATCCGAATGGCATTCTCTTAAAAGCATAAGTTCCATTAAGACAGGTGAAAGTTGTTTTCTCTTGATCCTCTAATGCTACTAGAATTTGATTATACCCTGAATACCTGTCTAGGAAACAAAAATATTCTTGCCCTGCTAATCTTTCCAGCATTTGATCTATAAAAGGTAAGGGAAAATGATCTTTCCTAGTCACAACATTCAGCTTTCTATAGTCTATACATACTCTCCAGCCTAATTGAATTCTAGTAGGTATCATGTCTTGACTTTCATTCCTAATAACTATTAATCTTGATTTCTTGGGAACTACATGGATTGGACTAACCCACGAGCTATCAGAAATCGAATAAATTATGTCATTATCTAACCATTTAACTATTTCCTTCCTAACTACTTCTTTAAGGTTTGGATTTAATCTCCTCTCAGGAATTCTAATAGGTTTAGCATTCTCTTCTAAATATATATGGTGATAGCATAAAGTTGAACTTAACCCTTTTATATCAATCATAGTCCATCCTATTGCTTCTTTATAACTTTTTACTACATCTTTTAATTTAGCTATTTGAAATTAAGATCAGGTGTCTGATGCTTTGATTTGTCAATTTCTACATCATTAAGACTTATACTAATAGAAAAACTTGAGCTCATATTTGACTTGGATTTCATCTCAAGTTTTCTAGCAAGGGAAAATAAAGTCTCATTATCTTCATCAGTTTCAGTGTGTTCGAAACTGATGAGTTTATCAGATGCACATTAAGGTACAATGTCTAGACATACATTGTCCTCTGGAAATAAATTTTCATCTGATTTTCCTTTTTCAATAGACTTTGTTTTCTTAGACATAATTTTTCTGACTTTCCTTCTACTATAACATTTCTGTTTCTCCTTTTCAAGTATTGCTGTTTTCTTTTCAAATTGCTCCATAAAAGTTTTCTGCTTTAATTCTTCTAGGGCACTTTCTATTGCAACGGCCTTTCGAAGACTGTCAACTTTTGTTTTGTCTACAACAATATCTGATTCTACTTGTTTTGAATATAAAGGAGTAGGGATAGCTGATTCATGCTCTTCCTCAAATGCATGCAGTCTTGTACCGTTTATAGGAGTTCGAGGAGTTCTATTTGATGAACCTACACCTTTTTCCAAATATTTTGCATACTGTTCCAAAAATGCAATCTCAGCACATTTCATTCTGTATTCTCTATCATATTTACTACGAATACCCATGTATGTAATATTTGCATCAGTATGTTGAAGTTCTTGTCTAACTTCATCTAATATACCCTGAGGAAAGAAGTAATCTCTATAAAGTTCTACTAACCTTTTGTCCACTCGAAATATTTTCTTGAACCAAGTACGTGGAACTTCATCATTCTCTATTACTTTTCCTTTTGCATCTCTTCTGCTTTTGCCTTTTCCTCTGCCACGACC
This sequence comes from Cymodocea nodosa, assembly GCA_036874045.1. Lineage (NCBI taxonomy): Eukaryota > Viridiplantae > Streptophyta > Magnoliopsida > Alismatales > Cymodoceaceae > Cymodocea > Cymodocea nodosa. Next base: position 11,627,804 of record CM072335.1, read on the forward strand.
TTTGTAAAACTTGGAGACCATTGTCGTAGGTTGTAACAGCAACAAGCGGGAAGGATTTTCTTGACAAAGTTTACAAATAACCTAAGTCCCCGTGTAATAAGTTTTTAAATAGGGTTTTTAGGCATATAACTCAACGTGAAGAGAAGTCGGGTTTAGAAATTAAATAAATATTGAATAAAGTTTATTCAATCAAGGTACCTGAAATATTCAAGTATAACTCGTTGAGTTAACTAACCTAACGAGTAAAATGCTGTTTAGAGGCAGTTTTACACATTACCTTATCTAACATAACGTCTAGTTAGTACACTTAAAACAATTTTCGAATGCTTCCAACTGAAACGTTTCGAAAACAACACACATGCTAAACTTAACATTATCTTGAGAACATTGTAAACTATTTCAACATTTTGTCCTTTGAATCTAAAATAGTTTATTTGTCTTTTTAAATTATTTCATCAAGATTTTAAGAGGACATTAATTCAGATTAAGTAAGATTTGTATTCTAAATTATATTAATCTATTTTCGACATTGTTAATCCTCCCCCTACAAATATACTTCAAATATATTCAATCAAAATACAAAATATACTTGTAGTGACAATAGATGTTAAGTATAACTTTACTTTTACATTTTCTTTTTAGAGACTTCTGTTATCCTGACATCATCAAAAATGATTTCCAGATTCAATTCCTACTGTATATGAATCAAAACACAACTTTGAACTCAATGCGATTAATTCAAGGAGAATAAAAGAATGCATCTCAAATAAACATTTTCAAAAGTACTAATGTTGATTCAATAAATCAGTAGTCATATTGGTATAAACTATATGCGATTCAAAGATATCTGTAATTAATGAAACAACTTTTTCTTTCCAAAATAGTAAATATTGATAATTTTCTTTAAAAGTTAGTTTGAAAAGCTTGAATCATACAAGAGCTTTCTAATGTACCCGTGTAATGAGCTTTCAGTCAACAATCCTAGATCTAATCAGGACCTTAGGTTGCCAGATTTAAAGAATCCTTTTTCAGGACAACAATCCTTACATACCTATCTGCTCAAGTACAAAAGGCTCGTGATCAAATTGATCAATAAACTCTCAAAGATTTTTACTTTGTAAGCACTTTTCATTTTAAGCACAATATATATGTATTCCATTAATACAGATGCAATAAAACACAAATCTCATATAATTTTTACTTCTATGATTGTACTGAGAATATGAATCAGTTTCAATAAGCTTATACTTTTGATTAACAGTTTAAGATGAGTTACATATAACTTATTCTACAAGTTTAATCAATTAAGTCAAATTTATGCATGATCATATGCATTTTCCTTGATTCAAAGAAAACATTTAATCAAAATTTTAGAATGTCAGAAGTATTTAATGTTTTTCATTTACACTTCCACTTAAACTCGTAAAAATGATTAAAATTGATAAACTACTTAAAATCAATAAGATACTACTATGATTTTACAATAAATACATAGTATCTTAAGCAGCAGTTTAGATATTACTTTAGATATTTATAATAAGTATATAATATCTATGAGGTGAACAACATCATCAATAATATTTATCTTTTTATGTGGAGTTTAAGCATTTTACACATCACATAGCCTACAAATACCTAAATTTAATCTAATGTTGTAGAATGTATTTTCGTCTAGAGGTTTTGTAAATATATCAGCTAATTGATTTTTACTAGACACAAATTCTAATTTAATTTTTCCTTTAATTACGTTATCTCTTAGAAAATGATGACTAACCTCTATATGCTTTGCTCTTGAATGTAATACAGGATTTTTGGAAAGATTTATTGCAAAACTACTGTCATAATAAATCTCAATTATATCATAAGATAATTCAAAATCTTCTAAAGTTTGCCTTATCCATAAAATTTGAGTGCAACACAATGCAGCAGCAACATATTCAACTTCTATGGTAGAAAGTACTACATAGTTTTGCTTTTTACTAAACCATGACACCAAATTATTTCCCAATAATTGACATGTGCCACTGGTACTCTTTCTATCAGATTTAGATCCTGCGTAATCAACATCAGTATATCCTATAAGATCTATTGAACTATCCTTAGAATAATACAGTCTGAAACTTTTAGTTCCTTGTATATATCTAAATATTCTTTTAACTACAATAAGTGTGATTCTTTAGGATTAGATTGAAATCTAGCATAAACACACACAGCAAAGATAATATCAGGTCCACTAGCAGTCAAATAAAGTAAAGAACCAATCATACTTCTGTATTTTCTTTGATCTATAGATTTTCCTATGTCATCAATATCTAACTTTAAAGTAGTACTCATAAGAGTTCCTTGAATCCTTGTATCATTAAAATTAAATTTCTTAAGCATTTCATCTGCATATTTTTCTTGATTTAAAAATATACCTTTATCTTTTATGACACTCAGCAAATTAAATCCTAGGTTTCGTACATATAGTGCATTCGAAATAACACAAGTAGGAGTTATTTGAACATTGCCCATACCTATGATTTTAGCTTTACTTTTGTTTCGAAATGTTACACTTCCTTTCATGGTATTTGTAAAATTTTGTAATAGACTTTTCTGTCCGATCATGTGACTTGACGCTCCACTCTCAGTTTTAATTTATCTATCTCTAATTCAAGTTCATTTATATTGTTTCTCAACATTTCATTTTCAGATTCTATCTTTAATTTTTCAGCATTTATATTCTGTATTTGTTCATGCAAGATACGTTCATTAAATCTAAATTTTTGCAAATCTCTAGCATGATTTTCATTATCGCATTTAAACTTTTCTAAAGTAGTAGATAGGAAACAATTTTCTTCTTCCATAATGGATGAAGATTTTCTAATATTCTTATTTTCCAGTTTACAAACTTTAAGTTTTTGTAATAATGCATGATAAGCACATAATAATTCATCAAAGTTGAAATCTGAATGACTTTCAGGATCAGATATTACCTCAAACTCATCTGCCATGAAGCACACATGAGCAACGTCTTCTAACTCTTGTTCTCCTTCTGAATGAGAAGATTTTGATGCTGATTCCTTAGATTCAAACTCTTCAGACGTGTCATCCCAAGTGACCTTCAAAGCCTTTTTCTTGTAAAACTTTTTCTGAGTTTTCTAAGCTGTCTTCTTCTGATTTGTCCTACTTTGCTTTTCATTTTTCGACATAGGACAATCTGGAGAAAGATGTCTAGGTTTCTTATAGTTGTAACACACATACTTTCTAGATGAAGAATTCTTGTCATTTAGTGATTTTGACGTTGAGGGTTTTTCATTTTTGTTCCTTTGCTGTTTCCTATCTTTCCATGCTTTCTTGAATTTCCTAGTCAGCAAAATCAAATCCTCGTCAGAATCAGTAGATATATCAGAATCTGAATTAATTTCGAAGGCTATTTCTTTCTTCACTTTTAGTTTGTTTTGACTCAATGATTCATTTAATTGAATTTCATAAGCTGTTAAATTTCCTATAAGTTCATTCATAGTATAAACATTTAAATCTCGTGATTCCTCAATTGATGTTACTTTCTGAGACCATTTAGAACTTAGGGATCTAAGAATTTTCCTCACCAAATCCTTCTGTTCAAAATTCTTTCCTAAATATTTTAAAGAGTTTATGATATCAAGAAATCTGGAAAACATCTCAAAAATATTTTCATCTTCATGCATCTTAAAGAGTTCATACTTATGAATCAACATGTTTATTTTAGTCTCTTTAACTTGAGAAGTACCTTCATGTGAAACTTCTAATGCATGCCACACCTCATAAGCAGATTTATATACCGACACTTTACTAAACTGTTCATAACTCAATGCACAAAATAAAATATTTAAGCCCTTAGCATTCAGAGTTTCATTTTCTTTTTCAGTAATTGTCCAAGTATTATAAGGAGTAGTTAACGGAGTATATGGTTTAGAAATCATGAACCACAATTTATCTTCTATACTTTGAAGAAAAACAGTTATCCTATATTTCCAATATTCAAAATGTATTCCATCAAATAAAGGAGGACGATTAAGATTTTGGCCTTCATATAAAGAAAAATTACCATTTCCAGTAGCCATCTTACCTTAGATTTTTCAACCTATTTGATTTTAAATAGTCTAATGCTTTAAAACAACTTGAGCCTTAAATCAAGAAAGTTAAACGTATGCTTAGATATTAATTTCTGTTTAAAAACAAGGAAGGTAGAATAAGTAATGATATTAAATAAGTTGGTATAGATTTTATATCAAAGATTATTAACCAAGCTTTGATACCACTTGTAGGATCGTATGGCTACACAAGAGGGGGGTGAATTGTATATTTTAATATTTTCTGAAATATAATTGAAACTTTAAAACTCAAAAACAAGTCGAGACATTGATTTCATAAAATCATTTTTATTCAAGGTTTCAATTACAATATAGAATTCAATTCTCCTTAGAAATTGTAGATGCAATTATATTTCGATACCATGTTTCATCTATACAATTTCATAACTACAAATAGAGAAAACTAATTTGTGAAATTTAAAACATTTCTCCTTGTTTGAGATCTTTCTTCTTCTTCTTCTTCTTTCTTCTTCAGCAATTCTTTAGTGACGAATATCTTGTCTTTTCATGCTTCACCGAATTTGCTTTCTTCTAATACTTCAAATCTTCAGTGACGAAAATCTTACCTTTTTATGCTTCACTGAATTTTCTTCCACTTGAGAGATTTTGCCTGAAGAGGTGTTTTTGATCCCTGAATAAGATTTTTCTTTTAGTGTGCAAGGATGGTTTGATTTTTGAAAAGATTTTTCGTTTTGTGTGCAAGGATAAATTGATCAACGAGAATTCTATGCTTTTTATATTGTATCTTCATTTCATGCATATCTTTCACATTTAACCACTACTAGTTTTCCACTACTCCACGTCTTTTCTTTTTCCTTCATCGAAACACACACGTTCTAACCCACGTTTATATTTCGAATTTTCTTTAATCATCAATCCTAGATCTTTGAAAAATTTCCAGCAAAATAAACTTTCTCGTCCAAAAATTTTTCATTAGTGTAATAAGAAGTCGTTACTTTAATGTTTACTAAACGAGTAACACAAGTATATATATATAACTTAACGTTTCTAACTTAATGAGTTCACCATGTGCCATTTCACATGACAAGTACTGTAGCTAACTCAACGAACTAAGTCTGTGGTGTTATGCTAACTCAACGAACCACCTTAACCTTTCTTTCGGAAGGTTAAACAATAACTCACCGAAAACATTTTAAGTTTCGGATAGTTATAGATGTAAGTCACCGAAAAACTCTTTATATTATAAAACTAGTGAGACGTGTCAAAACCTGAAAAAATGACTTAAGTTACCTTTCGGATAGTTACGACTGAAAGTCTCTGAAAAAATTTTTACTCACCGATTTAGTAATAAACAAATATTTTTATAATAAGAATTTTACCATGTGTAAAAATAACAACTTAAGTTTATAACGTTAACCTAATGCGTTGCCTTAGTGTTCAATATAGCAACTCAACGCGTTTAGTAATGTAAACTTAACGAGTTAAACATGTGCACCTTACGTGATACAATATAACATTCGTAACTTATAATTTGTTGAGTATTTTTGTTTTGATGATGTGTGCTGAATGAAAATAATCATATTTGCTCAATTACTATTGCTTGTGAAAAGAAATTAAAATCATCAATTAATACAGAAAAAGCTTACTAATATAAATACTTGTCTATATTGGATCTAAAGTTAATAACTAGTCGTTTCGTTGCATTAATTTCTCATTTAGCTAAATGTTAAGTTAACGTGTGTTTTTATTGAAAAGCATGATATGTTTTAATGTTATATCTTCTGTATCATGAACAGTGCACGTTTAGACAACTCGTTAAGTTAGAGTTTTGTTTGTATAGAGGTCACGTGAGAACTCGTTAAGTTAGAGGCTTAAAGGTTAAAATAGGTCACGTGATAACTCGTTAAGTTAGTAAGTAAAAGAAGAGACGAACTCGTTAAGTTAGTGTTTTGCACGTGGTAAAATTCTTATTATAAAAACATTTGTTATTACTGGTTCGTTGAGTTATCATAACACAACGGAGATGGTTCGTTGAGATAGCATAACACCACAGACTTAGTTCGTTGAGTTAGCTACAGTACTTGTCACGTGAAATAGCACATGGTGAACTCGTTAAGTTAGAAACGTTAAGTTATATATATATACTTGTGTTACTCATTTAGTTAACATTAAAGTAATGACTTCTTATTACACTGATGAAAAATTTTTGGACGAGAAAGTTTATTTTCAGGAAATTTTTCAGAGATCCAGGACTGATGATTAAAGAAAATTCGAAATATAAGCATGGGTTAGAACGTGCGTGTTTCGATGAAGGAAAAAGAAAAGACGTGGAGAAGTGGAAAACTGGTAGTGGTTAAACGTGAAGGATATGCATGAAATGAAGATATAGTATAAAAGGCATAGAATTCTCGTTGATCAATTTATCCTTGCACACAAAATGAAAAATCTTATCAAGGATCAAACCATCCCTGCACACCAAAAGAAAAATCTTTTTCAGGGATCAAAAACACCACTTCGGGAAAAATCTCTCAAGTGGAAGAAAGTTCAGTGAAGCATAAAAAGGTAAGATTTTCGTCACTAAAGATTTGAAGTGTCAGAAGAAAGAAAATTCGGTGAAGCATGAAAAGACAAGATTTTCGTCACTGAAGAGTTGAAGTATCAGAAGAAAGCAAATTCGGTGAAGCATAAAAAGCCAAGATATTCGTCACTGAAGAATTGCTGAAGAAGAAAAAGAAGAAGAAGAAAGATCTCAAAGAGGGAGAAAAGTTTTAAATTCCGCAAATTAGTTTTCTCTGTTTGTAGTTATGAAATTGTTTAGATGATACATGGTATCGAAATATAATTGCATCTACAATTTCTGAGGAGAATTGAATTGTATATTGTAATTGAAACCTTGAATAAAAATGATTTTATGAAAACAATGTTTCGACTTGTTTTTGAGTTTTAAAGTTTCAATTATATTTCAGAAAATATTAAAAAAACACAATTCACCCCCCTCTTGTGTAGCCATACGATCCTACAAGTGGTATCAGAGCTTTGTTAATAATCTTTGATATAAAATCTATACAAACTTATTGAATATCATTGCTTATTCTTCCTTCCTTGTTTTTAAACAGAAATTAATATCTGAGCATACGTTTAACTCTATTGATTTAAGGCTCAAGTTGTTTTAAAGTTTTTGGACTGTTTAAAATCAAATAGGTTAAAAAATCTAAGGTAAAATAGCTACTGGAAATGGTAATTTTTCTTTATATGAAGGTCAAAATCTTAATCGTCCTCTTTTATTTGATGGAATACATTTTGAATATTGGAAATATAGGATGACTATTTTTCTTCAAAGTATAGATCATAAATTGTGGTTCATGATTTCTAAACCATATACTCCGTTAACTACTCCTTATAATACTTGGACAATTACTGAAAAAGAAAATGAAACTCTGAATGCTAAGGGCTTAAATATTTTATTTTGTGCATTGAGTTATGAACAGTTCAGTAAAGTGTCGACATATAAATCTGCTTATGAGGTATGACATGCATTAGAAGTTTCACATGAAGGTACTTCTCAAGTTAAAGAAACAAAAATAAACATGTTGATTCATAAGTATGAACTCTTTAAGATGCATAAAGACGAAAATATTTCTGAGATGTTTTCTAGATTTCTTGATATCATAAACTCTTTAAAATGTTTAGGAAAGAATTTTGAACAGAAGGATTTGGTGAGGAAAATTCTCAGATCCCTAAGTTCTAAATGGTCTCAGAAAGTAACATCAATTGAGGAATCACGAGATTTAAATGTTTATACTATGAATGTACTTATAGGAAATTTAACAGCTTATGAAGTTCAATTAAATGAATCATTGAGTCATAACAAACTAAAAATAAAGAAAGAAATAGCCTTCAAAATTAATTCAGATTCTGATATATCTATTGATTCTGACGAGGATTTGATTTTACTGACTAGGAAATTCAAGAAAGCATGGAAAGCTAGGAAACAGCAAAGGAACAAAAATGATAAACCCTCAACGTCAAAATCACTGAATGACAAGAATTCTTCATCCAGAAAGTATTTACAACTGTAAGAAACCAGGACATCTTTCTCTAGATTGTCCTATGAGGAAAAATGAAAAGTATAGTAGGATAAATCAGAAGAAGACGGCTTAGAAAACTTAGAAAAAGTTTTACAAGAAAAAGGTTTTGAAGGTCACTTGAGATGACACGTCTGAAGAGTCTGAATTTGAGGAATTAGCATCAAAATCTTCACATTCAGAAGGAGAACAAGAGTTAGAAGACGTTGCTCATGTGTGCTTTATGGCAGATGAGTCTGAGGTAATATCTGATCCTAAAAGTCATTCAGATTTCAACTTTGATGAATTATTATGTGCTTATCATGCATTATTACAAAAACTTAAAGTATGTAAATTGGAAAATAAGAATATTAGAAAATCTTTGTCCATTATGGAAGAAGAAAATTGTTTCCTGTCTACTACTTTAGAAAAGTTTAAATGTGATAATGAAAATCATGTTAGAGATTTGCAAAAATTTAGATTTAATGAATGTATCTTGCATGAACAAATACAGAATATAAATGCTGAAAAATTAAAGATAGAATCTGAAAATGAAATGTTGAGAAACAATATAAATGAACTTGAATTAGAGATAGATAAATTAAAACTGAGAGAGCAAGATTTAAATTCTACCTTTGAGAAATGGAATTTAAGTCAAACTAAGTTAGACAAACAAACTAGTACCCCTGCGGTGTCTTATAAATTTGGCTTAGGATTTGATTATCCTGAATATCCTGAATCTCAAGCCAATAAAGGATTTATTAGTTGCAGTTCAAGTAAATCTAAGACTAAAATTCCTTTCATTATGAAACAAGGTAATAAATATGTAGAAGTAGGTACTTCAAGTGATGAATCATGCAGTAATAATATAAATCAATGTGATTTGTCAGATTGTACTTCTAACATGACTATAAATGTTTCTAAAAATCTAGTTTCTTGTTCTGGAAATTTAGTTTCTAATGTTTCTAAAATTTCAGACAATTGTAGTAAACTGAAAATTTAGAAACCTGAGCATGTAATTCAATACACTGGTATTAGACCAATTACTCATTCTGCATGTGATAAAACAAAAAATTCTTGTGTAGAAAAAGATTTTGTATATACAAAAAGTGTTAATACAAGTACAAAATCTTGGTATGAACTTACAGAAATGTATAAGCATGACCAAAATAAATTAACATCTGATAAAAATATGTTTGGTCTTGATTATACTACATCTGAAAACAAAAAGAATGATTGCAAAAGTAATAATGCTATATGTGAGTATGAAGCTAATGATAAATCAATAGTACTTACAACTAATAAGAATATAAATGATAATGTTAAACTATTTTTAAACAAAAAGAAGAAATATGCATTTAATGAACTTGGTCCTTAACAACATTGGGTACCAAGAAAAAGTTTTTCTTAATTTGTGTTGTAGGAGGAAACAACATCAAAATGGATCTTGGACAGTGGAGCGTCAAGTCACATGACTAGACAAAAAGTCTATTACAAAATTTTACAAATACCATGAAAGGAAGTGTAACATTTGGAAACAAAAGCAAAGATAAAATCATAGGTATGGGCAATGTTCAAATAACTCCTACTTATGTTATTTCGAATGTACTATATGTAGAAAACCTAGGATTTAATTTGCTGAGTGTCAAAAAATTAACTGAAAATGGATATTATGTAGTGTTTGAAGATAATGTATGCAAAATAATTGATAAAAATACAGATGAAATTAAGTTTATTGCTAAAAGAAAAGGTTCTGTATGTAATTTATCTTTACCTTCTGGTGTAGTTGATTTAAATTCATGTTTGCTAGCTAAAACTAGTGATGCATATCTATGGCAGAGAAGGATTGGGCATATAAATATGAGACTGTTACATAAACTATCTAGAAAACATTTAGTGAGAGGTTTACCAAAGATTAAATACTCAAAGAACTTTATGTATGATGCATGTGAGTTAGGTAAACTTCACAAAAACTCTTTTAAATCCAAAACTGATATTTCAAGCAAGAGAGTCTTACAACTTATACATATGGATCTATTTGGACCAACAAGAATCATGAGTCTTGGTGGTAAACGGTATGTATTTGTTTTAGTAGATGACTTCTCTAGATACACTTGGGTATATTTTCTAGCATCTAAGACAGAAGTTTTTGAAAAATTTAAAATGTTTTACAATTTTGTTCAAAATGAGCAAAGTGTCTCTATTCAAAAACTTAGGAGTGATCATGAAACTGAATTTGATAATGATCAAATGGATGAGTATTGTAATGAGCATGGCATTGATCATAAATTTTCTTTCCCAAGAGCACCGTGTCAAAATGGTGTTGTTGACAGAAAGAATAGATCACTTCAAGAAATGGCTAGAACTATGTTGAATGAACACAAGTTACCTTAAAATCTTTGGGCTGAAGCAGTAAATACAGCTTGTTATGTTATTAACAGAAGTCATTTAAGACCTCATGTTAATAAAACTCCTTTTTAAATTATGTTTAATAGGGTTCCAAAAATTTCCTATATGAAACCATTTGGCTGCAAGTGTTTTATTCTTAATACTAAGGATAAAAGGGATAAATTTCAAGCCAAATCGAATGAAGGAAGTTTTGTAGGTTACTCTACTAGAAGTAAAGCCTATAGAGTATATAACAAGACTTCTAGGACTATTGAAGAAACCCTCCATGTAATCTTCAATGAAAATTCTCTTAGAGAATCTCTATCCAAAGTTGATAATGATGATATGATCAATTTTCCAAATGAGTTAGAGATCAATAGAGAGATTGATGATTTATCTGAGAAAATAAAAAATATGAACTTAAATGATCAAACTAATGATGAAAGTGATGGACTTTCAGATGTTGATGAGAATATTGAGGAAAATCAGAGAAATTGGTGTTATTCTTCATTACATCCCATTACTCAAGTCATTGGTAATATTAATGAGGGAGTTAAAACTAGAGCTTCAGTAAATTTAAATAGTATGTGTATGTTTGTTTCTATGGTGGAACCAAGGAATATACAAGAAGCATTATCTGATGAAAATTGGATAGTGGCAATGCAAGAAGAACTAAATCAATTCATCAGAAATGATGTATGGGAATTAGTCTCTCCACTAGAAAATCAGTCCATAATAGGTACAAAGTGGATCTTTAGAAACAAAACTAACGAAACTGGTCAAATTATAAGGAATAAAGCTAGATTAGTTGCACAAGGGTATACATAGGAAGAAGGATTAGATTATGATGAAACATTTGCTCTTGTGGCTAGGTTAGAAAGTATTAGAATATTATTGGCCTATGCTTGTTATATGGATTTTAAATTATATCAAATGGATGTAAAGAGTGCATTTCTAAATGGTTTAATTAATGAAGAAGTCTATGTAAAACAACCACCTGGATTTGAAGATATTAAAAATCCTGACTTTTTGTATAAATTGAAGAAAGCCTTATATGGTTTAAAGCAAGCACCTAGATCATGGTATGAAAGATTGTCTACTTTTTAATAGAAAAAGGCTATATCATGGGAAAAGTGAATCATACTCTATTTATTAAGAGAGATGGTAAAGATTAGATTGTTGTTCAAATATACGTGGATGATATAATCTTTGGAGCAACATCTGATAAGTTGATAGAAATATTCTCTAAAGAGATGACTAATCAGTTTGAAATGAGTATGATAGGAGAACTTTCATATTTTCTAGGACTTCAAATTAAGCAAATGGATAAATGTATATTTTTAAATCAAGAAAAATATGTAGATGAAATGCTTAAGAAATTTAATTTTAATGATAAAAGGATTCGAGGAACTACTTTAAAGTTAGATCTTGATGACATAGGAAAATCTATAGATCAAAGAAAATACAGAAGTATGATTGGTTCTTTACTTTATTTGACTGCTAGTAGACCTGATATTATGTTTGCTGTGTGTTTGTGCTAGATTTCAATCAAATCCTAAAGAATCACACTTAATTGCATTTAAAAGAATATTTAGATATATAAAAAGAACTAAAAATTTTGGACTGTATTATTCTAAGGATAGTTCAATAGATCTTATAGGATATACTGATGCTGATTATGCAGGATCTAAATTTGATAGAAAGAGTGCCAGTGGCACATGTCAATTATTGGGAAATAATTTGGTGTCATGGTTTAGTAAAAAGCAAAACTGTGTAGCACTTTCTACTACAGAAGCTGAATATGTTGCTGCTGCACTGTGTTGCACTCAGATTTTGTGGATAAGGCAAACTTTAGAAGATTTTGGATTATCTTATGATAGAACTGAGATTTATTGTGACAGTAGTTCTGCAATAAATCGTTCCAAAAATCTTGTATTACATTCAAGAGCAAAACATATAGAGGTTAGACATCATTTTCTAAGAGATAACGTAATTAAAAGAAAAATTAAATTAGAATTTGTGTCTAGTAAAAATCAATTAGCTGATATATTTAGAAAACCTCTAAACGAAAATACATTCTACAACATTAGATTAAATTTAGGTATTTGTAGGCTATGTGGTGTGTAAAATGCTTAAACTCCACATAAAAAGATAAATATTATTGATGATGTTGTTCACCTCATAGATATTATATACTTATTATAAATATCTAATGTAATATCTAAACTACTGCTTAAGATACTATGTATTTATTGTAAAATCATAGTAGTATCTTACTGATTTTAAGTAGTTTATCAATTTTAATAGTTTTTACGATTTTAAGTGGAAGTGTAAATGAAAAACATTAAATACTTCTGACATTCTAAAATTTTGATTAAATGTTTTCTTTGAATCAAGGAAAATGCATATGATCATGCATAAATTTGACTTAATTGATTAAACTTGTAGAATAAGTTATATGTAACTCATCTTAAACAGTTAATCAAAAGTATAAGCTTATTGAAACTGATTCATATTCTCAGTACAATCATAGAAGTAAAAATTGTATGAGATTTGTGTTTTATTGCATCTGTGTTAATGGAATACATATATACTGTGCTTAAAATGAAAAGTGCATACAAAGTAAAAATCTTTGAGAGTTTATTGATCAATTTGATCACGAGCCTTTTGTACTTGAGCAGATAGGTATGTAAGGATTGTTGTCCTGAAAAAAGATTCTTTAAATCTGGCAACCTAAGGTCCTGATCAGATCTGGGATTGTTGACTGAATGCTCATTACACGGGTACATTAGAAAGCTTTTGTATGATTCAAGCTTTTCAAACTAACTTTTAAAGAAAATTATAAATATTTACTGTTTTGAAAAGAAAAAGTTGTTTCATTAATTACAGATATCTTTGAATTGCATATAGTTTATACCAATATGACTACTGATTTATTGAATCAACATTAGTACTTTTGAAAACGTTTATTTGAGATGCATTCTTTTATTCTCCTTGAATTAATCGAATTGAGTTCAAAGTTGTGTTTTGATTCATATACAGTAATAATTGATTATGGAAATCATTTTTGATGATGTCAGGATAACGGAAGTCTTTGAAAAGAAAATGTAAAAGTATAGTTATACTTAACATCTATTGTCACTACAAGTATATTTTGTATTTTGATTGAATATATTTGAAGTATATTAGTAGGGGGAGGATTAACAATGTCGAAAACAAATTAATATAATTTAGAATACAAATCTTAGTTAATCTGAATTAATGTCCTCTTAAAATCTTGATGAAATAATTTAAAAAGACAAATAAACTATTTTAGATTCAAAGGACAAAATGTTCAAATAGTTTACAATGTTCTCAAGATAATGTTAAGTTTAGCATGTGTGTTGTTTTTGGAACGTTTCAGTTGGAAGCATCCGAAAATTGGTGTACTAACTAGACGTTATGTTAGATAAGGTAACGTGTAAAACTGCCTCTAGACAGCATTTTACTCGTTAGGTTGGTTAACTCAATGAGTTATACTTGAATATTTCGGGTACCTTGATTGAATAAACTTTATTCAATATTTATTTAATTTCTAAACCCGACTTCTCTTCACGTTGAGTTATACGCCTAAAAACCCTATTTAAACACTTATTACACGGGGACTTAGGTTATTTGTAAACTTTCTCAAGAAAATCTTTCCCACTTGTTGCTGTTACAACCTACGATGATGGTCTCCAAGTTCTACAAAGGTCATGGTAGAGGAAAAGGCAAAAGCAGAAGAGATGCAAAAGGAAAAGAAATAGAGAATGATGAAGTTCCTCGTATTTGGTTCAAGAAAATATTTCGAGTGGACAAAAGGTTAGCAGAACTTTATAGAGATTACTTCTTTCCTTAGGGAATATTAAATGAAGTTAGACAAGAACTTCAACATACTGATGCAAATATTACATAGATGGGTATTCGTAGTAAATTTGATAGAGAATACAGAATGAAATGTGTTGAGATTGCATTTTTGGAATAGTATGCAAAATATTTGGAAAAAGGTGTAGGTTCATCAAATAGAACTCCTCAAACTCCTATAAACGGTACAAGACTACATGCATTTGAGGAAGAGCATGAATCAGCTATCCCTACTCCTTTATATTCAAAACAAGTAGAATCAAATATTGTTGTAGACAAAACAAAAGTTGACAGTCTTCGAAAGGCCGTTGCAATAGAAAGTGCCTTAGAAGAATTAAAGCAGAAAACTTTTATGGAGCAATTTGAAAAGAAAACAGCAATACTTGTAAAGGAGAAACAAAAATGTTATAGAAGAAGGAAAGTCAGAAAAATTCTGTCTAAGGAAACAAAGTCTTTTGAAAAAGGAAAATCAAATGAAAATTTATTTCCAAAGGACAATGTATGTCTAGACATTGTACCTTATTGTGCATCTGATAAACTCATCAGTTCCGAACACACTGAAACTAATGAAGATAATGAGACTTTATTTTCCCTTGGTAGAAAACTTGAGAAGAAATCCAAGTCAAATATGAGCTCAAGTTTTTCTATCAGTACAAGTCCTGATGATGCAGAAATTGACAAATAAGAGCATCAGGCACCTGACATTGAATAAGTTATTGCAAATATAATTGACAATGTTGAAGTAGTAACTAGTTCAAAGGCTGAATTGTCTGGAGTAGCAGATATTGAAATTGTTAAGACTCTAGAAGAGCTAAAAGTTAACCAGCCTTCTACAGAATCTATAGAAGCAGAGTTTGAGAATTCACAGCATGAATCAATGGAATTATATGTTGAACAAAATGAACAATTACAGATAGATACACCAGCTGTAGAATTTGTGGAAAAATTGTACTCTGAACATTCTATAGAGACTGAACAGATGAATGTTGAGCATATTGACAATGTTACTAACACTATTGAAGCTGAAGAATCAAGCTTACCTGAGCAGCTTCAAGATAATATTTTGGAAGAGGAACAACATGACATTCATTTTGAAGAAGAGGTTCCTGAAGATGAATTAAACTCCGAATCACGACTTTAGGTATCACCTTCTTTGTGTACAATATTAAAAATTCAAGGTAATGCAATTCATTTTAGATCTAAAGAAGCCTTGTAGAAATACAATAATCTGATTACATGTCAGATTCTGCATGCTCGTCCAATAAAATTCAGAAATTTGATGGAAATAAGAGATCTGTTTGAGTTTCAAGGCCTCATTAAATTCTTGCCAGTAAGAATGAAATGGAAGCAATACACAAAGCTTATTACAGCTTTTTATAGCAATCTGGTCAAGAATGGAAAATTTTTTGAAAACTCAAATAAATGAACAGGAGTTTATATTGTCTCCTAAGTTAATTTTTGAAGTTTTAGGATTAAAGAATGAAGGTGTTGTTGTTACCAACAGATTTGACATAATAAGACAACTGGAATGGAACATTCAGTCTTTATCAAAAATTCCAGATGTATATTCTGAAATGAGATTAATGGAAAATCTGAATGTAGAGGCAAGATTTATTGCAAATGTATTACATGCAAATTTATTTCAAAGAGTTGGACACAATTTGGAAGTCAGCAGAAGCTGCTTATATGCAACTTATGGCCTGCTGAATAGAATTCAAATAAATTGATTTGATGTTTTTATGTCTCAACTACAGCATATGAGTTCAAAGTTAATTTATGGTGATGCTGTATGTAGAATCCTTGCAAGCCAATTGACTTTATATGAGTTCAAAGGCATGAGAGCATTTAGTGTCAAAGATTTGCAAAAATTTCAGGCCATGCATAAACCTCAACGACAACAACAACAACTTGATACAGACCATATACAACAACAACAACAAAGTTATTCAGTTCAAGCAGAACAGCAAACCCAGCTACCTCCTGACTTAGATGTAGTGCTTAACGACATCAGAAATGATATTAGACATCTTGGAGATAAAATATGTAATGCTATAAGTGATATACTTAAGAGGGGTCGATAACTATTTTTGTTTGTTTCTGAATATAAAATGTAATGTTTGTATTACTTGTTTGATTTGATTGAACTATACATTCTTCTGTAAATGTCTTCAATTATTATTCTTGTTTACAAAAAGAGTTGTTGTAATTATATCTCTTATATATATTTTTATTCTTTGTAATTATCTTTTTGATTAATGACAAAAAGGGGGACAAATATTATAAAAAGATGATTATGATCTTAATTGCATATATATATTATAAAAGGAGATGCTATTTAAATGGTTATTGTAATCTGACAGATGATAATTAGAAAACTGATACTTATATAATTATTGACATCTGAGAGTTTTAGTTCTGAGAGGTAAAATTTACACAAACAATAGAAATAAGCTTAAGTGAACTTAAGTCAAGAAACAAGTTTGTTGAATTAAAAGTTAACCCAACAAAGGTGCTTTGTTGAGTTAAACATATTTCATAATTGATTTAATATGGTTTTGTCATCATCAAAAAGGGGGAGATTGTTGAGTATTTTTGTTTTGATGATGTGTGCTGAATGAAAATAATCATATTTCCTCAATTACTATTGCTTGTGAAAAGAAATTAAAATCATCAATTAATACAAAAAAAGCTTACTAATATAAATACTTGTCTGTATTGGATCTGAAGTTAATAACTAGTCATTTCGTTGCATTAATTTCTCATTTAGCTAAACGTTAAGTTAACGTGTGTTTTTATTGAAAAGCATGATATGTTTTAATGTTATATCTTCTGTATCATGAACAGTGCACGTTTAGACAACTTGTTAAGTTAGAGTTTTGTTTGTATAAAGGTCACGTGAGAACTCGTTAAGTTAGAGGCTTAAAGGTTAAAATAGGTCACGTGATAACTCGTTAAGTTAGTGAGTAAAAGAAGAGACGAACTCGTTAAGTTAGTGTTTTGCACGTGGTAAAATTCTTATTATAAAAACATTTGTTATTACTGGTTCGTTGAGTTATCATAACACAATGGAGATGGTTCATTGAGATAGCATAACACCACGGACTTAGTTCGTTGAGTTAGCTACAATACTTGTCACGTGAAATAGCACATGGTGAACTCGTCAAGTTAGAAACGTTAAGTTATATATATATACTTGTAAGTTAAGATGTTACAAAATTAGAGTTAGAGAATACAACCCTTTGGATATGAAAGACCGTTATAATGGTACATTTAGATCATGATGTCATTCAATATATGATATTAATTTTGGAAACTGTTATCAATAACAAGGTGGTCTCTTAGTGACTGTTTGATTTTCCAAAAGACCATCCTACCATGATGCAAAAATGAGTGCAACACAAAGACTTCACAAGAGGTAACCCATCTTAGTACTCCTCTCACCCAAATACTTTGGAGTTCTAAAGAGATCCAATACTTTTGGGTTGGTATGATCGCACCTATATTTTTATATTTGTCATTTTTGAAAGATCATAAACTATGTTATTTCACACTAAAACTAGTTGAATTGGATTGTTTAAAGTTTGAAAATAAAGATCCAATTATTTCAACTCATTTGCAATGATTACAACTCTATTGAAAAAACAACACGACACAACAGACCTTAAATGTTTCTCATTTCATGGTACTTTGATTGTTGTAAGTTAAGATGTTACAAAATTTGAGTTAGAGAATAGACCCCTTTGGATATCAAAGACCGTTATAATGGCACATTTTCATCTTGGTGTCATTCAATATATGACATTAATTTTGGAAACCGTTATCGATAATAGGGTCGTCTCTTAGGGCCTGTTTGTGTACCTAGAATTTGAATTTCGCAAAATTTGAATTCTAATGGAATTTGAATTCTATAGAATTTGATGGAAAGAATTCAAAATCTAGGTGTTTTTGCACATTTAGGAATTTGACAGAAATTATAATTTAGGTGTTTGTGCACATGACAGAATTGAAGGGAATTGAATAGAATTGATTTTTAATAAAGTTAAGTAATGAATTAAAGTAATTAGTGAAAATGTAATTAATCTAGAAATGAATTACTTGCATTAATAAATAAACATATTATTAAATTAAATGTTTATATATCATTTATCAATTAATTAAGTATATCATTACATAAAATAAATCAAAAATTACAAAAATTGATAACTTTTTAGTTATAATACATGTTTAAAATAACAAAAGGTTAATTATAAATTCTATATTCTTCGTAATGTAATAAGAAATAAAATTTTTAAAAATAAAATTATTATGAAGTGAATAAATGAAAGTAAATAATAAATAATTATTGAAATACTTTGATTATAAAAAAATATAATTCTGAACATTCTATTAGCCATAAATGACTTTTGAAATTTCGTTTGTGTTAGCCACAAAAAGTTAGGAAAATTATATAGTTTTTGAAATTTTGATATCATATATTAAATAATATAATAATAATAATTAAATTAAATTAAATTAAATGATATTTATGATTTTAATATTATAAAGTTAAAGAATAATAATAATAATAATAATATAATTAATATTTTATTTTTAATAAAAATAATATTAAAATAATTAATTAAATAAAAAATATAAACAATATATACCCTAAGAGGCGAAGGTGAACGTCGAGCAATCTTTTGGAAAGTGAATTCCAACCTTTTAGGTTAGGAATTCATTTTCTCAACCATTACACATGATTGGAATTCAAATTCCCAAGGAATTTGAATTCTAAAATGCACAAACACCTCATGAATCGGAATCCGATGAAAAAAATATTCAATTCTGTTAGATTCCAAGTGCACAAACCCCACCTTAGTGATAGTTTGATTTACAATATGACCATCCTACCATGATGCAAAAATGAGTGCTATAAAAGGACTTCCCAAGTGGTCATTAATGCTACTTTTGCCCAATCACATTTAACTTTGGAGTTCCAATGTGATCCAATGCTTCTATGTTGGTATGATCGCACCAATACTTATATATTTGTCATTATTGAAAGATCGAAAACTATGTTAAGTCGCACTAAAAACTAGTTGAATTAGATTGTTTAAAGTTTGAAAATAAAGATCTAATTATTTCAACTCATTTGCATTGATTACATTGAAAAAATTGCACGACACAACAGCCATTAAATATTTCTCATTTCTTGGTAACCTAATTGTTGTAATTTAAAATGTTACAAAATTTGAGTCAGAGAATACAACCCTTTGGATATCAAAGACCGTTATAATGGCACATTTTGATCATGATGTCATTCAATATATGACATTAATTTTGGAAACTGTTATCAATAATAGGGTCGTCTCTTAGTGATAGTTTGATTTACAAAAAGACCATCCTACTATAATGCAAAAATGAGTGCAACACAAGGACTTCCCAAGAGGTCACCCATCTTAGTACTACTCTTGCCCAAATACATTTAACTTTGGAGTTTTGATGAGATCCAATGCTTTTGTATTAGTATGATCACACCCATATTTATATATTTGTCATTACTGAAAGATCAAAAACAATGTGAATTCGCACTAAAAACTAGTTGAATTGGATTGTTTAAAGTTTGAAAATAAAGATCCAATTATTTCAACTCATTTGCAATGATTACAACTCTATTGAAAAAATAACACGACACAACAGACATTAAATGTTTCACACTTCTTAGTACTCCAATTGTTGTATGTTAAGATGTTACAAAATTTGAGTTAGAGAATACAACCCTTTGGATAGCAAAAATCGTTATAATGGCACATTTTGATCAAGATGTCATTCAATATATGACATTAATTTTGGAAACCGTTATCAATAACAGGGTCGTCTCTTAGTGACAGTTTGATTTACAAAAAGACCATCCTATAATGATGCAAAAGTGAGTGAAACACGAAGACTTCCGAAGAGGTCACCCATCTAACTACTGTGTTGGTATGATCGCTCCCTTATTTACATATTTGTCATTACTAAAAGATAAAAAACTATGTTAATTCGCACTAGAAATTAGTTGAATTGGATTGTTTAAAGTTTGAAAATAAAGATCCAATTATTTCAACTCATTTGCAACGATTACAACTCTGTCGAAAAAATAGCATGACACAACAGCCATTAAATGTTTCTCATTTCTTGGTACTCTAATTGTTGTAAATTAAGATGTTACAAAATTTGAGTTAGATAATACAACCCTTTAGATATCAAAGACCATTATAATGGCACATTTTGATCATGATTCATTGAATATATGACAATAATTTTGGAAACCGTTAACAATAACAGGGTTGTCTCTTGGTGAAAGTTTGATTTACAAAAAGACCATCCTATCATGATGCAAAAATGAGTGCAACGCAGGGACTTCCCAAGAGGTCAGCCATCTTAGTACTACTCTCGCCCAAACACATTTAACTTTGGAGTTTTGATGAGATCTAGTACTTTTGTGTGGGTATGATCGCACCAATATTTATATATTTGTCATTAGTGAAAGATCGAAAACTATGTTAATTTGCTCTAGAAACTTGTTGAATTGGATTGTTTAAAGTTTGAAAATAAAGATCCGATTATTTCAACTCTTTTGCAATGATTACAACTCTCTTGAAAAAATAGCACGACACAACAGCCATTAAATGTTTCTCATTTCATGGTACTCTGATTGTTGTAAGTTAAGATGGTACAAAATTTAAGTTAGAGAATACAATCCTTTGGATATCAAAGACCATTATAATGGCACATTTTGATCATAATGTCATTCAATATATGACATGAATTTTGGAAATCATTATTGATAATAGGGTTGTCTCTTAGTGACAGTTTGATTTTCAAAAAGGCCATCCTACCATGATGCAAAAATGAGTGCAACACAAGGACTTCCCAAGAGGTCACCCATCTTAGTACTACTCTCGCCCAAACATATTTAACTTTGAAGTTCTAATAAGATTGAGTGCTTTTGTGTTGGTGTAATCGCACCCATATTTATATATTTGTCATTACTGAAAGATCGAAAACTATGTTAATTCGCACTAGAAACTAGTTGAATTGGATTGTTCAAAGTTTGAAAATAAAGATCCAATTATTTCAACTCATTTGCAATGATTACAACTCTGTTGAAAAAATAGCACGACACAACAGACATTAAATGTTTCTCATTTCTTGGTACTCTCAATTTTTTTAAGTTAAGATGTTACAAAATTTGAGTCAGAGAATACAACCATTTGGATATCAAAGACCGTTATAATGGCACATTTTGATAATGATGTCATTCAATATATGACATTAATTTTGGAAACCGTTATCGATAATAGGGTGATCTCTTAGTGACAGTTTGATTTACAAAAAGGCCATCCTACCATGATGCAAAAATGAGTGCAACAAAGGACTTCATAAGAGGTCACCCATCTTAATACTACTCTCGCCCAAACACATTTAACTTTGGAATTTTGATGCGATCTAGTGCTTTTGTGTTGGTATGATCGCACCAATATTTTAATATTTGTCATTACTGAAAGATAGAAAACTATGTTAATTCACACTAGAAACTAGTTGAATTAGATTGTTTAAAGTTTGAAAATAAAGATGCAATTATTTCTACTCATTTGCAATGATTACAACTTTGTTTAAATTACATGACACAACAGCCATTAAATGTTTCTCATTTCTTGGTACTCTGATTGTTGTAACTTAAGATGTTACAAAATTTGAGTAAGAGAATACAATCCTTTGGATATCAAAGACCTTTATAATGGCACATTTTGATCATGATGTCATTCAATATATAACATTAATTTTGGAAACCGTTATCGATAATAGGGTCATCTCTTAGTGACAGTTTGATTTACCAAATGACCATCCTACGATGACGCCAAAATGAGTGCAACACATGGATTTCCTAGGAGGTCACCCATTTGAGTATTACTCTCACCCAAACACATTTAACTTTGTAGTGTAATGAGATCTAGTGCTTTTGTGTTGATATGATCGCATCAATACTTATATATTTGGCATTACTGAAAGATCGAAAACTATGTTAATTCACACTAGAAACTAGTTGAATTGGATTGTTTAAAGTTTGGAAATAAAGATCCAATTATTTCAACTCATTTGCGATGATTACAACTCTGTTGAAAAAATAGCACAACACAACAAACATTAAATGTTTCTCATTTCTTGGTACTCTGATTGTTGTAAGTTAAGATGTTATAAAATTTGAGTGAGAGAATGCAACCCTTCGGATATCAAAGACCGTTATAATGGCACATTTTGATCATGATGTCATTCAATATATGACATTAATTTTGGAAACCGTTATACATAATAGGGATGTCTCTTGGTGATAGTTTGATTTACAAAAAGACCATCCAATCATGATGCAAAACTGAGTGCAAAACAAGGACTTCCCCACAGGGAACCCATCTTTGGGCTACTATCTCTCAAACACATTTAACTTTGGAGTTCTGATGAGATATAGTGCTTTTGTGTTGGCATGATCACAACAATATTTGTATATTTGTCATTACTGAAAGATTGGAAACTATGTTAATTTGCACTAGAAACTAGTTGAATTGGATTGTTTAAAGTTTGAAAATAAAGATCCAATTATTTCAACTCATTTGCATTGATTACAACTCTATTGAAAAAATTGCACGACACAACGACCATTAAATGTTTCTCAGAACATTTATCTCTATGTAAACCAGAGTTGAAATTTTCATTTCTAACAGTAGGATCGTATGGCTACACAAGAGGGGGGTGAATTGTGTATTTTTAATATTTTCTGAAATATAATTGAAACTTTAATACTCAAAAACAAGTCGAGACATTGTTTTCATAAAATCATTTTTATTCAAGGTTTCAATTACAATATACAATTCAATTCTCCTTAGAAATTGTAGATGCAATTATATTTCGATATCATGTATCATCTAAACAATTTCATAACTACAAATAGAGAAAACTAATTTGCGAAATTTAAAACTTTACTCCTTGTTTGAGATCTTTCTTCTTCTTCTTTTTCTTCTTCAGCAATTCTTTAGTGACGAATATCTTGTCTTTTCATGCTTCACCGAATTTTCTTTCTTCTGATACTTCAAATCTTCAGTGACGAAAATCATACCTTTTTATGCTTCACTGAACTTTCTTCCACTTGAGAGATTTTCCCCGAGAAGGTGTTTTTGATCCCTGAAAAAGATTTTTCTTTTGGTGTGCAGGGATGGTTTGATCCTTCAAAAGATTTTTCGTTTTGTGTGCAAGGATAAATTGATCAACAATAATTCTATGCCTTTTATACTGTATCTTCATTTCATGCATATCTTTCACGTTTAACCACTACCAGTTTTCCACTTCTCCACGTCTTTTCTTTTTCCTTCATTGAAACACACACGTTCTAACCCACGTTTATATTTCAAATTTTCTTTAATCATCAGTCTTGGATCTCTAAAAAATTTCCTGAAAATAAACTTTCTCGTCCAAAAATTTTTCATCAGTGTAATAAGAAGTCGTTACTTTAATGTTAACTAAACGAGTAACACAAGTATATATATAACTTAACGTTTCTAACTTAACGAGTTCCTCATGTACCATTTCACGTGACAAGTACTATAGCTAACTCAACGAGCTAAGTCCATGGTGTTATGCTATCTCAACGAACCATCTCTGTTGTGTTATGATAACTCAACGAATCATTTCTGTTGTGTTATGATAACTCAACGAACCAGTAATAAACAAATGTTTTTATAATAAGAATTTTACCACGTGCAAAAATAACAACTTAAGTTTATAACGCTAACCTAACGCGTTGCCTTAGTGTTCAATATAGCAACTCAACTCATTTAGTTATGTTAACTTAACGAGTTAAACATGTGCACCTCACGTGATACAATACAACATTCGTAATTTATAATTTCACCACGTGTATAACACTAACTTAACGAGTTCGTCTCTTCTTTTACTCACTAACTTAACGAGTTATCACGTGACCTATTTTAACATTTAAGCCTCTAACTTAACGAGTTCTCATGTGACCTCTATACAAACAAAACTCTAACTTAACGAGTTGTCTAAACGTGCACTGTTCACGATACAGAAGATATAACATTAAAACATATCATGCTTTTCAATAAAAACACACGTTAACTTAACATTTAGCTAAATAAGAAATTAATGCAACGAAACGACTAGTTATTAACTTCAGATCCAATACAGACAAGTATTTTTATCAGTAAGCTTTTTCTGTATTAATTAATGATTTTAATTTCTTTTCACAAGCAATAGTAATTGAGCAAATATGATTATTTTCATTCAACACACATCATCAAAACAAAAATACTCAACACTAACATTATTTGATTTCCAATATCCGATATTCTTTAAATATGAAGAAAATTGATCAAGAATATTAAAATTCTCAAATGACTTAGCTTGATTTTTCTGAAAATTTCTTTTGACATTCTTGCATCGTGTACTATCATTTATATGCTACATTTTATCAACTTGCACATATTTTTCTCTCTTTTTAATTACACATGGAATAGTTTTTCTCTTACTATTCTTAGTACTAGAAATAAAGACATTATTTTTAGCAATACCATCATGCAATATATAATTTTCAAAAGATGCATCGTGTAAACCAATACCATGATTTTCTACATTTGATATTTTACTACTAAGTTCATTTGTTATAGTTTGACTATTATTCCATTTACTTAATATAGCCTTTTGATCGCAGACCTTAATTTTTAACACATCAATTTCTGAATTTAAATCAGTAATAGTAGTTCCAATTTTTCAATTTCACCGATCATTTTCTTCTTATCAGCAATTAAATTTTCACAATTAGCATGCAATTTTCTTTCTATTACAGTAAACTTTAAAATTTCTTCTACATGCCTTTGATTTTCTTCTTTAAATTTATTCAACGTAAAGTTCAGAAAATCAATCTTATTTTCAGATTCATCTAGCATTTTCTTAGTGTTCTTTCCTTCTATTTTTACTTTCTTATATTTTCTAGCTAGTCTATTGTATTCAACAAGTAATCCATAAAAACTATCAAAGTTAGCATTTTGATCAAAGGATACCTCACTAGATTTTGCCATGAAGCATACGTTTGCCAGATTTTCTTTTGAATCCGATGTTGATGAGGATTCATTATCTAATGTTGAATCCTTTGTTTCTTCACTTTTTGAAGCTGAAGAGTCATCCCATGTCACTTTAAGTACCCTTCTCTTTCTGAATTTCTTACTCTTAAAATTCCTCCTCGAATTCTTCTTATCTTTGTTGAGCGGACAATCAGTTTGAAAGTGACCCGGTCTGTTGCACTTGTAGCATATGATTTTGTCTTTCGTGAATGATTTCTTCTCCATATCTCCAGATGTCTTTGCTGACCTGAAGTTCCTACGTTTCTTCAACAAATTTCTAAATTTTCTAGTCAACAACAGTAAATCATCGTTAGAATCACTAGTGACTTCTGAGACTTTATCAGCCTCAAAAGCCAGATCCCTTCTAGGATTTCTCCCTTTTGGATCTAAATGTTGTACTTCATAGGTTGTCAGATTTCCTATGAGATCATCGAGAGTATATGTATTTAAATCTTTGGACTCTTCAATAGATGTTGTCTTTTGAGCTCAAATTTTAGTTAAAGATCTTTCTTACCAAGTCTTTTTCCTCGAATTTATTACCTAAAGATTTTAATGAATTTACAATCTCAAGAAAACGAGAAAACATGTTAGAGATACATTCATTTTCGTGCATTTTAAAAAGCTCATATTTATGTACTAACATATTAATCTTAGATTCCTTGACCTGGTTAGTACCTTCATTGGCAACTTCTAATGCATGCCATATCTCATATGTAGTTTGATATGCAGAAACTTTATTAAATTGATCATGAGATAAAGCACAAAACAAGATATTTAAACCTTTAGCATTCAGTGTCATTTGCTCCTTTTCATCAAAAGTCCAAGTATCATATAGAGTCATAACTAACACTATAGGATTTCTAATTATATGCCATAATTTGAAATCAATTGACTAAAAGAATACTTTCATCCTATATTTCCAGTAGCCATAATTACTAACTTCGAACATAGGAGGATGATTAGTGGTCTGTCCTTCAGTCATAACTAAGATTTCAGTATTATCCATTTTAAATAGATAATCCTAAGAAAATGATAGGAAAAATCGATTCCTAAATAGAGAAATAAAAGCTCTTAATTATGATAATAATGCTCTGATACTAGTTGTAGGATCATTTGTATCACAAGAGGGGGGGTGAATTGTATTTTTAGTAATTAAATAAAACAAGAGCACAAAACACTCGTGAATGAAATTCTATTCTTTATTTAAAGACAGAATTTACAATATCTTTTCAGCTCAATTCCCTTCTTGAAGGTTTTGATATAGTAATGTTTGATATACAATTCAAATAGAAAAACAAAGCTCTTATTCAAAACTAATTTTGAATTGTATAAAACCTAATCTTTATGCACACAACTTCTTTCTTTCTCTTTGCTCAGCTTCTATATCTCTTCTTCTCTAGTTGTCGAATTTCTAGACTTCTTGCGTTTGCAACTCCTTTTCTGAAATTGCTTGGAATTTCGAACTTCTTCTAATGTTGGAGAATTTTTCAAAATATGAATATTCAAACTTAACTTTTCAGTTAGGGATCTAGATTGAATATTCAGACTTGGTTTTTGAGATTGGGATCCTCTGTTGTAATGTAGCTCGTACTCTCTATTTGTAGTCGAACTTTGTTGTCTTTCTCATTCAGCATGTTCATCCACTTAATCCACAATCCATAATCCATGTACTAATTTTTTTTTTAATCCAAATTACTAACTTTTTGAGTTTCCACTTTCTCCACAATCATTTTGAATTTCCACGATCTCCACTCGTAGATATATCGAGACTTTTATCTTCCTAGAGTCTTGTAGAATTTATCTTCTAAGTCTTCGATTTAGTCGAACATTTATCATTTAACTCTTGTAAAAACTCGTACACTTATCCTTTAACTCTTCGAGCTTTTGTTCACCTGCAAAACACGTGACTAAACAAGGAAACTTATCTATTCGTTAGTCCTTTTATAAAACTCAAACAGTTATCTATCCATGTGTATAAAAACTCGAACAGTCATCTAACTATTCAATTTTTCATTACCGAACACACATGGAAAACACGTGACAACTTAAAAACATTAAAAACATGCGTGTAGATAACTTAACTATACGAGTTTTTAATATAAAGTATTCGACAAAAACGAAACGTTAATTATCCGAAAGTTTAACTATTGCAAATCTAACTCTTCGAAAATTTTTAATTTATCCGACATAAAAATGAAACTTTTCAATAATCTGTTAACTATTATACTTAGAGAATATTATGTAGACTTATTTAAAAATGTTAATAAAGCATATATCATCAAAATTAAATACTTAACAGCACATTTTGATCATGATGTCATTCAATATATGACATTAATTTTGGAAACTGTTATCAATAATTGGGTCGTCTCTTCGTGACAATTTGATTTACAAAAAGACCATCCTACCATGATGCAAAAGTGAGTGCAACACAAGGACTTCCAAAGAGATCACCCAACTTAATACTACTCTCGTCCAAACACATTTTGTTAGGAATTTTGTTTTGATGATATATGCTTTATTAAAGTTTTTAAATAAGTCTAAATAATATTCTCTAAGTATAATAGTAAACAGTTTATCGGAAAGTTTCATTTTTATGTCGAATAAGTTAATGATTTCTGAAGAGTTAGATTTTCGATAGTTAAACTTTCAGATAGTTAACGTTTCATTTTTGTCGAACAGTTTATGTTAAAAACTCGTATAGTTAAGTTATCTGCACGTGTGTTTTTATTGTTTTAAGTTGTCACGTGTTTTTCATGTGCGTTCAGTAATGAAAATCGAATAGTTAGATAACTGTTTGAGTTTTTTTACGCATGGATAGATAAGTCTTCGAGTTTTATAAAATGACTAACGAATAGATAAGTTTGCTATGTTTAGTCACATGTTTTGCAAGTGTAAAAACTTGAAGAGTTACAAATAAGTGTTCGAGTTTTTACAGGACTTAAAGGACAAGTGTATGACTAAATCGAAGACTTAGAAGATATTCTACAAGACTCTAGGAAGATAAAGTTTCGATGAATCTACGAGTGGAGATCGTGGAAACAAACTTAACAGTGGAAGAAGGTATTCCTATTTCCAATATATAAGAAAATGACATATATTTAACTCCAGATTTACTTTATCAAGTACTTTGTTTGAAAAATGAAGGAGTTAAATTATTAGAAAGAAAATAGGTTTATCAATTGGGATGGGACATTAAAAGTTTAGGCAAAGATCCAACTGCCAACAAACCATTGAAATTACTGAATGATTTAAATGGCCAAGCACGTTTTATTGCAAAAATACTGCATACTTCATTGTTTCAGAGGTTTGGTCATGGTGCCGAAGTTGGCATATATTGTCTTTATGCTACATATGCATTAATTAACCATATACAAGTGAACTAGTATGATATTTTTGTTTCTCATATCTTACATTTGCAGAGTAAATTATTTTATGGTGATACGATTTTGAGAATTGTGGCAAGTCAAACAGATATTACACCTTGGCCACAGAAAAGATTAAAGTCAAGATCTTTCTCTACAAAGGAACTCCAAAAATACCAGGAAGTAGATACACCTATAATTCAACAACAACAACAACAATAGGGTCGGCAAACACAATCACAATAGCAACAGCAACAATCAACACGATTTTCAGAACAACAACAATATACAGATATAAATACAAGTATACATACAGATATAAATACAGGTATACATATAAATACAAATACAGGTATAAATACAAACATCCATTCAGAATTTTTACAGCAACCATCACAAGTTTCACAAAATGATTTAGATCAAGCAGTAATTAACTAGATAAACAAAGTAAGTTCAGAAATTGCAAAGCAAATTTCAAATACTCTGATCAGTATTTTTCGAAGACAAAGAGGCTTGTGATTATACAAATTATGTATTACATGATTTATTTCTTGTAATTTGTAACCAAAAATATTATGTAAATTGTTTACTACATTTAATGCTCACGTGCTTTTTTTTTTTTCACAGTTTATATTTATACAGTTTATGCTTAATCCATGAAAGTTATACATGTTTAAAAATATTTTTAACAATATGTACTTAGAATATTTTTCTTCCTTACATTTTATTTACTTTTTTATAATGCCAAAAAGGGGGAGAAGAGATAGATTATTTGACTTATTAGGTTTTGACATCATCAAAAAGGGGGAGATTGTTAGGAATTTTGTTTTGATGATATATGCTTTATTAAAGTTTTTAAATAAGTCTAAATAATATTCTCCAAGTATATTTCTCTAAGTATAATAGTTAACAAATTATCGAAAAGTTTCATTTTTATGTCGAATACGTTAAAGATTTCCGAAGAGTTAGATTTTCGATAGTTAAACTTTCGAATTGTTAACGTTTCGTTTTTGTTGAATAGTTTATGTTAAAAACTCGTATAGTTAAGTTATCTGTACGTGTGTTTTTAATGTTTTAAGTTGTCACGTGTTTTCCATATGCGTTCGGTAATGAAAATCGAATAGTTAGATAACTGTTCGAGTTTTTTTACACATGGATAGATAAGTCTTCGAGTCTTATAAAATGACTAACGAACAAATAAGTTTGCTATGTTTAGTCATGTGTTTTGCAGGTGCAAAAACTCGAAGAGTTACAAATAAGTGTTCGAGTTTTTATAGGACTTAAAGGATAAGTGTTCGACTAAATTGAAGACTTAGAAGATATTCTACAAGACTCCAAGAAGATAAAGTTTCGATGAATCTACGAGTGGAGATCATGGAAATTCAAAATTATAGTGGAGAAAGTGAAAACTCAAAAAGATAGTAATTTGGATTAATGAGGTTACAAGAAAAATATACTCAAGATTTATTAAAGAGGTTTGGTTTAGACAACACTAAAACAAAGAATACACCAATAAGTACTATCACCAAGTTGGATAAAGATGACTTTGGAAAAACTGTAGATATAAAAAATATAGAAGTATGATTGGTTCATTACTTTATTTAACAGCTAGCTGACTAGATATTATGTTTAGTGTGTGTACTTGTGCTAGATATCAATCTAATCCTAAGAAATCACACCTACTTGCTGTTAAATGAATTTTTAAATATCTATTAGGAACCATCAATTTAGAACTGTTTTACTTTAAACACAGTTGTTTAAACTTAGTAGGTTATAGTGATGCTGATTTCGCAAGATGTAAGTCTGAAAGAAAAAGCACCAGTGGCACTTGTCAATTATTAGGAAATTCTTTAGTGTCATGGTTTAGCAAAAAGCAAAATTGTATAGCATTATCTACAACTGAAGCTGAATATATAACTACTGGACTTTGGTGTGCTCAAATCTTGTGGATCAGACAAACTTTAAAAGATTTTAATTTAGACTATGAACCAACTAAGATTTTCTGTGACAGTAGTTCTGCAATAAGTTTGTCTAAAAATCCTGTCTTACATTCACGAGCAAAACATATAGAAGTTCGACATCATTTTCTAAGGGATAATGTTATAAAAGGAAAATTAGTATTAAATTTTGTTCCTACCATAGAATAATTAGCAGATCTATTTACAAAACTGTTAGATGAAAATACATTTCCAAAATTATGATTAGAACTTGGTATCTGTAGGTTATCTGATGTTTAAATTGTCCTGTTCATTGCATTTTGGTTTGTTAAAAAGGTAGTTTTATAAATTAATGTCTTTATTATTGAAAAAAAAAAAAACAAAACAAGACAAAATATCTATTTTCGAATTACAGTTTTTTGGTGGTTAAGAATTTATGAAATTCTGATTTTTATTAAAGTCAATTTATTTAAGAAAAATTTAGAAAAGATTACTTAAGGAAAGTTAAATTGATTCAATGTGAGTGCTGTTTGGTTTTTCCCAGCACTACACTAAAAAAACTTGGATTTGTTACTTCTATTTTTACTTAGTTAATTTATCTTTATGCCTATTCTTTCTTTTAGAAGTAAACAAAAAACCTTTAATACATTTAGATATTAATTCCAATTTGTACTTTAACTACAAGTGCATAGTGTCTATTGTATCATTGTGCAAGTATAGGTCGATCCTATAGGGAATTGCTGACGAATTTAAGAAATGTTTGATTATGAACAATTCAAATTTATATTCAATAAGCACTCCGTTGAGTTACAGTTAACTCAATGGACTATCCTCGTGGACTTAAGTTAACTCCACGAGCCTATCTCTTCTTTATAATACTGCTATTTACAAAGGAATTCGGCCAACCATTGGGTGATTCCACAGATTGTAAATAACATCAATTAAGCTTTTTAATGCTAGTTAACATTGGATTTATCATTAAGCAATACTAGCATTCAGATGATTCAAACAGTCACCATTAAAATCTTTAAGTTTTTTGTACGAACCAATTGCAGTAAACTGTAAAATTAAAACTAACATAAAACAATCATAAAATTGATATAGATAACATTAATCACGATACAACACTCAAATACAACATACAAACAAAGATAAATTGTTTTTGGTATTTTTGTTTTGATGTGAATATGGAAATGGGCGAAAAGTGAAATGTAAAGTAATCTCACTTGACAGTAAATACTTCTGACACTACTTGCAACGCGATTACACCACTGAAAATTAAACCACTTACAATTCTGTCTCCTCTCCCTATAGAATCGCAAGTCCAGAATTGCAAGATGATCTCCTCTTCAACATACAGGCATCAACCTGAAGCCAAGGCTAAAAGCTTTACGATCTCCTAAAATATGAGTCGGCGCTTGGTGAAAATGTCTTCCCTTCCCGCGACACGATCACTCCTCATAGTGGTTGTCAAGCACTGTGTTTGGCTCGGAATCGACCCGACATCAGGCAAGTATCCTCACAGACCTCCGATGATTGGTGATTATGGTGGTGATAACGATGGTTGGTGTGATACTTCGGAGAATCGTCGATACTGTCTGTAGAAAGCTCGGTGCTCCTCCACTGTATACACTAGCCGTCCATCGATCACACCTTCTTTTTTTCTTCTTTTCTTTTATATTTCTTCAGTAGTAACTGCTTTTGCTTGAATGATCGATTGGATTTCCTTCCTTCAGATCAACGGCGATGCTTCCTTCTCCATGCGTGATTGAATTCCTGCGTGATACGTGCAAATGTGGTTTTTCCTTCCAACTGTCTGTTCCTACAACCGCTACAGTGGCATTTTAGAAAATAACTATAAAATACATGCAATAAAGAAATAAGCCGCTAACCTAATGCGTTACCTTAGTATATATTCATGTAATTCAATGCGTACAGTTATGCTAACTTAACGAGTTATAACTTAAGTAAATCTACCAACTCTCGACACGTGTCAACAGTAGTTTAAACATAAAATAACATTTCGAAGAGTTACAAGTATAACTATCCGATGCTTAAATGCATTTTCGGATAGTTACAGCTAACTCACCGAAAATTCACTTAAGACATTCATTCTGGTTTTGACATGTGTACATCTGGAAATAATAAAATATTCTCTCTAAACATAACTGTTCGGCAATTTAAACATAACTATCTGATACATATTCGGTCTGTTAAACATAACTGTCTGAAATATTAGAAAATTCAGATACATAAGAATTTCATAGCCTGCAACTTACCGACAGTTCATAAATGTATTAAATTAACATTAATTCCCCAAAATTAAGCAGATTCTTCAATTAAAGCATATAATAGTGCAATTATAACATAATGGCTTAATTCTCATATGATAAGCTAAATATTATGCAATTAACCATCATTTAACCGTTAATAATATGCACTTTTTCATTCTAAACACTTCCCCCATACCTAAATTTTGCTAGTCCCTTAGCAAACTAAGATCTAATTAATTGGTCTTTCAAAAAGTGCTAGAATTAATTCTTCCCCTTTTGTTTTTTTTTCTTCTGTTCAGCATAAACATATATTCTGTATGTTTCAGTAATCAACCTGCAAAGATATTTAGAATATATGTAAATTACTTACAAAGTATATCATCTTCATATAGGTGTTAATTATATTATCATTTGTTCTTCTTTTCATCATCTGTAATCCTGAATTTTCCAATAAGTTTTCTAGAAGAAATTTCAACAACATACGAATCAAAGTACAATCCAATTCAATCTGATTAAGACAAGTAGAATAAAGAATTGTATTTCCATTAAACAACTTCAAAAGTCAATTCCAGATTCATATTTCAGCAATTCTAGATAACAGAAAATATACTCGATTCATAAGATATCTGTATTCCAAAAATACTTGTATCTTTTCAGAACAGTATATGTTTTTTTCTTTTCTTTTTTTTGTGTACTTTAAAAGTTAATTTGACAAGCTTGAATCATACAAGAGCTTTCTAATGTACCCATGTAACGAGCTTTCAGTCAACAATCCCAGATCTGATCAAGATCTTAGGTTGCTAGATTTTCAGAGTCCTTTTTCAGGTCAACAATCCTTACATACCTATCTGCTCAAGTACAAAAGGCTCGTGATCAAATAAGTCAATAAACTCTCAAAATTTTCCCCCTTTTTTTTTTTTTTTTTAAATACACACAAAACAAAACATTAATCACATACTATATGTGTACATATTTCATTAATACAGATGCAGTAAAACACCAATCTCATATAATCCTGCTTCTATCATTTACTAAAAATATGAATCCATAACAATAAGCTCATACTTTATCTGTAGTTTAATAAGATCTACACATAAATCATTATACAAGTTCAATCAATCAAAGTAAATGTATCTTTCTTTCATCATATGTGTTTCATTTAATCTAGAATTCACATCTCAGCTCCTTCAGGACTTCAGATAATTTTCTAATTAAGCATTAAATATTCTGATTTCATTTTAAAATCGTGAAATTGTTAAACTCATGAAATTCAGAAAAATCATAAGATACTATATCTAGATTTACATAAATAATAAATTCTATAGCATCTTCTATAACCTTCTAAATATAACATTCAAGCAATTTATAAAAATTTTACAGTCTCAATTATCGGATAGTTACAACAAGTTCATAAAAATTTTCAATTTCCTCAAAACTTTGCAGTACCATTTTAATTCCTTTAATTAACAAACTTACATGGCTGTTACTTTAATTACCTCCCGCCCATACCTACATTTTGCATTGTCCTCAATGTAAAAGATTTGACAATAAGTACAGTAATTGTAGCAGGCATGAATAAAGTTTTATTTGATTTAAAATTCAGGATAAGTAATTGGTTACATACCTTGTTCCATTTGTATCTCTTTCTGCATATTTCGATTTTTGATTCTAAAAAACTTTTCATTCCTAGATAAATACAAAATATAAAACAAAATAACATTTAACAGATATTAATAAATCAGTGTCTTGTGTGGAACCCAGGCTTCTATGCCTTTGGTGGCTCACAAGCAAGCTAGTTGGTTTCCGAGAACAGATACCAACAAACTGGATTGATATTTTGTTTTGATTGTTTTTTTTTTTATAAAATGAACATGAAAAACTTCAAAATTCCTTCTTTTTTTTTTTAAATAAATGCAGAATACACACGTGAAACACACAAAATCACAACTTAAGAACATGATTGAAAAGTAGAAACAAATGGAATAAATGTATCAGTCCAAGCAAACTTTTTAGGCATAGTTCTTCTTGCTATTAATTTTGTTTTAATGCAGTTCTTGTTCCTTTTAATTTGTAAACATGCAATATATTATAAATTCCAAATACGAGGGTATTACCATTAATGATATGTAATGCAGAAAGGGATCCTTTCTAGTTCTAGGGTAATGTAGTAGTTTCTATTTCTACATCTATTTCAATATACTCCTCTTCCCACTTCCATTCATTTATGTCTTCCATAATCCATATTTGAAATTTCATCAGTTCATCCTACCATCTTATCAGACATAAAGTAGGATCATCTTCTTCATTATATCACATTCCTATTTGAATTTCATTAAATTCTGTAGATGGTGGTTTAGCTATTTCACTCGGTACAGGTAAAATTTCTATATATTCATCATAATTGTCTATGCTCACTATGTATAAATTAGATCCATATGCTAATGATATCTCCGTGACTAAATAGATATATCCATCAAGTATGACATGTGTTTGGTTAATTAATGATTTCTGTCCTAGGTATATTATATTATTTTCATTCCAAGATCTGTTTAGAAAATTATACACACTTAAGTGTAAATCTTCACCCCAATTTCCTGTAGGTCTCCAATAATATAATTTTTCAGAAATTGCAGAATTTTTTTCAGAAAATATTAAAGTTGACCCAAAATTTATAGTTGGTGCTTCAAATCTATTAGGTCTTCCTATATTCCATTCTTCTCCTGTTATAGGATTTCTTACCAAAATATCAGGTAATGATAAACTTGCATACCTTGGTCTTGTCTTGTATATGATTAATCCTTCATCTATCCCCATAATATGACTCATTCCTTCTAATGCATTGGGTGGAATTCCAGTAGTTTCTTCCATAGCCAGATATTCATGGGTATTTGAACTACGATTAAATGACCTCCATATGAATCCATCTCTAATCTTAGTCATTTTTGCAGCTTGTAGTCCCTAAAAATATTTTTCTTCAATACAGTCTTTAATTTCCTTTGATACACAATATAGCCTGCATAGATCTTTAGCTGACAAGTTACTTAGTACTTCCCTTAGTGCATCCATTGGTAATTGCATCAATTCCATTTGTCAATTTTATAAAACATAAACAAAAATTTCGTAGAGACAAAAATTAACCTAACTACTGCACACCCTCGTGGAGTTAAGGCATAACTCAACGGACTAAGTTCGTTGAGTTAAAAATTAACTCTACGATACTATTAACTAAAAATAAAAATATATATATACATACAGACAGTTGCTTCAGATATGCTACTTCATTCAGCTGCCCTCCCAGAAGAGGTATCAATTTCATTAACCGTTCTATTGACAGGATTAGGTATAGCTTGTATTGGCAATCCTCCAGTAGGTCTAACTTTCATTGGTTCCTTCTATCTAAGTGATATATTTCTATTCCGATTTTGAATTGCAGCATTTCCAAATATAAATTCTAGACAATTGTTTACTTATTGGATTATCTTTTCTAATTTCTCTATTCTAGCTCCTTGTTCAATTAATACTTCATAACTTATGTTTTTCTCATTTATATTTTCTCCTCCCTGGAAATTGTTGTTTCTCCAAGATAAATTCGGGTGATTTCTCCAATTAGGATGATAAGAATTTCCCAAGTTATCTCTCTAGTTTCTAGCATAAATAATATCTAAGTCATTTATGTTTGCATTCTTTTCCGCTAGCTTTTGATTTAATGATAACTCTTCTATTTTCTTTGTTAATTCGTTTAATTTCACCTCAAGCATAGTATTGGAATCTATTTCATGCATTCCTCTTGGCAATATTCTTTTATCTGCAATAGCTTCAGCCAAATTTTCCCACTGTGTACTTCTTTTTGCAAAGTTTTCTAAATATGCCCATGCTTCTTCACTACACAATTTTAAAAATCCATTTTGACAAGTAGATTCTAATAAAGATTTCGTTGAAACATCTATGCCTTCATAAATTATACCTATTAATTGTGCTTTACTCATTGCATGATGTGGACATTGAGTCAGTAAATCTTTAAATCTTTCAAAATATTTCCAAAATGATTCACCCTGTTTTTGGCTACACATTAATATTTCTTTCTTCTTTTTAATCGTTTGATGTGTTGGATAATATTTTTCCAGAAAAATAGAGCAAAATTCAGTCCATGTAGAAATTGAATTAGGCGACAGAGTATATAACCATCTCTTAGCTGTATCTTTTAAAGCAAAAGGGATATATCTAAGTTTAATAGCATCTATACTCATGTTCGACATTCTCATCATTTGACAAACTTCGTTAAATTCTCTAAGGAAATAATAGGCATCCTCTCTTTCTAATCCATGAAAATGTGGCAATTGACTAATATAATTAGATTTCAGTTCAAACCTATCTCCCTCAAAGTTTGGCAATCGAATACATGAAGGTTCATCAATTAATTCAAGATACAGAATCTCTCCTAATGGTTTTTCTACTAGAGCAGCCATCTCTACATTCTCTTTTAAAGAAAGATTAGCTACACCCCAAAGAATTTCGTTAAAGTTCAGTTCAGAAAATTTTTTAGTACTCCTCTACAATGAAAATTCCTAGGTAGGTGTTCTTACTAATCGTTTAGTGCTTAGGGAACGAGTCCATGTGCTCATAAATAAATAACAGAAGATTAATTACATACTAGTCTGAAGCTTTCCATTCTATAAATATTTGTTGTCGGATGAAGGTTGAATCAGCTACTTCTTCTTCCAGTTCCTCCAACGCTTTCTCCTTTCTTTTAAAAGTGCTGGTAACTCATAAATAACATTCTGTTTCATATATATATTGCTCATCCATAAAGTGAATAAATCTCGTTGCAAGAACGTGGCTTGCAACGTGCATCGTGGTTCCTGTTTTTATGGGTATGTGTACCACTACTAATTTCAAATTTTGGTAACCACTAAACCGACGAATTTTCATTTGTGGTTAAAAGAATAACCGTTCTGCTTAATCCACGAACTAACCTGGTTGAGTTACAGAAAACTCAACAAAACACAGTCAGTTACTGTTGCTAACTCCACGGACTAACTTCGTTGAGTTATAGATAACTCAACGGAGTGACCTTATATTATATTACTGACCTCGTGGAGTTACGGTTAACTCAACGAACTAACTTCGTTGAGTTAACACTTGGCAACTTCTAAGTTTCACTCTCGTAAGTTTTCTATTCTATTTTTTTTTCTTTGTTTTTCATTCTGCTAACTGTAATAAAGTTAAATCTATGTCATTAATGCCTCATTTTGATTAAAATACATTTAAATCTGAGCATTATATAAAGATTTAACTTGCAGGTCATTTTACGTTATGCAGAATTTACATTTTACCTTATAACACAGAAATTTTTTAAGCAGTTATCCTATCATTCAGCAAATTGTAAATCTGTTACATATTCATAAGGTTCCACAAATTACATAATATTCAATAAATTCCATTCATTTCACATCCAAATACGTATGAAAATTGCATCTGAAAAATTATATTCATTAATATGAATCAATTACATTACAAGTACACCATACAATTTCATACAATTTTACACAAGTAGACGAACAATACAATTTAATCTCTATGCCTAAATTCATCTACTTCCTTTTGGAGTTTTTCTAATTTTAGGTCTTAGCTGCAGTACTCCGTTGAGTTACAGTTAACTCAACAGAATAAGCTCGTTAACTAACTCAAGACTTAACGGAGTATGCTCATTGAGTTCAGCGTAACTCAACGGACTCCGTACAAGCAAATATAATAATAAAAATATTATAGAGAATAGTTTTTCTATTTTTTTACCGATTTAACCGATACTATGCTTCGGTCAGACCTAAATATTTTTTATTTTTTTTATTTTTCTTTCGGTTGGACCGATACTATGTTTCGGTAAAACCAATATTTTTTTCTGAAGATTAATATACATTTTTTTGCCAGTTTAACCAATACTATGCTTCGGTCAGACCTAAATATTTTTTATTTTTTTATTTTTCTTTTGGTAGGACCGATACTATGTTTCGGTAAAACCAATATTTTTTTCTGAAAATTAATATACAATTTTTTTTAATGTTCTGGTCATACCGATGGATCTAGTCGGTTAAACCACAACTATTTTTATGTTTTATATATATTTTTAATCTTTTTTTTTTTTTTAAACATATATATATAAACATAAAAACTGATTTCTTACTAAGTAAAGCTCGAGTAGTCCTCTACTCTGACTTCTTCTATAATTCCAAATAAGCTTTTTGGTGTTTTCAGAATAGGTTTAAGTCTTTGTCCATTTACTTTAAATATATTCTGATTTTTAGGATTTTCAATTTCAATAGCTCCATAAGGATAAACATTTCGAACTATGTAAGGTCCTGCCCATCTAGATCTTAATTTTCCTAGATGGTTATGGAGTCTAGCCATATAAAGATATACTTCTTGTCCTATTTCAAAGCTTTTAGGAATAATTTTTCTATCATGCTAGAATTTAATTTTCTCTTTTTCTCTTACAGTCTTCGAATAAGCTTCATTTCTAAATTCTTCTAATTCAATTAGTTGCATTTTCCTATTTTCAACAGCTTGATTTAAATTAGTGTTCAGAGTTTTTAATGCCCAATAAGCTTTATGTTCTATTTCAGCAGGTAAATGACAACTTTTTCCATATACTAGCCTAAAAGGTGACATACCTAAGCTCATTTTATAAGCAGTTCTATAAGCCCAAAGTACATCTATCAATCTATTAGCCCAATCTGTTCTAGTATGATTTACTACTTTTTCCAAGATTAATTTAATTTGTTTGTTTGCACTTTCTACTTGTCCACTTGTTTGCAGATGATATGATGTTGCAATTCTGTGGTTTACTCCATATTTCTTCATTAAGGCTTCAAAACTTCTATTTCAGAAATGAGTTCCTCTATCACTGATAATAACTTTAGGTATTCCAAATCTGGCAAATATATTTGTTCTTATAAATTGAATTACCACTTTGTTATCATTAGTTTTTGTAGGAATAGCTTCTATCCATTTAGATACATAATCCACCCCCAACAATATGTAATTAAATTGATTAGACATAGGAAATGGACCCATAAAATCTATTGCCCACACATCAAAGATTTCAACCTCAACAATAGGATTAAGAGGCATCATATTCCTCTTTGATATTCTTCCTATTTGTTGACATCTTAAACAACTTAAGCAATATTTATGAGCATCTTTGAATAGTGTTGGCCAATAAAACCCACATTGCAGAATTTTTGCAGCAGTTTTCCCTAAACTAAAATGTCCTCCACAAGCTTGGTCATGACAAAAAGACAATATGCTTGAATATTCAGTTTCTGGAACACACCTCCTTAAAACCAAATCAGGACATTTCTTAAATAAGTAAGGGTCTTCCCAATAGTAATATTTTACTCTTGAGAAAAACAATTTCTTATCCTGTCTATTCCAATCCTTAGGTGTTAAACCAGTAACTAAGTAATTAACTATGTCTGCATACCAAGGCATTGTGTTGATGGTCATTAATTGTTCATCAGGAAAATTATCCTTAATTTCAATATTTGATTTTTCTATTTGTAATCTTGATAAATGATTTGCTACTACATTCTCACAACCTTTTTTATCTTTAATTTCTAAATCAAATTCTTGCAATAATAATATCCATCGGATCAATCTAGGTTTAGTTTCTTTTTTCTTTATTAGATGTTTTAGAGCTGAATGATCCGTGTATACTTTTACTTTAGCTCCAATCAGATATGATCTAAACTTTTCTAAAGCAAACACAATAGCTAATAATTCTTTTTCAATAGTTGTGTAATTAACTTGAGCATCATTTAAGGTTTTGCTTGCATAATGAATCACTCTAGCAAATTTTTCTATCTTCTATCCTAACATTGCTCCTACAACAAAATCAGAAGCATCACACATTAATTCAAATGGATGATTCCAATCAGGTGCTTGAATTATAGGAGTTGAAATTAAGCTAGTCTTAAGTCTGAAAAATGCTTCCTTGCAATTTTTATCAAAGTTAAATGGAACATCTTTTAATAGATTAGTTAAAGGTCTAGCTATCTTGCTAAAGTCTTTAATAAATCTTCTATAAAAACCAACATGTCCTAGAAATGATCTAATATCTTTTACTGATTTAGGTTCTAGTAGATTAGAAATTACTTCTATTTTAGCTTTATCTACTTCCAACCCGTTTTTAGAAACAACATGCCCTAAGACTATTCCTTGTTTAACCATGAAGTGACATTTTTCCAAATTTTAAACCAGATTTTTTTCCACACAGCATTTTAATATTTGGTCTAAATTGCTTAAACACACTTCATATGAGTTGCCATATACAGTAAAATCATCCATAAATATTTCTAAAAATTCTTCAGTCATTCCAGTAAATATGCCCTGCACACACCTTTGAAAGGTAGCTGGCGCATTGCATAATCCGAATGGCATTCTTTTAAAAGCATAAGTTCCATTAGGACAGGTGAAAGTTGTTTTCTCTTGATCCTCTAATGCTACTGGAATTTGATTATACCCTGAATACCTGTCTAGGAAACAAAAATATTCTTGCCCTGCTAATCTTTTCAGCATTTGATCTATAAAAGGTAAGGGAAAATGATCTTTCCTAGTCACAGCATTCAGCTTTCTATAGTCTATACATACTCTCCAACCTGATTGAATTCTAGTAGGGATCAAGTCTTGACTTTCATTCCTAATAATTGTTAATCCTGATTTCTTGGGAACTACATGGATTGGACTAACCCACGAGCTATCAAAAATCGGATAAATTATATCATTATCTAACCATTTAACTATTTCCTTCCTGACTACTTCTTTAAGGTTTGGATTTAATCTCCTCTCAGGAATTCTAATAGGTTTAGCATTCTCTTCTAAATATATGTGGTGACAGTATAAAGTTGAACTTAACCCTTTTATATCAGTCATAGTCCATCCTATTGCTTATTTATAACTTTTTACTACATCTTTTAATTTAGTTATTTGATCCTCTTTTAAATCTGAAGCAATAATGACTGGATAGGTTCGTTTATCTTCCAGAAATATATAGGTTAATTCAGGAGGAAAAAGTTTTAATACAAAATGCTGCCCATTAGAAGCTAGAGCTCCTAATTGAATATCATCATTTTTTAAATTAATTTCTTCCTGATCTCCTTCTATATTTATGCTTTCACTTTCTTCTAAAGTTTCAGAATTGATTTGCCTATTTAATTCTTCTTGAATCACATCATCTAACATATCTCCTTCATCCTCTAAAAAGTCTATGGTATGTAAGGACATTTGTAACTCCTCAAACCTTTCTGGTTTGAAAATATTTAATTAAGTATCCTCATTACCATATGCTAACTTCATTACTCCAATTTTACAATTTATAATAGCCCTTGATGTTGCTAAAAATGACCTTCCCAAAATTAAAGATGTATCACTATTTTTATGTTTAATTTGTTGGGAATCCAAAATTACAATATCAATAGGATATATAAAATTCTTGATTTTAATTAAGACATCCTCTATTTTTCCTCTAGGGTATCTTATACTTCTATCAGCTAATTGAATAACCATACTAGTAGGAGTTATTCCTTCTAATCCTAAGGATGCAAATATATCACTTGGCATAACATTTATACCTGCACCTAAGTCTATTAAAGTTCTTTCTAGAATGGTATTTCCTATGGTGCATGATATAACAGGGATTCTAGGATCAGATAACTTTTTAGGAATTTGTGGCAGAAATAGGGAACTACTTTGCTCAGCTAAAAAGACCTTTCTAAGAACTTTTCGCTCTCTTTTCTTAGTACACCAATCCTTCAGAAATTTAGCACAATGTGGCATATTCTACAATAGATCTAACAAAGGATTGTTAACTTTTACTTTTTCAAAAATTTCTCTAATTTTTTCTTGTTTTTCAGGAATTGTTTGTTGTAATCTTTCAGGATAGGGTGCTAAAGATTTTGATTTCAAAGACTCTTTTTCTTTCAATTGATTTGTTTGATCATTTTTAGCTTCATTCGCTGATTCAGATTGTTCTTTAGTGATTTGTAGATTTTCAGCTATATTTTCATTATCATTTTGATTTTTACTCTTGTCCACTTTCATATCATTTTCATTTTGAGTTCTTGGTGGTATATCAGTTCCAGATCTTAATGTTACACATACATCTTCCAGATTTTCGTTACTTTCATGATGTTTTTGTATATCATTTTCGTGATTATGATCTTCAATTATTTTTAGTTTTAAAGTGCATTCTTTAAATTCTCTCACATTAGTGTTTTCTGTTTGTTGTATATTTTGCAAGTTGTGTAGGTTTATAACATTATAATTTTCATTGTCCTGTTGCAAAACTTGTATTTTCATTGCATTTTTGTCTAATGCTTTTAATTTTGTTTCCAGATCATCTAATTTCATTGCATTCAATTTTTGATCAATTTTCTTTATGGCTTTTTCAGTTTCATAAATTATATCATGTTTAGGTTCTGAATATGCCTCCTTATAGTTTAACCGGTTGACTTCTTGTTGTTGACACACAAAGTATTCTAGTTTGTTCAGATTTTGCTCTATACTATGCTCCAGTCTGTCATAGCTATCCCAAACTTCAGTGTCTCTCATCATATTACACATTCTATACTGACCATCAGTTGGGCAAACTATAGGATTCTCATACTCGGCTCTATTATATTGAGGATAATTCATTTGTTGTACATGGGATCTAATAATCTGTAAATGTCTCAATTTCAAACAATCAGAAATGTCGTGTCCTTCAAAATTGCAGAATTCACATATGCTAATTAAAAGTTTCAGAAATCTTTGAGCATAAGCATATGCCATATTCTCAATTACAAAAGAAAACACACAACTCTAGCTATTAAAACTAAACAACTCTAACAGTTACTTATATTAATTCAATTCAATTCCCCGGCAACGGCGCCATAAAACTTGTTTGGTTTTTCCCAGCACTACACTGGAAAAACTTGGATTTGTTACTTCTATTTTTACTTAGTTAATTTATCTTTATGCCTATTCTTTCTTTTAG
Organism: Cymodocea nodosa; assembly: GCA_036874045.1. Classification (NCBI taxonomy): domain Eukaryota; kingdom Viridiplantae; phylum Streptophyta; class Magnoliopsida; order Alismatales; family Cymodoceaceae; genus Cymodocea; species Cymodocea nodosa. The sequence continues at coordinate 11,671,971 of CM072335.1, forward strand.
AAGTAAACAAACAACCTTTATTACAATTTAGATATTAATTCCAATTTGTACTTTAACTGCAAGTGTATAGTGTCTATTGTATCAGTGTGCAAGTACAGGTCGATCCCATAGGGAATTGTTGACGAATTTAAGAAATGTTTGATTGTGAACAATTCAAATTTATATTCAATAAGCACTCCGTTGAGTTAACTATAACTCAACGGACTAAGTTCGTTGAGTTATGGCAAACTCAACGGACTATCCTCGTGGACTTAAGTTAACTCTATGAGCCTGTCTCTTCTTTATAATATTGTTGTTTACAAAGAAATTCGGCCAACCATTGGGCGATTCCACAGATTGTAAATAACATCAATTAAGCTTTTTAATGCTAGTTAGCATTGGATTTATCATTAAGCAATACTAACATTCAGATGATTCAAACAGTTACCATTAAAATCTTTAAGTTTTTTGTACGAACCAATTGCAGTAAACTATAAAATTAAAACTAACATAAAACAATCATAAAACTGATATAGATAACATTAATCACGATACAACACAAACAATACAACACTCAAATACAACATACAAACAAAGATAAATTGTTTTTGGTATTTTTGTTTTGATGTGAACATGGAAATGAGCGAAAGGTAAAATGTAAAGTGATCTCACTTGACAGTAAATACTTCCGACACTACTTGCAACACGATTACACCACTGAAAATTAAACCACTTACAATTCTGTCTCCTCTCCCTATAGAATCGCGAGTCCAGAATTGCAAGATGATCTCCTCTTCAGCATACAAGCATCAACCCGAAGCCAAGGCTAAAAGCTTTACGATCTCCTGAAATATGAGTTGGCGCTTGGTGAAAATGTCTTCCCTTCTCATGATGCGATCACTCCTCACAATGATTGTCAGGCACTGTGTTTGGCTCGGAATCGACCCGACATCAGGCAAGTATCCTCACAGACCTTTGATGATTGGTGATTATGATGGTGATAACGATGGTTGGTGTGATACTTCGGAGAATCATCGATTCTGTCTGCAGAAAGCTCGGTGCTCCTCCTCTGTATACACTGGCCGTCCATCGATCACACCTTCTTCTTTTTTTCTTCTTTTCTTTTATATTTCTTCAGTAGTAACTGCTTCTGCTTGAATGATCGGTTGGATTTCCTTCCTTCAAATCAACAACTTTGCTTCCTTCTCCATGCACGATTGAATTCCTACGTGATACGTGCAAATGTGGTTTTCCCTTCCAACTGTTTGTTCCTGCAACTGCTACAATGGCATTTTAGAAAATAACTATAAAATACATGCAATAAAGAAATAAGCCGCTAACCTAACACGTTACCTTAGTGTATATTTTTGTAACTCAACGCGTACAGTTATGCTAACTTAACGAGTTATAACTTAAGTAAATCTACTAGCTCTCGACACGTGTCAGTAGCAATTTAAACATAAAATAACATTTCGGAAAGTTACAAGTATAACTATTCGATGCTCAGATGCATTTCCGGATAGTTACAGCTAACTCACCGAAAATTCACTTAAGACATTCATTCTGGTTTCGACACGTGTACATCTGGAAATAATAAAATATTCTCTCTAAACATAACTGTTCGGCAATTTAAACATAACTATCCAATACATATTCGGTCTGTTAAACATAACTGTCAGAAATATCAGAAAATTCGAATACTTAAGAATTTCACAGCCTGCAACTTACCGACAGTTCATAAATGTACTAAATTAACATTAATTCCCCAAAATTAAGTAGATTCTTCAATTAAAGCATATAATAGTGCAATTATAACATAATGGCTTAATTCTCATATGATAAGCTAAATATTATGCAATTAACCATCATTTAACCATTAATAATATGCACTTTTTCATTCTAAACAAGTGCCAACTATATTTTTGTTACTTATGTATATGCTATTACAAAGATTTTAATAGGAAAATACATAGAAAGTATGCACTTTTTATTAAAGGAAAGTTATTAACATTCTATTAGAAAAATTAAGTCTTGCAGTTGCCTCTAATTTAATTTACTATTTTGTTTTATTACTTTTTTATTTGCAATTACTTGAGTAATTAAGTCCGTTGGGGGATCTTAAATCCTAGTCACTTAAACCAATTGGTTTGGGATGTGCTTACTAAAAACTCATTTTGCAAGTAATTCAGATTATATTAAAAAAAAAATTTTACTTGTTCTCACTTGTCATTGAGTAACTAGTTATCTTTCCCTTAAGCAAGGGATTGTGATCACGTAAAAAGATGATATCGTGGGAGCTAATACATAAAATATATATATATATGAATATATAAAAAAAAAGGGGGGGCAATGTACTCAAGCTTAATTTATTTTTCACAGTGTTATCGCAATCCTGCCATAATCTGTGCATATAATCTTTGTTATTCTTCCTTGATGTTATCTATTTTTTACACATAATATACGTTATTTATTTTCATAAGTTCGTGTACTTATTATTGAATTCTTTTAAAGTTCTTGAAAGTACATCTCTATGAATTATCTTTTGTAAACTGAATAAGATAAAAGAAAGAAAGTCTAAATTGTTAAATCTACTACTTATTTCTGTATTTGATTCATATTTAAAATATATATATATAGAGAGAGAGAGACTCAAATCTATTTAAGGCTTAGCATCCTTTTTAAGTAAGCTATTTGACCTTTTAAAGCCAAATCTACTTGGGGCTTGGCAACCCAGTTTAAGTACGCCATAGATTCTTTAGACTACATTTATGTAGGGAGAGCAATTTCTTATATAATAATTCAACTCTTATGAACTATTATATGTTTTCATGAAAGAATCTGCATAATTTCAGGAAATTAACATTAATTAAGTACATTTCTAAACTAACGGTGAAATACAGGTTTTTTTTTAATTCTTAAGTATCTGAATTTTTTACAATTTCGGAAGACTATATTATATGTATATCGGACAGTTATGTTTTAAACGTTCAATAGAATATTTTATTATTTCTTGAAGTACACGTGTCGAAGCCTAAATGTATATCTTAAGTGAATGTTCGGTATGTTATCTGGTAACTCTCCGAAATGCATTCGAGCGTCGGATAGTTAGGTTTATAAGTATCCAAAAATATCTGAATACCTTAAGTTAGAATTATGCACGTGTTGAATTACATTGCATTATTATGTCTCAGTTGAAACTCGAACAGTTATGTTTAACCCTTCGACTTTCACACCTATCCATTCGAGAAACTCGAACAGTTAACTTAATATTCTTATATTTTTCTGAAAGACTTAATCTCTAATAATAACCATTCTCATTTGTCATATAGTTATGTGCTTTACTACTCACAAAACTCGAATAGTTATCATAAGTCTTCGAGTTTTCTCACTTTTCACTTAGCCCGAAGTTATTTTCTTTACACGAATAATTACGCTAAGTATTTTGCTTTTATCGGTTGTAAAACTCATACAATTATTGTAAGCACTCGAGTTATTTATCAATAACGGATCTTATATTTATGATTTCAATGATTGAATCTATTTATCCATTTATAAACTCAAAGAGTTATAAATGTTTTACTAACAACCTTTCGTGTTTCTACCTTGGTAAAACCCTAGCTTTACAATCTTTACTTCCACTTAGTTCTATAGTGCACAACGAAGATTAATCGACAATGTCAGGACATGGAAGAGGACGTGGTAGAATGACAAAAGTATAGAAAAGGGAGCTGAAACTTTAGAAAATACAAAGTGAAATCAACGACATCTACTCAAGGTACACTTTTACAAATGAAGTACTACATGAAATTAGAAAAGCTGTTCAAAAAGAGAAAAATTTTTGTTGGAAGTTTATTCGCAATTATGCTGAAACACAATTTAGACTAAAATAGACTAAACTTTTCGCATTACAACTATGGAAACGAACTTTACAACCTAACCCTACGGTTGTTACAAGTTCTGGACATGTACCAGAAAAATCGGTACAGTCTATCATTTACTATGGAAAGAAATGGGGACCAATGATAGAAAATGCAAACAGAGAATTAGAATCCTTGTATTTCCAACATTATTTTCCCACGGCTGTTTTAGATGACATTCAACAGTATATAGATGAACAGAAAACTACCATTAGGAAAATGGGCATTCGAAGTGAAGGACAAAAAGTTTATCAACTAAAAATGGCAAAGGTTGAGAGCTTAAAACTCTATATTCCATTATTACCACCTAGGCATCATGGTGAAGGACCATCACGACCACAAGTGCCTTTAACAAGAGAAATTAAGAAAATTTTAGAACTTCCTGAACAACCAGAAACATTGTAGACATATAGTCAGAAAAAGAAAAAGACAATAGAATATTTTGGACTAACTACAGATGTACAAGGAATATTGCAGCAAAAAGAAGAATCATTGAAAAATGGAAAATTATGTTCCATTGCAGAAGCTAGACAGACGTTTGTGACAAGAATCCCAATAGATGTGACAAATATTGGATTACACGCATACACTCTAAGGTATTATGTCACATTAGTGCATAATGTATCTTTTAATACAATGGAAATTCCAACTGGGATATTTAAAATTTGGATATTTAAGAATTAAAAGAAACCTATATTTCACTAATAGTTTTAGAAATTAATGTCTTTATTATTAAAAAAAAATGAAACAAAATATCTATTTTCGAATTACAGTTTTCTAGTAGTTAAGAATTTATGAAATTCTGATTTTTATTGAAGTTAATTTATTTAAGAAAAATTTAGAAAAGATTACTTAAGGAAAGTTAAATTGATTCAATGTGAGTGCCAACTGTATTTTTGTTACTTATGTATATGCGCTATTATAGAGATTTTAACAAGAAAATACATAGAAAGTATGTACTTTTTATTAAAGGAAAGTTATTAACATTCTGTTAGAAAAATTAAGTCTTGCGGTTGCCTCTAATTTAATTTACTGTTTTGTTTTATTTCTTTTTTGTCTGCAATTACTTGGAGTGGTTAAGTCTGTTGGGGGATCATAAACCCTAGTCACTTAAATAAACTAGTTTGGGATGTGCTGACTGAAAACTCATTTTGCAAGTAATTCATATTATATTAAAAAAGTTTTACCTATTCTCACTTGCCATTGAGTAACTAGTTATCTTTCCCCTAAGCAAGGGATACCTTTTTACACATAATATACGTTATTTATTTTCTTAAGTTCATGTACTCATTATTGAATTCTTTTAAAGTTCCTAAAAGTACATCTCTATGAATTATCTTTTGTAAACTGAATAAGATAAAAGCCAAAAAGTCTAAATTGTTAAATCTACTACTTATTTCTATATTTAATTCATATTTTAAAATATATATATATATATATCTATAGAGACTCAAATCTATTTAAGGCTTAGCATCCTTTTTAATTAAGCTATTTGACCTTTTAAAGCCCAATCTACTTGGGGCTTGGCAACCTAGTTTAAGTATGCCATAGATTCTTTAGACTACATTTATGTAGGGGAAGCAATTTCCCATATAATAATTCAACTCTTATGAACTATTATATGTTTTCATGAAAGAATCTGCATAATTTTAGGAAATTAACGTTAATTAAGTACATTTCTAAACTATCGGTGAAATACAGGTTTTTTTTTTAATTCTTAAGTATCCGAATTTTCTGTGATTTCGGAAGACTATATTGTATGTATATCGGACAGTTATGTTTTAAATGTTCAATAGAATATTTTATTATTTTCTGAAGTACACATGTCGAAGCCTAAATGAATATCTTAAGTGAATTTTCGGTAAGTTATCTGGTAACTCTCTGAAATGCATCCGAGCATCGGATAGATAGGTTTGTAAGTATCTGAAAATATCTGAACACCTTAATTTAGAATTATGCACGTGTTGAATTTCATTGCTTTATTATGTCTCAGTTGAAACTCTAACAATTACGTTTAAATCTTCAACTTTCACACCTATCCATTCGAGAAACTCGAATAGTTAACTTAATATTCTTATATTTTTTTGAAAGGCTTAATCTCTGACAATAACTATTCTCATTTGTCGTATAGTTATGTGCTTTACTACTCACAAAACTCGAATAGTTATCATAAGTCTTCGAGTTTTCTCACTTTTCACTTAGCCCAAACTTATTTTCTTTACACGAACAGTTACGCTAAGTATTATGCTTTTATCGATTGTAAAACTCGTAGAATTATTGTAAGCACTCGAGTTATTTATCAGTAACGGATCTTATATTTATGATTTCAATGATTGAATCCATTTATCCGTTTATAAACTCAAAGAGTTATAAATGTTTTACTAACAACCTTTCGTGTTTCTACCTTGGTAAAACCCTAACTTCACAATCTTTACTTCCACTTAGTGCTACAGTGCACAACGAAGATTAATTGACAATGCCAGGATGTGGTAGAATGACAAAAGTGTAGAAAAGAGAGTTGGAACTTCAGAAAATACAAAGTGAAATCAACGACATCTACTCAAGGTACACTTTTACAAATGAAGTACTACATGAAATTAGAAAAGCTATTCAAGATGAGAAAAATTTCTATTGGAAGTTTATTTGCAATTATGTTGAAACATAGTTTAGACTAAAACAGATTGAACTTTCTACATTACAACTATGGAAACGAACTTTACAACCTAACCCTGCGGTTGTCACAAGTTCTAGACATGTACTAGAAAAATCGGTACAGTCTATCACTTACTATGAAAATAAATGGGGACTAATGATAGAAAATGTAAATAGGGAATTAGAATCCTTATATTCCCAACATTATTTTCCCACGGCTGTTTTAGATGACATTTAATAGTATATAGATGAACAGAAAACTACCATTAGGAAAATGGGCATTCGAAGTGAAGGACAAAAAGTTTATCAACTAAAAATGGCAGAGGTTGAGAGCTTAAAACTCTATATTCTATTATTACCACCTAGGCACCATGGTGAAGGACCATCACAACCACAAGTGCCTTTAACAGGAGAAATTAAGAAAATTTTAGAACCTCCTGAATAACCAGAAACACTACAAACATATAGTCAGAAAAAGAAAAAGACAATAGAATATTTTGGACTAACTATACAAGGAATATTGTAGCAAAAAGAAGAATCATTGAAAAATGGAAAACTATGTTCCATTACAGAAGTTGGACAGACGTTTGTATCAAGAATCCCAGTAGATGTGACAAATATTGGATTACATGCATACACTCTAAGGTATTGTGTCACATTAGTGCATAATGTATCTTTTAATACAATGGACAGTTTTTCACATCATGCTGCAAGCACACATTCTTTTCCTACAGAAAGGGAACATGTAGGAAATTTTGATGATACATATACAGATGATATCAATTTTGATGATATAGACACTGAGTCTATGAATGTTGAAGATATTTCATCTGAAGAGGAATGTACATATATTCTTCCTCTAACTATATCTCGGATAGAAACTTTTGATTTTTGGTATAGTTTCTTATACTACAGTTTATACATATGGTTATGTTTGTTATAGTATATAATATACTTGTTGATAAATGTATATAATCAACAACATACACAGTTACAAATTGAATATCACACTGCCAATGTCTCAAGTATAGAAATTTCAAAAATACAGAATGAATCTATTATAGAACATTCTTTCCTACAGAGACAGTTATTGTATAGATCAATCATAGATATACATGTTGGTGATAGACAGATTAATACAAAGACTGTTGCTATAGATATGTCTCACGAAGATCAAATAAAAGAATTTCAGCAGATTATTGATACGACAATAACAGATATTTCAGACATTTATACTAGTTTTGATAGAAATTCCACCAGTTCTGAAAGCTCTGAAAATATAGATACTGCTAATAATTTTGAAACTAGTCCCAGATCAGAACATCATGATATGAAAATACCTAATCATGAATAGAGTTTAGACGAAAATACATTATTATGGTTCAAAAATAGTTACTGTTATGACAAATTTCAAACATATAAAACTTTTACAGTTTTATATTCAAGACCTATTAAGTTTGAAGGGATGGCACATATATGAGAAATGTTTGAATTTCAAGGCTTGTTGACTCTAATTCCACAACAACTAGGCAATCTTGTTATACTAGAACTTATCAGTTATTTTTACACAAACTTAACAATGGAAGAAGGTATTCCTGTTTCCAATATACAAGACAATGACATATATTTAACTCTACATTTACTTTATCAAGTATTTGGTCTGAAAAATGAACGAGTTAAATTATCAGAAAGAAAACAGGTTTATCAATTGGGATGGGACATGTTTGATTACCCAACACGACACCCGAAAACTTGTTTTGGATCCCCAGCAACGGTGCCATAAAACTTGTTTGATTACCTAGCACGACACTAGAAAACTTGTTTTGGATCTCCAGCAACGCACTAGAAAAACTTGGATTTGTTAACTTTTATTTTTACTTAGTTAATTTATCTTTATGCCTATTCTTTTTTTTAGAAGTAAACAAACAACCTTTCACACAAATTAGATATTACTTCCAATTTGTATTTTAACTATAAGTGCACAATGTCTATTGTATTAGTGTTCAAGTATAGGTCGATCCCACAGAGAATTGTTTAACAATTGAGAACTATTTCGTTTTTAACAATCAAATTTATATCTTCAATAAGCCCTCCATTGAGTTACAGTTAACTCAACGGACAAGTTCGTTGAGTTATGGCTAACTCAACGGACTAACCTCATGGACTTAAGCTAACTCTACGAGCTTGCCTTTACTTTTTAATACTGCTATTTATAGAGGAATTCGGCCAACCATTGGGTGGTTCCACAGATTGTAAATAACATCAATTAAACTCTTTAATGTTAGTAAACACTGGATTTATCATTAAGCGTACTAACATTCAGATAATTCAAATAGTAACCTTTAAAATCTTTAAGTCTTTTGAACGAACCAATTTCAGAAAACTGTAAAACTAAAACAAACATAAAACAATCACAACACTAACAAAGATAACATTAATCACGATACAACACAAACAATACAACACTCAAATACAAAATACAAACACAGATAAATTGTTTTTGGTATTTTTGTTTTAATATGAACATGGAAATGGGCGAAAGGTGAAATGTAAAGTAATCTCAGTCGACAGTAAATACTTTTGTCACTACATACGACGCGATTACACCACTGAAAATTAAACTACTTACAATTCTATCTCCTCTCCCTATAGAATCGCGAGTCCAGAATTGCAAGATGATCTCCTCTTTAGCACATAGGCATCAACCCGAAGCCAAGGCTAGAAGCTTTACGATCTCCTGAGATATGAGTCGGCACTTGGTGAAAATGGCTTCCCTTCCCGTGATGCAATCACTCCTCACAGTGGTTGTCAAGCACTGTGTTTGGCTCGGAATCGACCCGACATCAGGAAAGTATCCTCACAAACCTCCGATGGTTGGTGATTATGGTGGTGGTGATGATGGTTGGTGTGGTACTTCAGAGAATTGCCGACACTACCTGTAGAAAGCTCGGTGCTCCTCCTCTGTACACATTGGCCATACCCATCAATCACACACCCTTACTTCTTTTTCTTCTTTTCTTTTATATTTCTTCAATGGTAACTACTTCTACTTGAATGGTTGGTTGGATTTCCTTCATTCATATCAACAATGATGCTTTCTTCTCCCTACGTGATACGTGCGATCATGGTTTTTCCTTCCAACTGTCCTGTGTCTACAACCGCTACAGTGGCATGTTAGAAAATAAATAGTCCGTGGAGTTATAGATAACTCAATGGACTTGCTTCATTGATTTAACTATAAAACATGTGCATAAATTTAACTATCCGATGCTCAAGTGCATTTCGGATACTTACAAACTTAACTATCCGATGCCTAGATGCATTTTAGATAGTTACAAACTTAACTATCCGATGCTCAACTGCATTTCGGATAGTTACAAACTTAACTATCTGATGCTCAGCTACATTTCGGATAGTTATAGATAACTCACCGATATATAACTTAAGTAAATCTACCAGATCTCGACACGTGTCAGCAGCAATTTTAATAATAAAAGAAACATTTCGGAGAGTTACAGGTCTAACTATCTGATGCTTAGATGCATTTCGGATAGTTAGAGATAACTCACCAAAAATCCACTTAAGTCACTTTCCCAAAACATGACACGTGTCCACAGCTATTTTATAAGTAAAATAAGATTTCAGAGAGTTACACACATAACTATCCGATGCCCAGCTGCAATTTCGGATAGTTATAGATAACTCACCGAAAGTTCACTTAAGTCATGCATTATGGTTTCGACACGTGTACTTCAGGAGATAATAAAATATTCTTTTAAAACATAACTGTTCGGCAATTTAGATATAACTATCCGATACATGTTCAGTATGTTAAACATAACTGTCCGAAATATGTTCGGTATGTTAAACATAACTGTCCGAAATATCAGAAAATTCGGATACTTAAGAATTTCACAGTCTGCAACTTATCGACAGTTTAGAAATGTACTAAATTAACATTAATTCCCTAAAATTAAATAGATTATTTAATTAAAGCATATAATAGTGTAATTATAACATAATGGCTTAATTCTCATATTATAAGCTAAATATTATGCAATTAACCACCATTTAACCGTTAATATTATGCACTTTTTCATTCTAAAGAGGACATTAAAAGTTTAGCCAAAGATCCAACTGCCAACAAACCATTGAGATTACTAAATGAATTAAATGGCCAAGCATGTTTTATTGCAAAAATATTGCATGCTTCATTGTTTCAGAGGTTTGGTCATGGTGCCGAAGTTGGCAGATGTTGTCTTTATGCTACATATGCATTAATTAACCATATACAGGTGAACTGGTATGATATTTTTGTTTCTCATATCTTACATTTGCAGAGTAAATTATTTTATGGTAATACGATTTTGAGAATTGTGGTAAGTCAAATAGATATTACACCTTGGCCATAGAAAAGATTAAAGTCAGGATCTTTCTCTACAAAGGAACTCCAAAAATACCAGGAAGCAGATACACCTGTAATTGAACAACAATAATAATAGGATCGGCAAACACAGTCACAATAGCCACAACAACAATCAACACAATTTTCAGAACAACAGCAATATATAGATATAAATATAGGTATACATACAGATATAAATACAGGTATACATACAAATACAAATACAGGTATAAATACAAACATCCATTCTAAATTTTTACAGCAACTATCACAAGTTTCACAAAATGATTTAGATCAAGCAGTAATTGATTAGATAAATAGAGTAAGTATAGAAATTGCAAAGCAAAAATCAAATACACTAATCAATATTTTTCGAAGACAAAGAGACTTGTGATTATACAAATTATGTATTACATGATTTATTTCTTGTAATTTGTAACCAAAAATATTATGTAACTGTTTACTACATTTAATGCTCACGTGATTTTTTTTTTCACAATTTATATTTATACAGTTTATGCTTAATCCATGAAAGTTATGCATGTTTAAAAATATTTTTAACAATATGTACTTAGAATATTTTTCTTCCTTACATTTTATTTACTTTTTTATAATGCCAAAAAGGGGGAGAAGAGATAGATTATTTGACTTATTAGGTTTTGACATCATCAAAAAGGGGGAGATTGTTAGGAATTTTGTTTTAATGATAAATGCTTTATTAAAGTTTTTCAATAAGTCTAAATAATATTCTCTAAGTATATTTCTCTAAGTATAATAGTTAACAAATTATCGAAAAGTTTTATTTTTATGTCGGATAAGTTAAAGATTTTTGAAGAGTTAGATTTTCGATAGTTAAAATTTCGGATAGTTAACGTTTCATTTTTATCGAATAGTTTATATTAAAAACTCGTATAGTTAAGTTATCTACACGTGTGTTTTTAATGTTTTAAGTTGTCACGTGTTTTCCATGTGCATTTGGTAATGAAAATGAAAAGGCCATCCTACCATGATGCAAAAATGAGTGCAACACAAGGACTTCCCAAGAGGTCACCCATCTTAGTACTACTCTCACCCAAAAACATTTAATTTTAGAGTTTTGATGAGATCAGTGCTTTTGAGTTGGTATGATCACACCAATATTTATATATTTGTCATTACTAAAAGATCGAAAACTATGTTAATTCGCACTAGAAACTAGTTGAATTGGATTATTTAAAGTTTGAAAATAAAGATCCAATTATTTCAACTCATTAGCAATGTTTAAAACTCTATTGAAAAAACTGCATGACACAACAGACATTAAATGTTTCTCATTTCTTGGTACTCTAATTGTTGAAAGTTAAGATGTTACAAAATTTGAGTTAGAGAATACAACTATTTGCATATCAAACACCATTTTAATGGCACATTTTGATCATGATGTCATTCAATATATGACATTAATTTTGGAAACCATTATCGATAACAAGGTCGTCGCTTAGTGATAATTAGATTTAAAAAAAGGCCATCCCACCATGATGGAAAAATGAGTGCATCACAAGGACTTCCCAAGAGGTCACCCATCTTAGTACTACTTTCACCCAAACACATTTAACTTTGGAATTCTGACGAGATCCAATGCTTTTGTGTTGGCATGATCACACCAATATTTACATATTTGTCAATACTGAAAGACTGAAAACTATGTTAATTCAGAGTAGAAACTAGTTGAATTGGATTGTTTAAAGTTTGAAAATAAAGATCAAATTATTTTAACTCATTTGCAATGATTACAACTCTATTGAAAAATAGCACGACACAACAGACATTAAATGTTTCTCATTTCTTGCTACACTAATTATTGTAAGTTAAGATGTTACAAAATTTGAGTTAGAGAATACAACCCTTTGGATATCAAAGACTGTTATAATGGCACATCTTGATCATGATGTTATTCAATATATGACATTAATTTTTGAAACTATTATCAATAACATGGTTACCCAAACACATTTAACTTTGGAATTCTAATGAGATCCAATACTTTTGTGTTGGTATGATCACACCAATATTTACATATTTGTCAATACTGAAAGACCGAAAACTAAGTTAATTCGCACTAGAAACTAGTTGAATTAGATTGTTTAAAGTTTGAAAATAAAGATCCAATTATTTGAACTCATTTGAAATGATTACAACTCTGTTGAAAAAATAGCACGACACAACAGACATTAAATGTTTCTCATTTCTTGCTACACTGATTATTGTAAGTTAAGATGCTACAAAATTTGAGTCAAAGAATACAACCCTTTGGATATCAAAGACTGTTATAATGGCACATCTTGATCATGATGTTATTCAATATATGACATTAATTTTTGAAACCGTTATCAATAACAGGGTTGTCTCTTGGTGACAGTTTGATTTTCAAAAAGACCATCCTATCATGATGCAAAACTTAGTGCAAAATAAGGACTTCCCAACAGGGAACCCATCGTAGTCCTACTCTCACCCAAACACATTTAACTTTGGAGTTCTAATGAGATCTTGTGCTTTTATGTTGGCATGATCGCACCCATATTCGTATATTTGTCATTACTGAAAGATCGAAAACTATGTTAATTCGCACAAGAAACTAGTTGAATTGGATTGTTTAAAGTTTGAAAATAAAGATCCAATTATTTCAACTCATTTGCGATGATTACAACTCTATTGAAAAAATAGCAGGACACAACAATCATTAAATGTTTCTCATTTCTTGGTACTCTGATTGTTGTAATTTAAGATGTTACAAAATTTGACTCAGAGAATACAACCCTTCGGATATCAAAGACCGTTATAATGGCACATTTTAATCATGATGTCATTCAATATACGAAATTAATTTTGGAAACCATTAACAATAACTAGGTCATCTCTTAGTGACAATTTGATTTACAAAAAGAACATCCTACCATGATGCAAAAATGAGTGCTACACAAGGACTTCCCAAGAGGTCACCCATCTTAGTACTACTCTTGCCCAAAAACATTTAACTTTGGAGTTTAGATGAAATCCAGTGCTTTTGTGTTGGTATGATCGCACCAATATTCATATATTTGCCATTACAGAAATATCGAAAAGTATGTTAATTCACACTAGAAACTCATTGAATTGGATTGTTTAAAATTTGAAAATAAAGATCCAATTATTTCAACTCATTTGCAATGATTACAACTCTATTGAAAAAATAGCACGACACAACAACCATTAAATGTTTCTCATTTCTTGGTACTCTGATTGTTGTAATTTAAGATGTTACAAAATTTGAGTAAGAGAATACAACCCTTTGGATATCAAAGATCGTTACAATGGCACATTTACATCACGATCTCATTCAATTTATGACATTAATTTTGGAAACCGTTATCAATAACAGGATTGTCTCTTGGTGATAGTTTGATTCGCAAAAAGACCATCCTATCCTTTGGAGTTCTAATGAGATCTAGTGTTGTTGTGTTAGCATGATCGCACCCATATTCTTATATTTGTCATTACCGAAAGATCGAAAACTATGTTAATTCGCACTAGAGACTAGTTGAGTTGGATAGTTTAAAGTTTGAAAATAAAGATCCAATTATTTCAACTCATTTGCAATGATTACAACTCTCTTGAAAAAATAGCAGGACACAACAATCATTAAATGTTTCTCATTTCTTAGTACTTTGATTGTTGTAACTTAAGATGTTACAAAATTTGAGTCAGAGAATACAATCCTTTGGATATCAAAGACTGTTATAATGGCACATCTTGATCATGATGTCATTCAATATATGACATTAATTTTAGAAACCATTATCAATAACTAGGTCGTCTCTTAGTGATAGTTTGATTTGCAAAAAGAACATCCTGCCATGATGCAAAAATAAGTGCAACACAAGTACTTCCCAAGAGGTCATCCATCTTCGTACAACTCTCACCCAAACACATTTAACGTTGGAGTTTTGATGAGATCCAATGCATTCTTGTTGGTATGAACGCACTAATATTTATATAGTTGTCATTATTGAAAGATCGAAAACTATGTTAATATGCACTAGAAACTAGTTGAATTGGATTGTTTAAAGTTTGAAAATAAAGATCCAATTATTTCGACACATTTGCAATGATTAAAACTTTGTTGAAAAAATAGTATGACACAACAGACATTAAATGTTTCTCATTTCTTGGTATTCTGATTATTGTAAGTTAAGATGTTACAAAAATTGAGTCAGAGAATACAACAGTTTGGATATCAAAGACTGTTATAATGGGACATTTTGATCATGATGTCATTCAATATATGACATTAATTTTGGAAACCATTATCGATAACAGGGTCGTCTCTTAGCGATAATTTGATTTACAAAAAGGCCATCCTACCATGATGCAAAAATGAGTGCATCACAAGGACTTCCCAAGAGGTAACCCATCTTAGTACTACTCTCACCCAAACACATTTAACTTTGGAATTCTTACAAGATCGAGTGCTTTTGTATTGGTATGATCGCACCAATATTTACATATTTGTCATTACTAAAAAATCGAAAACTATGTTAATTCGCACTAGAAACTAGTTGAATTGCATTGTTTAAATTTGAAAATAAAGATCCAATTATTTCAACTCATTTGCAATGATTACAACTCTATTGAAAAAATAGCACGACACAACAGACATTAAATGTTTCTCATTTCTTGGTACACTGATTATTGTAAGTTAAGATGTTACAAAATTTGAGTCAGAGAATACAACCCTTTCGATATCAAACACCGTTATAATGGCACATCTTCATCATGATGTTATTCAATATATGACATTAATTTAGAATCCGTTATCAATAGTAGGGTCGTCTCTTAGTGACACTTTGATTTACAAAAATACCATCCTACCTTGATGCAAAAAAGAGTGCAACACAAGGACTTCCCAAAAGGTTACCCGTCTTAGTACTACTCCCGCCCAAACACATTTAACTTTGGAGTTTTAATGAGATCTAGTGCTTTTGTGTTGGTATGATCGCTCCCATATTACTATATTTGTCATTACTGAAAATCGAAAACTATGTTAATTCGCACTAGAAACTAGTCAAACTGGATTGTTTAAAGTTTGTAAATAAAGATCCAATTATTTTTAACTCATTTGCAATGATTGCAACTCTGTTTAAAAAACAACACGACACAACAGACATTAATTGTTTCTCATTTCATGGTATTCTTATTGTTGTAAGTTAAGATGTTATAAAATTTGAGTTAGAGAATACAACCCTTTCGATATCAAACATCGTCATAATGCACATTTTGATCATGTTGTCGTTCAATATATGACATTAATTTTGGAAACTGTTATCAATAACAGGGTCGTCAATTAGTGACAGTTTGATTTACAAAAAGACCATCCTACCATGACGCAAAAAAGCATCCAACACATGGACTTCCCATGAGGTCACACATCTTAGTACTACTCTCACCCAAACACATTTAACTTTAGAGTTCTAATGAGATCCAATGCTTTTGTGTTGGTATGATCACACCCATATTTTTAAATTTGTCATTACTGAAAGATCGAAAACTATGGTAATTCACACTAGAAACTAGTTGAATTGGATTGTTTAAAGTTTGTAAATAAAGATCCAATTATTTCAACTCATTTGCAATGATTACAACTCTATTGAAAAAACAGCACGACACAACAGACATTAAATGTTTCTCATGTCATCGTACCCTGATTGTTGTAAGATAAGATGTTAAAAAATTTGAGTTAGAGAATACAACCCTTTGGATATCAAACACCATTATAATAACACATTTTGATCATGATGTCATTCAATATATGACATTAATTTTGGAAACTGTTATCAATAATAGGGTCGTCTCTTAGTGACAATTTGATTTACAAAAAGACCATCCTACCATGATGTAGGATCGTATGGCTACACAAGAGGAGGGTGAATTGTGTATTTTTAATATTTTCTGAAATATAATTGAAACTTTAAAACTCAAAAACAAGTCGAGACATTGTTTTCATAAAATCATTTTTATTCAAGGTTTCAATTACAATATACAATTCAATTCTCCTCAGAAATTGTAGATGCAATTATATTTCGATACCATGTATCATCTAAAATATTTCATAACTACAAACAGAGAAAACTAATTTGCGGAATTTAAAACTTTTCTCCCTGTTTGAGATCTTTCTTCTTCTTCTTTTTCTTCTTCAGCAATTCTTCAGTGACGAATATCTAGTCTTTTCATGCTTCACCGAATTTGCTTTCTTCTGATACTTCAAATCTTCAATGACGAAAATCTTACCTTTTTATGCTTCACTAAACTTTCTTCCACTTGAGAGATTTTCCCAATAAGGTGTTTTTGATCCCTGAAAAAGATTTTTCTTTTGGTGTGCAGGGATGGTTTGATCTTTGAAAAGATTTTTCCTTTTGTGTGCAAGGATAAAATGATCAACGAGAATTCTATGCTTTTTATACTGAATCTTCATTTCATGCATATCCTTCACGTTTAACCACTACCAGTTTTCCACTTCTCAACGTCTTTCCTCTTTCCTTCATCGAAACACACACGTTCTAACCCACGTTTATATTTCGAATTTTCTTTAATCATCAGTCTTGGATCTCTGAAA
Source organism: Cymodocea nodosa (assembly GCA_036874045.1). NCBI lineage: Eukaryota > Viridiplantae > Streptophyta > Magnoliopsida > Alismatales > Cymodoceaceae > Cymodocea > Cymodocea nodosa. The sequence goes on from CM072335.1 coordinate 11,689,552, forward strand.
AATTTCCTGCAAAATAAACTTTCTCGTCCAAAAGTTTTTCATCAGTGTAATAAGAAATCGTTACTTTAATGTTAACTAAACGAGTAACACAAATATATATATAACTTAACGTTTCTAACTTAACGAGTTCCTCATGTGCCATTTCACGTGACAAGTACTGTAGCTAACTCAACGAACTTAGTCCGTGGTGTTATACTATATCAACGAACCATCTCCGTTGTGTTATGATAACTCAACGAACCATTTCCGTTGTGTTATGATATCTCAATGAACCAGTAATACACAAATTTTTTATAATAAGAATTTTACCACGTGCAAAAATAACAACTTAAGTTTATAACGCTAACCTAACGCGTTGCCTTAGTGTTCAATATAGCAACTCAACGCGTTTAGTTATGTTAACTTAACGAGTTAAACATGTGCACCTCATGTGATACAATACAACATTCGTAACTTATAATTTCACCACGTGTATAACACTAACTTAACGAGTTCGTCTCTTCTTTTACTCACTAACTTAACGAGTTATCACGTGACCTATTTTAACCTTTAAGCCTCTAACTTAACGAGTTCTCACGTGACCTCTATACAAACAAAACTCTAACTTAACGAGTTGTCTAAACGTGCACTGTTCATGATACAGAAGATATAACATTAAAACATATCATGCTTTTCAATAAAAACACACGTTAACTTAACGTTTAGCTAAATGAGAAATTAATGCAACGAAATGACTAGTTATTAACTTCAAATCCAATACAGACAAGTATTTATATCAGTAAGCTTTTTCTATACTAAATGATGATTTTAATTTCTTTTCACAAGCAATAGTAATTGAGCAAATATGATTATTTTCATTCAGCACACATCATCAAAACAAAAATACTCAACAATCTCCCCCTTTTTGATGATGACAAAACCATATTAAATCAATTATGAAATATGTTTAACTCAACAAAGCACCTTCGTTGGGTTAACTTTTAATTCAACAAACTTATTTGTTGACTTAAGTTCACTTAAACTTATTTCTATTGTTTGTGTAAATTTTACCTCTCAGAACTAACACTCTCAGATGTCAATAATTATATAAGTATCAATTTTCTAATTATCATCTGTCAGATTACAATAACCATTTAAATAGCATCTCCTTTTATAATATATATATGCAATTAAGATCATGATCATCTTTTTATAATATTTCTCCCCCTTTTTGTCATTAATCAAAAAGATAATCACAGAGAATATATATATGTATATAAGAGATATAATTACAACAACTCTTTCTGTAAACAAGAATAATAATTGAAGACATTTACAGAAAAATGTATTGTTCAATCAAATCAAACAAGTAATACAAACAAAAATAGTTATCGACCCCTCCTAAGTATATCACTTATAGCATTACATATTTTATCTCCTAGATGCCTAATATCATTTCTGATGTCGTTAAGCACTACATCTAAGTTAGGAGGTAGCTAGGTTTGCTGTTCTGCTTGAACTGAATAACTTTGTTGTTGTTATTGTTGTATATGTTCTGTATCAGGTTGTTGTTGTTGTTGTCGTTGAAGTTTACACATAGCCTGGAATTTTTGCAAATCTTTGACACTAAATGCTCTCATGCCTTTAGTTTCAGAGGGCCAGTCAGATAAATTCAATTGGCTTGCAATGAGTCTACATACAGCATCACCATAAAATAACTTTGAACTCATATGCTGTAGTTGAGAAGTGAAAACATCAAACCAATTGATTTGAATTCTATTCAACAAGCTATAAGTTGCATATAAACAACTTCTGCTGACTTCCATATTGTGTCCAACTCTCTGAAATAAATTTGCATGCAATATATTTGCAATAAACCTTGCCTCTACATTCAGATTTTCCATTAATCTCATTTCAGAATATACATCTGGAATTTTTGATAAAGACTGAATGTTCCATTCTAGTGGTCTTATTATGTTAAATCTGTTGGTAACAACAACACCTTCATTCTTTAATCCTAAAACTTCAAAAACTAACTTAGGAGACAATATAAACTCCTATTCATTTATTTGAGTTTTCAGAAAATTTCTATTCTTGACCAGATTGCTATAAAAAGCTACAATAAGCTCTGTGTATTGCTTCCATTTCGTTCCTACTGGCAAGAATTTAATGAGACCTTGAAACTCAAATAGATCTCTTATTTCCATCAAATTTCTGAATTTTATGGGACGAGCATGCAGAATCTGACATGTAATCAGATTATTGTATTTCTGCAATGCTTCTTCAGATCTAAAATGAATTGCTTTACCTTGAATTTTTAATATTGTACACAAAGAAGGTGATACCTGAAGCTATGATTCAGAGTTTAATTCATCTTCAGGAACTTCTACTGCAAAATGAATGTCATGTTGTTCTTCTTCCAAAATATTATCTTGAAGCTACTTAGGTAAGCTTGATTCTTCAGCTTCAATAGTGTTAGGAACATTGTCAATATGCTCAACATTCATCTGTTCAGTCTCTATAGAATGTTCAGAGTACAATTTTTCCACAAATTCTACAACCGGTGTATCTGTCTGTAATTATTCATTTTGTTCAATAGATATTTCTATTGATTCATGCTGTGAATTCTCATACTCTGCTTCTATAGATTTTGTAGAAGGCTGGTTAACTTTTAGCTCTTCTAGAGTCTTAACATTTTCAATATCTGCTACTCCAGACAATTCAGCCTTTGAACTAGTTACTGCCTCAACATTGTCAATTATATCTGCAATAACTTGTTCAATGTCAAGTGCCTGATGCTCTGATTTGTCAATTTCTGCATCATCAAGACTTGTACTAATAGAAAAACTTGAGCTCATATTTGACTTGGATTTCTTCTCAAGTTTTCTAGCAAGGGAAAATAAAGTCTCATTATCTTCACCAGTTTCAGTGTGTTCGGAACTGATGAGTTTATCAGATGCACAATAAGGTACAATGTCTAGACATACATTGTCCTTTGAAAATAAATTTTCATCTGATTTTCCCTTTTCAAAAGACTTTGTTTCTTTAGACATAATTTTTCCGACTTTCCTTCTTCTATAACATTTATGTTTCTCCTTTTCAAGTATTACTGTTTTCTTTTCAAATTGCTCCATAAAAGTTTTCCCTTTTTAATTCTTCTAAGGCACTTTCTATTGCAACATCCTTTCGAAGACTATCAACTTTTGTTTTGTCTACAGCAATATCTGATTCTACTTGTTTTGAATATAAAGGAGTAGGGATAGCTGATTCATGCTCTTCCTCAAATGCATGTAGTCTTGTACCGTTTATAGGAGTTTGAGGAGTTCTATTTGATGAGCCTACACCTTTTTCCAAATATTTTGCTTACTATTCCAAAAATGCAATCTTAGCACATTTCATTATGTATTCTCTATCATATTTACTTCGAATACTCATGTATGTAATACTTGCATCAGTATGTTAAAGTTCTTGTCTAACTTCATCTAATATATCTTGAGAAAAGAAGTAATCTCTATAAAGTTCTTCTAACCTTTTGTCCAATCGAAATATTTTCTTGAACCAAGTACGTGGAACTTCATCATTCTCTATTTCTTTTCCTTTTGCATCTCTTCTACTTTTGACTTTTCCTCTGCCACGACCTTTGTAGAACTTGGAGACCATCGTCGTAGGTAGTAACAGCAACAAGTAGGAAAGATTTTCTTGACAAAGTTTACAAATAACCTAAGTCCCCGTGTTATAAGTGTTTAAATAGGGTTTTTAGGCGTATAACTCAACGTGAAGATAAGTCAGGTTTAGAAATAAAATAAATATTGAATAAAGCTTATTCAATCAAAGTACCCGAAATATTTAAGTATAACTCGTTGAGTTAACTAACCTAACGAGTAAAACGCTGTCTAGAGGCAGTTTTACACGTTACCTTATCTAATATAACATCTAGTTAGTACACTTAAAACAATTTTCAGATGCTTCCAACTGAAACATTTCGAAAACAACACACATGCTAAACTTAACATTATCTTGAGAACATTGTAAACTATTTGAACTTTGAATCTAAAATAGTTTATTTGTCTTTTTAAATTATTTCATCAAGATTTTAAGAGGACATTAATTCAGATTAACTAAGATTTGTATTCTAAATTATATTAATCTGTTTTCAACATTCTTAATCCTCCCCCTACAAATATACTTCAAATATAGTCAATCAAAATACAAAATATACTTGTAGTGACAATAGATGTTAAGTATAACTATACTTTTACATTTTCTTTTCAGAGACTTCCGTTATCTTGACATCATCAAAAATGATTTCCAGAATCAATTCCTACTATATATGAATCAAAACACAACTTTGAACTCAATTCGATTAATTCAAGGAGAATAAAAGAATGTATCTCAAATAAACGTTTTCAAAAGTACTAATGTTGATTCAATAAATCAGTAGTCATATTGGTATAAACTATATGTGATTCAAAGATATCTGTAATTAATGAAACAACTTTTTCTTTTCAAAACAGTAAATATTGATAATTTTCTTTAAAAGTTAGTTTGAAAAGCTTAAATCATACAAGAGCTTTCTAATGTACCCGTGTAATAAGCTTTCAGTCAACAATCCCAGATCTGATCAAGAACTTAGGTTGCTAGATTTAAAAAATCTTTTTTCACGACAACAATCCTTACATACCTATCTGCTCAAGTACAAAAGGCTCGTGATCAAACTGATCAATAAACTCTCAAAGATTTTCACTTTGTAAGCACTTTTCATTTTAAGCATAGTATATATGTATTCCATTAATACAGATGCAATAAAACACAAATCTCATACAATTTTTACTTCTATGATTGTACTGAGAATATGAATCAGTTTCAATAAGCTTATACTTTTGATTAACAGTTTAAGATGAGTTACATATAACTTATTCTACAAGTTTAATCAATTAAGTCAAATTTATGCATGATCATATGCATTTTCCTTGATTCAAAGAAAACATTTAATCAAAATTTCAGAATGTCAGAAGTATTTAATGTTTTTCATTTACATTTCCACTTAAAATCGTAAAAACCATTAAAATTGATAAACTACTTAAAATCAATAAGATACTACTATAATTTTACAATAAATACATAGTATCTTAAGCAGCAGCTTAGATATTACTTTAGATATTTATAATAAGTATATAATATCTATGAGGTGAACAACATCATCAATACTATTTATCTTTTTATGTGGAGTTTAAGCATTTTACACATCACATAGCCTACAAATACCTAAATTTAATCTAATGTTGCAGAATGTATTTTCGTCTAGAGGTTTTGTAAATATATCAACTAATTGATTTTTACTAGACACAAATTCTAATTTAATTTTTCCTTTAATTACGTTATCTCTTAGAAAATGATGTCTAACCTCTATATGTTTTGCTCTTGAATATAATACAGGATTTTTAGAAAGATTTATTGCAGAACTACTGTCACAATAAATCTCAGTTGTATCATAAGATAATCCAAAATCTTCTAAAGTTTGCCTTATCCACAGAATCTGAGTGCAACACAGTGCAACAGCAACATATTCAGCTTCTGTAGTAGAAAGTGCTACACAGTTTTACTTTTTACTAAACCATGACACCAAATTATTTCCCAATAATTGACATGTGCCACTAGTACTCTTTCTATCAGATTTAGATCCTGCATAATCAGCATCAGTATATCCTATAAGATCTATTGAACTATCCTTAGAATAATACAGTCTGAAATTTTTAGTTCCTTGTATATATCTAAATATTCTTTTAATTGCAATTAAGTGTGATTCCTTAGGATTAGATTGAAATCTAGCACAAACGCACACAGCAAACATAATATCAGGTCTACTAGTAGTCAAATAAAGTAAAGAACCAATCATACTTCTGTATTTTCTTTGATCTATAGATTTTCCTATGTCATCAATATCTAACTTTAAAGTAGTACTCAAAGGAGTTCCTCGAATCCTTGTATCATTAAAATTAAATTTCTTAAGCATTTCATCTACATATTTTTCCTAATTTAAAAATATACCTTTATCCATTTGCTTAATTTGAAGTCCTAGAAAATATGAAAGTTCTTCTATCATACTCATTTCAAACTGATTAGTCATCTCTTCAGAGAATATTTCTATCAACTTATCAAAGGTTGCTCCAAAGATTATATCATCCACGTATATTTGGACAACAATCTGATCTTTACCATCTCTCTTAATAAATAGAGTATGATCCACTTTTCCCATGATATAGCCTTTTTCTATTAAAAAAGTAGACAATCTTTCATACCATGATCTAGGTGCTTGCTTCAAACCATATAAGGCTTTCTTCAATTTATACATAAAGTCAGGATTTTTAATATCTTCAAATCCAGGTGGTTGTTTTACAAAGACTTCTTCACTAATTAAACCATTTAGAAATGCACTCTTTACATCTATTTGATATAATTTAAAATCCATATAACAAGCATAGGCCACAGGACAAAATGTTTCATCATAATCTAATCCTTCTTCCTATGTATACCCTTGTGCAACTAATCTAGCTTTATTCCTAATAATTTGACCAGTTTCGTTAGTTTTGTTTCTAAAGATCCACTTTGTACCTATTATGGACTGATTTTCTGGTGGAGAAACTAATTCTCATACATCATTTCTGATGAATTGATTTAGTTCTTCTTGCATTGCCACTATCCAATTTCATCAGATAATGCTTCTTGTATATTCCTTGGTTCCACCATAGAAACAAACATACACATACTATTTAAATTTACTGAAGCTCTAGTTTTAACTCCCTCATTAATATTACCAATGACTTGAGTAATGGGATGTGATGAAGAATAACGCCAATTTCTCTGATTTTCCTCAATATTCTCATCAACATCTGAAAGTCCATCACTTTCATCATTAGTTTGATCATTTAAGTTCATATTTTTGATTTTCTCAGATAAATCATCAATCTCTCTATTGATCTCTAACTCATTTGGAAAATTGATCATATCATCATTATCAGCTTTAGATTGATATTCTCTAAGAGAATTTTCCTTGAAGCTTACATGGAGGGTTTCTTCAATAGTCCTAGAAGTCTTGTTATATACTCTATAGGCTTTACTTCTAGTAGAGTAACCTACAAAAATTCCTTCATCCGATTTGGCTTGAAATTTATCCCTTTTATCCTTAGTATTAAGAATAAAACAGTTGCAGCCAAATGGTTTCATATAGGAAATTTTTGGAACCCTATTAAATATAATTTCAAAGGAGTTTTATTAACATGAGGTCTTAAATGACTTCTGTTAATAACATAACAAGCTGTATTTACTGCTTCAGCCCAAAGATTTTGAGGTAACTTATGTTCATTCAACATAGTTCTGGCCATTTCTCGAAGTGATCTATTCTTTCTCTCAACAACACCATTTTGACACGGTGCTCTTGGAAAAGAAAATCTGTCATCAATGCCATGCTCATTACAATAGTTATCCATTTGATCATTATCAAATTTAGTTCCATGATCACTCCTAAGTTTTTGAATAGAGACACTTTGCTCATTTTGAACAAAATTGCAAAACATTTTAAATTTTTCAAAAACTTCTGTCTTAGATGCTAGAAAATATACCCAAGTGTATCTAGAGAAGTCATCTACTAAAACAAATACATATCATTTACCACCAAGACTCATGATTCTTGTTGGTCCAAATAGATCTATATGTATAAGTTCTAAGACTCTCTTGCTTGAAATATCAGTTTTGGATTTAAAAGAGTTTTTGTGAAGTTTACCTAACTCACATGCATTACACATAAAGTTCTTTGAGTATTTAATCTTTGTTAAACCTCTCACTAAATGTTTTCTAGATAGTTTATGTAACAGTCTCATATTTATATGCCCAATCCTTCTATGCCATAGATATGCATCACTAGTTTTAGCTAGCAAACATGAATTTAAATCAACTACACCAGAAGGTAAAGATAAAATACATACAGAACCTTTTCTTTTAGCAATAAACTTAATTTCATCTGTATTTTTATCAATTATTTTGCATATATTATCTTCAAACACTACATAATATCCATTTTCAGTTAGTTTTATGACACTCAGCAAATTAAATCCTAGGTTTTCTACATATAGTACATTCGAAATAACACAAGTAGGAGTTATTTGAACATTGCCCATACCTATGATTTTATCTTTGCTTTTGTTTCCAAATGTTACACTTCCTTTCATGGTATTTGTAAAATTTTGTAATAAACTTTTTTGTCCGGTCATGTGACTTGACGCTCCATTGTCTAAGATCCATTTTGATGTTGTTTCTGTTCAAGCTTTAATTTTGCCCATTTTTAATGAATTTTATAAGTAATTTTGCATGATATTATATATCTATGGTGGATAAATGATATTAATTATGGGTAATATAAGTCTTGAAATATAGTGCAATATAGAAATTTAATTAACAAGTGCATCCCCCATTGGATATAATTTTACATGGAATACATTGATTTATTTTGCATGTCCTATGTTGGCTAACGTCTCTTGGAGTTCAACTTCCATTAATTGTAGGTAACATATATATGGGAGGAGCTTAATGCAAAAGACCAAAGAAGATGTAAAGAATCAAAAGTTGGTGGACTAAACTTTAAAGAAGAGGACATGCCAACACCTTATTGGCCCTCCTAGATCTATAGCATCTTATTGGCTTGGTGATAAAACCAAGGTGCCACATCAAAGAGAGAGAAGACAAAACAACATAAATACAAGGGGAGAGGAATTTCGGCCAACAACTTGGTGTTTCCAACGAGAGAAAGAAGGAGGAGAAGAAGCTTGGAGGTGAGGCTTGTGCTTCCAAATAGAGACCATCCATTCATGCTATTCACCATTCCAAGGGCTAAGGAGAAGACGTCCAAGCTTGGAGGTGGATTTGCTGCCAAGTTCCATTGAATTCAAAGCTCTAGAGAAGAAGATAAGAAGCTCCTAAGGTAGTGACAACTCTTAGAGTTTATTATTTTCTTGTATAGAAGGAAGAATTGATGAGAAATGGTGGTGAACATCTCAATTATATGTCTTCTTAGCTAGATAGAGTTCAATGAATGTTTAATTCTTCTTTTCAACTTCTAATTTGCATCCTCTATTCACGTGTATTGTTGGGGCTGTTGGTGAGGCTTTCACACGAGTGAATGACACTCATCAATGGTGGCTTGGCACATTTGAGAAGAAGGTGTGAATTGAAAGAAGAAGAAAATAAGTGTTGATGTTCATTTGAATGAAGAACCTATCACTTATCTCTAGTTGTTAATTTTAATTTTAGTAGTTAATTGAGTTTGTTATATCTTATATTGATCACATTTTGTCCTAATCAATCTCCAAAAAGAATTTCTAATGCAAGTAGTATAGTATAGTTTAGCTAGATTAGCAAATAGCATAGTTGCATGCATTTAGTATAAATTAGAATAGAGTAGTATAGTCTATTGAACCTTCTTGTTTTATTTTTCTTTCCTTAATATTGATGCATGGATATCACTTCTGAAATCACGTGGAACTTGTGTGCATGTTATAATTGAATGAGTTGATAGACTTACAAGTAAAGAAATTGATTCACATCACCATTTTCCACTACACATTGCCTTGAAATTGCATGATTTGTGAGCTTGTGTTAACTTTGATTATTCTACATTCACATGTCATTAATTTACTGAAGTATACCTAAGAGCTTGAAGAACAAGTTGAGTAATAGTTGATTAAGTCATAAACACAATCCTTGTGGAAGAATGACCTGTATTTGCCATGTACACCAAAAGAACTATGCACTTGCAATAAAGCTTGAGCTAAAAATATAGCTCAACAAGTTTTTGGCGCCGTTGCCAGGGATTGGCAATTTGGCTTAGTTTATTTTTACCATATTTGAAGTTCTTAATTGGTTGTTTGATAAATTTTCATAAACATATCTTTCTTGTGCTTAGTTGTGAATTTTATTGCTTAAATTTCTTGCAAGTATGTCAAATTTTCATCATGATGATCCTTTTAAGTTTATAAATGATTTTTTATCTGAAAGTGCTTGTTCTTATTGCCATGTAAAAGGTCATGATGAAAGCATATGTACCAGCAAGTTATTTAATATAAAAATTCAACCAATAGAAGAAACAACTCATGTTATTGATGAATATGATGTCTTGCATGATGCTAGTGAATTTTCTTATGATTTTGATATGCATAAATCTCATATTGATGAAAGAAATGATGTTTGTGATTGCTCTCATATTAGTAGTAGTTCTATAGAAGAGTCCATGAGGAATATAGAGAGAATCATAGAGTTAGGAGATAACTATTATGTTGCCACTAAGCTCCTACAACAAAAAGAAGATGTAATTGTCATAGATGATGAAGAAGACTCTAAAGTAGATAAAAACGTGAATTTAATCTTAAGATCTGGAAAAACCATAGAAAGAAACATATTAGAACATGAAAGTGAAGAAAAACAAAGTGAAGAAAACGTAGATGAAAAGGAAGAAAATATGTTGACAAGAGATGAACATAAGGATGTAGAACTAGAACATGAAGGAGTTGAACTTGAAAAATGTCTAATGGATGAAACTAATGAAGAATTAATTGAAGAAAACCCTGTTATAGACTTAGAAATGGATAAAAAGAAAGAAGAAACATCTGAAAATATGAACAACAAACCACCATTTCCTAGTCGGCTTGACAACAACAAAGAAAATGAGGAAATGAAGCTATAAGAACCATATTTGAGAAAATCAATGTTAATATGCCTATGTTAGAATTAATTAGAAAAATTCCAGCATATGGGAGGGTGCTTAAAAACCTTTGTACCAAGCATAGGAAGCCAAGAAAAAAATTAAGTAAGCAAGTTTATTTAACCAAGTTAAGTAGTTCAATGTTGCTTGATTAGCTAAAAAATTCAATGATCCTGGTGTTCCTCTAATAACTTGCTTAATAAGGAATGTTTTAATTGAAAAAGCATTATTAGATCTTGGTGCAGGAGTTAACGTGATGCCAAAACACTTATATGAACAATTGGGAATCACAGGAATTAAAAAAACTAGAACACTAATTAAACTAGCTGATAGATCATATAGGAGTCCCATGGGTATTGTAGAAGATGTCTTAATTCAAATTGAAGATTTTATATACCCAGCTGACTTTATAATTTTAGAAACCAATGCACCAACTTGTGAACCAAATGAATCTACATTGATCCTAGGGAGACCATTCTTAGCAACTATTAATGCCCACATTAATTACAAAAATGGTAAAATGTCAATCTCCTTTAACAATAAGGTGATATCATTGAACATTTTTAAAAGAGATAGGACTATAAACCATCAAGTAGATGACAACATTAGTGTAAGCATTTCTGAATTATTTGAAGAAGTCAAAAATAGTAGTAATGAGGAAGAACTTAGTGCTGAAATTTGCTTTCTAGACGTTGAAGATAATCTAGAACACAAGGCATCTTTACAAGAGAATAGTGGTGAGCATGAAATGAATAATGACTTGATTTTAGAAGTTAAGGAAAGGAATAAATTAAAAGCACTCCCACAAAATCTGAAATATGCATTTATAGATAAGCAAAATGAATATCCTGTTATAATTGGAGCAAACTTAACCCCAAACCAAGAAGAAAAATTAATGAAGATATTAAGTAAAAACAAGAGAGCTCTTGGTTGGCAATTGAGTGATATTGTAGGAGTTAGTCCCACTATAGTTCAACATAGAATTATCTTAGAAGATGAGAACTATGCCTTTAGAGAACCTCAACGTAGATTAAATCCCCAAATGAGTGAGGTGGTAAAGAAGGAGATAGTTAAATGGCTTGACAATGGCATTATATACCCTATTAGTGATAGTAGGTGGGTAAGCCCTATGCATGTAGTACCTAAGAAATCGGGCTTTACAGTAGTTGAAAATCAAAATCATGAGTTAGTGCCTACTAGAATAAAAACTAGTTGGAGGGTATGTATTGATTATCGTAAATTGAATTCTGCAACTCGTAAAGATCATTTCCCATTGCCATTTGTTGATTAGATGCTAGAAAGGTTAGCTGGACATGAATTTTATTGTTTTCTTGATGGATACTTTGGGTACAATCAAATACCCATAATCTTTGAGGATCAAGAAAAGATTACTTTTACTTGTCCAAGCGGAACCTATGCTTTTAGCCGTATGCCTTTCGGTTTATGTAATGCGCTAGCAACATTTCAAAGATGCATGGCAGGAATTTTTTATGATATGAATGAAAAATTTTTAGAATTTTCATGGATGACTTTTCTGTTTTTGGCAAAAATTTTGATATTTGTTTACATCATTTAGATATGGTTTTGCAAAGATGTGTTGAAAAGAATTTTATTTTAAATTGGGAAAAGTGCCATTTCATGGTGAATGAAGGCATAGTTCTTGGGCATGTGATATCTAATAGAGGGATTGAGGTGGATAAGGCAAAAATTAACGTTATATCTCATTTGCAGCCACCTAAATCTGTTAAGGAGGTTAGAAGCTTTTTAGGACATGTTGGTTTTTATCGTAGATTTATTCATGATTTTAGCAAGATAGCAAGACCTATAACTAATTTACTTGCAAAAGATTCTGAGTTTGTTTTTGATGAACATTGTCTTGCTGCCTTTAATCAACTTCAGCATGCATTAATATCTCCTCCTATAATTCATGCCCCAATATGGGATTATCCTTTTGAAATTATGTGTGATGCCTCCAATTATGCAGTAGGTGCAGTACTTGGGCAAATAATTGATAAGAAACATCATGTCATATGCTATGCTAGTAAAACTTTGAATGAAGCTCAAGTAAATTATATTACCATAGAAAAAGAATTTCTTGCTGTTGTTTTGCTCTAGATAAATTTAGACCATATTTAGTTTGCAATCAAGTTATTGTGCATACTGATCATGCAGCTATTAAACATTTGATGAGTAAAAAAGATGCAAAACCAAGATTAATTCGTTGGGTTTTATTATTGCAAGAATTCAACATAGAAATTAAAGATAAGGTTGGAAAAGAAAATTTAGTTGCTGATCACCTCTCTAGATTAGAAAATATTCCAACATGCAATAATGTGATTAATGAAAAGTTTCCTGATGAGAGTTTATTTCTAGTTGGTAAGTTACCTTGGTTTGCAGACATTGCTAACTATCTTGCTACAAGGTTAATACCAACTGATTTATCTAAACCAGATAAGAAAAGATTGAGGTACATGGCTAAACATTATGTTTGGATGGAACCTTATTTGTATAAAATGGGTTCTGATCAAATTTTAAGAAGATGTCTTCCTAAAGATGAAATTGCTAATGTCTTAAATTTTTGTCATAATCATGCTTGTGGAGGTCATCTTAGCTATAGAAAAACTTCTTTGAAAATTCTTGAATGTGGATTTTATTGGCCTTCTCTAATTAAAGACTCTAAAGATCATTGTAGACATTGTGATAGATGGCAAAGAATGGGAAAAATTTCCAAACGAAATATGATGCCTTTGAATCCTATCATTGAAGTTGAAATTTTTGATGTTTAGGGCATTGATTTCATGGGACCATTTCCCATTTCTTTTGGTTATTCTTATATTTTGTTGGCTGTTGATTATGTTTCTAAATGGATTGAAGCTATCCCAACTAAGAGAAATGATGCTAAAGTTGTTGTTGATTTTCTTAGATCTAACATTTTTGCTAGATTTGGTATTCCAAGAGCTATAATTAGTGATAATGGACCTCACTTTTGCAATAGAGTATTTCAAATGGCTTTGAGGAAGTATGGGGTTACTCACAAGTTAGCAACACCATATCATCCTCAAACAAGTGGGCAAGTTGAGGTATCCAATAGACAAATCAAGCACATGCTCGAAAAAGTAATCAAACCAAGTAAGAAGGATTGGGCATAAAAGCTTAATGATGCACTTTGGGGTTATAGGACTGCCCATAAAACTATGTTGGGAATGTCACCATTTAGAGTAGTTTATGGGAAAGCATGTCATTTACCTATAGAAATAGAACATAAAGCAGAATGGGCTATTAGAACATTTAACATGTGTGTTGATGATGTAGGAAAAGCAAGGAAATATCAACTCAATGAGCTGGAAGAAATAAGAAGAGAAGCTTATGAAAATGCAAAGATTGCAAAAGAAGGAGCAAAAGCATTCCATGACAAGAAAATTTTAAGAAAGGACTTTCATGAGGGACAAGAAGTTTTATTATATAACTCTAGATTACATTTGTTCCCTAAAAAATTTAAGACTAGATGGATAGGACCATTCATCATTAAACATATATATAATCATGGAGCTATAGCTATAGAAAATTGTAAGACAGGATTTAAAACTGTAGTGAATGGTCAAAGACTTAAAGAATATTATCCTAGAAAAACCTACAATCATGGAGAGAGTGCTTTGTTGTTGGAACCTAATTATAATTAGTTTTTATATGTATTTAGTTGTAGATGTAGTTTTTCTTTTCTTAATTCCTAGTAATTTTTCATTCTATGTATTAGTGTGTTAGTAGTTAACAATAAAATTGATTATTGCAAGTTCACGTCAAAATTTTATATGCTTATTATCATGCATCTATCCTTGTTGTTTCATGTCATCTTGAATTTATATGGTGAACCATTCATGCTGAAATTTTATGATATATGATGGTACTTGTATACTTTGATGATATTTCACCATGTAAATAACTCTTGCATATACTCTTGAATTACATAACTGATGTGAATGTCTTAGTGCATGAAAAGTTGGGAGAGAGGCGCAGATAACAGGTTGACACGCATCGAGAATCAAAAAGAAACACACATGGCAGCAAACAACAATGAGAGGAGAGTGGTGCTCAAAGACATGTTCTATCCTACACAGAGAAGTAGGATCACTTGCATTCAACTACTAGATGAGAATGGAGCACATTTTGAGTTGAAATCCCACTACATCAGTCAATTACCAAAGTTCATGGGACATGATGATGAGGATGCTTATGGCTTCCTTGAAGAATTTGAAGATGTATGCAACTTAATGAAGATACAAAATCTGATAGATGATTCCATCCTATTGAGATTTGTTCCCTTTGCCTTGAGAGACCAAGCAAGAAGGTGGCTTCAAAGTTTACCACCCAACTCTATTACTTCATGGGAGCAATTTAGTGCCATCTTTTTGAAAAGATTCTATCCAATTGTCAAAACAAATGAGATGAGAAAGGTTATTAATTCTTGCTATCAAATGCTAGAAGAATCATTTGCTAATTTCTTTAGCAGGTTCAATGAATTGCTTGTGAGGTGTCCACATCATGGGATACCCTTGTGGAGACAATGCCAAATCGTGTATGATGGAATCCCTACATCAGTAAAGGGCTTGCTGGAATCCATGGTGCAAGGAGACTTTGCAAATCTTGAAGACACAGTGGCATGGAACTTCTTGGGAGAGTTGGCGGCAAAGACATTAAGTTGGGAGAAATCCTCTCCAAGATCTGAAACAAGGCAAGAGAAGGGCATTCATTCCATAAATGCAACCACGGCCCTTGAAATGAAATATGGAAGCCTATTGAAAAGGGTTGAAGCAATAGAAGGGAAAGGGAAAGAACCACTCAAGTGCTTGGGATGTAATATGGTAGGCCATATTGTGAATGAATGTCCTATGTTGGCTAACCCTTCTGCTAATGTTCAGGAAATATACACAAGGAACAATCAAAGGCAAGAAGTTTATGGCAACTCCTACAACCCATCTTGGAGGAACCACCCAAACTTTTCATGGAGAAACTCACATTTTCAAGATAATCAACATGGTGAATCCTCAAATTTTCAAGGCAATCAACCTACACGAAATACTATGGAATTGGCTAAGAAAAATGATCATTTAGCAGCAATAGAAGACATGGGAAAGAAGATAGACAGCTTGATCAAAGGCATGGAAGCATTTGCCATGAACAACGCTAAGTATCAACCAATTGTGCATGCTAATGCACAATCAATCAGCAAGATAGAGGCACAACTATCCCAAATATCAGCAAGGCTTTGCGAGAGGGAGAAAGGAACCATTCCAAGCCAAGCTATCACAAATCCACGTGTCAACCAAGTGGAGACAACTTCAGGAGAAAAGTAAAGAGAAGAATCACTTGCAATCAACAAGATAGCTAGAGGCAACCTTTTATCTCCACAACTTATTCTCGGCTTATTTGATAAGAGACTTATTTTATTTCATGCTTGAGATGTTTAATTTTAAAGAACAGAATTTGATGATATATTTGAAAGTAGTTAGATGCATGATTTTCAAATACTTGAAGGGTGTAGAATGGGTTGAAAGACTTTATCATAATATCATGTGTTTGTTTGACAAATTGATGTTCAACCATAATTAGAGTTAAATACAATTTATCTACACCACTTGAAGAGCAGTGCACAACAAGTATGCGCTAACATTTTTTTTACTTATTCTTATTGTTGAAACAATCCTTTCTACATTGAGGACAATGCAGGGACTAAGTGCGGGGGGGAGGAGAAAGTAAAAAAATGTTTTAGGATGCATACTACAGCAATGAAATTGAAAATTTTCCAAATGTAAGTTTCTTTCACAAGCAGGTTGGTGGTAAGTTTGAAAATTCATTCTATATGTTGCATGCCACCATGTTTTATGTGTATCCATGATAAGAACTTGCATGTCAATTTTTTTTTAGGAAATAGCTTTGTTAGTTTAATTTTGATTTTGAATTATTGCATCTTAGCCTTACTAGCATGCTACTCAATCTCCATTGTATGCTCTTAAGGTTAAGATCATTAATTCTTTATTAGTTTTAGCTTTGTTTTCATTTAAACTTAATTTCTTTTTGTGGCATGTTGAATTTTCCTTAGTAATGTTCTTTCCTTATGATGTCTTACACTTAGAGCTAAGCTTATCTTTAAGGTGAGGATAGGAATATGCATTTGAGATGCCAACCATAGTTTATTACTTATAACATATACACATTCTTGCACTAGACTCTTAATCATGTGGTATCTAGAGGACTCTTCTTATGACATGAATCTTGAGGAGTGGCTTAGGAAATCTTTCCAATAGATTGTCCCATGAGAAGGGTAGATATATGAATTTGGGAATAAGGTTTGATACCCATTCTCATAAGGTTGCTGGGGACGGAGGCTAAGTAACCTCTTAGTCTTCACGTGTAAACCCTTTATGGGAGGTATCCTAAGGGTAGTAGTAGGATGTGAGAAAAGAGAGGTTTCAAAAAAAAAAAAAAAAAAAAAAAAAAAAAAAAAGAAGAAGAAGTTGTTCTATAGAATGAATAAAGAAAATACTTTTATAGAAAAAAAAAAAAAAAACTCAATTGAAAATAAAGGGGCAATGTACTAGAGGATAGAAACCTAAAGAAACCTTCATGTATTCTTGGATTAAGTGAGATGAACCTAGATGCTATTGATTATGGGTCTAAGCACTTTGCACTTAATAGTATCTTAAAAACTTATTTTCCTTAGGTTGGCATTAGATGTCTATTCTATATTCCTCACCATTACAGGAACTCAACTTGTGAGTGGAGATTATCTATAAGTATTGTTGCATTACTTGGTGAGAATTTAATTTGCCTTAATTTTCTTTATTGTGTTTGTTTGTTTAAAAGGGGTTCCTTAATCTTTTCTTCTTTAAATTTTGCCAGAGGACTAGCAAAGCTTAAGTGTGGGGGGGTGTTCAAGCTTTAATTTTGCCCATTTTTAATGAATTTTATAAGTAATTTTGCATGATATTATATATCTATGGTGGATAAATGATATTAATTATGGGTAATATAAGTCTTGAAATATAGTGCAATATAGAAATTTAATTAACAAGTGCATCCCCCATTAGATATAATTTTACATGGAACACATTGATTTATTTTGCATGTCCTATGTTGGCTAACGTCTCTTGGAGTTCAACTTCCATTAATTGTAGGTAACATATATATGGGAGGAGCTTAATGCAAAAGACCAAAGAAGATGTAAAGAATCAAAAGTTGGTGGACTAAACTTTAAAGAAGAGGACATGCCAACACCTTATTGGCCCTCCTAGATCTATGGCATCTTATTGGCTTGGTGATAAAACCAAGGTGCCACATCAAAGAGAGAGAAGACAAAACAACATAAATACAAGGGGAGAGGAATTTCGGCCAACAACTTGGTGTTTCCAACGAGAGAAAGAAGGAGGAGAAGAAGCTTGGAGGTGAGGCTTGTGCTTCCAAATAGAGACCATCCATTCATGCTATTCACCATTCCAAGGGCTAAGGAGAAGACGTCCAAGATTGGAGGTGGATTTGCTGCCAAGTTCCATTGAATTCAAAGCTCTAGAGAAGAATATAAGAAGCTCCTAAGGTAGTGACAACTCTTAGAGTTTATTATTTTCTTGTATAGAAGGAAGAATTGATGAGAAATGGTGGTGAACATCTCAATTATGTCTTCTTAGCTAGATAGAGTTCAATGAATGTATATGAATGTTTAATTCTTCTTTTCAACTTCTAATTTGCATCATCTATTCACATGTATTGTTGGAGCTGTTGGTGAGGCTTTCACACGAGTGAATGACGCTCACCAATGGTGGCTTGGCGCATTTGAGAAGAAGGTGTGAATTGAAAGAAGAAGAAAATAAGTGTTGATGTTCATTTGAATGAAGAACCTATCACTTATCTCTAGTTGTTAATTTTAATTTTAGTAGTTAATTGAGTTTGTTATATCTTATATTGATCACATTTTGTCCTAATCAATCTCCAAAAAGAATTTCTAATGCAAGTAGTATAGTATAGTTTAGCTAGATTAGCAAATAGCATAGTTGCATGCATTTAGTATAAATTAGAATAGAGTAGTATAGTCTATTGAACCTTCTTGTTTTATTTTTCTTTCCTTAATATTGATGCATGGATATCACTTCTGAAATCACGTGGAACTTGTGTGCATGTTATAATTGAATGAGTTGATAGATTTACAAGTAAAGAAATTGATTCACATCACCATTTTCCACTACACATTGCCTTGAAATTGCATGATTTGTGAGCTTGTGTTAACTTTGATTATTCTACATTCACATGTCATTAATTTACTGAAGTATACCTAAGAGCTTGAAGAATAAGTTGAGTAATAGTTGATTAAGTCATAAACACAATCCTTGTGGAAGAATGACCTGTATTTGCCATGTACACCAAAAGAATTGTGCACTTGCAGTAAAGCCTGAGCTAAAAATATAGCTCAATAGTTTCCTCCTGCAACAAATTAAGAAAAACTTTTTCTTGGTACCCAATGTTGTTGAGGACCAAGTTCATTAAACGCATATTTCTTCTTTTTGTTTAAAAATAGTTTAACATTATCATTTATATTATTGTTAGTTGTAAGTACTATTGATTTATCATTAGCTTCATACTCACATATAGCATTATTGCTTTTGCAATCATTCTTTTTGTTTTCAGATGTAGTATAATCAAGACCAAACATATTTTTATCAGATGTTAATTTATTTTGGTCATGCTTATACATTTCAGTAAGTTCATACCAAGATTTTGTACTTGTATTAAAATTTTCCATACATACAAAATCTTTTTCTGCACAAGAATTTTTTGTTTTATCACATGTAGAATGAGTAATTGGTCTAATACCAGTGTATTGATTTACATGCTCAGGTTTCTGAATTTTCAGTTTACTACAATTGTTTGAAATTTTAGAAACATTAGAAACTGAATTTCCAGAACAAGAAACAAGATTTTTAGAAACATTTATAGTCATGTTAGAAGTACAATTTGACAAATCACCTTGATTTATATTATTACTGCATGATTCATCCCTTGAAGTACCTACTTCTACATATTTATTACCTTGTTTCATAATAAAAGGAATTTTAGTCTTAGATTTACTTGAACTGCAACTAATAAATCCTTTATTGGCTTTATTGGCTTGAGATTCAGGATATTCAGGATAATCAAATCCTAAGCCAAATTTATAAGACACCGCAGGGGTACTAGTTAGTTTGTCTAACTTAGTTTGACTTAAATTTCATTTCTCAAAGATAGAATTTAAATCTTGCTCTCTCAGTTTTAATTTATCTATCTCTAAGTCAAGTTCATTTATATTGTTTCTCAACATTTCATTTTCAGATTCTATCTTTAATTTTTCAGCATTTATTTTTTGTATTTGTTCATGCAAGATACATTCATTAAATCTAAATTTTTGCAAATCTCTAGCATGCATTATCACATTTAAACTTTTCTAAAGTAGTAGACAGGAAACAATTTTCTTCTTCCATAATGGATGAAGATTTTCTAATACTCTTATTTTCCAGTTTACATACTTTAAGTTTTTGTAATAATGCATGATAAGCACATAATAATTCAACAAAGTTGAAATCTGAATGACTTTCAGGATCAAATATTACCTCAGACTCATCTGCCTTGAAGCACACATGAGCAACGTCTTCTAACTCTTGTTCTTCTTCTGAATGTGAAGATTTAGATGCTGATTCCTCAGATTCAGACTCTTCAAACGTGTCATCCCAAGTGACCTTCAAAGCCTTTTTCTTGTAAAACTTTTTCTGAGTTTTCTGAGCCGTCTTCTTCTGATTTGTCCTACTTTGCTTTTCATTTTTCCTCATAGGACAATCTAGAGAAAAATGTCCTGGTTTCTTACAATTGTAACATACATACTTTCTGGATGAAGAATTTTTGTCATTCAATGATTTTGACGTTGAGGGTTTATCATTTTTGTTCCTTTGCTGTTTCCTAGCTTTCCATGCTTTCTTGAATTTCCTAGTCAGCAAAATCAAATCCTCGTCAGAATCAGTAGATATATCAGAATCTGAATTAATTTTGAAGGCTATTTCTTTCTTCATTTTTAGTTTGTTGTGACTCAGCGATTCATTTAATTGAACTTCATAAGCTGTTAAATTTCCTATAAGTTCATTCATAGTATAAACATTTAAATCTCGTAATTCCTCAATTGATGTTACTTTCTGAGACCATTTAGAACTTAGGGATCTGAGAATTTTCCTCACCAAATCCTTCTATTCAAAATTCTTTCCTAAACATTTTAAAGAGTTTATGATATCAAGAAATCTGGAAAACATCTCAGAAATATTTTCGTCTTCATGCATCTTAAAGAGTTCATACTTATGAATCAACATGTTTATTTTCGTCTCTTTAACTTGAGAAGTACCTTCATGTGAAACTTCTAATGCATGTCACACCTCATAAGCAGATTTATATGTCGACACTTTACTGAACTGTTCATAACTTAATGCACAGAATAAAATATTTAAACCCTTAGCATTCAGAGTTTCATTTTCTTTTTCAGTAATTGTCCAAGTATTATAAGGGGTAGTTAACGGAGTATATGGTTTAGAAATCATGAACCACAACTTATGATCTATACTTTGAAGAAAAACAGTCATCCTATATTTCCAACATTCAAAATGTATTCCATCAAATAAAGGAGGACGATCAAGATTTTGGCCTTCATATAAAGAAAAATTACCATTTCCAGTAAACATTTTACCTTAGATTTTTCAACCTATTTGATTTTAAACAGTCTAAAAACATTAAAACAATTTGAGCCTTAAATCAATAGAATTAAACGTATGCTTAGATATTAATTTCCATTTAAAAACAAGGAAGGTAGAATAAGCAATGATATTAAATAAGTTGGTATCGATTTTATATCAAAGATTATTCACAAAGCTCTAATACCACTTGTAGGATCGTATGGCTACACAAGAGGGGGGTGAATTGTGTATTTTTAATATTTTCTGAAATATAATTGAAACTTTAAAACTCAAAAACAAGTCGAGACATTGTTTTCATAAAATCATTTTTATTCAAGGTTTCAATTACAATATACAATTCAATTCTCCTCAGAAATTGTAGATGCAATTATATTTCGATATCATGTATCATCTAAACAATTTTATAACTACAAACAGAGAAAACTAATTTACGGAATTTAAAACTTTTCTCCCTGTTTGAGATCTTTCTTCTTCTTCTTTTTCTTCTTCAGCAATTCTTCAGTGACGAATATCTTGTCTTTTCATGCTTCACCGAATTTGCTTTCTTCTAATACTTCAAATCTTCAGTGACGAAAATCTTACCTTTTTATGCTTCACTGAACTTTCTTCCACTTGAGAAATTTTCCCGAGAAGGTGTTTTTGATCCCTGAAAAAGATTTTTCTTTTGGTGTGCAGGGATGGTTTGATCCTTGAAAAGATTTTTCATTTTGTGTGCAAGGATAAAATGATCAACGAGAATTCTATACCTTTTATACTGTATCTTCATTTCATGCATATCCTTCACGTTTAACCACTACCAGTTTTCCACTTCTCCACGTCTTTCCTTTTTCCTTCATCGAAACACACACGTTCTAACCCACGTTTATATTTCGAATTTTCTTTAATCATCAGTCCTGGATCTCTGAAAAATTTCCTGCAAAATAAACTTTCTCGTCCAAAAGTTTTTCATCAGTGTAATAAGAAATCGTTACTTTAATATTAACTAAACGAGTAACACAAGTATATATATAACTTAACGTTTCTAACTTAACGAGTTCCTCATGTGCCATTTCACGTGACAAGTACTGTAGCTAACTCAATGAACTAAGTCCGTGGTGTTATGCTATCTCAACGAACCATCTCCGTTGTGTTATGATAACTCAACGAACCATTTCCATTGTGTTATGATATCTCAACGAACCAGTAATAGACAAATGTTTTATAATAAGAATTTTACCATGTGCAAAAATAACAACTTAAGTTTATAACGCTAACCTAACGCATTGCCTTAGTGTTCAATATAGCAACTCAACGCGTTTAGTTATGTTAACTTAACGAGTTAAACATGTGCACCTCATGTGATACAATACAACATTCGTAACTTATAATTTCACCACGTGTATAACACTAACTTAACGAGTTCGTCTCTTCTTTTACTCACTAACTTAACAAGTTATCATGTGACCTATTTTAACCTTTAAGCCTCTAACTTAACGAGTTCTCACGTGACCTCTATACAAACAAAACTCTAACTTAACGAGTTGTCTAAACGTGCACTGTTCATGATATAGAAGATATAACATTAAAACATATCATGCTTTTCAATAAAAACACACGTTAACTTAACGTTTAGCTAAATGAGAAATTAATGCAACGAAACGACTAGTTATTAACTTCATATCCACTACAGACAAGTATTTATATCAATAAGCTTTTTCTGTTTTAATTGATGATTTTAATTTCTTTCCACAAGCAATAGTAATTGAGCAAATATGATTATTTTCATTCAGCACACATAATCAAAACAAAAATACTCAACACATGATGCAAAAAAGAGTGCAAAACAAGGACTTCCATCTTAGTACTACTCTCGCCCAAACACATTTAACTTTAGAGTTTTGATGAGATCTAGTGCATTTGTGTTAGTATGATCGACCTATATTTATATATTTGTCATTACTGAATGATCAAAAACTATGTTAATTTGCACTAGAAACTAGTTGAATTGGATTGTTTAAAGTTTGAAAATAAAGATCCAATTATTTCAACTCATTTGCGATGATTACAACTCTGTTGAAAAAATAGCAGGGCACAACAATCATTAAATGTTTCTCATTTCTTGGTACTCTGATTGTTGTAATTTAAGATGTTACAAAATTTAACTCAGAAAATACAACCCTTCGGATATCAAAGACCGTTATAATGGCACATTTTAATCATGGTGTCATTCAATATATGAAATTAATTTTGGAAACATTAACAATAACTAGGTTGTCTCTTAGTGACAATTTGATTTACAAAAGGAACATCCTACCATGATGCAAAAATGAGTGCTACACATGGACTTCCCAAGAGGTCACCCATCTTAGTACTACTCTTGCCCAAACAAATTTAACTTTGAGGTTCTGATGAGATCCAATGCTTGAAAATAAAGATCCAATGCAAAAAAGAGTGCAAAACAAGGACTTCCATCTTAGTACTACTCCCGCCCAAATACATTTAACTTTAGAGTTTTGATGAGATCCAATGCATTTGTGTTAGTATGATCGACCTATATTTATATATTTGTCATTACTGAATGATCAAAAATTATGTTAATTCGCACTAGAAACTAGTTTATTTGGATTGTTTAAAGTTTGAAAATAAAGATCTAATTATTTAATCTCATTTGCAATGATTACAACTCTATTGAAAAAATAGCACGACACAATGGATATTAAATGTTTCTCATTTCATTGTACTTTGATTGTCGTAAGTTAAGATGTTACAAAATTTGAGTCAGAAAATACAACCCTTTCGATATCAAACACCGTCATAATGGCACATTTTGATCATGAAGTCATTCTATATATGACATTAATTTTGGAAACCGTTATGAATAACAGGGTCGTCAATTAGTGATAGTTTGATTTACAAAATGACCATCCCACCATGATGCAAAAAAGAGTGCAACACAAGGACTTCTCAAGAGGTCACCCATCTTAGAACTACTCTCACCCAAACAAATTTAACTTTGAAGTTGTGATGAGATCTAGTGCTTTTGTGTTGGTATGATCCCACCCAAACTTATAAATTTGTCATTACTGAAAGATTGTAAACTATGGTAATTCACACTCGAAATTAGTTGAATTGGATTGTTTGTAAATAAAGATCCAATTATTTAAACTCATTCACAATGATTATGACTTTGTTGAAAAAACAACACGACACAACAAACATTAAATGTATCTCATTTCATGGTACTCTTATTGTTGTAAGTTAAGATGTTACAAAATTTGAGTCAGAGAATACAACCCTTTCGATATCAAACACCATTATAATGTCACATTTTGATCACGGTGTCATTCAATATATGAAATTAATTTTGGAAACCGTTAACAATAATAGGGTCGTCTCTTAATGACAATTTGATTGACAAAAAGACCATCTTACCATGATGCAAAAAAGAGTGCAACACAAGGACTTCCCAAGAGGTCACCCATCTTAGTACTACTCTCACCCAAACACATTTAGGTTTGGAGTTCTAATAAGATCTAGTGCTTTAGTGTTGGCATGATCGCACCATTATTTGTATATTTGTCATTACTGAAAGATCGAAAACTATGTTAATTTGCATTAGAAACTAGTTTAATTGGATTGTTTAAAGTTTGAAAATAAAGATCTAATTATTTCAACACATTTGCAATGATTACAACTCTGTTGAAAAAATAGCACGACACAACAAACATTAAATGTAGCTTATTTCATGGTACTCTAATTGTTGTAAGTTAAGATGATACAAAATTTGAGTAAGAGAATAAAACCCTTTCGATATTAAACACCATTATAATGGCACATTTTGATCATAATGTCATTTAATATATGACATTAATTTTGGAAACCGTTATCAATAATTAGGTCGTCTCTTAGTGAGAGTTTGATTTACAAAAAGGCCATCCTTCCATGATTCAAAACTGAGTGCAAAATAAGGACTTCCCAATAGGGAACCCATCATAGTGCTACTATCACCCAAACACATTTAACTTTGGAGTTCTGATGAGATCTTGTGTTTTTGTGTTGGCATGATTGCACCCATATTCGTATATTTGTCATTATTGAAAGATCGAAAATTATGTTACTTCGCATTAGAAACTAGTTGAATTGGATTGTTTAAAGTTTGAAAATAAAGATCCAATTATTTCAACTCATTTGCAATGATTACAACTCTGTTGAAAAAACATCACGACACAATAGACATTAAATGTTTCTCATTTCATGGTACTCTGAGTTTTGTAAGTTAAGATGTTACAAAATTTGAGTCAGAGAATACAACCCTTTGGATATCAAAGACCGTTATAATGGCATACTTTTATCATGATATCATTCAATATATGACATTAATTTTGGAAATCGTTATCGATAACAGGGTCGTCTCTTAGTGAGAGTTTGATTTACAAAAAGGTCATCCTTCCATGATGCAAAAATGAGTGCAACATAAGGACTTCCCAAGAGGTCACCCATCTTACACTACTCTCACCCAAAAACATTCAACTTTGGAGTTTTGATGAGATCTAGTGCTTTTGTGTTGGTATGATCGCACCAATATTTATATATTTGTCATTACTAAAAGATCGAAAACTATGTTAATTCGCGCTAGAAACTAGTTGAATAGGATTGGTTAAAGTTTGAAAATAAAGATCCAATTATTTCAACTCATTTACAATGATTACAACTCTATTGAAAAAATAGCACGACACAACAAACATTAAATGTTTCTCATTTCTTGGTGTAGGATCATCTGTATCACAAGAAGGGGGTGAATTGTGTCTTTAATAATTAAAATACTAGCAGATAAAACAAGAGCACAAAACACTCGTAAATAAAATTCTATTCTTTATGTAAAGACAAAATTTACAATATCTTTTTAGCTCAATTCCCTTCTCAACGGTTTTGATAGAGTAATGTTCGATATACAATTCAAATAGAAAAATAAAGCTCTTATTCAAAACTAATTTCGAATTGTATAAAACCTGATCTTTATGCACACAGCTTCTTTCCTTCTCTTTGCTCAGCTTTTATATCTCTTCTTCTCTAGTTGTCGAATTTTCAGACTTCTTACGTTTGCAGCTGCTTTTCTGAAATTGCTTGGAATTTCGAACTTCTTCTGATGTTGGAGAACTTTTCAGAATATGAATATTCAAACTTAACTTTTCAATTAGGGATCTGGATTGAATATTCAGACTTGGATTTTGAGATTGGGATCCTCTATTGTAATGTAGCTCATACTCTTTATTAGTAGTTGAACTTTGTTGTCTTTCACGTTCAACATGTTCATCCTCTTAATCCATAATCCACATACTAATTTTTTCATTAATCCAAATTACTATTTTTTTGAGTTTCCACTTTCTCCACTATAATTTTGAATTTCCACAATCTCCACTTCGTAGATTCACCGAGACTTTATCTTCCTGGAGTCTTATAGAATATCTTCTAAGTCTTCGATTTAGTCGAGCACTTATCCTTTAAGTCTTGTAAAAACTCGAATACTTATTTGTAACTCTTCGAGTTTTTGCACCTGCAAAACACGTGACTAAACATAGCAAACTTATCTGTTCGTTAGTCATTTTATAAAACTCGAATAGTTATCTATCCATGTATATAAAAACTCGAACAGTTATCTAACTATTTGATTTTCATTACCGAACGCACATGGAAAAACACGTGACAACTTAAAACATTAAAAACACACGTGCAGATAACTTAACTATACGAGTTTTTAACATAAACTATTCGACAAAAACGAAATGTTAACTATCCGAAAGTTTAACTATCAAAAATCTAACTCTTTGGAAATCTTTAACTTATCCGACATAAAAATGAAACTTTCCGATAATCTATTAACTATTATACTTAGAGACATATACTTAGAGAATATTATTTAGACATATTTAAAAACTTTAATAAAGCATATATCATCAAAACAAAATTCCTAACACTTAGTACTCTAATTATACTAAGTTAAGATGTTACAAAATTTGAGTTAGAGAATACAAACCTCTGGATATCAAAGACCGTTACAATGGCAAATTTTGATCACGATGTCATTCAATATATGACATTAATTTTGGAAACCGTTATCAACAACAGGGTTGTCTCTTGGTGACAGTTTGATTTACAAAAAGACCATCCTATTATGATGCTATTAGTATTGATGATGTTGTTCACCTCATAGATATTATATACTTATTATAAATATCTAAAGAAATATCTAAACTGCTGCTTAAGATACTATGTATTTATTGTAAAATCATAGTAGTATCTTATTGATTTTAAGTAGTTTATCAATTTTAATGTTTTTACGATTTTAAGTGGAAGTGTAAATGAAAAACATTAAATACTTCTAACATTCTGAAATTTTGATTAAATATTTTCTTTGAATCAAAAAAAATGCATATGATCATGCATAAATTTGACTTAATTGATTAAACTTGTAGAATAAGTTATATGTAACTCATCTTAAACTATTAATCAAAAGTATAAGCTTATTGAAACTGATTCATATTCTCAGTATAATCATAGAAGTAAAAATTGTATGTGATTTGTGTTTTATTGCATCTGTATTAATGGAATACATATATACTGTGCTTAAAATGAAAAGTGCTTACAAAGTGAATATCTTTGAGAGTTTATTGATCAGTTTGATCACCAGCCTTTTGTACTTGAGCAGATAAGTATGTAAGGATTGTTGTCCTAAAAAATGATTCTTTAAATCTGGCAACCTAAGGTCCTGATCAGATCTAAGATTGTTGACTGAAAGCTCATTACACGGGTACATTAGAAAGCTCTTGTATGATTCAAGCTTTTCAAACTAACTTTTAAAGAAAATTATCAATATTTACTGTTTTGAAAAGAAAAAGTTGTTTCATTAATTACAAATATCTTTGAATCGCATATAGTTTATACCAATATGACTACTGATTTATTGAATCAACATTAGTACTTTTGAAAACGTTTATTTGAGATACATTCTTTTATTCTCCTTGAATTAATCGAATTGAGTTCAAAGTTGTGTTTTTGATTCATATACAGTAGAAATTGATTCTGGAAATCATTTTTGATGATGTTAGGATAACGGAAGTCTCTGAAAAGAAAATGTAAAAGTATAGTTATACTTAACATCTATTGTCACTACAAGTATATTTTGTATTTTAATTGAATATATTTGAAGTATATTTGTAGGGGGAGCATTAACAATGTCAAAAACAGATTAATATAATTTAAAATACAAATCTTAGTTAATCTGAATTAGTGTCCTCTTAAAATCTTGATGAAATAATTTAAAAAGACAAATAAACTATTCTAGATTCAAAAGACAAACTGTTCAAATAGTTTACAATGTTCTCAAGATAATGTTAAGTTTAGCATGTGTGTTGTTTTCGGAAGGTTTTAGTTGGAAGCATCTGAAACTTGTTTAAGTGTACTAACTAGACGTTATATTAGATAAGGTAACGTGTAAAACTGCCTCTAGACAGCGTTTTACTCGTTAGGTTAGTTAACTCAACGAGTTATACTTGAATATTTCGGGTACCTTGATTGAATAAACTTTATTCAATATTTATTTATTTCTAAACCTGACTTATCTTCACGTTGAGTTATACGCCTAAAAACCCTATTTAAACACTTATTACACGGGGACTTAGGTTATTTGTAAACTTTGTCAAGAAAATCTTTCTCGCTTGTTGCTGTTACAACCTACAACGATGGTTTCCAAGTTCTACAAAGGTCGTGGCAGAGGAAAAGGCAAAAGCAGAAGAGATGCAAAAGGAAAAGAAATAGAGAATGATGAAGTTCCACGTACTTGGTTCAAGAAAATATTTCGAGTGGACAAAAGGTTAGAAGAACTTTATAGAGATTACTACTTTTCTCAGGATATATTAGATGAAGTTAGACAAGAACTTCAACATACTGATGCAAGTATTACATACATGGGTATTCGAAGTAAATATGATAGAGAATACAGAATGAAATGTGCTAAGATTGCATTTTTGGAACAGTATGCAGAATATTTGGAAAAAGGTGTAGGTTCATCAAATAGAACTCCTCAAACTCCTATAAACGGTACAAGATTACCTACTCCTTTATATTCAAAACAAGTAGAATCAGATATTGCTGTAGACAAAACAAAAGTTGATAGTCTTCGAAAGGCCGTTGCAATAGAAAGTGCCTTAGAAGAATTAAAGCAGAAAACTTTTATGGAGCAATTTGAAAAGAAAACAGCAATACTTGAAGAGGAGAAACAGAAATGTTATAGAAGAAGAAAAATCAGAAAAATTATGTCTAACGAAACAAAGTCTATTAGAAAAGGACAATCAGATGAAAATTTATTTCCAAAGGACAATGTATGTTTAGACATTGTACCTTATTGTGCATCTGATAAACTCATCAGTTCCGAACACATTGAAACTGATGAAGATAATGAGACTTTATTTTCCCTTGCTAGAAAGCTTGAGAAGAAATACAAGTCAAATATGAGCTCAAGTTTTTCTATTAGTACAAGTCCTGATGATGCAGAAATTGACAAATCAGAGCATTAGGCACCTGACATTGAACAAGTTATTGCAGATATAATTGACAATGTTGAGGCAGTAACTAGTTCAGAGGCTGAATTGTCTGGAGTAGCAGATATTGAAATTGTTAAGACTCTAGAAGAGCTAAAAGTTAACCAGCCTTCTACAGAATCTATAGAAGTAGAGTCTAAGAATTCACAGCATGAATCAATGGAAATATCTGTTGAACAAAATGAACAATTACAGACAGATACACCGGTTGTAGAATTTGTGGAAAAATTGTACTCTGAACATTCTATAGAGACTGAACAGATGAATGTTGAGCATATTGACAATGTTCCTAACACTATTGAAGCTGGAGAAAATTTGAAATATAAACGTGGGTTAGAACGTGTGTGTTTCGATGAAGGAAAAAGAAAAGACGTGGAGAAGTGGAAAACTAGTGGTGGTTAAATGTGAAGGATATGCATGGAATGAAGATACAGTATAAAAGGCATAGAATTCTCGTTGATCAATTTATCCTTGCACACAAAAAGAAAAATCTTTTCAAGGATCAAAACCATCCCTGCACACCAAAAGAAAAATCTTTTTCAGGGATCAAAAACACCTTCTCGGGGAAAATCTCTCAAGTGGAAGAAAGTTCAATGAAGCATAAAAAGGTAAGATTTTCGTCACTGAAGATTTGAAGTATCAGAAGAAAGCAAATTCGGTGAAGCATGAAAAGACAAGATATTCGTCACTGAAGAATTGCTGAAGAAGAAAAAGAAGAAGAAGAAAGATCTCAAACAGGGAGAAAAGTTTTAAATTCCGCAAATTAGTTTTCTCTGTTTGTAGTTATAAAATTGTTTAGATGATACATGGTATCGAAATATAATTACATCTACAATTTCTGAGGAGAATTGAATTGTATATTGTAATTGAAACCTTGAATAAAAATAATTTTATGAAAACAATGTCTCGACTTGTTTTTGAGTTTTAAAGTTTCGATTATATTTTAGAAAATATTAAAAATACACAATTCACCCCCCTCTTGTGTAGCCATACGATCCTACAATTAGAATAGACAGGATAAGAAATTGTTCTTGTCAAGAGTAAAATATTACTATTGGGAAAAACCATACTTATTTAAGAAATGTCCTGATATAGTTTTAAGGAGGTGTGTTCTAGAAACTGAATATCAGAGTATATTGTCTTTCTACCATAACCAAGCATGTGAAGGGCATTTTGGTTCAGGGAAAACTACTACAAAAATTCTGCAATGTGGATTTTATTGGCCAACACTATTCAAATATGCTTATAAATATTGCTTAAGTTGTTTAAGATGTCAACAAATAGAAACAATATCAAAGAGGAATATGATGCCTCTTAATCCTATTGTTGAGGTTGAAATCTTTGATGTGTGGGGAATAGATTTTATGGGTTCATTTCCTATGTCTAATCAATTTAATTATATATTGTTGGGGGTGGATTATGTATCTAAATGGATAGAAGTTATTCCTACAAAAACTAATGACAACAAAGTGGTAATACATTTTATAAGAACCAATATAATTGCCAATTTTAGAATACCTAAAGCTATTATCAGTGATAGAGGAACTCATTTCTGTAATAGAAGTTTTGAAGCCTTAATGAAGAAATATGGAGTGAACCACAAAATTGCAACATCATATCATCCGCAAACAAGTGGACAAGTAGAAAGTGCCAACAAACAAATTAAGTTAATCTTAGAAAAAGTAGTAAATCCTACTAGAACAGATTGGGCTAATAGATTGATAGATGCACTTTGGGCTTAAAGAACTACTTATAAGACAAGCTTAGGTATGTCGCCTTTTAGGCTAATATATGGAAAAAGTTATCATTTACTAGCTGAAATTGAACATAAAGCTTATTGGGCATTAAAAACCCTGAACACTAATTTAAATCAAGCTGCTGAAAATAGAAAAATACAATTGATTGAATTAAAAGAATTTAGGAATGAAGCTTATTCAAAAATTGTAAAAGAAAAAGTGAAAATGAAGTTCTAGCATGATAGGAAAATTATTCCAAAAATCTTTGAAATAGGACAAGAAGTATATCTTTACATGACTAGACTCCATAACCATCCAAGAAAATTAAAATCTAAATGGGTAGGACCTTACATAGTTCGAAATATTTATCCCTATGGAGCTATTGCGATTGAAAATCCTAAAAATCAGAATATATTTAAAGTAAATGGACAAAGACTTAAACCTATTTTGAAGATACTAAAAAGTTCTTTTGGAATTATAGAAGAAGTAAGAGTAAAGGACTACTCGAGCTTTACTTAGTAAGAAATCATTTTTTTTAATATAAAAAAAAACTTATTTAAACATAGTTACGGTTAAATTGAAAGGAATTATTAGTTTTATTGAAGCACATTTTAAAAGAAAAAAAATCATTGCGGTTCAACTGACAGGATCCATCGATTTGATTGAAACATAAAAACATAAAGAAATTTACATATTATTTAGTAAAAATGTCGGTTTTACCGAAGCATAGCATTAGTTCAACCAATAGAAAAAAAGAAGAAAGAAAATATTTAATTTCGGTTCAACCAAGGAATATAACAGTTTGACTGAAGAATTTTTAAAATATGGAAAAAGTAAGAGCGGTTAGATCGGAAACTTTTTGATCTTGACCGAAGAAAAATTATTATTTTAAATATTTTTATTAGATATAACTTTACGAAAAGTTCGTTGAGTTATAGTTAACTCAACAAACTTACTCCATTGAGTCTAGGATTAGTTAACAAACTTACCCCGTTGAGTTAACTATAACTCAACGGAATACTGTAGTTAAGTCCACGGACTTAGTCCGTGGAGTTAACCGTAATTCCACGGATGAGAGAGCGAGAGTTTTGTATGGGAAACAACCCGATTACCCGCCTAAACGTAGGGCTTATTTATACTTAAACTTAGGGTTTTGGGGGCATTATCCGCAGAATCATTTAGAACTTAGACTAGTAGAGATCAGAGCGACTCCGTGCCATTATGTAACTCCACGATGAGATAACACTAGAGCTTCTCCACAACATTCTAGGATTGAAAAATGAAGAACTAAAAATTCTAGAAGACACAACTACAATCGAGTGGACAGAACAGACCATAAAGGATTGTTTAGCTATCAATCCTGGTGTGCCATTATTAAATAGACTAAAGTAATTAAATGGTAAAGCACACATGATAGCTAACATTTTGATTAAGAATGTCTACCAACGATAAGGCCACGATATAGAACTGAGTCAATTTGTCAAATGGGCCACATATGCAGTTGTGAATAGAATTCAAATAAATTGGTTTGCAATTTTTATCTCCAAGATAAGAACAGTGAAGAAATTATTTTATGGAGATCTAATTCCACTGTTGATGGTGGACTATATCGATTTCACTAAATGAGCATCCAAAAGGATAAGATCTAGAACCATTTCAGTGAAAGAGTACAGAAATTATGCTGCTGTAGAGATTGATGAACCTTCTAGAGGAATTACAGGAGTTGTAGAAAGGATTAACTAATTAGAGCAACAAGTAGAAAGACTCCAAAAGGAAGTAGATGAACTTAGGAGAAGAGATTAAATTGTATCGTTCATCTACTTGTACTTGTATATATTTGTTTGAAAAATATCTGATTGATTGTAATGTAAATTATTCATATTAATGAATATATGTTTTTCAAATGTATTTTTCATTCGTGTTTTGAGAATGATGAAATGGATGAACTATATTGAATATTATATAACTTGTGGAACATTATGCAAGATTGTTTAAAAGATTTACAATTTGTTGAATGACAGGATTAAATGAAAGATAAATGATAGGATTAAATGAAAGATAACTGATTAATGCTGAAAATATCTGCATGCTGCAAAGTAAAATATAAATTCTGCATAATATAAAATGAGCTGTAAGTTAAATATTTATATAATGTTCAAATTTAAATGAGTTTTAATTAGAATGATGCATTAATGACATGTATTTAACTTTATTTAAGTTAACAGAATGTAGGAGAGAAAAACATAGAAGTTAGTACGAGGAGTGAGTTTTAGAAATTTGCCAAGTGTTAACTCAACGAAGTAAGTTCGTTGAGTTAAACTTAACTCTACGAGGTCAATAATATAATATACGGTCACTCCATTGAGTGATTTGTAACTCAACGAAGTTAGTCCGTGGAGTTAGCAATAGTAATCGAAGCTAATCCGTTGAGTTAACTATAACTCAACGAGGTTAGTTCGTGGATTAAGCTAAATAGTTATTCTTTTTAGCCACGAACGAAACTTCATGGGTTTAGCGGTTACTAAAAATTTAAAAATTAGAAGTGGCACACGTACCCATAAAAATAGGAACCACACTACACGTTACAAGACACGCTCTTGCAACGAGATTTATTTGCTTTATGGACGTGCATTATAAATATAGAATAGAATGTTATTTACTAGTTACTAGCAGTTTTGAAAGAAAAGAGAATTCATTAGGGAACTGGAAGGAAAAGCAGCTGATTCAACTTCATCCGTCAACAAATATTTATTGAATATAAAGCTTCAGACTGGTATGTAATTAATCTTTTGCTATTTTACTATATGTTAAGATTTTATGAGCACATGGATTCATTTTCCTAGCACTAAATGATTAGTAAGAACACCTACCCAGGATTATTCAACACAGAGGCGTACTGAAATATTTTCTGAATTGGACTTTAACGAAATCCTTAGGGGTGTAGCTAACATTTCTTTAAAGAGAACGAAGATATGGCTGCTCTAGTAAAAAAACCATTAGGAGAAATTCTGTATCCTGAATTAGTTGATGAACCTTCATGTATTTGATTGCCAAACTTTGAGGGAGATAGGTTTGAACTGAAATCTAATTATATTAGTCAATTACCACATTTTCATGGATTAGAAAGAGAGGATGCCTATTATTTCCTTAGAGAATTTAACAAAGTTTGTCAAATGATGAAAATGCCAAACATGAGTATAGATGCTATTAAACTTAGATATATCCCTTTTGCTTTAAAAGACAGCTAAAAGATGGTTATATACTCTGTCGCTTGATTCAATTTCTGCATGGACTGAATTTTACTTTGTTTTTCTAGAAAAATATTATCCAACACATCAAACAATTAAAAAGAAAAAAGAAATATTAATGTGTAGCCAAAAATAGGGAGAATCTTTTTGAAAATATTTTGAGAGATTTAACGATTTACTAACTCAATGTCCACATCATGCAATGAGTAAAGCACAATTAATAGGTATAATTTATGAAGGCATAGATGTTTCAATGAAATCTTTATTAGAATCTACTTGTCAGAATGGATTTTTAAAACTATGTAGTGAAGAAGCATGGGCATATTTAGAAAACTTTGCAAAAAGGACTGCACAATGGGAAAACTCGGCTGAAGCTATTACAGATAAAAGAATATTACCAAGGGGAATGCATGAAATAGATTCAAGCACTATGCTTGAAGTAAAATTAACTAAATTAACAAAGAAAATAGAAAAGTTATCATTAAATCAAAATCTAGCAGAAAAGAATGCAGACATTAATGATCTAGATATTATTTATGCTAGAAACCAGAAAGATAACTTTGGAAATTCTTATAACCCTAATTGGACAAATCACCCAAATTTATCTTGGAGAAACAACAATTTCCAGGGAGGAGAAAATATAAATGACAAGAATATAAGTTATGAAGCATTAATTGAATAAGGATCTAGAATAGAGAAATTAGAAAAGATAATCCAACAATTAAATAATCGTTTGGATCTTGTATTTGGAAATGCTGCAATTCAAAATCAAAATAGAAACATACCACTTAGATAGAAGGAATCAATGGAAGTTAGACCTATTGGAGGATTGCCAATACAAGCAATACCTAACCTTGTCAATAGAACTGTTAATGAAATTGATACCTCCTCTAGGAGGGTAGCTGAATGAAGTAGTGTAACTGAAGTAACTATGTATAATATAGTAAGTAGAAAAATATAAAAAAAAATATAAGTTTACTTATAGTTAATAGTATCTTAGAGTTATTACTTAACTCAACGAACTTAATCCGTTGAGTTATGACCTAACTCCACGAGGGTGTGAAGTAGCTATGTTAATTTTTGTCTCTGCTAAATTTTTGTTTATGTTATACAAAATCAATAGATGGAATTTATGAAATTACCACTAGACGCACTAAGGAAAGTGTTGAGTAGCTTGTCAGCTAAAGATCTGTGCAGATTGTGTTGTGTATCAAAAGATATTAAAAACTATGTCGAAGAAAAATATTTTCATGGACTACAAGCTGCAAAAATGACTAAGATTAGAGATGGATTTTTATGGAAGTCATTTAGTCGTAGTTCAATTAACTATGAATATCTGAATATGAAAGAAATTGCTGGAATTCCACCCAATACATTAAAAGGAATAGATCATATTATGGGGATGGATGAAAGATTAATTATATACAGAACCAAACCAAGGTATGCAATCCTATTACCCGACATTTTGATTAGAAATCCTATCATAAGAGAAGAATGGAATATAGGAAGGGCTAATAGATATGAAGTACCAACTGAAAATTGTGGGTTAGCTTTAATATTTTCTGATAAAAATTTGACCATTCTTGAAAAATTATATTATTAGAGACCAACTGGAAATTGTGATGAAGATTTATGCTTAAGTGTGTATAATTTTCTGAATAGATCTTGGACTGAAAATACTATGATATATTTAGGATAGAATCATTAATTAACAATGTACATGTTATACTTAATGGATATATATATCTAGTCACAGATATATCAGTTGCATTTAGATTTGATTTATACATAGTAAGCATAGATAGTTATGATAATGACTATATAGAAATTTTGCCTATACCGAGAGATATAGCTAAACCATCATCTGTAGAATATGATAAAATTCAAATAGGGATGTGATATAATGAATATGATGATCCTACTTTATGTCTGATAAGATGGTGAAATGAATTGATGAAATTTCAAATATGGATTATGAAAGACATAAATGAATAGATGTGGGAAGAAGAATATATTGAAATAGATGTAGAAATAATAACAGCTACATTATCTTGGAATAGAAAATGATCCCTTTCTGCATTTCATTTCATTAATGGTAATACACTTGTATTTAGTATTGATAATATACTGCATGTTTACAAATTAAGAAGGAAAATGAATTGCATTAAAACAGAATTAATAGCAAGAAGAATTATGCTAAAAAATTTTGCATGGACTGACACGTTTATTCCATTTGTTATTACTTTTCAATCATGTTCTTAAATCAACAAAAATTTGTGATTCTGTGCTTTTAATGTTGTGTGTATTTTGCATTTATTTTTAGAAAAAAAGAAGAAAAAGAAATGAAAAAATTTTTAATTTTAGTTTTATTTTAAAAGAAAAGAAAAAACCAAAATATCAATCTAGTTTGTTGGTATCTGTTCTAGGAAACCAACTAGCTTGCTTGTGAGCCACCAAAGGCATAGGAGCCTAGGTTCCACACAAGACACTAATTTATCAATATCTATTAAATGTTATTTTGTTATATATTCTACTTTTATTCGTGAATGAAAAGTTTTTCAGAATCAAAAAATTAGAATATACAGAAGGAGATACAAAAGAAAATGCATGTAATTGATTACTTATCCTGAATTTAGGTTTAAACTAAATTCGTGAGTTATTCATTAACTCAATGAATTAAGTTCGTTGAGTTAGATGCTAAGTCAACGAAACAATATTCATGCTTGCTACAATTATTGTATTTACTGTAAAATCTTTTACATTGAGGACAATGCAAAAAAAATAGGTATGGGGGGAGGTAATTAAAGTAACAGCTATGTAAGTTTGTTAATTAAAGGAATTAAAAGGATACTGCAAAGTTTTGTGGAAATTGCAAATTTTAATTGAGACTGTAAAATTTTTAAGACTGTAACTATTTGAATGTTATATTTAGAATGCTATATAAGATGCTATAGAATTTACTATTTATACAAATCTAGATATAGTATCTTATGTTTTTGCTGAATTTTATGAGTTTAACAATTTCATGATTTTAAAATGAAATCAAAATGCTTAACTGAAACTTAATAAATTATCAAAAGTCCTGAAAGAGCTGAAATGTTGATTTTTAGATTAAATGAAATACATATGATCAAAGATACATTTAATTTGATTGATTAAACTTGTAGAATGATTTATGTGTAAATATTATTAAACTACAAAAAAAGTATAAGCTTATTGATATGGATTCATATTTTCAGTAAATAATGGAAGCAGGAATATATGAGATTGGTGTTTTATTGCATCTGTATTAATGAAATATGTACATATACTGTGTTTGAAAAAAAAGAAAA
Organism: Cymodocea nodosa; assembly: GCA_036874045.1. NCBI lineage: Eukaryota > Viridiplantae > Streptophyta > Magnoliopsida > Alismatales > Cymodoceaceae > Cymodocea > Cymodocea nodosa. The sequence goes on from CM072335.1 coordinate 11,727,927, forward strand.
AAAGAGAGAAAAACTTTGAGAGTTTATTGACTTGTTTGATCACGAGTCTTTTGTACTTGAGTAAATAGGTATGTAAGGATTGCTGACTTGAAAAAAAAAAAAAGACTCTTTAAATCTAGCAACCTAAGATCCTGATTAGATTTAGGATTGTTGACTGAAAGCTCGATATATGGGTACACTAGAATGCTCTTGTATGATTCAAGCTTGTCAAATTAACTTTTAAAGTACAAATATGCATATACTGTTCTAAAAAGATACAAGTGTTTTGTGAAATACAGATATCTTTTGAATCAAGTATATTTTTTGTTATCTAAGATTATTGAAGTATGAATCTAGAATAGACTTTTGAAGTTGTTTATCTAAGATACAATTCTTTATTCTACTTGTCTTAATCATATTGAATTGGATTGTGTTTTGATTCGTTTGTTGTAGAAATTTATTCTGGAAATCATATTGGTAAATTCAGGATGACAGATGCTGAAAAGAAGAAAAAATGATAATATAATTAACAACTATGTGATGCTGATATATTTTGTATGTAATTTACATATGTTCTAAATATATTTGTAGGTTGAAGAGGAGAAAACAAAGTTAAAACAGATTACTGAAACATACAGAAAATCTATATAGTAATCTAATTTATTATTTTGAAGAAGAACGAAGTGAAGAATTAATTCTAATACTTCAAAAAGACAAACTAGTTAGATCTTAGTTTGCTAAGGGACTAGCAAAATTTAAGTATGGGGGAAGTGTTTAGAATGAAAAAGTGCATAATATTAACGGTTAAATGATGGTTAATTGCATAATATTTAGCTTATCATATGAGAATTAAGCCATTATGTTATAATTGCACTGTTATATACTTTAATGAAAGAATCTGCATAATTTCAGGGAATTAATGTTAATTTAGTACATTTCTAAACTATCGATAAATTACAGGCTATGAAATTCTTAAGTATCTGAATTTTCTATTATTTCGGAGAGTTATGTTTTATGTACCGGATAGTTATGTTTTAAAGAATATTTCATTATTTCCTGAAGTACACGTGTCGAAACCATAATGCATGACTTAAGTGGATTTTCGGAAAGTTATCTGTTAACTATCCGTAATGCATCTAGGCATCGGATAGTTAGGTTTTTAGGTATTCGAAATATTTGAACTTGTTAAGTTAGATTTATGCACATGTTGAATTTAAATGCTTTAGTATATCACGTGAGATGCACATGTTTAACTCGTTAAGTTAGCATAACTGTACGCGTAGGGTTACATGGATGCACACTAAGGTAACGCATTATGTTAGCAACTTATTTCTTTATTGCACATATTTTATAGTTAAATCAACGAAGTAAGTCTGTTGAGTTATCTGTAACTCCACAGACCATTTATTTTCTAATATGCCATTGTAGCGATTATAGAAACAGGACATTCGAAGGAAAACCACAATTGCACGTATCACATAGGAATTCACTCGTGGAAGGGAGAGGAAATCACCATCATTGATATGAATGAAGGAAATCCAACCGATCCTCTAAATAGAAGTAGTTACTACTAAAGAAATATAAAAGAAAAGGAGAAAAGACGAAGTGAGTGTGTAGAGGTGGACAACCATGCTATCTACAGGCAACGTTGGAAGTTCTCTGAAGCTCCACACCACCACCATAATCACCAACCATCAGAGGTCTATGAGGATACTTTCCTGATGTCGGGTCGATTCCGATCCAAACACGGTGCTTGACAACCACTGTGAAGAGTGATCGCATCGCGGGAAGGGAAGCCATTTTCACCAAGCACTGACTCATATCTTAGGAGATCGTAAAACCTCTAGCCTTGGTTTCGGGTTGATGCCAGTATGCTGAAGAGGAGATCATCTTGCAATTCTGGACTCGCAATTCTATAGGGAGAGGAGGTAGAGTTGTAAGTGATTAAGTTTTCAGTGGTGTAATCGCGTAGCATGTAGTGACGGAAGTATTTACTCTCGATAGAGAATTTTTACATTTCACCTTTCGCCCATTTTCATGAACATCTCAAAACAAAAATACCAAAAACAACAACTTATCTATGTTTATATTTCGTATTTGAGTGTTGTATTGTTTATTTTGTATTGTGATTAAAGTTATCATTGTTAGTATTGTGAATGTTTTATGTTTGTTTGATTTAGAAAATAGACAATAGTATTACAGTTTACTGAAATTGATTCGTTCTAAATACTTAAAGATTTTAATGGTTACTGTTTGAAATATCTGAATGTTAGTATTGCCTAATGATAAATCTAATATTCACTAACATTAAAGAGCTTAATTGATATTATTTACAATCTATGGAATTGCCTAATGGTTGGCCAAATTCCTTTGTAAATGGTACTATTAAACTGAAAAGATAGGCTCGTGGAGTTAACTTAAGTCCACGAGATTAGTCTGTTGTGTTAATTGTAACTCAACGGAGTGATTACTAAACACATTATAATATAAAAAAACAGAACAGTACACAATTCTTACTCAATTCTCTATGGGATCGACTAGTACTTGCACACAAATACAATATACACTGTGCACTTGTAGTTAAAATACAAATTGGAATTAATATCTAATTTGTGTGAAAGATTGTTTGTTTACTTCTAAAAAGAAATTATTGATATAAGCACAAGGATAAATTAACCAAGTAAAAACAGAAGATAACAAATGCAAGTTTTCTGGTGATGTTACCTGTGAACTAAACAAGTTCTCTAGTGTCGCCTAAAGCAACCAAACAGCACATTTTGATTATGATGTCATTCAATATGTGACATTAATTTTGGAAACTGTTCCCAATAACAGGGTTGTCTCTTAGTGATAGTTTGATTTACCAAAAGACCATCCTACCACGATGCAAAAATGAGTGCAACACAAGGACTTCCCAAGAGGTCACCCACCTTAGTACTACTCTCGCCCAAACACATTTAACTTTGTAGTTTTTATGAGATCTAGTGCTTTTGTGCTGGTATGATCGCACTAAAATTTATCTATTTGTCATTACTGAATGATTGAAAACAATGTTAATTCACACTAGAAACTAGTTGAATTGGATTGTTTAAAGTTTGAAAATAAAGTTCCAATTATTTCAACACATTTGTAATGATTACAACTCTATTGAGAAAATAGCACGACACAATATACATTAAATGTTTCTCATTTCTTGGTACTTTGATTGTTGTAAGTTAAGATGTTACAAAATTTGAATGATAGAATACAACCCTTTGGATATAAAAGACCGTTATAATGGCACATTTTGATTATGATGTCATTCAATATATGGCATTAATTTTGGAAACCATTATCAATAACACGGTCGTCTCTTAGTGATAGTTTGATTTACCAAAAGACAATCCTACCATGATGCAAAAATGAGTGCAACACAAGGACTTCTCAAGAGGTCACCCATCTTAGTACTACTCTTGCCCAAACACTTTTAACTTTTGAGTTCTGATGAGATCCAATACTTTTGTGATGGTATAATCGCACCCATATTGACATATTTGTCATTAGTAAATGATCGAAAACAATGCTAATTTGCACTAGAAACTAGTCGAATTGGATTGTTTAAAGTTTAAAAATAAAGATCCAATTATTTCAACTCATTTGCAATGATTACAACTCTGTTGAAAAAATAACACGACTCAGCAGACATTAAATGTTTCTCATTTCTTAGTACACTGATTGTTGTAAGTTAAGATGTTACAAAATTTAAGTTAGAGAATACAACCCTTTGGATAGCAAAGACTGTTGTAATAGCACATTTCGATCAAGATGTCATTCAATATAAGTTATTAATTTTGAAAACCGTTATCAATAATAGGGTCGTCTCTTAGTGACAGTTTGATTTACAAAAAGACCATCCTATCATGATGCAAAAGTGAGTGCAACACAAAGACTTCCCTAGAGGTCACCCATCTCAGTATTACTCTTGCCCAAACACATTTAACTTTGAAGTTCTAATGAGATCCAACACTTTTGTGTTGGTATGATTACTCCATTATTTATATATTTATCACAACTGAAAGATCGAAAACTATGTTAATTCACACTAGAAACTAGTTGAATTGGATTATTTAAAGTTTGAAAATAAAGATCTAATTATTTCAACTCATTTGCAATGATTACAAGCTGTTGAAAAAATAGCAAGACACAACAACCATTAAATGTTTCTCGTTTCTAAGTACTCTGATTGTTGTAAGTTAAGAGGTTACAAAATTTGAGTCAAAGAATACAATCCTTTGGATATCAAAGACTGTTATAATGGCACATTGTGAGCATGATGTCATTCAATATATGACATTAATTTTGGAAACTGTTATCAATAACTAAGTCGTCTCTTAATGATAGTTTTATTTACCAAGTCACAATCCTACCATGATGCAAAAATGAGTGCAACACAAGGACATCCCAGAGGTCACCCATCTTAGTATTACTATTGCCCAAACGCATTTAACTTTAGAGTTTTAATGAGATCTAGTGCTTTTGTGTTGGTATGATCGCACCCATATTTATATATTTGTCATTACTGAAAGATTGAAAACTATGTTATTTCGCACTAGAAACTAGTTGAATTGGATTGTTTAAAGTTTGAAAATAAAGATCCAATTATTTCAACTCATTTGCAATGAGTACAACTCTATTGGAAAAATAGCATGACACAACAAACATTAAATGTTTCTCATTTCTTAGTACTCTAATTGTTGTAAGTTAAGATGTTACAAAATTTGATTCAGAGATTACAACCCTTTGGATAGCAAAGACCATTATAATGGCACATTTTGATCATGATGTCATTCAGTATATGACACAAGTAGATCCATGTGAGGGAAATTAGTAATGTGTTAGGAGAAGTTGGTACAAGAAGCCATGGATACGCTTCTTGATAATGGAATTCGTGGACAAAAAATGTGGGACAGTCTTTATAAAGTTCACAAGTCCTTTTTAGATGTAATTGAGGGCAAGGAGGGAAGATTTATTAATTTTGGAAACCGTTATCAATAACAGGGTCGTCTCTAAGTGACAGTTTAATTAAAAAAAAGACCATCCTATCATGATGCAAATGTGAGTGCAACACAAGGACTTCCCAAGAGGTCACCCATCTTAGTACTACTCTTGCCCAAATACAATTAACCTTGAAGTTTAAATGAGATCCAGTACTACTGTGTCGGTATGATCAATCCATTATTTAAAAATTTGTCAATACTGAAAGATCGAAAACTATGTTAATTCGAACTAGAAACTAGTTGAATTGGATTGTTTAAAGTTTGAAAATAAAGATCCAACTATTTCAACTCATTTGCAATGATTAAAACTCTGTTGAAAAAATAGGACAACACAACAACCATTAAATGTTTCTCATTTCTTTGTACTCTGATTGTTGTAAGTTAAGATGTTACAAAACTTGAGTTAGAGAATACAACCGTTTGGATATCAAAGACTATTATAATGGCACATTTCGATCATGATGTCATTCAATATATGACATTAATTTTGGAAACCGTTATTAATAATAGGGTCATCTCTTGTTGAAAGTTTGATTTACCAAAAGACTATACTACCATGATGCAAAAATGAGTGCAACACTAGGACTTCCCAAGAGGTCACACATCTTAGTACTACTCTCGCCCAAACAAATTTAACTATAGAGTTTTGATGAGATCCAATGCTTTTGTGTTGGTATGATCACAACCATATTTATATATTTGTCATTACTAAAGGATCGAAACCTAAGTTAATTCACACTAGAAACTAGTTGAATTGGATTGTTTAAAGTTTGAAAATAAAGATCCAATTATTTCAACTCATTCGCAACGTTTACAACTCTATTGAAAAAATAGCACGATACAACAACCATTAAATGTTTCTCATTTCTTGGTACTCTAATTGTTGTAAGTTAAGATGTTAAAAAATTTGTGTCAAAGAATACAACCCCTTGGATTTCAAAGACCATTATAATGGCACATTTTGATCAAGATGTCATTCAATATATGACATTAATTTTTGAAACCGTTATCAATAACAGGGTTGTCACTTAGTGAAAGTTTGATTTACCAATATTCCATCCTACCATGATACAAAAATGAGTGCAACACAAGGACTTTGCAAGAGGTCATGCATCTTAGTACTTCTCTCACCCAAATACATTTAACTTTGAAGTTCTGATGAGATCCAGTGCTTTTGTGATGGTATGATCGCACCCATATTTTCATATTTGTCATCACAAAAAGATTGAAAACTATGTTAATTCGCACTAGTAACTAGTTGAATTGAATTGTTTAAAGTTTGAAAATAAAGATCCAATTATTTCAACTCATTTGCAATGATTACAATCTGTTGAAAAAATAGCACGACACAACAGCCATTAAATGTTTCTCATTTCTTGGTACTCTGATTGTTGTAAGTTAAGATGCTACAAAATTTGAGTTAGAGAATACAACCCTTTGCATATCAAAGACCGCTATAATGGCACATTTTGATCATGATGTCATTCAATATATGACATTAATTTTTGAAACTGTTATCAATAATGGGTGATCTCTTAGTGTTAGTTTGATTTACCAAAAGGCCATCCTACAATCATGTAAAAATGAGTGCAACGCAAGGACTTCCCAAGTGGTCAACCATCTTAGTACTACTCTTGTTCGAACCCATTTAACTTTGGAGTTCTAAGGAGATCCAGTGCTTTTCTGTTGGTATGCTCGCACCCATATTTATTTATTTGTCATTACTGAAAGATGGAAAACTACGTTAATTTGCACTAGAAACTAGTTGAATTGGATTGTTTAAAGTATGAAAATAATGATTCAATTATTTCAACTCATTTGCAATGATTAAAACTCTATTGAAAAAATAGTATGACACAACAGACATTAAATGTTTCTCATTTCTTGGTATTCTGATTGTTGTAAGTTAAGATGTTACAAAAATTGAGTCAGAGAATACAACTGTTTGGATATCAAAGACTGTTATAATGGGACATTTTGATCATGATGTATTCAATATATGACATTAATTTTGGAAACCATTATCAATAATAGGGTTGTCTCTTGGCGACAATTTGATTTACAGAAAGACCATCCAATCATGATGCAAAAATGAGTGCAACACAAGAACTACCCAAGAGGTCATCCATGTTAGTACTACTCTCACCCAAACATTCAACTTTGGAGTTCTGATGAGATCCAGTGCTTTTGTGTTGGTATGATCCCACCCATATTTATATATTTGTCATTACTGAAAGATCGAAACCTATGTTAATTCACACTAAAAACTAGTTGAATTGGATTGTTTAATGTTTGAAAATAAAGATCCAATTATTTCAACTCATTTGCAATGATTACAACTCTATTGAAAAAATAGCACGACACAACAGCCATTAAATGTTTCTCATTTCTTAGTACTCTGATTGTTATAATTTAATATGTTACAAAATTTGAGTCAGAGAATACAACCCTTTGGATATCAATGAACGTTATAATGTCATAGTTTAAACATGATGCCATTCAATATGTGACATCAATTTTAGTGACTATTATCAATAATAGGGTCGTCTCTTAGTGATAGTTTAATTTACCAAAAGACCGTCATACCATGATGCAAAAATTACTGCAACACAAGGACCTCCTAAGAGGTCACCCATATTAGTACTACTCTCGCCCAAACAAATTTAACTTTGGAGTTCTAAAGCTTTTGTGTTGGTATGATCGCATGCATTTTTATATATTTGTCATTACTAAAAGATCAAAACCTATGTTAATTTGCACTAGAAACTAGTTGAATTGGATTGTTTAAAGTTTGAAAATAAAGATCTAATTATTTCAATTCATTTGCAATGACAACAACTCTGTTGAAAAAATAGCACGTCACAATAGCCATTAAATGTTTCTCATTTCTTAGTACTCTGATTGTTGTAAGTTAAGATGTTACAAAATTTGAGTCAGAGATTACAACCCATTGGATAGCAAAGACCGTTATAATGACACATTTTGATCATGATGTCACTCAATATATGACATTAATTTTCGAAACCGTTATCAATAATAGGGTCGTCTCTTAGTGACAATTTGATTTACCAAAAGACCATCCTACCATGATGCAAAAATGAGTGCAACACAGGGACTTCCCAAGAGGTCACCCATATTAGTACTACTCTGGCCCAAACAAATTTAACTTTGGAGTTCTGATGAGATTCAATGCTTTTGTGTTGGTGTGATCGCACCCATATTTATATATTTGTCATTACTGAAAGATCGAAACCAAGGTTAATTCGCACTAGAAACTAGTTGAATTGGATTGTTTAAAGTTTGAAAATAAAGATCCAGTTATTTCAACTCATTCGCAATGATTACAACTCTGTTGAAAAAATAGCACAACAATACAGCCATTACATGTTTCTCATTTCTTGGTACTCTGATTGTTGTAAGTTAAGATGTCACAAAATTTGAGTCAAAGAATACAACCCTTTGGATATCAAACACCGTTACAATGGCTCATTTTGATCATGATTTCATTCAATATATGAATTTAATTTTTGAAACCGTTATCAATAACTAGGTCGTCCCTTAGTGACAGTTTGATTTACCAAAAGACCATCCTACCTTGATACAAAAATGAGTGCAACACAAGGACTTCTCAAGAGGTCACCCATCTTAGTACTTCTCTCACCCAAATACATTTAACTTTGGATTTTTGAAGAGATCCAGTGCTTTTGTGATGGTATGATCTCACCCATATTTACATATTTGTCATCATTGTAAGACGAAAACTATGTTAATTCGCACTAGAAACTAGTTGAATTGGATTGTTTAAAGTTTGAAAATAAAGATCCAATTATTTCAACTCATTTCCAATGATTAGAATCTGTTGAAAAAATAGCACGACACAACAGCCATTAAATGTTTCTCATTTCTTGGTACTCTGGTTGTTGTAAGTTAAGATGTTAGAAAATTTGAGTCAGAGAATACAACCCTTTGTATATCAAAGACCATTATAATTGCACATTTTGATCTTGATGTCATTCAATATATGACATTAATTTTGGAAACCGTTGTCAATAACAGATCATCTCTTAGTGATAGTTCGATTTACCAAGAGACCATCCTACCATAATGCAAAATTGAGTGCAACGCATGGACTTCCCAAGAGGTCAACCATCTTAGTACTACTCTCGCCCAAACACATTTAGCTTTGGAGTTCTGACGAGATCCGATGCTTTTGTGTTCGTATGATCCCACCCTTATTTATATATTTGTCATTACTGAAAGATCGAAACCTATGTTAATTCGCACTAAAAGATAGTTGAATTTGATTTTTTAAAGTTCGAAAATAAAGATCCAATTATTTCAACTCATTTGCAATGATTACAACTCTGTTGAAAAAATAGCAAGACACGACAGCCATTAAATTTTTCTCATTTCTTGGTACTCTAATTGTTGTAATTTAAAATGTTACAAAATTTGAGTGAGAGAATACAAACGTTTGAATATCAAAGACCGTTATAATGCCACATTTTGATCTTGATGTCATTCAATATGTGACATTAATTTTGAAAACCGTTATCAACAGGGTCGTCTCTTAGTGATAGTTTGATTTACCACAAGACCGTCATGCTATAATTCAAAAATGAGTGCAACACAATGACTTCCTAAGAGGCCACCCATCTTAGTACTACTCTTTCACAAAAACATTTAACATTGGAGTTCTGAAGAGATACAGTGCTTTTGTGATGGTATAATCACACCTATATTGAAATGTTTGTCATTACTGAAAGATCGAAAACTATGTTAATTTGCACTAGAAACAAGTTGAATTGGATTGTTTAAAGTTTGGAAATAAAGATCCAATTATTTCAATTCATTTGCCATGATTACAATCTGTTGAAAAAATAGCACGACACAGCAGCCATTAAATGTTTCTCATTTCTTCGTACTTTGATTGTTGTAAGTTAAGATGTTACAAAATTTGAGTCAAAGAATACAACCCTTTGGATATCAAAGACCATTATAATGGGACATTTTGATCATGATGTCATTCAATATATGACATTAATTTTTGAAACCGTTATCAATAACTGGGTCGTCTCTTAGTGACAGTTTGATTTACCAAAAGACCATCCTACCATGATGCAAAATGAGTGCAACACAAGGACTTACCAAGAGGTCACCCATCTTAGTACTACTCTTACCCTAACACATTTAACTTTGAAGTTTTGAAGAGATCTAGTGCTTTTGTAATAGTATGATCGCACCCATATTGAAATATTTGTCATTACTAAAAGATCAAAAACTTTGTTAATTTACACTAGAAACAAGTTGAATTTGATTGTTTAAAGTTTGAAAATAAAGATCCAATTATTTCAATTCATTTGCAATGATTACAATCTATTGAAAAAATAGGATGACACAGCAGCCATTAAATGTTTCTCATTTCTTAGTACTCTGATTGTTGTAAGTTAAGATGTTACAAAATTTGAGTCAAAGAATACAACCCTTTGGATATCAAAGACCGTTATAATGGCACATTTTGATTTTGATGTCATTCAATATATGACATTAATTTATTAAACCGTTATCAATAACAAGGTCATCTCTTAGTGACAATTTTATTTACTAGAAGACCATCTTACCATTATGCAAAAATGAGTGCAACATAAGGACTTCTTAAGAGGTCAACCATCTTAGTACTTCTGTCACCCAAAACATTTAACTATGGATTTCTAATGAAATCCAGTGCTTTTGTGATGGTATGACTACACCCGTATTTACATATTTGTCATCACTGTAAGATCGAAAACTATGTTAATTCGCACTAGAAACTAGTTGAATTGGATTGTTTAAAGTTTGAAAATAAAGATCCAATTATTTCAACTCATTTGCAATGATTACAATCTGTTGAAAAAATAGCACAACACAACAACCATTAAATGTTTCTCATTTCTTGGTATTCTGATTGTTGTAAGTTAAGATGTTATAAAATTTGAGTCATAGAATATAACCCTTTGTATATCAAAGACTGTTATAATGGTACATTTTGATCATGATGTCATTCAATATATGACATTAAGTTTGGAAACCGTTATCAATAACGGGTCATCTCTTAGTGACAGTTTGATTTACCAAAAGACCATCCTACCATAATACAAAAATGAGTGCAACACAAGGACTTCCCAAGAGGTCTCCCATCTTAATACTACTCTCGCCCAAACACATTTAACTTTGGAGTTATGATGAGATCCAATGCTTTCGTGTTGGTATGATCGCACCTATATTTATATATTTGTCACTACTAAAAGATCGAAAACTATGTTAATTCGCACTAGAAACTAGTTGAATTAGATTGTTTAATGTTTGAAAATAAAGATCCAATTATTTCAACTCATTTGCAATGATTACAACTTTGTTGAAAAAGTAGCAAGACACAACAGCCATTAAATGTTTCTCATTTCTTGGTACTCTGATTGTTGTAAGTTAAGATGTTACAAAATTTGAGTTAGAGAATACAACCGTTTCGATATCTAAGATTGTTATAATGGCACATTTTGATCATGATGTCATTCAACATATGACATTAATTTTGGAAATCGTTATCAATAATAGGGTTTTCTCTTAGTGACAGTTTGATTTAGAAAAAGACCTTCCTATCATGATGCAAAAATGAGTGAAAGACAAGGACATCCCAAGAGGTCACCCATCTTAGTGCTACTCTCGCCCAAACACATTTAACTTTGGAGTACTGATGGGATCTAGTGCTTTTGTGTTGGTATGATCGCACTCACATTTTTAAATTTGTCATTACTGAAAGATCGAAAACTATGGTAATTCACACTAGAAACTAATTGAATTGGATTATTTAAAGTTCGTAAATAAAGATCCAATTATTTCAAGTCATTTGCAATGATTACAACTCTCTTTAAAAAATAGCACGACACAACTGATATTAAACGTTTCTCATTTCATGGTACTCTAATTGTTGTAAGTTAAGATGTTACAAAATTTGAGTCAAAGAATACAACCCTTTGGATATCAAAGACCATTATAATGGGATATTTTGATCATGATGTCATTCAATATATGACATTAATTTTTGAAACCATTATCAATAACAAGGTCATCTCTTAGTGACAGTTTAATTTACCAAAAGACCATCCTACCATGATGCAAAAATGAGTGCAACACAAGGACTTTCCAAGAGGTCACCCATCTTAGTACTACTCTTGCCCTAACACATTTAACTTTGGAGTTTTGAAGAGATCTAGTGCTTTTGTGATGGTATGATCGCATCCATATTGAAATATTTGTCATTACTGAAAGATCGAAAACTTTGTTAATTTACACTAGAAACAAGTTGAATTGGATTGTTTAAAGTTTGAAAATAAAGATCCAATTATTTCAATTCATTTGCAATGATTACAATCTATTGAAAAAATAGGATGACATAGCAGCCATTAAATGTTTCTCATTTCTTAGTACTCTAATTGTTGTAAGTTAAGATGTTACAAAATTTGAATCGAAGAATACAACCCTTTGTATATTAAAGACCGCTATATTGGCACATTTTGATCATGATGTCATTCAATGTCTGACATTAATTTTTGAAACCGTTATCAATAACGGGTCGTCTCTTAGTGACGGTTTGATCATGATGTCATTCAATATACGACATTAATTTTGGAAATCGTTATCGATAATAGGGTTGTCTCCTAGTGACAGTTTGATTTTCAAAAGGCCATCCTACCATGATGTAAAAATTAGTGCAACGCAAGGACTTTCCAAGAGGTCAGCAATCTTAGTACTGCTCTCGCCCAAACACATTTAACTTTGGAGTTCTGATGAGATCCAATGCTTTTGTGTTGGTATGATCTCACCCATATTTATTTATTTGTCATTATTGAAAGATTGAAAACTATGTTAATTCGCACTAGAAAGTAGTTGAATTGGATTGTTTAAAGTTTGAAAATAAAGATCCAATTATTTCAACTCATTTGCAATGATTACAATCTGTTGAAAAAATAGCACGACACAACAGCCATTAAATGTTTCTCGTTTCTTAGTACTCTGATTGTTGTAAGTTAAGATGTTACAAAATTTGAGTCAGAGAATACAACCCTTTAAATATCAAAGACCATTATAATGGCACATTGTGAGCCTGATGTCATTCAATATATGACATTAATTTTGGAAATCGTTATCAATAACAGGGCCATCTCTTAGTGGCAGTTTTATTTACCAAATCACAATCCTACCTGAAAGGATCGAATGGCACACTAGAGGGGGGTTGAATAGTGTCCTAATCAAGTTTATTTTGCTTTTAAAAATTTTGGAAGCTGTTAACACTAATGAACCCAGATTAATTGATTTTGGAATTAAAACTAGTAACGCAGAAAGTAAAGAACACAAAGAGATTTATAGTGGTTCCCCAAACTTGGTAGTCCACTCCTCAAGGCCACAACCTTGAGAATTCCTCTAAGTGCTTTCAAGGCTAAGCACAAACCTTAAACAAGTTGCTTTTGCAAGCTAAGCAGCAACCTTACACAAGTTGCTTTTGCAGGCTATGCAACAACCTTACAGATGTTTTTAAAAGCTAAACAAAAACCTCACACAAAGCACCAACTTTGTGTACTCAAGACCCTAATCTTGAGTAAGTGAAGTATCACACTTCACTCTCTTCACCAAGGCCCCGACCTTGTGAAGGTATACTCACAACACCCTTATGACTTAAGGTTTTCAAGTAAACGAGAAGACAATTTAAACTCAAGAGTCACTGACTCAAAATGAAAATGACACACAACACTAGATCAACTCCTATGAAGAGTTGACACAGAAACTCTGAGGAGAATTCTTGATTGATCTGCAGCTGTTGATCTTCTGGACTTTGTTGTAGACGAATCTTCAAAGTGTTTGTAGAATTGTTGAGCAGACAATTTCTCCTTTCGAGTATTGAAAACTTCTATGTGTATCACTTTCAGTTTTTTGCAAAATCCTTTCTATTTTTCCTTTGAGATTTGTATAAGTGGAAACAATTCTGAAATGGTCAAATGCCTTATGCAGGAATTCATTTCCGATAACCTTCAATCATAATAAAGTTGAGATCTGCAATCAAAAGATATCTTGCCACAAAGATTAGTCAATTAATAATAGTTGCAGTTTCTATAAAAATAAAATCTTCGAAGGCTTTTAGAAAATCGGAGACTTAAACAGATAACCTACCGAAACTCAAAACCATTTTGGATAGATAGAACTAACATACCGAAAGACCACTTAAGTCATGTATTAAAATTGAAACACGTGTCCTTTTGAAACCATGTTATAAAATATTAAAAAATAAACTATCCGATAGAGTGGACAAGTTTCAAATACTTATAAAAGATAACTCTTGTTTGAGTAAGTTATTCAATATAAGTTAAGATTCTTGGTATTCTGATTATTGTAAGTTAAGATGTTACAAAATTTGAGTCAGAGAATATAGCCTTTTGGATATCAAAGACTGTTATCATAGGACATTTTGATCATGATGTCATTCAATATATGACATTAATTTTGGAAATAATTATCTATAAGAGGGTTGTCTCTTAGCGAAAGTTTTATTTACAAAAAGACCATCCTATGATGATGTAAAAATGAGTGAAAGACAAGAACTTCCCAAGAGGTCCTCCATCTTAGTACTTCTCTCGCCCAAACACATTTAACTTTGGAGTTTTGATGAGATCCAGTGCTTTTGTGTTGGTATGATCCCACCCATATTTATATATTTGTCATTACTGAAAGATCGAAACCTATGTTAATTCGCACTAAAAACTAGTTGAATTGGATTGTTTAATGTTTGAAAATAAAGATCCAATTATTTCAAGTCATTTGCAATGATTACAACTCTGTTGAAAAAATACCACGACACAATAGCCATTAAATGTTTCTCATTTCTTGGTACTCTGATTGTTGTAATTTAAGATGTTACAAAATTTGAGTCAGAGAATACAACCCTTTGGATATCAAAGAACGTTATAATGCCACATTTTGAACATGATGTCATTCAATATGTGACTAATTTTGGAAACTGTTATCAATAATAGGGTCGTCTCTTAGTGATAGTTTAATTTACCAAAAGACTGTCCTACCATGATGCAAAAATGAGTGCAACACAACGACTTCCCAAGAGGTCACCCATCTTAGTACTACTCTTGTCCAAAGACATTTAACTTTAGAGATCTGTTGAGATCTAGTGCTTTTGTGATGGTATGATCACACCCATATTAATATATTTGTCATTACTGAAAGATCGAAAACTATGTTAATTTGCACTCAAAATTAGTTGAATTGGATTGTATAAAGTTTGAAAATAAAGATCCAATTATTTCAATTCATTTGTAATGATTACAATCAGTTGAAAAAAAAGCATGACACAACAACCATTAAATGTTTCTCATTTCTTGGTACTTTGATTGTTATAACTTAAGATGTTACAAAATTTGAGTGAGAGAATACAATCTTTTAGATATCAAAGACTTTTATAATGGCACATTTTGATCATGATGTCATTCAATATATCACATTAATTTTGGAAACTGTTATCAATAACAGGGTCGTCTCTAAGTGATAGTTTGATTTACGAAAAGACCATCCTACCATGATGCAAAAATGAGCGCAACACAAGGACTTCCCAAGAGGTCACCCATCTTAGTACTTCTCTCACTCAAACAATGACACAACAGACATTAACTATTAGTATGAGCACATCTATATTTATATATTTGTCACTACTAAAAGATCAAAAACAATGTTAATTCACCTTAGAAACAAGTTGAATTGGATTGTTTAATGTTTGAAAATAAAGATCCAATTATTTCAACTCATTTGCAATGACTACAACTCTGTTGAAAAAATAGCATGACACAACAGCCATTAAATGTTTCTCTTTTCTTAGTACTCTAATTGTTGTAAGTTAAGATGTTACAAAATTTGAGTCAGAGAATACAACCCTTTGGATAGCAAAGATTGTTATAATGGGAAATTTTGATTATAATGTCATTCAATATATGACATTAATTTTTGAAACCGTTATCAATAACAGGGTCGTCTCTTAGTGATAGTTTGATTTACCAAAAGACCATCCTACCATGATGCAAAAATGAGTGCAACACAAGGACTTCTAAAGAGGTCACCCATCTTAGTACTTCTCTTGCCCAAATACAATTAACTTTGGATTTCTAATGAGATGCAGTGCTTTTGCGATGGTATTATCTCACCCATATTTACATATTTGTCATCACTGTAAGATCAAAAACTATGTTAATTCGCATTAGAAACTAGTTGTATTGGATTCTTTAAAGTTTGAAAATAAAGATCCAATTATTTCAACTCATTTGCAATGATTACAATCTATTGAAAAATTGCACGACACAACAGCCATTAAATGTTTCTCATTTCTTAGTACTTTGATTGTTGTAAGTTAAGATGTTACAAAATTTGAGTTAGAGAATACAACCCTTTGTATATCAAAAACCGTTATAATGGCACATTTTGATCATGATGTCATTCAATATATGACATTAATTTTGGAAACAGTTATTAATAATGGGTCGTCTCTTAGTGACAGTTTGATTTACGAAATGACCATCCTACCATATTGCAAAAATGAGTGCAATGCAAGGACTTCTCAAGAGGTCAGTCATCTTAGTACTACTCTCGCCCAAACACATTTAGCTTCGGAGTTTTGATGAGATCTAATGCTTTTGTGTTGGTATTATCGCAACCATATTTATTTATTTGTCATTACAGAAAGATCGAAAACTTTGTTAATTCACACTAGAAACTAGTTGAATTGGATTGTTTAAAGTTTGAAAATAATGATCCAATTATTTGAACTCATTTGCAATGTTTACAACTCTGTTGAAGAAATAGCACGACACAACAACCATTAAATGTTTCTCATTTCTTGGTACTCTAATTGTTGTAAGTTAAGATGTTACAAAATTTGAGTCAGAGAATACAATCGTTTGGATATCTAAGATTGTTATAATGGCACATTTTAATCATGATGTCATTCAACATATGACATTAATTTTGGAAATCGTTATCAATAATAGGGTTTTCTGTTAGTGATAGTTTGATTTAGAAAAAGACCTTCCTATCATGATACAAAAATGAGTGAAACACAAGGACGTCCCAAGAGGTCACCCATCTTAGTACTACTCTCGCCCAAACACATTTAACTTTGGAATTCTGATGAGATCCAATGCTTTTTGGTTGGTATGATCGCACCCATATTTATATATTTGTCACTACTGAAAGATCGAAAACTATGTTAATTCGCACTAGAAACTAGTTGAATTAGATTGTTTAAAGTTTGAAAATAAAGATCCAATGATTTCAACTCATTTGCAATGACTACAACTCTGTTGAAAAAATAGCACGACATAACAGACATTAAATGTTTCTCATTTCTTAGTACTCTGATTGTTGTAATTTAAGATGTTACAAAATTTGAGTCAGAGAATACAACCCTTTGGATAGTAAAGACCATTGTAACGGCACATTTTGAGTATGATGTCATGCAATATATGACATTAATTTTGGAAACTATTATGAATAACAAGGTTGTCTCTTACAGACAGTTGATTACTTCGTTGATTACCATTGTAACAGCACATTTTGACTTACTTTGTTGATTTAACTATAAAACACGTGCATTAAAGAAATAAGTTGCTAACATAACGTGTTACCTTAATGTGCATTCATGTAACCCTACGCGTACAGTTATGCTAACTTAACGAGTTAAACATGTGCATTTCACGTGATATACTAAAGCATTTAATTTCAACACGTGCATAAATCTAACTTAACGATTTCAAATATTTCGGATACTTAAAAACTGAACTATCTGATGCCTAGATGCATTTTGAATAGTTAACAGATAACTTACCGAAAATCCACTTAAGTCATGCATTATGTTTCGACACGTGTACTTCAGGAAATAATAAAATATTCTTTAAAACATAACTGTCCAGTACATTAAACATAACTCTTTGAAATAACAGAAAATTTGGACACATAAGAATTTCATAGCCTGCAATTTACCGATAGTTTAGAAATGTACTAAATTAACATTAATTCCCTGAAATTATGTAGATTCTTTCATTAAAGCATATAACAATGCAATTATAACATAATGGCTTAATTCTCATATGATAAGGTAAATATTATGCAATTAACCATCATTTAACCGTTAATATTATGCACTTTTTCGTTCTAAACACTTCCCCCATACTTAAATTTTGCTAGTCCCTTAGCGAACTAAGATCTAATTAATTGGTCTTTCTAAAGTGCTAGAATTAATTCTTTCTTTTGTTCTTCTTTTTAGCATAAGAACTTAGATTATTATATAGATATTCTGTATGTTTTCAGTAATCTATTTTAACATTGTTTTTTCCTCTTCAACCTGCAAATATACTTAGAATATATGTAAATTACATACAAAATATATCAGTATCACATAAGTGTTAATTATATTATCATTTGTTCTTCTTCTTTTTTTCTTCATTTGTCATCCTGAATTTTCCAATAAGATTTCCATAATAAATTCCAACAACATACAAATCAAAACACAATCCAATTCAATATGATTAAGACAACTAGAATAAAGAATTCTATCTCAAATAAACAACTTCAAAAGTCTAGATTCATATTTCAGCAATTTTAGATAACAGAAAATATACTCGATTCAAAAGATATCTGTATTTCACAAAACATTTGTATCTTTTCAGAACAGTATATGTATATTTGTACTTTAAAAGTTAATTTGACAAGCTTGAATTATATAAGAGCTTTCTAGTGTGCTCATGTATCGAGCTTTTAGTCAACAATCCCAGATTTGATTAGGATCTTAGGTTGCCATATTTAAAGAGTCTTTTTTTTTAGGTTAACAATCCTTACATACTTATCTGCTCAAGTACAAAAGGCTCGTGATCAAATAAGTCAATAAACTCTAAAAGTTTTTCTCTCTTTTTTTTTTTTTTTCTTTTCAACACAGAATATGTACGTATTTCATTAATACAGATGCAATAAAACACCAATCTCATATAGTCCTACTTCTATTATTTACTGAAAATATGAATCCATATCAATAAGCTCATACTTTTTCTGTAGTTTAACAAGATCTACACATAAATCATTCTACAAGTTTAATTAGTCAAATTAAATGTATCTTTAATCATATGTATTTCATTTAATCTAAAAATCAACATTTCAACTCTTTCAGGACTTTAGATAATTTACTACGTTTTAGTTAAGCATTCTGATTTCATTTTAAAATCGTGAAACTGTTAAACTCCTAAATTTCAGCAAAAACAAAAGATACTATATCTAGATTTGTATGAATAGTAAAATTCTATAGCATCTTATATAGGATTATAAATATAACATTCAAGCAGTTATAGTTCTTAAAAATTTTACAGTCTCAATTATCTGATAGTTACAACAGATTCATAAAAAAATTTTCAATTTCCATAAAACTTTTGCAGTACTGTTTTAATTCTTATAATTAACAAAATTGCATGGCTGTTACTTTAATTACCTCCCCCCCATACCTACATTTTGCATTGTCCTCAATGTAAAAGATTTTACAATAAATACAGTAATTGTAACAGGCATGAATATTGTTTCGTTGACTTAGCATCTAACTCAACGAACTTAATTCATTGAGTTAATGAATAGCTCCACGAATTGAGTTTAAATCTAAATTCAGAATAATTAATCAATTACATACCTTGTTCTCTTGTATCTCCTTCAGTATATTCCGATTTTTGATTCTGAAAAAACTTTTCATTCACGAATAAAAGTAGAATATATAACAAAATAACATTTAACAAAACAGATATTGTTAAATCAGTGTCTTGTGTGGAACCTAGGCTCCTATGCCTTTGGTGGCTCAAAAGCAAGCCAATTGGTTTCCTAGAATAGATACCAACAAACTGGATTTTTTTTTTTCTAAAAATAAATGCAAAATACACACAACATTAAAAGCACAGAATTATAATTTAAGAACATGATTGAAAAGTAGTAACAAATGAAATAAACGTGTCAGCCCAAGCAAACTTTTTAGGCATAATTCTTCTTGTTATTAATTCTATTTTAACGTAGTTCGTTTTCCTTCTTAATTTGTAAACTTGTAGTATGTTATCAATATTAAATATAAGTGTATTACCATTAATGAAATGAAATGCAGAAAGAGATCCTTTTCTGTTCCAAGATAATGTAGCTGTTACTATTTCTACATCTATTTCAATATATTCCTCTTCCCACTTCCATTCATTTATGTCTTTCATAATCCATATTTGAAATTTCATCAATTCATCTTACCATCTTATCAGACATAAAGTAGGATCATCATATTCATTGTACCACATTCCTATTTGAATTTTATCATATTCTACAAATGGTGGTTTAGCTATTTCTCTCGGTATAGGCAAAATTTCTATATAGTCATTATCATAACTATCTATGCTTACAATGATAAATCAAATCTAAATGCAACTGATATATTTGTGACTAGATATATATATCCATCAAGTATGACATGTATGCTGTTAATTAATGATTTCTGTCCTAGATATATCATAGTATTTTTAGTCCAAGATCTATTTAGAAAATTATACACACTTAAGCATAAATCTTCATCCCAATTTCCAGTTGGTCTCCAATAATATAATTTTTCAAGAATGGTCGAATTTTTATCAGAAAATATTAGAGCTGACCCACAATTTTCAGTTGGTACTTCATATCTATTTGGCCTTCCTATATTCCATTCTTCTCTTGTGATAGGATTTCTATTTAAAATATCAGGTAACAGAATTACATACCTTGGTTTGGTTCTGTAAATAATTAATCATTCATCCATCCCCATAATATGATCTATTCCTTCTAATGTATTGGGTGGAATTCTAGCAATTTCTTCTATATTCAGATATTCATAGCTAATTGCACTACGATTAAATGACTTCCATAAAAATCCATCTCTAATCTTAGTCATTTTTACAGTTTGTAGTCCATGAAAATATTTTTCTCTGACATAGTCTTTAATATCCTTTGATACACAACACAATCTGCACAGATCTTTAGTTGACAAGTTACTCAGTACTTCCCTTAGTGCGTTCAGTGGTAATTTCATAAATTTCATCTGTTGATTCTGTATAACATAAACAAAAATTTAGCAGAGACAAAAATTAACAAAGCTACTTCACACCCTCGTGGAGTTAGGTCATAACTCAACGGATTAAGTTCATTGAGTTAAGTAATAACTCTACGATACTAGTAACTATAAGTAAACTTACAAATTTTTTTTTTCTTTTTTTTCATACCTACTATATTATACATAGTTACTTCAGTTATACTGCTTCATTCAACTACCCTCCTAGAGGAGGTATCAATTTCATTAACAGTTCTATTGACAAGGTTAGGTATTGCTTGTATTAGCAATCCTCCAGTAGATCTAACTTCCATTGATTCCTTCTGTCTAAGTGGTATATTTCTATTTTGATTTTGAATTGCAGCATTTCCAAATACAAGATCCAGACGATTGTTTAATTGTTGGATTATCTTTTCTAATTTCTCTATTCTAGATCCTTATTCAATTAATGCTTCATAACTTATATTCTTGTCATTTATATTTTCTCCTCCCTGGAAATTGTTGTTTCTCCAAGATAAATTCAGGTGATTTCTCTAATTAGGGTTATAAGAATTTCCAAAGTTATCTTTCTCGTTTCTCGCATAAATAATATCTAGACCATTAATGTTTGCATTCTTTTCTGCTAGTTTTTGATTTAATGATAACTCTTTTCTTTTCTTTGTTAATTCAGTTAATTTCACTTCAAGCATGGTGCTTGAATCTATTTCATGCATTCCCCTTGGCAATATTCTTTTATTTGTAATAACTTCAGCCGAGTTTTTCCACTGTGCAATTTTTTTTGCAAAGTTTTCTAAATATGGCCATGCTTCTTCACTACATAGTTTTAAAAATCCATTTTGACAAGTAGATTCTAATAAAGATTTCATTGAAACATCTATGCCTTCATAAATTATACCTATCAATTGTGCTTTACTCATTGCATGATGTGGACATTGAGTTAGTAAATCTTTAAATCTTTCAAAATATTTCCAGAATGATTCTCTCTATTTTTGGCTACACATTAATATTTCCTTTTTCTTTTTTATTATTTGATGTGTTAGATAATATTTTTCTAGAAAAACAGAGTAGAATTCAATCCATGTAGAAATTGAATCAAGCGATAGAGTATATAACCATCTCTTAGCTATGTCTTTTAAAGCAAAAGGGATATATCTAAGTTTAATAGCATCTATACTCATGTTCGACATTTTCATCATTTAACAAACTTCGTTAAATTCTCTAAGGAAATAATTGGCATCCTCTCTTTCTAATCCATGAAAATGTGGCAATTGACTAATATAATTAGATTTCAGTTCAAACCTATCTCCCTTAAAGTTTGGCAATCGAATACATGAAGGTTCATCAACTAATTCAGGATACAGAATTTCCCCTAATGGTTTTTCTACTGGAGTAGCCATATCTTCATTCTCTTTTAAAAAAAGGTTAGCTACACCCCTAAGGATTTTGTTAAAGTCTAATTCAAAAAATATTTCAGTACGCCTCTGTGTTGAATAATCCTAGGTAGGTGTTCTTACTAATCGTTTAGTGTTAGGAGAACAAATCCATGTGCTCATAAACTCTTAACATATAGTAAAATAGTAGAAGATTAATTACATATTAGTCTGAAGCTTTCTATTCAGTAAATAGTTGTTGATGGATGAAGTTGAATTAGCTGCTTCTCCTTCCAGTTCCGCAACGAATTCTCTTTTCTTTCAAAAGTGTTGGTAACTAGTAAATAACATTCTGTTCTATATTTATAATGCACATCCATAAAGCAAATAAATCTCATTGCAAGAACGTGTCTTGTAACATGTAGTGTGGTTCCTATTTTTATGGGTACGTGTGCCACTTCTAATTTCAAATTTTAGTAACCGCTAAACTCACGAAGTTTCATTCGTGGCTAAAAAGAATAACTATTTAACTTAATCCACGAACTAACCTAATTGAGTTACAGTTTACATCCCATCCCAATTTACTGGTCTACTGTAAATGATATCTTAACTCCTAATTTCTTTGTTAGAACCTGAGTATTTTGATAATGCAAAACCTATGTGAGGAAACATATTGTATTTCACAATTAAGTCTGTATTGCATTAGATCAGAAGACTGTTAGAACAAATTCCAAGCAGACAAACAGATTGAGAAGGTTTCAGATGATAATACTTTCAAATTACAGGTTCAAGCATCCGAAGAGTAAAACAGAAGCAAGACTATCGAACAGTTAGAAGGATAACTATCCAAATTTTACAAAGCCTTTAGAGAGTTATTAAATCAGACAATTAACTTGGTTGAATGATCGAAGAGTTATGGAGTTAACTATCCGAAAGAAAAAGGAAAATCAAAAAGTTAGAAAGGCTAACTATCCGAAACTTAAGTCATTCAATAAATCACATACAGAAATACAGAACGGAAGCTTAAAGGACTTGTCGGAAAGTTAGATAACTATCCAAGTTTTCTTTTCGGAGAGTTAGATAACTATTCGAGTTTTTCAGTAAGTTACAGACATAACTTTCCGGAACTTAAGTCATTTTATTATGCACGTGCAAAATGGAGATACCGGCAGTTGAAAGCTTAAAAGGGAAAATTGGAGAGTTAGATAACTATCCGAAATTTCAAAGAGAGTTTCAGTAAGTTACAATTTAACTATCTGAAACTTAAGTTATTAAAATTGCCACGTGCAGAATTCCAGAAAGAAGATCATTTAAGTTTTTGGAGAGTTAGAAAGATAACTATCCAAAATCTCAAGAGAATTTCGGTGAGTTATGGTTTAACTATCCGAAACTTAAGTTAGTGAATTTCCCACGTGCAGAATTCCAAACAGATGTCCAAATGGGTTTTTCGAAGAGTAAGAAAGATAACTATCCAAAATCTCAAGAGAAATTCGGTGAGTTATGGCTTAACTATCCGAAACTTAAGTTATGTTTTTATGCACATGTAGTTTTGAAGGGACAGCTGTCGAAGACTTAAATGAAAGTTCGGTAAGTTACAGTAGTTAACTTTCCGAAAGACAAGAGCTCTTTCGGTAAGTTACAGTAGTTAACTTTCCGAAAGACAGGAGCTCTTTCGATAAGTTAAATACAAGACTCCGAACACTTGACTTTACACGTGAGCAACTTAAAATCCTCACGTGACTTAGAGAATAGAACATGAGTGATGAATCGGCTAGTTATGGACGGTTTTCGGTAAGTTATTTTTATAACCATCCAGAAGCTTGAGATTTTCAGAAGGTTACTTACTGAACTTCAGACAGAACAATAACTTACCATATTTAGGTCTGATTTTTTACCAAGTACAACAGAATACATCCGTTGCAAGAAAAATATGATCGTTATACTTTTAATATAAATATGAGGGGTTTAAGAGAGGAAAACATAGATAACAGATATACTACATATAGTGAGCTACACTCCAATTTCAAAAGACACTCAAGTCTGCAAACAGTGAAGCATACTCAAAAGACATACTGCAGAAAAAGCTCTATGTGCCAAAACTCTAATTGAAAGACTCAAGCTGTTGGTTCGTGGCTTCAACCTGAAAGCTACATTCAATTGTTGGTTTGAGTTTTGACCTGAAAACTCTAGAGGTTGGTTTACTGAAGTTTATACCTGAAAACTTCTGTGTTGTTGATTCTTGCTTTGACCTGAAAGCAAGTGTGTAAGTGTTGAAACACTTAGTGAAGCCCAAGTGAATCTTGGGGGTGAACTAGCCAAGTTGGTGAACCACCTAAAACTTGCTGTGTGTTATCTTTCTTTACTACTTTGCATTCGATTAATTTCATCTCTTTACGCTACTATTTGAATCATTTGTTTCAACAATTAAAAGAACATAAAAAGTTACACACATTCACCATTCACCCCCCCTCTAGTGAGTCTACCGATCCTAACACTCTTGATATTTATTATATGCTTCCTAACTCCAAAAGTGTACTTCATTTAAAACTATTACTTCAATCGAGTCAAGAATGTGAATTTGTTGCTCCAAAGGGGTTTGTTCTTGAACTTTCTTTTCCATATGCTGAACTTGAATTGGTTGAAAATGCTCTAGAGATTCTTGCATTTTTACTTCTACTTCTATTTGTGGTGGTGAGCCGGCAGAACTCTCCACTCTATCTTGAATTCTTACCAAAATTTGCTGAAGAGTTTTTTACTCTTTAGTGGAATCTATCGAGTCATTTCTTTCTTGTTCAATATGCACTTGTTCAGCTTCTTATTTAGTTTCTTCTTTTTCTTCTTCCTCCTGACTACCAATCTGCATTATCACTATTCTTTCAGATTCTGTGGCAGATTGTGATGGAGTTACAAGCAAATCAGCTTCTACCCTAATTTCTATTTGTTTTGTTTGTACAGGCTGTAGATTAGTTTCAGCCTGATTTTCTTCTTCTCTTTGCTCTTGCTACTGTTGCTCCTACTCATCCTCAGAATCGAATAGCAAGTTTACAAAAATTGGCTCTACATGCCCTACTGATATTTGCATCTCAAATTTAATCTCTTCTTAATGTTCAGGCACTATCTCTTTTCCTTTCCTTTTTCTAATTAATTGTGTCTGATCTTCCTCTTCTTCTTCTGAGATTAAATCTACAAAAATAGACTCTACAGGCCTTTGAGCCATAGGTACTAGCTCTTCCTGTTTAACTTTTTCTATAATTGCTGGTCTCGAAGGACCAGCTTTAGCTCCTCTTGTAGTAGGTATGGCAATGGCTTCTTGATGCTGTTCCACTTTAATTTTGTATTGGACCTTCAACTTTTCTGCAGCCCTCTTTTTGCTCCATGCATCAAACACTAGATGTGCTATAGCTATTGCCAACTCTTCTAGTTCTCCTTAGTCTTTTCCAACTTGAACCAGTTCTTGAAATTCTCTTAATTCTTCCTTAGTAGAAGGCCCTAAAATTGCTGCTCTTTCTAACGACCTTGGTAGTGGAACTGAGGGTCTAGGTTGTTGTTCCTCAGGGACAAGTCTTTCAACAGTCGGTTCCTCTTATTCTTTAGTTGCCTGTTCTTCATTTCCTTTCCTCTATTGCTGTCACCTAATTTCACCCCTTGCACAACCAACAATTTCTCGCAAAAGCCATAATCTAGCCTTGCATTGGATTAGCTCTAGGGCAACTTCATTATTTTGCCTAAGTCTCCTTTCTCTATTTAATGCAACTTCTGTAGCTACTTTGATTCTCGTTTCCATAATCTGAGGTATTTGTATGCCTAAGTCCACTAAAACTTTCCTCTAGTAGAAAAGGTTAGATTCTACCTTTTGTAGTTCTTTTTCCCATGTTGTATTTCTAATCTTCTATCTTGTATGCCACTCTTCCGATTCTTTAAGAAATCTTGTCGTGTCAATTACTTCCTCCTAGAATTCTAGTGTCATCTTTTTCATTGTGGAGTTACGAAATGGAACGGAATCGCACTAATCTCTACTGTTCTAAGTTCTAAATGATTCTACGGATAATGCCCCCAAACCCTAAGTTTAGTATAAATAAGCCCTAAGTTTAACCAGATAATCGGGTCATTGTCTCGCGCAAACTCTCGCTCTCTCATTTACCTCTCCGTGGAGTTACAGTTAACTCCACAGACTAAGTCCGTGGACTTAACTACAATACTCCATTGAGTTATAGTTAACTCAACAGGGTAAAATCGTTAACTTATCCTAGACTCAACGAAGTAAGTTCGTTGAGTTAAGCGTAACTCAATGAACTTTTCGTAAAGCTATATCTAATAAAAATATTTAAAATAATAATTTTTACTTCAATCAAGACCAAAGAATTTCCAATCTAACTGACTCTTAATTTTCCAACATTTTAAAATTTCAATCAAACCGTTATATTCCTCAGTTGCACCAAAATTAAATATTTTCTTTTTTTTTCTATCGATTGAACCGATACTATACTTCGGTAACACCAAAATTTTACTGAATATAATATATAGATTTTTTATGTTTTTGTGTTTCAATCATACCGATAGATCCTATCGGTTGAACCGCAATGATTTTTTTTTTTAAAATATGCTTCGGTAAAACCAATAATTCCTTTTGGTTGAACCGTGACTATGTTTAAAAAAGGTTTTTTTTTTTTAACAAAACAAACACTTAGCTAATTTTTACTAAGCAAAGCTCGAGTAGTCCTCTACTCTTACTTCTTCTATAATTCCAAAAGAACTTTTTGGTATTTTCAAAATAGGTCTAAGTCTTTGTCCATTTACATTAAATATATTCTGATTTTTAGGATTTTCAATTTCAATAACTCCATAGGGATAAATATTTCGAATTATATAAGGTCTACCCAACTAGATCTTAATTTTCCTCGATAGTTATGAAATCTAGTCATGTAAAGATATACTTCTTGTCCTATTTCAAAGGTTTTGGAATAATTTTCTTGTCATGCCAGAACTTCATTTTCTCTTTTTCTCTTACAGTTTTCAAATAAGCTTCATTCCTAAATTCTTCTAGTTCAATCAATTGCATTTTCCTATTTTCAGCAGTTTGATTTAAATTAGTGTTCAGAGTTTTTAATGCCCAATAAGCTTAATGTTCAATTTCAGCTAGTAAATGACAACTTTTTCAATATACTAGCCTAAAAGGTGACATACCTAAGCTTGTCTTATAAGCAGTTCTATAAGCCTAAAGTACATCTATCAATCTATTAGCCCAATCTGTTTTAGTAGGATTTAGTACTTTTTCTAAGATTAACTTAATCTGTTTGTTTGCACTTTCTACTTGTCCACTTGTTTGTGGATGATATGATGTTGCAATTTTGTGATTTACTCCATATTTCTTCATTAAAGCTTCAAAACTTCTATTACAAAAATAAGTTCCTCTATCACTGATAATAACTTTAGGTATTCCAAATCTGGCAATTATATTAGTTCTTATAAAATGTATTACCACTTTGTTGTCATTAGTTATTGTAGGAATAGCTTCTATCCATTTAGATACATAATCCACCCCCAACAATATATAATTAAATTGATTAGACATAGGAAATGGACCCATAAAATCTATTCCCCACACGTCAAAGATTTCAACCTCAACAATAGGATTAAGAGGCATCATATTCCTCTTTGATATTCTTCCTATTTGTTGACATTTTAAACAACTTAAGTAATATTTATGAGCACCTTTGAATAGTGTTGGCCAATAAAAACCACATTGCAGAATTTTGGTAGTAGTTTTCCCTAAACCAAAATGCCCTCCACATGCTTGGTCATGGCAAAAAGACAATATGCTCTGATATTCAGTTTCTCGAACACACCTCCTTAAAAGTAGATCAAGACATTTCTTAAATAAGTATGGGTTTTCCCAATAGTAATATTTTACTCTTGAAAAGAACAATTTCTTATCCTGTCTCTTCCAATCCTTAGGTGTTAAACCAGTAACTAAGTAATTAACTATGTCTACATACCAAGGTATTGTGTTGATGGTCATTAATTGTTCATCAGGAAAATTATCCTTAATTTCAATATTTGATTTTTCTATTTGTAATCTTGATAAATGATCTGCTACTACATTCTCACAACCTTTTTTATCTTTAATTTCAAGATCGAATTCTTGCAATAATAATATCCATCAGATCAATCTAGGTTTAGTCTCTTTCTTTCCTATTAGGTGTTTTAAAGCTGAATGATCCATGTATACTATCACTTTAGCTCCAATTAGATATGATCTAAACTTTTCTAAGGCAAACACAACAGCTAACAGCTCTTTTTCAATAGTTGTATAATTAGCTTGAGCATCATTTAAGGTTTTGCTTACATAATGAATCACTTTAGGAGATTTGTCTATCTTCTGTCCCAGCATTGTTCCTACAGAAAAATCAGATGCATCGCACATTAATTCAAATGGATGGCTCCAATCAGGTGCTTGTATTATAAGAGTTGAAAATAAGCTCATTTTAAGCTTGAAAAATGCTTTTTTGCAATTTTTATCAAAGTTAAATGGGACATCTTTTAATAGATTAGTTAAAGGTCTAGCTATTTTGCTAAAGTCTTTAATAAATCTTCTATAAAATCCAGCATGTCCTAGAAATGATCTAATATCTTTTACTGATTTAGGTTCTGGTAGATTAGAAATTACTTGTATTTTAGCTTTATCTACTTCCAACCCTTTCTTTGAAACAACATGTCCCAAGACCATTCCTTGTTTAACCATGAAGTGACATTTTTCCCAATTTAGAACCAGACTTTTTTCCACACAGCATTTTAATATTTGGTCTAAATTATTTAAACACACTTCATAGGAAGTTCCATAAACAGTAAAATCATCCATAAATATTTCTAAAAAATCTTCAGTCATTCTAGTGAATATGCCCTACATACACCTTTGAAAGGTAGCTAGTGCATTGTATAATCCAAATGGCATTCTTTTAAAAGCATAAGTTCCATTAGGGCAAGTGAAAGTTGTTTTCTCTTGATCCTCTAATGCTATTGGGACTTGGTTATATCCTAAATACCTGTCTAGGAAACAAAAATATTCTTGCTCAGCTAATTTCTCTAACATTTGATCTATAAAAGGTAAGGGAAAATGATCTTTCCTAGTCACAGCATTTAGCTTTCTATAGTCTATACACACTCTCCAGCCTAATTGAATTCTAGTAGGCATCAAGTTCTAACTTTCATTCCTATTAACTGTTAATCATGATTTCTTGGGAACTATATGGATTGGACTAACCCATGAGCTATCAGAAATCGAATAAATTATGTCATTATCTAACCATTTCATTATTTCCTTCTTTACTACTACTTTAAGGTTTGGATTTAATCTCCTCTTAGGAATTCTAACTGGTTTAGCATTCTCTTCTAAATATATGAGGTGACAGCATAAAGTTGCACTTAACCCTTTTATATCAGTCATAGTCCATCCTATTACTTCTTTATAACTTTTTACTACATCTTTTAATTTAGCAATTAGATCCTCTTTTAAATCTAAAGCAATAATGATTGGACATGTTTGTTTTTCTTCCAGAAATATATAGGTTAATTCAGGAGGTAAAGGTTTTAAATCTAAATGTTGCCCATCAGAAGCTAGAGCTCCTAATTGAACATCATCATTTTCTAAATTAATTTCTTCCTGATCTCCTTCTACATTTATGCTTTCACTTTCTCCTAAAGTTTCAGAATTTAGTTGCCTATTTAATTCTTCTTGAATCACATCATCTAGCATATCTCCTTCATCCTCTAAAAACTTGTTTAGGGTTTGTTAACTACTATTTTTACTTGTTTAATTTGTTTTTATGCTTATATCAATAATTACTTTTAGAAGTAAATTAACAACCTTTCACACAAATTAGATATTAATTCCAATTTATATTTTAACTACAAGTCACAGTGTATATTTTATTTGTGTGCAAGTACAGGTCGATCCCATCGAGATTGAGTAAGAATTGTGTACTATTCTGATTTTTATATTGGAGTTTATGTGTTCAGTAAGCACTCCGTTGAGTTACAGTTAGCACAACAGACCAAGTTCGT
The DNA here is from genome assembly GCA_036874045.1 of Cymodocea nodosa. Taxonomy (NCBI): domain Eukaryota; kingdom Viridiplantae; phylum Streptophyta; class Magnoliopsida; order Alismatales; family Cymodoceaceae; genus Cymodocea; species Cymodocea nodosa. The sequence continues at coordinate 11,758,544 of CM072335.1, forward strand.
GGAGTTATGGCTAACTCAACAAACTAACCTCGTGGACTTAAGTTAACTCCACGAGCCTATCTTTCTAGTTAAATACTACTATTTATAGAGGAATTTGGCCAACTGTTAGGCAATTCCACCGATTGTAAATAACATCAATTGAGCTCTTTAATGCTAGTTAATATTAGATTTATCATTAAGCAACACTAACATTCAGATATTTCAAACAATAACCATTAAAATATTTAAGTATCTAGAACGAATCAATTTTAGTAAACTGTAAAACTATTTTCTATATTATGAATCAAACAAACATAAAACACTCACAATACTGACAATGATAACATTAATCATGATACAAACAAACAATACAACACTTAAATACTAAATGTAAACACAAATAAGTTGTTATTTTTGGTATTTTTGTTTTGATATGTCCCTAAAGACGAATGAAAGGTAAAATGTAAAAATCTCTATCGATAGTAAAAACTTCCATCACTACATGTGACACGATTACACAATTGAAAACTTATTCACTTACAATCCTGTCTCCTCTCCCTATAGAATCGTGAGTCCAGACTTGCAAGATAATCTCCTCTTCAGCATACTGGCATCAACTTGAAACCAAGGCTAGAAGCTTTACGATCTCTTGAGATATGAGTTGGTGCTTGGTGAAAATGGCTTCCCTTCTTGCGACATGATCACTCCTCATAGTGGTTGTCAGGCACCGTGTTTGGCTTAGAATCGACCCGACATCAGGAAAGTATCCTCACAGACCTCCAATGGTTAGTGATTATGGTGATGTTGGTGATTTTGGTGATGGTGTGGAGCTTCAGTGAACTTCCAATGCTGCCTACAGTTAGTGTGGTCCTCCACCTCTGCACACATTGCCAACCACACTTTCTTTGTTTTTTCTCCTCTTCTTTTATATTTCTTTAGTAGTAATTGTTTCTACTTAGATGATCTGTTGGATTTCCTTCATTCATATCAACAATGGTGATTTCTTCTTCCTTCCAAGAGTGAATTCTTGCGTGATACGTGCAATTGTGGTTTTCCTTCAAATATCCTGTTTTTGTAACCGCTATAGTGGCATATTAGAAAATAAATGGTCTGTGGAGTTATAGATAACTCAACGAACTTACTTTGTTGATTTAACTATAAAACACGTGCAATAAAGAAATAACTAGTTCATATGTTTTGAATACTTACAAACCTTAACTATTCAAAACTTATATGCATTTCGAATAGTTAGCACCTAACCTTTCGAAAGATAACTTAAGTCAAGTTTCCAGAATGCGACACGTGTCCTCAGGTAGTTTTATGATAAAAAGATATTTCGGATTCTTAAAAATCTAACTATCCGATGCTTAGATACATTTCGGATAGTTAACAAATAACTTACCAAAAATTCACTTAAGTCATGCATTAAGGTTTCAACACGTGTACTCCAGGAAATAATAAAATATTCTTCTATCGTTAAAAACATAACTGTTCGATACAAGAAATATAATTCTTTGAAATAACAGAAAATTCAGATACTTAAGAATTTCACAACCTGCAATTCACCAATAGTTCAGAAATGTACTAAATTAACATTAATTCCTTGAAATTATGCAAATTCTTTCATTAAAGCATATAACAGTGCAATTATAACATAATGACTTAATTCTCATATGATAAGCTAAATATTATGCAATTAACCATCATTTAACCCTTAATATTATGTACTTTTTCATTCTAAACACTTCCCCCATACTTAAATTTTGTTAGTCCCTTAGCAAACTAAGATCTAACTAGTTGGTCTTTCTAAAGTGTTAGAATTAATTCTTCACTTCGTTCTTCTTTAGAATACATAATTTAGATTACTATATAGATATTCTATATTTTTAGTAATCTGTTTTGACATTGTTTTCTCCTTTTCAACCTACAAATATATTTAAAACATATGTAAATTACATACAAAATATATTAGCATCACATAGATGTTAATTATATTATCATTTTTTCTTCTTTTCAGCATCTATTATCCTGAATTTTCCAATATGATTTCCAGAATAAATTTCAACTACATACGAATCAAAACACAATCCAATTCAATATGATTAAAACAAGTAGAATAAAGAATTGTATCTCAGATAAACAATTTCAAAAGTCTATTCTAGATTCATACTTCAGCAATCTTAGATAATAGACAATATACTTGATTCAAAAGATATCTGTATTTCACAAAACACTTTTATCTTTCAAAACAGTATATGCATATTTGTACTTTAAAAGTTAATTTGAAAAGCTTGAATCATACAAGAGCTTTCTAGTGTACCCATGTATCGAGCTTTCAGTCAACAATCCCAGATTTGATCAGGACCATAGGTTGCTAGATTTAAAGAGTCCTTTTTCAGGTCAACAATCCTTACATACCTATCTGCTCAAGTACAAGAGGCTCATGATCAAACAAGTCAATAAACTCTCAAAGTTTTTTTTCTCTCTTTATTTTCTCTTTTTTCTTTTCAACACAGTATATATACGTATTTCATTAATACAAATGCAATAAAACACAAATCTCGTAAGGTCTTGCTTCTATTATTTACTGAAAATATGAATCCATCTCAATAAGCTCATACTTTTTCTGTAGTTTAATAAGATCTACACATAAATCATTCTACAAGTTTAATCAATCAAATTAAATGTATCCTTGATCATATGTATGTCATTTAATCTAAAAAATCAACATTTCAACTCTTCCAGGATTTTAGATAATTTACTGAGTTTTAGTTAAGCATTTTGTATTTTGTAAAATCGTGAAACTATTAAACTCATAAAATTCAGCAAAAACATAAGATACTATATCAAGATTTGTATGAATAATAAAATTCTGTAGCATCTTATATAACATTCAATTAGTTACTATTCTTAAAAAAATTTACAATTTCAATTATCGAATAGTTACAGCAAATTCATAAAAAAAAATTTCAATTTCCACAAAACTTTTGCAGTACCATTCTAATTCCTTTAATTAACAAAATTACATGGCTATTATTGTAATTACCTCTCCCCCATACCTACATTTTGTATTGTCCTCAATGTAAAAGATTTTATGATAAATACAGTAATTGTAGCAGGTATGAATATTGTTTCATTGACTTAGCACCTAACTCAACGAACTTAATTCGTTGAGTTAATGAATAACTCCATGAAGTGAGTTTAAATGTAAATTCAGGATAAGTAATCAATTGCATACCTTGTCCTTTTGTATCTTTCAATTTTTGATTCTACAAAACTTTTCATTCACACATAAAAGTAGAATATATAACAAAATAACAAAACATAACTTGTTAAATCAATGTCTTGTGTGGAACCCATGCTCCTATACCTTTGGTGGCTCACAAGCAAGTCAATTGGTTTCCCATAACAGATACCAACAAACTAGATTGATATTTTATTTTATTTTTCTTTTTTTCTAAAAGTAAATACAAAATACACACGACATTAAAAACACAGAATTATAATTTAAGAACATGATTGAAAAGTAGTAACAAATAAAATAAATGTGTTAGTCCATGCAAACTTTTTAGGCATAATTCTTCTTGCTATTAATTCTGTTTTAATGCAGTCCGTTTTCCTTTTTAGCTTGTAAACTTGCAGTATGTTATCAATACTAAATATAAGTGTATTACCATTAATGAAATGAAATGCAGAAAGGGATCCTCTTCTGTTCCAAGATAATGTAGTTGTTTCAATTTCTACATCTATTTTAATATATTCTTCTTTCCACTTCCATTCATTTAGGTCTTTCATAATCCATATTTGAAATTTCCTCAATTCATCCCACCATCTTATCAAACATAAAGTAGGATCATCATATTCATTATACCACATTCCTAATTGAATTTTATCATATTCTACAGATGGTGGTTTAGCTATATCACTCGGTATAGGTAATATTTCTATAAAATCATCATCATAACTGTCTATACTTACTATGTATAAATCAGATCTAAATGCAACTGATATATCTGTGACTAGATATATATATCCATTAAGTATGACATGTATGCTGTTAATTAATGCTTTCTGTCCTAGATATATCATAGTATTTTCAGCCCAAGATCTATTTAGAAAATTATACACACTTAAGCATAAATCTTCATCCCAATTTCCAGTTGGTCTCTAGTAATAGAATTTTTCAGGAATTGTCAAATTTTTATCAAAAAAGAGTAATGCTGACCCACAATTTTCAGTTGGTACTTCAAATCTATTAGGCCTTCCTATATTCCATTCTTCTCTTGTGATAGGATTTCTAATCAAAATGTTGGGTAACAGAATTGCCTACCTTGGTTTGGTTCTATATATAATTAATCTTTCATCAATCCCCATAATATGATCTATTCCTTCTAATATATTGGGTGGAATTCCAATAGTTTCTTCCATATTCAGATATTCATAGCTGATTGAACTACGATTAAATGACTTCCACAAAAATCCATCTCTAATCTTAGTCATTTTTGTAGCTTGTAGTCCATGAAAATATTTTTCTCTAACATAGTCTTTGATTTTCTTGGATACACAACACAATCTACACAGATCTTTAGCTGACAAGTTACTCAGTACTTCCCTCAATGCATCTAGTGGTAATTTCATCAATTCCATCTACTGTGATTCTGTATAACATAAACAAAAATTTAACAAAGATAAAATTAACATAGCTACTTACACTCCCTTGTGGAGTTAGGTCATAACTCAACGGACTAAGTTCATTGAGTTAAGTAATAACTCTACGATATTACTAACTATAATTAAATTTACATTTTTTTCTTTTTATATTTATCTACTTACTATATTATACATAGTTACTTCAGTTATATTACTTCATTCAGCTTCCCTCCCATAGGAGGTATCAATTTCATTAACAGTTCTTTTGACAGGGTTAGGTACTGCTTGCATTGCCAATCCTCCTATAAGTCTAACTTCTATTGATTCCTTTTGTCTAGGAGGTATATTTCTATTTATATTTTGATTTTGAATTGCAACATTTCCAAATACAAGATCTAGACGATTGTTTAATTGTTGGATTATCTTTTCTAATTTTTCTATTCTAGATCATTATTCAATTAAAGCTTCATAACTTATATTTTTATCATTTATATTTTCTCCTCCCTGGAAATTGTTGTTTCTCCAAGATAAATTTAGGTGATTTCTCCAATTAGGGTTATAAGAATTTCCAAAGTTATTTTTCTGGTTTCTAGCATTAATAACATCTAAATCATTAACATGTGCATTCTTTTCTGCTAGCTTTTGATTTAATGATAACTCTTCTATTTTCTTTGTTAATTCTGTTAATTTAACTTTAAGCATAGTGCTTGAATCTATTTCATGCATTCCCCTTAGTAATGTTCTTTTATCTGTAATAGCTTTAGCCGAGTTTTCCCACTATGTAGTTCTTTTTGCAAAGTTTTCTAAATATGCCCATGCTTCTTCACTACATAGTTTTAAAAATCCATTCTGACAAGTAGATTCTAATAAAGATTTCGTTGAAACATCTATGCCTTCATAAATTATACCTATTAATTGTGCTTTATTCATTGCATGATGTGGACATTGAGTTAGTAAATCTTTAAATCTTTCAAAATATTTCCAGAATGATTCTCCCTATTTTTGGCTACACATTAATATTTCATTTTTCTTTTTAATCGTTTGATGTGTTGGATAATATTTTTCCAAAAAAATAGTGCAAAATTTAGTCCATGCAGAAATTGAATCAAGCGATAGAGTATATAACCATCTCTTAGCTGTGTCTTTTAAAGCAAAAGGGATATATCTCAGTTTAATAGCATCTATACTCATGTTCGGCATTTTCATCATTTGATAAACTTTGTTAAATTCTCTAAGGAAATAATAGGCATCCTCTCTTTCTAATCCATGAAAATGTGGCAATTGACTAATATAATTAGATTTCAATTCAAACCTATCTCCCTCAAAGTTTGGCAATCGAATATATGAAGGTTCATCAACTAATTCAGGATACAGAATTTCCCCTAATGGTTTTTCTACTGGAGCAGCCATATCTTCATTCTCTTTTAAAGAAAGGTTAGCTACACTCCTACGGATTTCATTAAAGTTCAATTCAGAAAATTTTTCAGTACATCTATGTGTTGAATAATCTTGTGTATGTGTTCTTACTAATCATTTAGTGCTAGGAGAACGAATCCATATGTGCTCATAAACTCTTAACATAAAATAAAATAGCAAAAGATTAATTACATACCAGGTTGAAGTTTTATATTCAATAAATAGTTGTTGACAGATGAAGTTGAATCAACTACTTCTCCTTCCAGTTCCCCAACGAATTTCCTTTTCTTCCAAAAGTGCTAGTAACTAGTAAATAACATTATGTTCTATATTTATAATGCACGTCCATAAAGCAAATGAATCTCGTTGCAAGAACATGTCTTGTAACGTGTAGTGTGGTTCCTATTTTTATGGATACGTGTTCCACTTCTAATTTCAAATTTCAGTAACTACTAAACCACAAAGTTTTGTTCATGGCTAAAAGAATAACCATTTAGCTTAATCCATGAACTAACCTCGTTGAGTTACAGTTAACTCAACGGACTAGCTTTGGTTACTATTGCTAACTCCACGGACTAACTTCGTTGAATTACAAATAACTCAACGGAGTGACCTTATTATATTATTGACCTCGTAGAGTTAAGGTTAACTGAACGAACTTACTTTGTTGAGTTAACACTTAGCAAATTTCTAAAACTTACTCCTTGTATTAACTTCTATATTTTTTTTTCTCCTGCATTTTTTTCAATTTAAATAAAGTTAAATACATGTCATTATTGTAGTGTTCTAAATAAAACTCATTTAAATCTAAACATTATATGCATATTTAACTTGCAATTCATTTCATGTTATGTAGAATTTACATTTTACTTTTCAACATGCAGATTTTTTCAAGCATTAACCAGTTATCTTGCATTTAATCCTGTCATTCAGCAAATTTGTAAATCTTTTAAACAGTTTTGCTCATTGTTTAAATAGTTATATAATATTCAAGATAGTTCTCCATTATATCATTCTCAAACACGAATGCAAAAACATCTGAAAAATATACATTCATTTATAAGAATATTTTACATTATAATCAATCAGATATTTTCATACAAATATAAGTATAAGTAGACGAACAATACAATTTAATCTTTCTTCCTAAGTTCATCTACTTCCTTCTGGAGTTTTTCTAATTGTTGCTCTAATTAATTTATCCTTTCTACAGCTCCTGTAATGCCTCTAGAAGGTTCAACAATCTCTACAGCAGTATAATTTTTTTATTCTTTCATTGAATCCTTTCTACAGCTCCTGTAATGCCTCTAGAAGGTTCAACAATCTCTGTAGTAGTATAATTTTTTTATTCTTTCATTGAAATGGTTCTTGATATTATCCTATTGGATGCCCATTTTGTGAAATCAATATTGTCCACCATCAGTAGTGGAATCAGATCTCCATAAAAAGTTTCTTTTTTACTGCTCTCAGTTTGGAGATAAAAACTGTAGACCAATTAATTTGAATTCTGTTCACAACTGCATACGTGGCCCATTTGACAAATTGACTCAATTCTATATCATGGCCTTCTCATTGGTAGACATTCTTAATCAAAATGTTAGCTATCATGTGTGTCTTACCATTTAAGTGCTTCAGTCTATTTAATAATGGCACACCAAGATTGATAGCTAAACAATCCTTTATTATTTGTTCTGTCTACTCGACTGTAGTTGTGCCTTCTAGAATTTCTATTCCTTCATTCTTCAGTCCTAAAATATTTTGGAGAAGCTCTAGTGTTATCTGTACATCAGCTTGCTCCACGTTGGAAATTAATCCACTTTCTCCTTCTCTTAAATTTGCATAGAAGTCAGACACTAGATTCTCATATACTACATGCCCTCTCTCTTGAGAAATAAACTGCAATAGACCTTGGAACTCAAAAAAATCCTTAATTTCTTGCATCTCGTCCCAATTTACTGGTCTACTGTAAATGATATCATAACCCCTAATCTCTTGATATTTATTATATGCTTTCTGACTCCAAAAGTGTACTTCATTCAAAACTGTTGCTTCAATCGGGTCAGGAATTTGAATTTGTTGCTCTAGAGGGGTTTGTTCTTGAACTTCCTCTTCCATGTGTTGAACTTGAATTGGCTGAAAATGCTCTAGAAATTCCTACATTTTTGCTTCTGCTTCTATTAGTAGTGGTGAGTCAGCAGAACTCTTCACTCTGTCTTGAATTCTTTCCAAAATTTACTAAAGAGTTTCTTGCTCTTTAGTGGAATCTGTAGAGTCATTTCTTTCTTGTTCCATATGTACTTGTTCAGCTCCTTGTTTAGTTTCTTCTTTTCTTCTTCCTCCTAACTACCAATCTGCATTGTCACTGTTCTTTCTAATTTTGTGGCAAATTGGGTTGGAGTTATGGGCAAGTCAACTTCTACCCTAATTTCTATTTCTTCTATTTATATAGGCTGTAGATTAGTTTCAGCCTATTTTTCTTCTTCTCTTTGCTCTTGCTGCTACTACTCCTACTCCTCAAAATCGGATAGCAGGTTTACAAAAATCAACTCTATAGGCCCTACTAATATTTGCATCTCAAATTTAATCTCTTCTTGATGTTCAGACACTATCTCTTTTCCTTTCCTTCTTTTGATTAATTGTGTCTGGTCTTCCTCTTCTTCTTCTGAGATTAAATCTACAAAAATAAGCTCTACAGGCCCTCGAGCCATAGGTACTGGCTACTCTTGTTTAACTTTTTCTATAATTGCTAGTCTAAAAGGACCAGCTTCAGCTCCTCTTACAGTAGGTATGGCAGTGGCTTCTTGATGTTGTTCCACTTTAATTTTGTATTGAGCCTTCAACTTTTCTGCATCCCTCTTTTTGCACCGTGCATCAAACACTAGATGTGCTATAACTACTGCCAACTCTTCTAGTTCTCCTTGGTCTTTTCTAATTTGAGCCAATTTTTGAAATTCTATTAATTCTTCCCCAATAGAAGGCCCCAAAATTGCTGCTCTTTCTAACGGCCTTGGTAGTGGAACTAAAGGTTTGGGCTGTTGTTCCTTAGGGACAGGTCTTTCAGCAATCAGTTCCTCTTGTTCTTCAGTTGTGTATTCTTCATTTCCTTTCCTCTATTGTTGCCGCCTAATTTCACCACTTGCACAACCAGCAATTTCTCGCAAAAACCATAATCTAGCCTTGCGTTGGATTAGCTCTAGGGCAACTTCATTATTTGGCCTAATTCTCCTTTCTCTGTTTAATGCAACTTCTATAGCTACTCTGATTCTCGCTTCCATAATCTGAGGTATTTGTATGCCTAAATCTACTAACACTTTCCTCTAGTAAAAAAGGTTAGATTCTACCTTTTATAGCTCTTTTTCCCTCGTTATATTTATGATCTTCTACCTTGTGTGCCACTCTTCCAATTCTTTAAGAAATCTTATCATGTTAACTGTGTTCTCCCAGAACTTGAGTGTCATCTTTCTCATCGTGGAGTTACGAAACAGAACGGAATCACTCTAATCTCTACTATTCTAAGTTCTAAATGATTCTACGAATAATGCCCCCAAACCCTAATTTTAGCATAAATAAGCCCTAAGTTTAGGTGGGTAATCGGGTCATTTCCCACGCAAACTCTCACTCTCTCATTTACCTCTCCATGGAATTATGTGTAACTCCACGGACTTAGTCCATGGACTTAACTACAGTACTCCATTGAGTTATAGTTAACTCAATGGGGTAAAATCGTTAATTTATCCTAGACTCAACGGAGTAAGTTCGTTGAGTTAAGTGTAACTCAATGGACTTTCCGTAAAGTTATATCTAATAAAAATACTTATAATAATAATTTTTACTTCGGTCTAGACCAAAGAATTTCTGGTCTAACCGACTCTTTATTTTCCAACATTTTAAAATTTTGGTCAAACCATTATATTCCTCGGTTGAACTAAAATTAAATATTTTCTCTTTCTTTTTTGTCGGTTGAACTGATACTATACTTCAGTAACACTGATATTTTTACTTAATATAATATATAGCTTTTTTTATATTTTTGTGTTTCGGTTAGACCGATGGATCCTATTGGTTGAACTACAACAATTTTTTTTCTTTTAAAATATGTTTCGGTAAAACCAATAATTCCTTTTGGTTGAACCGTGACGATTTTTAAATAAGGTTTTTTTATTTTTAAATATATACTTAGAAAATTTCTTACTAAGTAAAGCTCGAATAGTCCTCTACTCTTACTTCTTCTATAATTCCAAAAGAACTTTTTGGTATCTTCAAAATAGGTCTAAGTCTTTGTCTATTTACTTTAAATATATTCTGATTTTTGGGATTTTCAATTTCAATAACTCCATAGGGATAAATATTTCAAATTATTTAAGGTCCTGCCCATCTAAATCTTAATTTTCGTAGATGGTTATGGAGTCTAGTCATGGAAAGATATACTTCTTGTCCTATTTCAAGGTTTTTGGAATAATTTTCTTGTCATGCCAGAACTTCATTTTCTCTTTTTCTCTTACAGTTTTCGAATAAGCTTCATTCCTAAATTCTTCTAGTTCAATCAATTGCATTTTCCTATTTTCAGTAGTTTGATTTAAATTAGTGTTCAGAGTTTTTAATGCCTAATAAGCTTTATGTTCAATTTCAACTGGTAAATGACAACTTTTTCCATATACTAGCCTAAAAAGTGACATACCTAAGCTTGTCTTATAAGCAATTCTATAAGCCCAAAGTGCATCTATGAATCTATTAGCCCAATCTGTTCTAGTAGGATTTACTACTTTTTCTAAGATTAACTTAATTTGTTTGTTTGCACTTTCTACTTGTCCACTTGTTTGTGGATGATATGATGTTGCAATTTTATGATTTACTCCATATTTCTTCATTAAGGCTTCAAAACTTCTATTACAGAAATGAGTTCCTCTATCATTGATAATAGCTTTAGGTATTCCAAATCTGGCAATTATATTAGTTCTTATAAAATGTATTACCACTTTGTTGTCATTAATTATTGTAGGAATAGCTTCTATCCATTTAGATACATAATCCACCCCTAATAATATATAATTAAATTAATTAGACATAGGAAATAGACCCATAAAATCTATTCCCCACACATCAAAGATTTCAACCTCAACAATAGGATTAAGAGGCAGCATATTCCTCTTTGATATTCTTCCTATTTGTTGACATTTTAAACAACTTAAGTAATATTTATGAGCATCTTTGAATAGTGTTGGCCAATAAAAACCACATCGTAGAATTTTAGCAATAGTTTTCCCTCAACCAAAATGCTTTGATATTATGCTTTGATATGCTTTGATATTTAGTTTCTAGAACACACCTCCTTAAAACCAGATCAGGACATTTCTTAAATAAGTATAGGTCTTACCCATAGTAATATTTTACTCTTGAAAAGAACAATTTCTTATCCTGTCTATTCCAATCCTTAGGTGTTAAACCAGTAACTAAGTAATTAACTATGTCTGCATACCAAGACATTGTGTTGAAGGTCATTAATTGTTCATTAGGAAAGTTATCCTTAATTTAAATATTTGATTTTTCTATTTGTAATCTTCATAAATGATCTGGAACTACATTCTCACAACTTTTTTTATCTTTAATTTCTAGATCAAATTCTTGCAATAATAATATCCATCAGATCAATCTAGGTTTAGTCTCTTTCTTTGCTATTAGGTGTTTTAAAGCTGAATGATCCGTGTATACTATCACTTTAGCTCTAATCAGATATGATATAAACTTTTCTAAGGCTATTGCTTCTTTATAAGTTTTTACTACATCTTTTAATTTAGCAATTTGATCCTCTTTTAAATCTGAAGCAATAATGATTGGACATGTTCATTTTTCTTCCAGAAATATATAGGTTAATTCAGGAGGTAAATGTTTTAATTCTAAATGTTGCCCATTAGAAGCTAGAGCTCCTAATTGAACATCATCATTTTCTAAATTAATTTCTTCCTGATCTCATCAACATTTATGCTTTCACTTTCTTCTAAAGTTTTAGAATTTAGTTGCTTATTTAATTCTTCTTGAATCACATCATCTAGCATATCTCCTTCATCCTCAAAAAAGTCTATAGAATGTAAGGACATTTCTAACTCCTCAAACTTTTCTGGTTTGAAAATGTTTAATTGTGTATCCTCATTACCATACGCTAACTTCATTACTCTAGTTTTACAATTTATAACAGCCTCTAATGTTGCTAAAAATGATCGTCCCAAAATTAAAGATGTATCATGATTTTTATGCTTAATTTGTTGGGAATCCAAAATTACAATATCAATAGGATATATGAAGTTTTTTGTAGGATCGTATGGCTACACAAGAGGGGGGTGAATTGTGTATTTTTAATATTTTATGAAATATAATTGAAACTTTAATTCTCAAAAACAAGTCGAGACATTGTTTTCATAAAATCATTTTTATTCAAGGTTTCAATTACAATATACAATTCAATTCTCCTCAGAAATTGTAGATATAATTATATTTCGATACCATGCATCATCTAAACAATTTCATAACTACAAACAAAGAAAACTAATTTGCAGAATTTAAAACTTTTCTCCCTGTTTGAGATCTTTCTTCTTCTTCTTTTTCTTCTTCAGCAATTCTTCAGTGGCGAATATCTTGTCTTTTCATGCTTCACCAAATTTGCTTTCTTTTGATACTTCAAATCTTCAATGACAAAAATCTTACCTTTTTATGCTTCACTGAACTTTCTTCCACTTGAGAGATTTTTCCCGAAGAGGTGTTTTTGATCCCTAAAAAAGATTTTTCTTTTGGTGTGCAGGGATGGTTTGATCATTGAAAAGATTTTTCGTTTTGTGTGCAAGGATAAATTGATCAACAAGAATTCTATGCCTTTTATACTGTATCTTCATTTCATGCATATCCTTCACGTTTAACCACTACCAATTTCCACTTCTCCACATCTTTTCTTTTTCCTTCATCGAAACACTCACATTCTAACCCACATTTATATTTCAAATTTTCTTTAATCATCAGTCCTAGATCTCTGAAAAATTTCCTGAAAATAAACTTTCTTGTCCAAAAAATTTTCATCAATGTAATAAGAAGTCGTTACTTTAATGTTAACTAAACGAGTAACACAAGTATATATATATAACTTAACGTTTCTAACTTAACGAGTTCACCATGTGCTATTTCACATGACAAGTACTGTAGCTAACTCAACGAACTAAGTCTGTGGTGTTATGCTATCTCAACGAACCATCTCCGTTGTGTTATGATAACTCAACGAACCAGTAATAAACAAATGTTTTTATAATAAGAATTTTACCACGTGTAAAAATAACAACTTAAGTTTATAACGCTAACCTAACGCGTTGCCTTAGTGTTTAATATAGCAACTCAACGCATTTAGTTATGTTAACTTAACGAGTTAAACATGTGCACCTCACGTGATACAATACAACATTCGTAACTTATAATTTCACCACGTGTATAACACTAACTTAACGAGTTCGTCTCTTCTTTTACTCACTAACTTAACGAGTTATCACGTGACCTATTTTAACCTTTAAGCCTCTAACTTAACGAGTTCTCATGTGACCTCTATACAAACAAAACTCTAACTTAACGAGTTGTCTAAACGTGCACTGTTCATGATACAGAAGATATAACATTAAAACATATCATGCTTTTCAATAAAAACACACGTTAACTTAACGTTTAGCTAAATGAGAAATTAATGCAACGAAACGACTAGTTATTAACTTTAGATCCAATACAGACAAGTATTTATATCAGTAAGCTTTTTCTGTATTAATTGATAATTTTAATTTCTTTTCACAAGCAATAGTAATTGAGGAAATATGATTATTTTCATTCAGCACACATCATCAAAACAAAAATACTCAACATTTTTTATTTTAATTAAGACATCCTGTATTTTTCCTCTAAGGTATCTTATACTTCTATCAGCTAATTGAATAACAGTCCTAGTAGGAATTAAGCCTTCTAATCCTAAGGATGAAAATATATCACTTGGCATAACATTTATACCTGCACCTAGGCCTATTAAGGTTCTTTCTAGAATGGTATTTCCTATGGAGCATGATATAACAGGAATTTCAGGATTAGATAACTTTTTAGGAATTTATGGTAGAAATAGGGAACTACTTTGCTCAGCTAAAAAGACTTTCCTTCAAATTTTTCTCTCTTTCTTAGTACACCAATCTTTAAGAAATTTAGCACAAGGTGGCATTTTCTACAATAAGTCTAACAAAGGAATGTTAACTTGTACTTTTTCAAAAATTTCTCTAATTTTTTCTTATTTTTTAGGAAATGTTTGTTGTAATCTTTCAAGATAGGGTGCTAATGATTGTGATTTAAAAGATTCTTTTTCTTTCATTTGATTTGTTTAATCATTTTTAGTCTCATTTTCAAATTCAGATTTTTCTTCATTAATTTCTATATTTCCAGATATTACATTTTCATTATCATTTTGATTTTTGCTCTTATTCACCGTCATCTTATTTTCGTTTTGAATTCTTGGTGGTATATCAATTCTGGATCTTAATGTTATACATACATCTTCCAGAATTTCGTTACTTTCATGATGTTCTTGTATTTCATTTTCATGATTATGATCTTCAACTATTTTTAGTTTTAAATTGCATTCTTTAAATTCTATTGCATTGGTACTTTCTTTTGTTTGTATGTCTTGCAAATTATGCAGATCTATAACATTAAAGTTTTCATTTGTGTTTTCTTGTTGCATAACTTGTAATTTCATTGTAAATTCATCTAATGCTTTTAATTTTCTTTCCAGATTATCTAATCTCATTGCATTCAATTTTTGATCAATTTTCATTATGGTTTTTTCAATTTTGTAAATGATATCAATTTTAGGTTCTGAATATTCTTCTCTATAATTTAATTGGTTGACTTCTTATTGCTGTCACATGTATTGTTCCAATTTGTCCATGTTTTGCTCTAAGCTACGCTCTAGTCTGTCATACCTATCCCAAACTTCTTTGTCTCTCAACATATTACACATTGACCATTAGTTGGGTAAACCATAGGATTCTCATACTTAGATCTATTATAGTGAAGATAATTCATTTGTTATTCATATGATCTAACCATCTGCAACCGTCTCAGTTTCAAACAATCAAAAATGTCATGACCTTCCAAATTGCAGAATTCACATATGCTAACTACAGGTTTCAGAAATCTTTGAGCATAAGCATATGTCATATTCTCAATTATAGAAGAAAACACACAACACTCCTCTTGCTATTAAAACAAAGCAACACTCACAATTGCTTAGCTTCTCAATCCCTAGCAATGGTGCTAGAAAACTTATTTAGGATTTGTTAACTTCTGTTTTTACTTGTTTAATTTGTCTCTATGCTTATATCAATAATTACTTTTAGAAGTAAACTAACAACCTTCCACACAAATTAGATATTAATTTCAATTTATATTTTAACTACAAGTGCAAAGTGTATATTGTATTTGTATGCAAGTATAGGTCAATCTCATAGAGATTGAGTAAGAGTTGTGTACTGTTCTGATTTTTATATTGGAGTTTATGTGTTCAATAAGCACTCCATTGAGTTATAGTTAGCACAATAAACCAAGTTCATGGAGTTATGGCTAACTCAATGGACTAACCACGTGGACTTAAGTTAACTCTACGAGCCTATCTTTCTAGTTAAATACAGCTATTTACAGAGGAATTCGACCAACCATTGGGTGATTCCATAGATTGTAAATAACATCAATTAAGCTCTTTAATGCTAGTTAATATTAGATTTATCATTAAGCAACACTAACATTCAGATATTTCAAACAATAACCATTAAAATCTTTAAGTATCTGGAACGAATCAATTTCAGTAAATTGTAAAACTATTTTCTATTTTCTGAATCAAACAAACATAAAACATTCACAATACTGACAATGATAACATTACTCACGATACAAAACAAACAATACAACACTTAAATACTAAATATAAACACAGATAAGTTGTTTTTTTCGGTATTTTTGTTTTGATATGTTCATGAAGATGAATGAAAGGTGAAATGTAAAAATCTCTATTGACAGTAAAAACTTCCACCACTACATGCGATGCGATCACTGTAAGGTTGAAACATATGTCAATAAAAGCACAAGTTTTACATTTATAATTTAACCGCAAGCGCACAGTGTCTATTGTATTAAGTGGTGTAAGTATAGGTCATTTCCACAGGGAGTTGGTCTAAATAACTTTTATTAGATTAATTACTTGACTCATGTCATAATATAACTTGAAAACGTTCTATATATCCTACTCTTATCAAAACAAAAGTTAGCACCATGATTGGTAATTATATTAGAAATTATACATATGTGGTTAACTAGTTAATTTAACTACTTGAAAAACACTTCCATAAAATCTCATTCATAACTCTAAAATAACTCTCAAATCCACTTATGGAAATCATTTCTTCCCAAAATACTCATTGAAGAATCATGTAAAAATATGATTTGGAAAGGATTTTAAAATATCTAAAAATGTAGCATAATTTCGAGACCTAATTTGAACCATAGAATTATTAGTGACGAATCTAACACATATGTGCAACACATAGAGATCAAAACACAGATTGCACAACTTTACAAGAAATTTCATATCTACCAGAAATCTTTATGAAATGACGTGAAATAAAATCTCAATACAAGTTAACCGAACCACGTCTACAAAATGCCAGTACCATGCAACTGCTTCAAAGCCAACGTGATGCTCCTCGGTCAGATGACCAAGATATTGGCGAATACCACATATGATCAAGAAAAGAGTACCTATAATCACATGAAAACCATGAAAGCCAGTTGCTAAGAAAAAGGTAGAACCATAAATACTATCAAACTTCGTCATCTCAAAAACCCATTTTACAAATCATAAAAATACAATTTTTACTCCGAGAAATTGATAATCAAAGATGCTCAAAAACTCTGCCCAGAACTTGCGTCCAGGTTAGAAACACCTATCAACACTTAAATCAAAAACACCATTCAAATGATCTCCAAAAATTACAAAACCAAAACCATTGGTAAGTAGACTCGAAAATACATGAGATTGCATCAAAAATTATTCAAAACCAATGTATGAGCTGAGAGCATTAAAATAATAAAAATACCCAAACTCTGTACACGGTTCCCCTTGTTACATAAGCAACCATTTCATCGAACATCCTATTTACAGCCATGATATGCACATATAAACAAGATGAAAAACACATTTAAACTAGAATCCACATCAAGATAACATCTAAAATTAATTAACTATATGAAAACTATACTGAAATGTAATGCAATAACATTCAAACAACACAAATGTATACAAACATAACATAAAAACATGAAACTACATACCTATGCATACATACACAACATGAACATAAAATATGCATAGGGATCTCTCTCAAAACTCACTCATACCTTGAAGAACACCCCTTCCTCAGCAATGGATATGTGGTTGGATGAAACCACACTCTTCAGCCACGTTTTCCCAAGGTCTCACCCCTTGGAACGTCACCTATAGCAAGGGCCTTCCATGGTTGCAAGAGCAAGAGCACTCAGCCTCCTTCCACTTCCCTTGGACGTCAAAACAGAATTTCCAGCCCCTCCTTTGCTTCTAAAGATGCTCCTTGGAACCACCCAAATCCACATGTCAAACACCACTCCCACTTGCCGTCCAAGCTTCCTCCACCAAGACAACCACAGCCATCACCCTTGGAATCCTTTAAGGACGTGAATCAAGATAGAGATCAATGGAGATGATGCTGATTTGAGAGGGGGAACGACACCCTTGAGTGTCCACCTTCAGCCACAAGAAGAGGAGTCCTTGGAGAAGAGAACCGTCGGCTGGAATGGAAGAAAATGAGAAGAGATGCCTTGGACATGAGGCTTACTCCTCTTATTAATCTTGGTGTCTCTTGATCTTCCAAGATTGATCCAATGGCTGAGATTTAACCCTCTTATAATTCCTTGATGTCACCTATTTTCATCAATAAAGACTCATACACAAATTAAGATTATTCAATCACATGTAGAATTATATCATGTATAATTACGACAATTATTATAGGTGCATCTATAACAATATTTCATTAAGATAATGAAAGTATAATTTTATATTCTTATCATGCATCACTTTTATATCTTAATACTAAATCTTTGAAAAGCATAAGTGAAATTGCTAAGTGAAGATCATGCGTGTAATAAAATTGTGTTCCATGTAATTTATCCTAAATAACTAAGTGTCTACACATGGGCTATTAAACTTAACATTAATTCCATTAAAGGTAAATTTGTGCATTATTTCATTTTTAATTCCTAAAAACATGCAAAGCCTAAAAATATAACTTTCATGTAATTCAATATAAAAATCATATACTATGCACTTAGAATCCATAAAATGCATGCTTTAACATATAATAAAATGCACAAATCTTAACTTTACACACCCCATACCTAGCCTGTCCTAGTCCCTTAGCAAAGAATTAGATCTAAGAAGAAGTAAATAGCCTACATGAGAAACACTCCTAAAGAAAGATCAATCAAAATCAACAAAATAAACAAATCTAACCTAAGCCACTTTTGTAGGGAGCACGACTGCATTTAGCATATGTAGTAAGCCGTTAAACCTCTAAGTCACCAAAGAGGCGGAGTTGTGTCTCTGGAGGGTTCTCATAGGACATACCCACAAAGTCCAAATTAAAATAAAATAAATAAAACAAAAGAAAAACACAACAAAACTGTGAAAAATCAATACATAAAACACATAAGAAAACAACTCACAAAAGAGAATCAAGACAAAAAGAAAGTAAAGAAGTGATCTACCAACGAAACAAAAGATTATTTGATTTATTACCGCTATTAAGATCTTTGAGCATATGGTGGTAGCTCAACCTTACATCATTCGCTCAATTCTTCCTTAGATTGAATAAACTCACCTTAGATAATGAATAGGGAGTTACCCGTTCAAGAGAACTATCTGCCTTACACAAAAAGATTCACACCCTCACTTCACACCAAAGAGAGATAAACCAAAGTACAAGCATGCAAAGCTGAATAAGAATAAGAATAAGTAAATGGATCCCTCCCTTCCATTCAAAGTTGTTGGGTAATGCTAATGACTAGTGAACAAGGGATTAGACACTAATATGTCATTACACACAATCACTCTGAAATTTTTATTGACATCCACTTCATTCTCACTTCCCAAGAGACTTTCCACCCCCATTCTACCCAAATGGTGTTTTTGTTCTATCTTTTTTACTTTTTCTTTTTTTTCTTTTTGCTTTTTCTTTCTGTGTGAGTGTGTTTTGTTTGGATATTTTAGAAGTTTTAAATTTATAAACCGCAAGTGCACGGCATCCAATGAAGTACGTCGGCAACTACGGGTCGAACCACAGAGAAATGGAGATAATCTAGGATTCTAATTACAAGAATATGGTATGCAAATACTTTCCAAAAATAGATTAGACTACAAGAAAGGTAAGTCCACGGATTTTCAATTTATCGACCAATTAAAAGATTAGACTGAAAATTTAATCTCAATCAGATCTGTTAATGTGGACTTCAGATAAAAATTTTCACACTTACAAACGCACGAATGGTATGACTGAAAATTCGGAGATTGAAAATGATGCATAAAATTGGAAACTTCTACACCTTAACAACAGTATCTTAAAAACCTTATAAATCCCGAATTAATTAACCAAATATTACAAAATCAGATGCGTTGCAAAATAGATAGAATGTAGATATTAATAAAATATTTATTCGAATTTTTATACGATCTGAGTTGTGAAAAAAACACGTTACAATCACGACAAAAGAGTCTCAGACCGAATTCTGTGCTTGATAGAGTTATGGCTTCAAAATGGCAACAAATATTCTCGGCTTGCTATGAAATTTTACAGAATCATAGAAGACTTATAATATCACGATTAAGATTTTTTTCAGAATTTTCAATTAAATAGAATCACTCCAGAACGCATATAAACTCTCGGAATAATAACAGATCAACAAAACTGCAAATCTGCAAACAACATGCACAACCTTCAACGAATTCTATGTTGTTTCATGCATAACAGAATGTAATATCCGGATTTCAACATCAACAAACAATAATATATGAATATATATCAATAACAACACCTGTTTTTATGATTTTCAGATGAAAAGAACAAAGATTCACGGATTCAAAAAGGAACAAACAAACAACAACGAATCTGTTTTCTACTTTTACCCTATTACAATGAAAACTAAGAACATAAATAACTACCTACGTGAAACATGATAAAAAGTGATACATCTGAAGCCAAAGAAGAGGGGAAAGGGGAGAAACAATTTGTGGAACCTCACAAATGAAGAAGAGAACCCTTGTAGTGGTGGACCTCCCTCCTCCAAAATGTGGGATGAAGGCTTTCACGTTGGAGATGACTTGTGGAATGAAGATGATGAGATCCGAGTTGAAGAGATGTGGTGGAATGGCCGGCTCCTTCCTTGCTTCAAGACGTGGAGCTCCAAGAGGGGGTGACGGCTGGTGGTGTTGGAGGTGGAAAACAAAAACTCCAAGAGAGAAGACCTAGACGTGCATCACTCTCTTTTATA
This sequence comes from Cymodocea nodosa, assembly GCA_036874045.1. Classification (NCBI taxonomy): domain Eukaryota; kingdom Viridiplantae; phylum Streptophyta; class Magnoliopsida; order Alismatales; family Cymodoceaceae; genus Cymodocea; species Cymodocea nodosa. Next base: position 11,779,229 of record CM072335.1, read on the forward strand.
GAGAGAGTTTCCAAGTTTGGAGATCCATCTTTGATTCAACGATTGGGATTAAATCCCACTTGATTTTCTTTCTCCAATCTTCAATTTCTATGATCTTCAATTGAATTATAAACTTTTCACAACAATAAATACATCAAAATATCAAGTCATCCATAAAATTCATAAATGATGCATGTTTGAAATAATTTCCTACTTTTAACTGTATAAAATGGGGATTGGTTCTTATTGGTTAAATAATGAAATAAATGCATAATATGACTTTAATAAATCTCATGTAAATATATTTAACCAATAAGATCCTATAAAAATATGCAACATTTTAATCCAAACAAACTCCCCCATGCTTAAACTTTTACTCGTCCCGAGTAATAAAAACAACTAAAAATCAAGAACTTGAAATCACACGAAAAATTATTCAGTTCACTTGTCACTATTGAACTCGTTGGGCATGGTGGTGGCTCAAACTAATATCACAATCTCTCACAATGTCCTCCAGTTTCAACAAGTTTACACTATTGGAATGAGAAGTCACCTGTCCACAAGAACTATTTTGCCTTGAACAAAAAGGATTCACACCCTCACTACTCAAGAAAAATTTCATTGTATAACAATATGATAATGAATCAAATGAAAGAAATATGTGGTAGTGATTAACTCCCTCCCTTCAAATGAGATAAGTCAGAAAATGCTTAGAATGAACAACCAAAGTATCACATCATAGCGTGCTCTAATCAACCCACTCTCAAGAAAATAAAAGAAGCTAGACACTTGAGAAAGCCCACTACTTCCTCACATCCCATATGTCTCCAAGCTCCCTTTCTACATTGAAAGCTTTTTTTCTTCTTCTTCTTCTTCTTTTTTTTCTACTTTTTTTTTTTTTTTCATTTCAAATTCTCTTTTTCTTTTTCTTTTTTTCTTGAGCCACTTTGGCCTTTTTCTTTTTTTTTTCAACAATATAATTTTCCAATGGTATCAAACACCTTATTTCACCATTAAGCCTAACCTACCCCAAAAAAAACTCCTTAGCATGCCAAATGTGATAACTTAGGTGTTTTCCTAAACACATCCTTCAAAATCTCGTAGAAGTTTGGGATGGTCTTAAATATCTCACCAAAGGTCATGTAATAAATAACCTGATTATGGTGGCACTCGGCTTAAGGATCACTCAGAAAAGATGTATAAAAATAACAAGGCGTAAGTTCAAGTGACCAGGAACACTCAACTCAAAACACAAATAGCTTAAACTCATCTTCTTTGGAGAACATCACTATTAGGTCCTGTGCTTTTTGGTTATGGAGTCTCACCACTCAAAAAGAAATGGGGTCGTCCCATAGAATCTAATAGTGACAACTGAATAGACAATCTCATCAAGTGTGTTTTTCAAGTAAAAATACAATAAAATCATGCATCTAAAATTTTAAAATATGAGCCTATCAAAGCAATTATAATGAAATGAAATTCACCTTCCCCCCATGCTTAAATTTGACATTGTCCTCAATGCAATATAAAAGAGGAGATATAGATATCATACCAGACTAAAGTCACTTAAAGTCAAACCTTATTCCATACCTGTGATGCCTGCATGGAATTCTTGTTAGAAAAATATCTTGAAAATTACATATAAGGTATGTACTAAAGGATATAATTTGAAGATAATACAACATAATCTGTAATGAAATAACTGTTTCAGCCTACTACATGTTGTCTTATTCATGCATCACTAAATTATATGCTAATCAAAGAAAGAAAAACCCTGGTCAATTTGATCAATAAAGCGTTGAATTTCTGCATCCATCTTCTTTCATGGTTTCACATTCGTCATCTTTGGCTCTTCATCTTTGTTTGTCTTATCAAAGTAACAGATGTAATCATCTTCATAGCGCTTCTCAGAGGTGAGCATAGACTTCTCTATTACAGCATTGGAATTTCTTGCACTTGTAGATGGTTGTGTTGTAGTGACAGGAGCTTTTCCTTTTTCTACCCATGTTACTTTTGCTGGTTGTGCTTGTTGCTTTGTTTTGCCTTTTGATTGATAGTTCTTCCTAGCTTTTGTATTCTCCATGTGTTAAACCTGTGTAAAACTTCTACAAGAGCTACATGTGGATAAGCAACAGTTATGATAAAACAATAATAAGTATTTCAGCACATGAAATAATAAACATGAACTTCAGCAATGAAACAACAATTATAACAATAATGCACATCAGATAATCTCCATAAAATAAGATCACACTCCACAATACCATAGATAAGAAAAAAAGACAACAAAAGAGTAAAATAAAATAAAACTTCTAACTACTAAACTAAACTAAGATAGTGAAACAAACTAAAAGAAAACACACAAAACAAAGATAAAAGGAAAAGAAAAACAAAATCTACTATTCCATTTATTCATATTGAGGTTCCTGCAAATTCTCCTCTCTAGCTTTGAAATTAATACCAGCAGGTGTCTTCAAAATAGGCTTGAGCCTTTGTCCATTAACTTTGAAAATGGTGTGGTCTTTAAGATTCTTGATATCTACGGAACCATAAGGATATACCTTATGCACCACAAAAGGCCCAGCCCAACGAGATCTTAACTTACCAGGATGAGTATGAAGCCTAGACATATACAACCAAACATCTTGTCCAGGGACAAATGATTTCTTACTTATCTTTTTATCATGAATAGCTTTCATTTTTTCTTTCCCTGAGACAGTTCTTACATAAGTTCATCCCTCATCTCCTCTAATTCTACCAATTGAAACTTCCTAAGTGGGTCGGCTACTTCTAAATCCAAATTGAGTTTCTTTATAGCCCAAAAAGTTTTATGCTCCAATTCTGCCGGCAAGTGACAAGCTTTCCCATATACCATTCTATAGGGGGTCATTCTAAGGGTAGTCTTGTAAGCAGTTCGGTATGCCCATAGTGCATCCACTAACTTATCTGCCCAATCCCTTCTTGTGTGGTTAACCATCTTTTCCAAAATTGTCTTAATTTGTTTATTAGCACTCTCAACTTGACCACACCTTTGGGGGTGATAAAGGGTAGCAATTTTATGCACAATTCCATATTTTCTCATTAAAGCCTCAAAACTTTTGTTGCAGAAATGTGTGCCCCTATCACTTATAATAGCTCTAGGCATACCAAACCTTGATATAATATTATTTCTTAGAAATTTCACAACTACCTTGTTATCATTAATTCTGGTAGGGATAGCTTCAATCCACTTGGAAACATAATCAACTGCCAACAACACATAAAGATATCCTGCTGAAATGGGAAATGGGCCCATGAAGTCAATCCCCCAAACATCAAATACTTCAACTTCAATAATGGGGTTGAGAGGCATCATGTTCCTCTTTGAAATTTTTCCCAATTGTTGACATCTGGCACAACTTATACAATATTGATGTGCATCCTTGAATAAAGTTGGCTAGTAAAATCCACACTGCAGCACCTTGGCAGCAGTCTTCCCAGAGCCGAAATGTCTCCCACATGCTTGGTCATGGCAAAAGGAAAGAACACTCCTAACCTCATTGTTAGGGATGCAACATCTCAAGATCAAGTCTAGGCATTGCTTAAACAAATAAGGATCATCCCAGTAAAAATACTTGACTCGAGACAAGAAGATCTTCCTATCCTGCCTTGTCCAATCATGTGGCATCGATCCCATGACTAAATAATTAACAATATCTGCAAACCATGGGACGACATTAACCATTAAAACTTGCTCGTTAGGAAATGACTCTCCAACTTCTGAATTTGAGGGTGCTAACTGCAGTCTGGATAAATGATCAGCTACAACATTTTCACATCTTTTCTTGTCTTTGATTTCAATATCAAATTCCTGCAGCAATAAAATCCATCTCATCAAACGTGATTTGGCAACCTTCTTTGCCAACAAATACTTTAATACTGCATGATCTGTATACACAATTACTTTGGCTCCGATCAGATATGACCTAAATTTCTCTAAAGCAAATACAACAGCTAAAAGTTCTTTTTCCGTGATTGCATAATTGAGCTAAGCATCATTGAGGTTTTTGCTGGCATAACAAATTACATATGGAAGCTTATCAATCTTTTGTCCCAATACTACCCCTACTGTAAAATCAGAAGCATCACACATAACCTCAAAAGGATATGCCCAATTAGGAGATTGGACAATAGGGGATGATACAAGTTGATTCTTAATCTTATAAAATGCTTCCTTGCACTCTTGGTTGAACAAAAATGGGACATCCTTTAACAAGTTCGTTAAGGGTCTAGCTATCTTGCTAAAATCCTTAATGAACCTCCTATAAAATCCAGCATAGCCTAGAAAGATCTTATATCTTTAACTGTTTTAAGCTCAGGTAGATTGGCAATTAATTCCACTTTTGCCTTATCCACTTCCAATCCTTTCTTAGAGACCATGTGTCCCAACACAATTCTACTTTGGACCATGAAATGGCACTTTTCCCAATTTAAGACCAACTTCTTCAATTTGCATCTTTCTAGCACTAATCTTAAATTCTTCAAACATTCATCATATGAAGATCCAAAAACAGAAAAATCATCTATGAAAATCTCAAGACAACTCTCAGTCATTTCATTAAAAATGCCCATATGCACCTTTGGAAAGTTGCTGGTGCATTACAAAGTCTAAAAGGCATTCACCTATATGCAAACGTTCCAAAAGGGCATGTGAAGGTTGTCTTCCCTTGGTCTTCAGGTGCCATAGCAATTTGATTATAACCCAAGTATCCATCAAGAAAGCAATAATATTCTTGCCCTGCTAATCTTTCTAACATTTGATCAATAAAGGGCAATGGAAAATGAGACTTCTTGGTGGCGGCATTGAGCTTCCTATAATCAATACACACACGCCAACCAATTTGCTTCCTCATAGGGATGAGCTCGTTCTTATCATTTGCTTCTACCGTCACTCCAGATTTCTTAGGGACAACTGGAATAGGACTAACCCAAGTACTATCAGAGATTGGGTAGATGATATCATTATCCAAAAGTTTAATTATTTCTTTTTTAACTACCTCTCGTATGTTAGGGTTTAATCTCCTTTGAAACTCACGAGAGGGCACAAAATTATCTTCCAAATAAATTCTATGTTGATAGATAGCAGGACTTATACCTTTGATATCTGCCATAGTCCAACCAATGGCTTCTTTAAATTCCCTCAGCAAATCTAACAAACTCAGCTCTTGTTCTCTAGACAAGTCATTTGCAATAATCACTGGAAAAGTCTCATGTTCTCTTGAAAATCCATATTTCAAATTATCAGGTAAAGGTTTCAACTCTAATGAAGGAGCTTCTAAAGTTGGGAGTTCATGTGGAGTATTGGTGGGGAGTTCCCAAACTTGGCTCTCCTCATCCTCTCCTCCAATGATCTCAACTTCATCTTCACATCTCATTCCTAAGTTTGATTCATTTAAAACATTCATCATCTTTACCTGCACAAGTTCATCCATTCCATCCTCTTCATCTTCAAAAAATTGGAGCATATGTGCACTCACTTCATCATCTTTATGCTCCTCACTTGTTCCTCCTTTAGGATGGAAAACATTCAACTCAATTCTCTTATCTCCATAAGTCAACCTCATGACACCTGACTTACAATTAATCACTGCCTCAGTAGTGGCCAAAAATGGTCTACCCAAAATAAGAGGAATAAAATTAGACTTATGTAGAGAATTACAGGTTTCTAAAACTAAAAAATCTACAGGGTAAATACAATCTCTATACCTAATTAAGACATCCTCAATCTTCCCTCGAGGGTATCTTAAAGACCTATCAGCTAACTGTACAATGGTTTTGGTTTTCACTAGGCCCTCTAATCCTAGGGATTCAAAAACACTACTAGGCATGACATTAATTCCAGCTCCCAAATCTATGAGAGCTTTATCTAATGTTTTATCCCCAATAATACAAGAAATCAAAGGAGTACCTGGATCATCTAACTTAAAAGGAAGGTGGTTGGTAAAAGGAGAACTAGCTTTTTGAGCCAGAAAGGCTCTCTTAATGACTTTTCTGGTTCTCTTCTTAGTGCACCACCCTTTAAGAAATTTAGCATAGTTAGGCATTTGTTTTAATAAATCAAGGAGAGGTATATTAACTTGCACCTGTTTAAAATTTCTTTCAATGTCTTCATTTTTTATATTTTCATTTGATTTTAACCTATCAGGATAAGGTGCTAAAGCTATAGGTTGAGTAGGTTCTAAATGATTTTCTTTAGGTTCTAAGTCTACTCCCTCTCCATCTAAGCTACTATGTTGATTTTCAATATTTTCATTTTCCTTATTTTCTTCTTCTTGTCTAATTATTTCATTTTCTTCTCTTATGGGTGGGGTTTTATGAGTGACATTACCTGATCCAAGTGTTACATAAGCATCTACTAAGTCACTTTCTTCACTTAAATTTTTCCCACTATTTTCATTATTTTCTTCAATTGTTACAAAATTTTCTGAATTATCCTCTCGTTCTCTTTCTATATTAATTTGAAATTGGTGCTCTACCTCTTCACTAGGTTGGGTTGAAGATTCCTCTAATCCTATAGATGAATTTATCTCATAACCTCCTTCTTCTACCATCCTAGCTAGATCTTCAATTTGTTTACCTAAGGCTTGCACCTTACTCATAATTCTAAATTCTTTTTCCTCAATTGGTTGTTCATAAATAGTTGGTTGAGTATAATAATTTTGACATTCATTTTCTTCATGATAGTAATTAATTGAATTAATGGCTTTTACTATTTCATCTTCAGGGTTTTGTAAACATTCTTCTTCATTATGTCCTAACATTAAACATTTATTGCATTGTTTAACATTTTCTGATGGTTGAGGTGGATAATAATAAAAAAATGCAATTGGTTGTGGTATGCCCCTCTACATGACATAAGTCACAATAAAGAGAACATTCATCTCCAAAGGCATAGAAATTATTTTCCATAATTATCTCCTTTGAAGATGCACAACCAAAACACTTAAAAGGCTCAAGTCTAATCTAAAAAATTAAAACCTAGATTATACCGTGCCAATTCCCCAGCAATGGTGCCAAAAACTTGTTTGGATATTTTAGAAGTTTTAAATTTATAAACCACAAGTGCACGGCGTCCAATGAAGTACGTCGGCAAGTACGGGTCGAACCACAGAGAAATGGGGATAATCTAGGATTCTAATTACAAGAATATGGTATGCAAATACTTTCCAAAAATAGATTAGACTACAAGAAAGGTAAGTCCACGGATTTTTAATTTATCGACCAATCAACAGATTAGACTGAAAATTTAATCTCAATCAGATCTGTTAATGTGGACTTCAGATAAAAATTTTCACACTTAAACACGCACGAATGGTATGACTGAAAATTCGAGGATTGAAAATGATGCATAAAATTGGAAACTTCTGCGCGTTAACAATAGTATCTTAAAAACCTTATAAATCTCGAATTACTCAACAAAAAATTACAAAATCAGATGCGTTGCAAAATAGACAGAATGTAGATATTAATAAAATATTTATTCGAATTTTAATGCGATCTGAGTTGTGAAAAAAACACGTTACAATCATGACAAAAGAGTCTCAGACCGAATTCTGTGCTTGATAGAGTTATGGCTTCAAAATGGCAACAAATCTTCTCGGCTTACTATGAAATTTTACAGAATCACAGAAGACTTATAATATCACGATTAAGATTTTTTTCAGAATTTTCAATTAAACAGAATCGCTCCAGAAAGCATATGAACTCTCGGAATAATAACAAATCAACAAAACTGCAAATCTGCAAACAACATGCACAACCTTCAACGAATTCTATGCTGTTTCATGCATAACAGAATGTAATATCCGGATTTCAACATCAACAAACAACAATATATGAATATATATCAATAACAGCACCTGTTTTTATGATTTTCAGATGAAAAGAACAAAGATTCACGGATTCAAAAAGGAACAAACAAACAACAACGAATCTGTTTTCTACTTTTACCCTATTACAATGAAAACTAAGAACATAAATAACTACCTACGTGAAACATGATAAAAAGTGATACATCTAAAGCCAAAGAAGAGGGGAAAGGGGAGAAACGATTTGTGGAACCTCACAAATGAAGAAGAGAACCCTTGTAGTGGTGGACGTCCGTCCTCCAAGATGTGGGATGAAGGCTTTCACGTTGGAGATGACTTGTGGAATGAAGATGATGAGATCCGAGTTGAAGAGATGTGGTGGAATGGCCGGCTCCTTCCTTGCTTCAAGACGTGGAGCTCTAAGAGGGGGTGACGGCTGGTGGTGTTGGAGGTGGAAAACAAAAACTCCAAGAGAGAAGACCTAGACGTGCATCACTCTCTTTTATAGAGAGAGTTTCCAAGTTTGGAGATCCATCTTTGATTCAACGATTGGGATTAAATCCCACTTGATTTTCTTTCTCCAATCTTCAATTTCTATGATCTTCAATTGAATTATAAACTTTTCACAACAATAAATACATCAAAATATCAAGTCATCCATAAAATTCATAAATGATGCATGTTTGAAATAATTTCCTACTTTTAACTGTATAAAATGGGGATTGGTTCTTATTGGTTAAATAATGAAATAAATGCATAATATGACTTTAATAAATCTCATGTAAATATATTTAACCAATAAGATCCTATAAAAATATGCAACATTTTAATCCAAACATGTTTTTTTTTTCTTTTTTTTTTCACATATAACAAACTTGACCATATAACAAAAATAACTCAAACTTGACAGATACACCTTATTTCTCCACCACCTGACCCAAAATAACTTTATGGCATATTAAATCTAATATCCCCGACACTATTTTCAGCACACCCTTCAAACTTTTAGTGAAAGTTTGGGATGTACCTAGGACATTTCTCACCTAGGGGTTGTATAAAAAATGGACCCCTTGTTAAAAGTTGCACTCAGTTTAGTTTCACTCATAAAAAGATATAAGATGACTCCAAAATAACTCTATGGCATATTAAATCTAATATCCTTGACACTATTTTCAACACACTCTTCAAACTTTTAGTGAAAGTTTGGGATGTACCTAGGACATTTCTCACCTAGGGGTTATATAAAAAATGGACCCCTTGTTAAAAGTGGCACTTGGTTTAGTTTCACTCATAAAAATATATAGGATGATAAAAGTAAGGCATTAATTCAAATCAACAGGAAAACTCAAACCATTTCACACCTAATTTGAAATTTATCTATTCTAAGGAACATAAACATTAGGCTTTGTATACAATTGGCTCTAGAGTCACTCCACTCAACAAAAATAGCTCAACCCATTGATCAAAATAGCAATTAATGAATTTACAATCTCTCAAGTTTGATTTTCAATCAAAAACAATAAACTACAAAGAAAAACGTAAAATCAACATAAATAACATAATAACAATAAAAAACACCAAAATTAACAAGAAACAACAAAACATGCAAATGCCTCCCCCCCATACCTAAACTTTACATGGTCCTCAATGTAAAAGAAATCATTTAGGCAACAAGGTAGGTGCATAAAGATAGTTACAAATAAAAATTAAACTAAAAACTACAAGCAAAAGATACTCCCCCATACCTAGCATGTTATTTATAAGTATATGTAGTATTTCAACAGACATTATTCCTTAAAACATATCATGGAAACTAAGTAGCATGCTAAAGGAAATAATGCTCTATGTTAATTTTGAATTCATATGCATCATAAAGAAATAAGTTAGGGAATGCGTACCTTGCTTGATGACGAGATATACTACAAAATAACAAACACATCAAAACATTCAAAAGAAGGGAAAATAAAAGGAACTGAATTAAAAATACAATAAAATGAGGATTTTTTTTTTTTTTTACCAAGCCTCGCAACTTACTAAAAAGATGATGAGGGATTAGACCCTCGAATCTCCCCCTACACAGCATGCACATTTGTCATATGAGGGTTTGGAACAGTGTTACTTGGAAGTTCCCCCCGTACTCGCCCTCCATGTTGGGCATTCAGTCTCTCTAATTGAGCTTCTATATTTTTTTATGGATTGATTATGATTCATGAGAATCGGTGTTGTTTGTCCACTTAACGATAATATTGACTGAATGCCTTTTTCAATTTCAATTAATCTCTTTTCTAAAATGGTCATCCGATCTTGTAACATAGGTACTTCAGCCAATGATCGTTTTGTCGTGGGTGACGGTGATCCTTATTGTCTTCCCGGAAAGTTGGGTTGGCTTCGCCATCCCAGGGTATAATGGGAAGAAGGTTGGAACATTCGTTGCCCCACACCTATAGCATCCACTTGTTCAACATCTTGGCCTTGAACTGCCGAACAATCCTCTATAACATGACCCTGCATTCCACATGCAATACAATGAACTCCAGTAACAGGGTTTTTCCCTTTTTGTTGCGATACAATGAGATCTTCCATCTTCTTAAACATGGAGGACATCCTTGCCTCCATACCTACCATAGGGTCTACAGTATGCATTCCCCTTGCTGGTGATCTGTCATATATCCTATCTGTGGAAGTCTCCATCTCCATGGTTCTTTCAGCTAGATCAACTAATACCTCCCACGCTCTACTCTCATCCAAGCGCATAAAACGTCCAGGACACATGGACTCCAACATCAACTTGGTGTTATAATCAAGTCCTTCATACAAAGCTTGGCATTGCCTAAACCACGGCAATCCATGATTAGGACATTTAGCCAACATCTTAGTGAAACACTCAAAATACTTCCAAAAGGGTTCATTGAGTTGTTGGCTAATACCTAAGATTGCATTCTTAGCTTGGATTATTTTATGCAAAGGGTGAAATTTCTTTATGAAAACAGCACAAAAGTCGGTCCAGGTACGAATGGACTCGACTGGCAAGGTGTGCAACTAGAGTTTTGCATCATCATGAAGAGTGAAGGGCACAAATCTAAGCTTGACAACATCTATTGGCACATTCGGCAAGTTGACCATATTGCACACATCATTAAAGTCATTTAAAAAGACGTATGCATCCTCCTTATCTAATCCATGATAATGGGGCAATTGATTGACATAGTTCATATGAAGTTCAAATTTTTGCCCATCTATAGGTGGTAAGTACAAACAAGATGGGTGATTGTGAACCCTAGGGTAACAACTATCCTCTAGTGATTGTAATTCTTGGTTTGCCATGGGTTCCACTCTATCTAGTTTACCACGCTCATTTCTAATCCTCCCTCTAACTAGTCGTGATGTACTTTCTCTCACCCAACCAGAGGTTTGCATAAAAATAAAACAGTCACTCAAAAGTATGAGTAAGAATACTAGTAAACTATAAGAGATACTCACATTGGGGAGATCTACATATCCAATACCTACATCATCAAACAGAATGAGGAGCGAGTTTTACACAAAATTAAATACACAATTCAATTAACAAAAAAACACATAAGAAGTAAATAAATATTACAACAATCATATAGAAGAAAAAAGAAAAGAAATAAAACTACTGGATGTTTACACGTAGATAGCAGGGCTTAAATCCATACTAGATCCACGACCTACGAAACCCTGCTGTAAAAATGGTTTAAGATGATGGCCATTGACCTTAGTTAAACTCCCACTCTTAGGGTCTTCTATTTCCACAGCTCCATGCGGGAATATACTTTTAACCACAAAAGGTCCAGTCCACCTAGATCTAAGTTTTCCAGGAAAAAGATGCAATCTGGAATTGTATAATAATACCTACTGCCCTATTTCAAAATCCTTGCGTAAAAGCTTGCTATCATGAAACACCTTGTTTCGCTCCTTAGCAATACTCGAATTCTCATATGCTTCATGCCTTATTTCTTCCAACTCAACTAGTTGGAAAGATCTTTTACTACCAATAGCTTTTAAATCCAAATTAAGCCTCTTTATCGCCCATAAGGCCTTATGTTCTAGTTCCACCGGTATGTGACATGCTTTTCCATACACTAGTCTATATGGGGACATTTTCAAAACTGACTAATATGTTGTACGGTAAGCCCATAATGCTTCATCTAACTTTTCAGCCCAGTCTTTTGTTGACTTTCCTACTATCTTTTCTAGAATTTGCTTAATCTGTTTATTCGCATTCTCCACTTGCCCATTTGTTTGCGGGTGATAATGGGTAGTCATTTTATGCGTCACACCATGTCTTTTCATTAATGCTTCAAAACTCCTGTTACAAAAGTGGGTGCCCCAATCACTTAAAATTGCTCGTGGAATACCAAACCTGGCAAAAATGTGACTCTTAATAAAATTTACTACGACTTTTGAGTCACAAGTACGAGTGGGTATGGCCTCCACCCACTTTGACACATAATCAATGGCCAAGAGAATATACATGAAACCTCTAGAGTTAGGGAATGGTCCCATGAAATCAATGCCCCAAACATCAAATATCTCTACCTCAATGATAGGAGTGAGTGGCATCATGTTTCTCCTTGTAAGTCTGTCTGCCCTTTGACATTCAGCATAGTTCTTTACAAAAGAGTATGCATCCTTATGCAGTGTGGGCTAGAAGAAACCACATTGCAAAACCTTTGTGGCCGTCTTGAGAGGATTGAGATGGCCACCTACAGGCTGGTCATGACCAAAAGATAGCACACTATGAACTTCAGTCAGGGATGCATCTTCTAATAATTAAGTCTTGACAAGATTTGAAAAGATATGGATCATCCCAATGATATTCTCTTGCCTTGACCATAAATCTCTTAATTTGTTGGCTTGACTAATTTTTAGGCACTTGCATTGTCACCAAATAGTTTACAATGTCAGCAAACCAAGGGGTTGGAGTTACCGCCATCAATTGTTCGTCAGGGAATGAATCATTGATTGATACTCCCTCTTGAGGTGTGACAAGACGAGACAAATGGTCAGCCACAATGTTTTCACTACCTTTCTTATCACGAATTTCTATATCAAATTCTTGGAGTAGGAGGATCCACCTAACTAGCCTAGCTTTTGCATCTTGCTTAGCTAACAAGAACTTGATAGCTGAGTGATCAGTGTAAATGATAGTTTTTGACCCTAACAGATAAGAGCGGAATTTCTCAAGGGCAAACACTATAGCTAAGAATTCCTTCTCTATAATAGTGTAATTTACTTGGGTTGGGTTTAAGGTTTTTGTTGCATAGTAAATCACCCTAGGTAAGTTATCTACCTTTTGTCCTAAAACTGCCCCTACTGCATAATCTGAGGCATCACACATCAACTCGAATGGGTGAGACCAAACAGGAGGGTGCACAATAGGTGCAGAGACTAAGACTCTCTTAAGCTCCTCAAAGGCATCATGACAATCTTTGGAAAATTCAAATGATGTGTCCTTTGATAATAGTAGCGTTAAAGGACAGGTGATTTTACTAAAATCCTTGATAAATTGTCTATAAAAGCCTGCATGGCCCAAAAATGCTCTTATATCCTTTATTGATTTAGGAATTGGTAAGTTGGCTATGAGATCTACTTTTGCCTTATCAACTTCCAACCCATTCTTAGATACTACATAACCCAGCACAATACCCTGCTAAACCATGAAATGGCATTTTTCCCAATTTAAAACTAATGTCTTCTCTATACACCTTTTTAATACTAATTCTAGATTCTAAAGGCATGAATCAAAAGAAGGTCCAAATATAGAGAAGTCATCCATAAAAATCTCTAAAAATTTATCCACCATGTCCAAAAACATACCAGTCATGTACCTTTGAAATGTTGTTGGAGCATTACATAAACCAAAAGGCATGCACTGGAATGCAAAAGTACCAAATGGACAAGTGAACGTGGTCTTATCCTGGTCACAAGGTGCGATGGGGATTTGATTGTAGCTAGAGTAACCATCTAAGAAACAGTAATACTCTTGTCCCGCTAGCTTCTCTAACATTTGGTCCATGAAAGGTAAAGGAAAGTGATCTTTCCTAATGACGATGTTAAGCTTTCTATAGTCTATACATACCCGCCATCCCGTTTGCACTCTCGTAGGCACAAGCTCATGGCTACTGTTTTCAACTACCATAATACTCGACTTCTTTGGGGCTACCTGTACAGGGCTAACCCAAGAACTATCAGAGATAGGATAAATTATGCCATGATCCAACCACTTGATGATTTCCTTCTTTACAACGTCCTTAATGTTTGAGTTTAGTCGTCTTTGTGGAATTCTAGAAGGAATACTATCACTCTCTACGTGAATCCTGTGTTGACATATGCTCGAACTGATCCCTTTTATGTTAGCCATGGTCCAACCAATGGCCTCCTTATGTGATTGCAGAACCCCTAATAACTTTTCCTCTGGCTCAACAGAAAGATGGGACGATAGGATGATTGGCAAAGTATCTCCCTCTCCCAAAAAGGCATACTTGAGGTCCTTAGGAATAGGTTTCAATTCTAATAAAGGTAGTTCCACTATGGATGGTTTCTTCACCTCTCTCACGTCGCTCACCGATGGTTCAATGAAATTAATTTCACAAACATGATCACTCCCTAAACCATCCTCAATAGCTAAGTCAAACTCAACATCTATGTCACTTTCTTCCTTAGGTGGATAAGATTCCTCACTACTTGACATGAAACTTTCCTCTCCTTCATCATCATCTAAAGCTTCATCTATGAAACTCACCTAAAAATTCCCATTAGTTAAAGATTTTATTTCCTAATGTGCTCCAAAAATATTTAAGTCAACCTTAGAGTCACCATAAACTATTTGCATAGACCCATCTCTACATCCTATGTAAGCATCAACTGTGGCGAGGAAGGTCCTTCCTAGAATTAGGGGCACATTTTGTTTTCTACTAGGTGACAATTGACTTTCTAATACTATAAAATCTATTGGGTAGACAAAGTTCTCAACTTTTATTAAGATATCTTCCACTACCCCTAAAGGAGTCCTATAAGAATGGTCTACTAGTTGGATTAGGATCTTAGTGGGTTTAATGCCATTAAGACCTAATTCTACATAAATACTGGACAACATTACGTTTACATCGGCTCCTAGATCAATCAATGCCTTCTCAAAATAGGTGTCTCCTATGGTACAAGAAATGGTAGGAGTCCTCGGATCACTAAACTTCTTGGGTATACTTTGGCAAAAATAGGTGCCTATAGATTCTACTAAGCAAGCTTTCCTAGGTAGTTTCCTAGCTCTTTTCCGTGTGCAAAAATCCTTTAGGAACTTGGCATAGGCAGGTATCTGTTGAATAGCATCTAATAAAGGAATATTAATCCTTACTTGCTTGAATATTTCCCTAAGTTCACCTAACTATGCTTCTTGATTTTTACTTCTTAGTCTATGAGGAAAAGGAGCAGGAAGGGACTCTAAAGAGTTTCCCAAGTCATCCACTTTACCCTTGTTCTTTTCCATATGCACAAGTTGCTCAACTTCTCCCGATTTGTTAAGATGTGGATTTTGCTCTTCAAAAGGAGTCAAAGGAACTAAGGGAAGAGCTTCCTTACCTGATCTTAAAGTTACAAAAGCCTCCACCTCCTCATTTTCACACAAAGGCAAGGGCCCTATCCCTACATCCTCATCTAATTCCAACTTCATAGGGGTGCTGGCAATTCTAGTTAACTCTAATAGCTGAATGGATGAATTTAACTCATCCAAAGTCTTGGATAAATCCACCTTTTGTTCACACTTTACTTTGTCAACATTAGATGACTCAACTTGTGATCTCATTTGATAACCACTAGTACTAGCTTCATTTGCATTAATATTCAAACATGGCATGGATAAATCTGAAAAAAAACATTTGAATGTGCACCTACAATATCATTTAGCATGTAAAATGGACAATCAAAAGCAAGATAATCATTTAACTTGCATTTAAAACATGTAGGTGTGAGGTCAAATTCAAAATTATCAATTTTAATCTTACGATGATTATCCATTAGAATTAAAAATGATATGCAATGTTAGACAAGTGAACTAACCTACTTAACATGCACTTAAATCCTCAGCAATTTAAAAGAATCTACAATATAATAATAGAATTTGAAAACAATTACTCTTTAATTTCATTTTAGACCTCATTTTCTTTAATTCATTAAATTTCAAGATCTTACATTCATGCCACTATGTTAAGCATAAAAAAACATAATATACTTTATCAAATAACCATCAACTTCATCCATAGTTTTAAATAACGAGCACCACATTATTCCAGAAATTAAACTATGCCACTACAATTTCAAGATTTTCTACAGAAATTTATATAGCTTAGAAATTCATAAATAAATATTCACATGAAAGATAATTACTTCTAGTTTCTAAAAAAAATAATAGATAAAAATTTCCAAAACTGAAGTATTATCAAAATCGTGTGAAACTCAGATGACTTAGAATTCATAATCTGCAGAACATGCCATTTTAGAAAAATTCTCCAGAAATGTATATAAATTCAACTACAGCGTATAATACCTTGTTGAAAAGGTAAACTACTGTAGTTTCATGAAAAAAATTCAAAAATAAATTTTATTTATACATGTAACTGCAGTTCCAAATATACTAGTGCATGTTTTGAAATTTCTGCCCAGAAAAATAACCATCTGATAGACATCGGATACTTCACCCTAACTATCCGATTGTTATTTACAAAATCAGAGAGTTAGAGGTGTACCTTCCAGGGGCAAAAATCGGATAGTTTGGTCATAACTATCCGATTTTGTCATAAAGGTCGGATAGTTATGACCTTAACCATCCGATCTTCGTGACAAAGATTAAATCTCATATGTCAACTTAAAAAAATCACACGGAATTCTACGTAACTCCAAATGAAACGTGTAAATACTCATTGGAAAGATAATTTCATCTAGTTTCCGGAAAAAATCACTGAATTAAATTTTAAGTATGTTAATAATAGCGTATTTTAAAAATTCATTAGCAGAAACCTGCCCAGAATTCTATATAACATCTCTGTATTCTAAGATTTTTATCTTTAAACATACTAATCCGAATTTTACGTATAAGTACTCAAAAGAAATCTCAGAAAAAATTTCATAAAAATGAGTTCTAATCTCGTGCACATCAAAAATTTAAATTTCCCAAACAGACAGATTCTATCTTAATAATTTGTGCACAAAGATTATCATTACTCCATTAAGCTACTTATCACCAATATGTATACTTAAATAAATATGCGACAAGTCATTCAAGCATCAAGAAAGATGAATGCATGGATTGTACACTCCTTACACCCATTTCCTTGTAGAAAAAAAAACACGAGAATAAAAATCTAAATAAAACTAGCATCATACAAATGACATTAAATCTAGTACTCATCCAATAAACATTCAAAAACACCAAACTCCCCGGCAACGACGCCAAAAACTTGTAAAGTTGAAATGTGTGTCAATAAAAGCACAAGTTTTACATTTATAATTTAACCGCAAGCGTACGGTATCTATTGTATTAAGCGGTGCAAGTACAGGTTATTTCCACAAGGAGTTGGTCTAAATAACTTTTATTAGATTAATTACTTGACTCATGTCATAATATAACCTGAAAACATTCTATACATCCTACTCTTATCAAAACAAAAGTTAACACCATGATTGATAATTATATTAGAAATTATACATATGTGGTTAACTAGTTAATTTAACTCCTTGAAAAACACTTCCATACAATCTCATTCATAACTCTAAAATAACTCTCAAAATTACAGAGTTTGCATCCACTTATGGAAATCATTTCTTCCCAAAATACGCACTAAAAAATCATGTAAAAATATGATTTGGAAAGGATTTTAAAATATATAAAAATCTAGCATAATTTCGAGACCTAATTCGAACCATAGAATTATTAGTGACGAATCTAACACATGTGCAACACATAGACATCAAAACACAGATTGCGCGACTTTACAAGAAAATTCATATCTGCCAGAAATCTTTATGAAATGACATGAAATAAAATCTCAAAACAAGTTAACTTCGTCATCTCAAAAACCCATTTTACAGATCATAAAAATACAATTTTTACTTGAGAAATTGATAATCAAAGACGCTCAAAAACTTTGCCCAGAACTTGCGTCCAGGTCAGAAACACCTGTCAACACTTAAATCAAAAATACCATTCAAATGATCTCCAAAAATTATGAAACTAAAACCATTGGTAAGTAGACTCAAAAATACATGAGATTGCATCAAAAATTATTCAAAACCGATGTCTGAGCTGAGAGAATTAAAATAATAAAAATACCCAAACTTTGTACACAGTTCCCCATGTTACATAAGCAACCATTTCATCGAACATCCTATTTACATCCATGATATGCACATATAAACAAGACGAAAAATACATTTAAACTAGAATCCACATCAAGATAACATCTGGAATTAATTAACTATATGAAAACTATACTAAAATGCAATGCAATAGCAGTCAAACAACACAAACGTATACAAACATAACATAAAAATATGAAACAACATACCTATGCATACATACACAACATGAACATAAAATATGCATAGGGATCTCTCTCAAAACTCACTCATACCTTGAAGAACACCCCTTCCTCAGCAATGGATATGTGGTTGGATGAAACCACACTCTTCAGCCACGTTTTCCCAAGGTCTCACCCCTTGGAACGTCACCTATAGCAAGGGCCTTCCATGGTTGCAAGAGCAAGAGCACTCAGCCTCCTTCCACTTCCCTTGGACGTCAAAACAGAATTTCCAGCCCCTCCTTTGCTTCTAAAGATGCTCCTTGGAACCACCCAAATCCACATGTCAAACACCACTCCCACTTGCCGTCCAAGCTTCCTCCACCAAGACAACCACAGCCATCACCCTTGGAATCCTTTAAGGACGTGAATCAAGATGGAGATCAATGGAGATGATGCTGGTTTGAGAGGGGGAACGACACCCTTGAGTGTCCACCTTCAGCCACAAGAAGAGGAGTCCTTGGAGAAGAGAACCGTCGGCTGGAATGCAAGAAAATGGGAAGAGATGCCTTGGACGTGAGGCTTACTCCTCTTATTAATCTTGGTGTCTCTTGATCTTCCAAGATTGATCTAATGGCTGAGATTTAACCCTCTTATAATTCCTTGATGTCACCTATTTTCATCAATAAAGACTCATACACAAATTAAGATTATTCAATCACATGTAGAATTATATCATGTATAATTACGACAATTATTATAGGTGCATCTATAACAATATTTCATTAAGATAATGAAAGTATAATTTTATATTCTTATCATGCATCACTTTTATATCTTAATACTAAATCTTTGAAAAGCATAAGTGAAATTGCTAAGTGAAGATCATGCGTGCAATAAAATTGTGTTCCATGTAATTTATCCTAAATAACTAAGTGTCTACACATGGGCTATTAAACTTAACATTAATTCCATTAAAGGTAAATTTGTGCATTATTTCATTTTTAATTCCTAAAAACATGCATAGCCTAAAAATATAACTTTCATGTAATTCAATATAAAAATCATATACTATGCACTTAGAATCCATAAAATGCATGCTTTAACATATAATAAAATGCACAAATCTTAGCTTTACAATTACACCACTGAAAACTTAATCACTTACAATCCTGTCTCCTCTCCCTATAGAATCGCGAGTCTAGAATTACAAGATGATCTCTTCTTCAGCATACTGGCATCAACCTAAACCAAGGCTAGAAGCTTTACGATCTCCTAATATGAGTCGGTGCTTGGTGAAAATGGCTTCCCTTCCCGCGACGTGATCACTCCTCATAGTGGTTGTCAAGCACCGTGTTTAGCTCGAAATCAACCCGACATCAGGAAAGTATCCTCACAGACCTTCGATGGTTGGTGATTATGGTGATGTTGGTGATTTTGGTGATGGCATGGAGCTTCAATGAACTTCCAACGCTGCCTGTAGTTAGCAAGGTCCTCCACCTCTGTACACACTGCCAACCACACTTTCTTCATTTTTTCTCCTTTTCTTTTATATTTCTTCAGTAGTAACTACTTCTGCTTATATGATCGATTGGATTTCCTTCATTCATATCAACGATGGTGATTTCTTCTTCCTTCCACGAGTGAATTCCTACGTGATACGTGCAATCGTGGTTTTCCTTCGAATGTCCTGTTTCTGTAACTGTTACAGTGGCATAGTAGAAAATAAATGGTCTGTGGAGTTACAGATAACTCAACGGACTTACTTCATTGATTTAACTATAAAATACGTGCAATAAAGAAATAATAAGTTCAGATGTTTCTGATAGTTACCACTATAAGTATCCGAAACTTATATGCATTTCGGATAGTTAGCACCTAATATTTCGAAAGATAACTTAAGTCAAGTTTCTAGAACGCGACACATGTCCTCAGGCAGTTTTATGATAAAAAGATATTTCAGATACTTAAAAATTTAACTATCCGATGCTTAGATGCATTTCAAATAGTTAACAGATAACTTATCAAAAATTCACTTAAGTCATGCATTAAGGTTTCAACATGTGTACTCTAGGAAATAATAAAATATTCTTCTATCGTTAAAATCATAACTATCTAGTACATGCAATATAACTCTCCGAAATAACAAAAAATTCAAATACTTAAGAATTTCACAACTTGCAATTCTCCGATAGTTCAGAAATGTACTAAATTAACATCAATTCCCTGAAATTATGCAGATTCTTTCATTAAAGCATATAACAATGCAATTATAACATAATGGCTTAATTCTCATATGATAAGCTAAATATTATGCAATTAACCATCATTTAACCCTTAACATTATGCACTTTTTCATTCTAAACACTTTCATCATTAGTTCTATTTTATGAATCAAACAAACATAAAACACTCACAATACTGACAATGATAACATTAATCACGATACAAACAAACAATACAACACTTAAATACAAAATGTAAACACATATAAGTTGTTGTTTTTGGTATTTTTGTTTTGATATGTTCTTGAAGATGAATGAAAGGTGAAATGTAAAAATCTCTATTGATAGTAAATACTTCTATCACTACATGCAACACGATTACACCACTAAAGACTTAATCACTTACATTTGTGTCTCCTCTCCCTATAGAATCGCAATTCCAGAATTGCAAGATGATCTCCTCTTCAGCATACAGGCATCAACCCGAAACCAATGCTAGAAGCTTTACGATCTCCTAAGATATGAGTCGGTGCTTGGTGAAAATGGCTTTCCTTCCCGCGACGTGAACACTCCTCATAGTGGTTGTCAAGCATCGTGTTTGGCTCGGAATCGACCCGACATCAGGAAAGTATCCTCACAAACCTCCGATGGTTGGTGATTATGGTGATGTTGGTGATTTTGGTGATGGTGTGGAGCTTCAGTGAACTTCTGACGCTGCTTGTAGTTAGCACGATCCTCCACCTCTACACACACTACCAACCACACTTTCTTTGTTTTTCCTCCTCTTCTTTTATATTTCTTCAGTAGTAACTACTTCTGCTTAGATGATCGGTTGGATTTCCTTCATTCATATCAACGATGGTGATTTCTTCTTCCTTCCATGAGTGAATTCCTACGTGATACGTGCAATCGTGGTTTTCCTTCGAATGTCTTGTTTCTGTAACCGTTACAGTGGCATATTAGAAAATAAATGGTCTGTGGAGTTACAGATAACTCAACGGACTTACTTCATTGATTTAACTATAAAACACGTGCAATAAAGAAATAATAAGTTTAGATGTTTCAAATAATTACCACTATAAGTATCTGAAACTTATATGCATTTCGGATAGTTAGCACCTAATATTTAGAAAGATAACTTAAGTCAAGTTTCTAGAGTGTGACACGTGTCCTCAGGCAGTTTTATGATAAAAAGATATTTCGGATACTTAAAAATCTAACTATCTCATGCTTAGATGCATTTCAGATAGTTAACAGATAACTTACCAAAAATTCACTTAAGTCATGCATTAAGGTTTTAACATGTGTACTTCAGGAAATAATAAAATATTCTTCTATCATTAAAAACATAACTATCAAGTACATGCAATATAACTCTTCGAAATAACAAAAAATTCTGATACTTAAGAATTTCACAACATGCAATTCACCAATAGTTCAGAAATGTACTAAATTAACATTAATTCCCTGAAATTATGTAGATTCTTTCATTAAAGCATATAACAGTGCAATTATAACATAATGGCTTAATTCTCATATGATAAGCTAAATATTATGCAATTAACCATCATTTAACCCTTAATATTATGCACTTTTTCATCCTAAACAAAAGTCTATAATATGTAAGGACATTTCTAACTCCTCAAACTTTTTTGGTTTTAAAATGTTTAATTGAGTATCCTCATTACTATATGCTAACTTCATTACTCCAATTTTACAATTTATAACAACCCCTGATGTTGCTAGGAATGGCCTTCCCAAGATTAAAGATGTATCACGATATTTATGCTTAATTTGTTGGGAATCCAAAATTACAATATCAATAGGATACATGAAGTTTTTGATTTTAATTAAGACATCTTCTATTTTTCCTCTTGGGTATCTTATACTTCTATCAGCTAATTGAATAACAATCCTAGTAGGAATTAAGCATTCTAATCCTAAGGATGCAAATATATCACTTGGCATAACATTTATACCTTCACCTAGGTCTACTAAGGTTCTTTCTAGAATGGTATTTCCTATGGTGCATGATATAACAGGAATTCCAAGATCAAATAACTTTTTAGGAATTTATGGTAAAAATAGGGAACTACTTTGCTCAGCTAAAAAGACTTTCCTTAAAACTTTTCGCTCTCTTTTCTTAATACACCAATCCTTAAGAAATTTAGCACAAGGTGGCATTTTCTGCAATAAGTCTAACAAAAGAATGTTAACTTATACTTTTTCAAAATTTCTCTAATTTTTTCTTGTTTTTCAAGAAATGTTTTGTAGGATCGTTTGTATCACAAGAGGGGGGGTGAATTGTATATTTAGTGATTAAAATACTAGTGGATAAAACAAGAGCACAAAATACTCATAAATGAAATTCTATTCTTTATGTAAGAACAGAATTTACAATATCTTTTCAACTCAATTCCCTTCTTGACGGTTTTGATACAGAAATGTTCGATATACAATTCAAATATAACAATAAAGCTCTTATTGAAAACTAATTTCGAATTGTATAAAACCTGATCTTTACGTACTCAGCTTCTTTCTTTGTCTTTGCTCAGCTTCTGTATCTCTTCTTCTCTAGTTGTCGAATTTCCAGACTTCTTACATTTGCAGCTCCTTTTCTGAAATTGCTTGGAATTTCGAACTTCTTCTGATGTTGGAGAATTTTTCAAAATATGAATATTCAAACTTAACTTTTCAGTTAAGGATCCGGATTGAATATTCAGACTTGGTTTTTGAGATTGGGATCCCTTGCTGTAATGTAGCTCGTACTCTCTATTTGTAGTCAAACTCTGTTGTCTTTCACGTTCAGCATGTTCATCCACTTAATCCATAATCCACGTACTAATTTTCTCTTTAATCCAAATTACTTTCTATTTGAATTTCCACTTTCTCCACTAATATTTTGAATTTCCACGATCTCCACTTCGTAGATTCACCGAAACTTTATCTTCCTGGAGTCTTGTAGAATATCTTCTAAGTCTTCGATTTAGTCAAATATTTATCCTTTATGTCCTGTAAAAACTCGAACACTTATCCTTTAACTCTTCGAGTTTTTGCACCTGCAAAACACGTGACTAAACAAAGAACCTTATCTATTCGTTAGTCCTTTTATAAAACTCAAACAGTTATCTATCCATGCGTATAAAAACTCGAACAGTTATTTAACTATTCGATTTTTCATTACCGAACGCACATGGAAAACACATGACAACTTAAAACATTAAAAACACATGTGTAGATAACTTAACTATTCGAGTTTTTAACATAAAGTATTCGACAAAAATGAAACGTTAACTATCCGAAAGTTTAACTATCTGAAACGTTAACTATCCAAAAGTTTAACTATTGCAAATCTAACTATTCGAAAATCTTTAATTTATCCGACATAGAAATGAAACTTTCCGATAATCTGTTAACTGTTATACTTAGAGAAATATACTTAGAGAATATTATGTAGACTTATTTAAAAACGTTAATAAAGCATATATCATCAAAATTAAATACCTAACAATCTCCCCCTTTTCGATGATGTCAAAACCTAATAAGTCACATAATTTATATCTCCCCCTTTTTGGCATTATAAAAAAGTAAACAAACTATTTCTCCCCCTTTAGGAAGTTAAGCAAGTTAAATGTAAGGAAGGAAATCTTACTAAGTATATATTAATCAAAACGATAGTTTAAAACATACATAAAATTTATGGATTAAGCATAAATTGTTTAAACATAAACTGTGAAAATAATCACGTAACATTAAATTCAGTAAATAGTTGACATAATAGTTTTGGTTACAAATTACAAGAAATAAATCATGTAATACATAATTTGTATAATCACAAGCCTCTTTGTCTTCGAAAAATATCAATCAGAGTATTTGAAATTTTCTTTGCAATTTCTATACTAACTCTGTTTATCTAATCAAGTAATGCTTGATCTAAATCATTTTGAGAAACTTGTGATGGTTGTTGTAAAAATTCAGTATGAATGTCTATATCTATACCTGTATGTGTATCTATATGTATACCTTGTTGTATATCTGTATGTATATCTTGTTGTATATCTGTATATTGCTGTTGTTCTGTAAATTGTGTTGATTGTTGCTATTGTGATTGTGTTTGTTGATCCTGTTGTTGTTATTGTCTGAGGACAGGTGTATCTGCTTCCTAGTATTTTTGGAGTTCCTTTGCAGAGAAAGATCTTGACTTTAATCTTTTCTGTGGCCAAGGTGTAATATTTGTTTGACTAGCCACAATTCTCAAAATCGTATCACCATAAAATAATTTACTCTACAAATGTAAGATATGAGAAACAAAAATATCATACCAATTCACCTATATATGGTTTATTAATGCATATGTAGCATAAAGACAACATCTGCCAACTTCTGCCCCATGATCAAACCTCTGAAACAATGTAGCATGCAATATTTTTGCAATAAAGCATGCTTGGCCATTTAAGTCATTTAGTAATGCCAATGGTTTATTGGTAGTTGGATCTTTGGCTAAACTTGTAATGTCCCATCCCAATCGATAAACCTATTTTCTTTCTGATAATTTAACTCCTTCATTTTTAAGACCAAGTACCTGATGAAGTAAATCTGGAGTTAAATATATGTCATTGTCTTGTATATTAGAAAAAGGAATACCTTCTTCCACTGTTAAGTTTGAGTAAAAACAACTGATAAGTTTGGGTATAGCAAGATGGTCTGGCTGTTGTGGAAGTAGAGTCAACAAGCCTTGAAATTCAAATAGTTCTTGTTTGTGTGCCATCCCTTCAAACTTAACTTGTCTTGAATATAAAACTGTAAAAGTTTTATATGTCTGAAATTTGTCATAACAGGAAGTATTTCTGAATCATAATAGTGTATTTTCATCTAAACTCTATTTAGGATTAGGTATTTTCCTGTCATGATATTCTGATATGGGACTTGTTTCAAAATTATCAGTAGCATCTAAATTTTCAGATCTTTCAGAACTAGTGGAATTGCAATCAAAACTATTATAAATGTCTAAAGTATCTAGTATTGTTGTATCAATAATCTACTGAAATTCTTCTATGTGTTCTTCTGAAAACATTTCATTAGCAACAGTCTCTGTAATAATCTGTATATCAGCAACATGTATGTCTATATTTGATCTATACAACTGTCTCTGTATGAAAGAATGTTCTATATCTGTTTGTGTAATAGAATCATCTTGTATTTCTAAAGTTTGCATATGTGAGACATTGGCAGTATCATATTCTTTTTGTAACTGTGTATTTTGTTGATTATATACATTTATCAACAAGTATACTACCTATTGTAACAGACATAACCATATGTATAAAGTGTAGTATAAGCAACTGTACCAAAATTCAAAAGTCTCTATTCGAGATACAGTAAGAGGAAGAATATCTGTACATTCCTCTTTAGATGAAATATCTTCAAAATTCATAGACTCAGTGTCTATGTCATCAAAAATATCATCAAATTTGATATCATCTATATATGTATCATCAAAATTTCCTACATGCTCTCTTTCCGTAGGAAAAGAATGTGTGCTTGCAGCATTGTGTGAAAAATTGTCCATTGTATGAAAAGATACATTATGTACTAATGTGACACAATACCTTAGAGTATATGCTTGTAAGCCAATATTTGTCACATCTGCTGGGATTCCTGACAAAAATGTCTATCCAGCTTCTGCAATGGAACATAGTTTTCCATTTTTCACTAATTCTTCTTTTTGCTACAATATTCCTTGTACACCTGGAGTAGATGTCGTTCATTTCACTTTGTATTTTCTAAATTTTCAACTCTCTTGTCTGCACTTTTGTCATTCTACCACATCCTGACATTGTTGATTAATCTTCGCTTTGCACTATAGAACTTAGTGGAAGTAAAGATTGTGAAGCTAGGGTTTTACCAAGGTAGAAACACGAAAGGTTGTTAGTAAAACATTTATAACTCTTCGAGTTTATAAACGGATACATGGATTCAATCATTGAAATCATAAATATAAGATCTATTACCGATAAATAACTCGAGTGCTTGCAATAACTGTACAAGTTTTACAACCAACAAATGCAGAATACTTAGCATAACTATTCGTATAAAGAAAATAACTTCAGGCTAAGTGAAAAGTGAGAAAACTCGAAGACTTATGATAACTGTTCGAGTTTCTCGAAGGAATAGGTGTGAAAAGTCAAAGAGTTAAACATAACTGTTCGAGTTTCAACTGAGACATTATAAAGTAGTGAAATTCAACACGTGCACAATTTGAACTTAAGGTGTTCAGAAAGTTTCGGAGACTTATAAACCTAATTATTCGATGCTCAGGTGCATTTTTGAGAGTTACAGATAACCTTCCGAAAGATAACTTAAGTCAATCTTTCAGATTACGACACGTGTACTTAAGTAGTTTTATAATAAAGAAATGTTTTGGATAGTTACAAATCTAACTATCCGATGCTCAGACACATTTTGAAGAGTTACAGATAACTTACCGAAAATCCACTTAAGTCATGCACTATGGTTTCGACATGTGTACTTCAGGAAATAATAAAATATTCTATTGAATGTTTTAAAACATAACTGTCCGATACTTGCAATATAACTTACTGAAACAATAGAAAATTTGGATACTTAAGAATTAAAAAACATGCAAGTCACCGACAGTTCAGAAATGTACTTAATTAAAGTGTATTTCTTGAAATTATGTAGATTCTTTCATGAAAACATATAATAGTTCATAAGAAATGAATTATTATACGAGAAATTGCTCCCCCTACATAAATGTATTGTAAAGAATCTATGGCGTACTTAAACTGGGTTGCCAAGCCCTAAGTAGATTTAGCTTTAAAAGGTCAAATAGCTTACTTAAAGAAGATGCTAAGCCTTAAATAGATTTGAGTCTCTCTTCTTCTTTTTTAATTTGAGTAAATACAGAAATAAGTAGTAGAGTTAACAATTTAGACTTTCTAGCTTTTATCTTAGTTAGTTTACAAAAGAAAATTCATAGAGATATACCTTTAGAAACTTAAAAGAATTCAATGATGAGTACACAAACTTAAGACAATAAATATCGTACATTATGTGTAAAGAGTAGATAATAACAAAAAAATAACAAGGATTATATGCACAGATTATGGCAGGATTGTTATAACACTTGGAAAATAAATTAAGCTTGAGTACATTGCCCCATTTTTTTTTTTTTTATAAATATACTTTATGCATTACCTCTCACAATATCATCTTTTACCGTGACCACAATCCCTTGCTTAGGGGAAAGATAACCAGTTACTCAATGACAAGTGAGAATGGGTAATTTTTTTTTTTAATATAATCTAAATTACTTGCAAAATGAGTTTTCAGTCAACACATCTCAAACCAGTTGGTTTAAGTGACTAGGGTTTAAGATCTCCCAACGGACTTAATTACTCAAGTAATTGCAAACAAAAAAGAAATAAAACAATAGATTTAAATTAGAGGCAACCGCAAGACTTAATTTTTTTTCTAACAAAATGTTAATAACTTTCCTTTAATAAAAAGTACATACTTTCTATGTATTTTCCTATTAAAATCTCTGTAATAGCATATACATAAGTAACAAAAATACAGTTGGCACTCATATTGAATCAATTTAACTTTCCTTAAGTAACCTTTTCTAAATTTTTCTTAAATAAATTGATTTCAATAAAACTCAAAATTTCATAAATTCTTAACTACTAGAAAATCGTAATTCGAAAATAGATTTTTTTTTTTGATAATAAAGAAATTAAATTCTAAAACTACCTTATAACAAACCAAAATGCAATGAACAGGACAAATTTAACATCAAATAACCTATAGATACCAAGTTCTAATCGTATATCTCTAGTCATGTGGTTGGATGCTCCACTATCCATTATCCATTTTGATTTGTGTACCTACAAAACAGTCAAAAAGAGATTTTATCTCTTGTAACCCATTTTTGAGTAGGTCCAAGAATTTTAGAGAGAGTCATATCAAAATTCTCAATATTTTTAAACTTCAACTTATCTATTTTCTGATAATTATTCTTGCGTTTCTTTCTCTTAGTGTTATAATTATCAGAACATTTATCTTTATGTAAACTAGAGTTGAAATTTTCATTTCTGACATTATTTGATTTCTAATTCCAATATCTGATATTCTTTAAATATGAAGAAAATTGATCAAGAATATTAAGATTCTCAAATGTCTTAGCTTGATTCTTTTGAAGATTTCTTTTGAAATTCTTGCATCGAGTGTTATCATTTATATGCTGCATTTTATCAATTCGCACATATTTATCTCCGTTTTTAATCACACACGGAATAGTTTTTCTTTTACTATTCTTAGTACTAGAAATAAAGACATTATTTTTAGCAGTACCATCATGCAATATATAATTTTCAGAAGATGCATCGTGTAAACCAATACCATGTTTTTCTAAATTTGATATTTTACTACTAAGTTCATTTGTTATAGTTTGACTATTATTCCATTTACTTAATATAGCCTTTTGATCACAGACTTTAATCTTTAACACATCAATTTCTAAATTTAAATTAATAATAGTCAGTTCCAGTTTTTCAATTCCATAAATCATTTTTTTCTTATCAGTAATTAAATTTTCACAATCAGCATGCAATTTTCTTTCTATAGTAGTGAACTTTAAAATTTCCTATGCATGCCTTTGATTTTCTTCTTTAAATTTATTCAACGTAGAGTTCAAAAAATCAATCTTATTTTCAGATTCATCTAACATTTTCCTAGTGTCCTTTCTTTCTATTTTGACTTTCTTATATTTTCTGGCCAGTCTATTGTATTCAACAAGTAATCCATCAAAACTATCAAAATTAGCATTTTGATCAGAGAATACCTCACTGGATTTTGCCATAAAGCATACGTTTGCCAAATTTTCTTTTGAATCTGATGTTGATGAGGATTCATTGTCTGATGTTGTATCCTTTGTTTCTTCACTTTGTGAAGCTGAAGAGTCATCCCATGTCACTTTAAGTGCCCTTCTCTTTCTGAATTTCTTATTCTTGAAATTCCTCCTTGAATTTTTCTTATCTTTGTTGAGAGGACAATCAGTTTGAAAGTGACCCAGCCTGTTGCACTTGCAGAATATACTTTTGTCTTTCGTGAATGACTTCTTCTCCATATCTCCAGATGTCTTTGCTGACCTGAAGTTCCTACGTTTCTTCAACAGATTTCTAAATTTTCTGGTCAACAATAGTAAATCATTATTAGAATCACTAGTGACTTCTGAGACTTTATCAGCCTCAAAAGCTAGATCCTTTCTAGAATTTTTCACTTTTGGATCTAAATGTTGTACTACATAGGCTGTCAGATTTCCTATGAGATAATAGAGAGTATATGTATTTAAGTCTTTGGACTCTTCAATAGATGTTGTCTTTTAAGCCCAAATTTTAGTTAAAGATCTAAGGATCTTTCTTACCAAGTCTTTTTCCTCGAATTTCTTGCCTAAAGATTTTAATGAATTTACAATCTCAAGAAAACGGGAAAACATGTCAGAGATACATTCATTTTCGTGCATTTTAAAATGCTCATATTTATGTACTAACATATTGATCTTAGATTCCTTAACCTAATTAGTACCTTCGTTGGCAACTTCTAATGCATGCCATATCTCATATGTAGTTTGATATGCAAAAACTTTATTAAATTGATCATGAGATAAAGCACAAAACAAGATGTTTAAACCTTTAGCATTCAGTGTCATTCGCTCCTTCCATCAAAAGTCCAAGTATCATATGGAGTCGTAAGGAACACTATAGGATTGCTAATTATATGCCATAGTTTGAAATCAATTGACTGAAAGAATACTTTCATCCTATATTTCCAATAGCCATAATTGCTACCTTCGAACATAGAAGGACGATTAGTGGTCTATCCTTCAGTCATAACTAAGATTTCAGTATTATCCATTTTAAACAAATGATCCGAAGTAAATGACAAGAAAAATTGATTCCTAAATAGAGAAATGAAGGCTTTTCGGATGCTTTAAACAGTTTAAGTGCACTAATACTAGTTGTAGCAGAGCGTAGTAAATCTGACAAAAATAAGTGAAAGATAGAGGCTCTGATACCAGTTTGTAGGATCGTCTGTATCACAAGAGGGGGGTGAATTGTGTCTTTAGTGATTAAAATACTAACAGATAAAACAAGAGCACAAAACACTCATAAATGAAATTCTATTCTTTATGTAAGGACAGAATTTACAATATATTTTCAGCTCAATTCCCTTCTTGATAGTTTAGATTTAGAAATGTTTGATATACAATTCGAATATAACAATAAAGCTCTTATTGAAAACTAATTTCGAATTGTATAAAACCTGATCTTTACGCACTCAACTTTTTTCTTTGTCTTTGCTCAGCTTCTGTATCTCTTCTTCTCTAGTTGTCGAATTTCCAGACTTCTTATGTTTACAGCTCCTTTTTTGAAATTTCTTGGAATTTCGAACTTCTTCTGATGTTGGAGAACTTTTCAGAATATGAATATTCAAACTTAACTTTTCAGTAAGGGATCTAGATTGAATATTCAAACTTGGTTTTCGAGATTGGGATCCCCTGTGTTGTAATGTAGCTCGTACTCTCTATTTGTAGTTGAACTATGTTGTCTTTCACGTTCAGCATGTTCATCCACTTAATCCATAATCCACGTACTAATTTTCTCTTTAATCCAAATTACTTTCTATTTGAATTTCCACTTTCTCCACTAACATTTTAAATTTCCACGATCTTCACTTTGTAGATTCACCGAAACTTTATCTTCCTAGAGTCTTGTAGAATATCTTCTAAGTCTTCGATTTAGTCGAACACTTATCTTTTAAGTCCTGTAAAAACTCAAACACTTATCATTTAACTCTTCGAGTTTTTACACCTGCAAAACATGTGACTAAACAAAGAATCTTATCTGTTCGTTAGTCCTTTTATAAAACTTGAACAGTTATCTATCCATGCATATAAAAACTCAAACAATTATCTAACTATTCGATTTTTCATTACCGAACACACATGGAAAACACGTGACAACTTAAAACATTAAAAACACACGTGTAGATAACTTAACTATATGAGTTTTTAACATAAAGTATTCGACAAAAATGAAATGTTAACTATCCAAAAGTTTAACTATCTGAAACGTTAACTATCCAAAAGTTTAACTATTGCAAATCTAACTTTTCATAAATCTTTAATTTATTTGACATAAAAATGAAACTTTCCGATAATCTGTTAACTATTATACTTAAAGAAATATACTTAGAGAATATTATGTAGACTTATTTAAAAACGTTAATAAAGCATATATCATCAAAATTAAATACCTAACATGTTTGTTGTAATCTTTCAAGATAGGATGCTAATGATTGTGATTTAAAAGATTCTTTTTCTTTCATTTGATTTGTTTGATCATTTTTAGTCTCATTTTCAGATTCAGATTTTTCTTCATTAATTTCTATATTTCGAGATATTACATTTTCATTATCATTTTGATTTTTGCTCTTATCCACCTTCATATTATTTTCGTTTTGAATTCTTGGTGGTATATCAGTTCCAGATCTTAATGTTATACATACATCTTCTAGATTTTCGTTACTTTCATGATGTTCTTGTATTTCATTTTTGTGATTATGATCTTCAACTATTTTTAGTTTTAAATTGCATTCTTTAAATTCTATTGCATTGGTACTTTCTTTTGTTTGTATGTCTTGCAAATTATGTAGATCTATTACATTAAAGTTTTCATTTGTGTTTTCTTGTTGCATAACTTGTAATTTCATTGTAAATTCATTCAATGCTTTTAATTTTCTTTCCAAATCATCTAATCTCATTGCATTCAATTTTTAATCAATTTTCATTATGGTTTTTTCAGTTTCATAAATGATATCAATTTTAGGTTCTAAATATTCTTCCTTATAGTTTAATTGGTTGACTTATTATTGTTGCCACATGTATTGTTCCAATTTGTCCATGTTTTGCTCTAAGCTACACTCTAGTCTGTCATACCTATCCTAAACTTCCTTGTCTCTCAACATATTACACATTCTAAAATGACCATCAGTTGGGTAAACTATAGGATTCTCATACTCAGCTCTATTATAGTGAAGATAATTCATTAGTTGTTCATGTGATCTAACCATCTGCAACCGTCTCAGTTTTAAACAATCAGAAATGTTGTG
Source organism: Cymodocea nodosa (assembly GCA_036874045.1). NCBI lineage: Eukaryota > Viridiplantae > Streptophyta > Magnoliopsida > Alismatales > Cymodoceaceae > Cymodocea > Cymodocea nodosa. Next base: position 11,812,007 of record CM072335.1, read on the forward strand.
ACCTTCCAAATTGTACAATTCACATATGCTAACTACAAGTTTCAAAAATCTTTGAGCTTAAGCATATGTCATATTCTCAATTATAGAAGAAAACACACAGCACTCCTCTTGCTATTAAAACAAAATAGCATTCATAGTTGCTTAGCTTCTCAATCCCCGACAATGGCACTAGAAAACTTGTATTGATGTTTTGTTAACTTCTGTTTTTAAACTTATTTAATTTGTCTTTATGCTTATATCAATAATTACTTTTAGAAGTAAACTAACAACCTTTCACATAAATTAGATATTAATTCCAATTTGTATTTTAACTGCAAGTGCACAGTGTATATTGTATTTGTGTGCAAGTATAGGTCGATCCCATAGAGATTGAGTAAGAATTGTGTACTGTTCCATTTTTTTATATTGGACTTTATGTGTTTAGTAAGCACACCATTGAGTTATAGTTAACACAACAGACTAAGTTTGTAGAGTTATGGCTAACTGTTTAGAATGAAAAAGTGCATAATATTAACGGTTAAATGATAGTTAATTGTATAATATTTAGCTTACCATATGAGAATTAAGCCATTATGTTATAATTGCACTGTTATAAGCTTTAATTAAAGAATTTGCTTAAATTGGGGGAATTAATGTTAATTTAGTACATTTCTAAACTGTCGGTAAGTTGCAGGTTGTGAAATTCTTAAGTATCCGAATTTTCTGATATTTTGGATAGTTATGTTTAACATACCGAACATATTTCAGATAGTTATGTTTAACATACCGAACATGTATCGGATAGTTATGTTTAAACTGCCAAACAATTATGTTTTAAAAGAATATTTTATTATTTTCTGAAGTACACGTGTCGAAACCATAATGCATGACTTAAGTGAACTTTCGGTGAGTTATCTATAACTATCCGAAATTGCAGCTGAGCATCAAATAGTTAGACCTGTAACTCTTCGAAATGTTTATTTTATTATTAAACTACTGTTGACACGTGTTGAGATCTGGTAGATTTACTTAAGTTATATATCGGTGAGTTATCTATATGTATCCGAAATTACATCTGGGCATTGGATAGTTAAGTTTGTAAGTATCCGAAATGCACCTAAGCATTGGATAGTTAAATTTGTGCACGTGTTTTATAGTTAAATCAACGAAGAAAGTCCGTTTAGTTATCTGTAACTCCACGGACTATTTATTTTCTAATATGCCACTATAGCGGTTGCAGAAACAGGACGGTTGGAAGAAAAACCACGATTGCATGTATCGCGCAGGGAGAAGAAAGCATCGCCGTTGATATGAATGAAGGAAATTCAACCGACCATTCAAGCAGAAGTAGTTACTACTAAAGAAATATAAAAGAAAAGAAGAAAAAGAAATAAAGTGTGTGATCGATGGACGACCAGTGTGTACAGAGAAGGAGCACCGAGCTTTCTACAGACAGCGTCGGTAATTCTCTGAAGTAACACACCAACCATCATTACCACCACTATAATCACCAACCATCGGAGGTCTGTAAGGATACTTTCTTGATGTCGGGTCGATTCTGAGCCAAACATAGTGCCTGACAACCACTGTGAGGAGTGATCGCGTCGCGGGAAGGGAAGCCATTTTCACCAAGCGCCGACTCATATTTCAGGAGATCATAAAGCTTCTAGCCTTGGCTTCGGGTTGATGCCTATACGCTAAAGAGGAGATCATCTTGCAATTCTGGACTCGCGATTCTATAGGGAGAGGAGAAAGAATTGTAAGTGGTTTAATTTTCAGTGGTGTAATCGCGTCGCAAGTAGTGACGGAAGTATTTATTGTCGATTGAGATCACTTTACATTTCACCTTTCGCCCATTTCCATGTTCATATTAAAACAAAAATACCAAAAACAATTTATCTGTGTTTGTATTTTGTATTGGAGTGTTGTATTATTTGTGTTGTATCGTGATTAATGTTATCTTTGTCAATGTTATGATTGTTTTATGTTTGTTTTAGTTTTACAGTTTACTAAAATTGGTTCGTTCAAAAGACTTAAAGATTTTAATGGTTACTGTTTGAATTATCTGAATGTTAGTATGCTTAATAATAAATCTATGTTTACTAACATTAAAGAGCTTAATTGATGTTATTTACAATCTATGGAACCGCCCAATGGTTGGCCAAATTCCTCTGTAAATAGCAGTATTAAAAAGAAAAGACAGGCTCGTGGAGTTAACTTAAGTCCACGAGGTTAGTCCGTTGAGTTAGCCATAACTCAATGAACTTTGTCCGTTGAGTTAACTATAACCCAATGGAGAGCTTATTGAATATATAAATTTGATTGTTAACAAACGAACAGTTCTAAATTCTTAAGCAATTCCCTATGGGATCGACCTATACTTGCACACTGATACAATAGACACTGTGCACTTGCAGTTAAAGTACAAATTGGAATTAATATCTAATTTGTATTAAAGGTTGTTTGTTTACTTCTAAAAGAAAAAGAATAGGCATAAAGATAAATTAACTAAGTAAAAACAGAAGTTAACAAATCCTAGTTTTTCTGGTGCGTTGTTGGAGATCCAATCAGGTTTTCTGGTGTCATGCTGATAATAAGAGTAAAAATCAAAATGATAATGAAAATGTAATAGCTGAAAATCTAGAAATCACTAAAGAACAATCTGAATTTGCTAATATAGCTAAAAATGATCAAACAAATCAACTGAAAGAAAAAGAATCTTTTAAATCACAATCTTTAGCACCCTATCTTGAAAAATTACAACAATACCTGAAAAATAAGAAAAAATCAGAGAAATTTTTGAAAAAGTACAAGTTAACATTCATTTGTTAGATCTATTACAGAAAATGCCACGTTGTGCTAAATTTTTGAAGGATTGGTGTACTAAGAAAAAAGAGCAAAAAGTTCTTAGAAAGGTCTTTTTAGCTGAGCAAAGTAGTTCCCTATTTCTGCCACAAATTCCTAAAAAGTTATCTGATCCTGGAATCTCTGTTATATCATGCACCATAGGAAATACCATTCTAGAAAGAACCTTAATAAACTTAGGTGCAGGTATAAATGTTATGCCAAGTGATATATTTGCATCCTTAGGATTAGAAGGCTTAACTCCTACTAGTACAGTTATTCAATTAGCTGATAGAAGTATAAGATACCCTAGAGGAAAAATAGAGGATGTCTTAATTAAAATCAAAAACTTTATATATCCTATTGATATTGTAATTTTGGATTCCCAACAAATTAAGCATAAAAATAGTGATACATCTTTAATTTTTGGAAGGCCATTTTTAGCAACATCAAGGGCTGTTATAAATTGTAAAACTAGAGTAATGAAGTTAGCATATGGTAATGAGGATACTCAATTAAATATTTTCAAACCAAAAAGGTTTGAGGAGTTAGAAATGTCCTTACATACCATAGACTTTTTAGAGGATGAAGGAGATATGTTAGATGATGTGAGTCAAGAAGAATTAAATAGGCAAATCAATTCTGAAACTTTAAAGGAAAGTGAAAGCATAAATATAGAAGGAGATTTGGAAGAAATTAATTTAGAAAATGATGATGTTCAATTAGGAGCTCTAGCTTCTAATGGGCAACATTTAGAATTAAAACCTTTACCTCCTGAATTAACCTATATATTTCTGGAAGAGAAACGAACCTGTACAATCATTATTACTTCAGATTTAAAAGAGGATCAAATAGCTAAATTAAAAGATGTAGTAAAAAGTTATAAAGAAGCAATAGGATGGACTATGACTGATATAAAAGGGTTAAGTTCAACTTTATGCTATCACCACATATATTTAGAAGAGAATGCTAAACCTGTTAGAATTCCTAAGAGGAGATTAAATCCAAACCTTAAAGAAGTTGTCAGGAAGGAAATAGTTAAATGGTTAGATAATGACATAATTTATCCGATTTCTGATAGCTCGTGGGTTAGTCCAATCCATGTAGTTCCCAAGAAATCAGGATTAACAGTTATTAGGAATGAAAGTCAAGACTTGATACCTACTAGAATTCAATCAAGCTGGAGAGTATGTATAGACTATAGAAAGCTAAATGTCGTGACTAGGAAAGATCATTTTACCTTACCTTTTATAGATCAAATGCTGGAAAGATTAGTAGGGTAAGAATATTTTTGTTTCCTAAATAGGTATTCAGGTTATAATCAAATTCCAATAGCATTAGAGGTTCAAGAGAAAACAACTTTCACCTATCCTAATGGAACTTATGCTTTAAGAGAATACCATTCGGATTATGCAATGCACCAGCTACCTTTCAAAGGTGTATGTAGGGCATATTTACTAGAATGATTGAAGATTTTTTTAGAAATATTTATGGATGATTTTATTGTATATGGCAACTCATATGAAGTCTGTTTAAAAAATTTAGACCTAGTATTAAAATGCTGTGTGGAAAAAAATATGGTTTTAAATTGGAAAAAATATCACTTCATGGTTAAACAAGGAATAGTCTTAGGGCATATTGTTTCTAAGAAAGAGTTGGAAGTAGATAAAGCTAAAATAGAAGTAATTTCTAATCTACCACAACCTAAATCAGTAAAAGATATTAGATCATTTCTAGGACATGCTGGTTTTTATCGAAGATTTATTAAAGACTTTAGCAAGATAGTTAAACCTTTAACTAATCTATTAAAGGATGTTCCATTTAACTTTGATAAAAATTGCAAGGAAGCATTTTTCAGACTTAAGACTAGCTTAATTTCAACTCCTATAATTCAAGCACCTGATTGGAACCATCCATTTGAATTAATGTGCAATGCTTCTGATTTTGCTGTAGGAGTAGTGTTGGGACAAAAGATAGAAAAATCTCCTAGAGTAATTCATTATGCAAGTAAAACCTTAAATGATGCTCAAGTCAATTACACAACTACTAAAAAAGAATTATTAGCTATTGTGTTTGCTTTAGAAAAGTTTAGATCATATCTGATTGGAGCTAAAGTAATAGTATACACGGATCATTCAGCTCTAAAACATCTAATAAAGAAAAAAGAGACTAAGCCTAGATTGATCCGATGGATATTATTATTACAAGAATTTGATCTAGAAATTAAAGATAAAAAAGGTTATGAGAATGTAGTAGCAGATCATTTATCAAGATTACAAATAGAAAAATCAAATATTGAAATTAAGGATAATTTTCCTGATGAACAATTAATGACCATCAACACAATACCTTGATATGCAGACATAGTTAATTACTTAGTTACTAGTTTAACACCTAAGGATTGGAATAGACAGAATAAGAAATTGTTTTTCTCGAGAGTAAAATATTACTATTGGGAAGACTCACACTTATTTAAGAAGTATCCTAATCTGGTTTTAAGGAGGTGTGTTCCAGAAATTGAATATCCGAGCATATTGTCTTTCTGTCATGATCAAGCTTGTGGAGGGCATTTTGGTTCAGGGAAAACTACTGCAAAAATTCTACAATGTGGATTTTATTGGCCAACACTATTCAAAGATGCTCATAAATATTGCTTAAGTTGTTTAAGATGTCAAAAAATAGGAAGAATATCAAAGAGGAATATGATGTCTCTTAATCCTATTGTTGAGGTTGAAATCTTTGATGTGTGGGGAATAGATTTTATGGGTCCATTTCTTATGTCTAATCAATTTAATTACATATTGTTGAGGGTGGATTATGTATCTAAATGGATAGAAGCTATTCCTACAAAAACTAATGACAACAAAGTAGTAATACAATTTATAAGAACCAATATATTTGCTAGATTTGGAATACCTAAAGCTATTCTCAGTGATAGAGGAACTCATTTCTATAATAGAAGTTTTGAAGCCTTAATGAAGAAATATAGAGTAAATCACAAAATTGCAACATCATATCATCCGCAAACAAGTGGACAAGTAGAAAGTGCTAACAAACAAATTAAATTAATCTTAGAAAAAGTAGTAAATCCTACTAGAACAGATTGGGCTAATAGATTGATAGATGCACTTTGGGCTTATAGAACTTCTTATAAAACAAGCTTAGGTATGTCACCTTTTAGGCTAGTATATGGAAAAAGTTGTCATTTACCAGCTGAAATAGAACATAAAGCTTATTGGGCATTAAAAACTATGAACACTAATTTAAATCAAGCTGCTGAAAATAGAAAAATGTAATTAATTGAATTAGAAGAATTTAGAAATGAAGCTTATTCGAAGACAGTAAGAGAAAAAAAGAAAATGAAATTCTGGTATGATAGAAAAATTATTCCAAAAAGCTTTGAAATAGGACAAGAAGTATATCGTTATATAGCTAGACTCCATAACCATCTAGGAAAATTAAGATTTAGATGGGTAGGACATTGCATAGTTCGAAATATTTATCCTTATGGAGCTATTGAAATTGAAAATCCTAAAAATTAGAATATATTTAAAGTAAATGGACAAAGACTTAGACCTATTCTAAAAACACCAAAAAACTTCTTTGGAATTATAGAAGAAGTCAGAGTAGAGGACTACTCGAGCTTTACTTAGTAAGAAATCAGTTTTTATATTTATATATATATAAAAAAAAACATTAAAAAAAATTATAAAATATAAAAATCATTGCGGTTCAACCAATCGGATCCATTGATATGACCAGAACATAAAAAAGATATATATTAATTTTCAAAAAAAATTAGGTCTGACCGAAACATAGTATCAGTTAAACCGGTTAAAAATATATATATATATATATATTAAAAAAATATAAAATATAAAAATCGTTGCAGTTCAATCAACTAGATCCATCGGTATGACCAGAACATAAAAATATGTATATTAATTTTTGAAAAAAAAATTAGGTCTAACCGAAACATAGTATCGGTTAAACCAATAAATAAATTTAAAAAAAAACTATTATCTTTAGTATTTTTATTATTATATCTGTTTGTACGGGAAGTCCGTTGAGTTACGCTTAACTCAACGAGCTTGCTCCGTTGAGTCTTGAGTTAGTCAACGAGCTTATTATTAGGTTGAAGTTAACAAATCCTAATTTTTCTATTGCGTTGTTGGAGATCCAATCACGTTTTCTGGTGTCGTGCTGGTAAAATACAAACACTAACTTAACAGACTAACCTCGTGGACTTAAGTTAACTTTACGAGCCTATCTTTCCAGTTTAATATTGTTAATTACAAAGGAATTCGGCCAACCATTGAGTGGTTCCACAGATTCTAAATAACATCAATTAAGCTCTTTAATGCTAGTTAAGATTAGATTTATCATTAAGCAATACTAACATTCAAATATTTCAAACAATAACCATTGAAATCTTTAAGTATCTGGAACGAATCAATTTCAGTAAACTATAAAACTATTTTCTATTTTCTGAATCAAACAAACATAAAACACTCACAATACTGACGATGATAACATTAATTACAATACAAAACAAATAATACAACACTTAAATACTAAATGTAAACACAGATAAGTTGTTTTTGATATTTTTGTTTTGATATGTTCCTAAAGATGAGTGAAAGGCGAAATGTAAAAATCTCTATCAACAATAAAAACTTTCATCACTACATGTGATGCGATTACACCACTGAAAACTTAATCACTTACAATCCTATCTACTCTCCCTATAGAATCACGAGTCTAGAATTGCAAGATGATCTCCTCTTCAGCATACTGGCATCAACCCGAAACCAAGGCTAGAAGCTTTACGATCTCCTAAGATATGAGTTGGTGCTTGGTGAAAATGGCTTCCCTTCTCGCGACACGATCACTCCTCACAATGGTTGTCAAGCACTGTGTTTGGCTCGGAATCGACCCGACATCAGGAAAGTATCCTCACAGACCTTTGATGCTTGGTGATTATGGTGGTGGTGTGGAGCTTCAGGGAACTTCCGACGTTGCTTACAGTTAGCGCGGTCCTCCACCCCCTTCTACACACATTTTTTCTTCGTCTTTTATATTTCTTACAATAGTAACTGCTCCTACTTAAATGATCGATTAGATTTCTTTCATTCATAGGATTAGATTGATATCTAGCACAAGTACACACACTAAACATAATATCTGGTCAGCTAGCTGTTAAATAAAGTAATGAACCAATCATACTTCTATATTGTTTTATATCTACAGTTTTTCCAAAGTCATCTTTATCCAACTTATTATAGTACTCATTGGTGTATTCTTTGTTTTAGTGTTGTCTAACGCAAACCTCTTTAATAAATCTTGAGTATATTTTTCTTATGAAATAAAAGTACCCTAATTTAACTGCTTAATTTGTAAGCCTAGGAAAAATGATAGTTCACCCATCATACTCATTTCAAATTGATTAGTCATGTCTTTCGAAAAAGACTCAACTAATTTATCACTTGTTGCTTGTTTGGATTTTCCCAACACGACACCAGAAAAACTTTGATTTGTTACTTCTGTTTTTACTTAGTTAATTTATCTTTATGCGTATTCTTTTTCTTTTAGAAGTAAACAAACAACCTTTAATACAATTTAGATATTAATTCCAATTTGTACTTTAATTGCAAGTGCACAGTGTCTATTGTATCAATGTGCAAGTATAGGTCGATCCCACAGGGAATTGCTGAAGAACTTGAGAACTGTTCATTTGTTAACAATCAAATTTATATATTCAATAAGCTCTTCGTTGAATTACAGTTAACTCAACGTACAAAGTTCGTTGAGTTATGGCTAACTCAACGGACTAACCTCGTGGACTTAAGTTAACTCCACGAGCCTGTCTTTTCTTTTTAATACTGCTATTTACAGAGGAATTCGGCCAACCATTGTGTGATTCCACAAATTGTAAATAACATCAATTCTACTTTTTAATGTTAGTAAACATTGGATTTACCATTAAGCATACTAACATTCAGATAATTCAAACAGTAACCATTAAAATCTTTAAGTCTTTTCAACGAACCAATTTCAGTAAAGTGTAAAACTAAAACAAACATAAAACAATCACAACACTGATAAAGATAACATTAATCATGATACAACACAAACAATACAACACTCAAATACAACATACAAACATAGATAAATTGTTTTTGGTATTTTTGTTTTAATATGAACATGGAAATGGGTGAAAGGTGAAATGTAAAGTAATCTCAAATAGTAAATACTTCCATCACTACTTGTAATGCAATTACACCACTGAAAATTAAACCACTTACAATCATGTCTCCTCTCCCTATAGAATCGCGAGTCTAGAATTGCAATATGATCTCCTCTTCAACATACAGGGATCAACTCGAAGCCAAGGCTAAAAGCTTTACGATCTCCTGAAATATAAGTCGGTGCTTCGTGAAAATAGCTTCCCTTCCCGTGACACAATCACTCCTCACGGTGGTTGTCAAGCATTATGTTTGGCTCGGAATTGACCCAACATCAAGAAAGTATCTTCACAGACTTTCGATGGTTGGTGATTGTGGTAGTGGTAACGATGGTTGGTGTGGTACTTTGGAGAATTGCTAATACTACCTGCAGAAAGCTCGATGCTCCTCCTCCGTACACACTGGTCGTCCATCGATCACACACATTTCTTCTTTTTCTTCTTTTCTTTTATATTTCTTCAGTAGTAACTGCTTCTACTTGAATGGTCGATTGGATTTCCTTCATTCATATCAACGGCGATGCTTTCTTCTCCCTGCGCGATACGTGCAAACGTGGTTTTTCTCTTCCAACTGTCTATTCCTGCAACCGCTATAGTAGCATATTAGAAAATAAATAGTCTGTGGAGTTATAGATAACTCAACGGACTTTCTTTGTTGATTTAACTATAAAACGCATGCATAAATTTAACTATCTGATGCTCAGGTGCATTTCAGATACTTACAAACTTAACTATCTGATGCTCAGATGCATTTTGGATACTTACAGATAACTCACCAATATATAACTTAAATAAATCTACCAGATCTCGACACGTGTCAGTAGTAGTTTAATCATAAAATAAACATTTCAGAGAGTTACAGAGCTAACTATCCAATGCTTAGATGCATTTCGGATAGTTAGAGATAACTCACCGAAAATCCACTTAAGTTACTTTCCCAAAACATGACACGTGTCCTCAGCTATTTTATAAATAAAAAGAGATTTCGGAGAGTTACACATATAACTGTCTAATGCCCAACTGCAATTTCGAATAGTTATAGATAACTCACCGAAAGTTCACTTAAGTCATGCACTATGGTTTCAACATGTGTACTTCAGGAAATAATAAACTATTCTTTCAAAACATAACTGTTCGGCAATTTAAACATAACTATCCAACATGTTTGGTCTGTTAAACATAACTGTCCGAAATATGTTCGGTATATTAAACATAACTGTCCAAAATATCAGAAAATTCAGATACCTAAGAATTTCACAACTTGCAACTTACCAACAGTTCAGAAATGTACTAAATTAACATTAATTCCCCAAAATTAAGCAGATTCTTTAATTAAAGCATATAACAGTGCAATTATAACATAATGGCTTAATTCTCATAAGATAAGCTAAATATTATGCAATTAACCATCATTTAACCATTAATAATATGCACTTTTTCATTCTAAACATTGCTCCAAATATGATGTCATCTACATAGATTTGAACTATCAATATATCTTTTTCAACCTTCTTGATGAAAAGAGTGTGATCTACCTTTCCCATAGAATACCCTTTTTTCCATAAGAAATTTAGATAATCTCTCATACTAAGACCTAGGGGCTTGTTTAAGGTCATATAGTACCTTTTTAAGCTTGTAAACATACTCAGGATGTTTTGAATCTTCTTAACCTAGAGGTTATTTTACATAAACTTCTTCTTTTATATATCCATTTAAAAAAGCAATCTTAACATCTATTTGATATAATTTGAAATCCATATAACAAGTATATGCTAACAAAATTCATATTGATTCTAGTCTAGCAACAAAAGCAAATGTTTCATCATAGTCAATTCCTTCCTCTTGCTTGTAACCTTGAGCAACTAATCTAGCTTTACTTTTAACTATGTATCCATCTTGATCTACTTTGTTTCTAAATACCCACCTTGTTCCTACTATGGACTGATTTTCAAGTGGTGGAACTAGATCCCATACCTCATTTCTTATAAATTGATTTAGCTCATCTTGCATAGCTAAATACCAAAATTCATCTTCTAAGGCATCTTCAATTTTCTTAGGCTCTAGTAAAGAAACAAATGAGTAAGCACCAAAAATGTTGACTACTGATGACCTAGTCTTAACTCCTTGATTAAGATCGCCTATTATTTGATCAATAGGATTAGATGAAGCATAACGCCAATTTCTATGTTGTTCCACATTTTTTATAGGTATGACATTATTTTCTTCTAAATTTTCATCATTTAAGTTTATATTTCTTATTCCATCAAATAATTTCTCAATTTCTCTGTCAACATCATTTGATACCATTTCTGGGAGAATTTCCGAATCAAAGTTTTCAACATGTCTAAAATCCAAATAAGAATTTTCATGAAATTTCACATGTAGGGTTTCCTCAATGGTTTTTGTTGATTTGTTATATACTCTATATGCCTTACTTCTAATGGAATAATCAACAAAAATACCCTCATCTGATTTGGCTCTAAATTTGTCTCTTCGTTCCTTAGTGTTTAAAATAAAACACTTACAGCCAAAGGGTTCTAAATAACTTATTTTGGGAACCCTGTTATACCATATCTCATAAGGAGTTTTATCCAAAATTGGTCTTAGATGTACTCTATTTATAACATAACATGCTGTATGAACTGCTTCTACCTAGAGAGATAGGGGTAACTTATTTTCATTTAACATGGTTCTGAACATTTCCTGAAGTGATCTGTTTTTACATTCTACTATTCTATTTTGTAAAGGAGCTCTTGGAAATGAGTACCTATGATCTATGCCTAATTCTTCACAAAAGGTGTCTATTTGATCATTATCAAATTCTGTACCATGATCACTTCTAAGTTTTTGAATTTTAACATTTTGCTCATTTTGAACTTTACTACAGAATATCTTAAATATTTCAAAAACTTCAATTTTATTAGCTAGAAAATAAATCTAAGCAAACCTAGAATAGTCATCAACTAGTACAAAAGCATAATGCTTACCTCCTAGACTAGTTGTCCTAGTAGGTCCAAATAAATCCATATACACTAGTTCTAATACTCTTTTGCTTGTTATTTCATTTAAACTTTTAAAAGATGTTTTATATAATTTACCTAGTTGACATGCATCACACATAAACTCTTTCGAGTACTTAATACTAGGTAAACCTCTAACTAGATTCTTTTTAGACAGCTTTTGTAATAATTTTAAGTTTGAGTGTCCTAGCCTTCTATGCCATAAAATAACTTCATCCGATTTTCCAATTAAGCAAGCATTGTCTTTAATAATATCAGAAGGCAAATTCAAAATACAAACGGATCCTTTCTTATATGCAATGAATAAAATTTCGTTTATAGACATGTCCATAATTTTATAGGAATCTTTTTCAAAAATTACTCTGTAAAACTTCATTAAAATAGGAACACTCAATAAATTAAAACCTAAGTTTTCTACTAATAAGACATCATTTATAAAACATTTTTCAATTACCTAAACCTTGCCAGACCCAAGGATATTTGTTTTGCTTTTATTTCCAAAGGTAACTTGTCCATTCTTAGTCTTTGTTACTTCTGTAAGTAATTGTATATCTCTAGACATGTGGTTGGATGCTCCACTGTCCATTATCCATTTTGATTTGTGTACCTACAAAACAGTTAAGAAGAGATTTTATCTCTTGGAACCCATTTTTGAGTGAGTCCAAGAATTTTAGAGAGTCATATCAAAATAATCAATATTTTTAAACTTCAACTTATCTAATTTCTGATAATTATTCCTAAGTTTATTTTTCTTATTATTATAACTATCATAACATTTATCTTTATGTAAACCAGAGTTGAAATTTTCATTTCTAACATTATTTGATTATTGAGCCCAATATCCAATATTTTTTAAATATGAAGAAAATTGATCAAAATTATTAAAATTCTCAAATGACTTAGCTTGATTTTTTTGAAAATTTCTTTTGAAATTCTTGCATCGTGTGCTATTATTTATATGCTACATTTTATCAATTTGCACATATTTATCTCCCTTTTTAATCACACATGGAATAGTTTTTCTTTTACTATTCTTAGTACTAGAAATAAAGACATTATTTTTAGCAGTACCATCATGCAATATATAATTTTTAAAAGATGCATCGTGTAAACCAATACCATGTTTTTCTACATTTGATATAGTTTGACTATTATTCCATTTACTTAATATAACCTTTTGATCTCAAACCTTAATCTTTAACATGTCAATTTCTGAATTGAAATCAGTAATAGTCAATTTTAGTTTTTCAATTTCACAGATCATTTTCTTTTTATCAGCAATTAAATTTTCACAATTTGCATGTAATTTTCTTTCTATTGCAATAAACTTTAAAATTTCCTATGCATGCTTTTGATTTTCTTCTTTAAATTTATTCAACATAGAGTTCAGAAAATCAATCTTATTTTCAGATTCATCTAGCATCTTCCTAGTGTTCTTTTCTTCTATTTTTACTTTCTTATATTTTCTAGCCAGTTTATTGTATTCAACAAGTAATCCATGAAAACTATCAAAACTAGCATTTTGATCAGAGGATACCTCACTAGATTTTGCCATGAAGCATACATTTGCTAGATTTTCTTCTGAATCTGATGTTGATGAGGATTCATTGTCTGATGTTGAATCCTTTGTTTCTTTTGAGACTAAATTTTAGTTAAAGATCTAAGGATCTTTCTTACCAAGTCTTTTTCCTCGAATTTCTTGCCTAAAGATTTTAATGAATTTACAATCTCAAGAAAATAAGAAAACATATCAGAGATACATTCATTTTCGTGCATTTTAAAAAGCTCATATTTTTGTACTAACATATTAATCTTAGATTCCTTGACCTGGTTAGTACCTTCGTTGGCAACTTCTAATGCATGTCATATCTCATATGCAGTTTGATATGTAGAAACTTTGTTAAATTAATCATGAGATAAAGCACAAAACAAAATGTTTAAACCTTTAGCATTCAGTGTCATTCGCTCCTTTTCATCAAAAGTCCAAGTATCATATGAAGTCGTAACTAACACTATAGGATTGCTAATTATATGCCATAGTTTGAAATCAATTAACTTAAAGAATACTTTCATTCTATATTTCCAGTAGCCATAATTGCTATCTTCGAACATAGGAGGACGATTAGTAGTCTGTCCTTCAGTCATAACTAAGATTTCAATATTATCCATTTTAAATAAATGATCCTAAGTAAATGACAGGAAAAAAAATTGATTCCTAAATAGAGAAATGAAAGTTTTTCAGATGCTTTGATACTAGATGTAGCAGAGTGTAGACAATCTGACAAGAATTTATGTGCTCTAATACTAGTTGTAGCAGAGTGTAGACAATCTGACAAGAATTTATGTGCTTTGATACCAGTTGTAGGATCATTGTATCATAAGAGGGGGGTGAATTGTGTCTTTAGCAATTAAAATTACTAGCGGATAAAACAAGAGCACAAAACACTTGTAAATAAAATTCTATTATTTATAAACTTTAAAGACAGAATTTACAATATCTTTTCAACTCAATTCCCTTCTTGACGGTTTTGATATAGTAATGTCTGATATACAATTCAAATAGGAAAATGAAGTCATTATTCAAAACTAATTTCGAATTGTATAAAACCTTATCTTTATGCACGTAGCTTCTTTCCTTCTTTTTGCTTAGCTTCTGTATCTCTTCTTCTCTAGTTATCGAATTTCCAGACTTCTTGCGTTTACAGCTCCTTTTCTAAAATTGCTTGGAATTTCGAACTTCTTCTAATGTTGGAGAATTTTTTTAGATATGAATATTCAAACTTAACTTTTCAGTTAGGGATCTGGATTGAATATTCAGACTTGGTTTTTGAGATTGGGATCCTTGTTGTAATGTAACTATGTCTTCACGTTCAACATGTTCATCCACTTAATCTACAATCCATAATCCATAATCCACGTACTAATTTTTTCTTTAATCCAAATTACTATCATTTTGAATTTCCACTTTCTCCACTATCATTTTAAATTTCCACGATCTCCACTCGTAGATTCACCAAAACTTTGTCTTCCTAGAGTTTTGTAGAATATCTTCTAAGTCTTCGTTTTAGTCGAACACTTATCCTTTAAGTCCTGTAAAAACTTGAACACTTATCTGTAACTCTTTGAGTTTTTGCACCTGCAAAACACATGACTAAATAAGGAAAACTTATTTGTTCGTTAGTCATTTTATAAAACTCGAACAGTTATCTATCCGTGTGTATAAAAACTCAAACAATTATCTAACTCTTCGATTTTCATTACTGAACACACATGGAAAACGCGTGACAACTTAAAACATTAAAAACACATGTGCAGATAACTTAACTATACGAGTTTTTAACATAACTCTTCAACTAAATCAAAATGTTAACTATCTGAAAGTTTAACTATCTGAAATTCTAACTATCTGAAAACTTTAACTATTCGAAAATCTAACTATCTAAAAGTTAACTATCTGAAATTTTAAATGAAACATTCTGATAACCTATTAACATTTAATTGTGTGACAATTATACTTAGAGAATATTATTTAGACTTATTTAAAAAATTTAATAAAGCATATATCATCAAAACAAAATTCCTAACAATAGAAGATCAGAAATACAACAAGGGAAAAAGAACAACAAAAGGTAGAATCTGACCTTTTCTATTGGAGAAAAGTTTTGGTAGATTTAGGCATAAAAATACCTCAAATTATGAAAACGAGAATCAAAGTAGCAATGGAAGTTGCTATAAATAGAGAAAGAAAAATCAGACCAAATAATGAAGTTGACCTAGAATTGATCCAATGTAAATCCCAACTATGGTTCAAAAGACACATAGGTGGATGTGCTCGATGGGCAATCTAGGAGCTATAGAGGAAAGAAAATGAAGAACAGGCAACTGAACAACAAGAGGAACCGATTGTTGAAAGACTTGTTACTGAGGAACAATAATTAGGACCTTCAGTTCCACCAACAGAACCTTTACCACGATTAGCATTTGTTTGGCCAAGAACTGAAGAAGAAGATAAAGAGTTTGCTAGCTTGGTCAAAACAACAAAATACCAAAGAGATAATGAAGAAATGGCTATGGCCAAGACACACATTCTGTATGATGCCATGAAGAGAAGAAGGGCTAAAGAAAAGTTGAAAGGCAAATATAAAATTAAAGTAGAGCAGCATTAGGAAGCAGCTAAATCAATGGCTGCAAGAGAAGCTGAAGCTGATCCTTCGAGACTAGCAATTATAGAAAAAGTTAAATAGGAAGAGTTAGTACCTATGGCTCGAGGGCCTGCAAAGCCTATTTTTGTAGATTTAATTTCAGAAGAAGAAGAGGAAGATCAAGCACAATTAATTAGAAGAAGGAAAGGAAAAGAGATAGTGCATGAACATCAAGACGAGATTAAATTTGAAATGCAAATATTAGTAGGGCCTGCAGAGCCAATTTTTGTAAACCTGCTATCCGATTCTAAGGAGGAGTAGGAGTAGCAACAACAAGAGCAAAGAGGAGAAGGAAAACAGGCTGAAATTAATCTGCAGCCTATACAAATAGAAAGAACAGAAATTAAAGCAGAAGTTGATTTGCTCGTAACTCCATCCCAATCTGCCACAGGATCAGAAAGAACAGTGACAATGCAGATTGGTAATCAAGAGGAAGAAGAAAGAGAAGAAGCTGAACAAGTACTCATTGAACAAGAAAGGAATGACTCGATAGATTCCACTAAAGAGGGAGAAACTCTTCAACAATTAATTGAAAGAATTCAAGATAGAGTGGAGAGTTCTCCACCATAGACAAAAGCAGAAGCAAAAATGAAGGAATCTGCCGAGCATTTTCAGCAAATTCAAGTTCAACAAATGGAAGAGGAAATTCAAGAACAAACCCCTCTAAAGCAACAAATTCAAATTCCTGACCCAACTAAAGCAACAGTTTTGAATGAAGTACACTTTTGGAGTTAGGAAGCATACAATAAATATCAAGAAATTTGGGGTGAAGATGTTATATACAGTAGACTAGTAAACTAGGACAGTATGCAAGAAATTAAGGATTTATTTGAGTTCCAAGATCTACTGCAATTTATTTCTCAACAGAGAGGGCATGTAGTGTATGAGAATCTAGTGCCTTGCTTCTATGCCAATTTGAGAGAAGAAGAAAATGGATTAATTTCCAACATGGAGCAAGCTGATGTACAGATAACACCAGAACTTCTCCAAAATATTTTAAGACTGAGAAATGAAGGAATTGAAATTCTGGAAAGCACAATTGCCGTTGAGTGGACAAAATAGGAAATCAAGTACAGTTTAGCTATCAATCCTAGTGTGCCATTATTAAATAGACTAAAGCACTTAAAGGGTAAAGCATACATGATAGCTAACATTTTAATTAAAAATGTCTACCAACGACAAGGCTATGATATTGAATTAAGTCAGTATGTCAAATAGGCCACATATGCAGTTGTGAATAGAATCCAAGTTAACTAGTGTCAAGTCTTCTTGTTCAAGATAAAATCTGCAAAGAAGAAATTATTTTATGGAGATTTGATACCAATATTGATGGTGGACTATATTGACTTCATGAGATGGACATCCAAAAGGATAAGATCAAGAGTCATTTTAGTGAAGGAATACAGAAACTACAATGCTGCAACTACTAAAGTATCTTTACCTTCTAGAGACATTATTGGAGCTATAGAGAGGATAAATCAATTAGAGCAACAATTAGAAAAACTCCAGAAGGAAGTAGATGAATTTAGGAAGAAAGATTAAATTGTATTATTCATCTACTTATACTTATATTTGTATGGAAAATATTTGACTGAATGTAAATGTACATTATTCATATAAATGAATGAATGTTTTCCAAATGTTTTACATTCGTGTTTGAGATGAATGATGTAATGGATGAACTATCTAGAATATTATATAACTGTTTAAACAATGTACAAGACTGTTTAAAAGATTTACAAATTTTCTGAATGACATAATTAAATGCACAATGTTTGGTTAATGCTTGAACATATCTACATGTTGAAAAGTAAAATGTAAATTCTGCATAACAGGAAATGAACTACAAGTTAAATATGCATATAATGTTCAGATTTAAATAAGTTTTAATTAGAACACTACATTAATGACATGTATTTAACTTTATTTAAGTTGACAAAATGTAGCCAAGAAAAAAATATAGAAGTTAATACGAGGAGTAAGTTTTAGAAAATTTTTCAAGTGTTAACTCAACGGAGTAAGTTCGTTGAGTTAACCTTAACTCCACAAAGTCAATAATAGAATATAAGGTCACTCCATTGAGTTAACTGTAACTCAATGAAGTTAGTCTGTAGAGTTAGAAATAGTAACCGAAGCTAATCCGTTGAGTTAACTATAACTCAACAAGGTTAGTTCGTGGATTAAGCTAAACGGTTATTCTTTTAGCCATGAACGAAACTTCGTGGGTTTAGCGGTTACTAAAATTTGAAATTGGAAGTAGAACACGTATTCATAAAAATAGGAATCATACTGCACGTTACAAGACACATTCTTGCAATGAGATTCATTTGCTTTATGGACGTGCATTATAAATATAGAACAGAATGTTATTTACAAGTTACCAATACTATTGAAAGAAAAGAAAATTCATTGGGGAACTAGAAGGAGAAGTAGTTGATTCAACTTCATCCGTTAACAACTATTTACTGAAAACAAAGCTTCAGACTGGTATGTAACTAAACTTCTGCTATTTTACTTTATGTTAAGAGTTTATGAGCACATGGATTCATTCTCCTAGCACTAAACGATTAGTAAGAACACCTACACAGAATTATTCAACACAGAGGCGTACTGAAATATTTTCTGAATTGAACTTTAACAAAATCCTTAGGGGTGTAGCTAACCTTTCTTTAAAAGAAAGCAAAGATATGGTTGCTCCAATAGAAAAACCATTAGGGAAAATTCTGTATCTTGAATTAGTTGATGAACCTTCATGTATTCGATTGCCAAACTTTGAGGGAGATAGGTTTGAATTGAAATCTAATTATATTAGTCAATTGTCACATTTTCATGGATTAGAAAGAGAGGATGCCTATTATTTCCTTAGAGAATTTAACAAAGTTTGTCAAATGATGAAAATGCCGAACATGAATATTGATGCTATTAAACTTAGATATATCCCTTTTGCTTTAAAAGACACAGCTAAGAGATGGTTATATACTCTATCGCCTGATTCAATTTCTGCATAGACTGAGTTTTGCTCTGTTTTTCTAGAAAAATATTATCCAACACATCAAACGATTAAAAAGAAAAAGGAAATATTAATATGTAGCCAAAAACAGGGAGAATCATTTTGAAAATATTTTGAAAGATTTAAAGATTTACTAACTCAATGTCCACATCATGCAATGAGTAAAGCACAATTAATAGGTATAATTTATGAAGGCATAGATGTTTCAACGAAATCTTTATTAGAATCTACTTATCATAATGGATTTTTAAAACTATGTAGTGAAGAAGCATGGGCATATTTAGAAAACTTTACAAAAAGAACTACATAGTGGGAAAACTCGGTTGAAGCTATTACAGATAAAAGAATATTACCAAGGGGAATGCATGAAATAGATTCAAGCACTATGCTTGAAGTTAAATTAACAAAATTAAATAAAAGAGTTATCATTAAATCAAAAGCTAGCAGAAAAGAATGCAACGTTAATGATTTAGATATTATCTATGCTAGAAACTAGAAAGATAACTTTGAAAATTCTTATAATCCTAATTGGAGAAATCACCCAAATCTATCTTGGAGAAACAACAATTTCTAGGGAGGAGAAAATATAAATGATAAGAATATAAGTTATGAAGCATTAATTGAACAAGGATCTAGAATAGAAAAGTTAGAAAAGATAATTCAACAATTAAACAATCGTCTAAATCTTGTATTTGGAAATGCTGCAATTCAAAATCAAAATATGAACAAAAATATACCCCCTAGACAAAAGGAATCAATAGAAGTTAGACCTACTAGAGGATTGCCAATGCAAGCAGTACCTAACCCTATCAACAGAACTATTAATGAAATTGATACCTCCTTTGGGAGGGAAACTGAATGAAGCAGTATAACTTAAGTAACTATGTATAATATAGTAAGTAGAAAAAAATATATAAAAAAAAAGAAAAAAATATAAGTTTAATTATAGTTAGTAATATTGTAGAGTTATTACTTAACTCAACGAACTTAGTCTGTTGAGTTATGACTTAACTCCACGAGGGTAAGTAAGTAGCTATGTTGATTTTGTCTCTGTTAAATTTTTGTTTATGTTATACAGAATCACAACAGATGGAATTGATGAAATTACCACTAGATGTACTAAGGGAAGTATTGAGTAACTTGTCAGCTAAAGATCTATGTAGATTGTGTTGTGTATCAAAGGAAATCAAAGACTGTGTTAGACAAAAATATTTTCATGGACTACAAGCTGCAAAAATGACTAAGATTAGAGATGGATTTTTATGGAAGTCATTTAATCATAGTTCAATCAACTATGAATATCTGAATATGGAAGAAAATGCTGAAATTCCACCCAATACACTAGAAGGAATAGATCATATTATGGGGATAGATGAAGGATTAATTATTTACAGAACCAAACCAAGGTATGTAATTCTGTTACCCAATATTTTGATTAGAAATCCTATCACTAGAGAAGAATGGAATATAGGAAGGCCTAATAGATTTGAAGTACCAACTGAAAATTGTGGGTCAGCTTTAACATTTTCTGATAAAAATTTGACCATTCCTGAAAAATTATATTACTAGAGACCAATTGGAAATTGGGATGAAGATTTATGCTTAAGTGTGTATGATTTTCTGAATAGATCTTAGACTGAAAATACTATGATCTATCTAGGACAGAAAACTTTAATTAACAACATACATATCATACTTGATGGATATATATATCTAGTCACAGATATATCAGTTGCATTTAGATCTGATTTATACATAGTTAGCATAGATAGTTATGAGGATGACTTTATAGAAATATTACTTATACCAAGTGATATAGCTGAACCACTATCTACAGAATATGATAAAATTCAATTAGGAATGTGGTATAATGAATATGATGATCCTACTTTATGTCAGATCAGATGGTGGGATGAATTGATGAAATTTCAAATATGGATTATAAAAGACCTAAATGAATGGAAGTGGGAAGAGGACTATATTGAAATATATGTAGAAATTGAAGCAACTACATTATCTTGGAACAGAAGAGGATCCCTTTCTGCATTTCAATTCATTAATGGAAATACACTCATATTTAGTATTGATAACATACTACAAGTTTACAAGTTAAAAAAGAAAAAGGACTACATTAAAACATAATTAATAGAAAGAAGAATTATGCCTAAAAAGTTTGCTTGGACTGACATGTTTATTCCATTTATTACTACTTTTCAATCATGTTCTTAAACTGTGATTTTGTGCTTTAATGTTGTGTGTATTTTGCATTTATTTTTAGAAAAAAAATTGAGTTTTAGTTTTAGTTTTATTTTATAAGAAAAGAAAAACAAAATATCAATCTAGTTTGTTGTTATCTATTCTGGGAAACAAATTGGCTTGCTTGTGAGCCACCAAAGGCATAGGAGCCTGGGTTCCACACAAGACACTAAATTAACAATTTATGTTTTGTTATTTTGTTATATATTCTACTTTTATTTGTGAATGAAAAGTTTTTCAGAATCAAAAATCAAAAGATATTGAAGGAGACACAAAAGAACAAGGTATGTAATTAATTACTTATCCTGAATTTACATTTAAACTCAGTTCGTGGAGTTATTCATTAACTCAACGAATTAAGTCAACGAAACAATATTCCTGCCTGCTAACAATTACTGTATTTACTATAAAATCTTTTACATTAAGGACAATGCAAAATGTAGGTATGAGGGGGAGGTAATTTGATTAACAGCCAAGTAATTTTATTAATTAGAGGAATTAGAATGGCGCTGCAAAAGTTCTATGGAAATTGAAAATTTTTTATGAATTTGTTGTAACTGTCCGATAATTAAGACTATACAATTTTTAAGAAATGTAAATGCTTGAATGTTATATTTTAAAATCTTATATAAGATGCTACAAAATTTTACTATTCATACAATCTAGATATAGTATCTTATGTTTTTGCTAAATTTTATAAGTTTAACAGTTTCATGATTTAAAAATAAAAAAAAAAGACATCAGAATGCTTAATTGAAACTCAATAAATTATCTGAAATCTTGAAAGAGCTGAAATGTTGATTTTTGGATTAAATGAAATACATATGATCAATAATACATTTAATTTGATTTATTAGACTTGTAGAATGATTTATGTGTAGATCTTATTAAACTATAGAAAAAGTATGAGCTTATTGATATGGATTCATGTTTTCAGTAAATAATAGAAGTAGGATTATACAAGATTTGTGTTTTATTGCATCTGTATTAATGAAATATGTATATATACTGTGTTGAAAAGAAAAAAAGAGGAAAAAAAGAGAAAAAACTTTGAGAGTTTATTGACTTGTTTGATCACAAGCCTTTTGTACTTGAGCAGATAAGTATATAAGGATTGTTAACCTGAAAAAGGACTCTTTAAATCTGGCAACCTAAGATCTTGATTAGATTTGGGATTGTTAACTGAAAGCTTGATATATGGGTACATTAGAAAGCTCTTGTATGATTCAAGCTTTTCAAATTAACTTTTAAAGTACAAATATGCATATACTGTTCTGAAAAGATAAAAGTACATTAGAAAGCTCTTGTATGATTCAAGCTTTTCAAATTAACTTTTAAAGTACAAATATGCATATACTGTTCTGAAAAGATAAAAGTATTTTGTGAAATACAAATATCTTTTGAATCAAGTATATTTTCTATTATCTAAGATTGTTGAAGTATGAATCTAGAATAAACTTTTGAAGTTGTTTATCTGAGATACAATTCTTTATTCTACTTGTTTTAATCATATTGAATTGGATTGTGTTTTGACTTGTATGTAGTTGAAATTTATTCTGGAAATCATATTGGAAAATTCAAGATAACAAATGTTTGAAAAGAAAAAATGATAATATAATTAACACCTTTATAATGCTAATATATTTTGTATGTAATTTACATATGTTTTAAATATATTTGCAGGTTGAAGAGGAGAAAACAAAGTTAAAATAGATTACTAAAAAATACAAAATATCTATATAGTAATCTAATTTATGTATTCTTAAGATACAAAAAGAAGAATTAATTCTAGCACTGTAGAAAGACCAACTAGTTAGATCTTAGTAGTTTGCTAAGGGACTAGCAAAATTTAAGTATGGGGGAAGTATTTAGAATGAAGAAGTGCATAATATTAACGATTAAATGATGGTTAATTGCATAATATTAACAGTTATATGTTTAAATTATATTTGCAGGTTAAAGAGGAGAAAACAAAGTTAAAATAGATTACTAAAAAATACAAAATATTTATATAGTAATCTAATTTATATATTCTGAAGATACAAAAAGAAGAATTAATTCTAGCACTATAGAAAGACCAACTAGTTAGATCTTAGTAGTTTGCTAAGGGACTAGCAAAATTTAAGTATGGGGGAAGTGTTTAGAATGAAAAAGTGCATAATATTAACGGTTAAATGATGGTTAATTGCATAATATTTAGCTTATCATATGAGAATTAAGCCATTATGTTATAATTGCACTGTTATATGTTTTAATGAAGGAATCTACATAATTTCAAAGAATTAGCGTTAATTTAGTACATTTCTAAACTATTGGTAAGTTGTAGGTTTTTAATTCTTAAGTATCTAAAATAGTAAATGCTAAAAGAATATGCAGGTATACAGTAACAACTCGTTGAGTTAATGAGTAAAAACCATAAGTTGTATATCTGAACTCATTAAGTTAGATTTATGCACGTATTGAATTTAAATGCTTTATTATGTCACGTGAGCTACACGTGTATAACTTGTTAAGTTAGCATTACTGTACGCGTTGAGTTACATGAATGCACACTAAGGTAACGTGTTGTGTTAGTAGCTTATTTCTTTATTGCATGTGTTTTATAGTAAATCAACGAAGTAAGTCCATTGAGTTATCTGTAACTCCACGAACCATTTATTTTCTAATATGTCACTATAGCAGTTACAAGAATAGGAAATTCGAAGGACAACCATGATTGCACGTATCACGTAGGAATTCACTTGTGGAATGAAGAAGAAATCACCATCATTGATATGAATGAAGGAAATCCAACCGATCATTTAAGCAAAAGTAGTTACCACTGAAAGAAATATAAAAGACGAAGAAAAAGTGTGTGCAAAAAGGGGGTGGAGGACCGCGCTAACTACAGGCAGCGTCGGAAGTTCCCTAAAGCTCCACACCACCACCATAATCACCAACCATCGAAGGTCTAGAGGATACTTTCCTGATGTCAGGTCGATTCCGAGCCAAACCCGATGCCTAACAACCACTGTGAGGAGTGATCGCGTTGCGGGAAGGAAAGTCATTTTCACTAAACACTAACTCATATCTCAAGAGATCGTAAAGCTTCTAGCCTTGGTTTCGGGTTGATGCTAGTATGCTGAAGAGGAGATTATCTTACAATTTGGATTTGCGATTCTATAAAGAGAGGAGGCAGGATTGTAAGTGATTAAGTTTTTAATGGTGTAATCACGTCACATGTAGTGACATAAGTTTTTACTATCAATAGAGATTTTTACATTTCACATTTTATTCATCTTTAGGAACATACCAAAACAAAAATACTAAAAATAATAAATTATCTGTGTTTACATTTAGTATTAAAGTGTTGTATTGTTTGTTTTGTATCATGATTAATGTTATCATTGTTAATATTGTAAATGTTTTATGTTTGTTTGATTCAAAAAATAGAAAATAGTTTTACAGTTTACTGAAATTGATTCATTCCAGATACTTAAAGATTTTAATGGTTACTATTTGAAACATCTGAATGTTAGTATTGCTTAATGATAAATCTAATATTAACTAACATTAAAGAGCTTAATTGATGTTATTTACAATCTGTGGAATCACCCAATGGTTGGCTGAATCTCTCTGTAAATAGTAGTATTTAACTGGAAAGATAGGCTTGTGGAGTTAACTGTAAATCCACGAGGTTAGTCCGTTGAGTTAACCATAACTCCACGAACTTAGTCCGTTGTGTTAATTGTAACTCAACGGAGTACTTAACTGAACACACATAAACTCTAATATAAAAATTGGAACAGTACACAATTCTTACTCAATCTCTATGGGATTGACCTGTACTTGCACACAAATACAATATACACTATGCACTTGCAATTAAAAGTACAAATTGGATTTAATATCTAAATTGTGTGAAAGATTGTTTGTTTACTTCTAAAAGTATTTATTTATATAAGCATAAAAGCAAATTAAACAAGCACTTATGTCACCATTTAACAAATATAAGTTCACAAATCCAATACAAGTCTTCTGGTGCCATTATATAAGTAAGTTTAAGAATTAACTTAACCCCAAACAGGTATACATACAGATACAAATACAAATATACATATAGATATACATACAGATATACATATAGATACACATACAGATTTACATATAGACATAAATACAGAATTCTTACAACAACTGTCACAAGTTTCACATTCAGATTTAGATCAAGAATAATTGATCAGATCAATAGAATAAGTACAGAAATTGCAAGGCAAATTTCATATACTCTACTAAATATTTTTCGAAGACAAAGAGGCATGTGATTATACAAATTATGTATTGCATGATTTATTCATTGTAATTTGTTACCGAAAATTACTTATGTAAAGAAATTGCATTATGTAAACTATTTACTGCATTTAATGTCATACACTTGTTTTTGACAATTCTTGTTTAAAATAGTTTTATTTAAACAGTTTATTCTTATCCATGAAAATTATGCATGTTTAAAATAATAATAAAAATTCCTTTTGAACAATATATACTTAGCAAATTTTTCTTCCTTACATTTTATTTACTTGTTTATAATGCCAAAAAGGGGGAGAAAATAGATTATTTGACTTATTAGGTTTTGACATCATCAAAAAGGGAGAGATTGTTAGGAATTTTATTTTAATGATAAATACTTTATTAACGTTTTTAAATAAGTCTAAATAATATTTTCTAAGTATAATAGTCACGTAATTAAATATTGACAAGTTATCGAAAAGTTTCATTTAAAATTTTGGATAGTTAACTTTCAGATAGTTAAAGTTTTCGGATGGTTAGATTTTCGAATAGTTAAACTTTCAAATAGTTAACGTTTTGATTTAGTCAAAGAGTTATGTTAAAAACTCATATAGTTAAATTATCTACACGAGTGTTTTTAATGTTTTAAGTTGTCATGTGTTTTCCATGTGCGTTCAATAATGAAAATTGAAGAGTTAGATAACTATTCGAGTTTTATAAAATGGCTAATGAATAGATAAGTTTTCTTTGTTCAATCACATATTTTACAGGTGCAAAAACTCAAAGAGTTACAGATAAGTGTTCTAGTTTTTACAAGACTTAAAGGATAAGTGTTCGACTAAAGTAGTAACTTAGAAGATATTTTACAAATCTCTAGGAAGATAAAGTTTCAATGAATCTATGAGTGTAAATCATGGAAATTCAAAATGATAGTGGAGAAAGTGGAAATTTCAAAATGATAGTGGACATAGTGGAAATTCAAAAAGATAGTGAAAATCATGGATAATTTGAATACAAAATTAATACGTGGATTATGAATTAAGTGGTTAAACATGTTGAACATGAAGTCAAAGTTCGACTACTAAAAATAGAGAGTACGAGTTGCATTACGATCATCCCAATCCCTAATCACAAACTGAAAGATCAAGTCTGAATATTGAATCCTAATCTCAAATATCAAATCTGAATATTCAACTACATATCAAATCTAGATAAATTCTCCAACATTAGAAGAAATTCAAAATTCCAATCAATTTTAGAAAAGGAGCTACAAATGCAAAAAAGTCTGAAAATTGGACAACTAAAGAAGAGATATAGAAGCTAAGCAAAAAGAAGGAAAAGGAGCTACATGCATAAAGATCAAGTTTTATACAATTCAAAATTAGCTTTGAATAAGGACTTCATTTTCTATTTGAATTGTATATCATACATTACTATATTAAAACCGACAAAAAGGAAATTGAGCTGAAAAGAAATTGAAAATTCTTTCTTTAAAGTTTATAAAGAATAGAATTTTATTTATGAGTGTTTTGTGCTCTTGTTTTATCTATTGATAATTTTAATTACTAAAGACACAATTCACCCCCCTCTTGTGATATAACGATCCTACATATATCAATATTTTTAGAGGATGAGAATATATACATTAAAGTCTTGATTAATGTCATCATCTATATAAAGTACATATGATTTGATATTAGACTAGGATAATGAAAAACCTTTGTATAAATCTCTATTTGAAAATATATATGTGTGTGATTGAGTAACTTTCTAAGAATGGACTTTTTAGGAAGGTGTAGATTTAAAAAGACAAGTATTATAGTCTTGTGATTTTAGGAGAAATTTTTTTTTTTACATGATCGTAGAAGGTTTGCTAAGGGACTAGTAAAACTTAAGTATGGGAGAAGTAGTTAGAATGAAATTATGCATAATATTAGTGGTTAATAAATGATTAATTACATAGTATTTAACTTATCAGATGAGAATTAAACTACTATGTTACATTTACACAATTATAAGCTTTAATTGAAGAACATGTATAATTTGAAAGAATTAATGTTAATTAAGTATCATTTATGAATGATTAGAAATTACTTCTTTTGCATACTATTAATTGTTAAATGTTATATATGTATTATTTTATTAAACTGCAAAACTAAATGAATCCATTGAGTTACATTGTAACTCAACAAGGTTGGTCCATTGAATTAATAGTTAAGTCAACGGAGTAAGTCCGTTGAGTTACACTAACTTCATGGACTACTTATTTTCTAATGGTCAATTGTGAGTAGTTTGTAGGAAATGCGTAGTGAAACCACGTTGCATGAACTATGTCATGATCTCAATTGTGGAATGAAGAAGTAATTATTATCGTTGATACGAATAAAGAAAATTCAACCAATCATTTTGGCGAAAGCAGTTATTATGAGAAAGAAATATAAAAGGATTGGAGAAAAAACGAAGAAAAAGGGAAGGAGAATCGTGCTCACTACAAAAAGCATCAGATGTTCCTTAAGACATCTCCTACCACTGCCACCCACCATTCATCGAAGGTTTGTGAGGATAATTTTTAGAGTCAAGTCGATTCCGAGCAACTATGGTGATTGACAACCACTACAGAGGAATGATCACATCAAAGGAAGGAAATATTTTTTCACCAAGCACTAAATCATCTCTTAAGAGACAGTTAAAGCTTCTAGTCTTGATTTCGGATTGATACAAATTTGCTGAAGAGGAAATCAACTTACAAAAGTTTAGGTTCACATTCTAGTAGGGGGAGGAGTGCTTGACAGTAAGTGGTTAAGTTTTCAAAGGTATAACCACGTCGCATGTAGTGTTAGTAGTCTTTTATTTTCAATAAAGAGTTTATCATATCTCAATAATCCACCTTGAGGAACAAAACAAAATAAAAAATGCATTTATGTCTACTATCACTTATTGATATTTTGTGTTTATATAATTTATGTTTGTATTGTTTGTTAATAATTGTTAAATGTTGTGTATTTATCTTAGTTCAATTAATATAAAATCATATAATTAAATATTGAAAATAGTTAGTTTAATTCTTTGAAATCGTGATTGATATGTTTACTATTTGAAATATTTGAATGCTAAAATTGCTCAGTGTTAAATCTAATATAAATACCATTTGAAGAATGTAAGAGTATTGTTTGCATTTTATAAGATCGTCTAATGGATAGTCGAATTCCTCTGCAATCAGCAATATTAATAAAAAGTTACCAAATTACTCGTTGAGTTATCGGTAACTTAACAAGGGTAATGTATTGAGTTATCTATAACTCAACAAACTTAGTCCGTTGAGTTAAACAGTAATTCAACAAAGCGAGAGTTTTTAGTTAATAAACATTGCATTCTATCTAACAACCTAGAATTTAATTTCAACCACTTCCTATAGATCTAACATGTTCTTGCATATTTATATAACTAGCGTTGTGCACTTGTAGTAAATTAAATAAATAGATTTACTAAATTTAAATATGTTCAAAAAATTACTTGTTTACTTAGAAAAAAATAGTTAAGTTAACAAGACAATAGGATCTAAAACTCAAAGAAATAAGAGGGTTGAAGAAATGATCAAGTGAATCCAAGGAGAGTCATCGTTCCAAAGCTCGTTAGACAACCCTCAACACATTCAAAACCTTATAGAGATCGTATACATGGATGGAGAGACCTCTTGAGAGGATGAGCTACAGTAACAAATATGCGAGCTACAATAGATGGCCGCTCAATTGACTAACATAATCTAGAGTTTCAACATGGAAAAGGGAAAGACATCCTAGGGCAAAAGAATCTGGTTGAATGGGTCATTATAGTCTGTCTTTGAGAATTAGACGGAGTTGATGATAAACCTTTGGACCTATTAAATTCCTATAGAGTTTCCTATCTAATTAAGTACTTAAAAGTAAGGATGTCAATCGGTTATATGTAACCAAAATTCACGAAGTACAATGAGTTAGGATCTCCCAAAGAACACCTCTCGCCTATTTATGACTCAATGCGAAGAGTTAGCAACCAATCAATCATACTTGTTAAAACTTTTCGTATTATCATTAAGTGACTCTACATTTGAATGATATAGAAGTTCAAAACTAGGATTCGTATCAGATTGGAATACGATGCAGTGATTATTCAAGTAACGATTCTTCTTGATACATAAAAAGGTGTCTTTGGCAGAATTATCAATGCTATTTGAATCTTCATTCTTTATTCTTTATATCGCACGATGTTCTTCTTTCTCTTTATATTTTGCCTTGTTTGTTAACTTGATTTTTTACGCACTGCTTTTTTGCTTGAATCTTCATCCTTCATTTAAGTTTTGTATCCTCAAAATCCTAAAGAAAGATTTTCTCAATACGTATCAATTCTCTTATTTACTCAAATTGAACATCTTCTTTAGTCAAATCAAACTATCATTCTTCTTTTTTTATATATATCATACTATATTTAATTCAACTAAACAACTCTCGTACGCGAGGCGGAAAGAGGTCGTATCATGCCACCATAGATAGGGTCGTCAAGCAATTATGATAAATTTGCTTTCTTTCTTTTTTATAACAACAATGTTTTTTGATTTGGAATTGAGATCGATTTCATCCTCGCCAGAAGGTAGGTAGGTGTCAACACATGCAAATGGAGTTTGATGCATCAATATTTAAAAAAGAAATAAATAAATACATTGCAACGCTATTATTATTAGTTTCATCTCTTTCAGAAATAATTTTTCCTGCAGCGTGTGGAGGAAGAGGAAGAGGAAGAGGAAGAGGAAGGAAACAGTGGCGATCAAGTGACCAAGTGAACGAAAAAGAAGAAGAAGAAGAGACGATAAAAACAGTGGCGATCTCTTGTCCTGTTCGTGATCACAGCATGCTATCGATCTTAGAGGGCAATCTCTTGAAGAAGTTGGCAGGAACAGATGGCAGCTTGCTCCTGAACCGTGGATGCCGGAGCATGTACAGTCCGAGAAGCAGAGCCACCACCGTGAAGGGTGTCACGTACAGCACCACGGCGGCGCACAGGCAGAACAAGACGAACAGGGCCGTCGCCCTCGGGTCTCTCCAGCTCAACAGCGACTGCACCCTCTCTCCCTGCGTTGCCATGTCCCCAATCACCGTCTGTATCCTTCCGGCTACGCTTCTCAGCCGGTCATACCTCATCTGCACGATGTGCGGCAGCTTCGTCGTCGGAAACGTGTCGAACTCCTCGTCGAGCTCGTCTTGGTTAACGGTCTCTGCCCACGACAGCTTCGTGTCCATGTGGGGTGGGTGTCTCAGCCGCAGGCGGTAGTTCCATATCCCAATCAGGAACATGTAGAGGAAAAGAGTGGGGAGTATGAGCTCCGGGTACCATATGAGTATGAGGAACAACACGTGTACCAGTGCGGTGGTGATGGGGTTCTTCCAGTGGCACACGCCGTGGAGCCATCGGCTGACGTTGATCGTGCCGGAGAGCAGTGACATTATCCGGAAGAAGTTAGCCTTGCTCCTCCGCATGCTCCACATGTGAGAGTCGACGTCCAGCATGTACTCCACCACCTCTTTCCTCAGCGGTGGCTCAGCACGCCCTAGCCGCGTTGCGACGATGTTCATGGCCTGGTACCTCAGGCTCTCCACCTGGTTCACCGTGAAAGGGTGCACGTAGTGCATCTTCGGCAGCGGTGGGTGGCCGTAAATGTAGACCATGTTGGCGAGGGACAGGCAGGTGAAGCGCACGGCCAGCTGAAGCTCGCCCATCTTCCTCACGCCGGACGGGTGGAGGACGATGAGGGGGTAGGAGTGGGTGTAGATTCGATCTGACTCTAGCGTCGACAGTCGGATTCTCACCTTGCCTATCCTCGAATCCCTTGAGCCGCTGCCGCCGCCGTCGCCCAAGTTACAATTGTCGAACACACCGATGGTGATGAGTGTGCAGGGATCGTAGACCTCCCATGTGTATTGCTCGTTCCATTTTGGGCTGAAGGTGCCGATGATGGTTCTCGTCCTGACCCACTTCTGGCCGTACTTGGCGACGCAGTAAGCATCGGTGGTTCCCCGTCCACTTCTGGACTTCATGGGTAGAAGCCCGTCGGCGCTCAGGATTCCGACCTCCAGCATGCCGATGGGTTGCTTCCACAGCTGCCGGCCCGTTGGCCGCTGATCGCTGATGTACATGGTGGATTCCTGCATGACATGGTAAGCGCCTTCAAGGCAGACACGAAGGTGGACTCGACTGGAGAACCTGAGCTCCTTCCTCCGGTCACCTTCCAGCACGCCGAACCCGAATTTCTCCAGGTTGAACCATCTCGAGTCCACCGGCCGGTGGTCGAGTCTCTTCTCGAATAATGTGAGCGGTAGGCTTGTCTTCCCCATCACCTCGTCTCTGGAGTGGTGCACCCGGTCCTCCACCGTTAGCATCAGTTGCTCCTCGAACGGCTCCGCCGCCACAAAGACGAGGTCCTCGTTCCAGAAAGGGCTCGTTGTTCGAGTAGGGCAGATTTTTGTTCTCAGTACCTGCATCGATCACACCAGAGAAAAAGAAGAAGAAGACATGCCGACGATCCCAACCAATGCACAATTTTGTTTGATTAATCAAGTAATTACCTGGTTCCCGAGTTGAACCTTCACGAACACTTCCGGTGCCCGGCCCTTCTCCGCCGGCTGCACGTCTTGGGCTTCGATCACGTTCACCCGCAAGTACCAGAGCTTGGGCGACACGTACACTTTGGACCGCGTGTTGAACACGCCCTCTCCGTGAACCGACGCTGCGTCGGCGTGCCAAGCTTCCGGGAAGGCCTCGTCCGCCTGCGACCCCATCCACACGGCCAGCATGATCTCCCCCCTCACCTTCCCCACGCCTCGCCGGTCATCCAAGCGGTACCACTGCGGTGCCAGCGGACTGTCGGGAGGCACCCTCGTCGGCACTTCGTTCAAGTCGAACGTAACGCGACCGAGGTAATCGTCCCGCCCCATCATCTCCTTGTCCTTCACGAACACCTCCACCACCGACGACTGGATTCTGTCCTTGGAGAAGGCGAACACTTGATTCCACTCCGGATTCACCTTCCTCTCGAAATGCCTCGTGGTGCCCCTGTAGTTGCCGAGCTTCACCTCAACGTAGGGGTCGCAGCTTTTGGTCACCGCACTCGTCGGAAGGCTCTTGGCCTTCACCACCCGCACGTACAGGTAGTACATCTGTTCGACGAGATCGTAGGTGCTGGTGAGCCTGTCGCCACCACCACCACCGGTCATCCACCCATCGCCACCGGCACGAGAGGCAGCGTTGCTGATGGGCCACCGCTCCCCGAGATGCGGGTTTGTGTCCTTGAGGGCGTATTCCTCCGGCATGGTGGGATTGGCCTGCGCAAGGTGCACGTGCACGTCCTCCAGCGGTTCTGGCTCCATCTACTCTGTTCGTTCTCACTCCTACTTGTTCGGAATCACTGGTGTTAGCGGCAGCGTATTTATCAGGAGATGGAGCCCTTTCATGTGGGAGGAGGAGACATACGATCAAGCTTCATGGTGCAAAGAAAAGTACCACCAACATGTTTGTTCGGAATCCGGCCGGGACCGAAGAAGATGAAGAGAAGAAGCAAAGGTCGTCCGGTGATCTGCTTGCGAATCACAGGTGCCAATATTCCTAAGCAAAGCTGCTTGTACTTATTTTTATCAGTCTTTTGCCTCTTTTTTAGTCTTTTCTGGAAGAAAGCAAAGGATTATCTACGGTCCGAGGGTAAGGAATCGTTGCACTCACGGGGGGGGGGGGAGGTGTTTCTGCGTCGGGAAAAGGAAGACACGACGAAAATTAAAAATAACAGAAAATAATAGTATTTATTCAAAATGGTGTTTATGTAATTATTAAATTTGACGAGAAATAAAACTGTATAATTTTAATTTGGATATTAGTCAATGTTATTAATATTAAATTTTATGTATAATTTTTAAAATAATTATTATATATTGTAGAGTATTATTTTTAATTTCTTTTTAAATAAAATAAATAAAAATAAAAATTTATGTGTTATAAAAAGATTTCGAAAAATGTAGACATTACTTGTTGATAACTACTCCAAAATGTTTACAACATTATTAAACATAACACATCATCTCTTTTCCTGTAAAATTTTATACATATTTTTTCTTCTTCTTTAATAATAGTAGCAACTTCAAGAGCATCATCATAGACAAATTTAGCAAATTTATCTTCAAGATCTTTATGGAAATTTGCTATTTCTATTCAGAAGTTATAAAATATACTAAAATAATCTTAACTTATGCTTTAAATGAAAATAACATGTGATATTGCAAAACGATATTTTATCATTTCAAATATATACTTAATCACTATTTTCAATCGTGAATGTCTATATTTAAAGTTTTCTTCAACATTTACAAGAAGTTGGTTATTATCATATTTTGACAAATGCTAACGAATAATTCTAAATAAAATAAATAAATTCTAATCAATTTGAAAAACCTATATATATCAAATAAAATTTATCTATACACAATGATTATAATTTAATACAATTGAAATTAAATTAATTCACATTAATATCAGTTGTCACATGTCAAGTGAGACTTCAAGACCAGTACATTGAGTTATTGTATCTTAAAGGACTCAAACATCTGTGATTAATCTTTCATCTACTAAGTATATAAATAATTTTTCACATTAAAATTACAACTAATCAACACATTTTATTCCTATTTTTGAATCTTTTATTTTTTTAGTTCACAAATTATTACCTTAATATTTATACATTCAGTAGCGTCCATACAATCTTGAAGAGTCATACAAAGTCAATGACAATTTCATAAAGGAATTTCACCTTAAAGTATAGAAAGCCAATTAGATTATTTTGAATCTTAGCAGCTGGATTAGCAAGTACATAATGCAGCTGAATTATATCATTCAACATTTTATTCAAGTGTCTAAATAAATCAACGAAAACACTCTTGTCAAATGATATTGTTGGTTTTGACTAATTATAATAAGAAAAATTATAAATTTTTTTTGGCACTTATATTTTTATCTTCTTATACTACCACCTTTTCTCTCTCGATAAGTTACAAAATTACGTAAAAATATGTTTTTTACTCATGTAATATATTTTTCTATAATTGTATGATTAATTTGATAAATTAATCTAATAATCTCTTAATATAATTTTATTCTTCTCTACTATATATCTAACTAATTGAACATGTAACTATGTTTAACATCTGACATACAAAGATAAGCAATTTACCTGTCATGGTAAAGTTGCAGTAGATCACAAACAATAAAAATGATAACACAACACCAACATTTAACTTGTTTAAGTGTAAGAAAGAAAGAAATGTAAATAATATGACATTCAGATCGAACATTGACGACGAACTTCTAAGATGCCAACATCCACAACATGCACACACACCATTTACCACAAAGTAATGTCGAAAATATCACAACCAACCTAATAAGATAACATTGACGTTAAACTAACACACACAGGCAACACAATAGAGACATGTCATTGCATGTTACAACACCATGGGGGGGTAGACAACAATTCAATTCTTAAAATTGAACTTCAACCAACTCACTCGTTAAGTCACGCAGAAAAGCTGGAAAATGGCATCATCCTTTGTCTTCATTTTCTAAGAGTTGCATTGCCAACTTTAAGCATCTCCTCCCAAGTAAGAAGATCTTCACCGCTTGTTTGTAAATTGTACGCGCCTTCTCTTTGCATGATGCACATTCTTCATGTTTTTATAACAAACATTTCGAAGAACATGTATGTTACATGTTGAATATATTGACTCTTGTTTACATCAATGAATAATACATAAAACAAATATGAAATCTAACCTCAACAAATTTGTTCTATATTTTATTGGGAATGTTAATATAACCATGGACATAATCTCGTCTCCGTTCATTTTAATTTACAAACTTTTGAATAATTTTCATACATTGTCTGTCATGTTTTCATACTGACTTTTCACATTTTTCTTCTCTATGTTTGCTCTAGTTTTTTTTTATTATACTCCCCAATTATCTTTGCCTATGTTTCGAACTTATCTTTCAATTATGGATCTTGGCATTTTATTCTTTAATCACTTGACAAAATATCTTATATAATTTTATCTACCTTTATACTCTAGCTAGTGTACTTTTTTTATAGAAGTTATGTTTCTATATTAAGACCTAAGTAAGGGTTTATAAATAAAAAATAAAAAATCTATGTTTTCAATGAATAGACATGTGTATATGTCTACATTTTGGGCTAATTTTTGCTTTACCGTAATTGCAACCAAGGAGATTCAAATGACAGGGCAGAATAGGGTTGAATTTAAAATTTAAAAGTAACCACCTACCTCTCCAGTAATCTACCTACAATGTATATGTAACCACAACATATCCATTACCATAACTAAGGGTTCGTTTGAATTGTCTTCACTTCGGTCCACACACTTGTCAGCACCATCTGTGAGTTCACCCACCGATCATTGCTGTTGCTGCCGTCCGTGAGTTCACCACCATCCATGATTTCGTCGTCCATTAGTTCACCAATCACTGCTAGTATTGTCGTCTGACGAACTTTAAAAACGTTGACAAACATAGAAAAGTCTTTAGAGGCTCAAACAGGTACGTACAGGTTAAGATCTTACACGTTAAGACATGAGAAAGAGCTGATGATGACTGGTGGAAAAATTTTAAGATGGTATGTTAGTATCCATTTCAATGTTTATCATTTATAGGTAAACTGACATGACATTGTTTGCTTTACAACGCCAGCTATAATGTGAAAAATTTTGACATAAGGGAATAAAATTTGTAGATAAATTGTCCAAGTTGTTTAATAAGAGTATTGCAGTTAGAAAATAATGTCTTATTCAACGACATTTTAATGATGAGTTTACTTTAGAAGACAATTCTCGTACATGATGATTCAACACACAAGGTCCACAGAAGTGATCAACCATGATAGACGCATCCACTTCCGAAAGGGCTAGATGTACTACAAGAAGGAAGAAACATTATAGCTTTACTTCGTTGTCAATTATGGAATGAAAGTAGTTGGTAATTACTTCGAATCATTGATTGAAAAAGAAGAGAAATATTCAATTGAATATTACATCGCATTACTCGATTTTGATGGTACCCCTAGTGGTAGTGATCTTTAGACCATTGCATATTTAAATTTGAAAGACTTGAAGCACAAAAGTTATTTCTAGCATTATTAGATTCAAGGTGAAGAATCTAATAGTTGGAAAGGTGCGTAAAACAATGACAGCATATAGGAATTTATTAGTTCTTTCTTTTGACTTTAGTGTGAAATAAAACATTAATATAATGTTACCTTTGGATATATCGTTATGTTATGTTGACTTTAGACTATTTTATGAAGTTATGTACGCGACGCTATTGTAATATTATTTTCACTTTAGAATATGTCATTATGTGTGCAATGTTATTGTAATGTTAAATGAACTTACTGTCTATATTTTTCATTATTAAATGTTAGTTACCTTCCTATTTTATCATTAGCTTTGTATTTGGTAGTCATTGCATTATGTAATATAATAAATTATAAAATCACTCATTTATTATAATTAATATTAATTATAAAAGTATCAATACATAAATACGTTCTATATTATTAATATTATAAGACTATATGTATTAATATATATATTAACAGACTTATTAATGCTGACATTAGTATATATATTAATATATTATATATACACATATAAATATAAATATTCATATTAATATTAACCGATGTGGTAACCAATCATGTACTCAGATAAACCAGACAAATCAGTATGACTAGACAATTGACTAGTAAAATCGAACAAAAGTTTGGTAAGACCAAACAAAATGTCTAATAAGACTAGACACAAGACTAGTAAAATTGAACAAATGTCAATAAAATTGCAGCGTTTGATAGTGCATGATGGTGTTCGATAAAGATGTCAATTGGGTTGGGTCATTGTAGGCTAATTCGACCCAACCTATTATAGGCTAGTCTAGCCTGATCTGATTTAAAAAATTAAGTCAGATTAAGCTATAATATATTAGAAAATCAACTCACAAGTCGATTCAGGTCAAGTCGAGCTAACTTACGGGTTGATTTGGGTCAGGCCAGGCTAGCCTGTGAGATGATTCGAACCCAACCCATATTCGTAATTTCGTTACAATTCATAAAAGTTTCAACGTTCGTAAAATAACGTTCATTTTTTAAGAACGTTAAATAAAATCTATAAATAGAGAAAAATGTTAGAATTTTTTTTACAATTCATATTCATTCAATCTTCTCTCTTTCTTTCACAAAATAAAAAGATCATTTTTTAGAATTTAACTTTCTTCAACTCTTAAGTCAGATTCTTTGCAAAAATGACACAACTTCATCTTCAATAGTATTTTTAATGCTGACAACAATTTTAAGCAGGAACAATAATACTCTCAAGTTCAAACTATAAAAAAAGGTAAAGGTGAAGCATCAACTTCAAATACTGCTGCTAAATCAATAAGAATGTCAAATTTATGGTCAAAGTTTACAATAAAGATAAAAGAGTTGAGAGATGGTACTACGATAGAAATGGCCTACAACAACATTTGCAATGCAAACTTTTCATACAAAGCTTCAAGTGGTACAAGTCATTTATCTAGACATGTAAGTAGTTGTTCATCTAAAAATCTTGAAAAAAATAAAATGATTCAAACACAACTTAATTTTAACACTAAAGGTAATATAACACAATAACATTATAATCCTAGTAATACTAGAGAATTACATGCTAAATTTATTGTTGTTCAAAATTTAACTATTAATTATGATGATAGTCGACATTTTCAAAAATATATTTCACAAGCTTGTTGTCCACAATTTAAAAAAATTTCTATAAATACAACTAGACAATATATTATTGAACTTTATAATAAACTTAGAATGAAATTAGTTAATAATAATAGGTTCTATTAACACATCTATAACATGCACATCTGATATTTGAGAAGGTAAAAGTAAAGTAGGATATATTACTGTTACTACACATTTTATTAATGATAATTAGGTTTTACAAAAAAGATTATTAGGATTTAGAAGAATAAATCATCCACATAATGCTCAAAATATTTTTTCTACTATTATGAAAATTTTTGAATTTTATGGAATTAAAAAAAAGTAGGTAGTATTACATTTGATAATGCATCTAGTATTAATGCAACTATCCTTATGTTTAAAAGTAAATTAACTCCACCAAATGGTTTTGATTTATTTCACCAAAGATATATATGTCATATAATTAATCTTATAGTTCAAGTAAGTGTTGAAGAATTAAAATCTTTTCTAGAAAATATTAGAACTACATTAGTTTACATGTTATCTAGTGATAGACGATAACAAGAATTTAATCATATATGTGATTCATTTGAATTACCACATAAAACATTTACAATGGATGTCTCTAATAAGTGGAATTCATTATATTTAATGTAAAATAATTGTTTGCCTTATAAAGAAGTTATAAAAACTTATTATAATGGTAAAATAGATGATAGTACAACACCACTAAATAAAAATGATTTTGCAATAGTTAATTATTTTATTAAATTTTTAAAACCATTTTATAATGCAACAGAATATTTATCAGGAATATATTATTGTACATTTATTTATGCAATCCACCATTTATATAATATTGCAAGAGTTTTTAATAATTATAGTAATTATCCATTTTTTGCACCTATAGTTTTAAAAATGAAAGAAAAAATTTTAAAATATTAGAATAAGATACCTTTCTTATATACATTAAGTGCTTGTTTAGATCCTAAGACTAAAGTAAAAGTTCTTAAAAAATTAATAAATGTAATACAAACTTATTTAAACATAGAATTTGATGTAACAATTGAAAATGTAGAAGAAAGTTTAAATAATATGTTTGATATGTATATTATAAAATATGGAACACAACAACAAACACAAAATATATTCTATTTTTCACAACCATCGTCATCATCATCAATAATTGATTATAATGTATTTAATAACGAATATAGTGATTTTAATGTAGTAAATAGAAAATAATTAAATAATTTTAATAATACTAATCATAGTTATTTAATAAGAGATAATCATGATTTTCTAAATTTTGATGTAATAAATTGGTAGAAAACACAAAAACACATATTTTCTATTTTATCATTAATGACTAGAGATTTACTAACAATTTCAATTTCTTCTGTAACATGTAAATAGATATTTAGTATTAGTAATAATATATTAAATGATAGAAGAACAAGATTAAAAGATGATATTTTAGAAACATTAATATGTGTTAAAGATTGAGAATTTACTCGTGTT
This sequence comes from Cymodocea nodosa, assembly GCA_036874045.1. NCBI lineage: Eukaryota > Viridiplantae > Streptophyta > Magnoliopsida > Alismatales > Cymodoceaceae > Cymodocea > Cymodocea nodosa. The sequence goes on from CM072335.1 coordinate 11,852,181, forward strand.
ATAGACAGCAATAGAAAGATGACTTCATTGATGAATTTGTAAATTTAAATATTTAAATATAATTATGTACATTAAATGTAAATATATTTGATGTAATTACAAAAATAATATATTTTTTAATTTAAATTCAGAAATAAAATAATTATTTTAACTTTATAACATGTGTTTGAATGTGTTATGGATGATGAATTATGAATGGTGAATTGATGATATCTTGATATTGATTTTAATGTAATGAATGAAGGATGACTTATGTTTGATGTTCATATATTTATAAATAAAATAATGTGTTTGAATGATGAATTGATTATCGAAGAACGTTGTAATTTTTTTTTAAAATTTAAAATCAAAAAAATAAATAAATAAAATCAAAAACTTGAGTTGGACCGAAGGTGACATACGATTAGATCGATCAAAAGATAATAAAAAATAAAAAAATTCAGTCTAATCGAAAGTAAGATATGGTCAAACAATGAAAAAATAAATAAATAATAAAAAAACTTTGATTAGACCGAAGGTAATAAACGATAAAATTGATGAAAAAATAAAAAAATCAATCAAACCATATCTTACCTTCGATCAGATAGAAAAAAGAATAAAAAAATAAAAAACTTTGATCAGACTAAAGTTGAGCTTCAATTTGATTGAAGGAAAAAATAAAAAACTTTAGTTAGCTGGATAGAAGAAAAAAATAAAAAATAATAAAAAATTGATTAGACAGTTAGATCGATGAAAAAATAAAAAACATCAATTTAACCGAAGGTAAGATACGACTGAAAAAAGAATAAAAAAATAAAAAACTTCAATCAGATCGAAGTTGAGCTTCAGTTTGACTAAAGGAAAAAATAAAAAACATCAATCTAACCAAAGGTAAGATAAGGTCTGACTGAAAAAAAATAAAAAACTTTGATCGAACTAAAGTTGAGCTTTGATCTGATCAAAGGAAAAAATAAAAAACTTCAATTAATCAAACTAAAGGAAAAAATAAAAAAATGATTAGACAATCAGACTGATGAAAAATAAAAAACATAAAAATAAAAAAATCAATCTGATCGAAAGTGAGACATAGTCTGAATGAAGGAAAAAATAAAAAAATTCTATTAGTTAGACTAAAGAAAAAAATAAAAGAAAAGAAAAACTTCTAATGGTTAGACCGAAACCAAGCTTCGATGAGACCAACGTAAAAATAGAAAAAATACAAAATATAAAAGCAAGCAAGCCAGGCAACTTGCAACCTACCCAATCGAGCTACAGGTCGAGTCAGGCTATCCCAAAAACATTTTAGGTTAGGTTGGGCTGTCCCAAAAATATTTCAGGTTGGGTTGTCCCAAAAACATTTCAAGTTAGGTTAAGCTGCCTCAAAAAAATTTCAAACCAAACTGGGCTATCACAAAAAAATTAAAAAAATTTTGACCCGACCCATAGCCCAAACGGGCTACTACTTTTTGGGTCAGGTTGGGCAACCCATTGACACCTCTATTAATAGACAATAATAGACGACATTGCTGAAACTCCAAAGACAAGAGAAAGATGAACGAATGATTATGAAATGAAAAGAATAAATGAATAATCTAAAAAAATGATAAAAAATGAAATGAAGTTTCAACAAATCATATATGAACACATGGTGATGCTAGTAGGCAACAATGTACTAGCATTAGTAGATGCATTTTTTTTGTAATATTAACATACATAATATTAAGATTACTATACTAATTACTGTATCATTAATAATATATGTAATATAGATAATATATTAATTACTAATATAATTAGTAATAAATGTATTATTATACATATTTAATGTATATGTAATATACATATTATTAGTAATGTATGTAATATAGTAATTACCCAATCATTATTATGTAGTTATTTTAATTATAAAATTATTCATATATACCTATCTTAATTATTATTACTAATTCCTTATTATATATATTAATAACATGTTAATTTTATACTCCTTTAAAAACTTCACCTCAAAGATAAAATTGAAAAAAAGAAAAAGATTCGAAGTTTTTATTAAACACCACTCCTGATTTACTCCTCTTTTCAAAAAGAATTGTTCTCTTAAATTACAACTACAATATTGTGTTAGGACCAAATGGCTTATCAAAGGGAGAGTGAATGATAATATTTAATAATTTTTGTTTGAGTTTAAGACTCAATAATAAATAATTGATTGTAGTTAAATTTCAACAAACATAAAACTACTTTCTTAGTGAAGCACAAAATAAGTGTAGATAATGCATAAGGGAATTTTTTTAGGTGATTCACCACTAACGGCTAGTCTACCCTCAAAGATTACTTAAGCTTCACTAACTTTCCTAAACTTACAAACACTTACATTCAGGTAAAAGCAATAACCAACACTCGAACTTTGAGATACAAACTCTGAACCAAGTTTTCCTTTAAGCTTTCTAGTGCAAGCTCTGAACCAATAGTGAACTTTCAAGTGCAAGTCCATGAACCAACACTTTTGAACTTTGTCAAACAAAACTTTATACACAAGGAGCTTTTGCTATTCTTCTTCTCTAACATTAACTAAAATGTGTATCATGGAATAATTTGTGTAACTCTCAATAGTATGTGATAATCGTTAACCTTTTTTTTTCTATTCTGATTATATTTATACCAAGATGTATAATGATCATATTCTATCTAATAACATTTGTCCTTTTGTACTTACTACACTGTCATTTTCAAAAATAGTAAGTTACCGTTTAGAGAGATGCTTCAAGGTAACCCTCTGATTCTATTTGATTTTTGAATAGTTAGCTAGTGTAACCTTTCAAAAAATCCAAATGTCTAATTTGTAACTCTTCGAAAAACCTTTAAGAGTTATTCCTTTCACATGATCTTTAAGTTCTGTGCGTGACTTTAAATTTAACACATGAGTTTTTAAATTCAAATAATTATACTATTAATTTACCAAAATATTTTAATTTTCAGATAGTTAGCTATGGTAACTTTTCGATTCACCCTCTAAACTTTCGACTGCTGTTTTTTTATTTCTGCACGTGCATAATTGAATAACTTAAGTTTTAGATAGTTAAATCTGTAACCTTCTGAAATTTCCTATTTTTCGAATAGTTAACTTTCCTAACTTTCCGAAAATCCTTTTAAACTTCTGATTAGATTTCTGCACGTGTGTATTTGAATAACTTAACTATCTTGATAGTTAACCTTCCTAACTTTCCAATTTCAGAATATTTCTAGATAATTAACTTCTCAACCTTCCGATCATTCGATCAACTATCCTACTAACTTTCCAAAGGACTTCCAATTTTAGATACTTAGTTTGTTAACCTTTCAAAAGCCTTCTTCTTCCAAATACTTAAGTTGAGAAACTAACCGAACATTCCAAAAAAGCTTTTTTTGCTGTATTTAAGTGATCTTTCGGATGCTTAACTTTTTAACCTTCTGAAAATTTACTTCTTCTGGAAACTTAAGCTTAGAACTGTTCGATTCTTCTGTTTTCATCTGTCTAACTTTGAATGAACTACTTTTGACTGTCTATAACTATTTATCTGTCGATCTGTGAAATACAAGAGTTTATTCCTTATATTGATTTTTACATTATCAAAATCTAAATGTACTTTCATATTATTTTGAAAGAAATCTAAAATTCGAAAGAATTGAATCAAACACACTTTATATGTAACCACTTTTCACCCAAAACATATGCATTTCTATGGAATTTGTAAATTTGATCCAAGAACAATTGTATTACACAATTAGCAAAATCCATGGAGATATGCATATGCTCTTTTGTAACGAGAAAAGAAAAATTCCAGCTGATGATCAGATTTACACATAATCTGTAAACCGATTGATTTACTTGAATGATGAAAGACACCTTGGGATCATCACCCAAATTGGATTTACAATATTCGAAAGACACCCTAGGATCATCACATTTTTATTACACTATCAAAATTTGAAAACTCTATTACACATAATTAACAACAGTTCGAATGACCTGCTGATAGATCTAGGTTTAAAACTCTGGTTTTTTTCGACTGTTCTTCTCAACAAAGTTTTTTTATTGAGAATGAATCTACTTTTCTACTAATAACAAAATTTGTTTCCGTATTAGATCTACATTGTTAAGAAGAAGCAAAGTTTAAAAACAAAATTTGTTTCCATTGTAAATTTTCCGCTGTGTAAGTGGATCTGAGGAAAATCTACTTTTCTAGAGAGAATATGCCCAATCTACTCTCTGGTTTGTACTAAAAGCCCCCATTAACAACGAAAATAAACGTCCTAACTACGTTGAATCCACTTTCCTGCAAAAATGTAAACGATAGGTCTTACAGTGGTGCCGCCAGTGATCGAGGAGCGTAAACAGCGGGCGAGCGACGAGCGTGCGGGTGAGCGAGTCTGCAACCGACGGGCGCGATCGAGAGGCCATCAGGGAAGTCGCAGGCGAGCCTGCAATTGGTGAAGATCGAGAGACCATCGGGGAAGTCGCGGGCGAGCATGCAAGCTTTTCTGCAACCGGCGAGCGTGACGGTGAGAAGATGGAGAGGCCGTCGGGGAAGTCGCGAGCGGGAGATCGAAGAGTTTTTTGGGCTCATTTCGGAAGTTTCAATGGTTTATATAGCGACGGTGAAGCATTAATTTCCACCGCGAGTTTCCTGATGCACAAATTGTCACTAGAATTAATAAACTGAAGGAAGGGGGAAACAATAAAGTAAGTTCACCTATGTCTAATTATATATACTCCATGGGAATAAATCACATGTTATAAAAAATTCTATGTTGAATAAAAAATGACAGAACTTATATAATGATAGGTCATTTTACTTACAATTAATTGATTTTGAGTTGAAAAATAGCATAAACTCACTGGCTATCCTTTTTTTTTTTTTTTTTTTTGATAACTACTGTCAATTCTATTTATTAATTCCAAATTTATAATGAGGACATGATCTGGGGGGTTTACTCTTTTAAGACCACTGATTAAATAAACATTTATTATGCTTTACAATATAGTACGATTTTACCTTAAATCCATGCTTAAAGAAGCAAAAGGCAACTGGTAGACTATCTATCTCCTTTTCTAGAATTTTATGTCGAAGGAAAGTGGATTTCGGAATTCACCAATAGCATTTTGAAAGAATTAGAAAGGAAAGTGATTTTCTCTTAATCAACTTTCCAATTATTTGTCCATATCTAGAAATTCAGCCAAAGCGAAATTTAGGTATCTGTGTGTTCGGTAATTCAACAGAAAGAAAATATTATAATACCAGACGCAAGTATAGTATAGTACAGTATAATATAATATACCAATATTTCAAAACATTATTCTAAAGTAATAAAAACACGTTAATATTAATAGTTTATTGATAGTAAATTAACATCTAGTACGTAGAAATGCTTATATTTTTACTTATATAATTAATTAGTTGCGGAGGGAAATGATCTCGGTGCACAAGTCTAGTCTAGCTTGCGAGGGATAGATGATTCCGTGCTCTATGAAAGGTACATGTACGTCTGAAGTGAGGGATGTGAGGACGCCGACCCCATGCATGTTGTCAGTGCGATAGGTGGCGGACGTTGACGCGATGAGTGGGAGAATTAAGTGTACATCAATCAAACATTTGTATTTTTCTCTTTCAGAAATTTTAAGGTGATCAAATAAAATTCAAAACATCAACTTGATAATGCACATTTTAATAAATCGGAGAGTTCTATTGATGAGTTCAATTTTTCTACAGCTTTCATACTATATATTTCTTTATAAATGCCTAAAACAATAATTTTAATTTTGGTATTGATATGAAAGGTTTATACTTAAGAGGGAGAAGTAAATTAAGTATAATGCAATTTTCTTTGTATTTTGTCTCTTTTTAAATCTAGGTAATGTAGAAATAAAGCAGAGATTAAAATATACAGATAATTTATAGTAGTTCCCCTTAACTAAGGTACGTCTACTTTTTGAGTCCTTACTCAAGAATTCATTATTTTCAGGAGTTTTTAGTTCACTCAAAACCTGGTGTCTCCAACTTTACTCAAAGCTAAATCAACTTTAATAATACATCGATCTTTCGTCAAATTCTCTTTCTAACTGTACAAACCATCATACAATTACTGTGCTAACTATACAAACCTACGTATAATTATCTACAAAACTTTATGTGTTCTCGTAAAGTTCCTTTGAAACTCTTTTGAAAGAATATCTTTCAAAGTTTCTTACACAACATCCCTTGTAGATAGGTTCTATTTTTCAATTAAACAATTTAATACAAAGAGTAATTAATCATGAAAACATAAACATAATACAACTTTTCTCTTGTACCCATTTACAAACACATTCTTTATCTTCCAAATTTTCTACAACCACTTACTACATGATGGTCGAGACATATCTAGTTCGTAGAGTTAGTGAAACTCAATGGACTTAATCATAACTCGATAGACCTGATTCGTAGAGTTAACTTTACTCAACGGACTTGCTTCATAGACTTAACTATAACTCAACAAACTTACTTCGTAGAGTTAACTTTTTCGAACTATGATCTTTAATCTTGACTTTGTCAAATCGATCTCTGATTGCTATCTGTAAATATTTTGGCTGAGTTTTTTGTAATATGGTGAAACGTGTGTATGTTTACATGCGTGTCATGTGTCATATGCAAAACAAATAATTCTACACCAAAACTTTGATTAAATAAAACTATAACAATTAAATACATTCATTAAATACATTCATCAAAGTCCTAGCATTACGACCCTTCGTAGAGTTATGCCCATAACTTTACAAACTTATGCAAAGCAGAATATTATGAACATTCATAAACTTATTTCCTTAACTTTACAGATTCTTACAAGCTGATACGTGTAAAATATAATTTTATATCTTTTTATTAACTACTTATACTAGACTTATAACTTTATGAAACCCCTTAGGAAATAACTTTACAAAAGTCCATCAAGTTATCCTAATAACATTATGAATTCTATATATCATAAGTTTACGAAGGTCCGTAACGTTAAAGTCATATATTTACAAACCTAAGACTTAACTTATATAACTCCATAACTTTATGGTTGTTCATCAATTTATCATCTTAACTATACGAGTTGCCGTAAAATTATTTACTTCAATAAAATTTAGAGTTTTAAACCTAAGTTATAAGTTAGATAAATTTTCAATTATACTTAAACATTATGGACTTGATATTATTTATGAAATTCATCACTTTGCATACTTTAAAAATCATTTTGTCACTCATTAAAATATATCAATATTAATGAATAAGAACATTATCTCTAACAATTTCTCCCTTTTTGATGATGACAAAACTTTTCAAATAATTCAAACATATAATAAGATGTTATCATTTCATAACAGTATTTAGCATTTAACATACAATGCTATGAAGTATATTTAGCATTTTCCTTCTTGAAATAAAATACACATCATTCAGGCAATGTATTTAACATAGCATTTAAACATACATTCGATTCAATATATTTGAAATTACTTTTCTCTCCTTTTTTGTCATTTCAAAAAGTACACATTTACAAATATGTTTTCATGACATAGTTTGGGTTTGCAACTATAATTTTTCTTTTAATTTCTCAATAACTACCTGCATTTTTGTCATTGATGCTTGCATTTATTCGAGCCTAGCAAGTAGCAAAAGGTTAGTTTTTCTTAGTTTTTATCTGATTTTTTTTTTCAATTTTTCTCCCCCTACACATATGCACTAAGCTTAAACAGTAACTATAATTGAAAAATAACAATGAAACAAACTGAAAAGAAGTAAATACTGAAAGAAATAAATATTGAAATAAGTAAATACTAAAATAACTAAATACTAAAAGAAGTAAACAAAATATAATATACCTTGTAATTTTTTTTTTTTAAACATTTCATGTGCTTCTAATCATAATATCATACCAGAAAACTTAAAGTTTCAGATAAGAAATCAAATATATTCTGATATATAAATTCCTTTAGCATAACCAATTAATTGCAAACTATCAATCTCATATATATCAATATCTGATTGTGTTTCACAAAGATACACTTCATTTGATTTTGTGTGAAACTTATCTTTATTACCCTTAGTATCTAAGCTAAAGCGTATAGAGTATTTCATACAGATACTAAAACTAGAGAGGAAACTTTTCATGTGGTATTTGATGAAACACATGTTGAAAATTTAGATCAGGTTAGTAAAAATATATCAGATGATGAATTACAACCTAAAATTGCTTTTGAGAAGGAAAATAGACAAGGTGGTGAAGTTCATAAAAACAAAAATTGGAGGTACTCATCTAGTCATCCACCATAGTTAATTATAGGTGATTCTCATTAAGGTGTTATGACTAGATCCAGGTTAAATATTGTTGGTGCTTATGCTTTTATTTCTCAGATGAAACCTAAAAATGTTTCTAATGCATTAGAAGATGAATACTGGATAATGACAATGCAAAAAAAATTACAGCAATTTGTTAGAAAGAATGTGTGGGAATTAGTACCATTACCTCTACATCATCAGGTTATAGGAACTAAATGGATATTCAGAAATAAATCTAATGAAACATACCATATTGTTAGAAATAAGGCTAAACTAGTAGCTCAATGATATAATCAGGAGGAAGACATAGATTATGATGAAACAGTTGCTCTTGTTGCTAGATTAGAAGTTATTAGAATATTGTTAGCCTTTGCTTGTTACATGAATTTCATTCTATATTAAGATGTTAAAAGTGTGTTTCTTAATGGTTATATTAAGGAGGAAATATATGTTAAACAACCACTAGGATTTAAAGATGAAAAATATCCTAAATATGTTTTTAGATTGAATAAGGCTCTCTACAGATTAAAGCAAAACCCCAAATCTTGGTATGAAAGATTAAAAAATTTTCTTATTAAGAAAAATTTTAATATGGGTAAAGTAGATACTACTTTATTTGTTAAAAAATCTAGGGAGGATATTTTAATTGTGCAAATCTATGTTTTTTTTTAGTTTCAATGGACACTCAAATAGCCTAGTATACACTAGAAGTATCCAAAGAAGTGGAGGTACCCTAATATGGTAGATAACTCCAAATACCGTATACTTTGTCTCAACTAGTTGGGGGTACTCTAAGTAGCCCCATCCACTAACTTGATTAAGAGTATTGATTGAGATAATGCTCACAACGATGACACGTGAGTTGGGTAGGTGGTGCACACATCTACAATTTGGCAATGTTTGAGCAAAGTCAACACTATTACCCATAGTCACTACATAAGAACTTCCCAAGTGATTACCCATCTTAGTTTTGCTCTTGTCTAAATACAATTAACTCTAGAAGTTTTACAAGAGTAGGTGTTTGATAGGTAGTGCAAATTTATATTGATGACATCATATTCAGATCAACAAATAAAAACATGTGCAAGGCTTTTGCTAAATACATGTCTAAAAAATTTAAAATGAATATGATAGGAGAATTAAATTATTTTCTTAGCTTTCAAACTAAATAAAGTATTAAATGAATTTTTATAAATCAAGAAAAATATACAAAAGAGTTGTTTAAAAAGTTTAAGTTTACAAATACTAAAATTAAAGTCACACTTATAAGTATATCTTTAAAGTTAGAAAAAAAAATCAGATATAATTATAAAGTTACTGATTCTATAATTATTTGTGATACTAGGTAGGATGTCAAACATTTAGCATGATTAAGAGCGACCAGGTAGTAGTGATTATGCGATTTAGAAAGGAAATAATAAAGTAATCCAGAGAACAAGGTGAGGTTTGTTCTCGTCCGTCCGGCGAGAGGCAGGTGGAATTGACATATGCGTCTTCACACGTCAGCGATAAAGAGACTACGTGGAATCCGCACAAGCTAGCACGACGATCATACGGTCACCGTCGTCCCGGTCCACGACCGAAACAACCTTCTGTCTAACGTGCGCCCATCCTAGTCATCACCACCCCCCCCACCCCCAAAAAGTGCACCTTCTCGTCACCCACGTTCCACAAAAAGCTCACCGACCCACCAAGCCCACCCTCCTTTCGGTACCCGCACCGAGTGTGACCGGAACCAAACATCGACTAAATTGACGAAATCCCACCCATCCATGGTAGGACGACGGCAGACGGGATGGAGATGACGGTGGACTCGGCGGTGTGGTCGCGGGTGCTTCGGATGGTAAGGGAGGAGGGAGGGTTCGCGTTCGTGGTGTCGGCAGAGAAAGCGGCGGCGGGGGACGTTCAGGCGGCGGAAGTGGCCAGGGAGATGGCGTGGGAGCAGCTCCACTCCGGGCCGTGGCACGCCGTCCAGCCGGCGTGGAGGGATGCATACGCGATGGCGTGTCTGTACGTTGCCAAGTTCAAGGAGGGGAAGGGAGAGCACAAGGAGGCGTTACGGGTGCTCGACATGGGGGTTATCATGGGAGGCGGGGTGCTGAGGGAGGAGTTGGAGAGGGCGATCCAGAGGATTAGAGACTTGAAGGAGAGGAGAGAGCAGGCTGGTGATGGGGAGGGGAAGTGGAAGTTCGATGCTACGAAGGGTTCGAGCTTGGTGGAGGTAAGGTTGTCAATTGTCAATTGCCTAAGTTAAAGAACAGAGTCTTACTGTTGCCGAGCCATAGTTTTGTTGGACATATTTAGTTATTAACTTCATCTTAATCGAAGTATTTTCGCGTTTAAGCTTATTATAATACTTAAATCTTTGAATGCTAAATATCAAATAATTCTGAAATTAAAGTCTAAGGAATAAAGAGAGATCACTTGTAGAGAATCAATAGATGAAAGGTTTTGTGGGTGGAAATGAAATAACGTACCAATTCCACGTCGATAACGAACAGTGACCTCTTGTGCTTATTTCCTTAAAAAACTGGAAAAAGTGTTCTAATGAGGTTGGATAAGGCATGGGTAATCAGTTACACATGTGTACGTTAGGCTAGGCTTGGGATCAACTCTTAGGCTGTAGGCTTTAGGCTATGATTTTCGACGTTTGATTTGCTTTTGCATAGCAAAACATTGATTAACGGAAATTAGCTATTGCTTGTTAATCTGGTTTTGAATCTATTCAAAATAATAAATGAAAATTTCCTAATTCAAATTTTAATCCAACTATTAATGGGACATGGGGAGACGCAAGCTGTAGCTGTTAAATAAGAAGAGTTGATGCATGACAGAAGAAAATCACTATCTCCTTTTTTGCACCTTCTCCGGTTATCTAGTGAATAACTCCCTACTTTGACTAATTTTTCTTCTATGTTTTCTTCTCATGGGGGTCTAGATATTTAATTTTCACATTAACTGACATGTTAATCATGATAGTTATTTATGTATCTATACATACTTTTCCATGTGTTGTCCCAATATGTTTGTCTTGATTATGGCAAAAAATTTGATGGGTGAACATACTTAAGCTACAAGCATGTTCATTTGATAGGAATTTGCTAACATGATTATGATTTTCAAAGATTGAAAGATGAACTTGCTTATACTCCCCAATAAAGAGGTTGATTGGTTGACATCTTCTAGCTTCTAAATATCATATTAGTTTTGGGTTTTTTGTGAAACGTAATTTTCTTATCATATTATATATAATGTTGATTTTGTGTATGCTTGTAAGCTGTCATATCTTCTCAATCCTGTTATAATTTAGCACAAGTTTGATTTTCTTTGTATATTCAGGGTAAAACTTTCACAAAATTTTGAACTATTTTCAGTTATATGCCTATCAAGTTAATTTTGTGTATGTGGTGCAGTAATCTGTATAAATACCAGCTTTAGCATGGCCTGATCAACTAGTTGTTCTGCCTGATTGTTAGACCACATTTCATTTATTATGTATGATCTATGTTGCAGGCTCTTAGAGTTCTACCATTCAAATCCATGTCCAGCAATGTTCTCGAGAAACAGACTTCTCCCTCTATGGAGAGATTTCTTTGTGAATATTTTGTTACCGGTTCTCCAGTTGTACTCAGTGGTTGCATAGGTCATTGGCCAGCTTGTTCTAAATGGAAGGATGTCAAGTATTTAAAGAGGATCGCCGGAGAAAGAACCATTCCCGTTGAGGTGATTTAGCATAGATTTGTTCTCAACAATTTAGAAATGTTGAAGAAAACATCAAGTCTTGGAATGAAGAAGGAATGATAAATGAAAGTTGTAAGATTAATGGGCTTCTTAAATTACTGCTGAAAAATGGCTTCTTAAAATATATCCTGGGCCTGGTCATTTTTGTATTAAAGTTTTCTAAGGAACTAGTTTTTTATCGGTAACACAGGATTACACCAATGTAAAATTCAGAGCTATTTATTGCATGTTTATGGAAGTAATGCTTGCATGAAGTTAGTCCAGAATCCTGCTCTTTTAGTAGGCCTTTTTCCATTCACAATAGGAAGCTATTACAGTGCAGAATTTCTCTTGTTTAGTTTGATATAATCTTTCCTACTTGGTTGAGCACCCAAAGAAGTGCTTCTTAGGGAGAGAGCAGTTCCCCCATTCCAAATAATTATAACACCTACCTAAGATGTTAGTAACTCTAAACTGGATTTGACAATGTTTTTGAAAAACATTTTTGCAAATCTTCCTGTATCATTTGTTTATAACTGATTTTCAATGAGAAAATTCCCACTACAACAAGCTATGAGTTTGGATGGGATTTTAGGAATGCACTTCCAAAAATACTTCTGTGCAAGGTCTACAATGGAGAGGGCACCTAGTATTTTTGTGTAGGAAATATGAATGTGTTATAGATAATTGGTCAAAAGGATTGGAAGTTGGCAGAATGCAATTTTTGTGTCTTTTTGTTGTATCGTCTCCATTGTATCTTGAGTGTGTTCCCTTTGCCTACGTGATAATTAAGGAACAATAAATCAAAGCATCATCTACGAGGTAACATTTGTTATTCTTGAAGCTCTACTCATCAAGCATTGGAAAAGCTTGAAGCCACTGTTTATGCTGAAATCGGCATTTGGTAAAGCTTTTAATTTTGCTGGCTGGAGTTACTTCCATGTCTGAGAGATTTTAATGTTTTGTAGGTTGGTAAGAACTACCTATGCCCTGAATGGAAACAAGAGCTTATAACCTTCTCAGAATTCCTCGAGAGAATCCAGTTGAAAGAATGTTGCCCTGCAAATCTGACTTATCTTGCACAACACCCATTATTTGACCAGGTCTGTAAGTAATTCTTTAAATATTGCACTGACTGTAAATTCAACTACTATTAATTAATTGAATTTTCTAGAATTTTTTTTTATAACCTTGTTTCAAAAATTGTCAGATACCGGAACTTCGGAATGACATTATGGTACCTGATTATTGTTATACTAGTGGTGGGGAGCTTCAATCTCTCAATGCTTGGTTTGGTCCTGCTGGAACTGTAACACCTTTACATCATGATCCACATCATAATCTCTTGGCCCAGGTAGATGCATTTGCCTTATTTATCTTAGTCCATTGACATCATATATACTAATTTTTACAAAAGTTTTGGTAAGCTGCCAGCCCATGAAATTAATGATGTCTGCTTACCTAATATTCATATAATTTGTTTCTGGCAAATAACTTTGCTCTTTTTTAAAGGAGGTTCTTAGTAAATATCTCATTGTCCAAACAAAATAAAAGATAATTTCCCAGGCCAGAATGTGCAGTAGGCTTCATATGGTGGCTAAACTTGATTTCGTATAAACATCATTATAATGAAAGCCCTTAGTTGTAAAAGGTAAACTTCAATTTTTTGTTTAAATGTTTTTATTTAAGTTTATTTTTTTTAAAATATATTTGACAGAATATAACACCATTTTTCTAATTGTTATCTTACCTGCATTGATTTTGTGTTTTTACTGCCTTTACTAGCTTACAAGTAAAACTTATGAAGCTTCTTAGACATTTCCCTTCATGTCTCAGGGGTTAGCTATATAAATCGATGGCTACTTTTGAGTGATACAGGCTGAATTATTTTAGTTACTGATAATGACTTTTTGAGTTCAAATATTGAATGGCCATTTTTTGTGATATCAACACTCAGGACGAATATAGGACAATCATGTAGCCTTGTATTATCCATAATAGTTTGGAGAATACTAAGGTAGGGAAGATCAAGACTTCAAATCTCATTAACCAGATTTTTTTTTTTCTTCTAAGAATAATAACTGGGAGAAATGCCCTACCTTTTCCATTAATAAAAAAAATAAAAAAGTAATTATTTTCAAAAGTGAATTTACGCTTGGATTCTAGATGGTGAAGATGGCATCTTGTTTATAAACCTCTTGACAAGAATATTGTACGTTGAAGGTTCTTGATTACTTGTTTGATCAGCTCTCTTTAGTTTGTAATTTTGAATTGTGTCAATCCCTAATTGTCAGGCTTTCAATTTTTCAGCTGGTGTTCATTTTTGCTTCTCAGGTTGTTGGGAGAAAGTATGTAAGGCTTTATCCTCCTTCTGTGTCTAAGGATTTATATCCTTATTCTGAGACAATGTTATGCAATTCCAGTCAGGTAGTTTCATTTCTTTTGAAGTCTGATTCTACAACGTTAAGTCTGCATTTGGCATGTCCTGCATGGAAGTTTTTTTTAATGCTTTCTTATATGGCTTCAACATGATGTAAATTTGTGCACATTGTTGGAACAAGTGAGCAACAAGGAGCAAGAAAATCCAAGTAGAAAGCTAGAAGAGCAAGAAGAGATGCTGGAGATTAACACAAAGGGAAACTAACTTCACTTCCAAATCTTCATTAAAGGAAAATACAAGACTTTAACCCTTATTTATACTAAACTAGAACAAGTACCATCATGTACATACTTCAAGACTCAAAACATTAATTTGGGTACACATGCACTTACAACACAAGCTCATGTAAAGCACCACAAACACTAACACACACTACACTCACAAAATCATGAACTAGCACTTCAAGCATGCACAGCCGTGTTTGAACACAAAACAAAACATTTAACTCCCTAAAACCACACAGGTTGGTCTTGTTGCTGCAGATGTGGAATTTGTAAAGACCTGCATGCTTCATGTTGATGTGAAGACTCAGATGTGTTGACCAACAAAAGATTCACTCTTAGTTTAATAAGACTCAAATGTGTTGACCAACAAGATAACTTGCCTCCTTAATCACCACAATGATGCCCTCAAATTGTTTAATGAGCAACCACAATATCTTCTCCATTTTTTTCTTTTTGTCATGTTTTTCATAATTCTTCATTTAGTTTGTTAATATCAGAACCGTATTCACATAACCTGCAGTCGATTTTGTAGTTGCCATCCGTAGCAACTTGGACTGCTAGAAAAGAGTCTGAAGCCATACTTGATTCACCTTATCTACTCCTTTGAAGGTCTTCACCAAGATGTTCTATGCTTTTACTTGGCACTGGTTGCTTGTGCTATCTTCTCAAAGGTTTCATCATTCCTCCCTTGATGGATCATGGATGAAGTGCATGCCCATTTTATCCTTTTTCTTGCTCTGTTGGTGAGAGACTCATTTAGGCTCCTGAAGCATTCTTAGTGATCAATGATACTCCATTTTCCACAACCTTTAACATTTTGTGGTATTCAAACAATACCTTCATCTGGTTGCTCCAACAGTTGTAATTCTTCCCACTAAATATAGGTATCTAACACAAATGTTGAGCCATTCATGGTGGTGACTCTATTAACCAATGTTGGAACAAGGTAGCAATAAAGAGCAAGAAAACCCAAGTAGAAAGGTAGAAGAAGAGATGCTAAAGATCAATACAAAGGCAAACTAACTTCACTACCATATCTTCTTCAAAGGAAAATACAAGACTCTAACCCCTATTTATACTAAACCTAAAAACCTACCATCATGTGCATACTTCAAAACTCAAAACACTAATTCACGTACGTATCCACTTACAACACAAACTCATGTAAAGTACTCATGCAACACATGCACACTACTTAACCAGACAAACTAATGAACACCATTAACACTTCAGCCATGTACAGCTGCATAACATGTGAACACAAAACAAAACATTAACTCCTTAACTTGCACACATGACTTAGACTTGTTGCTATAGAAGACATGGAGTTTGTTTGTGAAGACCTGTGTGTGTGCTTCATGCTGATGTGAAGGCTCAAATGTGTCAACCAATAGAAGGCTTGTTCTTATGCTACTATATATGTGGAGGATGTGTTGCTAAGGCTTGTTCTTATGCTACTATATATGTGGAGGATGTGTTGCTCGCGGGAGAATCTCTAATTGGCTACATTTATGACAAACACAATATAGATCAGAATTATTTATTCTAGGACACACCTTCTAAATGATTGTGTAATCATTATCCAGGATTATTGCCACTTTTATCTCTTGGTCACTGTATTCACTTTCTTGATGTTTCCAAATTTGCAACATGCATGTGGTACATGCTCTCCAAATTGAGACTACTGTGCAATGTCCATTTACCTTTTTTAATATTTGCAACACAAATGGAGCATTGCCACTCCTATCTCCTGGCCCCTCATTCACTTTCTGAACGTTACCAAAGCTGCAATATGCATGTGGTACATGCTCTCTAAATTGAAATTATTGCGCAACATCCCTTTACATATTTTTATATTTGTGAGACAAACCAATTATATGGTTGGACAAGTTTCATGATCGGTAAAATCAGTCTGTCCAATTGGTCTTGGATTAATCGAGTAAATGACTCAATTTCTTTTGAATCATGGGGCCCTAGAAAAGCACGTTTACACCCTAACCCTCCCTTGACAGATTGTCATAAACTGACCCATGCAATCACCAACAATGCAATTGACTTCTGACGTGTTTGTGTGTGTGTGTGTGTGTGAAAGCAACATCAGGAACTTCCGATATTGGTGCATGCCTTGGAGGGTGACTTTCAGGAGTGGTCGGTTTTGGTGATGGGAAACTGACTTTTGATTATAGTCTGGTGGGTTTTTTTTGTGTTTTTTATTTGAATAATAATTCTTGAAATATGCAGCACTTGAAATAAGTAATCATTGTTTCAATGTTTTGTTTAGAACATTGGTTTCTGTGAATAAACAAAGTGTTTGCAGCATTAATGATTTTTTTGAACAATCAGAATTTTTGAATAATCGGTGTAAATAATCATGATTTTTAACATTCAGAATTTTTTTTGAACAATCAAGTTTTGTTGAATATTCATTGCCAGTAATCATGTTTTTTGAATAATGTGTAATTGGTGTTCTTTTATTCCTTCTAGATTTAATGTTTTAGACTAATTAGTGTTTAATAATTTTTTATTGATTAGTATTATACATTCACATTTTATATTTCTCTACTATGATTTTTTTGTGTTAATCTTCGACTTCAGAACTCAGAATACAAATAACATTATCTTCTAATAAAGCAATTGCATCCTTGAAAAGGATGATAGCAAATATTACTCGGGATCACATCAACATTGAAACTGATCTAGTAACAGGCAAGAAGTTGATGCTAACATGCATGTATTATCGTAAGCAAGTGGCTGCAAGCAGGTGCTGGGATCAGTAGGATGAAAAGACATTTGGCAGGTGTAAAAGGTGATATTAATCCTGCATGTATGAAGGCGCCACATGATGTCAGACACCAAATGCTTTAAAATTTGAATGAAATTGATGATAAGACGATGAAGACCTTGCCACCAGTGCTTGTTAATATTGTTAATAGAGAATCTGGGAATGAGAATGAAGCAACTGAAGCATGTGACGGTGATTGCCAGGTTGTTGTTGAGAAAATAAAAGGAATTCAAATCAATGAGGGTGAAAGGATGTCAAAAGAAAATTCCATTGAAGGAAAGGGAAAACAAAATTTTTTTAATTAAACTGAACCAGTCAGGAAACGGGTTCGTTTTTGGTCCAATTTTGAGAACATTGATATCAATATTATGTTGTCATTACATTATTTGACTCTTTCTCATCACCATCATTATCGTCATCATCACCATTGTTATTATGTTTTCTCAAACTTTCTTAAATGTAAACAGATTTGCAAAATATTTTTTCTGGAATTCCACTTTTCCACTGTTACTATTTTCTTACCAGATTAATTGATTCGTTGAGCAAATAGTGTTGATAAGTATATGTATAGGGTTAGTGTGATTGTGATTTTTGAGATGCATGCAACATGATTTTTGGTATATAACATAAATTATAATTTGGTTTTCTTGAGCACCCTGACTTAACCATGCAACCAAATTTACATCATGCTTCTTGCTTGATATTGCTTGTGCTGTTATTGATCGAGATATACATTAGAGAAGCATACAGGAAATTCAATTTTGTATAGGGTTAGTGTGATTGTGATTTTTGAGATGCATGCAACATGATTTTTGGTATATAACATAAATTATAATTTGGTTTTCTTGAGCACCCTGACTTAACCATGCAACCAAATTTACATCATGCTTCTTGCTTGATATTGCTTGTGCTGTTATTGATCGAGATATACATTAGAGAAGCATACAGGAAATTCAATTTTGTACAGGCGTTTGGTTGGTAATATCTATAGATATTAATTTAACGGCTGTAACTTGATTTCAGGTGGATCTTGATAATGTGGATGTTAAAATGTTTCCAAATGTTCAAGAACTGAAATTTCTGGACTGCATCTTGGAAGAAGGTGAAATGCTCTACATCCCACCAAAATGGTGGCACTATGTGAAATCTCTTACCATAAGTTTCTCTGTTAGTTTCTGGTGGGCTACAAAAGATATTCATACTGATTGACTAAAACATAATTTCTTGGTATTAATTCTATCATCTATTTGTGACTTGTGTACAAACTGCAGAAGATAAAAACCATTGATCATTCTTATTCCAGCCAAAGTCGTTGGACAGTGTGTCGTTAACTTTGTATATACGATGTATTCCTCTGCCTTGAACTTGCTGAAAGTCAGCGTTTGTATATTTTGTCCATCAGCAGTTTTGGCATTTTTGAAAGCCATCTCTAAGTATTGTAATCGCGTTTGTATCTTTTGCATTTTTGTGTCAGAACCTCTGTGGTTAGCACCTTCTGACCTAGTCCGGAAAGTCTTTTTTTAGAAAGATTTCCACTTGCATTTGTGTTTAGAAGAGTGATGCGTGACTGATGAGCGTATAAACAGGATTTAAGTTAATATATAATGAAATTTTTATTATTATTTGTTATTAATTAATTTTGAGATGAATAATTTCATATAGTATCAAAGTATGTTTTTATGTATATTCCATCCATAAGGTATTTGTAAATTTAAGAGAAATCACAAGTAAAGGAGAGCATCAAAAGTTCTACATTAACGAGTGTAGGGATGGTATATGGATCAATATATGATGAATTTTTTCATTTACTTTATTATTAATTGATTTAATTAGGTTGGGTCATTGTCTGACTTGGCCCAACCTAACTTGATTTTTTAAATCATGTCAAGTTAGGCTATAATAAATTAGAAAATTGACCTGTAGGCTTGCAAGTTGAGTCGGATTGAGTTGGGTTGACCTATGGGTCGATTTGGGTTGGGTTGATCCACAGGTTAATTTGGGTTAGGTTGAAATCAATAGAAAATAAAAAATAAAATATGATATCTCTCTTATATACATTAATAAATGTAATACAATTAATAAATGTAAACATAAAAGTTGATGTATACAAAATTAATAAATATTAAAGTAAAAGTTATTAAAAAATTAATAACGTTATAAAGTTATTAAAAGTTTAAATAACGTTTGATATGTATTTTACAAAATATGAAAATAATTAAATAAGTTAAATAAGAGATTTATCGTAACAAATGAAAAAGAATTAAATAAGAGATTTATTGTAATAAATGAGAAAGAATTAAATAATTTTAATCATAGCTATTTAATAAGAGATAATCTTAATTTTCTAGATTTTGATGTAATAAGTTGAAGGAAAATACAAAAATGCACATTTCTTATTTTATCATTAATATAATTTTGATGTAATAAATATTTAAATATAATTATGTACATTGTACATTAAATGTAAAAATATTTGATGTAATTACAAAAATAATGTAATTTTAATTTAAATTTAGAAATAAAATAATTATTTTAACTTTATAACTTGTGTTTGAATGTGTTAATGGATGATGAATTATAAATGGTCCATTGATGTCTTGATATTGATGTTAATATGATGAATAATGATTTAAGAATGATGACTTATGTTTGATGTTCATGTATTTATAAATAAAATAATGTGTTTAATGATGAATTGATTATCAAAAATGTTGTAAATTTTTTTATTTTAATTTTAATTTAAAATCAAAAAAATAAATATAAAAAATCAAAAACTTTGATTAAACTAAAGTTAAGATTCGATCAAACTGAATGAAAAATATAAAAAATAAAAAATTCTGATTTAATCAAAACTTATTTTTGATAAGATCGAAAGTAAAAATAATAAATTTAAAAAGCTTCAATTGGATCAAAGTTTATTGTCAATCTGATAGAAGAAAAAAATTAAAAAATGTTGGTTAAATCGAAAAAAAATAATAAAAAAATATTTAAAAAATAAAAAAATTCGATCGAATCAAAGTTTATCTTTGATTAAATTAAAGAAAAAAATAAAAAGTTATAAAAAGAGTAGATTACGAACTGGGCTAAGTTAACTTAAAAAAATTTTGAGTCTAAGTCAAGTTAGATTGTTAAAAAAAAAAAAAAAAATTTCAACCCAACTTGTAACCTGCACGGACTGCCACTTTTTAGGTCAGACTACCTTTTAGGTCGGGCAAACATCCTTAGGTTTGATTCAATTGAACGTTCACTAAATTTCCATCCTTATGTTTCTTGTCTTACAAGGATGCGCCATTTTGAGAGGAAGTCTCAAGAAACATAACCCAAGTAGGATGGGAAGATAAAAATTTCAATTTGCCATTTATAGACATCCGGTGGTTTAAATACCGGCCGAACATAAAAAAGGGCCGGGCAGGCCATGGTAATGTGGCTGAAGAAACAAATCTCTATTAATTGCAGAATTTCATTGTACCATATTTGAGATCACATGCGATCAGTTTCACATCATACATTCCAAACCGACAAGGATGGTTTCCTTCTCATTCCAAGTCTGAAACAATGCAGCTCTACCTTGTACTTGATAAGTCTCCAAATGAGTGAGCTTGGTTGCTTTGCCCGTTTTACAGAATTCAGGGGTGATTGAAGCCTGCAGATGGATCAGGATCATGTTGGTAGCTTGTGTTGGGAGTGGACGTAAGCGGATTCAAGATGATGCTTACTTACATTGCACTATTCAACATGTTCCCTCCACTCCAATCTATCAAGAGAATCTGTTATTGCTTTTCGGAACGCATCGTTGTGGAGGAGGAAGGAGGAGACATGGCCCCCCGTGACCCACCGCACCTCCGAACCTGGCCAAGCTCTATTAAGCTCCAACACGGAGTGCCTGGGGATGTATCCATCGTCCTGATGATGAAAGTAAGAACACGTTAAGAGAGCAAAAAAACAATAAAACCTGATTTCCAGAGATCATGGGGGTTGGTGTAGTGCTTGGTCAAAACCGTAAATCATCAAAAACTTAATAAAATCTTAAAACATTCAGATCATAGTGGCATCCTCAAGATTAAAGTGCATTTATAAATATATGATTGAGATGTCTGTCTTAAATCCTTACTCATCCATCTACAAGTCCATATACCCATGGATCAGGGAAAATCCTAGAACAGAGATCTCACTTCTTATTGGCAAATTAGCATTCTAAATCCATTTATTTGGGATTCATTTGCAAGAGGATCATCTGCATTGGAATTGCACATTATATAAATAAGATTCTATCTATATTTAGGGCTAGGGTTAATCTTCTTCTTCAAGTAATTTCTTTCTATCCAAATGTTTCCTCCTTTTTCACTCTTCCATGTACTGGAAAGCAATCTGTCGATGCACGAATGTAGTTTATTCGGTGAACCACAAATTTTGTGTTTCCTCAGACTAGTCTTTTGGAAGTTCAAGAACCCCCCCTTCCCATGACTTTCTAGAGGCTTTAAATTTCTTGACTTCCCTTTCCAATGAGGGCTTTAAAAGGTAAGAAATTGGAAAAAAGGAGAACGAAGTTGCACAAACATGACATATCAAAATGCAAGTATTTGACGGTCGGCAGACCAATTTAATATATAATGTGATTATGATGATTTACTTTGATAACACTATAAAACACTAACAATTCAAATAAAAGCACATATATTTTGAAGTGAAACATATGCAATATAGGACTCCACTAGGTGTCCAATACGAAGACTTCTAGATCTTATCAAGGTGTATTTCAGGCTTGAAAAGGAAAGAAAAGACAAACTTACAGCCAAAATGAGACCTTTATTAGAGAGAGACAGTTCTGCCAATTTATAAATCTACTCATATTCATATCATTGTTAAAGGTCAAGTGAGGTGAACATGATTTATATGCCCAAACCATATACAAAATATATAATCACAAATAAATTTCTTATAACTGTATTTGGAATTGGACTTGCCAACAGAGTTGGTAGTTTTTACCAGACACAAAAATGGCTATTGTCTGCTATAGGTTTGAAAAGAAATAAACTTCTGCAAACCTTGATTGAAACCTTAAAAGAAGACTGGAACTTACTGTAGCTGCAACAAATATAACAGACTGAGGATTCCTAGGAATCGGGAAGCGAGTAACGTCTGTGAGCGACAAAACTGATTGCATACGTTCCCTCACTTGTTCAAGGGTTACTTCAGCCTTCTGTGCTGCATCTTCTCTCAGTGCTTCCCATGCAGTTGCATGCTTCAGAATTCCTTCGCAGAAAGCCACTGCAGCAGAGTGTGGAGAGAGAAAAGGTAGTATAGCAAGTGGTTTGGGATGCAATGATCCAACCATTGCAGCATGCACTCCCCCTGATATTTGGTAAGATGCACAAAAATAGACAATCAACAATCACAAAAACACAATTGCACAACCAATACCATACAACTGATTAATGAAAAAAACTGTCAAACAATCTTTTAAGATCCGCATTATGAACTTTAATATTTAAAGAAATCTGCTTGCTAGGCGGAGTGTATTCTCAGCTATCAAATGCTAGCCAGCATTTAAATTGTTAATGGCCACTGAAGAAAAGTGACTGTCAAAATGAACACGGTAAATTATTCCTTTATAAATGTGAAGAATAACTATTCAAGAAATGATATTTGAAGTAAAATGATAAGTAAACAAGTTATCATTCTACGTAATTAATTGACTACTAAAGGAAAATTCAAAAACTGCCACAGTCATATGATTGAAATCCATTAAATAAATCAAAAACAAAGATGAAAACTGTCAAAGGGGCTTAAGCTGTGTATTTATGTAGAGACCAGTCTAGAAAATTGGTGATTTGAGTTGCTTCCCAAATATTAACACATTCTTTAGACCATTTAGTTTAGAATGATGATCACAACTTTTTCCTACAAATTTTTATTACCCATGCTGAGGCCACAAACGCCTGTCTTTCCAAAGCCAGCCTCAGATTCCAACCAGTGTAATAGGCCACGAGATTCCTCTATGGTGGCTCTTCCTAGTAAAAGTAAATCACTTACACAAAGAAGCTTTGAACCATGCTGCAGCTTAGGACGTCGTTGTCCATAAAAAGGGCTGCATTCATTTTGATTCAGTTAGATAAGTAGAAAATAGTTATATAGTTAACATTTAAGGCACAAATGGAGGATCTTTACAAGTTCTATGATGTCATTAAATTTAAATTTCTAAATAATAAGGAAATGGTGCTCACCTTTCTAGTACCATTGTTGCTATATTTTGCTTTAGTAAGGGTGCACCAAGACGCAACCTTCTCTCAAAATTATGGTCTCCTGTCCCTGTAGTTATTGACCAACGCAATTGTCACAACACTAATAAAATAGACTAAAAAGGACAAATCTAGAAAAGGAAGATTAAACTAATGTAGGGTCTAGGAATAATTCTATGGCACATAACCTTGCCTCCATAAAGATATTTCTTAGGATTGAACTCAAGACCTTTGGTTCACAATGGAGTAGCTTTCTACTACACCATGGATTACCCTCTTACTAATAAAATAGACTATGACAAAGAATATTAGAACTTTCTCATCGTAATATTAGGGGCATCTACTTGTTGAATTAAATAAGAATGTAAAACAAAAGGTCTTCAAGTAGGACCACCTAGGGAAGTCAATGATGACGGTCAACTTTACCACTATATATTTTGACTAAGAAATATACATTTCACCATGCAATAATCATTTCAAGTAAATGAAATTTCATGACAAGAAATTGTATTGAATAGTTGCAGAAGATTAGCAACTTACAACAAAAGTGATAATGAAATTGAAATATAACTCACCAAGTGCTTGAAAATATCACTTGCCTGCTAGGTGTACTACACAAGCCATCTTCTGTGGTGGCACAAATTTTGGGACAAGAAAAGCAACCCTTGCAGTGTAACTCTCAGGAGGCAATGCATTCATCAGTAGTTCATCACATGGTGTTTTGAAAGTTCCTTCTCTTAAATGTGCGTTCTTGGTTTCCCATACTGTTCTCCAATGAGGTTGGATAGTAGTGTGTGGTAGATTATGTTTTCGTATCTCTGGGAATAACTGCTTAATCATACTTTCTAAAAGTTCAAGCTTGGTCCCACCCCATCCTTTTGAGAAAAAAGGTGGGCTTATTTTGGTCCTATGGACAAATGCTGCATAGATGTGGTCAAACACATAATGCACAGAACCTAAGTTCATAGTTACCATTTTGCAGAATAAATATGGTGTTTTCAAGTTCAACTCCAAGGTGTCAAAGTAAAATCAGCAGTACAGTGGTATCCTTGATTTCCACAACAGTCACCAAAAGTTAATAACTGCAGTAAAGAATAGGATTGAGTGAGAGAAAAGGGCTCTAATCTTCTGCAAAAAGAAAAACATACGACAACAAAGCAATATATACCAAGAGAGAAGATAATTCTAACGACATAATGATTTTATCCTACACTATTAGGTTCAGATTCTTGTACATTTCCTCATGCATCATTCTTCTACTGCAGATTTTCGCATTTACCTACAATCCCAAAATCAGGATTAACACTACCAACTCAGATAATGAAGTGAAAATTTATCCACGAAAAGGAAAAAAGGGTATGGCGATGGTACCCAGATTGGCAGCGTAATTTTCAATCTTAATCATTTGCGTAAGCATATGTATGGTAGGATTTATAATTACAAACAAAAATAATTGTAACTATGGAATTGTAATTAGGTACTTGTAAGAGAGGCCTTTTGGGCACCATAGAATTTTTCAAAAGAAACCCTCATAGGTGATTAAAACCCGGACAAATTGTTCAAAGTCCCAGGAGAAGTCCACATTCCTTTATAAGAAGAAGGTAACAAATCCTTTCATACTCTACTTTAACAGAAAATTCGAACAGTTTCACCAAAGAACGGGAGACTAGAAAAATCTCTTTGAATTGAAGGAAAGGCGACAGAAAGCAGTATACCACAGGAAGAATTCGAAACGGAGGTGGTCTTCTTGCTTCTTCGAACTAGCAAAGACAAATCTCAATTCCAGATTCCTCCAGCGACCAAATCTGAATCAAGCGATCCCAAGTTGCTCACCACTAATCTTTAAAAAACAATTGGTGCTCGAGAATCCGTCACCAATCAGGCACGGATACCACCACGCTACCACCACGCAAGAGAAACAGTTTAGAAACAACCAAAATCCCTCCTTTCTTCTTGTTGTTCTTCCTAGAGCAAGCAGCCGCTGTGGAGGAGGTAGATGATAGATAGATAGATAGATCGATGTTGGAGTACCTGATGGGTGAGATCGGAAACCACGACCAGTGCAAAAGGGAAGAATGCCGGATTCCCCTGGGAAGCGGGGAGAGCGGCAGATCGGAGGTCATTCGAACCCAGAAAGCGCATGCATTGATCCGGTGGAGGAAAACCGTGGGCAGGAAATAATCGGGAGGAGGGCTGGACCCCACGCCCACACCTCTGCAGTCCTGGCGATCGACCCTCGGTTGCTCCGGCGCGTCCGAGTTGGATATTACGATGGATTAATCACGGAAACGTACTGGTCAACGTCACCCTCACCGAAAGAGAAAAATCATCCCTCCCTTCTCGATTTTCTTTTCTACTGGTGGTGGTGGTGGTGGTAGTAGCAGTAGTTCGAACGCAAGATTTCATCTTTCACGATTGATCGATGATGGCGTTATTAAAAAAATAAAATCATTACCGCCGTCGTCGACTGGATTGGACGGACGACGAAAGAGATCGAAGAACCCCCCGTGATCTCTCCCCCGGAAGTGTGAAGTGTCGGTCGGCCGAAGCAATGCTAAATGATTTGACGATGGAAGCAATGTTCTTTTTGGTAGTTCAAATATAACTTGATATATATTTTGTAAAGTTTTTAACGCAATTATTTTTTGATTAAATTATCTTCGAATTTAAACGTTGTTGGCACCTGACGTAAAAAAATAATGTATATAGATTTATTTCAATTTTATTGGAAGTTTCAAATATTCGTTTAAAATTTGACAACCATATATTTTTAGTCACCTATTTTTTTATCATATGTCAATTTTACTTCTCTTGTCTTAGGAGTTGTTTGTGAACTTTAAAAATATTGAAAAAAAATTATAGAAAATATCAGAAAAGAAAATAACAAAAGATTTATAGAAAATTAGAGTGTTTATGTACATAACAGAAAATAATAAAATTTAAAATACGTATATTTGTGTATGAAATAGAAAATGATGGAAAATTATAAAATGTAAAATATATATGTTTGTTCACATATTAGAAAATATTGAAGACTAACTAAATTTAATATTTATTGTTCATATTTGAAAGATAGAAAATAAGAAAATTTGTTATAAATAATACAAGATAGTTACAACATAAAATACATATTACATCTCTCTATTGTTCCACATATCTTATAATATTGACACGTATTGTATTAGTAATTTGTTTTCTAATCCTGACTTGATTCAATAGTAGCAGATGTAGCTTATTCTATAAAAGTTTGTTGAACATTATCATCTGACATTCCTTGTAATTCTTATTGCTCATCTTTAAGTAAATCTATTTTATCTGCTTTCCAAATAAAATTGTGAACTAAAAAAATACCAATACAATCTTTCCTTATGTTTCAAAAGGAAATGACATATAACCTCATAAAATTGAGAATCGATGTTTGATTATTCCAAATGTACGTTCAATTACTGTACTTAACTGTGAATGTCTATAATTGAAATTTTTAATTACATTCATTAGAAGTCTATTAGCATTATAATCATTCAAGTGATATCTTACACCTCGAAATGGTACAATAAATTCTAGCCTATTAGGAAAACCAGCATCACCCAAGTAATATTTACTTGCAATTTATACAGAAGTTTTGAATATAATGTTAGAAACATTAATTCCACAATTTCTAATATACATAAGTATTCTCATTATTTTTATTAGTATCATACCTAATGGAACTTTAAAAGTATTACGTTGAGAAAGTGCATCATGAAGAATACAAGCATCAATTGTTGATCCTTCCCATCCACTAAGAACATAAACAATTTCCATATCAAAATTACATGCTACTAATACATTTTATGATAATTCACCTTTTCTATTCCTCCAACATGTAGTTTCTTCACTATAAATTATAGCTTTGACATAGGTACCATCAATTGCTCCAATGCAATCCTAAAAGAAAAAAGAATATACATAATAAAGACCACTAAATACTAAAGAAGACATTGAAATATAACATTAACTCACCTTGAAATAAGGATAAACATGCCGATCATTTTGAATCCGTGTTGGTGTTGATGATTCTTGCTTAGCCAATAGTTTATATCCTACTTTGAATATTGTATTCAACATTTCATTGAAGTATGTACTAATTGTCCAATTAGATCAACAAAAGTGTTTAGTAGTTACACCATATCTATGATTTTGTCCAATTGTAACTAAAAATATTGCCACCTTTTCTTCTACATTCATACATCTACTATCTTGCACTACTCCTTCACGTCTCAAAAAACTACAAAAGTGGAAGAATACATGTTAGTTCATTCTATAAATTTTCCTATAATTATATACTTGATTAGGTAAAGATGGATTTAATAACGTAGTAATGTATTCTTGTCCTTCTTTGCTATATATACTAGAAGTACTCTTTGCAACATAATTCACACCACTTGCAAAAGTAGTTATGAATTTCCATGCTTTCATCAAGTATAAGAGTATTTGTTATTGTTTTACCTCTTCCTCTTCCATAAGCGCTTTCAAAAGTTTCATGTTTGCACTTGTGTCCATTTGTAGTAAGTAAGAAAACCTACAAAAAAGGAGATAGACAATAACATTTACATCAGATGATGACAATAACAATCTACATTAGAACATAATAAAAATATCTAGTACATCATCAACATACATAACATTAAATAACATGAAACATCTTGTACATCATCAATATCAACAACATACATAACATTCAACAACATAATACCACTAATAACATTCATAATAATATCTTTAGTAATAATAACAATGTTTACTGCCTAACACCAATAACATTCTTCATTTCATATTATGTCTTAACCAAGTTAGTCTCATGTCCTAAGGAAAACCTAAAAATATTCTTCATTTTTGATGATTTTCTAATAACGTCATTGCATTATATGCTTCATCTTGATCTAGCTCACATAGTTCAAGCAATGATGGAATAATGTCTAATTCATTTCTTTCTTCATTATGTTGGAGTCTTAAGAATCCATTTCTTTCTTCCTCAGCTTTGGCAATATGTTACATTACCTGCATTCTAGTTCTATTACAATCTTTATATTCCTATAAAAATTCTTTCATGTCTATTTCCATATCCCTAACTGATGTTGCCATCTTCTTAGATGATTCTACATGAGGACGAGCTCATGAGCACTTCTTTTTAGAATCTAGTTTTTGTGAGGGTGGTGTTGACATATCATCACTAGATGGTATTGGACATGTGATGTTATTGAAGTTACTGGATAAAGATATGTCATCATTTAAATTAACATCTTTAGACTTATAGAAGTTCATAGGTACTGCACTTGTTCCTCCTCTAGTAACACTTGTTTGAAAAATTAACTTCAACTGCTGATATATTGTATATGACTTTCCTTTCAAGGTGGCATATTCAGGATGACTCTACAAATTAAGAAGAAATATAATGAGTACAAAATAAAGTATATATAAAATACGAGAGAAACATATGCATTAATTAAAGTAACAACCATGTAAGTTTGTTAATTAAAGGAATTAAAATGGTACTGAAAAGTTTATGGAAATTGAAATTTTTTTATGAACTTGCTGTAACTATCCGATAATTGAGACTGTAAAATTTTTATAAACTATAACTGCTTGAATGTTATATTTAGAAGGCTATATAAGATGTTATAGAATTTACTATTTATGCAAATCTAGATATAGTATCTTATGTTTTTTTTCTGAATTTCATGAGTTTAATAGTTTCACGATTTTAAAATGAAATCAGAATGCTTAATGAAAAATCAGTAAATTATCTGAAGTCCTGAAAAAGCTAAGATGTGAATTCTAGATTAAATGAAACACATATGATTAAAGATACATTTAATTTGACTGATTAAACTTGTAGAATGATTTATGTGTAGATCTTATTAAACTATAGAAAATGTATGAGCTTATTGTTATGGATTCATATTTTCAGTAAATGATAGAAGCAGGACTATATGAGATTGGTATTTTATTGCATCTGTATTAATGAAATACGTACATATACAGTATGTGATTAATGTTTTTTTTTTTTTTTTAAAAGAAAAAAAAAATAACTTTGAGAGTTTATTGACTAGTTTGATCACGAGCCTTTTGTACTTGAGCAAATAGGTATGCAAGGATTGTTGACCTGAAAAAGGACTTTTGAAATCTGGCAACCTAAGATCCTGATCAGATTTGGGATTGTTGACTGAAAGCTCATTACATGGGTACATTAGAAAGCTCTTGTATGATTCAAGCTTGTCAAATTAACTTTTAAAGTACAAAAATACATATATTGTTTTGAAAAGATACAAGTGTTTTGTGAAATACAGATATCTTTTGAATTGAGTATATTTTCTATTATCTAAAATTGCTGAAATATGAATCTAAGAATTGACCTTTGAAGTTGTTTAATGGAGATACAATTCTTTATTCTACTTGTCTTAATCATATTGAATTGGATTGTACTTTGATTCGTATGTTGTTGAAATTTCTTCTAGAAATCTTATTGGAAAATTTAGGATGATAGATGATGAAAAGAACAAACGATAATATAATTAACACCTATGTGATGATGATATACTTTGTATGTAATTTGCATATATTCTAAGTATATTTGCAGGTTGAAGAGGAGAAAACAATGTTAAAACAGATTACTGAAACTTACAGAATATCTATATAATAATACAAGTTCTTATGTTGAATAGAAGAAAAAAGGAAGAATTAATTCTAGCACTTTTAGAAAGACCAATTAATTAGATCTTAGTTTGCTAAGGGACTAGCAAAATTTAGGTATGGGGGGAGTGTTTAGAATGAAAAAGTGCATAATATTAACGGTTAAATGATGGTTAATTGCATAATATTTAGCTTATCATATGAGAATTAAGCTATTTTGTTATAAGTGCACTGTTATATGCTTTAATTAAAGAATCTGCTTAATTTCGGGGTATTAATGTAAATTTAGTGCATTTCTGAACTGTTAAATTACAGGTTGTGAAATTCTTAAGTATCCGAATTTTCTGTTATTTCAGACAGTTATGCTTAATGTACCGAAGAGTTATGTTTAAATTACTGAACAGTTATGTTTTAAAAGAATATTTTATTATTTCCTGAAGTACACGTGTCAAAACCATAATGCATGACTTAAGTGTACTTTCGGTGAGTTATCTCTAACTATCCGAAATTGCAGCTAGGCATCAGATAGTTAAGTTTGTAAGTATCTGAAATGCACCTCAGCATCAGATAGTTAAATTTATGCACGTGTTTTATAGTTAAATCAACGAAGTCTGTTGAGTTATTTGTAACTCCACGGACCATTTATTTTTTGATATGCCACTGTAGCGGTTACAGAAACAAGATATTCGAAGGAAAACCACGATTGCACGTATCACGCAGGAATTCACTCGTGGAAGGGAGAAGAAATCACCATCGTTGATATGAATGAAGGAAATCCAACCGATCATCTAAGTAGAAGTAGTTACCACTGAAGAAATATAAAAGAAAAGAAGAAAAAATGTATGTTTACTTATAGTTAATAGTATCGTAGAGTTATTACATAACTCAACGAGCTTAATCCGTTGAGTTATGACCCAACTCCACGAGGATGTGTAGTAGCTATGTTAATTTTGTCTCTACTAATTTTTGTTTATGTCATACAGAATCACAACAGATGGAATTGATGAAATTACTGCAAGACGCACTAAGGGAAGTACTGAGTAACTTGTCAGCTAAATATCTGTGCAGATTGTGCTGTGTATCAAAGGAAATTAAAGATTGTGTTAGAGAAAAATATTTTCAGGGACTACAAGCTGCAAAAATGACTAAGATTAGAGATGGATTCATATGAAAGTCATTTAATCGTAGTTCAATTAGCCATGAATATCTGAATATGGAAGAAACTACTAGAATTCCACCCAATACATTAGAAGGAATAGATTATATTATGGGGATGGATGAAGGATTAATTATATATAGAACCAAACCAAGGTATGCAATTCTATTACCTAATATTTTAATTAAAAATCCTTTCACAAGAGAAGAATGGAATATAGGAAGGCCTAATAGATATGAAGTACTAATTGAAAATTATGGGTTAGCTTTAATATTTTCTGATAAAAATTTGACCATTCCTAAAAAATTATATTATTGGAGACCTACAGGAAATTGGGGTGAAGATTTATGCTTGAGTGTGTATAATTTTCTAAATAGATCTTGGACTGAAAACACTATGATATATCTAGGACAGAAATCATTAATTAACAGCATGCATGTCATACTTGATGGATATATATATCTAGTCACAGATATATCAATTGCATTTAGATCTGATTTATATGTAGTAAGCATAGACAGTTATGATGATTTTAGAGAAATATTACCTATACCAAGTGATATAGCTAAACCACCATCTGCAGAATTTGATAAAATTCAAATAGGGATGTGGTATAATGAATATGATAATCCTACTTTATGTTTGATAAGATGGTGGGATGAGTTGATGAAATTTCAAATATGGATCATGAAAGACATAAATGAATGGAAGTGGGAAGAGGAATATATTGAAATAGATGTAGAAATAGAAATTGCTACATTATCCTGGAACCGAAAAAGATCCCTTTCTACATTTCATTTCATTAATGGTAATACACTTGTATTTAGCATTAATAATATATTGCAAGTTTACAAATTAAGAAGGAACACAAACTGCATTAAAACAGAATTAATAGCAAGAAGAATTATGCCTAAAAAGTTTGCTTGGACTGGCACGTTTATTCCATTTGTTTTTACTTTTCAATCATGTTCTTAAACTGTGGTTTTGTGCTTTTAATGTTGTGTGTTTTTTGCATTTACTTTTAGAAAAATTTTAGTTTTAGTTTATTTTATAAAAAAAAATAAAACAAAAACAAAACAAAAACAAAATATCAATCCAGTTTGTTGGTATTTGTGCTGGGAAACCAACTAGCTTGCTTGTGAGCCACCAAAGGCATAGGAGTCTAGATTCCACACAAGACAATGATTTATAAATATCTATTAACTGTTATTTTGTTATATGTTATATATTCTGCTTTTATTTGTGAATAAAAAGTTTTTCAAAATCAAAAATCGGAATATGTAGAAGGAGATATAAACGAAACAAGGTATGTAACTAATTACTTATCCTGAATTTAGATTTAAACTCATTTGTTGAATTAGGTGCTAAATCAACAAAACTGTATTCATGCCTGCTACAATTACCGTATTTATTGTC
This sequence comes from Cymodocea nodosa, assembly GCA_036874045.1. Lineage (NCBI taxonomy): Eukaryota > Viridiplantae > Streptophyta > Magnoliopsida > Alismatales > Cymodoceaceae > Cymodocea > Cymodocea nodosa. The sequence continues at coordinate 11,885,148 of CM072335.1, forward strand.
AAATCTTTTACATTGAGGACAATGCAAAATGTAGGTATGGGGGGGAGGTAATTAAAGTAACAGCCATGTAAGTTTGTTAATTAAAGGAATTAAAATGGTACTGAAAAGTTTGTAGAAATTGAAATTTTTTTATGAACTTGCTGTAACTATCCGATAATTGAGACTGTAAAATTTTTATAAACTATAATTGCTTGAATGTTATATTTAGAAGGCTATATAAGATGCTATAGAATTTACTATTTATGCAAATCTTGATATAGTATCTTATGTTTTTTTTTTGAATTTCATGAGTTTAACAGTTTCACTATTTTAAAATGAAATTAGAATGCTTAATGAAAAATCAGTAAATTATCTGAAGTCCTGAAAGAGCTAAGATGTGAATTCTAGATTAAATGAAACACATATGATTAAAGATACATTTAATTTGACTGATTAAACTTGTAGAATGATTTATGTGTAGATCTTATTAAACTATAGAAAAGGTATGAGCTTATTGTTATGGATTCATATTTCTAGTAAATGATAGAAGCAGGACTATATGAGATTGGTGTTTTATTGCATCTGTATTAATGAAATACGTACATATACAGTATGTGATTAATGTTTTTTTTTTTTTTAAAAAAGAAAAAAAAAATAACTTTGAGAGTTTATTGACTAGTTTGATCACAAGCCTTTTGTACTTGAGCAGATAGGTATGTAAGGATTGTTGACCTAAAAAAGGACTCTTGAAATCTGACAACCTAAGATCCTGATCAGATCTGGGATTGTTGACTGAAAGCTCGTTACATGGGTACATTAGAAAGCTCTTATATGATTCAAGCTTGTCAAATTAACTTTTAAAGTACAAAAATACATATACTGTTTTGAAAAGATACAAGTGTTTTGTGAAATACAGATATCTTTTGAATCGAGTATATTTTCTGTTATCTAGAATTGCTGAAATATGAATCTAAGAATTGACCTTTGAAGTTGTTTAATGGAGATACAATTCTTTATTCTACTTGTCTTAATCATATTGAATTGGATTGTACTTTGATTCATATGTTGTTGAAATTTCTTCTAGAAATCATATTGGAAAATTCAGGATGACAAATGATGAAAAGAAGAACAAACGATAATTTAATTAACACCTATGTGATGATGATATACTTTGTATGTAATTTGCATATATTCTAAGTATATTTGCAGGTTGAAGAGGAGAAAACAATGTTAAAATAGATTACTGAAACTTACAGAATATCTATATAATAATACAAGTTCTTATGCTGAATATAAGAAAAAAGAAAGAATTAATTCTAGCACTTTTAGAAAGACCAATTAATTAGATCTTAGTTTGCTAAGAGACTAGCAAAATTTAGGTACGGGGAGTGTTTAAAATATCAGGTAATAGAATTGTATACCTTGGTTTGGTTCTGTATATAATTAATCCTTCATCCATCCCCATAATATAATCTATTCCTTCTAATGTATTGTGTGGAATTCCAGTAGTTTCTTCCATATTCAGATATTCATGGCTAATTGAACTACGATTAAATGACTTCCATATGAATCCATCTCTAATCTTAGTCATTTTTGCAGCTTGTAGTCCTTGAAAATATTTTTCTCTAACATAGCCTTTAATTTCCTTTGATACACAACACAATCTACACAGATCTTTAGCTGACAAGTTACTCAGTACTTCCCTTAGTGCGTTGTTCGTGTTTTCCCAGCACCACACTAGAAAAACTTGGATTTGTTACTTCTATTTTTACTTAGTTAATTTATCTTTATGCCTATTCTTTCTTTTAGAAGTAAACAAACAACCTTTAATACAATTTAGATATTAATTCCAATTTGTACTTTAACTGCAAGTGCATAGTGTCTATTGTATCAGTGTGCAAGTACAGGTCGATCCCACAGGGAATTGCTGACGAATTTAAGAAATGTTTGATTGTGAACAATTCAAATTTATATTCAATAAGCACTCCGTTGAGTTATAGTTAACTCAACGCACTAAGTTCGTTGAGTTATGGATAACTCAACGGACTATCCTCGTAGACTTAAGTTAACTCCACGAGCCTGTCTCTTCTTTATAATACTACTAATTACAGAGGAATTCGGCCAACCATTGGGCGATTCCACAGATTATAAATAACATCAATTAAGCTTTTTAATGCTAGTTAACATTGGATTTATCATTATGCAATACTAACATTCAGATGATTCAAACAGTAACCATTAAAATCTTTAAGTTGTTTTGTATGAACCAATTTCAGTAAACTGTAAAATTAAAACTAACATAAAACAATCATAAAATTGATACAGATAACATTAATCACGATACAACACCAACAATACAACACTCAAATACAACATACAAACAAAGATAAATTGTTTTTGGTATTTTTGTTTTGATGTGATGGGCGAAAGGTGAAATGTAAAGTAATTTCACTTGACAGTAAATACTTCCGACACTACTTACAACGCGATTACACCACTTAAAATTGAACCACTTACAATTCTGTCTCCTCTCCCTATAGAATCGTGAGTCTAGAATTGCAAGATGATCTCCTCTTCAGCATACAGGCATCAACTCGAAGCGAATGCTAAAAACTTTACGATCTCCTGAAATATGAGTTGGCGCTTGGTGAAAATGTCTTCCCTTCCCGCGATGCGATCACTCGTCACAGTGGTTGTCAGACACTGTGTTTGGCTCGGAATCGACTCGACATCAGGCAAGTATCCTCACAGACCTCTGATGATTGGTGATTATGGTGGTGATACGATGGTTGGTGTGATACTTCAGAGAATCACCGATATTGTCTATAGAAAGCTCGGTGCTCCTCCTCTGTATACACTAGCCGTCCATCGATCACACACTTTCTTTTTTTCTTCTTTTCTTTTATATTTCTTCAGTGGTAACTGCTTCTGCTTGAATGGTCGGTTGGATTTCCTTCCTTCAGATCAACGGCGATGATTTCTTTCTCCCTACGCAATTGAATTCCTACGTGATATGTGCAAACGTGGTTTTTCCTTTCAACTGTCTGTTCCTGCAACCGCTACAGTGGCATATTAGAAAATATATAGTCCGTGGAGTTACAGATAACTCAACGGACTTCCTTCGTTGATTTAACTATAAAACACGTGCAAAAATAACAACTTAAGTTTATAACGCTAACCTAACGCGTTGCCTTAGTGTATTTTCATGTAACTCAACGCGTGCAGTTATACTAACTTAACAAGTTATAACGTAAGTAAATCTACCAGTTCTCAACACGTGTCAACAGTAGTTTAAACATAAAATAACATTTCAGAGAGTTACAGGTATAACTATCCGATGCTCAGATGCATTTTCGGTTACTTAAGAATTTCACAGCCTACAATTTACCGACAGTTCATAAATGTACTAAATTAACATTAATTCCCCAAAATTAAGTAGTTTCTTCAATTAAAGCATATAACAGTGCAATTATAACATAATAGCTTAATTCTCATATGATAAGCTAAATATTATGCAATTAACCATCATTTAACCATTAATAATATGTACTTTTTCATTCTAAACACTTCCCCCATACCTAAATTTTGCTAGTCCCTTAGTAAACTAAGATTTAATTAATTAGTCTTTCAAAAAGTGCTAGAATTAATTCTCCCCCTTTTGTTTTTTTTTTTTTTATGTTTAGCATAAACATATATTCTGTATGTTTCAGTAATCAACCTGCAAAGATATTTAGAATATATGTAAATTACATACAAAGTATATCATCTTCATATAGGTGTTAATTATATTATCGTTTGTTCTTCTTTTCATCATCTGTAATCCTGAATTTTCCAATAAGTTTTTCCAGAAGAAATTTCAACAACATACAAATTAAAGTACAATCCAATTCAATCTGATTAAGACAAGTAGAATAAAGAATTGTATTTCCATTAAACAACTTCAAAAGTCAATTCCAGATTCATATTTCAGCAATTCTAGATAACAGAAAATATACTCGATTCATAAGATATCTGTATTTCACAAAACACTTGTATCTTTTCAGAACAGTATATGTTTTTTTTCTTTTCTTTTTTTTTTGTACTTTAAAAGTTAATTTGACAAGCTTGAATCATGCAAGAGCTTTCTAATGTACCCATGTAACAAGCTTTCAGTCAACAATCCCAGATCTGATCAAGATCTTAGGTTGCCAGATTTTCAGAGTCCTTTTTCAGGTCAACAATCCTTACATACCTATCTGCTCAAGTACAAAAGGCTCGTGATCAAACAAGTCAATAAACTCTCAAGGTTTTTTTTTTTTCTAAAAATAAATGCACACACAAAACAAAGCATTAATCACATATTGTATATGCACGTATTTCATTAATACAGATGCAGTAAAACACCAATCTCATATAATCCTGCTTCTATCATTTACTAAAGATATGAATCCATAATAATAAGTTCATACTTTATATGTAGTTTAATAAGATCTACACATAAATCATTCTACAAGTTCAATTAGTTAAAGTAAATGTATCTTTCATCATATGTGTTTCATTTAATCTAGAATTCACATCTCAGCTCCTTCAGGACTTCAGATAATTTTCTGATTAAGCATTAAATATTCTGATTTCATTTTAAAATTGTGAAACTGTTAAACTCATGAAATTCAGAAAAATCATAAGATACTATAGCATCTTCTATAATAATTTATTTATCTAGATTTACATAAATAATAAATTCTATAGCATCTTCTATAGCCTTCTAAATATAACATTCAAGCAGTTTATAAAAATTTTATAGTCTCAATTATCGAATAGTTACAGCAAGTTTATAAAAATTTTCAATTTCCTCAAAACTTTGCAGTATCATTTTAATTCCTTTAATTAACAAACTTACATGGCTATTACTTTAATTACCTCCCCCCCATATCTACATTTTGCATTATCCTCAATGTAAAAGATTTGACAATAAGTACAGTAATTGTAGCGGGCATGAATAAAGTTTTGTTTGATTTAAAATTTAGGATAAGTAATTGGTTACATACCTTGTTCCATTTGTATCTCTTTTTGCATATTTCGATTTTTGATTCTAAAAAACTTTTCATTCCCAGATAAACACAGAATATAAAACAAAATAACATTTAACAGGTATTAATAAATCAGTGTCTTGTGTGGAACCCAGACTTCTATGCCTTTGGTGGCTCACACGCAAGCCAGTTGGTTTCCCAGAACAGATACCAACAAACTGGATTGATATTTTGTTTTGTTTGTTTGTTTTTTTTTTTTAAAAAAAAAAAATAAATGCAGAATACACAACATTAAACACACAAAATCACAGCTTAAGAACATGATTGAAAAGTAGAAACAAATGGAATAAATGTATCAGTCCAAGCAAACTTTTTAGGCATAGTTCTTCTTGTTATTAATTCTGTTTTAATGTAGTTCTTGGTCCTTTTTAATTTGTAAACATGCAATATATTATAAATTCCAAATACGAGTGTATTACCATTAAAGATATGTAATGCAGAAAGGGATCCTTTTTGGTTCCAGGGTAATTTAGCAGTTTCTATTTCTACATCTATTTCAATATACTCCTCTTCCCACTTCCATTCATTCATGTCTTCCATAATCCATATTTGAAATTTCATCAGTTCATCCCATCATCTTATCAGACATAAAGTAGGATCATCTTTTTCATTATACCACATTCCTATTTGAATTTTATTAAATTTTTCAAATGATGGTTTAGCTATTTCACTCGGTACAGGTAAAATTTCTGTATAATCATCATAACTGTCTATGCTCACTATGTATAAATCAGATCTATATGCTATTGATATCTCCGTGACTAAATAAATATAACCATCAAGTATGACATGTGTTTGGTTAATTAATGATTTCTGTCCTAGATATATTATAATGTTTTCATTCCAAGATCTGTTCAAAAAATTATACACTTAAGCGTAAATCTTCACCCCAATTTCCTGTAGGTCTCCAATAATATAATTTTTCAGGAATTGCAGAATTTTTATCAGAAAATATTAAAGCTGACCCACAATTTTCAGTTGATGCTTCAAATATATTAGGTCTTCCTATATTACATTCTTCTCTTGTTATAGGATTTCTTATTAAAATCTCAGGTAATGATAAACTTGCATACCTTGATCTCATCTTGTATATGATTAATCCTTCATCTATCCCCATAATATGACTCATTCCTTCTAATGCATTGGGTGGAGTTCCAGTAGTTTCTTCCATAGCCAGATATTCATGGGTATTTGAACTACGATTAAATGACCTCCATATGAATCCATCTCTAATCTTAGTCATTTTTGCAGCTTGTAGTCCCTGAAAATATTTTTCTTCAATACAGTCTTTAATTTCCTTTGATACACAACACATCCTGCACAGATCTTTAGCTGACAAGTTACTTAGTATTTCCCTTTGTGCATCCAACGGTAATTGCATTAATTTCATTTGTCAATTCTGTAGAATAAAAACAAAAATTTAGCAGAGACAAAAATTAACATAACTACTGCACACCCTCGTGGAGTTAAGGCATAACTCAACAGACTAAGTTCCTTGAGTTAAAAATTAACTCTACGATACTATTAACTTAAAATAAAAATAAAAACATATATACATACAAATAGTTGCTTCAGATATGCTGCTTCATTCAGCTGCCCTCCCAGAAGAGGTATCAATTTCATTAACCATTCTATTGACATGATTAGGTATAGCTTGTATTGGCAATCCTCCAGTAGGTCTAACTTTCATTGGTTCCTTCTGTCTAAGTGGTATATTTCTATTCTGATTTTGATTTACAGCATTTCCAAATATAAATTCTAAACGATTGTTTACTTGTTGGATTATCTTTTCTAATTTTTCTATTCTAGCTCCTTGTTCAATTAATACTTCATAACTTATGTTCTTCTCATTTATATTTTCTCCTCCCTGGAAATTGTTGTTTCTCCAAGATAAATTCGGGTGATTTCTCCAATTAGGATTATAAGAATTTCCCAAGTTATCTCTCTAGTTTCTAGCATAAATAATATCTAAGTCATTTATGTTTGTATTCTTTTCTGCTAGCTTTTGATTTAATGATAACTCTTCTATTTTCTTTGTTAATTCATTTAATTTCACCTCAAGCATAGTATTGGAATCTATTTCATGCATTCCTCTTGGCAATAATCTTTTATCTACAATAGCTTCAGCCGAATTTTCCCACTGTGTAGTTCTTTTTGAAAAATTTTCTAAATATGCCCATGCTTCTTCACTACATAATTTTAAAAATCCATTTTGACAAGTAGATTCTAATAAAGATTTCGTTGAAACATCTATGCCTTCATAAATTATGCCTATTAATTGTGCTTTACTCATTGCATGATGTGGACATTGAGTCATTAAATCTTTAAATCTTTCAAAATATTTCCAGAATGATTCAACCTGTTTTTGGCTACACATTAATATTTCTTTCTTCTTTTTAATCGTTTGATGTGTTGGATAGTATTTTTCCAGAAAAATAGAGCAAAATTCAGTCCATGTAGAAATTGAATCAGGCGATAGAGTATATAACCATCTCTTAGCTGTATCTTTTAAAGCAAAAGGGATATATCTAAGTTTAATAGCATCCATACTCATGTTCGACATTCTCATCATTTGACAAACTTCGTTAAATTCTCTAAGGAAATAATAGGCATCCTCTCTTTCTAATCCATGAAAATGTGGCAATTGACTAATATAATTAGATTTCAGTTCAAACCTATCTCCCTCAAAGTTTGGCAATCGAATACATGAAGGTTCATCAATTAATTCAGGATACAGAATCTCTCCTAATGGTTTTTCTACTGGAGCAGCCATCTCTACGTTCTCTTTTAAAGAAAGGTTAGCTACACCCCAAAGAATTTCGTTAAAGTTTAGTTCAGAAAATTTTTCAGTACCCCACTGCAATGAAAATTCCTGGATAGGTGTTCTTACTAATCGTTTAGTGCTTAGAGAACGAGTCCATGTGCTCATAAATAAATAACAGAAGATTAATTACATACCAGTCTGAAGCTTTCCATTCTATAAATATTTGTTGTCGGATGAAGGTTGAATCAGCTGCTTCTCCTTCCAGTTCCTCCAACGCTTTCTCCTTTCTCTTAAAAGTGCTGGTAACTCGTAAATAACATTCTGTTTCATATATATACTACGCATCCATAAAGTGAATAAATCTCGTTGCAAGAACGTGTCTTGCAACGTGCATCGTGGTTCCTATTTTAATGGGTACGTGTACCACTACTAATTTCAAATTTTGGTAACCGCTAAACCGACGAAGTTTCATTTGTGGTTAAAAGAATAACCGTTCTGCTTAATCCATGAACTAACCTCGTTGAGTTACAGATTACTCAACAGAACACAGTCGGTTACTATTGCAAACTCTACGGACTAACTTCGTTGAGTTACAGATAACTCAACGGAGTGACCTTATATTATATTACTGACCTCGTGGAGTTGCAGTTAACTCAACGGAATTACTTCGTTGAGTTAACACTTGGCAACTTCTAAGTTTCACTCTCGTAAGTTTTCTATTCTGTTTTTTTTATATTTTTCTTTGTCATTCTGCTAACTGTAATAAAGTTAAATCTATGTCATTAATGCCTTATTTTGATTAAAATACATTTAAATCTGAACATTATATAAAGATTTAAATTGCAGGTCATTTTATGTTATGTAGAATTTACATTTTACCTTATAACATGCAGAAATTTTTGAGCAGTTATCCTGTCATTCAGCAAATTGTAAATCTGTTACATATTCATAAAGTTCCACAAATTACATAATATTCAATAAATTCTATTCATTTCACATTCAAATAAGTATGAAAATTGCATCTAAAAAATTATATTCAATAATATGAATCAATTACATTACAAGTACATCATACAATTTTACACAAGTAGACGAACAATACAATTTAATCTCTATGCCTAAGTTCATCTACTTCCTTTTGGAGTTTTTCTAATTGCTGCTCTAATTGATTTATCCTCTCTACTGCTCCTGCAATTTCTCCAGAAGGTATAGCTAATTCTGCAGCTACAAAATTTCTGTATTCTTTCATTGAAATGGTTCTAGATCTTATCCTTTTTGATGTCCATTTAGTGAAATCAATACTATCCACCATCAGTAGTGGAATCAAATCTCCATAAAATAATTTCTTCTTTATTGTTTTCAGCTTGGAGATAAAAACTGCAGACCAATTTATTTGGATCTTATTTACAACTGCATACGTGGCCCATTTGACAAATTGACTTAATTCTATGTCATGGCCCTGTCGTTGATAGACATTCTTAATCAGAATGTTAGCTACCATGCGTGCTTTACCATTTAAATGCTTCAATCTGTTTAATAATGGCACACCAGGATTGATAGCTAAACAATCCTTAATTTGCTGCTCAGTCCATTCAACTACAGTTGTATCCTCCAAAATTTTTGTTCCTTCATTCTTTAAACCAAATATGTTGTGGAGAAGCTCTGGTGTTATCTGTACATCAGCTTCCTCCACGTTTGAAATTAATTCTCCTTCTCCTTCTCTTAAATTTGCATAGAAACAAGGCACTAAATTCTCATATACTGCATGCCCTCTATCTTGAGATATAAATTGCAGTAGACCTTGGAATTCAAATAGATCTTTGATTTCTTGCATTCCATCCCAATTTACTGGTCTACTGTAAATAATATCGTAACCCCTTATTTCTTGGTATTTGATATAAGCTTCCTAACTACAAAAATGTGCTTCATTCAAAATTGTTGTTTCAGTCGAGTCAAGAAGGTGACTTTGTTGCTCTAAAGGGGTTTACTCTTACTCTTCCTCTAGCATAGGCTGCATTTGGACATTCTCTTCAGATTCTTGAATTTTTACTTTTGTTTCTGTCTGTGGTGGTGAGCCGGCAGAACTCTCCACTCTGTCTTGAATTCTTTCCATAATTTGCTGAAGAGTTTCTTGCTCTTTAGTGGAATCTGTGAAATTATTTTTGTCCAAATGGCTTCTTTCAGCCTCTTCATTTTCTACTCTTTCTTCTTCCTCCTGACTACCAATCTGTTCTGTTACTGTTCTTTCTAATTTTGTAACAAATTGGGATGGAGTCACGGGCAATTCAATTTCTACCCTAATTTCTGTTTCTTCTTGTACAGGCTGCAAACTAATTTCAACCTGATTTTTTTCTTTTCTTTGCTCCTCCTGCTCCTCCTCAGATTCGGATAGCAGGTTAATAAAAATCTGCTCCACAGGCCCTGTAAAAATTGGTACTTCAGATTTAATTTATTTATAATCAGGCACTTTTTCTTTTTCTTTTTCTTTCTTTTTTCTGATTAGTTGTGCCTGTTCTTCCTCTTCATCTTCTGAAATTAAATCTACAAAAATAGGCTCTGCAGGCTTTCGAACCATAGGTACTAGCTCTTCCTGTTTAATTCTTCCAATAATTGCTGGTCTCGAAGGACCAGCTTCAGCTTCTTTTACAGCATCTCTAACAGTAGTTCTGGCAGTAGCTTCTTGATGTTGTTCCACTTTAATTTTATATTGGGCTTTCAACTTTTCTACAGCCCTCTTTTTGTACAATGCATCAAACACCAGATGTGCTTTAGCCACTGCCAAATCTTCTGATTCTCCTTGGTTTTTTCCAACTTGAACCAGTTCTGCAAATTCTCTTATTTCTTCTTCAGTCGAAGGCCCCATCATTTCTACTCGTGTCAATGGCTTAAATGGTGGAACTGAAGGTCCAGACTGTTGTTCCTCAAGAACAGGTCTTTCAGCAGTTGGTTCCTCCCGTTCTTCAGTTGCCTCTTCATTTACTTTCCTTTCTTGCTCCCAGATCACCCATTTAGCTTGTCTACAGATTCGTCTTTTGAACCAGAGTCGGGACTTACGCTAGATTAATTCTAGGGCAACTTCATTACTTGGCCTTATTTGTCTTTCCTTACTTACAGCTATTTCTGTTGCTATTCTGATTCGTGTTTCCATTATTTGAGGTATTCGTATATCCATATCTACTAAATCTCTTCTCAACTTGAAAAGTTCTGATTCTACCTTTTATAGCTCTTTCTCTCTTTTCGTATTTCTGATCTTCTGTTGCGTATGCCACTCTTCTGATTCCTTCAGAAATTCTGATGTATCAACAACATCTTCCCAGAATTCAGGCGTCATCTTCATCATCGTGGAGTTACACAACAGCATGTAATCGCTTTGATTTCTACTGTTCTAGATTCTAAATGATTTGTCGGATAATGCCCCCAAAACCCTAGGTTTTAGTTTAAATAAGCACTAAGTTTAGGCAGGTAATCGAGTCATTTCCCGAACCAACTATTACTATTTTATCTGCGGTCTTAGCTACAGTACTCCATTGTGTTACAGGTAACTCAACGGAATAAGCTCGTTGACTAACTCAAGACTTAACGGAGTAAGCTCGTTGAGTTAAGCGTAACTCAATGGACTCCCTATATAAGCAAATATAATAATAAAAATATTACAGAGAATAGTTTTTCTGTTTTTTTTTTTGTTTTTTTTTTATTTACAGGTTTAACCGATACTATGATTCGGTCGGACCTAAATATTTTTTTATTTTTTTATCTTTCTTTTGGTTGAACCGATACTATGATTCGGTAAAACAAAATTTTTTTCTGAAAATTAATATACAATTTTTAATGTTCCAGTCATACCGATGTTACACGTCGGTCAGACCTAAATATTTTTTAATTTTCCGGCCATACTAATGGATCCAATCGGTTGAACCGCAACTATTTTTATGTTTTATATATATTTTTAATGTTTTTTTTTATTTTTTATATATATATATATATAAACATAAAAACTGATTTCTTACTAAGTAAAACTCGAGTAGTCCTCTACTCTGATTTCTTCTATAATTCCAAAGGAGCTTTTTGGTGTTTTCAGAATAGGTTTAAGTATTTGTCCATTTACTTTAAATATATTCTGATTTTTAGGATTTTCAATTTCAATAGCTCCATAAGGATAAACATTTCGAACTATGTAAGGTCCTGCCCATCTAGATCTTAATTTTCCTGGATGGTTATGGAGTCTAGCCATATAAAGATATACCTCTTGTCCTATTTCAAAGTTTTTAGGAATAATTTTTCTATCATGCCAGAATTTCATTCTCTTTTTCTCTTACAGTTTTTGAATAAGCTTCATTTTTAAATTCTTCCAATTCAATTAGTTGCATTTTCCTATTTTCATTAGCTTGATTTAAATTAGTATTTAGAGTTTTTAATGCCCATTAAGCTTTATGTTCTATTTCAACAGGTAAATGACAACTTTTTCCATATACTAGCCTAAAAGGTGACATACCTAAGCTCGTTTTATAAGCAGTTCTATAAGCCCAAAGTGCATCAATCAATCTATTAGCCCAATCTGTTCTAGTAGGATTTACTACTTTTTTCAAGATTAATTTAATTTGTTTGTTTGCACTTTCTACTTGTCCACTTGTTTGCGGATGATATGATGTTGCAATTTTGTGGTTTACTCCATATTTCTTCATTAAGGCTTCAAAACTTCTATTACAGAAATGAGTTCCTCTATCACTGATAATAGCTTTAGGTATTCCAAATCTGGCAAATATATTTGTTCTTATAAATTGTATTACCACTTTGTTATCGTTAGTTTTTGTAGGAATAACTTCTATCCATTTAGATATATAATCCACTCCCAACAATATGTAATTAAATTGATTAGATATAGGAAATGGACCCATAAAATCTATTCCCTACACATCAAAGATTTCAACCTCAACAATAGGATTAAGAGGCATCATATTCCTCTTTGATATTCTTCCTATTTGTTGACATCTTAAACAACTTAAGCAATATTTATGAGCATCTTTGAATAGTGTTGGCCAATAAAACCCACATTGCAGAATTTTTGCAGTAGTTTTCCCTAAACCAAAATGTCATCCACAAGCTTGGTCATGACAGAAAGACAATATGCTCGAATATTCAGTTTCTAGAACACACCTCCTTAAAACTAGATTAGGACATTTCTTAAATAAGTAAGGGTCTTCCCAATAGTAATATTTTACTCTTGAGAAAAACAATTTCTTATCCTGTCTATTCCAATCCTTAGGTGTTAAACCAGTAACTAAGTAATTAACTATGTCTGCATACCAAGGTATTGTGTTGATGGTCATTAATTGTTCATCAGGAAAATTATCCTTAATTTCAATATTTGATTTTTCTATTTGTAATCTTGATAAATGATCTGCTACTACATTCTCACAACCTTTTTTATCTTTAATTTCTAGATCGAATTCTTGCAATAATAATATCCATCGGATCAATCTAGGTTTAGTTTCTTTTTTCTTTATTAGATGTTTTAGAGCTGAATGATCTGTGTATACTATTATTTTAGCTCTAATCAAATATGATCTAAACTTTTCTAAAGCAAACACAACAGCTAATAATTCTTTTTTAGTAGTTGTGTAATTAACTTGAGCATCATTTAAGGTTTTGCTTGCATAATGAATCACTCTAGGAGATTTTTCTATTTTCTGTCCTAACACTGCTCCTACAGCAAAATCAGAAGCATCGCACATTAATTCAAATGGATGGTTCTAATTAGGTGCTTGAATTATAGGAGTTGAAATTAAGCTAGTCTTAAGTCAAAAAAATGCTTCTTTGCAATTTTTATCAAAGTTAAATGGAACATCTTTTAATATATTAGTTAAAGGTCTAGCTATCTTGCTAAAGTCTTTAATAAATCTTCTATAAAAACTAGCATGTCCTAGAAATGATCTAATATCTTTTATTGATTTAGGTTCTGGTAGATTAGAAATTACTTCTATTTTAGCTTTATCTACTTCCAACCCTTTTTTAGAAACAACATGCCCTAAGACTATTCATTGTTTAACCATGAAATGACATTTTTCCCAATTTAAAACTAGATTTCTTTCCACACAGTATTTTAATATTTGGTCTAAATTGCTTAAACACACTTCATATGAGTTGCCATTTATAGTAAAATCATCCATAAATATTTCTAAAAGTTCATCAGTCATTCCAGTAAATATGCCCTGCACACACCTTTGAAAGGTAGCTGGTGCATTGCATAATCCGAATGACATTCTTTTAAAAGCATAAGTTCCATTAGGACAAGTGAAAGTTGTTTTCTCTTGATCCTCTAATGCTACTGGAATTTGATTATACCTTGAATACCCGTCTAGGAAACAAAAATATTCTTGCCCTGCTAATCTTTCCAGCATTTGATCTATAAAAGGTAAGGGAAAATGATCTTTCCTAGTCACAGCATTCAGCTTTCTATAGTCTATACATACTCTCCAGCCTGATTGAATTCTAGTAGGTATCAAGTCTTGACTTTCATTCCTAATAACTGTTAATCTTGATTTATTGGGAACTACATGGATTGGACTAACCCACGAGCTATCAGAAATCGGATATATTATATCATTATCTAACCATTTAACTATTTCCTTCCTGACTACTTCCTTAAGGTTTGGATTTAATCTCCTCTCAGGAATTCTAACAGGTTTAGTATTCTCTTCTAAATATATGTGGTGACAGCATAAAGTTGAACTTAACCATTTTATATCAGTCATAGTCCATCCTATTGCTTCTTTATAACTTTTTATTACCTCTTTTAATTTAGCTATTTGATCCTCTTTCAAATCTGAAGCAATAATGATTGGACAGGTTCGTTTATCTTCCAGAAATATATAGGTTAATTCAGGAGGTAAAGGTTTTAATTCTAAATGTTGCCCATCAGAAGCTAGAGCTCCTAATTGAACATCATCATTTTTTAAATTAATTTCTTCCTGATCTCCTTCTATATTTATGCTTTCACTTTCTTCTAAAGTTTCAGAATTGATTTGCCTATTTAATTCTTTTTGAATCACATCATATAACATATCTCCTTCATCCTCTAAAAAGTCTATGGTATGTAAGGACATTTCTAACTCCTCAAACCTTTCTGGTTTGAAAATATTTAATTGATTATCCTCATTACCATATGCTAACTTCATTACTCCAGTTTTACAATTTATAACAGCCCCTGATGTTGCTAAAAAAGGCCTTCCCAAAATTAAAGATGTATCACTATTTTTATGCTTAATTTGTTGGGAATCCAAAATTACAATATCAATAGGATATATAAAATTCTTGATTTTAATTAAGACATCCTCTATTTTTCCTTTAGGGTATCTTATACTTCTATCAGCCAATTGAATAACCGTACTAGTAGGAGTTAAGCCTTCTAATTCTAAGGATGCAAATATATCACTTGGCATAACATTTATACCTACACCTAAGTCTATTAAGGTTCTTTCTAGAATGGTATTTCCTATAGTGCATGATATAACAGGGATTCCAAGATCAGATAAGTTTTTAGGAATTTGTGGCAGAAATGGGTAACTACTTTACTCAGCTAAAAAGACATTTCTAAGAACTTTTCGCTCTCTTTTCTTAGTACACCAATCCTTCAGAAATTTAGCACAAAGTGGCATATTCTGCAATAGATCTAACAAAGGAATGTTAACTTGTACTTTTTCAAAAATTTCTCTTATTTTTTCTTGTTTTTCAGGAATTGTTTGTTGTAATCTTTCAGGATAGGGTACTAAAGATTTTGATTTCAAAGACTCTTTTTCTTTCAGTTGATTTGTTTGATCATTTTTAGCTTCAATTGAAGATTCAGATTGTTCTTCAGTGATTTCTAGATTTTCAGCTATTATGTTTT
Source organism: Cymodocea nodosa (assembly GCA_036874045.1). Lineage (NCBI taxonomy): Eukaryota > Viridiplantae > Streptophyta > Magnoliopsida > Alismatales > Cymodoceaceae > Cymodocea > Cymodocea nodosa. The sequence goes on from CM072335.1 coordinate 11,900,845, forward strand.
CATTATCATTTTGATTTTTACTCTTGTCCACCTTCATATCATTTTCATTTTGAGTTCTTGGTGGTATATCAGTTCCAGATCTTAATGTTACACATACATCTTCTAGATTTTCGTTACTTTCATGATGTTTTTGTATATCATTTTCGTGATTATGATCTTCAATTGTTTTTAGTTTTAAAGTGCATTCTTTAAATTCTCTTACATTTGTGTTTTCTGTTTGTTGTATATTTTGCAAGTTGTGCAGGTTTATAACATTATAATTTTCATTGTCCTGTTGTAAAACTTGTATTTTCATTGCATTTTTGTCTAATGCTTTTAATTTTGTTTCCAGATCATCTAATTTCATTGCATTCAATTTTTGATCAATTTTCTTTATGGCTTTTTCAGTTTCGTAAATTATATCTTGTTTAGGTTCTGAATATGCCTTCTTATAGTTTAATTGGTTGACTTCTTGTTGTTGACACACAAAGTATTCCAGTTTGTCCAGATTTTGCTCTATACTATGCTCCAATCTGTCATAGCTATCCCAAACTTCAGTGTCTCTCATCATATTACACATTCTATACTGACCATCAGTTGGGTAAACTATAGGATTCTCATACTCGGCTCTATTATATTGAGGATAATTCATTTGTTGTTCATGGGATCTATCAATCTGTAAATGTCTCAATTTCAAACAATCAGAAATGTCGTGTCCTTCAGAATTGCAGAATTCACATATGCTAATTAAAGGTTTCAGAAATCTTTGAGCATAAGCATATGCCATATTCTCAATTACAGAAGAAAACACACAACTCTGACTATTAAAATGAAACAGCTCTAACAATTGCTTATATCTATTCAATTCAGTTCAATTCAATTCAATTCCCTGGCAACGGCGCCATAAAACTTGTTCGTGTTTTCCCAGCACTACACTAGAAAAACTTAGATTTGTTACTTCTATTTTTACTTAGTTAATTTATCTTTATGCCTATTCTTTCTTTTAGAAGTAAACAAACAACCTTTAATACAATTTAGATCTTAATTCCAATTTGTACTTTAACTGCAAGTGCACAGTGTCTCTTGTATTAGTGTGCAAGTACAGGTCGATCCCACAGGGAATTGCTGATGAATTTAAGAAATGTTTGATTGTGAACAATTCAAATTTATATTCAATAAGCACTCCGTTGAGTTACAGTTAACTCAACGGACTAAGTTCGTTGAGTTATGGATAACTCAACGGACTATTCTCGTGGACTTAAGTTAACTCCACGAGCCTGTCTATTCTTTATAATACTGCTAATTACAGAGGAATTCGGCCAACCATTGGGCGATTCCACAGATTGTAAATAACATCAATTAAGCTTTTTAATGTTAGTTAACATTGGATTTATTGTTATGCAATAGTAACATTCAGATGATTCAAACATTAACCATTAAAATCTTTAAGTTGTTTTGCATGAACCAATTTCAGTAAACTGTAAAATTAAAACTAACATAAAACAATCATAAAATTGATACAGATAACATTAATCACAATACAACACCAACAATACAACACTCAAATACAACATACAAACAAAGATAAATTACTTTTGGTATTTTTGTTTTGATGTGATGGGCGAAAGGTGAAATGTAAAGTAATTTCACTTGACAGTAAATACTTCTGACACTACTTGCAACGTGATTACACCACTGAAAATTGAACCACTTACAATTCTGTCTCCTCTCCCTATAGAATCGCGAGTCCAGAATTGCAAGATGATCTCCTCTTCAGCATACAGGCATCAACCCGAAGCCAAGGCTAAAAGCTTTACGATCTCCTAAAATATGAGTCGGTGCTTGGTGAAAATGTCTTCCCTTCCCACGACGCGATCACTCGTCACAGTGGTTGTCAGGCACTGTGTTTGGCTCGGAATTGACCCGACATCAGGCAAGTATCCTCACAGACCTCCGATGATTGGTGATTATGGTGGTGATACGATGGTTGGTGTGATACTTTGGAGAATCGCCAATATTGTCTGCAGAAAGCTCGGTGCTCCTCCTCTATATACACTGGTCGTCTATCGATCACACACCCTTCTTCTTTTCTTTTATATTTCTTTTGTAGTAACTGCTTCTGCTTGAATGGTCAGTTGGATTTCCTTCCTTCAGATCAACGGCGATGATTTCTTTCTCCCTACGCGATTGAATTCCTGCATGATACGTGCAAACGTGGTTTTTCCTTCCAACTGTCTGTTTCTACAACCACTACAGTGGCATATTAGAAAATATATAGTCCGTGGAGTTACAGATAACTCAACGGACTTCCTTCGTTGATTTAACTATAAAACACGTGCAAAAATAACAACTTAAGTTTATAACGCTAACCTAACGCGTTGCCTTAGTGTATTTTCATGTAACTCAACGCGTGCAGTTATACTAACTTAACAAGTTATAATGTAAGTAAATCTACTAGCTCTCAACACGTGTCAGAAGCAGTTTAAATATAAAATAACATTCCGGAGAGTTACAGGTATAACTATCCGATGCTCAGATGCATTTTTGGATACTTAAGAATTTCACAGCCTACAATTTACCGACAGTTCAGAAATGCACTAAATTAACATTAATTCCCCAAAATTAAGTAGATTCTTCAATTAAAGCATATAACAGTGCAATTATAACAAAATAGCTTAATTCTCATATGATAAGCTAAATATTATGCAATTAACCATCATTTAACTATTAATATTATGCACTTTTTCATTCTAAACATGCATCATAATAATTAAAGTCACCTTCACAAATTCTTCTTAGATTTCATCAAGTACAGATGTATGACTATTTATATAGTCTCATCCCTATCCAATTTGATTGGCGATCTTGCTATAATTTTTATACATTTGCCGCCATGTCTTTAGATGACTATCAATATTTTTTTTCTCTAACCCAACATTTGTTTTTAAATTGTAAGCTTTGATTACTTCAGTCCATGTGTCCACTCTAATCTTGCCATCAGGTGTTTTGGCGTTTCCTTGATTAATAGTATCACAAAGAAGATTTAAGATCATTTCATCATCTTTCTGACTCTATGTGAAATTTTTTCTTGATGTAGTCTTCTTTCCATGACCATTGTTTTTTGCCATTGTCTACAAATGTATTATTTGCATAATTAAAATACCTCACAAGTAATTAAGATTGATAGAAAAACATAATGTCAAGTATTCAAGTGAAACAAATTAACAATAGCATAGTTTTGATCAAACATTCTTCATTTAAAGCTAACAGATTGAAGCAAAGGACACAAATGTGTAAAAGATGGACAAGAAAATCAGCAATTTACAAATTATAGGGTTCCAACATATGACAAAAATACCTAAGTAGTAGATATTAGAAGGCCATGATGAGGAATTTTAGGAATGATGTCAAATCCTATGGAATATATTAGTTTGACATACCCATTCAATAAGGCTTCACATGTTCATGTACAAAAAAAAAATCTTTCATATGGCTGAACGGAATGCTCTTTAGAGAAATGTTTTATATAAGTGAAAACTCCAACAACAGCATTGTTAAAATTATATATCATCAATACGTTTTCATCTGTAATTATAAAGTCATCAATTAACAAACACTAACGAAGTCTACCTAGAAAACTCAGGTTGGAATCTGGAAGTTGATTCTGAAAATCATTCAGTTTCAACAAAATTATCATTCCTCTAAGCTGATATGATGTTACATCTTTGCTGTAGAGAGATACAAAAGAAAGAGGTCACAGTCTAGAGAGTGGTGCAACTAGCATTTAGGCTTGGAAACCTGATTTTGATGCTTATATCGATAAGAAACTTGCAAGACAACTTTAGACACCATGATGCTCATCTACATGGATTTTATTGAAGATAGTGAGAACGTTGTGTGTGTGTGTTATGGTACCAAATATTTTTTCCTAGAGTATAATTGAACCATGCCATGGTTTTACTTTAGATCCACAAAAGTAGTATGTAGATGAAGTCCTTCCAATTGAATTAATCCCTAATGATGTTGAAAGGAAGTTGTTGAGGGTTCGATTGATAATGAAACAAGATGTAAGTATTTCAACCTTATCTATCTCTTTGATGAAGGATCTACAATCTCGTGGATACCATGTGGAAGAATTGACATGTTTGTACCTTGGAATCAAGTTCTTATATGGTCCACATACCTACTATTCTGATGAGGTAAACTCTATTTGTTGAAATATAGATATCTAATTTAAAATCAAGTATAAAGTTTTTTTTTTGTATATTAACCTATATTTTGTTTTAAATTTTACCAATGTGAAATTATTCCATCACAATAGTACTATGTTCTGTCATCATTTGTCTCCAATATCAGTCATTGCACTTCAATACTTGTTGGTATATTGAACTAAAGACAATGTGCTCTTATGTAATATCAGGTAACTATGTTGGAGATGGATGGCCAATTTGACAGATTAGAGGAGCTGCTATATGTCGAAAGCCTTCTCAACAACCTCTCGATGAAATTCTACGATGAAGTGACAGAGCAAATGGTGAAGCATGGGGAATTCCCAAGCAGCAACAATGGCATCGTACTCTTCCAAACCATACTTGGGTTCAAGATGAGAGAAGTATGTGAGAAGATTATGTCTGAAAAGATGACAAGGACACAAAGAAAGGTAGAGGATGCAAGTTGATGATTCTAACGATAAATTTTTACCAATTACCAATACAAGGAGACGATGGCGAGGATGCGTGACAAATGAGGGCAAAGATGCGTAAGGAGACGATGCTACGGGCAAGGATGTGGAAGGAGATGATGCCGTAGGCGACGATGTAAAAGGAGATGATGCTGTGAGGCAAGGATGCATGAGGAGACGACGTTGCAGGCGAGGATGTGGAAGGAGACGATGCTGTAGGGTGAGAATACATGAGGAGACGATGCTACAAGGCGAAGATGTGCGAAGAGATGATGTTGCAGGCAAGGATGTAGAAGGAGACGACGCTGCAAGGCAAGAATGTGCGAGGATGCATGAGGAGATGACATCGCGACGGGATGAAGATGCACGAGGAGGAGATGAGGGCAGGACGTGAACGAGAGGTTTCCGTCGTTTTCACCTCGGGTGTGGTAGAAAAATGGCGAAAACCTAGTATACAACGTGCCTTTTACACAACATAAAATGTCGGAAAAAATTTTAGATGTATAAACACCTGAAAAATGATAGAAAATTTTCCATCAGTTTCCTTTCCAATGTTTTTCGTCGTTTTCCAAGTACACAAACACCCTCTTAGTTTATGTACCTTCATATCTTTAAGCCATTGTCTTCTTTCTCATTTGTCCAAGTGGTGTGGATTCCTGTTGCTTTTGAAATTAGTTTATGTTGTTGTTCTAATATTATTGTGTTTGGCTTTTAAGAGTCATGATATTTCAGTAGGATTTTTTAGTTACTTCTTCCTGTTCTTCTTAAGCAAGTAAACGATGGTACCTGAGCACTCGTAAAGCTGTCGTTATCTTCTTTGCCCTCTATTCAAGTATTTGAAAGTCATTATATCAAATGGTTATAAGGTAAGTGACGTAGACAAATATATTTGACATTTATAGGATGAAATGCAAGAAAGTAATTCAATTTAACAAAAAATGACATGTGTGTGGAAAATAAGGTAGGAATTTAGTAATATCACAGAAGTTCCCAAAAAAGGTTCAAAATTATGAATATTTAAGACAAGCAACATTGTGTCTCTAGTTTTAACAAGATAGATCAAAATTTTATTATTTTTCTTTTGACTAACATCATTTGATTGGAAAGATAAATTAACTAAATACTATGAGATTATTCTTTTCTCATTATTTCTAATAAATTTCATAGTTTTTCCATTATAGTTTATATATAAATGACAAGAGAATTTCTATTAATAGATGCCCAAAATAAAAAATGCCAATATTATTATAGAAAACATTGTTATCATTAAATTTATAAAAAAATTCTCATATAACATTTATATACAGTAATAAAACAAAATTCATAAACTTACTTGGATGTTGGGTGCCAACAAAGTAGGTTGATCAACAAAGAACAAATTCATTCTACTGAATTTTTGCTTCAATAGTATCTCATCTCAAAATGGTATTAATGTTCTTCTTTATTAATTTATAGGATGGAAAGATATTTTGACACAAACGAATTAGAGCTATGATTTTATTCAATATATGCATTATTCTTTTAACATTTATTGAATAAATTTTTATTTATATTAATGCATACAAGATATTGTGGGTAATGATTGTGATTTTAAAATTGAAAATAATGAAAATATTGAGATTGAAGGTAATAATAAAAGTACAATGGATGAAATAAATATCAATGTAGAACAATGAATTTTCTTTAGAAAATGTTGTATATATATTTTACAATGCATATGCAAGGACAAAAAGATTCTCAATTAGAAAGGATTAGAGTAAGAAATCAAAAATTAATGATAAGTTGCTAGCACATAATTATGTTTGTTACAAACAAGGAGTAAAAGATTTGAATGATAAATGTCACACTTAGGAAGAGAGATGTAGTTAGATGAGCAAATGTCCAACGGAGTTGTCTAACAAGAGTATATGTTGTTTGCAACTCAAATGGAGTATGGGTAGTGAGGAAATTGGAAGAAAAGCATAATCATGTACTTATATCACCTGTCAAATCAAATAACTTAAGATCTCACAAAAAAATATCTTCTATTGCAAGAAGATTAGTTGGTATTTTATCTGATTGTCACATTGGGCCTTTCAAAATGGTTGATATCATTTCAAACATTGCTGGTGAAGGTATAAATGCTTGACAAGTTACAGTAGAGAGGAGAAAAAAATAGCAAATAATATTGATAGAGAATGTATGACTATAGTAAATTATTTTCATGAGTGAAGTAACAAAGATCTAAATTTTTTCATTTAATTTGAATTGAATGAAGACTATACATTTAGAAATGTTTTCTAGGCCAATAAAAGGACCCGTGAGTCATATATTAAATTTGAAGATGTCATATTTAATACAACATATAGTGCAAATAATTTCAAGATATTGCTTTCACCATTTACTAGAGTTAACCATCATAAACAATTTACATTATTTGGTTGTACTTTACTAGCATATGAGACTGGAGATGATTTTCATTGGCTATTTACTATACTTCAAACATGCATGTATGAAAAGAATTCGAAGGTCATTACTATAGATCAAGACATTACAATGTGTATAGTTATACCTCAAATATTTGGAGTAATACATCGTAATTGTTCTCAGCATATAGGACGAAATGTTATTGATCATGTGTCAAAGTTAAGAATGGATATAAACTTCAAGGTCAATTGCAATAAAGTAATATATGGATCGACATGTCCTGTAGAGTTTAAAAAGGAATGAGAGTTATTAGAAGAAAAGTATCTAATAATATATAATAACTCTTAGCTCAATCAAATATATGATATTCGACATCGTTGGATTCTTTACTACTTGAAAGATATATTCATGGTTGGCATAACTACCACTCAAAGAGCTAAAGGTATAAATGCATATTTTAATGGGTATGTTCACTCTCATACTCTAATATCAGAGTTTGTCATTCAATAGGACAAGACACTATTAGCATGATGTGAAGTAGAAGAAAAAGAAAACGTTCAAACATTGACTATGAAGCCTACTTTGTTGTTTTACTCACCTATTGAAATCAAAGCTGTTAAGTACTATACCAAGCAAACGCTCTTATTATTACAAAATGAAATGAGAAAAACAATAACATATGCAACTCAAAAAATAAGTAAAGTGAACAATGAAACACATTATATAGTTTAGAAACCAAAAGTACAAAGTAGCCCCAAAATTGTAATTTTGAAAATGGAGGTTGATTTTGAGATAAGATGTTCTTGTAAAAAATATTAACATGAGGGGATTCTTTGTTGTCACATTTTTTGTGATTATAGAAAAAACAAGTATGATATTTACTAGATAAATATATACTACATAGATGGACTATTAAGTCTAGATATCACACAAGTATAATTGATCTACAATCAAATTGTATAGATGGGTAAGTCAATATATTATATTATAATAACATTTATCTATTATTGAATAAAACCTAATATTCTCTTTTTTATAGGTTAACTCCTCTCATGTTATGAGACTTGCGATCTACAACATTTAAATTAGTTGATATTGGTGTCTCTTCACATCAGCAGTACATAATAGTGAAGTCAGTTTTGATGAATGTTTGAAGAAAACATCTAAATTAAATCTTCAAAGTAAAAATGATAATGAAATATATATGAGAAGTGAGACTAGAAATAATATAAATTGCCCCCTAAGTTTGTAGCGAGAGATCCAAATAGTGAACAGATTAAATTTAGTGTTGAAGTTGCGCAATTTGAAAAATAGAAAAAGAGAAGAATGTGCAAAGAATGTGGTCAACTAAGACATTATATCACTACTTGTCTAAATATAAGTTAATTTTAGTATATCAATTGTGCACTATATTAAGATCATTGTGATCATTTTAGATAGTATTATTTTAATATTCTTGTAGGAATGTGGTGTGATAATTGTGTGATTAAGAACAGTAGGGATTTTAGATAGTATTATTTTAATATTCTTGTAGGAATGCGCATGCAATACTGTGAGAGTTTAATGCTAAATTTCCAATGAATCTAATGTTGAATTTCCAATATTGTGATAGTATTTTTTTTAAAGAAATCATCTAAAAAAATGACAGCTTGGTGGGACTGAAATGTTAGATTGAAGAAAATAAGATAAATATAATTAAACATTTAAATATAAGATAAAAAAATAATAATAAAAGAAAAGGTAGAGGACAATAAAACTAAACTTTCATCCGATTAGATCGAAGAAAACCTTGATCATACTAGACGTAAAGTTCGATTTTACTGACCCCTATCTTTTTTTTATTATAATTTTTTTGTTACTTAATTTTTACAAATAATAAAAGAATGACTTTTTCATTTTTACTATTATTATTTTTTAAGGAACAATAAGAACTTTATAAAATATAAATGTTTAAGATGAAATAAAAATATTTTTAGTATGAAATGTAAGGATTCAAAATAAAGTCAAAAGAATAAATATATATGAAAGATATAAAAAAAATATTTTAGGATATAAAATCTAAATACCTAAAAATGAAATTAATTATTTTAGATATGAAAAAATATAATGTTTGACTAGATTTTAATTTAATCTAATTGCTACCTTTTGATATTATTAATTATTATTATTTTTCTTTTACTCAACAAATGCTAAGTTTTCATTCAACATTTTATAAATGTCAGGTGCACCATCCGACATTTAAGGTGCACCATTCAACATATAAAATGTTGGGCGCACCATCTAACATTTTATAAATATCAGGTGTATATTTTCTATTCTTATTATTCTTAGATTTCATTTCCTTGCTTTAGATATTTAGTTTCTAGACTATTTAATTTTGATTTACTTTTTTTATTCCTTTTTTAAATTTTAGTTCCTTGATGTAAAATGTCTTACATTTAAAATATTTGATTTAATTTTGGCTTCATTTTAGACTGTCAAATCTCATGTCCAAAATGACAAATTAAATTTTCTTTTAGATATACTTTCATATCTAAAGCATCTTACTTTTTTTTTGTATTTAGTTTTTTATTTCATTGAGGTATAGGTAAGGGTATTTTAATAATCCAATTAAGGGTACTTTGCATTTTCTTTTATATTTTGACGTCAATATACATTTTTGACAAAATAAATATTTTATGCCATGAAGTATTTTATATTTTCAGATATTTTATGGTATTATTTAGGAGCATTTTAACATTTTAGGGAGTAGTATGATTTGTACTCAAAACATTTAATTTACCACTTTAGTACTCAATCAGACCGACATTAAAAAAAAAATTTAATTTGACCAAACTTGTGCCTTGGTCAGACTAATCTTTCCTTTTTCCTGGTTTAATTTCGTCTAAGATGGAATTACTGCATTTGAAATATTAAATATAAAAACCTAAGATATTGACATTTTCATTTAATTTAAACATATACGTTCCTTTTGTATTTTACATTTTCATTTATTTTACTTTAGATATTTATGTCATTTCAATTTTGTTTGAATGTTATATTTTGTTATTTAAACATTTTAATTTCTTTTTTTTAAGTATTTCACTTCAGTTATAGTTTCAGATATTAATTCTTACATTTAAAACATTTTAATTTCCATTCATGCTTTCATTGTTAATACATGCCTTTTTCTTTATTGTAGTTTCAAACATTATATTTTGTATTTTAGTTGTAAACGTGATATCTCTCATTTAGAATATTTTAATTTTATTTATTTCTTTTTCTTTATTTTTTACCGTTAACACGACGACAAAAACAATTCAAGAGGACTGTAGGAGGAGGTGGAAAAAAAAAATCAACTATATAAAATATATCGTACGGTAGTAGATGCATGATGAGACAATAGTGAATGCACAGCTTAGACGTAATAAACAATACTCACAGCTTTATTTATAGCTCAGGCGCCAACAAGAAGTTCAAACCCTACATATATATATATATGAGAAAAGTAAACCTATTGGCACTGGCAGTTATAACTACAAACACTCAATCTTACCTTTGTTTTAGAATCATTTATAAGATATCTAATGAAAATTAGATATCTCATAAGTGATTGGAAGAAAATAAATGCATGCAAGTAATTTTTGAAATATTCAATCAAACACTTAAACTTGTGTATGATAAAGAGAAAGAAGTTAGTGCACAACAAAAATAGATAAAGTCTATTATTTGATAGAAAACAGAAAACCAAAGACTAGTCGTAATTCTAGAAAAACTTTCTTTAAAACATTAAACTGAACTATAATTGAAGATTGATATGTAACATTAAAAAGTTATTAGAGAGAGAGAGAGAAAGATAAAGTGATGCACTACCTATAATTTGTTCATATTATATAATCAATGATATGATTTAATCATACTGAATTATGTCAAACAATACTTTTCAATATATCAATTATTGAATTAATATGTCCAATTTATAAAATCTAAAAATTTATATTAAAATTGATAAATGATATAGTAACTTTAATACAAACTTTTAAATTTTACAAATTTAAAGTATGCTAATATTATGTATCGATACTAAACAACCTAACACAATTTGAAAAAATTATCACATTAGTCGATGATATGATTTGACCAAGTTGAAGACAATTAAGTTTGATTCAGTTAACATCTCAACTTACCTTCATCTTTCTCCATGGTTTTTCTATATACTCAACATAACGTGCTTATTTTTTCCGTTGAACATGCATTGCAAGACAAGGAAGTTCCGCTCAGTAATGTGTAGGAGCAGACCATTTGCTGCATATTTCTTCATGTTGAACGTTGGCTGGGTCAACGGTGGAGGCGATCCTTTGATTTGGTTCTGTTACGGTATATTTCTAATCAGCAATTTAAAACATAGATGGTGATAATTATTGATTAATTGTCTTTGTAAATTATGTACGGGCATCATAGAATTTATTTGCTGTAATGTACGTCATCTAAAATTTGAAATATCAGAGAATCCCGTGAGCAGTCTGAGATGCATCATGCGAAGCTTGGGCCACATTTCAATCGAGTGGATGACCATTTCCTGGAACTGGTAGAACAAGACTGAAGTAGAGAAGTATTGCAATGCCACACGCATTGCCAGTAGGACCTTCAGGACGGCAACTTCATTGATGTCAATACGTCATTGTCCTGTGACCTGCACAACATAAATAATCACATGTTTGATCCATTTAGGTTTGCAGACCAAAGTGATTTATGATTGTCAACGTGAAAGGTACCATGCAACTCTCCCGACATTTTCCTGGACGCAAGTGGCACTAATCTTCTACTCTTTACCAAATAAAACAGAATCAGTCCGTCATGTCTTCCTTGTTTCTCTGGGAGACTAGTACCAAAGATGAGTTCTGAAATGAAAATCATAGTTTAGGAACATAACTGAATAATAGTGACAAATGTCATCAACGTGTCAATTCAAGTTAATTGATTTTTCAGAATAAATATCAACAAACTGAATTAATATATATATATATATATTTTTATGTAAGATAAATAAAACATAAACTAAAATTTTTTCTTTCTCTTTTTTTTCTTTATATATAAATAAAAACAGAATATACAGAACATTAAAAATATAAAATCATAATTTTGTATTTAGTAATACGCTTTTTCCTCTAAATTCTTAGCATAGTCTTTACATGAACATGGTGATTGGGTATGTCAATATAAATAGATCAATGAAAAGCATGCAGACGAAAACTTCTGCTCATATCGACTAAGTAGACCTCACAGAAATGCATAGTGGACCTCACAGAAATGCGTGTAAAACTGATGCCCTGAATTTAAACCACTTGCAGTAGGCACATTTTTTAATCCTCAGCACAATTCAAGATTAAATTTCCAAGAGAACTGTAACGGCAACAAAGCATATGCAGCTCACTTGTATAAATACATTTAGTGAATTCACAAGAATTTGTTGTGTCCAATCATAAATATTTATAGATATTGTTAGATTAATGTCTTATGTTATATGAGTAGATGAATTATCACATCTCTATTGTAGTCCAAAACTATATATATAAACTTGGTAATCCTCTTGTTTAGTGTTAATTTACACATTTTTTTCTCTCTTCTCTTCAACAATATTATGAATCTTTTAAGGTATTATCCATCAAACTGCATGTCTACATACATTTCAATAGAATGGGGTTACCAAGTGCAAGCATCGACACCTAATTGATGTGGGTTGAACTCTTATTGAGATGGGTGTACCTAAAAATTGTGGTCTGATGTTTTTACGATATCTTACTAACAGAATGTCAACCTTTACTCCTCTTGTGAGGGAGGTCTCACTCTCACGTTTCCATCCCAACGTGAAAATCTTCTTCCTTCCACTAAAACAAGGATATAGATGTTTTATTTCCTCCACTGAAAGTATTTGATTTTTACCAATGTAACATTTTTTGACTAATGAATCTTATATTGAAAGTATACCTATGCCATCTGTTCTTGAAAATGTTCCCACTTATGAGAGTCCAACAATTGAAATTGACTATTGATTCAATGACTGTAGAGGAAGAGGTTCATTGTCCCTTGTAGGTACACCGTCAACGTTATAGGGTGCCTCCACCAATTGCTACACAATTTGTCCATACTACTGTGGCAGTAGATCGGCTACTAAATAATCTTGATATAAGATCCACTACTACCCATTTTATTTCATTTTCTTCTTATGATAAACTTCATCCCTTATGTCATACCTTTACCTTGTATATATCCTCTGAGCTACTTCCCAGGACCTACCAAGAGGTACTCTAAACTCTTCTCTAAAAGGCTACTATGGATAAAGAGATGCAAGTATTGAAGTCCTCTACCACATGGGATCTTGTCTTTTGCCTTACAAGAACATATTCACAATGGATGTTTCAGTAAAGTACAAGCCAGATGGAATCTGTTGGAAAAAAAAAGAACAAAAAAACCAACGAAGCATTCTCACTTGTTCAATATTCACATGCTCATTTTCTAACAATTGAACCACCAAAAAAAAGAAGAGAAGAAAAGGAAAAGAGAAGAAAGATATATATAGTCTGCATACATGGATTTGTATAGATTGATGGATATAGAGAATTTTACATGGGGCAAATTGGGCAAGTCGTGAATTCGCATCCCACTTCATCTACGTTGGTCTGTCTTTCTCACCAATGATCGCCCACGTCCGCCCATGTTTATCGTCACCCACATCCTCCACAACAAGTCTGGGCATCAATTATAAAAGGAAGATTGTCGAACATCATGAGATCATTTGCACATTGTTGTGACGAACTATATCATTGTACAGACAAAGAACTCTCTTCCACGTAGAAGATCACCACTACACACCGACAAGAGACTTTGACCCTACTGCAACTCTGCCCCCTGGTTGAACGACCTTCAATCTACAGTGTCAGTAGATTGTGGTGGGTTCCAATTCCCCCATCCTACCTCTTCTCCTCCCACTTCTTTCTCCTCACATAGACCAACCACTCATCACCACAAACTGCCAAGTCTTTTGTCCCTTTCCTTGTTCTTTTGCCATTGCAAGCCCATTTCATCCCTTCTATGCCAACCTTGTCAGAAGAAGCCTTTGCATAGGGAAAAAAAGGAAGAAGTCAAAAATCTCTCTCTCTCTCTCTCTCTGTATATAAAGACTCTCACCATAACCATCAATTGTCTGCCTCCACCTCATAAGGGCTGGTCTGTGATGGTAGTGCTCCCAAATTGATTGTTTGCCTTCCCCTGAAAGGTTGGTTGGTATGTGGTAATGGTAACTAAAGCTGACCATTTGCCTCTGCCCTATAAGGGCTAATTCATGATAGTGGTATCAAAAATTGACTATCTGCCTCCACCTAAAAGGTCATTCTGTGGCAATAACTGCAATCAACTATTTGCCTTCAACCCGTAAGGGTTGTGGCAATGGTATCAAAAATCAATTGCTTGCTTCTACTCGAAAAGCTAGTCCACGACGATGATTGCAACCAATTGTTCCCCTCTTCTTCATTAAAGTTAGTCTGTGGTGGCAGTGTTCACAAAGTGATTGTTCACCTCTGCCCAAAAAGTTAGACCATGACAACATGTCTTGCAATCGATTGTCCTTTACTTGCAAGGCTGGTCTATGGCAACAACCTTTTTGAATAACAACCACTCACCTTTCCCTAAGGCTCCACCTATGTGAAGATCCAATGTCTATGAGAATAGCCTTGACGGTAATGGCTTGTGTTGGCGATGGTGAAAAGAAAAGGGGGAAGTTAGGGGAGAATAAAGGGGGAAGAAATAAAGAAAATAAATGAATAAAAGAGAATGAATGAAGTGATGTAAATCAAACATTCATATACTAAAGGAAAAATTATACAAAAAAAATGGTAATCCAAACCATATTTTTGGCAACCCAAAAATGGGAGCCCGAAGGAAGCCCGACCAAAAGAAGGAACAAAAAAGAAACCAAAACAACAACAAAAAAACTACAAATCGAACTGAACTACTGGTAGCCTGAAAAATGAAAGCTCAGAATAAGGCTCGATAGTTTGAAAGCAAACAGAACAAAAAGTTTGGCAATCCGAAACAAAAAAATTGATGACAGATTGGACTAGACTACTGGCCACCTGAAAAATAAAACTCGGTAGTTTGGACCCAACCACCAAAAGTCCGAAAAGTACCAAATTTTTGAAGTCCAGAAATAAAGTTCAGTAATTTGGACTGGACCAGCAACGGTCCATAAAAAAAAAAAAGAATAACAAAGAAGAAATTTAGGTTGTGGGAAAATACTTTGGATATAAAATATAAATATCTAAAATAAAATCAAAATACTTTAGATATAAAATATAAATATCCAAAATAAAATCAAAATACTTTAGATATAAAATATAAATATAAATCAACACATTTTAGATGTTACTCAGACCTTACTTATTGAGATGCATGTTCCCTCCTAATTGTGGTGTGATGCAATCTCTACTCTCTTATATTTAATAAATCACATGTCTTCTTTTCCATTTGGTGGTGGTGTCATTCCTTTTCGTCGTCTTTCTCCTAACAATAAGTTATTTTCTTTGCCTCTCAAGGTTTTTGACTATATTGTCTTTGTCAAACATCTCTCTCATGAGCTTGATAAATTATCTCCCAGGTCCATCAAATATGTCTTTGTTGGTTACCCCCATTCACAAAATAGGTATCATTGTTTTCATCCTCTTATTCGTCAGTTTTTAGTTTCTGCTGATGTTTTTCAGAAGAATGTTTCCTATTTTTCTCCTACGACAAGTGATCCCATACATTCCTTTAATGTCCCTTTTCCTACTAAAGCTCTTTGCCTTGCTCTTGTCTCCTCATCAGGAACAATTTCATAGCAACATCCACCTGAGGATATCTCTCCTCAACCACCTCCATTGCAAGTATATCATCGGTAACGACACCATCCATCTATTACTCCAACAACTACATCTTCATCCTCTCTCCTATAACTGTAGATCTCACTATCCTTAATTTACCCATTGCACTTTAAAAAAGTACACGTTCTTGTATTGCCCATCCTATTTTTAATTTGATTTCCTACAATTATCAATCTCCTACCACCACCCCTTTTGCTCTTACCCTTGTCTCTAAGTCCACACCCAAGAATTTTTAGAAAGTAATTACTCTTCCACTTTGAAAGCATGCTATGGATATTGAAATACAGGTATCATAGGATCAAGCTACTTGGGACCTCGTCACTTGTCCTCTAGACATTCCAATAGTTAGTTGTCATTGGGTATTTACCAATAAATACAAGTTAGATGGTACCATTGAGCATCATAAGACTCGTCTTGTAGCTTGAGGCTTTACTCAGACTCAAGGGATTGATTATCATGAAATTTTTTCTCCAGTGGTTTGCCTTAGCTCCATTTGTCTTATTCTTGTTCTTGTCATCTCCAAATCATGATTTCTCTCTCAACTAAATGTCAAAAATGTCTTTCTTTATAGAGATCTTATTGAAGAAGTCTTCATGAAGCAACCTCCAAGGTATATTACTTAGGAGGAAAATCAAGTCTATCATCTTCAAAAAGTTATCTATAGACTAAAACAAAGTCATCGAACACAAAGTCAATGTTGTTATGCTGACACATGGATTCAAGAAATGCACTACTAATAGTTTCATTTTTATTAGATGATGATTTTTTAGAGTCACTATTATGGCTTTGTATGTAGATAACATCATATTAACTGGTGATGATATAACAAGCATAATTGATACTAAAGTATTTCTACATAGAATTTGTTCTCCATGACATGGGCAAACTACGATTTTTTCTTGGTATTGAGTTTGTATATACTCCTAGAAAAATTTCATTATCTCAAAGAAAATGTCATTGACATTCTCAAGGAAATTGGTATGCTTAGGTGTAAGCCAATGAAGACACCAATGGATCTAAATCCTTAACTTTGGAAAAAGGAAGCTAAACCTTTTCAGGATGTTGAAAGGTATCGAGGTCTTGTCGACAAACTCATTTATATTACTATCATACACCCTGACATTACCTTTGCAGTTGATTTACTAAGCCAATTTATTCAAAAGCCCAAAGAGATACACTAGCAAGGTACACTACGAATTGTCGCTTATATAAAATAATGTCTTGACAAGGGTTTGATTTACTCAAAATGTTCTAATCTTACTCTTGCCGTATACTCTGATGCTAGCTATATAGGTGATAAAGCTGACAAAAAGTCAACATTAATCTTTTGTACATATTTTGGTGGAAATTTCATCACTTGATGTACCAAAAAGTAAAATATTTTTTGTACCTTTAGTGTTGAATTAGAATATAGGACAATACACAATGCTAGTCAAGAAATTGTGTAGATTAAGAATCTACTAGTTGATTGAGTGTAACTATCTCATCTCCTATTTTTATGCATTATGATAATCAAATTGTTATATACATTGCGAACAATGAGACATTCCATGAAAGAATCGAGCATATCGAAGTGAACTATCATCATGTTCATCAACTAGTTCTCAACGAGACTATTGGTATATCTTACATGCACTCCTCTCAACAAGTTGTAGACATTCACCAAGGTTCTTTCCATTGGTACTTTTACTATTTTTTGTAACAAGCTAAGACTGTTCAATCTTTATGTTCTAACTTGAGGGGGAGTGTTAAAGTGTTTAAGTTTGTATATATGTATTTGGGTAAATGGATCATCCATAGACCCAATTCCTATTCCTATATGTACTCTCTCTCAAGGAAATGAAACCTCTTTTCTTCTTCCTCATTTTTCGATCCTAAAATCAAGTAAGTTTACATATGTTTAAGATGATTTTATGTCAAGATCAAGTGTAGAAATAGAATATCAAGTCATGACAAATAATTTGACATTTCATGAAACAACCAAACATATTGTGGTGGATTGCTATCATTCTTCACACATTGATATGAAAGGCATTCTCCAATTTGTACACTCAATCTTCTGATCAGCATAAAGACACCAAGGGATTGGATATTGGGTTATTTGATAATCTTTGTAACATATTAAATATGCTAGATATATGCTCAAATTTAAGGGAGAGTGTTGATTAGTAATGTCTTGTGTTATATAGGTAGATAGGTCATTAGATATCTATTTTAGTCCAAAACCCTAATCACTATATATATATAGACTTGTAATCTTCTTTTTTAGTGCTAATTTACACATTTTCTCCTCTCTTCTCATAGATATCAACCTTAAGGATTCATATTCTACATGTTAGAGAATACAGTAGCTGATCTCTACTTCCATTTGGTAGGATGCAAT
Source organism: Cymodocea nodosa (assembly GCA_036874045.1). NCBI lineage: Eukaryota > Viridiplantae > Streptophyta > Magnoliopsida > Alismatales > Cymodoceaceae > Cymodocea > Cymodocea nodosa. The sequence continues at coordinate 11,919,188 of CM072335.1, forward strand.
CCCTTTTATTTGAAAGATAAAAAAATCCATGTAATAGACCGGAAGTCAAAATCAGAAAAATGGAAAATATAGAAAAAACTCTAAAGCAAAGGAAACCCGTAAGCAAAACCTATATACCCAACAAAACCAAACAAAAATTACACGTGTCAAATACCACATTTCAAGACCTATCTACCAGAAGGTTACACCAAAGGCTCCCACAAAACTGTCTACTATAAAAAAACCTAAATAAAAGATGGATACCTAGAGTAAAAACAGTCATTCCAAGCCAATTCAGATGTTCCAACAAGTGTGGCAGGCAACCAAGATAATTTGCTATCCATTATTGCTCAAAGTTAACTGATTCTTGCAAGAAAAGATATAGTCTGTGGTATCCAAAAAACTTCTATTTATTGCTCCTCTACAATGAATGCTCAAATTATCCAGGTAATACCAAGTCACAGGGTAGCTAAACAAGAGATGCCCCAGTTCATACTCTCAATCTCAGCAGATATCACAGGTAGTAACTATGTCAAGGGCTCATCGTTTTCTCCTATGTTTAGTAGTCAACTTGTCTAAAAAGAGAAGTCACTAGTCTGTGGTATCCATAAAACTTCTATTTATTGCTCCTCTACAATGAATGCTCAAATTATCCAGGTAATACCAAGTCACAGGTTAGCTAAACAAGAGATGCCCCAGTTCATACTCTCAATCTCAGCAGATATCACAGGTAGTCACTATGTCAAGGGCTCATCATTTTCTCCTATATTTAGTAAACTTGTCTAAAAAGAGAAGCCACATGAAACACCTAAACATTCAGCAGGCTTTCAACTTTTCACAGATCCCACCAAGAGATGTTGGGTATAGCTCTGTTGGCTAACCAGACAACTATAATTTTCTTTGGTGATTGAACATTCCAAGAAACATGTCCACATTCATAAAAGGTTCCTTGAGTTTCGCTAACAATAAGCCTTCTATGTGGAGGATTGTGAGAACATAAGAGATGGTTGGAAGTGAATTAATTTTATTAACAAACATAAGTCTTCTATATATAAAGGTTACAAAAAGAAGACAAATACAATTTAAATAATATAAAAATAAACCTTCATACAACACACATAATATTTTAATACTCTAATATTCTCCCTCAAGCTAAAACATCTAGTTTACAATAGATTTAATAAGAATCCAACAAATTTAAATATAGTAGAAAACAACAAATACTTAGAAAAACATAAAAACCAATTGTTGTGACAATAATAGCAGTAAAAGTAGCGGTAGTTGCGGTCATAGAAGTAATAGAAAAAAGATTAATTAGAGACAAGTCTAAGAAATATGAAATATTATATCTTAGATAGTAGTAAATTAATCATTGAATGATACAATTTAAGACAACAAAATAGACAAGAAAATGTGGTCAAAAGTGAAGACAAGTAGATAGATGTGATCTATCCTCAAGATTTTTTTATTTTTTTATTTATCTCCTCTTTTACTTACACCATTTTTTAACACTTTTTTCAAAAAAACTCTTTTTTCTTTTTCTCTCTCTCCTTTCTCTTTCTCTCTCCCCTTTTTTAAACACATGCACCCTTTCCTCTCCTTTATTTTTCCTCTCCCCAACTAAAATCCCTTATGGGTTATAGAAGCAATAAAGAAGGGGGCAAGATCAAATGGCAAATTCTATAACATCAATGTGCAATAGTAGTAGCCATGCAATGGATTGCTTCTATAGTATCTCATTAAGGAGGCGATGGTTCCAATCTAATGCACGACAACATAGGAGCAAGCTCAAGAGGTCAAGGTTGAGTGGTTCAATAGTGGTGGTGGTAGTTGTAATGACAATGAGGGTGATTGTGTGGCAGATGGCAATGATCGAAGCAAGGGTTAGATTTGGGCTTTTCTCCTCTTGATTTCTCGATCAACCCTTCTCTCCAAGGGAGTGGTGGTTGAGGAAAAAGGAAGGGACAAGAGTCTATGACAATTTGTAGGAAGGGCCACAAGGCCTTAGTGGCAACAACAAATGTTAGATGTACAAAAGGTGATAGAAATGTATGCTATGATCGGGGAAAGGGCATTGGTGCCTATAGTTTTGTATAGGTGGATGACAAACAATGGTGGGAAGTAGCTATCCTAGGAGGTTTTAAAGTATAGGTTTTAATCTTATAAAGTCTTAAGTAAATTTCTTAATTATTCCTAAAATTTAGGGAAAAACGATTTATAACTTTTAACTTAAATTTACTTAATTAAATTTAAGAACTCCTACTATAATTCCTAAAAATAAATGTAAAACTAAAGAGAAGTTAGTTTTCTATGTTAATTTTTACTTGGTTTTAAGAAATATCATTGTAATTTTAACATTAGAATTGATAGTTGAAAAGTATTCTGAAGTTACTAGTTTAATTGAAAATTATTCTAATTTTTTATGGGAGAAATGTATGCAACACTATTATACACAATCAACACACAAACAAGCATTAACATGCATCTCTTTAATTTTTCAAAGTCAACATATAATATATACGAACATAGAAACATTCATACAAACACTCACAACATATACATTACAAATAAAAAGGAAAATGGAATGAACACCTATTTTCTCTACGTGAATTTCTTCCTTCGAAAGTTACTCAAGAGTAGATACTTCGTATCTTTACTCTAAGTGTACCACTTTTCAAATGATATACTCTAATTGAATGAGGCTTCTGAAGGGCATCAATTCCACGGCTCTTCTACCAAGTGAAAAGATGAAATAACCAATTTCTGAATTTCCACCTTTCAAGAATATGCTTAGACAAGGAGGTTCCAAATGGATGAATAGGGGAATGGAAGAAGAAGGAGTGACACTTCCTTCTTGGATGAAATGAATGGGTGCAATAAAAAGAAAATGAAATAAAATTTGTTAGATGAAATGGGGAGAGGAAGAAGAAGATAAAGCTATATAATGACGATCAAATGTCTCATAAGGATGCATTGCAACCAAATTTCTTAATGAACCTATTGTATTTCTTCATTTCAGTCCACGATCTTTGTCATGTCATTCATTACATCCTTTGATATGGGAATACATCTTTTAATGTCATTTCTTCTTAGAAACTGTCATCATATTATATATTTCCACGTTGTCTCATGTAATCTTTCTTCTTTTCTTCATTGTAGATCTAATGAAAATAAACTTTTGAAGATGTGTTTAATTTTTTCCATAAGTCGTTGTCTTTGTCAAATAGTTATCCTGTAATACTTATAAAAACTCGAACAATTATCTCATAACCCTTCTAGTTTTATCACCTATAAAACACATGATCTACAATTTTATAATCATTAGGCACTTTACAAAACTCAAACAATTATCTATTATCTATACGTAAAACTTGAACAATTATCCATTATCTATATATAAAACTCAAATAGTTATCATAACTCTTCTAGTTTTTCAAAGTTACACATGAAAAACACGTGAAAACTTATAACTTTTAAAACACACATGCATAAATCATAACTATACGAGTTTTTTAACAATAACTTTTCAACTTTTTATATACTTAGTCTTAAATATACGACTTTTTACTTAACCTTTGAAATTAATTCTTCTCATCTTTCTTCCTTCTTGAACTCTACTTTAAGAATGAAATTTACAATGTCTTCAATTCTTCTTATAAAATCATATAAAATAACTTTCCATGAAGCATATTTTATATAATAATTATCATATATCAATTTATGCATTATTTAACCATTTAAAACATGCAAAACCTTAAAATCACAATTATCATACACTCTTCATTAAATCACATATAATTGCAATTATAATCTATAAAATGCATAAATTAATATATAAAAAATGTAAATTTTGAAGTCTAAACATCAAGTGTTTAGTTAAATTACATAACTTTAAATCTTTTCTTACAATTCTTGACTAGGTAATTTTAGGTTTACCTCTACTTTTAATTTTTTCTGCACTAAATAATTCTCTTCTCCTAACAAGTGCACTCCTTATTTTCTTAAGAATATGACCAAACTCATATACAACATACATAATATCTTAATACTCTAACAAGGACAACCACTACCCTTATAACCTATGCCTAGACGACACTTTCTACCTCAATAGACTCCTTAAGGGACTCAACATGATAATGAGATTTCCACCACACTTCCGCTAGGACCCTTTTAGTCACTATCCTCTTTACCCACTTTCAGCTAGGGCACTCCAAACCTTGTGTCGAAGGAACTACTCTAGGCTTTGGCTTCATATCCTATGTTCAGACTTCAATGACTTTTACCCCAACTTCATCCATCCATTTCGATGATCCTTGGAATGTTCCCAATAGATAATTCCACCTAGGTGCCCACCAAGGCACATTTATCCTAACATGTCTATTTCCAATTTGCACCATCAATAGACGAAATAGTGGACTAAATAGTTGCTACTTACCCAAACATTCTACTGCATTTGTTAACATGATAATAGAAAATTGATAATTGTACTTCCATGACAGTATCTATTTTCTAGGTATGTTCATCAATTCAAAAATAAGACAACTTTGCATCTTACTTGGTTTACTCTTTAATGAAGCTATAACAATAAATATGAATAATTGAATTCTAGGTTTAAGAAGAAATATCAAAATCTTGACTATTGTTGATACACAAAAGGTTATTACAAGAGAGTTACAACAAGCATCAAGTAAATGAACTTTCCATTTACCTGAAAGTACAACATAAGAAATATCTTTTTAACACTCCCCCTCAAACTAGAGCATAAAGATTAAATAGTCTCAACTTGTTACAAAAAATGGCAAAACTACCTGTAGGAAGAGTTTTGGTAAATATATCTCCAATTTATCGAGAAGATTGTGTATAAATTGTACTAATAGTTCTATTGAAGATCAGCTGGCGAACATAATGGCAATCCACTTTGATATGTTTAATTCTTTCATGAAAAATTTCATTATTTGCAATGCATAGAGAAACTTGATTATCACAATGTAAAGAAATAGGAGAGTGAATAGGAACACCAAATTCAGCTAATAGATTCTTGACCAGACGAGTTCTTGGCTAACATTGCAGATGATCCTATATTCTAATTCAACAATAGAAGTGGAGACAATAGATTCTTGATCTAGATGAGTTCTTGGCTAACATTGTAGATGACCCTATATTCTGATTCAACACTAGAAGTAGAGACAACACTTTATTTTTTACTTCACTAAGTGATGAGATTTCCACCAAGGTACGTACAAAAACCTAAAGTGGATTTCCGATCAACCTTGTCACCTACATAGAATATGCAGCTAGAGTAAGATTGGATGTTTTGGAGTAAATCAGGCCCTTGCTAAGACACTGTTTTATATAAGCAACAACTCATAATGTACTCCAATGAATCTTTTTAGGCTCTTGCATAAATTGACTTAGTAAACTGACTACAAAGGTTATGTCAAGGCGCGTAACAATGAGGTAAATTAGTTTTCTAATAAGACAGCGATACCACCCAACATCTTGAAAGGGTTTAGCCTCCTTTTCCTAGAGTTGAGGGTTTGGCTCCATTGGTGTCGTTACAGGCTTGCATCCAAGCATACTAGTCTCCTTGAGAATGTCAATAGCATACTTCCTTTAAGATAGTGAAATTTTGTTAGTAGCATATGTGAATTCAATACCAAGAAAAAATCGTAGTTTTCCCATGTCACAAAGAACAAACTCTTTATGTAGAAACACATTAGTATCTGTTATACTTGTTGTATCATTGCCAGTTAATAAAATGTCAACATATACAGTCATAATAGTGACTCTAGAGGCTCGACACTGAATAAAGATGAAACTATCAACAATACATTTCTAGAAACCATGAGCCAACATAACAAAATTGAGTTTGCCAAACCATGCATGGGGACTTTGCTTTAGTGTAGATAGCTTTTTAGAAACGATAGACTAGGTTCTCTCTCTTAGTAACATACCTTAGAGGTTGCTCTATAAAAACTTCTTCAATAAGATCATCATAAAGGAAAACATTCTTGACATCAAACTAAGAAAGAGACCATGATTTAGAGACAACCAGAGCAAGAATAAAGTAGATGGAACTAAGGCAGGCAACAAGACAAAATATTTCATGATAATCAACCCTATATGTCTGAGTGAATCCAAGAGCCACAAGACGAGTTTTATGATGCTCAAGAGTTCCATTGATGTAGTATTTGTTGGTGAATACCCAACGACAGCTAACTGTAGGAGTGTGCGATAGTTAAGGAACAAGAACCCACATTCCCTGATCCTGTAATGTTTATATTTCAACATCCATAACACACTTCCAAAGTGGAAGGATAAGTGCTTTCTCAAAATTGTTGGGAATAGACTTAGACACAAGGGTAAGAGCAAAGGGTGTGCTAGTAGGGGAATGATAATTGTAAAAAATAACATTGGAGATGAGATGGGCAATACAGGAGCATGTACCTTTCCAAAGTGCAATGGGTAACTCAAGAGAAGTAGAATATGTAACTGTAGGTGAGGATGGAGATGGTTTTGTGGTAGGAGCAATGGTTGGACAGTGTTGTCGTCAATGATATACCTATAAGGGAGGTGGTTGAGGAGAGGGATCCTCATATGAGTGCTGTTGTGAAACAATCCCTAATGAGGAAACAAGAGTGGGACAATGAGCTGTAGCAGAAGAAGGAACAGTGAAAGGTTGTAGTGGATTACTCATTGTAGGAGAAAAATAAGGAACATTCTCTTGAAAAATAACATCAACAGAAACCAAACATTGACGAGTGAAAGGATGAAAGCAATGGTATCCCTTTTGAGAATGGGGATAACCAATGAAGACATATTTGATAAATCTAGAGAACAATTTTCAAGCCTATAAGAGAGATTTTTGACAAATGCAGTGCAGCCAAAGACCTTAGGAGACAAAGAAAATAACTCCTTATTAGGAAGAAGACGATAAAGAGGAATGACACTACTAAAAAGGGAAGAAGGCATACAATTTATAAGGTATAATGCAATAGAAATTGCATCACATCATAAGTAGGAAGGAACATTTATCTCAACAAGTAGTATTTAAGCAATATCTAAAATATATCGATATTTACACTCAGTAACATCATTTTACTAAGATATATGTGAACAAGTGGTTTGATGTAGGATGTCATGATCTGCACAAAGGAAGCTAATAAACAATTAAGTAAACTCAAAAACATTATCAGTGTAAAATATTTTTGGAACAACAAATTGAGTTTGAATTTTATTAAAGTATTATTTGATAACATCAAGAATTGATTTACAATCCTTTAACAAGTACAACCAAGAAGCTCGAGAGAAATTATCAATAAAAATAATATGATAACGATGACCAGATAAGGACGCAAGCCTAGAGGGCCCTTAGACATCACAATGGACAATATCAAAAGGTTTAGAAGCAGATACTAACACACGATAATGAAAGATAGTACAAAATTGTTTTCCCAAAATATAAGGTTGACAATCAAAAAAATGAACAGTAATTCATGGAAGCATCGCTTGAAGCTTTTAAGAAAAATGTCCAAGACAATGATGCCAAAGAAGAGGAGAGTCATTAGATGTAACAACAGCAACAAGACCACACGATATATCTTCTTTGACAAGAGTGTAAACACCTTGTCCTTGCTTACGACCCAAACCAATCCTCCTAGTCTATAGATCTTGAAAAGTACAATGAAAAGAGAAGAATGTCATAAAGTAATAAAGCTTCTTGGTAATCTTACTGATGGATAGTAAATTCACAGGAAAATCAAGAATATAGAGAACAGGATCAAGGGTGATATTTAAAGTAATGGTAGTGGTGCCCTCGCCGGCAAGAGAACAATTATGACCATCAGCAAGGGCAACAAAATTAAGATTCGGCATCTAGTTGAGATGAGTAAGTAGGCTTTGGTTTCTAGTGACATGAGCAAAAACCCCTAAGTCAATAATCCAAGTAGTATTTTGAAAGGATGTATGAAAAACATGATTACTGAAGGAGAGAACATGAACTACTATAGCATCATTGGATTGTTGAGCGTGCAATATCATCAACTCATCATAATTTGCTTGGGTCATTTGGATCATGCTTGATGTAGTAGTAGAAGTGCCCACAAAAGAGTTAGTACAAACAACATGTGCAAATGATGGTGGTGTAGGTGGTTCCTAAATTTGACCCAACAATTTTTAGATGGGTGATTTGTGCATCTATAGTGAATACATGGGGGTTGAGAGTTGTTTTTTCCACCTTTGATGCGAGTACTAGATCTACCCCTACCATAGTTGGGGGAGTTTCCTTGCTATCTAAAAACTATAGCGAGAGTGGACAGAGTAACTAACGAAGTCTACAAAGGTGTTGATGGATGAGTGGTAAGCCGAAGAACATGATTAAATATGTACTACAAGGATGGAATAGTGTCAACAACAAGAACTTGTTCACAAATTTGAGAAGCCAATTCAAGGTGCATGCCAACAATGAAAAGGGCAAACAACAGTTTTTGATGATAGTGACGTGATGTGACAAGATCTACCACACAAGGTTGATAGTCCTCTAATTCTTGTAACAAGGCACACAACTTGAAATAATATATTTAGAGAGAATGTTCACCTAGCTGATGATGAAATAATTATTCATATATCTCTAAAACTTTAGAGTTGTTATCATGTCCATATGTAGCACGTAAGATTTCCCACATGCTTTGTTGGATGAACATGGGCTATACTAGGTAAAATGTGCTCATCCATACTGTTTAGCATCTATGTCATAACGACATGATCTGTTGCATGCTAGGTGAGATATTTAGGAGAATCTTCAGTTGGAGGAGGATTTGTTAGGTAATGTTCATGCATATTGGAGATGTAGAAAGTCTTAAAGGCTGGTGCCCATGTATGATAATTATTTTCAGTCAACTTTACCCCTATAATAGTAAGTCTACCAAGGAGGGGTGATTCCAAATGGTTGTCTATTCTAAAGATATGGGTAGCTCCTGTTTTGTTGGGGGTACCTCTAGTAACAAGGAGATTGGAAGATGAGGAGGAGCCTTCCATCGAGATACTTCACTGTGAATAGTAGGCAATGCTAGTGAAGGAGACCTTCAGGGAATCTCATGCTACACAAGGAGTGGGATAGAGTGACCTTTACTAGGGGTCACAAACTTGGTCATCCAAGACGCAAGGATGACATCGTGAGTAGAGAAAGGTTGTCGACGTGCACAAGGCCAAAGACTAAGTAGTCGATGGTCTATGACGAGTGAGCATTTGAATAGACGTATGTAGGCGGAAAAGAAGTAAAAGGACCAACAATGGTAGACAGAGGTAGGTCTTTCGAGAGGACGCTTGGATAGTGGCAAACAAAGGATCGACAAACAGGTAGAGGATAGCGAAACAACTCTGATACCAAATTGGATTCTAGGTTTAAGAAGAAATATTGAAATCTTGACTATTACCGATACACGAAAGGTTATTATAGGAGAGTTACAACAGGCATCAAGCATAATCGGGTAAATGGACTTCCCATTTACTCAAAGGGACAAGAACATAAGAAATATCCTTCTAACACAAATATTGAAAATAAATGTAGTTAATGGACATAATAAAATCACCTGATGAAAAAATAATGCCTTTTAATTTGTTAATGAGTATTGCACTTCAAGAATCAAAATTGAGACTTTGAAGGCTTACATGGGACAATAAGCTATTGGATTACAAGAAATATATTTATTTTCTCAAAAGATTAGTTTCCAGAGCTGAGAATCTGAGAATGCAAACCTTTGTCCCAACAATAATTGTGTCATTAAGAGGATGACCTGCACAAACTAATGCATCCTCTGACAAGGGAATGAACCTGTTATTTACAACTTTATTAAATTCCGGATAAATGCTCTGTAAATCCTCGTCACTGCAAAACAAAATGGTTCACACCATTACTCCAAATTCACATAAAAAACCAAACTGAAAAGAATTATGTTTATTAAAATAATAGCATTTCTCTAGTTTTCAACTCTCACACTTCACTATTTTCTCCTAGAACCCTCCTGTATCCAAATTCCACTCAAAAACTTTCAAATGTTCTATTCATTCTTTCTTAGTTCACACACTATCATTTCTCCCCTCTTCTATCTTTTACATAAAAGCAAATTGTCATTGTTTATGAGGTAATTTAACATGCATTTGTTTATTTGAAAAGTAAATGCAATCAACTTAAATGAAGTGAATTTCCTTTAATCAATCAAAATAATGATATTTGCACATAAATGCTGTGAAGAAAAGAGAAGTAATTTCCTTACTTTCAAATATAAGGGGCGTTTGTGTTAGAGGAAATTGGTAGAAAAAAATGTGACAGAAATTACTTTCTATCACTTTCTATCACTTTCTATACATTTCTATACATAAAGTTTGTTTGTGTGTAATGAAAAGTTAGAAAAAAAGAGATTGCTTGTACACATCATGAAAAATGGAGAAAAGAAGAAATTTTACATAAAAACATTTAAAATTTGTGAAATTGGATTACAACTACAAGTACGAACGAGAGTTCCAATCAGCTAACACCTGCTTGTTTAATCTCTAGCTCTCTTGGTTTTACCTTGCCAAGAAATTTGTTGTGTTAACAAGTCATGCAAGATGCCATAAGTTCCAATCAGCTAATGCCTGGTTGTTTGATGTGGAAGAAGGACCAGTTCTTACTTGCACCTAGTCTCATGAATTGAAACAGCATTCGTTTTCATTGCATAAGCAATATCCTCTAATCTGCATGAAATGCAGGTGTTGGTTCCTTTTCCAAACATCTTGCAACCTCCTTTGCGGACAACTCAAATGACAGTCTGTGGTTCAGTAGCAGCCCACTGTTCCTGGTGGTGATTATGTCCTTACTATAGTCTGTTTTATGCATACCATCAAAAGCCAAACTGGCTTTCTCGAGGAGTGGGCAGGCATTGTTTTATGCATGGCAAGATCCTCAGCGGCAAGTAGCTTTGGTGGTACTAATAGATGACTAGAACTGAACATCCGGGAATGGAGATGTGCTAGAACACACTAGCGTAAATGGGTGTTTACAAATGGGAAGATTCATATAATAATAGCGAAGAAATGCAAAAAACAATAGATTGGAGAGGACGACAACATATATCAACAGGCAAACACAACATAAAATGAAGATGGAGAGGGAGGCAGAGACAAAGAGCCCTCATGGTTTTGGTTTTGATGATGGGAGCTTCACGACTGGTGAACAATAGGCAAACAAAACAGATGATGGCACTGCATTGGGGGATGACAGAGAAGGAGGTACAGACAGAGAGGACAGATCCAACAATAGGAGCTTTACAATTGACAAATGATGCAGAAGAATGACAGATGAACAAGATGGACAATGGTGCAGCATTGGTGGATGAGGGAGGGCAGCGAGGGATTTCCAAGGAAGGGGGGGGGGGGGGGGGGGGGGGGGGGGGGGGGGGGGGGGGCGGCTGGAAAGTCTTTTATATGAGGAATTTAACTTTTCTTTCCTGACATTCGTATGTATACAAACAGCTTAATTTTTGATATACTATTTTTGTAAATAATATACCAATTTCATTTTTGTAAATGGGTTGCAAGTCAATTTTGATATACTGCTTTTGTAAATGATATACCAAAGGATTCTAGTCTTATCCTTCGTATAGAAATTGATACACTGTTTTTATAAGTCGTATGCTGATTTCTAAAATAATTCAGTATACTAATACAAAAAATAATACGTTGATTTCAAATTCATCTCCCTTACTTTCTAGGTACACAAATGACTTCTCATTTCCTACGAATTCTCTTACTTTCTATCACTTTTCGAATATACAAATACCCCTATAAAAGAAAGGCTTGGAATTTAATTCCCATTCATTCACTAGAGAATTGGACAAAATTCAGAAACCCTCTCTCCCAAATGTATATTATAATTATAACATAATACAAATTAATTTTTTCAATTAATATTATTTATTATTAATATATTGATTATATTTTCTACATCAACTACAACTAAATAATTAATATTAGTATTATAAATGATAAATATAATATCATTACCATTACAATATTATTGGAATCATAGTTTTAAATTTTGGTTAGTTTTCGATTTTCTTGATACAAAATTTTGTTGCATTCTCAAAACTTTGTTGGATTGACTGATCCATTGTCATGGATTGACATTGGATTGATCGATCTAACATATTTTTTGAATAGGAAAAGGATAAGTCAACCAATCTATACAAAACAATCGATACAGTGAAAGGGAAAGTTGTTCTTTGTGATTATAATTTTCAAGTGGGTAGAAGAGAAAGAAGAGGGAGAGGAGGAAGGAGAGGAGTGATGTGCACAACTTGCTGTTGGAATTGGTGACTGGAGGAGGCTAGTCAACAAGTTTGGGGACAAGGTTGACATCATGAGGTGGGTTTGGAAGACAACCTCAAAGGTGGGTAGGTTAAAATGGGTTGTTGCTATGCGTGGAAGAGAGGAGTGAGGATAGGCATTTGATGAGGGAGGTTCAAAAAAAATGAGATAAAAGAGAGAAGAAAAAAGGGGGAGAGAAAGAAAGAAGAAAAAAGAGATTGAAAAATGAAAATAAAGAAGAAAAAATGGAAAAAAATAAGGAAGGAGATAGTGAAGTACATGAAAAAAAGAGAAAAAATAAAAGGGATAGAAAGAAAAAAAGGAAGAGACAAGAAAAAATGAAACAAATTATTACATAAAAAGTTATGTTTAAAAATGGAGGTATTAAGGAACACAAAAATCTGAATATTTTTTTAATTTTTTGAAGTTATTTTACTTATGAATAACATTACTTTTCAACCTATCTTTTATATTCTCACAAACTTTATTTTCTATTTTTTCAATTAATTCATGTGAGATTTTTTTAAAAAGATAGTAACTACATTATAGGGATAAAAATCTATAATTTACTCTAAAATCTTATATTCCATAAAACTTTTAATTATGAAGAATATGGAAATTCTCTCCTATTACGTACGATCTTATTAAATTGTGTTTCATATATGAATTATAACCTAAATTCTATTGAAATGTAATTTGATTTTTATTAAAATATAACATGAAATATATTGAACTGTAACTTAGATTTTATTAAAAATACAACTTAAATTTTAAATCATTTGACATTATGAGTTTTTTTCAGTTATTTGTATATAATTTAAGGCTTTTCTCATACAACACAACAACATAGCATAGCAGAACGGTCATGATATCTCCCACTATCTCGACCCTATCACGTAGATGCGAGGTGCAACACAACACAACATAATAGAATGGTCATGATATCCCCCACTATCTTGACCTTATTGCACAAATGCGATGTGTGGTGGAAACAAGAAGATTGGATTTGAGGGTACAGCTGATGGGCCGAGTGGCAATGGATTTTACTAAGTTGAGGCTACAATTGTGAAAAAGGAAAACTCAACAAAAGAATTAGGGATGACCGACCGTTTGGGGCCTCTATCAAAGGGTGTCTGTCTCTATTCAATAGGCATTGCTTATCCTTGTGGGGAATGGGGTGGCTCACCTCACAGTTAGAGAACTGGACTAATGCAAGGCAATGCCACTTTCTCAACGTGGTCGACCTAAAGAATAACAAATTTGAGATAAAGGAGTCATCCAATCAACTGTTGGTCTACCCATGAATTTGCTAATTTATCTTTATAGGTTCACACTAGATTCAATCAAGGTGAGTGGATTCCAGAATGGAACATCGGAATCTAGAAGGTAATGACGAACTTTAGTAGAATGTCAAACCTAGAAATGGTCAAGATTTTGAAATAGGATGTTAGAACCCAAGAGATATGATAAGCTTCAGTAGGATGTCAAGCCCAGAAATGACTGGGGTTCTAGAATGGAATGTCAAAACCCAAGGGAGTACGACGAACTTCAACAGGTTGTTAAACCCTTTGAAGACGGTAACCAAGTCAAGGGATGACAAGTTAGATCCGTCTTGAACTGCCAACAATGAAAGGTGTCTTAACCTACTATTCAACCCTATTTAGTACACTAGATTTAACTACCAAATAGTTGACATTTTATTATACTGCAAGTGCATAGATTCAATTGTAAATAGAATGCAAATACAGGTTTGTCCTCAAGAAAGAGATTTCTCTACTTTACTTAAGATGCCTAACAATTAATTAGAAACTTAACAATGTCACTTTTGTTCCTTCTAACTAATTGACTATTATAACTATTTAGGATCATGCAACTTTTACTTAACTATTGTTAACTATGCTTAACTATTGAGGATCTAAAATAATTTACTACTACTTAATCTAGATTAAACTAAAACTTGATAATTATCAATTTACTGTTGGTAAACATCTTTACCAACAATACGATCAATGATAAACGTCTTTACCAATGATTTGCCCAATGGTAAACATCTTTACCAACGAACGATCGTAAGGTTAGTGTAGACACAACGAAACTTCGAAGTGTGAGCCAGATAAAATTAGTGAAGATATTTTCTATGTTTAATAATTGAGATATCAACTACAATATTTTAGAGCTTTTAAAACTAGTTAAATACATTAATTAAAATGCAACTGCAACAACACAACATAAAACATTACTATGACAATAATATGCAAACATAACTATTTCACACAGAATGGATGCAAAATAAATTAAAAAGGAGAGAACACCTAATCTTTCACTACAACTTTCACCTTTTGAGACTTGCTCAAGTCAAGATCTTCTCATTGTCTTTACTTCTGAACCATCAGATTGTTAGACTAGCAATCCTTCTTTCACAACTTGCACTGAACGTCTGTGTGTCATTCACAAAATCTCAATAGTATGAAGTTACAAAGGAAAATAGCTAGCATCGAGAGACTTTCCTTCGAGAATGCACTCAGATTAGAGAAACTTATAGTGGTAAAATCAGGGATGAGGATGAAGAAGAAAATGTCGTCAATCTCCTCTTGGGAAGAACTAGATAGGTGAATTGTGGAAGTTCGAAGATGAACATGCACTGGAATGACGTTTGGACGAAAAGAAAGAGTGACAATGTAATTCCCATATTTCCTTTTATGATAGTATCGAGACGAGATCATGTTCTTCAGAGTGGAGGTAATACATTGCGTTGTTAATTGCAACAGTAGTTACTATTAGTACATCTTGTTAATCTTCGATCCTTCTAGCAAATAACACTTTTCCATGTAACTCATGTTCTTTTCCATGTAACTCATGTTCTTTTCCATGTTAACCACATTCTTCATTTCCTAGAATATAAGTTATATATTTCCTACAACTATGATACATGTGAAATTTTCATCGTATCCATTGATAAATAACAGAAATATAAATTTTTTAGTAATTCATAAACAATCAGAATTACAATACATTCTTAGCAATAGAACAAAATAAACTAAGATTGCAAAACTACCTACTTTGTGTCTTCGTTAGTAGACTAGTTAACCAACGATGGAATCGTTGGTAAACTTCTTAGATAACGATAAACCTTAATAATAATATTACATGAAATACCAAAAATAGGATCGTTGGTAAACTCAGTTACCAATGAAGTTAGTTTGTTGGTTGTTGGGTTACCTAACGACTTACTTGTTCCTATGAAATACGGAACTTAGCTTACATCCAAAAAAATCATGGTTTCACCAACTGTTTTATAGATAATGCCTCATTTGGTTTCATAGAGAGGTGTATTGCTTAGCTACAGGAGATGCATTTTCCTACAAAAATAAAATATATAGGTCCACCCTCAATCAAATAATAAATAGAAAGGTGTACTCAACTGAAGAGTGGTGTGAAATGCTACAGATTGAAGTACTTTATTCAATAGCAAAGGAGTGACATCAAACATCAAGAATGAAGAATATAACTCGACAAAAAATATTGAAAGATGTCTAACATCAATTGGACACTTTTAAAAGTAAATTAGATTTTGAAATGGTCAAATTGCCTTCTGCTTTGGTTGATATCATAAAAGAACATATTCAAAAGATAGTTGATGAAGAAAAACAAATTCAACCAAAGAACACTCTAGCTCATACCATCACTAGGAAAAGAGCAAGGTTATGATTTGCCAAATTTGTTTATTTTATAATTAAGCATAAAACAACTACCACACAAGATGAAGTATTTGTGAGCCTTCCTAAAATTACCGAAGAGAAAGATATATTTAGTAGATATGAGCAGTTTTTCAAGAGTCATGGTGAACCATCTGATGTGACATCACTATTTGCTTAGTTAGAATTATATAAATGGAAGCAAAATAAAGCTAAAGAACAACAAATACAATTAGAATTCATGACTCCTGAACAAATAAAAGTGAAGGCCGAGCCATTGGAACTTAATGAAGTGGTGGCTCAACAAAATGTTAGTGTAGGCAACCATAGTACAAAAAACAGGATAAGCATCAATTTTGATGATGAAGTTAATAAAGATAGATATATTGAAGTTACTACTAGTAATGATGAAGACCAAGGGAATAATGGTGTAGAGGAAGCACCTAAAGTTACTGAGGAGGATAAGGAAATGGACATGACTTTGGAGACTTTCATGGTCTCAATTGACAGAAGGAAATCTCCTATAGTCAGCGGAGATATAGATAAAGGAAATAAGTCATCTTCAGAAGAAGACATTCCTGTTTCCAACAGTTGGGAGTAGGAACTACTAGAGGTACAAATCACATTTTTAGTTTTTTCTCTTACTATTTATAAACTTATGAAAACTTGACTAACTGATTTTCGCATCTATATAAATGGTTCACAGTTTTTTTTTTCTCTTAGAGAAAAGAAGTAATTCCTTCCCCCAAACATGAGTTAGCTTTTTAGAGAAGAAATTCATCTCTCTATACAGACACTAATATTCAACAAACATAGATAAACAATTTTTTTCTCTTTTTTTTTTCATATACATCCTTGGAATTATAGTTTTAATTGCTTACCACAACATGTCTCTTTTTTTGTTTTTATAGATACCACAAGAAGAATTTGATATTACTTCTCCAAGAGAGAATCTAGAAGAAGATTTTGAATATCTAATAATGCAACTCGCAATAATTCCATCCACCTCTTCACCAATAATTCAACCAGTGGAAGAAGAATTAGCCTCATCCAAGAGACAAACAGAACAGACTACCGAAAAGCAATCTCCTCATGTCTCTCACTATTTTACTGATCCAAATTATTTTGGTAATAACTGTGTATACTTCAAGAATCAAGAAGCTTATTCTAATTTCCAACAACTTAAGAGGTGTGATGTTTTATATAGTAGACTCGTAAATTTTGATTTCATTGATGATGTGAAAGAATTATTTGAATTTCAAAGGTTGCTAATAGCTATACCTATAAGTGGACATAATTTTTTTGTTGAGAATCTTGTACCAACCTTCTATGCAAATCTGCATAAAGAAGGCAATGTTTATATCTCCAATGTTACTGACCTGTATGTATATTTGATACCTGAATTTGTTTATGACTATTTGAGATTAAGAAATGAAGGTTTGGAAATTTTTGAGGGTACTACATTTCCTAATGATTGGTCAAATGCTAAACTAAGGAGGTGTTTGGCTACTGATCCTCAAACTCATTAGTAGGTGGGAAAGTTCATTTCATTGCTCTGATTCTAATAACTATTTATCGAAGACAGAGTCATCATATGGAAGTATCCTCTTTTGTAAAGCTACCTACCTATGTACTTATGAATAAGGTTTAAGTCAGCTAGTACAAGGTTTTTATTTTGAAAATCTCCAATGTACAAAAGAAATTGTTTTATGGAGATTTCCTTTATAGATTGGTATGTAGTTCTGTGGATTTATATTCTTAGACAGTGAAGAAATTAAAGTCTAGGGTGCTGACCACCAAAGATCTTAAAGTGTTATCAGTTAACGACCAAGCATCAACTTCAGCCCCTACTACTACTGTTTCAACGACTTCTCAGACATCTTTTGCTACTAGGTTCAACGATAAGATGGACTTATTGTCACGAAAGATTAGTAAGCTTCAAGATAAAATGTTTGGGCTCAAGTCCAAGCTACTGGATAATCCATAGATTGCGTGAATTGTATAAAGACAATTTTGTATATGGTTTTTGTTGTATCTACCTGCCAATTAATACAATATCTATTTTGATTTATTGATTAAACACTATGTTGGTTGTGTGTTTGTTTGATTACTAAACTATAATTTTATACAAGTGTCGAAAAATTTTGTTGCACCGACCTGGCTATGGAACAACAATCTATTTAAAAACTACAATTAAAAACTAGAATAACACGAGCAATCTAAATGGATAGTATGACTCAAATAAGTAAACATATTTGCATTATAATAGAACAACAAATTAACATAATAAAAATTTAGAAGAGAAGCAAAATGACTTCATAATTGAAATATCAAATCTAGGACATGACTACTGTATCTATGAAATCAATATGACTATCCTCCACTAAAGTTTGTTTTTTTTTTTTCAAGGGTAACTCCAAAAATGGTCAAATAAAATTCCCATGAATGCTCTCCTTATAAGTTGAAGAGATTTGAATCTACTACCATTTTTTTCTCCTTTAACCCACCAATTTACTCGTAAATTAATGATCTGTTCAAGAGGTTTATGCTTAATATCAAATGGAACCACTTTAACTAGTGTATTCATTGAATAATAAGTGCATTTAGTATCTTTTATATTTGTTTTTTCATAAAAACTTATACCCTATCTTAATATAGGCTCGGAAATTGAAATAGGAGGTATAAGCTCTAAAGATAATTTTGCAATAATTGGTTCAGATGATGGTGGTTCAACCCACGTTGGTTTAAATGTTGATAATTCCTTAAAAATTTCTTTGTCTTCCAATATTTTCAATTCTTCTTTATACATTTTCTTGAAAGGTTGATCAAAAAATTCAGGTTCAAATTCATATTCTTCATCAGATAAGTCTTCTTCTAGTAACATTTTTTTAAACATATCCATTACTAGATCTTCATCTTCTAATGCTTCTTCATTTGGTTTTTCATACTTATATTCGTTCTAAATTTCTGAACTATCATAATGATCCATTAAATTATAATTATCATTCCAGTTATACTCCTCAACAATTTGTGTTAACTGCATCTGACTTATGTTGAAAAGAATAAACATTAGGCATAGAAAAATGATTTATCTTAACCAAATCAGAATGACTCAAATCGTCTTGATAATTCTCTGAAAAATAATTATAATAACACTAATTATATGAATCCATTATAATTTAACAGAACACAGATAGAGTAATATTAAAAGAAAAAGTAAGTAAACTACTAATGGGAATACAATTACTCTGAAAGAAAATTAACAGAACTATTTAAGCAAAAAGACACCTATTGTAAGAGAATTACAATTATTTCCTGGCAATGGTACCAAAAGCTTTGTTCAACCTTATTTAGTACACTAGATTTAACTACTAAATAGTTGACATTTTATTATACCACAAGTGTACGAATTCAATTGTAAATAGTATGCAAATACGGATTTGTCCTCAGGAAAGAGATTTCTCTACTTTACTTAGGATGCCTAACAATTAATTAGAAATTTAACAATGTCACTTTTGTTCCTTCTAACTAATTGACTCTTATAACTGTTTAGGATCTTGCAACTTCTACTTAACTATTGTTAACTATGTTTAACTATTGAGGATCTAAAATAATTTACTCCTACTTAATCTAAATTAAACTAAAACTTGATAATTATCGGTTTATCGTTGGTAAACATCTTTACCAACGATATGATCGTAGAGTTTGTGTGGACACAACGAATCCTCAAAGTGCAAGCCAAATGAAATTAGTGAAGATATTTTCTATGTTTGATAATTGAGATATCAATTGTGATATTTTAGAGCTTTTAAAATTGATTAGATACATTGATTAAAATACAGCTACAACAACACAACATAAAACATTACTATGACAATAACATGCAAACATAGCGGTTTCACACAGAACAGATGCAAAATAAATTAAAAAGGAGAGAAAACCTAATCTTTCACTACAACATTTACCCTTTAAAACTTGCTCAGGTCAAGATCCTCTCTTTGCCTTTACTTTTGAACCACCAAGTTGTCAAACTGGCAATCCTTCTTTCACAACTTGCATTGAATGTTTATGTCACTCACATAATCTCAATGGTATGAAATTACAGAGAGAAGCAATCAACACCTAGAGACTTTCCTTTAAGAATACACTCAGGTTAGAGAAACTTGTAGTGGCAAAATCAAGATTGAAGATGAAGAAGAAGAAGTCGTCAATCTCCTCTTGAGAAGAACTAAATAGGTGAATTATGGAAGTTTAGAGATGAACATGCACTGAAATGACGTTTGAACGAAAAGGAAGAGAGTGACAATGTAATTATCATGTTTTCTTTTATGGTAGTATTGGGACGAGACCACGTTCTTCAAAGTAGAAGTAATGCATTGCATTGTTAATTGCAATAGTAGTTACTGCTAGTACATCTTGCTAATCTTCGATCCTTCTAGCGAATAACATTTCTTCATGTAACTCATGTTCTTTTCCATGTTAACCATGTTTTTCATTTCCTAGAATATAAGTTTATCTATTTCCTGCAACTAAGATACATGTGAAATTTTTGTTATATCTATTGATAAATAATAGAAATATAAATCTTGTAATGGTTCATAAACAATCAAAATTTCAATACATTCTTAGCAATGAAATGAAATAAACTAAGATTCCAAACTACCTACTTTGTGCCTTCATTGGTAGACTAGTTAACTAACGATTCCATCATTGATAAACTTCTTAGCCAATGATAAACTTTAATAATAATATTACGTGAAATACCGGAAATAGGATCGTTGGCAAACTTGATTACCAACAAAGTTAGTTCGTTGGTTATTAGGTTACTCAATGGTTTGTTTGTTCCTATGAGATAAATTATGTGTAAGACGTATAATTTACAATTACACAGGTAATAAATGCAATTAAATTTCCTTGTTCACACTCAAAAAATTCTCTTTGACTCCTGCCAATTTCTGTATCATTTTCTATCAATTCTTTGTGCACAAACAAACATTTATGTAGTGTGTGGAAAACTTTTGGATTTGTTACAGTATAGCAGTACAATATTAAGAAATTTCACACAAATGGATATTATTCTTTTCTGAATTTTCAGATTCTAATTGTTTGATTCTATCCTTTTACACTTTTATCTTTCTTTTTAGAGCAGACACTTTTTTCTTTCTTGAACACAACCAATTGCTTAATTCTCATTTTAAAATCAACTGATGCTCTTTACCCATTGCTAAATATATGATAATCATGCATTAAAGGGAAAGTTAACATGGAAAGGTATTTTAATTGAGGTTGTTGACAACCAAGAAGTGAAACTCACCAGAAATCTACATGGCATGCTGAGGTTGTATCTGGATGGAAGTCAAGCAGGTATATCCCATGATCAGAATGGCATGGCACTGCATATACCTGCAGAAAATTAAAAATAATAAAATAACAACTCAAAAAGGAAGTTCATGAACCACAGAGTAATGATCTATTAATCAGATGATGTAAGATATTCCTACTGAAGAAGTTGATAGCCATGATGGTTTACGTGAATGCAAAAGGTTGGCATTCATTCTTTCCCTATCAAAAGAATCAAATGATAATAATTAAATTCAGACCCATTATATATATAGAAATTTCTCTAAAAATATTATATTTTGATTTTATGTCCAACCAAGCAGGTGGAGGACAATGTATGTGAGTCACATCCAGAATATTCATATTCAATACTCCAGACCTGCACGGACCAAGAAAGTAAGATGAAATTCTATAAATAAGCCATCAGAAATGTAAACATTTTCCAGGGCAACTTACCAGCCATCGCTAAGATGAAATGATAACTGATAAGGACAAGATGGATCAAGGCTGATCGAATGTATTTCCCTTGGTAAAATATCTGATTGTGCCTGAACATTAGAGGAATACATGCTAAATTGGAAGATATCCATGAAGCAAATGTTAGAAGATTAAGTATATTTTATGCATTTAATTTGCAAATAAAATGCACAATAACTATACTAGGAAATTACGAACTTTTGTGTACCTTCAAGGAAGTTATTTTCTCCATCATTAATGATAACTTGAAGGATGCCAAGAGAGGGTGGTAGACCTGTACCAATGAGTACAGACATAACATGCATATCTTAAAAATGGTAAGCACTGTTATACTACAAAGAATAACATTATTCATAACTTTATATTTATTGAAACAAGAAATAGGTGAAAGTGGAATTATGATGTCATAAGAAAACATAATGTCTCTATGTATGAAAGTTACATAAAGAAAATAAATATCTCTATCAATGTGGAACTAAACCCACACACACCAAAAACCCTAATACATTATTTTCTCTAATAATATTCAATTTTAAGTACAATTTCATTTAATATTTGAGTGAACAATTGCCTTATTTGAGATGGAATGTATATTTACCAACATCTTTTAACCATTAGTAGGTGATGCCAAGAGTAATAAATTTTTGGCAAGTTCAATTTTATATGATGATCTAGAATTGCCTAAGGAGATCTGAGTTTGACTAGAACATGGTCCCAGAACTCGAAAGAGAATACATAGGCTGGAATAACTTGTCATTCATGGATGTGCCATTCATGACAGTGAAACAGTGTATGCTTACGCTAGATATATTGAGATCATATGTTATGTGGGTTACTAGGTGTGTGGATATCCATGTAAGAATTTATCCCTACATATATTGTAATAATACACATTTTCCTTAGTCACATGATATTAATCAAAGGACTGTAGTGAGAAATATATAGAAGAAAAGAATTCATGTGACCAATCATACATAGTAGAGTTATGATAGAGACTGTTGTTGTTGTCACATGGTATCAAAGCCTAGCCATTTTCAAAATCTAACCACCACCAGCTGCCACATTCCAAATCACCATCAGCCACCAATCACCAGCAACCAGCCTGTCAACTTCCAGTCACCTACCAAATCAGCCAGCTCTCTGCTATCTTCCAATGGCCCATCCTGCCTGCAGCTCCACCACACCATCCAGACCACCTGGTGGCCTGAGCTGCTACTAGGGTCTGGTCAATCCTTGCCAAACTCTAGCTGGCATCTTGTATCTTCTCCTTTCCCTTCCTGTCCCTATCAATGGACAATCAGCCAATCTTGAAACTAGCAACCTATCAGTAATTTCCCAATGTGTTAATTGACTGCAAACCATAGTTTTTTTAGTGTTGACACTTGAGACATCTAGGGATGTGTTATGCCCTAAGTGTGCCCATGGTTGCAAGCTTCAAGTTAATTCAGTGCACTTCAGCAGTGATTTTACAAGCTTTTGGTGACAATCGGATTGTATCATGAAGATTGAGGCTACTCTTGTGACTTGTGGCTCAAATGATTATCTGTTACATCAATAAAATTAGATGAGAAAATTTATTTGCTTTGGTCCCGAGCACTGGAGACATTTATGAGAGCTTACCACAAGATCTGACATATCACATAAGATCAATCAGATGTCAAGGACACTACTTATGATGAATGATTAGCTAATGATTGTACAGTGATTTCATGACCAATCAAAAGTATGGACAAGAAAGTTGCTTGAAGCATTATGATGCTTATTGAAGATCACTTATGGAAATGAGAAGAATATTACCTAGATTTGTGAGATCTACAAGCATTAAATCACACATTGGCAAGACAAGAGGCTAGTTCAAGTGTTCTATATCATTCCTCGAGCCCTACACCTTTGAAGATTTGGCATCACAAATTAGACAACAGATAGGGGCATATATGAAGATGATTCAAATCAGATAGACCCATATCTGAATCTATATCCATTTAATATCTGCATAATCCAAATCCATCCAATTGATATTTGGATAATTATTTAAATATCCCAATCTGTATCCAGCATTTATCCAAGTCCTACACATTTCGGTTATTACACCAATTATAGTGATCAATCAATCTACTTCACATCTTTGATTAAAGTCTGTGGTGGCCAAAGTACTGATGGCCATAATGATCACTATGAACACTAATCATACTTCTGATAACTGTTGAGATAAAGTGCAATAGATCACCTCTGACTTAGCATACTTCCTCTAATCAACCAGTACAACAGACAATGCCTATCTCTTAGGTTGATTATGACAGGTTCCTTAAAATGCAAGCACATCAATCCTCAATATCAAAACTCTTATGCTACCACGTCAAATACAAATATTATGTTAGTTTTTAAAGACAGTTCTTAGATAATAGACTATGAAACCTCTAAACACATGTTAGGTACATGAAGCCTTCTTACTTGCTTATCCCAATTATTTGATATGCCAATGCTAATACTTGTTGTCTTATGTCTAGTGAAAGCAGTTGTCCAAGCCATTTCTCTAATCACACTAAATAAAGTTATTTTCATGCCTAACTTTCTGATTTTACTTTCTACAAGTAGCATAACCAAACAATTAAGAAACACACTTGTGTAAAATTCATCATCATTATTAACATTTAATAACAAACCTAAACACAATGTCACTAGTCACTGTTAATTTGGAGAAGTAATGAGATTATCAATGCCATCATTGAGTTTCAAATCCAAGTTTTGCCATTTCCTTAGGTTCTAAGTGACAAACAAAAACTTGCACCACTTGAGACATGTAGAGATTTTGGTACACACTTTGTGGGTCCAATAAGATTACCTCTTGGAATATAATGTCTTGTAATCATTGACACCTAAACAGAATATTTTTATCTCCTAAATATAAAAACATACTTATCATTTGAGAATCTTCTAATAAAACCATTTTCCCATGGAAAATCCTTGAAAGCATATCTTAATCTATACTTAACAGTAATATACATGAGATGCAAGTAATCTAAGTTTATTTTCTTATGACTACGTTTTGTAACTATAACATAAAAGTCATCATTCATACATTTTAATGAAGTAACACGATTTTTCAAGTCATTTATTTTATTTTTCATGTTCTTCCTATCATTTTTAACTTAATAATCCCAAGTTGCATTTAATGTATATAAAAAATTTACCAAAATTTCAACTCCGTATGAAAATTTATGTCCTTTAATAGACACTGAAATCATTTAATAAATTTTCAATGAAATAATAAATTAATTTTCCATTATACCTAAGCATGTTGTCTTAACATTCTAAATCTTGCTTACACTCTTATGTTTGACATAAAAGTTCCAAAATACATGAATGATGCAAGTACAAACAAGATAGGTTTATGAATCATTAGAAGGCACACTTCACAATTTGCGGCTTCACATAGAGTTAGAAGTTGATTATACCAAGATGTTCTCACTAGTTGTTTAACTAAACTCTACAATTTTGTTTTCAACTGTAGTCCATCAGTCTTGGTAGTAATGACAGTTAAATGTTTAGAATAATTATATGGAGACTTGGCCAAATAGCTATACATGGAATGGAACAACTATCAAGATATGTTGCTTAGGTGGAGAATCAAGTATGTCTTTTAAGGAAAGCTATATACAGGCCAAAGCAAAGATTGTGTACCTAATTCAACAAATTAAGCAAAATAATAATAGACAATGGTTTTGTGAGATGTGCTTGGATTGTGCTTTTATCTGTTTTTCAATGAAAGGAACACATTTACGTAATTGGAATGCAGAGATGTGATTTGCATTGGAGAATATCAGATAATGGTCTTATCATCTAGAAAATATAAGAAAACAAGCAACCTCATTATGACTTTGAAAAGCAAAAGATGTTCTCCCTCCACGCAGGTCCCATGCATAGATAATCCCATGTTTACTTGCTGCAAAAACAACCTTCATAGTTGAAACAAATTAAAGCAAATATATTAATAAAGCCTATTCCCAATCATCATTCAAACAAAAAAGAAATCCAACAGACAAGAAAACA
This sequence comes from Cymodocea nodosa, assembly GCA_036874045.1. Taxonomy (NCBI): domain Eukaryota; kingdom Viridiplantae; phylum Streptophyta; class Magnoliopsida; order Alismatales; family Cymodoceaceae; genus Cymodocea; species Cymodocea nodosa. The sequence continues at coordinate 11,945,074 of CM072335.1, forward strand.
TTTCTTTATACAAGTAAGGCTTTCAAGCCTCTAGGTGCCATAATACTCAATATCAGTTTTGTATCGTGTATTGAACCTAAGGAAAAGAAAGAATGTATTGAGTATCGATTGAAATTTTGGTGGAAAGGATGTAAATGTACAAAAATTTTGATTTCAGTTGAAAAGCCTTGAATTCTAATTTGAACATTTAGGAAAAGTTAAAGCCATGATACACAAAAAATTAATTAAATTGAATTTTTAGGCATTCTTTGATAACTAAAATGTTATAGATAATACATATTTGTGTTCAAAACTTGACATTTTTTATCCTAAAAGTAGACATCAATTAGATGGAATTAACAGTTTGATCAATTTGAAAATTGGAGTCAAAATATAAGTGTATGACTAAAATGAATGTTACTAAATAGATCTTAACCTAAAAATCCATAGATCAAAGATAAAATCAGAAAATAAGATATGTGAGTATCTAATGCCATATGCTTGTGTGAGAGTATTTAGTTTATCTAAGTGGATTAATGGATATCCATTTATCATTGGGTCCATTACTTGCCATATACATATATGGTTTACCAATGAAGATGATTTTTCTTCCAACTTCACATGGTACCAAAGTTTGGGTATATACCCTACCCATCCACCACCACCACCACCATCCTCTATCATCGATGTCATAACTAAGGATTAAAAAATCAATCTGGATCAACGATTTTTCATCAATTTGGATCAGTTTTTTAGATTAACAAAAACAAAATAGCATGTATTTCAAGTATCATTAGGGTTCAAATGATCCTTCTTTCAAGATCATCATCATTTCATGGGGTTGTTGAAACAAAAAAAGGTTTTTAAGCTATTGAAGGTTGGATCGATTGATCCATATACCAAATTGATTGATCTAGTGAAGCTTTTCTGTTGCTAGGTCACTATTATTCTACCATAGATGAAGGAAAGAAGATGAAGACAAAGATGTTGTCAAAAGCCTTTGTAACCATTGTAACACATTAGGGTTTCTGGTGGAAAGAAATGAAAGAAAGACGAAAGAGAGGAGGAGGTGATGCATGTAAAAGGAGGAGAAAGAAGAAAAAAATAGAAAAATAAAGAAAAAAAGGAAAAATGAAGAGAGAAAGAAGAAAGAAGAAGAATAAGAAAAGAAAAGGAAAATAGAAAAGAAGGAAAAAAGGAATATAGAAGAAAAAATTATTAAATAAAAAATTATGTTTAAAAAATAGGAGAAGTAATAAAAAATCACAAAAAGATATAATTTTTATTTTTTTTAAAATTAATTCACAAACATTATTTTCTAGTTTTCTTATTAATTCACATGAGATTTTTTAAAATATTAATTACATTATAAGCATTGATTTAAAAATTAAGTTGGATCATTGGAAAAAATAAAAAGGATAAACATGCTTTTTTTAACAAAAAGGACAAATATAATAAAAGGGATTCACTTAAAGGTGATATATTTCTCCCTCACATGAAGGATTTTTTTTTGAACAAGAAAGAAAAACAAGATATCTAATAATTAGAAAAAAAATAAAATATATTAGATAAAACTTATGTTTAAAAAAGGGAAGTTATTAAAAAATCAATTTTTTTTCTTTGACTTTACAAAAGGAATGACCTGCTATATTTGACATGATTTAAGAGTAGTCATACATGCAACTACTATATTTGTATCTAATTAACATTTTATATATGATAATTACCTATAAAATTTACCTAAGTTTTTTTATGATTATCATAACTTTTTTTATCTTATTTCTGAGTTTTAAGTTGAAATTTTAAGTTCTTTAGTTGTTTTCATAAAAATATTGTGTTTCTACCAATGTGATCCTTGATTCGTTTCCTTTTTCCACAAAATCAATCTTCAATATGATACTAACATTTGAATTCTTGGCCATAACCCATCTTCTTTTCCATAGATGCCAAGCCCCCTTGTGTATCTCTGCATCTCCACCTTTTTGTTTGTCAACCTATTGGCCTTGACAGGCCCTCAACATCTCTTGTCAAGCCTTAGACCTATGCTCTGCTCTGCTCTACTCTACTCTACAGTCTCTCCTAAGGATATTTTCTTCTCTCACTACTGCCAAATGACCTAACGACAGCTCCCTCTCTGTTGTTTTTATTTCTGCTAAGCGCTAGACAGCTAACAATTGAATCTCTACTATTGCTGCCTCCGCGTGGCTTGAAGGCTCTTGTTACTGTTGTTGTTGGACTTGAGTTAGTCTCACCTACCTTCATTATCAGCTAAATGCTCTGAAGGTTCCCTGCCTATATGATCTGAATGTGTTGGTGTCTGCCTGTTTGAAAATCTTTGACTATTTTACCTGTTGCTGCTTATGCTGTCTGTTCATGGTCACCACCGAAACTGTTTGGATTGTTCATTGTTCAAAAGAACAATTCACGATCATAGGAACTACTTGCACTAGTGCCTTGTTCATAGGACTTTTTTTTTTCTTCCACTTGTTGGTTTAGATTTTCCAACAGCTCTACTTGGCAATATTTTGATTCTTCACTGTGGTTGTTAATAGTTTGCTATTAGAAATCTCACTGAAAACTCAAAAAAATTAAATGACAATAATTTTTTGCTCTGGTCATAGAGTTTTCAAACATTTATTGCTTCTCAATAAAAAGTCAAGCACCTTAAACAGCCACCTCGAGATGTGAATGACCCAAGGTGTGATGACTAGTAAGCTAACTCCACTGTAGTGACCAGGTTAGAAAATAGCATAAAGCCTAATGTTGCATGTGAGGTGATGATGTTGCACCCCGTTAAGAAAATTTGAAATACCTTGACATAAATGTACGACCATGATAAGAACAATACTCTAGAGTTTATGAGATTTATAGACAGATTTTCTCCCATACATGAAAGGTTTCAATAACACTTTGCCACCATCCAATCATTATTTGAGAAGCTAGACATATATCAACCAAAAATTATCTTGAGAAATTTTTCACTACTAGGGATATGGGAAAACCAAAATATTTTCTAAGTAATAAAATTTGCATGCTCAAAAGGGAAAAATAGTTTTATCCCAAAGAAAATATACTCTTGACTTGCTACAGGACATTGAACTCTTGGGTTGCAAACTTGAACACCAATAGAGCAAATCCTCTCTTTTGGGATACTCATTTGAGATGATAAAAAATCCAAGATAATATAGAAGATTGATTGAGAAACTAATTTATCTTATTGTTATCATACTAGATATTGCATATGTTGATACTGATAATCCTGAAATCCTATTTATCTTATTTCGCTGATACATAATGAAATTCTCATCGAAACCTAGTTGATACTGATAATCTAGGTTATATCAGATCAGCTAGGAAACTGCTTTGTATCAGCAAAATGTTGCCAAAATGGATCAATACATGATTCCATGCTGTATGCATATTACCATACACACTAATTGCTTGTATACATTTTTATTGGGAAAAAAGAAATAAGTATTTATATATTTTTTGCTTTTTGGCAAATATTACAAAAAACTCTTTATCTATTATGCATGTAGTCACTTTTGAACTTTGAGGTTCTCTTTGAAAATGGAAAGAAAATAAATATCAACTTTGTGCCTTTACAGACAAAAGACCAAAAATTATACACATGGGCTCACGTGACTACATGACCACTTCCTCAAGTAGGTGCCTATATTGCTTCCACAACATGTTTTTGTGACATTTCTGAAAAAAGTTGAACTACATTACCCAAATTGAAACTGGTTCAAGATTGGCAAGAAGGTTTCCTAGTTATAATTCATTAAAAATATAATCACCATACAATACAATCTGCATTTAGGAGTGCAGAGATATTTCGCTCAAAATTCTGATAATTGTGTATTTTCTGTTTTGGAATGTAACCTCCTCTATTTCCGATGCTTTTTTAAAGAGGATTGATGCAAACCAATTTCCATCAAGAGGAAGTCTTCCAATAAGCTCTACCTTTTCTGTCTTGAATGTTTTTTTAATTTACATTTTGAATGGTAACATTTCTTGTAAAATACAGCTTTTAACATTTCTGAAATTTTAGAGATTTTTAAATATTCTCATTTGAAACAAAAGCTTTAATTTTTTTTACACCAACAAGAATCTCCATGCAGTGCCCCCAGATAGAGTGAAGTATGAGGGGAGTTCTTTTTAGGGTTTATATGGTCTGGACAACACCTGAATATTTCCATTAATCAACTTCGAACTGAAATCAAAACTTACGTAAGAATCAACCTTGATTCTTATATATTCTGACACCAGATATTTGAAACTACCATTTAGTTGGAAATTCTTGAATCTTATATGAAATCATTCTATCATCATCAATTCATCGACACACATCCAAATTAATATCATGATTAGTGCAGACAAACAAACTTGGAATCAGCCAAATTAAAAAGAAAAGCTTGTTTTGCTGACCCGGCTTTCTACATCTAATTGTATACTGTTCAGTTGTGTCTTTGAGCTTGTAGTAAGCTCTTGTGATGGAAGATTGCTCAACCTTCGATCCCAGATGTAAATACTGCCTTCTAGATCAGAAGCAAGTAACCTAACATAAAGAAAATGATGAAATTAAGATGCAGAAACATTCAAAAATATCACTTTCATAGATCATAGTTTGTAAGAAATCAACTGCAAATATAAGTCATTTTAAACCAAATTGCCTTTGCAATCCCCTTTCTATAAAAATTGGCATTCAATCCTTTCAAGGCACCTATCCACATTGTGAGGAATCCTGAAGAGAGAAATAGTGGATGGGGAGATCAGATATCCATCAATGTTAGCTTGCCCCAAAATGATAGAATTCTACCAACCCATCCTCAAAGTCACTAACATCGGTCAAACACCAATTGAGAGACACTCACCTTTGATCCCTTTGTTGATAGGAATACCTAGATATCGGATAGGAAAAAACACTATGATACACCACAAGACATTTGTGGTTGCCCAGGTTTCCTCCTTAGCTTAATCCCAATCATTATAGACTTGTGGAAATTGACTTTCAAACCTGTGACAATCTCAACAAGCCCAAGAGGTACTGCAAATTGTTGATCTAATCATAATTGGCAAAATACAAAATAATCATGTCATATGCATATTGAATTTAGATGACTCACACTCAATGCATCTCTCTATGGTATAAAGTAAAGTTTCACATATTGATATCATATCGAGAATTAGTACCCTAAAAAAGGAAAATATATTGAGGATCAAAAATTGTATTGATGAAAACAAAACACTTTTGTGGAAAAAGCCAAAAAACTTCAAATTTTAACTTAAAACTTGGGGGAAAGATAAAACAAATTATGATAAGCATATAAAAATATCTAGATAAATTTTTTAAGTAATTATCACATATAAAAATGTCAATTAGATAGAGATATAGTAATTTCGTGTGTGAGAAGTGTTAAATCATAATGGTTGAATGCCTTGGAAGGTCATATGGCCCAAATGGGTCATATCCATATGGTTGGTGTCCTTGTTGAGATAAATGATTTCAAAACATTTGGGCTTGAATTTGTTTTCCCATCATATAATGAATTAGCTCCATAACATGTGTGACAATCTACACAATATTATGAAATATTCAAAATTAAGTGCTTAGACAAGATATCCTATCTGTGGGAAGCCATGAAATATCATAATGTTAGGTTTGCCTAGTGAAGGTCTATCATTGAAGTTTTCTGTTTGTTGCAATTCTCAGTGATGGTGTAAAGAACTAAACTGTTCATTATGCAGTTGGACATGTCATTCACCATATTGACTTGATTCATAACGATTTGACTCAAGTGATGATGAAGGATTTATCCATGCATTGTCAAAATAGTAATAAAAAAACTTATGTGATTCTTCATATAAACTATATTTGTAAGGATCACTACTTTGAGTTGAGAATATGATTCAAGATTAGTCATTTGTAAACCTCTTAAGATTTATGATGAAAATGAATATGATTGTCCTATTTCCTTTTGTTGTTGAGTTGTATTACGATTTCAGTTTTAGAAATATGTTTAGGAGTATTTGCTATTGTATTTAGTTGTATTTCCTATTTTTTAATTACTTCCTTTATTGTATTTCTCTCCCTCTCTAAAAAGAGGGACATATGTTAATGGAGAATACATAACGATCATTATACCAAATTCCTGTGATTTAATTTGGTATCAAAGTCAGGTTCTTCTAAATTATCTTTTTTTTCTGCTTGCCAAAAGTTCTCTTCTTTTCCATCTCCAACAAACCTTTTTGGAATCTCTAGTGTTGCTCTTCCCTTTGCTTCTACAAGCCATTCAAGTGGGACACCCACTTCTCCATCGTTGCCATGGTATGATGACCAGGTTCTAAGGATCAACTCTTGTTAAAAGTTAATCACCATCTCCTCCCATCGTCGTTGTTTTTTCCAACCACCTATTGCTATCGTTGACAATGGCCTCCTTCAATCATTCCACCAGAACATCTTCTAGTCCAGATGGATGGCTATCCAAGCCTTCCCTAAATCCTATCAACTTACGGAAGGCAACTATCACCACTAGGCACTAGTGTTCGAAACTTTCATTGTTTCCCAAATAAAGGAACACCTCCTCTTTAAAGACCCGCTAGATGAGAAAGTTGCAACTTTCATAGTCTCGCATGCAACAGACATAGTAGATGTGTCCTAGTTGCTCGATGTCATTGACAGATCCATCACTCAAAGCATCTCCCAACTTTGTCCTACCAAGAGAATATGAGACTCACTCCGTATGACCTACAACAACGAGACAAACATCTCCCACATCTACAAAGTTTATGATCAACTTTTTTTTCATCGACAAGGAGATAGTTCCATTGCCACCTATTACACATGCTTACACACCTTACTCGACGAGCTCAACGTCTACCAGTTGTGTCACTAAGCTTGCCACCCTTCAACGGTATTGCAAGGGGCTGGCGATTTCCCTCTTTTTGACTAGGCTTCATCCAAACCTTGCATCACAGATACATGATTAGATCTTGATCGTTGAGCACCTTCCTTTGCTAGAGAACACACTCGATCGTGTTCTACATATCTCGATCGCTACCCCTATCATTGATGCCTCTGCATTGGTCATTGGTTCATCCAACCACAATGCTAGCAATTTCTCTCAACGTGGAAAAGGCAAACAAAGGGGAAAGGAAGGATCGTCTCATCCTACGTGCAAATATTGTAGATAGAGAAATCACCCTTTAAAAAAGTATTGGGAAAAACTTGGTAGACCTTATGCTCCTCCTACTACTTCTCACACATTTGTCCATACTACTATTACTATAAGCAATCCCCCATCGAGATGTTCCTCTAAGCCACACATAGTGAAAATCTCTCAAGAAGATTTTGATGAATTAATACTTCTTTGTAGTCAAAAGAACAAGGAAGCCACAACCAATCACATCATCTCTTCCATTGAATCTAGTAATACTGCTTTTCACACATCACTCATTGATAACTCATGGATTATTGATTCTGGAGCTTCCAATCATGTAACTGATAATATTTCCTTATTTTCCTATCTATCCCAATTATCATCCATTCATTCAGTAGTTATTGTCGACAATCGTAACTACCCTATTTCTAGTGAGGGCACTACACCTATCACTTTTGATATATCCCTTGAAAAGGTTCTTTATGTACCCAATTTTCCAATCAATCTGTTATCCATTAGTGTCATCACTAAACAACTTTATTGCTCATATACCTTTTTCCCTTTTCAATATACTTTTCAAGATTTACAAATGAAAAGGAGGATTGATTTGGGCCATGAATGCGATCGTGGTGCATATGTACTTGCCAAAGATGATGTACCTCATGGACTTGTTGTTGTGGTTACTTCTGATGACTCGTTCTTCTTATGGCATCATCATCTTGGACATCTCTCACTTCGCAAGTTGCATAAAGCTCTCACGTAGGTTACCATCAAATCTTTTTCATATCCTTTATGTATCATGGGTAAGCAGTTTCGTGCTACTTTCTCAAGTTGTATGTTGTCTACTTCTAAACTTTTTGATTTAGTTCATTATGATGTTTAGAGCTCGTATCGGGTCGAGTCTGTCTTGGATTTTCACTATTATATTGTCTTTGTAGATGATTTTTCACATGCATCTTGTTTGTATCTCTTGAAAAATCCTTAAAATATGTTGCATGTTATTCAAAATTTCTTCAATGAAATAAAATTTTAGTTTGATTCTATTCCAAAAGTTTTTTACACTAATAATGCTCTTAAGTTTATCTAATCTCCTATTACCTCTCTTTGTGTTGAACAAAGAATTATTTATCAAACTACTTGTACACATACATCCCAATAGAATGGTGTAGCTGAAAAGAAACATTGCCACATTTTAAATGTTGCCCATACACTTCTCATTGAGATGTATGTTTCCAAGTACCTTTAGTTTGATACTATTATTATTGCTTCTTATCTCATCAATTGGATGTCCTATTCTCCTTTAGAAGGCATGTCCCTATCTATCGTCTTTTACCTAATACAGAACTTTTTCCTCTCTCTCCTAAAGTCTTTGGTTGCATTGCATTTGTCAAAAATGTCTCTCTTGATTTGGACAAGCTGTATTCTCCCTCCATTAAGTGTGTTTTTGTCAGATATCCTCACAATCAAAAAGGATATCAATGTTTTCATCTACCTACCCGTCGATACCTTGTTTCTACTAATGTTGTGTTCCAAGAGGATATTCCATATTTTCCGCCCAATTTTGAGTCTTCATCTGTGTTGTCCCATATTGTTCCTCCAGCCACTTTACCTTCTATGCCCATTGAACCCCCAATGCTAGCAAAACAGATACCACAACCTCCTATATAGTTGCAACGTCTATTATAGGTATATCAGAGACATGCACATCGGCCACCCTTACCCTCTCCTAAGGTTGATCGGCCATCTTCCTCTTTGGATGCAAATTTTGCCATTACTCCTATTAATCCTGATTTACCCATTGTTCTTTGAAAAGGTACATACACCACTACAACCCATCTTATTGCTCATCATATTTCATTTAATGTCTTATCTCATAATTTTAAAAGGTTTACCCTAACCATTACCTCCGAATCTTTACCAAAGAGCTATCATGAGGCTCTTGCTCTCCCTCCTTGGAAGTAAGCTATGAATGTTGAAATGCAAACATTACAAGATCGTGGTACTTGGTATTTGATTCCTTGTCTAGCTAATATCCTTGTAATCGGTTGCAAATAGGTCTTTACAATCAAATACAAGTCAAATGGTTCCATTAAGGACTACAAGGCTCAATTGGTGACATGTGGATTTACTCAAACTTATAGTATTGACCATACAGAGACATTTTCTTTGGTGGCACATACGCATTCTATTTAAATTATTTTAGCACTTGTAGTTAACAAGTTGTGGTCTCTATCTCAACTTAATGTTAGGAATGCCTTTCTATATGAAAATCTGCAAGAAGAGGTATTTATGAAGTAACCTCTAAGGTATGTTGCTCAAAAGGAGAATCAAGTATGTAGATTACAAAAGGCTATATATGGTCTTAAACAAAGTCCTAAAGCTTGATTTGCCAAACTTAGTTCTATCCTGTTATACCATGGATTCAAGAAGTACGTTGTTGACAGTTTTATTTTTATTATAAAATAGTCTACTAGTTACACCATTCTTGTAGTATATGTGGATGACATTATATTAATTGATAATGATGCAACCGATATAAAGGCTACAAAAAACCTTCTAACCAAATGCTTTATCGTTAGAGACTTGGGCACTCCTCGTTATTTCCTTGGGATCAAATTTGCCTATGTAAAAGGAAAATTATGGACTTTGAAAGAAATAGGCCTTCTAGGGTGCAAACCTGAATCAATACTCATTGAAGTCAACCCACTTTTTCAGATAAAGGGTCACCTATTTTTGAGGATGTGGGTCACTATCGATGTTTAATTGAAAAATTAATTTCTCACTATAACCAAACTAGATATTTCCTTCACTGTCGGACTCCTTAGTCAATTTATGAAGAAGCCTTGGATGGTTCATTGGTAGGGAGCTCTATGAGTTGTCTTATATAGCCAATAACAGACATCTCAACATTAAAGCCAATTCAGATTCTAGTTATGCAAGCAATCGAAGGGATAGAAGATCTACTTCTAGATATTGCACTTACGTTGGAGGCAATCTAATCACCTAGAAAGGTAAAAATAAAATGTAGTATCTAAATCAAGTGTTAAGGTTGAATTTAGAGGTATGTCACAAGCCTATAGCAAATTAATTTGGATACATGTCTTATTAATTCAATTAAAGATAAATGTATCTTCTCTTATGACAATACATTGTGACAACCAAGTTGCAATCTATATTACCATGAATGATGCATTCCACGAATGTACCAAACACATTAAAGTGGATTGTTACTACATCCAAGAGCTCACAGAAAGAGACGTTATCTCTTATCCCTATATCTCTTCATCCAAGCAAGTAGCAAATATTTTTACCAATAGCTTATATGTGGGACCATTTAGAGAATGTTGTAACAAGTTGGGACTACATGACATGTACTCTCCAGCTTAAGCAGAGTGTTGAGTTGTATTATAATTTCAATTTTAGAAATATGTTTAAGACTATTTACTATTATATTTAGTTGTATTTCCTATTTTGTAATTACTTCCTTTATTTTCTCTCCCTCTCTATAAAGAGGGACATATGTTAATGGAATACATAACAATCATTATACCAAATTCCTATGATTTAATTGTTGTGTATGACATAAAAACTTAACTTGAATAATAGCATAGTAATGGGTCATAATTATGTGTGTGAGAGGATTTGGCTTTGTGATCTTCATCTAGTGTAACATAAATAAAAAGCCCTTCTCTTGTAAATGGATTGAGTAAACACTAACCTTTAGATTTAGAAACATTGTCATTACTATCATCACCATTATCATTATCACCATCATCATCATTACCATCATCATGTGGAGACAATATAGAATCATTGTCTAAGTCTGTATTTAAGTCCAAACTTTGACTTTTTTCAATATCATGAGACTATGAAGAAGAGTTTATGTATTCATCTACATCTAATTGTTCTATAATATGCTCATCTCATCTTTCACCCCCTTCATCAAGAATAAGCTTACCATTATCTCCGATCCAATTTATGATAAAATCTTCACTATTAGAATTTTTGTAGATGAAGGTGACATCAAATAGATCTAATTTACCAAGGTCTTCTCCATTAGTAATAAGTCTCATACAAAACCTCAAGTTGTAGTAGTCAATGATCAAATCATTCAACTTTCGTGCTCCTAATTTATTCCTCCATTGTATAGATTACATTGAATGCACTCTAGTTTTTTTCACAACTAAAAGTAGAGGCAATTTGATTAATATATATCTACAAAGTGTATATCAAGTCAATATGGTCAAATCAAATCATTAATAAATGTACATTTTCCTTTAAATTTACCACTCAAGTATAAATGTACAATATTTTATTAATTACAATAATTTCTTTCTAAACTCTTGTCTTCCAAGACTTGATTTCCTTCAATGTGTTATCCAATCAAATGAGAATTACAAACTATTTTCAATAACCATAGCAATACATCACCATAAAAGAGAAAAGCCCTAAAGCTTCTAAATGAAAAACTCAAAATAGGCAAAACAAATTTATACAAACATAAACATATTTAAAGGATTTCCAAAACTACTAATTTACCCCTATTAGTCATGAGTCAACATAATTCATTTGTTAGGGCAACTTTTCATTTCATTTTATTAACCCAACCTTAGTCTCTCACTATAAGTTAGTTAATTCCACTTTATCAAGTATCATTTCATTTTGTCATTTTTTTCCATTTACTATCATTTACATATTTTTTTTACATTTTTAATCAATCACTTAAGAATAACATCCATATCTCCCATGCCTCTATAGCAATAGGCTAATTTACACTTGTTCTAGCAAAATTTATTAATCTTCAATAAGTTTCCAATCTTTTCATATGCGGTTCCCCTCTTAGGACCACCCTTTGCCAATCAATAAAACAGTCCCAACAAGATATAAATCAATTCTTCATTTCCCAAGTTATCAATTTATCTTTTATTTGTTATGGATTTCTGAACATATTTTAGATAGTAACGAGGGATTTCATGCCTTACTAGTCTACTTACCAAACAATAGATCCGTGTCAATAGGGACATACCTCTTTATTCCAAAATGATCTAAGCCCATCAACCTAGCCTTGGTAGATGAACTCGTCAGTCCAACATCACTATTATAATCATTAAGGAAAAGCCAATAATCCCATATACTCTTCACCCCAAGATTAAAAGTGAGGTGGGTTGCAAGGTCCACTATTGACCTATCTTCTCAAGATCTCCCTCTCTTAAAATAAAAAATCCTTGCTGAAACAAGTTTGATAAAACCCTTGCAACCTTGTGTTGAGACACTTATTTCTCTTTTAAGTTCCCACATTATGTTCTTCAAACTTTGTAGTTAATGTTTTTAATCATTCCATTTAAGTTCATTTACATTGATTAAATAATTTTATTACCATTTTATTATGAGGTGCTCCTGCAATTTTTAATGGGTCCGATCCCACTAATCCCTAAAACCCTTCCATTGACTCATAATGAGAATTATTTATCATTTTCTGATAATCAATGGACCTTAATTTTCATTTAGTCCATAAAACATAGTCGGCAATAAATTCTTCAATATATGCAAAGGAGATATTATCTCCATTTTAATACTTTCATTCATTCACTATAATGAACTTTTTAAGGCAATTTCACTTCTAACCCTACAATTTCATTCCTTCACTTTTAGTCATTAACCTTCCTTTATTTACAATTAAGAACATTCCAAGAGTCCACTTTTGAAATTCCACTTGGAGTGAATATTCTACCCTCAAAACTGAAAAATCCAAATCTAAAAATCAAAGTGGGTTCCACATGGAGGTCCTTCCATGTTTAGAACTCAAATGAAAATATTTTACTAACATATAATAAATTTTAACAATTAGGGTTTTGGGTATATTATTTCTTTCATTGAAGACCACTTGAAGTGTTATTTTTTTAAAATAAAGTCTCTGATCTATTTATGGGGTGGGGATCCAAAAAAAAAGATAAGTACAAGTGAAGAGAATTAGACCAAAGTCCCACAAAAAAAAAAAAACAGAAAACAAACAATAGAGCTTAGAGATGGTACATAGCTGGGGTCTCCCATATGTCAACTGTCCAGGCTCCAATAGGATTGTGAGGCATTTCAGCAACAGCATTATAACAGCCTTGATTTTCAAGGATTCCTTAGCTAAAGCATCAGCTGTTATATATCTTATATAATAGTTCACCAAAATTTTCCAAGCATTACAATTTTCATGTTTGTCATGTTAACATCAAGATCCATTCTACACTCTTATACAAGGTTCCTTCAACCTCCAAGAAGAAAAATAATACCCAATTTCTTCATATTCAATAAACACCTCATTGGAAAATTGGATTCCCAACCAAGACCTTACCTATACCACCAAAAGCAAATCAAAACCCTTGATCTAAGCTCATGAAGAGCATCACCAAGCCTTAAGAATGATTTTCAACCATCTCTGAGGTTTGACAAAGCTTCTGATAGCACCTCTGACCTTCGATCAAAGTTCATCAGAGTTCTTGGTGGTGGTGGCAATCTACACCATTCTAGGGCTCACTGACCATAAGAACTCTTCCTAGGAGTCTAGAGAAGCTCAAGAATGCAACAGATGGGTGGGATCATCACCGATCAGATCCATCCTAACTTTTTCTCCATCTTCAGTGAGCTCCAGTTGGCAATTGGGTGTTTAGCCTCTTTGAAGGTTGAGAGTGCTATGCTCTCCCTCCTGAAGATAGAGGAAAGGTTGAAGAAGATAACAAAGAGAGGAGGTAAGGAAGACGATATCTGAAACAAAGAGAAAATTGTTGCTAGAAAGCTTTAATACTTGGGCACATGGACACACACACAAAAATGCAAATGTGCAGACAGACACATGCATGCACGTGTGCGTGAAAGGGAGGATGGTTTTGTTTTCCCTTTAAATTATTTGGGTGGTCTTGTGCTTCCCTCCAAAATATGTGATGTAGAATTAGTTTGGGTGGTGTCACTATTGGTACCACATCCCTGAGTTCTTGTTTTGTAGTGGTGGCTATTATATTAGGTGGTTTTCCAATACTGATACTGGTCAAAGTATCAGAAGTGTCAGCACATGAGTTTTCTGCATATTTTTTATTTTCTTCAATTTTTCTTTTTCTTCCTTTTTTCCCTGTAAGAGAATGCATGCACTCCTTTTGCAGGCATCTCCATTTAATTTCTAGGTGCCCACCCTAACAACCTTAAAAAATATAAACAATAACGTACATTGCAAATTAGTAGAAAGGAATGCATTACGATAAACAATAAGCAATAAATAAACAATACATTACATAAAATTTTTAGAAGCTAATAAACAATAAGGATGGAGAATAATAGAAAGGAATACATTGCAAATTAAGCAAGCGGTATTCCATTTAGAAGCTATGCACATTTATTTTATAAAATTTTCATCATAATTAAAAATGTTATGGGCCATACTTATACTGTATAAAATGATTTATTAACCATTAGCATACTGAAAATTGACAATATGAACCACAGGCATTGCAGAATTTGACTGTACCTTGCATTACCATCTGATGTGAATGCTACATCAGATAAACCATTACAGACTCCAGTAGCAGTCAAACTAAACCTTGACCTCCCCTTCTCCAACACCTACACTAAAATAAAGAAATCAGTTTATCATGTGATTAAGGAGAAAATAAATGGGTTGGGAGATCAACCAAATAGTAGACAGGCAGAAAACATGTTGCATAAACGACTAAGATTTTGTTAAAAACAGAATTAATTTGGCATTGTTTTTCATTTTGATTATGTAAATCTACTTCTCTTCTGAGAAAACTCAAGCACTTGTGTATAACTCCTAGTTTTTAAGAGAGACGAGCTTCCAAAAAATAAAACAATAATTTTGACATAATTTTAAATGCTTAGTCAAAACTTTGAATTCAATTACCTTCAACATGACAAAGACTTTCAACATATCCACTATCAAAACAGAAGAAGTCACCGAAAATTCACTTCTTACTTCAAAAAATCCAAGCCAATCAACAAATGGAAACTTTGTTGAAATAGACTCCCCAAACTTCTCATTGGAACACTACTTTGAAAACCAATCAGGCAACAATAAAAAATGTACGCAATAAAATGGCTTATAAAACCAGAAATAACCTTTCCAAATGGTCCTATAAACCAATGTTTATGCATTTTATTTTTGCTTAACCCCAGATAGTTTCAAAAAGCCAGTAAAAATAAAAACTAAAATAGAATTTTGAAAGGTGCCACAATTTACGTATCAAATATTTTTCTAGCTTTCTAAAATTTGAAATTTCATTCAAACAAATGAATGAATAACAATGGAGAGAGAATTTTGATAAACAACATAAAAGGAAAAGGCCAGTAACACAATAAACTTACTTCAACTGGTTCAGAGGATATATAACCAATATCAAATATAAGGATCTTGTTGGTTAGTCTAGACACACACGCAAGCTGCAAAACAATTGAACTATGTTAGGATATAGAAGTTCAAACAAAAAGGACAGGCATGTATAAAGCAGTGCATTAGCATAGGATCCTAGGGGCTTTAGTATGGGTCCTATACAGATAATATCGAATAACAAGAAACTTAATTTTTGTAAGAATGCTTGTTCTTGGGGATCCATTTAGGCTAAATGGATACCCATTTAGTCTTGGGTATTTATGCCATTCTATGTATTGTTTCTACATGCAATAATGAAAATATGTATTTCCTTCTCCCTCCAACTTGGTATCAAAGCTTGAGGGTTTTGGTCTTAGGGTTTCTACTCAATCTACTATTCATCAGCATCATTGTTCACCATCTACAGCTCTCTATGGTGGGTGAAAGCCTTCAGTCTTGTCCTTTGTGGTCAGCATCATTTGCTACCGATGCTAACCACCACAAACTCCTCCCTTTTGTATGATGGTCGCCTAGTCTCCCACAACATTTCTGTCTCTACTTACTATGGTCATGCTCATCCCTAACTCCTACACTTGTCTCCTACTATCGTTGTTGTTAGAAGCATGAGAGTAAAAATCACTTCTCATTAAGGTAGATGCAGGTATTTATATACAAGAGATGGATCCATATAAGGATCCATATAACACTAAGATCCATATAACAATAACACTTCTCCTCAAGCTGGAGAGTATATATCAGTTAATCCTAGCTTGCCACACATTGAGTCAAACGACCTACAACTTAAAGCATTGGTCAAAATGTCAGTTTGTTCTTTACTGGATGAAATATGAGGAGTGCGGATAACACCTTTAGTGACTAGATCTTTGATGTAGTGGCAATCGACCTCAATGTGCTTGGTACGCTCATGAAAGGTCTCATTCTTGGCTATGTGAATTGCAACTTGATTATTGTAGTACATCACCATTGGTACTTTGACCATTACTTCAAGTTCATTCAACAATGATTTAAGCCAAACCATTTCACACCTTATAAGTCTCATTGTCCTGTACTCAGCTTCTGCACTAGAGCAAGATATGACACTTTGTTTCTTGCTGCACCAAGTTACCAAGTTTCCTCCTATATATGTTAAGTAACCTGAAGTGGACTTCCTGTCGCTCTTGTTACCTGCAAAATCAGCATCAGAGAAGGCTTCAACTTCTAGATACCCCTGTTTCTAATACACAAATCATTTTCCTGGAGTTTCTTTGATATATACTAAAACTCTTTGAACTTCTTCCCAATGCACAACTCTAGGCTGATGCATAAACTGGCTAAGCAACCCCATAACATATGCAATGTCTGGCCTAGTAACAGTAAGATAAATCAATTTCCCAACAAAGTATCTATATCTGTTGGGATCAGAAAATTCCTTAGTAGACGTGTCCCAAAAGGGAAGATTTTGTTCAATTGGAGTAGATGCACGTTTGCACCTTAAGGTGTCAGTTTCTGCCAACAAATCTAAAACATACTTTCATTGAGATAACACCATCTTGTCTTTGGAGTACGCAAACTCCACACCTAGAAAGTATCTAGGTCGCCCCAGATCCTTGATTTCAAAGACTTTGGCCAGGTGATCCTTGGTCCTCTTGATCCCTACACAATCATCTCTAATAAAAAGGATGTCATCAACATATATAACAAAGATGGTATACCCTTTGTCAAACCTGTGAATAAATATTGAATGATCCATTATGCACCTTCTAAAGCCGCTAGAGAAAAGGACACTACTCAACTTCTTAAACCAAGCACGTGGATTTTGCTTAAGTCCATAAATCGCCTTCTTTAATTTGCAAACCACTTGTTCACCCTGTGAAATATACCTAGGAGGTTGGGCCATGTATACTTTCTCAGCTAGATCGTCGTATAGAAAAGCATCTTTTACATCCAGTTGGTGAATTTCCCACCCTTGGTTGATCGCCACTAACAATAACACCCTAATTGAGTTCAACCAAGCCACAGGAGAGAAGGTTTCTACATAGTCTACCCCATACTCCTGAGCAAATCCTCTAGCAACAAGCCAAGCCTTATATCTTTCTAATTTTCCATCTAGTCTAAACTTCACAGTGAAGACCCACTTGCAGGAGACTAAGTTAGCATTAACAGGTCGAGAAACTAGTTTCCAAGTACCACAAGACCACAAAGCTTCCATCTCTTGATCCATAGCCTGCTTCCAAGCAGGACATTGCAAAGCTTCCTGATATGTCCTAGGAACATTCTCAAACATGATGGACAAGGCAAAGGTTCGACAAGAAGGGGTAAGATGCTCATAGGAAACAAATTGAAAAATGGGATGCTGTGTACATGAGTGTGTGCCTTTCCGAAAGGCAATAGGTAGATCATCAATGGTAGTGGAAGGATCTGCAGCTGAAGAAGTGTCTGGTAGAGTCATAGGTTGAGTTTGAGTTTGTTGCCTCTTTTGATACACCTACAGTGGTCTTACTTCACTCTCTTCATTTTGGGCACCCTTACTAGGAGACTTAGGTGTAGTAAGAATCACAGGCTCATCAGACTCACAAGAAGTGAAACAAAGACCTAGAACCTCGAGGGAGATTGATCAACGAAAGTATCAATCCTTTGCGTAAAATAAGGTTGGTCCTCAAAAAAGGAGACATCAAAGGAGGTGTAATACCTTCTTGTAGGAGGGTGAAAACACCTATACCCTTTTTGAGTTCTGGAATATCTCATAAAGACACATTTAAGAATTCTTACATCAAGTTTATCAAGACCAAATTTTAGATCTTAAACAAAAGTCATACACCCGAACACCCTAAGAGCGAGAGAGAAAAAGTTCACCCTTAGGATAAAGGCGATGTAGAGGAATCTCCCCCCCAAGGGGGGAAGATGACATCTTGTTCACTAAGTAAGCAGCAGTGAGGACAACATCCGCCCAAAAGGATTTCGAAATACTTACGTGAAGAAGAAGAGTTCTAGTGATATTCAACAAATGATGGTGTTTTCTCTCTACTACCCTATTCTACCGAGAAGTGTGAGGACACGTCGTTTGATGAATAATTTCACGAAAAGTACAAAGGTTTTGAAACTGAGTACTCACAAACTCAAGAGTGTTATCAGTTCTAAGACATTTTAAGATAATAGAGAACTAGGTATTAATTTCATTCACAAAATTTTCAACAAAAATCACAATATTTTTTCTATCTTTTAACAGATACACCCAACAAACTCTGAAAAAATCATCAACTAACACAAAATAATACCGGTACCTACTAGAAGAGGTAACACGACTAGGACCCCACACATCACAGTGAACCAGATCAAACATAGTCTGACTCTTGGTGAGGGGCACACGAGAAGAGAGGGACCGACTATGTTTGCTTAATTCACACGACTCACAGACAAACTCAGAAACATCTATCCATGGTAGCACCTAGCGAAGTTTGTGAATAAACAGGTGACCAAGACGCCTACACCTTAAGAGAGAGGAGACGATGGCAGAAGACAGCGAGACTGTAAGGCCGCTAGAAGGTGTATCGCAGTCGAGAGCATACTCCCCAGTGCCCCGCCTATGGCCCAAACCAATTCTCCTCCTCGTCCTCAGATCCTGAAAGGTACAATAAAAAGGAAAGAATGTCACAAAATAAGATAGTTGAACAGTTATAACACTAATAGATAATAAGTTAACAAAGAGATCGGGAACAAGTAAGGTATTCTCAAACCGTATATCTGGAGTGACATCAACTGTGTCGCTTCCAGATATAGGGCATGAGCAACCATCAACCATGGTAACACTCTGTAAGGTAGGCATTTTCCTGAGGCGAGAAAAGAGAGTAAGACAACTTGTCATGTGCTGAGATGCATCTGAATCGACAATCCAGGATTGTATCTCGCTAGTATGCACAACCATGCTAGAAGTGGAAGTCAGGGATGCAACTGCCGAAGAATTAGAGCATTAGGTCTACTTCAACCTCTCATACTCTTGTTGAGAAATAACTACTGTCGCTTCCCTGGAGTTGCCTCCTCCTCCACTAATAGTATCATGCACCTCAATTACATTCCTTGCCCAAGTAGGCTTACCAAACTTTTCCCAACATTTTTCAAATCTGTGATTGGTCTTCCCACAATGAGTACAAGGAATCCTACATCTTCTTGTAGTCATAGGTAACTGCTAGGCACTGTCCCTCTTGAGTCCCTTTAACAACCAAGGCTGAACTGTCCTAACCTGTAGGAGTTGTCATGTTCCAGCCTTAGAGATACGCAGTACCTGTGTAAATGTAGTTCCCAAATCAAGTGTAATGTCTCCTCCCAACAAATGTCCACACACCTGGGACACTAGTTCCTGAGGCAGACCAGATAGGAAAGTAGCCACCTACAAGTCATTCCTATATCTCTGTAACGTAACCAAGTCAATGGTAGGAGGCTATAGCACATTCAGTTCCTCAAATAGAGACTGAATAGTCCCATAGTATTCTTGAACCGACTGATCACCCATTTTCAAGTTGAAAATCTGTTCATACACATCATAAACTTTTAGGATATTTCGCTCTTCTGCATATATCTGCTTCAATATGTCCCAAATGAGTTTGGCCGGTCAGAGCATCATCACCCCTTTAGCCACAATAGGTTGCATACTATTTTCTAGTCAAGTAATCACTATGGCATTATCAGCAAACCAATCATCGTACCTGAGATCTTTGATATCAATGGAGGGTTGAGTCAAGTGCTTGCTTTTCCTTTCTACTACCACAAAGGTGAGAAAACTTAAAGACCAGCTGTGATAGTTCAAATCATTGAACTTTACAGAGGGTCCAATAATAGGTCGGATCAAAGAATCCCGAAATGTCATCACAACCAAGAACTTCAAGAATCAAGCAAGATTCAATGAGCTAGAATAGTCGCCTTTAGCAACTTAAGTGGATTCAGTAGCCACCTTCTGCACAACCAACAATCTACCGACAACTTATCACATCACCACCTTAAGTGACGGTTGATCAAACCAGGCAGGGTCCATCCAATGGAGACTTGTAAACCTCCAGACGGCAACACACGGGTAGGTCCAGTCACGCGTGTCTGTCCACACCCAGGCGCAGTACCAAACGGGTGAGGTTTGGGTCCGTAGGGAGGGGGGATCAGGGCTCTGATACCATGTTAGAAACGTGAGAGTAAAAATCACTTCTCATTAAGGTAGATGCAAGTATTTATATACAAGAGATGGATCCATATAAGGATCCATATAACACTAATAGTTGTCATGGCTATAAGCTCTAGGAGTGGCAAGTTGCTGATCAAAAGCTTCCCAAGGATCTCTAAGAAATTGAATAGCCTTAACTATATTCTATGGGATCAAAGTTTTGAGCGTATCGTCATCGCACACCACTAGGAACATCACCTGACTCTCCCCCCTTCAAACTTCAAGGACAGTGACTATAAGGATTAGGTTGCCAGCGATGCAACGATCAATTCCAAGATAATTTCCAACATGGAACCTCATGTTGCTTGAGGTGTATTGATGATGAAGATAGCCAAGGAAATCTGGGACAGCCTACGTCAGACCTATGAGCATGAGAAAAATATATCAAAAATACTTCAAGTGTACGAAGACATTTTAAATTAGAAAAGGTGACCAAAGTTGTCAAAAACATTATAACATTATCAAGGGTTGATAAACAAACTAAATGTTTACCAACATCCCACTTTTGACATATCCACCTTCAAATGGTACAGAGAAGAGTAGGCAGTTGCATTTTATCTTGCAAGCATTAATCTGAAGATTGTTGCTCAAATTTAGGTACCAGTCTTAGGGGCTGATTGGATCCTAACTTGGCTGAAACCTTTGCAAAGGTCATGCATGTTTCCACTTAATCCTCTTTGACCTCTGTTCTACCTAGTACTGACAGTTCTACCCTTGCATTTGAGAATTGTGGTCATGAAGGACAAGAAGTGGCCATGGAGATCATTAACGCCCCAAGTGCTAATGGTGCTGTAAATTGAGACACAAGTCTAAAAAATGTTGGGAAAATATTTCCCATTTAAAACCCTCCCAATTTGCACATGTTAGCTTAGAGAATTCTAATGTAAGAAATAGTATTGTAGTTGGTCTTACAGTTACCATTTCACAAATTGATTATAAACATCTTTTTCAGGCTCAAGGCTCTACACCCACTATCATGAGTGCTTAGGCTATTCCCTCTCATTCAGGTATTGATACTACTTTGTTAACTTCAAGTGATGACCTTTGGATCGTATACTCTAAGGTCTCCTCTCATATATTAGGTACATATATCTTATTTGACTATCTATCATATATTCTTAACAAATCATCTATTATTATTGTTGATGGTCGTTCATGTCTAATATTTGGTCAAGGGGAGATTTAAGTCTCCTCTTAGATGTAGTTGAATAATATTCTCTATGTAATTAATTTCTCTTTTAATATTTTATCTATCAACGTCATCACTACCCAATTATAATGTTCAATAACCTTCTTCCCTTTCCACTATACCTTTCAAAACTTATAGACAAGGCAAAAAATTAGTTTAAAGAGTAGATCCAATTCATCTGAAGCATACCTATTGGTTTGTGATTGTATTCCTCATGGTTTAGTAGCTAGTTTATCTAGTATTGACTCTTCAAGTTTGTGGAATTCTCGGTTAGGTCACCCTTCATACGACAAGCTTCATTAAACTCCTACCATAGACCTTTATTTCTCCATTTGAGTGTGAGTTGTGTCAACTTAAAAAGCATACCCATCCATCCTTCAAGCAGTTGCATCTAGTGTCTTCTTTTAGTATATTTGAACTAGTTCACTATGATGTTTAGGGTCCGAGTCAGGTCACTTCTTATGGTGATCACAAGTATTATGTTGTATTTATAGATGATTTTTCTCGTGTCTCATAGATATATCTGTTGAAAAATCGTCATGAGGTCCTTGATGCATTCAAAAACTTTCTTGCTGAAATACAAAATTAATTCTTTATTTACCCTAAAATCTTGTGCATTGATAATACTCTTGAGTTTATACAAATTTAATTTCAATCCATATGTTCTTCTGGCATTATCCACCAAACTACATCCCTTGACACCTCTCAGTAAAATAGCACTGTAGAGCGAAAACATCACCATATCCTCAATGTCGCTTGTACTCTCATGTTGCACATGAAAGTTCCTAAATTCCTATAGTCAAATGCTATCCTTATTGTAGTCTATCTAATCAATAGAATGCTTTCATCTCCTTTAAGGAAAGTTGTCCCTCTTTAGCACCTCTATCTTGATCATGAGTTATTTCCTATACCCTCCAAAGTTTTTGGTTGTATTGTCTTTATTCAATATCTAACTCTTGGTCTTGACAAATTATCACTTAGAGCTATCAAGTGCATTGTAGAGTCATAATTTATGTATATTTTATATAATTAATTGATGCATTTTAGGCACTTAAAGCCATATACTCATAAGTGTTTAATGAAGATTTAAGTTATAATGCATTTTGGGCAAATAATGTAGTTATGGGCCTAAATAAAGAAAGTAATGCATAAATGAGACTATTTATTATTTCGCAATTCATGAAAACACATTTTACATCTTGGTGGCAATACAATTACATTTTATTAAGTAGATTAATTATACTTTAGCACTTAGGATTAATTATTTAAATAAGTACATGGGTATTTTTAGAATTCAATGAAAAATATGATTTTTGCCCTTTTTGAAGTATCCATGTTTAGGAATATATCTTATTTTATTTCTTAAGTGTTTTGATGTATTTGTTTGAGTTTTGTAGGTTGAAAAATAAGAAAAATAAAGTAAATCAAGATAGGAGGAATCTTGGCCCTTGGATTGAAGCTCAAAGATGGAGATCAAGCTCCACCACTTGGAGTCTCTATAAAAGAAGAGCCAAGGCCAACATCTAGCCCCTCTCTCTCATGTGGGCTACCCCTTCTAATCCCGTAAAGTCGTCAGCTCCAACCCCTCCCTCAAGCCCTCGTGGAGTTGGTGTCCTCCCCCCTCTCGTGAAGCTCCAAGAAGGAGGTTTGCAAGGTTTGGCTGACATCTTCTCCTCCTCTCTTGGTAGTTGCTGGTAGGAGGACGACTAAGACATTATTTCCAGACCTAGTGGGTGTTGTGTAGAGCACATTTCCAGCTGTGCAACTGTCTCCCTTCTTCCGTGGATCACTCCTAGTAGAAGAAAGGTAAGGGTTGTGGACTTGAAGTGGACGGCTACTTGTGCTTGGTGTTTGATAGTGCTTGAAAACCTCCCGCTTCTAGAAGAGAACTTGTGTGGTGACAACCACGAATTTCTTGGCTAAGAGGATGGCTAGGAGCACATCTCTTGCATCATTCTTCTTCAAAACAAGCTTGGACTTCAAGGTAAAAAGGATTGAAGTGGTGGAGCTCTCTAGGTTTTCATTTCTTTGTTTAAGTTGTGTTTGTTGTAATTTCAGTAGGTTAATGGTAGTTTTTAGATGTTGTAATTGTAGTTTTAAATGTAGTTGTAATGTTACATTGTAGTTTAATCATAGAACTTAAATTTCAGTAGCATATTATGTTTAGTTTGAATGAATGAAAGCAAATTTTGGTTGAATCTTGTGAATGTGTGAATGAATGTGTATAATTCTTTTTGTTTATGTATAGTTTTACTAATCTGATGATTAACTCCATTTGTATACTTGTAAATGTTGTAAATACATGTCTATTGGGTGTGTCTATTCTTTACTTCAAGTTATATTGAGGTGATTCAATAAAACACCATGGTAGTAGTGTAGATTTTAATGTTGTGATGTAAAAATGACAACTGTTCTCGGATTTACTGTTTGTACAACTTTGATGTGAATGTTCAAAGGGTTTTTGATGTTAGTTTTTCGTGTTTTTCGGATGCCCAGACAAGTTCTTGAAGAGTAGTTTGCAGTCATGGGTTTAAAAGAATTTTTCAGAAAAGTTTCAGATGAGTTATCGATTTTATTCAATAGATGTGCAACTACTCTGTTTTTCTGCTGGAATCCAAATTTTGCAGTGTTTTGTGAAGTGAATTTGAAGGGGTTTCGAGTTGAATCTTTGCATGAATTTTCATAGGTTTTTAGGTCAAGAGGTTATCCGTAAAAGTCCTTTGATTTCAGACAATTTCATCAAGTATTGAGAGAGTTATGTTAATATTCTTATGTAAGGATGAATGAATCAATTGCGAAAGAGTGTTTGGATCAAGCTGTGATCATATTTTCAGATCTCTATTTTGGGCACCTTTGATTTATTTAGTAAAGTCAAATCCTTGTAGATTCGACCCGTATTCGCCGGAATATACTACAAATGCACCGTGCGCTTGCGGTTAATTTAAAATGAGTTTTGAGTTTAATGTTCTATCATTTTGCTTCCTCTTATGAGTTTTCAAGACCTTATTTTGGGGACAACAAAAACCTCAACATGCATGTTTGTAGGTTACCCTCGAATTCATAAAGGAAATCGTCTATATCATCCTCACACTTAGAAATATTATACTTCAATGAATGTCATCTTTTTTGAATCTCAATCATATTTTAATAATGTTCCTCCCAATCCTCATGAAAATGACGACCACTTGTCCACCCCTATTCTTGGTCCAATGGAACTTGAGGGTTACCCATCTCCTTTGATTATGCCACTTAGTGAGGAGCCAATGCAAAACAATCAAATACAACGACCACTCCAAGTTTACAGAAAATGACAATGACCTCCATCTATAACCTAGCCATCATCCAATCCTGAAGGTGAGTCCTCCTCAAATCCAAATCAAGAAGACCTTCCTATTGCTCTCTACAAAGGCACCCACACATATACCCAACACCCTTTATCCAATGTCATTTCTTACACTAACCTTGATGATACCTTTCGTAGTTTTGCCTTAGCCATTTCCACAAAGTCTATCCCCAAGGATTATCATGAAACTCTCCAAACTCTACATTGGAAGACAACCATAGATGAAGAGATGAATGTCCTCTCTCATAGTACATGGAAGTTAGTTCCTTATACTAAGAATATGAACATAGTCACCTACCAATGGGCCTTCACCATTAAATGACGACCAGATGGCTCAATTGATCACTACTAGGCTCGTTTAGTGGCTTGGGGCTTCTCTCAAGAGTACAAAGTTGATTACTCAGAGACTTTTTCTCCAATTGCTTGTTTAGATTCTATTTAGGTGATTCTCTCTATGATAGTCAATCGATCTTGACCACTCTTTCAACTTGATGTCAAGAATGTCTTCCTCTATAGTGATCTTGAGAAACAAGTTTTCATAGAGCAACCATCGAGGTATGTTGCTCACGGGGAGGCTCAAGTATGCTCTCTTCACAAAGCAATTTATGAACTCAAGCAAAGCTCAAAAGTTTGGTTTGAAAAGTTTAGTAGAGTCATGTGGAGTGATGACTTTGACAGTTGTAGAGTCAATTACTCAATGTTCATCAAGCACTCCTCTAAAGGGGTGGTCATTGTCACAATATATGTTGATGATATGTTATTGACCGATGATGATCTTCAAGGTATTGAAGAAACAAAGTGATTCTTACAATGCAATTTTGTCACTAGAGATATGGAGACTTCAAGGTACTTCCTAGGCATTGAGTTTACTTACTCCAAAAGTCATCTATCTCTATCTCAAAGAAAGTATGTATTTGACTTGTTAAAGGAAACAGGTCTTAAGAGTTGCAAGCCCAAGTTCACTCCAATAGAATAGAATCATTACTTATAGGATGAAAAGTCTCCGATCCATGAAAGTCCTGGAAGGTATAAAAGGCTTGTTGGGAAGCTTATATACTTGATGATCACTAGGTTGGATATTAGTTATACTGTGAATCTACTTAACCAATTTATGCATGTTTTGAGAGAAGTCCATTAGTTAGGTGCCCTCTAGATTTTGGCTTATATCAAATATGCACTTGGCAAAGGTCTTTTATATGAAAAACATGGACATTTGAATGTAATGGGATTCTTAGATGCAAGATATGTAGAAGACAAGGTCAGTAGAAAGTTTACTTCAAGATACTTAACATATCTTGGGAGAAATCTTGTTACGTGGCAAAGTCAAAAATAAAATGCTATTTTCAAGTCATGTGTTGAAGCAGAGTATCGAAGCATGTCCAATATCACTTCAGAACTAATATGGCTCAAGGCCTCATTATTTGAGCTAGGTGTTAAAGTAACTACTTCTATACCCATCATGCATTGTGATAATCAGGTGACCATATACCTTGCAAGCAATCTCACCTTCCATGAAAGAACCAAACATATTGAGGTCAATTGTCATTTCATTTGAGAAAATGTTTTAAAAGAGGTTATTTCTACTCTCTTCACTCATTCCAAAGATCAAGTTGCAAATATTCTCACTAAAGGTTTGGGAGTAAGGGTGTTTAAGAGACTTTGTAACAAACTAGGCATGTTTGACATATATGTTTTAACTTGAGGAGGAGTGTTAGAAGGCCTATTCTTGAGGATCCATTTAAGTTAAATGGATACTCATTTAGTCTTAAGTATTTATGCCCTTCTATGTATTGTTTCTGTATGTAATAGTGAAAATACGTATTTTCTTCTCCTTCCAACTATAGAGATTAGCATCTGTAATTATGTATTGACAAAAGACGTGACAGTTTTAACAGTTCTCATATAATAAAATAAAAGAAACACAAATGCCACATAGCAGGAAATGAAAATAAGCACCACCTACATGATTAAATACAATAAAAGAATGACAACAAACAATTTTCAAAGATAGAAAGAGGAATTGTACAAAAAATAATAAGCATAAATTTTTGAGTAGGCAAACCTAAATGCTCATGTTACAAAGAAAAACTCATTATTTAGAACCACGTTTGAAACAAGAAGTTTCTATTATGGTGTAAAGTCTAAGATGATCATCCTCCAACAATGTTCACCAACTTTTAGCACCATTTCATACAAAAATCAGGACCTTAAAATTGTAAAAAGAAAAATTTCAAATTTCAAATACAAGCATGCAAAACAATATTGAAATCAAGGTTTCAAGTATCAGTATCATATTCAAGATTAGTTCTTTAGAAAAAGGAAATGCATTAAAGATAAAGGATTGTATTCATGGAAACACTATTTTTGTAGACATGATCAAAAAACTCCAAATTTCCAATTGAAACTTAGAGAAAAGAGAAAACTATAACATATAAAAACATCTAGATAAAATTTTCAGGCAATTGTCATGCATAAAATATCAATTAAATAGAAATATAGTAGTTCCACATATAAGAAAAGTTTTAAATCATGTAGGAATAATAGAAAAATAGCACATAATGTCAAATGATTTAAAAGATAGTACAATCATACCATTATCAATTTGATGTTGAATGTTTTGAAGGGTGGTCATTGTATGGCTTGAATGGGTCATAGCCAATGTGTCGTGTCCATATGGTTGGTATCCCATATGGGACAAATAATTCTAGAATATTTGAGTTTAAATTTGTTGTTCCCACCAGATGATGAATTGGTTCAGTGGCATTCATGTGGCATAATTTCTATGATACTCTAAAACCCATTGATAACATTTAGAATCAAGCACCTAGACAAAATAGCCTATCCATGGGAAGCTATGAAGTATCGTAACATTAGGTTCATCCAGGGAAGGAGGTCTATCATTAGAATCTCCCCATTGTTGCATTTCTCAATGACGATGCAAAGGATTAAATTGTTCATTGCGCAGTTGTATGTCCTTCACCATGTTGACTTGATTCATAATGGCTTGACTCATGTAATGATGAAAGATTTGTCCATGTGTTATCAAAGTACTAATCGAAAATACCATGTGATCCTTCATATAAACTATACATGTAAGGATCATTGCTTTGAGGCTAAGGATATAATTTAGGACCAGTCATTTATAAATCTCTAAAAGTTTATAATAAAAATGAACTTAAATGTCCTTTTGTTGTCTCTTGTTGTATATGAACATTAAATCCTAACATTCTTCTTATATAATGCTATAGCAATAGGTCACGATCATGTGTGTGAGAGGGCCCAACTCCATAATTATCTTAAATAGCATATGTGAAAAACCACTCTCCTAAAAATGAACTAAGTGACCTCTGACTTTTAAATTCAAGAATATTGCCACCATTCTCACCACCACTATCATCAACATAATCACTGTAATCACTATCATTATCATCATCATGTGGAAACAGCATAGGATCATTTGTTTGAGTTTGTATTTAAGCCCAAACCTGGACTTCTTTCAATATCACGAGAATATGAAGAGGTTATGTATTCATCAACAACAACACCAAATTGCTCCATAACATGTTCATCTAATCTTTCACCTCCTTCATCAAGAACAAGCTTGCTATTATCTCCAATCCAATGACCTTTGTACTACTAATTTGTTCCTCCACTTTGTGTAAATTAAATTGTATGTACTCTAATTTTTTTCACAACTAGAAGCAAAAGTAATATGAGAAAGTACTTTGGTTACAATCTTTCAAGAAATTCATACAATCTTTCAACTATAGTCACATACTCTCTTTTATTAAATTCATAGGTTTATATAAGAAACCCATTATGAGTTCCTTATTACTATCAACCAATCTTAAAACTTTGGAAACAAACTTCATATTGGCAACACATTTCCTAATATTCCCTTAAAAGATGATTATTCGCTATTGATGTCACTTTTTTACCTATTGGTCTGTTACTTCAGAAATTTTGTACCATAACTCAAAGTTAAGCATGTCTTAGTCCAAGCTTCTTCTCAAGTATGGACTAAAATGCTATGTAGTCAGTGGTGAAACAAGTGACCCAAAGACAAATTAAGTCACCACTATAGGCTTCTGGTGACTTTATGTATGAGAGTAGGAATGACTAATTGTATCTATAGTTAATGGCAAGTCACATTGACTTTATGATCTTCTCTATCAGTTTCATTCTTTCAAAGTTTTTTAATACAAGATCAATATAACATGTGGCACAAGGTGTCTAAAAAATAAGGTATATCTCCATAATCTTCTCCTTAACTTTCTTAAAGTTGACATCATTATCTGTAATTAACTGTAAAACATTTCATAGTCTAGCCTCTTTAACAACATCAGAAATCAATCTAGAGATATTTGTAGATTTTGACATTTTCCAATAAAATGATAGACTTCAAGAAAATAGCTCAACTATCACAGGAAACCATGAAGTTAATGATTTCATTTTTTGTGTCAGAAGTTCATTCATCACACATTATGACCACACCATACAAGAGTAACTACTTCAAACTATCAATGTAATTATTTAGCTTATACTTTGTAGAATTCAAATATTTGTTCATAATTTTAGAATAAGTTAAAGCTTGTACACCTACTTCTTTTTTAGCTATTACATTTACCATATGCTATAGATATAACCCTTTTGTTGCATTTGTAGGGATAGCATAGTAAAACATGAACTTTATAATATAACTCCAATTTTTTCTCGAGCATTTGTCTATATCCCCTTTAATATTCTTTGTTTCTTTTTCTCACCTCAAGTAATTGACTAATTTAGGCAGTTAAATTTTTGACTATATATTTTAAACATACTTGTAATTTCCTTTCCCCTTGAAATACTAGGCGCACATGCACTAAATGTACTACCATTTCTAAAGTGCCTAGATCCTGAAGTACCCTTATAAGGATCAAAATTCCTCTCTTTATGTTTGTTCATTTTTGGACCACACCATTGTCTTTCTATAAAATTATTATCCTTCTCTACTCACTATATCAAGTGGATAGTCAATGTCTTCATCATTGTCCTTAATAGAAATAGATATAAAGAATCTTCAACTCTATTCTCCTATCCCAAATATGGAATTCACTTAGCTTCCTACTTTAAGCAATTAGGATTCTTTTCTCAAATGAATTATGGACATGCTTCCAAGTTATGTAAATATCAGAGCAAAAGTAAATTCCTTTTTCTTGATGGAGAGCACAAGTAAATTCATAAGCATGTATACGACAATTGTACCAATGAGATTTCTAAGCATGCCAAATATGTAATAATGTCTTCAAATAAATACAAATGATTACAACAGGCAAAAATACAAATGAATAACAAAATAATCCTTCAAAATTCATGTTACTTTCTTCATACTAAAATTTCAACAAATGTATAAAACATTGGTATTGTATCTACCATCAATACAATGGAAAAAGGGGATGTATCAAATATTTGTAGAACTTTCGATGGAGTCAATGTAAAAGCATGGAAATCTCAAATTTCAGCTAGAAATTCTAACATAAAATAAAATAAGATATATATATACATATAAAATGCTGTAGGTTTAATTTTTAGGCTTTTTTTGAATTAAAATGGTATATACAATCAGTACCAATATCCATATGCATAGAAAAATCTTTAAGAGTAACAATAAATAAATAATAACAATTATCATCCTAATAGGCAATAATCTTGTGCATCATAGGCACAATACCATATTGAGTGCCATGCCTTAAGCCGAAGCAACAATAAAATTTAAATCAATTTAATCATGTTGATATTTGAAATTGAATCATGGTTTGATAAAAATGAAACATCATATATGCAACACAATTTATAAATTGAAAAAAACGAGAAACATCGAAGATAACCAGCAAAAATAACTTAAAATATGAAATATAAAATTAAAAAATACAGGATTGTTAAAAACAATCTAATACAATGCTAAATCACATATATCAACCAAAATACATCAGATTATTGCCTTGGTAAGCTTGATTTCCATTCAAGATTGGTGCAATTTTACTGGTAAAGATCATAATTTTACACCATGGTCCCAAAGCACTCCCACCCAAAACACATACATATTTTTGAGCTTACTGGCATAGACGAAAAGTGGGGAAAAAATACAGGAAGAAAGAGACAATTTTCTGTTTATCCAAAGTAAAATTATATCATATTTGAAAATACCTAGGCCCAACCAAGAAAAAGGACCCTGACAAAATATATTAAAAAGTTCATTAGAATCAAACCTCATCTTGGTTCTCTGGGTTCCATCTTATTGCATCGAGCTGTGTGGATGTGGAAAGATGTAAAACTTGTTTTGTGTCATTTTCTAATAAACCTGTATAAAACCATATTCACCAAAACAACTTATAAATTATTCACTTATCCCAAATGACAGATCTAATGAGGGCAATGGTTGTAAAGAATGACAGAATAAAATTTTCAACCACAAAACAGAAAATGTACACAAGATAAAAATAGGCCTAATGGCCAACAAACAAAATAATAAATGAGATATCAGCATAAAACTACCTAAATCGCACATTGTTATGGTACCAGTGCATTTAAGCACCCCCCCCCCCCCCCTTTCTCTCTTGCTACATGCAAAATGATTACTAAACTTGGTATGGCCAGACAGCATACATGGATATGCACTCATAAATATAAAATAAAAATGCATATGCATGTACAAGAACATAAACCGTCCACACAAAAAATCAACGACATAAACACACATAAGCATGAATGTAAAACACAAGCAATATGATTGTTTGCAAAGAAGAGAGAACAAAATTATTGGCAATTTACATGTTTTATATTTATTAACTTTTCTTTATTTTTAGAGGCAGGTATTTCTATATGATCTTTTAACTTTTTGTAATCATTTGACAATCACAAACGTGACAGTTTGGTGACTCTTCTTTCACTTAAAAGTGCTTGAATGGCTTACCTATAAGTTTATTTTACCCTACCACTCTTACATTATTCAAATTCAACATTAGGTACACTAAATTTTCTATTGTGAGAAAGTAGAAGTTAATGTAGTTAGGACTAAGATCTGGTTAAGAATCCATTTGGGATCCGTTTGACCTGGTCATATATATATTGTAACTCTTCCTTCACTAGTTATATATGTTTCACTCCTTTCTCTCGATCTCCTCTTCTTCCTCCTCTCCTTCTCCTAGAGTTTTCTCTTGACATGGTATCAAAGCCTGGGAGAGATTCTCATGACTCCTTGCACAAACAAGTATCCAGTTGAGAAGCTCGTCGGCAACACCCACTAAACACGTAAGTTAACTGCGAGCTTTTGCCCCCCTCCCATAGACACGGTCCCCTCTCACATTAGATACTCGCAGAAGGAGTACACATGCGAGGGGTGCATGGACTCCTGTTTAGGGTGGGTTCCTCTCTTGAAGTAGATGTGAATGATGGCTAGTAAACATCGTCTCGTCCCTACAACCCACATGAGGGTTGTCCTATAGATGTATGACTACTAAACTCCATCATTTGTCCACCTTGCAACTTGTGTGAGGGTTGTTTTTGCAATTCATAAGTGGATTTGTGAATCGTTTACATTGATCACAATGGCTCAACGTAATTCAACTAATAGATAGCTTTCTAGCACCAGTGTAAAGTTAAACAAGAACTATCTGATGTGATCCAAGAGTTTTTTTTTACCTTTATTGTTGCACAAAGGAAAAGTAGACACCCAACCAATCTATCACTAGAGACCAAGGATGCAAACTATAATGATTGGTTTGCAAATGATTCAACTATGATTACTTGATTAGAGAATAGCATGGAACTGAGTACTGTGAAAAGTATTATGATGTTGCAGCCCACAAAAGCAATCTAGGAGACACTTAAGCAAATGTATGCTAAAGAAAAGAACATCTTTCGAGTATATAAGATTTTTGAACAGATCTTCTCACTACAGTTGATTAATCAAACCATTCAAGAGTACTACGGAAACATTTGGACACTACTTGAAGAACTTAACACCTATCAATCATTTACCACTGATCCTGTTGTTCTACATCAGTATCAAAATAATCTATAAGTGGCAACATTTCTTTCCAGATTATCGACAGATCTTGCTTTACAAGTCAAAGGACAAATCTTGGGAGGGGAGACTATTGATTTAAGGACTGCTTTTGCTCGAGTACTCAAGGTTTCTAAGGCAAGCACCTTGCCTATAGCAAAAGTCTTAGCACTAGTTGTTCAAGGCAAATATGACAGGAAAGGAAGTAACACGAATTCTAGCTTGGGAAAAGAAAGAGTTCCATGTCCACATTATAGCAAGACAAATCATCATCCTAACAAGTGCTAGAAGAAATATAGAAAACTTGTATAGGCTCGTGCAGCAACTGAAACACCTAAATTCCCTGATGTGTCTGCTATAAACCCTAGATCTTCTACTATGACTATCTCACAAGCAGAGTATGATAGGCTTATGCAATCACAGGCCTCTACCTCCTCTACTATAGTTATTTTGACATCCACCTTAGGTACAAGAATGACTATGGTAGTTAGAGGTGATAGTCATTAGATAATTGACTCAAGCACATCCCAGCATATGATAAGTTGTGTTACTCTTCTCTCTCACTTGAAACAACTACTCAACCTTCACATTGTGACTGTCGTTGATGGCCGCATGTGTCAAATTTTAAGGGTTGGTACTATTCAAGCTACACTCAATCTTTGTCTTGATCACACACTTTATGTTCCTAATCTTTCAATCAACTTTTTATCTATTAATGTCATCACTGTCTAATCATCCTATTGTGTAACATTCTTTCCATTTTACTATATTTTTCAAGATTTGCAAACAAAGACGAGGATTTGTTTGAATCATAAAAGAAGCACTAGAGAATACATCCTAGTTCAAGATACACCTCCTTATGAATTGGCTACTCACCTATCTTCAGCTTCTGAGTCCCCTCTTCTGTGGCATTACCAATTAGGTAATTCATCTCTACAAAAACTTAGCCAAGCTTTGCCATGAGTCACCATCCCTAAGTTTACTTATGAGTCATGTCAATTAGGGAAGCATAATAGGTCAACATTTTCGTGTGTTCAACTTACTCTCAGTTGTGACATGTTTGATGTTGTACACTACGATATTTAGGGTCCAAGTCGTATTACTTCTAGTGAAGGTCATCACTACTATCTTGTGCTTATTGATGATTTTTTCAGAATTTGTTAGGTGTACCTCTCGAAAGATCGTCAAAATATTGTCTATTATCAAGAATTACATTAATAAAATCAAAACTCAGTTTGTTGTGACTCTAAAATGTTTGTATACTAATAATGCCATGAAATTTATTAATATCTTCTTTCAACAATTTTACATTTCACAAGGGATCATCCATCAGATTACTTACTTTCATATTTCTCAACAAAACAAGGTGGCTAAGAGAAAACATCATCTCCTTGACATTACTTAGACCCTACTTCTCCAAATGAAGGTTCCTAAGTACCTATAGTTTAATGTAGTTCTTACTGCTGCATATCTGATCAACCAAATGTCCTCTACACCTTTAGGAGGAGAGGTCTATTTATACCGTCTATATCCTAAACAAGAACTATTTGAGTTAACCCTTCATGTCTTTGGGTGTATTATTTATGTTCAAGATCTTAAGCTTGATACTAAGACAATTAAATGTGTATTTGTTGGATACTCTAAGACTCAAAAGAGTTAATAGGTATTACCATCCTCCCACCAGACATTATTATATCTCTATTGATGTTACCTTTATTAAAGACCAAGCCTATTTCTCTGAGAGTCCTTCTCCCTTTGATTAGCCCATTCCTATTCCTACACCAATGGTCATTCATCTTGAGTTGCATGGAAGTACCACTGGAGATTCTACTAGTGAGAGTCATAAGGACTCAACTCATGTTGATAATAATGTAGCTCCACAACTGTTAGAGGTGTACTCTTGACAAAGGAGACCTCCTCTAGTGGTCCCCTCAAACACCCAACATCAAGTCCCTTAATGCAAATCTAATAGCTCTCACTAATGAACCTCCAATTATTCTTTACAAAGGTACTCACTCTTATACTCAATATTCCATTATATAGACTATGAACATTTAACTTCCTCCTATAGAAAGCTTGCACTCAGTATACAAAATAAGTCACTTCCAAAGACATATCAAGAGACACTACAACTACTACATTGGAAAGATACTATAGATGTCGAGATGAATACCCTACAGTCTTGTAGTACGTGAGAGTTGGTTTCCTATCCTATAGATGCTAATGTTATCTCATGCAAGTAGGTATTCACTATCAAATATCGATCAGATGGATCTATTGATTAGTACAAAGTCAAACTCATTACTTAGGGCTTTACTCAAGAATATGAAATTGACTATACTAAAACATTCTCACTAGTTGCCTAGTTGAACTCAATTCGTGTTATCCTCTCGCTGGTTATGAACCAAGGCTGAAAGTTTCATTAGCTTGACATCAAAAATGCATTCCTCTATAGAAATCTTTTAGAAGAAGTTTACATGAAACAACTGTCAAGCTATGTTATTCAAGGAGATAATCAAGTGTGTAAGCTACGAAAGGTGATCTATGGCCTAAAACAAAGTCTACAGGTATGTTTGAAAAATTTAGTCAAGTCATGTTTAAGGGTGGATTCAGAAGATGTACAGTAGATTACTCAATCTTTATATGTCAAATAGACCAGAGGCCTGTCATACTAGTAGTGCATGTAGATGATATTCTCTTAAGAGGAAGTAATTGTGATGACATTATCAAAACCAAGGATTACCTGACTATAGTTTGTTAGACAAAAGATATGGGATGCCTGAGGTACTTTTTTGGTATTGAGTTTGTTTACTTAAAAGATAAAATAATACTGTCTCAAAAGGAAATATGTACAAGAACTTCTAGCAAAAATGGGACACTTGGGTTGCAAGTTTGAAGATACTCCTATCAAAACAAATTAATCATTCTAAGAAGACCCTTCTAAAGAACTAGAGGATTCAACACAGTATCGAAAACTTATGAGTAAACTTATTTATCTTACAATCACTAGACTCAACATTGCTTATAGTGTAAGACTTTTAAGTCAATTTATGCATAAGTCTTGATAAGTGCATTGGATAGGAGCATGAGGGCTTTAGCCTACATTAAGAGAATACTTGGAAAATAGCTTTTGTACAGACATAATAATCATCTGAAGATAGAAGTTTTTTCTAATATTGGTTTTGCTGGTGATAAGGGAGATTGGAAGTCAATATCTAAGTATCTCACTTATATAAGGGGGAATCTAGTCAATTGGAGGAGTAAGAAACAAAATGTTATGTCTTGCTCAAGTATAGAGTCAAGGAATCTAGGTCTATGAGAGAAACAAATGATGTGGCTGAGATCACTTCTTCAAGAACTTAGAGTGAAGGTTCAACTACCTATATCAACGTATTGTGACAATCAGACAACTATCTAAATTACAAAAAATAAGATGTTTTATGAGCATATTAAGCATATTGAAATAGATTGCCACTACATTTGAGATCTAATAGTCAAAAGCATCATTTATACATTGTTCACTTTGTCATCTGAGAAGCTCATTAATGTTCTTACAAAGGCTTTGGGTAGTAATGCATTTGATGATATCTATAACAAACTGGGAATAATAAATATTTACCTATCAACTTGAGGGGGAGTGTGAGAAAGTAGAAGTTAATGTACTTAGGACTACAATCTAGTTAAGAATCCATTTAACCTGGTCACATATATTTGTAACTCTTCCTTCACTAGTGATATATGTTTTACTTCTTTCTCTCAATCTCCTATTCTTCCTCCTCTCCTTCTCTTAGGATTTTCTCTTCACATCTATAAATGGCATCATTAATAACATAGTAAGCTTTATGTTTTGAAACTAATAGGCCACAAGGGATGAGCTTTATTTCAACAAATAAAAAATGCACATAAACTTCAATCTAATTGCTAAAATTATCATTTGACAATTATAAATGTAGCATCTAATGTCAGTATTTTTGACCACCTTCAACTCCCTAGCAATATTCCCAATGAGATCCATAGCAGATTTTGCCTTCTCATAGACTCAAATGATGATTTCAAATGGATCAAAACATCCAATGGAGACCTCTTAGACAAATCTATGTGGGATACCATTAAGAAGAGTAATAGACTTGCAAAATGGAATGTGGGTATTTGGAATAAACTCATTCCTACCAAAATTTCTTTCTTTCAATAGAGATTGTTTCATTCTATCCTCAACAAAATGTTAAGAAAAAGGGAATCTAGTTAGCATCTCATTGCAAATGTTGCAACTTTCAATAACAAGTAGACTTCGAACACTATCTTTGCTTTGATGGAGAATGGGTGACTCTATGCAGAATATGGATGAGCAAGAAACTTAACCTCATCTTGTGAAATCAATACAATTGGATGCAACTTGTGTACAACACATCCTATCTTGGGCAAAGAAATCATTCTTGTACAATGCTCTGAAATTCTTTATGGCCACTACCCTATGAGAATGTTGGAAGGAATAGTGTGCTATTCTTTATAATAACCATAAAATATCTTTTACAAATGTCAAAGATAGAATCAAATCCTTAATAGACACCTTTACTAGGACTCATACCTAAGTGAAATGTTGTTCTAAAGAGGTGCCCTTGCTTTTGAAGCTTAGCTTCAAAGATCTGGCAACAGGCAATTGAGGATTCAATGGATTGCCAAGGTCAAACCTTCTTAGCCTCAAATTAACTCAATATAGATAGTGTGATTAGCAAAGCTAAATACACAATAGGAGGTAAAAGTATCAAGAATGCCGAGAGAGATGTCGATAGCCTTCTTAGAACCTTATGGACAAATTAATGTGGTGATGACTAAAGTCTAGGTCATGTTAAATGGCCTCATTATCTATTGGAACATGAGTTCCAATTTAAGATTCATAGAAATCAAAACCAACTCCTATAGATGTAAGTGGGCTAGGTCGAGCCAACCCAACCCAACCCAAAAATTGAAAATTCATATAGGCTATGAGCTAAGTCAAGCTGTAGGCTAGTCTAGGCTGACCTAAAAAAATTTTAAATCAATCCAACCCATACAATTCGGGCTTGGACCGGCCCATGGGTTAGTAAGGTATTTTTATAATGTTTTATGTATTTTTTTAGTAAATTTATTAAATCAAATCTAAGTATTATTAAATTATAACATTTGAACATATCATTTTATTCCAATATTTTTTTAAAATTTCTTTCATTTTTAGAATTATAGGTGTAAAAAATAGATAATTGTCATAATTATTAAAAAAATTTGCAATATTATATAAATAATGTAATACATAAACAGATATAGAATAATATATTCCTAATAAATGTTCGATTACATCGTAAAATGATTTTAAAAATTTAATAAATTAATTAACTATTACAAAATCATTTTCATTTAACAATGTTATGCCATCATTAATTCTACCATTATAATAAATTTTTATGACTTCTTTATAAGGTAAATAATTATTTAACATTAAATATAAAGAATTCTATCTACAAAGAACATCAATTATCAATGTCTTATATGATAAATCAAAAAAATTACATACATGATTAAATTCTTATTAACGTTTACCATTAATTAAAATATAAACTAATGTAGTTCTAATATTTTCTATAAAAGGTTTTATTTCTTCAATACCTATTTAAACTATAAAATTAATTATATGACATATATATCTTTAGTAAAATAAAGTCATGTATGATTGAATCTTATTAATGTCTATCACTAATTAAAATATAAGCTAATGTAGTACAAATATTTTCTACAAAATATTTTATTTTATTTCTATAATTATATGATATATCTTTAGTGAAATAAAGCAAAATCATTTAATGGAGTTAATCTATTTTAAAGATAAAGACAGTTGCAGTATTATTAGATGTATTATCAAATGCAATACTACCTACTTTTCTTTTAATTCTATAAAATTCAAAAATTTTTATAATAGTAGAAAAAATATTTTAAGCATTATGTAGATGATTTATTCTTCTAAATTCTATTAATTTTTTTTGTAAAACTTAATTATCATAAAAAAAATATACAATAATAACAATATATCCTATTTTAATTCTATTATCCTAAATATCAGATGTGCATGTTATAGATATATTAATAGAATCTATTATATTAATTAATTTCATTCTAAATTTATTATAAAGATCAATAATATTTTGTCTAATTATATTCCTAAAAATATTTTTAAATTGTGAACAATAGACTTGTGAAATGTAATCTTGAAAATGCTGACTATCACTAAAATTAACAGGTAAATTTTAAACAGCAATAAATTTAACATACAATTCTTTAGTATTCTTAGTATTATAATGTTATTGTGTAATATTATCTTTAGAGTTAAAATTAATTTATATTTAAATTATTTTATTTTTTTCAAAATTTTTAAATAAATAATTAGTTAAATATCTAGATAAATGACTCATGTCATCTAAAACTTTATAAGAGAAGTCTATATTGTAAATATTGCAATAAACCATCACTACAATACTATCTCTTATACCTTTTATCTTTATTGTAAATTTTAACCATAG
Organism: Cymodocea nodosa; assembly: GCA_036874045.1. Classification (NCBI taxonomy): domain Eukaryota; kingdom Viridiplantae; phylum Streptophyta; class Magnoliopsida; order Alismatales; family Cymodoceaceae; genus Cymodocea; species Cymodocea nodosa. Next base: position 11,984,911 of record CM072335.1, read on the forward strand.
AAGAGTTGTTTTTAGGTTTAACAACAGTACTTGAAAATACTTCAACTTTCATGGTTTAAGACTATTAATATTTTGATTGAAATATGGAAAATCATCGTTCTCGGCATTGTTAACATTTAACTCATTGAAATTATACACCATTTTTGTAAATAGAAATTGAGAGTTAAAAAAATTTAAAAACTGAAACTTGAAGACTATATGCTTTGTGGAAAAGAAATAAAAGATTAAGTTGTGAATAAAACTTTAATCATCTTCTCTTATTTATAAATTTTTCCTCTCCCTCCCTCCCTCTCTTGTAAAATATTAAAACATTCAGATATTTCCAAACGTTGCGATTAACGTTCAAATATTTCCAAATGTTGCAATGTTTGACCAAATGTTTATGAGCTGCCCATAGGTCAACCCATTGCGACCCATTAGATTAAAAAAATTTCAGCCCAACCCAATCCAAATTTTTAGATCGAACCAAGCTGGGCTTATATTTTATGGGTTGCCCCACACCAATGCAGCCCATTTGACATCTCTACCAATTCCCTCACCCTTTCTAATGGTCTCCAAAATAATCAATGTGCATCAGGACAACCCTTAACAATTTGGGCAAGCCTTATGGATCCAGTCCATAAAGCTCACTTAATCCAACATGTGCCTCAAGAAACCAATCAACTTGCCAACACTCTCACCAAAGCTAGACTCACTAGTAGTCAAAGATACATCTACAACAATGATAGTGAACAACCGATAGAGCCTCATCAGCATTGGCATTTGGACAAGCTAGGTGTCTCTTGTAGTAACAGATGTTAACTATGTCTTTTGCATATCTGTAACCATTTTTCCTTTTACATGTTGAGCTTAGGCTTTCTCCTTTTATCTAGAACCTCTGTTTAAGCCCCCGCCCCTTGAATAGATTGGAGAATCATACAAAAAAAAGGCTGCTGAAATATTGTAAAGAAAACAACATATCTTGCTAGAGATATTTGTGGTTGTTCATTGATGTTTTGGAAGGAAAGTTTTGCAAGCAATGAAATTGCTAATATGAATAAATCAATTAGACATGAGCTTCATTTTGAAAAACAAAAGAGAAGGTAAACATCTAAAGAATAAACATCAAAGTATGAATCCACAACACAAAAAAAGAGTAAACTTACTTGAAGATGAGCCATAGATTGAAAAATATAATGTCTCGAAGTCATGAACTGTTAAACAACCAGCCTTTGTCACAGATGCAAGATAGATTCCCTGTTGATTTGTGAATTTGTAAAATGTTGTAGAAAAATTAAAAAGAAAGAATGGTGGGAAAAGTGACAACAAAAGAAGAATTGTGATACAAGTGATTGACAGTAACTACAGAAATAATGTTGCATATTTACCAAATTAATTTGTCTAAAGTTATAGACATCATGACTTACATGTAAATAGAGAACTTGCAAAAAATAGGGTATCTAAGTCTAGGAAGCAAAAAGATGCAAATGTTTCCATCAATCACCAAGTTGAGATGAGGTTATTATAATAGCCATTTATGAAATCATTGACCAAATCTTGGTTGATATCTGATTTTCTAAGTCATGATATCAATTATAAAGAGCATAGAAGCACCATGAAATTGAAGGCAATTTCTTGCATCCAAATTATAGAAAAAAGGCAATCACAATGTGACACTTCCACCAATGTAAGGTATTGAGAGACACATTGTATGGTCCTTCCTCCACAAGTGCAGACATTGACTCCTAAGAATCAAAGTTCAAATCTACAATGTCACAATGAAGTAAGCTTACCATTATAGCAAATATCTCCCACTATCATTGCATCCAAATTGTAGTCTGTGATTAGCTTAGAGTAAAATTGTCATTAGAATAGAAAAGAGAGTTACAACACTTATATATAAAGGGCTAAATGAATCCTTATTTGGATATCCATTTACCCACATAACATAATCATTTAACACTCTCCTTTAAGCTAAAAAGTATATGTTAATCATTTCCTAACTTGTTACAAAGATTATCAAATACCTTGTAACCTAACCTCTTAATGAGAATATCAACAAGTTCCTTAGTCCAAAGTGTATAAGAGGTCGAGATAATTTCTTTTATGACTAGATTACAAATATAGTGGTAATCTATCTCAATGTGCTTACTACAGTCATGAAATGTCTCATTTTATGAAATATATATCACCACTTAGATTGTTACAATGCATAGACATTGGCTTTTGAATCTTCACATCAAGCTCACTAAATAGAGATCTAAGTCACATCATCTCGCAAGCAATCTCAACATAGATCTATATCTTACCTCTATTCTAGACCTACAAATGACATTTTGCTTCTTACCGCATCAAGCCACTAAGTTACCACTAACATAGGTGCAGTATCTTGAGGTAAATTTTATGTCTCATTTGTTTTTTGCATATCTAAAATTAGAGAAAACTTCAATCTTTAAGTGTCTATGTTCCTTGTGAACCAAACTTTTCTTTGGTGTATCTTTAAGATAGACAAGAACTCATTATGTTTCAATCCAATGAATCTCCATTGATTCATACATAAATTGACTCAATAGACCAACAATATATATTATATCAAATCTAGTAACTATAAGATATATCAACTTCCCTACTAGCCTCCTATACTGTTCTAGGTTACTTAGCTTCTCAGATGACTTATCCCAAAAAGAGGGATTTTGTTTAATAAGAGTACTCTCAGGTTTACACCTAAAATAACCAACTTTATTAACAAATCCATAGTATACTTGGTAGCCACGTGAATATGCAAATTCAATTCCAAGAAAGTATCCTGACCGCACCATATCCTTAATAGCAAAACATATCTTAAGGTATGTCTTTATCTTTGCAATACCTACAACATTACTTTTAGAATGTCATCTACATATATTGTTAAAACAATACAACTATCATTTACCTACTTTATAAAAATACAACGATCTACAACATAGTGTTGAAAACCTCTATTGAGTACCACTGAATTTATTTTTTTCAAACCACACTTTTAGGCTTTATTTTAACCCATAGATCGTCTTCTTCAACTTATATACTTTAACCTTTTCCTGAGAAACATACCTTGAAGGTTACTTCATGTAAACTTTCTCAAATAGACCACCATAAAAAAAGACATTTTTAACATTAGGTAGACAAAGTTGTCACTAAACATTGATTGTAATAGAGAGAATCGCATGAATCAAATTAAGTCAAACAACAAGAGAAAATGTTTTAGCATAGTGAACTCCATGAATCTAAATAAAACCTTGTATAATAAGGTCAAACTTTATATCTATCAACTAAACTATCAAGCTTATACTTTATAAGGTCGGACTTTATAGTGAAGACCCACTTATAGTTGACAATGTTTATCCCAATAGGATAAGAAACTAATTTTCATGTGATACATAAATATAAAGCATCTACCTCTTCATCTATAGCTATTTTTCAACATAGTAGCTATAGAACCTCTTGATAGGTCATGTGAATAGACTCAAAGGAAATAACTAAGGCAAAACATCTACAGAAGGGACTAAGATGATCATAAGAAATAAAATGAAAGATAGAATGTTGAGTGTAACTACAGATACCTTTGCGTAAAGTTATGTGTAAATCATCACTAGGGGTGATAGGTGAAGAATCTACATCCAAGGAGACTATAAATTTAGTCAATGGAGCTAGTATAGCATATCCACGTCATTGATACATCTACAAAGGTTGATTAGTAGTTGTCTTCTTAACATTCTCTCCACTACTATAGTCATCATTAGAGCCTTCCTTAGAGTTATGATCATCATGAATAAGAATAGAAAGTAGAATACTCTCAAATGTCTTAGATGAGTCAAAAAAAAGTAAAATTTAAGACTCAAAAAAGATGACATTAGTTGAAACATAATATCAATGAATAAGGAAATGATAATAGTGATATCCTTTTTGTGTTTGAGAATACCCCATAAAAACACATTTAATAAACCAAACAACTAATTTATCCAACTCAAGAGAAAAGTACTAAACAAAGATGACACACCTAAAGATAAGATATGTGAAAGTAAATAGATCTTTTTCAAGACAGACAATAAAAAGGAATTTCCTCCTTAAGGAGAATAAAAGACATACAATTCATCAAATAGATAGCAATAAGAATAGTATCAAACTAAAGGTACTTTGAAACTTTTGTCCGAATAAACAAGATGCAAGTAATATTTAAAATATGATGAAGTCTATGCTTAGTAATCTTATTTTGTTATGAGGTGTAAAGGCAAAAATTTAGTGAATAATTCCAAGAAAAGCACAAAAACTTTGAAAATTATGACTAACAAATTTTAGAACATTATTAGTATGCAAACTATGAGTCATTGTATTGTTACCTTGTAATGGATCTACTAAGTTGTTAAATGAATATCCATTTAACCTCTTAGATATATATATCCTTGTAATCTCCATTATCAAGAGTTAATGAAAAACGTTAATCATGCTTAAGGCTTGAATTCCACTTGGTATCAAAGCCTAGGATTCCACATCATCTCCAACTGTTGACAACCACATTAGACCACATTGGACACCTCCTCCAACCATTGTTGATCCAAAGGATAGTCAACAACAAGGTCTCATACAGCCATCATTGACTCTCTTCTTTTGATTCCTTTGGTTGACGTCATTTCCAAGGTGCCAACCTCTTCATCATACAGTTGATTTGATCAACGGACTACTTTCTTTGACTACTAGCGACCCTCTAACATCTTCCTCCATCACCAAGCAATCTCATTCAGCTCGTCCATCATCCTAAAGTTTTTCATCAAATAGTCTCATTTGATTCATAAGGGTCGCCTACATTTGGTAGTCTTCATAAGGGTTTGTTGCTTTGGAATCTTTTTTTTCAATCTTATTAATCTTTGTCAATTAGTCTCCTACATGTCATGGCCTTCTCAAGTTCCAACCATCATAGTGATTTTCTTATCAAGCACTTTTCTTTTATTTTTGAAAAATTAAATGGTCCCAACTACATCCTTTAAGCCAAAAGTTTCGAGACCATTATGATTGCTTATCATTAGGAGCATCACCTTTACTCTCCACCATCAAATGCAAAAGATCAAACCTATAAGGATTGGTATGTTGATGTTACATTCATCATCTCATGAATGCTATCTAATATGGAACCGTTCGTTGCCTAGAGAGTTTCTATGGTGCACCCTATAAAGAAAATCTGGGATACTTTTTTATGAATGTAAGGTCATGAGAAGAACATCTCCAAGATTTTGTTTCAACTTAAACAATGTGATAAGATGTGTAAAGAGCATTTTAGAATATTCCACGACTTGATAAATGAGTTAAATGTTTATCAACCTCTTATTGTCGACATTTCTACCTTTTATTGCTATCAAGAGGAACTTGTTGTTGCTATCTATTTGGCTAGTATTAATTTAAATATAACTTCTTAGATCTATGGTCCTGTGCTAGGGGCTAATACTATATTCAACCTAAATACAGCATTGTCCAACGTTATGCATATTTCTGTTAAAGATAGATGACTATCACAACAATAGGCTAAAGACAATGTTGGCATTACCCGACATGCCCAATAGTGGAAGCAACACACAGATAGAAGTCCTTAAAGAATGGAGGTAGAAGAAAAAAAGATCACAAACATCGACACAAAATTTATGTGGTTCGACTAAACTGCCTACATCCACAATGGTGCTAGCTCCTCACTATCGTCCTTGGTGGTTGCAAGCACTTGGAGATGTGCTATAATTATTCCACATCACACAATAGAGGTTACATATCTTTATAAAAGGTTAAACACTAGGGCAATAGCTCATACATCAAATTACATGTATACCTATCAATGGTGTAACACGCAACCAAAGCTCACAGACCTTCAAAGACACAACGTAGGATCTTCCAAATCACGATAGACATTGGTCGTAACCTTCCATCTCCTTCAGATACTAATATATTTAGCCCTCCAAACAAGCTATAGTATTGCACTACAACTTCAAATAGTTACTACAATAACCCTCCACCACATTCAGATACCTGACTGAGTAACTCATCAAAGTCATCTACCTCACTCACCCTTCATCTAGAGCATAAATTACTAGTCTATGATTATATTCCTTATGGCTTAATCACATACATGTCTAGTACAAACTCTTCCTTTTTGTAGCATTGTCAGTTGGATCATTCATCTTGCAAAAAGTTATATCAAGCTCTCCCATAGGTCTCTATTTTACTTTCGAATGTGAGTCATGTCAGCTTCAAAAGCACACTTATACAACCTTTAAACATTTGCATCTTGTTTTGTCTAATAAAATGTTTGATCTTATTTACTGTAACATTTGAAGTCCTAGTAGGGTTACATCTATTTGTAGTCATAAGTACTATGTTGTGTTTGTTGATAATTACTCTCATGTCACTTAGACTTACTTATTAAAGGATCGTTACAATATACTTGATCTATTCCAAAATTTCATAGCTGAAACACAAAACCAATTTTTTGTTTATCTAAAAATTATACGTATAGATAATGCTCTTGAATTTACACAAACAAAGTTTCAACATATTTGTTCATCTCTTGGAATTGTACATCAAACTACTTATCCTCACACTTCTCAACAAAATGAGATTGTTGAACAGAAACATCATCACATCTTTAGATGTGGCTCGCACCCTCATATTGTAAGCTAAGGTACTTAAGTATCTTTGGTTTAATGTTATACTTATTGTTGTTTACCTAATTAATAGGATGTCATCCACCCCTTTAGAAGGGAGTTATCCCTCTTCATCGTCTCTACCCTGGTAGAGTTATTCCCTATTACTCTCAAGTTTTTGAGTGCATTGCCTTTATTCAAGTGTATATTTGTTACTTATTCTTGCATTCAAAAGGAGTATCGTCTATATCATCCTCCCACTCAAAAGTATTATACCTTCATGAATGTTATTGTCTTTGAGCCATAATTCTACTTTAATAAGGTTGATGAGTCTCCTCAACATTTTGAGTTTCCGAGCTCTACTCCTACTCTTGGTCCTATTAAGATTGATCTCGATCCAACCTCTTTTATTACAAGGTATAGAATCAATGCATGATACTACTGATTGCCTACCATTGCAGATATATAATTACAAACCACAACAACCTCCAACTGCACCACCACCATCCTCTATTCTCATATGTGAGTTTGCTACCTCCTCTATTACAGGTGACTTTCTCATTACTTTACAAAAGGAAACTCATACTTGTACACAATACTTAGTATCTAGTTTTGTTTCTTATGATAACCTTAGTAACACCTTTCATGACTTTGCTTTCACTATTTTTACAGAGTCTTTACCTAAGGATCCACAAGAAGTTCTTTAAATCTTACACTAGAATGTAGCTATGGATGAGGAGATGGACACACTCATTTCTCATGGCACTTGAGATTTGATTTCTTGTCCTAAAAATCTCTTGTAAATGGGTATTTATCATTAAAAGGAAAGTTGATGTTCAATTTACAAGTACAAAGCTTACTTGGTAGCATTGGGATTTTCACAACAGTATAAAGTGGATTATTCTAAAACTTTCTCCTAGATTGCCCACCTTAATTCCATTTGTGTACTACTCTCTATAACCGTCAATCATTCATGATCAATGGTTCAGTTGGATGTGAAAAATGTTTTCCTTTATAAAGACTTAGATGAACAAGTATTCATAGAGCAACCTCCTAGATATATTGCTTAGGGAGAGACCTAAGTGTATTTGCTCAATAAGGTTATTTATGACCTAAAGTAAAGTCCTAAAGCTTGATTCAAAAAATTTTGTAGTGTCATATAGAGTAGGAGTTTTGACAATTGCAGAGTGGATCACTCACTTTTTATCAAGCATAACCCAAGAGAAATCGTTATTTTTGCATTATATGTAGATGATATGTTGCTAATAGGAAGTGATAATCAAGGTATTGAAGAAACAAAACATTTTCTTCGCCAATATTTTGCTACCAAAGAGGTGGAAACTCCAAAATACTTTTTGGGATCAAATTTGCATATTCCAAGGGTTGGTTATCTTTGTCCTAAAGAAAGTATATACTAGATTTGTTGAAAGAAACCAATCTTGAAGGTTGCAAGCTTGCAAGCACTCCAATTGAGCAGAATCACTCTCTTCAGGAAGAAAACAAAACAAAACAATACCGAAACAATTACTAGGTCAGAAATACCAAAACAACCAAAATAATATCGAAGACTTGTTAAGAAACTCATATACTTAACAATAACTAGGTCAAATATCACCTATGCAATTAGTCTCCCAAGACAATTCATGCATGCACCAAAAAATATTCATTAGGAAGGAGCTATTTGTATGTTGTCATACATTAAGAAAGCGTTTGGAAATGACCTTCTATATAAGAAACATGGACATTTAAAGATTAAGGGTTTTTCTAATGTTGGATATGCAAGTGACAAAATTGATAGAAAATCTACATCCAGTTACCTAACATTCTTATGGAAAAATTGGTTCCATAATATAACAAGAAGCAAAATGTAATCTTAAAATCTAGTGCAAAAGTAAAATATCGTGTTATGTCAAATGCAACTTCTAAATTAATATGGTTGAAAGTCTTATTACAAGAGTTGGGAATTGATGTGAGTGCACTCATACTTATGCACTATGATAACCAAACTACTATATATATTGCTAGCAATCCTATCTTTCACAAGAAAACTAAACACATGGAAGTTAATTATCATTTCATCAAAAATAGTGTTGTGAGAAAAATTATATCCACTCCACCTGGTCTAAAGGTCAACTTGCTAATATTTTTACTAAAGGCCTTGGGATTGGAACTTTTGAGAATTTTTGTAACAAATTGAACATGTTCGACATATATAGTTCAGCTTGAGGGAGAGAGTAAGTCATTGTATTATTGTCTTGCTATGGATCCATTTAGTTGTTAAATGGATATCCGTTTAACCTCTTGGATATGTATATCTTTGTAATCTCCATCATTAAGAGTTAATGAAAGAGGTTAATCATGCTTAAGGCTTGAATTCTACTCAAACATTTTGGTGTAGTAGAAAACTAAGTTTGGATTTCAACAACAAAATTCTGAACTACAATTAAGATAGTCTAACGATCTTTTAATAAATAAATTCACAACACTCTAGAATAATTATCAATGAAAACAATATAATAACAATAACCTGTAATAGAAAAAACACAACTAGGTCCCTAAATATCACAATAAATTAAGTCAAAAGCACAACTACTAAATGCAAGGTTAATGCAAAGAAAAATGGCACAACTATATTTCCCTGGTTGACATGATTCACACTCAAAAAGTGAAAAAGAAATCTAAGGTAAGGCTTGTTTGAATTTTTCCAATGATAAATGACTAGATCAAAGATGTCATAAAAAAGAAGATTTTGTAATAGACAATAGAGACAAGAAGTACTTAATGGTGTATCGCAAACCAAGACGTACACATCATTACTTTGCTTATGGCTTAAACCAATTATCTTTCTCACTAGCAAATCCTAAAAGGTGCAATAAAAAGAAAAGGAGGTTATTAATTAGAAAAGTTGAATAATAATGACACTAATGAATAAAAGATTCACTAAAAGTTTGGAAACAAAAAAAATTTGATCTAGTTGAATACTAGAGGTAACATGAATTGTATCCCTACTAGTAACTCAAAAAGATCAACAATCGACAATAGTAATACCACATAAGTTAGGTAAATGATGTAAATGATAAAAAGGTTGTGGCTACTTGTCATGTGTTAGAATGCCCTTAAGTCTACAATCTAAAAACAATCTTCCCAAACTACTATAGTTTTACTATAGAAGTTACAATTGCCATGACAAAAGAATTAGTTAACTTGTAACTACGTAAAATAGTCATAATCAATTTATGAAATGGTTACTCTAATAGCAGGTGCAAGTGTAGTCAACTAAAAAGTAGCAAAACTATTAAAAGCATCTGAATTAGTCACAACATAGGCCCATGCTAACTTTCCAAACTTCTTCCAACATTGCTCTAGTCAATGAATTGCTTTGTTACAGTAAGGGTAGGACACCCTTCTCTTATCATCAATTCTACACCCTTGAGGATCACCTCTTCCTTTTAGACCACTACAACAAAATTAGCTCTAAGAAGTCATTATTACAAGTTCAGACTGAGGTTCCATTTGAGAGATGCATAAAATACAAGAGAAAACGATGGCTAAGTTAGGGGTGGCATCACCACCAAGTAATTGTTCACGCACTTGAGATGACAACTCTGGAAAAAGACCAACCAGGAAGTTTGCCACCTACAAATCATTTTGATATTGCTTCAATGTAATAATATTTATAGTAATGAACTGATAAGCTTCCAACTCCTCAGACAAAACCCTTATAGTACCAAAATATTCTTGAATTATCTATCCTACCATATGTAGAAAGCAAATCTACTCCTAGATCTTATAAACACGCACAATATTGTGCTCCTCAACATGTCCTAAATAGTCTTAATAGGTTGATGCATCATTACCCTATGAACTATTTGACTCTCAAAGTTATTCACCAATTAAGTGACAATCATTAAATCATCAACAAACCAATCTTCATAAGAAGCATCTTTGATATCCAAGGGTGGTTATGAAGCTTCCTTTGTACTACAACAAATGTTTAGAAATTTTATGACTACATGAAGTAATTTGTGTCATTCATGGTTGAATCCTTGTAAGCCATCCTTTTGAGGTGTCTAAAGCAATCAATGATAGCTAAGCAAACTAGCTACAAGTCCCTAGTCAAGTATTCCAAAACAAGCTGCTGCCTTTGGCACTCCACGTAACTTTAATTCACGTAAATCAACCCTATTCCAACCAACACAAATGCAATCAAGGGGAGTGGAACTTTAATAGCCACTCATCTACAAAGTGTCCCTTAGTGTAGTAGGTTCAACAACTACGCATTGGCAAAGAATGACCTAAATAGGTCATAAGAAGGAGAAAGGTTTTCTACAAGATTGTCAATGCACAAAAAAGTTGGCAGAAGAAGAGCACATGCATAAAGGAAAAACCCACATGTCCATTCAGAAGGTCTAGTCAAGAAGGCCCACCCAAGCTTGTAGGTGAAACTCATGCATAGGGAGGAAGAACACACACATCAACCAAGAGCTAGGAAGGACAAACACATCACCATACTAGCCAGCAACCATTGCTCAAGTCATTGCCTAGTCACACAAATGCATGAAGATGCATAGAAGGATGCACCACTAAAGGAGGTTCAATTGTTGAAAGCTTGAGCACAAACGAGAAGGTGACAATGATATCGATGGTTATTAAGGTTAGGTTTGCTCTAATAGCATGTGGTTAAATTAAGGTATGTTAGATGTATGACATTACTATGTATTAATGTGACCCTTGGTGTTCTTTATGTGTAATCCTTGATGTTCTCCATATGTGACCCTTAGTGTTCCTCATGTGTAACATTTGATATTCTCAATCTATTAAAGTTATTAGGTATGTTGTAAATTGTATGGTATCTTTCCTTGTAACCTTTATATAAAAGGTATTGTGTTTTGTTAATAGATAAATTCTCTTCCACTAATTCATTAATTTCAACATAATATCAAAGTAAGAAACCCTAATAGTGAATTAGGTATATCTTTTCTTCTTCCTCTCTCCACCCTTCACCACCATAGGCATCAAAGTCAAGTTCACGAACATTAGCTTCTCTTGCAAGCATCTTCCTCTTTTTTCCTTCTCTTGTTCATACATGGATCAAAGATCTTCACTACCCTCTATGCATGAACCAAGTTGTTGTCGTCATCTATCTACAGCATCAATGGCACAACTACCTCATAACCATTTGCATAATGATTTAAGGCTATGTCAAGTGTTGTTGGAGTGCCTTTGATTGTTAGTGCATTAGGAGGTTGTATGGTTGGGACGTTGCTGCTAGGGGAGCAAGACGTACACTAATCTATGGCATCATTAAGTGCATCGTTGTCCATATAGTCATTTGTAACTATTGAACTTAGTTATGGCTACATTTGATTAACAAACTTCCAATTGTGCAATTACAATTTATCGTTGTTGTCTCTAGTGTAGTGTGGTTGTTGTACTATCAATAGATCTTGGTGCTGATTACTAGCTTACATGAACTAGTGTCTTTACTAGTGAACAAGAATTTATATTGTTTTTCCCTTTATAGCCCACCTAGACATGGTCACAAAGGAACCCTTGATCAAAGTTTCATTCCTATCTCTGAAAAATTAAATGGTCTCAATTATATGTTGTGGACTCAAAGCTTTGAGAATGTTTCAAAGACTTTCCAAGCATTTGAGTAGTTGTTTACCATCAAACAAGGAGATCAAACCCTACAAGAGTATAAGGAATTATTCAAAAATTGGATGTTTATCAACCTCCTTCAACAAATGTTTCTATGAACCAATAGTATAAAGAGGAGTTGGTTGTTGCAACCCTTTTGACAAAACTTAACCTTAAGGTGTCATCTCAGGTTAGAGGACAAGTGTTTGAAGCTAATCATTTGCCAAGATTATACTTGTTTCCTTACCTACTCACCTAATTCCTATTGATGGATCTGTAATGGTTGTCTCTTCTACTTAAAACTGTAAGAGATCTAATACTAGTCATAGGAAGAACAGTAATATCAAGTGTCATTATTGTGGCAAAATGAAACATAAACAAAATAAATGTTGGGATAAACATGGCAAACCAACTTGAGTTAGAATAGTGATAAAATCATCAAAGTCTCTAGCTATTTTTTCCTACAGCTCATTTGATAATTCATCCCCAATTTAGATTTTACAAGTTGACTATGATCGCTTTCTACAATTACAAGTTATCAACTCTACGACCATTGTTTTAACATCTACTTTAGGTAGGAGAATGCTGTGGTAGATAAGGAAGATAGTCCTTGGATTATAAACTTAAGGGTAGCTCAACACATGATAAATAGTTTTAACCTCTTCACATGCCTACATCTTCCTAATCTTGATATCGTTACTATTGTTGATGGTCACTCTTGTTAGATTATAGGTAGGAACACTATTAAGACTACCACTAGGATTCAATTTAATCATACTTTATATGTTCCTAAACTTTCTATTAATTTATTATCTATTAATGCGATTAAAACATAACTTTCCTCTTTTGTAAGTTTTTTTCTTTTCATTATATTTTTCAAGATCTACAAGCAAAGACGAGGATTAGCTTGGGTTGTAAGAAGAGTAATGGAATTAACATCCTTGTTCGTAATGCACCTTTGTAAAGACTTGTTGTGTTGTTGTCTACTACTAAGTCATCGTTGTTGTGGCACTACTAGTTAGGTTATCCTTTCTTGTCTAAGTTTTGACAAGCTCTTCCTTGGATTTCTCTTTCTAAGTTGTGTCAGTTAGGTAAGTATAGTCAAGTATTCTTTTCTCATATTCAGCTTGCCTTCAATCATAATATTTTTTATCTTATTTATTGTGATATTTATAGGCCAAGTCGTATTATGTTTATTACCAGCTATCATTACTATATCATTTTTGTTGATAATTACTCTCATATGTTACAAGTGTACTTGTTAAAGGATCATCAAAGTATTATGTATGTTGTTTAAAATTTTTTTATAAAAGTGTAAACTCAATTTTCTTTTACTCCAAATATTTAGGTACTGATAATGCTTTAGAGTTTGTTAATACTCACTTTCAATAATTTTGTACTTCTCATAGTACAATTCATTAGACCACCAACACTTACACGTTACAACAAAATGGACTTGCTGAATGCAAATATCATCACCTTTTAGATATTACTCACATCCTTCTTATTTAAATGAATGTACCAAAATATATTTGATCTAATGTTGTACTTACTATAACTTATCTTACCAATCGTATGCCCTTTACTCTTTTTGGTGGTGAAATTTCCCTCCGTCAACTTTGTCCTAATCAAGAATTTTTTAGGTTAACTCCCTATGTGTTTGGTATGTGATTTTTGTCCAAGATCTTGCTCCTAAGCTAGATAAACTCTCAACTTGTACCACCATGTATGTCTTTGTGGGTTACTCCAAAACTTAAAAGAGTTATCATTGCTATAGTCCTCCTACAAAATGGTATTATGCCATTGCTAATGTTACCTTATTTGAAGATCAACATTATTTTCCTTAGAAGTATCACTCCCCTATAGAATGGTTTTGCTACTTCTCTTCCAATGTCTAGTTCTATTATTGTTGATGATGACTCTTTTAATGACAACATCACTTTAAATCGTCTCTTGCAAGTGTATTAGCAATATCAGGTGAATCTATCATCCTCTCAAGCTCCCATTGTTGAACCTTCTAATGCAGATCTCACACCTTCATTTGAACACCTTGAGTTGGCCCCAAAAGTCACCACAGATGATCTCCGTATTGCTTTACAAAAAAGCATTTGTTCTTGCGCACGACACATTATCTTACATTACTTTGGCTATTTCTTCTAAGTTTATTCCAAGAACATATGAAAAGACTTTACAGCTACCATATTAAAAAGTTATTATGAATAAAGAGGTGGATGTTCTACAATCTCATGGCACTTGGCAATTGATTTTTTATCTTACTAATGTAAATACAGTTTCATGCAAGTGAGTCTTTATTATCAAATACATATTTAATGAATCAATTGATCAATACAAAGTTCATCTTATTATCTGAGATTTCACATAAGAATATGGAGTTGATTATGTAGAAACTTTTTCACTAATAGTTCATCTCAATTCTATTAATGTACTTCTTTCTTTTACAATTAATTAGTAATGACAATTGCACTACTTGATATAAATAATGTTTTTCTCTACGGTGATTTATTTGAAGGAGTTTATATAAAGTAACTTCTTAAATATGTTTTCAATAAGAGTACCATGTATGTAGAAGAAAGCAATATACAGCTTGAAGTAGAGTCTCCAAACATAGTATAAAGAATGATGTTGATAAAGTAGATTATTTCATCTTCATACAATAGACAAAAAAGAGGTATGTTATTTTTACAATTTATGTTGATAACATTCTTCTTACAAAGAATGATGTTGGCATTACTAGGATAAAAGAACATCTTGCCAAAGTTTTTGCTATAAAAGATATGAGACAACCTAGGTATTAAGTTTATTTACTCAAAAGGTAAGATGTTCCTTTCTCACCACAAATATGCACTAGATTTGCTAATAAAGATTGGGTGTTGGAGATGTAAACTATAAACTACACCACTTAAGCAAAATCCATCTTTTTAAGATGATTCATTTGAGAAGTTGGATAATCCTAAGTAATATAGGCAATTAGTGGGAAAACTAATTTATCTCATTGTCACTCACCCTAATATTGCATATATTGTTGAGTTGTTAAGCCAATTTGTACATGAACCACGGCAGGTTCATTAGATAGAGGTTATAGAGGGTACTTACCTATGTTAAAGGTACTCTTAACAAGAGCTTATTATATTAGGCAAATGAACATTTAAATATGAAAGTGTTCTCTAATGTTGGTTATGCAAGTGACAAAGGAGATAAGAAATTTACATCTAGCCATTCTATCTATATAGGAAGTAATCTTGTCACTTGACAAAGTAAAAAATAAAATGTTGTCTTATACTCAAATGTTGAAGTTAAATACAAATCAATAGCAAAAACTACAAGGAAATTGTTGTGGTTACGATCTCTCCTCAAAGAACTTGGAGTACTTATTTAAGAACCAATGCCTATGTACTATGATAATCAAGCTACAATCTATATAGTTTAAAATAAAACATTTCATAAACATACCAAGTATATTGAGATTGATTGTCACTTCATTCATGACTTGGTGGTTGAAGATATCATCTCCACACTATATACCCCCTCCTTTGAAGAACTAGCGATATTCTCACAAAGAGGTTAAGTCATGGTATTTTTGTATCTATCTATAGCAAGCTAGATGTGACAAATATATATCTTCCAACTTAAAAGGGAGTGTTAGATGTGTGACATTATCATGTATTAATATGATCATTAGTGTTCTCCATGTGTAACCATTAGTGTTCTCTATATGTGACCATTGATATTCTCTATGTGTAATCATTGATGTTTCTCATATGTAACTCTTGATGTTCTTAATGTGTTAATGTTAAAGTTAAGTGTGTTGTAAGTTATATTGTATCTTTCTTTGTAGCCTTTATATAAGAGGTATTGTGTTTTATTAATAAATAGATTCTCTTCCACCAATTCATTAATTTCAACAAGGTAAAAATGTCATTAGATTAAAAAAGAGAAAGTTACAACACTTATATATGAAAGGTTAAGTAGATCTTTATTTGGATATTCATTTACCCACATAACATAACCATTTAACATAGTGAAATAAATCTACATACTTGATTGTAATAGACGATAAGTTTCTAAGAGGACAAATAGGGTACTACTAGAGAAAAATATTACCCATGCATAGCATTCCTATCAAGGCTTTTACAAGGCACCTTAGTTCGTAGGTGAGTTTCAGTTTTACAATGCTCTTCACATTGGGCTGCCGAGTTCTAATCAATTTCATGGCCTACTATGTACTTTGGTCCATGAAATTAAACATCAACACATGTTAATGAAATTTCACTAAAACAAGTTGATTTTTAAACTTGCCAAAATGACATAGAAAATGATGTTGACATGGTAATTTATTAACAACAGGTAATTTTCTTTACCATATTTCCATGACATGACTCTAACATAACAAAATTTTACTGATATATCTCAATTTTTCAACTTATCAAACCTAATACAAAATTGAAGTTGAATACCTTACTTTGGTCACATGCCAGTTGGAGCTATTTACCATGGATTAGAATAAATAATTAACAGTTGAAAGTAGGCTGATATACTCAAATATAGGTTCTAAAGATCAAGAAGTATAATTGTTGCAAAGAAAGGCTAATAAACAGCAAACCTATACATAAAATAGTTTATTATTTCTTACAAGAGAAAAATTGAAAAAACAGATTCTACATAAAGAAAGGTAATCTTAATTCACAGAAATGATATAAAAGAAGCCTGTGTATAACTAACCTTAGAGTCAAATTCCATAGCTGAGACTCCTGCCCTGAAAAAGTCAAGATGCAACTCAATTTTTTAAATGAAAGTTGTTTTTATTTGGAGAAAAAATTATAAAAAATAGCATGACCAAGGTGAAAGGATCATATAAAGTTTTGAAGACTGGCCAAAGTACATAAATCAAACTTCAACACCCACAAGTAGGTAATAAATTTAAGGCAAGTTACAATATCTGATCTACAAGCCCCTCCCTTCAAAAGTAATTTACTCCAAAAGAATGGAACTTGGATGAACTTTGAGGTAAAACCTTGGAGGTGCCAACAAGTGTTGGCATTGAAATTGGGTGGATGACTTGAAGGAATTGAGTGGGAAAATGTGGATGTTTTGCACAGTTCTCACTCCCTCTCTCACTTCCATCACTTGAATCATGAAGAAAACTAACTAGACAAGAGAAATTTGGTAGCAATTTGTTGCTTCATTGATGTAGAAAATATATGACTACGAAGGATATCTAGTACACTTGTAACTAGTAATGGATGATTTGAAGTGCTTGCACCATATTTGTTACCAACTTTATTGTAACATCATGGTTATGAAGCATAGGTCTACACCATTATTTTCTTTTCTATATGAGTGAGAAAAGAAGAGGAGAAAAAATATGTCACCTAGTCTAATTCAAACATAAATTAAGAAAAATCTATATGTCAATGCAAAATGACTCTAAGATTAAGGTTTACAATCTAAAAGTTTGGGTAAGTACTCTGGACATATGAAAAAGGTGTTAAACACACTACACATTCAAATTACTTGGTTATCCTTATAAGGTTGAGTTGTTATAAATATCTATAATGAGAAATTAATGCAAATTAGCACTAAAGGGAGATTAGTGCTTGACGAAATTCAGTTGACGAAAAAGAAAATCGTTGAATTCCATCAGAATCAAAATGCAATTAGTATGCACAATATTGAAGGAAAAAAAAAGTTAGATTTTACCGACATATAAATACCAAAAATTACATTTACCATTTCATGATTTTCAACCTCCCCCTTTCAGAAATTGACCTTCCCTCGAGCCCGACGCCCCCATCTTAACCCATGAAGCCGAAGAACATTTGTCACTACCGTCGCATCGCCTGAAACTGACTCTTCCTCGCCCCCTCCTTGTCGTTACATCACTACCATCGTATCGCCTATGCAATAGGGCTCCTGTGTGTTGCCAACTCTTCTTCACCACTGGTAACTCGAGCCTGACGCCCCCATCTCAACCCATGAAGCCAAAGAACATTCATCACTGCCGTCGTGTCGCCTAAAGCCAACTCTTCCTGGCCCCCTCCTTGCTGTCGTGTCGCTGTCGTCACGTCGCCTACGCAACAAGACTCTTTGTGTGTCGCCAGCTCTTCTTCGCCACTAGTAACTCAAGCCCGACACCCCCATCTCGACCCATAAAGCCGAAGAACATTCATCACTGCCATCATGTCACCTGAAGCTGAATCTTCCTCGCCCCCTCCTTGTCGTCATGTCACCTATGCAACAAGGCTCTTGTGTGTCACCAACTCTTCTTCGCCGCTAGTAAATCCCCTCCTGAATCTTCCTTACCCGATTTTTGTTTTTCCTTGTGTGTGTCAAACTTGTTTTCAATTTGTGTTAAATCGATATTGTGTCAAACTTGTTTCCGATTTGTGAAACTCGTTTCCAACCAATACTGCATCTTGAACTCCCTCCCCATCACGTCTCCCCGCCTATCATTCCCTCCACTCATCGAAGGAGGCATGTTTGGCACCGGCTGTTGATAGGAGTTGGGGAATGTGTTGAAGTTATTGAAGCTTAGGAGTGGGGGGAATTTGAAGAACCCAAAGTTCATCAACGAAGACGATGCGTCGGCAAGAACATTTTACTGGTCAAGATCAACAAGTGAGTACGTGTGTCGCCATGACTTCTAATCAAACATTTTACTGGTCAAGATCAACAAGCGTCTAATTGTAGGTGGTCTGTGCCAACCCATGTTGCAAAAATAGAATAGGGCTGATGTAGTATATTATCAGACAAGATTAAATGAGGCTCTTGATTTTTTCAATAAGCTGTTTGTATAATGTCTACCAGAAGAAAAAAATTTTGGTAATCACATAAAGCAATGTTTCTTTCAAGAAAGGTCATGTGATATTCTTACATGACGGAATTTCTCTTTTTCTTGATGAATCAGCTTGCATTCCTTCCTTCCATATGAGATGTATGACCTTTGAACAATGTAGTCATGAATTGATGGGTACGAGAGAATTATCATGTTAGTTACCTCAAGAAATTTTCATTATTACTTTTTTCAATTACTTTAAAATCACTTCAATGTCCTTCCATTTGTTATTAATAAATATATACTGTAGATGCATGGGTATGCAGAATCTTTTCTGCAATTGTTGGTAAGTTACATAGCTAGTTCTTTGACTTAAATAATATAGATTTTTGTAATCTACCTATATATGTGCTTATTTAATTAATGATAGTTGCTATTTTCATGTTGCATAATCCATTAGTATTAAAGCTTCAATTCAAGAATTGCGATTTTAACTTGTTACTGTGATCCATTAGAGATGTTTGTGTAGATAAAATAAGTACATCTTTATATGGAAAATAATTAGATTACTTGTAGGTTAGGTAATTTCTAACAATTGATCAAGTAATGATTGTCATGTACAATAGGAGATTGTGACTTTTTGTTTATGTACTTACATGAAAAGATTTTTTGTTACCTTTTATTAATATTTGTTCTCATGTAGTAAATGACTACTCCTAATAGAGGAAGGTGTAACTTCATTTATTCACACCTCGATTTTGCATAGCTTATACAATAACTTCATTTTAGTTGAACTAGTTAGTACAATTTTTTTGTGAAATCCTAAAATGAACTATTGGCGTTACCTTGTTATTTATTAACAATTGGAGCAATGATCTAATGTTTTGAAATACACTACAATTTTCAAATAAACATCATTTATCAGATTGTAGGTGTTAGGTTCATTAGTTAAAAAAACGTGAGGTTATGATTTCAGAATTTTCATATTATAAGATGTTCCTATTTTGATTTTTTTGCAGCTATAGTTTATTTGATCTTATGATTGTGTTATTTTATCATTTATTATATTTTATTGATATTATATTCTTTTCTGTATTATGGTTTTAAAAGAGGATGACTTGCAATTCTTTCTCCATTTTTCAAACTTGTCATTGGTCCTGCTCAAGCTCTACTTGTTATTGTTTTATTTCATTTTCTATAATTGAGTAGATTGACAAAATATATTATGTTTTTGCAAATCCCATAATCTTCTGTGGGAGCAGTTAATTAATATTTATTCTCATGTAGCAAATGACTACTCTTGATAGAGGAAAGGGTAATGAAGGACAAAATTATATGACTTAGAATGTTGATGTAGATGCATTCTTTTTAGATATTTTGTCAGAAGTATTAAATGAGAAAAACAAAAAAAACTCAAGATGGAAAAATAAAAATGTGCACTTGAGATGAAGTAGTTTAAAAATACAATAATAAAAGAAATGCATGTATTACAAAGAAGAATGTAGAAAGTTACTTAAAAACATAGAGACAAATTTATCGTAACTACTCCAAAATTACAAATCAGAGTGAATAGGGATGAAATTTCCTACAATGATATACTGACATAGATAAAGAGATATGAAAGGAGTTTATTAAAATTTGATTTCTATTTACATACTTTAAGATTATACCAATTGTAATATATTTTTTTTAATATATATTGTAATTTTTTGTAAGCATATCCAAAGTGTGAAAGCTGCAAAGGAAAATTATGTTTGATTTATGAGCAATTGCAGCTAATTTTTGAAGGTTCTATAGCTAGTAGAAATATGTGTAGACAAGCAGAAGAAGTAAATATTGTACTAAACACTCAAGTTCCAGATACATTTACTCTAGACATTATACAAGATGGAATGGACATCGATTTTGACATACCTCCTAGTTCAGGAGGAAGTGCACATGCTCCATTGGAGCAGAGGAAAAAATGGAAGCAAGCATACTCTCATGTGAAATCTCAGCAAATGATAGTAAAATGTTTGAAAGATACATCATGAGTTTTTCTTACTTTGTGTGAACAAGATATTGTTAATGGTGAGGTACGTAATGAATAAATGAGAGAGATGATTAGTATACAAAAAGAGATGGTTGACATATGAAAAGAAATGTTTGCATGGAAAAAGGAAATGTTTGCATAGCAAAAGAAGTTTCAATCTTTTTTAGATGAAGCTATTGCAGCAATATTTGAAATTGAAGATCTATCTATGACTGATAGATATAAAACTACTTGATTATTCCAAAAGCAAGAAATCAATAAAATATTTCTGTCAATTCCAAAAGAAATACAACAAGAATGGTTAAAGTTTCACTTAGAAAAGATGGAAGACTAAAGATGGTTTACATGTTTTTTTTTTGTATTAGATATTTGATGTCATGTACTTTTTATTTGGACTTGAAATGTGGAATGATATTATGTCGCATGTTTGTTTATCATATTTTGTTATGTTCTATTAATTATGGAATGATTTCATGTAGTATGTTCATTTGTATTACAACCTTGTAATATGTTTGAACATGAAATTTTGTAGGTGACGATGAATTTTAAAGAGGATTTTGACGAACTAGTAAATGACACATTGATGTAATTTGAATAAGAGGAAGAACATACTAGAAGAAGGCGAAGATGTCTATTTGTTTTTTGAAATATTTTAGCAAGGATTGCAAGTATCTCGACTTTGTTTTCAAGTACAAGTCATAGTTATAGTAAAGAATGTACAGATTATATAAGAAGATTACTAAATTCTTCTTTACCACATCGAGTTTACAATTGTCGAAAGATTTATAGAATAAGTCAAAGTATTTTCAAGGGTTTTTGTGAATTAACGAGGAGGGAAGAAGTCCTAAAAGATACCAACAATATCAGTGTAGAAAAGAAGTTTGTCATGTTCCTTATGACAATTAGGCAAAATCAAAGGTACGGAGTAACTACAGAACGATTTAGTCAATCAAATTGGACAGTTAGTAAATACTTTAATGAAGTCTTGAATGCTATATTATGACTAAATCATGTCCTTCTAAGAAGACTTTCATTTAAAACACCAAGTCGAATTCGTCAAGGCTCAAATGTGTACCCATATTTTAAGGTATATTTCCACACTTTTGTAGTTTCCTTATCTTTAATGTTATTTTAATCAATATCAATATAAAATACATGTTTATAGGATTGTATTAAAGCTATTGATGGTATACATATCAAAGTAACTATTTATAGACAAGAAACAACAAGATTTAGGAACAGGAAAGGTGAATTATCTCAAAATGTAATGGCAACATATAATTTTGATATGGAATTTATATATATTTTAACTGATTGAAAGGATCAACTATTGATGCTCGTATTCTCCAAGATGCAGTTACTAAACCTAATGTTTTTCAAGTTCCATCAGGTAAATGTATTTTCTACTTCTAAAAGCTATGAAGACATCACCATATCAATATTTTTTTTTATACAAGTAAGTTTTACTTAGTTGATGTTGGATATCTAAATCGACCAAAATATATTTGTCCATATTAAAGTGTAAGATATCATCTATCTGATTATGTTAATGATAAAGTTCCTCGTAATGCTATAGAAAATTTCAACTACAGATATTCACAACTAAGAACAGTCATTGAACATACATTTAGAATTGTGAAACATCGATTTTCAATATTACGTGGTTAAATGTCATATCCATATGAAACACAAGTGAAGATTGTCATCGCATGTTTTTTGCTTTATAATTTTATTCGTAAGACTGATAAAAAAGATTTACTTAAAGACCTACAAGATGAGTTAGAAGAGTTAAATATTATTGATAACATACAACCAATAGAAGATATACATATGGAAAGCAATACACAGGTTCAAATGACTCAAGAACAAAGAAAAGAAATGACAAATAAGATGCAAGAAGATATGATGATGACAATGTAGGATGGAAGAATTGCTTGATATTATTTAGTATTGTAATATTTGAATTAAGATGTATTTGTATTTTTCGAATATTAGTTGTAATAAATAATTGAATTTCTTTTTTTCGAAGATTTTCTTCTTTTTATCATTTCTTTCTCGTCATACACTAAACTTTCGTCAGAACTTCCCATCGTGTACTAACCTTTCATCAGAATTTCCATCAAAACTTTCCATCCTGCACTAAACCTTTCTCAGAATTTTCCATTCCGTTATAAATTTTCCTTTTCCTTTCCATCAAAATTTTTCATCGTACACTAACAACCCCTAAATGTATGATATAAGTCTATGTGTGCAAACAAGATAAGAAGAGAATAATAGACCCACATAATCTATATGAAACAAAGTAGAAGAATAGATGAGAAATAGAGATATACGAAGGCTAAAGAACGAGGATATAATTGTGAATAAAATTCTCATTTAAGTGTAATTATGAAAGGAATGAAATCTAAGTATAACTACAAGTGACTTAGTCATGATGTAATTGTGGCTAAGTAAGATTAAACAAACAAGATAAGCAAATAATACATGATAATTGCAAAACATAATTACATGAATGGACATGTAAATGCATGAATAGAGCATAAGTGAATCATATAAGTATGAAAAAATAAGAGAAGCATGGATGTAACATGTGTGTGTATATATGTATCATGTATGTATTTTTGTGTCATGCATGTATAACTTTGTAAGCATGTAAGTATGCATAAGTAAAAGAGATATAATTGAATGACA
The DNA here is from genome assembly GCA_036874045.1 of Cymodocea nodosa. Classification (NCBI taxonomy): domain Eukaryota; kingdom Viridiplantae; phylum Streptophyta; class Magnoliopsida; order Alismatales; family Cymodoceaceae; genus Cymodocea; species Cymodocea nodosa. The sequence continues at coordinate 12,008,705 of CM072335.1, forward strand.
TATAGGTCTAGATGAGTGATACATAAATATGATACATGAGTGCAATGTATAAGGTATGACACATGATGTGTGTATGATTATGTGTATATGTGCATAAGTGTGCATAAATAAGTATGGATGTAAGTGCATTTGAATGGATGTGAGTGCATGTAAGCATGAATTAAGCTTAAATGATGTATGAGATGAGAGTGCATATAGATAGAAATTACACAAGCATATGTATGCATGCCAGTACACAAATTGACATGTGAGTGCACATGGGCAAAAATTATGAGTGAATGGATGTGTGAGTGCATAAAATAAGTATGCATGTTATACGGGTATCTATAAACATGGATTATAATGGTCTATTTGTACACTCAAAATTTGAATTCTATGAAATTTAATAAAAAGAATTTGAAATTCAGGTATTTATGCATATTTAGGAATTTGATAGAAATTAAAATTCAGGTATTTATGCACATGATAGAATTAAATAGAATTGATTTTTAATGAAATTAAGTAATGAATTGAAGTAATTAGTCAAAATATAATTAATCAATGAATTAATTACTTACATTAATCAATTAATATATTAGTAAATTAAATCTTTATATATTATTTATCAATTAATTAAGTATATCATTATTCCATTTAAAACATTCATGTATTCTATTTATTCCATATAAAATTAGATCATCCATATATTCCACTTAGATCAAAAATTACAAAAATAGAAGATCTTAATTGTATTACATGTTTGAAACAATAAAAGGTAAATTACATCATCAGATTCTATATTCCATTTGAAACAATAAAAAGTAAATTACAATAAATATGCTCATTATGATGCTTATATTATTCTTATTCATGACCATCTCACATTACATTCATAATATTTTAATGAAATTAATCTGTAATTTTTTTCCTTTGTTTTTGAGTGTTATTCCTAATATTGTTAATTATTTCATATTGTCCTTCTACATTTATAAAGTCTTAAACTTCTACATCACATTCATTTTCTTATAATTTATCTTCAAGATTTTGACATTAGTCTATTCTATCTGCTTTACCAATAAAATTGTGAATTAAAAAATATGTTAATACTATTTTTGCTTGAGTTGTGAAAGGGAATAACATATACTAATTTGTATATTTACTTTTAATCAAATAACAATCTGTATCTTTCCATAAGAAGTTTTACCTATTAGGAACATACAAATTTATCAAAGGGGGGTGAATGGTGAGTTGTGATTGTTTTTAACAATTGTAAATAATTTATATTTTATAATTGCACAACTAATTAAAACTATAATAATTATAGCAAGTAATGTAGGAAAATAAAACAAGTAACAAAAACACACAAGAAATTTTTAGGTAGTTCATCCAAATGGTTAGTCCACCTTTAAGACATAGTTTGAACTTCACTATCAACTTTACTTAACAATACTTACTTTACAATAGAAGCAAAAATCAACCACAACTTGAGTTTTCTAGTTATAGCTCTAACCAACAATATTTGAAATTTTCTAGTGTAAACTTTTAAATGAATAAGCTTTTCTTCAATCAAAATTTGCACACAAAAAGCTTTCAGCACTTGAAATTGTTGAAAAATTTTTACTAAACTTGAATTGATCGTGAACTGTAATGATTCTGGATTTTCACTTTTTGCTCTTAACTAAATTGCTCTCACTATATATATGGATATGATCATTAACAACTTTTCTGTCTTCAATCCATTCTTATATCAAAGAATGTAACAATCAGATTTCCTCCAACATTATTCAATCTATTGTACTTATTAATTTGCCAGTCCCAAAAATGAAAAGTTACCATTTAATTACTGTCAAATATTTTCCAAATTCAATAATTGTCGATCTTCTTCTAGGTCATTAAGTTATTACTAACTTAACTAATTGTTTTGTCTTGCCTTCTGTAAATACACATTGAGTTATACTAATTCAACAAATTCTGTCACGTGAAGTCTATTAACATAACGAGTTATGCACGTGAAATTTGTTCTACACATGTTTTCTGTAAATACACGTTAAGTTATGTTAACTCAACGAGTTTTGTTACGTGAAGTCTACTGACATAACGAGTTATGCATGTGAGATTTGTTCTGTACATATCTTTATAACGACACATTGTGTTATGCTAACTCAACGAGTCATTCTACTTGTATCCTTGTAAATACACGTTGAGTTATGCTAACTCAATGAGTCATTCTACTTGTATCCTTGTAAATACATGTTGAATTATGCTAACTTAATGAATTCTATAACTTGTCTTCTAGCTGACATATGCTTCAATCTAGCAGCTTCTTCAATCTTCAACTCTTCATCTATACTTATGAAATACATCTTAATTTCTCACATAGATTTTTACATTATCAAAACATAAAAGTTCTAACATTATCATTCTCCTCCCTAATAACATCACACAATCTATTTAACATCATCTCATCCGTTTGAATACTCCAACTAAAATAAGATCTTTCAATACCTTTCTTATTATCCATTTCTTAGAAATACACATTTCAACATAATATAAAATATACTATAACATAGAAATGCACATTTCAACAAAATATAAAATACACTATAACATCATAGGAGACTAGTGCTAAAACAAAATCTGCAACAACCACATATAGATTTCTACAAAAAACTCTACTAAAATAGCAACAAGATCACTAAAGAAAACAGCAGCAAACACCCTGTTTTCCTTTCTAGAATCAGAAAATTTACAGCACTGGTTCATCAACATTCATGCTGAAATTGATTTAAGTGCAGGCATAACTCAACTAAAATTCAAATACCACATTTTTTTGCTTTGTTTGCAACACAATCATACTATTCTAACAAGATAGAAGTGAATCTGCTATGAAAATTGAACACAACTACATCAGACTTAAATAAAATCTGCAACAACCACATATAGATTTCTACAAAAAATTTAACTTAAACAGCAACAAGATCACTAAAGAAAACTACAGCAAACACCCTATTTTTCTTTCTAGAATATACAAATTACCCTACCAAACTGTTAGGTTACCCTGCTCTAGGATTCAAAATTGCTAATATATTTGCAGTGACTTATGAAAAAAATGAATCATATTTCATTCTATTATTATCTTTAAAATTATCATGCAATATTTCAGTGCTTTAATGTTCATCTTTGGTAGATTTGGAATGCATCTTCACTGTCATATGCAACTTGGTGACAAGGACAAATTCTCTGGATGAAGTAATGGAGATGGCAAAACTTATATCCACTTAAATGGTCCAAGAGTTAAATGACAAACCCACTTAAAGAGTCTACATGAATGAATGAGCATAACTTGTGTGCACATAAGTGACATAAATGTATGGATGATATTTGTACACATTTATATATGATAATTCATGCATTTTATGTTTTGAAACTTAAGTTATATACATTTATACAAGAGAATATATGTTAATCACATTGTTATGACATTGCATGAATATGGACACAAATGCACTCCTTTAATACATATTTTCACTAAACATACTACATGTTCATATGATTGAATACATGTTTTAATAATTCTTAGGCTAGGGAAGAGATTTTATATGCTTACAAAAAGGTATCAAGGTATTGAAATAATTGGATATAACCACATACATTTTTTACACTATGGTTATGAACTTATGACATTAAATGCTATAATGTGACATTGGTTATGAATGATTTTAAATACATGTTACTAATTAATTCCATCATGGACGAACTTGCATTTCATACTTGTAAACATATTAAAATAAATGTTACATACCTTAGAAATAAATCTATTACAAGTTCATAACTAGAGTTATTTTTTACATATATTACTAGCATTACATGCATGAGTAAAATGACTTTGCTTATAGGTTAATGATGACCATTGGATCAAGCATAGGAATCATCAATCCCTTGATAATGAAAATGCCTATAAATAGGCCTTAAATCTACGAATTCTTCCTCTTCCCCTCCATAATTTTGGAAGTCCCCTTGGGTGTGCAAGCAAGGAGAAGGCCAAGCTCTTCTCTTGGTGTCCACTCCACAAACGGCTCTTGAAGATAGGTCTCTCCCCTCTCTTGAATTCTTCACTCCCTCCTCCAGCATTCATCATCTTAGGGAGGTTGAATTACTACTGTAATACCTCTTAGAGGTGTTGAATCCATGGAGGAGAGGAGCCTTGGAGATACTAGAGTTAGTGTGGGGAATTGTCTTCAAGAGTGCACTCCATTGTTCCTACACATTGCTACATTTCCTTCTATGTTGGAAGTCCAATTCGTGGAGGGAACAAGTTGCATTCAGATATAAAAGAATTGGTGGAGAAGGTAGACATCACATTTGGCTTGAAGCAAGGAGGTGACGTCCCTTAAATTTTTGCCATTGGAGGTGTAGTTTTAAGGTATAAGGAGATGGACTATGAGTTGAGATGAAGTTTTGTATTTTCAGTTTTCATGTTATATATTTGTTGTATTTTGATTCAATGTTGTTCATATATTTTCATATCTTGTAATGTTGAAATTCTAGTTGTTCTCTTAATGTTTTTCAATGTTAAGTTTAGATTTAGTATCTTGCCTCTCATGTGTTTGATTCTATGCTTCTTTGTATTGATTTAATTCATTCCTTGTTTCTCTAACTCTAACATAGCTTAGACATTTTTTTTACTTAACTTTGACTCCTGATTTACTTGGATCTTAACATCTCTTGCTTATACTTAGTAGATCAAAACATACATGGACATAGATGTATGCTTATAAGTCCATGTATGCTAGATTTGGAGTAGAATAAGTAATATAATGTAGCATAGTTTTATTTTCTTGCTTGTAGTGTAATAACTAATATTGTGCGTGCATTCTCTTGAATGATGGATAGAGGAGGACATGAATGAGTTTTCTCATGACTAATTTAAATCTATATGAAGTCATTCCTAATGTATCCATGGTTGTTAAGGCAATCATGTGATGAAAATGTATTTATACAAGGCATGTCTATAAACTCTAGATGATTTTATTTTAATTGTTGTTCCTTATAGACTCGACCTGTTCTTGCATACTTTCTATAATGGACTCCGTGCGCTTGCGGTTATAAATATAAAACTCGATTTCATGTTAATTTCCTAGCATCTAAACCACTAACAAGTTTTTAGTGCATTGCCAGGGATCATGCCAATTTTCTATTTGAAATTTTCTAGAGTTTTTGATGTGTTTCTTCTTTTGGAATTATGATGTCAAAGTATTTTTAATGTAGTAAATGTGTATTAGTATGTCTTGATGCTTTGATTTCATGAATATAATGTCACATGCTTTAATTGACTTAAGTTTCTTATGACATTTGTGGATTACATGTTAATAGCAGAATTTCTAGATTTTTGAATTTTTGATCTTTATGGTCACGTGAATCTATTACCATAGAGTTTTTCAACATGATGAGTTTATATTTTCTAATGATATAATGTTTTCTAAGCTTTCCAGATTGTGTTTGAACATTGGAATTGGATTTTTAACCAAGTCACCACTTAGGATGGTCACATGTGTCACTATTAGGTATCAAAAGTGTTGATGGTCACCACTCTATTTCATGAATATTTAATGTTATCAGAAGACACGTCAAAGGTTGTTGGAAGTTGCATCACTTGCAATCATCCATGGTCAAGGGCCCATTAACCAATTTATTCAATGTGTTGGCAAGTCTAATGATATTCCAAATGGGTTGGTCAATGAATCACAAGGCAAATATTACTAGCTTGGCTTAATTGGCTATTTATTACCAACCACTAGTGGGCAAGTGTGGCTTACCTTGGCTGGTGTTGCTTGACTTTTTATGTGTTTTTTTGCATTTTTTGACTTCTCCTACATATTACCTAGCTTTATTCAACCTTTATATACTTGGCTACTCATAACAAGGTTAGGTATATGTTACCAAAGCTTGGGTGTGCATTGCCAAGTTACTTGGGCATTGCCCAAGCATTACCTTCTTTGTGGTAAACTTCTTTTGGCTTCTCTTGTGGATTACCTTGGGTTTCACAACTCTTCCATGCATAGCCACCTCCCTTGGTTATCAAGCCCCATGGATGGTTATGGATGCTTGTTACCAAGCTAGTGTGCCCATTACCAAGTGAAAGGTGCTCATCGCCAAGCTCAAATCACTCATTTTCAGTTGCCTAAGGCTCTCAACCATCTCTTGGTTGCTTCAAGGCTCCCTACCATCTCTCATCCTCATTTGTTAAGAGAAAATAGTTGCATTCTCACACCACTTCTCTAGAACATGACATGGTACTATTCTTGGAATCATCATTCTCTTGGAACATTTCAACTACTCTCTCATTTTCATTTACCTTTTGGTTGGATTCAACATTCCATTATTAAGTGGGCTCTTGGCCTCCTAATTACAAATTACTTTGTCCCCCTCCTTTAGAAAAGGATGAAATTCATGTGATACTTAATTTTTAGAATGTGGGAGCCCAACTAAACCAAGCTCCTTGCCCTTGAAATGTTTGGGCTTGAGTTATAGGTGAAAAACCCAACACTTCTCTTCATTATGCCCTATCACCCTACAATGTCCACAAAAAAGGGTTGCTTTGGAAGAGATGGGCGTAATCTTAACATTTGTCTCCTTTGGAAATGAGTTGTTGCTATCATGTTTTGCTTGGTTGGCTTGAATGAAAGGTTCTTCACGTCAATTGACATAGTTGTAGTACTTGCCTCTGAGATGTTGTACACCCTAATAAGTGAAAGCTCCCACATCTAATAAATTTCTAAATGGCCTCTTCATTGCCAATGGTAATGCCTAGGACAATAGTTAAGCATAGGAATTCAATTGTATACACTTATATAGATTAGTCTCTTTGCTTTTGAAGGGTATATCACCTCATTCACTAATTTTAAAGGTATCACATAAGATAAAAATCTTGCCATAGCATTTCTTTGAAGTCCTCCCAAGATAACATGACCTTATCATAACTAGTGAAGTAGCTATTTAATCAAGCCAAGACAAAGTAAGTTAGCTTTAGCCATGTAAAGAGGCAAAGTGAGTTAGCTTTAGCCATGTAAAGGCTATCTTCTCCTTGTTATAGTAACCATATAAGGTGAAATAGTTCTTGAGTTATGCCACCAAGTATCCAATTTTTTGACATCTAAGGAGACATCAAAATTGGAAAGATCTACCTTCAACCATAAAAGGTCTACTTGCTTGGGTTGGGAGCTTGAATGTAGCCCCTTTGTGTGACTTCTCTTCCTGCTTAATGTTCTCCTCCAAGGCACATTGCCTTGCTTCATGACTTTCCTCCAAGTTCTCTATGTGGGAATTCATGCTCTCCAATAGAATTTGCATGCTCTTCATAAGCACTCCCAAGTTGGAAGCTATACCAACTTTATGACAAGAGGAAGAACTCTCCTCTTTACCTTGGGCCTTCAAGGTGACCCTAGACAAGGAGATTCTCCTACCTAAGTGTAGCTGAATGAAGGATTCTCCAACAGCAAAACATGAGGATCGTGTTCCCACCATGCACCACGAACTATGCTTTGATATCAAATGATCTATAAGTCCCTACCTTCAAAAGTAATTCACTCTAAAAAGGTGGAACTCAAATGAACTTTGGCTCCAACTAAGTGTTGATGTTGGACTTTGGTGGATGACTTGAAGGAATTGAGTAGGAAAATGTGGATGCTTTGCTTGGCTCTCACTTTCCTCCCTTGGATCATGAAGAAAAGTAACTAAAGGATAGAAATTTGGTAACAATTCATTGCTTCATTGATGTGAGAATGCCAACATCCTCTCTCAAGAAGTGATGTGGAATTTCCCCTCTCTTTATATTAGAATAGTATCATCGGCTAACTAAGGCTACCATCTCTCATCCCCCTGCTTTGAGTGTGGACGATTGCATTCTCACATCACTTCTTTAGAACATGATGTGGTACAATTCTCAGAATCATTATTCTCTTAGAAAATTCCAGCTGCCCTTGCATTTCCATCCACCTTTTGGTTGGATTCGGCATTCCATTATTAGGTGGGCTCTTAACCTCCTAATTACAGATCAATATCTATCCCCGATTGTATTTTGGAAAACAACCTAGAGTATATCAACTAAATGTCAACAATAATGAACATTAAGGAGAAGCTTCAACCAAGATCACAGGAATCACTAAATGATTGGATATCAACGAAATCACGTGCGAATATTGAAGACTAACCTTTTATGCAGAAGCTCGGTGGCATTATTTTCTATGATGGAAGACTGGACAAGCTGCATACAAAAAACAAAACAATCCACACCCTTAGAAAACTACTAAATTGCCCTCATACTCTCCAATAATCCTAGTCAAAGCAACTACTAAAGCATCAAAAGTGATGATTAGCGATTGCAAGCACGTACATTTGTCGGACACGTATCGTCCTCGGTACTACTCATATGCTTGAGTTTTCCCATCTGTTTTCGTCACGGAAAAGAAAACGTCAAAAAACACCTTCTCCTACGGTACGCAAAACATGGAAACGTGGACGAAAGTAAGAACCCATACCTCGGAATAGGAGTCGATCGACAGCCTCGAGGCCCTGTGGCGATAACTGTAGGAGCACCTTCCGTCCAACTCTATGGCACTTCGATCCCAATGACGCCTTGGAGAAACGACACATCGAAGAAAAAGATTTCAGTCGCGAAAAGTTTCTAAGACGAAGGGAAAAGAAATCTTATACCTGCGACGGCGAGGTTTCCGATTTTCCTGAGGCTTCTCCACCGGGACAAGATACTTCTCCAACCCAGGAGCCATGGTAAAGCTCCTAGACGAGATGTTTTGGTTTTCCTTAGCCTCGATTTGTAGCGCGAGGCAACATTTTGCCGCCAGAAATGCTGCTCGTTTCGGTTGCTTTTGGATTTTAGCTCCGGCGTTATTGGGCATGTTTCACAGAAAAGTATAAATATTTGAAAAAATGTATTTATAGGTATCTACAAGATTATTAGAGTTAAGACAAAAATGAAATGAAAAGTTTAGAATGTTAAAATTTTTGTAGATATTTAATATAGTGAAAAATTCAAAAAGTTAAAATTCTCGTAAAAGATTTAATACACATCAAAATGTTTAGAAATTAAAAAAATAATGAAATAAAATATAAAACACTATTTAAAATTATGTAATTGATACATCAATTTATAATTTGATATTTAAAAATAAAAATAATATTAATGAATTAAAAAAGTACACTTATTCAAATTATTACAACATAAATGTAAAGAATAGTCTAAAGATACAAAACATTTAAAGTATTACAACATGAATGTAAAAAATAGTCCAAAGATATAAAGCATTCTACTTATTATAGCATCAATATAATAAATAATCTAAAGGTACAACATAAATAGATATAAATAGTCCTTCCATCTCACATTGACATTATCATATCCTCACACATCTTATCAGCTACTTCTTTTTGTTGTTCTTGATTCATTCTAACTTGTAAATGTCCATCCATATGTATTTCTCTTGTTGATTGTATATCATTAATAATATTTAATTTTTCTAACTCATCTTACAAATCTTCAAGTAAATCTTCTTTATCAGTCATTTAAATGAAATTGTGAAGTAAAAAAATGTGATCACAATCTTCACTTGTGTTTATGTGGATATGACATCTAACCTTGTAAAATTGAAAAATAATGTTTCAAACCTCTAAATGTGTGCTTAATGACTATTCTCAGTTGTGAATGTATGTAGTTAAAGTTTTCTACAACATTATTATAAAGTTTGTCATTAACATAATTAGATAAGTGATAACATATACCTCGAAATGGGTAAATATGCTCTAGTCGATTGCGATATCCAACATCTATTAAATAAAACTTACCTATATAAAAATAGAAATTAGTATGATAATATACTTAAAACTTGAAAAAATACTAAGCATTTACATGGTGAAACTCGAAAATCGTTAGGTTTACTAATTACATTTTAAGGATATAAGCATTAGTTGTTGATCCTTCCCAATCAACTAAAATATATGTAAATTTCATATCAAAATTACATGTTATCATCACATTTTGAGACAATTCACCTTTCGTTACTTCTAAATCTAGTTGTTTGTTGTCCAAAAGTAGTTATTTTGATATGAGAACCATCAATAACTCCATTGCAATTTTATACACATTAAACATCATTTAATCTTGTTTTAAATAACGTAAAAAAAGGAAGGACATTACAAAAGTGAATATGTACTTTAAAATAAGGGTAGACATTTGCATCATCTGCAATTCGACTTGGTATTGAGGATGAAAGTTTTGCTATAAGCACATGATTTAGATGTAATATAGCATTTAATATTTCATTAAAGTATTTGTTGAGTATTATGTTTTGATGATGTGTGCAAAACATGAGTAATCAAATTTAATTAATTAATGTTGTTTGTAAAAGTAAAATTAGAATATTAATTAATATAGAAAAAGTTTAATGTTATATACTTGTCTGTAATGATCTAGAATTATGCTAAGTTAAATAACTAATTGTTAAGTTATACTAACTTTTCATTTAACTAAACGTTAAGTTAATGTATCTTTTTATTGTTAAGCATGATATGTTGTTTATTGCATATTTATGTATCATGTACAATGCACGTTAGACAACTCATTGAGTTAGCATTCTTTTTGTAAAAATGTCACGTGAGAACTTATCGAGTTATAGGCTTAAAGGTTAAAAGATGTCACATAAAAACTTGTTGAGTTATAGGCTTAAAGGTTAAAAGAGGTCACGTGAGAACTTGTTGAGTTATAGGCTTAAAGGTTAAAAGATGTCACTTGAGAACTCGTTGGATTAGTAAACAAAACGTTAAGTTTCATGAACGAACACATTAAGTTAACTTTATACATATGTTGAATTTAAAGTTTACAAATGTTATACTATATCACGAGAGTTGCATATGCTTAACTCATTAAGTTAACATAACTACATGCGTTGAGTTACTATATTGAACATTAAGACAATACATTAAGTTAACGTTATAAACTTATAAAGTTATTATTCTTGCACGTGATAAATATGTTATTATTTAACATTTATATATACTAGTTCGTTGAGTTGTCTATAATACAACAAAGTTAATTCATTAAGTTATTAATAACACTATGGAGTTAGTTCGTTGAGTTGTCTCCTTACCTAAAGAAGCATGTCATGTGCATGACACATGTTGAACTCGTTAAGTTAGACGTATTGAGTTATAAGTCTATTTATTTTACGTGTTTAGTTAGTATTAACACGTCTTGTTATTACATTTGATGAAAAATTTTAGACGGAAAAATTATTTTGCAAGAAATTTTTTAAATGATTTAGGATTAATGATTCAAGAAAATTTGAGAAAAAAACATAAACTAGAGCATGTGTATTTCAAAATTTGAATTTGAAAGTAAAATAGAAGACATGAAGAGTGGAGAATGATTGTGGATGAATGTAGAGGATATGCATGAAATAAAAATCAATTATAAAAGGTATATAATTCTCGTTAATTAAAGGATCCCTACACACCTATAAAAATATACTTATAGGGACATATCTCTTAGGAGAAAAACTCTTAGAAGGAAGTAACTTCGGTAAAGAAGAGAATATTATATATTTATCATTAAAGATTTGCAAAAGAAGAAGAAGAAGAAGAAAAAATCTCAAATAAGGAGAAATATTTTTAAATTCCACAATTTAGTTTTCTCTGTTTGTAATTATGAAATTAATTAGATGAAGTATTGTATCATTATATCATTGCATCTATAATTTCTAAGAAGAATTAAATTACATATTGTAATTAAAACCTTGAATAAAAAGAATTAAATAAAACAATGTCTCAATTTGTTTTAATTTTGAAGTTTCGATTATGTGTGGAAATGTTGAAAAACACAATTCACCATTCTCTTGTGTAGCATTTCGATCCTATAGTATTTTCTAACACTCCAACATGAACAACTAAATTGCTCAACTATTACTTTGTACCTTTGATTTTGTCCTACTGTGACAAGGAACATGGTCAATTTCTACTCTACACTAATGTTGTTGGTATCAACAATAACTCATTCATTTCTCATTAAAGTACAAAAACTTTTAAACATACTTTGACTCATTTTGTAAATCTTTCAATAATTGTAAGTTTGATGAGGTTGAGAAGGATCTAGTAATCTCTTGATAAAATTTGTACCTTCTTTACTATATATACGACTTATGTTTTTATAAAGTAATGGTGACATACTTGCCATTTTTACTAAAACTATCTATGATGTAAATAGACATAGTCACCTTCTTCTATCTACTTCTTCTTCATCTACTAGGAATGAAATTGCATTATCAACTATAATAGTAAACATGTCACTAGAAATCATCCTCACCTACAAGATAACAAGAATATTAAGAATTTATCATTCCACATTTCAATATATAAAAGATATTCCACATTTCTAAGAAAATAAGACATTCAACATTTAAAAATATAAAAAGCATTAAACATTTCAAAATATAAAAAGCATTTTACATTTCATAATGATAAGTCATTTCACATTTCAATATATAATATCCATTTTACATTTCATCCATATATAACCTTCCACAAAAAGATTTCATTCATATATGACCTTCCACAAAAAGATTTCATCCATAAAAAATTACATTCACAAAAACACTTCATAAGTGCAACAAGTTCAAGATTGGGAAAAAGGTGAATTCATGCACAAAAGATTTCATCCATTGTAACCACATGCTTACTTTCTAAACCTCAACCATCCATAATATATTTCTGCTATTAAACTTAAGAACAATTTACAGAATTCTAGCTTTTGAAATAGCTCCATAACTTTATATTGTTCATCTGTAGAAAGACATTTAATCTAAAGTAATGCTACAACAACATGCTCTAAATAGTTTTTAGTATTTTCTTTAATATCGACCAACCTACTTTGTACTTTAACAAACCTTCCTTGTACTTCAACCAATTTTTTTTATGCATCAACCAAATCATTAAATTGTTCATTTCGTGTAGCTTGACTTTGTTGATCTATTTCATACATATGCATAATGGCTTTTGATATATCTTTAAATGATTCTACTATGATTTGATGGGACACTACATGAGGTCTTGCTTGTTTCTTCCTTTTCTAAATTAGCACCCTTCAACTTCCTCCTAATGAAGGAGATAAATCATAATCAATGTCTATTATTTCCTGAGTATTATCTGTAGTGTTGAATTTCACATCCTATGTGTTTGATACGACCTCTACATCATCATTTTGTTTAGCCATATTCCTAGTAGTCATATTGCCTTTAAATATTTGTTGCAATTGCTCAAATATTGAGCATAGTTTTTCTTTGCAGCTTTCACACCCTAGATGTGCCTATAAAAGAACAATGTGGTCAAAATGAAAAAAGATAAAGATTATAATATCTTTCAAGTCATAAGCAAGCTAACCTTAACAAACTCCTTCTATATCTCATCATCAATGTCAATATAGTCTTAGATGAAATTTCAACCTCATCCACTCTTATTGGCAATTTTAGAGTAATTCTGATACATTTGTCACCAAATTTTTAAACGACTTTCTACATTCTTCCTTGTGATACTTATGTTTCTTTTAGTATTGTATTTTTCAATTACTTCATCCTAAGTGCTACATTTTATTTTTCCATCATGAGTTTTTTTATTTCCTTTGTTTAATACTTCTACTAAAATATCTAAGAAATATGCATCTACTTCAGTATTCCAACTAATATAACTTCTACCTCCACTTGTCCTTTCCCTATTAAGAGTATTCAGATTCTACATAAGCATGATTTCAACAAATAGAATGAAACATATAGAATAACAACACAACAATAAAAACATTCATATGCATTTGCTAAAACCATTACATTCACAATTTAAAAAAATTAACATAACCCATTTTAAAAAAAAAAACATCAAAAGGAAAATGTAGGATTTCCTTTAATCAAAAGGATTGCCTTTAAGACTAACAAACATCAATGGTAGAACAATTTTTTCAAAAAAAAAAGACAAAAAATCCAATAGAACATGAAAATGATGTATTTATTAGTAATCCCTAAAGACAATACATGAGCTCAACCATGATTTGTAATTAATAATGCCAAATTAGGATTCAATAGACCATCTAATTATCTAAATAAGCATCACGGACTGAAGATTTTTACTGTACTTCATTTGAGAATAAGCCATGAAGTTATGTGAAGCTTTATGAGAATATGATAATGCATATGTCAAATTGCATTATTTTAAAACATATTCAGTGACAACAACAGTTGATCATGCTCATCAGATAATGGTAGAACTCTTGAAGTCAATAAGATTGGCCTAAACTAGGAGACAGTTTGACATGAATCTTCTAACGGTTGTTAACTCAAAGCCAAGCTAATTTTTGAAACAACATTGAAATCTAGAATCACAGTTAAAAAAGAGGCATCATAAACATCAAGTATGGAAACTATTTTAGAGACCGTAGATAATTGTAGTAAACATCAAGTACAAGAACATCTTTTCTTGCTCAGAATAGCTTTTTGTATTATGGCAGATTTCTTAAAAGTTAGAAATAGCATAGGAATTCTTTCTAAGATTTGAAAAGAAGAAACTATTCTTTCATGATTTAGATGAGAACATCTAGTAAACTACATCCTTGGATGATATGGTATAGACCAAGCTTGATGGGATACAACTTGTGTCATAATTCAATAATGGCAGAAAAACAAGGCATGTAAACAAGTTCTTTACTTGAAACAAGAATTTTCTGAGTTTAATGATCACATTTAGGCTGTGCATAAAAGTCACGGAAAGAGATCCACACACAATAAAGTCTTGAGAATTCTATGTTTACTAACAGGTCCACTTTTCACAAAAGAGATTGTAACACCCTAGAGTTGTCTCACTTTGCTTAGACAAGTACGACGAAGAATATAAATTGTTAGAAATACTACCAAATGATATGCAGAACAATGACAATATTTTATGTCATACATTTAGGCTCTAAAGGAAACTCTTTTTGGGATGTGCTTAAGCTTACTCTAGACAAGCATCAAGTAAAAGAAATCTACATCTCTATCAACTAATATGAAGGAGCACAAGTATGCTATATAATTTTCCAACGTTTTATACAGGACAAAAATCAAAAATAAGGATGAAAAAAATTGATATCCTAGAAAGCAAGAAAAGCATCTATGGTGGTTGACTAGGATATAAAAAATGGATAAAAATATAGATGCCTATTGAAAAGAGAGCATGCGCATGCCTGCATAATGGTAAAATGGCAGTAGCACAAAGTAATACAGACATAAACTAAGATTGATAAGTTACTAGTTGAATGATGACTTCACCAAAAACTTGCATCCACATTGAGGATATTCTGGATGTAGGAGGTAACAAGTTTTGATAATTACTAACACAATTGAAAACTTTTTTGCTTGTACAGAGTGAGAGTCATGACGTAATGGTAAGGTTGCTCGGACCTACTAAAGGCCAAGTTTCAAATCCTATGAAATAACCTCATCATTTATGTATAATAAGACTGTAAAATTGGATCCTCTCCGGTCCCAACGTTGATGAGAGTTTTTTACAATGGAATTGCCTCCTTTTTACAATGTTCTTGAAAGGCAACCACCGTTTAGTATTTCTAACATATAAACCAATAAAAATGTCAGCCAACAAGGTTTAGAAGGGGAGGGGCTCGGCCTATTTTCCACTGGAAATTAAATTCCTTTGGTTTCCACCATAAGCTTTTACCTAATATTTCATGTAAACAGAGATGATACCTTGGTTCACAAATTACCTTTTGAGAAGGAAGTTTTAATGAGAACATCCATTATGAACAGAAATGCTTGTCAAGATGATATGCCAAAAAGGAAAAACAAAGGAAAATAAGGGAAACCAAATAGGCAAACAACACTTAAAAAATATTTGTCACCTAGAATACTTGTAGATGCTTCCTTCTAGGGTTTTTGAGTTGGGGAGACACAATCAGGGACCTTTGCGCGATAGGCAATTGACTTTTCAGAAAGGAAGAGCTTGGAAAGACGATGACGAAAGCAACGTCAACGGAAGTATCGATAATAAAAGCGACGACGATAGAAGTGGTGACGATGGAAGCGACAATGACAGAAGTTTAGAAATCAAGGGCCGATGCATGATTAGGAGTCAAAGTTCCAGAAGGAAAAGACTCAGAAAGATGTTGGCGGTATCGAAAAAATCATCTTATATATAGACAAAATTTTCATAAATTCCTTTCTGCAATTTCCCATGCACGGAAAGTTAACTTTCTTTTCCTTTCTGTTGATTTTAGCGTACACTAATCCTGCCTTAATCTCAACCTTCGTCTCTCTCTCTCAAATCTCATCCGTGTAAGATCAAGCGAAGATTCAGAGGGATGACGGTAAGCCCTCCAAATTTCTAACCATCTTTGCATTATTTTATATATTCGCCAGAAGGAAAGTTGGTTAGAGAAAAAAATAAAGGAGAAAAAACATCGATTGATTATTATTATCAAGTTTGATGATGGTCACTACTGCAAATAAAGCAGTTTGAAATCCCACCGACGGTGACGAAGAAGATGGAGACGACGATGGGTTAGGGAGACAAGAGATAATATATTGTGTAACGAGTCTTGTAGCCCTCCCCGTTGTACTTCACTCCTATCTCTCACTCCCAACAATCTCTTAAGTTCAGGTGCCTATGATAAAAACGTTCACTTAAATTTATGATTGGTGGTTTGATTGTTAGGTGAAAAAAAAGTGCGTGCTTGATTTTCCTTCTTTCACTTTCTAGTTCACTAATTTCTGATGGCACTGGGCTTGTGGCTTATTGAATCCATCATGGAAGAACTCAACTAATGACTCGATCTGCCCAAGCCTCCAATCAATTCATTTTGAGTTTGGCGCCGTTCGGTTTCGAGTCGGATCAACTTGAGGTGATTCTACGTTGTGGTACTCCGTTGGAGATCTCTTCAATCGATCTTTAATGCAGACCAATACGAACCGATCCATCCATATCAGTGTATATATAGCAATAGATCGAATGCAAATGTACGGATGGTTGATCGATCCTACGGTTCATTTGATATATAAGGTCTGAGCATATATACAAGTCATTCATAAATAAACCACGTACACAAAACTCTCAAGATAAAACACAATTAATCATGAGACGCACAGATGTACGTGGTTATTGATTTTTTCTCTGCTACTGTTACAAAAGTTCCCTCATTGTCAAGATCACTACACTAAATGGTAACATGTACTTTTAATTATTATGCTTAAAACTTTGTCTCTAACACTAAACACCATATTTAATTTAATTACCTACAAACTAGTATGCATGCAACCATTTTTTTTTTTTTTAAAAGTTAGTCACTACAGGGCTCGAAGTTGACGGAGCATTTGCCAGGGAGCTGCAGGGCCATGCTGCGGTCGACGCCGGCGATCGGGGGCCCGTTGGCGATGGCGCAGAGACACGGCTGCCCGAGCAGCCTGATGGCACCGCAGCACATCGCGCTGGGCAGTGTGGGGCCGAAGGGGACCACGGCGGACCGGCATGGCATGAGCTGCACCAGAGACGCGAAGTAGGTGTTGGAGCAAGCCTGCTGGTTGTCCCCGGCCGCCGGTTCGAGCAGCAGCGACGCGGCGAGCACTAGGGACGCCAGAAGCAAAGGGAAGGCGGCAGGCTTTGCCGGTGCGGTCTTCATCGTGACGGAGAATCCCGGGTGTACGTGGGACTTGTGGTGGGACGTTCCGTTTAAATAGCAAGTTAGGTTTGCTTTGTCCATCCATCAACATGACAGCGGCGCGGAGATCATGGGGTTCCGGTGCGGCCGACGTTGGGGTTGATGGGTTGTTGAGAATCTGGACCGAAGGCAGTTGCATCATGCACATTCCCTGGCAGCCGTGAACTTGAAGAATCCGGTGCTCATGGAGCATTTTCCGTCCAGACGTACGTGTTAGACCGTCGATGATCAATTTCCAAGCAATGCACTCGTCAGCGCCGTACGTATACATATATACTCTTCAGAAATTATCAACTTAATTAATTAATTCACAATTAGGATGTGGGTGTGCTTGATCACCAGGAACTGAAAATTATAAATCAAAGAAATTAATTATAAATCAGTTGATATTATCACTTAGAATCGTACAAAAACCAATGTGGTAAATGAAAAAACCAAAAAGATTGCCAATAATTCCTCCTGACTGATATATATGTTTGTCATCTAAGATATGGGAGAGAAATCAAAGTAAAGGTCCAAAAGTAAATATTAAATACCACGCAAAGAAGTTTTGTTAAAAGAAACGACAACGAGAAACTACTCGGAAAGTGAGAAACATGGAACACATACGAATCACAGTTGGAATTTATTTATATAATTGGTCTGATATGTGTGATGCAGCAACAGGCGTATAAAAAAAAAAAAATTGAATGTAAGAAGGATTATATGTAAATATACAAGTATGTTACCGATCGTTGTGCTGATGTGTGCCAAGTATTAATTCCATTTGTATTGTACAGCAATTGAAAAGTCAAATTATAATATTTATTGCATTAATAATTATTTTAGTATTTAAATTAAAATTTATTATATGATTATTTAATATATACTATGATCTATTTTTTGTTAAATTTTCAAGTTAATCTAAATATATATATATATATTTTTTACATTTTGTCATTTAAAAATCAGTGGTTGAAATTTAATAAAAATTGATGATTTTTAAAAATTTTAGATCATAGACGATTACTTATTTAATTTAAGTAAAAATTTTGTCATGTATTTATAATCATCTAATAATAAGATCTATATGGTTACTTCTATCCTCTTGTGTATTTATAGTCAAAAGAATTGAAGGTGGATACTAAGAGGAAGGGTTTGTGCCATTCTGTAAGTTAGAAAATTTATCGTGAACTTTCTTAGGTACAAAAGCCTACGATTTCCAGGCTTCCAGCCCTTGTTTCCTAACTTTGCACACTCAATTTTCATCGCGAGTGTCTTCTAGCATCCTTCCATGCATTTTCCATAGGAATCTTCTGGGAGTGTCCTTCGGTGCACACTTTGACTGTCGTTGTCCGTCGCGTCAAGGAATCTTTTGGAGCGTCGTCCTTCCATGCATTTTTCAAGTGTCGCTGTTTGTCGAGCATCGTTATTCTATCATGCATCGCCATCCCACCAAGTGTCGTTCTTCACCTCTTGCACGTTTGCCATCCCTAAGCTAGTCTGGATTTCCATCAATCATTTGAAACATATCTAATTTGAAGTTGTTGATCCACTCTAATAATATATTTGAGATATATCTATCAGGAAATTTGAAGTTGTTGATCCACCATAATAATACTTTGATTTGATTCTTGTCAAGTGTGTATTGTTGTGTATATTCTCTGTAATAATAATCTCTATGCGTATTCTCTTCATCCTTTGTCTTCCTCTTCACATTCATAACCATATAGAACTTATTATCAAACGCATTTTTCCAATGTGTATGGCAGCTAAGTTGTGACGAATTAGAAGCTTTGACCAATACAATAACTCTCAAAATATGCTAATATTGGTTGGTATGATTGTGTGTATTTCCCTATGGTTACAATAACTTTCATGTATATTACAAAATAGATTGGTTTTACAATAAAACTCATCATATGATTAGGGGTTCTATTATTCCTACTCATGTTATCTTCACATATTGTTTCATTTCACAAGCTATCAATCTGTCATGCTAATTTTTGTTGATTTTTTCAGCCAATTGGTTAGGAGTGTAAATGAAACATGTTTGAATCGAAAAGACGTATAACTGAATCCATATCCCTATAGCTAAACCTTTTAATTTTGAGATTAAAGTAGACAGTGTTTCTCCTATAAAATAATATTTATCTAAATTAAATTGTGTCATAGTTTCTATTAAGATTTGATTAATAGCAATTTTGGTTTAACCCTTTCTGTGAAACTTGGTTTGGATTGGGTTTGATCCATCTTAAATTGTTAGGTTAGGGGTTTGGGTTTTTATTGACATTCCTAATTATATTTGTACATGGAAGAAATATTCTCCTTCGTGACATATAATAAGGATGTTTGATCGTATTTCCTTAATTCCCACTCTTCATATTAGTAAGATAAATAAAAATATTTTTCTTACGAACTTTTTGCCTTCTTTTTTAAATATAACGTACAAGTTAGATGAATATGTTATTGTTCCTTTGCACATTTATATAATATATGCTATCAACAAAATAACTTTTACATAAGGCTAATGCATAAGTAGATAATCCACAGTTTACATTTTTATACATAGAAACAAATATATTTAAATTATGACGATCTCCGTTTTAATTTACATTTCACAAGAACATAATGAAAAATACATCTCCACATATAGCATAAGGATTCTAGAAGATATAACTGTCTATGAGGGGATCTTAATTTGTCTTAATAAATTTTGTTAATGATTTGATTACTTTTTCTGTTAAATGTTTTTGAGTGTTAATTTGTGCATCAATTATATACATATTTCATGCTAGTTATGCTCCTAAACACCACCATATATATGCATTCTTACGATGAATTTCATATGATATAAGTTTTGCATATGTTATTAAGTATTGGACTAAGATTATAAAAAATACACAAATTAGATTTTTTATATATTTGTGCACCTTATTGAAAATATAAGTTAACATGTGTGAGCATGTGTAGAATATTTCTTTTGTTTAATAAATATTATTTCAGGTAAGATAAGTTTTATTTATGAAATAAGTCACAAGGACATTCTTGAAACTTCATGTATGAAACACATAAATAAAAGCAAAAGTTAAGGCAATTTGTGGAGCACCTTTTCTCAACATCTAAAACTATCACCACCTCCAAGAGCACGTCCTCTACCTTGTGCAAAACCTCTCCTCATCGATCATCCTTCAAGGTGTGAAGAATGGCAATGCTACATCCTCCCCTCTTTAGTCTTGATCCAAGGTTGGTGTGGTGGACAACAAGGAGTGCATTTGGTGGTGATTTGTTTCAAGGAAAAAAGTCAACGTCCCCTATGTTGTGATCTCTTTGGACTCTCAAATGTAGGGAGTGGCTAGAGCATCATTGGAAGACCTCAAATAGGGCACATAAAGCTTAGTTGGTGTTGTTGGACGACCTCTCTTCTTTGGTGGAAAGGGCTTGATATGACAACAAGCTTGGATCTGCATGGAAAATGACTAGGGCTCAATCTTCAACAATTCTTGGTTGCATTCTATGAGAATCTTTAGGGTAAAAACAAATGTAATGATGGGACATATATATTTATCGACATTTATGTGTGTTTGTGTATTGTTTATTCTAATATCAATCTTGTTTGTATGTTGGGTTGATGTTTGGAACATGATGTATGTTATTTATGTATTTTATTTTATTTTTTTATTGCAAACAATAGATTTATAATGAAGAATGAAGTTTCCTTCATGTGCATATTATTCATATGTGTAGATATGTGATATTTGTTTATTTTTATTAGCTAACAATTCATATTTGGTGATGTATATCATTTGTTTAGGGTTTAGTATTTTTGCCAAATTTGTATAAGTTATAACTTGATATTCCAATGAAGTTTTATTTTTGTAGAGCTTTGAGTCTAGTTTACTTTTGCATAGTTTTTAGAATTTTAAAAATTGATTTGCATATGTTCTCATATTTATTTTATTGATGTCGCATCTAAGGCATCTTGGCATTTGTCGCTAAAGAATTTGTCTAAGTGCCAAAGTCAATATTTTGTTCTCTACAACATGAAACTAACTTCCGTAAATTTTGTAACTTTTGAAGCCCATTAGTTTCAATGTTTTTCATTAAGAATTGAAGAAGATTTGAATTTTTGAATACGATTGTGTTTTCTTTGTGTTGGATGATGTGATTTGTGCTTTCTTTCTAAATGTATTGTTGGAAGCGATCTACAAGAAGTTTAATTTTGAAATTATAAAAATTGAAAAGAAAATTTGAGGACCTTTTAAGAATGTATTTTTCCGAGAATTTACATCAACTATACTAGAAGGAAGAAGAGTCAAAATTAATGTTATAATTTGTGATTCCAAAAATGGAAAGTTAGCTAGCATGACTCCTAATTGATTGATTTTCATGATTAGCTTTTATGTAAAGTTGTGATTTGAATTTCAAACGTGTATATCTACATTTCTACTCAATATTTGACTTATTTGAAATATCACAATAATGGGAGAGAGAGAAAATAATGATATGAGAACCTTAATGATCCCAAGAGTGATTAGATATGTTAATTTGTGTATGCATTTATATTATTTTTGAAGATTATATGTTGTGAATTGATAATTAAGAATCTTAACTTTTGATGGTTGAATTGATTTGATAAATCCAAATCCTTGTGGATTCGACTTGTGCTTGTCAGAGTATACTATAATTATACCGTGCACTTGTGGCTTGTGGTTATTTAAAACATGATTTTCAGATGTTAGCTTAATTTTCTATCTATAAAAACAACTACAAGTTTTTAACACCATTGCTACGGATTTAGTTATTTGTTTGAGATTTTTTATTTAATATGTTTAGATTTCTTTTCCAATTGTTGTTTAATATGAATTTTTCATGTTGATAATTATGCAAGATTATGCATGAACTACAATTTATTTTTGTTATACATCTTATTGATATAGTTTATTTATTGTTTATCAATGAGTAGTAATATTATTGATGTGATGTTTTCTCATTTAATTGCTTTATTGATGTAGACTTAGTTTATATTTTCAATCACTTGGGGAAATTAAAAAGATTCAATAAACATTAGATCTGTTAACTCTTCTATTTTACTATTATTTTGTTACTTATTCTATTATGGATAGTCAATCTCCTAGTGAATTTACATTTCCAACTGATTTTTATGATATAGATTTAAACAATGCATGTTCAAAATGTTACATGAATAATTATGTTTCAAGTAGATGTCCATTTTATGTCTAAAAATGAAATAGATCATGTGACATGTAATGAAAATGAGCATGAAAGAAATTATTTATCTAGCATATCATATGCATTTGTTTAGAATGAAAAAGTGCATAATATTAATGATTAATGAATAGTTAATTACAGAATATTTAGCTTATCATATGAGAATTAAGTTATTATATTATAATTGCATGATTACATGCCTTAATTAAAGAATATGCATAATTTCATAGAATTAATGTTAATTAAATATCATTTTTTAAAGATTAAAAACTTGGTTTACATGTGGTTTTATAGTATTAAACATGATATGTTTTATTTGCACATATTTATATCATGTACAAGTGTACAATAACAACTTGTTGAGTATAGGTTTAAAGGTGTAAAATTATCATGTGCTAATTCGTAATGTTATGCAATTAAGTTTACGAAACATTGTAAAGTTAAGAATTATCACACACGTCAACTGTTAAATGATAAAGAATTACTTCTTTTACATATTAAATGAAATGTTATAAAAATATTTATTTTATTTAGCTACAGAGCTGAATGAGTCCATTGAGTTAAGCTTAACTCAATGAAGTAAGTTTGTTGAGTTACAGTTAAGTCAACGAAGTAAATCTATTGAGTTACACTAACTTTATAGAATAATTATTTTCTAATATGCAAATGTGAGCATTTATAGAAATAGAAAATTCAAAAGAAAACCATGATTGCACGTATCACGTAAGATTTAACTCATGGAATAAAGAAGAAATCAACATCGTTGATATGAATAAAGGAGATCCAATTGATCATTTAGGTAGAAGTAGTTATTTCTAAAAGAAATATAAAAGGAAAAGAGAAAGAATGAAGAAAGAGGGTGGAGAACCGCACTAACTACAACAAGTGTCAATAGTTCCTTGAAGCTCTGCAATACCACCACCAATCACCAACTATCAAAGGTATGTGAGGATACTTTCTAGATGTCGAGTCGATTTTGAGCCAAACATTGTGATAAACAACCATTATAAGGAGTGATTACATCGTGGGAAAGGAAGTCATTTTCACCAAGTATCGAATCATATCTCAAGAGATAATAAAGCTTCTAATCTTGGTTTTGGGTTGATGCTAATATACTGAAGAAGAGATCAACTTACAAGTCTCGATTTGCAATTCTATAGGGAGAGGGACACGTGATAGTAAGTGATTAAGTTTTCAGTGGTGTAATTGCATTGCATGTAGTGACGAAAGTTTTTTACTATCAATAGACAATTTTACATTTCACCTTTCATTCATCTTCAAGAACATATCATAATAAAAATAAATCAAAAACTCATTATATGTTTTTATATTTATCAAATCAGTGTCGTATTGTTTGTTTAGTATTGTTAGTATTGTTGAATGTTTTATGTTTATTTCATTCTAGAAAATAGAAAATTGTTTTATTGATTATTGAAACTAGTTCGTATGCAATTCTAAAATCTTGATTAATATGGTTTGTTAAGTATTTTGTTTTGATGATGTGTGTTGAATGAAAGTAATCATATTTGCTCAATTACTATTGCTTGTGAAAGGAAATTAAGAACATCAATTAATACAAAAAAAGTTTACTAATATAAATACTTGTCTGTATTGGATCTAAAATTATACTAAGTTAAATAACTAGTTGTTTCATTGCATTAATTTCTCATTTAACTAAACGTTAAGTTAACGTGTGTTTTTATTGAAAAACATGATATGTTTTAAAGTTATATTTTCTATATCATGAACAATGCATGTTTAGACAACTCGTTAAGTTAGAGTTTTATTTGTATAGAGGTCACGTGAAAACTCGTTAAGTTAGAGGCTTAAAGGTTAAAATAGGTCACGCGAGAACTCATTAAGTTAGTGAGTAAAAGAAAGAGACGAACTCGTTAAGTTAGTATTGTACATGTGGTGAAATTAAAGGTTACGAATGTTATATTGTATCACGTGAGTTGCACATGTTTAACTCGTTAAGTTAACATAACTACACGCGTTGAGTTACTATATTGAACACTAAGGCAACGCATTAGGCTAGCGTTATAAACTTAAGTTGTTATTTTTGCACGTGGTAAGATTCTTATTATAAAAACATTTATTTATTACTAGTTCGTTGAGTTATTTGTAACACAACGAAGTTGGTTCATTGAGTTATCGTAACACTACGAAGCTAGTTCATTGAGTTAGCATAACATCACAGACTTAGTTCATTGAGTTAGTTACAGTACTTGTCATGTGAGTTGGCACATGAGGAACTCGTTAAGTTAGAAACGTTAAGTTATATATCTACTTGTTTTACTCGTTTAGTTAACATTAAAGTAACAACTTCTTATTACACTTGATGAAAAATTTTGGACGAGAAAATTTATTTTGTAGGAAATTTTTCAGAGATCCAGGATTGATGATTAAAGAAAATTCAAAATGTAAACGGGGTTAGAATGTGTGTATTACGATGAAGGAAAAAGAGAATACATGAAGAAGTTGAAAACTGATAGTGATTAAATGTAGAGGATATGTATGAAATGAAGATACAGTATAAAAGACATAGAATTTTCATTGATTAGTCATCCTTGCACACCAAACAAAATTTCTTTTCAGGGATCAAAAACACCTTTCGGGGAAAAGCTCTCAAATGGAAGAAAATTTAGTGAAGTCGAAAAAGGTAAGATTTATGTCACTGAAGATCTGAAGTATCAGAAGAAAGTAAATTCGGTGAAGTAGAGAAAGTCAGATATTCATCACTAAAGAATTGCTGAAGAAGAAAAAGAAGAAGAAGAAGAAAGATCTCAAATAGGGGGAAATGTTTTAAATTCCACAAATTAGTTTTCTTTGTTTGTAGTTATGAAATTGTATAGATGAAACATGGTATCGATATATAATTGCATCTACAATTTCTGAGGAGAATTGAATTGTATATTGTAATTGAAACCTTGAATAAAAATGATTTTATGAAAACAATGTCTCGACTTGTTTTTAATTTTGAAGTTTTAATTATAATCAAAAATGTTGAAAAACACAATTCACCTCACTCTTGTATAGCCATACGATCCTACAAGTGATATCAAAGCATTGTTAATAATCTTTGATATAAAATCGATACCAACTTATTTAATATCATTACTTATTCTGCATTCCTTATTTTTAAATAGAAGTTAATATCTGAGCATACGTTTAACCTTCTTGATTTAAGGCTCAAGTTGTTTTAAAGTTTTTAAACTGTTTAAAGTCAAATAGATTGAAAAATCTAAGGCAAGATGGCTATTGGAAATGGTAATTTTTCTTTCTATGAATGCCAAAATCTTAATCATCCTCCTTTATTTGATGGAATACATTTTGAATATTGGAAATATAGGATGACAATCTTTCTTCAAAGTATAGATCATAAGTTGTAGTTCATGATTTCTAAACCATATACTTTGTTAACTACTCCTTATTATACTTAGACAATTATTGAAAAAGAAAATAAAACTCTAATGTTAAAGGCTTAAATATTTTATTTTGTGCATTGAGTTATGAATAGTTCAGTAAAGTGTCGGCATATAAATCTGCTTATGAGGTATGGCATGCATTAGAAATTTCATATGAAGGTACTTCTCAAGTTAAAGAGACTAAGATTAACATGTTAATTCATAAATATAAACTCTTTAAGATGCATGAAGATGAAAGTATTTTTGAGATGTTTTCTAGATTCCTTGATATCATAAACTCTTTAAAATACTTAGGAAAGAATTTTGAACAAAAGGATTTGGTGAGAAAAATTCTCAAATCCCTAAGTTCTAAATGGTCTCAAAAAGTAACATCAATTGAGGAATCATGAGATTTAAATGTTTATACCATAAATGAACTTATAGGAAACTTAACTGCTTATGAAGTTTAATTATATGATTCAAGCTTTTCAAACTAACTTTTAAAGAAAATTATCAATATTTACTGTTTTGAAAGAAAAAAAAATTCGTTAAATACAGATATCTTTGAATCGAATATAGTTTCTACCAATATGACTACTAATTTATTGAATCAACATTAGTACTTTTGAAAAAGTTTATTTGAGATACATTCTTTTATTCTCCTTGAGTTAATCATATTAAGTTTAAAGTTATGTTTTGATTTATATACAGTTGGAATTGATTCTGGAAATCATTCTTAATGAATTTAGGATAATAGAAGTTTTTGAAAAGAAAAGTTAAAGTATAGTTATATTTAACATCTATTTTTATACAAGTATATTTTGTATGTTATTGAATATATTTGAAGTATATTTGTAGGGGGAGGAATTACAATGTCTAAAATAGATTACTATAATTCAGAATATAAATCTTGGTTAATCTAAGTTTAGTCCTCTTAATATCTTGATGAAACAATTTAAAAGACAAACAAACTATTTCAGATTCATAAAAAGAGAATATTAGAATAGTTTACAATGTTCTCAAGATGATGTTATATATGTTAAGTTTTAGCTTGTGTGTTGTCTTCGAAAGGTTTCAGTTGAAAGCATCCAAAACTTGTTTTTAGTAAAGTGTACAAACTAAATGTTATGTTATGTAAGGTAACGTGTAAAACTATCTCTAGACAACATTTTACTCGTTAGGTTAGTTAACTCAACGAGTTATGCTTAAATATTTTGGGTATCTTGATTGAATAAACTAAATTCAATATTCATTTAAAATCTAAACCCGACCACTATACATGTTGAGTTAGTTGCTTAAAACCCTATTTAGACGCTTATTACATGGGCACTTAGGTTACTTGTAAACTTTGTCTAAAAATCTTTCCCGCTTGTTGTTGTTACATCCTGCGACGATGGTCTCCAAGTTCTACAAAGGTCGTGGCAAAGGAAAAGGCAAAGGCAGAGGAGATGGAAAAGGAAAAGAAATAGACAATGATGAAGTTCCACGAGTTTGGTTTAAGAAAATACTTCAAGTGGACAAAAGGTTAGCAAAAATATATAGTGAATATTTCTTTCCTGAAGGAATACTAAATGAAGTTAGACTAGAACTTCATAATATTGATGAAAGTATAAAATACATGGGTATTAGAAGCAAATTTGATAGAGAATAAAGAATGAAGTGTGCCTTAGAAGAATTGAACTAGAAAACTTTTATGGAACAATTTCAAAAGAAAATAGCAATACTTGAAGAAGAGAGACTGACTTGTTATAGAAGAAGAAAAGTCAGGAAAATTATGTCTAAGGAAATAAAGTTTGTTGGAAAAGAAAAATCAGATGAGCATTTATTTCCAAAGGTCAATGTATGTTTAGACATTGTTCCTTTTAGTGCATCTGAAAGTTTCATCAGTTCCAAGCATACTAAAACTGATGAAGATAATGAGACTTTATTTTCTCTTACTAGTAAACTTGAAAAGAAATCCAAGTCAAATATAAGTTCAAGTTTTTCCATTAGTTCAAGCCCTGATGATGTAGAAATTGAATAATCAGAGCATTAGGCAACTGACATAGAACAAGTTATTGCAGATATAATTGAAAATGTTGAGGTAGTAACTAGTTCACAAGCTAGATTGTCTAGAGTAGCGGATATTGAAAAAGATAAGACTCTAGAAGAGTTTAATGTTAATCAGCCTATTTCAGAATCTATGGAAGTAGAGTCTAAGAATTCATAGCATGTATCAATGGAGATATCTATTGAACAAAATGAACAATTACAGACAGATACACCAATTGTAGAATTTGTAGAAAAATTGAACTCTAACCATTCTATGGAGACTGAACAAATGAATGTTGGGTATATTGAAGATGTTCCTTACACTATTGAAGCTGGAGAATCAAGCTTACATATGTAGCTTCAAGAAAATAATTTCTCAGAGGAACAAAATGACATTCATTTTGAAGAAGAGGTTCTTGAAGATGAATTAAATTCTGAATCAAGGCTTCAAGTATCACCTTCTTTGTATAAAGTATTACACATTCAAGGTAATTCAATTCATTTTAGATCTGAGGAAGCATTGCAGAAATTCAATAATCTGATTACATGTTAGATTTTGCATGCTCGTTCAATAAAGTTCAAAAATTTGATGGAAATAAAAGATCTATTTGAGTTTCAAGGCTTAATTCAATTCTTGCCAATTGGAACAAAATGGATACAATATAAAGAGCTCATTGCAGCCTTTTACAGTAATTTGGTCAAGAATGACAATATACTGACAACTCAAATACATCAACAGGAGTTCACATTGTCTCTTGAATTAATTTTTGAAGTTTTGAGATTAAAAAATGAAGGTGTTGTTGTTACAAATAGATTTGACATGATCAGACAGCTGGAATGGGACATTCACTCGTTATCAAAGATTCCAGATGTATATAGTGAAATAAGGTTAATGGAAAATCTGAATGTAGAGGCAATGTTTATTGCAAATATCCTGCATGCCAATTTATTTCAAAGAGTCGGACACAATATGGAAGTCAGTAGAAGTTGTTTATATGCAACTTATGGTCTGCTGAATAGAATTCAAATCAATTGGTTTGATGTTTTGATTTCTCAACTACAGCATATGAGTTCAAAGTTATTTTTTAGTGATGCTGTATATAAACTTCTTACAAACCAATTAAATTTATCCGACTAGTCCTCTTAAACTAAAAGCATGAGAGCTTTTAATGTAAAAGATTTGCAAAGATTCCAGGCCATGCATCAACCTCCACCACATCAACAACAACAATAACAACAACTAGAATGTACACAACAGATACAATCACCTATACAGCCAAGTTATTCAGTTCGAGCAGAACAGCAACCCCAGCTACCTCCTTCTCTAGATGATGTGCTTAACGAAATCAGAAGTGATATTAGGCATCTAGGAGATAAAATATGTAATGCTATTAGTGATATCCTTAGGAGAAATAGATAAATGTCAAGTCATTTGTCTATTTGCTTATTTCTAAATACAAAATGTAATGTTTTTATTTATTGTTTGATTACTTAAACAATACATTTTTCTGTAAATGGTTACAATTCTTATTATTGTTTACAGAAAGCTTTGTTGTAAATATGTCTCTCGATTTATATACTGTGTAATCATCTTTTTGATTAATGATAAAAAAGGGGAGAGATGTTATAAATTCAAAAGAAGAAGATGATTATGATTTTACTTGCATATATTATAAAGGGAGATGATATTTATGTGGTTATTGTAATCTAACAGATGATAATGTAATTTGAAAGATAATTACATGGTTATTAAAATCTAAAAGATACTTATGTAATTATTGACATCTGAAAGTTTTTATTTCTGAGAGGTGAATTCTACACAAACAATAGAAATAAGCTTAAGTGAACTTAAGTCAACAAACTTGTTTATTGAATTAAAAGTTAACTCAACGAAGGTACTTTGTTGAGTTAAATATATTTCATAATTTATTTAATATGATTTTGTCATCATCAAAAAGGGAGATATTGTTGAGTATTTTATTTTGATGATGTGTGCTAAATGAAAGTAATCATATTTGCTCAATTACTATTGCTTGTGAAAGGAAATTAAGAACATTAATTAATATAGAAAAAGTTTACTGATATAAATACTTATCTATATTGGATCTGAAATTATACTAAGTTAAATAACTAATCGTTTCGTTGCATTAATTTCTCATTTAACTAAACGTTAAGTTAACGTATGTTTTTATTAAAAAGCATGATATGTTTTAAAGTTATATTTTCTGTATCATGAATAGTGCACGTTTAGACAACTCGTTAAGTTAGAGTTTTATTTGTATAGAGGTCGCGTGAGAACTCGTTGAGTTAGAGGCTTAAAGGTTAAAATAGGTCACGTGAGAACTCATTAAGGTAGTGAGTAAAAGGAAGAGACGAACTCGTTAAGTTAGTGTTGTACACGTAGTGAAATTAAAGGTTACGAATGTTATATTGTATCACGTGAGTTGCACATGTTTAACTCGTTAAGTTAACATAATTGCACGCATTGAGTGACTATATTGAACACTAAGGCAACGTGTTAGGTTAGCGTTATAAACCTAAGTTGTTATTTTTGCACGTGGTAAAATTCTTATTATAAAAACATTTGTTTATTAATGGTTCATTGAGTTATCTGTAACACAACGAAGTTGATTCGTTGAGTTATTGTAACACCACGAAGCTGGTTCATTGAGTTAGCATAACACCACAGACTTAGTTTGTTGAGTTAGTTACAATACTTGTCACGTGAGTTGGCACATGAGGAACTCGTTAAGTTATATATCTACTTGTTTTACTCATTTAGTTAACATTAAAGTAACAACTTATTACACTTGATGAAAAATTTTAGACGAGAAAGTTTATTTTGCAAAAAATTTTTCAGAGATTCAGGATTAATAATTAAAGAAAATTCGAAATGTAAACGTGGGTAGAACGTGTGTATTTCAATGAAGGAAAAGGAGAAAACGTGAAGAAGTGGAAAACTGATAGTAATTAAACGTGGAAGATATACATGAAATGAAGATACAGTATAAAAGACATAGAATTCTCGTTGATCAGTCATCCCTGCACACTAAATGAAATATCATTTTAGGGACCAAAAGCACCTTTCGAGGAAAAGCTCACAGATGGAAGAAAATTCAGTGAAGTAGAAAAAGGCAATATTTATGTTATTGAAGATCTGAAGTATCAAAAGAAAGCAAATTCGGTGAAGTAGAGAAAGTCAGATATTCATCACTAAAGAATTGTTGAAGAAGAAAAAGAAGAAAAAAAAAAGATCTCAAACAAGGAGAAATGTTTTAAATTCTGCAAATTAGTTTTCTTTGTTTGTAGTTATGAAATTGTATAGATGAAATATAGTATCGATATATAATTGCATCTACAATTTCTATGGAGAATTGAATTGTATATTGTAATTGAAACATTGAATAAAAATGATTTTATGAAAACAGTGTCTCGACTTGTTTTTAATCAATCAAGTTAAACTCATTCTTGATCATATGCACTTTCATTGATCCAAAGAAAACACTTAATCAAAATTTCAAGATTTCAGAGGTATTTAAAGTTTTTCATTGACATTTCCACTTAAAATTTTAAAAACCATTAAACTTAGAAAAATAAGTAAAATCAATAAGATACTATAATAATTTCATCGTAAATACATAGTATCTTATACGATAGTTTAGATATTACTTAGATAAGTATATTTATGATAATTATATAATATCTATGAGGTAAACAACATCATCAACAATATTTATCTTTTGTAGAATTTAAGCATATTACACATCACATAGCCTACAAATACCTAAATTTAATCTTATGTAGCAAAATGTATTTTCATTTAGAGGTTTTGTAAATATATTAGCTAATTGATTTTTACTAGACACAAATCTTAATTTAATTTTTTCTTTAATTACGTTATCTCTTAGAAAATGATGTCTAACCTATATATGTTTTGCTCTAAAATGCAATACAGGATTTTTGAAAAGATTTATTACAGAACTACTATCACAATAAATCTCAGTTGTATCAAAAGATAATCCAAAATCTTCTAAAGTTTGCCTTATCCATAGAATTTGAGTACAACACAATGCAGCAGCAACATTTTCAATCTTAGTGGTTGAAAGTGCTACACAGTTTTGCTTTTTACTAAACCATGACACCAAATTATTTCCTAATAATTGATATGTGTTACTGGTACTCTTTCTATCAGATTTAGATTCTGTATAATTAACATCAGTATATCTTAAAAGATCTATTGAACTATCCTTAGAATAATATAGTCCAAAATTTTTAGTTCCTTGTATATATCAAAATATTCTTTTAACAACAATTTAGTGTGATTCTTTAGGATTAGGTTGAAATCTAGCACAAGCACACACAGCAAACATAATATCAAGTCTACTAGTTGTTAAATAAAGTAAAGAACCAATCATACTTCTTTATTTTCTTTGATCTATTAATTTTCCTATGTCATCAATATCTAACTTTAAAGAAGTACTCATAGGAGTTCCTTGAATCCTTGTATCATTAAAATTAAATTTCTTAAGTATTTCAACCACATATTTTTCTTGATTTAAAAATATACCTTTATCTATTTGCTTAATTTGAAGTCCTAGAAAATATGAAAGTTCCCCTCTCATATTCATTTCAAACTAACTAATCATTTCTTCAGAAAATATTTTTATCAGTTTATTAGAGGTTGCTCCAAAGATTATATCATCCACATATATTTGAACAACAATCTAATCTTTATCATCTTTCTTGATAAAAGGAATATAGTTTACTTCTCCCATGATATATCCTTGTTCTATAAGAAAAGTAGATAATCTTTCATACAACGATCTAAGTGCTTGTTTCAAACCATATAAGGTTTTCTTCAGTTTAAACACATTGTCAGGATTTTTAATGTCTTCAAATCTACGTGGTTGTTTTTGAAAGGACCTTTATATTTTGATAATGCAAACACCCATGAGAGAAGTATATGTATTTCACAGGTTGCAGGATGAACATATATGGATGGAAAAGTTGAAGCAAATTGTAGCCAAATAGACTAGACGAATGCTGCACAAGGAATCCAAAAGATATCACATTATAAGTAGTTCATTAACAGTTGAAAGAGAAAGCCAAGAAGTTCGGTCAGTTCTCAGCTAAGTATCTGAAAGATAGTTTAAAGCAATAGGAATTCTTTCGAAAAGTTAGAAAGATGGTTGTATGGAAAATTGAAAAGTTAAGGAGCTAACTATCCGAAAGACCAAGGATATCGAAAAGTTAGAAAAGTTAACTATCCGAATAGTTAAGTCATTTAAATATGCATGTGCAGAAATTAAATTAGCAGATAGAAGCTTAAAGGGTTTTTCGGTAAGTTAGGAAAGCTAACTATCCAAAAAATAAGAAGTTTCAGAAGGTTGTAGATCTAACTATCCGAAAGTTAAGTTACTCAGTTACCCATGTGCAAAAATAAGAAGACAATAGTCAGGAGTTTAAAAGAAGAATTGGATGGTTACTATAGCTAACTATCTGAAAGTTGAAGAGTTTCGGTAAGTTAACAGTTATAACCATCCGAACTTAAGACCTTCATGTGTAGAACTTAAATCTCACGTGACAAAAGAACTTAAGTGGATTTTCGGTGAGTTACGAATATCCTTCAGAAAGTTACACAGTTAACTATTTGAAGGTCTAAGAAAATTAGAAGGTTATCATGAAACACCTTTCTAAATGGTAACTTACCATATTTAGACCTACAAATTCAGCAAGTACAGCAGAATCAATCCATTGAAGAGAAAATATGACCATTGGACTTACAAGCATAAATACAAACAGATCATTCAATATTCAGTAGAGCTAACATGTGAGATTACACAGACAAACACATACAGTATACATTATAGTTCAACTATTGTTACAGAAGAAAGCTCAATTCAGATTAACTGCTACAAAGAATCAATTGAAAGATTAGATATACAAGAAGATTCTTAAAGCTCTCCAAGTGCTAAAAGTCTGATCCAAGAAGGATCATTTGGTTTGTGGCTTCTACCTTAAAGCTTCACTCAAGTTGTTGGTTTGAGTTTCGACTTGAAAACCCAAAAGGTTGGTTCACTAAAATTTATACCTGAAAACTTCTAAGTGGTTGGTTAGAGCTACGACCAGAAAGCTCAAATGAATGGTTGGTTCTTGCTTTAACCTGAAAGAAAGTGTTTGTAAGTGTTGAAACACTTAGTGAAGCCCAAGTGATCCTTCGGGGTGGACGAGTTGAGTTGGTGAACCACCTATAATTCCCTTATGTTTCTTATTTATATTTTCGTTGTGCATGTTTTGTATATCTGTTTAGTACTTGTGCAAACTATTTATTCAAATTGGTTAATTAAGTCAGAATAATGTTAAAACTTACATAGACACCATTAACCCCCCCCCTTTGGTGAAGCCTTACGGTCCTAACAATTGGTATCAAAGCAGGTTGATATCTTTTTTATAGATTTAACCATTTAAGATCATGGCATCTTTTCACAAAGAGGGTCAAAACATCTGTCGTACTCCCTTGTTTGATGGTATTAACTATAATTACTGGAGAAACAAGATGAAATGTTTCCTCAAGAGCTCAAATGTGAGTTTTTGGAAAATGGTGATTCTACGAGCACTGTTTAGAATGAAAAAGTGCATATTATTAACGATTAAATGATGGTTAATTGC
The DNA here is from genome assembly GCA_036874045.1 of Cymodocea nodosa. NCBI lineage: Eukaryota > Viridiplantae > Streptophyta > Magnoliopsida > Alismatales > Cymodoceaceae > Cymodocea > Cymodocea nodosa. The sequence continues at coordinate 12,043,754 of CM072335.1, forward strand.
ATAATATTTAGCTTATCATATGAGAATTAAACCATTATGTTATAATTGCACTGTTATAAGCTTTAATTAAAGAATCTGCTTAATTTTGGGGAATTAATGTTAATTTAGTACATTTATGAACTGTCGGTAAGTTGTAGGCTATGAAATTCTTAAGTATCCGAATTTTCTGATATTTCAGACAGTTATGTTTAACATACCGAACATATTTCGGACAGTTATGTTTAACATATCGAATATGTATCAGATAGTTATGTTTAAATTACCGAATAGTTATGTTTTAAAAGAATATTTTATTATTTCCTGAAGTACACGTGTCGAAACCATAATGCATGACTTAAGTGAATTTTCGGTGAGTTATCTATAACTATCCGAAATTGCAGTTGGGCATCGGAAAGTTATATGTGTAACTCTTCGAAATCTCCTTTTATTTATAAAATAGCTGTGTACACGTGTCATGTTCTGGGAAAGTGACTTAAGTGGATTTTCGGTAAGTTATCTCTAATTATCCGAAATTGTAGCTGGGCATCAGATAGTTAGACTTGTAACTCTTCGAAATGTTTCTTTTACTATTAAACTACTGCTGACATGTGTCGAGACCTGGTAGATTTACTTAAGTTATATATTGGTGAGTTATCTATAACTATCCGAAATGCATCTAGGCATCGGATAGTTAAGTTTGTAAGTATCCGAAATGCACCAAAGCATCGGATAGTTAAATTTATGCATGTGTTTTATAGTTAAATCAACGAAGCAAGTCCGTTGAGTTTGTAACTCCATGGACTATTTATTTTCTAATATGCTACTGTAGCAGTTGCAGAAACAAGACAATTGGAAGGAAAAACCACGATCGCACGTATTGTGCAAGGAGAAGAAATCATCGTCGTTGATATGAATGAAGGAAATCCAACTGACCATTCAAGCAGAAACAGTTACCACTGAAGAAATATAAAAGAAAAGAAGAAAAAGAAGTAAAGTGTGTGTGATCGATGGGTATGGCTAGTGTGTATAGAGGAGGAGCACCGAGCTTTCTACAAACAGTATCGGCAATTCTCTGAAGTACTACACCAACCATCATTACCACCACCATAACCACCATAATCACCAACCATCGGAGGTCTGTGAGAATACTTTCCTGATGTTGGGTCGATTCCGAGCCAAACGTAGTGCTTGACAACCACTGTGAGGAGTGATCGCGTCGTGGGAAGGGAAGCCATTTTCACCAAGCGCCGACTCATATTTCAGGAGATCGTAAAGCTTCTAGCCTTGGCTTTGGGTTGATGCTTGTATGCTGAAGAGGAGATCATCTTGCAATTCTAGACTCGCAATTCTATAGGAGAGGAGACAGAATTGTAAGTGGTTTAATTTTCAGTGATGTAATCGCGTCGTATGTAGTGACGGAAGTATTTATTGTCAACTGAGATTACTTTACATTTCACCTTTCGCCCATTTCCATGTTCATATTAAAACAAAAATACCAAAAACAATTTATGAGTGTTGTATTGTTTGTGTTGTATCGTGATTAATGTTATCTTTGTTAGTGTTGTGATTGTTTTATGTTTGTTTTAGTTTTACAGTTTACTGAAATTGGTTTGTTCAAAAGACTTAAAGATTTTAATGGTTACTGTTTGAATTATTTGAATGTTAGTATTGTTTAGTGATAAATTGAGTGTTTACTAACATTAAAGAGCTTAATTGATGTTATTTACAATCTGTGGAACCGCCCAATGGTTGGCCGAATTCCTCTGTAAATAGTAGTATTAAAAAGAAAAGACGGGTTCTTAGAGTTAACATAAGTCCACGAGGTTAGTCCGTTGAGTTAGCCATAACTCAATGAACTTGTTCGTTGAGTTAACTGCAACTCAACGGAGGGCTTATTGAAGATATTAATTTGATTGTTAACAAACGAAACAGTTCTCAATTCTTAAACAATTCTCTATGGGATCGACCTATACTTGCACACTAATACAATAGACACTATGCACTTGCAGTTAAAATACAAATTTAAATTAAAATCTAATTTGTGTGAAAGGTTGTTTGTTTACTTCTAAAAAAAAGGAATAAGCATAAAGATAAATTAACTAAGTAAAAACAGAAGTTAACAAATCCAAGTTTTTCTAGTGCGTTGCTGGAGATCCAAACAAGTTTTCTAGTGTCGTGCTAGGTAACCAAACAAGTTTTATGGCACCGCTGCTAGGGAATTAATATAAGCAATTGCTAGAGCTGTTTCGTTTTAATAACCAAAGTGTTGTGTGTTTTCTTCTATAATTGAGAATATGGCATATACTTATGCTCAAAGAATTCTGAGACATGTAGTTAGCATATGTGAATTCTGCAATTCTGAAGGTCACGACATTTCTGACTGTTTGAAACTGAGACGTTTGTAGATGGCTAGATCCCATGAACAACAAATGAATTATCCTTAGTATAATAGAGCCGAGTATGAGAATCCTATAGTTTACCCAACTGATGGTTGTTTGCCTTTGAAGTCCCCAGCACGACACTAGAAAACTTGTTTGGATCTCCAACAACATACTAGAAAAAACTTGGATTTTTTAACTTCTATTTTTACTTAGTTAATTTATCTTTATGCCTATTCTTTTTTTTATATTGAAGTAAACAAACAACCTTTAATACAAGTTAGATATTAATTCCAATTTGTGTTTTAACTACAAGTGCATAGTGTCTATTGTATTAGTGTGCAAATACAGGTCGATCCTACAGAGAATTGCTTAAGAATTGAGAACTGTTCCGTTTGTTAACAATCAAATTTGTATCTTCAATAAGCCCTTCGTTGAGTTGCAGTTAACTCAACGGACTGACCTCATGGACTTACGTTAACTCCACGAGCCCGTCTTTTCTTTTTAATACTGCTATTTACAGAGGAATTTGGTCAACCATTGGGCGGTTCCATAGATTGTAAATAACATCGATTAAGCTCTTTAATGTTAGTAAGCATTGGATTTATCATTAAGCATACTAACATTCTGATAATTCAAATAGTAACCATTAAAATCTTTAAGTCTTTTGAACGAACCAATTTCAGTAAACTGTAAAACTAAAACAAACATAAAACAATCACAACACTAACAAAGATAACATTAATCACGATACAACAAAAACAATACAACACTCAAATACAAAATACAAACACAAATAAATTGTTTTTGGTATTTTTGTTTTAATATGAACATGGAAATGGGCAAAAGGTGAAATGTAAAGTAATCTCAGTTGACAATAAATACTTCCGTCACTACATACGACGCGATTACACCACTGAAAATTAAACCACTTACAATTCTGTCTCCTGTCCCTATAGAATGGCGAGTCCAGAATTGCAAGATGATCTCTTCTTCAGCATACAAGCATCAACCCGAAGCCAAGGCTAGAAGCTTTACGATCTCCTGAAATATGAGTCGGCGCTTGGTGAAAATGGCTTCCCTTCCCGCGACGCGATTACTCCACATAGTGGTTGTCAAGCACTGTGTTTGGCTTAGAATCGACCCAACATCAGGAAAGTATCCTCACAGACCTCCGATGGTTGGTGATTATTGGTTATGGTGGTGGTAATGATGGTTGGTGTGGTACTTCAAAGAATTTCCGATATTGTCTGTAGAAAGCTCGAGGCTCCTCCTCTGTAGACACTGGCCATACCCATCGATCACACACACTTTACTTCTTTTTCTTCTTTTCTTTTATATTTTTTCAGTGGTAATTGCTTCTACTTGAATGGTCGGTTGGATTTCCTTCATTCATATCAATGACGATGATTTCTTCTCCCTTCGACGAGTGAATTCTTGTATGATACGTGCAATTGTGGTTTTTCTTCCAACTGTCCTTTTTCTGCAACCGCTAGAGTGGCATATTAGAAAATAAATAGTCCGTGGAGTTACAGATAACTCAATGGACTTTTTTCGTTGATTTAAATATAAAACACGTGCATAACTTTAACTATCTGATGCTCAAGTGCATTTTGGATACTTATAAACTTAACTATCTGATGCCTAGATGCATTTCGGATACTTATATATTACTCACCGATATATAACTTAAGTAAATCTACCAAATCTCGACACATGTCAGCAGTAGTTTATTAATAATAAAAGAAACATTTCGGAGAGTTACAAGTCTAACTATCCGATGCTCAACTGCAATTTCGGATAGTTATAGATAACTCACCGAAAGTTCACTTAAGTCATGCGTTATGGTTTTGACACGTGTACTTCAGGAATTAATAAACTATTCTTTTAAAACATAACTGTTCGGCAATTTAAAACATAACTATTCGTTACATGTTCGGTATGTTAAACATAAATGTTCGAAATATCAGAAAATTCGGATACTTAAGAATTTCACAGCCTGCAACTTACCGACAGTTCAGAAATATACTAAATTAACATTAATTCCCCCAAATTAAGCAGATTCTTTAATTAAAGCTTATAATAGTGCAATTATAACATAATGGCTTAATTCTCATATGATAAGCTAAATATTATGCAATTAACCATCATTTAACCATTAATAATATGCACTTTTTCATTCTAAACAATGGTTAGTATAGAATGTGTAATATGTTGAGAGACACTGAAGTTTGGGATAGGTATGACAGATTGGAGCGTAGTATAGAGCAAAACCTGGACAAACTAGAATACATTATGTGTCAGCAACAAGAAGTCAACCAATTAAACTATAAGGAAGCATATTCAGAACCTAAAATAGATATAATTTACGAAACTGAAAAAACCATAATGAAAATTGATCAAAAATCGAATGCAATGAGATTGGATGATTTGGAAAGAAAATTAAAAGCATTGGACGAATATATAATGAAAATACAAGTTATGCAACTAGACAATGAAAATTATAATGTAATAGATCTGCATAATTTGTAAAATATACAGCAAAAGGAAAATATTAATGCAAGAGAATTTAAAGAATACACTTTAAAACTAAAAAAATTGAAGATCATAATCACAAAAATGATATACAAAAACATCATGAGAGTAACGAAAATCTAGAAGATCTACATGTAACATTAAGATCTGGAACTGATATACCACCAAGAACTCAAAATGAAAATAATATGAAGGTGGATAAGAGTAAAAATCAAATTAATAATGAAAATGTAATAACTAAAAATCTAGAAATCACTCAAGAACAACCTGAATCTGCTAATGAAGCTAAAAATGATCAAACAAATCAAACGAAAGAAAAAGAATCTTTTAAATCACAATCTTTAGCACTCTATCTTGAAAGATTACAACAAACAATACCTGAAAAACAAGAAAAAATCAGAGAAATTTTTGAAAAAGTACAAGTTAACATTCCTTTGTTAGATCTATTGTAGAAAATGCCACCTTGTGCTAAATTTCTGAAGGATTGGTGTACTAAGAAAAGAGAGCGAAAAGTTCTTAGAAAGGTCTTTTTAACTGAGCAAAGTAGTTCCCTATTTCTGCCACAAATTCCTAAAAAGTTATCTGATCTTGGAATCCCTGTTATATCATGCACCATAGGAAATACCATTCTAGAAAGAACCTTAATAGACTTAGGTGTAGGTATAAATGTTATGTCAAGTTATATATTTGCATTTTTAGGATTAGAAGGTTTAACTCCTACTAGTACGGTTATTTAATTAGCTGATAGAAGTATAAGATACCCTAGAGGAAAAATAGAGGATGTCTTAATTAAAATCAAAAACTTTATATATCTTATTGATATTGTAATTTTGGATTCCCAACAAATTAAGCATAAAAATAGTGATACATCTTTAATTTTGAGAAGGCCATTTTTAGCAAAATCAGGGGTTGTTATAAATTGTAAAACTAGAGTAATGAAGTTAGCATATGGTAATGAGGATACACAATTAAATATTTTCAAACCAGAAAGGTTTGAGGAGTTAGAAATGTCCTTACATACCATAGAATTTTTAGAGGATGAAGGAGATATGTTAGATGATGTGATTCAAGAAGAATTAAATAGGCAAATCAATTCTGAAACTTTAGAGGAAAGTGAAAGCATAAATATAGAAGGAGATATGGAAGAAATTAATTTAGAAAATGATGATGTTCAATTAGGAGCTTTAGCTTCTGATGGGCAACATTTAGAATTAAAACTTTTACCTCCTGAATTAACCTATATATTTCTGGAAGAGAAATAAACCTGTCCAATCATTATTGCTTCAGATTTAAAAGAGGATTAAATAGATAAATTAATAGATGTAGTGAAAAGTTATAAAGAAGTAATAGGATGGACTATGACTGATATAAAAGAGTTAAGTTCAACTTTATGTTGTCACCACATATATTTAAAAGAGAATGCTAAACCTGTTAGAATTCCTGAGAGGAGATTAAATCCAAACCTTAAAGAAGTAGTCAGGAAGGAAATAGTGAAAGGGTTAGATAATGACATAATTTATCCGATTTCTGATAGCTTGTGAGTTAACCCAATCCATGTAGTTCCCAAGAAATCAGGATTAACAGTTATTAGGAATGAAAGTTAAGACTTGATACCTACTAGAATTCAATCAGGTTAGAGAGTATCTATAGACTATAGAAAGTTGAATGTTGTGACTAGGAAAGATCATTTTCCCTTACCTTTTATAGATCAAATGTTGGAAAGATTAGTAGGGCAAGAATATTTTTGTTTCCTAGTTGGGTATTCAGGTTATAATCAAATTCCAGTAGCATTAGAGGATTAAGAGAAAACAACTTTCACCTATCCTAATGGAACTTAGGCTTTTAAGAGAATACCATTTGGATTTTGTAATGCACCAGCTACCTTTCAAAGGTGTATGCAAGGCATATTTACTGGAATGACTGAAGATTTTTTAGAAATACTTATGGATGATTTTACTATATATGGAAACTCATATGAAGTTTGTTTAAAAAATTTAGACCTAATATTAAAACGTTGTGTGAAAAAAAATCTGGTTTTAAATTGGGAAAAATGTCACTTTATGGTTAAACAAGGAATAGTCTTAGGGCATGTTGTTTCTAAGAAAGGGTTGGAAGTAGATAAAGCTAAAATAGAAGTAATTTCTAATCTACCAGAACCTAAATCAGTAAAAGATATTAGATCCTTTCTAGGACATGTTGGATTTTATAGAAGATTTATTAAAGACTTTAGCAAAATAGCTAGACCTTTAATTAATCTGTTAAAAGATGTTCCATTTGACTTTGATAAAAATTGTAGGGAAGCATTTTTCAGACTTAAAACTAACTTAATTTCAACTCCTATAATTCAAGCACCTGATTGGAGCCATCCATTTGAATTAATGTGTGATGCATCTGATTTTGCTGTAGGAGTAGTGTTGGGACAAAAGATAGAAAAATCTCCTAGAGTGATTCATTATGCAAGCAAAACGTTAAATGATGCTCAAGTTAATTACACAACTATTGAAAAAAAACTATTAGCTGTTGTGTTTGCCTAAGAAAAGTTTAGATCATATCTGATTGGAGCTAAAGTAATAATATACATGGATCATGCAGCTTTAAAACATCTAATAAAAAAAGAAGAAACTAAGCCTAGATTGATCTGATGAATATTATTATTACAAGAATTTGATCTAGAAATTAAAGATAAAAAAGGTTGTGAGAATGTAGTAGCAGATCATTTATTAAGATTACAAATAGAAAAATCAAATATTGAAATTAAGGATAATTTTCCTGATGAACAATTAATGATCATCAACACAATACCTTGGTATGCAAACATAGTTAATTACTTAGTTACTGGTTTAACACTTAAGGATTGGAATAAACAGAATAAGAAATTATTTTTCTCAAGAGTAAAATATTACTATTGGGAAGACCCATACTTATTTAAGAAATGTCCTGATTTGATTTTAAGGAGGTGTGTTCCAAAAACTGAATATTAGAGCATATTGTCTTTCTGTCATGACCAAGCTTGTGGAGGGCATTTTGGTTCAGGGAAAACTGTTGCAAAAATTTTGCAATGTGGGTTTTATTGGCCAACACTATTCAAAGATGCTCATAAATATTGCTTAAATTGTTTAAGATGTCAACAAATAAGAAGAATATCAATGAGGAATATGATGCCTCTTAATCCTATTGTTAAGGTTTAAATCTTTGATGTCCATTTCCTATGTCTAATCAATTTAATTACATATTGTTAGGGGTGGATTATGTATCTAAATGGATAGAAGCTATTCCTACAAAAATTAATGACAACAAAGTAGTAATACAATTTATAAAGACCAATATATTTGCCAGATTTGGAATACCTAAAGCTATTAATAGTAATAGAGGAACTCAGTTCTGTAATAGAAGTTTTGAAGACTTATGGGGTGTTTGTGCATGTCGGAAAATTCAGAAATGAAGGAAATGGAAAGTTCAAATTCCTGTGAATTAGAAAGTCCAGATTCTTGAGAAATGAAGGGTTGTTTGTGCACGTCTCAGAAACTTAGGAAAATTAAGATTCCCAAAGTGGGGTTTGTGCTAGATGGAATGTTCAGAATTGAAATATACTTTTTTAATCAAAGAATTCTAATAATTAATTTTAATTTACTCTATTTCTTCACGTCATAATACTTACATTTTAAGAAAAAATTTCAAAAACAAAAATATTTATTTATTAATAATATCATAAACAAATTGAACAAAAGTTGTATTGTGTATTACCTATTTGAACATAGCTTATCACAACCAACTACTTTTAGAAATTGTTAACTAACATAAATAAAATTCACAACGTAAATATATTATTCGGCTAGGCTGGGCTAGTTCGTGGGTCAATTCGGGCTGGGCCTAGGCTGGCCCGTGGGCCAATTCGGGCTTGGTTGAAATCTAACGGAAAATAAAAAATAGAAAATAGAATATGATACCTCTCTTATATACATTAATAAATGTAAACATAAAAGTTGATGTATACAAAATTAATAAATGTTAAAGTAAAAGTTGTTAAAAAATTAATAAATATAATACAAACTTGTTTAAACATATAACTTGATGTAACAATTGAAAATTAATAAATGTATTTATAAATAAAATAATGTGTTTGAATGATGAATTGATTATCGTAAACGTTGTAAATTTATTTATTTTTATTTAAAATAAAGAAAATAAATATAAAAAATCAGTTGATGAAAATTAATAAGTTTATTTATAAATAAGATAATGTGTTTGAATGATGAATTGATTATCGGAAATGTTGTAAATTTTTTTATTTTTATTTTAATTTAAAATAAAAAAATAAATATAAAAAATAAATAATTAAAAATTAGTAAATGTATTTATAAATAAAATAATGTGTTTGAATGATGAATTGATTATCTAAAACGTTGTAAATTTTTTTATTTTTATTTTAATTTAAAATTTAAAAAATAAATATAAAAAATTAACAATTGAAAATTAATAAATGTATTTATAAATAAAATAATGTGTCTTAATGATGAATTGACTATCGAAAATGTTGTAAATTTTTTTGTTTTTATTTTAATTTAAAATCAAAAAAATAAATATAAAAAATTAAAAACTTCAATTAGACCGAAGTTGAGATTCGGTCTAACCGAAAAAAATAAAAAACTGAAAAACTTATGTTCGATTGAAGACTGAGCTTCGGTCTGACCGTAAAAATATAAAAAAATAAAAAAGTTTAAGTTAGTTAGACTTAAAAAATAAATAAAAGAAAAAAAAATTTGGTCGGACCGAAGCTCGATCGAATCGAAAAAAATTAAAAGACTTCGTTCGGATCGAAAGAAAAAATTCGATCTAACTGAAAAAAAATAAAAAACTTCGGTCAGACCGAAGGAAGAAATTCGGTCTGATTGAAGAAAAATTAAAAAACTTCGGTTGGACCGAAGGAAAAAATACGGTCTGACCAAAAAAAAAGTAAAAAAACTATAAAACTTTAGTCGGACAGAAGGAAAAAATTTGATCTAATCCAAAAAAAATAAAAAACTTAAAAAGTTCGGTTACACCGAAGTCTGAACTTCGGTCTGACCGATAGAGAAAACAAAAAACACTTCAGTTGGTCAAAGTGTTGAACTGAAGAAAAATAAAATTGAAGAAAATTTTGCCGATCGCACCGAAGTTGGTTTAACGGTTTGACCGGAAAAAAAATAAAAGAAAAAGAAAACTTATATTTTAAGAAAAAATATTAAGTCTTCTTATTTATATTTATTAATGATATCAATTTGAACAAATTGAACAAAAGTTGTATTGTGTATTACCTATTTGAACATAACATATCACAAACAATTACTTTTCAAAAATATTAAGTCTTCTTATTTATATTTATTAATAATATCAATTTGAACAAATTGAACAAAAGTTGTATTGTGTATTACCTATTTGAACATAACATATCACAAACGATTAATTTTCAAAATTGTTAACTAACATCCAATATATAAATAAAATTCACAACATAAATATAAATTGTCAACATACAAATATTCAAATATTGTAACATAACAATTTGACAAAGTTACATATGAAATAATTTAAAAGTCACGTCCATCCCACATGGCAGTCTTCATGTTGTCACGCATTTCATCTGCTATTTGTTTTCTTCGTTCTTGTGTCATTTCTAATGTACTATCTATCTGTGAAAGCTCATCTTCAGTAATTTCAATTTCTTCATTTTTGAGTTCAAATTCAGCTAACTCATCTTCTAGATCTTCTAATAAATCTGGTCTGTCAGCTTTACATATAAAATTATGTAATAGGAAGTAAGCCATCATAATCTTCGTTTGTGTATCATAAGGATAAGGCATATGTCCTTGTAAGATTGCAAAACGATGTTTAACAACTCCAAATGATCGCTCAATCACTGATCTTAGTTGTGAATGTCTGTAATTGAAGTTTTCGACTGCATTTTCTGGAACTCTATTATTTTCATATTCAGATAGATGATATCTCACTCCTCGATATGGACAAATAAATTCAGGTCGATTAGGATAACCAGCATCAACCAAGTAAAACTTTCCTGTATATAATTAAAAATTAGTGTAAATAAAAAATATATATTCAATAATGTTATTTTATACCTAGTGGAACCTTGAATGGATGATGTCTTGTGACAACATCTTGAAGGATTCTTGCGTCAGAAGCTGATCCTTCCCAACCACTAAGAATATATGTAAATTCCATATCAAAATTATACCAATAATAAAGTTCATCATATCCATCAACATTACTCAACAATAGAAAAGTACATTCATAAGTTGTGATACTTAATCCATTCTACCCTCATATCTGTTGGGATGCTAAGAAATTGCTCTACTAGTTCTTTTCTTTCCAATAAAGTCATTACTTTGAATTTCTCACTGTTGGTAAGACTTTCAATTTGCAATAATGCTTATATAGCTTGTGCTGTAAGACTTCCTTGTTTCACTTTGAAATGTAGCATTTACTCTTGCACTTTAACTTGTTGTTTTTGGATCTGAAGTTCTTCTTTCTGGATCTGAAGTTGTTCTTTCTGTATGTTTGTTATATTATCATAATATTCTTGTCGAGCTTTAACTTTATACTCTTCTTTTTCACATAATGACATAATAGCAGATGCAACCTCTTTAAATGAAAATGTCATTAGTTGTGCTGACTCTGCATGTGGTCTTGGACGTTTTCCCTTTTTCACCTCATTGAACCTTCTTGATGAAGACATTGGAGATTGAAGTTGGGTACCATCTATATCCATTGGACTATCACTTGGTGGCGTGAAGTATTGAAAATGATTTGGTGGAGGTGTCATTTCATTTGGTTCATTCATAGGTATGTCTCCTTCATTCTGAGTAATTATTTCAGGGTCTCTACTGACATTCCCTGTAGCCATATTACTTTCAAATAACAATTGCAGTTGATCATAAATAGGACATGGTTTACCTTTGAGGGGGGCACAATCTGGGTGTTTCTACAAGATTAAAAATATGTTAGTATATACAGAACGTACAAATTATATTAACACATTCAAAAATATTACCTTAATAAATTCATTCCAAACTTCATCTAAAATATCAATATGACCTTGTATGTAATTCCATCCCCAACCACTTTGAGACATAATTTTTGTGTAGTTACGATACATATGTCGCCATGTTTTAATTCGACTGTCAACATTTTTCTTTGTGATACTTGCATTTGTGTCATTATTGTACTTCTCTATTACCTTGTTCCATGTTTCAACTTTAACTTTTCCATCATGTGTTTTTCCATTCCCTTCATTTAAAACATCTTCTAATATACCTAAAAATGTGGCATCTGCTTTTGCATTCCAACTAGTATAAGATCTTTGTCTACTTGGTACTGTATTATCTGTAGTAGCCATATCTAATTTGCAAAACATATATATAAATGAAAAACACATCATTGAAATATGGATGACAATGACAACATCAATCATTAACATAAAAATTAAATAAGTTATTATTCATTCAATGACAATATGCATTAAAAATGGATAAGAATGAATAACTTAAATAAGTTACTAGTCATTCATAACACATATGAAATGGCATACATAAGAATTTCATACGTTTTTTCGTTGGATTTGTAATCAAAATATAATTAAAGAAATGAGTTGGATATCATGAAAATGGAAGCAAATGAAGTAAGAACAGCACCAAAAGATATTCAAGAATTAACACAGCCTACACTAAGATTGCTTAGGTCCATGCATGCATTGTTGCTAATGCAAGGCCAATGTAATCCCTCCTTGTCTAGAGCAAAATCTAAATAATGTAGGACCTCATTAATGCAAATTGAGTCCTATTGATCACAACATAAAATATTGAGTCATATTAACAAAATCCTAAATCTTCAACAACCTTAGTTCCTGCAAAAGATCTTGCTTCTTGTTTTTTCAATTTTCCTCTTCTCATTAATATCCAATAACCATATAAACATGACATGAACTTCTAACTCTTATTAACAAAATACATATATTACAAATGTTACATTGTAAATAAGTTTAGACGACCAATACAAAATAAGTTCCACCACAAACCTCTGAAATTATTAGAGGTGATGAATGGATGAAATAAAAAGTTACTCAATTTAAACATTGGTAGATAAGATAAGAGTGTTTGCTCGGAAAGCTCTACGTCTACCCCTATTAGTTTCCACCGTACGTCCCTGCCTATTTGTTCTTGTAACGACAAAAATGAAATTTTGAACACAGTAAACTAGGAATAGTGGCTCGTCGACATGCACAGGTAATAATATTTGTTAGTATTCTTCTGGCTGCAAGAAATAAACTATGCAAAAGTTTCATGAAATTATTACCTTCGAGCGGTTAGTGATCTTCGAGCAATCGATGAGCTTGAAGCGGTCGACGAGGTTGGAGCGGTCGACGAGCTTCGAGCGATCGGCAAGCTTCGAGCGGTCGGCGAGCTTTCAAGTAGTCGGCGAGCTTCGTGCGGTCGGCGAGCTTTGAGCAGTCGATGAGCTTTCGAGCGGTCGGTGAGCTTTCGAGCAGTCGGCGAGCTTCAAGCAGTTCGCGAGCTTTCAAGCAGTCGGTGAGCTTCGAGCGGTCAGCGAGCTTTGAGTGGTCGACGGCCTTCAAGCGATCGGCGAGCTTTGAACGGTCGGCGGGAATCACGCAACTGGCGAGCTTCGAGCAGACGAAATCAGGGCATTCGGGCGGTTGGCGAGCTTCCAATGATCAACGAGCTTTTGAGCAGTCGGTGACCTTCGAGTGGTCTGTGAGCTTCGAGCAGACCAGGAGCTTTCGAGCAGTCGGTGAGCTTCAAGCGGTCGACGGCCTTCGAGCGGTCGACGAGCTTAGAACGGTCGGCAATAATCATGCACCTGGCGAGCTTCGAGCAAACGAAATTAGGGCATTCGTGCGATCGGGGATTCCTTGATTTCAGAGGGGAGAGTCTCCGAAATCAGGGAAAATTTTTCCTATTATATTTGGGAAAGTTAACAAACTTTCCCAAGTTTTCAAATCTGCACAAACTACTTACATACTTTCTTTACTTTCATTTCTTTCCTTTCTTAAAAATCTGAGTAGGCACAAATCCCCCCTTAATAAAGAAATATGGAGTCAACCACAAAATTGCAACATCATATCATCCGCAAACAAACAAATTAAGTTAATCTTAAAAAAAGTAGTAAATCCTACTAGAACAAATTGGGCTAATAGATTGATAGATGCACTTTGGGCTTATAGAATTGCTTATAAGACAAGCTTAGGTATGTCACCTTTTAGGCTAGTATATGGAAAAAGTTGTCATTTACCAGCTAAAATAGAACATAAAGCGTATTGGGCATTAAAAGCTCTGAACACTAATTTAAATCAAGCTTCTAAAAATAGGAAAATGCAATTAATTGAACTAGAAGAATTTGGAAATGAAGCTTATTCGAAGACTGTAAAAGAAAAAGAGAAAATGAAATTCTCGCATGATAGGAAAATTATTCCAAAAAGCTTTGAAATAGGACAAGAAGTATATCTTTATATAGCTAAACTCTATAACTATCCAGGAAAATTAAGATCTAAATGGGCAGGACCTTATATAGTTCGAAATATTTATCCTTATGGAGAGCTATTGAGATTGAAAATCCTAAAAATCAGAATATATTTAAAGTAAATGGACAAAGACTTAGACCTATTCTGAAAATACCAAAAAGTTCTTTTGGAATTATAAAAGAAGTCAGAGTAGAGGAGTACTCGAACTTTACTTAGTAAGAAATCAGTTTTTATGTTTATATAAAAAAAAAATTTAAAAAATTATAAAATATAAAAATCGTTGCGGTTTAACCGACCGGATCTATCGGAATAACCGGAACATAAAAATATGTATATTAATTTTTAGTAAAAAATGTTGGTTTTACCGAAACATAGTATCGGTTCAACCAAGAAAAAAATTAGGTCTGACAGAAACATAGTATCGGTTAAACCGGTAAAAAAAAATAGAAAAACTATTATCTTAAGTATTTTTTTTATTATATCTGTTTGTACGGGAAGTTCGTTGAGTTATGCTTAACTCAATGAACTTACTCCGTTGAGTCTTGAGTTAATCAACGAGCTTATTTCATTGAGTTAATTGTAACTCAACGGAGTACTGTAGCTAAGACCGCAGATGAGAGAGCAATAGTTGGTTCGGGAAATGACCCGATTACCTGCCTAAACTTAGGACTTATTTAAACTAAAACCTACGGTTTTGGGGGCATTACCTGGCAAACCATTTGGAATTTAGAACAGTAGAGATCAGAGCGATTCCGTGGTGTTGTGTAACTCCACGATAAGGAAGATGACACCTGAGTTTTGGAAAGATGTAGTGGACACAGCATAGTTTCTGAAAGAGTCCGAAGATTGGCACACGTGGTAGAAGATTCGGAACACAATAAGAGAAAAAGAGCTACAAAAGGTAAAATCAAAACTCTTCAACTTGAGGAAATTTTTGATTGATTTGGGCATACAAATACCCCAGATAGTAGAAACAAAAATAAAAGTAGTAATAGAAATTGCTTTAAGCAAAGAAAGAAAAATCAGGTCGAACGATGAAGTAGCCCAAGAGCTAATCCAGCGCAAAGCCAGATTATGGTTCAAGAAGCGCATTGCTGGTCGTGCAAGGGGTGTAATAAGGTGGTAGGAACAAGCAGAGGAACAACAGGAGGAGCTGACAGTTGAAAGACCTGTTCCTGAGGAATAGCAGCCAGGACCTTCAGTTCCACCATTTAAGTCGTTGGCACGAGCAGCAATGATGGGGCCTTCGACTCAAGAAGAATTAAAAGAATTTCAAGTTGGAAGAAACCAAGGAGAACTAGAAGATTTAGCAGTAGCCAAAGCACATCTGGTGTTTGATGCACTACGCCATAGGAGGGTTGCAGAAAAATTACAAGCCCAATATAAAATTAAAGTGGAATAACATGAAGAAGCTACTACTAGAACTACTGTCAAATTTGCTGCAAGAAAAGAAGTTGAAGCTGGTCCTTCGAGACCAACAATTATTGAAAAAATTAAACAGGAAGAGCCAGTATCTGTGGCTCAAAGGCGTGCAGAGCCTTTATTTTTAGATTTAATCTTAGATGAAGAAGAGGAAGACCAAGCACAATTAATCACACGAAGGAAAGGAAAAGAGATAGTGCTTGAGTGTCAAAAGGAGATTAAATCTGAAGTACCAATGTCAACAGGGACTATGGAGCCGATTTTTATAAACCTGCTATCCAATTCTGAGGAGGAGCAGGAGCATGAGCAGCAAGAGCAAAGAGAAGAAGAAAAACAGGCTGAAATATTATATACAGTAGACTAGTAAATTGGGATGGAATGTAAGAAATCAAAGAATTATTTGAATTCCAAGGTCTACTGAATTTTATTTCTCAAGAAAGAGGGCATGCAGTATATGAGAATCTAGTGCCCTGCTTTTATGCTAATTTAAGAGAAGAAGAAGGAAAATTAATTTCCAACGTGGAGGAAGCAGATGTACAGATAACACTAGAGCTTCTCCACAACATTTTTGGATTAAAGAATGAAGGGCAAGAAATTTTGGAAAGTACAACTGCCATTGAATGGACAGAATAGGAAATCAAGGACAGTTTGGCTATCAATCCTGGTGTGCTTATATTAAACAGACTGAAACATTTAAATGGTAAAGCACACATGGTAGCCAACATTTTGATTAAGAATGTCTATCAACGACAAGGCCATGACATAAATTGAGTCATTTTGTCAAATGGGTCACGTTTGTAGTTGTAAATAGAATTCAAATAAATTGGTCTGTAGTTTTTATCTCCAAGCTGAGAACAGTAAAGAAGAAATTTTTTTATGTAGATTTGATTCCACTGCTGATGGTGGATTGTATCAATTTCACTAAATGGGCATCAAAAAGGATCAAATCAAGAACCATTTCAGTGAAAGAGTATAGAAATTTTGTTGCTACAGAGATAGCTGTACCTTCTGGACACATTACAGGAGCTGTAGAAGGAATTAATCAATTAGCGCTTCAATTAGAAAAACTCCAGAAGGAAGTAGATGAACTTAGGAATAGAGGCTAAATTGTATTGTTCGTCTACTTGTATATAATTGTATGAAAAATATCTGATTTGATTGTATTGTAATTGATTCATATAAATGAATATATGTTTTTCAAATATACTTTTCATGTGTGTTTTGAATGTGGAATGAATGGAATATATTGAATGTTATATAATTTGTCGAACATTATGAATGAATGTTTAACAGATTTACAATTTGCTGAATGACAGGATAGATGCTTGAAAATTTCTGCATGTTGCAAGGTAAAATGTAAATTCTACATAACATAAAATGACCTGCAAGTTAAATATTTATATATAATGTTCAGATTTAAACGAATTTTGATTAGAATGATGCATTAATGACATAGATTTAACTTTATTTCAGTTAGCAGAATGAAAAGAAAAAAAACAGAGAGGTACTTACGAAAAGTAAATTTAGAAGTTGCTAAGTGTTAACTCAACGAAGTAAGTTCGTTGAGTTAAACGTAACTCCACAAGGTCAGTAATATAATATAAGGTCACTCCGTTGAGTCATCTGTAACTCAACGAAGTTAGTCCGTGGAGTTAGCAACAATAACCGACATTGTTCCGTTGAGTTATCGAGTTATTTGTAACTCAACAATGTTAGTTCGTGGATTAAGCAGAACGGTTATTCTTTTAACCACGAACAAAACTTCGTCGACTTAGCGGTTACCAAAATTTGAAATTAATAGTGGTACACGTACCTATAAAAATAGGAACCACAATGCACGTTGCAAGACACGTTCTTGTAACGAGATTTATTCACTTTATGGATGTGCATTATATATATAAAACAGAATGTTATTTACAAGTTACCAGCACTTTTAAAAGTAAAAAGGAAAGTGTTGGGGGAATTGGAAAGAGATATGATTAAAGATACATTTAATTTGATTGATTAAACTTGTAGAATGATTTATGTGTAGATCTTATTAAACTACAGAAAAAGTATGAGCTTATTGTTATAGATTCATATTTATAGTAAATGATAGAAGCATGACTATATGAGATTGGTGATTGCTACATCTGTATTAATGAAATACGTACATATACAATATGTGATTAATGTTTTGTTTTGTTTTTGTATTTTGAAAGAAAAAAAAAGAAAAAAAAATAGAAGAAAGAAAGAAAAAAAAAAAACTTTAAGAGTTTATTGACTTGTTTCATCACAAGCCTTTTGTACTTGAGCAGATGGGTATGTAAGGATTGTTGACCTGAAAAAGGACTCTTGAAATCTGGCAACCTAAGATCCTGATCAAATCTAGGATTGTTGACTGAAAGCTCGTTACATGGGTACATTAGAAAGCTCCTATATGATTTAAGCTTGTCAAATTAACTTTTAAAGTACAAAAAAAAAATACATATACTGTTTTGAAAAGATACAAGTGTTTTGTGAAATACAGATATCTTATGAATTGAGTATATTTTCTGTTATCTAGAATTGCTGAAATATGAATCTAGAATTGACTTTTGAAGTTGTTTAATGGAGATGCAATTCTTTATTCTACTTGTCTTAATTAGATTGAATTGGATTGTACTTTGATTCTTATGTTGTTGAAATTTCTTCTAGAAATCTTATTAGAAAATTCAGGATGACAGATGATGAAAAGAAGAACAAACAATAATATAATTAACAACTATGTGATGATAATATACTTTGTATGTAATTTACATATATTCTAAGTATATTTGCAGGTTAAAGAGGAGAAAACAATATTACTGAAACATACAGAATATCTATATAATAATACTAGTTCTTATGCTGAACAAAGAAAAAAAAGGGGGAAGAATTAGTTCTAGCACTTTTAGAAAGACCCATTAATGAGATCTTAGTTTGCTAAAGGACTAGCAAAATTTAGGTATGGGGGAAGTGTTTAGAATGAAAAAGTGCATATTATTAATGGTTAAATGATGGTTAATTACATAATATTTAGCTTATCATATGAGAATTAAACCATTATGATATAATTGCACTGTTATAAGCTTTAATTAAAGAATCTGCTTAATTTTGGGGAATTAATGTTAATTTAGTACATTTTTGAACTATCGGTAAGTTGCAGGCTATGAAATTCTTAAGTGTCTGAATTTTATGATATTTCGGACAGTTATGTTTAACATACCGAACATATTTTGGACAATTATGTTTAATATACCGAACATGTATCAAATAGTTATGTTTAAATTATCGAACAATTATGTTTTAAAAGAATATTTTATTATTTCATGAAGTACACGTGTCGAAATCATAATGCATGACTTAAGTGAATTTTTGGTGAGCTCTATAACTATCCGAAATTGCAGCTGGGCATCAGATAGTTATATGTGTAACTCTCCGAAATCTCCTTTTGTTTATAAAATAGCTGTGGACACGTGTCATGTTCTAGGAAAGTGACTTAAGTGGATTTTCGGTAAGTTATCTCTAACTATCCGAAATTGCAGCTAAGCATTGGATAGTTAGACCTGTAACTCTCCGAAATGTTTCTTTTATTATCAAACTGTTGTTGACACGTGTCAAGATCTGGTAAATTTACTTAAGTTATATATTGGTGAGTTATCTGTAACTATCCGAAATGCATCTGGGCATCGGATAGTTAAGTTTGTAAGTATCTAAAATGCACCTGAGCATCGGATAGTTAAATTTATGCATGTGTTTTATAGTTAAATCAACGAAGCAAGTCCATTGAGTTATCTGTAACTCCACAGACTATTTATTTTCACTGTAGCAGTTGCAGAAACAAGACAGTTGGAAGGAAAAACCAAGATCGCACGTAGAAATCATCGTCATTGATAAAAATGAAGGAAATCCAACCGACCATTCAAGCAAAAACAATTACCACTGAAGAAATATAAAAGAAAAGAAGAAAAAGAAGTAAAGTGTGTGTGATCGATGGGTATGGCCAGTGTGTACAGAAGAGGAGCATTGAGCTTTCTAAAGACAGTATCGGCAATTCTCTGAAGTACCACACCAACCATCATTACCACCACCATAACCACCATAATCACCAACGATCGGAGGTCTGTGTGAATACTTTCCTGATGTCGGGTCGATTCTGAGCCAAACATAGTGCTTGACAACCACTGTGAGGAGTGATCGCGTTGCGGGAAGGGAAGCCATTTTCACCAAGCGCTGACTCATATTTCAGTAGATCGTAAAGCTTCTAGCCTTGGTTTCGGGTTGCTGCCTGTATGCTGAAGAGGAGATCATCTTGTAATTCTAGACTCGCGATTCTATAGGGAGAGGAGACAGAATTATAAGTGATTTAATTTTCAGTGGTGTAATCACGTCGCATGTAGTGACGGAAGTATTTAATGTCGATTGAGATTACTTTACATTTCACCTTTCGCCCATTTCCATATTCATATTAAGACAAAAATACCAAAAACAATTTATCTGTGTTGTTATTTTGTATTTGAGTGTTGTATTGCTTGTATTGTATCGTGATTAATGTTATCTTTGTTAGTGTTGTGATTGTTTTATGTTTATTTTAGTTTTACAGTTTACTGAAATTGGTTCGTTCAAAAGACTTAAAGATTTTAATGGTTACTGTTTGAATTATCTGAATGTTAGTATTGCTTAATGATAAATCTAGTGTTTACTAACATTAAAGAGCTTAATTGATGTTATTTATAATCTGTGGAACCGCCCAATGGTTGGCCGAATTCCTCTGTAAATAGCAGTATTAAAAAGAAAAGGCAGGCTCGTGAAGTTAATATAAGTCCATGAGGTTAGTCCGTTGAGTTAACCATAACTCAACGAACTTTGTCCATTGAGTTACAGTTAACTCAACGGAGGGCTTATTGAAGATATTAATTTGATTGTTAACAAACGAAACAGTTCTTAATTCTTAAACAATTCTCTATGGGATCGACCTTTACTTGCACATTAATACAATAGACACTCTGCACTTGCAATTAAAATATAAATTGGAATTAAAATCTAATTTGTGTGAAAGGTTGTTTGTTTACTTCTAAAAAAAAGGAATAGGCATAATGATAAATTAACTAAGTAAAAACAGAATTTAACAAATCCAAGTTTTTCTAGTGCGTTGTTGGAGATCCAAACAAGTTTTTTTTTGTCGTATTCGGTAACCAAACAAGCACTTATTCCACCTAATCATGAGGATGATTGGACAGAGGAGGATGGGAGAATCATCCCAATGGATGCTCGAGGGTTGAACATTATTTACTGTGCATTATCTATTGAACAATACAACAAAGTTTCAACTTGTAAATCTACTCACAAGGCTTGGAACACTCTTCAAATAACCTTTGAAGGAACCAGCCAAGTGAAAGACACAAAAATCAGCCTTTTACTTAGAAAGCTTGAATTATTTAAAATGCTTAATGATGAAACAATTACTAATATGTTTTCTAGATTCGCTAAGATTATTAATGGCTTAAGAGGTTTGGGAAAAGAATTTTCTATCCATGAATAGGTGTAGAAAATCCTTAGAAGCTTAACTGTGAAATGGAAGCAAAAGTCCACATCAATAGAAGATTCCAAAGACCTCAACAAATACTCAGTAGAGGATCTAATGGGCAATTTGCTGGCCCATGAAGTTTAAATGAAAGAATGGAAAGATGAGGATGGTGCTCTAGGAAAAGAATATCTATAATCAATGCCATGATTTTTATAGTAGTTATCCATTTGATATTTTTCAAATTCAGTTTCATGATCACTCTTAAGTTTTTGAACAGAGACACTTTGTACATTTTGAATAAGATTGCAAAACATTTTAAATTTTTCAAAAACTTCTATTTTAGATGCTAGAAAATATACCCAAGCATATCTAAAGAAGTCATCTACTAAAACAAATAGATACCGTTTACCACCAAGACTCATAATTCTTGTTAGTCTAAATAGGTCCAGATGTATAAGTTCTAAGACTCTCTTGCTTGATATATCATTTTTGGATTTAAAAGAGTTTTTATGAAGTTTACCTAACTCACATGCGTTACACATGAAATCCTTTGAGTATTTAATCTTTGATAAATCTTTCACTAATTTTTTTCTAGATAATTTATGCAACAGTTTTATATTCATATGCTCGATTCTTCTATGCCAAAGATATGCATCATTAGTTTCAACTAGCAAACGTGAATTTAAATCAACTACACTAGAAGGTAAAGATAAAATACATACAGAACATTTTCTTTTAGCAATAAACTTAAGTTCATCTATAATTTTATCAATAATTTTGCATACATTATCTTCAAACAATACATAGTATTCATTATCAATTAGTTTTATAACACTTAGTAAATTAAATCTTAGGTTTTCTATATACAGTACATTCGAAATAACACAAGTAGGAGTTATTTGAACATTTCTCATACCTATGATTTTATCCTTGCTTTTGTTTCCAAATATTACACTTCCTTTCTTGGTATTTGTAAAATTTTTCAATAAGTTTTTCTGTCTGGTCATGTGACTTGATGCTCCACTATTCAAAATCCATTTTAATGTTATTTTCTCCTACAAAACAAATTAAGAACTTTTTCTTGGTACCCAATGACTTTGAGGACCAAGTTCATTAAAAGCATATTTCTTCTTTTTGTTTAAAAATAGTCTAACATTATCATTTATATTCTTATTAGTTGTTAGTAATACAAATTTATCATTAGCTTCATACTCACTTATAGAATTATTACTCTTATTAATATTCTTTTTATTTTCAGATGTAGTATAACCAAGACCAAACTGATTTTTAACAAATGTCAATTTATTTTGATCATGCTCAAACATTTTAGTAAGATCGTACCAAGATTTTGTACTTTGTTTCTTGCAGTTGTAACATACATACTTTATGGATGAAGAATTCTTTTCATTCAAAAACTTTTGACGTTGAGAGTTTGTCAATTTTGTTCCTTTATTGTTTCCTAGCTTTCTATGCTTTTTTGAATTTCCTAGTCAGCAAAATCAAATCCTCGTCAAAATCAGTTGATATTTCAAAATCTGAATTAATTTCGAAGGCTATTTCTTTCTTCATTTTTAATTTGTTGTGACTTAGTAAATCATTTAATTGAACTTTATAAGTAATTAAATTTCCTATAAGTTTATTTATAGTATAAACATTAAGTCTCGTGATTTCTCCATTGATGTCACTTTCTAAGACCATTTAGAATTTAGGGATCTGAGAATTTTTCTCATCAAATCTTTTTGTTCAAAATTCTTTCCTAAGTGTTTTAAAAAATTTATGATATCTAGGAATCTAGAAAACATCTCAGAAATACTTTTGTTTTCATGCATCTTAAAGAGTTCATACTTATGAATTAACATATTAATCTTAGTCTCTTTAACATGAGAGGTACCTTCATATGAAACTTCTAATGTATGCCACACCTCATAAGTAGATTTATATGCCGACACTTTACTGAACTGTTCATAACTCAATATATAAAATAAGATATTTAAGTCTTTTGCATTTAGAGTTTCATTTTCTTTTTCAATAACTGTCCAAGTATTATAAGGAGTAGTTAACAGATTATATGGTTTAGAAATCATGAACGACAACTTATGATCATACTTTGAAGAAAGACTATTATTTAGAATGAAAAAGTGCATAATATTAACGGTTAAATGATGGTTAATTGCATAATATTTAGCTTATCATATGAGAATTAAGCCATTTTGTTATAATTGCACTATTGTTCAAGCTTTAATTTTGCCCATTTTTAATGAATTTTATAAGTAATTTTGCATGATATTATATATCTATGGTGGATAAATGATATTAATTATGGGTAATATAAGTCTTGAAATATAGTGCAATATAGAAATTTAATTAACAAGTGCATCCCCCATTGGATATAATTTTACATGGAACACATTGATTTATTTTGCATGTCCTATGTTGGCTAACGTCTCTTGGAGTTCAACTTCCATTAATTGTAGGTAACATATATATGGGAGGAGCTTAATGCAAAAGACCAAAGAAGATGTAAAGAATCAAAAGTTGGTGGACTAAACTTTAAAGAAGAGGACATGCCAACACCTTATTGGCCCTCCTAGATCTATGGCATCTTATTGGCTTGGTGATAAAACCAAGGTGCCACATCAAAGAGAGAGAAGACAAAACAACATAAATACAAGGGGAGAGGAATTTCGGCCAACACCTTGGTGCTTCCAATGAGAGAAACAAAGAAGAGAAGAAAGCTTGGAGGTGAGGCTTATGCTTGCAAGGAGACCATCCATTGATGCTATTCACCATTCCAAGGGCTAAGGAGAAGACGTCCAAGCTTGGAGGTGGATTTGCTGCCAAGTTCCATTGAATTCAAAGCTCTAGAGAAGAAGATAAGAAGCTCCTAAGGTAGTGACAACTCTTAGAGTTTATTATTTTCTTGTATAGAAGGAAGAATTGATGAGAAATGGTGGTGAACATCTCAATTATATGTCTTCTCAGCTAGATAGAGTTCAATGAATGTATATGAATGTTTAATTCTTCTTTTCAACTTCTAATTTGCATCCTCTATTCACGTGTATTGTTGGGGTTGTTGGTGAGGCTTTCACACGAGTGAATGACACTCATCAATGGTGGCTTGGCACATTTGAGAAGAAGGTGTGAATTGAAAGAAGAAGAAAATAAGTGTTGATGTTCATTTGAATGAAGAACCTATCACTTATATCTAGTTGTTAATTTTAATTTCAGTAGTTAATTGAGTTTGTTATATCTTATATTGATCACATTTTGTCCTAATCAATCTCCAAAAAGAATTTCTAATGCAAGTAGTATAGTATAGTTTAGCTAGATTAGCAAATAGCATAGTTGCATGCATTTAGTATAAATTAGAATAGAGTAGTATAGTCTATTGAACCTTTTTGTTTTATTTTTCTTTCCTTAATATTGATGCATTGATATCACTTCTGAAATCACGTGGAACTTGTGTGCATGTTATAATTGAATGAGTTGATAGATTTACAAGTAAAGAAATTGATTCACATCACCATTTTCCACTACACATTGCCTTGAAATTGCATGATTTGTGAGCTTGTGTTAACTTTGATTATTCTACATTCACATGTCATTAATTTACTAAAGTATACCTAAGAGCAAGAACAAGTTGAGTAATAGTTGATTAAGTCATAAACACAATCCTTGTGGAAGAATGACCTGTATTTGCCATGTACACCAAAAGAACTGTGCACTTGCATTAAAGCTTGAGCTAAAAATATAGCTCAACAACTGTTATATTCGTTAATGAAAGAATCTACTTAATTTCAGGGAATTAATGTTAATTTAGTACATTTCTGAACTATCGGTAAATTGCAGGCTGTGAAATTCTTAAGTATCCGAATTTTTGGTTGTTTCGGACAGTTATGTTTAGCATACCGAACAATTATGCTTAATTTAACGAAGAGTTATGTTTAAATTATTGAACAGTTATGTTTTAAAAGAATATTTTATTATTTCTTGAAGTACACGGGTCGAAACCATAATGCATGACTTAAGTGGACTTTCGGTGAGTTATCTCTAACTATCCGAAATCTCCTTTTATTATAAAACTGTTGATGACACATGTCATGTTCTGGAAGAATGACTTAAGTGGATTTTCGGTGAGTTATCTGTAACTATTCGAAATGCATCTGGGCATCGGATAGTTAGACTTGTAACTCTACGAAATATTTCTTTATTATAAAACTACTAATGACACATGTCGTAATATGGAAGATTGACTTAAGTTATATATCGTTGAGTTATCTGTAACTATCCGAAATGCATCTGGGTATCGGATAGTTACAATGCACCTGAGTATCGGATAGTTAAATTTATGCACATGTTTTATAGTTAAATCAACAAAGTAAGTCTGTTGAGTTATCTGTAACTCCACAGATCATTTATTTTCTAATATGCCACTGTAGCGGTTGCAGGATCAGAACAGTTGGAAGAAAAAACCATGATCGCACGTATCACGTAGGAATTCACTCATTGAAGGAAGAAGAAATCATCGTCGTTGACATGAATGAAGGAAATCCAACCAATCATTCAAGTAGAAGCAGTTAACACTAAAGAAATATAAAAGAAAAGAAGAGAAAAGAAGTAAGTGTGGTGGCCGATGGGTGTGGCCAGTGTGTGCAGAGGAGGATCATCGAGCTTTCTGCAAGCAGCGTCGGTAATTCTTTGAAGTACCACACCAACCATCACCACCACCACCATAATCACCAACCATCGGAGGTCTGTGAGGATACTTTCCTGATGTCGGGTCGATTCCAAGCCAAACACAGTGCCTAACAACCACTGTGAGGAGTGATCGCGTCGCGGGAAGGGAAGCCATTTTCACCAAGCGTCGACTTATATCTTAGGATATCGTAAAACTTGTAGCCTTAGCTTCGGGTTGATGCATGTATGCTGAAGAGGAGATCATCTTGCAATTCTAGACTCGCGATTCTATAGGGAGAGGAGACAGAATTGTAAGTGGTTTAATTTTCAGTGGTGTAATCGCGTCGCATGTAGTGACGGAAGTATTTACTATCGACTGAGATTACTTTACATTTCACCTTTCGCCCATTTTCATGCTCATATCAAAACAAAAATACCAAAAATAACTTATCTGTGTTTGTATTTTGTATTTGGGTATTGTATTGTTTGTTTTGTATCGTGATTAATGTTATCTTTGTTAGTGTTGTGAATGTTTTATGTTTGTTTAGTTTTACAGTTTATTGAAATTGGTTCGTTCAATAGACTTAAAGATTTTAATGGTTACTGTTTGAATTATCTGAATGTTAGTATTGCCTAATGATAAATTCAATGTTTACTAACATTAAAGAGCTTAATTGATGTTATTTACAATCTATGAAACCGCCCAATAGTTGGCCGAATTCCTCTGTAAATAGCAGTATTAAATAGGAAGACAGGCTCGTGGAGTTAACTTAGTCCACGAGGTTAGTCCGTTGAGTTAGCCATAACTCTTAACTATAACTCAACAGACTAACGAAACAGACTAAGTTCTTTAGTCCATTGAGTTATAGTTGAGAGTTATAGTTGAGTATAAATTTGATTATACTCAACGGAAAGCTTATTGAATATATAAATTTGATTGTTAAAAACGGAATAGTTCACAATTCTTAAGCAATTCGCTATGGGATCGACCTGTACTTGCACACTAATACATAGACATTGTGCACTTGCAGTTAAAATACAAATTGGAATTAATATCTAATTTGTGTGAAAGGTTGTTTGTTTACTTCTAAAAAGGAATTCAGTGATATAGGTGTAAAGATAAATTAACTAAGTTAAAACAGAAGTCAACAAATCCAAGTTTTTCTAGCACGTTGCTGGGTAACCAATCAAGTTTTCTAGTGCCGTGCTGGAGATCGAAACAATTATCATCCTATATTTCCAATATTCAAAATGTATTTCATCAAATAGAGGAGAATGGTTAAAATTCTAGCCTTCATACAAAGAAAAATTACCATTTCTAGTAGCCACTTGTATGGTTTGTGAAAACTTCCTTGATTTGTTTTTATGCTTATATTAATAAATTCTTTTAGAAGTAAACAAACAATCTTTCACACAAATTAGATATTAAGTCCAATTTGTATTTTAACTACAAGTGCATAATGTATATTGTATTTGTGTGCAAGTACAAGTCGATCCCATAGAGATTGAGTAAGAATTATGTACTATTTTGATTTTTATTTTGGAGTTTATATGTGTTCAGTTAAGTACTCCGTTGAGTTGAGTTACGAAGTTAACTGTAAGTCCGTTGAGTTATGGTTAACTCAATGGATTAACCTCGTGGAGTTAACTTTCAATTAAGCTCTTTATTGTTAGTTAATATTAGATTTATCATTAAACAACACTAACATTCAGATATTTCAAACAATAACCATTAAAATCTTTAAGTATCTAGGATGAATCAATTTCAGTAAACAATAAACTATTTTCTATTTTCTAAATCAAACAAACATAAAACATTGACAATATTGACAATGATAACATTAATCACGATACAAAAAAAATAATACGACACTTTAATACTAAATGTAAACACAGATAATTAGTTATTTTTGGTATTTTTGTTTTGATATGTTCCAGAAGATAAGTGAAAGGTGAAATGTAAAAATCTCTATCAACAATAAAAACTTCCGTCACTACATACGACGTGATTACACCACTGAAAACTTAATCACTTACAATTTTGCCTCCTCTCCCTATAGAATCGTGAACCAAGAATTGTAAAATAATCTCCTCTTCAGCATACTAGCATCAACCTAAAACCAAGGCTAGAAGCTTTACAATCTCTTGAGATATGAGTTAGTGTTTGGTGAAAATGACTTCCCTTTCTGCGACATGATCACTTCTCATAGTGGTTGTCAGTCACTATGTTTGGCTTAGAATCGACCTAACATCTAGAAAGTATTCTCACAGACCTCCGATGGTGATTTTGGTGGTGGTGTGGAGTTTCAGGGAACTTCCGATGCTTCCTACAGCTAGCGCGGTTCTCCACCTCTCTCCCTACACTTTTTCTGTCTTTCTCCTCTTCTTTTATATTTCTTTCATTAGTAATTATTTTTGCTTAAATGATCGGTTGGATTTCCTTCATTCATATCAATGATGGTGATTTCTTCTTTATTCCACGAGTGAATTCCTACATGATACGTGCAATCGTGATTTTCCTTTGTATTTCTTATTTCTACAACTGCTATAGTGGCATGTTAGAAAATAAATGGTCCGTGGAGTTAGTGTAACTCAACAGACTTACTTCATTGACTTAACTATCAAACTCGTGTAATAAAGAAATAACTTATAAGCTTATACTAACACAACACGTATAGTTATACTAACTTAACAAGTTAAACATGTGCAGCTCACGTGACATAATAAAGCATTTAATTTCAACACGTGCATAAATCTAACTTAACAAGTTTAGATATTTTGGATACTTACAAACCTAACTATCCGATACTCAAGTGCATTTTCGAACATTCACTTAAGTCATGTGCATTAAGGTTTTAATATGTGTACTCCAAGAAATAATAAAATATTCTTTAAACATTTAAAACATGTCCAGTACATGCAATATAACTCTCCAAAATAATAGACAATTCGAATACTTAAGAATTAAAAAGCTTGTAACTCAACGATAGTTCAGAAATGTATTTAATTAACACTAATTCCTTGAAATTATGCAAATTCTTTCATTAAAGCATATAATAGTGCAATTATAATATAATGGCTTAATTCTCATATGATAAGCTAAATATTATGCAATTAATCATCATTTAACCATTAATATTATGTATTTTTTCATTCTAAACACCACCTTACTTTAGATTTTTCAACCTATAAGATTTTAAATAGTTTAAAATTTTCAAAAATAATTTAAGCCTGAAATCAATAAAGTTAAACTTATACTTAGATATTAATATCTGTTTAAAAATAGAGAAGGTAAAACATATTCTAATATTAATTAAGTTGGTATCGATTTTATATCAAAAATTATTAACCTGCTCTAATACCACTTGTAGGATCGAATAGCTACACAAGAGGGGGGTGAATTGTGTTTTTCAACATTTTCAATTATAATTGAAACTTCAAAATTAAAAACAAGTCGAGACACTATTTTAATCAAATCATTTTATTCAATGTTTCAATTACAATATACAATTCAATTCTCTTCAGAAATTATAGATGCAATTATATAACAATACCATGTCTCATCTAATCAATTTCATAATTACAAATAGAGAAAACTAATTTGTGGAATTTAAAACATTTCTCCCTATTTGAGATTTTTTTTTTCTTCTACAAATCTTCAGTGACTAATATCTGATTTTCTCTATTTCACTGAATTTACTTTCTTTTGATTCTTCAATTCTTCATTGACATATATCGGATTTTTTCTTCTTCATTGAATTTTTTTTTTATCTGAGAGCATTTTTCCCTAGAGAGGTATTTAATCCCTAAAAATATGTTTTGTTTGGTGTGTAGATAATTGATCAATGAGAATTCTATGCCTTTTATATCTTCATTTCATGCATATCTTTCACGTTTAACTATAATCTGTTTTCCACTCTTTACGTCTTTTTTTTTTCCTTGATCGAAATACACACATTTTGATCCATGTTTTCCTTTCAAATTTTCTTTAATCATCAATCCTAGATCTTCGAAAAATTTCTTGCAAAATAAACTTTCTCGTCCAAAATTTTTATCAAGTGTAATAATAACAAGTCATGTTAATGTTAACTAAACAAGTAAAACAAGTAGATTTATAACTTAACGTATCTAACTTAATGAGTTCATCATGTGTCAATTCACGTGGCAAGTACTGTAACTAACTTAACGAACTAAGTCTGTGGTGTTAACTCAACGAACCAGCTTAACTTGTCTTTCGAAAGGTTAGATGCTAATAACTATCCGAAAAGTATTTAAATATCAGATAGTTTCGTAAGTCTCTTAAATATCCTCTGATATAACTTAACTGTCCAACATTAAATAAATGTTTTAAACAATAAAGTATTTACCACATGTAATAATAATAACTTTAAGTTTATATAACACTAACCTAATGTGTTACCTTAGTATTTAATATAGCAACTCAACGTAGTTATGTTAACATAACGAATTAAACATGTGCAACTCACGTGATACAATACGCAGTTATGTTCACTACGTACATAATTTTAACTTATTGAGTTTGTCTCTTCATTAAACGTTTTGTTCATTAACTCAATAAGTTCTCACATGACCTTTTTACAAATAAAGTACTAACTCAATGAGTTGTCTTAACGTGCATATACATGATATAGAAAATGTAAAAAACATATCATACTTTACAATAAAAATACACGTTTGTTTAGTTAAATGAAAAGTTAATATAACTTAACGACTAGTTATTTAACTTAACATAATTTCAGATTCATTACAGATAAGTATTTATATCAGTAAACTTTTTCTGTATTAATTGATGTTGTTAATTTACTTTCACAAATATGAATACATCATCAAAATAGTTATAATACTTAATAGTTATATAGTTAACTTTACGGACAATCGTAAACTTATCTTCTGATTCATAATATTGGTTTATAACTCTAGGATTTATAAGTATATAATTTTATGGAGACTCATAAAGTTATCCTAAGTTATCCTTAAAGTTATGAATCTTAAACTCGTAAAGTTATGATATATAATTCATCAAGTTATCATATAAAGTTATGATATATAATCCTTATCCCTTATAAGGAAAACTCCTTATAAGAAAACTCCTTATAACTTATGGGAGTTCGTAAGTTTGTCAAGATAAGTTATTATGCTTTACATGTGCTAGCATGTAAGAGTCCGTAAAGTTAAAGAGATAATTTACGGATGTTCATAATGTTCTACTCATGTTATGGGCATAACTTTACGAAAGGTCATAATTTTTCACTTTGATAAATCGATAATTGTTACATTTTTATTTACAAAGTTTGTTGTAGGATTATTTATTTTGCAAATGACATATGGTACACACGTACTCACACACATTCTATCATATTTCTAAAGTCTTAGTCAAATATTTTATAGGTGGCAATCAGAGATTGATTTGACAAAAGATCGTGGTTTGAAAAAGTCGAGAAACTAAACAGGTCTGTTGAATTAAGTTTTACTCGAAGTTACAGTTAAGTTCACGAGATAGGTTCATTGAGTTTAAAGTCCATGGAGTAAGTCTATTGAGTTACACTAATTTTATGAGCTAGTTATTTTTCTACTATTCACGTAGTGAGCAATTATAGAAAATTTGAAAAAGAAGGAATGTGTATGTAGGATCGTGTGTACAGTTAGAGTTCTTTATGTATAAATTGCGTAAAATCAAAGTTTGAAGTGAGTTCTTTTCGATAGTAACTCTAGAGAGAAAAATTCTTAGAAGTTTTCTTAGAGAACAAGAGTTGAAAGTCATCCGAAGGAACTCTACAGCAACAAAGCTATTTGTTACCTAAAGATTTTAAGTGTTGTTGCCATATCTATAAGAGTAAAGTTTTTATTACGTTTATGTTTACTAAATTAATTCATTTCTCTTTACATTACATCGTAAATTAAAAAAGAGAATCTATCCACAAGGGGTGTTGTGGAAGAGCTTCGTGTAAAGTGGTGTAGATATAAACGAGGATCTATATGAGGATTCATGCTAACTATATAAGGATAGATGGAGAACTTGATGAAGGATAGTGAATTCTTGAGTAAAGACTCAAGGAGTGGACGTACTACAGATATAAACATTTCCTATATTAGTTCTTAGATCAGATAACTTCTTAGGGATTCGCGATAAAAATAGAAAACTTTGTTTTGTTAAAATGACTTTAAATCAGATAACTTCTTAACATCCTCTTCTTCTTCTTGGGTACACCAGTCCCTAAGAAATTTAACAGTAGATCAATAATGAAATGTTAACTTGAATTTACTCAAAAATTTCTCAAATCTTATCTTATTTTTCAAGAATGTTGGTCTAAGGGATTCTTTTTTTTGTTTAAAATTAATTTTAGATTCTTTTTATCCACATCTTTTTCTTGTCTATTTCCAATTTCACTTTTAGACTTAGATTTTTCTTCATAATCTCTATGTCTATTTCCAATTTCATTTTGAAAGATTGTTTTCACTTGGATTTAGCTCATTTTCTTTTTAAATTCTAAGTGGCACATAAGTTCTAGATCTTAACGTTACATGCACATTTTACAATTCTTGAGAAATTTCATGAATTGCTTCTATTTACATTTTTTAATGTATGTATTTTCATTGTAAATTCATCAAGTGTATATAAACTTTCTTTTTTAGATTATCTAATCTCATTTCATTCAATTCTCAATCAATCTTTTTTAAAGTTTGCTTAGTTTCATAAAATCTTAGGTTCTAAATGATTTTCCTAATATATGTAATCTTTCAGTTTATGTTGGTCTATTCTCATGTAAACATTCAAGGAGGTTGTCATACCTCATTTTTTTATTCTCTCAACATATTTTCAATTATGAAAAAGACTAGATGTTTCATACTCATTCTACATATTAGATATAGTTAGATATAATTCGTTTGTTGTTCTTTTAATCTAAACATAATCATCTCAACTTCATATAGTCAACAATCTTCATACCCTTTTAAATTGTAGAATTAACTTTATGTTTCAAAAATCTGAGTCATATTCATACAACAACTCTATACTATGAAAACAAAAACCTAGTGCTTATTACAATTTCAAGCTTAACCCAATTATAAGGGTTGCATTCATTGCAGTACTTAACCCAACGTGACACAAGTTGACGACAGTCATGCACTCTCTTTCAAAGGATTTGTGGCATGTCAAGCCTTAGTGGGTACACCCTGTCAATTTCTGTGAGTTTCATTCTTGCATTTCATTCTTGCAAACGTAATACCCAATAGAATTCATATATGTTAACTTTATGTTTCAAAAATCTATGAGTCATATTCATACAACACCTCTATACTATAAAAACAAAAACCTAGTGCTTATTATAATTTCAAGCTTAACCCAATTATAAGGGTTGCGTTCATTGCAGGACTTAACCCAACACAACACGAGTTGACGACCGTCATGCACAAACCTATATCTACGTTCCCAAAGGCACCCTCTCTTTCAAGAGGATTTGTGGCATGTCAAGCCTTGGTAGGTACAACTTGTCAATTTCTTTAAGTTTCATTCTTGCCAACATACTACCTAATGGATATTCTAAGTGTGACTAAAAAGTCCTAAGTGTGATCTAACCATGATGCAAATGTATGATTAAGTTAGACTAAGCAAAAAAATTAAAATAAAATGACATTGCAAGAGAAAAGAAAAATGAGACTAAAATGAACTGAATGCATAAAATTAGTGCGATGGCATGTTTAAAATAAATTTAACTAGGAATATTCTATGCAAAACGATATGATATGAGATAATATGCTTAAGAATGAATTATTATGAAATGATAGCCTCTCTGCTGGGTCGAGCTCGACCTTGCTCTGTTCGTCATTACCTCCACAACCAAAGAAGAGATCCGTGCGGCGAAAGGGATCGGAGCGGAACTAAAAGTATATGATGGATTTGGACTCATCCTTGAGATGAATCCAACTCACCCTGCTCTGACTCCCTCAACTACAAAAATAGTGACTTGATCATGAGTGAGTCGTTGCCTGCTCTTGGGAAATTCGAAGTGCCCTAATCTCCAAATCGATTCCTTGATCCTTGCCTTGCTCAAAATGAAAATCTTCCTATCAAGATCACACTTGATGACGCCCAAAGCCACTAACCAGAATCATCTCATAAAGCCTAATCAACTTCACACACACAAGTTAAAACATTCAAGTTGAACCCCTTTAGGGCAGCAAATGAAACGTATTTTTGTTAAAAACATAACATCTAAAGGGCCTGACGCCGCATCCGCACTTCAAGATTACATCTTGGTCTACAAACAGGACATTTGCCAACTAACAAGCTACTGCTCAAGCAAAGCAACAGGGTGGTGACATAGCTACTAGTAGTACTCAACTATGATCATATTTCGTCTTGTCCACATCATCGAAATAAGGATGCTTCAAGGCCTTCTTTGCGGAGATCCTACGTGAAGGTTCATATCGCAACATTCTCTGCAGCAGCCATTTTTCTATTTTTAATTATCAGGGTGGTGCGATTGTCACCAAATGAACAGGAAAAGGGTTGTGAATTGTACCGAAAGCAGATCGATTCCCGGATCTTCCAGGTTGGGAACCACCAATGACAGTTTCTTTGGAGCCCACTGAGGGTACTCATGCCAATTGGGTAGCATGGTCACACCTGGCCACACGTCGTCATTTGGAGTACCCAATATTCTGCACATGGAGCCGGCCGTTAGTCCAACATAAATTTAGAACATTCTCCCAAGAATAAAGACAAAGCAACTAACTAACCAACCTGAAAATGTGAAGCAGCTGCTGTAGTTCAGAATCGCCAGGGAATAGCGCTTGCTTTATAACCAATTCGGCTGATGATTTAGAATAACACAGAAAAGTTGAGGATAGGATTACTATCATCCATATGAAAATATAAGCTAATTTAGATCAGAAGCTACGGCAATGAGATAAGTAACCGAACTTACCAAATATGCAGCCAACAGACCAAATATCAACAGGTGTTGAATAGTATGGTGCTCCAAGTAGGACCTCTGGAGCTCTATACCATAGTGTCAATATCTAATCATACACGAAAAGAAGCATTAAGTTTGTTTCACATGTAAAAATAAGAATAGGGTAATTTCCATCCCCTAGAGTACCTCATGAGTGTATTTCCTTAGAGGAATAATGACAGCTCGACTAAGCCCAAGGTCTGCAATTTTCAGAGTCAGAGACTTCTTATCCATCAATAGATTGTGAGGCTTCAGATCCCTGTAGTATTGTTGATTATAACGAATAGAAGAAACATGAGTTCAAAATGGGGTACTCTGCTATGGTAAGTCTGGTAATGAGAAAATGGTGGATATATTCCATGCCTGTGCAAGACTCCACGACCATGGCAGAAGGCTAGACCTTTGCAAAGCTGGTACATCAAAATCTGCACCAACATAACTCGGATGGACCCAATAAATTTCAGAGAGAAAAGCAAATTTATATTCATGGTAAACACACAGATTGGTAGGTAACGATGGTCCCAGAAAAATGCAATCTCGAGAATTTACTTTTGCAAGATAATTACCAACGTTGTTAGATAAGAGGAGAAGGCTTAAAGTTCGAGTCCAGATGGAAAAATTACGAATATCAGAAAAAGTGTACGAAAATCCTTTCAAAAAACTGGTAGCAGCACTTAAACTTATTTTCTTGGAATAATAACAGTCAATATTACCAGATTGGTGGTTTCCTGGATGACCATATTCTAGATAATTAAATAGATAATTTTCAAATAGAAACAACATTAATCAATAAACACACTTATTCAATTTTAGATAGGAATCTGAAAAATAGAACAAAATTTCAATACCTTTACGGTGTGGGGAGGAATCAACTCTCCAGACTGGCGGTAGCCTCTGATGAACTTCTTAACATCAAGGTCCATAAACTCAAAAACCAGGTAGAGAATACTGCTCCCTTCTTTGTTCCGGCCTTGCTTGAGATCCAACAGCCTGCATTGAACACCAAGAAGATAGATAGAGCCCTAGCTTCCGAACACATAGAAATGAAGAAAGAACCCTAAAAATTGAAGATTTCTCATTAATCCCCAAAAAAGATTTCTTTACTTGACAAATCAACATCAATCCCTCATTAACTTTGACATCGAGAACGCGAATGGGAAGATAGAGAAAGGAGATACTTGATGACGTAGGGATGGGTGGAGAGCAAGCGGAGGAGGGAGACCTCCCGGAGGGTGGTGGCCGGGACGCCCTCGTCGTCCTCAGGGAGACGAGTCTTCTTGAGGGCGACGATCTTGCCGGTGGCCCTCTCCCTCGCCTTGTAGACCTTCCCGTAGGTCCCCTCTCCAACCTTCTCCAGCTTCTCGTACAGATCCATCACGTTCGGCCCTCCCATCTTTTGCCCTCGCCTGCTCGTTCCGAAATCCTGGAGGAAGATAGAAGAGCAAGAAAAACTGTGAAGAGGTGGGGGAAGTGGGAGGAGGGTGTGAGGCCTTTTATTGCGTCCGTCGTCCCAACGAAGAAAGGATGAAGCGGCCAACTGCCCCAACGGCTATTTTTTTTTTGAATTTCGAATGTTGGGTGATGTCTCCGTGTGGATTACTACACCCTGTTAATGGGTCCGTTTATACATTCGACAATTACATAATTTTTTTCTTATACATGTACATAATAGAAAATAATAAACTATATTTATACGTGTGGTAGAAAATAATAGAATTTGAATTTAGATTATAACGTAATATAATATATGATGGATGATTATAGATAAACTGATACACATTGTTTTTCTTAAAAATAAAAAACACCTCCAGCAAATGTTGCATTCTTATAAACGCCTTTTGGAAATTGTACTTTGATAACGACCTAATTTTTTTCAAAGAGGTGTTTCCCAAAGGAAAATCCTAATGACTATTCATAATTACTTGAACGTCTTTCTTTCAGTGTGTCCTTAAATCAGGATGATTATTTTGATTTGATGATTTTTTAATTAGAACTTCTATACAAATTTGGAAAACCTAAAATACTATAATCAAATCAACATACCATTTACAACAATGATATGTCGATTTATAAATTCAACATATTGATTTTGCAATTTAGTATGTCAATTTTAGAAAAACTCACTTGTATTATACTAAGTTATGTGCTTATATCAGGTCATGCAAATATAGTTTAGTTTTGTTGGGTGCAATTATACCTATTACCAAGCACTTACTTTGTTAAGAACTTTGAAGTTAATCATGTTTGGACGAGAGCAATATCAGGATGGGTGAATGCCTTGGAAGTTTACATACAACTTTCGCCTATATGGATACTCCTAATATATACTATGTTGTTTAAGTAAGTGTCCATGTGTAATATGTGTGGCGGTTGAAATACTGGTGGATGGGGGGATCACTTGAGAATCCCGTGCAACTTAGCTGACCTCTCTATAATAAATCAACAAATCCAAAACATAGAAAATATCCTACTATTAATATAAATCTGATATAATATCTTATGTTTTTGATGAATTTTATGAGTTTAACAATTTCACGATTTTAAAAAGAAATCAGAATGAAACTTAGTAAATGATTTGAAATCCTAAAAGAGCTGAAATGTTGATTTTTGGATTAAATGAAATATATATGATCAAGGATACCTAAGATCCTAATCAGATATAAGATTATTAATTGAAAGCTCGATAAATGGGTACATTAGAAAGCTTTTGTATGATTCAAGCTTTTCAAATTAACTTTTAAAGTAAAAATATACACATACCATTCTAAAAAGATAAAAGTGTTTTGTGAAAATACAGAAATTTTTTGAATCTAGTATATTTTCTGTTATCTAAGATTATTGAAGTATGAATCTAGATTAGACTTTTGAAGTTGTTTATTTGAGATACAATTCATTATTCTTCTTATTTTAATCATATTGAGTTGAATTGAGTTTTAATTCGTATGTAATTGAAATTTATTCTGGAAATCATATTGGAAAATTCAGGATAATAGATATTTGAAAAGAAAAAAAGATAATATAATTACCACCTATGTGATGCTAATATATTTTGTATGTAATTTACATATGTTTTAAATATATTTGCGGGTTGGAGAGGAGAAAACAATGTTAAATTAGATTACTAAATTAATATAAAATATCTTTAGATTAATCTAATCTATGTATTCTAAAGATACAAAATGAAAAATTAGTTTTAGCACTTTAGAAAGACCAATTAGTAGATCTTAGTAGTTTGCTAAGAGACTAGCAAAAGTTAAGTATGGGGGAAGTATTTAGAATAAAAAATTGCATAATATTAAGGGTTAAATAATAGTTAATTGCATAATATTTAGCTTATCATATGAGAATTAAACTATTATGTTATAATTGCACTATTATATGCTTTAATGAAAGAATTTGCATAATTTCAAGGAATTAGTGTTTAATTAAGTATATTTCTACATTGTTGGTGAGTTACAAACTTTGAAATTCTTAAGTATCCAAATTGTCTATTATTTTGGAAATTTATATTTCATGTACCAAACAGTTATGTTTTAAACATTTAAAGAATATTTTATTATTTCCTAGAGTACACGTGTCGTGATCTAAAAACTTGATTTAAGTGTGGTTTTATAGTATTAAGTATGATCTATTTTATTTGCATATATTTATATCATGTACAGGTGTACAGTAACAACTCATTGAGTTAGTGTTCTTTTTGTTGAAAGATCATGTGCCAACTCGTTAAGTTACAAGTTTAAAGGTGTAAAAAAATCACATGAGAATTTGTTGAGTTAGCGAGTAAAAACTGTAAGTTGTATATCTGAACTCGTTAAGTTAGATTGATGCACGTGTTGAATTTAAATGCTTTATTATGTCACGTGAGCTACACATGTATAACTTGTTAAGTTAGCATAATTATACACGTTGAATTACTTGAATATACACTAAGGTAACACATTGTGTTAGTGTTATAAGCTTATAAGTTATTTCTTTATCGTACGTGTTTTATAGTTAAGTCAATGAAGTAAGTTCATTGAGTTACACTAACTCCACGGACCATTTATTTTCTAACATGCCACTGTAGTAGTTGCAGAAATAAGAAATTTGAAGGAAAACCATAATTGCACGTATCACGTAGGAATTCACTCGTGGAATGAAGAAGAAATCACCATCGTTGATGTGAATGAAAGAAATCCAACCAATCATTTAAGCAAAAGCAGTTACTACTAAAAGAAATATAAAATAATAGGAGAAAGACGAAAAAATGTGTGCTGTATGGGTAGAGAACCACGCTAACTGTAGGAAGCATCAGAAGTTCTTTGAAACTCCACACTACCACCAAAATCACAAACCATCGAAGGTCTGTGAAGATACTTTCCGGATGTTGGGTTGATTTCGAAACACAGTGACTAACAACCACTATAAGGAGTGATCGTAGGGAAGTCATTTTCACCAAGCACTAACTTGTATTTTAGGAGATCGTAAATCTTCTAACCTTGGTTTCGAGTTGATGCTAATATGCTAAAGAGGAGATCAACTTACAATTCTTAGTTTGTGATTCTATAAGGAGAGGAGGTATGATTGTAAGTGATTAAATTTTCAGTGTTGTAATCACGTCGTATGTAATGACGGAAGTTTTTACTATTAATAGAGATTTTTACATTTCACCTTTCGCTCATCTTCAAGAACATATCAAAACAAAAATACCAAAAACAACTAATTATATGTGTTTACATTTATTATTAAAATGTTGTATTGTTTGTTTTATATTGTGATTAATGTTATCATTATCATTATTGTGATTGTTTTTATGTTTGTTTGATTCAAAAAAATAGAAAATAGTTTTATTGTTTACTAAAATTGATTCGTCCCACGTACTTAAAGATTTTAATGGTTACTATTTGAAATATTTGAATATTAGTGTTGCTTAATGACAAATCTCAGATTAACTAATATTAAAGTGTTTAATTGATGTTATTTACATTCTGTGGAATCGCTCAATGGTTGGCCAAATTCCTTTGTGAATAACAGTATTTAACTGGAAAGGTAAGTTCGTGGAGTTAACTTAAGTCTATGAAGTTAATCTATTGAGTTAATCATAACTCCATGAACTAAAGTTAACTGTAACTCAACAGAGTGCACATATATAAACTCCAATATAAAAATCAGAATAGTATACAATTCTTACTCAATCTCTGTAGGATCGACCTATACTTGTATACAAATACAATATACATGATGCACTTATAGTTAAAATACGAATTAGATTTAATATTTGATTTGTGTGAAATGTTGTTTGTTTACTTCTAAAAGAATTCATTAATATAAGCATAAAAAATAAATCAAACAAGTTTCTGATTTAACTTTTCACAATCAAACAGCTATTGAAGATGAAGTCATTAAAGTTATGTGTCATTTTTGCAAAGAATCTAACTTGAGAGTTGAAGCCTAAAAGATGATCTTTGTATTTTGTGAAATAAAGAGAGAAGATTGAATGAGTATTAATTATGAAAAAAATTCTAACCTTGTTCTCTATTTATAGATTTTTCCATTACCATTCCTCTCTCCCTTTCATTCCTTCTCTTCTCCTTTTTTTTTTCCTTTTTTTACTGTTGGTTTCAACGTTTGTTTTTTATGAATGTTATTTAAAAGTTTATTTTTTACGAATGTTGAAATAACATTCATTTTTACGAACTTCTTTATTTCATTTTTACCTTTGGTTTCAACATTCACTTTTTTTACGAACATTGAAAACAATGTTTGTTTTTAAATTTTAACGAAATTACGAATATGGGCTAGGCCTAAATTGACTCACAGGCCAACCTAGCCCAACCTAATTTAAAAAATTGGGTCAAGCCAGACTAGCCCATAATGGGTTGGCCTGCACTGACCTGGCCTAATTGACACCTCTACATTGAACCTTTAGGTAGTGTTATATAAGGACTTATTTTGCCTAATTCCAAAGATGCCCATGTAACTTAATAGAAATAATTATATCCAAACTTATGATAACACAAGAAGGAAATGTTAGACATAAATATTTAAAACAATCATAAAGATAAATGTGTGGCCATGATATGCATTTGTGTTTCATTGAAATGCAAGAATCAAAGTAGAGTCTCATTTATGCATTATTTAATCAATTAACTCATTAATCATGCATGTTTCCTAAAATGTAATACATGAAATTTAAGTTAAAAATTTATAAATATAAAACTTAAAAGCACAAGATGCATGAATTATGTATGTGAAAAATGTAGAAATTATGACTCTACAATACACATGAATAGGCATAAAAGTAAATTAACATGAGATGATATGCATTAATATGTAATAATAAGCAACAATTCTAAATGTCAATGATCTATTTTAAGTGTATGTATTTGTTTTAAGTGTTGTATATGCGAATTCTAATATATGAGAACATCGATCATTGACATTTAGAATTTTTTTTGAAATACAATTTTCACAACTCAACACTATTTACAATTTTTCAGATTTTTGGAAATTTTACCATCATCCTTGAGCTTTTCCTTCAACTATATTTTCTTCAGTTTTGCTTGACTCCATTTTTGGCCATTGTTTGAGTTTCTACATTTTGAGTTCTTGCATCTTCCTTGTTATTATTTATTTTTGTTTGGTCTTGTATTGCATCACCATAATTCCTGTAATATACTCATGAATATATATATCTTACCAAATATTTATTATTAAGTTTTGTATCGTTACAGTCAATCTAAGAAATATTTTCCTTAGAAATATATGTAGTTTAATAGAAGATTCCACTACATATAGAAATACATGGAAGAATGAATTTATGTGGTTGATTCCACCTGGTAGAATTACAACTCTTATTGTTATTATTATATTTTTCATTTTACATATTAGAATCAACAAACAGACAACAACCCAAAGTTTTTTTTCTCTAATTTTTTGGTTTAATCTGGCTTTTAAGATGAAGATGGTTCAATCCAATTCCAAAATGTCTCAATATGTATAATTTGATTTATGGTTCTTACTGTAATCAAATCAAACAATATATGTAGCCGTTAGTAAAACGCGCGACATAAAAAGGAAAAGAGAGAGAATCGTTAAAAAAAGAGAAATGAATGAAACGAAGGTGACATTAATTTGGCTATCGAAATAAACGTTAATTAATACTATTGATATTTTCTGTTGAAATCCAACTCTTCGAACAGCTGCTCGATTAGTATTTCGGTAAGAAAAAATATTAATATCAATGGTACGCATGATATTTAAAAAAATTAAATGATAATGTCAAATTTTAACGTTGTGGACAGTATCGATGTCTCTTATCTCCCTTTTCTTATCAAGGAATTTCTTACCTTTTAGCTATTTTTTAAACTCTGGTGCATGTAACCGTGAACGATGACAATGACAGCTCGATTTAGTACACCAAGAGGGTTGTTTGAACGGATTAATTGCCATAATTATTCGGTAATTATATATATGTACATCGTTGATGAGCTATATATATATATATATATATATATATATATACATATATATGGGTTTGGATTTTAAATTTATATTAAATAAATTTTATTCAATTAAAGTATTTAAATATAATTATAACTTATTAAATTATCTACCTTAATAAGTAAAATATTATTTAAAAATAATTTTACACGTTAACTTATATAACATAATGATTAATTATCATAATTAAAGAATTAAAATATCTTAAAAAATTTCAAATGATTTAAATTGAAAGTCTCCGAAAATCACTATAAATCAAAAGATTTTTAATTTAAGTATTACTAACCTCAACAACCTCAACTAACTTAAAGACCTAACAAATTATTCTAAGATATCATCTATAAGATTAAATAGTTTATTTATTTTTAAATAATCTCTTTAAGAACATATGAAAAGAAAGAAAACTTAAATTAATGGTTTTATTTCTTTCTCCTCCTCTTGGACGATGAAATGGAACCCTGAAACATCTCTCTCTTTGCAGAATACCGATCTCATGTCGCCGGAACATCTGTGGCAAGGTTGGACACGGCTCAACTCAAAATTCAAGTTTTGACAAGAAGTTTACGTCAGATGTAAAATGTCAAAGTCTAAACTCAGACAAAAAGTGCAACTTCTGATATTTCAGATTCATGAAATTTCTCGCCTATTTATTGGTAATACATAAAATATACCATATCGAAAAAATCCATGGAGGTTCATTTCTGTCCATGGGACCAAAACTATTCTCAAACACAGCCTTACGTGAAAGATTTTATAAATGGTTCCAACCCAGCCCAGCCCGCCCACCGTCCACCACGTTGAAAAGGCTTCCACCGGGCCATGAACCGCGTCTTCTCCAAGCTAACCTCCCTTCTCCGCAAGCTTCCCAACGCCGCCGCAGCTTCCTCCTTCGCCGCCGCCAACGCCTCCACTGCTAACGCCGCCTCATCCCCCAAGCACGTCCCCCATTCGACCACTCCTTCCATCATGGACAACCGCCCCAAGATACTCAACACTAGCGTATGCATCATTGGCAGTGGCCCCGCCGCCCACACGGCCGCCATCTACACCGCCCGGGCCGAGCTCCACCCCGTCTTGTTCGAGGGATGGCTCGCAAACGATATTGCTGCCGGCGGCCAGCTCACCACCACCTCTGAGGTAGAGAATTACCCCGGATTCCCCGAGGGAATCGGAGGGCTCGAGCTCACCGACAAGTTCCGAGCGCAGTCCGTCAGGTTCGGTACGCAGATCATCACCGAGACGGTGTCCTCCATCGATTTCTCCTCCCGGCCCTTAACCGTGGTCGCCGATTCCACCACTGTCAAGGCTGACTCCGTCATCGTCGCTACCGGCGCAGTGGCGCGCAGGCTCAAGTTCCCAGGGTCGGAAGAGTTCTGGAACAGAGGGATTTCGGCGTGCGCGGTATGCGATGGAGCCGCGCCGATTTTCCGGAATAAGCCGATTGCGGTCGTGGGTGGTGGGGACTCGGCGATGGAGGAGGCGAACTTCTTGACCAAGTACGGGTCGAAGGTCTATATTGTACACAGGAGGGACACGTTCCGGGCGTCGAAGATCATGCAGGCGAGGGCGTTGGAGAACCCTAAGATTGAGGTCATCTGGAACTCACAGGTGGTGGAGGCGCATGGTGGGGAAACGGGGGCGTTGAGTGGCTTGAAGGTAAAGAATTCCGTGACTGGGGAGGTGAAGGATGTTAAGGTCTCGGGTCTGTTCTTTGCCATTGGGCACGAGCCAGCGACAAAATTTCTCAATGGGCAGCTGGAGTTGGATTCGGAAGGGTATGTCGTCACCAAGCCTGGGACAACAGAAACTAGCGTTAGGGGCGTGTTTGCTGCTGGTGATGTGCAGGATAAGAAGTACAGGCAGGCCATCACTGCTGCTGGAACGGGTTAGTGCAT
Source organism: Cymodocea nodosa (assembly GCA_036874045.1). Lineage (NCBI taxonomy): Eukaryota > Viridiplantae > Streptophyta > Magnoliopsida > Alismatales > Cymodoceaceae > Cymodocea > Cymodocea nodosa. The sequence continues at coordinate 12,088,156 of CM072335.1, forward strand.
CATATATCTATTAGCTGTTTAATCCTAAAAAGTGATATATTTGCCCATGTGATTAGCGTAGCCGAGGCTATTGTTTGAGAATCTAGTAGTGCAATCATTGATCAAAGATTGTTGATGTCTTCTTTTAGGTCGTAACCACTTGCCGATCTGTTGCATAATATCTTAAACCAATGCTTTTCTTGTATGATGCACTTGGTTGATACCTTGCCAAAGTTGAAATGTCAAGTCTTCTTTTCATTTATTTTTAAATTTTAGCATGTAGCAGTGGTGAAAGTGTGCCAACCATGGGAATCAATTGTTGTTTAGGGTGACAATAAGGTATTGTATGCTGCTTAAAAAAAAGGTATTATATGAACTACAAAATTACATATGTTAAGTTATAAGTAGTTTACTATATTGTACTGTAGGATCATTATTAGTCTATTGTAGTCCATGATTACTTGTATATGACCTTGTATATCATTCTTGTACACTATACAACAATTATCAAAAGGAGAACTAAGGTTTTTCCAGCCTCACACTCAATTTGGTATTAGAGCAGTTGAAATCACCATCGTTTGTCCACTCTCACTGTTTTTCATCATTTAAACCCCTTTCTCACTGATGCACAAATCTATGTCGTGTGTCCTCTAGTCTCCATCAGTTTCTGCTCGCACCTTCCACCAATCCAAACACACATCTTCTGTCTAGAGCTCCTTTCGTTTTTTTTCACTTGGTCGTTTAGACACACGTCTTCCATCTAGCCTTTCTCCGTTGACCACCTTCTCTTGTTCTACTAGCTATTCTTTCCAACAATGCTTAGTTGCTGTCTCTTATCCTGCACGGTTTCCTTCTCTAGTAGTGTTTGACTGCTATTTCCCGTCTTGCTCGATCGTCCTCTCCAACAGTGCTTGACATTGCATTCCAGGATTGTCCTCCAGTGTTGATCATACATCTTAGTAACAACTCTCCATTGAACCAAAATAGGACAGACCTCATGGCCAACCAAAAAAGAAAAGAAAAAAAAAGAGAAACTCTCTATTGGACTCCTTTAATGTTGACCGATGAAATCTTGTGCACCAATCCACCCATCTTTAGTACTGTTTTATTGCTATGAACATGACTTCTAAAGACATGTTCAACAAGAATTTCCTTGGCATTACAGAAAAACTTAATGATTAAAACTACCTCTTATGGGCTCAAAGCTTGGAGACCATTCTTGAAGGATATCATTGCGAAGATCATCTCTACAACCCTCCACCAGATGTTTAGGATGATACCTACAAGGATTGGAAGGTAGATGATGTAGTGATTATTTTTTGGATGCTTTCCAACATGGAACCCACTATAGCATGGGGAGTTGCCATGTTACACCCTGTTAAGAGGATTTAGGATAGTTTATGAAAAACCTATGGCCATGATAAAAATATTTTTAAGGTTTTTCAAGTATATGAGCAAATTTTTACCTTAAAGCAAGGTGAAAGAACATGCTAGGAACATTACTATATCCTTTGTGAGTTGATTGATGAACTCAACTATTATCAACCTCCCACCACAAATTTGACTATATTTTGCAGATACCGTGAGGAGCTTGCTGTTGTTAGTTTTCTCACTAATGCCAACCTTGAGGTAGCTGTTTAGAGTGAAAATGTGCACAATGTTAAGACTTAATGAACGGTTAATAATATGTTATTTAGCTTATCAAATAGAAATTATACTAGTATGTTACATTTATTTAAATCTAAAACTTAATTGAAGAATATGCATAATTTAAAGGAATTAACGTTAACTATCATTTTGAAATTATTGCAAAAATTTCCTTTATACATATTATTAAATGTTATTTACACCTAGGTAGTACATAAATCGTTCTATTTCATGTTTATTATACTAAACTATAGGAATGAACTGAATCTGTAGAGTTATTGCATAACCCAATGGATCTAGTTCGTTAAGTTAGCAATTAATTTAATGAAATTAGTCTGTTGAGTTATATTAACTTCACGTACCAGTTATTATATCCAATGTATGATAATGAGCAGTTATAGGAATTACATTAGAAAACTATGTTATATGATTTATATTCATGATATCTGTCGTGGAATGAAGAACAACCATTGATGTATAGGAAAGAAAAATCTAACTAGCCATTTTGATACCAATAGTTGTTATTGAAAAGAAATATAAAAGGATTGAAAAAAATCAAGAACAAAGGAGGGAAGGAATGCTTACTAAAGAGAGTGTTGGACGTTCCTTGAGATATCATTCTTCTATTGTGTCACAAGAAGGAAATGTTTCTTTACCAAGCATCAATTTATTTCTCCAACTTATATGGAAAAATCAGAATATATTTAAAGTTAATGGACAAAGACTTTGACTTATCTTTAAATTTTAAAAATATATTTAGAATTAGAGAGGAAGTGAGATTGGAAGATTATCCAAAGCCTATTACTTAATTTAGATAAAAAAATAAATATAAAAAGAAGAAGCAAGAACTAAAAACTATATATTATAAACAAAATGTATAGAAGTATTTTGTATGTTTGTCTTAGTTTTATTTTCTTTTAGTGTGTATCAATATAGTTTATTTTGTCTAATATAAATATATATATATATATATAATATAATTTCTAAGTGAAGTTTGTTGAGTTACTTAATTCAATGGACTTAAATCAATGAAGTTAGTCTGTTGAGTTAGTGTGTAACTTGACAGAGTAGAAGGGTAAATAAACGAAGTTAGTTTGTTGAGTTAACATATAACTCAATAGAGTAGTACGGTCACACTATACTTAATACTTGGGTAGGAAATTGTCTGTTAATCCGCCTAGGACTTAATACATATATTTAACCATTAAGACTGTACTTTGGGGGTTTATTACTTTAAAAACATTTGAAATCTCGCATTTCTTGAGAAGACTACCTCCATGTTATTTGATAACTTAATGAAGTCAAAATGGAACCAAGTTGGTGGGATGAGGTCGACACAATTGTATTTCTCAAAAAGCCCAAGGATTAACATTCATAGAAGAAAATTCAAAACAAAACAAGGGAGAAAGAACTTCAAGTGGTAGAAGAACAAATTTTCATTTTACACAGAAGATGGTAAATTTAAATGTAAAACCCCTTAGTTTATTAGAGATGAGGATGAAAGTGGTAACCGAGACTGTAGTGAATAAAGAAAGAAAAATTTGACTAAAAAATGAGGTTACCTTAGAACTAATAAGGTGTAAAGCTAAGTTATGGTTTCTTTAGTAAATGGTGTATGTTGTGGGAAGACACACTAAAGAGAAGGAATAGATGGAACTCCTAACGTAGAAGGAAGGGCTGAGGGAGGAAGTACAATTTTACTACCCAGAAATAGATGTAGTAGGGGTAGAATTTTATAATTTAGTTTAGCTCTGTAAAGATCAAGGAGTAGATGAACCAATGACTTTAGCCAAAACCAGTATATTATATGATGATATGATGAGAAAAAGGGTCGAAGAACAATTGAAGACTTATTACAAAATTAAAGTAAAAGATTATTATATAGAGATAGGATTATCGAAGATCTCTGTACAACAAAAAGATGAAGTAAAACCTTTTAGACTAGTTGAAATTATAGAAGAGGAAGCACCATTGGCTCCTACAGAAAAAGAGGAGCCAAAAATTTTTGTAGAAGGATGAAAGAAACCTATTTTTATAGATTTAGTGTCCTTTGAAGAGGAGGAAAGAGAATAGTAGCATGAACAACAAAATTTGAAGGAAGAAGAAGAAGACCAAACAGTAGCTACTAGGCCTTAGATTGCACCATCTTCTTCCATTGACTCAGAGAAGGCACTGATAGTGGAATTCAGTGAAGAAAAAGAGGAGGAAGAAATAGAAAAAGAAGAAATAGAAAAAGAGAGTTTTGAAGATTCTAGTGAACAAGATGAAACTCTCCAAGACCTCTTAGAACAATTAAAGAAGAGAAGTCTGAAGAGTGCTGTAAGCTCTCCATCATTATTAAGAGAGGAAGAACAAGAGTATGAAGCTCTGAGTGTTTTGTCCTCATGGTAGTAACCAAAGCAAAGGGAGGAAGAAGTGCAAGGACAGCCCCTACAGGAACAAGAAAATTTGGATAAGTTCCTTAACAATTCCAATAATATATTATTTATTTTAGGAGTCAGGAAGTTTATGCAAAATGTCAAGAAATTAAGAGGCATGATATTATTTATAATAGACCTATAAATTGGATGGGAATGAAAACATTTTAGAATTATTATTTTAAGGCTTATTGGGCATAATTCCAAAGACTAATAGGCATGTATTTGAAAATATCGTGCTCTATTTTTATGTAAACTTAAGAGAAGAGGATGACATCTTGGTGTTAAATATGGATATTAAGATCACGCTCGAGCTCTTTTATAATACCTTAAGACTTAAAAATGAAGGAATAGAAATTCTGAAAGTTACAATTACCACTAAATGGATAGAACAAGAAATAAAACAATGCTTGACCATTAATCCTCATGTGTCATTGTTGAACCAGATGAAATAAGGAAAGATACATATGGTTACAAACATTTTATTGAAGACTTTCTATCAGAGATAAGACCATGATATTGAATTAAGTTAGTTTGTTAAATTGACTACTTATGCAGTTGTAAATAGAATTTAGATAAATTTGTATTAAATATTCTTCTCAAAGATTAAATCTGTAAAGAAGAAACTTTTATAGAGATTTAATATCTTTGCTGATGGTTAAGAGCATCAATTTCACTAGATGAACATCAAAGAAGATAAAATTAAGAATCATCTCAATGAAAGAATATCAAAATTATAGAGTACAAGAAGCTATTTCTGCCACTGCTGTTGTTATTGTTGGACCTTTTAGAGCATCTTTATCAACTACGTATAACTCAATTAGAACAATAATTGTCAAAGCTCTAAAAGGAAGTTGAAGAATTGAAGAGAGGAGAGTGAATGTATTGAAAATTTATTTGTATTTTGAAATGACTAAATTTTCTATAAACTGAAACTTAGATATATATATACATGTTTGAAAATTTGTTTCCTATTTAACAATAAATGTGTTGTAAACTGAATATATGTGTATATGCTTGAAATTCACTAACTTTGAATGAGTAAATATTTGAAGGATGTTTGAATGCATTAGGGATAACACGTTTAAATGTTATTAAGTTGATTATATGTAGATAATGGAACAAAAATAAGTTAAAATGTGAAATAAGGGTTCTAGAAAATGTCTAAGTGTTAACTTAACAAGGTTAGTTTGTTGAGTTACACGGTAACTTTACAAAGTAAGTAAAAATAAACTTATGTAGGTTTGCCAAGTTATCTATTAACTTAACGAAGTCTATGGAGTTAAAGTTTAGAAGCCTTGAGTTAGTCTGTTGAATTATCTATTAACTTAACGATGTTAGTTTGTTAAGTTAAAAGTTGAGTGTTGAAGTCACTCTGTTGAGTTAGTTTTAACTCAATGAAGTTAGTTTGTAGAGTTATTCAAATAGTTATCTTTTCTCCACGTGCATGACTTTTTGAATCTAGTGGTTATTAAGAAAATTAAATAAATGTTTGTAGTATGTACTTGTTAACTTAGGAGCCACAATGCATGTTCACAATGTATGTTATCATGACGTGAGTGTATCCACAATGTGGAAGAATAGTATAGAAGAAAAGTAGAGTTTCGTATGTCAAAATATCAACAGTGTAGAAAAAGTGCAACATTTGTAGGTGACTGTGGAGAGAAACAACTGGTTTAACTTCATCTATTTGGTGAAGTCAAGTATATTTAAAGCAGGAAAGGAGTGCTATAATCGGAATGTAATTTTAACTTTTTAAGATAGCTAAGTTTATGAGTACTTGAATTCGTTCTTTTAGTATTAAGAGATTGGTTAGAGCATTCAAACAAAAATTTCTGGCATCTAAACAAGTTCAAAAATTATCTGAAATAGAGATTAAAGATATACTTAGAAGAATAGCTAGAATTTCATTAGAAGAAAACATTGAGATAATAGCTTTAGTTGAGAGACTATTAAGAGAAATTCTCTACCTAGAATTGGTAGATAAACTTTCATGCATTAGATTACTGACTTTTGAAGGAGATAAATTTGAATTAAAATCCAATTACATTTGTCAATCATCACAATTTCATGGATTAGAAAGAGAAGACGTCTATTATTTTTTGAGAGAATTTAATGAGATTTGTCAAATGATAAGAATGCTAAACCTTAGTATTGATATTATTAAATTTAGATATATTGCCTTTGCTTTAAAAGATACAATTAAGAGATGACTTTATACTTTGTCTCTTGATTCAATCTCTATGGAGATTGAATTTTATTCTATTTTCTTAGAAAAATACTATCTCACTCATAAAATAATTAAGAAGAAAAATAAAATATTAATGTGTAGCTAAAAACAGAGAGAATCCTTTTGAAAATACTTTAAAATATTTAAAGATTTACTTACTTAATGCTCACATCATGCAATGAGTAAAACTCAATTAATAAGTATAATTTATGAGAATATAGATGTTGCAATAAAATTACTATTAGAATCCATATGTTAAAATGAATTTTTGAAAATGTATAGTGAAGAAGTATAAGTGCATTTGAAAAATTTTACAAAACGAACTTTTCAATGGGAGAACTTGGCTGAAGTCATTTTAGAAAGAAAAATTTTACCTAAAGGAATACATAAACTAGATTCAAGCATCATGCTTGAAGTTAAACTAAGTGAATTAATAAGGAAAATTGAAGAATTGTCTTTAAATAAAAAATTGGTAGACAAGAGTGCATGTATAAATGACTTAATGCCATTTACTCTAAAAATTAAAGAGAACTTTGGAAACACATACAACTTAATTAGAGAAATCATTCGAATTTATTTTGGAGAATTAATAATTTTAAGGGAGATGAGAGTTTGAGTGATAAAAACCAAAATTATGAAAAATTAATTAGATAAGGAGGCAGAATAGATGAATTAGAGAAAATAATTCATAATATGAGCAATTGATTAGAAAATATATTTGGTAATGCAGGAACACGTTAGAATTAAAATTTGAACAGAAATATACAACTTAGGATGAAAGAAGCAATTGAGGTTAGACTTGTAGGAGGAATACTATGTCAAGCAATGCCTAACCTTTTAAATAGGAATGTGAATGAAATTGATACCTTTGGTAGGAAGGAAACTGAATGAACATCACCTGTTGAATAAAAAAAATAGTAACAACAAAATAGTTTTTACTTTTTTCTAGGTTCGTTGAGTTATTACATAACTCAATGGACATAGCACAGTACAAATTAATTTCTATTTTTGTGTATTTGTTGAATATAGAATCACCATAGTTTGAAAATTATGGTGCTAGAGGTGCGTTAAAAGAAGTATTAAGCTATTTACTAGCTAAGGATTTATGTAAATTACGTTGTGTCTCCAAATAGATTAAAAAATGCATAGTTGAAAGTTATTTTCAAAGATTGTAAGTTGCTAGGATGACCAACACAAACGATGGATTCTTGTGGAGAACATTTGGTCATAGTACTGTAAGCTACGAATACTTGAACATAAAAGAAACTTTTGTAATTCCACCTAATGCATTAGGAGGAGTAGGATATATTTTGGGAAGTGATGTAGGATTAATCATCTATAAGACCAAATTAAGATATAATGTACTTTCATTAAACATTTATATTAAAAATTCTATCACTAGAGAAGAGTTAAATGTTGGAAAACCAAGTATCGTTGGGAGTGTCATTGAAAATTCAAGTGCAACACTAACATTTGTAGATTGACATTCAAAAATATCATATAAGTTATTTTATTGGAGACCAATTGGAAGTTGGGACAAAGGTATGTGCTTGAATGTTTATACTTTTGAGAAAAAATATTGGCATGAAAATATAATAGAGTATTTTGGAGATAAAGCATTAGTTAATAATACTCATGTGATACTTGATGGTTGCATTTACTTAGTTTTAGATATATCTGTTGCATTTAGGTCTAATCTCTACATAATCAGCATTGATATTTATGATGAAATGGTAAAAATTTTACCTATACTACAAAGTACGGCTAAACCACCATCATCTTAATATGACAAAGTTGAACTTAGATTATGGTATAATAATTTTGATTATCCTACATTGTGCCTAGTGAGGTGATAGGATGACAAAATGAAATTTCAAATATGGATAGTGGAAGATTTGAATAATTGGGAATGGAGTGAAGAATACATTGAGTTATTTGTGAAAGTGAAAATACTTAGATCATCATGGTCAAGTAGAGGAAGTGTTACCACATTCCATTTCATTAATGGTAATATTTTGGTATTTATTGTTGATAACATAATTCAAGTTTATCATTTAAGAAGACGAGCAAAGTTAATAGAAGCGGAATTAAAAGCGAGAAGATTTATGCCTAATGGTTTTACATAGACCGATACTTTCATTTCATATACCACTACTTTCCAATCATGTACTTAAAATATGTTTTTGTATTTATGCTTATTGTAAATGTGTTATTGTTGCATTTATGTTTTAAATAGTAAAAGAAAAAAAATACGTACATGTTACTTTGCTGTGTTTCTTATATGTCTTTATTTACAACTAAAACTTATAAAAATCAATTTAGTATGTTTGACATCTGTTCTGAGAAATCATTTGCCTTGATTGTGAGCCACCAAAGTTGTAGGAGTCTAGGTTCTATACAATGCATATAGATATATATAAATAGAAATGTTTTATTTTTACTTCTGTTATGTTATTTTTGGTGAATGAAGGGTAATTTAGGAACAAAGTTTTGAAATACATCATTTGATTTATCAAAAACAAGGTATGTAGTTCGTGGAGTTGTCGAACGTAAACATTGTCATATTCTTGGTGTTGCTCGCACTCTCCTATTGCATGCTCATGTTCCTAAATTTTTTTGGTTTAATGTCATTTTTACTATTGTCTACTTTGTTAATAGATTGCCTTCTTCCTCCTTGGGTGGTGCTATTCCCCTTAGTCGTCTTTACTCGAATAGAGATTTGTTCTCCCTACTTCCCAAGGTCTTTGAGTGTATTGCAGTTGTTCAAAACTTTTCCCTTAGTCTTGACAAACTCTTTTTTCACGCCCTCAAATGTCTGTTTGTTAGCTATCCTTGCTCTCAGAAGGGTTATTATTTTTACCACTATCTTGCAAATACTACACTTCCATGGATGTCACCTTTTTGGAGTCTACCTTTTACTATCTTGACATGAGTTCCACTTCTGGTGAAGACCTTGACACTTTTGTTCCTTGTCTTTTTCCTACTAGTGGTGACCTAAGTGTTGTACCATAGGACCCTTTGGTGTTGCTTGTTGTTGCTCCTCCCTTATAGGTCTACACTTGGTGATCACAACACGCTATCGATGCCTCATCTCTATCCTCTGATTTCAACTGCAACGTCCACTCCACCATCACTACATTTGATGACTGCCCCATTGTATATCGTAAGGGCATCCACATTTGCACTCAATACCTTTTATCCACTATTCTTTCTTATGCCAACCTAACTCTCACCTTTCATAGCTTTGCCTTGTCCCTTTCTACAGATTCGATTCCTTAGGATTATCATTAGATACTCCAGATTCTGCATTGGAAAACAACCATGATGAGGAGATGGCATCCTTTCATTCTCGTGGTACTTGAGATTGTTTCCTTCCTTGTTGATGCTAGTGTTGTCTCTTATTGTTGGGTCTTTACCATCAAACATGGTCTTAATGACTTCATTGATTGCTACAAAGCCTGCCTCGTAGCTTGTGGGTTCTCTCAAGAGTATGACATTGACTACTTAGAGACTTTCTCTCTAGTGACTCGATTGAACTTTATTTAGGTCCTCTCTTTGTTGTGTGTCACTCTTGGTCAATTTATCTGCTTGATGTTGAGAACACTTTCTTATGTGGTGACTTAGAAGAGTAGGTCTTCATGGAGCAACCTCCAGGCTATATTGCTTAGGGGGAGTCACGTGTTTGTAGGTTGAACAAAATCCTCTATGGTTTTAAACAAAACCCTAATGCCTAGTTTGTTAAGTTGAGCAATGTTATGTGGAGTATTAGGTTTGAAAGTTGTTGGGTTGATCATTTTGTGTTTATTAAGAAGACTTTTCATGACACTATTATTCTTGTAGTTTATGTTGATGACATGCTCTTCATCGGTGATGGTTAACAAGGTATCAATGATACCAAGAGGTTTTTGAATCAACATTTTGCCATAAAGGATTTGGACACTCTTCGATATTTCTTAGGAGTGGAATTTACTTACTCAAAGGGTTGCCTATCTCTCTCATAGTAGAAGTATGTGCTAGATATGTTAAAAAAAAATTGACCTTAAAGGATGTAAATCAGTGGCAACTCTTATAGAGCAGAATCATTCTTTTCATCATGACACATCTCCTTTATTTGAAAACTCAAGAAAATACAGATGCTTGATAGGTAAACTTATATATCTAATTGTCACAAGGCCAAACATTACTTTATAGTTAATCTCCTAAGTCAATTTATGTATGTATTAAGAGTTGTCCATTGGCAATGAGCTATTAAAGTTTTTACCTATCTAAAAAGGGCTTCTGGCAAAGGTCTCCTCTACAAAAACCATGACCACTTATGAGTAGAAGCTTACTTCAACGTAGGATATGTAAGAGATAGGTTGGACAAGAAATCCACCTTAGGCTACTACACTTATATGAGAGGAAACTTGGTAATATGACACAACAAGAAGTAAAATATTGTGTCCAAATCAAATGCAGAGGTTGAATATCGAGCTATGTCTCAAACTGCATTTGAAATTATTTGACTAAAAACCTTTCTCCATGAACTAGGAATAGAGGTTCCAACCTCCATACCTATGTATTGTGATAATCAAGTAGCCTTCTATATTGCTAGCAATTCTACATTTTATAAAAGAACAAAATACATTAAGATTGATTGTCATTTCATTAGAGACAATGTGTTGAAAAAGATCATTTCAACTCCCTACACTCGTTTTATAGATCAACTTGTTGATGCCTTTACTAAAGGTCTTGAGAATGAAAACTTTGACATCTTATGTAACAAGTTGGGTATGATTGATATCTATGCTTTAGCTTGAGAGGGAGTGTTAAGTTATAAGTAGTTTATTGTATTGTACTGTAGGATCACTATTAGTCTATTGTAGTCCATGCTTACTTTTATATAACCCTGTATATCATTTTTGTACACCATACAACAATTATCAAAAGGAGAACTAGGATTTTTTTTGGCCTCAGTCAATTACATAATATGGTGGAAGATTTAGTGATGGGTGGAATAGATAGAAAGGTTCATAGTTCTCAAGGAATCACAACAATGGCTAATGACACCTTGGATACTTGGGTTCCATTTTTTCACTAAGTTAACACTTTTCAAAAATACATACAAATATATGACACAGACACATGTGGACATGCACATATATATATATTTAAACAATTAAGGTATTAAACAATGAGAGCGTCTAGGGTGTCTAAACATTTAAATCTTGGCTGTTAATTCAAACATGGATGGTGAGATTTAAAATAAGACTTGTAACTACCAATTAGGGGTTGTTGATTTGTCTTATGAAGTATGGGTATCATAGAGTCCTCCTTAAACTATATATAATCATTATTAGACTACAATATATAACTAAAACTAATAAAATAAAATAAAACAACATAAATACAATAAATGTCAACAAAACAAATTTAACTCCCAATTATCCAAATAGAAAAGGTAATGTTATATTGTCAACAATTCATCATAAGTTCTAATTTCTAAATAATAGTTAATATTAAGTCAATGTCTTGAACAAATAACATTTTCAAACTACAAAAAGCAAAAATTATTGTCTAAATTAAATTAACAACAGTTAGCAAAGAAGTAAACACAATAATGCAAAAAGGAGTCTTAAACATGATGTAGGTTTGTAACAAAATCTTGAAAACTACATTTAAAATACTGAAACTCAGAATTTGAAATTAAAAAAATACTAAAAATAAGGCCACTGGAGGAAGTCTAAAACCACTGCTACAGGAAGAAAAAAGGTGAAGTCATAAAGCAGCTGCAACCTTCTGTTTCTGCCTTATTTTCCTGTTTAAAATAGTTGGATCTGGGTGGATCCAGATGATGGTCCAGCTGGGATCTGAAAAAATTGAAAGAAGGCTCACTGTTAGATGCCGAGCTTGCTTATAGTGCCTAGGAACCTAGCATCCAGGTGATACTTAAGTGCTTACTTTGATAACTATGGCAGGAATTCATGTGGTTGGTTACATATAGTGGGATTTAAAGATGAATATAGCTGCAAGCCAAGGTTTCAAATATCAGTATCGTATCGAACATCAACTTTCTGAAAAAAGAAAATCTATTGAGAATTGAGGATCATATTAGTGGGAATACAATACTTTTGTCAAAATAGCCAAAAAACTTCAATTTTTATCTTGAAACTTGGGGATAGGATAAAACAAGTTATGATAAACATATAAAACACTGAAATATTTTAGACAATTATCATGTGCAAAATGTCAATTAGATAGAGATATAATAGTCTCATGTATGTGAAAAGTCTGAAATCATGTACAAATAACCAAAAAATCTCATAATGACAATTGATTTAAAATTTAGGTTAAATTTCAATAGAATCTAGGTTATAGTTCATACATGGAATATAAATTAATAAAATTATGTGGTATTAAAGAATTTCCACAATCTCCATTTTAACGATTATAAAATTTTAAAGCAAATTATAAATTTGTATTCCTATAATGTAGTTAATATCTTTTTTAAAAATCTCACATGAATTAGTTAAAAAATAGAAAATAACATAAAAAACATCTCTACACATTATATTTAATTTTGAATTATGTCTATGTTTCAACTTTCAACATTTATTGAAAGGACAAAGCGATGCATGCTAGGGCTCCTCCACCTTTATGCTACAAAATCTTTGTTTTAAGGTTTAACTTAAACCTTAATATAAGTTACATACCTTCGTCATACCAACCAAACAAAACATACATGCATAATCTAACCTTTCCAAACAAGAAAGAAGCTAAATTACAACTTTCAATAAAAATGCCAAACCTCTTTAGACAATTGGGATCGAAGGCAAACCCATCTTCTTTCCCAGTCTCCTTGAATTCCATAATTGCCTTCACAAATCCACAATGATCTCTAACTCTCTGCCAGGACCTCCTCCCTACTTTGCAACAATGTGTTATGGTTTTAGGAGAATCTACTTCAAAAGACTAGTCTGATAAATGGAAGAGCTCATTTTCATTTCAAATTCACATTGGTTCTCTTTTTACCCAATGTGGGACTGTTGGGAGGTAACCTTCACCAATAGTCCTTAACATTCCACCATACTTCTAAAATCGACAATCTCGTCGATGGTCTACTCTAGGTTCTAGGTACTTTCTTTCTTGTCTCACCTTAGGTCACCTTTTCTTGACAAAGGTAGAACTTTTAGATCATGCTGACTTTTATATCACTTCAAAAGATTGGTCTAATAGGTGGGAGAGCCTATTTTCATTTTAAGTCTATATTGATTCTCTTTTTACCGGATATAGGACTATTAGGAGGCAACCTTTACCAATAGTCTGTAACACAATGCCTCCTCCCTCTTCTTTCTCCCTCTAGATATAGCCCCATCCCAACCTCTCCCCTCCCAAAGGATATTGACACAAGCTGGAACACTTGCTGCATGATCTCATTCAACAAGGCCTTGAACACAGCACTTGCCCCAATTGATTGCCAATGTTGAAGATCATTGAAAAACCACCCTTGGATCTGTTGGACAAGTGGTCCCAACTCTTGGAGGAGGGGAAGTCAAGGTGTTAAAGGGGTGCTTGGTGTTGCCATCAACTCCAAGGGACCAGGAGAAAGGATGATGGTTGATAGGGGAATTGTGGAGGAGGTTGGTGAAACCCTAGGTGCGTCAATCCATCAGTTTGGAGCCAGTCTACCAATGTGGATCTGTTGATCCAAGAGTTAAAGTAGGTTTTGTATCAAACCTGCCAAAAAACGAGCTAGATCAATGAAAAATTGTTGATTTGAATCGATACATGAAACCATGCTGGGGCCAAAGCCACCCACCTAAATTTAGAATTTTTTTTTAGTGTATTTGACGTTTGTATAATATATGATATCATGTATAGTTTCCAGTAAATGATTTTCATAAAAATCTTAAATTTTTTCTCTCTTTAGTTTATCTCAAGTTCCTTGGAAAATTCCTAATACAAAATGTATTTGATTTGCATAAGTTATAACCAAGTAGTTTTAAAGAACTCCTTATAAATTAAATTATCTGTTTTGTTCATGATCAAAATGCCATTTATTTGATTTACAAGTGGAGGAATGAGGAGTAGTTGGTTTCTTCCAAAAAAGTGAAAATGAGTCTATTAAATTTTCTTCCATGCATGGTAGCAGATATATAACATATGTACTCTAAACAAATGTAGTTTTGATAAAATTTAAAATTTAAAAAATTAAATCAAACATCAAATATTTTATTCCTATACTTAGAAATCAAACATATCTTAAATGCAAAACAAAGTGTTTTCTAATGTCATGACTAGTTAAAATTTTATTGTCTCTTTTAAAGGACTTTTCTCTATTTGATTTCTCAAATAGTATAGTTTATATGATTTAATCTTCTTGTAAGTATATACACCTAATATAGTCGTAGGAACCTTTTCACAAATAAACACAATAGAGAAAATAAGTGTGTATACAAATATTGTTATTACATACCTATAAATTCATGATGAAGTTTGTATTAAATAGTTATTAGTTATTGATCTGAATGTCTTAATATTCACCATTAATTTTAAAATTTTGGCCATTAAATTTTAGAATAAAAATTAATAGTAAACATAATCCATCTTAAAATTAAATTTTAACAAATATAGATTATCTTATAGATTAATTATATTATTTAGTTTTAGAAAAATTAATAGAATAGGTTACATCTAAAATAATACTTCTGATTTTTTAAAATATTGTCCCATAATAGAAATTTTTTTTCTCCACCACTGATGGGATTATGACATTGATTGCTACTGTTGTTATAACAATAACGTAATTTATGATCCATGCTCTGCTTTCTTCATGGATGTTGAGATGCCTTGAATCAGTTCCTATTCTTGAGCCTTATATCAAAGATTCACCTCTCACCCATTTGTAAGGGGAACACACGCCATCATGGGGTAGGGATCTTGTTACCTAGTTAGTGAGCCTGCGTGGTCTAAACGGAGGAGGTGCACCTCCAATGGACACAGAGCGAAGCTCTCAAAAAGATCTATGGTTGTATCTGGTGTAAGATGGTTACTTAGGTTTATGTATCCTTTTGTTATACGGGGATCTATGTATGATGTGATTGTCTTTAGTGCTCACTGTAGGGGGCATTTTGCAAATGTCCACTACAATAGTAAAAAATGCTTCATTGAAAAATATAAAATTTCAGCTACAATTAAAATATCCTCACCGCCTATGTTATAAATAAAACACAATTGATTGCAGTAACAACAAACAACAATCAATGCCTTTATCCCACCATGTGAAGAATTACGGTTACATTTGTTTTAGCTCTTCGTATTTCAGTGATGGTGAAGAGTGATATTGTCGTTGTGCCTTGGAAAACAGAAAAGAGCAATAGTTTGAGGAGTTATATTTGTTTTGTAAAGTAGTATATATATATTTTCAAATTTTCTATTCTTTTGTTTTGATTTTTTTAAAATGTAATATAATTACTATTTGGTAAGTTTTTTTAATGCTTGTAGGAATATTTTGAAATAGTAAATAAATTTACATGATCAAATAATTTCTTGAAAATAATATTTTCAATAAATTTGTAGAAATTAATTTTCAATAATTTATTTGAATAATCTTTGGATTAAATAAGTAATGTTTTAAATTACCTAATAAAATATATTATGTTAGAATGTAATATGTTTATGTTATAAATTACGATATTGGAACATAATGCATTTCAATAATTTATGTAATGTTTTAAACTACATAATATGTTGTAGATATTATAAGGTTAGAATATAATAAAATAACTTCAAACTTTCATAAATATATATATATATAATTTTGGGGGTGATTTCGTCTTTACACCTTCGAAGATTAACTATAAGCCTAAAGAGCAGCCTCAAAATTAATTATCCGACTTCCACATTTTGAACTGTGGTTAGAGCAGGTTGAAACGATGAGTAAATGGAGTAACGAAAAACATATATATTTGTTAGGCTCTAAGCTACTCTTCATCTGCAGTACAGATGGAGTAGGTTGGAACATTTAACAAACATATAGCTTATATAGCTTATTAGGTGTGCTTAGGTGAAGTCGTATACACTCTATTTCCTTGTATGTATTTTTGCTTGATTTTTCTCATCAATGAGTTTTAATTAGCAAACCTGTCTTGTGTCTAAAATGCCAAACTAATCTCCCATTCTAAACAAGTCACAACCTGGAACACATTTTTTGCCTTGGAGCTATGATGCATCTTCAAAAACATGAGTAAGAAAGGAAATGATTCTCGGGATACACTAGCTTTTGAGAATGTAGGACTTGATGCATCATAAAAATTTGATGGTATGTTCTTATTATATATGCTTTTCTAGTACCAACAATCAAAAAGCTATGTAGCAAAAGTGGACTACCCCTTTTTTTACAAGATGTACATGGCATTGTCCAACTAGCATGTCATGTTTAATGTATAACACTAGTAGTAAGTAGATAGTTTTGAGTAGTCTATCTAAAAATATAATTTTAATATAAACGAAAAGGAACAGTTTGAGGCTTTTCACCTCTCTTGACCTACAGTCTCGGTGAGTGTCAATGACTAGCAAACTACTAACTGAAGGATATTTTATATTTCTATTTATGAGTTACTTTTTCTAGTAAAGTTCCTGGATGTTATCAACTTCAAAAGCACGAGTAGATTTAGCAGCTCCTCATAAGCATATGGCAGGTGCAGGTTTGGAATGAAAGAAGTTGATCAAAGAAAACTTTAAAAATGCATTGGAGATTCATATGCATAGGTAGGCATCTTGTATAGGGTAGTAAAATAGGTAATGGCCTGTGAACTTGCCAACTTGCTTAATAAATGAGTTAGGATTGGGGTTAAATGAATTCAGGTCATAAATGGGTTGACCCATTTAACGGATTTATCAAATAAGTTGAGCATGTGTAGTCTGTTTATGATCTGTCAACCTGTATAATAATAATATTATATGACATATCATATAATATAATATTATATATATATATATATTATTTTTGTTAATTATATGATTTTTTCTAGCATATGATAGATTTAATGGGTTACATAGTTAAACAGATTAAACTAGTCATATGGGCTGTGTTACATGGGTAACTTGATTAAGTACTTAAATGGACAACTCGTTTATAAACAGGTTAAATTTGGGTTAGAATTTTCAAACTGTTAAATAAACGAGTTTGCTTTGGGTTAAAGTTAAATGAGTTGGGTCATAAATGAAATGAACCCAAATCTGACCTGTTGACCTGTTTTGCTATGCCTAATCATATAGAGATGAAATTTGCATCAACGGTAGAGCAAAAGTCCTTTTTGCGTCAGCAATTTCAATTACATTTCAATTGATTCATTAGGCTTCAGAATTTCTCTGGTCGATCGGGGCATGAAGTTTCAACCATGAATTATACTTGTAACTGTTTATAAAAGAGATGAAGATTGTACATACATGCAGTTATTTTTTGAAAAAGGATGTTAACTTCAAAGAATGAAATCATAAAATGTCAACAGAACTGACCACATGATAACTTGATAAATCCACCAAAAAATGATTGATGAGCTTCTGCACTTTTAGCCTGATAGAGAAGAATGCCTTTTTTTGTGGGCCCAAGATATGTTTCTGCCTTGGCTTGTTTGTAGTTCAAAAGTAATTACTTTGTGTTTTTCCCCTTAAAAAATTGACTACATTGCAACAGATGAAAAGAGGCAAGAACACACTTTTTACTTCCACCAAGGATGTTTATATTCTTCTTGAAAGTATGCTAACAATGAAGGAATGGTGATAATAATGTTGAAAAAAGGGGATAACATTAATGCGCAAGCTTTCCACCAATGTGAGGTCTTATGGAGGTCTAAATGTATGCATCATTACTTCCATAATTAGAGAGATTGCTTCCTGAAATTCTAGAACAAAAAGCATAGTTCCCACAGTCATACATTAGAGTTAAGTGCTGCTATGAAGCATGGTGGACCTAACTGCTTAAAATTGAAGTGTGGACATTGTGAAAAAATTGCAGTTGCAAGAGAATGCAGCAGTGAAGGCCAGTTCAGAAAACATTCTAGTAGCAGCAGCTAGGATAGTGCAAGATCTTCAATATGCTATTCTAGTTCCATAGCTTGCTGTTGAAGTAACCTTACCATTATACCAATGCTTTTTTTCTAGTAGTAGTGTTGAAAGAAATGTAAAAATTTACCACTTATTTAAAAAAAATGAAATATAAAATCTTTAAAAGAGGAATAGAATGTAGTTCACATACTTAGTGGTTTGCTAGTCTTTTATGAATTTAAGGGAAAAAGTAACCTAAGCTCAATACTTGGCAACATTAAACATTTTAAGTCTTTTATGGATATAATCAAATCATCAAAGATAATTTTCTTTTATTTTGTCTTCAGTTGGTGTGACTTTTGTTAGGACCAGATGGCTCATCAAAAGGAGGGGTGAATGGTGATGTTATCAATTATATTTACTATTAACAATTTTAATGATTATTGAGTTGGTACATTCAAGTGTGTAGTTTAGGCAAGTAAATCTATGTACGAGGAGAAAAAAAAAAAAAATACATAGAGAATTTTAGGTGGTTCATTACTAACGACTAATTCACCTTAAAGGTACACTTTAGGCTTCATTACTAAATTTACTTACACCATTACTTTTAGGTTAAAGTAAGAATCAACCATTTACTTAAACTTTCAGGTTGAAATTTTAACCAATAGCACTTGAAGTTTTTTGATATAAACTTCAAAAAATAATCAGCTTGACTTTAATCAAAGTTTGTGTATGAAGAGCTCATAATACTTAAAATTAACTTTTTGCTGAATTTTGCACAATGCTTGAAAATATCTTGTGAATTGTTGTTAACTTGATTTCTCATTTTTTCTTTTAGGATTGATCTCTTTATAAGTATATATTATCATTATTTTGTTATGATCCTTGATCCCTTCTTATACTAAGGAATGTAACGATTGAATTTCTTCCAACGTTATGCAAACTGATGTATTTACTGATCTATCAGTTCCAAAAATTGAAAGTTACCATTTGATCGACAATGCTTGAAAATATCTAGTGAATTGCTATTAACTTGATTTCTCACTTTTTCTTTTAGGATTGCTCTCTTTATAAGTATATATTATCGTTGTTTTGTTATGATCCTTGTTCCCTTCTTATACTAAGGAATTTAATGATCAAATTTCTTCCAACATTATGCAAATTGATGTACTTACTGATCTGTCAATCTTAAAAATTGAAGGTTACCGTTTGATCGACTATCAAGTATTTTCCAAATTCGATTTTCTTTTAGATCGTTAAGTTAACTCAACAAGTATTTTCTTAACGAGTTGTTCTACCTTGTCTTCTGTGAATACACGTTGAGTTATGTTAACTCAACAAGTTTTGTCATGTGAAAGTTACTAACTTAATAAGTTATGCACATGATATTTGTTCTACTCATGTTTTTGTAATAATACGTTGAGTTATGCTAACTCAATGAGTTCTTTCTTATGTTTATATATGAAGTCTGTCATGTGATATTTTAAGTTGGCTGCATGTGATATTTGCTAACTCAACGAGTTGTGTTGCCTTATAAATCTATAAGTATATGTTGAGTTAACTTAATGAGTTATTCTTTAATAAGTTCTTTCAGAGTATGTAGGACTATAGTATCACAAGAGAGAGAAAGTGAATTGTTTCTTTAGAATTTTAAATTCTAGCAGATAAAACAAGAGTATAAAAACTCACTATTTGTAATTCTAAACTTTTTATTGATAAAATAAAAATTTACAATCGTTTTAGCACAATTCCTTATTAGTTCTAATACAATTTTTTCAAGTTACAATTCAATATAAAATAGGATTTACTTTATTCTAATTGATTGAATTGTATATTCAAACCTAAGTCTTTATACGTAACTTTTGATTCTTGTTTTTTGCTTTGCTTCTATATCTCTTTGTTTTTCTCTTTGAATCTCTTAAACTTTCTTTATGATAGCTCTTTCTCTGTTTTGCTTAGGATTCGATGGAATTGTTCTACTTTGATTGAGATTCTTTTGCTTTGATTTAGATTTCTTTGCTTTGTGTGTGGTTTTTGGAATTTTGGGATTTCTCTCTTTTGATTTTAAGATTTTTTCTTTCTTGGTCAGGATTTACTTTGTTTGGTGTGAGGATGAATGAAGTGTAGCTTGTATCATTTACTTATAGCGGTAGAACTGAAGTTTAAAGTTTAAGTAGAAAGTGACATTGTAAAATAAAAATTTGGGGTGGAAGGATCTATTATAATTACATGTGTGTGAATCTCCTGATATATTGAAAAGTTACGTATCTTGAGAGGCTGAAGAGTCACGAACAACCCATAAGAATGTTGTCAGAAGGGTATGCTGTTGACAAATAATCTCATATGGTAAAAACTAAAAACCAATGTTTTTGAAACTGGACTGGACATTGAATCATTTTCTGTCTGACCTAGTTCAAAATTTGGTCCAGTCTGGTGAAATCAAAATTACATCACAATTCAATTAATTAAAAATCATAATTATCCTAAAATGTGAAAAATCAGGAAGAAAAATAAGAAAATTTCAGGAAAAGTACAGTTTTTCCAATTATATGCATTATACCAATAGATAATGAAAACTATCACATATGTGACATGAGACAGTAACGTTTAGTTTACTAAATACTTTTTACTTGCTAATAGACTCAAATAAGATGTATGATTGCATCATATAAAATAATCCCATCAAGTGTAAGCTGTAATGAGTTCAAAAACAACAATAATTGCAAAATAAAATAGGTTGCGTTAGTTGCATCTTGGTTATCCACCAAGAGAGAACTAATCTGACCATAGGTTGTCGTGGTTCAACTGGCCGGTTCATCTGATGGTTGAACTGGCTAGGCTACCAGTCCATGTTATGACCAGTTCAAGCCGGTTTTATATTTTTTTTTCGGTGTCATATTTGGATTTAAGCTGAATTTGTATTTTATAATACATATAGAAGGTTGTGAATTTTCAATGTAGTGATTTCAAGGAGTCAACAAATAAGGTGCTCTGGAATCTGGACGAAGACATTTTCTCATTTTAGTATCAACCTAGTGTAAAGCTGCAATAAAATCAAACAAGTTTCCACTTTTCTTAAGTTCTGTACTCGTACCCAATCTTCTTTGATATACTTTACGTATTGCTGTTGTTTGACAGAAAATATAGCACGTAGACCCAAACCTGATATTTAACTTGTTATAAAATAAGCAAATTGTTCTACCTCTGTATGGTAACAGTGCCTAGAGTTATGTGCTCTTTTGACAGTTCTCATAAATTGTAGGCCCCTGACAAGGGGCAGTTACTTGTCTGTTTAATCTTAAACTGAATCATAGGAACATTTTTGTTGGTGGATGATTTCACCTTATGTATATTGGAAATTTCCCTGAAATACCTACCGCTTTTAAACCCATGATCTTCCAATGGTTGTATACCCACCTTTGATAACCTTTGTTTAGCATCAACCTCTTTTTTTATGATAATGGTAATTGTTTTATCTAATTCGAATTCAGGATTTCTTTCCTAAGAATAGTGTGTACCTCATTGTTGGTATATTGTCTATCGCATTGATTGTATTATTTGTGCATATGCATAAAGTGAATGTGCTGTTTTAGATTAAGGAAATGAATTTTAATTTGAAATGTCATGCTTTATTTAACAATCATACAGTCTTACCGGTTACCGCCATCCGGGATAGACCAATAATATCATGAGGCAGTACCATCAGGCGGGTAAACCAGTAGGGCCTGTTGGCAAGACTGTTATCATTGGCCACTCTAGTCTCTCTGCCAATTGAAACCACCACTTTGGAATAATGCATTGTATCGTTTCCTATAGCATTTGCTCAAGAAAATGTGAACATGAAATTTTGGTTCTCTTGTCTAACTAGCTTTCTTTTCACCATACGATATAGGGTGCATGGCTGCCTTGGAAGCTGAACATTATCTACAAGAAATCGGCGCTCAGATAAGCAAGACAGATTGACTACTTGTGGATCCTGAAGTGGACGGGCAGCTGAGGGCTCCAAAGGCTAATCTGTAGTAAGATTTATTATTCTTCTGCTGGCACCGCTAGAATCAGCTGTTTTCTGCCACTTTTGGATCCATAACGCAATTGGGAAGGCCGAGACATGCCTCTGTTACCATTTTAAAAATGCTTCTACATTTTATTTGGGAATTTCTTTCCTTTCTCTTTTAGTCAAGCAAAATGTTACCTCTTAAGATACACATATTCATGATAAAGTTCTAACATTCATGCTTTCAAGATTAAATGTAGTTTGTTTTACATTAGGAGATTGACAACTTTTTATCTGTTTTGTTTCTTTGTCTCATTTAGCTCGTGTTTCTTACCTCCATCAAGCATTCTTCTGTCTTCTATTATTTTTAATCATTTGATTGGTTTGAGTGGTTCCAATATTTTTTTAGTTGTAATCTATCCATATATCAATTACTATTATCATATGCGTGATTCAAGTGGGGTTTGTACACTCAGAATCTGATGAAATTGAAAATTTTTTTTGTTACCTTTCGAGTGATGAGTTGTTTGTGCATTTTGGAATTCAAATTCTTTGAGAAATTGAATTTCAATCAGGTATAAATGTTGGGAAAATGAATTCTCGACTTAAAAGGTCGAAATTCAATTTCTCAAATATTTTATTTTAAAGATTCGGTTGAACCAAGTGAAAGAGACTTTTTATTATTATTTTAATTTTGATTGAATCAAATAAATATTTCAATTCACCGGTAACACCTTCTCTCTCTATATATATTTTAATATTATTATTATATTTTTTTAACCTATTTTTTTCTTTTTATTTTCATTTGTAAGTTTCACCTAATTTTAATTAAATAAGGAGTTAAATATGCATATCTAGTTTTAACAAATGATATATACAAATTGAATTTAATATATTATTTTAAACACTTATTATAAAATTGTTATGATTATCTATGATGAAAATAAATTTTCATAAAACCAAAAGTGACGACTTAAGATGTAACATTATGATTCTTTAAAGGGTAGAATAATATTTTGGAAATGAATTTGATAGGTTATTTTTAATTAATTACTCATATCAAAAGATGTGAATATCTACATTGACATTTTTTTTCAACTATAAAAATACTTAAATTCATTTTTTCGTAGACATTCATGGTATTTTTATTATGAATGCTCAAAATAACATATCAAATTTAATTTTGATATATCAATTAACGAGATTAAATATATGATTCATAAAGAAAATAATGTCAAAATCAAAAGTAAAAAAGTAAAATAAAATAACGTAATTCAAATGGGAGAAAAATGTTATACAAACTCAATATGTCATTTTCAAATATAGGAAAAATTACTATAAGTACTAAAATTAACATTTTCTTAAAATACTTTTAGATTTTCAAAATATCTTAAATATAATAGTTATTTTTTGAATTCAACGTGTCATTGTTATAGTCCTATTTGTAAGATTTATCTAAGTAACTATTTAATTGAGATGTATTTCAATTTAGATATTCTTAAATTTTTTATCTAAGTTGTAACTTCGTTCAAAAAGTTTTCTTTTAACTTTGATATTCCTATACATAAAAGTTACAATTCGATTTAATTTTTTCTTTTAACTTAGATATTTTTATGTTTTATCTAAGTTATAATTTCATTTAATTAACTTAATCTTATCCTTTTAACTCATTCCTTGGTTAATTACATTTTTACTAATTATTTTAATTCATTACTTCATTAAAAATCAATTCTGTTCAATTCTGTCATGTACACAAACAACTAAATTTCAATTTTTATCAAATTTTAAAATATACACAAACACCTGGATTTCAAATTCTTTCTGTTAGATTCTGTAGAATTCAAATTCTAAGGATACTCTTGGTGTTTACTAGACTATTTAAGTGTCTAAGAAGTACCCTTAAAAAAAAAAAAAAAAAAATTATGCGGAATTCAAATTTTGAGTGCACAAACAAACCCTCAATGGTCCAAAAATTAGTAGATTTAAATTTACCATTTCTACTTCATTGTGTGGTTGTCAATTGATATTAACAATTAAAATGAAGGATTTAGACATGGTGCATATGAGTTTATGATTATTTAGCTCATTGTTTCTAACCTCTAAGCATTCTAACTTTTCAGCATTTATGTATAAATAGTTTTATGATTTGCAATATTGTAATGTTTTTTGTATAACCCATGATTTTTTCTTCCAGATTAACTAAATTGGTAAAAAAAACTAGATGATGCTTTTATTATTCTTATCATTTATCCTATAGTAGTTGGATGTATAAATGTAAATAATATGTTGTGTGCATTATGCATTAATAACTATTTTGCTTTGTTTCTTAAGAATACTTGAGCACTTGAAATATGAAGTATGCAATTTCTTTTACTTATTTTGTTCGAAACATGTTTCTAGATTCACTTGTACTTCATGATTAGTTGCTATCATAATATTTTGAAGGCATTATGTGACGACCTGGATCCTTATCTAATGTAATTATTATTGAATTATGATGACAACATTCTGTTGGATGGACGTGTGGAATGCTAATACTAAGTTCATGGTAGACTAAAGAGTTACACAGGGGGTTAAGCAATCAATGGATTAACTCATTAGATGACACCTTTTGTCTTGTAAGATGTTAGAAGCTTTGTCATCCTACATTTGTGTTTTGGGTTAGCTTAGAACTCGCTCACAAAAGGTTAAAAAAATAAAGACCAATGTAACAAAGTTTTCTTGTTGGTTTAATATTAAAAATGCAAGATAAAAAACACCTTTCATACATAATCATTCATTTTTTTTGCATGCATTTTCTTATCTAAGTCTACCTACATTGAAAGTCCATCTTGTCTATACTCATGCTTTGATGTCTAATGGCACATTTGTCTAATAATATGTATGAGTCGAAGATGATTAAAATCTTAGACCTTTATTATGAGAAAATTGATACATGTTTTAGATAATTATGTTTTATTTTGGAAGGAAAATACTAACTTGGAATCATGTCCAAAGTATGGGAAATTTATGTGAAAAAATAAAAATAGTAACAAGAAAGATGGTAGAAATTTGTTTTTTTTAAAAAAAGAAGTCCTATAAAAGGTCTTTATTATTTTTCAATCGTACATTGACTTTAGAGACTATTCATGTCATTTA
Source organism: Cymodocea nodosa (assembly GCA_036874045.1). NCBI lineage: Eukaryota > Viridiplantae > Streptophyta > Magnoliopsida > Alismatales > Cymodoceaceae > Cymodocea > Cymodocea nodosa. The sequence continues at coordinate 12,113,588 of CM072335.1, forward strand.
AGATAGTTGCTTTAATGAGGTGATATTATTGAAGATCAATGTGATGTTAATGTTTTGTAAGATTGTAGTATTAGAAGAGAGGAGGTGAATTGTGTCTTTAGAAATTAAAAATTTTCAATAGATAAAATAAGAACACAAAACACTCACAAATATAATTTCTAATCTTTATTGACTTAAAGAAAGAATTTACAATCATTTTTCAGTACAATTCCTTACTTATTGGTTCTGATATAGTATAGTATGATATACAATTTAAATATGAAATAAAAACCTTATTCTAATCTTGTTTGAATTGTATAATCAAACTTGAGCCTTTGCACGTAGCTTTTGATTCTTTTGATTTTTTTTTCTTTCGTTCAACTTCTGTATCTTTTCTTCTCCTATTTTCAAATTTCTTAGACTTCCTTCCTTGCAACTCCTTTTTTGAATTTACTTGGGATTCAAACTTTTTCTAATATTGTAGAATTTTAAGACTTCTTTGTATTTTAGAGAGTGATATGTATGTAGGTATGGATATCAGAATTGAGAATGAGATTTTTGGGATGATGGTAGTGTAGCTCGTACCTTTTATTTATGGTAGTAGAGCTATATTTTCATAGATTAAAATAAATCAAACTTTCTACGTTACAAATGTGGAAAAGAACATTACAATCTAACCCTAAGGTTGTTACAAGTTCTGAACAAGTACTTGAAAAATCAATATAGTCTATTACTTATTATGGAAAGAAATGAGGACCAATGATAGAAAATGCCAACAGGAAATTAGAATCTTTGTATTCCCAACATTATTTTCCCCCAGCTGTTTTAGACGATATTCAAAAGTTTATTGATGAATATAAAACTACCATTTGGACAATGGGCCTTCGAAGTGAAGGACAAAAAGTTTATCAACTAAAAATGGTAGAGGTTGAGAGCTTAAAACTCTATATTCTATTATTGCAACCTAGACAATTTGGTGAAGGACTGTCAAGACAACAGGTGCCTTTAATAAGAGAAATTAAGAAAACATTAGATCCTCCTAAACAACCTAAAACATTGCAAACATATAGTCGGAAAAAGAAGAAGACATTAGAATATTTTGGACTAACTACAGGTGTACAAGGCATATTGCAGCAAAGAGAAGAATCGTTGAAAAATGAAAAACTATGTTCTATTGTACAAGCTGGACATGATTTTGTTTCAAGAATCCTAGCAGATGTGACAAATATCAGATTACAGGCATACACTTTAAGGTATTGTGCCACATTAGTGCATAATGTCTCTTTTAATACAATGGATAGTTTTTCATATCCTGTTGCAAGCCAAGATTCTTTTCCTATGGAAAGAGAACATATAGGAAATTTTGATATTCTATATACAGATGATATCAATTTTGATGACATTTTTGATGACATAGACACTACATCTATGAATTTTGAAGATATTTCATCTGAAGAGGAATGTATAGATATTTTTCCTCTTATTGTATCTCGGATAGAGATTTTTGGTATAGTTGCTTATACTACATCTTATACATGTGATTATGTTTGTTATAGTATATAGTATATTTGTTGATAAATGTATATAATCAGTAAACTATACAGTTACAAATAGAATATGACACTGCTAATGTCTCAATTCTAGAAATTTCAGAATTACAGAATGTCTCTATTATATAGATAGATATAGAACATTCTTTCATACAGAGACAGTTATATAGACCAATTATAGAAATAAATGTTGTTGATAGACAGAGTAGTACAAAGACTATTGATATTGATATGTTTCACGAAGATCATACAAAGGAAATTCAGCAGATTATTGATACAATAATAACAAATATTTCAGATATTTATACTAGCTTTGATAGAAATTCCACCAGTTCTGGAAGATCTGAAAATATAGATGCTATTGATAATATTGAAACAAGTCCCAGGTCAGAAAATCATGACAGGAAATACCTAATCTTGAACAGAATTTAGACGACAATGCATTATTATGGTTCAAAAATAGCTCTTGTTATAAAAAATTTCAAACATATAAAACTTTTCAAGTATTATATTCAAGACCAGTTAAGTTTGAAGGGATGACACATATACGAGAAATGTTTGAATTTCAAGGCTTGTTGACTTTACTTCCACAACAACCAAACCATATTGTTATACTAGAACTTGTAAGTTGTTTCTATTCAAACTTAACAGTAGAAGAAGGTACTTCTGTTTCAAATATACAAGAATTCAATATATATTTAACTCCAGAATTACTTTATTAAGTACTTGGTCTGAAAAATGAAGGAGTTAAATTATCAGAAAGAAAATATGTTTATCAATTGGGATGAGACATTAAAAGTTTAGCCAAAGATCTGACTACCAATAACCAAATGAGATTACTAAATGATTTAAATGGCTAAGCACATTTTATTGCAAAAATACTGCATGCTTCACTACTTTAGAGGTTTAGTTATGGTATAGAGGTTGGCAAATGTTGTCTTTATGCTACATATACATTGATTAACCATATACAAGTGAACTGGTATGATATTTTTGTTTATCATATTTTAAACTTGCAGAGTAAATTATTTTATGGTGATACACTTTTAAGAATTGTGGCAAGTCAAACAAATATTACACCTTGGCCACAAAAAAGATTAAAGTCAAGATCTTTCTCTGCAAAAGAACTACAAAAATACTAGGAAGTAGATACACCTGTAATTCGATAGCAACAACAACAACATGATCGGCTAACTCAGTCACAATAGTAACAACAGTCAACACAGTTTTCAGAACAACAACATATAGATACAAATACAAGTATACATATAGATACAAATACAGGTATACATACAGATTTACATATAGACATAAGTACAGAATTTTTACAGCAATCATTACAAGTTTCACATTCAGAATTAGATCAAGCACTGATTGATCAGATCAACAAAGTACAGAAATTGCAAAACAAATTTCAGGTACTCTTCTAAATATTTTTCGAAGACAAAGAGGCTTGTGATTATACAAATTATGTATTGCATGATTTATTCATTGTAATTTGTTACCGAAAATTAATTATGTAAAGAAATTACATTATGTAAATTGTTTACTGCATTTAATGATCATACACTTGTTTTACAACTCTTGTTTAAAACAATTTTGTTTAAACAGTTTATTCTTATCCATGACAGTTATGCATGTTTAAAAATTTTCTTTTTGAATGATATATACTTAGCAAGTTTTTTTCTTCCTTACATTTTATTTACTTTTTTATAATGCCCAAAAGGGGGAGAAGATAGGTTATTTGACTTATTAGGTCTTGACATCATAAAAAAGGGGGAGATTATTAAGAATTTTGTTTTGATGATGAATGCATTATTAACGTTTTTAAATAAGTCTAAATAATATTTTCTAAGTATAATAGTCATGTAATTAAATGTTGACAAGTTATTAGAAAGTTTCATTTAAAATTTTGGATAGTTAAAGTTTTTAGATAGTTAGATTTTCGGATAGTTAACGTTTCAATTTAGTCGAAGAGTTATGTTAAAAACTCATATAGTTAAGTTATCTACATGTGTGTTTTTAATGTTTTAAGTTGTCATGTGTTTTTCTTGTGCATTCGGTAATAAAAATCGAATAGTTAGATAAATGTTTGAGTTTTTATACCCATGGATAGATAATTGTTCGAGTTTTATAAAATGACTAACAAATAGATAAATTTTCTTTGTGTAGTCGTGTGTTTTGCAAGTGTAAAAACTCGAAGAGTTACAGATAAGTGTTTGAGTTTTCATAGGATTTAAAGGATAAGTGTTCGACTAAAGTGGTGACTTAGAAGATATTCTACAAATCTCTAGGAAGATAAAATTTCAGTGAATCTACAAGTGGAAATTGTGGAAATTTCAAAATGATAGTGGAGAAAGTGGAAATTCAAAAAGATAGTGGAAATCGTGGATAATTTGAATTAAAAAATTAGTACGTGGATTATGGATTAAGTGGATGAACATGTTGAACGTGAAGTCAGAGTTCAACTACTAAAAATAGAGGATATGAGCTGCATTACGATCATCTTGATTACAATCCCTAATCAAGATCAAGTCTGAATATTCAATCCCAAATCTCAAATATCTAATCTGAATATTCAACTACATATCAAATTTAGAAAAATTCTCCAACATCAGAAGAAGTTTAGAATTCCAAGCAGTTTCAGAAAAGGAGCTGTAAATGTAAGAAATTTGGAAATTTGACAATTGGAGAAGAGATACAGAAGCTGAGCAAAAAGAAAGAAAAGAAGCTACGTGCATAAAGATCATACAATTCAAAATTAGCTTTGAATAATGACTTCATTTTTATTTGAATTGTATATCAGACATTACTATATCAAAATTGTCAAGAAGGGAATTGAGTTGAAAAGATATTGTAAATTCTTTCTTTAAAATTTATAAAGAATAGAATTTTATTTACAAGTGTTTTTGTGCTCTTGTTTTATTTGCTGATAATTTTAATTACTAAAGACACAATCCACCCCCCCTCTTGTGATACAATGATCCTACAACGTAGGAATTCGCTCATGGAATGAAGAAGAAATCATCATTGTTGATATGAATGAAGGAAATCTAATCGATCATTTAAATAGAAGTAGTTATTACTGAAAGAAATATAAAAAAAGAGGAGAAAGATGAATAGGTGTGTGTAGGTGAAGAACCGCGCTAACTACAAAAAACGTTGGAAGTTCTCTAAAGCTCCACACCACCACCAAAATCACCAACCATCGGAGGTCTGTGAGGATACTTTCTAGATGTCGGGTCGATTTCGAGCCAAACACGGTGACTGACAATCACTGTGAGGAGTGATCATGTTGTAGGAAGGGAAACCATTTTCACCAAGCACTAACTCATATCTCAAGAGATCGTAAAGCTTCTAGCCTTGGTTTCGAGTTGATGCTAGTATGCTGAAGAGGAGATCATCTTACAATTCTTGATTCGCGATTCTATAGGGAGAGGAGGTAAGATTGTAAGTGATTAAGTTTTTAGTGGTGTAATCCCGTCACATATAGTGACAGAAGTTTTTACTATCGATAGAGATTTTTACATTTCACCTTTCGCTCATCTTTAGGAACATATCAAAACAAAAATATCAAAAACAACTCATTATCTGTGTTTACATTTAGTATTAGAGTGTTGTATTATTTGTTTTGTATCGTGATTAATGTTGTCATTGTTAGTATTGTGAATGTTTTATGTTTGTTTGATTCAAAAATAGAAAATAATGTTATTGTTTACTGAAATTGATTTGTCCCAAATACTTAAAGATTTTAATGGTTACTATTTGAAATATCTGAATGTTAGTGTTGCTTAATGACAAATCTCAAATTAACTAACATTAAAGAGCTTAATTGATGTTATTTACATTCTGTGGAACTACTCAATGGTTGGCTGAATTCCTTTGTAAATAATAATATTTAATTGAAAAGATAAGCTCGTAGAGTTAACTTAAGTCCACGAGATTAGTCCGTTAAGTTAACTATAACTCCACGAGCTAAGTACGTTGAGTTAACTGTAACTCAATGGAGTGCTTAACTGAATACATATAAACTCCAATTTAAAGAGAAATAGTACACAATTCTTATTCAATCTCTGTGCGATCGACTTGTACTTACATACAAACACAATATACATTGTGCACTTGCAGTTAAAATATAAATTGGACTTAATATCTAATTTGTGTGAAAGATTGTTTGTTTACTTCTAAAAGAATTCATTAATATAAGCATAAAAACAAAATCAAAGAAATTTTCACAAACCGTACAAGTTTTCTAACGCCATTGCCAGGGAAATAATCATGTTTTCTAACACCGTTGAATGGACTAGTTTTCTGATTTAACTTTTCACACCAAACAGGAAACAAATTGTATTTCACAAATATCTTAAGACAGTTCAACATACTAAAGATCAGAAGGCAAATAAATAGATACAGGAACTTCAGATAGTTACAACATAGGTTAAAGCTTATGTATCTGAAAGAAGAAGAAAATCGAAAGGTTAAATGTTTAAGTTTCTGGAAGACCACTTAAAAGCAACAAAAATATCTTTGAATAGTTAGAAGGATAACTATCTGAAAATAAAAGAGCATTCGAAAAGTTAAAAAGATGACTACTTTGGAAAATCGGAGAGTTAAGGAGCTAACCATCTGAAAGATCAAGGAAATTGGAAAGTTAGGAGATTTAACCATTCGAGAACTTAAGTCAGTTAATTTCACAAGTGTAGAAATTCAGTCGGAAGCTTAGAAGACTTTTTGGAAGACAGCAGTTGAAAGCTTTGAAAGAAATCAGAGAGTTACTGTAGCTAACTATTCGATAGTTAAAAATATTTCGGTAAGTTATAGCTTCAAGTATTCAAACTTAAGACAGACAAAAGAATTTAAGTGGATTTTCAATGAGTTACGTATTTCCTTCGGAGAATTACACAAAGACCATCCAAACGTCAAAGAAAATTAGAAGGTTATCTTAAAACACATTCCCAAACGGTAACTTATCATATTTAGACTTGTAAGTTCAGTAATTACAACAAAAATCATCCGTTAGAAGGGAATATAATCATTATACCTCTTGGTATAAATATGATAAGTAAAGGGAAGAAAAAGACAGCGATTTATCAAATATTGTGAGCTACTCAAAAATTCCAGCAATACACTCAGTCTACAAATACAAAAGAGAAATATTCTCAAGCATACTAAAGCACAAAAGTTCCTTGCGCTCAAACTCTAGTTCAAAGCTTAAAGCTATTGGTTCATGAGATTCTACTTGAAAACTCACTTTTAGTTAAGAACTTTAACCTGAAAGTAAGTGTTGTAAGTATTTAAATACTTAGTGAAGCCCAAGTGAATCTTGGGGGTGGACTAGCCAAGTTGGTGAACCACCTAAAAATCTCTTTGTGTTTAGTCTTTATTATTGTTGTGCATGTTTATTAATTATCCACACTAACTCATTAAGCAAATCAACGAGTTTAGTTTGAAAAGAAGTTAAAATTACACACACACACCATTCACCCCCCCTCTGGTGAGCCATACGATCCTAACAATTGGTATCAGAGCCTGGTTAATCCATTTAAAGATTTAATCATGTGGATTATAATGGCACAATTTGTTGAGGGGCAAAGCATCCATAGACCTCCTCTATTCGATGGTTCCAACTATAATTATTGGAAGAATAGAATGAAGTGTTTCCTTAGGAGTTCTGATGTAAAACTCTAGAAGATTGTTCTTGGAACTATACTTCCTACCAATAATGTTATGGACTAGACTAAGGAGGATGAGAGAATTATCTAGTTGGATGCTTGAGGACTAAATGCTATATACTGTGCACTAACAACTGAATAGTATAATAAAGTTTCTACATATAAATTAGCATAGGAAGCTTGGAAAATCCTTCAAGTTACACATGAAGGTACAAGCCAAGTAAAGGACAAAAAAATTAGTATCCTGTTGAGAAAACTAGAATTATTTAAAATGAATGATAATGAAAGCATAACTGAAATGTTTTCAAGATTTACAGAGATTACTAATAGTCTTAAAGGCTTGGGAAAGGAATTCTCTTCACGTGAATAGGTACAAAAGATTTTGAGAAGTTTAACTATTGAGTGGAAACAAAAATCCACCTCCATTCAAGACTCTAAGGACCTCAATGACTACATTGTTGAAGAGTGTTGGGCAATCTATTGGCCCACGAGGTTCATATGAAAGACTGGAAGGAACAGGAGGGAACTATTGAAAAGAAAGTTGAGAAGAAAAAGGAAATTGCATTTCTTTCAACAGAAGAAGCTCTAAGCTTAGATGATGATGAGATTATGTTGTTGGCAAGGAATTTCAGAAAATTCATGAAGAAAAATAATAAGACCAGCTTCTCTAAAAGAACAATCCCTACATGTTTTAAATGCAAAAGGCAAGGGCATATACAGACCTTCTGTCCATTACAAATAGAAGAGGATTAAGCGGATAAGAAGAAAAGATGGAAGAACAAAAAGAAAATGGCTTTTAAAGCTACTTGGGTTGTTAAGTCATGTCACAAACTTGTTTGATTTTTTCTTATGCCTATGTTAATAAATTATCTCAGAAGTAAACAAACAACCTTTCACACAAATTAGATATTAAGTCCAAGTTGTATTTTAACTGCAAGTGCACAGTATATATTGTATTTGTGTGCAAGTACAGGTCGATCTCATAGAGATTGAGTAAGAATTGTGTACTGTTTCGATTTTTATATTGGAGTTTATATGTGTTCGGTTAAGCACTCTATTGAGTTACAGTTAACACAATGGACTTAGTTCGTGGAGTTATGGTTAACCCAATCGACTAACCTCGTGGACTTAAGGTTAACTCCACGAGCCTATCTTTCGAGTTAAATACTGTTATTTATAGAGGAATTCGATCAACCATTGGGTGGTTTTATAGAATATAAATAACATCAATTAAGCTCTTTAATGTTAGTTAATATTAGATTTGTCATTAAGCAACACTAACATTCAGATATTTCAAACAGTAACCATTAAAATATTTAAGTATTTAGGACGATTCAATTTTAGTAAATAATAAAACTATTTCCTATTTTCTGAATCAAATAAACATAAAACATTCACAATACTGACAATGATAACATTAATCACGATACAATACAAACAATATAACACTTTAATACTAAATGTAAACACATATAATTTGTTGTTTTTGGTATTTTTGTTTTGATATGTTCTTGAAGATGAGCGAAAGGTGAAATGTAAAAATCTCTATCAACAGTAAAAACTTCCGTCACTACATGTGACGCGATTACACTACTGAAAACTTAATCACTTACAATCTTGCCTCCTCTTCTTATAGAATCACGAATCAAGAATTGTAAGATGATCTCCTCTTTAGCATACTGACATCAACCCGAAACCAAGGCTAAAAGCTTTACGATCTCCTGAGATATGAGTCAATGCTTGGGGAAAATGACTTCCCTTCCTACGATGCAATCACTTCTTACAGTGGTTGTCAGTCACCATGTTTGGCTTGGAATCAACCCGATATCCAGAAAGTATCCTCACAGACCTCCGATGGTTGGTGATTTTGGTGGTGGTGTGGAGCTTTAGGGAACTTCTAACGTTTCCTGCAGTTAGTGTGGTTCACCTACACACACACTTCTTTATATTTCTCCTCTTCTTTTAGTAATAACTACTTTTGCTTAAATGATCGGTTGAATTTCCTTCATTTATATCAACGATAGTGATTTCTTCTTTATTCCACAAGTGAATTCCTATGTGATATGTGCAATCGTGGTTTTCCTTTGAATTTCCTATTTCTACAATTGCTATAATGGCATATTAGAAAATAAATGATCCATGGAATTAGTGTAACTCAACAGACTTACTTTGTTGATTTAACTATAAAACACGTGTAATAAAGAAATAACTTATAAGCTTAAAATACTAACACAACACGTTACCTTAAAACAGGAACCACGATGCACATTGCAAGACACGTTCTTACAACGAGATTTATTCACTTTATGGATGTGCATTATATATATAAAACAGAATGTTATTTACGAGTTACCAGCACTTTTAAAAGAAAGGAGAATGCGTTGGAGGACCTGGAAGGAGAAGCAACTGATTCAACTTCATCCGACAATAAATATTTATTGAATGGAAAGCTTCAAACTGGTATGTAATTAATCTTCTGCTATTTATTTATGAGCACATGGACCCGTTCTCTAAGTACTAAGCGATTAGTAAGAACACCTACCCAGGAATTCTCATCGCAGAGGAGTACTAAAAAATTTCTTGAACTGAACTTTAATGAAATTCTTTAGGGTGTAGCTAATCTTTCTTTAAAAGAGAACACAAAAATGGCTGCTCCAGTAGAAAAACCATTAGGAGAGATTCTGTATCCTGAATTAGTTGATCAACCTTCTTGTATTTGATTGCCAAACTTTGAGGGAGATAGGTTTGAATTGAAATCTAATTATATTAGTTAATTGCCACATTTTCATGGATTAGAAAGAGAGGATGCCTATTATTTCCTTAGAGAATTTAATAAAGTTTGTCAAATGATGAAAATGCCGAACATGAGTATAGATGCTAGTAAACTTAGATATATCCCTTTTTCTTTAAAAAGACAGTTAAGAGATGGTTATATACTCTATCGCCTGATTCAATTTCTACATGGACTGAATTTTGCTCTGTTTTTCTGGAAAAATATTATCCAACACATTAAACTATTAAAAAGAAGAAAGAAATATTAATGTGTAGCCAAAAACAGGGTGAATCATTTTGGAAATACTTTGAAAGATTTAAAGATTTATTGACTAAATGTCCACATCATGCAATGAGTAAGGCACAATTAATAGGTATAATTTATGAAGGCATAGATGTTTCAACAAAATCTTTATTAGAATCTACTTGTCAAAATGGATTTTTAAAGTTATGTAGTAAAGAAGCATGGGCATATTTAGAAAACTTTGCAAAAAGAATTGCACAGTGGGAAAATTCGGTTGAAGCTATTGCAGATAAAAAAATATTGCCAAGAGGAATGCATGAAATAGATTCAAGTACTATGCTTGAGGTGAAATTAAATGAATTAACAAAGAAAATAGAAGAGTTATCATTAAATTAAAGGCTAGCAGAAAAGAATGCAAACATAAATGATTTAGATATTATTTATGCTAGAAACCAAAGAGATAACTTGGGAAATTCTTATCATCCTAATTGGAGAAATCACCCGAATTTATCTTGGAGAAACAACAATTTTCAGGGAGGAGAAAATATAAATGAGAAGAACATAAGTTATGAAGCATTAATTGAACAAGGATCTAGAATAGAGAAATTAGAAAAGATAATCCAACAATTAAACAATCGTCTAGATTTTATATTTGAAAATACTGCAATTCAAAATCAGAATAGAAATATACCACTTAGACAGAAGGAACCAATGGAAGTTAGACCTACTAGAGGATTGCCAATACAAGCAATACCTAACCCTGTCAATAGACCTGTTAATGAAATTGATACCTCTTCTAGGAGGGTAGCTGAATGAAGCAGTATAACTGAAGCAACTATCTATATGTATATATATATTTATTTTTAGTTAATAGTATCGTAGAGTTAGTCCTTAACTCAACGGACTAATTTAGTCCGTTGAGTTATGCCTTAACTCCACGAGGGTGTGCAGTAGTTATGTTAATTGTTTGTCTCTACTAAATTTTTGTTTGTGTTATACAGAATCGACAAATGGACTTGATGCAATTACCATTGGATGCACTAAGGGAAGTACTGAGTAATTTATCAGCTAAAGATCTGTGCAGGCTGTGTTGTGTATCAAAGGAAATTAAAGACTGTATTGAAGAAAAATATTTTCAAGGACTACAAGCTGTAAAAATGACTAAGATTAGAGATGGATTTATATGGAGGTCATTTAATCGTAGTTCAAATACCCATGAATATCTGGCTATGGAAGAAACTATTGGAATTCCACCCAATACATTAGAAGGTATAGATCATATAATGGGGATAGATGAAGGATTAATCATATACAGGACGAGACCAAGGTATGCAAGTTTATTATTACCTGATATTTTAATAAGAAATCCTATAACAGGAGAAGAATGGAATATAGGAAGACCTAATAGATTTGAAGTACCAACTGTAAATTGTGGATCGACTTTGATTTTTTCTGATAAAAATTCTGTAATTCCTGAAAAATTATATTATTGGAGACCTACAAGAAATTGGGGTGAAGATTTACACTTAAGTGTGTACAACTTTCTGAATAGATCTTGGAATGAAAATATTATGATATATCTGGGACGGAAATCATTAATTAACCAAACAAATGTCATACTTGATGGATATATATATCTAGTCACAGATATATCAATAGCATTTGGATCTGATTTATACATAGTGAGCATAGACAGTTATGATGAATATATAGAAATTTTACCTATATCGAGAGAAATAGCTAAACCATCATCTAAAGAATTTAATAAAATTCAAATAGGAATGTGGTATAATGATGAAGATGATCCTACTTTATGTCTAATAAGATGGTGGGATGAATTGATGAAATTTCAAATATGGATTATGAAAGACATAAATGAATGGAAGTGGGAAGAGGAATATATTGAAATACATGTAGAAATAGAAACTACTACATTACCCTGGAATCAAAAAGCATCCCTTTCTACATTTCATATCATTAATGGTAATATACTTGTATTTGGAATTTATAATATATTACATGTTTACAAATTAACAAGTAACAAGAACTGCATTAAAACAGAATTAATATTAAGAAGAACTATGCCTAAAAAGTTTGCTTGGACTGATACATTTATTCCTACATTTTAATCATGTTCTTAAACTATGATTTTGTGTGTTTAATGTTGTGTATTCTACGCTATGTTTAGAAAAAAGAAAAAAAAAAAATTTGAAGTTTTCATGTTTATTTTATAAAAAAAAACAAAACAAAATATCAATCCAATTTGTTAGTATCTGTTCTGGGAAACCAATTGGCTTGCTTGTGAGCCACCAAAGGCATAGGAGCCTGGGTTCCACACAAGACACTAATTTATTAATATCTGTTAAGTGTTATTTTGTTTTATATTTTGCTTTTATTTGTGAGTGAAAAGTTTTTCAGAATCAAAAATCTAAATATGCAGAAGGAGATACAAATGAAACAAGGTATGTAACTAATTACTCATCCTGAATTTAAATCAATAAAACTGTATTCATGCCTGCTACAATTACTGTACTTATTGTCAAATCTTTTACATTAAGGACAATGCAAAATGTAGGTATAGGGGGGAGGTAATTAAAGTAACAGCCATGTAAGTTTGTTAATTAAAGGAAATTGAAAAATGGTACTACAAAGTTTTGAGGAAATTGAAAATTTTTATGAACTTGCTGTAACTATCAGATAATTGAGACTATAAAATTTATAAACTACTGTAAAATTTATAAACTATAACTGCTTGAATGTTATATTTAGAAGGCTATATAAGATGCTATAGAATTTACTATTTATGCAAATCTAGATATAGTATCTTATGTTTTTTTTTTCTGAATTTCATGAGTTTAACAATTTCACGATTTTAAAATGAAATCAGAATGCTTAATAAAAAAAATTATCTGAACTCCTGAAAGAGCTGAGATGTGAATTCTAGATTAAATGAAGCATATATGATGAAAGATACATTTAATTTGACTGATTGAACTTGTAGAATGATTTATGTGTAGATCTTATTAAACTACAGAAAAACTATGAGCTTATTGTTATGGATTCATATTTTCATTAAATGATAGAAGCAAGACTATATGAGATTGGTGATTACTGCATCTATATTAATGAAATACATACATATACAATATGTGATTAATGTTTTGTTTTGTGTTTGTAGTTTGATTGAAAAAAAGAAAAAGAAAAAAAAAAGGGAAAATTTTGAGAGTTTATTGACTTATTTGATCACGAGCCTTTTGTACTTGAGCAGATAGGTATGTAAGGATTGTTGACCTAAAAAAGGACTCTTGAAATCTGGCAACCTAAGATCCTGATCAGATCTAGGATTGTTGATTGAAAGTTCATTACATGAGTACATTAGAAAGCTCTTGTATGATTCAAGCTTATCAAATTAGCTTTTAATGAAAAAAAAAAGAGAAAAAAAAAGGGAAAAAAAAAAACATATACTATTCTGAAAAGATACAAGTGTTTTGTGAAATACAGATATCTTATGAATCGAGTATATTTTCTGTTATCTAGAATTGCTGTAATATGAATCTAGAATTGACTTTTGAAGTTGTTTAAGGGAGATACAATTCTTTATTCTACTTGTCTTAATCATATTGAATTGGATTGTACTTTGATTCGTATGTTGTTGAAATTTCTTCTAGAAATCTTATTGGAAAATTCAGGATAACAGATGATGAAAAGAAGAACAAACGATAATATAATTAACACCTATGTGATGATGATATACTTTGTATGTAATTTGCATATATTCTAAGTATATTTGTAAGTTGATTACTAAAACATACAGAATATATTTTTATGCTAAACAGAAGAAAAACAAAGGGGAAGAATTAATTCTAGCACTTTTTGAAAGACTAATTAATTAGATCTTAGTTTGCTAAGGGACTAGCAAAATTTAGGTATGGGGGAAGTGTTTAGAATGAAAAAGTGCATATTATTAACGGTTAAATGATGGTTAATTACATAATATTTAGCTTATCATATGAGAATTAAGCCATTATGTTATAATTGCACTGTTATATGCTTTAATAGAAGAATCTGCTTACTTTTGGGAATTAATGTTAATTTAGTACATTTCTGAACTATCGATAAGTTGCAAGCTGTGAAATTCTTAAGTATCCAAATTTTCTGATATTTCGGATAGTTATGTTTAATATATCGAACATATACAGTATGTGATTAATGTTAAAAAAAAAAAAAAAAAACTTTGAGAGTTTATTGACTTGTTTGATCACGAGCCTTTTATACTTAAGCAGATAGGTATGTAAGGATTGTTGACCTGAAAAAGGACTCTTGAAATCTGGCAACTTAAGATCCTGATCAGATTTGGGATTGTTGACTAAAAGCTCGTTGCATAGATACATTAGAAAGCTCTTGTATGATTCAAGCTTATCAAATTAACTTTTAAAGTACAAAAATACATATACTGTTCTGAAAAGATACAAGTGTTTTGTGAAATACAGATATCTTTTGAATCGAGTATATTTTCTATTATCTAGAATTGCTAAAATATGAATCTAGAATTGACTTTTGAAGTTGTTTAATGGAGATACAATTCTTTATTCTACTTGTCTTAATCATATTGAATTGGATTGTACTTTGATTCGTATGTTGTTGAAATTTCTTCTAGAAATCTTATTGGAAAATTCAAGATGACAAATGATGAAAAGAAGAATAAACAATAATATAATTAACACCTATGTGATGATGATATACTTTGTATGTAATTTGCATATATTCTAAGTATATTTGCAGGTTGAAGAGGAGAAAACAATGTTAAAACAGATTACTGAAATATACAGAATATCTATATAATAATACAAGTTCTTATGTTGAATAGAAGAAAAAAGGAAGAATTAATTCTAGCACTTTTAGAAAGACCAATTAATTAGATCTTAGTTTGCTAAGAGACTAACAAAATTTAGGTATGGGAGGAGTGTTTAGAATGAAAAAGTGCATAATATTAACGGTTAAATGATGGTTAATTGCATAATATTTAGCTTATCATATGAGAATTAAGCTATTTTGTTATAAGTGCACTATTATATGCTTTAATGAAAGAATCTACTTAATTTTGGGGAATTAATGTTAATTTAGTGCATTTTTGAACTGTCGTTAAATTGCAAGCTGTGAAATTCTTAAGTATCCAAATTTTCTGTTATTTCAGACAGTTATGTTTAACGTATCGAATAGTTATGCTTAATGTACTGAAGAGTTATGTTTAAATTACCAAACAGTTATGTTTAAAAAAAATATTTTATTATTTCCTGAAGTACACGTGTCGAAACCATAATGTATGACTTTAGTGGACTTTCGATGAGTTATCTCTAACTATCCGAAATTGTAGTTGGGCATCGGATAGTTATATGTGTAACTCTCTGAAATCTCCTTTTATTATAAAACTGTTGATGACACGTGTCATGTTCTAGAAGAATGACTTAAGTGGATTTTCGATGAGTTATCTCTAACTATCCAAAATGCATCTAGGCATTGGATAGTTAGACTTGTAACTCTCCAAAATATTTCTTTATTATAAAACTACTGAGTACACGTGTCTTGATCTAGAAGATTGACTTAAGTTATATATCAGTGAGTTATCTGTAACTATCCGAAATGCATCTGAGCATCGGATAGTTAAGTTTGTAACTATCCGAAATGCATTTGGGCATTGGATAGTTAAGTTTGTAAGTATCCGAAATGCACCTGAGCACCGGATAGTTAAATTTATGCACGTGTTTTATAGTTAAATCAACGAAGCAAATCCGTTGAGTTATCTATAACTCTACGGACCATTTATTTTCTAATATGCCACTGTAGCGGTTGTAGGAACAGAATAGTTGGAAGAAAAAAACCACGATCGCACGTATCACGTAGGAATTCACTCGTCGAAGGAAGAAGAAATCATCATCGTTGATATGAATGAAGGAAATCCAACCAATCATTCAAGCAGAAGTAGTTACTATTGAAGAAATATAAAAGAAAAGAAGAAAAAAAGTAGGGGGGTGGTGGCTGATGGATGTGGCCAATGTGTGCAGAGGAGGATCACCGAGCTTTCTACAGGCAGCGTCAGCAATTCTCTGAAGTACCACACCAACCAACTCCACCACCACCATAATCACCAACCATCGGAGGTCTGTGAGGATACTTTCCTGATGTTGGGTTGATTCTGAGCCAAACACAATGCTTGATAATCACTGTGAGGAGTGATCGCGTCGCGGGAAGGGAAGCCATTTTCACCAAGCACCGACTCATATCTTAGGAGATCGTAAAGCTTCTAGCCTTGGCTTTGGGTTGATGCCTGTATGCTGAAGAGGAGATCATCTTACAATTCTGGACTCGCGATTCTATAAGGAGAGGAGACAGAATTGTAAGTGGTTTAATTTTCAGTAGTGTAATCGTGTTGTATGTAGTGACGGAAGTATTTACTGTCGACTAAGATTACTTTACATTTCACCTTTCGCCCATTTTCATGCTCATATCAAAACAAAAATACCAAAAATAACTTATCTGTGTTTGTATTTAGGTATTGTATTGTTTGTTTGTATCGTGATTAATGCTATCTTTATGAGTGCTGTAAATGTTTTATGTTTGTTTTAGTTTTATAGTTTACTGAAATTGGTTCGTTCAATAGACTTAAAGATTTTAATAGTTACTGTTTGAATTATCTAAATGTTAGTATTGCCTAATGATAAATCTAGTGTTTACTAACATTAAAGAGCTTAATTGATGTTATTTACAATCTATGGAACCGCCCAATGGTTGGCCAAATTCCTTTATAAATAGTAGTATTAAATAGGAAAGACAGGCTCATGGAGTTAACTCAAGTCCACAAAGTTAGTTCGTTGAGTTATGGATAACTCAATGAACTTAGTCCGTTGAGTTAACTGTAACTCAACGGAGAGCTTATTGAATATATAAATTTGATTGTCAAAAATGAAACAGTGCGCAATTCTTAAGCAATTCCCTATGGGATCGACCTATACTTACACACTAATACAATAGACATTGTGCACTTGCAGTTAAAATACAAATTGGAATTAATATCTTATTTGTGTAAAAGATTGTTTGCTTACTTCTAAAAAGGAATTTAGTGATATAGGTATAAAGATAAATTAACTAAGTAAAAACAAAAGTTAACAAATCCAAGTTTCTCTAGCGCGTTGCTGGGTAACCAATCAAGTTTTCTAGTGCCGTGCTGAAGATCCAAATAGGGCACTTCAAGTCACAATGTAAGGCTCCCAAGAAAGACAGCAAAGGAAATGAATTAGAAGGAGTAGGTGCAAATGTTGTCTCCTACGATTCAAATGATGCCCAAGTATGCTATGTGGACAGTTCCATTGACTCATGTGTACTGGACTTAGGAGCTTCATTCCACACTCTCTATAGGAAAGATTTGTTGTACAATTATCATGCAACTCCTATGAAGAAAGTATACCTAGCTAACAACACAAGCTTGAATGTGTTGGGAAAAGGAGAGGTACACATTAAAACAAAAGAAGGGATATGGAAATTGCAAAAAGTTAGATATGTTTCTGATCTTGCAAAGCAATTAATTTCCATAAGTTTCCTAAATAATGATGGTTACCATATTGCTTTTGGTGCAAGCAAATGGAAGGTAACCAAAGGTGCAATAATTATTACCTCAGGACAAAGGACTGACACCTTATATTTGAAATCGAATCAAGATGACATTATTGCAGCAATTAGTGATACTGAAGACACTGACTTATGGCATAAAAGATTGGGACACCTCAGTGAGAATGGACTGAAGATTTTAATGACAGAAGGGAAAATCCCTAAGTTGAAGAATGTCAATTTAGGGATATGTGAGGACTGCATTGAGGGAAAGTAGAAGAAAGTCAACTTTGCCAAGACTCCTCATGATCCAAAGTCACAAAAATTGGAGCTGGTTCACATAGATGTGTGGGGGCCTACCCTTATCAGTTCTTTAGGAGGTGCTCTCTATTAAGTCACATTCATTGAATCCAAGATGTACAAGCACAGAGAAAGTGTAGATGAACAATAGTTTGAGCTTTAGTCTGAAAGTACTATTGAGATCAGTCTAGATAATGATGTTGAACAACTTCAGAAGGAACCTGTAGAAGAAATTCAACTTCCAAAGGCTGAACAACAAGAACATCTAGATGATCAAGAAGATGAAGTTGTCACCAGATAACTTAGAAGATCTGGAAGGGTTTTCAAACAACCAGAAAGGTATGTACCATCATTCAATTATCTATTACTGATAGATGATGGTGAACCTAAAACATATCAGGAAGCAATCTGTGCAAGTGATGCACATAAATGGGAGTTAGCAATGAAAGAAGAAATGAAGTCCTTGGAGAAGAATAAAACGTGGGAACTAACTTCATTGCCAGAAGGAAAGAAAATCCTAGGAAACAAGTGGGTGTTTAGGATGAAAGAACAACCAGATGGCAGCAAGAAATATAAAGCCAAACTTGTAGTTAAGGGTTTTCAACAAATTTAAGACATAGACTATAATGAAGTATTTTCTCTAGTTGTGAAGATGAATACCATAAGAATAGTCTTAAGTATTATTGCTATAGAAAATTTGTTCTTGGAGCAAATAGATGTAAAGACAGCATTCCTACATGGAGATTTGCAAGAAGAACTCTATATGATGCAGCCAGAAGGATTTGTAGTAACTAGCAAGAAAAGAAAGATAGTATGTAGATTGCTGAAAAGTATGTATGGTTTGAAGCAAGCACCAAGACAATGATACAAGAAATTTGATACATTTATTTGTACCCTAGGCTTCAAAAGATGCGATACAAACTATTACTGCTACATAAAACTGTTTAATGATTGCTTCATTATTCTACTGATTTATGTAGATGATATGTTAATTGCTTATTCAAGTATGGAACAGATTAAGCAATTAAAGAGACAACTGTCAAAAGGATTTGACATGAAGGATATGGGAGAAGCCAAGCAAATCTTGGGTATGAGAATCATTTGAGATAGAATGGCAAACACATTGAGATTAAATCAGAAGAAGTACTTAGGAGATTTAATATCTCAAATGAGAGGAAAATTGAACTCCCTCTTGGACCCTAATTCAAGTTGTCTAAAGATCAGTTAGCTAAGATTGAAGAAGAAAGGACAAAAATGTCTAGAATACCATATGCTTCAGTAGTAGGAAGTTTGATATATGCCATGATATACACAAGACCTGATATATCTCATGTAGTGGGAGTGGTTAGTAGATATATGGCAGATTCAAGAGCTGAGCATTGGTCTGCTGTACTGTGGATACTCAGAAATCTTAGATATTCCCTAGATGTAGATCTAAACTTCAAGAAAGGACCAGTTGAATTGATTAGCTACTGTGATGCTGATTTGGGAAGAGAGTTGGATAAAAGTAGTACTTTAGGCTATGTTTTCTGCATAGGAAGTACTGTAATAATCTGGAGATCCAAGCTGCAAAGTATTGTTGCACTCTTGACCATAGAAGCTGAATATGTTGTAGTTGCAGAGGCAGCTAAAGAAAGAATCTGGCTAGAGAATGTACTAGTCGAATTAAGGCATAAATAGAAAAGAAGCATTCTATTCTGTGACAATCAAAGTGCCATTTATTTAGCTGAAAATATGAAGTTTCATTCAAGGTCCAAGCATATGAGAATGATGTTTCATTTCATAAGGGAAGAGATAGAGTAGAATAGGTTAGATCTGTAGAAGATTGCTGGTGCTAAATGCTACAGACATGTTAACTAAAGTTCTGAATCTGTAGAAATTAAGGCTTTGTATGGCCTTAATTGGTCTCCTAAATAATTAAGAAAAAGAAGATGTGGAGTTGATGTTTATTTGAGCTACTATTGCAAATAATCTGTAAGCCAAGAGTAGAGATTGTTTTTTCTTTGATCATTGTGTTAGACTCCAAGTGGGAGATTGTTAGGGCAAGTAGTACAGGTGTGGAGTATGCCACAAGAAGTCTAAGTTCAATCAGAAGCTTGCTAGCAGTAAGTCTCCGACAAATTTATGATTTTGGAAGGTTATCAGGTCAAAGTATCCGAAAATAACATTTTAGTCAAAAGGCTTTGAGCTAACTATTCGAAAGTCAGGAGATTTTGGAGGGTTACTAGTTGTAACCATCTGGAATGACTTAAAGGACGCTTAAGTGGATGTTCGGATAGTTATGAAGCTAAGTATCCAAAAGTCAGACACTTAAGTAGATGTTCGGATAGTTAAGAAGCCAAGTATTCGAAAGATAGTGACTTAAGTGGATCTTTAAATAGTTAGGTAGTAACTATCCGAAATTCATGAGTTTTTCGAAAAGTTACAGCTACAACATTCCGAAGTGACTGAAGAGACACTTAAGTGAGTTTTCGAATAGTTAAGATAGTAACTATCCGAAAGGCATATAGTTTTTAGAAAGTTAACGACAGAACCTTCTGAATGGACTGAGAGAGATGTAAGTGGGTTTTCGGATAGTTAAGTCTGTAACTATACAAAAGATCGAATCTCTCTAGATAGTTAGCCTGCTACAGTACCGCCCGTTATAATAAATGAAGAAAGAAGAATTTTCTTCGGATAATTAAGTTTTATAACTATACAAAGTGTTGTAGTTTTCGAAAAGATAGGAAGATAAGGCTCCGAAATTGAGAGTTCCTTCTATGAAGCATTTTCTCTCTACTGTAATGGCTCAAGTGTAATTAAAGGTTTATTAACCCTAAGTTGGGTAGTATATAAACCTTTATGATGTTGTAAAACATTGCATAGTTGATTGTGCCGAAGCTCATAGTAGAACCCTCAACACTCCGTGGACGTAAGCTATTACTGAACCATGTAAATCTTGTGTCTTCAGTGTTCTTTCTTCCTCTTTCTCTTCACTTCCATTTTCGGTGAGTTTAGAGGTGAGCTTTTCAGAATTGTGCCATAGTGAGTTGATTGAACGATCGGGTTTAGCTATAACATTCTTTCCTTCTAATTTTATTCTTTTATACTTTTTAGCTAGTTTATTATATTCAACAAGTAATTTATCAAAACTATCATAACTAACATTAGGATCAGAAGATACCTCATTGGAATTTGCCATAAAGCATACGTTTGCTAAATTCTTTTCTTCTAAATCTAAACTTGATGAGGATTCACTATCTAATGTTGAATCCTTCTTTTCTTCACCTTATAAAGAGGAAGAATCATCCCATGTCACCTTCACTCTTTTTGAACTTTTTGTCTTTATCCAATCTAAAATTCTTTTTTTTCTTATACATGTTGGGAGGACAATCACTTTGAAAGTGACCTAGCCTATTGCATTTATAGCATATGATTTTCTCCTTCTAAAATGACGTCTTCTCCATATCTCAGGTTGTCTTTGCTTACCTAAAGTTCTTGCATTTCTTTAATAGATTTCTAAATTTTCTGTTCAATAAAAGTAAATCTTCATCAGAATCACTAGTGACTTCTAAGACTGTATCAACCTCAAAAGCTAGATCCCTTCTAGGATTCTTCCCTTTTAGATATAAATGTTGTACTTCATAGGTTGTAAGATTTCTTATAAGATCATCCAGAGTATATATATTTAAATCTTTGAACTCCTCAATAGATGTTGTCTTTTGAGCCCAAATATTAATTAAAGATCTTTCTAACTAAGTCTTTTTCCTCTAATTTCTTGCCTAATGATTTTAATGAATTTATAATCTCAAGAAAACAAGAAAACATATCAAAGATACATTCATTTTTGTGCATTTTAAACAACTCATATTTATGTACTAATATATTGATTTTAGATTCCTTAACCTAGTTAGTATCTTCATTGACAACTTCTAATGCATATCATATCTCATGTGTAATTTGATATATAGATACTTTATTAAATTGATCATAAGATAAATCATAGAACAAGATGTTTAAACCTTTACCATTTAGTGTCATTCGCTCCTTTTCATCAAAAGTTCAAGTATCATATAGAGTCATAACAAACACTATAGGATTGCTAATTATGTGTCATAATTTGAAATCTATTGACTGAAAGAATACTTTCATCCTATATTTCTAGTAACCATAATAGGTACCTTCAAACATAGGAGGGCGAGAAGTAGTTTACCCTTCAATCATTACTAGGATTTCATCATTTGAAATACTAGCCATTTTTAATCAATGATCCTAATTTATGAAAGGAAAAACTGATTCCTAAATGAAAGCCCTGATACTAATTGTAGGATCATAGTATCACAAGAGAGGGGGGTGAATTGTGTCTTTAGAAATTAAAAATTTCTTGTGGATAAAACAAGAGCACAAAACACTCACAAATATAATTCTAATCTTTATTGATAAAAGAAAGAATTTACAGTTGTTTTTAGTACAATTCCCTATTTATCAATTCTGATTCAATGTAACCTGAGATATAATTCAAATATGAAATAAAAACCTTATTATAATCTTGTTTGAATTGTATTTTCAAACCTAAGCCTTCGCACGTAGCTTCTAATTCTTTTGAATTTTTGCTCAACTTCTATATCTCTTTTTTTCCTATCTTTGAATCTTTAAGATTTCCTTCATTGCAACTCTTCTTCTAAATTTGCTTGGGATTCGACCTCTATTTGATGTTGGAGAATTTTGAGGATTTTTCTCTTGAAATTGGGATTTCAAATATTGATGTAAGGATATAATTTCCTAGGATACAATTTTTGGGATGAATAAAGTGTAGCTCATACTCTTCATTTATAGTAGTAGAACTATGGCTTCATGTTCAGCATGTTCATTCACTTAATCCATAATTCATGATCTCATGTACTAATTCAAATTTAAATTATCCATAATCTCCATTGCCTTTTTGAATTTCTACTATATCTTGTCGTAAAACAATCGAAAATCTTCTTCCTGGAGATTTATAGAATGTATTTTCTAAGTCACCACTTTAGTTGAACACTTATCCTTTAAAACATGTAAAAACTCAAACATTTATCTATAACTATTCGAGTTTTCCACCTACAAAACACATGACTAAAACAACAAATCTTAACTGTTTGTTAGTCACTTTATAAAACTCGAATAGTTATCCATTTATTCATAAAAAAACTCGAATAGTTATCTAACTTTTCGATTTTTCTTTACTGAATGCACATGGAAAACATGTGAAAACTTAAAATGTTAAAAAATACACATGTAGATAACTTAACTATATGAGTTTTTAACATAACTCTTTGATTAACTAGAAACGATAACTTATAACTATACAACTTTTTAAAATAAGTTAACGCCTAACTATGTGATTGATAAAAAACTGGCTCGTGGAATTAACATAACTTAACAGACTATTTCCATTGACTTAACTACTAACTCAACAAACTGGCTCCATTGAGTTACCACATATGCTTAGACTTATTTATAGACTTAATAAAATATTCATCATCAAAACAAAATTCCTAACATCTTCCACCACCACCCACAATTCATCAAAGGTTTGTGAGGATAATTTCCAAAGTCAATTCGATTTTGAGCAAACCGTGGTGACCAACAACTACTATGAAGGAGTGATCGCATCATAGGAAGGAAATGCTTCTTTACCAAGCATTGAATCATCTCTCAAGAGATAGTTAAAGCTTCCAACCTTAGTTTCAGGTTGATGCTGATTTGCTGAAGAGGAGATCATCTTACAAAAGTCTAGGTTCACAATCTAATAGGGAGAGGAGCACTTGACAGTAAGCGGTTAAGTTTTCAGAGGTATAACCACGTCACATGTAGTGTTGGAAGTCTTTTATTTTTAATAAAGAGTTTACCATTCATGAATTGTCCACCTTAAGGAACATATATGTTTACATTTACATCATCGTGTTTATTATGTTCTGTGTTTGTGTCATTTATGTTTATATTATGTGTTAGTAATTGATTAATGTTGTGTGTTTATTTTATTTCAATCAGTATGAAATCGTATGACTTTATTATGAAACCAGTTAGTTTAAATCTTTGAAATCGTGCTTTGCCTATTTATTACCTTGAATTCATTTGAATGCTAAAATTACTCGGTGTTAAGTTTGATATAAGTAGTAATCGAAGATAATATAATCATTGTTTGCATTATTTGGTATCACCCAATGGATGGCCGAATCTAGATGCAAAACAATTATCAAGAGAGAGAATCACAAAACTATTTGTTGAGTTGAGCTGTAACTCAACATGGGTAGTCCATTGAGTTATTTGTAACTCAACAAACTTAGTATATTGAGTTAAGTAGTAACTCAACGGAGTGAGAGATTTCACTAGTACACACTACACTTATTCTATAGCAACTTAGTATCTGTCTTCAACCAGTCCCTATGGATTCAACCTATTCTTGCACACTTTTTACATTGACATTGTGCACTTGTAGTCAATTAAACGAACAAATTTATTGGATTTAAATTTTGGTTAAGGAATTACTTGTTTACTAAAAGAAAAATTCATTTAAGCCAACAAGTCAAAAATAAATATTTGTAGTTTGAATCAAAATAAATTGTAAAACACTACCTAAAATTGTGGAATTGATACATCAATCTGTAATTTGATATTTAAAAAAAAAATAATATTAATGAATTGAAAAAGTACACATGTTCAAATTATTACAACATAAATGTAAAAAGAAGTCTAAAGGTACAAAGTATTCAAAGTATTACAACATGAATGTAAAGAATAGTCTAAAGTTACAAAGCATTCTAATTATTACAACACCAATATAATAAATAATCCAAAGGTACAACATAAATGGACTTAAATAGTCCTTCCATCCTACATTGTCATCATCATATCCTCATGCATCTTATCAGCTACTTCTTTTCATTATTCTTGACTCGTTCCAACTTGTGAATGTCTATCCATATGTACTTCTTCTATTGGTTATATATCATCAGTAATATTTAATTCTTCTAAGTCATCTTGCAAATCTTCAAGTAAATCTTCTCTATCAACCATTTGAATGAAATTGTGAAGTGAAAAACATACGATCACAATTTTCACTTGTGTTTTATATGGATAAGGCATTCGACCTCATAAGATTGAAAAACGATGTTTCACAACTCCAAATGTGTGTTCAATGATTATTCTCAGTTGTGAATGTCTATAGTTAAATGTTTTTATAACATTACTAGGAAGTCTGTCATTAACATAATTAGTAGGTCTACTTACCAACATAACTTGGAGGCAACCATTATATCAAAATGGAATATATACTTTTATTTTCTACATAGAGTTGGTGAATCTAAAGTCATAATTGCTAATCCCATCCTTAGCTTTAGTCATACTATACTTCAAATAGAGTTTGAATAAAATCTATTCCTATATGAAACATTAGATTTGACAAAACAAAAGAAAAAGAAAAATAAGCAAGATCTTATGATCATGAAACTGTAGATATCCCCCAAAGCCAAGGATGAAGGGAAAAAGATGTTGAAAAGTGGAAATATAAACAAACTCACTAAAAAGACTAATCTCGATTACATAGTTAACATATACAATTTCTCCAACTACATTCATTCTCAATTAATCTCCCAACCATTGTCTTCAAAATGTCAATATGCAAATAGATAACATTTTAACTATCACAAATCAACAAATAATGTAGATAAAATAACAAATGGTGGATTTAACCTAAAATGGTGAGATATCAACAAAATCAACATATAATATCACATAATAATAAATGAACAAATAATATCATAAATCAACAGATAATAACTATCGATTTATCCCCAAAATGGTGAGGTGGAATCAACAAAATCGATTAACCTAAAATAATAATCCAAGCATCTAACTCAGATCAGGTTTCTTTGAGACATATTAAAAGCATGGCATTCATCCCTAGTTTAAGGCTTAAGCCTAAGAAGTCAATCCATTCACAAAGGAATAATGGTATATGCATTCTACCTAAGATGAAACAATATTGGAACCACTCAAACCAATCAAATGATTAAATTTTGATTCTATTTAATTAATATTCAAATAAGTATTTAAATATCTAAATCTATATTAGATAAATTTTGCTCAAATTTTGGAAAACTCACTCTGAATGTATGAATTCAAAAATCTAAATTGGAATAATATCTATATTAGAAAAATTCAGTCTAAATGTTAGAAAAATCCAAATTTGAAAATCTAAATTTCAACACAATTGCTTCACATTGGTGTGGTATATTTGAACCATAAAAAGCATAATCAAAATATCTAAATCAAATAGAAGAATGCTTAAAATAGAGGATAGAAGAATGTTTGATGGAGCTAAATGAGATCAAATAGATTAGAACAACTAGAACTAGAACAAAAACAAGAATAAGGGTTTTATACAAGGGTTTTCTCCTAAGGAAATGTACTTTGGATTTTATCAGCACTAACATAAACATTATTCAATGGCATAAACATTATAGAAAGGAAATGGTATAAACATTATTTAATGGCAGGCAATTGAATGACATTATTCAACAAAACTAATCTAAAGATCTATGAACCCTAAACCTAATACAAACAATAATGGTAGGTAGTTGAGAATCAAAACAATAGTATAAATAAAAAAATCTTATCGACTTAAAGGAAGAGGGCACAAAGCTATGCCAATGCGAGCTTATAAGGAGCTTTAGGCAGAGATTGGTTGAAGGGCATGTTATTGATAGTGGAGATTTGTTGAGAGATGTTGCTTGGAACAATAGAGTAACAAAAGTTGGAGGGAGGGACATCACTTGGAATGATCAAGTAGTGGAAGTCAAGAGGATGTCTCCTAGAATGGTTGAGCAACAGAAGTCTAGAGGATGTTGTCTACAATGAGAACTACCAAGTGCAGGAGTTGCAAGGTTAGGTCACACAGGTCGGAGGTCAACCAGTAAGGTCAAGGACTACCAATCAAGTGTTGGCAAGCAAGGTTAGAGAGTTGTTATCGGAGTCACAAGGTTGGGGAGTCACATGGTGAGGGAGGTCAAACTTGCAAGAGTTGTTAGGTCGAAAAGCATTAGGTGGCATCGAAAATCAAGCCTTTTATATGGACAAAAACATCTTAAAATCCTTTCTACCATTTCTCGTCCACACTAATGACCTATAAACAAAAAGTTTCAACTTTCCTTTCCTTTCCTTGAAATCTAATATGCACTAACCTCCCCTAAGTCTATCAGGAAATGGAGCCTTAGGAGCTAATGATAAAAGATGTAAATGATAATTTCCTAAATTTAAGACTCAAATAAATAAAAAGAGAAACATTATCTATATTAAAAACAAAAACAAATTCATAAACACAAACATTACAATAACATATGAGTTCCTTTACTTTACATTCAGATTTACAATATAAATGATCACCATTTTGAATTACAAACTTAAGAATGCACAAACTCAAGTGATGCAATCACTAACCAAGTAGTTGACCCAACATTATTTCTACCCCTTTACTTTGAATCTAGAGAAGTTTTCGTTAGCAAGAGAAGCCTCCAACACCCTTCCTAGTACAACAACTATTTGCGTGATGAATCAGTCTCTATGTGAGATGCTATGAACCTGACCTTACTTTGTGAAAGACAAAAATGGCTAAATATAGAGAGAAAGTGGCTTGGTGATCTAGTGATTAAAGATGGACTCACAAAGAAAACTATGATCGGATGCCTCTTTCTCATTGTTCATCTCTTTTTATAACCTACTTCTAACAATCACTACTCATTCCATGTTCTTTCACTCATGGCTCCCATACTCCACGATAGAAAGATAAGAGGTCATTATATGAGTATTATCATCATATGACTATAAATACATGATAAAAGATTTATCAAGTATCAATCTTTGATCTAAAGATATTAAAATTGACAATGCCTGCTAAAATTATGTCATTAATTTTCATATTAAAAATCATAATAAAAAGATTTCAAATTAGATTCAATTTTTATTATATAATAGACTATACTATAGATTAATCATCTATTTTTTATTTTTTAAATATATAATAATTGAAAATAATAGGTGCGTGTAAGAAAAGAATCATACAGATGCATTTTTTATTAAAACAAATGTATTTTTAAAATTTGTGTAAATGGAAATTGACATTAATGCCAAGGTTGCATTTGTTTTTGGAGTCCAGTTCTACTTTGGAACTATAGAACTCTATTAGAATGACATTATTAATGAGGAGCTACTCGTAAAATCTGAAGTTGTAGAAGTCCCAACGTTTATTTTCATACACAGGCACTCTTTTATGGCACATTTTCTCTTCTACCCTTACGAAGCAGCAGTGTCAAAGGATTTGCAT
This sequence comes from Cymodocea nodosa, assembly GCA_036874045.1. Lineage (NCBI taxonomy): Eukaryota > Viridiplantae > Streptophyta > Magnoliopsida > Alismatales > Cymodoceaceae > Cymodocea > Cymodocea nodosa. Next base: position 12,142,046 of record CM072335.1, read on the forward strand.
CAATGTTGAGTTGAGATGCAGAGAGTTAAGTACGTGTGGGATCATGCGAGCGCAACTGAAGTTGTAAATCTTCTCTTGTGTGATTATTGACGTCTATAGGTTGCGAGGACTCGGACTATCGGGTGCATGAGCCACTTAACGCAAAAAGGGTTGTGAGAGGATTATTTTCAAGTTTTTACTGATGAGAGTGTGACAGAAATAGAAGAAGAATTGTATACATTACATGAACAAACATCACTACATTTTCGAGTAGTACATGATCTCCGTTGAGTTAATTCTATCGTGGGTGTGAAAAATTAGAGCATGGTAAATAGAAGAAGCTAGAGTGACGAATATATCTTTCTCTTAGTAATATATAGCTCTCACATGAAACTAACTATGGAACGACTTCTAGAAATAACGTTGCGAGGGCAGAACTTACATTTATTGAAAAGCACGATACGCTTAAATGCCCTATAGTATACAAGGTAGCGTTTGTCAAAACAAAACGTCCTTTCATAGAAAACTTGGATGCCAGCCAGAGACAGGGTGGGCTGTGGGGCACGCAATCAAGCACTGCCGTCCAATCAAGTTCGTCTCTTATATATCCTTCTTTTTTATCCTTCTTTTTTGTAAATGGCTGACGATTATTATTTAAAGTAGATGAATACGCGTATCCACCGCCAGATAGAACAGACAGGTGGGCTCGATCGCAGAAACCGTGTTCTCGGACATGTTTATCTTCGGTTGTCTCCGTGGGCGTACATGTACATTGGTAACCGTGTTTCCAAGTCGGATTGTCCGAATCCGTGTTTATCGATAGCTCGTCTATCTTTCGTTTGGTTATACAGTTTATATGATATTGCTTGTCAATGGATAGGTCACATGGGCGGTGATAACTAATTTTTATTAAAATTTAAATCTGAGTAAACGTTAAAATATCCAATCACTGGCATTAAAAAAATTTGAATTTGAAATATCCGATCACAGACTAAAAATAGATATATTTGCATCGCATGTGGTGTCTTTTAAGATTTAAATTTTAGAAAAAAACTTGATATATTTTATATAACGGCCGGATTGAGGGAAATTTATTCTTCGTTACTCGGTTTCTTCTTCTCTGACTAGCTGATTCGATTCGATTTCAATAGCACTGGGTTTTACAATCAATAACAGCGAAAAATATTTCATCCGGGAAAGGTGTAGTTTCATCGACAGCACCGGCTATTTCTCTATAAACCAACAGTACTGCTAATAATAGTGCCCTGCTCACTTTCTTCAATGTTCTTTCTCATTTTTCTCATGATATGTAGGCTTGACAATAGGTTGAATATGGTCATTAAAGATTAGACCCGAAATCTATAGATTATCTAATACCGTTTACGACTTTAAAATACTCAAACTTAAGATTAATGCTTTTATTCTTCATATTTATTCATAATTATAATAGTTTTATGATAATAAATAAGATTTTACCAGAGAACCCGTTCAATCAGAGATCCAAAGACATTAATTTATTCGTTGGGTCTAAGTTTTCGTTGAGAATCGTAAGGCTTTAGGCCTTGAAGATACAACTATGATTTTTTATTCTTCATGCGTTAGGTTAGTTTGACAAACAATCCACGGTTCCTTTAAACTTCGAACAGGCAGGCACATCCCAAATTTTCGTGCGGCGGAAATTTAAATATTTTGGTATTTTGCTGGACAAGAAAATTAAAAATGCAAAACGGAATCGAATTGTATTTTTTATTAACTGATTGAATTTTCTCCTTAATATAAGTTACATCTTGAAAAGAAAATTAATGATTGCATTTTTTACAAAGAATAATGATTGAATTGTGAAATTCCTTTTTGCTTGCAAATGCCTAACGAAAAGGAACGGTTCATCTTGGCAATGATGAACGGTGAAGGTACCGTACCGACCCACTTGAAGTATGGGGCCTTAAGCGTAAAAACTTTTTTCTTTTTATTTTGTCTTCTTCTGTTAATCTTAATTTTTTTCTTCTTGAAATTGGTTTGGTTCTCTCTTATTGTTGCCATGTTTTGGATTCATTTGATTTAATATCTTCTTGATATACATAAAAATACTGGATCTTACCTTCTTTTTATGGATAATTTAGATGCAAGCGTTGCTATATATTGATATAGTTTATGAAGTTTAATCTAAATAAGATTAACATAGAATAAACACTTGCAGAAGGCTGCAACTTTGCTGATATCGATTTTGACACCTGGTATTGTTGCAATTACAAAGAAAATGACTAAATTGATCCTGGCATTATTTCTTTTTAAACCTTCGTTTTATTTCAGTTGGTTACCTTAATCTTGTTATTGAACTTTTAAGCCTGTAACCATGGTTTTTTACCTTTTTAATATAACAACTCCTTTCAAAAGGGAAAAAAAAGGAACTGAACCGATCGTCATCTCACGCTATTAAAGAAAATCGGATAAGTTAATTGTTAAAGAAAATGTGATTAAGAAAGGTTGACTACGTAATATATGAAAAATGTTTCCATTACTTGAAAATTAATAAATATCTTTCCATAGGCTGTGTCAACCCAAATTGTATGTACATGGACGGTTCTTAACTTTACTTCGTGAATTGATTTCAATTTCCTTTGCACTGTATTCTTGTTGATTTCTTTACTCAATTTTGTTTTCTGTAAAATAGATTAGTGCTTATTTCTTCTAGCTTTGTTGTGAAACTCGTGGATCAATAGAAATCGTGAGATTTTTGAACTTTTGGTTTAAACTATTCCTTCAATATTCAATAACATTGTAAATTCTTCTTGCTTTAGATTACAAAATTTACGGTAAGTGTTAAAGATTAAGAGATAGGCCGATGCTGTAAAAATAAAGGATGTAAAAATTAAGCTGGTTTGACTCTGCCTGGTTATCTTTGAAAACTAAACTAACAGAGGTACTCTTCTCCCAGCTACGCTAATTGTCGTAGTATAATTGGTTAAATTTTATCTACTTATTTACGAAGAAAACGTCATCTCACACTATTGCGGCAAGGGAGGAAGACGCCATCGTCAGACGTGATGATTGGTAAACGTCCTTTCAATGGTTCACATCGCCTATTAATTATTCAGTTAGTTGATATCAGTGATGTCGCCCACTATCTGTACGGTTGGTCTGCTTGCATTTATTGTAAAATTATAAATTATATCTTGCAAATCTGCTTGAACATTTTACGAAGAAATCAAACCATTCGAATGCTACGAAATAGCCGGAACGTTTAACGACGATCAATTCGAATTTGATCAGTATTTTAATTATCTTAAAAAATAAATATTATCATCTTCGTAACCATCGATCACTATATTAAATATATGTCATCAATAAAATACAATAATTTGTCTATGATAAATGGATTTTTCTTTGTAACTCTGTCATCTATTGATATAGAATCTGTATGTTTAATTGACCAAAAACAAAAACATTTGTAACTAACTTATTTTAAGATTTAAATCTTAAAAATAAGACTAATTGAAATAGCTTAATTAATCAGAATCAGAACCAATTGGTTGGTTTGGATCTTGATGAATGAAAAATGATACCATTATTACAAAAATCTTAAAAATACTGAAAACAATAACAATAATTTAAGCTGTAATTTCATTAGATAGGATTGACTACATGAATCTTTTTCTTTCAAGTATTTCTATTTATTATCAAATCCTTAGCTAAATTAAATAAATTTATTTAATTTCTTACAATTCCTAACTAAGTAATTTTAAGTCTACCTCTACTTTTAATTTCTTCTATGCTAATTACTCTCCTCTTCAAACTAGTTTTCAAAAAATATGACCTAACCACCTAAGATGATTTTTCTTATCTTTAACCGGTGTAACTCCCACTTTATTCTTTAATAAAATGATTTTTTATTTTATCTCTTACAGTGTTATCACTCATCCGCCTAAGCATACATGAAGTCTCTAATTTAAAAACACTATATTCAAGGTTTATAACACTTTCCTCTAGCTTGTATTCTTTTCATTATACTTAAGATTTGGCATAGTGTATTACTAAAAAGGTTATGCTTCAAAGAATTATCATCTTTAAAGATTTATATTTATAAGGAGTTGATAAGTTTTTATTTATGTAACACAAACCCTTCTCCTTTATTCAAACAAAAATACTGCTATATATCATCAATTAAACAAATAATTTTCCTTCTCTTGAGGAAGGACGTCTTCAGTTGCTAAATTACATGTGGTTTGCTTAGAATATCATAATTCACCTAATTTTGGACAACATTATTTCACATGGCAAAAGACTTCCACAATTCGTCGCCGTCGTAGGCTGTAGCATATGCATCTTCCGACGGCATCTTTCACCTCATCTATCGGCGCTTTTGTCGTACGCCAGGCCATGCAGAAATGGCTCCCTCATTATTTAATAATCTACCAGCTGGATATTGTGGCAGACACATAAACTTTATGAATACGTAAAAAATAATGTTATCCAATTTTCTTTTCTACGTCAACAACGTATTCAACGTTAAAGCAAGTATTTTCTCATGGTCTAAACAGATAGGTGTTCTTTTTTGAATGAAAAAACGAGTCCAACGCCGGCGTGCACGTCATGTGTGAACTGAGTTTAGTTTTGTCGTCGGCCCTCTTCGTTGAACTTTTTGCGTCATTTTTCGTCCATTCACAGTACAATATTCTGCGTTCAACACCGGCCCTTTCGTCCCTAGTCGGCTCCTCTCCACCCGGTCAAACACCCTACTGACCGAGACCGACAGGCCATTTCTTCCCTCTCTCTCTCTCTCTCTCTCTCTCTCTCTCTCCATTGATGCTCTGGAGAACACTGTAGTGTCCTTCTTCCTATAGGTGATGCATCGGAGAAGGTATCATCTCTTTTTGCCGCGTTTCTTTCCATCCCTCGCTGCTGCTGCTGCTCTGCTCCTCCTTCTTGAAGTGCTTTGGGTCTGATTCCTAGCCAAGTTACAGAAACCACAGCTCTAGCTACTACCCAATCGATTCCTTTTGTTTGTTTCAAGCTGCCACTACCAACAAGTCCAGAAGAAGAAGAAGAACAAGTAATAGCAGCAGTATTAATTAGGTGAAGAAAGCTGGCGAACAAGTGGTGGGAGAGAGGAGATGAGGCTGCCGCCGCCATGGACGGTATGCACCCCAGCAGCAGCGGTGGCGGTAGCTCCTCCTCTTCCCGATATCTTCACCACCTCCTACGTCCGCCACAATCACAGCAGCAACCGCCACCACCGTCGGACTCCCCCAAAGCATCTCCTGACAAAAACCCAAAGCCTGATCAATCTGCCGGAGTAGGCCAGCAGGAACCCCCATCGACCTCCACGAACCCCAGCCGTCGTCCACGGGGTCGTCCTGCCGGTTCCAAAAACAAACCAAAGCCACCCATCTTCATCACCCGTGACAGCCCCAACACTCTGCGATCGCATGTCCTAGAGGTCAACAGTGGGTCGGATGTGGTGGAATGCGTCTCCGGGTACGCTCGCCGGCGGGGGAGAGGTATTTCCATTCTCAGCGGTGGAGGGGTGGTGTCTAATGTTTCTCTCAGGCAGCCAGGGTCGGGGCTGACGGTAGCCACGCTGAGAGGAAGGTTCGAGATCCTGTCGCTGACGGGGACGGTTCTTCCTCCTCCGGCGCCTTCCGAAGCTGGTGGTCTGACGGTGTACTTGGCGGGAGGGCAGGGACAGGTGGTGGGAGGGAGCGTGGTGCCACCACTGGTGGCGGCGGGGCCGGTGGTGCTGATGGCTGCGACGTTTTCTAATGCGGTGTACGAGAGACTGCCATTGGAAGCGGAGGAAGAAGAGGGGGCGGTGACGCCAGCAGCGGCAGCGGCAGCGGCAGCGGGGCAAGGACAGCAGCAGCAGGCGACCGCATCGCAGTCGTCTGGTGTTACAGGCGGAGACGGCGGTGGCAGCGGCGTGTCTGTCTATAACTTGGGCGCAAACATAGGGAATTATCCATTCCCTGGGGATAATTACGGATGGGGCGGTGGTGCGCCTAGGCCACCATTTTAATTAGGACTCAACTCCAGCTTTGTTAATTTTATCAAGTTTCTTTGTATTGGGGTTTTTATTGGTTGGGTAGAGATTATTGTTGTTCATGATCGTCTTTTTCACAATGGTAATGTTTTCAGTTAAATTTAAATCCCGGCAAAACAAAATAGATGATGAACTCCGCCGCCGTCTCTTTTGCTTCAGTGCAACAGGGAATGCAATTTACTTCATGGAAGGCGGAAGCAGAAAAGCTCGAGAGGTCAGTACAGTCCAAACAATTTACCATGTTGGCTGTTCCTTTTTTTTCTTATTTCCCTTCCTTTCCGCTTGCCCTTTGTTACGTGTGTATCATGGGTACCCGCGACTAGTGTGGGCAATTTGTTCCAGATTTTGTTCATGGTATATTTAAGCATGTATACCAATCCGCTCTATAAAAATTTTGTTTGTGTCCATTTTTAAAATAGAGGAATTGTGTAATAATTTTTATTTTTTAATTAACATTTTAAGTAATATTTCTATATTTAAAATTGAATAAAAATGAATTTGAATTTTATTTAATTTCATAATAAAGAATATTTTTGTACTTAAAATTTTAATTTTGAAATAAAATAAAATTCTAAGTTACAATGTAAAAAAAATGTGAATTCTCTTACATGAAGATATGAAATTTATTTCCACCTTTAAAAATTATCATATGTCCTTTGGTTATTGATAAATAACATATGAACATTTAATAATATAATTATATGACATGTCAATTAATTAATATAATGAATTTATTAATTAATTATATTTTTATTAACTAAGTAAATTATTTAATTAAAGATAATTATATTACATTATTATTATACACAAATATAAAATTTCAATTCTATGTTATGCATAAACACCAAAATTTTAATTTGTATCTAATTTCTAAAAGTATACAAATATCTAAATTTTAAATTTCATTTTCATCTAATTTTGTCAAAATTTTAATTCTACAGAATTTCAATTATAGGTGTACAAACACATTCTTAGACAATTTAGGTTTCCTTTGTGTACTACAAAAATAGATGAAAAAGGAAACAAAAAATATGTGAAAAAGATAGAAAAAATGATGAAAATTAATTTCAATTTGATCATTTTTATAGATGTTTTGTACATTTCTAATGAAAACTAATAAAATTGAAATTTAAATATTTTTGTACCTAATAGAAAATGATAGAAATGAAAATTTGAGTATTTATATGTGTCAAAAAATGACATATATTTAACTTACATGTTAATATAATATAACTATAAATTATAACATTTAGTTTTTGTTATAAAATTCAAAAATAAAGATATAATTGGAAAAAATTTAATTATAAGTTTTACAAAAAAGATAAAAATCAAAAATCTCAATTCTCCCACATAAAAAGAAAAATAATAATACAAAGCAAAAATAAATGCTGGAAAAAACATAACTAACAAAAATAACATGAGTTCTCAAATTTTTATTCGAACACCCAAAATTAAGGTTAGATGCTTGGACTTAATAAACAAACATCTGCTTTACAAGGTTGGACACCAAGTCCATTTTAACTTGCATATGAACATAATATAATTTTAAATTATAATATCCATATTTTCATTATAAAATTTAAAAATAGTAATACAATTTGATAAAATTTAATTATATGTTTTACAAAAAATATAAAAATTACAAATTTTGATTATCCTACACAAAAAGAAGAATAACAATGCAAAGTAAAAATAAACCTAGGAAAACACAACAAAACTAGCAAAAATAGAAGTTATCAAATTTTTATTAGAATGCATAAGGTTTGTTTATACTTAAAAATAAATCTATAGAAATACATTCTTAGAATCTGTCGGTAAATTCTTGGAATCTATCAAAAATAGAAAAATATGTGTATTTGTGTATCAATAGGAAAATGATAGAATTTACAAGAGAAATCCCTACTATAGACTAGCCTATCAAACATTTCTTAAGAATCCATCTTCTCTTTCCACTCACTCAAGTCGCAAATACAACAATAATAGTGGCACAAAAACATAAAATGAAACTCATGAAAATTTACATAATAATTTACTAAAATTTTTTTAAAAAATCTTAAACTTACCCTCCCCTCTATACCTGAATATCACATTGTTTTCAATGTGAAATTGTATAAAGTAATGCAAAATAGAATAATAGATATAAGGAGAAAAAGAATACACAAGATTCTTCAGCTATTTTGTGCTATTCTAAATTCTTCAACTTCTTATTCTAACTTTCAACTTCAAACTATTGAGAAGGAAATAGTAGCAACAACTTTTGCTTCTTCTCATCTAGTCGCCTTCTCTGCCTATCTCCAATGCTTGGACTGGTGTCTATTGGTTTGGGAATCTACAACCTCCTTTTGCATGAAAAACAATCACTCTCTCAGCTAATGGTGTTTGGAAGAAGAAGAAAGAAAGGAAGGAGAAAAAGAATACACAAGATTTAACGTGGTTCAATAACAACCTACATCCATGAGTGCTAAAACTCTTGTAATGCTTGTTACGATGCACATATACTTGTGTATGTACAACCCTATCTATAAGGAAAACTACAAACCCTAGTTACAACAATTATAAGTTCTACTCTTGTCTTTTGTCAAACAGCAGCTAGGTTCCAACATGAACTTTTGGAAGCCCTTGTTTGGACCAAATGGCTCACCAAAAGGGGGGGTGAATGGTGACCTATATGTTATTTTAACAATTTCTAACTTAATTGATTAATCAATATGCACAAATATTAAACAAGTGTAGAAACATGCACAACAAAAATATAAATAAGAAACACAAGGAAATTTTAGGTGGTTTACCAACTCGGTTAGTTTACCCCAAAGGATCACTTGGGCTTCACTAAGTACTTCAACACTTACACACATTTACTTTCAAGTTGAAGCAAGAACCAACCATTTACTTGAGTTTTTGGTCATAACTTAAACCAACATTTCCTAGAAGTTTTCAAGTCAAAACTTCAGCAAACCAACCTAGAGCTTTCAGGTCAAAGCTCAACAACCAACCTTGTGCTTTAAGGTATAAACTCACTAACCAACATAATGTGTAGCTTTCAGGTTGAAGCCGTGAACTAATGATCCTTCTTGGATCAAACTTTTAGCGCAATTGGGGAGCTTTGAGAATCTTATTTTGAATTCTACTTTCAACTTGTTCTCTCTGTATTGAATTTGAAATATACTTTCTGTAATGGAAGAGGATTTGCAATGTATATTCTATATCTCTCTCTTAAATATATGTTGAATGATCTGGTTGTATTTATATTTGTGATTCCAATGATTATATTATTTATCAACGATTTTATTCTACTGTACTTTAATCTTGACAGTCCTATAAATAGAAAGTTACCATTTGATATACTATTGAATGCTTTTTTGCCAATCTTCTTTCAGGTCGTTAAGTTATTTCTAACTTAACGAGTTGCTCTTTCTTGTATTTTGCAAATACACATTGAGTTATGCTAACTCAACGAGTTCTATCATGTGAATTTCCTTGCTATGTATGTGATGCCAATCCTTCATTATTTTTTCTCAGATCGTTAAATTGTTGTTAACTTAACGAGTTGCTTTTCCCTTTTACTCGTTAACTTAATAAGTTGTTCTTCCTTGTACTCATTAACTCATTGAGTTCTACATGAGTTTTTGCTAACTTAATGAGTTTGGCATGTGACTTCTATTTGACTTTTTAAGAATACATTGAGTTGTGCTAACTAAATGAGTTGCATTGCCTTTAAGCTTGTAACTCAATGAGTTGTTCTTTCTATATTTACATGTTGAGTTTATTAGGACCTTAGTATTTTGATAATGCAAAAACTTGTGTGAGGAAACAAATTGTATTTCACAGATAAGATAGTGCAGTAAAAGAGCAGAAGGTAGATAAGTTGATTCAGATAGTTCAAAATTTGCCGCAAGAGATAAACAAGAAATCAGAAGTTTATCAGGCTTAACTATCCAAAAGAGATAAATTTTCAATGAGTTACTAGGCTTAAGTATCCAATGAGTTAGCTTTAAGTAGTAGAATCACCATCAGACGGTTAGAAAATTAACTATCTGAAATTATAATGCCTTTGGAGGGTTTAAAGATAGTTGGCTGAATGATTAAAGAGTTAAAGCGCTAACTATTCAGAAGCTCAAGGAAAATTGGAAAGTTAAGAAGGCTAACTATTCGAAACTTAAGTTACTAAATTTCCTACGTGTAGAAATCCAAACAGAAGCTTAAAGAGATTTTTCGAAGAGTTAGAAAGTTAACTATCTTAAAAATAAGAAGTTTCAGAAGGTTATAGATTTAACTATCCAAAACTTAAGTCATCCTATTATGCACATGTAGAAATAAGAAGACAGTAGTTGGAAGCTTAAAAGAAGAAAATCAAAGAGTTACTGTAGCTAATTATTCGATAGTCAAGAACATTTCGGTGAGCTACAGTTACAAGTATCCGAATTTAAGACACGTCACGTGTATGACTTAAATCTCATGTGACAAAAGGACTTAAGTGGATTTTTGGTGAGTTACAAACATCCTTCGGAAAGTTACATACCTAACTATCCAAAAGTCTAAGAAAATCGGAAGGTTATCTTGAAACACCTTTCCAAACGGTAATTTACCATATTTAGACTTGCAAATCTGTAAGTATAGTAGAATAAATCCATTGAGGAGAAAATATGATCGTTGGATTTACAAGTATTTATACAAACAAATCATTCAATATTCAGTAGAGCTAACAAGTGAGATTACACAGACAATCACATATAGAGATATAGTATACATTGTAGATTAACTACTGTTACAGAAGAATGCTCAATCTAGATTAACTACAATAAGGAATAGATTGAAAGCTGGATCTACAAGAAGATTCTTAAAGCTCTCTAAGTGTTGAAAGTCTGATCCAAGAAGGATCATTTGGTTCCTAGCTTCAACCTTAAAGCTTCATTCAAGTTGTTGGTTTGAGTTTCGACCTGAAAACTAAAGAGGTTGGTTTTCTGAAGTTTATACTTAAAAACTTCTAAGTGTTGGTTAGAACTACGACTTGGAAGCTCAAGGGGTTGGTTCTTATTTCAACCTGAAAGCAAGTGTTTGTAAGTGTTGAAACACTTAGTGAAGCCCAAGTGATCCTTGGGGGTGGACTAGCCAAGTTGGTGAACTACCTAAAATTCCCTTGTGTTTTTTGTTTATATTTCCACTATGCATGTTTAATCTTCTATTTAACATCTATGAAAATTGATTAATCAAATTAGTTAGTAAAGTTGGTAAAAAGTTTTAAAGTACTCTTAGATCACCATTCACCCCTCTCTAGTAAGTCATTAGGTCCTAACAATTGGTATCAGAGCAGGTTGATCTCTTTTTTATAGATTTAACTATCTGAAATCATGGTATCTTTTCATAGAGAGGGTCAAAACATCCTTCGTCCTCCCCTGTTTGATGATATTAACTATAATTACTGGAAAAATAGGATGGGATGTTTCCTTAGAAGCTCAGATGTGAGTCTATGGAAAATGGTGGTTCTAGGAACACCTATTCCACCTAGTCATGAGGATGACTGGATTGAGGAGGATGAGAGAATCATCCAAATGGATGCTTGAGGGCTGAATATTATTTACTGAACAATATAATAAAGTTTCAGCTTGTAAATTTGCTCACGAGGCTTGGAACACTCTTCAAATAACCTTTGAAGAAACTAGCTAAGTGAAAGACACAAAAATCAGTATTTTACTTAGAAAGCTTGAATTATTTAAAATGCTTGATAATGAAACAATTACTGATATGTTTTCTAGATTCACTAAAATTATTAATGGCTTAAGAGGTTTGGAAAAGGAATTTTCTATCTATGAACAGGTGTAGAAAATCCTTAGAAGCTTAATTGTAGAATGGAAGCAAAAGTCTACATCAATACAAGATTCCAAAGACCTCAACAAATACTCAGTAGAGGATTTGATGGGCAATTTACTAGCCCATGAAGTTCAAATGAGAGAATGGAGAGATGAGGAAGGAAGTGCTAAAAAGAAAATAGAAACGAAGAAATAACTAGCCTTTCCATCAACTCAAGAACTTCAAAGCTCGGATGATGATGAAGTTGTGCTATTAGCTAGAAAATTCAGAAAATGGATGAAGAAAATGAACCAAGCCAACACATCAAAAAGAATTGCTCCAATATGCTTTAAATGCAAGAAGCAAGGACATATACAACCTGATTGTCCACTACAACTAGAAGAAGAAAAAGAAATGAAGAAGAAAAAGAAGAGCTACAAAAAGAAAATAGGATTGAAGGCTGCTTGGGATGACAGTAGTTCTTCTAATAGCTCATCCAATTTAGATGAAGAGGTACTAGTAAATGTGTGCTATATAGCACAAGAGTTATGTTCTACTTCATCTCAAAGTGATTCTGATGTAGACAATGATAATCTAGATGTAAATATTCTTTTGTCTACTACTGACAATTTATATGTTAAATGCAAAAATTATAAAAAGTAAATTAAACATTTAACTACATGTTTAGAAGAAGCATATACTAAACTTGAAAATTTGCATGTTGAAAATAGAAAATGCAATAATGATGAATTGATAAATGAAAATGAAAATCTAAAATTTGAAATTATTGATCTGAAAAATATTGTGCATAAGTTTATAATGGACAAAATGGATTGAACAAAATCATTAGTTCACAAAGACATAGTTTAAATAGGTTTGGCCTAGGGTATGCTACTCCACAGGAAATACCCTACTATGGTGGTGTTATCCGATCTTATAGAGATGATACAATAGTGTTTACCATCAAAAGAAGATCTAGATTAATGTGACTGCCAAAAGGCAATAAATTAAATGTTGTCAAGACTAACACTTATGGACCCAAGAAAGTATGGGTACCAAAATCTATATCTGTTTGAATTGCAAAATTGTATTATTTAAGTGGGAGCAGTTAGTTTATAGTTTCAAATTATTATCTGCAAATGACCAAAATCTGAAGATCAATGGAATGATCAATTAGAAAAGGTTGAAAATTTGAAAATCAGTCATGGGAGTAACTATTTGGTATTACAGGAGGCACCATAAATTGGTAGGAAGTGCTACACATAGATTGAGTGGAAAACATGCCTAAAATCATGATATTCAAAGAGAGCAAAATCTGCAACAGCTAGAAACAAGTATATAGAAAAGAGAGCAACAGCTAGACTACAGTTACAAATTGCTTTCTGCATATGTTTTGAAGGAATCTCTTGAAGAGAAATTAGAAGCTAAATGATTGAGAATTATTTATGATGTTTTTGATTAACAATTGATACCTAATTTAGTAGGTATCATAAATGTCATTTTGCAAAACAGGTGCAACAAATCTATCTACAAGGAAAAACATATAAGTAAGGGGAGAACCTACTATATGAAGGGAATTCAGAATGTTGCTTCAGTGCAAAAAGAAAGTATATAAAGAGGGCATGCTTATAGGGGGAGAGCCTATAGCTTGCTATTAAAAATCAGAAAACCTCCATACAGATAAGGGGAGAGCATGTGGCAACAACTACAAATATTAATTGCATATTTATAAATTGCTACATTAATAATTAGCATTTCACTATTTTTTTTTCAGTTTTTACAAATGATGTAGTAAATAAACGAGACAAAGGAAGAAATACCAAAAACCAAGAAAGCAATTACTGACTTCTTAGAAATTGATATGTCAACAAATGGCATCAGACAAGGATTGAGGAAATTGACACTTCAATTGATATTGGGCTTGAATAAGAAAGAAGAAAAGTAGTACAACATCAAAGGGAAAGAATAAAATATACTGCAATGATGGAAATATCTCAACAATTGATATTAGCTCACCAACAGTTAACATTTGATGCACAATCAAAATTGGTATTCGAAGATATTGATGTAATTAATTCTTTCAACATTTGATATTAAATAGGATTATGGAAATTAGAAAATTGTTATGACATCAGATATTACATCTTGGTAAAAAGAAGAGAAATATGGCAGCTATTTTAGCAAAAGAAAGTTATGGAACTCCTTTTATCTAATGACAAAAAGGGAGAGAAGAATAAAGAAAATTACATAGAAGGCAAGGGGAGTATTCCCAACACACAGTCAAGGGGAGAAATTAACTCTAGTGTATTGTATTCACTGTAAATCTTTGCTTTACTTAGTTTCTGTGTGACTAAATGTATAGAAACAATCTAGGGAGTGAAATACATGTAATTTAATGTAAAGGATTTTGTCATTATCAAAAAGGGGGAGATTGTTAGTACTTTAGCATTTTGATAATGCAAAAACCTGTGTGAGTAAATAAATTGTATTTCACAAATAAGACAATGTAGTAAAAGAGTAGAAGGCAGATAAGTTGATTTAGATAGTTCAAAATTTGTTACAAGAGATAAACAAGAAATCGGAAGGTTACCAGGCTTAACTATCTAAAGGAGATAAATTTTCGGTGAGTTACTAGGCTTAAGTATCCGATGAGTCAGCTTTAAGCAGTAGAATCACCATCGGATGGTTAGAAAATTAACTATCTGAAATTACAAAGCCTTCGAAGGGTTTAAAGATAGTTGGCTGAATGATTGAAGAGTTAAAGCACTAACTATTCGGAAACTCAAGGAAAATCGGAAAGTTAGGAAGGCTAACTATCCGAAACTTAAGTCATTAAATTTCCCATGTGTAAAAATCTAGATAGAAGCTTAAAGGGATTTTCAGAGAGTTAGAAAGTTAACTATTTGAAAAACAAGAAGTTTTGAAAGGTTACAAATTTAACTATCTGAAACTTAAGTCATCCTATTATGCATATGTAGAAATAAGAAGACAACAATTGGAAGTTTAAAAGAAGAAAATTGGAGAGTTACTGTAGCTAACTATCCGATAGTCAAGAACATTTCAATGAGTTACAATTACAAGTATCCGAACTTAAGACACGTCATGTGTATAACTTAAATCTCACGTGACAAAAGGACTTAAGTGGATTTTCAATGAGTTACAAACATCCTTTGGAAAGTTACACAACGAACTATTCGAAAGTCTAAGAAAATTGAAAGGTTATCTTGAAACACCTTTTCAAACGGTAACTTACCATATTTAGACCTGCAAATCTGTAAGTACAACAAAATAAATCTGTTGAGGAGAAAATATGATTGTTGGATTTACAAGTATTTATACAAACAAATCATTCAATATTTAGTAGAGTTAACAAGTGAGATTACACAGACAATCACATATAGAGATACAATATATATTGTAGATCAACTACTGTTACAGAAGAATGCTTAATTCAAATTAACTACAAGGAATAGATTGAAAGCTGGATCTACAAGAAGATTCTTAAAGCTCTCTAAGTGCTGAAAGTTTGATCCAAGAAGGATCATTTGGTTCATAGCTTCAACCTTAAAGCTTCATTCAAGTTGTTGGTTTGAGTTTCAACTTGAAAACTCAAGAGGTTGGTTTTCTGAAGTTTATACTTGAAAACTTCTAAGTGTTGGTTAGAGCTACGACTTGAAAGCTTAAGGGGTTGGTTCTTACTTCGACTTGAAAGCAAGTGTTTGTAAGTGTTGAAACACTTAGTAAAGCCCAAGTGATCCTTGGGGGTGGACTAGCCAAGTTGGTGAACCACCTAAAATCCCCTTGTGCTTTTTGTTTATATTTCTGCTGTACATGTTTAATCTTCTATTTAACACCTGTGAAAACTGATTAATCAAATTAGTTAGTAAAGTTAGTAAAAAGTTTTAAAGTACTCTTAGATCACCATTCACCCCCACTCTGGTAAGCCATTAGGTCCTAACAATTGGTATCAAAGCAGGTTGATCTCTTTTTTATAGATTTAACCATCTAAGATCATGACATCTTTCATAGAGAGCGTTAGAACATCTATCGTCCTCCCCTATTTGACGGTATTAACTATAATTACTGGAAAAATAGGATGGAATGTTTCCTTAGAAACTTAGATGTGAGTCTATGGAAGATGTGAGTAAACATTGGATTTATCATTAAGCATACTAACATTCAGATAATTCAAACAATAACCATTAAAATCTTTAAGTATTTTGAACGAACCAATTTTAGTAAACTATAAAACTAAAACAAACATAAAACAATCACAATACTGACAAAGATAACATTAATCACGATACAACACAAACAATACAACACTCAAATACAAAATACAAACACAAAAATAGTTTTTGGTATTTTTGTTTTAATATGAACATGGAAATGGGTGAAAGGTGAAATGTAAAGTAATCTCAATCAATAGTAAATACTTTTGTCACTACATGTGATGCAATTACACCACTGAAAATTAAACCACTTACAATTCTGTCTCCTTTCCCTGTAGAATTGCGAGTCCAGAATTGCAAGATGATCTTCTCTTCAACATATAGGCATCAACCTGAAGCCAATGCTAGAAGCTTTACGATCTCTTGAAATATGAGTCGGCACTTGGTGAAAATGGCTTCCCTTCTCGCGATGCGATCACTCCTCAAAATGGTTGTCAGGCATTGTGTTTGGCTCGGAATCGACCCGACATCACGAAAGTATCCTCACAGACCTTCGATGGTTGGTGATTATGGTGGTTATGGTGGTGGTAATGATGGTTGGTGTGGTACTTTGGAGAATTGTCGATACTGTTTGTAGAAAGCTCAGTGCTCCTCCTCTATACACACTGGCCGTACCCATCGATCACACACACTTTACTTCTTTTTCATCTTTTCTTTTATATTTCTTTAGTGGTAACTACTTCTGCTTGAATGGTCGGTTGGATTTCCTTCATTCATATCAACGACGATGATTTCTTCTTCCTTCGACGAGTGAATTCCTGTGTGATACGTGCGATCGTGGTTTTTTTCTTCTAACTATCTGTTCCTGCAATCGCTATAGTGGCATATTAGAAAATAAATAGTCCGTGGAGTTACAGATAACTCAATAGACTTTCTTCGCTGATTTAACTATAAAACACATGCATAAATTTAACTATCCGATGCTTAGAAGTATTTCAGATACTTACAACTTAATTATCTGATGCCTAGATGCATTTCGGATACTTACAAACTTAACTATCTGATACTCAGATGCATTTCGGATAGTTATAGATAACTCACCAAAAATCCACTTAAGTCACTTCCTAGAACATGACACGTGTCCACAACTATTTTATAAATAAAAAGAGATTTCGGAGAGTTACACATATAACTATCCGATGCTCAGCTACAATTTCGGATAGTTATAGATAACTCACCGAAAGTTCACTTAAGTCATGCGTTATGGTTTCGACACGTGTACTTCAGAAAATAATAAAATATTCTTTTAAAACATAACTGCTCGGCAATTTAAACATAACTATCCGATACATGTTCGGTTTGTTAAACATAACTGTCCGAAATATAAGAAAATTCGGATACTTAAGAATTTCACAGCCTGCAACTTACCGACAATTCAGAAATATACTAAATTAACATTACTTCCCCCAATTTAAGTAGATTCTTTAATTAAAGCTTTAATAGTGCAATTATAACATAATGGCTTAATTCTCATATGATAAGCTAAATATTATGCAATTAACCATCATTTAACTGTTACTTGTATGATCGTATGGCTATACAAGAGGGGGGTGAATTGTGTATTTTTAATATTTTCTGAAATATAATTGAAACTTTAAAACTCAAAAACAAGTTGAGACATTGTTTTCATAAAATCATTTTTATTCAAGGTTTCAATTACAATATATAATTCAATTCTCCTTAGAAATTGTAGATGCAATTATATTTCGATACCATGTTTCATCTATACAATTTCATAACTACAAACAGAGAAAACTAATTTACGGAATTTAAAACATTTCTCCCTATTTGAGATCTTTCTTCTTCTTCTTCTTCTTTCTTCTTCAGCAATTCTTCAATGATGAATATCTTGTCTTTTCATGCTTCACCGAATTTGCTTTCTTCTGATACTTCAAATCTTCAGTGACAAAAATCTTACCTTTTTATGCTTCACTGAATCTTCTTCCACTTGAGAGATTTTTCCCGAAGAGGTGTTTTTGATCCCTGAAAAAGATTTTTCTTTTGGTGTGCAGGGATGGTTTGATCCTTGAAAAGATTTTTCGTTTTGTGTGCAAGGATAAATTGATCAACGAGAACTCTATGCCTTTTATACTGTATCTTCATTTCATGCATATCCTTCACGTTTAACCACTACCAGTTTTCCACTTCTCCACGTCTTTCCTTTTTCCTTCATCGAAACACACACATTCTAACCCATGTTTATATTTCAAATTTTCTTTAATTATCAGTCTTGGATCTCAGAAAAATTTCCTGCAAAATAACCTTTCTCGTCCAAAAATTTTTCATCACTGTAATAAGAAGTCGTTACTTTATTGTTAACTAAACAAGTAACACAAGTATATATATATAACTTAACGTTTCTAACTTAACGAGTTCACCATGTGCCATTTCACGTGACAAGTACTGTAGCTAACTCAACGAACTAAGTTCGTGATGTTATGCTAACTGTAAGAACTAGCTTAACCTTTCTTTCGGAAGGTTAAACGATAACTCACCGAAAACAGTTTAAGTTTCGGATAGTTACAGATGTAAGTCACCGAAAAACTCTTTATATTATAAAACCAGTGAGACACGTGTCAAGACCTGAAAACATGACTTAAGTTACCGTTCAGATAGTTATGACTGTAAGTCTCCAAAAAAACTTTAACTCACCGATTCAGTAATAAACAAATGTTTTTATAATAAGAATTTTACCACGTGCAAAAATAACAACTTAAGTTTATAACGCTAACCTAACGCGTTGCCTTAGTGTTCAATATAGCAACTCAACGCGTTTCGTTATGTTAACTTAAGGAGTTAAACATTTTGTATTCAAAAACAAACAAAAACAGTTATCGACCCCTCCTAAGTATATCACTTAAGGCAGTACATATTTTATCTCCTAGATGCCTAATATCATTTCTGATGTCGTTAAGCACTACATCTAAGTTAGGAGGTAACTGGGTTTGCTGTTCTACTTGAACTGAATAACTATATTGTTGTTGTTGTATATGGTTTGTATTAGGTTGTTGTTGTCGTTAAGGTTTATGCATGGCCTGGAATTTTTGCAAATCTTTGACACTAAATGCTCTCATGCCTTTAGTTTCAGAGGGACAGTTGGATAAAGTCAATTGGCTTGCAAGGATTCTACATACAGCATCACCATAAAATAACTTTGAACTCATATGCTGTAGTTGAGATATAAAAACATCAAACCAATTGATTTGAATTCTATTCAGCAGGCCATAAGTTGCATATAAACAGCTTCTGCTGACTTCCAAATTGTGTCCAACTCTTTGAAATAAATTTGCAATAAATCTTGCCTCTGCATTCAGATTTTCCATTAATCTCATTTCAGAATATATATCTGGAATTTTTGATAAAGACTGAATGTTCCATTCCAGTTGTCTTATAATGTCAAATCTGTTGGTAACAACAACACCTTCATTCTTTAATCCTAAAACTTCAAAAATTAACTTAGGAGACAATATAAACTCCTGTTCATTTATTTGAGTTTTCAGAAAATTTCCATTTTTGTCCAGATTGCTACAAAAAGCTGCAATAAGCTCTGTGTATTGCTTCCATTTCATTCCTATTGGCAAGAATTTAATGAGTCCTTGAAACTCAAACATATCTATTATTTCCATCAAATTTCTGAATTTTATTGGACGAGCATGTAGAATCTAACATGTAATCAGATTATTGTATTTTTGCAATGCTTCTTCAGATCTAAAATGAATTGCATTACCTTGAATGTTTAATATTGTACACGAAGAAGGTGATACCTGAAGCCGTGATTCAGAGTTTAATTCATCTTTAGGAACCTCTTCTTCAAAATGAATGTCATGGTGTTCCTCTTCTAAAATATTATCTTGAAGCTGCTCAGGTAAGCTTGATTCTACAGCTTCAACAGTGTTAGGAACATTGTCAGTATGCTCAACATTCATCTGTTCAGTCTCTATAGAATGTTCAGAGTTCAATTTTTTCACAAATTCTACAGCCGATGTATCTGTCTGTAATTGTTCATTTTGTTCAACAGATAATTCTATTGATTCATGCTGTGAATTCTCAGACTCTGTTTCTATAGATTCCGTAGAAGGTTGGTTAACTTTTAGCTCTTCTAGAGTCTTAACATTTTCAATATCTGCTACTCCAAACAATTCAGCCTTTGAACTAGTTACTGCTTCAACATTGTCAATTATATCTGCAATAACTTGTTCAATGTTAGGTGCCTGATGCTCTGATTTGTCAATTTCTACTTCATCAGGACTTGTACTAATAGAAAAACTTGAGCTCATATTTGACTTCGATTTCTTCTCAAGCTTTCTAGCTAGGGAAAATAAAGTCTCATTATCTTCATCAGTTTCAGTATGCTCAGAACTGATGAGTTTATCAGATGCACAATAAGGTACAATGTCTAGACATACATTGTCCTTTGGAAATAAATTTTCATCTGATTTTCCTTTTTCAATAGACTTTGTTTCCTTAGACATAATTTTTCTGACTTTCCTTCTTCTATAACATTTTTGTTTCTCCTTTTCAAGTATTGCTATTTTCTTTTCAAATTGCTCCATAAAAGTTTTCTGCTTTAATTCTTTTAAGGCACTTTCTATTGCAATGGCCTTCCGAAGACTGTCAAGTTTTGTTTTGTCTACAGCAATATCTGATTCTACTTGTTTTGAATATAAAGGAGTAGGGATAGCTGATTCATGCTCTTCCCCAAATGCATGTAGTCTAGTATCGTTTATAGGAGTTCTATTTGATGAACCTACACCTTTTTCCAAATATTTTGCATATTGTTCCAAAAATGCAATCTCAGCGCATTTCATTCTATAATCTCTATCAAATTTACTACGAATACCCATGTATGTAATATTTGCATCAGTATGTTGAAGTTCTTGTCTAACTTCATCTAATATACCTTGAGGAAAGAAGTAACCTCTACAAATTTCTGCTAAACTTTTGTCTACTCGAAATATTTTCTTGAACCAAGTACGTGGAATTTCATCATTCTCTATTTTTTTTCCTTTTGCATCTCTTCTGCTTTTGCCTTTTCCTCTGCCACGACCTTTGTAGAACTTGGAGAACATCGTCGTAGGTTGTAACAGCAACAAGTAGGAAAGATTTTCTTAACAAAGTTTACAAATAACCTAAGTGTCCGTGTAATAAGTGTTTAAATAGGGTTTTTAGGCATATAACTCAATGTGAAGAGAAGTTGGGTTTAGAAATTAAATAAATATTGAATAAAGTTTATTCAATCAAGGTACCCAAAATATTCAAGTATAACTCGTTGAGTTAACTAACCTAACGAGTAAAACGCTGTCTAGATGCAGTTTTACATGTTACCTTATCTAACATAACGTCTAGTTAGTACACTTAAAACAATTTTCAGATGCTTCCAACTGAAACTTTCCGAAAACAACACACATGCTAAACTTAACATTATCTTGAGAACATTGTAAACTATTTGAACTTTTTGTCCTTTGAATCTAAAATAGTTTATTTGTTTATTTGAATTATTTCATCAAGATTTTAAGAGTACAGTAATTCAGATTAACTAAGATTTATATTCTAAATTATATTAATCTGTTTTAAACATTGTTAATCCTCCCCCTACAAATATACTTCAAATATATTCAATGAAAATACAAAATATACTTGTAGTGAAAATAGATGTTAAATATAACTATACTTTTAAATTTTCTTTTCAGAGACGTCCGTTATCTTGACATCATCAAGAAAAATGATCTCCAGAATCAATTCCTACTGTATATGAATCAAAACACAACTTTGAACACAATGTGATTAATTCAAGGAGAATAAAAGAATGTATATCAAATAAACGTTTTCAAAAGTACTAATGTTGATTCAATAAATCAGTAACCATATTGGTAGAAACTATATGCGATTCAAGATATCTGTAATTAATGAAACAACTTCTTCTTTTCAAGACAGTAAATATTGATAATTTTCTTTAAAAGTTAGTTTGAAAAGCTTGAATCATACAAGAGCTTTCTAATGTACCCGTGTAATGAGCTTTCAGTCAACAATCCCAGATCTGATCAGGACTTTAGGTTGCCAGATTTAAAGAATCATTTTTCAGGACAACAATCCTTACATACCTATCTGCTCAAGTACAAAAGGCTCGTGATCAAACTGATCAATAAACTCTCAAAGATTATCACTTTTTGAGCACTTTTCATTTTAAGCACAATATATATGTATTCCATTAATATAGATGCAATAAAACACAAATCTCATACAATTTTTACTTCTATGATTGTACTGAGAATATGAATCAGTTTCAATAAGCTTATACTTTGATCTATAGATTTTCCTATGTCATCAATATCTAACTTTAAAGTAGTACTTATAGGAGTTCCTCGAATCCTTGTATCATTAAAATTAAATTTCTTAAGCATTTCATCTGCATATTTTTCTGGATTTAAAAATATACCTTTATCCATTTGTTTAATTTGAAGTCCTAGAAAATATGAAAGTTCTCCTATCATACTCATTTCAAACTGATTAGTCATCTCTTCAGAGAATATTTCTATCAAATTATCAGAGGTTGCTCCAAAGATTATATCATCCACGTATATTTGAACAACAATCTGATCTTTACCATCTTTCTTAATAAATAGAGTATGATCCACTTTTCCCATGATATAGCCTTTTTCTATTAAAAAAGTAGACAATCTTTCCTACCATGATCTAGGTGCTTGCTTCAAACCATATAAGGCTTTCTTCAATTTATACACAATGTCAAGATTTTTAATATCTTCAAATCCAAGTGGTTGTTTTACATAGACTTCTTCATTAATCAAACCATTTAGAAATGCACTCTTTACATCCATTTGATATAATTTAAAATCCATATAACAAGCATAGGCCAATAATATTCTAATACTTTCCAACCTATCCACAGGAGCAAATGTTTCATCATAATCTAATCCTTCTTCCTATGTATACCCTTGTGCAACTAATCTAGCTTTATTCCTTATAACTTGACCAGTTTCATTAGTTTTGTTTCTAAATATCCACTTTGTACCTATTATGGACTGATTTTCTGGTGGAGAGACTAATTCCCATACATCATTTCTGATGAATTGATTTAGTTCTTCTTGCATTGCCACTATCCAATTTTCATCAGATAATGCTTCTTGTATATTCCATATTATTTAAATTTACTGAAGCTCTAGTTTTAACTCCCTCCTTAATATAACCAATGACTTGAGTAATGGGATGTGATGAAGAATAACGCCAATTTCTCTGATTTTCCTTAATATTCTCATCAACATCTAAAAGTCCATCACTTTCATCATTAGTTTGATCATTTAAGTTCATATTTTTTATTTTCTCAAATAAATCATCAATCTCTTTATTGATCTCTAATTCTTTTGGGAGATTGATCAAATCATCATTATTAGCTTTAGATTGAGATTCTCTAAGAGAATTTTCATTGAAGCTTACATAGAGAGTTTCTTCAATAGTCTTAGAAGTTTTGTTATATACTCTATAGGCTTTACTTTTAGTAGAGTAACTTACAAAAATTCCTTCATCCGATTTGGCTTGAAATTTATCCCTTTTATCCTTAGTATTAAGAATAAAACACTTGCAGCCAAATGGTTTCATATAGGAAATTTTTGGAACCCTATTAAACATAATTTCAAAAGGAGTTTTATTAACATGAGGTCTTAAATGACTTCTGTTAATAACATAACAAGCTGTATTTACTGCTTCAGCCTAATGATTTTGAGGTAACTTATGTTCATTCAACATAGTTCTGGCCATTTCTTGAAGTGATCTATTCTTTCTCTCAACAACACCATTTTGACACGATGCTCTTGGAAAAGAAAATCTATGATCAATGCCATGCTCATTACAATAGTTATCCATTTGATCATTATCAAATTTAGTTCTAGGATCACTCCTATGTTTTTGAATAGACACTCTGCTCATTTTGAACAAAATTGCAAAACATTTTAAATTTTTCAAAAACTTCTATCTTAGATGCTAGAAAATATACCCAAGTGTATCTAGAGAAGTCATCTACTAAAACAAATACATACCGTTTACCACCAAGACTCATGATTCTTGTTGGTCCAAATAGATCCATATGTATAAGTTCTAAGACTCTCTTGCTTGAAATATCAGTTTTGGATTTAATAGAGATTTTATGAAGTTTACCTAACTCACATGCATCACACATAAAGTCCTTTGAGTATTTAATCTTTGGTAAACCTCTCATTAAATGTTTTCTAGATAGTTTATGTAAGAGTTTCATATTTATTTGCCCAATCCTTCTATGCCATAGATATGCATCACTAGTTTCAACTAGCAAACATGAATTTAAATCAACTACACCCGAAGGTAAAGATAAAATACATACAGAACCTTTTCTTTTAGCAATAAACTTAATTTTATCTGTATTTTTATCAATTATTTTGCATACAATATCTTCAAACACTACATAATATACATTTTCAGTTAGTTTTATGAC
This sequence comes from Cymodocea nodosa, assembly GCA_036874045.1. Classification (NCBI taxonomy): domain Eukaryota; kingdom Viridiplantae; phylum Streptophyta; class Magnoliopsida; order Alismatales; family Cymodoceaceae; genus Cymodocea; species Cymodocea nodosa. Next base: position 12,166,563 of record CM072335.1, read on the forward strand.
ACTCAGCAAATTAAATCCTAGGTTTTCTACATATAGTACATTCGAAATAACACAAATAGGAGTTATTTGAACATTGCCCATACCTATGATTTTATCTTTGCTTTTGTTTCCAAATGTTACACTTCCTTTCATGGTATTTGTAAAATTTTGTAATATACTTTTTTGTCCAGTCATGTGACTTGACGCTCCACTGTCTAAGATCCATTTTGATGTTGTTTCCTCCTGCAACACAAATTAAGAAAAACTTTTTCTTGGTACCCAATGTTGTTGAGGACCAAGTTCATTAAACGCATATTTCTTCTTTTTGTTTAAAAACAATTTAACATTATCATTTATATTCTTATTAGTTGTAAGTACTATTGATTTATCATTAGCTTCATACTCACATATAGCATTATTACTTTTACAATCATTCTTTTTGTTTTCAGATATAGTATAATCAAGACCAAACAGATTTTTATTAGATGATAATTTATTTTGGTCATGCTCATACATTTCAGTAAGTTCATACTAAGGTTTTGTACTTGTATTAACATTTTCTGTACATACAAAATCTTTTTCTACACAAGAATTTTTTGTTTTATCTCATGTAGAATGAGTAATTGGTCTAATACCAGTGTATTGAATTACATGCTCAGGTTTCTGAATTTTCAGTTTACTACAATTGTCTGAAATTTTAGAAACATTAGAAACTGAATTTTCAAAACAAGAAACAAGATTTTTAGAAACATTTATAGTCATGTTAGAAGTACAATTTGACAAATCACATTGATTTATATTATTACTGCATGATTCATCCCTTGAAGTACCTACTTCTACATATTTATTACCTTGTTTCATAATAAAAGGAATTTTAGTCTTAGATTTACTTGAACTGCAACTAATAAATCCTTTATTGGCTTGAGATTCAGGATAATGAAATCCTAAGCCAAATTTATAAGACATCGTAGGGGTACTAGTTAGTTTGACTTAAATTCCATTTCTCAATGGTAATATTTAAATCTTGCTCTCTCACTTTTAATTTATCTATTTCTAATTCAAGTTCATTTATATTGTTTCTCAACATTTCATTTTTAGATTCTATCTTTAATTTTTTAGCATTTATATTCTGTATTTGTTCATGCAAGATACATTCATTAAATCTAAATTTTTGCAAATCTCTAGCATGATTTTCATTATCACATTTAAACTTTTCTAAAGTAGTAGACAGGAAACAATTTTCTTCTTCCATAATGGATGAAGATTTTCTAATATTCTTATTTTCCAGTTTACATACTTTAAGTTTTTGTAATAATGCATGATAAGCACATAATAATTCATCAAAGTTGAAATCTAAATGACTTTCAAGATCAGATATTACCTCAAACTCATTTTCCATGAAGCACAAATGAGCAACGTCTTCTAACTCTTGTTCTCCTTCTGAATGTGAAGATTTTGATGTTGATTCCTCAGATTCAGACTCTTCAGACGTGTCATCCCAAGTGACCTTCAAAGCCTTTTTCTTGTAAAACTTTTTCTGAGTTTTCTGAGCTGTCTTCTTTTGATTTGTCCTACTTTGCTTTTCATTTTTCCTCATAGGACAATCTGGAGAAAGATGTCTAGGTTTCTTACAGTTGTAACATACATACTTTCTAGATGAAGAATTCTTGTCATTCAGTGATTTTGACGTTGAGGGTTTATCATTTTTGTTCCTTTGATATTTCCTAGCTTTCCATGCTTTCTTGAATTTCCGAGTCAGCAAAAAGAAATCCTCGTCAGAATCAGTAAATATATCAGAATCTGAATTAATTTCGAAGGCTATTTCTTTCTTCATTTTTAGTTTTTTGTTACTCAATGATTCATTTAATTGAACTTCATAAGCTGTTAAATTTCCTATAAGTTCATTCATAGTATAAACATTTAAATCTCGTGATTCCTCAATTGATGTTACTTTCTGAGACCATTCAGAACTTAGGGATCTGAGAATTTTCCTCACCAAATCCTTCTATTCAAAATTCTTTCCTAAATATTTTAAAGAGTTTATGATATCAAGAAATCTGGAAAACATCTTAGAAATATTTTCATCTTCATGCATCTTAAAGAGTTCATACTTATGAATCAACATGTTTATTTTTGTCTCTTTAACTTGAGAAGTACCTTCATGTGAAACTTCTAATGCATGCCACACCTCATAAGCAGATTTATATGCCGACACTTTACTGAACTGTTCATAACTCAATGTACAAAATAAAATATTTAAGCCCTTAGCATTCAGAGTTTCATTTTCTTTTTCAGTAATTATCCAAGTATTATAAGGAGTAGTTAACATAGTATATGGTTTAGAAATCATGAACCACAATTTATGATCTATACTTTGAAGAAAAATAGTCATCCTATATTTCCAATATTCAAAATGTATTCCATCAAATAAAGGAGGACGATTAAGATTTTGGCCTTCATATAAAGAAAAATTACCATTTCCAGTAGCCATTTTACCTTAGATTTTTCAACCAATTTGATTTTAAACAGTCTAAAAACTTTAAAACAACTTGAGCCTTAAATCAAAAAGTTAAACGTATGCTCAGATATTAATTTATGTTTAAAAACAAAGAAGGTAGAATAACCAATGATATTAAATAAGTTGGTATAGATTTTATATCAAAGACTATTAACAAAGCTCTGATACCACTTGTAGGATCGTATGGCTACACAAGAGGGGGGTGAATTGTGTATTTTTAATATTTTCTAAAATATAATTGAAACTTTAAAACTCAAAAACAAGTCGAGACATTGTTTTCATAAAATCATTTTTATTCAAGGTTTCAATTACAATATACAATTCAATTCTCCTAAGAAATTGTAGATGCAATTATATTTCGATACCATGTCTCATCTATACAATTTCATAACTACAAACAGAGAAAACTAATTTACAGAATTTAAAACATTTCTCCCTGTTTGAGATCTTTCTTCTTCTTTCTTCTTCAGCAATTCTTTAGTGATGAAAATCTTGTCTTTTCATGCTTCACCGAATTTGCTTTCTTCTGATACTTCAAATCTTCAGTGACGAAAATCTTACCTTTTTATGCTTCACTGAATCTTCTTCCACTTGAGAGATTTTTCCCGAAGAGGTGTTTTTGATCCCTGAAAAAGATTTTTCTTTTGGTGTGTAGGGATGGTTTGATCCTTGAAAAGATTTTTTGTTTTGTGTGCAAGGATAAATTGATCAACGAGAACTCTATGCCTTTTATACTATATCTTCATTTCATGCATATCCTTCACGTTTAACCACTACCAGTTTTCCACTTCTCCACGTCTTTCCTTTTTCCTTCATCGAAACACACATGTTCTAATGCATGTTTATATTTCAAATTTTCTTTAATCATCAGTCTTAGATCTCTGAAAAATTTCCTACATAATAACCTTTCTCGTCCAAAAATTTTTCATCACTGTAATAAGAAGTCGTTACTTTAATGTTAACTAAACGAGTAACACAAGTATATATATATAACTTAACATCTCTAACTTAACGAGTTCACCATGTGCCATTTCACGTGACAAGTACTGTAGCTAACTCAACTAACTAAGTCCGTGGTGTTATGCTAATTGTTGGAACCAGCTTAACCTTTCTTTCGGAAGGTTAAACGATAACTCATCGAGAATAGTTTAAGTTTTGGATAGTTACAAATGTAAGTCACCAAAAAACTCTTTATATTATAAAACCAGTGAGACACGAGTCAAGACCTGAAAACGTGACTTAAGTTACCTTTCGAATAGTTATGACTGTAAGTCTCTGAAAAGACTTTAACTCACCGATTTAGTAATAAACAAATGTTTTTATAATAAGAATTTTACCACGTGCAAAAATAACAACTTAAGTTTATAACGCTAACCTAATGCGTTGCCTTAGTGTTCAATATAGCAACTCAACGTGTTTAGTTATGTTAACTTAACGAGTTAAACATGTGCACCTCACGTGATACAATACAACATTCGTAACTTATAATTTCACCACGTGTATAACACTAACTTAATGAGTTCGTCTCTTCTTTTACTCACTAACTTAACGAGTTATCACGTGACCTATTTTAACCTTTAAGCCTCTAATGTAACTCGTAAATAACATTCTGTTTTATATATATAATGCACATCTATAAAGTGAATAAATCTCGTTGCAAGAACGTGTCTTGCAACGTGCATCGTGGTTCTTGTTTTTATGGGTACATGTACCACTACTAATTTCAAATTTTGGTAACCGCTAAACCGACAAAGTTTCATTCGTAGTTAAAAGAATAACCGTTCTGCTTAATCCACGAACTAACCTTGTTGAGTTACAGATAACCCAATAGAATACAGTCGGTTACTGTTGCTAACTCCACAGACTAACTTCGTTGAGTTACAGATAACTCAACGGAGTGACCTTATATTATATTACTGACTTCGTGGAGTTACGTTTAACTCAACGAACTTACTTCGTTGAGTTAACACTTAGCAACTTCTAAGTTTTCTCCCTGTAAATACCTTTCTGCTTTTTTTTTTTCATTCTGTTAACTGAAATAAAGTTAAATCTATGTCATTAATGCATCATTCTAACCAAAATTTGTTTAAATCTGAACATTATATAAATATTTAACTTGCAGGTCATTTTATGTTATGCAGAATTTACATTTTCCCTTGCAACATGTAGAAATTTTCAAGCATCTATCTTGTCATTCAACAAATTATAAATCTGTTAAACATTCATTCATAAAGTTTCACAAAATATATATAACATTCAATAAATTCCCTTCATTTCACATTTAAAACACGTATGAAAAGTACATTTGAAAAATTTATATTCATTAATATGAATCAATTTACATTACAAATACATCATACAATTTTCATACAATTCTATACAAGTAGACAAACAATATAATTTAGTCTCTATTCCTAAGTTCATCTACTTCCTTCTGGAGTTTTTCTAATTAAAGCTCTAATTGATTAATTCTTTCTACAGCGCCTGTAATTCCTCTAGAAGGTACAACAATCTTTGCAGCTACAAAATTTCTATATTCTTTCACTGAAATGGTTCTTGATCTCATCCTTTTTGATGCCCATTTCGTGAAATCAATATAATCCACCATTAGTAGTGGAATCAAATCTACATAAAACAATTTCTTCTTTATTGTTTTCAGCTTGGAGATAAAAACTATAGTCCAATTTATTTGAATTCTATTTACGAAATTTAAGCAGATTCTTTAATTAAAGCTTATAACAGTGCAATTATAACATAATGGCTTAATTCTCATATGATAAGCTAAATATTATACAATTAACCATCATTTAACCGTTAATAATATGCACTTTTTCATTCTAAACAAAGTGCTACACATAAATTGAGTGGAAAACGTGCCTAAAATCATGATATTCAAAGAGAGCAAAATCTGCAGCAGCTAGAAACAAGTTTACAGAAAAGAGAGCAACAGCCAAACTACAATCACAAATTGCTTTCTGCATATGTTTTGAAGGAATATCTTGAAGAGAAATCAGAAGCTAAATGATTGAGAATTATTTATGATGTTTTTGATTAACAATTGATACTTAGTTCAATAAGTATCATAAATGTCATTTTGCAAAACAGGTGCAACAAATCTATCTACATGGAAAAGTATATAAGTAGGGGGAGAACCTACCATATGAAGGGAATTCAATATGCTGATTTAGTGCAAAAAGAAAGTATATAAAGAGGGCACACTTATAGGGGGAGAGCTGTATTGATGTGAAAGGTTAGATCAGACAACTGGTCCCTGACAACAGTGCTAGAAAACTTGTTGTTGTTGGCTTTGTTAACTTCTATTTTTACTAGTTTAATTTGTCTTTATGCTTATATCCATAATTACTTTTAGAAGTAAATTAACAACCTTTCACACAAATTAGATATTAATTCCAATTTGTATTTTAACTGCAAGTGCATAGTGTATATTGTATTTATGTGCAAGTACAGGTCGATCCCATAGAGAGATGGAGTAAGAATTATGTACTGTTCCGATTTTTATATTGGAGTTTACGTGTATTTAGTTAAGCACTCCATTGAATTACAGTTAACACAACAGACCTAGTTCGTGGAGTTATGGCTAACTCAACGGACTAACCTCGTGGACTTAACTCCACGAGCATATCTTTTCAATTAAATACTGCTATTTACAAAGGAATTCAACCAACCATTGGGCGGTTCTATAGATTGTAAATAACATCAATTAAGCTCTTTAATGTTAATTAAGATTAGATTTATCATTAAGCAATACTAACATTTAGATATTTCAAATAGTAACTATAAAAATCTTTAAGTACCTGGAACGAATCAATTTCAGTAAACTATAAAACTATTATCTATTTTCTGAATCAAACAAACATAAAACATTCACAATACTGATAATGATAACATTAATCACGATACAAAGCAAACAATACAACACTTAAATACTAAATGTAAACACAGATAAGTTGTTTTTGGTATTTTTGTTTTTGATATGTTCTTGAAGATGAATGAAAGGTGAAATGTAAAAATCTCTATCGACAGTAAAAACTTCTGTCACTACATGCGACGCGATTACACCATTGAAAACTTAATCACTTACAATCCTGTCTCCTCTCCCTATAGAATCACGAGTCCAAAATTGCAAGATGATCTCCTCTTCAGCATACTGGCATCAACTCGAAACCAAGGCTAGAAGCTTTACAATCTCCTGTGATATGAGTCGGTGCTTTGTGAAAATGGCTTCCCTTCCCGCGACGCGATCACTCACAATGGTTGTTGGGCACCATGCTTGGCTCGAAATTGACCCAACATCAGGAAAGTATTCTCATGGACCTCCGATGGTTGGTGATTATGGTGGTGGTGTGGAGCTTTAGGGAACTTCTGATGCTGCCTGCAGTTAGCGCGGTTCTCCAACACACCTACACACACTTTTTCATCATCTTTTATATTTCTTACAATAGTAACTACTCCTGCTTAAATAATCGATTGGATTTCCTTCATTCATATCAACGATGGTGATTTCTTCTTCCTTCCACGAGTGAATTCCTACGTGATATGTGTAATTGTGGTTTTCCTTCAAATGTCCTGTTTCTGTAACCGCTATAGTGGCATATTAGTAAATAAATGGTCCGTGGAGTTATAGATAACTCAACGGACTTACTTTGTTGATTTAACTATAAAACACGTGCAATAAAGAAATAAGTTGCTAACATAATGCGTTACCTTAGTGTATATTCATGTAACTCAATGCGTACAGTTATGCTAACTTAACGAGTTAAACATGTGCATCTCACGTGATCTACTAAAGCATTTAAATTCAACATGTGCATAATTCTAACTTAACGAGTTCAAATATTTTAGATACTTACAAACCTAACTATCTGATGTCTAGATGCATTTCAGATAGTTAACATATAACTTACCGAAAATCCACTTAAGTCATGCATTAATGTTTCAACACGTGTATTCTAGGAAATAAAATATTCTTTTAAAACATACTATTCGGTACATGTAATATAACTCTTTAAAATAATAGAAAGTTTGGATACTTAAGAATTTCACAACCTGCAATTTATCGATAGTTCAGAATTATACTAAATTAACATTAATTCCCTGAAATTATGCAGATTCTATCATTAAAGCATATAATAATGCAATTATAACATAATGGCTTAATTCTCATATGATAAGCTAAATATTATGTAATTAACCATCATTTAACCGTTAATATTATGTACTTTTTCATTCTAAACAAGAGTTTATAGTTTACTATTAAAAATTAGAAAACCTCCATACAGATAGGGGGAGAGCATGTGGCATCAACTACAAATATTAATTGCATATTTATAAATTGCTACATTAATAATTAGCATTTCACTATTTTTTTTCAATTTTTACAGTGATGTAGTAAGTACACAAGACAAAGAAAGAAATACCAAAAATCAAGAGAGCAATTACTGACTTCTCAGAAATTGATATGTCAACAAATGATATCAGATAAGGATTGAGGAAATTGACACTTCGATTGATATTGGACTTGAATAAGAAAGAAGAAAAGCAATACAATATCAAAGGAAAAGAAGAAAATAGATTGCAATGATTGAAATATCTCAACAATTGATATCAGCTCACCAACCGTTAACATTTGATGCATAATCAAAATTGGTATTCGAAGATATTGATGTTTCATAACTGCAATCTGGCTACTTCTCTCTTTTTGATGTTGTAATACTTTCCTCTTTCTTATTTGAGTACTGCATCATTTGTAAACACTGCAATAAATAAAATGTCAATTGTTAATATATCAATTGATAATAATTCAGTTAATATTTGTAGTTGTTGCTACATGCTCTCCCTCTATTTTTATGGAGGTTTTATGATACTAAATAATAAGCTCTACTTGAATTGAAGTTCATAAACTTTTTTCATGAACAAAACTTCATCTTGAATAGTAGGTTCTCCCCTTACTTGAATGCTTTTTCTTTCAAATAAATTTGTTGCTCTTGTTTTGCAATTTGTCAATCATCCTAGCTCAAGCAACTTTTATTCCCTTCATCCTAGCTCAAGCAACTTTTATTCCCTTTGAAGAACATGATTCAATCATTGATGCCACTTATGATATTAATTGAACTATATACCAATAGTTAATTTCAAAATATATAATTGGATGTTTAGCTTCTGATTTCCTACTTCAAAAGGTTCTTTCAAACATATGTAGAAGACAATTTGAAGACTGTAGTTTGGTTGTTGCTTTCTTTTCTGTATGCTTGACATTTTCGATTTCTACCTCTTTTAATGATAATACTTGTTTCTAATTGCTGTAGATTTTTCTCTTCTCAAATATCATGATTTTAGGCACATTTGCCACATAATTCGTATGTAGCATTTTATACCAATTAATGGTGCCTTTAGTGATACCAAATGTTGCTGTTATAACTGATTTTCAAGTGTTCATCCTTTTCTAATTTATGTTTAGATTTTGGTCAAATTCAAATATTGATTTGAAGCTATAGATCAAGCTGCTCACCCTAGATGTTATAGTCCTACAATTCAAATAGAAATAGATTTTGGCACCTATTTGGGTTTTTTGTTTACTTTAAATGCATGTTTATATTTTCTTTTAGAAGTAAACAAATAATTTTCACAAATTAGATATTAAATTCAATTTGCTTTTAACTATAAGTGCACAATGTCTATTTCATAAATGTGCAAGTATAGGTTGATCCCATAGAGACTAAGTAAAAATTTCATACTTTTTTGCTTTTTATAATCAAAGGTTTGTATGTGTTAAATTACGCACTCCGTTGACTTATTTCTAACTCAATGGACTTAGTTCGTTGAGTTATAGTTAACACAACAGACTAACCTTATGGACTTAAGTTAACTCTACGAGCCTCACTAGTAACTTTCAATTACATTTGCTGTTCATAGAGGAATTCGACCATCCATTGAATGGCTTCACAGAATGTAAACAACATCAATTAAGCTTTTAATGTTAGTTTATATGGTATTTATCATTGACCAACACTAACATTCATATATTTCAAATAGTAAACATTAAGATTTTGGTATTGTACACGAACAAATTTCAGTAATCAGTAATATGATTTTCTATTTTTTGGAATCAAATAAACATAAAACATTTAACAATATTGACAATAACAACATTAGTCACAATACAAAATAAACAATATAATACAGAATTGCTAACTATAAAAATAGATAATGCGTTTTTTGGTTGTTTTTGTTTTGATATGTTCCTAAAGATGAACAAAATGTGAAATGTAAAATTCTCTATTGACAGTAATAACCTTCGTCACTACATATGACATGATTACACCACTGAAAACTTAATTACTTACTATCACACATCCCTCTCCCTATAAAATTGCGAACCCATATTTGTAAGTTGATCTCCTCTTCAGTATATTGGCATCAACCCGAAACCAAGGCTAGAAGCTTTACTATCTTCTAAGAGATATTCGATGCTTGTTGAAAATGACTTCCCTTCCTACAATGTGATCACTCCTCACAGTGTTTATCAGTCACTGTGTTTGACTCGAAATCAACTTGAGATCCAAAAAGTATCCTCATAGACCTCTAATGGTTGGTGTTTGGTGGTGGTTTGGTATTGGTAGCACTTCAAGAACTACCGACGCTTGTTGTAGATAGTGCGATTCTCCACCCCATACACTTCTTTGTTCTTTCTCTTTCTTTTTATATGTCTTTCAGTAATAATTACTTCCACCTAAATGACTGGTTGGATCTTCTTCCTTCAATTTAATGATGGTGATTTCTTCTTCATTTCACAATTTAAATCCTACATGCAATCGTGGTTTTCCTTCAAATTTCCTGTTCTTACAAATACTCATAGTTTAATATTAGAAAATAACTGGTCTATGGAGTTAGTGTAACTCAATGGACTTACTTCATACTTAACTGTAACTTAATAGACTTGATATAAATAATAATATATGTATCACATGAAATAAAGAAATAACTTATAAACTTATAATACTAACATAATGCGTTACCTTAGTATTTAATCAAATAACTTAATGCATATAGTTATGCTAACTTAACGAGTTAAATATATGAAACTCACGTAACATAGTATAACATTTAAATTCAACACGTGCATAATGCTAACTTAATGAGTTCAAATATACAACTTACAATTTTACTCGCTAACTCAATGAGTTCTCACATGATCTTTTTACACCTTTAAACCTGTAACTCAATAAGTTGGCATGTGATCTTTTTACAAAAATAACACTAACTCAATGAGTTGTTACCGTGCACTATACATGATATAAATATATATAAATAAAACATATCATGCTTAATATTATAAAACCAAACGTAAACCAGGTTTTCAATTTTTCAAAAATGATATTTAATTAACACTAATTCCTTGAAATTATGCACATTCTATAATTAAGGCATGTAGTCGTATAATTAAAACATAATGACTTAATTCTCATATGATAAGCTAAATATTATGTAATTAACCATTTATATTATGTACTTTTTCATTCTAAACACTTCCCCCATACATATTTTTTGCTAGTCCCTTAGCAAACTAATATGGTCTAGTTAATTGGTCTTTCTAAAGTGTTAGAATTATTTCTTTTCTTCATAAATGTGTAACCTTCTTGAAAATATTTATTCATCATGTATCCTTAGAATACTAAAATTAGATTAATATTAAGATATTTTCTACAAATCAGTAATCTAATTTAACATTGTTCTTCCTCCCTCGCAAATATATTTCAAAAATACTTAAATTACATACAAAATATACTTGTATAAAATAGGTGGTAATTATACTATCAAATTTTTTTTTTCAAACATCTATTATCTTGAATTTTTCAATATGATTTCTAGAATAAATTTCAACTACATACGAATCAAAACACAACTCAACTTAATTTGATTAAAATAAGAAGAATGATGAAGTGTATCTCAAATAAACAATTACAAAAGTCAAATCTAGATTCAAAATCAATAGTCATAAAGAACAGAGAACATACTTGATTAAAAGATATTGTACTTTTAATAAAACACTTTTATCTTTTTAGAATAGTATATGTATATTTTTACTTTAAATGTTAATTTGAAAAGCTTGAATCATACAAGAGCTTTCTAGTGTATCCATGTATCGAGCTTTTAGTCAACAATCCTAGATTTGATCAGGACCTTAGGTTGCTAGATTTAAAGAGTCATTTCTCAAGTCAACAATCCTTACATACCTATATGCTCAAGTACAAAAGGCTCATGATCAAACAAATCAATAAACTCTCGAAGTTTTTCTCTTTATCCTCATTTTCTTCTTTTCAATACAATATATATATGTATTTCATTAATACAAATTCAATAAAACACAAATCTCATATAATTCTACTTGTACGATTTACTAAATAATATGAATCTATATCAATAAGCTCATACTTTTTACTAAAGTTTAATATGATTTACACATAAATCATTCTACAAGTATAATCACTAAAATTAAATGTATCCTTCATTATATGCATTTCATTCAATTTAAAAATCAATAGTTCAACTTTTCAGGATTTTAGACAAATTTTTGAGTTTTAGTTAAGCATTTTGATTTCTCTTTAAAATTGTGAAATTGTTAAACTCATAAAATTCAGTAAAAACATAAGATAATCTTATCGATAAATACAAATCTAAGATATCGTATCTTATGTAAGATCCTAAATATAATCTTTAGGTAGTTATAGTTATCGAAAAAAAATTTTACAGTTTCAACTATCGGAAGGTTTCAGATAATTTTCAGATAGTTACCATGATATTTTTGAAAAGTTATAGTGAAATTTTGGAAAGTTACAGCAAAATTCATAAAAATATTTAAGATTGTACAGAAATTTGTAGAACAATCCTAATTCCTAAAATCAATAAGATTACTTAGATTTTAATCTAATTACCTCTCCCCCATACCTACATTTTGCATTGTTTTCAATGTAAAAGATTTACAAAAAATGCAATATATGTTAGTAGGCATGATATAATATTTCGTTAACTTAGCACCTAAATCAACGAACTTAATTTGTTGAGTTAATGAATGTTTAGAATGAAATGGTGCATAATATTAATAGTTAAATAATGGTTAATTACATAATATTTTGCTTATTATATAAGAATTAAGCCATTATGTTACAATTGCATGATTATATGCCTTAATTACAGAATGTGCATAATTTTAAGGAATTAACGTTAATTAAATATCATTTCTGAAAGATTGAAAACTTGATTTAAGTGTGATTTTATAGTATTAAGCATGATACATTTTATTTGCATATATATATATATCATGTATAGGTGCACGATAACAACTCGTTGAGTTATAGTTAGCTCAACGAGGTAAGTTCGTTGAGTTATAGGTTTAAAGGTGTAAAAACTCGATAAGTTATTATTATGCACGTGTTGAATTTAAATATTTTATTATATCACGTGAGTTTCACATGTGAGAACTTGTTAAGTTAGCATAACTATACACATTGAGTTACTTGATTACACACTATGGTAACATGTTATATTAGTGTTATAAGCTTATAAGTTATTTCTTTATTGCACATGCTTTATACTATTATTTATATTAAGTCCATTGAGTTAAGCTTTACTCAACGAGGGAAGTTCGTTGAGTTAACAATTAAGTAAATGGAGTAAGTCTGTTGAGTTACACTAACTCTATGGACCAGTTATTTTCTAATATTTAATGTGAAGTAGTTATAGGAATAGGAAATTTGAAGGAAAACTACGATTGCATGTAGCATGCAAGATTTAACTTGTGGAATAAAGAAGAAATCACCATTGTTGATATGAATGAAGGAAATCCAATAGATCATTTAGGTAGATGTAGTTACTACTGAAAGAAATATAAAAAGAAGAGGAGAAGAATGAAGAAGAGGGTGGAGACCCATGCTAACTATAAGAAGCATCGGTAGTTCCCTAAAGCTCTACAACACCACCACCTATCACCAACCATCAAAGGTATGTGACGATACTTTCTATATGTTAGGTTAATTTTGAGCCAAATACGGTGACTAACAACCACTATGAGGAGTGACCACGTCGTAGGAAGGGAAGTTATTTTCACCAAGCACCGAAATATTTCTCAAGAGATCGTAAAGCTTTTAGCCTTCGTTTTGAGTTGATGCCAATATATTGAAGAGAAGATCAACTTATAAGTCTCGGTTCATGATTCCATAGGGAGAGGAGACGTGACTGTAAGTGATTAAATTTTTAGTATTGTAATTGTTTCACATGTAGTGATAGAAGTTTTATTGTCAATAGGGAATTTTACATTTCACCTTTCGTTCATCTTCATGAACATATTAAAATAGAAAAAAAAAATTAATTATCTATTTTTATATTTAGCATTTATATGTTGTATTGTTTGTTTTGTATCATGATTAATGTTATTATTGTTAGTCTTGTGAATGTTTCGTTTTTATTTGATTCAAAAAATAGAAAATCATATTATTAATTGCTAAAATTGGTTCGTACAAAATATCCAAAATCTTAATAGTTACTGTTTTAAATATCTGAATGTTAGTGTTGATTAATGATAAATACTATATAAACTAACATTAAAAAGCTTAATTGATGTTATTTATATTTTATGAAATTGCCCAATGGATGACAAAAAACATTTGAAAAAAAAATTATCTGAAACCTTGCGATAGCTAAATCTAGTAAAAAAATTTTCATATATCGATTGTAAGATATCTTAGTAAACATATATTTACATATATGGATTATCTTGTGTTTTTTATTGAATTTTATGAGTTTAATAGTTTTACAATTTTAAAGGAAAATCAAAATAATTAACTGAAATTCAAAAAATTATCTGAAATCCTAAAAGAGCTAAAATGTTGATTTTTAGATTGAATGAAATGCATATGATCAAGGATACATTTAATTTGATTGATTAAACTTGTAGAATGATTTATGTGTAAATCATATTAAACTACATAAAAGTTTGAGCTTTAGTAAATTCATATTTTTCAATAGATTATAGAAGTAGGATTATATGAGATTTGTGCTTTATTGAATTTGTATTAATGAAATACATATATATTCCATGTTGAAAAAAAAAAAAGAGGATAAAGAGAAAAACTTTGAGAGTTTATTAAATTATTTGATCACAAGTCTTTTGTACTTGAGCATATAGGTATGTAAGGATTATTGACCTGAGAAAGGACTCTTTAAATCTAGCAACCTAAGGTCTTGATCAGATCTGAGATTTTTGATTGAAAGCTCGATACATGGGTATTTTAGAAAGCTCTTGTATGATTCAAGCTTTTCAAATTAACTTTTAAAGTAAAAATATGCATATACTATTCTAAAAAATTGAAAGTGTTTTATTAAAAGTACAAATATCTTTTAATTGAGTATGTTCTCTGTTTTTTATGACTACTGAAGTGTGAGTCTAGATTAGACTTTTGAAGTTGTTTATTTGAGATACAATTCATTATTCTTCTTGTTTTAATCATATTAAGTTGAATTGTGTTTTGATTCGTATGTAATTGAAATTTATTTTGGAAATCATATTAGAAAATTTAGGATAATAGATGTTTGAAAAATTTATAGTATAACTACCACATATCTTATGGCAGTATATTTTGTATATAATTTACGTATTTTTGAAATATATTTGTAGGTTGGAGAGGAAAATTAATGTTAAATTGGATTATTGAATTGTAGAGAATATCTTTATATTAATCTAATCTTAGTATTTTGAAGATACAATATGAAGAAATATTTTTCATAAGGAATACTGATTTATGAAGGAGAGAAATAGTTCTAGCACTTTAGAAAGATCAATTAATTAGACATTATTAGTTTGCTAAGGAATTAGAAAAAAGTAGGTATGGGAGAAGTGTTTAGAATGAAAAAGTGCATAATATTAATGATTAAATAATGGTTAATTACATAATATTTAGCTTATTATATGAGAATTAAGCCATTTTGTTACAATTGCACGATTATATGCTTTAATTACAGAATGTGCATAATTTCAAGGAATTAATGTTAATTAAATATCATTTCTGAAAGATTGAAAACCTGATTTAAGTGTGGTTTTATAGTATTAAACATGATACATTTTATTTGCATATATATATATATCATGTACAGGTGCACAGTAACAACTTGTTGAGTTATAGTTAACTCAATGAGGTAAGTTTGTTGAGTTACAAGTCTAAATGTGTAAAAACTCGGTAAGTTATTATTATGCACATGTTGAATTTAAATGTTTTATTATATCACATGAGTTGCACATGTGAGAACTCATTAAGTTTGCATAATTATATGCATTGAGTTACTTGATTACACACTAAGGTAACGTGTTATGTTAGTGTTATAAGCTTATAAGTTATTTCTTTATTGTACATATTTTATACTATTATTTATATTAAGTCTGTTGAATTAAACTTTACTCAACGAAGGAAGTTCGTTGAGTTAATAGTTAAGTCAATGGAGTAAGTTTGTTGAGTTACACTAACTCCATGGACTATTTATTTTCAAATATTTAATATGTATAGGAATTGGAAATTCGAAGGAAAACCATAATTACATGTAGCACGTAGGATTTAACTTGTGGAATGAAGAAGAATTCACCATCATCGATATGAATGAAGGAAATCCAATAAATCATTTAGGTAGAAGTATGTTTTGCTATTTTGTTATATATTTTGCTTTTATTTGTGAATGAAAAGTTTTTCAAAATTAAAAATCGGAAGATATGGAAAGAGATACAAAAGAACAAGGTATGTAATTGATTACTTATCCTAAATTTACATTGAAAATCAGTTCATGGAGTTATTCATTAACTCAATGAATTAAGTTCGTTGAGTTAGGTGCTAAGTCAACGAAACAATATTCATGCCTACTACAATTACTGTATTTACTATAAAATCTTTTACATTGAGGACAATGCAAAATATAGGTATGGGGGGGAGGTAATTAAAGTAACAACCATGTAATTTTGTTAATTAAAGAAATTAGAATGGTACTACAAAGGTTTTGTGGAAATTGAAAATTTTTTTATGAATTCGTTGTAACTATCCGGTAATTGAAACTATAAAATTTTTAAGAACTGTAACTACTTGAATGTTATATTTATAATCCTATATAAGATGTGTTTGGATTTTTCCAGCATGACACTAGAAAAACTTTGATTTGTTACTTCTGTTTTTACTTAGTTAATTTAGCTTTATGCTTATTCTTTTTCTTTTAGAAGTAAACAAACAACCTTTAATACAATTTAGATATTAATTCCAATTTGTACTTTAACTGCAAGTGCATAGTGTCTATTTTATCAGTGTGCAAGTATAGGTCGATCCTATAGGGAATTGCTTAAGAACTGAGAACTGTACATTTGTTAACAATTAAATTTGTATCTTCAATAAGCCCTCCGTTGAATTACAGTTAACTCAACGGACAAAGTTCATTGAGTTATGGCTAGCTCAACGAACTAACCTCGTGGACTTAAGTTAACTCCACGAGCCTGTCTTTTCTTTTTAAATACTGCTATTTACAAAGGAATTCGGCCAACCATTGGGTGATTCCATAGATTGTAAATAACATCAATTAAGCTCTTTAATGTTAGTAAACACTGGATTTATCATTAAGCATACTAACATTCAGATAATTCAAACAGTAACCATTAAAATCTTTAAGTCTTTTGAACGAACCAATTTCAGTAAACTGTAAAACTAAAACAAACATAAAACAATCACAATACTAACAAAGATAACATTAATCACGATACAACACAAACAATACAACACTCAAATACAAAATACAAACACAGATAAATTGTATTTGGTATTTTTGTTTTAATATGAACATGGAAATGGGAGAAAGGTGAAATGTAAAGTAATCTCACTCGATAGTAAATACTTCTGTCACTACTTGCAACGCGATTACACCACTAAAAATTAAACCACTTACAATTCTGTCTCCTCTCCCTATAGAATCGCAAGTCTAAAATTGCAAGATGATCTCCTCTTCGGCATAGGCATCAACCCGAAGCCAACGCTAGAAGTTTTACAATTTCCTAAAATATGAGTCGGTGCTTGGTGAAAATGGCTTCCTTTCCTGCGACGCGATCACTCCTCACAGTGGTTGTCAAGCACTGTGTTTGGCTCGAAATTGACCTGACATCAAGAAAGTATTCTCACATACCTCCAATGGTTGGTGATTATGGTGGTGGTAACGATGGTTGGTGTGGTACTTTGGAGAATTGCCGATACTGCCTGTTGAAAGCTTAGTGCTCCTCTGTATATACTGGCCGTCCATCGATTACATACTTTCTTCTTTTTCTTCTTTTCTTTTATATTTCTTCAGTAGTAACTACTTCTACTTGAATGGTTGGTTGGATTTCCTTTATTCATATCAACGACGATGATTTCTTCTCCCTTCGACGAGTGAATTCCTATGTGATACGTGCGATCGTAGTTTTTTTCTTCCAACTATTTGTTCCTACAACCGCTACAGTGGCATATTAGAAAATAAATAGTCCGTAGAGTTACAGATAACTCAACGGACTTTCTTTGTTGATTTAACTGTAAAACACGTGCAAAAATTTAACTATCCGATGCTCAGGTGCATTTTGGATACTTACAAACTTAACTATCTGATGCTCAGATGCATTTTGGATAGTTACAGATAACTCACCGATATATAACTTAAGTAAATCTACCAAATCTCGACATGTGTCAGCAGCAGTTTAATAATAAAATACACATTTCGGAGAGTTACAGGTCTAACTATCAAATGCCCAACTGCAATTTCAGATAGTTAGAGATAACTCACCGAAAGTTCACTTAAGTCATGCATTATGGTTTTGACATGTGTACTTCAGGAAATAATAAAATATTCTTTCAAAACATAATTATTCGGCAATTTAAACATAACTATCCGACATGTTCGGTCTGTTAAACATAACTATCCGAAATATGTTCGGTATGTTAAACATAACTGTTCGAAATATCAGAAAATTCGAATACTTAAGAATTTCACAGCCTGCAACTTACCGACAGTTCAGAAATATACTAAATTAACATTAATTCCCCAAAATTAAGCAGATTCTTTAATTAAAGCATATAACAATGCAATTATAACATAATGGCTTAATTCTCATATGATAAGCTAAATATTATGCAATTAACCATCATTTAACCGTTAATAATATGCACTTTTTCATTCTAAACAAGATGCTACAAAATTTTACTATTCATACAAATTTAGATATATTATCTTATGTTTTTGCTGAATTTTATGAGTTTAACAGTTTCACGATTTTATAAAAATCAAAATGCTTAACTGAAACTCAGTAAATTATCTGAAATCCTAAAAGAGCTGAAATGTTGATTTTTAAATTAAATGAGATGCATATGATCAAGGATATATTTAATTTGATTGATTAAACTTGTAGAATGATTTATGTGTAAATCTTATTAAACTACAGAAAAGGTAAGAGCTTATTGATATTGATTCATATTTTCAATAAATAATAGAAGTAGGATTATATGAGATTTGTGTTTTATTGCATTTGTATTAATGAAATACATATATGTTTGTTTTGAAATAAAAAGAAATAGAAAAAAAAACTTTGAGAGTTTATTGACTTATTTGATCACGAGCCTTTTGTACTTGAGCAGATAGGTATGTAAGGATTGTTGACCTGAAAAGAACTCTTTAAATCTGGCAACCTAAGGTCTTGATCAGATTTGGGATTGTTGACTAAAAGCTCGATACATGGGTACACTAGAAAGCTTTTGTATGACTCAAACTTGTCAAATTAACTTTTAAAGTACAAATATGCATGTACTGTTCTAAAAAGATAAAAGTGTTTTGTGAAATACAGATATCTTTTGAATCAAGTATATTTTCTGTTATCTAAGATTACTGAAGTATGAATCTAGAATAGAGTTTTGAAGTTGTTTATCTGAGATACAATTCTTTATTCTACTTGTCTTAAACATATTGAATTGGATTGTGTTTTGATTCGTATGTTGTCAAAATTTATTCTGGAAATTATATTGGAAAATTCAGGATGATAGATGCTGAAAAGAAGAAAAAAATGATAATATAATTAACACCTATGTAGAAGTAGTTACTACTAAAGAAATATAAAAGAAGAGGAGAAAAAAATGAAGAAAGTGTGGTTGGTAGTGTGTGCAGAGGTGGAGAATCGCACTAACTACAGGCAGCGTTAGAAGTTCCATGAAGCTCCACATCACCACCATAATCACCAACCATCGGAGGTTTGTGAGGATACTTTTCTGATGTTGAGTCGATTCTGAGCCAAACACAATGCCTGACAACCACTATGAGGAGTGATCGTGTCGCAGGAACGAAAGCCGTTTTCACCAAGCACCAACTCATATCCTATAAGATCGTAAAGCTTCTAGCCTTGGTTTCGGGTTTATGCCAGTATGCTGAAGAGGAGATCATCTTACAATTTTGGACTCGTGATTCTATAGGGAGAGGAGATAGGATTGTAAGTGATTAAGTTTTCAGTGGTGTAATCACGTTGCATGTAGTGACGTAAGTTTTTACTATTGATAGAGATTTTTACATTTCAGCTTTCATTCATCTTCAAGAACATATCAAAACAAAAATACCAAAAACAACAACTTATTTGTGTTTACATTTAATATTAAAGTGTTGTGTTGTTTGTTTTGTATTGTGATTAATGTTATCATTGTCAGTATTATGAATGTTTTATGTTTGTTTGATTCCGAAAATAGATAACAGTTTTACAGTTTACTGAAATTGATTCGTTCTAGATACTTAAAGATTTTAATGGTTACTATTTGAAATATCTGAATGTTAGTATTGCTTAATAATAAATCTAATCTTAACTAGCATTTAAGCGCTTAATTGATGTTATCTACAATCTATGGAACCGCCCAATGGTTGGCCAAATTCCTCTATAAGTAGTAGTATTTAACTAGAAAGATAGGCTCGTGGAGTTAACTTAAGTCCACGAGGTTAGTCCGTTGAGTTATCCATAACTCAACGAACTAGGTCTGTTGTGTTAACTGTAACTCAACAGAGTACTTAACTAAACACACATAGACTCCAATATAAAAATCGAGACAATACACAATTCTTACTCAATCTCTATGGGATCAACCTGTACTTGCACACAAATACAATATACACTGTGCACTTGCAATTAAAATACAAATTGAAATTAATATCTAATTTGTGTGAAAGGTTGTTAGTTTACTTCTAAAAGTAATTATTGATATAAGCATAAAGACAAATTAAACAAGTAAAAACAGAAGTTAACAAACCCCAAACAAGTTTTCTGGTGCCATTGTTAGGGACCAGTTGTTTGATCTAACCTTTCACATCAATACAAAAAACTAGGATTTAATTTGCTAAGTGTTATTAAACTAATTGATAATGGATACTATGTAATGTTTGAAGATGATGTATGCAAAATTATTGATAAAATTATAGATGAACTTAAGTTTATTACTAAAAGAAAAGGTTTTGTGTGTATTTTATCTTTACCTTCTGGTGTAGTTGATTTAAATTCATGTTTGCTAGCTGAAACTAGTGATGCATATCTTTGGCATAGAAGGATTAGACATATAAATATGAAACTGTTGCATAAATTGTCAAGAAAAAATTTAGTGAGAGGTTTACCTAAGATTAAATACTCAAAGGATTTCATATGTGATGCATGTGAGTTAGGTAAACTTCATGTTGAGTATTTTGTTTTGATGATGTGTGATGAATGAAAGTAATCATATTTGCTCAATTACTATTTCTTGTGAAAGGAAATTAAGTACATCAATTAATATAGAAAAAGTTTACTGATATAAATACTTGTTTGTATTGGATTTGAAATTATACTAAGTTAAATAACTAGTCGTTTCGTTGCATTAATTTCTCATTTAACTAAATGTTAAGTTAACGTGAGTTTTTATTGAAAAATATGATATGTTTTAAAGTTATATTTTCTGTATCATGAATAGTACACGTTTAGACAACTCATTAAGTTAGAGTTTTATACGTATAGAGGTCATGTGGGAACTCGTTAAGTTAGAGGCTTAAAGGTTAAAATAGGTCACATGAGAACACATTAAGCTAGTGAGTAAAAGAAGAGATAAACTCGTTAAGTTAGTGTTGTTCACGTGGTGAAATTAAAGGTTACGAATGTTATATTGTATCACGTGAGTTGCACATGTTTAACTCGTTAAGTTAACATAACTAGACGCGTTGAGTTGCTATATTGAACACTAAGGCAACACATTAGGTTAGCATTATAAACTTAAGTTATTTTTGCACGTGGTAAAATTCTTATTATAAACATTTGTTTATTACTAGTTCGTTGAATTATTTGTAACACAATGGAGATGGTTCGTTGAATTATTGTAACACTACGAAGTTGGTTCGTTAAGTTAGCGTAACACCATGGACTTAGTTTGTTGAGTTAGCTATAGTACTTGTCACGTGAGTTGGCACATGTGGAACTCGTTAAGTTAGAAACGTTAAGTTATATATCTACTTGTGTTACTCATTTAGTTAACATTAAAGTAACGACTTCTTATTACACTTGATGAAAAATTTTGGACGATAAAGTTTATTTTGCAGAAAATTTTTCAGAGATCCAAGATTGATGATTAAAGAAAATTCAAAATGTAAATGTGGGTTAGAATGTGTGTATTTCAATGAAGGAAAAAGAAAAGACATGAAGAAGTGGAAAACTGGTAGTGGTTAAACATGGAGGATATGCATGAAATGAAGATACAATATAAAAGGCATAGAATTCTCATTGATCAGTTATCCCTGCACACCAAACGAAATATCTTTTTAGGGATCAAATACACCTTTCGAGGAAAAGCTTTCAGATGAAAGAAAATTCAGTGAAGCAGAAAAGGTCAGATTTATGTCACTAAAGATCTAAAGTATCAAGAGAAAGCAAATTCAGTGTAGTAGAGAAAGACAAGATATTTGTCACTGAAGAATTGTTGAAGAAGAAAAAGAAGAAGAAAGATCTTAAATAGGGAGAAATGTTTTAAATTCTGCAAATTAGTTTTCTCTATTTGTAGTTATGAAATTGTATAGATGAAACATGGTATTGATATATAATTGCATCTACAATTTTTAAAGAGAATTGAATTGTATATTGTAATTGAAACCTTGAATAAAAATGATTTTATGAAAACAGTGTCTCGACTTGTTTTTAATTTTGAAGTTTCAATTATAATTGAAAATGTTGAAAAACATAATTCACCCCTCTCTTATGTAGCCATACGATCCTACACTTCATAAAAACTCTTTTAAATCCAAAAATGATATATGAAGCAAGAGAGTCTTAGAACTTATACATATGGATCTATTTCGACCAAAAATTGTATGATCGTATGACTACACAAGAGGGGGGTGAATTATGTTTTTCAATATTTTTTATTATAATTGAAACTTTAAAACTTAAAAACAAGTCGAGACACTATTTTCATAAAATCATTTTTATTCAAGATTTCAATTACAATATACAATTCAATTCTCCTCAGAAATTGTAGATGCAATTATATATCGATACCATGTTTCATCTATACAATTTCATAACTACAAATAGAGAAAACTAATTTGCAGAATTTAAAATATTTCTCCCTATTTGAGATCTTTCTTCTTCTTCTTCTTTTTCTTCTTCAGCAATTCTTTAGTGACGAATATCTAGTCTTTCTCTGCTTCACCGAATTTACTTTCTTCTGATACTTTAAATATTCAGTGACATAAATCTGACCTTTTCTACTTCACTGAATTTTCTTCTACTTGATACTTCAAATCTTCAGTGACATATATCTCACCCTTTTTGACCAACATTTACATTTCGAATTTTCTTTAATCATCAATCCTGAATCTTTAACAAATTTCTTGCAAAATAAACTTTCTCATCCAAAATCTTTCATCAACTATAATAAGAAGTTGTTACTTTAATGTTAACTAAATGAGTAAACAAGTAGATATGTAACTTAACATTTCTAACTTAACGAGTTCCTCATGTGCCAACTCATGTGACAAGTATTGTAGCTAACTCAACGAACTAAGTCTGTGGTGTTACGCTAACTCAACAAACCATCTCCGTGGTGTTACGATAACTCAATGAACCATCTCTGTTGTGTTACAAATAACTTAACGAACCAGTAATAAACAAATGTTTTTATAATAAGAATTTTACCACGTGCAAAAATAACAACTTAAGTTTTATAACTCTAACCTAATGCGTTGCCTTAGTGTTCAATATAGCAACTCAATGCGTTTAGTTATGTTAACTGAACGAGTTAAACATGTGCACCTCACGTGATACAATATAACATTCGTAACTTATAATTTCACCATGTGTACAACACTAACTTAACGAGTTCGTCTCCTCTTTTACTCATTAACTTAACGAGTTCTCATGTGACCTATTTTAACCTTTAAGCCTCTAACTTAACGAGTTCTCACATGATCTCTATACAAATAACACTCTAACTTAACGAGTTGTCTAAACGTGCACTGTTCATGATACAGAAGATATAACTTTAAAACATGTTAACTTAACATTTAGTTAAATGAGAAATTAATGCAATGAAATGACTAGTTATTTAACTTAGTATAATTTCAGATCTAATACAAACAAGTATTTATATCAGTAAACTTTTTATGTATTAATTGATGTACTTAATTTCCTTTCACAAGCAATAGTAATTGAGCAAATATGATTATTTTCATTCAGCACACATCATCAAAACAAAATTCTCAACAATCTCCCCCTTTTTGATGATGACAAAACCTTATTAAATCAATTATAAAATATATTTAATTCAACAAAGCACCTTCGTTGGGTTAACTTTTAATTCAACAAATAAGTTTGTTGTCTTAAGTTCACTTAAGCTTATTTCTATTGTTTGTGTAAAATTTCACCTCTCAGAAATAAAACTTCTAGATGTCAATAATTACATAAGTATCATTTCTCCCCCTTTCATTATATAATTTAATAACCATATAATTTTCTTTCAGATTACATTATCATCTGTTAGATTACTATAACCATATAAATATCATCTCCCTTTATAATATATGCAATTAAAATCATAATCATCTTTTTTTATAACATTTCTCCCCTTTTTTGTCATTAATCAAAAAAAATGATTGCACAGTATATATAGCAAGGGGCATATTTACAACAACCCTTTTTGTAAACAATAATAAGAATTGTAAACATTTACAAAAAAATGTATTGTTCAATGAATCAAATAATGAATACTAACATTACATTTTGTATTCAGATACAAGCAAACAGACAGTTATCTATTCCTCCTAAGTATATCACTTATAGTATTACATATTTTATCTCCTAGATGCCTAATATCATTTCTAATGTCGTTAAGCACATCATCTAGGTCAGAAGGTAGTTGGGGTTGCTATTCTACTAGAATTGAATAACTTGGCTGTTGTGGTGGAATCTGTTCTATATATTCTGTTGGTTGTTGTTGTTGTTGAAGTTGATGCATGGCATGAAATTGTTGCAAATTTTTTACACTAAAAGTAATCATGCCTTTAGTTTCAGAGGGCCAGTTGGATAAATTCAATTGGCTTGCAAGGAGTCTACATACAGCATCACCAAAAAATAACTTTGAACTCATATGCTGTAGTTGAGAAGTAAAAACATCAAACCAATTTATTTGAATTCTATTCAGTAGACCATAAGTTGCATATAAATAGCTTCTACTAACTTCCATATTGTATCCGACTCTCTGAAATAAATTGGCATGCAATATATTTTTAAAAAACCTTGCCTCTACATTCATATTTTCCATTAATCTCATTTCAGTATATACATTTGGAATTTTTGATAAAGACTGAATGTTCCATTCTAGTTGTCTAATCATGTTAAATCTGTTTGTAACAACAACACCTTCATTCTTTAATCCCAAAACTTCAAAATTTAATTCAGGAGACAATATTAACTCCAATTTATTTATTTGAGTTTTCAGTATATTTTCATTATTGACCAGATTACTATAAAAAGCTGCAATAAGCTCTTTGTATTGCTTCCATTTCGTTCCAACTAGCAAGAATTGAATGAGGCCTTGATACTCAAATAGATCTCTTATTTCCATCAAATTTCTAAATTTTATTGATCGAGCATGCAGAATTTGACATGTAATCAGATTATTGTATTACCGCACTACTTCCTTAGATCTAAAATAAATTGAATTACCTTGAATTTGTAATACTATACACAAAGAAGGTGATACCTGAAGCTTTGATTCAGAGTTTAATTCATCTTTAGGAACCTCTTCTTCAAAATGAATGTCATGTTGTTCCTCTATGAAAATATTTTCTTGAAGTTGCATATGTAAACTTGATTCTTTAGCTTCAACACTGTAAGGAATTGTTAGGATCGATAGGCTCACCAAAGGGGGGGTGAATTGTGAAGGTGTGTAAATTTTACTTCTTTAAACAGAAATGATTGATTCTATATGTCAATAAGTTAAAATATTTTAACTGAATGCAAAATAGTAAATAGAAAGAAACACAAGAAAATTTTTAAGTGGTTCACCAACTCAGCTAGTCCACCCCCAAGATTCACTTAGGCTTCACTAAGTTTAAAAACTTACAACACTTGCCTTTAGGTAGAAGCAAGAACCAACCCTTGAGCTTTCAGGTTGAAGCTCAGCAACCAACATTCCTTTGAGCTTTCAAGTATTAGCTCTAACCAACAATGAGTTTTCAGGTTGAAACTCACGAACCAATAGCTTTGAACTTTTTATCAGAGTTTTAGCACACAGTGCTTTTCTACTGTAGTGAATTGTTTGGTTCTTCCTAACACGACACCAGAAAAACTTGGATTTGTTACTTTTGTTTTTACTTAGTTAATTTATCTTTATGCCAATTCTTTTTCTTTTAGAAGTAAACAAACAACCTTTAATACAATTTAGATATTAATTCCAATTTGTACTTTAATTGCAAGTGAATAGTGTCTATTGTATCAGTGTGCAAGTATAGGTCGATCCCATAGGGAATTGCTTAAGAACTGAGAACTGTTCGTTTGTTAACAATCAAATTTGTATCTTCAATAAGCCCTCCATTGAATTACATTTAACTCAACAGACAAAGTTCGTTGAGTTATGGCTAACTTAACAGACTAACCTTGTGGACTTAAGTTAACTCCACGAGCCTGTCTTTTCTTTTTAAATACTGCTATTTATAGAGGAATTCAGCTAATGTTTAGAATGAAAAAGTGCATATTATTAATGGTTAAATGATGATTAATTGCATAATATTTAGCTCATTATATAAGAATTAAGCCATTATGTTATAATTGCTCTATTATATGCTTTAATTGAAGAATTTGCTTAATTTGGGGGAATTAATGTTAATTTAGTACATTTATGAACTGTTGGTAAGTTGCAGGCTGTGAAATTCTTAAGTATCCAAATTTTCTGATATGTTGGACAGTTATGTTTAACATACCGAACAAATTCGGACAATTATGTTTAACAGACCGAATATGTATCAGATAGTTATGTTTAAATTGCCGAACAGTTATGTTTTGAGAGAATATTTTATTATTTCCTGAAGTACATGTGTCGAAACCATAATGAATGACTTAAGTGAACTTTCGGTGAGTTATCTATAACTATTCAAAATTATAGCTGGATATCGGATAGTTATCCCTGTAACTCTCCGAAATCTCTTTCTATTTATAAAATAGCCGAGGACACGTGTCATGTTCTAGGAAATTGACTTAAGTGGATTTTTGGTGAGTTAGCTGTAGCTATCCGAAATGCATCTAAACATCGGATAGTTAGACTTGTAACTCTCCGAAATGTTATTTTATGATTAAACTGTTGCTGACACTTGTTGAGATCTGGTAGATTTACTTAAGTTATATATCGGTGAGTTATTTGTAACTATCTGAAATCCATCTGAGCATCAGATAGTTAAGTTTATAAGTATCCGAAATGCATCTAAGCATTAGATAGTTAAGTTTATGCACATGTTTTATAGTTAAATCAACGAAGAAAGTCTGTTGAGTTATCTGTAACTCCATGGACTATATATTTTCTAATATGCCACTGTAGCGGTTGTAGGAATAGATAGTTGGAAGAGAAAAACCACGTTTGCACGTATCGCGTAGGGAGAAGAAAGCATCGCCGTTGATATGAATGAAGGAAATCCAACTGACCATTCAAGTAGAAGCAGTTACTACTGAAGAAA
The DNA here is from genome assembly GCA_036874045.1 of Cymodocea nodosa. Lineage (NCBI taxonomy): Eukaryota > Viridiplantae > Streptophyta > Magnoliopsida > Alismatales > Cymodoceaceae > Cymodocea > Cymodocea nodosa. The sequence goes on from CM072335.1 coordinate 12,194,332, forward strand.
TATAAAAGAAAAGAAGAAAAAAAGAAGGGTGTGATCGATGGGCGGACAGTGTGTGTAGAGGAGGATCGGCGTCGCAATTCTCTAAAGTACCACACCAACCATCATCATCACCATCACCACACCATAATCACCAACCATCGGAGGTCTGTGAGGATACTTGCTTGATGTTGGGTCGATTCTGAGCCAAACACAGTGCCTAACAACCTCTGTGAGGAGTGATCGCGTCGCGGGAAGGGAAGCCATTTTCACCAAGCGCCGACTCATATTTCAGGAGATCGTAAAGCTTTTGGCCTTGGTTTCGGGTTGATGCCTGTATGCTGAAGAGAAGATCATCTTGCAATTCTAGACTAGCGATTCTATAGGGAGAGGAGACAAGATTGTAAGTGGTTTAATTTTCAGTGGTGTAATCGCGTTGCAAGTAGTGTCTGAAGTATTTACTATCAAGTGAGATTACTTTACATTTCACCTGTCGCCCATTTCCATGTTCATATTAAAACAAAAATACCAAAAACAATTTATTTATGTTTGTATGTTGTATTTGAGTGTTGTATTATTTGTGTTGTATCGTGATTAATGTTATCTTTGTCAGTGTTGTGATTGTTTTATGTTTATTTTAGTTTTATAGTTTAATGAAATTGGTTTGTTCAAAAGACTTAAAGATTTTAAGGGTTACTATTTGGATTATCTGAATGTTAGTATTGCTTAATGATAAATCCAATGTTAACTAACATTAAAGAGCTTAATTGATGTTATTTACAATCTGTGGAGTCGCCCAATGGTTGGCCGAATTCCTCTGTAAATAGCAGTATTAAAAAGAAAAGTCAGGCTCGTGGAGTTAACTTAAGTCCACGAGGTTAGTTCGTTGAGTTTGCCATAACTCAATGAACTTAGTCCATTGAGTTAACTATAAATCAACGAAGAGGTTATTGAATATATAAATTTGATTGTTAACAAACGAACAATTCTCAAGTTCGTAAGCAATTCCCTGTGGGATCGACCTGTACTTGCATACTAATACAATAGACACTGTGCACTTGCAGTTAAAGTACAAATTGGAATTAATATCTAAATTGTATTAAAGGTTGTTTGTTTACTTCTAAAAGAGAGAATAGGCATAAAGATAAATTAACTAAGTAAAAAAAGAAGTAACAAATCCAAGTTTTTTTTCTAGTGTAGTGTTGGGAAAAATCAAATGGCCAATCATTGGGTGATTCCATAGATTGTAAATAACATCAATTAAGCTCTTTAATGTTAGTAAACACTGGATTTATCATTAAGCATACTAACATTCAAATAATTCAAATAGTAACCATTAAAATCTTTAAGTCTTTTGAACGAACCAATTTCAATAAACTGTAAAACTAAAACAAACATAAAACAATCACAACATTGACAAAGATAACATTAATCACGATACAACACAAACAATACAACACTCAAATTCAACACACAAACACAGATAAATTGTTTTTGGTATTTTTGTTTTAATATGAACATGGAAATGGGCGAAAGGTGAAATGTAAAGTAATCTCACTCGACAGTAAATACTTCTGTCACTACTTGCAATGCGATTACACCACTGAAAATTAAACCACTTACAATTCTGTCTCCTCTCCCTATAGAATCGCGAGTCCAGAATTGCAAGATGATCTCCCCTTCAGCATAGAGGCATCAACCCAAAGCCAAGGCTAAAAGCTTTACGATCTCCTAAAATATGAGTCGGGTGCTTGGTGAAAATGGCTTCCCTTCCTGCGGCGCGATCACTCCTCATAGTGGTTGTCAGGCACTGTGTTTGGCTCGAAATTGACCCGACAACAAGAAAATATTCTCACAGACCTCCGATGGTTGGTGATTATGGTAGTGGTAACGATGGTTGGTGTGGTACTTTGGAGAATTGCCGATTCTACTTGTAGAAAGCTCGATGCTCCTCCTCTGTATACATTGGCCATCCATCGATCATACACTTTTCTTCTTTTTCTTCTTTTCTTTTATATTTCTTCAGTAGTAACTGCTTCTACTTGAATGGTCGGTTGGATTTCCTTCATTCATATCAACAACGATGCTTTCTTCTCTCTACGCGATACGTGCAGTCGTGGTTTTTCTTCCAACTGTCCTGTTTTTGCAACCGCTACAGTGGCATATTAGAAAATAAATAGTCTGTGGAGTTATAGATAACTCAACGAACTTTCTTTGTTGATTTAACTATAAAACACGTGCATAAATTTAACTATCCGATGCTCAGGTGCATTTCGGATAGTTACAGATCACTCATCGATATATAACTTAAAGTAAATCTACTAGATCTCGACACGTGTCAACAGCAGTTTAGAAATACACATTTTGGAGAGTTACAGGTCTAACTATCCGATGCTCAGATGCATTCCGGATAGTTATAGATAACTCACCGAAAATCCACTTAAGTCACTTTCCTAGAACATGACACGTGTCCATAGCTATTTTATAAATAAAAAGATATTTCAGAGAGTTACACATATAACTGTCCGATGCCCAACTGCAATTTCGGATAGTTAGAGATAACTCACCGAAAGTTCACTTAAGTCATGCATTATGGTTTTGACACGTGTACTTTAGGAAATAATAAAATATTATTTCAAAACATAATTGTTCGGCAATTTAAACATAACAATCCGACATGTTCGGTCTGTTAAACATAACTGTCCAAAATATGTTCGGTATGTTAAACATAACTGTCCGAAATATCAAAAAATTCAGATACTTAAGAATTTCACAGCCTGCAACTTACCGACAGTTCAGAAATGTACTAAATTAACATTAATTCCCCAAAATTAAGCAGATTCTTTAATTAAAGCATATAATAGTGTAATTATAACATAATGGCTTAATTCTCATATGATAAGCTAAATATTATGCAATTAACCATCATTTTACCGTTAATAATATGCACTTTTTCATTCTAAACATGAATCTTTAAGAGTATTCTTGAATGTTGTAGACTTGAGAGTGTATCTAGAATTTTTTGTGTAGCTCACAGTATAATATAATCATTGTTTTGATCTTCCCTTTACTTCTCATATTTATACCAAGAGGTATAACGATCATATTTACTTCCAACGGATGTTTTCTACTATACTAGATATGTAGTCAGTCCCAAAATAGTAAGTTACCGTTCTATTTGATGTTCAGTAAGTAACCTTCCAATTCCCTTTGATTTTTGGATGGTTATATGTGTAACTCACTCAAGAACGTCTGTAACTCACTGAAACTCCACTTACATCCTATTGTCTATGTCACATGAGAATTTAAGTTGTTCACGTGAGGTGTCATGAGTTCAGAAACTTGTAATTTTAACTTACTGAAAAGTTCTTAACTTTTAGATAGTTCACTACAGTAACTCTTTGATTCTGCTTTTAAAACTTTCGACTGTTGTCTTCTTAATTCTACACGTGGGCAAATGAGTAACTTAAGTTTCAGATAGTTAGATCTGCAACCTTTCGAAACTTCTTATTTTTCGGGTAGTTAGCTTTCCTAACTTATCGAAAAATCCTTTGAGCTTCCGTTTGAATTTCTACACATGGGAAATTGAATAACTTAAGTTTTGAATAGTTAGCTTTCCTAACTTTCTGATTTTCTTGAACTTTTGGATAGTTAAGTCTGTAACCCTCTGATCCTCCAATCAGCTACTTTTCAAACTCTTCGATGACCTTGTATTTTCAGATAGTTAGCCTTCTAACTGTCTGAATAAACTTTCTACTGCTTGATATTGACACTTTGGATACTTAAGCTTGATAACTCATCGAAAATTTATCTTTTCTAGATGGTTAAGTCTAGTAACCTTCTAAAATCCTATTTGTCTCTTACAGTGCATACTAAACTATCTGTAAAGACTTATCTATTTTCTGCTCTTCTACTAAACTATCAAATCTGTGAAATACAAATTGTTTCCTCACATAGGTTTTTGCATTATCAAAATACTAAGGTCCTAACAGGAACATCTTCAATATGCTCAATATTCATTTGTTTAGTCTCTATAGAATGATCAGAGTTCAATTTTTCCACTAATTCTACAACCAATGTATTTGTTTGTAATTGTTCATTTTATTCAACAGATATTTCCATTGATACATGCTGTGAATTCTCAAACTCTGCTTCTATAGATTTTGAAGAAGGCTAGTTGACATTAAGCTCTTTTGGAGTCTTAACTTTTTCAATATCCGCTACTCTAGACAATTCAGCTTGTGAACTAGTTACTGCCTCAACATTGTCAATTATATCTGCAATAACTTGTTCAATGTCAGTTGTCTAATGCTCTGATTTTTCAATTTCTGCATCATTAGGACTTGTACTAATAGAAAAACTTGAGGTCATATTTGACTTGGATTTCTTCTCAAGTTTTCTAGCTAGAGAAAATAAAGTTTCATTATCTTCATTAGTTTTAGTATGCTCGGAACTGATGAGTTTATCAAATTCACTATAAGGAACAATATAAAAAGAAAAAAAAAATGTAAGTTTAATTATAGTTAGTAATATCATAGAGTTATTACTTAACTCAACGAACTTAATTCGTTGAGTTATGACCTAACTCCATGAGGGTGTGAAGTAGTTATGTTAAGTTTGTCTTTGTTAAATTTTTGTTTATGTTATACAGAATCATAACAGATGGAATTTATGAAATTACCGCTAGATGCACTAAGGGAAGTACTGAGTAACCTGTTAGCTAAAGATCTGTGCAGATTGTGTTGTGTATCAAAAGAAATTAAAGATTGTGTCAGAGAAAAATACTTTCATGGACTACAAGCTACAAAAATGACTAAGATTAGAGATGAATTTATATGGAAGTCATTTAATCGTAGTTCAATCAGCTATGAATATCTAAATATGGAAGAAACTACTAGAATTCCACCCAATACATTAGAAGGAATAAATCATATTATGGGGATGGATGAAGGATTAATTTTTTACATAACCAAACCAAGGTATGCAATTCTGTTACCTGATATTTTGATTAGAAATCCTATCACAAGAGAAGAATAGAATATAGGAAGGCCTAATAGATATAAAGTACCAACTAAAAATTATGGGTTAGCTTTAATTTTTTTTGATAAAAATTCGACCATTCCTAAAAAATTATATTATTGGAGACCAATTGGAAATTGGGATGAAGAATTATGCTTAAGTGTGTATTATTTTCTAAATAAATCTTGGACTGAAAATACTATGATATATCTAGGACAGAAAGCTTTAATTAATAGCATGCATGTCATACTTGATGGATATATATATATAGTCACAGATATATCAATTGCATTTAAATCTGATTTATACATAGTAAGCATACACAGTTATGATGATTTTATAGAAATATTACCTATACCGAGTGATATAGTTAAACCACAGACTTCAGAATATGATCAAATTCAATTAGGAATATGGTATAATGAATATGATGATCCTACTTTATGTTTGATAAGATGGTGGGATGAATTGAAGAAATTTCAAATATGGATTATAAAAGACCTGAATGAACGGAAGTGGGAAGAGGAATATATTGAAATAGATATAGAAATAGAAATAGTTACATTATCTTGGAACAGAAGAAGATCTCTTTTTGCATTTCATTTCATTAATGGTAATACACTTATATTTAGTATTGATAACATACTGCAAGTTACAAGCTAAAAAGGAAAACGAACTACATTAAAATAGAATTAATAGCAAGAAGAATTATGCCTAAAAAGTTTGCATAGACTAACACATTTATTCCATTTGTTACTACTTTTTAATCATGTTCTTAAACTGTGATTCTGTGCTTTTAATGTTGTGTGTATTTTGCATTTATTTTCTAGAAAAAGAAAAAGAAAAAAATTTTAGTTTTAGTTTTATTCAAGAAAAAAAAAAAAACAAAATATCAATCCAGTTTGTTGGTATCTATTCTGGGAAGCCAACTAGCTTGCTTGTAAGCCACCAAAGGCATAGGAGCTTGGGTTCCACACAAGACACTAAATTAGTAATTTTTGTTTTATTATGTTGTTATATATTCTACTTTTATTTGTGAATGAAAAGTTTTTCAAAATGAAAAGTCAGAAAATATGGAAGGAGATACAAAAGAACAATGTATGTAATTGATTACTTATCCTGAATTTACATTTAAATTCAATTTGTTGAGTTAGGTGCTAAGTCAATGAAACAATAGTCATGCCTGCTACAATTACTATATTTACTATAAAATCTTTTACATTGAGGACAATGCAAAATGTAGGTATGGGGGGGATGTAATTAAAGTAACAGCCATGTAATTTTGTTAATTAAAGGATTAGAATGGTACTGCAAAAGTCTATGGAAATTGAAAATTTTTTTTTAGAATTTGTTGTAACTATCCGATAATTGAGACTGTAAAATTTTGAAGAATTGTAACCACTTGAATGTTATAATTAAAATCTTATTCATACAAATCTAGATATAGTATCTTATGTTTTTGCTGAATTTTATAAGTTTAACAGTTTCACGATTTTAAAATGAAATCAAAATGCTTAACTGGAACTCAGAAAATTATCTAAAATCCTGAAAGAGTTGAAATGTTGATTTTTGGATTAAATGAAATACATATGATCAAAGATACATTTAATTTGATTGATTAAACTTGTAGAATGATTTATGTGTAGATCTTATTAAACTACAGAAAAAGTATGAGCTTATTGAGATAGATTCATATTTTCAGTAAATAATGGAAGTAGGACTATACAAGATTTGTGTTTTATTGCATTTGTATTAATGAAATACCTATATATATTGTGTTGAAAAGAAAAAAGAGAGAAAAACTTTGAGAGTTTATTGACTTGTTTGATCATGAGCCTTTTGTACTTGAGTAGATAGGTATGTAAGGATTATTGACCTAAAAATGACTCTTTAAATATGGCAACCTAAGGTCCTAATTAGATCTGGGATTGTTGACTGAAAGCTCAATACATGGGTACACTAGAAAGCTCTTGTTTGATTCAAGCTTGTCAAATTAACTTTTAAAGTACAAATATGCATATACTGTTTTGAAAAGATACAAGTGTTTTGTGAAATATAGATATCTTTTGAATCGAGTATATTTTCTGTTATCTAAGATTACTGAAGTATGAATTTAAAATAGACTTTTGAAGTTGTTTATCTAAGATACAATTCTTTATTCTACTTTTCTTAATCATATTGAATTGGATTGTATTTTGATTTGTATGTTGTTGAAATTTATTCTGGAAATCATATTGGAAAATTTAGGATGACAGATGTTGAAAAGAAGAACAAATGATAATATAATGAACACATATGTGATACTAATATATTTTGTATGTAATTTACATATATTCTAAGTATATTTGTAGGTTGAAGAGAAGAAAACAAAGTTAAAATAGATTACTGAAACATATAGAAAATCTATATAGTAATCTAATTTATTATTCTGAAGAAGAACGAAATGAAGAATTAATTCTAGCACTTTAGAAAGACCAACTGGTTAAATCTTAGTTTGCTAAGGGACTAGCAAAATTTAAGTATAGGGGAAGTGTTTAGAATGAAAAAGTGCATAATATTAATGGTTAAATGATGGTTAATTGCATAATATTTAGCTTATCATATGAGAATTAAGCCATTATATTATAATTGCACTATTATATGCTTTAATGAAAAAATCTACATAATTTCAAGGAATTAATGTTAATTTTGTATAATTTTGAACTATCAGTAAATTATAGGCTGTGAAGTTCTTAAGTATCCAAATTTTCTATTATTTCAGAAAGTTATATTGAATGTACTGGGCAGTTATGTTTTAAAGAATATTTTATTATTTCCTGAATTACACGTGTTGAAACCTCAATACACTGACTTAACTGGATTTTCGGTAAGTAATCTGTTAACTATCCGAAATGCATCTAGGCATCGGATAATTAAATTTGTAAGTGTCCAAAAAATCTAAACTTGTTAAGTTAGAATTATGCATGTGTTGAATTTAAATGCTTTAGTATATCACGTGAGATGCATATGTTTAACTCATTAAGTTAGCATAACTATACGCATTGAGTTACATGAATACACACTAAGGTAACGCGTTATGTTAGCAACTTGTTTCTTTATTGCACGTGTTTTATAGTTAAATCAATGAAGTAAGTCCATTGAGTTATCTATAACTCCACAATCATATATTTTCTAATATGCCACTATAGTAGTTGTAGAAACAGGACATTCAAAGGAAGACCACGATTACACTTATCACGTAGGAATTCACTCGTGGAATGAAGAAGAAATCACCATCGTTGATATGAATGAAGGAAATCTAACCGATCAATTAAGTGGGAGTAGTTACTAATGCAAGAAATATAAAAGATGAAGAAAAAGTGTGTGCAGAGTGTGTTGGAGAACTACGCTAACTGCAGGCAGCGTCATAAGTTCCCTAAAGCTCTACACTATCAACACCATCCATACCATCAACACCACCATAATCACCGACCATCAGAGGTCTGTGAGGATACTTTCCTGATGTCGGGTCGATTTCGAGCCAAACATAATGCCTGATAACCACTGTGAGTAATCGCGTTACAAGAAGAGAAGCCATTTTCACCAAGCACCGACTCATATCTCAGGAGATCATAAAGCTTCTAGCCTTGGTTTCAAGTTGATGCTAGTATGCTGAGGAGGAGATCATCTTGCAATTCTGGACTCGCGATTCTATAGAGAGAGGAGACAAGATTGTAAGTGATTAAATTTTCAGTGGTGTAATCGCGTCGCATGTAGTGACGAAAGTTTTTACTATTAATAGAGATTTTTAGGTTTCACCTTTCATTCATCTTCAGGAACATATCAGAAATTAAAATACCAAAAACAACTACCTATTTGTGTTTACATTTAGTATTTAAGTGTTGTATTGTGATTAATGTTATCATTGTCCATATTGTGAATGTTTTATGTTTGATTGATTCAGAAAATAGATAATAGTTTTACAGTTTATTGAAATTGATTCATTCCAGATACTTAAAGATTTCAATGGTTACTATTTGAAATATCTGAATGTTAGTGTTACTTAATGATAAATCTAATCTTAACTAGCATCAAAGAACTTAATTGATGTTATTTACAATCTGTGGAATTGCCCAATGGTTGGCCGAATTCCTCTATAATTAACAGTATTGTTAGACTCATAGAGTTAATTTAAGACCACAAGGTTAGTTCATTGAGTTAGCCATAATTCCATGAACTAGGTCCGTTGTGTTAACTGTAATTCAACGGAGTGTTTTACTGAACACATAAATTCCAATATAAAAATCAGAGCAGTACACAATTTTTATTTCATCTCTCTCTATGGGATCGACCTATACTTGCACACAAATACAATATACACTATGCACTTGTAGTTAAAACACAAATTGGAATTAATAGGTAATTTGTGTGAAAGGTTGTTAGTTTACTTCTAAAAGTAATTATTGATATAAGCATAAAAACAGAAGTTAACAAAACCTCAAACACATGTCTCATTTTTATGTGTCAAAAATATTACCCAAGTTAATCTAGAGAAATCATCAGCAATAACAAAGGTATATTTTCGACTCCCAAGACTTGATACTTGAGTTGGACTAAAAAGATTGTTGAGTATTTTGTTTTGATGATGTGTGCTAAATGGAAATAATGATATTTGCTCAATTACTATTGCTTGTGAAAAGAAATTAAAATCATCAATGAATATAGAAAAATTTTACTGATATAAATACTTGTCTGTATTGGATCTAAAATTATACTGTTAAATAACTAGTCATTTCATTGGATTAATTTCTCATGTAACTAAACGTTAAGTTAACATGTGTTTTTTTATTGAAAAGCATGATATGTTTTAAAGTTATATCTTCTGTATCATGTACAGTGCACGTTTAGACAACTCGTTAAGTTAGAGTTTTGTTCGTATAGAGATCACGTGAGAACTCGTTAAGTTAAAGGCTTAAAGGTTAAAATAGGTCACGTGAGAATTCGTTAAGTTAGTAAGTAAAAGAAGAGACAAACTCGTTAAGTTAGTAAGTAAAAGAAGAGACAAACTCGTTAAGTTAGTGTTATACACGTGGTGAAATTATAAGTTACGAATGTTATATTGTATCACGTGAGGTGCACATGTTTAACTCGTTAAGTTAACATAACTAAACATGTTTAGTTGCTATATTGAACACTAAGGCAATGCGTTAGGTTAGCGTTATAAACTTAAGTTGTTATTTTTGCACGTGTTAAAATTCTTATTATAAAAACATTTGTTTATTGTTGAATCGGTGAGTTAAAGTTTTTCGGAGACTTACAATCGTAACTATCCGAAAGGTAACTTAAGTCATGTTTTCAGGTCTTGACACATGTCTCACTAGTTTTATGAGAAAAAGAGTTTTTCGATGACTTACAACCGTAACTATCTGAAACTTAAATTGTTTTCAGTGAGTTATTGTTTAACCTTTCGAAAAAAAGGTTAAGCTGGTTCGTTGAGTTATCTACAGTACTTGTCACGTGAATTAGCACATGAGGAACTCGTTAAGTTAGAAATGTTAAGTTAATATCTACTTGTGTTACTCATTTAGTTAATATTAAAGTAACGACTTCTTATTATACTAATGAAAAAATTTTGGAAGAGAAAGTTTATTTTACAGGAAAATTTTCAGAGAACCAAGTCCGATGATTAAAGTAAATTCGAAATATAAACGTGGGTTAGAACATGTATGCTTCGATGAAGGAAAAAGCAAAGACGTGAAGAAGTGAAAAACTGGTAGTGATTAAACGTTGAGGATATGCATGAAGTTAACATACAATATAAAAGGCATAGAATTCTCGTGGAGCAAACTATCCTTGCACACAAAATGAAAATCTTTTCAAGGATCAAACTATCCCTGCCCACCAAAAGAAAAATCTTTTCAGGGATCAAAAACACTCTTCGGGGAAAGTCTCTCAGGTAGAAGAAAATTCAGTGAAGCAGAAAAAGGTATTATTTATGTCACTGAAGATTTAAAGTATCAAAAGAAAGCAAATTTGGTGAAGTAGAGAAAGACAAGATATTTGTCACTGAAGAATTGCTAAAGAAGAAAAAGAAGAAGAAAGATCTCAAACAGGGAGAAATGTTTTAAATTCCCAAATTAGTTTTCTCTATTTGTAGTTATGAAATTGTATAGATGAAACATGGTATCGAAATATAATTGCATCTACAATTTTTGAGGAGAATTGAATTGTATATTATAATTGAAACCTTGAATAAAAGATGATTTTATGAAAACAATGTCTCGACTTGTTTTTGAGTTTTAAAGTTTCAATTATATTTCAGAAAATATTGAAAAACACAATTCACCCCCCCTCTTGTGTAGCCATACGATCCTACAAGTGGTATTAGAGATTTGTTAATAAACTTTGATATAAAATCGATACCAACTTATTTAATATCATTATTTATTCTGCCTTCCTTGTTTTTAAATAGACATTAATATCTAAGCATACGTTTAACTTTCTTGATTAAAGGCTCAAGTTATTTTAAAGTTTTAGACTGTTTAAAGTCAAATAGGTTGAAAAATCTAAGGTAAGATGGCTACTAGAAATGGTAATTTTTCTTTATATGAAGGCCAAAATCTTAATCGTCCTCCTTTATTTGATGGAATACATTTTGAATATTGGAAATATAGGATGACTGTTTTTCTTCGAAGTATAGATCATAAGTTATGGTTCATGATTTCCAAACCATATACTCCGTTATCTACTCCTTATAATACTTGGACAATTACTAAAAAAGAAAATGAAACTCTGAATGCTAAGGGCTTAAATATTCTATTTTGTGCATTGAGTTATGAACAGTTCAGTAAAGTGTCGGCATATAAATCCGCTTATGAGGTGTAGCATGTATTAGAAGTTTCACATGAAGGTACTTCTCAAGTTAAAGAGACTAAGATAAACATGTTGACTCATAAGTATGAACTCTTTAAGATGCATGAAGACGAAAGTATTTCTGAGATGTTTTCCAGATTTCTTAATATCATAAACTCTTTAAAATGCTTAGGAAAGAATTTTGAACAGAAGGATTTAGTGAAGAAAATTCTCAGATCCCTAAGTTCTAGATGGTCTCAGAAAGGAACATCAATTGAGGAATCACGAGATTTAAATGTTTATACTATGAATGAACTTATAGGAAACTTAACAGCTCATGAAGTTCAATTAAATGAATCATTGAGTCAAAATAAACCAAAAATGAAGAAAGAAATAACCTTCAAAATTAATTCAGATTCTAATATATCTACTGATTCTAACAAGGATTTGATTTTACTGACTAGGAAATTCAAGAAAGCATGGAAAGTTAGGAAATAGCAAAGGAACAAAAATGATAAACCCTCAACGTCAAAATCACTAAATGACAATAATTCTTCATCTAGAAAGTATGTATGTTACAACTCTAAGAAACCTAGACATCTTTCTTCAAACTGTCCTATGAGGAAAAATGAAAAGCATAGTAGGACAAATCAGAAGAAGACATCTCAGAAAACTTAGAAAAAGTTTTACAAGAAAAAGGCTTTGATGGTCACTTGGGATGACACATCTGAAGAGTCTGAATCTGAGGAATCAGCATCAAAATCTTCACATTCAGAAGGAGAACAAGAGTTAGAAGACATTGCTCATGTGTGCTTCATGGTAGATGAGTCTGAGGTAATATCTGATCCTGAAAGTCATTCAAATTTCAACTTTGATGAATTATTATGTGCTTATCATGCGTTATTACAAAAACTTAAAGTATGTAACTTGGAAAATAAGAGTATTAGAAAATCTTCATCCATTATGGAAGAAGAAAATTGTTTCCTGTCTACTACTTTAGAAAAGCTTAAATGTGATAATGAAAATCATGCTAGAGATTTGCAAAAATTTAGATTTAATGAATGTGTCTTGCATGAACAAATACAAAATATAAATGTTGAAAAATTAAAGATAGAATCTCAAAGTGAAATGTTGAGAAACAATATAAATGAACTTAAATTAGAGACAGATAAATTAAAACTGAGAGTGCTAGATTTAAATTCTACCATTGAGAAATGGAATTTAAGTCAAACTATGTTAGACAAACTAACTAGTACCCCTGCGGTGTCTTATAAATTAGGCTTAGGATTTGATTATCCTGAATATCCTGAATCTCAAGCTAATAAATGATTTATTAGTTGTAGTTCAAGTAAATCTAAGACTAAAATTCCTTTTATCATGAAACAAGGTAATAAATATGTAGAAGTAGGTACTTCAAGGGATGAATCATGTAGTAATAATATAAATCAATGTGATTTGTCAAATTGTACTTCTAACATGACTATTAATGTTTCTAAAAATCTTGTTTCTTGTTCTGGAAATTGAATTTCTAATGTTTCTAAAATTTCAGACAATTGTAGTAAACAGAAAATTCAGAAACCCGAGCATATAATTCAAAAAACTGGTATTAGACCAATTACTCATTCTGCATGTGATAAAACTAAAAATTCTTGTGTAGAAAAAGATTTTTTATGTATGAAAAATGTTAATACAAGTACAAAATCTTGGTATGAACTTACTGAAATGTATGAGCATGACCAAAATAAATTAAGATCTGATAAAAATCAGTTTGGTCTTGGTTATACTACATCTGAAAATAAAAAGAATGATTATAAGAGCAATAATGCTATATGTGAGTATGAAGCTAATGATAAATCAATAGTACTTACAACTAATAAGAATGTAAATGATAATGTTAAACTATTTTTAAATAAAAAGAAGAAATATGCGTTTAATGAATTTGGTCCTCAACAACATTGGGTACCAAGAAAAAGTTTTTCTTAATTTGTGTTGGAGGAGGAAACAACATCAAAATGGATCTTGGACAGTGGAGCATCAAGTCATATGACCGGACAGAAAAGTCTACTACAAAATTTTACAAATACCATGAAAGGAAGTGTAACATTTGGAAACAAAAGCAAAGATAAAATCATAGGTATGGGCAATGTTCAAATAACTCCAACTTGTGTTATTTCAAATGTACTATATGTAGAAAACCTAGGATTTAATTTGCTGAGTGTCATAAAACTAACTAAAAATGTATGTAAAGAGTGCATTTTTAAATGGTTTAACTATCTGAAACTTAAGTTATTGAAATTGCCACGTGTAGAATTAGAAAAAGAAGATCATTTAAGTTTTTGGAGAGTTAGAAAGATAACTATCCGAAATTTCAAGAGAGTTTCGGTAAGTTACAGTTTAACTATCCGAAACTTAAGTTAGTGAATTTCCCACGTGTAGAATTCTAGACAGATGCTCAAATGAGTTTTCGGAGAGTTAGAAAGATAACTATCCGAAATTTCAAAAGAGTTTTGGTGAGTTATAGTTTAACCATTCGAAACTTAAGTCATTGAATTTCCCACATGTAGAATTCCAAAGAGTGGCTCAAATAAGTTTTCAAAGAGTTAGAAAAATAACTATCCGAAATCCTATAGCATTTCAGTGAGTTACAGGGATAACCTTCTGAAACTTAAGTCAGCCTTTACGCACGTGCTGAATTAAATCAATCAAAAAGTTAACAAAGACAAACTATTCGACAAGTACATAACTGTTCGGTGAGTTACAGTTATAAGTATCTGATTGGATGACAGCTCACATTTAAATATTCTAGAATCCTACCTGGTAGTTAAGGTTAAGTGATCTTTCGGTGAGTTACAGATACTCTTCGGAGAGTTGCATAGCTAACTATCCGTAAGAACAGGAAAATCGGTAAGATATCTTGAAACGATTTTCTGAACGGTCACTGGCCGTAATGGGACTTGAGGCTAATCAAGTACAGTAGAATACATCCGTTGGAAGAAAATATGATCGTTGTACATATCAGGTATATATACAAGATATAGACAACGGATTTAGACAGCTTTTTGCTCATATACATACAGAGATACAGTATACATTGCAGATAAATTACTGATATAGAAGAAAACTCAAATTTAGTTCAACAAAGAATCGATTGAAAGCTAGATTTACAAGAAGATTCTTAAAGCTCTCCATGTGCTGAAAGTCTGATCCAAGAAGGATCATTTGGTTCGTGGCTTCAACCTAAAAGCTACATTCAGTTGTTGGTTTGAGTTTCGACCTGAAAACTCAAGAGGTTGGTTTTCTAGAGTTTATACCTGAAAACTTCTGAGTGTTGGTTTTCTAGAGTTTATACCTGAAAACTTCTGTGTAGTTGGTTCTTGCTTCGACCTGAAAGCAAGTGTATAAGTGTTGAGACACTTAGTGAAGCCCAAGTGACCCTTGGGGGTGGACTAGCCGAGTTGGTTAACCACCTAAAATTCTCTTGTGTTTCTTACCTTTATTTCCGCTGTGCATGATATTTTTATCTGCTTATTACTTGTGCAAACTGATTAATCAAATTAGTTAGTAAAGTGAAAAATAGGCTTAAATTCACATTGTTCTCCATTCAGCCCCCCTCTAGTGAAGCCATTCGTTCCTAACAAATAGAACTCCTCAAACTCCTATAAACGGTACAAGACTACATGAATTTTAGGAAGAGCTTGAATCAGCAATCCCTACCCCTTTATATTCAAAACAATTAGAAACAAATATTGCTGTAGATCACAGAAAAGTTGAAGGTCTTCGAAAAGCAGTTGCAATAGAAAGTGCCTTTGAAGAATTAAAGCAAAAAACTTTTATGAAGCAATTTGAAAAGAAAACAGCAATACTTGAAGAGGAGAAACAGAAATGTTATAGTAGAAGGAAAGTCAGAAAATTTATGTCTAAGGAAACAAAGTTTGTTGACAAAGGAAAATCAAATGAAAATTTATTTCCAAAGGACAATGTATGTCTAGACATTGTACCTTATTGTGCATCTGATAAACTCATCAATTCTGAACACACTGAAATTGATGAAGATAATGAGACTTTATTTTCCCTTGCTAGAAAGCTTGAGAATAAATGCAAGTCAAATATAAGCTCAAGTTTTTCTATTAGTACAAGTCCTACTGATGATGCAGAAATTAACAAATCAGAGCATCAGACACCTGACATTGAACAAGTTATTGTAGATATAATTGAAAATGTTGAGGCAGTAACTAGTTCACAGGATGAATTGTCTAGAGTAGCAGATATTGAAAATGTTAAGACTCCAAAAGAGCTAAAAGTTAACCAGCCTTCTTCAGAACTTATAGAAACAGAGTTTGAGAATTCATAGCATATATGAATGGAGATATCTATTGAACAAAATGAACAATTACAAACAGATACCCCAGTTGTAGAATTTATGGAAAATTGAACTCTGATCAATCTATAGAAATTGAACAGATGGATGTTGAGCATATTGAAGATGTTCCTAACATTGTTGAAGCTGAAGTATCAAGCTTACCTAAGTAGCTTCAAAATAATATTTTGGAAGAGGAACAACATGGCATTCATTTTGAAGAAGAGGTTCTTGAAGATGAATTAAACTCTGAATCACGGCTTCAGGTATCACCTTCTTTATGTACAAGAATAAATATTCAAGGTAATTCAATTCATTTTAGATCTAAGGAAGCTTTGCAGAAATACAATAATTTGATTACATGTCAAATTATGCATGCTCGTCCAATAAAGTTCAAAAATTTGATGGAAATGTGAGATCTATTTGAGTTTCAAGGCCTCATTCAATTCTTGCCAGTAGGAACAAAATGGAAGCAATACACAAAGCTTATTGCAGCTTTTTACAGCAATCTGGTCAAGAATGGAAATTTTCTGAAAACTCAAATAAATCAACAGGAGTTTATATTGTCTCCTAAGTTAATTTTTAAAGTTTTGGGATTAAAAAATGAAGATGTTGTTACAAACAAATTTGACATGATTAGACAACTGGAATGGAACATTCAGTCTTTATCAAAAATTCCAGATGTATATTCTGAAATGAGATTAATGGAAAATCTAAATGCAGAGGCAATGTTTATTGCAAATATATTGCATGCCAATTTATTTCAGAGAGTCGGACACAATATGGAAGTCAGCAGAAGTTGTTTATATGCAACTTATGGCCTACTGAATAGAATACAAATCAATTGGTTTGATGTTTTCACTTTTCAACTACAGTATATAAATTCAAAGTTATTTTATGGTGATGCTGTATGTAGAATCCTTGCAAGCCAATTGAATTTATCCGACTAGCCCTCTGAAACTAAAAGCATGAGAGCATTTAGTGTTAAGGATTTGCAAAAATTCCAAGTCTTGCATCAACCTCAACAACAACAACTTGATTATATAGAACATATACCACAACAACAACAAAGTTATTCAGTTCAAGCAGAACATCAAACCTAGCTACCTCCTGACTTAGATGCAGTGCTTAATGACATCAGAAATGATATTAGGCATCTAGGAGATAAAATTTGTCATGCTATAAGTGATATACTTAGGAGGGCTCGATAACTGTTTTTATTTGTTTCTGAATACAAAATGTAATGTTTGTATTCATTGTTTGATTCTTTGAACAATACATTGGTTTCTGTAAATGTTTACAATTCTTATTATTGTTTACAGAAAGAGTTGTTGTAAATATATCTCTTAATTCAAAAGGGGGAGAAATGTTAATTATCTTTTTCGATTCTTACTTATCTTTTTGATTAATGACAAAAAGGGGGAGAAATGTTATAAAAAGATGATTATGATTTTAGTTGGGAGATAATATTTAAGTGGTTATGACAAATGATAATCTAAATGATACTTATATAATTAATGACATCTGAGAGTTTTAATTCTGAGAGGTGATATTTACACAAACAATAGAAATAAGCTTAAGTGAACTTAAGTCAACAAACTTCTTTGTTGAATGAAAAGTTAACCCAATGAAGGTGCTTTGTTGAGTTAAATATTTTTCATAATTGATTTAATATGGTTTTGTCATCATCAAAAAGGGGGAGATTGTTGAGTATTTTGTTTTGATGATGTGTGCTAAATGGAAATAATCATATTTGCTCAATTACTATTGCTTGTGAAAAGAAATTAAAATCATCAATGAATACAGAAAAAGTTTACTGATATAAATACTTGTCTGTATTGGATCTGAAATTATACTGTTAAATAACTAGTCATTTCATTGCATTAATTTCTCATGTAACTAAACGTTAAGTTAACATGTGTTTTTTTATTGAAAAGCATGATATGTTTTAAAGTTATATCTTCTGTATCATGTACAGTGCACGTTTAGACAACTCGTTAAGTTAGAGTTTTGTTCGTATAGAGATCACGTGAGAACTCGTTAAGTTAAAGGCTTAAAGGTTAAAATAGGTCACGTGAGAATTCGTTAAGTTAGTAAGTAAAAGAAGAGACAAACTCGTTAAGTTAGTGTTATACATGTGGTGAAATTATAAGTTACGAATGTTATATTGTATCACGTGAGGTGCACATGTTTAACTCGTTAAGTTAACATAACTAAATGCGTTGAGTTGCTATATTGAACACTAAGGCAATGCGTTAGGTTAGCGTTATAAACTTAAGTTGTTATTTTTGCACATGGTAAAATTCTTATTATAAAAACATTTGTTTATTACTGAATCGATGAGTTAAAGTTTTACGGAGACTTACAGTTGTAACTATCCAAAAGGTAACTTAAGTCATGTTTTCAGGTCTTGACACGTGTCTCACTAGTTTTATGAGAAAAAGAGTTTTTCGATGACTTACAACCGTAACTATCCGAAACTTAAACTATTTTCAGTGAGTTATCGTTTAACCTTCCGAAAGAAAGGTTAAGCTGGTTTGTTGAGTTATCTAAAGTGCTAGTCACGTGAATTAGCACATGAGGAACTCGTTAAGTTAGAAACGTTAAGTTAATATCTACTTGTGTTACTCGTTAAGTTAACATTAAAGTAACGACTTCTTATTATACTAATGAAAAATTTTTGGAAGAGAGTTTATTTTGCAGAAAATTTTTCAGAGATCCAAGACTGATGGTTAAAGTAAATTCAAAATATAAACGTGGGTTAGAACGTGTGTGTTTCAATGAAGGAAAAAGCAAAGACGTGAAGAAGTGGAAAACTGGTAGTGATTAAACGTTGAGGATATGCATGAAGTTAACATACAGTATAAAAGGCATAGAATTCTCATGGATCAAACTATCCTTGCACACAAAACGAGAATCTTTTCAAGGATCAAACTATCCCTGCACACCAAAAGAAAAATCTTTTCAGATATCAAAAACACTCTTCGGGGAAAATCTCTCAGGTAGAAGAAAATTTAGTGAAACAAAAAAAGGTATTATTTATGTCACTGAAGATTTAAAGTATCAAAAGAAAGCAAATTCGATGAAGCAAAGAAAGACAAGATATTCGTTACTAAAGAATTGCTAAAGAAGAAGAAGAAATATCTCAAACAGGGAGAAATGTTTTAAATTCTGCAAATTAGTTTTATCTATTTGTAGTTATGAAATTGTATAGATGAAACATGGTATCGAAATATAATTGCATCTACAATTTCTAAGGAGAATTGAATTGTATATTGTAATTGAAACCTTGAATAAAAAATGATTTTATGAAAACAATGTCTCGACTTGTTTTTGAGTTTTAAAGTTTCAATTATATTTCAGAAATTATTGAAAAACATAATTCACCCCCCCTCTTATGTAGCCATACGATCCTACAAAGATCTAGATGTAAGAGTTCTAGAGGCCTTTTGGTGGTGATCTCATTTGTGCTATGAAGAGAAGTTCTCTTCTGCTTGCCTAGCATGCAGTCACTACACACCCTATCCTTTTTGAACTCAAGTTTGGGTAGTCCCTTGACTAGATCATTCTTAGATAATTTTCTGAGAGTCTTCATACTGACATGACCAAGTCTTTTATGCCACAACCAGTCATCTTCACTAGATGCTACCAAACAGGAATTACTTGCAGAATTTTCACATGAAAAGTTTAGTGTATAAATTGAGTAATTTCTAACTCCTGTAAATTTTATTTCATTTGTAACTAGATCTATGATATAACAATTTTCAGTATTAAAAGAGACAATTTATCCTTTATCACATAGTTGTCCTACACTTAACAAAATTTGTTTTAAACCATTAACATGCAAGACATTCTCAATCTTACCATTTTCAGAAGTTATATTTCCTATTGCAGTAATTTTACATTTTTCATTATTCCCAAATCTAACAAATCCTGAACTTATGCTTTTAATAGAATCAAGAAAACTTTTCTTACCTATCATGTGCTTAGAACATCCACTATCCACAATCCATTTTGTTGTATGTGCTTCAAGCTCCTTGTTACCCTGCAATTTATATTGAAATTAAAGCTTTTTGTACCCAAATCTTCTTGGGTCCAATAGAGTTAGTCCTTAAAATATTAAATTTGTTGCCTCTTGGCAGCCACATATGACCCAATATTCTTCTAATAGCAAAAATAGTGGTGCCATCTCTATATGATCGAATCATTCCACCACAATAAGGTACTTCCTGTGGTGTAGCATACCCCAGGCCAAATTTAGTTCCATTAGGATGTTGAGATCCTATTATTTTATCTAGTCCTTACTGACCTTGAGTGAATTTGTAGATGATTCCTTTTAAATCAGAGATTTTAGTTAATAACTTATTATTTTCTTCTTTTAATTCATAGTTATCATAGCTATATTTGTCCAAGTTAGTTTTCAAGTTTCTATTTTCCACTAGAGCAGTTTCTAAATCAACAAAAGAATCTTCTAAACAAGTAGTCTTTTCATTTCTTTCTTGTTTTCTCTACATTTAACATATAGGTTATCTATAGTACACAGAAGACTATTAATATCTAATTCATCATGCTCATTTTCTGAACTAGAATAAGAAGTGGAGCATACCTCTTGAGCTGCAAAGCACACATTGGCTGCAGCTTCACTTTTAGAGTCTAAAGAACTATCTAATGAGCTACTATCATCCCAAGTAGCTTTGAGAGCCATTTTCTTTTTGTTCTTTCATCTTTTCTTCCTATCTGATTGATCTTCTGTTTGCAATGGACAAAAGGTCTGTATGTGTCCTTGCCTTTTGCATTTGAAGCATGTGGGGATTGTTCTTTTTGATGAGCTGGTCTTATTGCTTTTCTTCATGAATTTCCTGAAATTTCTTGCCAGCAGCATAATCTCATCCTCATCTGAACTTGCGGCTTCTTCTATTGAAGGAAATGCTATTTCCTTTTTCTTCTCAACTTTCTTTTCAACAGTTCCCTCCTATTCCTTCTAGTTTTCATTTGAACTTCGTGGGCCAGAAGATTGCCCAATAGTTCTTCAACTGTGTAGTTATTTAGATCCTTGGAATCTTGAATAGAAGTGGATTTCTGTTTCCACTCGACGGTTAAACTTCTCAGGATCTTCTACAGCTGTTCATTAGAAGAGAATTCCTTTCCTAGGCCTTTCAGACTGTTAATGATTTCAGTAAATCTTGAAAGCATTTCAGTTATGTTTTCATTATCATCCATTTTAAACATTTCTAGTTTTCTTAACAGAATGCTAATTTTAGTGTCCTTTACTTAGCTTGTACATTCGTGAGTAACTTGAAGGATTTTCCAGACCTCATGAGCAAACTTGCATGCAGAAACTTTGTTATATTGTTCAACCGTTAGCTCACAATATATAGCATTCAGCCCTCTATCATCCAACTAGATGATTCTCTCATCCTACTGAAACCAGTCCATAACATTACTGGTTGGAAGTGTAGTTCCAAGAACAACAATCTTCTAGAGTTTTACATCAGAACTCCTAAGGAAACACTCTATTCTATTCTTCCAATAATTATAATTAGAACCATCGAATAGAGGAGGTCTATGGATGTTTTGTCCCTTAGCAAATTGAGCTATAAATCCATATAGTTAAATCTTATAATAGATTAACCAAGCTCTGATACCAATTGTTAGAATCGATAGGTTCACTAGAGGGGGGGTGAATGGTGAAGGTGTGTAAATTTTACTTCTTTTAAACAAAAATGACTGATTCTAAATGTCAAAAAGTTAAAATATTTTAACTAGATACAAAATAGTAAATAGAAAGAAATACAAGACAATTTTTAGGTGGTTCACCAACTTGGCTAGTCCACCCCCAAGATTCACTTGGGCTTCACTAAGTTTAAAACTTACAACACTTGCCTTTAGGTAAAAGTAAGAACCAACCCTTGAGCTTTTAGGTTGAAGCTCAGCAACCAACCTTCCTTTCAGCTTTCAAGTATTAGCTCTAACCAATAATGAGTTTTCAAGTTGAAACTCACGAACCAATAGCTTTGAACTTTTTATTAGAGTTTTAACACACGGAGCTTTTCTACTACAGTGAATCTTTAAGAGTATTCTTGAATGTTGCAGACTTGAGAGTGTATTTGGAATTTTTTTTGTAGCTCACAGTATGATATAATTGTTGTTTTGATCTTTCCTTTACTTCTCATATTTATACCAAGAGGTATAATGATCATATTTACTTCCAATGGATGTTTTTTGCTGTACTAGATATGTAGTCAGTCCCAAAATAGTAAGTTACCATTCTATCTGATGTTCAGTAAGTAACTTTTTGATTCCCTTTGATTTTCAGATGGTTATATGTGTAACTCACCGAAGAATGTCTATAACTCACCGAAACTCCACTTACATCTTGTTGTCTGTGTCACGTGAGAATTTAAGTTGTTCACGTGAGGTGTCATGAATTCTGAAACTTGTAACTTTAACTTACCGAAAAGTTCTTGACTTTCGAATAGTTAGCTACAGTAACTCTTCGATTCTGTTTTTAAAACTTTCGACTGCTGTCTTCTTAATTTTGCACGTGGGCAAATGAGTAACTTAAGTTTCAGATAGTTAGATCTGCAACCTTCTGAAACTTCTTATTTTTCGAATAGTTAGCTTTCCTAACTTACCGAAAAATCCTTTGAGCTTCCATCTAAATTTCTACACGTGGGAAATTGAATAACTTAAGTTTCAAATAGCTAGCTTTCCAAACTTTTCGATTTCCTTGAACTTTCGGATAGTTAAGTTTGTAACCCTCCAATCCTCTAGTCAGCTACTTTTCAAACTCTCCGATGGCCTTGTATTTTTGGATAGTTAGCCTTCTAACTATCCGAATAAACTTTCTACTACTTGATACTGATACTTCAGATACTTAAGCCTGATAACTCATCGAAAATTTATCTTTTCTGGATGGTTAAGTCTGGTAACCTTTCGAAATCCTATTTATCTCTTGCAATGCATATTGAACTATCTGTAAAAACTTATCTGCCTTCTGCTCTTCTACTGAACTGTCAAATTTGTGAAATACAAATTGTTTCCTCACATAAGTTTTTGCATTATCAAAATACTAGGGTCCTAACAGGAACATCTTCAATATGCTCAACATTCATTTGTTCAATCTCTATAGAATGATCAGAGTTCAATTTTTCCACTAATTCGACAGTCAGTGTATCTATCTGTAATTGTTCATTTTGTTCAACAAATATTTCCATTGATACATGCTGTGAATTCTCAAACTCTACTTCTATAGATTCTGAAGAAGGTTGATTGACATTAAGCTCTTCTGGAGTCTTAACTTTTTCAATATCCGCTACTCTAAATAATTCAACTTGTGAACTAGTTACTACCTCAACATTGTCAATTATATCTACAATAACTTGTTCAATGTCAATTGCCTGATGCTCTGATTTTTCAATTTCTACATCATCAGGACTTGTACTAATAGAAAAACTTGAGCTCATATTTGACTTGGATTTCTTCTCAAGTTTTCTAGTTAGAGAAAATAAAGTCTCATTATCTTCATCAGTTTCAATATGCGCAGAATTGATGAGTTTATCAGATGCACTATAAGAAACAATGTCTAGACATACATTGCCCTTTGGAAATAAATGCTCATCCGATTTTCCTTTTCCAACAGACTTTGTTTCCTTAGACATAATTTTTCTGATTTTTCTTCTTCTATAACAAGTCAATCTCTCTTCTTCAAGTATTGTTGTTTTCTTCTAAAATTGTTCCATAAAAGTTTTCTACTTTAATTCTTCTAAGGCACTTTCTATTGCTATGGCCTTTCGAAGGTCTTCAACTTTTCTTTTATCTACAACAATATTTGATTCTACTTCTTTTGAATACAATGGAGTAGGTATAGCAGATTCATGTTCTTCCTCAAATGCATGTAGTCGTGTACCACTCAAAGGAGTTTGAGGAATTCTATTTGATGAACCTACACATTTTTCCATATATTTTGCATACTCTTCAAGAAATGCAATCTCAGCACATTTCATTCGATATTCTCTATCAAACTTGCTTCGAATACCCATGTATGTAATACTAGCATTAGTGTTATGAAGCTCTAATCTAACTTCATTCAGTATACCTTCAGGAAAGAAGTATTCACTGTAAATTTGTGCTAACCTTTTGTCCACTTGAAGTATTTTCTTAAACCAATGTGTGGAACTTCATCAGTATCTATTTCTTTTCCTTTTTCATCTCCTCTACTTTTGCCTTTTCCTTTGCCATGACCCTTGTAGAACTTGGAGACCATCGTCGCAGGTTGTAACAGCAACAAGCAGGAAAGATTTTCAGACAAAGTTTACGAATAACCTAAGTGCCCGTGTAATAAGTATTTAAATAGGGTTTTAGGTGGATAACACAATGTGTATAGAAGTCGAGTTTGGATTTAAAAGAATATTGAATAAAGTTTATTCAATCAAGATACCCGAAATATTCAAGTATAGCTCGTTGAGTTAACTAACCTAAGGAGTAAAACGCTGTCTAGAGGTAGTTTTACATGTTACCTTATATAACATAACGTTCAGTTAGTATACTTTACCAAAAACAAACAAGTTTCAAATGCTTTCTACTGAAACCTTCCGAAGGCAACACACATGCTGTTAGGATCGATAGGCTCACTAGAGGAGGGGTGAATGGTGAAGGTGTGTAAGTTTTAATTCTTTTCACTTAGAATCGATTGATTCTACAAAATAGTGAGATTACATAAATTAAATGTAAACAAACCAATAAGAAAATAACACACAGCAAATTTTAGGTGGTTCACCAACTTGGCTAGTCCACCCCCAAGATACACTTGGGCTTCACTAAGTAGTCAAATACTTACAACACTTGCTTTCAGGTTGAAGCAAGAACCAACACTTAGAGCTTTCAAGTATAAGCTCAATAACCAACCTTTCTTTCGAGCTTTCAGGTTGATGCTCTCAACCAACAATGAGTTTTCAAGTTGAAACTCACGAACCAACAACTTTAAACTTTTCTATCAGAGTTTTGGCACATGGAGCTTTTCTACAGTGAATCTTTAAGAGTAAACTTGACAGTTGCAGAGTTGAGAGTGTGTTTGGAATTTTTTGTAGCTCATTATAAAATGTATGATCGTTTTCTCTGTCCATTCTTCTCTTAAACTTCTCATATTTATACCAAAAGGTATAACGATCATATTTTTCTTCCAACGGATGTATTTTGCAGTACTTGCTAAATAATCAGACCTAAATATGGTAAGTTACCATTCTGTTTGATGTTCAGTAAGTAACCTTCCGATTTCCTTTGATTTTTAGATGGTTATATGAATAACTCACCGAAGAGCGTCTAAAACTTATCGAGCCTTCACTTACATCCTGTTGTCTGTGTCACGTGAGGATTTTAAGTTGCTCATGTGAGGTGTCAAGTGATTGGAGACTTGTAGTTTTAACTTACTAAAAAACTCTTGACTTTTGGATAGTTAACTACAGTAACTTTTCAATTTTTCTTTTAAGCTTCCGACTACTGTCTCTTTAATTCTGCATGTGCGTAATAGGATAACTTAAGTTCCGGATGGTTATACCTATAACTCACCGAAATCCTTCAAATTTTGGATAGTTATCTTTCTAACTCTCTGAAAAGTCTTTTAAGCTTATGTTTTGGATTTCTACACGTGGTTAATTGAATGACTTAAGTTTTGAATAGTTAGCCTTTCTAACTCTTCGATTTTCCTTGAGTTTTCGGATAGTTATTGTTCTAACTGTTCGACAGTATTGCTGTTGCTTTAAATTAACTCTTCGAATACTTAAGTCTGTAACTCACCGAAGATTAACTTTCTTTCGGATACATAAGCCTAGAACTATCCGATTTTCTATAGCTTTATAGTAGCACATTCTGGAATTAACTACAACTTGTTTGTCTACCTTCTGATCTTTTGCTGCACTGACTTATCTGTGAAATACAATATGTTTCCTCACAAAGGTTTTTGCATTATCAAAATACTCGGGTCCTAACAATCTCCCCCTTTTTGGTAATGACAAAATCCTTTACATTTATTTACATGTATTTCACTCCCTAGATTATTTCTATACATTCAGTCATGCATAAACTAAGTAAAACAAAGATTTACAATGAATATATTGTAGTGGTGAGATTCCTCCCCCTAACTGTGTGTTGTCTTCTTTTTTTTTTTTTTTAATAATTCCCCTTCTGTCTGTGCTGGAAATACTATAAGTTTCCATATTCTTCTCCAATTTCCATATTCTTCTCCCCCTTTTTGTCATTATATAAAAAGGTGACTAATATCTGTAAAATTGTAAAACTGATATGTCCTGCACGAGTACATGTTAGTAGAAAGCAAGCTCCCATATGGTGAGCTTGAGGAATAATATAAAAGCATTTAAAGATCTTGTAATGAACATATGCCTAGATTTCTTCTAATATGATTAAAAGTTGATTCATTTAAAGGTTTGGTGAAAATATCTGCAAGTTGATTTTCTATTGGTACAAAGTTGAGTGAGATGTTCCCTTTTTTCACACGATCTCTCAGAAAATGATGTCTAATCTCGATATGCTTGGCTCTAGAATGAAGTACTGTATTCTTAGATAAACTGATTGCACTGTTGTTATCATAGATATGACTGTATTTTGAATTTTTAGTCTGTAGTCTGCCAAAGTTTGCTGCATCTAAAGAATTTGAGCACAACACAGACCTACTGCAATATATTCAGCTTCAGTAGTAGATAATGCAATACAGTTTTGTTTCCTACTGAACTAGGAGATTAATGAATTTCCAAGTAGTTGGAAGGTGCCACTAGTGCTCTTTATGTCAGATCTATTGCCTGCATAATCTGCATAATCTGCATCACTATAGCCTGTTAAAGTTAGGCTGCTGTCAACTGAGTAGTATAATCCGAAATCTTTAGTACCTTGTAGATATTTGAAGATTCTTTTTACTAATTTCAGATGAGATTCCTTTGGTGATGCTTGAAATCTAGCTCACAAGCATACACTGAACATGATATCTGGCCTACTTACTGAAAGATACAATAGAGATCCAATCATGCCTCTATATTTCTTTTGATCTATTGCAACACTTGAGTCATCGATTTCTAGTTTTGTACTTGAACTCATTGGAGTATTTGCAGATTTAATGTTTTCATAGCCAAATTTCTTTAACATCTCTTTGTAGTATTTCTCTTGGTTGATAAAGGTGCCATTTCGCACTTGATGGATTTGTAAACCTAAGAAAAACTTCAATTCTACCATCATGCTCATTTCAAATTTATTTTTCATCAAATTTTGAAATCCATGATAGAGTTTTTCTGATGTAGCTCCAAAAACTATATCATCAACATATATCTGTACAATCAAAATGTGCAAATCAACAGTTTTGGTAAACAAAGTGTTGTCCACTTTGCCTATAGAGAAGTCATTTTCAGTTAAGAATTTTTTTAGTTTCTCATACCATGCCCTAGGTGCCTGTTTCAGACTATATAAAGCTTTGTTTAATTTGAAAACATGATCTGGCTTGATTTCATCTTCAAATCTGGGAGGTTGTTTAACAAACACTTCTTCCTGAATTTCTCCATTCAAAAAAGCACTTTTTACATCCATATGAAACAATTTTATTCTCATACTACTTGCAAAGGCAAGCAACATTTTGATAGCTTCTATTCTGGCTATAGGTGCAAAAGTTTCTTCATAGTCGATACCTTCTTGTTGATTATAGCCTTATGCAACTAGTCGAGCTTTATTTCTGAGTATATTTCCTTCTTCATCTAATTTGTTCCTAAAAATCCATTTAGTTCAAATGATGGATTTTCCTACAAGTTTTTCCACTAAATTCCAGACATTATTTTTCTGGAATTGATTTAATACTTCCTACATAGCCATTGTCTAATAAATATCCTTACAGGCTTCATCTATCGATTTTCGCTCTATTTTTGACACAAATGCACAAAAATTGCAAATATCTTGTGCTTTGCTTCTCATTTGTACCCCTTTGGTTAAATTTCCAATTATTTGTTCCATGGGGTGATCAGATTTGAACTTCCAACTGTGTTGATTCTAATCTAAAGCTTGGGATTTGAGTTTATGCTTGCAACTTCCTTTCTCCAAATATTCATTTTCACTATCATTGTCAATCTTCAGATTCTTGAAATTCTGTATCAAATCTTAATCAAATTGAACATTTATGCTTTCCTCTACTCTTCTGTCTTTAGCAACATATACTCTGTAAGCTTTGCTTCTAGATGAGTATCCAACAAGTATCAGTTTAGAATGAAAAAGTGCATATTATTAACGGTTAAATGATGGTTAATTGCATAATATTTAGCTTATCATATAAGAATTAAGCCATTATGTTATAATTGCACTGTTATATGCTTTAATTGAAGAATCTGCTTAATTTTGGGGAATTAATGTCAATTTAGTACATTTCTGAACTGTCGGTAAGTTACAAGTTGTGAAATTCTTAAGTATCCAAATTTTCTGATATATTCAGACAGTTATGTTTAACAGACCGAACATGTATCAGATAGTTATGTTTAAATTGCCGAGCAGTTATGTTTTGAGAGAATATTTTATTATTTCCTGAAGTACACGTGTCATGTTCTAGTAAAGTGACTTAAGTGGATTTTCAGTGGGTTAGCTGTAACTATCCGAAATTGCAGCTGGACATCGAATAGTTAAATCTGTAACTCTCCGAAATGTTATTTTATGATTAAAATGCTGCTGACACGTGTCGAGATCTGGTAGATTTACTTAAGTTATATATCAGTGAGTTCTTTGTAACTATCCGAAATGCATCTAAGCATCGGATAGTTAAGTTTATGCACGTGTTTTATAGTTAAATCAACGAAGAAAGTCCGTTGAGTTATCTGTAACTCCACGGGCTATTTATTTTCTAATATGCCACTGTAGTGGTTGCAGAAACAGGACAGTTGGAAGAAAAACCACGACTACACATATCGCGCAGGGAGAAGAAAGCATCGCCGTTGATATGAATGAAAGAAATCCAACAGACCATTCAAGTAGAAGCAGTTACTACTGAAGAAATATAAAAGAAAAGAAGAAAAAGAAGAAAAGTGTATGATCGATGGACGACCAGTGTATATAGAGGAGGAGCACCAAGCTTTCTACAGATAGTATCGGCGATTCTCCGAAGTATCACACCAACCATCGTTACCACCACCACAATCACCAACCATCAGAGGTCTATGAGGATACTTTCTTGATGTTGGGTCGATTCCAAGCCAAACACAGTGCCTAACAACCACAGTGAGGAGTGATCGCGTCGCGGGAAGGGAAGCCATTTTCACCAAGCGTCGACTCATATTTCAGGAGATCATAAAGCTTTTAGCCTTGGCTTCGAGTTAATGCTTGTATGCTGAAGAGAAGATTATCTTGCAATTTTAGACTCACGATTCTATAGGGAGAGGAGACAGCATTGTAAGTGGTTTAATTTTCAGTGGTGTAATCGCGTTGCAAGTAGTGTCAGAAGTATTTACTATCGAGTGAGATTACTTTACATTTCACATTTCGCCCATTTCCATGTTCATATTAAAACAAAAATACCAAAAACAATTTTTCTATGTTTGTATGTTGTATTTGAGTGTTGTATTGTTTGTGTTGTATCGTGATTATTGTTATCTTTGTTAGTGTTGTAATTGTTTTATGTTGTTTTAGTTTTACAGTTTACTAAAATTGGTTCGTTCAAAAGACTTAAAGATTTTAATGGTTATTGTTTGAATTATCTGAATGTTAGTATTGCTTAATGATAAATCCAATGTTAACTAATATTAAAGAGCTTAATTGATGTTATTTACAATCTATGGAATCGCCCAATGGTTGGCCGAATTCCTTTGTAAATAGTAGTATTAAAAAGAAAAGACAGGCTCGTGGAGTTAACTTAAGTCCACGAGGTTAGTCCGTTGAGTTAGCCATAACTCAACGAACTTTGTCCGTTGAGTTAACTGTAATTCAACGAAGAGCTTATTGAATATATAAATTTAATTGTTAACAAACGAACAGTTCTCAAATTCTTCAGCAATTCCCTGTGGGATCGACCTGTACTTGCACACTGATACAATAGACATTGTGCACTTGCAGTTAAAGTACAAATTGGAATTAATATCTAAATTGTATTAAAGGTTGTTTGTTTACTTCTAAAAGAAAGAATAGACATAAAGATAAATTAACTAAGTAAAAACAGAAGTAACAAATCCAAGTTTTTCTAGTGTAGTGTTGGGAAAACACAAACAAGTTTTATGGCGTCGTTGCTAGGGAATTGAATTGAATTAAATAAAATAGATATAAGCAACTGTTAGACCTATTTCGTTTTAATAGTCAGAGTGTTGTGTGTTTTCTTTTGTAATTGAGAATATGGCATATTGTAAGGAGTAAAATTGTGCATTTTTATGTGATATTATTTGTGCTTCTTATGACTTAAATGTTAAATAATGCACGATTATAATTGAAATATCATCACATAGGCATTTATATGAGTATGCATGATTATGGGATTTAATGACTTAAATTTGCACAACTTAGCCCTTTTGTTGATTATTGACTTAATGAAAACAACGTTCACATGTCCTAATGGAACTTATGCTTTTAAGAGAATGCCATTCGGATTATGCAATGCACCAGCTACCTTTTAAAGGTGTATGTAGGGCATATTTACTAGAATGACTGAAGATTTCTTAGAAATATTTATAGATGATTTTACTGTATATGGCAACTCATATGAAGTTTGTTTAAGCAATTTAGACCAAATATTAAAACATTGTGTGGAAAAAAATCTAGTTTTAAATTGGGAAAAATGTCACTTCATGGTTAAACAAGAAATAGTCTTAGGGCATGTTGTTTCTAAGAAAGGGTTGGAAGTAGATAAAGCTAAAATAGAAGTAATTTCTAATCTACTAGAACCTAAATCAATAAAAGATATTAGATCATTTCTAGGACATGCTGGTTTTTATAGAAGATTTATTAAAGACTTTAGCAAAATAGCTAGACCTTTAACTAATCTATTAAAAGATATCCCATTTAACTTTGATAAAAATTGTAAGGAAGCATTTTTCAGACTTAAGACTAGCTTAATTTCAACTCCTATAATTCAAGCACCTGATTGGAACCATCCATTTGAATTATTGTGCGATGTATCTGATTTTGCTGTAGGAGCAGTGTTAGGACAGAAAATAGAAAAATCTCCTAGAGTGATTCATTATGCAAGTAAAACCTTAAATGATGCTCAAGTTAATTACACAACTACTGAAAAAGAATTATTAGATGTTGTGTTTGCCTTAGAAAAGTTTAGATCATATCTGATTGGAGCTAAAGTAATAGTATACACGGATCATTCAGCTCTAAAACATCTAATAAAGAAAAAAGAAACTAAACCTAGATTGATCCGATGGATATTATTATTATAAGAATTTGATCTAGAAATTAAAGATAAAAAAGGTTGTGAGAATGTAGTAGTAGATCATTTATCAAGATTACAAATAGAAAAATCAAATATTAAAATTAAGGATAATTTTCCTGATGAACAATTAATGACCATCAACACAATGCCTTAGTATGCAAACATAGTTAATTACTTAGTTACTGGTTTAATACCTAAGGATTGGAATAGACAGGATAAGAAATTGTTTTTCTCAAGAGTAAAATATTACTATTGGGAAGACCCATACTTATTTAAGAAATGTCCTAATCTGGTTTTAAGGAGGTGTATTCCAGAAACTGAATATCCGAGCATATTGTCTTTCTGTCATGACCAAGCTTGTGGAGGACATTTTGGTTTAGGGAAAACTGTTGCAAAAATTTTGCAATGTGGGTTTTATTGGCCAACAGTAATATTTGATGTGTGGGGAATAGATTTTATGGGTCTATTTCCTATGTCTAATCAATTTAATTACATATTGTTGGGGGTGGATTATGTATCTAAATGGATAGAATCTATTCCTACAAAAACTAATGACAACAAAGTGGTAATACAATTTATAAGAACAAATATATTTTCCAGATTTGGAATACGTAAAGCTATTATTAATGATAGAGGAACTCATTTATGTAATAGAAGTTTTGAAGCCTTAATGAAGAAATATGGAGTAAACCACAAAATTGCAACATCATATCATCCGCAAACAAGTGGACAAGTAGAAAGTGCAAACAAACAAATTAAGTTAATCTTAGAAAAAGTAGTAAATCCTACTAGAACAGATTTGGCTAATAGATTGATAGATGCACTTTGGGCTTATAGAACTGCTTATAAAACGAGCTTAGGTATGTCACCTTTTAGGATAGTATATGGAAAAAGTTGTCATTTACTTGCTGAAATTGAACATAAAGCTTATTGGGCATTAAAAACTCTGAACACTAATTTAAATCAGGCTGCAGATAATATATATATATAAAAGGTATTACTGAAAAAGGTATTATTTATGTCACTAAAGATTTAAAGTATCAAAAGAAAGCAAATTCGATGAAGCAAAGAAAGACAAGATATTTGTTACTAAAGAATTGCTAAAGAAGAAAAAGAAGAAGAAGAAAGATCTCAAACAGGGAGAAATGTTTTAAATTCTGCAAATTAGTTTTCTCTATTTGTAGTTATGAAATTGTATAGATGAAACATGGTATCGAAATATAATTGCATCTACAATTTCTAAGGAGAATTGAATTGTATATTGTAATTGAAACCTTGAATAAAAAATAATTTTATGAAAATAATGTCTCGACTTGTTTTTGAGTTTTAAAGTCTCAAATATATTTCAGAAAATATTGAAAAACACAATTCACCCCCCCTCTTGTGTAGCCATACGATCCTACAAAGATCTAGATGTAAGAGTTCTAAAGGCCTTTTGGTGGTGATCTCATTTGTGCTATGAAGAGAAGTTCTCTTCTGCTTGCCTAGCTTACAGTCACTACACACCCTATCCTTTTTGAACTCAAGTTTGGGTAGTCCCTTGACTAGATCATTCTTAGATAATTTTTTGAGAGTCTTCATACTAACATGACCAAGTCTTTTATACCACAACCAGTCATCTTCACTAGATGCTACCAAACAGGAATTATAAAAATCATTGCGGTTCAATCGACTGGATCCATCAGTATGACCGAAACATATAAATATGTTTATTAATTTTCAGAAAAAAAATGTTGGTTTTACCGAAACATAGTATCGGTCCAATAGGAAAAAATATTTAGGTTTGACCAAAACATCGTATCGGTTAAACTGGTAAAAAAAAAAAGAAAAACTATTATCTGTAGTATTTTTATTATTATATATGTTTGTACGGGGAGTCCATTGAGTTACGCTTAACTCAACAAGCTTACTCCATTGAGTCTTGAGTTAGTCAACGAGCTTATTCCGTTGAGTTAACTGTAACTCAATGGAATACTGTAGCTAAGTCTACGGATAAAATAGTAATAGTTGGTTCGGGAAATGACCCGATTACCCGCCTAAACTTAGGGCTTATTTTAACTAAAACCTAGGGTTTTGGGGGCATTATCCGGAAAATCATTTAGAATCTAGAATAGTAGAAATCAGAGTGATTCTGTGTTGTGTAACTCCACAACGAGGAAAATGACGCCTGAATTCTGGGAAGAGGTAGTGGACACCGCACAGTTTCTAAAGGAGTCTGAAGAATGGCACACACGGCAAAAGATCCAAAATACAACAAGAGAGAAAGAGCTACAAAAGGTAGAATCAGAACTCTTTAACTTGAGGAAAGTTTTAGTTGAGTTAGAAATACAAATACCACAGATAATGGAGACATAGATTAGAGTGGCAACTGAAATCGCAGTTAGCAAAGAAAGAAAAATTCAGCTAAACAATGAAGTAGCCCTAGAGCTAATCTAACGTAAGTCCCGGCTCTGGTTCAAAAGACGAATCTGTAGATGAGCTAGCTGGGCAATATGAGAGCAGCAACGAGCAAGAGAACATGAGGAGCCGACTGCTAAAAGACTTGTTCCTGAGGAATAGCAGCCAGGACCTTCAATTCCACCATTTAAGCCGTTGGCATGAGCAGAAATGATGGGGCCTTCGACTGAAGAAGAGTTAAAGGAATTTCAAACACTGGTTCAAGTTGGAAAAAACCAAGGAGAATCAGAAGATTTGGTAGTGTCTAAAGCACACCTACTGTTTGATGTACTTTACAAAAAGAGGGCTGTAGAAAAGTTGAAAGCCCAATATAAAATCAAAATGGAACAGCATCAAGAAGCTACTGCCAAACTTGCTGCAAAAGGAGAGGCTGGTCCTTTGAGACCAGTAATTATAGAAAAAGTTAAACAAGAAGAGCCAATACCTGTGGCTTGAAGGCTTGCAGAGTCTACTTTTGTAGATTTAATTTCAGAAGATGAAGAGGAAAAACAGGCACAACTAATCAGAAAAACAAAGGAAAAGAAAAAGTGCCTTCATATGAAGAAATTAAATCTGAGATACCATTGTCAACAGGGCCTGTGGAGCAAGTTTTTATAAACCTGCTATCTGATTCTGAGGAAGAGTAGGAGCAAAGAAAAGAAGAAAATCAGGCTGAAATTAGTCTGCAGCCTGTACAAGAAGAAACAGAAATTAGGGCAGAAACTGAATTGCTCGAGACTCCATCCCAATCTATTATAGAATCAGAAAGAACAATACTAGAATAGATTGGTAGTCAGGAGGAAGAAGAAAGAGCAGAAAATGAAGAGGTTGAAAGAAGCCATTTGGACAAAAAATAATTTCACAGATTCCACTAAAAAGCAAGAAACTCTTCAGCAATTTATGGAAAGAATTCAAGACAGAGTGGAGAGTTCTGTCGGCTCACCACCACAAATAGAAACAGAAATTCAGGAATTTGATGAAAGTGTTCAAATGCAACCTATGTTAAAGGAAGAGCAAGAGCAAACCCCTTTAGAACAACAAAGACACCTTCCTGACCTGACTGAAACAATAATTTTGAATGAAGTACATTTTTGTAGTCAGGAAGCTTATACCAAATACCAAGAAATAAGGGGTTATGACATTATTTACAGTAGACCAGTAAATTAGGATTGAATGCAAGAAATCAAAGATTTATTTGAATTCCAATGTCTACTGTAATTCATTTCTTAAGAGGGCATGCAGTATATGAGAATTTAGTGTCCTGTTTTTATGCAAATTTAAGAGGAGAAGGAGGATTAATTTCAAATGTGGAGGAAGCTGATGTACAGATAACACCAGAGCTTCTCCACAACATTTTTGATTTAAAGGATGAAGGAATAAAAATTTTGGAAGATACAACTACCGTCAAGTGGACTAAACAGGAAATTAAGGATTGTTTAGCTATCAATCCTGGTGTGTCATTATTAAACAGATTGAAGCATTTAAATGGTAAAGCACACATGGTAGCTAACATTCTGATTAAAAATGTCTATCAACGATAGGGCCATGACATAGAATTAAGTCAATTTGTCAAATGGGCCACATATGCAGTTGTAAATAAGATTCAAATAAATTGGTCTGTAGTTTTTATCTCCAAGCTGAAAACAGTAAAGAAAAAATTATTTTATGAAGATTTGATTCCACTACTGATGGTGGACTATATCAATTTTACTAAATGGACATCAAAAAGGATCAGATCAAGAACCATTTCAATGAAAGAATATAGAAATTTTGTAGCTGCAGAGATAGCTATACCTTCTAGAGGAATTACAGGAGTTGTAGAAAGAATTAATCAATTAGAATTTCAATTAGAAAAACTCCAGAAGGAAGTAGATGAACTTAGGAATAGAGATTAAATGGTATTGTTCGTCTACTTGTGTAAAATTGTATGATGTACTTGTAATGTAATTGATTCATATTAATGAATATAATTTTTCAGATGCAATTTTCATACATGTTTTGGATGTGAAATGAATGGAATTTATGGAATATTATGTAATTTGTGGAACTTTATGAATGAATATGTAACAGATTTACAATTTCCTGAATGACAGGATAAATGCTTAAAAAAAAAAAATTTCTACATGTTGCAAGGTAAAATATAAATTCTACATAACATAAAATGACCTACAAGTTAAATCCTTATATAATGTTCATATTTATGTGAATTTTAATCAGAATGATGCATTAATGACATAGATTTAACTTTATTTCAGTTAGCAGACTAAACAAAGAAAAAAAAAAAAATAGAGAGGTACATACGAGAGTAAAACTTAGAAATTGTCAAGTGTTAACTCAATGAAGTTAGTCCGTGGAGTTAGCAATAGTAACCGACTGTACTCCGTTGAGTTATCTGTAACTCAACGAAGTTAGTCCGTGGACTTAGCAACAGTAACCGACTGTGTTCCGTTGAGTAATCTATAACTCAACGAGGTTAGTTCGTGGATTAAGTAGAACAATTATTCTTTTAACCACAAACGAAACTTCATCGGTTTAGCGGTTACCAAAATTTGAAATTAGTAGTGGTATACGTACCCATAAAAATAGGAACCACGATGCACATTGCAAGACACGTTCTTGCAACGAGATTTATTCACTTTATGGATGTGCAGTACATATATATATAACAGAATGTTATTTACGAGTTACCAGCACTTTTAAAAGAAAGGAGAATGCGTTGGAGGAACTGGAAGGAGAAGCAGCTGATTCAACTTCATCCGACAACAAATATTTATTGAATGGAAAACTTCAGACTGGTATGTAATTAATCTTCTGCTATTTATTTATGAGTACATGGACCTGTTCTCTAAGCACTAAATGATTAGTAAGAACACCTACCTAGGAATTTTCATTGCAGAGGAGTACTTAAAAATTTTCTGAACTGAACTTTAACGAAATTCTTTGGGGTGTAGCTAACCTTTCTTTAAAAGAGAACGTAGAGATGGCTGCTCCAGTAGAAAAAACCATTAGGAGAGATTCTGTATCGTGAATTAGTTGATGAACCTTC
Source organism: Cymodocea nodosa (assembly GCA_036874045.1). Lineage (NCBI taxonomy): Eukaryota > Viridiplantae > Streptophyta > Magnoliopsida > Alismatales > Cymodoceaceae > Cymodocea > Cymodocea nodosa. The sequence goes on from CM072335.1 coordinate 12,231,397, forward strand.
ATGTATTCGATTGCCAAACTTTGAGGGAGATAGGTTTGAACTGAAATCTAATTATATTAGTCAATTGCCACATTTTCATGGATTAGAAAGAGAGGATGCCTATTATTTCCTTAGAGAATTTAATGAAGTTTGTCAAATGATGAAAATGCCGAACATTAGTATAGATGCTATTAAACTTAGATATATCCCTTTTTCTTTAAAAGACACAACTAAGAGATGGTTATATACTCTATCGCCTGATTCAATTTCTACATGGACTGAATTTTGCTCTGTTTTTCTGGAAAAATATTATCCAACACATCAAACGATTAAAAAGAAGAAATAAATATTAATGTGTAGCCAAAAATAGGGTGAATCATTCTAGAAATATTTTGAAAGATTTAAAGATTTACTGATTCAATGTCCACATCATGCAATGAGTAAAACACAATTAATAAGTATAATTTATGAAGGAATAGATGTTTCAACGAAATCTTTATTAGAATCTACTTGTCAAAATGGATTTTTAAAGTTATGTAGTGAAGAAGTAGGGCATATTTAGAAAACTTTGCAAAAAGAATTGCACAGTGGGAAAATTCGACTGAAGCTATTATAGATAAAAAAATATTACCAAGAGGAATGCATGAAATAGATTCAAATACTATGCTTGAGGTGAAATTAAATGAATTAACAAAGAAAATAGAAGAGTTATCATTAAATCAAAAGCTAGCTGAAAAGAATGCAAACATAAATGATTTAGATATTATTTATGCTAGAAACCAGAGAGATAACTTAGGAAATTCTTATAATCCTAATTGGAGAAATCACCCAAATTTATCTTGGAGAAACAATAATTTTCAGGGAGGAGAAAATATAAATGAGAAGAATATAAGTTATGAAGCATTAATTAAACAAGGATCTAGAATAGAGAAATTAGAAAAGATAATCCAACAATTAAACAATCGTCTAGATTTTGTATTTGGAAGTGCTGCAATTCAAAATCAGAATAGAAATATACCACTTAGACAGAAGGAACCAATGGAAGGTAGACCTATTGGAGGATTGCCAATACAAGCTATACCTAACCCTGTCAATAGAACGGTTAATGAAATTGATTCCTCTTCTAGGAGGGTAGTTGAATGAAGCAGCATATCTGAAGCAACTATCTGTATGTATATATGTTTTTATTTTTAGTTAATAGTATCATAGAGTTAGTTCTTAACTCAACAAACTTAGTCCGTTGAGTTACTCCTTAACTCCACGAGGGTGTTCAATAGTTATGTTAATTTTTGTCTCTACTAAATTTTTGTTTGTGTTATATAGAATCGACAAATGGAATTGATGCAATTACCATTGGATGCACTAAGGGAAGTACTGAGTAACTTGTCAGCTAAAGATCTGTGCAGGCTATGTTGTGTATCAAAGAAAATTAAAAACTATATTGAAGAAAAATATTTTCAAGGACTACAAGCTGCAAAAATGACTAAGATTAGAGATGGATTCATATGGAGGTCATTTAATTGTAGTTCAATTAACCATGAATATCTGGCTATGGAAGAAACTACTGGAATTCCACCCAATGCATTAGAAGGAATAAATCATATTATAGGGATAGATGAAGGATTAATCATATACAAGACGAGACCAAGGTATGCAAGTTTATTATTACTTGATATTTTGATAAGAAATCTTATAATAGGAGAAGAATGGAATATAGGAAGACCTAATAGATTTGAAGTACCAACTGTAAATTGTGGATCAGCTTTAATATTTTCTGATAAAAATTCTGCAATTCCTGAAAAATTATATTATTGGAGACCTACAAGAAATTGGGGTGAAGATTTACGCTTAAGTGTATAATTTTCTGAATAGATCATGGAATGAAAATATTATGATATATCTAAGACAGAAATCATTAATTAACCAAACACATGTCATACTTGATGGATATATATATCAAGTCACAAAGATATCAATAGCATATGGAACTGATTTATACATAGTGAGCTAGACAGTTATGATGAATATATAAAAATTTTACCTGTACCGAGTGAAATAGCTAAACCACCATCTGCAGAATTTAATAAAATTCAAATAGGAATGTGGTATAATGAAGATGATGATCCTACTTTATGTCTAATAAGATGGTGGGATGAACTGATGAAATTTCAAATATGGATTATGAAAGACATAAATGAATGAAATTGGGAAGAGGAGTATATTGAAATAGATGTAAAAATAGAAACTGCTACATTACCTTGGAATAAAAAAGGATCCCTTTCTGCATTTCATATCATTAATGGTAATACACTTGTATTTGGAATTTATAATATATTACATGTTTACAAATTAACAAGGAACAAGAACTGCATTAAAATAGAACTAATATCAAGAAGAACTATGCCTAAAAAGTTGCTTGAACTGATACGTTTATTCCATTTGTTTCTACTTTTCAATCATGTTATTAAGCTGTGATTTGTGAGTTTAATGTTGTTTGTATTCTACGTTTATGTTAAAAAAAAAAAAAAAAAAACAAACAAAATATCAATCCAGTTTGTTGGTATCTGTGCTAGGAAACCAACTGGCTTGCTTGGGAGCCACCAAAGGCATAGGAGCCTAGGTTCCACACAAGACACTGATTTATTAATATCAGTTATTTTGTTTTATATTTTGCTTTTATCTGTGAATGAAAAGTTTTTCAGAATCAAAAATCGGAATATGCAGAAGGAGATACAAACGGAACAAGGTATGTAACCAATTACTTACCCTGAATTTTAAATCAAATAAAACTGTATTCATGTCTACTACAATTACTGTACTTATTGTTAAATCTTTTACATTGAGGACAATGCAAAATGTAGGTATGGGGGGGAGGTAATAAAAGTAACAGCCATGTAAGTTTGTTAATTAAAGAAATTAAAATGGTACTGCAAAGTTGTGGAAATTGAAAATTTTTATGAACTTGGTGTAACTATCCGATAATTGAGACTGTAAAATTTATATAAATTGTAACTGCTTGAATGTTATATTTAGAAGGCTATATAAGATGCTATAGAATTTACTATTTATGAAAATCTAGATATAGTATCTTATGTTTCTTTTCTGAATTTCATGAGTTTAACAGTTTCACGATTTTAAAATGAAATCAGAATGCTTAATGAAAAAATCAGTAAATTATTTGAAGTCCTAAAGGAGCTGAAATGTGAATTCTAGATTAAATGAAACATATATGATGAAAGATACATTTAATTTGACTGATTGAACTTGTAGAATGATTTATGTGTAGATCTTATTAAACTACAGAAAAAGTATGAGCTTATTGTTATGGATTCATATTTACAATAAATGATAGAAGCAGGACTATATGAGATTGGTGTTTTACTACATGTGTATTAATGAAATACGTACATATACAATATGTGATTAATGTTTTGTGTGTGTATTTTGATTGAAAAAAAAAAGAGAGAAAATTTTGAGAGTTTATTGACTTGTTTGATCACGAGCCTTTTGTACTTGAGCAGATAGGTATGTAAGGATTGTTGACCTGAAAAAGAACTCTTGAAACCTAAGATCCTAATCAGATCTGGGATTGTTGACTGAAAGCTCGTTACATGGGATTGTTGACTAAAAGCTCTTGTATGATTCAAGCTTGTCAAATTAACTTTTAAAGTACAAAAAAAAAAAGAGAAAAAAATATACATATACTATTCTGAAAAGATACAAGTGTTTTGTGAAATACAGATATCTTATGAATCGAGTATATTTTCCGTTATCTAGAATTGCTATAATATGAATCTAGAATTGACTTTTGACGTTGTTTAATGGAGATACAATTCTTTATTCTACTTGTCTTAATCATATTTGTAGGATCGTATGGCTACACAAGAGGGGGATGAATTGTGTATTTTTAATATTTTCTGAAATATAATTGAAACTTTAAAACTCAAAAACAAGTCGAGACATTGTTTTCATAAAATCATTTTTATTCAAGGTTTCAATTACAATATACAATTCAATTCTCCTCAGAAATTGTAGATGCAATTATAACTCGATACCATGTATCATCTAAACAATTTCATAACTACAAATAGAGAAAACTAATTTGCGGAATTTAAAACTTTTCTCCCTGTTTGAGATCTTTCTTTTTCTTCTTCAGCAATTCTTCAGTGACGAATATCTTGTTTTTCTCTACTTCACCGAATTTGCTTTCACTTGATACTTCAAATCTTCAGTGACATAAATTTAACCTTTTCTGCTTCACTGAATTTTCTTCCACTTGAGAGATTTTGCCCGAAGAGGTGTTTTTGATGCCTGAAAAAGATTTTTCTTTTGGTATGCAGGGATGGTTTGATCCTTAACGTTTCTTTTGGTGTGCAGGGATGGTGCAAGTATATATATATATAACTTAACGTTTCTAACTTAATAAGTTCCTCATGTGCCATTACACGTGACAAGTATTGTAGCTAACTCAACAAACTAAGTCTAAGGTGTTATGCTAACTCAACGAACCAGCTTAACCTTTCTTTCGAAAGGTTAAACAATAACTCACCGAAAATAGTTTAAGTTTCAGATAATTACGGATGTAAGTCACCGAAAAACTCTTTATATTATAAAACTAGTGAGACACGTGTCAAGACCTGAAAACATGACTTAAGTTACCTTCCAGATAGTTATGACTGTAACTCTCCGAAAAAACTTTAACTCACCGATTCAGTAATAAACAAATGTTTTTATAATAAGAATTTTACCACGTGCAAAAATAACAACTTAAGTTTATAATGCTAACCTAATGCACTACCTTAGTGTTCAATATAGCAACTCAACGCGTTTAGTTATGTTAATTGAACGAGTTAAACATGTGCACCTCACATGATACAATCAACATTCGTAATTTATAATTTCACCACGTGTATAACACTAACTTAACGAGTTAGTCTCTTCTTTTACTCACTAACTTAACGAGTTATCACGTGACCTATTTTAACCTTTAAGCCTCTAACTTAACGAGTTCTCACGTGATCTCTATACAAACAAAACTCTAACTTAACGAGTTGTCTAAACGTGCATTGTTCATGATACAGAAGATATAACTTTTAAAACATATCATGCTTTTCAATAAAAACACACGTTAACTTAACGTTTAGCTAAATGAGAAATTAATGCAACGGAACGACTAGTTATTAACTTCAGATTCAATATAGACAAATATTTATATCAATAAGCTTTTTCTGTATTAATTGATGATTTTAATTTCTTTTCACAAGCAATAGTAATTGAGCAAATATAATTATTTTCATTCAACACACATCATCAAAACAAAAATACTCAACAATCTCCCCCTTTTCGATGATAACAAAACCATATTAAATCAAGTATGAAATATATTTAACTCAACAAAGCACTTTCGTTGGGTTAACTTTTCATTCAACAAACAAGTTTGTTGACTTAAATTCACTTAAGCTTATTTCTATTGTTTGTGTAAATATCACCTCTCAGATGTCAATAATTATATAAGTATCAGTTTTCTAATTATCATCTGTCAGATTACAATAACCATTTAAATAGCATCTCCTTTTATAATATATATATGCAATTAAGATCATAATCATCTTTTTATAATATTTCTCCCCCTTTTTGTCATTAATCAAAAAGATAATTACAGAGAATATATATATATATATAAGAGAATTACAACAACGATTTCTGTAAACAAGAATAATAATTGAACACATTTACAGAAAAATGTTTTGTTCAATGAATCAAACAAGTAATACAAATATTACATTTTGTATTCAGAAACAAACAAAAATAGTTATCGACCCCTCCTAAGTATATCACTTATAGCATTACATATTTTATCTCCTAGATGCCCAATATCATTTCTAATTGTAGGATCGTATGGCTACACAAGAGGGGGGTGAATTGTGTATTTTTAATATTTTCTGAAATATAATTGAAACTTTAAAACTCAAAAACAAGTCGAGACATTGTTTTCATAAAATCATTTTTATTCAAGGTTTCAATTACAATATACAATTCAATTCTCCTCAGAAATTGTAGATGCAATTATATTTCAATACCATGTATCATCTAAACAATTTCATAACTACAAATAGAGAAAACTAATTTGCGGAATTTAAAACTTTTCTCCCTATTTGAGATCTTTCTTCTTCTTCTTTTTCTTCTTCAGCAATTCTTCAGTGACGAATATCTTGTCTTTCCATGCTTCACTGAATTTGCTTTCTTTTGATACTTCAAATCTTCAGTGACGAAAATCTTACCTTTTATGCTTCACTAAACTTTCTTCCACTTGAGGGATTTTTCCCGAAGAGGTGTTTTTTATCCCTGAAAAAGATTTTTCTTTTGGTGTGCAGGGATGGTTTGATCCTTGAAAAGATTTTTCGTTTTGTGTGCAAGGATGATTTGATCAACGAGAACTCTATGCCTTTTATACTGTATCTTCATTTCATGCATATCCTTCACGTTTAACCACTACCAGTTTTCCACTTCTCCACGTCTTTTCTTTTTCCTTCACCGAAACACACATGTTCTAACCCACGTTTATATTTCAAATTTTTCTTTAATCATCAGTCTTGGATCTCTGAAAAATTTCCTGCAAAATAAACTTTCTCGTCCAAAAGTTTTTCATTAGTGTAATAAGAAGTCGTTACTTTAATGTTAACTAAACGAGTAACACAAGTATATATATAACTTAACGTTTCTAACTTAACGAGTTCCTCATGTGCCATTTCATGTGACAAGTACTGTAGCTAACTCAATGAACTAAGTCTGTGGTGTTATGCTAACTCAACGAACCAGTAATAATAAATGTTTTTATAAAAAGAATCTTACCACGTGCAAAATAACAACTTAAGTTTATGACGCTAACCTAACGCGTTGCCTTAGTGTTCAATATAGCAACTCAACGCGTTTAGTTATGTTAACTTAACGAGTTAAACATGTGCACCTCACGTGATACAATACAACATTCGTAACTTATAATTTCACCACGTGTATAACACTAACTTAACGACTTTGTCTCTTCTTTTACTCACTAACTTAACGAGTTATCACGTGACCTATTTTAACCTTTAAGCCTCTAACTTAACGAGTTCTCACGTGACCACTATACAAACAAAACTCTAACTTAACGAGTTGTCTAAACGTGCACTGTTCATGATACAGAAGATATAACATTAAAACATATCATGCTTTTCAATAAAAACACACGTTAACTTAACGTTTAGCTAAATGAGAAATTAATGCAACAGAACGACTAGTTATTAACTTCAAATCCAATATAGACAAGTATTTATATCAGTAAGCTTTTTCTATATTAATTGATGATTTTAATTTCTTTTCACAAGCAATAGTAATTGAATAAATATGATTATTTTCAATCAGCACACATCATCAAAACAAAAATACTCAACAATCTCCCCCTTTTTGATGATGATAAAACCATATTAAATCAATTATGAAATATGTATAACTCAACAAAGCACCTTCGTTGAGTTAACTTTTAATTCAACAAACTTGTTTGTTGACTTAAGTTCACTTAAGCTTATTTCTGTTGTTTGTGTAAATTTTACCTCTCAGAACTAAAACTCTCAAATGTCAATAATTATATAAGTATCAGTTTTCTAATTATCATTTGTCAGATTACAATAACCATTCAATAGCATCTCCTTTTATAATATATATATATGCAATTAAGATCATAATCATCTTTTTATAATATTTCTCCCCCTTTTTGTCATTAATCAAAAAGATAATTACAGAGAATATATATACATATATAAGAGATATAATTACAACAACTCTTTCTGTAAACAAGAATAATAATTGAACACATTTACAGAAAAATGTATTGTTCAATCAATCAAACAAGTAATACAAACATTACATTTTGTATTCAGATACAAACAAAAATAGTTATCAACCCCTCCTAAGTATATCACTTATAGCATTACATATTTTATCTCCTAGATGCCTAATATCATTTTTGATGTCATTAAGCACTTCATCTAAGTTAGGAGGTAACTGGGTTTGCTGTTCTGCTTGAACTGAATAACTTTATTGTTGTTGTTGTATATGGTCTATATCAAGTTGTTGTTGTTGTTGTCGTTGAGGTTTATGCATGGCCTAGAATTTTTGCAAATCTTTAATACTAAATGCTCTCATGCCTTTAGTTTCAGAGGGCCAGTCAGATAAAGTCAATTGGCTTGCAAGGATTCTACATACAGCATCACCATAAAATAACTTTGAACTCATATGTTGTAGTTGAGACATAAAAACATCAAACCAATTTATTTGAATTCTATTCAGCAGGCCATAAGTTGCATATAAACAGCTTCTGCTGACTTCCAAATTGTGTCCAACTCTCTGAAATAAATTTGCAATAAATCTTGCCTCTACATTCAGATTTTCCATTAATCACATTTCAGAATATACATCTGGAATTTTTGATAAAGACTGAATGTTCTTTTCTAGTTGTCTTATTATGTCAAATCTATTGGTAACAACAGCACCTTCATTCTTTAATCCTAAAACTTCAAAAATTAACTCAAGAGACAATATAAACTCCTGTTCATTTATTTGAGTTTTCAGAAAATTTCCATTCTTGTCTTGATTGCTATAAAAAGTTGCAATAAGCTCTATGTATTGCTTCCATTTCGTTCCTACTGGCAAGAATTTAATGAGGCCTTGAAACTCAAACAGATCTCTTATTTCCATCAAATTTCTGAATTTTATTGGACGAGCATGCAAAATTTGACATGTAATCAGATTATTGTATTTCTGCAATGCTTCTTCAGATCTAAAATGAATTGCATTACCTTGAATTTTTAATATTGTACACAAAGAAGGTGATACCTAAAGCTGTGATTCATAGTTTAATTCATCTTCAGGAACCTCTTCTTCAAAATGAATGTCATGTTGTTCCTCTTCCAAAATATTATCTTAAAGCTGCTCAGGTAAGCTTGATTCTTCAGTTTCAACAGTGTCAGGAACATTGTCAATATGCTCAGCATTCATCTGTTCAGTCTCTATAGAATGTTCAGAGTACAATTTTTCCACAAATTCTACAACCGGTGTATCTGTTTGTAATTGTTCATTTTGTTCAACAGATAATTCCATTGATTCATGCTGTGAATTCTCAGACTCTGCTTCTATAGATTCCGTAGAAGGCTGGTTAACTTTTAGCTCTTCTGGAGTCTTAACAATTTCAATATCTACTACTCCAAACAATTCAGCCTATGAACTAGTTACTGCTTCAACATTGTCAATTATATCTGTAATAACTTGTTCAATGTCAAGTGTCTGATGCTCTGATTTGTTAATTTCTGCATCATCAGGACTTGTACTAATAGAAAAACTTGAGCTCATATTTGACTTGGATTTCTTCTCAAGTTTTCTAGCAAGGGAAAATAAAGTCTCATTATCTTCATCAGTTTCAGTGTGTTCGGAACTGATGAGTTTATCAGATGCACAATAAGGTACAATGTCTAGACATACATTGTCCTTTGGAAATAAATTTTCATCTGATTTTCCTTTTTCAATAGACTTTGTTTCCTTGGACATAATTTTCCTGACTTTCCTTCTTTTATAACATTTTTGTTTCTCCTTTTCAAGTATTGCTGTTTTCTTTTCAAATTGCTCCAAAAAAGTTTTCTACTTTAATTCTTCTAACGCACTTTCTATTGCAACAGCCTTTCGAAGACTGTCAACTTTTGTTTTGTCTACAGCAATATCTGATTCTACTTGTTTTGAATATAAAGGAGTAGGGATAGCTGATTCATGCTCTTCCTCAAATGCATGTAGTCTTGTACTGTTTATTGGAGTTTGAGGAGTTCTATTTGATGAACCTACACCTTTTTCCAAATATTTTGCATACTGTTCAAAAAATGCAATCTCAACACATTTCATTCTGTATTCTCTATCAAATTTACTTCGAAGACCCATGTATGTAATACTTGCATCAGTATGTTGAAGTTCTTGTCTAACTTCATCTAATATATCCTGAGAAAAGAAGTAATCTCTATAAAGTTCTGCTAACATTTTGTCCACTCGAAATATTTTCTTGCACCAAGTACGTGGAACTTCATCATTCTTTATTTCTTTTCCTTTTGCATCTCTTCTGCTTTTGCCTTTTCCTTTTGCATCATTTCTTTTCGTAACTTATAATTTCACCACGTATATAACACTAACTTAACGAGTTCATCTCTTTTTTACTCACTAACTTAACGAGTTATCACATGACCTATTTTAACCTTTAAGCCTCTAACTTAACGAGTTCTCACATGATCTCTATACAAACAAAAGTCTAACTTAACGAGTTGTCTAAACGTGCATTGTTCATGATACAGAAGATATAACTTTAAAGCATATCATGCTTTTCAATAAAAACACACATTAACTTAACGTTTAGCTAAATGAGAAATTAATGCAACGAAACGACTAGTTATTAACTTCAGATCCAATACAAACAAGTATTTATATCAGTAAGCTTTTTCTATATTAATTGATGATTTTAATTTCTTTTCACAAGCAATAGTAATTGAGAAAATATGATTCTTTCATTCAGCACACATCATCAAAACAAAAATACTCAACAATATTGAATTGGATTGTACTTTGATTCGTATGTTGTTGAAATTTCTTCTAGAAATCTTATTGGAAAATTCAGGATGATAGATGATGAAAAGAAGAACAAGTGATAATATAATTAACACTTATGTGATGATGATATACTTTGTATGTAATTTGCATATATTCTTAGTATATTTGTAGGTTGATTACTGGAACATACAGAATATATTTTTATGCTAAATAGAAGAAAAAAAAGAAAGAAGAAGAATTAGTTCTAGCACTTTTTGAAAGACCAATTAATTAGATCTTAGTTTGCTAAGGGACTAGCAAGATTTAGGTATGGGGGAAGTGTTTAGAATGAAAAAGTGCATATTATTAACGATTAAATGATGGTTAATTGCATAATATTTAGCTTATCATATAAGAATTAAGCCATTATGTTATAATTGCACTGTTATATGCTTTAATTGAAGAATCTGCTTAATTTTGGGGAATTAATGTCAATTTAGTACATTTCTGAACTGTCGTTAAGTTGCAGGCTGTGAAATTCTTAAGTATCCGAATTTTCTAATATATTCAGACAGTTATGTTTAACAGACCGAACATGTATCGGATAGTTATGTTTAAATTGCCGAACAGTTATGTTTTGAGAGAATATTTTATTATTTCCTGAAGTACACATGTCATGTTCTAGTAAAGTGACTTAAGTGGATTTTCAGTGAGTTAGGTGTAACTATCCGAAATTGCAGCTGGGCATCGGATAGTTAGACCTGTAACTCTCCAAAATGTTATTTTATGATTAAAATGTTGTTGACACGTGTCAAGATCTGGTAGATTTACTTAAGTTATATATCGGTGAGTTATTTGTAACTATCCAAAATGCATCTAAGCATCGAATAGTTAAGTTTATAAGTATCTGAAATGCACCTAAGCATCGGATAGTTAAGTTTATGCATGTGTTTTATAGTTAAATCAACGAAGAAAGTTCGTTGAGTTATCTGTAACTCCATGGACTATTTATTTTCTAATATGCCACTGTAGCAGTTGTAGAAACAGGACAGTTGGAAGAAAAACCACGACTGCACGTATCGTGCAGGGAGAAGAAAGCATCGTCGTTGATATGAATGAAGGAAATCCAACTGACCATTCAAGTAGAAGCAATTACTACTGAAGAAATATAAAAGAAAAGAAGAAAAAGAAGAAAAGTGTGTGATCGATGGACGGCCAGTGTATACAGAGGAGGAGCATTGAGCTTTCTACAAACAGTATCGACGATTCTCCGAAGTATCACACCAACCATCGTTACCACCACCACAATCACCAACCATCGGAGGTCTATGAGGATACTTTCTTGATGTTGGGTCGATTCTGAGCCAAACACAGTGCCTGACAACCATTGTGAGGAGTGATCGCGTCGCGGGAAGGAAAGCCATTTTCACCAAGCGCCGACTTATATTTCAAGAGATCGTAAAGCTTTTAGTCTTGGCTTCGGGTTGATGCCTGTATGCTGAAGAGAAGATTATCTTGCAATTCTGGACTCGCGATTCTATAGGGAGAGGAGACAGAATTGTAAGTGGTTTAATTTTCAATAGTGTAATCGCGTTGCAAGTAGTGCTGAAAGTATTTACTATCAAGTGAGATTACTTTACATTTCACCTTTCGCCCATTTCCATGTTCATATTAAAACAAAAATACCAAAAACAATTTTTCTATGTTTGTATGTTGTATTTGAGTGTTGTATTGTTTGTGATGTATCGTGATTAATGTTATCTTTGTCAGTGTTGTGATTGTTTTATGTTGTTTTAGTTTTACAGTTTACTAAAATTGGTTCGTTCAAAAGACTTAAAGATTTTAATGGTTAATGTTTGAATTATCTGAATGTTAGTATTGCTTAATGATAAATCCAATGTTAACTAACATTAAAGAGCTTAATTGATGTTATTTACAATCTGTGGAATCGCCCAATGGTTGTCTGAATTCCTCTGTAAATAGCAGTATTAAAAAGAAATGACAGGCTCGTGGAGTTAACTTAAGTCCACGAGGTTAGTCCGTTGAGTTAGCCATAACTCAACGAACTTTGTTCGTTGAGTTAACTGTAATTCAACGAAGAGGTTATTGAATATATAAATTTGATTGTTAACAAATGAATAGTTCTCAAATTCTTCAGCAATTCCCTGTGGGATCAACCTGTACTTGCACATTGATACAATAGACACTATGCACTTGCAGTTAAAGTACAAATTTGAATTAATATCTAAATTGTATTAAATGTTGTTTGTTTACTTCTAAAAGAAATAATAGGCATAAAGATAAATTAACTAAGTAAAAACAGAAGTAGCAAATCCAAGTTTTTCTAGTGTAGTGCTGGGAAAACACAAACATATGGCAGGTTCAGATTTTGCATCAAACTTGTCTTTAGCATTTCCAGTGTTTATTACAAAGCATTTGCAACTAAATGTCTTAAAGTAACCAACATTTGGAGTCTTATCAAACCAGATTTCAAAAGGTGTCTTATTCATCATAGGTCTGACGTGAGTTCTATTAGAGATATGACAGGTTGTACCTACTGCTTCAGCCTAGAGAGATTTTGGTAGATCAGTGGCATTTAACATAGTTCTAGTCATTTCTTGTAATGTCCTATTCTTTCTTTCCACTACTCCATTTTGAGCTGGAGTTCTAGGGCAGGAGAATTCATGCAAAATTCCAAATGAATTGCACAAATTTTCGAACTCATGATATTCAAATTCTCCTCCATGATCACTTCTGATTTTCTTTACTGTCAGTTCCTTCTAGTTTTGAATTCTGATGCAAAAATTTTGGAACTCACTGCATGTCTCATTTTTATGAGTTAAAAATATTACCTAGGTTAATCTAGAAAAATCATCTACAATAACAAGAGTATATTTTCGACCTCCAAGGCTTGAAACTTGAGTTGGGCCAAACAGATCCAGATGTAAAAGTTCTAATGGCCTTTGGGTTGAAATTTCATGTTTGCTATGGAGAGAGATTCTCTTCTGCTTTCCTAACATACAGTCACTACACACCCTGTCTTTCTTGAATGTAATATTAGGCAATCCCCTAACAAGATCACCCTTGGATAACTTTCTAAGGGTCTTCATACTAATGTGACCAAGTCTTTTATGCCACAACCAATCATCTTCACTAGATGCTACCAAACAGGAATTTCTTGCAGTATTTTCACATGGAAAGTTTAATGTATAAATAGAACAATTTCTAATGCTAGTAAATTTTATTTCATTTGTTACCGAATCAATAATGTAACAATTTTAAGTAGTAAAAGAAACTATATAACCTTTATCACATAATTGTCCTACACTCAATAAGTTTTGTTTTAATCCATTGACATGCAAGACATTCTCAATTATGCCATTTTTTGATGTGATATTTCCTGTAGTAGTAATTTTACACTTTTCATTATTTTCAAATTTAACAGATCCTGAATTTAAAATTTGAACAGAATCAAGAAATCTTTTCTTACCTGTCATGTGCTTTGAGCATCCACTGTCCACAATCCATTTTGTTGTACATGCTTGGAGCTCCTTGTCATCCTGCAATCTATACTGAAATTAAGGCTTTTGGTACCCAAATCTTCTTGGGTCCAGTAGTGTTAGTCCTTAAAATATTAAATCTATTGCCTGTTGGCAGCCACATATGACCTGATCTTCTTTTGATGGCAAACACAGTGGTGCCATCTCTGTATGATCGAATCATTCCACCACAATAAGGTACTTCTTGTGGTGTAGCATACCTTAGGCCATATTTACTTCCATTAGGCCATTGAGAACCTATAATTTTATTTAGTCCTTTTTGACCTTGAGTGAATTTAGATATGGTATTTTTCAGATCAGATATTGTAGTTAATAAGTTTTTATTTTCTTCTTTCAATTTACAGTTATCACAACTATAATTATCCAAGTTAGATTTCAGATTTCTATTATCAACTACAGCTGTTTCTAATTCAACAAAAGAATCTTCTAAGCAATTATTTAACCTTTTAATTTCTTTCTTAAATTCCTTACATTTAACATAGAGATTATCTACAGTAGATAGAAGACTATTAATATCTATTTCATCATGCTCATCTTCTGAACTAGAGGAAGAAGTGGAAAATACCTCTTGAGCTGCAAAACACACATTTGTTGCAGCTTCATCTTCAGAATCAGATGAACTACTTGAAGAGCTACTATCATCCCACGTAGCTTCGAGTGCCATCTTCTTTTTGTCCTTCCATCTCTTCTTCTTATCTACCTGATCCTCTTCTGTCTAAAATGGATAGAAAGTCTGTATGTGTCCTTGCCTTTTGCATTTAAAACATGTAGGAACAGTTCTTTTGGAGGAGTTGGTCTTATTCTTTTTCTTCATGAACTTTCTGAAGTTCCTTGCTAGCAACATGATCTCATCATCATCAGAGCTTGGAGCTTCTTCTGTTGAAGGAAATGTTATTTCCTTTTTCTTCTCAGCTTTCTTTTCAACAAGAATTATTGCTCTTATAAACATTCTATTTATTTTCAGATGTAGTATAACCAAGACCAAACCGATTTTTATCAGATGTTAATTTATTTTGGTCATGCTCATATATTTTAGTAAGTTCATACTAAGATTTTGTACTTGTATTTAAATTTTTAATACATCCAAAATCTTTTTCTACACATGAATTTTTAGATAAAGAACATGTAGAACCTATAATTAGTCAAATACCAGTGTCTTGAATTTCATACTCAGGTTTCTGAATTTTCAGTTTACTACAATTGTCTGAAATTTTAGAAACATTAGAAACTAAATTTCCAAAACAAGAAACAAGATTTTTAGAAACATTAATAGTCATGTTAGAAGTACATTTAGATAAATCACATTGGTTTATATTACTCCTACATGATTCATCCCTTGAAGTACCTACTTCTACATATTTATTACCTTGTTTCATGATAAAAGGAATTTTAGTCTTAGATTTACTTGAACTACAACTAATAAATCCTTTGTTGGCTTGAGATTCAGGGTATTCAAGATAATCAAATCCTAAGCCAAATTTATATGACACCGTAGGGGTATTAGTTAGTTTGTCTAACTTAGTTTGACTTAAATTCCATTTCTCAATGGTGGAATTTAAATCTAGCTCTCTCATTTTTAATTTATCAATCTCTAACTCATGATCATTTTTGTTGTTTCTCAATTTTTCATTTTCAAATTCTATCTTTAATTTTTCAACATTTATATTTTGTATTTGTTCATGCAAAACACATTCATTAAATATAAATTTATGCAAATTTCTAGAATGATTTTCATTATCACATTTAAAATTTTCTAGAGTAATAGACAGGAAACAATTTTCTTCTTCCAAAATGGACAAAGAGTTTCTAATATTCTTATTTTCAAGTTTACAAACCTTAAGTTTTTGTAATGATGCATGATAAGCACATAATAATTCATCAACATTAAAATCTGAATGACTTTTAGGATCAGATATTACCTCAGACTCATCTGCCATGAAGCACACATGAGCAACATCTTCTAACTCTTATTCTTCTTCTGAATGTGAAGATTTTGATGATAATTCCTCAAATTCAAACTCTTCTGACGTGTCATCCCAAGTAACCTTCAAAGTCTTTTCCTTGTAAAACAATTTTTGAGATTTCTGAACCTTCTTCTTCTGATTTGTCCTACTTTGCTTTTCATTTTTCCATATAGGACAATCTAGAGAAAGATGTCCAGGTTTATTGTAGTTGTAACATACATACTTTCTAAATGAAGAATTCTTTTCACTCAGTGACTTTGACGTTGAGGGTTTGTCATTTCTATTCCTTTCCTATTTCCTAACTTTCCATGCTTTCTTGAATTTCCTAGTCAGCAAAATCAAATCCTCATCAGAATTAGTAGATATTTCAAAATCTGAATTAATTTTGAAGGCTATTTCTTTCTTCATTTTTAATTTGTTGTGACTTAGTGAATCATTTAATTGAACTTCATAAGTAGTTAAATTTCCTATAAGTTCATTTATAGTATAAACATTTAAGTCTCGTGATTCCTCAATTGATGTCACTTTCTAAGACCATTTAGAACTTAGGGATCTAAGAATTTTTCTCATCAAATCCTTTTGTTCAAAATTCTTTCCTAAGCATTTTAAAGAGTTTATGATATCTAGGAATCTAGAAAACATCTCAGAAATACTTTCATCTTCATGCATCTTAAAGAGTTCATACTTATGAATTAACATATTAATCTTAGTCTCTTTAACTTGAGAAGTACCTTCATATGAAACTTCTAGTGCATGCCACACCTCACAAGAAGATTTATATGCTGATACTTTACTGAATTGTTCATAACTCAATGCACAAAATAATATATTTAAGCCTTTAGCATTTAGAGTTTCATTTTGTTTTTTAGTAATTGTCCAAGTCTTATAAGGAGTAGTTAACAGAGTATATGGTTTAGAAATCATGAACCACAACTTGTGATCTATACTTTGAAGAAAGACTATCATCCTATATTTCCAATATTCAAAATGTATTCCATCAAATAAAGGATGACGGTTAAGATTTTGACCTTCATATAAAGAAAAATTACCATTTCAATAGCCATCTTACCTTAGATTTTTCAACCTATTTGACTTTAAACAGTTTAAAACTTTAAAAACAATTTGAGCCTAAAATCAACAAAGTTAAACGTATGCTCAAATATTAATTTCTATTTAAAAACAAGGAAGGCAGAATAAGCTTTGATATTAATTAAGTTGATATCGACTTTATATCAAAGATTATTAACCAACTCTGATACCACTTGTAGGATCGAATGGCAACACAAGAGGGGGGTGAATTGTGCTTTTCAACATATTTAAATATAATTGAAACTTCAAAATTAAAAACAAGTCGATGCACTATTTTAATCAAATCATTTTATTCAAGGTTTCAATTACAATATATAATTCAATTCTCCTTAGAAATTGTAGATGCAATTATATAACAATATCATGTTTCATCTAATCAATTTCATAACTACAAATAGAGAAAACTAATTTGCAGAATTTAAAACATTTCTCTCTATTTGAGATTCTTCTTCTTCTTCTTCTTCTTCTTCTGCAATTCTTTAGTGACAAATATCTGACTTTCTCTACTTCACCGAATTTGCTTTCTTCTGATTCTTCAAATCTTTAGTGACATATGTTTGACTTTCTCTACTTCACTAAATTTTCTTCTATCAGAGAGCTTTTCCCTAGAGAGGTGTTTTGATTCCTGAAAATATATTTCATTTGGTGTGCAGGGATAATTGATCAATGAGAATTCTATGCCTTTTATACTATATATTCATTTCATGCATATCCTCCACATTTAATTACTTTCAGTTTTCTACTCTTTACGTCTTCTCTTTTTCCTTCATCAAAATACACATGTTCTGACCCACGTTTTCCTTTCGAATTTTCTTTAATCATCATTCTTGGATCTTTGAAAAATTTCCTACAAAATAAACTTTCTCATCCAAAATTTTTCATCAAGTATAATAACAAGTCGTTGTGTTAATGTTAACTAAACAAGTAGATTTATAACTTAACGTATCTAACTCAACAAGTTCATCATGTGCCAAATCATGTGACAAGTACTGTAGCTAACTCAACGAACTAAGTTTGTGGTGTTATGCTAACTCAACAAACCACATTCGTTGTGTTACAGATAACTCAACGAACCAGCTTAACCTTTTTTTCGAAAGGTTAAATGCTAACTCACTGAAAACAATTTAAGTATCGGATAGTTAAGTTTTCCAAGTATCTGAAAATCTGATAACTCACCAATCCAATAATAAATAAATGTTTTTATAATAAGGTATTTACCATGAGCAATAATAATAACTTTAAGTTTATAATGTTAACCTAATGCATTGCCTTAGTGTTCAATATAGCAACTCAATGTGTTTAGTTATGTTAACTTAATGAGTTAAATATGTGCAACTCACATGATACAATATAACATTTGTAAACTTTAATTTCACCACGTGCACAATACTAACTTAACGACTTCGTCTCTTCATTTTAACCTTTTGTTCACTAACTTAATGAGTTCTCACGTGGCCTATTTTAACCTTTAAGCCTATAACTCAACGAGTTCTCACATGACCTTTTTACAAATAACACACTAACTCAATGAGTTGCCTTAACGTGCACTGTACATGACACATAAAATATAACTTTAAAATATATCATGCTTTACAATAAAAACACACGTTAACTTAACGTTTAGTTAAATAAAAGTTAGTATAACTTAACGACTAGTTATTTAACTTAGCATAATCTCAGATCAATTACAGACAAGTATTTATATCAATAAACTTTTTCTATATTAATTGATGTTCTTAATTTACTTTCACAAACAATAGTAATTGAGTAAATATCATTACATTCATTTAACACACATCATCAAAACAAAATACTCAACAATGAAGCAAAAAGAAATTGTTTCTAAGGAAACTACTTTAGCTGAAAAGAAAAATCAGATGAGGATTTTCTTCCAAAGGATAATGTATGTCTAGACATTGTACCTTACATTGCATTTGACAAGGTCATCAATTCAGAATACACTGAAACTAATGATGATAATGAAACTTTATTATCGTTTTCTAGAAAACTTGAAAAGAAATCAAAGCAACAAATTAGTTCAAGTTTTTCTATAGTTTCAAGCCCTGATGATAAAGAAATTGAACAATCCGAGCATCAGGTAGACAACATTGAACAAGTTATTGCAAAAGTACTTGAAAATATTGAGATAGTAACTAGTTCACAAGTTGGAGTGTTTTGAGTAGAAGCTATTGAAAAAGACAAGACTCTAGAAGAGCTTAATGTTGATCAGCCTATTTCAAAATCTATAGAACTAGAGTCTAAGAATTCACAACATGTTGAAATGGAAATATCTATTGAAGAAAATGAAGAATTACAAATAGATACATCGGCTATTGAATTTGTGAAAAATTTGAACTCTGAACATTCTATAGAAATTGAACTTATGGATGTAGTGAATATGTAAAATGTTCCTCATACTATTGAAGCTGAAAATTCAAGCTTACCTAAGTAGCTTCAAGAAAATATTTTGATAGAGGAACACAATGACATTCATTTTGAAGAAGAGATTCTTGAAAAAGACTTAAATTCTGAATCAAGGCTTTAGGTATCACCTTCTATGTATGAAATACTACCCATTCAAGGAAATTCAATATATTTTAGGTTTGATGAAGCATTGCAGAAATACAATAGTTTGATTTCATGTCAAATTCTGCATGCTCGACCAATAAAGTTTAGAAATTTAATTGAAATAAAAAATTTATTTGAGTTTCAAGGCTTAATGCAATTCTTACCAATTGGAACAAAATGGAAATAATATAAAGAGCTTATTGTAGCTTTTTACAGCAATCTGGTAACGAATGAAAATCTTTTGAAAACTCAAATATCTCAACAGGAGTTTACTTTATCTCCTGAGTTGATTTTTGAAGTTTTGGGATTAAGAAATGAAGGTGTTGTTGTTACAAACAGATTTAACATTGTTAGACAGTTGGAATGAGACATTCAGTCTTTATCATAGATTCCAAGTGTATATATTGAAATGAGATTAATGGAAAATCTGAATGCAGAAGCTAGGTTTATTGCAAATTTATTTCAGAGAGTTGGATATAATCTGGAAGTAAGCAGAAGTTGTTTATATGTAACGTATGGCATACTACACAGAATTCAAATTAATTGGTTTGATGTGTTCATATATCAACTACAGCATATGAGTTCAAAGATATTTTTTGGTGATGTTGTATGTCGAATTCTTGCAAGCCAATTAAACTTATCTGATTAGCCCTTTGAAAATAAAGGCATGAGAGCATTTAGTGTTAAAGATTTGCAAAAACACCAACAAATGCAACAATAGCAACAACAACAAACTGACCTTCATCAACAACAACAACAACCAAACTATTCAGATCAAGTACAACAACAACTCGAGCTACCTCCTGACTTAGATGTAGTGCTGAATGTCATCAGAAATGATTTTAGACATCTAGGAGATAAAATTTATAATACTATTAGTGATATCATAAGGAGGAATAGATAAATGTACTGTCATTTGTCTATTTACTTGGTTTCTGAATACAAAATGTAATGTTTGTATTTATTGTTTGATTATTTGAACAATACATTTAATTGTAAGTGTGTTCATTCTTATTAATGTTTATAGAAAGTTTAGCTGTAAATGTGTCACTTGTTTTAATTCTTTGTAATCATCTTTTTGATTAATGACAAAAAGGGGGAGATGATTATGAGTTTAAATACATATATTAAAAACAGGAGATGATTATGTCGTTGTTGAAATTTTTTTTCTGAAAGTTTTACTTCAGAGAGATGATTTTTACACAAGGAACAGAAATAAGCTTAAGTGAAATTAAGTCAACAAAATTACTTGTTGAATTAAAACTTAACCCAATAGAGGTGCTTCAATGAGTTAAACATAATTCATAATTGATTTAATATGGTTTTGCCATCATCAAAAAGGGGGAGATTGTTGAGTATTTTGTTTTGATGATGTATGCTAAATGAATGTAATCATATTTACTCAATTACTATTGTTTGTGAAAGTAAATTAAGAACATCAATTAATACAGAAAAAGTTTACTAATATAAATACTTGTCTATAATGGATCTGAGATTATGCTAAGTTAAATAACTAGTTGTTAAGTTATACTAACTTTTCATTTAATTAAACATTAAGTTAACGTGTGTTTTTATTGTAAAGCATGATATGTTTTAAAGTTATATTTTCTATATCATGTACAATGCACGTTAAGACAACTCGTTGAGTTAGTGCATTATTTGTAAAATGGTCATGTGAGAACTCATTGAGTTATAGGCTTAAAGATTAAAATAGGTTACGTGAGAACTCGTTAAGTTAGTGAATAAAAGGTTAAAATAAAAAGATGAACTCGTTAAGTTAGTATTGTGCACATGGTGAAATTAAAGTTTACAAATGTTATATTGTATCACATGAGTTGCACATGTTTAATTCATTAAGTTAACATAACTAAATACATTGAGTTGCTATATTAAACACTAAGGCAACATATTAGGTTAGCATTATAAACTTATAGTTATTATTATTACACGTGGTAAATACCTTATTGTAAAAACATTTGTTTATTATTGTATCGATGACCTAGAGTTTTTTAGAGACTTACAACTTTAACTATCTAAAACTTAAACTGTGTTCGGTGAGTTAGCATCTAACCTTCCGAAAGATAACTTAAGTCATAGTTTCAAGTCACGACACATGTCTCACTAGTTTTATGGTAAAAAGAGATTTTCAGATACTTAAAAAACTTAACTATCCGATACTTAAACTATTTTCGATGAGTTAGCATTTAACCTTCCGAAAGAAAGGTTAAGCTAGTTCGTTGAGTTAGCATAATACTACGGACTTAGTTCGTTGAGTTAGCTATAGTACTTGTCACGTGATTTGGCACATGATAAACTCGTTGAGTTAGATACGTTAAGTTATAAATCTACTTGTTTTACTCGTTTAGTTAATATTAACATAATGACTTATTATTACACTTGATGAAAATTTTTGGGCGAGAAAGTTTATTTTATAGGAAATTTTTCAGAGATCCAAGATTGATGATTAAAGAAAATTCAAAAGGAAAATGTGGGTCAAGAACGTGTGTATTTCGATGAAGGAAAAAGAGAAGACGTGAAGAGTGGAAAACTGATTATGGTTAAACGTGGAGGATATGCATGAAGTGAATATACAGTATAAAAGGCATAGAATTCTCGTTGATCAATTATCCCTACACACTAAACAAAATATATTTTCAGGGATCAAAACACCTCTCTAGGGAAAAGCTCTCAAATAGAAGAAAATTCAGTGAAGTAGAGAAAGTTAGATATATGCTACTAAAGATTTGAAGAATCATAAGAAAGTAAATTCAGTAAAGTAGAGAAAGTCAGATATTTGTCACTGAAAAATTGTAGAAAAAGAATAAGAAGAAGAAAAATCTCAAACAAGGAGAAATGTTTTAAATTCCGCAAATTAGTTTTTTCTATTTGTAGTTATGAAATTGATTAGATGAAGCATGGTATTGTGATATAATTGCATCTACAATTTCTAAGGAGAATTGAATTATATATTGTAAATGAAACCTTGAATAAAATGATTTGATTAAAATAGTGTCTTGACTTGTTTTTAATTTTGAAGTTTTAATTATATTTAAATATGTTGAAAAACACAATTCACCCCCCTCTTGTGTAGCCATTCGATCCTACAAGAAGAAATCACCATTGTTGATATGAATGAAGGAAATCCAAAAGGAAGAGGAGAAAGATGAAGAAAAGTGTCTATAAAGGTGGAGAACCGTGCTAACTACAGGAAGCGTTGGAAGTTCTCTGAAGCTCCACAACACCACCACAATCACCAACCATTAGAGGTTTGTGAGGATACTTTCTGGATGTCGAGTCGATTCTAAGCCAAACATGGTGACTGACAACTACTTTGAGGAGTGATCGCATCATAGGAAGGAAAACCATTTTCACCAAGCATCGGCTCATATCTCAGGAGATCGTAAAACTTCTAACCTTGGTTTTAGGTTGATGCCAATATACTAAAGAGGAGATCAACTTAGAAGTCTCAGTTCGCAATTCTATAGGGAGAGGAGGTGTAACTGTAAGTGATTAAGTTTTCAATGGTATAATCGCATCACATGTAGTGACGAAAGTTTTTACTATTAATAGAGAGTATTTACATTTCACCTTTTGTTCATCTTCAGGTACATATCAAAATAAAAATACCTAAAAACTAATTATCTATGTTTATAGTTAGTAGTTATGTGTTGTATTGTTTGTTTTGTATTGTGATTAATGTTATCATTGTCAATATTGTAAATGTTTCATGTTTATTTGATTTAGAAAATAGAAATAGTTTTATTGATTACTGAAATTGATTCGTATAGAATACTACAAAATCTTAATGGTTATTGTTCGAAATATCTGAATGTTAATGTTGATTAATGATAAATCTTAGATTAACTAACATTAAAAAGTTTAATTGATGTTATTTACATTCTATAGAACTGCCCAATGGATGGTCAAATTCCTCTATGAATAGCAACATTTAATTGGAAATTACTAGTTAGGCTCGTGGAGTTAACTTAAGTCCATGAGGATAGTCCATTGAGTTAATTATAACTCCACGAACTAAGTCCGTTGAGTTAATTGTAACTCAACAGAGAGCTAAATTGAACACATAAAACTCTAGTTATAAAAATCCAAATAGTACATAATTCTTATTCAATCTATGTGGGATCGACTTGTACTTGCATACAAATACAATAGACACTGTGCACTTGTAGTTAAAATACAAATTGGACTTAATAGCTAATTTGTGTCAAAAGTTGTGAGTTTACTCTAAAATAATTTATTAATATAAGCATAAAAATAAACCAATCAAGTCTTCTAGCATCGTTGCCACAAGTTTTATGATTTAACTTTTCACAACCAATACAATCGACCTATACTTGCACATAAATACAATAGACACTGTGCACTTGTAGTTAAAAACAAATTAGATTTAATATCTAATTTGTGAAAATTGTTTATTTACTTCTAACAGAAAATATACATATATAAGTAAACAAAACAAACTAAACAAGTTTTTCTGGCGTCATTGCTGGGGATTGAAAAGCTAAGCAACTGTAGTGCTGTTTATGTTTTAAATAGTAGAGGAAGTGTTGAGTATTTTTATAATTGAGAATATGGCATATGCTTATACTCAAAGATTGCTAAAACCTGTAATTAGCATATGTGAATTCTGCAATTTGGAAGGTCATAACATTGTTGATTATTT
Source organism: Cymodocea nodosa (assembly GCA_036874045.1). Classification (NCBI taxonomy): domain Eukaryota; kingdom Viridiplantae; phylum Streptophyta; class Magnoliopsida; order Alismatales; family Cymodoceaceae; genus Cymodocea; species Cymodocea nodosa. Next base: position 12,255,837 of record CM072335.1, read on the forward strand.
GAAATTGAAATGATTATAGATGGTTAGATCACATGAACAACAAATGAATTATATCCAATATAATAGAACTAAGTATGAGAATCCTATAGTTTACGTAACTAATAGTCAATTTAAAACAAGTAATATGTTGAGAGATAAGGAAGTTTGAGATAGGTATGACAAACTTGAGCGTAGTTTAGAACAAAACTTAGACAAACTAGAATGTTACATGTATTATTAACAAGAAGTCAACCAAATAAACTATAAGGAAAATTATTTAGAACCTAAAACTGATATCATCTATGAAATTGAAAAAACCATAATGAAAATTGATATATGTGTTTGAAGCATTACAGGACTGTGTTAAAAGAAATTATATGAAGATGTGCTTAAAGGAACGATTATTTAAGAAGCACCTGTATATGTTTACAGATGGCAGAAATTCTATTTTCTACATAACAGGAAATAAACTACAAGTTAAATATACATATATGATTGGATTAAATGAAGTTGAATTGGACATTGCATTAATTCTATGTATTTAACTATATTTCAAGTTGATAATCTGTAGGAAAGGAAGTTTAGAAGTTAATATGAGAAGTAAGTTTCTTAGGAAAATTTGCTAAGTGTTAACTCAATGAAGTTAGTTCATTGAGTTAACCTTAACTCCACAAAGTCAATAATAGAAAATATAAGGTCACTTCATTGAGTTAACTGTAACTCAACGAAGTTAGTCCATGGAGTTAGCAAATAGAAGCTTGAAGCTAGTCCATTAAGTTAGCCATAACTCAACGAAGTTAGTTCGTTAAGTTAGGAATAGTAACCGAGGTCACTTCGTTGAGTTAACTATAACTCAACGAAGTTAGTCTGTGGAGTTAGCTAAATGGTTATTATTTTCTCTACGAATGAAACTTCGTGGGTTTAGCGGTAACTAAAATTTAAAAAAATTAAAAGTGGAACACGTATCCATAAAAATAGGAATCATACTATACGTTACAATACTCGTTCTTGCAATAAAATTCGTTTGCATTATGGATGTGCATTATAAATATAGAATAGAATGTTATTTACTAGTTACTAACAATTGAGAAAAGACAAAAGAACTCGTTGGGAGAATTGGAAGGAGAAGCAGCTGATTCAACTTCATCCGTCAACAATTATTTATTTAGAGCAAAGCTTCAAACTGGTATGTAATTAATTTTCTGCAATCTACTATATGTTAAGAGTTTATGAGCACATGGACTTGTTCTCCTAGCACTAAATGGTTAGTAAGAACACCTACACAGGATTATTCAACATAGAAATGTACTGAAATATTTTTTTAAATAGACTTTAACGAAATCCTTAGAGGTGTAGTGTTTGGGTTGTTAAGTTAAATCTTAAACTTGTTTAATTTTTTTTATGCTTATATCAATAATTACTTTTAGAAGTAAACAAACAACCTTTCACACAAATTAGATATTAATTCTAATTTGTATTTTTAACTACAAGTGCATAGTATATATTGTATTTGTGTGCAAGTATAGGTCAATCTCATAGAGATTGAGTAAGAATTGTGTATTGTTTCGATTTTTTATATTGGAGTTTATATGTGGTCAGTTAAGCACTCCATTGAGTTACAGTTAACACAACAGACCTAGTTCGTGGAGTTATGGTTAACTCAACGAACTAACTTCGTAGACTTAAGTTAACTCCACAAGCCTATTTTTCCAATTAAATACTGTTATTTATAGAGGAATTTGGCCAACCATTGGGCAGTTCCACAGATTGTAAATAACATCAATTAAGCTCTTTAATGTTAGTTAATATTAGATTTATCATTAAGCAACATTAACATTTAGATATTTCAAATAGTAACCATTAAAATCTTTAAGTATCTAGAACAAATCAATTTCAATAAACAATAAAATTATTTTCTATTTTCTGAATCAAACAAACAAAAAACATTCATAATACTGACAATGATAACATTAATCACGATACAAAACAAATAATATAATACTTTAATACTAAATGTAAACATAGATAATTTGTTGTTTTTGGTATTTTTGTTTTGATATGTTCTTGAAGATGAATGAAAGGTGAAATATAAATATCTCTATCGATAGTAAAAACTTCTATCACTACATGCGACACGATTACACCACTGAAAACTTAATCACTTACAATCTTGCCTGCTCTCCCTATAGAATCGCGAATCAAGAATTGTAAGATGACCTCCTCACAATCACTCCTGCGACGCAACGCAATCACTTTATATGTCGGTGCTTGGTGAAAATGGCTTCCCTTCCTGCGACGCAATCACTCCTCACAATGATTGTCAATCACTATGTTTGGCTCAGAATCGACCTGACATTAGGAAAGTATCCTCACAGACCTCCGATAGTTGGTGATTTTGGTGGTGGTGTGGAGCTTTAGGGAACTTCTGATGCTTCCTGCAATTAGTGTGGTTCTCCACCTCTGCACACACACTTTCTTCGTCTTTCTCCTCTTCTTTTATATTTCTTTTTATAGTAACTGCTTCTACTTAGATGATCGGTTGGATTTCCTTCATTCATATCAACGATGGTGATTTCTTCTTCATTCCACAAGTGAATTCCTACGTGATACGTGCAATTGTGGTTTTCCTTCGTATTGTATCTTATTGTAACTCTTCTAATTCTTGTAAGTCTTCGTTTTAGTCAAACACTTATCCTATAAGTTTTGTAAAAACTCGAACACTTATCTGTAACTCTTCGAGTTTTTACACCTGCAAAACACATAACTGAACATAGAAAACTTATCTGTTCGTTAGTCATTTTATAAAACTTGAACAGTTATCTATCCATGCATATAAAAACTCGAATAGTTATCTAACTCTTCGATTCTCATTACTGAACACACATGGAAAACACGTGACAACTTAAAACATTAAAGCACATGTGCAGATAACTTAACTATACAAGTTTTTAACATAACTCTTCAACTAAAACGAAACGTTAACTATCCGAAAGTTTACTTTTCCTATTTCTGCATAATACTAACACAACGCGTAATTTCAGTGTATATTCAAGTAACTCAATGCATACAGTTATACTAACTTAATGAGTTAAACATGTGCAGCTCACGTAATGTACTAAAGCATTTAAATTCAACACGTGCATAATTCTAACTTAACGAGTTCAAATATTTCAGATACTTACACACCTAACTATCCAATACTCAAATGCATTTTGGATAGTTACTAGATAACTTACCGAAAATCCACTTAAGTCATACATTGAAGTTTCAACATGTGTACTCCTAGAAATAATAAAATATTCTTTAAGCATTTAAAACATAATTGTATTGTACATGCAATATAACTCTCCAAAATAACAAAAAATTCAGATACTTAGGAATTTCAAAGCTTGTAATTCATCGACAGTTCAGAAATGTACTTAATTAACGCTAATTCCTTGAAATTATGCAAATTCCTTCATTAAAGCATATAATAGTGCAATTATAACATAATGGCTTAATTCTCATATGATAAACTAAATATTATACAATTAACCATCATTTAAGCATTAATATTATACACTTTTCATTCTAAACATGTAGCTAACCTTTCTTTAAAAGAGAACAAAGACATGGCTACTCTAGTAGAAAAATCATTAGGGGAAATTTTGTATCTTGAACAAGTTGATGAATCTTCATGTATTCAATTGCCAAACTTTGAGGGAGATAGGTTTGAACTGAAATCTAATTATATTAGTCAATTACCATACTTTCATGGATTAGAAAGAGAAGACGCCTATTATTTCCTTAGAGAATTTAATGAAGTTTGTCAAATGATGAAAATGCCAAACATGAGTATTGATGCTATCAAACTTAGATATATCCCTTTTCCTTTAAAAGACACAGCTAAGAGATGGTTATATACTCTATCACTTGATTCAATTTCTACATGGATTGAATTTTGCTTTATTTTTCTGGAAAAATATTATCCAACACATCAAACAATTAAAAAGAAAAATGAAATATTAATGTGTAGCCAAAAATAGGGAGAATCATTTTAGAAATATTTTAAACGATTTAAAGATTTATTGACTTAATTCCACATCATGTAATGAGTAAAGCATAATTAATATGTATAATTTATAAAGGTATAGATGTTTCAACTAAATCTTTATTAGAATCTACCTAACAGAATGAATTTTTGAAACTATGTAGTAAAGAAGCTTAGGCTTATTTAGAAAACTTTGCAAAAAGAACTACTTAGTGGGAAAACTCAGCTGAAGTTATTATAGATAAGAAAATATTGCCTAAGGGAACGTATGAAATAGATTCAAATACTATGCTTGAAGTTAAATTAATTGAGTTAACAAAGAAAATAGAAGAGTTATCATTAAATCAAAAATTAGCAGAAAATAATGCAAATGTTAATGACTTAGATATTATCTATGCTAGAAAATAGAAAGATAACTTTGATAATTCTTATAACCCTAATTAAAGAAATCACCTGAATTTATCTTGGAGAAATAACAATTTCTAGGGAGGAAAAAAATATAAATGATAGAAATGCAAGTTATGAAGCATTAATTGAACAAAGATCTAGAATAGAGAAATTAGAAAAGATAATTCAACAATTAAACAATCGTCTAGATCATGTGTTTGGAAATGCTACCATTCAAAATCAAAATATGAATAGAAATATACCCCTTAGACAAAAGGAATCAATAGAAGTTAGACCTATAGGAGGACTACCAATTCAAGCAGTACTAAATCCTTTGAACAAAACTGTTAATGAAATTGATACCTTCTATGGGAGGGAAGTTGAATGAGGCAGCACAATTATTAGCAACTATGTATAATATAGTAAGTAGAAAAATATAGAAAAGAAAAAAATATATAAAAAGTTAGAAGCTTTAGTTATAATTAGTAGTATCATAGAGTTATTACTTAACTCAACGAACTTAGTCCGTTGAGTGACGACCTAACTCCATGGAGGTAACTGTAAGTAACTATGCTAATTTTATCTCTTTTAAATTTTTTTTTTATGTTGCTGAATACAAAATCACAATAGATGAAATTGATGGAATTACCAATGGATGCACTAAGAGAAGTATTGAGTTATTTATCAGCTAATGATCTGTGCAGATTGTGTTGTGTGTCAAGGCAAATGAAAGAATGTGTCAAAGAAAAATATTTTCATGGACTACAAGCTATGAAGATGATTAATATTAGAGATGGAGTTTTATGGAAATCATTTAATCATAGTTCAATCAGTTATGAATATCTAAACATAGAAGAAACTACTAGAATTCCACCTAATTCATTAGAAGGAATAGATCATATTATAGGAATAGATGAAGGATTGATCATATATAGAACCAAACCAAGGTATGATATTCTGTTACCTAATATTTTTATTAGAAATCCTATCACTAGAGAAGAATGGAATCTAGGAAGACCTAATATGTTTGAAGTACCAATTGGAAATTGTGGGTCAACTTTAACATTTTTTGATAAGAATTCGATTATTCCTAAAAAATTATTTTATTAGAGACCAACTGGAAATTGGGATGATAGATTATGTTTAAGTGTGTATAATTTTATGAATAGGTCTTGGAATAAAAATATTATGATATATCTAGGAGAGAAAGAATTAGTTAGCAACACTCATGTGATACTTGATGGATATATATATTTAGTTAAAGATATTTCAGCTGCATTTAAATCTAATTTATAATAATAAGCATAGACAGTTATGATGAAATTATAGAAATATTACCTATACCTAAAGCTATAGTTGAACCACCATCTACAGAACATGATAAAATATAATCAGGAGTATGGTATAGTAAATCTAATGATCCTACTTTATGTCTAGTAAGATGGTGGGATGCACTGATGAAATTTCAAATATGGATTATGAAAGACTAAAGGAATTGAAATGGGAAGAGGAATATATTGAAATATATGTGGAAATAGAAATAACTACATTATCTTAGATGAGAAGAGGATCCCTTTTTGCATTTCATTTCATAAATGGTAATACTCTCATATTTAGTGTTGATAACGTATTGCAAGTTTATAAGTTAAAAAGGAAAGCAGATTGCATTAAAATAGAATTAATAGCAAGGAGAATAATGCCTAAAGGTTTTGCTTGGACTAACACATTTATTCTATTTGTCACTACTTTTCAGTCATGTTCTTAAACTGTGATTTTGTATTTTTAATGTTTTGTGTATTCTGCATTAATTTTAATAAAAGAAAAGAAAGAAAACAAAACTTTAGTTTATGTTTTATTTATCATATAAGACAAAAACAAAATATTAATCCAATTTGTTGGTATCTATTCTGAGAAACTAATTGGCTTGCTTGTGAACCATCAAAGGTATAGGAGCCTAGGTTCCACACAAGACACATATTTAACAATTTATAGTTATTATTTTGTTATATCTTTTACTTTTATTTGTGAATAAAAAGTTTTTCAAAATCAAAAGTTAGAATATATTAATGAAGATACAAAAGAACAAGGTATGTCATTTGTAGGATCGTATGGCTACACAAGAGGGGGGTGAATTGTGTATTTTTAATATTTTCTGAAATATAATTGAAACTTTAAAATTCAAAAACAAGTCGAGACATTGTTTTCATAAAATCATTTTTATTCAAGGTTTCAATTACAATATACAATTCAATTCTCCTCAGAAATTGTAGATGCAATTATATTTTGATACCATGTATCATCTAAACAATTTCATAACTACAAATAGAGAAAACTAATTTGCGGAATTTAAAACTTTTCTCCCTGTTTGAGATCTCTCTTCTTCTTCTTTTTCTTCTTCAGCAATTCTTCAGTGACGAATATCTTGTCTTTTCATGCTTCACCAAATTTGCTTTCTTCTGATACTTCAAATCTTCAGTGACGAAAATCTTACCTTTTTATGCTTCACTGAACTTTCTTCCACTTGAGAGATTTTCCCCGAGAAGGTGTTTTTGATCTCTGAAAAAGATTTTTCTTTTGGTGTGCAGGGATGGTTTGATCCTTGAAAAGATTTTTCATTTTGTGTGCAAGGATAAATTGATCAACGAGAATTCTATGCCTTTTATACTATATCTTCATTTCATGCATATCCTTCACGTTTAACCACCACCAGTTTTCCACTTCTCCATGTCTTTTCTTTTTCCTTCATCGAAACACACACGTTCTAACCCATGTTTATATTTCAAATTTTCATTAATCATCAGTCCTGGATCTCTGAAAAATTTCCTGCAAAATAAACTTTCTCGTCCAAAAGTTTTTCATCAGTGTAATAAGAAGTCGTTACTTTAATGTTAACTAAACGAGTAACACAAGTATATATATAACTTAACGAGTTCCTCATGTGCCATTTCACGTGACAAGTACTGTAGCTAACTCAATGAACTATGTCTATGGTGTTATGCTATCTCAACGAATCATCTCCGTTGTGTTATGATAACTCAACGAACCAGTAATAAACAAATGTTTTTATAATAAGAATTTTACCACGTGCAAAAATAACAACTTAAGTTTATAACGCTAACCTAACGCGTTGCCTTAGTGTTCAATATAGTAACTCAACGTGTTTAGTTATGTTAACTTAACAAGTTAAACATGTGCACCTCACGTGATACAATACAACATTCGTAACTTATAATTTCACCACATGTATAACACTAACTTAACGAGTTCGTCTCTTCTTTTACTCACTAACTTAACGAGTTATCACGTGACCTATTTTAACCTTTAAGCCTCTAACTTAACGAGTTCTCACATGACCTTTATACAAACAAAACTCTAACTTAACGAGTTGTCTAAACGTGCACTGTTCATGATACAGAAGATATAACATTAAAACATATCATGCTTTTCGATAAAAACACACGTTAACTTAACGTTTAGCTAAATGAGAAATTAATGCAAAGAAATGACAAGTTATTAACTTTAGATCCAATACAGACAAGTATTTATATCAGTAAACTTTTTCTATATTAATTGATGATTTTAATTTCTTTTCACAAGCAATAGTAATTGAGCAAATATGATTATTTTCATTCAGTACACATCATCAAAACAAAAATACTCAACAATCTCCCCCTTTTTGATGATGACAAAATCATATTAAATCAATTATGAAATATATTTAACTCAACAAAGCACCTTCGTTGGGTTAACTTTTAATTCAACAAACTTGTTTGTTGACTTAAGTTCATTTAAGCTTATTTCTATTGTTTGTGTAAATTTTACCTCTCAGAACTAAAACTCTCAAATGCCAATAATTATATAAGTATTAGTTTTCTAATTATCATCTGTTAGATTACAATAACCATTTAAATAGCATCTCCTTTTATAATATATATATGCAATTAAGATCATAATCATCTTTTTATAATATTTCTCTCCCTTTTTGTCATTAATCAAAAAGATAATTACAAAGAATATATATACATATATAAGAGATATAATTACAACAACTCTTTCTGTAAACAAGAATAATAATTGAAGACATTTAAGGAAAAATGTATTGTTCAATGAATCAAACAAGTAATACAAACATTACATTTTGTATTCAGAAACGAATAAAAACAGTTAGCGACCCCTCCTAAGTATATCACTTATAGCATTACATATTTTATCTCCTAGATGCCTAATATCATTTCTGATGTCGTTAAGCACTACATCTAAGTTAGGAGGTAGCTGGGTTTGCTGTTCTGCTTGAACTGAATAACTTTGTTGTTGTTGTTGTTGTATATGGTCTGTATCAGGTTGTTGTTGTTGTCGTTGAGGTTTATGCATGGCCTGGAATTTTTGCAAATCTTTGACACTAAATGCTTTCATGCCTTTAGTTTCAAAGGGTCAGTCGGATAAATTCAATTGGCTTGCAATGAGTCTACATACAGCATCACCATAAAATAACTTTGAACTCATATGCTGTAGTTGAGAAGTGAAAACATCAAACCAATTGATTTGAATTCTATTCAGCAAGCTATAAGTTGCATATAAACAACTTCTACTGACTTCCATATTGTGTCCAACTCTCTAAAATAAATTTGCATGCAATATATTTGCAATAAACCTTGCCTCTGCATTCAGATTTTCCATTAATCTCGTTTCAGAATATACATCTGAAATTTTTGATAAAGACTGAATGTTCCATTCCAGTTGTCTTATCATGTCAAATCTGTTGGTAACAACAACACCTTCATTCTTTAATCCTAAAACTTCAAAAATTAATTCAGGAGACAATATAAACTCCTGTTCATTTATTTGAGTTTTCAGAAAATTTCCATTCTTGACCAGATTGCTATAAAAAGCTGCAATAAGCTCTGTATATTGCTTCCATTTCGTTCCTACTGGCAAGAATTTAATGAGGCCTTGAAACACAAACAGATCTCTTATGTCCATCAAATTTCTGAATTTTATTGGACGAGCATGTAGAATATGACATGTAATCAGATTATTGTATTTCTGCAATGCTTCTTCAAATCTAAAATGAATTGTATTACCTTGAATGTTTAACATTGTACACAAAGAAGGTGATACCTGAAGCCGTGATTCAGAGTTTAATTCATCTTCAGGAACCTCTTCTTCAAAATGAATGTCATGTTGTTCCTCTTCCAAAATATTATCTTGAAGCTGCTTAGGTAAGCTTGATTCTTCAGCTTCAACAGTGTTAGGAACATTGTCAATATGCTCAACATTCATCTGTTCAGTCTCTATAGAATATTTAGAGTACAATTTTTCTACAAATTCTACAGCCGGTGTATCTGTGTGTAATTGTTCATTTTGTTCAACAGATATTTCCATTGATTCATGCTGTGAATTCTCAGACTCTGCTTCTATAGATTCCGTAGAAGGCTGGTTAACTTTTAGCACTTCTGGAGTCTTAACAATTTCAATATCTGCTACTCTAGACAATTCAGCCTTTGAACTAGTTACTGCCTCAACATTGTCAATTATATCTGCAATAACTTGTTCAATGTTAGGTGCCTGATGCTCTGATTTGTCAATTTCTGCATCATTAGGACTTGTACTAATAGAAAAACTTGAGCTTATATTTGACTTGGATTTCTTCTCAAGCTTTCTAGCAAGGGAAAATAAAGTCTCATTATCTTCATCAGTTTCAGTGTGTTCAGAACTAATGAGTTTATCAGATGCACAAAAAGGTACAATGTCTAGACATACATTGTCCTTTGAAAATAAATTTTCATCTGATTTTCCTTTTTCAATAGACTTTGTTTCCTTAGACATAATTTTTCTGACTTTCCTTCTTCTATAACATTTTTGTTTCTCCTTTTCAAGTATTGAAGTTTTCTTTTCAAATTACTCCATAAAAGTTTTCTGCTTTAATTCTTCTAAGGCACTTTCTATTGCAACGGCCTTTCGAAGACTATCAACTTTTGTTTTGTCTACAGCAATATCTGATTCTACTTGTTTTGAATATAAAGGAGTAGGGATAGCTGATTCATGCTCTTCCTCAAATGCATGTAGTCTTGTACCGTTTATAAGAGTTTGAGGAGTTCTATTTGATGAACCTACACATTTTTCCAAATATTTTGCATACTGTTCCAAAAATGCAATCTCAGCACATTTCATTCTGTATTCTCTATCATATTTACTTCGAATACCTATGAATGTAATACTTGCATCAGTATGTTGAAGTTCTTGTCTAACTTCATCTAATATATCTTGAGAAAAGAAGTAATCTCTATAGAGTTCTTCTAACCTTTTGTCCACTCGAAATATTTTCTTGAACCAAGTACGTGGAACTTCATCATTCTCTATTTCTTTTCCTTTTGCATCTCTTCTGCTTTTGCCTTTTCCTCTGCCACGACCTTCGTAGAACTTGGAGACCATCGTCGCAGGTTGTAACAGCAACAAGCGGGAAAGATTTTCTTGACAAAGTTTACAAATAACCTAAGTCCCCGTGTTATAAGTGTTTAAATAGGGTTTTCAGGAGTATAACTCAACGTGAAGATAAGTCAGGTTTAGAAATTAAATAAATATTGAATAAAGTTTATTCAATCAAGGTACCCGAAATATTCAAGTATAACTCATTAAGTTAACTAACCTAACGAGTAAAACACTGTCTAGTGGCAGTTTTACACGTTATCTTATCTAATATAACGTCTAGTTAGTACACTTAAACAAGTTTCAAATGCTTCCAACTAAAACGTTCCGAAAATAACACACATGCTAAAACTTAACATTATCTTGAGAACATAGTAAACTATTTGAACATTTTGTCTTTTGAATCTATAATAGTTTATTTGTCTTTTTAAATTATTTCATCAAGATTTTAAGAGGACATTAATTCAGATTAACTAAGATTTGTATTTTAAATTATATTAATCTGTTTTTGACATTGTTAATGCTCCCCCTACAAATATACTTTAAATATATTCAATCAAAATACAAAATATACTTGTAGTGACAATAGATGTTAAGTATAACTATACTTTTACATTTTCTTTTCAAAGACTTCCGTTATCCTAACATCATCAAAAATGATTTCCAGAATCAATTCCTACTGTATATAAATCAAAACACAACTTTGAATTCAATTCGATTAATTCAAGGAGAATAAAAGAATGTATCTCAAATAAACGTTTTCAAAAGTACTAATGTTGATTCAATAAATCAGTAGTCATATTAGTATAAACTATATGCGATTCAAAGATATCTGTAATTAATGAAACAACTTTTCCTTTTCAAAACAGTAAATATTGATAATTTTCTTTAAAAGTTAGTTTGAAAAGCTTGAATCATACAAGAGCTTTCTAATGTACCCGTGTAATGAGCTTTCAGTCAACAATCCCAAATCTGATCAGGACCTTAGGTTGCCAAATTTAAAGAATCCTTTTTCAGGACAACAATCCTTACATACCTATCTACTCAAGTACAAAAGGCTCATGATCAAATTGATCAATAAACTCTCAAAGATTTTCACTTTGTAAGCACTTTTCATTTTAAGCATAGTATATATGTATTCCATTAATACAGATGCAATAAAACACAAATCTCATACAATTTTTACTTCTATGATTGTACTGAGAATATGAATCAGTTTCAATAAGCTTATACTTTTGATTAACAGTTTAAGATCAGTTACATATAACTTATTCTACAAGTTTAATCAATTAAGTCAAATTTATGCATGATCATATGCATTTTCCTTGATTCAAAGAAAACATTTAATCAAAATTTCAGAATGTCAGAAGTATTTAATGTTTTTCATTTACACTTCCACTTAAAATTGTAAAAACCATTAAAATTGATAAACTACTTAAAATCAATAAGATACTACAATGATTTTACAATAAATACATAGTATCTTAAGCAGTAGTTCAGATATTACTTTAGATATTTATAATAAGTATATAATATCTATGAGGTGAACAACATCATCAATAATATTTATCTTTTTATGTGGAGTTTAAGCATTTTACACATCACATAGCCTACAAATACCTAAATTTAATCTAATGTTGCAGAATGTATTTTCGTCTAGAGGTTTTGTAAATATCAGCTAATTGATTTTTACTAGACACAAATTCTAATTTAATTTTTCCTTTAATAACGTTATCTCTTAGAAAATGATGTCTAACCTCTATATGCTTTGCTCTTGAATGTAATACAGGATTTTTGGAAAGATTTATTGCAGAACTACTGTCACAATAAATCTCAGTTGTATCATAAGATAATCCAAAATCTTCTAAAGTTTGCCTTATCCACAAAATCTAAGTGCAACACAGTGCAACAGCAACATATTCAACTTCTGTAGTAGAAAGTGCTACACAGTTTTGCTTTTTACTAAACCATGACACCAAATTATTTCCCAATAATTGACATGTGCCACTAGTACTCTTTCTATCAGATTTAGATCCTACATAATCAGCATCAGTATATCCTATAAGATCTATTGAACTATCGTTAGAATAATACAGTCTGAAATTTTTAGTTCCTTGTATATATCTAAATACTCTTTTAACTACAATTAAGTATGATTCTTTAGGATTAGATTGAAATCTAGCACAAACACACACAGCAAACATAATATCAGGTCTACTATCAGTCAAATAAAGTAAAGAACCAATCATACTTCTGTATTTTCTTTGATCTATAGATTTTCCTATGTCAACAATATCTAACTTTAAAGTAGTACTCATAGGAGTTCCTCGAATCCTTGTATCATTAAAATTAAATTTCTTAAGCATTTCATCTGCATATTTTTCCTGATTTAAAAATATACCTTTATCCATTTCTTTAATTTGAAGTCCTAGAAAATATGAAAGTTCTCCTATCATACTCATTTCAAACTGATTAGTCATCTCTTCAGAGAATATTTCTATCAACTTATCAGAGGTTGCTCCAAAGATTATATCATCCACGTATATTTGAACAACAATCTGATCTTTACCACCTCTCTTAATAAATAGAGTATGATCCACTTTTCCCATGATATAACCTTTTTCTATTAAAAAAGTAGACAATCTTTCGTACCATGATCTAGGTGCTTGCTTCAAACCATATAAGGCTTTCTTCAATATATACACAAAGTCAGGATTTTTAATATCTTCAAATCCAGGGGGTTGTTTTACATAAACTTTTTCATTAATTAAACCATTTAGAAATGCACTCTTTACATCCATTTGATATAATTTAAAATCCATATAACAAGCATAGGCCAATAATATTCTAATACTTTCCAACCTAGCCACAGGAGCAAATGTTTCATCATAATCTAATCCTTCTTCCTATGTATACCCTTGTGCAACTAATCTAGCTTTATTCCTTATAATTTGACCAGTTTCGTTAGTTTTGTTTCTAAAGATTCACTTTGCACCTATTATGGACTGATTTTCTGGTGGAGAGACTAATTCCCATACATCATTTCTAATGAATTGATTTAGTTCTTCTTGCATTGCCACTATCCAATTTTCATCAGATAATGCTTCTTGTATATTCCTTGGTTCCACCATAGAAACAAACATACACATACTATTTAAATTTACTAAAGCTCTAGTTTTAACTCCCTCATTAATATTACCAATGACTTGAGTCATGGGATGCGATGAAGAATAACGCCAATTTCTCTGATTTTCCTCAATATTCTCATCAACATCTGAAAGTTCATCACTTTCATCATTAGTTTGATCATTTAAGTTCATATTTTTTATTTTCTCAGATAAATCATCAATCTCTTTATTGATCTCTAACTCATTTGGGAAATTGATCATGTCATCATTATCAGCTTTAGATTGAGATTCTCTAAGAGAATTTTCATTGAAGCTTACATGGAGGGTTTCTTCAATAGTCCTAGAAGTCTTGTTATATACTCTATAGGCTTTACTTCTAGTAGAGTAACCTACAAAAATTCCTTCATCCGATTTGGCTTGAAATTTATCACTTTTATCCTTAGTATTAAGAATAAAACACTTGCAACCAAATGGTTTCATATAGGAAATTTTTGAAACCCTATTAAACATAATTTCAAAAGGAGTTTTATTAACATGAGGTCTTAAATGACTTCTGTTAATAACATAACAAGCTGTATTTACTACTTCAGCCCAAAGATTTTGAGGTAACTTATGTTCATTCAACATAGTTCTGGCTATTTCTTGAAGTGATCTATTCTTTCTCTCAACAACACCATTTTGACACGGTGCTCTTGGAAAAGAAAATATGTGATCAATGCCATGCTCATTACAATAGTTATCCATTTGATCATTATCAAATTCAGTTCCATGATCACTCTTAAGTTTTTGAATAGAGACACTTTGCTCATTTTGAACAACATTGCAAAACATTTTGAATTTTTCAAAAACTTCTGTCTTAGATGCTAGAAAATATACCCAAGTGTATCTAGAGAAGTCATCTACTAAAACAAATACATACCGTTTACCACCAAGACTCATGATTCTTGTTGGTCCAAATAGATTCATATGTATAAGTTTTAAGACTCTCTTACTTGAAATATCAGTTTTGGATTTAAAAGAGTTTTTGTGAAGCTTACCTAACTCACATGCATCACACATAAAGTTCTTTGAGTATTTAATCTTTGGAAAACCTCTCACTAAATGATTTCTAGATAGTTTATGTAACAGTCTCATATTTATATGCCCAATCCTTCTATGCCATAGATATGCATCACTAGTTTCAGCTAGCAAACATGAATTTAAATCAACTGCACCAGAAGGTAAAGATAAAATACATACAGAACCTTTTCTTTTAGTAATAAACTTAATTTCATCTGTATTTTTATCAATTATTTTGCATACATTATCTTCAAACACTACATAATATCCATTTTCAGTTAGTTTTATGACACTCAGCAAATTAAATCCTAGGTTTTCTACATATAGTATATTCGAAATAACACAAGTAGGAGTTATTTGAAAATTGCCCATACCTATGATTTTATCTTTGCTTTTGTTTCCAAATGTTACACTTCCTTTCATGGTATTTGTAAAATTTTGTAATAGACTTTTTGTCCGGTCATGTGACTTGACGCTCCACTGTCCAAGATCCATTTTGATGTTGTTTCCTCCTGCAACACAAATTAAGAAAAACTTTTTCTTGGTACCCAATGTTGTTGAGGACCAAGTTCATTAAACACATATTTCCTCTTTTTGTTTAAAAATAGTTTAACATTATCATTTATATTCTTATTAGTTGTAAGTACTATTGATTTATCATTAGCTTCATACTCACATATAGCATTATTGCTTTTGCAATCATTCTTTTTGTTTTCAGATGTAGTATAATCAAGACCAAACATATTTTTATCAGATGTTAATTTATTTTGGTCATGCTTATACATTTCTGTAAGTTCATACCAAGATTTTGTACTTGTATTAACACTTTCCGTACATACAAAATCTTTTTCTACACAAGAATTTTTTGTTTTATCACATGCAGAATGAGTAATTGGTCTAATACTAGTGTATTGAATTACATGCTCAAGTTTCTGAATTTTCAGTTTACTACAATTGTCTGAAATTTTAGAAACATTAGAAACTGAATTTCTAGAACAAGAAACAAGATTTTTAGAAACATTTATAGTCATGTTAGAAGTACAATTTGACAAATCACATTGATTTATATTATTACTACATGATTCATCCCTTGAAGTATCTACTTCTACATATTTATTACCTTGTTTCATAATAAAAGGAATTTTAGTCTTAGATTTACTTGAACTGCAACTAATAAATCCTTTATTGGCTTGAGATTCAGGATATTCAGGATAATCAAATCCTAAGCCAAATTTATAAGACACCGCAGGGGTACTAGTTAGTTTGTCTAACTTAGTTTGACTTAAATTCCATTTCTCAAAGGTAGAATTTAAATCTTGCTCTCTTAGTTTTAATTTATCTATTTCTAATTCAAGTTCATTTATATTGTTTCTCAACATTTCATTTTCAGATTCTATCTTTAATTTTTCAGCATTTATATTCTGTATTTGTTCATGCAAGATACATTCATTAAATCTAAATTTTTGCAAGTCTCTAGCATGATTTTCATTATCACATTTAAACTTTTCTAAAGTAGTAGACAGGAAACAATTTTCTTCTTCCA
This sequence comes from Cymodocea nodosa, assembly GCA_036874045.1. NCBI lineage: Eukaryota > Viridiplantae > Streptophyta > Magnoliopsida > Alismatales > Cymodoceaceae > Cymodocea > Cymodocea nodosa. The sequence continues at coordinate 12,272,389 of CM072335.1, forward strand.
TAATGGATGAAGATTTTCTAATATTCTTATTTTCCAGTTTACATACTTTAAGTTTTTGTAATAATGCATGATAAGCACATAATAATTCATCAAAGTTGAAATCTGAATGACTTTCAGGATCAGATATTACCTCAGACTCATCTGCCATGAAGCACACATGAGCAGCGTCTTCTAACTCTTGTTCTCCTTCTAAATGTGAAGATTTTGATGCTGATTCCTCAAATTCAGACTCTTCAGACGTGTCATCCCAAGTGACCTTCAAAGCCTTTTTCTTGTAAAACTTTTTCTGAGTTTTCTGAGTCGTCTTCTTCTAATTTGTCCTACTTTGCTTCTTTTTTTTTTTTTTTGTCCCCGGCAACTGCGCCATAAAACTTGTTCGCATTTTCCCAGCAATACACTAGAAAAAACTTGGATTTGTTACTTCTATTTTTACTTAGTTAATTTATCTTTATGCCTATTCTTTCTTCTAGAAGTAAATAAACAACCTTTAATACAATTTAGATATTAATTCCAATTTGTACTTTAACTGCAAGTGCACAGTGTCTATTATATCAGTGTGCAAGTACAAGTCGATCCCACAGGGAATTGCTGACGAATTTAAGAAATGTTTGATTGTGAACAATTCAAATTTATATTCAATAAGCACTCCGTTGAGTTACAGTTAACTCAACAGACTAAGTTCGTTGAGTTATGGATAACTCAATGGACTATCCTCATGGACTTAAGTTAACTCCACGAGCCTGTTTCTTCTTTATAATATTGCTAATTACAGAGGAATTCGGCCAACCATTAGGCGATTCCACAGATTGTAAATAACATCAATTAAGCTTTTTAATGCTAGTTAACATTGGATTTATCATTATGCAATACTAACATTCAGATGATTCAAACAGTACCCATTAAAATCTTTAAGTTGTTTTGTACGAACCAATTTCAGTAAACTATAAAATTAAAACTAACATAAAACAATCATAAAATTGATACAGATAACATTAATCACGATACAACACCAACAATACAACACTCAAATACAACATACAAACAAAGATAAATTGTTTTTGGTATTTTTGTTTTGATGTGATGGGCGAAAGGTGAAATGTAAAGTAATTTCACTTGACAGTAAATACTTCCAACACTACTTGCAACGCGATTACATCATTGAAAATTGAACCACTTACAATTCTGTCTCCTCTCCCTATAGAATCGTGAGTCCAGAATTGCAAGATGATCTCCTCTTCAGCATACAGGCATCAACCCGAAGCCAAGGCTAAAAGCTTTACGATCTCCTGAAATATGAGTCGGCGCTTGGTGAAAATGTCTTCCCTTCCCGCAACGCGATCACTCCTCACAGTGGTTGTCAGGCACTGTGTTTGGCTCGGAATCGACCCGACATCAGGCAAGTATCCTCACAGACCTCCGATGATTGGTGATTATGGTGGTGATACGATGGTTGGTGTGATACTTCGAAGAATCACCGATACTGTCTGTAGAAAGCTCAGTGCTCCTCGTCTATATACATTGGCCGTCCATCGATCACACACTTTCTTTTTTTTCTTCTTTCTTTTATATTTCTTCAGTGGTAACTGCTTCTGCTTAAATGGTCGGTTGGATTTCCTTCCTTCAGATCAACGACGATGATTTCTTTCTCCCTGCGCAATTGAATTCCTATGTGATACGTACAAACGTGGTTTTTCCTTCCAATTGTTTGTTCCTACAACCGCTACAGTGGCATATTAGAAAATATATAGTCCATGGAGTTACAAATAACTCAACGGACTTCCTTCGTTGATTTAACTATAAAACACGTGCAAAAATAACAACTTAAGTTTATAACGCTAACCTAACGCGTTGCCTTAGTGTATTTTCATGTAACTCAACACGTGTAGTTATGCTAACTTAACGAGTTATAACGTAAGTAAATCTACCAGCTCTTAACACGTGTCAGCAGTAGTTTAAACATAAAATAACATTCTAGAGAGTTACAGGTATAACTATCTGATGCTTAGATGCATTTTCAGATACTTAAGAATTTCACAGCCTACAATTTACCGATAGTTCATAAATGTACTAAATTAACATTAATTCCCCAAAATTAAGCAGATTCTTCAATTAAAGCATATAACAGTGCAATTATAACATAATGGCTTAATTCTCATATGATAAGCTAAATATTATGCAATTAACCATCATTTAACCATTAATAATATGCACTTTTTCATTCTAAACACTTCCCCCATACCTAAATTTTGCTAGTCCCTTAGCAAACTAAGATTTAATTAATTGGTCTTTCAAAAAGTGCTAGAATTAATTCTCCCCCTTTTGTTTTTTTTTTCTTCTGTTTAGCATAAACATATATTCGGTATGTTTCAGTAATCAACCTGCAAAGATATTTAGAATATATGTAAATTACATACAAAGTATATCATCTTCATATATGTGTTAATTATATTATCGTTTGTTCTTCTTTTCATCATCTGTAATCCTGAATTTTCCAATAAGTTTTTCTAGAAGAAATTTCAACAACATACAAATTAAAGTACAATCCAATTCAATCAGATTAAGACAAGTAGAATAAAGAATTGTATTTCCATTAAACAACTTCAAAAGTCAATTCCAGATTCATATTTCAGCAATTCTAGATAACAGAAAATATACTCGATTCATAAGATATCTGTATTTCACAAAACACTTGTATCTTTTCAAAACATTATATGTTTCTTTTTTTTTTTTGTACTTTAAAAGTTAATTTGACAAGCTTGAATCATGCAAGAGCTTTCTAATGTACCCATGTAATGAGCTTTCAGTCAACAATCCCAAATCTGATCAAGATCTTAGGTTGCCAGATTTTTAGTCCTTTTTTAGGTCAACAATCCTTACATACCTATCTGCTCAAGTACAAAAGGCTCATGATCAAACAAGTCAATAAACTCTTAAGGTTTTTTTTTTTTTCTAAAAATAAATGCACACACAAAACAAAGCATTAATCACATACTGTATATACACGTATTTCATTAATACAGATACAGTAAAACACCAATCTCATATAATCCTGCTTCTATCATTTACTAAAAATATGAATCCATAACAATAAGTTCATACTTTATCTGTAGTTTAATAAGATCTACACATAAATCATTCTACAAGTTCAATCAGTCAAAGTAAATGTATCTTTCATCATATGTGTTTCATTTAATCTAGAATTCACATCTCAACTCTTTCAGGACTTCAAATAATTTTCTAATTAAGCATTAAATATTCTGATTTCATTTTAAAATCGTGAAACTGTTAAACTCATGAAATTCAGAAAAATCATAAGATACTATATCTAGATTTACATAAATAATAAATTCTATAGCATCTTCTATAGCCTTCTAAATATAACATTCAAGCAGTTTATAAAAATTTTACAGTCTCAATTATCGGATAGTTACAGCAAGTTCATAAAAATTTTCAATTTCCTCAAAACTTTGCAATACCATTTTAATTCCTTTAATTAACAAACTTACATGGCTGTTACTTTAATTACCTCCCCCCCATACCTACATTTTGCATTGTCCTCAATGTAAAAGATTTGACAATAAGTATAATAATTGTAGCAGACATGAATAAAGTTTTCTTTGATTTAAAATTCAGGATAAGTAATTGGTTACATACCTTGTTCCATTTGTATCTCTTTCTGCATATTTCGATTTTTGATTCTGAAAAACTTTTCATTCTCAGATAAACACAGAATATAAAACAAAATAACATTTAACAGGTATTAATAAATCAGTGTCTTGTGTAGAACCCAGGCTTCTATGCCTTTGGTGGCTCACAAGCAAGCCAGTTGGTTTCCCAGAATAGATACCAACAAACTGGATTGATATTTTGTTTTTTTTTTTTTTTATAAAATGAACATGAAAAACTTCAAAATTCCTTCTTCTTTTTTTCTAAAAATAAATGCAGAATACACAACATTAAACACACAAAATCACAGCTTAAGAACATGATTGAAAAGTAGAAACAAATGGAATAAATGTATCAGTCCAAGCAAACTTTTTAGGCATAGTTCTTCTTGCTATTAATTCTGTTTTAATGTAGTTCTTGGTCATTTTTAATTTGTAAACATGCAATATATTATAAATTCCAAATACGAGTATATTACCATTAATGATATGTAATGCAGAAAGGGATCCTTTTTGGTTCCAGGGTAATGTAGCAATTTCTATTTCTACATCTATTTCAATATACTCCTCTTCCCACTTCCATTCATTTATGTCTTCCATAATCCATATTTGAAATTTCATCAGTTCATCCCACCATCTTATCAGACATAAAGTAGCATCATCTTTTTCATTATACCACATTCCTATTTGAATTTTATTAAATTTTTCAGATGGTGGTTTAGCTATTTCACTCGGTACAGGTAAAATTTCTGTATAATCATCATAACTGTCTATGCTCACTATGTATAAATCATATCTATAAGCTATTGATATCTCCGTGACTAAATAAATATAACCATCAAGTATGACATGTGTTTGGTTAATTAATGATTTCTATCCTAGATATATTATAATGTTTTCATTCCAAGATCTATTCAGAAAATACACACTTAAGCGTAAATCTTCACCCCAATTTCCTATAGGTCTCTAATAATATAATTTTTCAGGAATTGCAGAATTTTTATCAGAAAATATTAAAGCTAACCCATAATTTTCAGTTGGTGCTTCAAATATATTAGGTCTTCCTATATTACATTCTTCTCCTGTTATAAGATTTCTTATCAAAATCTCAGGTAATGATAAACTTGCATACCTTGGTCTCGTCTTGTATATGATTAATCCTTCATCTATCCCTATAATATGACTCATTCCTTCTAATGCATTGGGTGGAGTTCCAATAGTTTCTTCCATAGCCAGATATTCATGGGTATTTGAACTACAATTAAATGACCTCCATATGAATCCATCTCTAATCTTAGTCATTTTTGCAGCTTGTAGTCCCTGAAAATATTTTTCTTCAATACAGTCTTTAATTTCCTTTGATACACAACACATCCTGCACAGATCTTTAGCTGACAAGTTACTTAGTATTTCCCTTTGTGCATCCAACGGTAATTGCATTAATTCCATTTGTCGATTCTGTAAAATAAAAACAAAAATTTAGCAGAGACAAAAATTAACATAACTACTACACACCCTCGTGGAGTTAAGGCATAACTCAACGGACTAAGTTCGTTGAGTTAAAAATTAACTCTACGATACTATTAACTTAAAATATTTCTTAAAAATATCCCAAGTGACCTTAAAAGCCTTTTTCTTGTAAAACTTGTAGGATCGTATGGCTACACAAGAGGGGGGTGAATTGTATATTTTTAATATTTTCTGAAATATAATTGAAACTTTAAAACTCAAAAACAAGTCGAGACATTGTTTTCATAAAATCATTTTTATTCAAAGTTTCAATTACAATATACAATTCAATTCTCCTCAGAAATTGTAGATGCAATTATATTTCGATACCATGTATCATCTAAACAATTTCATAACTACAAACATAGAAAACTAATTTGCGGAATTTAAAACTTTTCTCCCCGTTTGAGATCTTTCTTCTTCTTCTTTTTCTTCTTCAGCAATTCTTCAGTGACGAATATCTTGTCTTTTCATGCTTCACCGAATTTGCTTTCTTCTGATACTTCAAATCTTCAGTGATGAAAATCTTACCTTTTTATGCTCCACTGAACTTTCTTCCACTTGAGAGATTTTCCCCGAGAAGGTGTTTTTAATCCCTGAAAGAGATTTTCCGTTTGAGTATGATCCACTTTTCCCATGATATAGCCTTTTTCTATTAAAAAAGTAGACAATCTTTCGTACCATGATCTAGGTGCTTGCTTCAAACCATATAAGGCTTTCTTCAATTTATACACAAAGTCAGGATTTTTAATATCTTCAAATCCAGGTGGTTGTTTTACATAGACTTCTTCATTAATTAAACCATTTAGAAATGCACTCTTTACATCTATTTGATATAATTTAAAATCCATATAACAAGCATAGGCCAATAATATTCTAATACTTTCTAACCTAGCCACAGGAGTAAATGTTTCATCATAATCTAATCCTTCTTCCTGTGTATACCCTTGTGCAACTAATCTAGCTTTATTCCTTATAATTTGACCAGTTTCGTTAGTTTTGTTTCTAAAGATCCACTTTGTACCTATTATGGACTGATTTTCTGGTGGAGAGACTAATTCCCATACATCATTTCTAATGAATTGATTTAGTTCTTCTTGCATTGCCACTATCTAATTTTCATCAGATAATGCTTCTTGTATATTCCTTGGTTCCACCATAGAAACAAACATACACATACTATTTAAATTTACTGAAGCTCTAGTTTTAACTCCCTCATTAATATTACCAATGACTTGAGTAATGGGATGTGATGAAGAATAACGCCAATTTCTCTAATTTTCCTCAATATTCTCATCAACATCTGAAAGTCCATCGCTTTCATCATTAGTTTGATCATTTAAGTTCATATTTTTGATTTTCTCAGATAAATGATCAATCTCTCTATTGATCTCTAACTCATTTGGAAAATTGATCATGTCATCATTATCAGCTTTAGATTGAGATTCTCTAAGAGAATTTTCATTGAAGCTTACATGGAGGGTTTCTTCAATAGTCCTAGAAGTCTTGTTATATACTCTATAGGCTTTACTTCTAGTAGAGTAACCTACAAAAATTCCTTCATCCGATTTGGCTTCAAATTTATCCCTTTTATCCTTAGTATTAAGAATAAAACACTTGCAACCAAATGGTTTCATATAGGAAATTTTTGAAACCCTATTAAACATAATTTCAAAAGGAGTTTTATTAACATGAGGTCTTAAATGACTTCTGTTAATAACATAACAAGCTGTATTTACTGCTTCAGCCCAAAGATTTTGAGGTAACTTATGTTCATTCAACATAGTTCTGGCTATTTCTTGAAGTGATCTATTCTTTCTCTCAACAACACCATTTTGACACGGTGCTCTTGGAAAAGAAAATATGCGATCAATGCCATGCTCATTACAATAGTTATCCATTTGATCATTATCAAATTCAGTTCCATGATCACTCCTAAGTTTTTGTATAGAGACACTTTGCTCATTTTGAACAAAATTGCAAAACATTTTAAATTTTTCAAAAACTTCTGTCTTAGATGCTAGAAAATATACCCAAGTGTATCTAGAGAAGTCATCTACTAAAACAAATACATACCGTTTACCACCAAGACTCATGATTCTTGTTGGTCCAAATAGATTCATATGTATAAGTTCTAAGACTCTCTTACTTGAAATATCAGTTTTGGATTTAAAAGAGTTTTTGTGAAGCTTACCTAACTTACATGCATCACACATAAAGTTCTTTGAGTATTTAATCTTTGGTAAACCTCTCACTAAATGTTTTCTAGATAGTTTATGTAATAGTCTCATATTTATATGTCCAATCCTTCTATGCCATAGATATGCATCACTAGTTTCAGCTAGCAAACATGAATTTAAATCAACTGCACCAGAAGGTAAAGATAAAATACATACAGAACCTTTTCTTTTAGTAATAAACTTAATTTCAGCTGTATTTTTATCAATTATTTTGCATACATTATCTTCAAACACTACATAATATTCATTTTCAGTTAGTTTTATGACACTCAGCAAATTAAATCCTAGGTTTTCTACATATAGTACATTCGAAATAACACAAGTAGGAGTTATTTGAACATTGCCCATACCTATGATTTTATCTTTGCTTTTGTTTCCAAATGTTACACTTCCTTTCATGGTATTTGTAAAATTTTGTAATAGACTTTTTGTCCGGTCATGTGACTTGACACTCCACTGTCCAAGATCCATTTTGATGTTGTTTCCTCCTGCAACACAAATTAAGAAAAACTTTTTCTTGGTACCCAATGTTGTTGAGGACCAAGTTCATTAAACGCATATTTCTTCTTTTTGTTTAAAAATAGTTTAACATTATCATTTATATTCTTATTAGTTGTAAGTACTATTGATTTATCATTAGCTTCATATTCACATATAGCATTATTGCTTTTGCAATCATTCTTTTTGTTTTCAAATGTAGTATAATCAAGACCAAACATATTTTTATCAAATGTTAATTTATTTTGGTCATGCTTATATATTTCTGTAAGTTCATACCAAGATTTTGTACTTGTATTAACACTTTCTGTACATACAAAATCTTTTTTTGCACAAGAATTTTTTTGTTTTATCACATGCAGAATGAGTAATTGGTCTAATACCAGTGTATTGAATTACATGCTCAGGTTTCTGAATTTTCAGTTTACTACAATTGTCTGAAATTTTAGAAACATTAGAAACTGAATTTCCAGAACAAGAAACAAGATTTTTAGAAACATTTATAGTCATGTTAGAAGTATAATTTGACAAATCACATTGATTTATATTATTACTGCATGATTCATCCATTGAAGTATCTACTTCTACATATTTATTACCTTGTTTCATAATAAAAGGAATTTTAGTCTTAGATTTACTTGAACTGCAACTAATAAATCCTTTATTGGCTTGAGATTCAGGATATTCAAGATAATCAAATCCTAAGCCAAATTTATAAGACACCGCAGGGGTACTAATTAGTTTGTCTAACTTAGTTTGACTTAAATTCCATTTCTCAAAGGTAGAATTTAAATCTTGCTCTCTTAGTTTTAATTTATCTATTTCTAATTCAAGTTCATTTATATTTTTTCTCAACATTTCATTTTCAGATTCTATCTTTAATTTTTCAACATTTATATTCTTTATTTGTTCATGCAAGATACATTTATTAAATCTAAATTTCTGCAAATCTCTAGCATGATTTTCATTATCACATTTAAACTTTTCTAAAGTAGTAGACAAAAAACAATTTTATTCTTCCATAATGGATGAAGATTTTCTGATATTCTTATTTTCCAGTTTAAATACTTTAAGTTTTTGTAATAATGCATGATAAGCACATAATAATTCATCAAAGTTGAAATCTGAATGACTTTCAGGATCAGATATTACCTCAGACTCATCTGCCATGAAGCACACATGAGCAACGTCTTCTAACCTTGTTCTCCTTCTGAATGTGAAGATTTTGATGCTGATTCCTCAGATTCAGACTCTTCACACGTGTCATCCCAAGTGACCTTCAAAGCCTTTTTCTTGTAAAACTTTTTCTGAGTTTTCTGAGTCGTCTTCTTCTGATTTGTCCTACTTTACTTTTCATTTTTCCTCATAGGACAATCTGGAGAAAGATGCCCAGGTTTCTTACAATTGTAACATACATACTTTCTGGATGAAGAATTCTTGTCATTCAATGATTTTGACGTTGAGGGTTTATCATTTTTGTTCCTTTGCTGTTTCCTAGTTTTCCATGCTTTCTTGAATTTCCTAGTCAGCAAAATCAAATCCTCGTCAGAATCAATAGATATATCAGAATCTGAATTAATTTCGAAGGCTATTTCTTTCTTCATTTTTAGTTTGTTGTGACTCAGTGATTCATTTAATTGAACTCCATAAGCTGTTAAATTTCCTATAAGTTCATTCATAGAATAAACATTTAAATCTCGTGATTCCTCAATTGATGTTACTTTCTGAGACCATTTAGAACTTAGGGATCTGAGAATTTTTCTCACCAAATCCTTCTGTTCAAAATTCTTTCCTAAACATTTTAAAGAGTTTATGATATCAAGAAATCTGGAAAACATCTCAAAAATATTTTCGTCTTCATGCATCTTAAAGAGTTCATACTTATGAATCAACATGTTTATTTTTGTCTCTTTAACTTGAGAAGTACTTTCATGTGAAACTTCTAATGCATGCCATACCTCATAAGCAGATTTATATGCTGACACTTTACTGAACTATTCATAACTCAATGCACAAAATAAAATATTTAAGCCCTTAGCATTCAGAGTTTCATTTTCTTTTTCAGTAATTATCCAAGTTTTATAAGGAGTAGTTAACGGAGTATATGGTTTAGAAATCATGAACCACAACTTATGATCTATACTTTGAAGAAAAACAGTCATCCTATATTTCCAATATTCAAAATGTATTCCATCAAATAAAGGAGGACGATTAAGATTTTAGCCTTCATATAAAGAAAATTTACCATTTCCAGTAGCCATTTTACCTTAGATTTTTCAACCTATTTGATTTTAAACAGTCTAAAAACTTTAAAACAACTTGAGCCTTAAATCAATAGAGTTAAACGTATGCTCAGATATTAATTTATGTTTAAAAACAAGGAAGGTAGAATAAGCAATGATATTAAATAAGTTGGTATCGATTTTATATCAAAGATTATTACGAAAAATACTCAACATCATTGTTTACTTATCGTGAATTTATATTTATGCACAATTCATGGAGTTATACATTAACTCAACGAACTAATGTTTACATCATTGTTATACATCATTGTTTACGAACTTAGTTCGTTGCGTTAAGTGCTAAGTTAACAAAATAGTATATCATGCTTGCTAACATTTACTATACTCCTGTAAATCTTTTACATTTAGGACAATGTAAAATGTAGGTATAGGGGAGAGGTAATTAGATTAAAATTGAAGTAATCTTGTCAATTGTAGGAATTAGGAGTGTTCTGCAAAATTTCTATAGAATCTGATAAAATTTTTATGAAGTTTGCTACAAGTCTCCCAAAATTCATTATAACTATCCGTAAATTATCTGAAACACTTTGATAACTGAATCTAATAAAATTCTTATTTATTGATTATAAGATATCTTAGTAATCATATATTTACATATATGGATTATCTTATGCTTTTACTGAATTTTATGAGTTTAATAGTTTTACAATTTTAAAAGGAAATTAGAATGCTTAACTGAAATTCAAAAAATTAACTGAAATCCTAAAAGAGCTGAAATGTTATTTTTGGATTGAATGAATGCATATGATCAAGGATACATTTAATTTGATTGATTAAACTTGTAGAATGATTTATGTGTAAGTCATATTAAACTATAGAAAAAGTATGAACTTATTAATATGAATTCATATTTTTCAGTAGATTATAGAAGCAGGATTATATGAGATTTATGCTTAATTGCATCTGTATTAATGAAATACATATATATACTGTGAAATAATAATAATAAGGATAAAGAGAAAAAAACTTTAAAAGTTTATTGATTTGTTTGATCACAAGCCTTTTGTACTTAAGCATATAAGTATGTAAGGATTGTTGACCTAGAAAATGACTCTTTAAATCTGGCAACCTAAGGTCCTGATCAGATCTGGGATTGTTGATTGAAAGCTTGATACATAGGTACACTAGAAAGCTCTTGTATGATTCAATCTTTTCAAATTAACTTTTAAAGTAAAAATATGCATATACTATTTTGAAAAGATGAAAGTGTTTTATTAAAGGTACAAATATCTTTTGAATCAAGTATATTCTTTGTTATTTATGACTACTGAAGTGTGAATCTAAATTAGACTTTTGAAGTTGTTTATTTGAAATACAATTCAGATTCTTCCTATTTTAATCATATTAAGTTGAATTATGTTTTGATTCGTATGTAGCTGAAATTTATTCTGGAAATCATATTGGAAAATTAAAGATAACAGATGGTTGAAAATTTGATAGTATAACTACCACCTATTTGATGCTAGTATATTTTATATGTAATTTACGTATTTTTGAAATATATTTGCAGGTTAGAGAGGAGGAAACAATGTTAAATTAGATTACTGAATTATAAAGAATATCTTTACATTAATCTAATCTTAGTATTCTAAAGATATAAGATGAAGAAATATTTTTCATAAGGAATACTAATTTATGAAGAAAAGAAATAGTTCTAGCACTTTAGAAAGACCAATTAATTAGATCTTATTAATTTGCTAAGCAACTATCAAAAGTTAGGTGTTTAGAATGAAAAAGTACATATTATTAATAGTTAAATAATGGTTAATTGCATAATATTTAGCTTATCATATGAGAATTAAGCCATTATGTTATAATTGCACTATTATATGCTTTAATGAAAGAATCTGTATAATTTTGGGGAATTAATGTTAATTTAGTACATTTCTGAACTATCGATAAATTGCAGGCTGTGAAAATCTTAAGTATCCGAATTTTCTGTTATTTTGGATAGTTATGTTTAACGTACCGAATATGTATCAAACAGTTATGTTTAAATTGCCGAACATTTATGTTTTAAAACATATTTTATTATTTCCTGAAGTACACGTGTCGAAACCATAATGCATGACTTAAGTGAACTTTCGATGAATTATCTATAACTATCTAAAAGTGCAGTTGGGCATCGGATAGTTATATGTGTAACTCTCTGGAATCTACTTTTATTTATAAAATAGCTGTGTGACACGTGTCATGTTCTGGGAGAATGACTTAAGTGGATTTTCGGTGAGTTATCTCTAACTATCCAAAATGCGTCTGGTCATCGGATAGTTAGACTTGCAACTCTTTGAAATATTTCTTTATTATAAAATTACTGATGACACGTGTCGTGATCTGGAAGATTGACTTAAGTTATATATCGGTGAGTTATTTATAACTATCCGAAATGCATCTGGGCATCGGATAGTTAAGTTTGTAAATATCCGAAATGCACCTAAGCATCAGATAGTTAAATTTATGCATGTGTTTTATAGTTAAATCAACTAAGCAAGTCTGTAGAGTTGTCTGTAACTCCATGGACTATTTATTTTCTAATATGCCATTGTAGCGGTTGTAGGAATAAAATAGTTGGAAGAAAAACCACGATCGCACGTATCACGCAGGAATTCACTCGTTGAAGGGAGAAGAAATCATCGTCGTTGATATGAATGAAGGAAATCCAACCGACCATTCATGCAGAAGCAGTTACCATTGAAGAAATATAAAAGAAAAGAAGAAAAAGAAATAGTGTGTGGCCGATGAGTATGGCCAATGTGTGTAGAGGAGGATCACCGAGCTTTCTGCAGGCAGCGTCAACAATTCTCTAAAGTACCACACCAACCATCTCCACCACCACCATAATCACCAACCATCGGAGGTCTGTGAGTATACTTTCCTAATGTCGGGTCGATTTCGAGCCAAACACAGTGCCTAACAACCACTATGAGGAGTGATCGCGTCGCGAGAAGGGAAGCCATTTTCACCAAGCGCCGACTCATATCTCAGGAGATCGTAAAGCTTCTAGCCTTGGCTTTAGGTTGATGCCTGTATGCTGAAGAATAGATCATCTTGCAATTCTGGACTCGTGATTCTATAGGGAGAGGAGACACAATTGTAAGTGGTTTAATTTTCAATGGTGTAATCACGTCGCATGTAGTGACAGAAGTATTTACTATCGACTGAGATTACTTTACATTTCACCTTTCACCCATTTCCATGCTCATATCAAAACAAAAATACCTAAAACAACTTATCTGTGTTTATATTTTGTATTTGAGTGTTGTATTATTTGTTTGGTATCGTGATTAATGTTATCTTTGTTAGTGTTGTGATTGTTTTATGTTTGTCTTAGTTTTACAGTTTACTGAAATTGATTCGTTCAAAAGACTTAAAGATTTTAATGGTTATTGTTTGAATTATCTGAATGTTAGTATTGCCTAATGATAAATCCATTGTTTACTAACATTAAAGAGCTTAATTGATGTTATTTACAATCTATGGAATCGCCCAATGGTTGGCTGAATTCCTCTATAAATAGTAGTATTAAATAGGAAAGACAAGCTCGTAGAGTTAACTTAAGTCCACGAGGTTAGTCCATTGAGTTAGCCATAAATCAACGAACTTAGTTCGTTGAGTTAATTGTAACTCAACGGAGAGCTTATTGAATATATAAATTTGATTGTTAAAAATGGAACAGTTCTCAATTCTTAAGCAATTCCCTATGAGATCGATTTGTACTTGCACACTAATACAATAGACACTGTGCACTTGTAGTTAAAATACAAATTGGAATTAATATCTAATTTGTGTGAAAGGTTGTTTGTTTACTTCTAAAAAGGAATTCAGGAATAGGCATAAAGATAAATTAACTAAGTAAAAATAGAAGTTAACAAATCCAAGTTTTTCTAGTGCGTTGCTGGAGATCCAAACAAGTTTCTGGTGCCATGTTGGAGATCCAAACATTAGGTATTGGGGAAGTGTTTAGAATGAAAAAGTGTATAATATTAATAGTTAAGTGATGGTTAATTCCATAATATTTAGCTTATCATATAAGAATTAAGTCATTATGTTACAATTATACGATTATATGCCTTAATTACAGAATGTGCATAATTTCAAGTAATTAACGTTAATTAAATATCATTTCTGGAAAATTGAAATTCTGATTTAAGTGTGGTTTTATAGTGTTAAGCATGATATGTTTTATTTGCATATATTTATATTATGTATAGATGCACAGTGCCAACTCGTTGAGTTAGCAAGTAAAATTGTAAGTTGTATATATTTGAACTCGTTAAGTTAGAAGTATGCACGTGTTGAATTTAAATGTTTTATTATGTCACGTGAATTGCACATGTTTAACTCATTAAGTTAGCATAACTATATGCGTTGAGTTACTTGATTACACACTAAGGTAACGTGTTATGTTAGTGTTATAAACTTATAAGTTATTTCTTTATTACATATGTTTTATATTATTATTTATATTAAGTCTGTTGAGTTAAGCTTTCTCAACGAGAGAAGTCCATTGAGTTACACTAACTCCACTAACCAGCTATTTTCTAATATTTAATGTGAAGTAGTTGTAGAAATAGGAAATTCGAAAAAAAACCATGATTGCACATATCACGTAGGATTTAAATCGTAGAATAAAGAAGAAATCATCATCGTTGATATGAATGAAGGAAATCTAATCAATCATTTAAGCAGAAGTAGTTACTACTAAAAGAAATATAAAAAAAAAGAGGAGAAAGACAAAGAAAGAGGTGGAAAACTACGCTAACTATAGGAAGCATTGGTAATTCCCTGAAGCTCCACAACACTACCACAATCACCAACCATCAAAGGTCTATGAGGATACTTTTCGGATGTTAAGTCAATTTCAAGCCAAACACGGTGATTGACAACCATTGTGAGGAGTGATCGCATCGCAGGTAGGGAAATCATTTTCACCAAGCATCGACTCATATCTTAGGAGATTGTAAAGCTTCTAGCCTTGGTTTCGGGTTGATGCTAATATATTGAAGAGGAGATCAACTTACAAGTCTCTATTCACAATTCTATAAGGAGAGGAGGTGTGACTGTAAGTAATTAAGTTTTCAGTGGTGAAAGTTTTTATTGTCAATAGAGAATTTCTACATTTCACCTTTCATTCATCTTCAAGAACGTATCAAAACAAAAATCCCAAAAATGAAACTGATTATATGTGTTTATAATTAGCATTTGTAATGTAGTGTTTGTTTTGTATTGTGATTAATGTTATTATTGTCAGTATTGTGAATGTTTCATATTTATTTGATTTAGAACATAGGAAATAGTTTTAGTGATTATTAAAATTGATTTGTATAAAACACCCAAAATTTTATTGGTTACTATTTGACATATCTGAATGTTAGTATTGATTAATGACAAATCCTAGATTAACTAACATTAAAAAGTTTAATTGATGTTATTTGCATTCTATGGAACCGCCCAATAGATGGCTGAATTCCTCTATGAATAGCAAAATTTAATTTGAAATTATTAGTTAGGCTCGTGGAGTTAATTTAAGTCCACGAGGATAGTCTGTTGAGTTAACTATAACTCCAAGAACTAAGTTTGTTAAGTTGGCAGTAAGTCAATAGAGTGTGTAATTTAAAACACATAAAACTCTAGTTATAAAAATCAAAATGGTACGTAATTTTTACTCAATCTCTATGGGATTAACCTATACTTGTACACAAATACAATAGACAATGTGCACTTGCAATTAAAAACAAATTAGATTTAATATCTAATTTGTGAAAATTGTTTGTTTACTTCTAAAAGAAAATATACATATATAAGTAAACAAAACAAACCAAACAACGATACCTTCAATACTAAAGATTTAGACAAGAAACAAAAATTTTGTAACCTTGAGAACTTATGAGACTAAAGATTCCAAGATCAAGTGCTACGACGACGACTATGCATAGGGAGGAAGATATCATGTAGAATCGTAGTATCACAAGAGAGAGGGTAAATTATGTCTTTAGCAATTAAAATTACTAGTAGATAAAACAAGAGCACAAAACACTCACAAATGAAAATCTAATCTTTATTGATTTAAAGAAAGAATTTACAATTTCTTTTCAACACAATTCCTTATTTGTCGGTTCTGATACAATAAAGTTCGAGATACAATTCAAAGAGAAAATAAAATCCTTATTCTAAACTAGTTTGAATTATATAACACAACTTGATCTTTTATGCACATAGCTCATTTTATTTTCTTTTGCTCAGCTTCTGTATTTCTTCTTCTTCAGTTGTCGAATCGCCTAAACTTCTTGCATTGTAACTCCTTTTCTGAAATTACTTGGAATTCTAACTTCTTCTAATGTTGGAGAATTTTTTTAGATTTGAATATTCTGACTTGGGATTTGAGTTTTGGAATTGGAGTTTAAGATCGAGATTGGAAATAGGATTAGGATTGGGATGATCGTAGTATAGCTCGTACCCTTTCTTTATAGTAATCGAACTATGACTTTATGTTCAGCATGTTCATCCACTTAATCTATAATCTTACGTACTAATTCAAATTTAAATTATCCACAATCTCCACTTTCTTTTTGAATTTCCACTATTTGTACTATCATTTTGAATTTCCACGATTTTATATCATAGATCTATCTAAACTTATTCTTCCTAGTGATTTGTAAAATATCTTCTAAGTTATCACTTTAGTTAAACATTTATCATTTAAGTCTTATAAAAACTCGAACACATTCATAACTCTTTGAGTTTTTGCACTTACAAAGCATGTGATTGAAACAAGAAAACGTATCTATTCATTGATCATTTTATAAAACTTGAATAATTATCATTCTATACGTATAAAAACTTAATCAGTTATTTAACTTTTTTATTTTTATTTTCAAATGCACATAGAAAACATGTGAAAAATTAAAATATTAAAAACGCACATGTAGATAACCTAACTATATAAGTTTTTAACATAATTTTTTGACTAAATAGAAATGTTAATTTATAAATATACAACTTTTCAAAATTAGTTAACACCTAACTATGTAATTGTTATATTTAGACTTATTTATAGAATTTAATAAAATATGCATGATTAAAACAAAATTCCTAAGATATCGAGATGTAATTAGTCGATGTTGTAGAGAGGAAGCTTTGAGATCAAGCGACTTTTGATGACGGAAGGAGGAAGTTGACTAACAAATGGTTTGTAATCTCATCACATAAAATTCTTTGTATTTCTATCTACGAACCTCGTAGAGAACGCAAAATTGTAAAAACTGTGCGTTTGCCGGGAGTCGAACCCGGGTCTATTGCTTGGAAGGCAATTATCCTAACCGTTGGACTACAAACGCTTGTTGACTAAACAAATAGAAGAATTATAATAACTATAAATAAAGAGGACGACAACTGCTAAACCCGTAGATCTATACATTCAATTCAAGCATTTGGAACACAACGTTTGCATGCCGAAGAAGAAGACTAACAGTAAAGCCTAAATGAGTTGGCTGAGTATAAGTGTACATATATATGATTGAAAGGCTACGTTTATGATATTTTGATATCCTTATCACTGCAAACAACTAGAGTAATCAAAATCTAGACATCATGGTTTCAACTTATGACCAGTGTAGATGTACATGACATAATCGAATCACTGGCCATAAGGGAAAAAACCAACAGCACATTGATCTTGCAACCCTGCATGTTCATTAATATTGCCAAGGTCAGTACAGCTTCGCATACATGAGGTGATAAATGAGGCCTCCAGCTCTAAGTGATACCCATAATGTTAGTATCACGTTGTCCGTCTATTCAGCCTCTAATCTCTATCTCGTTGTGCCCTTCGTATATTTCAGAATGCGTACGAGTCCCATGGTGATAGACATGATTGACATGCAGGTGGCTCAATGTATCAACGGTGGGCAGGAGTATCCTCCTGCCATCCATCAACTGCAACATTTGGCTATAGAAGTGGCAAACTCTCTATATATTGACGGTGAGAAAAACTCATCGATCTTATGAGTACCTCAGTCTATCCCTAATTTAATGTGTGGACCATACAGTAAACTACTCAATCCCGTATCATGTTACACAGACCATCAGTCCAAAGGTTGACATATAAGCCAATCGAAGTGATCAAGTTAGTCAATGGTCGATGCCACCCTGTAGCAGGCAATCACGGGATTTTTCTTCGAAACTGGTACTTATACTAAAACTACGTTAACATTCAAGACCCAGCTGCCAGCACAACTGCGGGGCTCAAAAGCAAAGTTATAGACTTCCCTATTTAGCTTCAGATGAGCACGGAAAATAAACATTAGGGCATCTAAGGAACTCTTTGCCAGGCACAAAACACCGAACAAAGAACGCCAGAAGGCAGAAACACGTCCAGTTAAATCAGGAAAACTCTACTGCAAAAAGAACCCACCGGATTTCATGGCCAGGAAAGATGTCACCAACACCTATAAGGATCTGCCATGCGAACCCGCATACCGAAGGATCACCAATGGAAAGGTCGTCGCTACGGTCGTGAAGGGTCGCAACTTCAAGTAAACCGAGTTTGCATGAAGTGTTGTACGTACATGGTCGTAAGTTGCATGTTGTGTTAGAATCTCCATTAAGTTTTATAGGTAAAAGTTGTATGTGGCTATTCGTATGTAGAGTCATGCATGGTATTGCCTCATTCCTGCATGGTCACTAAGGTCTCAATTAATGTGTCCACAAACCAAGGGATGCTTGGAATGTATTAAAAAGCAACTTATTCCAAGGAAAGAATCATGGGACTGTTAGTCGATCTATCAACAATTAGTGTTGATTTAGAAAAAGATCAACTCGAAAATGATGTTGCTGGTGAGAACAACAGATGAGTTCTAACCATAAAGTAAAATCTCCCTTAACCATACTACCTAATTCACTGATGCATATATGGTAATTATCTCAACCTCATTTGTAGATTGAGTAATCAAGTGCTACTTTTTGAAACTCTAGGAAAACATGTTTCTTCCATGAGAAAAGCAATAGCTAGAAGTACTTTTAAAATTGTAACCTCTCCAATCACTGTTTGAATATCCCAATAACATAGGATTTTATCTAACAACATCTCCTCTTGCTCACTAGAAAGGTGGAAAGATAAAATGACTGGTAAAGTATTTTGCTCCCCTAGATAGGCATACTTAAGGTCTTATGGAAACGGTTTTAGTTTAAGAGAATGTGGTTCTATAATAGATGGTTTCTTAGTCTCTCTTAAATCTATTTCTAAAGACTATATAATTTAATTCAAAAATACTATCACTCTCACCAATGTTAACATCTAAGTCATAAATATGTGCTAGATCAACCTCATATTCTATAGGTGGATAATCTTCGTCATCTGTCAAATCAAAGTCATCTACCCCCTCACCCTCTTTTATAACATCTATGAAACTTACATTAAAACTCTCAGTAACTATATTCTCAAGTTCTGGGTGAGTTCTAAAAATGTTTAGTTCAACCTTATCATCACCATATGATATCTGCATAGACCCCTCTCTACATCCTATATATGCATCTATAGTTGCAAGGAAAGGTCTACCTAAAATTAAAGGTACATTCTTTTTCCTATTTGATGAAGGTTGGTTTTCTAGCACAATGAAATCTATGGGGTAAACAAAATCATTAACCTTAATGAGAATATCTTCAACAACATCTAATGGAGTCCTAAAAGAATGATCAGCTAGCTGAATGAGGACCTTAGTGGGTTGAATACCATTTAATCCTAGGCTCACATACACACTAGACGACATAACATTTACTCTAGCTCCCAATCTATCAATGCCCTCTCAAAATAACTATCTTCTATTGTACAAGAGATAGTAGGAGTACTTGGATCACTATACTTCCTAGGCATAGGTTGGCAGAAATAAGTACTAACAACTTCAGCTAAGCAAACTTTTTTAGGAGTCTTCCTAGCTCGCTTTTTTGTACATAACTCCTTAAGAAACTATTTCTTGGTACCCAATGCCTTTGATGACCAAGTTTATTAAAATCATATTTCTTCTTTTTGTTTAAAAATAGTCTAATATTATCATTTATATTCTTATTAATTGCAAGTACTACTAATTTATCATTAGCTTCATACTTACTTATAGAATTATTACTCTTCTAAAAATTCTTTTTATTTTTAGATGTAGTATAACCAAGACCAAACTGATTTTTATTAGATGTTAATTTATTTTGGTCATGCTCCTACATTTTAGTAAGATCGTACTAAGGTTTTGTACTTGTATTTAAATTTTTAGTACATATAAAATCTTTTTCTACACAAGAATTTTCAAATAAGGAACATGTAGAACCAATAATTGGTCTAATACCAATGTTTTGAATTACATACTTAGGTTTCTAAATTTCCAGTTTACTACAATTTTCTGAAATTTTAGAAACATTAGTAACTAAATTTCCAGAACAAGGAAAAAGATTTTTAAAAACATTGATAGTCATGTTAGAAGTACATTTAGATAAATCACATTGGTTTATATTATTACTACATGATTCATCCCTTGAAGTACCTACTTCTACATATTTATTACCTTGTTTCAAAATAAAAGGAATTTTAGTCTTAGATTTACTTGAACTACAACTAATAAATCCTTTGTTGGATTGAGATTTAGGATATTCAGGATAATCAAATCTTAAGCCAAATTTATATGACATCGTAGAGGTACTAGTTAGCTTGTCTAACTTAGTTTGACTTAAGTTCCATTTCTCAATGGTGGAATTTAAATCTAGCTCTCTCATTTTTAATTTATCAATCTCTAACTCATGATCATTTATGTTGTTTCTCAATTTTTCATTTTCAGATTCTATCTTTAATTTTTCAACATTTATATTCTATATTTGTTCATGCAAGACACATTCATTAAATCTAAATTTATGCAAATCTCTAGCATGATTTTCATTATACATTTAAACTTTTCTAAAGTAGTAGACAAGAAATAATTTTCTTCTTCCATAATGGATAAAGAGTTTCTAATATTCTTATTTTCCAATTTACAAACTTTAAGTTTTTGTAATAATGCATGATAAGCACATAATAATTCATCAAAGTTAAAATCTATAGGATCATTGTATCACAAGAGGGGGGTGAATTGTGTCTTTAGTAATTAAATTACTAGCGAATAAAACAAGAGCACAAAACACTCGTAAATGAAATTCTTTTCTTTATAAACTTTAAAGACAGAATTTACAATATCTTTTCAGCTCAATTACCTTCTTGACAATTTTAATACAGTAAAGTCTGATATACAATTCAAATAGAAAAATGAAGTTCTTATTCAAAACTAATTTCGAATTGTATAAAACCTGATCTTTATGCATGTAGCTCCTTTCCTTCTTTTTGCTCAACTTCTGTATCTCTTCTTCTCTAGTTGTCGAATATCCAGACTTCTTACGTTTATAGCTCATTTTCTGAAATTGCTTGGAATTTTGAACTTCTTCTGATGTTGGAGAATTTTTCTAGATATGAATATTCAAACTTAACTTTTTAGTTAGGGATCTAGATTGAATATTCAGACTTGGTTTTTGAGATTGGGTTCCTCTCATTGTAATGTAGCTCATACTCTCTATTAGTAGTCGAACTCTGTTGTCTTTCATGTTCAACATGTTCATCCACTTAATCCATAATCCACGTACTAATTTTTTCTTTAATCCAAATTACTTTCTATTTGAATTTCCACTTTCTCCACTATCATTTTGAATTTCCACGATCTCCACTCATAGATTCACCGAAACTTTATCTTCCTAGAGTCTTGTAGAATATCTTCTAACTCTTCGATTTAGTTGAACACATCCTTTAAGTCCTGTAAAAGCTCGAATACTTATCTGTAACTCTTCGAGTTTTTGCACCTACAAAACACGTGACTAAACATAGCAAACTTATCTGTTTGTTAATCAATTTATAAAACTCGAAGACATATCTATCCATGCGTATAAAAACTCAAACAATTATCTAACTATTCGATTTTCATTACCGAATGCACATGAAAAACATGTGGCAACTTAAAACATTAAAAACACACGTGTAGATAACTTAACTATACGAGTTTTTAACATAACTATTCAACAAAAATGAAATGTTAACTATCCGAAAGTTTAACTATCAAAAATCTAACTATTCAAAAACTTTAACTATCCGAAAGTTAACTATCCGAAATAAAAATGAAACTTTCTGATAATCTGTTAACATTTAATTCGTGACAATTATACTTAGAGAATATTATTTAGACTTATTTAAAAACTTTAATAAAGCATATATCATCAAAACAAAATTCTTAACAATCTCCCCCTTTTTTATGATGTCAAAACCTAATAAGTCAAATAATCTATTTTCTCCCCCTTTTTGGCATTATAAACAAGTAAATAATCTATCTTCTCCCCCTTTAGTAATTAAGCCATTTAAATGTAAGGAAGAAAACCTTGCTCTAAGTATATATTAATCAAAAAGATTTAGTAATCTCATTGGATTGTTGGCAATCGGATCTTTTGCTAAACTTTTAATGTCCCATCCCAACTAATAAGCATGTTTTCTTTCTAATAATTTAACTTCTTCATTTTTCAGATCAAGTACTTGATAAAGTAAATCTAGAGTTAAATATATGTCGTAGTCTTGTATATTGGAAACAAGAATACCTTCTTCCACTGTTAAGTTTGAGTAAAAACAACTTATAAGTTCTGGTATAACCAGATGGCCTAGTTGTTGTGGAAGCATAGTCAACAAGCCTTGAAATTCAAACAATTGTCACATATGTGCCATCCCTTCAAACTTAACTGGTCTTGAATATTAAACTATAAAAGTTTTATATGTCTGAAATCATTCATAATAGGAATTATTTCTGAACCATAATAATGTATTGTCATCTAAATTCTATTCAGGATTAGGTATTTTCCTATCATGATGTTCTGATCTAAGACTTGTTTCAACATTATCAGTAGCATCTAAATTTTCAAATCTTTCAAAACTGGTGGAATTGTGTTTAGAATGAAAAAGAGCATAATATTAACAGTTAAATGATGGTTAATTGCATAATATTTAGCTTATCATATAAGAATTAAGCAATTATGTTACAATTGCACTGTTATATGCTTTAATGAAAGAATCTGCATAATTTCAGGGAATTGATGTTAATTTAGTACATTTCTTAACTATCGATAAATTGCAGACTATGAAATTCTTATGTATCCAAATTTTCTATTATTTTGGAGAGTTATGTTTAATGTATTGGACAGTTATGTTTTAAGGAATATTTTATTATTTCTTAAAGTACACATGTCAAAACCATAATGCATGACTTAAGTGGATTTTCGGTAAGTTATCTGTTAACTATCTGAAATGCATCTAGGCATCGGATAGTTAGGTTTTTAAGTATCCAAAATATTTGTAATCATTAAGTTAGATTTATGCACGTGTTACAATTAAATGCTTTAGTATATCATGTGAAATGCACATGTTTAACTCATTAAGTTAGCATAACTGTACACGTTGGGTTACATGAATGCACACTAAGGTAACGTGTTACGTTAGCAGCTTATTTCTTTATTACACGTGTTTTATAGTTAAATCAACGAAGTAAGTCCATTGAGTTATCTGTAACTCCACGAACCATTTATTTTCTAATATGCCATTATAGCGATTGTAGAAACAAGACAGTTGAAAGAAAAACCACGATTACACGTATCACATAGGAATTCACTTGTGGAAGGGAGAAGAAATCATCGTCGTTGATATGAATAAAGGAAATCAAACCGATCATCTAAGCAAAAGCAATTACCACTAAAGAAATATAAAAGAAAAGAAGAAAAGACGAAGGGTGTGTGTGTAGAGGAGGATAACTGAGCTATCTGCAAGCAGCATCAAAAGTTCTCTGAAGTTCCACACCAACCAACCATCACCACCACCACCATAATCACCAACCATCGGAGGTCTGTGAGGATACTTTCCTGGTGTCGGGTCGATTCCGAGCCAAACATAGTGCTTGACAACCACTATGAGGAGTGATCGCGTCGCAGGAAGGGAAGCCATTTTCACCAAGCACTGACTCATATCTCAAGAGATAGTAAAGCTTCTAGCCTTGGTTTCGGGTTGATGCTAGTATGCTGAAGAGGAGATCATCTTGCAATTCTGGACTCGCGATTCTATAGGGAGAGGAGGCAGAATTGTAAGTGATTAAGTTTTCAATGGTGTAATCACGTAGCATGTAGTGATGGAAGTATTTACTGTCGATAGAAAATTTTTACATTTCACCTTTCGTTCATTTTCATGAACATCTCAAAACAAAATACCAAAAACAACAACTTATCTATGTTTGTATTTCGTATTTAAGTGTTGTATTATTTGTTTTGTATTGTGATTAAAATTATCATTGTCAGTATTGTGAATGTTTTATGTTTGTTTGATTCAGAAAATAGATACTAGTTTTACAGTTTACTGAAATTGATTCGTTCAAAATACTTAAAGATTTTAATGGTTACTATTTGAAATATCTGAATGTTAGTATTGCCTAATGATAAATCCAATGTTCACTAACATTAAAGAGCTTAATTGATGTTATTTACAATCTGTGGAACCGCCCAATGGTTGGCTGAATTCCTTTGTAAATAGCAGTATTAAACTGGAAAGATAGGCTCGTGGAGTTAACTTAAGTCCACAAGATTAGTCCGTTGAGTTAGCCATAACTCCACGAACTTAGTCTGTTGTGTTAACTGTAACTCAACGAAGTGATTACTGAACACATTAAGTATAATAAAAACGAAATAGTACATAATTCCTACTCAATTCTCTATGGGATCGACCTGTACTTGCACACAAATACAATATACACTGTGCACTTGTAGTTAAAATACAAATTGGAATTAATATCTAATTTGTGTGAAAGGTTGTTTGTTTACTTCTAAAAAGAAATTATTGATATAAGCATAAGGATAAATTAACCAAATAAAAAAAATAAAAGTTAACAAATGCAAGTTTTCTGGTGATGTTACCTATGAACTAAACAAGTTCTCTAGTGCAGCCTAAAGCTAACCAAACAAGTTTTTTTAGCATTGTTTCCAGGGAATTGAGTAGCTAAGCAATTGTAATAGCTGTTTTGTTTTAATAGCAAGAGTGTTGTGTGTTTTCTTCTATAATTGAGAATATGGCATATGCTTATGCTC
Source organism: Cymodocea nodosa (assembly GCA_036874045.1). NCBI lineage: Eukaryota > Viridiplantae > Streptophyta > Magnoliopsida > Alismatales > Cymodoceaceae > Cymodocea > Cymodocea nodosa. The sequence goes on from CM072335.1 coordinate 12,297,775, forward strand.
AAAGATTTCTAAAACATGTAGTTAGCATATGTGAATTTTGGATTTCTGAAGGTCACGACATTTTTGATTGTTTGAAATTGAGACGTTTGCAGATGGTTAGATCACATGAACAACAAATGAATTATCTTTAGTATAATAGAGCTGAGTATGAGAATCCTATGATTTACCCAAGTGATGGTCAGTATAGAATGTGTAATATGTTGAGAGACACAAAAGTTTGGGATAGGTATGATAGACTAGAGCGTAGTATAGAGCAAAACATGGACAAATTGAAACACTTTATGTGTCAGCAATAAGAAGTCAACCAATTAAACTATAAGGAAGCATATTCAGAACCTAAAATGGATATCATTTACGAAACTGAAAAAACCATAATGAAAATTGATCAAAAATTGAATGTAATGAGATTAGATGATTTGGAAAGAAAACTAAAAGCATTGGACAAATATACAATGAAAATACAAGTTATGCAACAGGACAATGAAAATTATAATGTTATAGATCTGCATAATTTGTAAGATATACAGACAAAAGCAAATACTAATGCAAGAGAATTTAAAGAACGTACTTTAAAACTAAAAACAATTGAAGATCATAATCACGAAAATGATATACAAGAACATCATGAGAGTAATGAAAATCTGGAAGATGTATATATAACATTAAGATCTGGAACTGATATACCACCAAGAATTCAAAATAAAAATAATATGAAGGTGGATAAGAGCAATAATCAAAATGATAATGAGAATGTAATATCCGAAAATATAGAAATCAATGAAGAACAATCTGAATCTGCTAATGAGACTAGAAATGATCAAACAAATCAAATGAAAGAAAAAGAATCTTTTAAATCACAATCTTTAGCACCCTATCCTGAAAGATTACAACAAACAATACCTGAAAAACAAGAAAAAATTAGAGAAATTTTTGAAAAAGTACAAGTTAACATTCCTTTGTTAGATCTATTGCAGAAAATACCACCTTGTGCTAAATTTCTGAAGGATTGGTGTACTAAGAAAAGAGAGCGAAAAGTTCTTAGGAAGGTCTTTTTAGCTAAGCAAAGTAGTTCCCTATGTTTGCTACAAATTCCTAAAAAGTTATCTGATCCTGAAATCCCTGTTATATCATGCACCATAGGAAATACCATTCTAGAAAGAACCTTAATAGACTTAGGTGCAAGTATAAATGTTATGCTAAGTGATATATTTGCATCCTTAGGATTAGAAGTCTTAACCCCTACTAGTACGGTTATTCAATTAGTTGATAGATGTATAAGATACCCTAGAGGAAAAATAGAGGATGTCTTGATTAAAATCAAAAACTTTATATATCCTATTGATATTGTAATTTTGGATTCCCAACAAATTAAGCATAAAAATAGTGATTCATCTTTAATTTTGGAAAGGCCATTTTTAGCAACATCAGGGGCTGTTATAAATTGTAAAAGTGGAGTAATGAAGTTATCATATGGCAATGAGGACACTCAATTAAACATTTTCAAACCAGAAAAGTTTGAGGAGTTAGAAATGTCCTTATGCAAGATCGTGTGTAATTAGTTAGATTTTCTCAAGTAATATAAATTGAGTAAAATCAAAGTTGGAAGTGAGTTCCCTTTCGGTAATAACTCCAAAGAGAAATTTCTTAAAAGACTTGAAGATACTTGGAGATGAGAGCTGAAAGTCATCCAAAGGAACTCTACAACAACAAAGCTATTACCTAAAGATTTAAGTGTTGTCATATCTACAAAAGGAAAGTTTTTATTATGTTTGTGTTTTCATGATTAATTCCTCTTTGCATTACATCATTAATTGAAAAAGAAAACCTATCCACAAGGGATGTTGTGGAGGAAATTCTAAAAGGTGTTCTTTTAGAAGAGTTTCATGTAACTTTATGGGAGTCCATAAAGTTATGCAGATAACTATACAAGGGTGCGTATAATTAGCACGGTAACTATATGAGGGTTCATATAGTTAGAGGGAGAACTTGACAAAAGATCGGTACATTGTCAAGTTGATTTTGCTTTGAGTAAAGCTGTAGTACACCAGGTTTTAAGTGAATCAAAAACTCCTAAGGATAGTGAATTCTTGAGTAGGGACATAAGGAGTGGATGTACCTTGGTTGAGGGGAACCACTATAAATTATTTGTATGATTTAATCTCTATTTAATTTTCACATTTACTAGATTTAAAAAGAGATCAAAAATACTATGAAATCTACATTATACTTAATTCACCCCTTCTCTTAAGTATAAACATTTCCTAACATCTGTATTAATCAATATTCTTAATTTACTTTCACAAATAACAAAATTAATTGATTAAATATGATTACTTACGTTTTGCACATATCATCAAAATATAATACTCAACACATTAAGTTACTTCTAACTTAGCGAAATGTTCTTCCTTTTCTTTTGTAAGTACAAATTGAGTTATGCTATGCTAACTCAACGAGTTCTATCACGTGAATTTCCTTTCTATACACATGAATTTATGACCTTTAACATTTTCTCTCTCTAGGTCGTTAAATTATTACTAACTTAACGAATTGTTCTTCCTTGTCTACTCGTTAAGTTACTAACTCAATGAGTTATGCACATGATATATGCTAACTTAACAAGTTGTGCACACGATATATGTTCAACCTTTTAAGTACACATTGAGTTATGCTAACTCAACAGGTTACACTGACTTATAAGCCTATAAATAAATGTTGAGTTACCTAACTCAACAAGTTCTTCTTTCTATTTTTACATGTTAAGTTACCTAACTCAACAAGTTCTTCATGTTGTCTTTACACATTAAGTTATCTAACTCAATGAGTTCTTCATGCTATCTTTACACGTTAAGTTATCTAACTCAATGAGTTCTTCCTTCTATATATACATGTTAAGTTACCTCTAACTCAACGAGTTGTCCCTTAACTTAATGAGTTCTTCTAGAGTTCTTTTAACTATCTTGTGTAGCATCCATTTGGCTTATTTAACTTTTGTTTGGCTTCAATGCTTCATCTATACCTGTGAAATACATCTTAAATCCTCACATAGATTTTTGCATTATCAAAACATAAGGGTTCTAACACTTATGTCATGTTTATAGAATTAGTATTTTCAATTCAGTATTAATTATTACTTTTTTGTGTTAAGCTTTTCTTGTTTTATAATTTGTTAGGTATATGTTTATGGTTCCTTTTAAAAATAAACTTTTTATGTAGGGGCTTGCTGGCAAGCCAAATGTATGACACTACAAAAGTGATTGCAAATAATCTTATTTATCTAATATATATAAGTTCGTATGTGAGAAATGTGGCATGAACTATCCACACACATTATTTGTGTCATGTTATTTCCATCTAACTAGTGATATGGATTATTTGTGTCACGTTGTATTATTTGTGTACACATGTTATCTTGTTGTTTCTTGTAGGATTATTTGTGTCTTCCCATACTTCAAGGTAAACTACTATTACCATTTTTTTATTTTTTACAACATTGGTCTTATTTTATATAATGCTTCTCTTGTATTTGTTAATAAGATTGCATTTACGCAATAAATGATATACATATAAAAGTAACTATTTATGGAGAAGAAATAGCAAAATTTAGGAATAGAAAGTGTAAATTATCGTAAAATGTATTGATAGCTTGTAATGTTGATATGAAATTTGTTTATATTCTTATTAGATGAGAATGATCAACTATTGATGCTAGAGTACTTTAAGTTGCAATATCTTGACCTAATGGACTTCAAGTCCTACCTAGTAAGTATTTTTTTTAAAATTCAAATATAATTTAAATTATATTTAAACTAATACTTATTTTAATGTATGTAAATTCTACTTAGTAAGCATTCATTTTCCAAACTAGTTGAATTTTATTGTTACTATTTATAGCTTTTAGACACTTTCTTTTTGTAACTTTCTAAGTGTACAAATAAACCTTAAAGTCACCTTTTATATGCCTTGTAATCTCCGACAACCTCGTCAAACATGCACCATGTCGATGAATGGCCAATCCAACCTCTTCCTTTCCAACCTCTAACCTTAAGAAAGCTGCCATCACCTTTCTATCAAGCCTCCTACGCCTTGATTGCAAGGCCCTGCAAGCTTGCTAGAAGCGTCAAAGCCTTGTCAAACACCGCCATCGTTTTCTGGTGGGGGCACTTATAAAGACCCTCGTTTCACTCATTGAGAGGACCAAACTTACAAGCACTTGAACCTCCGAAAATCCTTAGCCCCACTACAAGCCTGATGATAGAAACCACTTACTTCTTCAACTCTGGTGAACAATCACTGAACTTTGATTGATGTTCTCAACTCTGATGGCCCACTTCCAACTCCAAGGAACCTCTATCCACCCCAAATCATCTACAAGTCATCAAAACAAGCTTCTGAACATTCCGTATGATCTCTGCAAAGGCACTTTCGCATTGACTTGTCGTTTCCATTAAACTTCGATGGCCCACAACCATCTTTGATGATCCACGACCGACTTCTAACAATCCACAGCATGCATCGACAACCTTAGGAGCCCTCCCTAGCATGTCATCCATATTCCCCGTCGTTCGTTGAAGTAAGCGTACACTCTCAAACCCTTGTTGCAACAATCAACGGTTATTTCCAATGGCTATTTTCGACAACCATCTCCAGCAACTAATTTCAAGTGAACTTCTTGAATGCCACAATAGTACTATTTATTCCTTCATCCTCGTCTTTATTCCTAGAAAATAATTACTCCAAACTCACAAGAGGTGTCATAACAGATTTGGTTTCAATTACTCTGTCGATGGTATCTCTGGCAAGCAAGGGAGTTAATTTCTTAATTTTATCATCTCACTTAAATCTATATCATCTAAAATTGCCTTTCATAATCAAAGTAATCTTTCATAATTTAAAAATCATCTTTATAACCAAGAAATAATCTTTAAGCAATAATGCTCTTTACCATTAAAAACCACCTTCCATATTTACAATCACCATCATGACTTTAATCTTCATCTTATAATCCAAAAACTATAACTTAAAAATCTTCATCTTATTATAGTCTAAAAATCTTCATCTTATAATCCAAAAAACTGTAACTTCAAAATCTTCATCTTATGGTTTTACTCACACCTAACTCTTGTTTGTAAATTCCCTACACAAGCCTTACGTGCAAATTGCTCGTCTCCACATTAGACTATACAATAAAAAATTTGTTCTACTTAATTGAGCAAGGGACATCTTCAAGAATCTTTTCCTTTGATCTCAGGGGCAAGTAAACCTTCCCTAATTGTTGAGGCATGCGCTTAGTCGTGAAAAATTGCTAGACCACCCCTACTGTGGGTTTCTCCCCCAACTTCCCCACCAACTACCGAATGCAGTTTGAAGTCACCTGGCTTGGTGCAACCCCTGCTGCCATATAAATATCTACGAAGCCCTACCTCTAGCTAATCTTCATGTACGCAAATAGAGCCTTCCCTATGCTCGCTAAAGCTATCTACCCTATCCTTACTGCTTGAGGAATCTCAAACCATGTTCGAGATCACTCAAACGCTGGGTGATCGAGGAAGTTGGCCCCTCAGCCATGAAATGAGTAACGTTCGTCCATGAAGAGCCTGCTTCATCTTCAGCTTATGAACGACTTATTTTTCTTTCCACGTCCAGGTTTTCCATTACCTAGGTGACCGAAGCTAGCTTTGTTTTTAACATCTCTAAGAATAATAGCTAGATATCCCCGTGGAATACCTGTATAAGTTTTTCTCTCTTTTTTTTTGCGATAATGTTAACGCCTTCGGACCCGAGCTTTACTGATGAAAGATGAAATGCTGTACATACGTTGATGAGTCGTTACATCACAAGCTCTGGGATTTTCACTAGACTTCTGAAAATCACATTCATTTTGTAGATGTTCTTCTAGGTAACAGACATTTGCCACCTTCATAGATCTCGACCACACAGTTACCACTTTTCCTAATGTCCGGACCAGCATCAGATCCAAATACAAGTAAAAATTATTGGACAAATTCGCCGAAATATTCTAACACATCGGATACAACGAAAGTGAAATTGATGGTTGACATATACAAGACTCTGCAAGAGACCGATTCAAAATTAGTGACCGAACAGGCCCCGGCAAATCCACCGACGAGTGATTGCAAAATACACATGATACATAACCAGGAGACTAAAGGACCGGGTAGATTATTACAAGAAAAGAATGACCTGCGTATGAGCTGTTCGTATATATCAAGAATTCAATAATATTGGAGCTATGGATGAAACAAAAATTTCGCTGAGAACATTCTGGATTTCTCCTGAACTATGTTCACACCTGACAAGATTAACTAAAAAGGGGAAGAAGCGCGGAACGTGTTTCCTGAATGAAGCTCGATCCAGACTGTTCAGAACTTGCATTGCCTGGACACCCAAGAAAGTTCGAGCGGCCAATTCCTCTTTTTTGGCGGAACCTAATGGAAGCATCCAATGCAGGATCTGCCGGCTGTCTGAAACTACTTGTGTAGGTTGGCATTCAGCACAGTTAAGGTATATCTGTAGAATCTTCTCACAGACTGCTACTAGTTGGGCTTCTACATCTATCTCTTCAGCCGTTGATCGGTTATCCGTAAGAAGACTCCGTAGAATCCTAAGGTAGCTTTGGTGGGATTCGTTCTCAAAGAGAACTAGTGGTGGCTCCGCTAAATCCAATCGAGCACAAGCTCTTTGAAACTTCTGCTGTAGAGATGTTTCCATGCTCACTTCAGTCGAATGTGATGCAATCAGCGAAAGCATCTCCAAGAGAATTTTTGCATGGGCAGATGAGAAGGATTGAGAATGGTTATCATACAAGCTTGTAATAGTCTGCAAGGAAAAGCATTCCATTAGTTAAGCACCTGAAAGTCAAATCACATAAATGACATACATGTTCAAGCACGAAGGTTACGCTGGAAAGGCTGAAAGCTAGCTTATTAAATGGCACTTGCTATAATTGTATATTGTATGATATTCCATAAGAGTGTTACAAGTAGAATGAAAAACGATATTCTTAGATCAATTCCAAATTCACAAAGATGAAAGCTCACTGAACAATCAAGCTCGTGTAGGTAGCATTGTCAGATGGGATAAAGGAAACTAGGCAGTTTTGATAAATGAAACTTGCAAATTGCACCTGACTGCCGATTATTAAAGAGGTAAAAACTAAAATTTTCTGAACACCTAGGAGGTTCATCCCTTCATTTACCTGTTCCTAAGCCCAAACAAAGGAAGGTTAGTGTTAAGTAAACAGCTAGCTGTAAAAACTAATCAATCTCTCATTAACATGAATCCTCAAGATAATTCTTGGATGTAATTCTCTTAGCAACACACTACAATGGACCTTAGGGTACAATGAAAAGAAAACAAAAAAGAAGCATTGCACACCTTAGATATAACGTTCTTAAGCTAAGGGCTCTAGATCAACATTCGAATACAAATGAAAATAAGCAAAATTTCTCACACCATAATAGATGGGTGTAGATAAAGAAGTTGGTCCAAAACACAAAAATTAAGCTAGCATCTTGGAATATAAGAACTTTAAAAGATAAAAATATAAAATTAGTGGATATAATGATAAAAAGAAAAATTAACGATATTATGCTTGCAATAAACTAGATGTGTTAATTGAGAATAGTAGTTTTAAATTATGGTATAAAGGAAAACATAAGCATCATAATGAAGTTAAAATAATAGTTGAAGTGTTGAAGTGTGGTAATTCCTATTGAAGTGGTGAAGTGTATAGGTGAAGTAAGGATAAAGTGGTTAACTAATTTTTTTAATATAATTTTAAAAACAAAGAAGATGCCAAATAAATGGAAAAGGAGTTCTTTAATATATATATTTAAGAATAAGGGAGACAAACAAAATTGTAATAATTATTGTTGTATTAAGTTAATAAGTTATGATATGAAATCATAAAAAAGGATAATTGAGAAAAAACTAAGACATATAACTAAAATTATAGAAAATTAATTTAGATTTATGCTTAGTAGGCCAATAATGAAAGCTATTCATTTACTTAGACAACTAATAAAAAAATTTTAAGTTAAAAAAGAACTTTTATATGATTTTCATTAATTTAGAAAATGCTTATGATAGAGTACCTAAAAACCTATTGTGTGGCTTTAAAAAAAAAGAGTATTAATATTGTAAAGGACATGTATGAAAGAGCACTTATTAATGTTAAAATTATAGAAGGAGAAACTAACAAATTTTCAATAGATTTAAACCAAGAGTCCTCTCTAAGTTCATATTTATTTGTCTTGGTTATGGAATAAATTGTTAAGGAAACTCAAGGAGAAATACCCTCATGTATACTGTTTACTAATGACAAGTTTAGTTAATGAAAGTAAAAAATTAATCCTAAATTAGAATTATTGAGAGATACAATGAAGACAGGATTTATAGTGAGTAGATCAGAAACTAAATATATAAAATGTAGGTTCAATGAAAATAAAAATAAATATATAGGAATATACTTAAATGACCATGAGATTCATAAAAGTAAAGCTTTTAAATACTTGAGATCTATAATAAGTAACAACGATGAAATTATTAAGGATGTTATTCATAGAATTAAAGTAGAATAAATGAAATGAAGAAATCATTCTTAGGCATTATATGATAGAAGGATACACTTAAAATTAAAAGAAATATTCTATAAAATTGTTATTCACCCAACTATATTTTATGACTTAGAATACTAGGATATAAAATATAACCATATTTAAGAAGTTAGTGTTATGAGAAGCACATACTTAAATGAATGAGTGGTAATACTATAAGAGAAGTTAAAAAATAATTTTATTAATAATAGAATAGAAGATGCACAAATTGAAGATAAGAGGAAATCAACTTAGATAATTTGGTCATATACTTATAAGACCAAAGAATGCACTAATTAAGAGAAGAGAATCAATTAGTATAAAAGACAATAAAATTAGTAGAGGAAAACTTAAAAATAATTAGTTAGACATTGTGAAAAGAAATTTAAATTCATGTAATTTAACCAAAAATTTGACTATAAATAAAGATACATGAAAGAAAAGAATTCATGTGGCTAACCTCACATAGTATGATTGTAGCTCAAATTGTTGTTGTAGCTAAAATTTTTGGATCATTGTAAAAAAAAGACATCTAGGAACACTAAGTTCACACATCGGGTAGGCTTGGGAAGCAAGGAATGTCTGTTTCCATTCACATATTTGTAGACTGTAGTAACTTAAGTACATGTAGCAAGAACTTCCAAAAAAGGTACATTTTGCGTGATAATAAATAGATGGGAGGTAAAGAATAATAACGGAAAGTACCTGTACCAAATGGAGTTCTACAGCAATATGGCCCTTCATTCTGATAATGGTATAGTTTGCTTCCTCCATATCATTTTCTTCTGTATCACTGTGAGCAAATTCATGTTCAGGGTAAAACTCTGTGTCAGAATTACCTTGAGCAACATCAGGTATTTCAATTTCCTCCATTGTTCCAACTATTTTCACAAATTCCGAGAATGTTGACACCACAGCTGCTTTTAGTGACAGTAAAATCTCACTCCATTCTTTTTCTGAGAGTTTGCTGCTTAAATTACCCGTCAAGCGCAGTAAAGCAGCAACACTTGTGCTTGTAGAACTATGATATGGGCTTCTTATGAAACCTGTAAGAATGGAAATAATATTTGGAAGCAGACTCCGGACCATTTCAAAGAAATTAGCGTACAAATCCACCAAAGACTGTTCTGCAATTGACTGAGTCTGTGAATTCCACAAATCCTCATCCTGTTGTGCAGAATCACTCCACTGAGATGCCTCTGGGTTATTACTCATAAGACGTGAATCACTAAATATGGGGAAAACAACAGACTTGAAAACACACATCCAAAAGGGACTCGTGAAAAGGTTCCCATGATCCTTAAGGATGTTAAAAAGAACTTCAAGAGCTCCTTTTCTGATAGGTGCTCTGGGATCAGACGTTAATCTTGATAAACCTGAAAGTGCACAAAAGAGTTTCCATTAATGCTGCATATCAAAATCCAATATAGCTTCACAGAAAACCGAACTTCACGACATACCAGCAAGAAGGGGAACCCAATAGCTAACATGATCATCTTTATCTTTGAAAATATTACTGTCTGAGGCATCTCCATTAACAGAACTACATGCCACAATCTTATCATAGCATACCAAACCACCCTCTGCAAGTTTAACAGCACAAAACCGAAGAAAAGCAATAGCATTGAGACTAACATCACTATCAAATTTGCTGTTTGTGAAGGTAATAAGACATTTAACACAATCTGTGAAGGTTGTAGTCTCAGTCTCGGTTATGTAGGGAAAATAATCCCGGACTATCTTTTCCATGGTTTCAAAAGCCAACAGAACAATATTCTTACGCTCATCAGCAGCAGCAGTTGTGAAGACCTAAAAAACATTGTTCTTAGAAATTTGGAAGAGAATGAACTCAAACTGAGAAAACAAAGACAAATGCATGTATGACAGGTCAAAAAGATTCAGGCAATACCATAAAGACACTTTTCCATCCAGACTTCACATTACTAACCCGACTTAGAACCATCTGAGAAATGCATCGAACTATTAGCTCCCTGATTTCTGCTGAACCGCTTTTCTGCATAACTATCACAAAAGGTCTCAGAAATTCATTTTGGAAATTATAGTTTGCCAATTCCTCACGTTCCAAAAATTTCATTGCCAATTGTCTCAATGAATCCATCACAAATATTGCAACAGATAAATTTTCTGATATCCCAACAGAGACAAAGAAATCTGAAAGAACATTCCATATGCGAGACCACACCAATCTGATACGGTTCATATTGTAATGCCTGGAGACAAGATAAAATTTTGGTAAATGTTAATATTTTATATATTGTAAATAGAACTGTCATGCAATTGACGTCTTTCTGATTTATTGAGTTGAATCAGAAGACTTACGCAATTTCAACTATTTTTGTAAGACTGAAAACACGAGGGTCAGTAGGAGATTGTAGCTCAGTCATTGACACCTTGCAAAGTGCCTTGACAAATGATACTATAGCCTCACTATTCAACCTCTGGCTGTGAGCAAATATGTGATTTAGCTCAAATGTACCGATTTGGTCTAACAAATTTAAGTTTGAAATAAAGTTGCTAATCTGTTCAGGACTAACTAGTCCTGAAGCATTGATTCCAAGTGTAGTACTGTCATAAGAACCTCCCCTCACAACAGCCATCACAGCAGGATTCTGGAGAGCATGTGCTTTTTTCTTCACAGATTGGGCAGCTAGCGATTTATGGTGCTTTTCATCTGTTTCACTATGAGGTGAAGAGAAAAAGGATGCATCTGTTGGAGCACCCTCCCCTAACAGATGTAGGTGCTCAAAGCGAGACAAACAAGTTAAAATATGTTCCCAGGCTTCTTGTAAGTGGTTACCATCTTCAATGGCAATGGATATAATAGCCTGTATGACACACATCACAATGAAAAGCAAGAGAAAATTGAATAGTGGCATATAAAGTTGATTTTCATATCCTAGAGTACTGCAACTTTCATCCAGTAGGAAAACTACTACTAACAAAAAATTGAAACTAAAGAACAGGAACAGTTTTTCAGGAAATACAGGCTTTTGGAAGTTATGGAGATCTCTCCACAGCAGGAAATCTACAGTTTGCAAGGCCAAATAAGTTGGAGCTGAATAAAATGAATTAAAAAGCCTTGAGGGCTAATGTAGGCCTGACATCGGAGTAAATTGTTGCTAATTCTTGCTTATTTCTTTGAAAAATCCCAAATTGATCCTCAATAATGAAGGTAACATATATTAATAGTAGAAATCCTCATGTTTACTAATACACTAATACAAAAATTTAAACATTAGAACTTAGAAGGAAATCTCTTTTTATGTGATTTTGTCGAAAAATTACATATCAGATGCCAATGAAATTCTTACTTTCACAGCATCCACGTTCTTTTGCTTCATGTCAGCAGCATTATGCAGGTAGGTGAACTTCGCAACAGATGTAACAAAAGCATCTCTTTGTGTCTGCATAGACATCACTGAAGTAACATGTACAGCGCTTCGAAATCCTTGCAAACAACAATAAGTTGCAGACTTATCCTGACTCTGATCAAGGGTAACACTAAATGCAGCCATCATTGGGGCCCAGCAAGCCTCCACCATAAATCTCAATATGGTCGCATCTGTCATAGCATAAAATATAGGCCTGGAACATCATAGAAAAGGGTATGTAAGCATAAAATATTATAAAGCAACCACCTTTTACGAACTAAAACCATCTTACTCTGATTTGCCACTCTTTGCTTTAAATTGCTCTTGAATATGTTTAATGAGCAAGTCATTTGCACCTAATGGTTTTTCTTCAGGCTGTTTCCACATTACCAAGTTCAAAATATTATCTAGACCCAAAAGCCTATTGATGCCATTAACCTGCCTGTGTTGAGGAACTGACAAGTCAACTTTCATTTTTATTTCATTGCTTACAATGTCATCATATAAGGATCCCAAATAGCCTTCTGGTAAATCATTTCCATCATCTATCCCACGATTATTGCGAATAAAATCTGCCTTAGACATCTGTTTGGGCCAAACATAAGATAAAATAAGAATCATTTCGGTTCAAAGTAAGAAACCTGGAACCCAAGAAAACCTACCTTATCTTTGACCATGTTATTATGAGCATCTGTGTTGAGCATTATAACAGAATATGCCAGAACATAAGCTGTGTCTGCACTGGTAAATGAACTGGGGTTACATTTACAATAGCGTTCTGCAAACTTTTCCATAATGCGATCAATCTTTTGTGCTTCTCCTGGTAACCTGAAGCCACGCAAGAAAAATCTGATTGCTTCACCAAAACTCATTCCTTCAAAATTTAAGGAATCCACATATGCATGCATAACTTTCAAAGGAAATTCTTCTCTGTCACCAAGATAATCTCCAATCATTGTTTCATTTAATCCAGAAGCATTTTTCAAAAAAGAGGCCACTGCTTCAGGAGAACTACCAATCTTCTTGGCGCTGATCAAAAATTCAATGCCCTTGGATGGTTTCTTATTAAAAAGAGTGATGCCTTTCTGCAGATAACAGCAAAAACGGTATTACTGATATGCGTAACTAAAAACACAGAGAGAAATATTACAATCAGTAATATCTGCACCTGAATTTCCATTTTGTAGGCCCGACATTGCTCAAGTGTAAGAGCATGACACAGTCCCGAATTCAATTCAGGTTGCAAATCAAATTCAATTCCTGCTCCATCTTCTCCAGATACTGGACTCTCAGTGGGTATGTCTACTTCAGGATTTTTTGGAGAAAATTCCCTAACGTGCAACTGTTGATCCATCCAAATCCCCATTGACTTAATAATACAAGTCAGACATTTGACAGATTCAAGACGGAATGTCATATCCTGTGCAAGAGATAATGTTGTTGTTGAACCAGGAGGTACACCAAGAGCAGTTTTGAGAAGGCCATTGACAGTCCTGTAAATATCTGATGTAATTAAAAGTGTTTTAATAAAAGTTGATTCACAGACACTATGATACTAGATGCAAAGGTCATTGCCCCTGCAGAAAAGGGTGTATGGACCAGTGAAATATAGATACATCATTAGTTGCAGTACGGTAGACAATTTCTGTCAAGGTAATTAAGGTGGGTGCCTAGGTGGCTAGGACCACACATTGGAGGCCTGTCTTGTCTTGCCTTAATTAAGCAGATCTTCTATCAGATATATTGAATTAAATATATGTTTTAAGGTTTTCTCAAATATTTTTCCTAGCAAAAAACTTAAACAGATGTATTTTTTGATGAAGTATGACTGAAAAATACATAATTATTGAAATATATAATTATATATATTACTGAAATATACATATTAGTATTATTACACTTCATATTTTGAGGTTATCTTAGGATTATTTATGTATTTAAATGTTATTAAGAAATTAACAGAGTCAAAAGTATACACAATTATTATTAATTATGTATAAGCATATATAATATATACTTAAGAAATTAAAAAATTAATATTTAATTAGGTGTCCAGTCACCTTTTCCTTAATAACTTTGTTTTCTGTGACAGATTAGGATTTTTCATAAAAACATCAGTCAGAAACCAAAATGCATTAGGAAGAAATTTATGATTCACATAAGAACTTTCTTACCTTTCAAAAATATTAGGTGAATCCACATCACAATCATAATTTACAAATATATCAATAATAATCTGTGGATCCTGAAAGATTTTCTCCAGCAAGTTGAGAACAGTCAATTTTTGAAGAAAACTAGGCTGAAGCACATTTTCAAGAACTCGAAGGATAAGCATGGGAAAGAAGATTCCTATCTCTCCTTTCAGCCCAGACCTGAACCTCAAAATTAAGCTTATGAAAATAGAACATAACAGCTGAAAGACGCTCATCACTGAGAGTGCACTGTTCTTCAACATAGACAGACAAAGATATTGCTTGATGGCACCAAGAAATCTGCACAGATAATTTGTCAATATCTACCAAAACTCTTGATTTTTGAGAATCAATTTTCAGTTGCAAAATTAAAGCATAACTGCTTAAGTCCATAGATGACAGTAGTTGATCATAAGATACTAAGGTGCCATGGTGTTGTGCCGTCATGTCATGATGTGTAGGTGCTATTATTAATTCAAAAAAATCTTTTGCAGATTTTTATTTTTTTATAATATCTGTAATGCATTATTATATAAAATGATGCATTAATATATAGATAAAACCCAGTTAACAAGTATCAAACTTTTTTAAAACATCAAATAATAAAAGATGAAAAAACACATTCAAACAACGTCTGCCTTCAAGTTAATGGGACAGATGAATTATCAAAAATGGCACTAGAGAAGATTTCCATTGGATGGAAGGAACAATTGTCAATTTTTTGACTTATTGGCATGACATCAAAGATGTGGGGGACAGAACATGGAATTAGACATCACATATGTTGGCAAATTTTCAATGGCAATTCTCAACTTCTTTGACTTAATGACATGACATCAAAATCAACAAGGTAATTTTGTCGATAAATGATGATTTGCTACATTTCCATCATAATGACTCCAATATATCAAAATTTTACTAATATGTGTTTTTTCAACTTAGTAAAATTTGACATGAAGCCAAAGTTGAATTTCTTTATCCAAATCCTATTCTTCCAACCATAATCAAGGTTCATGACATCCTCTTCCCTAAGTATAGAATTATCAGCAAAGGTTATGTGGAAGTTATGTTATGTTATGTTATGGGGTGTTATATGGATATCCAATTAAGGATCCATTTAATCCTCTTATATATACGCATGTACCTCTTCACTAATAGAGATAAAAAATTCTAGTTTATTATTTTTGTCACATGATATCTAAGCATCGGTAAACTAGGTTTTTTTCCTCTCCTCTTTTCCTTCTTCCACCATCGATTAGCCGTTGACATCCCTCTACCAACTCATGCCACAAAACCACCACTACCACCATCCTCCCAATTTAGAATCTCATCCATCAAGTCTCTTGTTCAGTTTGGTCAATGGTTCCCCCATGTTTCATGGGAGACAACGATGTTTCAATTATGTGCACTACATCTAATGATCTAGGTTGTTAGTCATGTCATCTCTTATAGGTACCTCTAACCTAGGGTTCAATCGAGAGGTCATGTCAACTTTGAAAAGGGATAATCTAGTTGTGGTTTGTAGGTGAAAGTGTGGAGGTTGTCTCCACTAATGCATTTGGCTGACGTTCATCTATCCAACATTTGTGGTCAAGCTTGATCGCTTCTATCCAACTTCCAACTTGGATTTATAGTGTTGGCATAGCAACATGAACAATTGGTTTGGTCATAATTCTAAGCTTGTTTAGTGGGTATACTATTTGATTGTAGAATCATAGCATGGTTACAGGGGATCTGTTAATTAAAAGTTTTGTCCCTATTTCGAAAAAACTAAATGGTTCAAATTACATGTTATGGACCCAAAGCTTTGAACTATCGTTACTATACATAAGAAACTCTCTCATCTAACTATTGATCCGTCAGATGACAAGGTAGATACTTATGCTAATTGGTTGGCCAATTATGCTATAATAGTATCTTGAATGTTGGCTAGTATGGAGTCTTTAGTGGCACAAGGTGTGACTATGGTACACCCTGCTCAAGAAATCTAGTTGTCTTTACAAAACACATATGAATATAAGAAAAATATTGCAAAGACCTTTTAAGTGTACAGTTATTTAATCTACAAGGTAATCAAACACTATAAGATTATTATAGTGTTATATAGGGACTCATTCAAGAACTTGATATCTATCAACCTCCTATTGCAAATATTTCTATCATCTGTAGGTATCGTGAGGAACTTGCTGTTGTTGCTTTTTTATCAAGGTTGCATCCTAAGATTTCATGATAGATCAAAGGACAAGTGTTAGGTGCAAATCATATGCTTAATTTAGAAGCAACATTTGCTAAGGTTTTACATATCTCTACATCAAATTCATCAATATCTATATATGAAACTTCCATAGCAACTTCTTCATCCCCAAGTTGAGGTCAGACTAGAACACAAAAGTAGAGTGAAGTGTCATCACTGTGGTAAGATGAGACACAAGGAAGATAAGTGTTGGGACAAACATGATAAACTAGAATAAACCAAAGTAACAATTGAATCTCCCAAGCTAGCTACACCCAACCCCTCAAATAGTTCACCCATGGTGCAAATATCTAAGGCAAACTATACTCACTTCTTGTAATTACAAACTATTGACTCCTCAACGACAATGGCCCTTACATCCATTTCAGGTATAAGACTAGCTACAGTAACAAGGGATGAAAACCCTTGGATAGTAAACTCAAGAGCCTCTAAGCATATTATAAATAATTCTAACATTTTCACTCATTTACAACACCTATCAAATCTTCATAGTGTTACCATTGTAGATGGTAGCTCTTGTCAAATTTCTAGTAAGGGCACAATATAGGCCACTTCCAAAATTTGACTAAGAACATATTATATATTCCTAAACTTCTAATTAATTTACTTTTTAAGTGTCATTACTACACAACTTTCATGTTATATGACCCTTTTTTCATTTCATTGTACCTTTCAGGATTTACAAACAAGGGTGAGAATTGATTTGGGTTGTAAACAAAGCATTAAAATATACATCCTTATTCGTGATACACCGTCACACAAGTTCATTACACTATTCTCTTCTACTAAGTCATTTATTCTATGGCATTACCGATTGGGTCATCCCTCTCCAAAAGTTTCGTCAAACTCTTCCATGAATCTCTTTATCTAAGTTTAAGTATAAGTCATGTTAACTTTGGTAAAAATAGTTGTATATCCTTTTTTCATATTCAACTTGCCTTTAATCATTGCATGTGATTTTGTCTACTGTGATATCTGAGGGTCAAGTTGTGTGGTGTTTATCAATGATTATTGGTATTATATTATTTTTCTTGATGATTATTCTCATGTTTGTTGAGTGTATCTTTTAAAAGATCATCAAAATATTATAACCATTGTTTAAAATTTTTTGTTAAAGTGAAAACTCAATTTTTTGTTACTCTTAAATGTTTACATACTAATAATATCTTAAAGTTTATGAGCACTACCTTTCAAAATTATTGTGTTTTTCAAGGGACCATTCATCAAAGCATTTATCCTCACACCTCACAACAAAATAGGATAGCTAAGTAGAAACATTGTCATCTTTTGAATATCACTCACACTCTTCTTATTCAAATGCATGTATCCAAGTACTTCTAGTTTGATATTGTCCTCATTGTTGCCTATCTTGTTAACCATATACCCTCAACACCTCTTAGTAAGATGGTGCCTCTTTGTCATCTCTTCCTTGAAAGGGAGTTGTTTGGTTTGACTCCATGGGTGTTTGTGTGTATTATGTATGTTCAAAACCTTATCTCCAAGTTGAATAAGCCTGATACTAAGGTCATCAAGTGTATTTTTGTAAGTTATTCAAGAAATCAAAAAAGGTATCATTGTTATCATCTTCCTACCAAATGGTATTATACTTCCACTAATATTACATTTTTTAAGGATCAATCGTATTTCTCTGTTGAGTTTGATACTTCCATATCTTTTATACCTGTTCCTACCCCTATTCCAATAAGTATTGACTCTCAAGAAGAAGATGGTAATACTAATTCTAGTAGTAATAGTACTTCAGATCATCCTCTACAAGTGTATTAATGACATCAACTACCTTTAATGTCTTCGTAGGTCATCCCTACTACACCCTCTAATGTAGATCTTCCACCCTTTATTAAACCTAAGCCTAAATCTGATCCCAATTATAATGACCTTCATATTGCTCTTCGAAAAGGTATGTAGTTATGCACACATCCTATTTTCAACCATGTTTCTTATAATCACTTGACTCCTTGTTGTTGTGCTTTTGCTTTAACTCTATCCTTTAAGTCTATTCCAAGGATATATCAGGAAGCTCTACAGCTACCTACTTGGAAAGCAACAATGAATGCAGAAGTGGATGCTTTATGGTCTCGTGACACATGGGAGTTGGTTTTTTATCCTACAAAACTAAATGTTGTTTCTTGCAAATAGGTGTTCACTATTAAGCACAAACTAGATGACTCTATTGATAGATATAAAGCACATTTGGTGGCCCACAAGTATACACAAGACTATGGTGTTAATTACACTAAGATATTCTCCCTAGTAGTCCAACTAAATTCTATCAAGGTGCTTTGCTCCCTTATCATGAACAAGCAATGGCCCCTACACACCAACTTAATGTGAAGAATGTTTTCTTATATGAAAATCTCTCTAAGAAGATTTATATGAAACAACTGCCGAACTATGTTACTTAAGAGGAGTCTAGGGTATGCATGTTAAAAAAGGTCATCTACAACTTGAAGCAAAGTCTTTAAGCTTGGTTCAACAAGTATAGTTAGGTTTTGTTCCATGAAGGATTTTGGAGGTGTGTTGTAGATCATTCTATTTTCATAAGGAAAACATTGATCGATTGTCATTCTAGTCATATATGTGGATGACATTCTTATTACAAGTAGTAATGCTACTGGTATTGCTAGAACAAAGGAACACTTTGCTATAGTGTTTACCACAAAAGAAATGAGATCAAATTATTTCTTAGGAATTGAATTTACTTACTCAAAAAAGGTGATATTGTCACAACAAAAATATGCTCTAGATTTGTTAATGGAGACTATCTAGGTTGTAGACCTAAGGCTACATCAATTGAACTTAATCCAAAATTTTGGAATACATCCTCAAAGAAACTAAATGATCTAAAGCAATACAGGAGATTAGTATGCATGCTCATTTACCTTCAATCACAAGACTTGATATAGCCTTTATTGTTAATTTGTTGAATTAGTTTATGCATGAGCCACAACAAGTACACTGTGTTGGTGTTCAAAGAATCCTTGCTTATATCAAAGGCACACTAGGCCAAGGGTTGTTGTATCAAGCTAATGGACATCTAAAGATAGAAACTTTCTCAAATGTTGAATATGCAGGTGATAGGGTAGACAGAAAATTTACTTCGAGGTATTATACCTATGTTGAAGGGAATCTTATTATATGAAAGAGTAAGAAATAGAATGTTGTCTCATATTCCAGTGTCGAAGCTAAATATAAGTCTATGGTAGAAATCGCCTATAAGCTAGTTTGGTTGAGATCACTTCTAAAGGAATTTGGTGAAGTAGTGTAGAAACCAACACCTATGCATTGTGATAATCAAGTTACTATATATATATCCAAGAATGAAACTTTTCATAAGTGTATCAAACACATTGAGGTAGATTATTACTACATTCAAGACTTGATGGTCAAAGAGATCATATCTACTCCATATGTTACAATCTTTTGAGAAGCTTACTAGGGTATTTGAAAATATTTGTAATAACTAGGTATGACTAATATGTCATCCAACTTGAGGAGGAATGTGGATGTTATGTTATGTTATAGGGAGTTATATAGATATCCAATTAAAGATCCATTTAATCCTCTTGTATATGTATGTGTACCTTTTCACTAATAGAGATAGAAAAATCTAGTTTATCATTTTTATCATAGGTTAAATGGTTGCCCTTCATAGAAAAAATGGAAAACACAAAAATATATAACTACAACCCAAGCTATAATCTCATGTAGAGTTGATCACATGAATCCTTTTCTTTTAAGTATTTCTATCAATTGTCAAATATACAATTAAATTACATAAATTTAAAACACAGAAATATAACTCAAAAAATATAAAAATTCTCAACTACTACAGATATGTATTAAATAATGGAATAATGAAGACCAAATATAACTTAAACACTCGTTCACTAATTGCCACTTTAATGTGCACTCAAGCTTACCGTAATAAGCTTATGTATTATAATGCAAAATTCTATGCTGATATAAGTTTGAATTGTCGAACACTTAATATACATTTTTAGTATCACGTTACATATTCATGTGAAATCATGTTTATTTACAACCTAAAAAGTTTAATTGTTGTAAGCTCAATGAGCAAAATCATGTTCTTACTGTTATTTCATGTTTTGCATTATTGTTAACTAATAATCCTATGATCAAGCATGACCAATCTTGGTTTTGTGAAAGAACATAGTTCTTATTGCTATAATGCTTGTTCTACTCATGTGAGTCATTTTTTTATTTTAATGTTTTACAGATTTTTCATGCAATATTTCCTCATACTAATGCTCCATCTAGCCGACCTTACAAAGTGTGATTAAGACATTGATTGTTGTCACTAATACACCACCTTTCACCTGTGACTTATTGCTTTTAAGACACACCTAGGATCCCTCGCTACTCAAGCCTTAGAAATTAGAACCATATATTTGCTTGTAGTCATAAGTTCATTTGGTATTTGTTCATGATATTTTTCAACATATATTAAAGGCCTGTTTGTGTCTTGAGAATGAATAAACGATAAAAGGGAAACCACAAGAAATTGAAATTGATGGGATTTTTTTTTCTTTGACCAATTTTCTGATGTTTGTACTTGATACAAGGAACAACTAGAAATTGTTTGTGCTTGTCAATGGAAACAAATAGAAAATGATATTTTTTGTTACTCACTAATCAAAAAACATACAATTCTCTTAACTATTTTATCAAATACATTCCTTACATCTTAAACCACTTAATTACAAACATGAAAAAATATAAAAATTTCCAAATTAGAAAGAAAACATTATGAACTAATTTGAATATGTAGTTATTAGAGTCTTTCTATATTTGGTTATTATTATTATGTATTATAGGTTATTGGATATCCATTTACCCAAAACCTTATATATATCTCATTTTAACCCTTCATTAGTAGTTAATTCAATTTTCATTTCTCCCATCACACGGTAGCAGAGCCTAGGCTAATCCAAACCTAGTCGTCAGCAACCTAGTCATCAGCCTTCACCACAGAAGTCACCTTCCCACCACCATGGAAACCACTGTCAACCCCTTGCACCACCCACAAGGATCGTTTTTCATCAAATCTCCCACCCAAAGGCCCCTTCCTTTACAGCCAGAGCCACTGCAAAGCCCCTTTATCCTCCAAAACAGACAAAAGCCTTCCATGGCTGCCTTGGGAGGGACCATCCAAGTCCTCCTAGGCCATAATCAGCCATGTTAGTGGTCACATTGCTATTATTCCCCATGTTTTAGACCACTAAAATCCTCAGATCACTCTTGTTTGTGTGTGGGCACATCTGTCTACATTATTAGCACCTTCAGACTGCTTGGTTGTGTATCTGGATGGTGTTCATGCAGTGAAATTGCCATAGTTTTCACTCCTGCTGGACTTCAGATCTGAAAAGAACTGTTTTTGACTGTTTGTGGCAATCATGGCATCAAGAAAAAAATCAGTCAAGAATCTTATAAGTGTATCCAAGAAGTTGAATGACAAGAACTACCTCCTATGAGCAAAAAGTTTCGAAACTTTCATTGTGACACATAGGAAATTGAAGCATCTCATAGATCCTCCTCCTGATGAGAAACATGGAAAATATTAAGATTGATATGTAAATGATGCAGCAATAGTCTCATGGTTAGTGAACAGTATAGAGCCCCATGTCACACATGGTGTTATGATGTTTTGTCCAGAAAAGAAGATTTAGGACACATTACAGATTACATATGGACATGAAAAAAAAATCTCCAAAATATTTGAGATTTATGAGCAGTTGTTTACACTCCAACAGAGTGATAGATCAGTATTAGAGTTTTATGCCACTCTACATACTCTGTTAGATGAGCTTGACATATATTTGCCACTAATCACTGATGTCTACAAGATGCATCATTATCAAGATGAACTTGCAATTGTAGTATTTCTCTTTAGTCTCAATCCAAATTTCACGTCACAGATTAGTGGACCAATTTTGGGAGAATTCCAAATATTGACACCACATCTTCCAGGATTCCAAGGATTTCTACTGCTATTCCAACATCCACTACAAATTAGTCTGCCTTAGTGGCTTGACTTGAACATGGCTAAGGTGGCAATCAAGGAGGACATGTAAGCAGCAAAAAGAGATGTGGATCACCATGTCAACATCATGGATGCATAGAACATTGTTCTAACCATTTCTAGGACAAGTTTGGGAAACCCTCTTAGGCTAATGCCTTCACTGAGGATACATCTTCCAAACCATCCACTTCATGTACATTGTCAGCTACACAAACAGTCATCATCTCTCAGACCAATTATGAGCATTTCTATAGTTTCAAGCTATTGATACCACTACCACAATGTCACACGCTACCACCACCTTAGGTTTAGTGCCTTCATTGCTTTCAAGGACAATTCCTGAATTATAAACTTTAATGCCTCTTGGCATATATTAGGTACACTGTGACATTTTCACCTGATTATCTCATTTGTCTAATACTCAATCTATTTCCATTGCTAATGGCCATTTTTGCCCTCTTCCTTGATAACCCTAAATATATGTACCTAATTTTCTAGTAAACCTATCCATTGGTGCTATCATTGAACAATTACTTTGATAAGGGACATTTTTTCCTTTTTACTATACTTTTCAAGACTTGTAGATAATGAGAGAATTGGTTTGGATTGTAAGCAAAGGTTGAGAGTGTGCCATCTAGTTTATGATGAGATACCTCATGGTCTAGCTTCTTTAGCATCTACAACCAAGTTGTTAATTCTATGACATTATCATTTGGGTCATCTTCATCGTAGGTTGCTTTAAACTTTACCTTGGATTTTAGTGTCCCCTTTTGATTGAGTTGATCATTTGAGTAAACATCATCATGCTACCTTTTATCATTTATGTTAGTCACTTGTAGGTGATTCATTGTGATATTAAGGGTTCTACTAGAGTTGAGATGATTTCTAGTCACAAATATTATATTATATTCATTAATGACTATTCTTGTGCATGTTAGGTTTATTTGTTGAAAGATCATCGTCACATTTGAAATATCTCATCACTACTTTATCTAATAAATAGGAGTCTTCCACTCCTTTGGATAGTGAAACTCCCTTATGGCATCTTTGTCTCAACACAAATGTGTTCTCTCTTCCTCTAAAAGTTTTTAGGTGTGTAACTTTTATATAAGATCTAACTCCTAATCCATCATGTCTTGAATCCTGTTAGGCAATAACCACAGCAATATTTGTGAGGATAACAATAAGAAAGCAAATCTCCCAAATATTGCAAGGCTAAAAGAACCTACTATAGGCATTCATAAAAGATCTATCTACAATCCAAAGTTCAAATATCATACAAGGGTTGTTGCTAAACAAAAATTTCTACAGCTACTATAGCTATATACAGGCAGCCTCTCCATCACCTTGCCCCATGTCTTGATCAAGCTTTTGGATCTAAAATAAAATAAAATATAATGAGCTAAAACCCCATAAGTAATTTTCTAATCAATCAATGATAATAAATTCATCAAAAGAACATTTATAGCATGAACAAAGTAACCATAAATTTACTAATATCAAATACTAAGTGAAAAATATAGAAATTGATACAAGTGTCATCATTCTAAAGAAAATAAACTAAAAATCAACATTCTCAATATATCATATTAAGAAAATCTTTCTCAAAAGATTTTGCTAAAACAAAACTTAATGATATATTTAAGTAGAAGAATATGTAACTAAGTTAAATGCAAGGAAAAATGCAAAAGGTGCAAAGAAAAGTCAAGTCAAAGAAAGAAAAGAAGGAATCAAGATAAAGATTCAAGACAAGCAAAGAGCTCATGAACAACAAATTCAAGATGGAGGGAAGCTTGAAGAAGTTAAGGATGCAAGGAGAAGATGAAGACTAAATTATTGATGTAATAGTGTGTGTCCTTAGGAAATATTATAAATTCCCTTAATGCTTTCTCATGCTAGACATATCATATAGGAAATATAGAATAAATTCACGTACTTAGATTGACCTATTCATACATCTAGCTAAGTAGTCATTCTACGCCAGGAGTACACTTAGGCACTAGACCCAGATCAACATACTGATTTTGGTACAAACACATCACTTTACCATGAACAACATATTGATTATCAATCTCAAATGCCATTCTAGAGGACAAACATGCATTTTCTCACTAGAGCAAAAACAACATACTGTTATTATAAATCAGCATACCATTTATTTCATAAGGATTTAGGACTTAGAGCATTCAACATACCGATCATCATGTAGGAAGACTAGGGTTAACATGGCCAACATACTGACATACCAAAGTTCCAATCAGTATACCAATCCAAGTGACCATTAAAGAAACGGCATACCAACTGAAAACAGAAAGTGAATTTACCCATTGTATTTTCTCTTCTTGGCCATAAACACTTATAACTATCCCTAGAGCCATGCAATGTACACCTCTAACAATCCAATGCTTCCAACATTTAAATCACAATTTCAAGCATTTTTAAAGGCATTTCAAGGCTGGATAAAGTTGCACTCACATTACATTCAAGAGCACATCAAAGAGGAGTTAGATCTTCACTCTTTGTAAATTGATTTACATTTTTAATTAGGTAACTTAGCTCACCGAGTTATGATAAGAGCTCCTCAATTGTGAAGAGGCAGACTTGGCAAAATTGTCCAAGGCAATGAACCTAATGGAATTGACTAAGGGTGGACTTGGTGGTCTTGACCAAAACAGCAGGGCAAAGTGTTAGTCTATAACAACACGATTGTAAATAGTAGGGTGTTGGTCTAGAATAACACTAGATTTAGTGTAAGGCTCAAGCGGATTTGCTTGAGAAGTGGACATAACTGATTACTGAACCACTAAAAATATTATTATTCCTGTGGTTATGTGTTTTACTTCATTTTATTCATAATTATTTTGCTTTTGCATTGCATATTCGTTAAGAAATTGAATAATTGATTTAAAAGTTGGTTAAAATTATAAAATCACTATTTACCTCTTCTCTAGTGAAGTCTTTCAAACTTATTATACTTAAATAAATTATTAACACCCATATTTCTTATGAAACCATACTGTTTCAATACCTTACATTTATTTTCAATTTTTTCTCATTTCATACAGCTTACAAACTATTACTGCATGCAAGCCTTATGACACAAGCCCAAATTATCACATTTCAACCCTATGATGGAGCTTAAATAATATCATATACCAACTTTATGATGGTGCTCAAATATTCAACTAGCCTCTCTAATTATGCACATAATACTACAATACCAACCCCCATAGCTAGGCTTAAATCATAGCCCCACTGCATCTTTCATTATATATCAATGCTCATCTCTTTCACAACAGAACAGGTCTTTGTCAAATATATATATACATATATATGCCAAAAGAAACAAACAATGGTTTTCACATTTCTTGAGTACAAGGTCATACAAGATAACAAAACTATAACATTCATAATTGTCACAAAGAAGTCTTCTAAAATTTATAATGAGAACATGATAAATCTCATAAAATGTTGTCACGTAAAGCTTATTTGAAAGATCTACTATATCTCAAAATCTGTTTAAAGACAGCTATATCCCAAAATATTGCCTCATAAAGACATACAAAACTATTCACAAGAGTAATTACACCATAGTACACATTTTAGGACTTTACGTTTTGTTCAACATTTATCACTAGAATAATCTCATTAATTCACTGAATAATCAAAATAGCTAAAATATATTTTTTGAATGATATCATTAAAAATACTTACATAGTAGGCTTGATCTAATTATTTTAGGACTCTCTCTCTCTCTCTCTCTTTAAGTTTTTTTTAAGAAATTACAGAATCATTAATAATTTATTAAAGCCAATTGTATCTTGCAGACAAAAGAGGTCTCACTTCTCAGACTTGTCAACAGTTAGTACATTGGGATCATACTAACCTCATATCGTAACGTAATAGTAAATGACAAATTACACATAAGCTTCGACTTACTTCTCATTTGTCCGCCAGAGATGACCAGCATTATCAATCACAATCTTCAGTAACTCCAAAGACAGAACCTTTCCCCGCAATAAAAATTGATCATCGGGATTATCCTGTGTAGCAAACTTCATTGACAATTTGCACAGGTTTCTAAAAAGAAATAGTCCATCGTCCCTAATCTTGCTCCCTCCCCCTGAGCTCCCACCATCAGCCAATTCCCCCTTCCCTAGCTCACTCCCACTGTCCACATACTTCACTGACATCTCCCTCCCTCTAAACTGACTATGATCCTCCACTTCACTGCCCTCCATAACATCACTAATGAAACTTTGTGCAAATTGCATGATATTCGAATCATTCAAGCTCTTATCGGAGAGATCCAATATATCCAGGATTGATATCACCTTGATCTTCACCTCCATTGCATCAACCTCCACCCTCGCAAACACAATCAACAGAATCTGAACCAGAACAGCCTTGGCGCACACCTGGTTCGCACCGCTCTGGCTACTCAAATACACGTTGTAGAGGCACTTAACCACATTTACCAAACACTCCCCTCGCAAAAGCGCCACTGGGGATCTCACTGCGGCAATCAACACCCTCAGCACGGCAAGCTCCACAGACTCATCCCCAGCCGCGCACTTGCACACTGCCTGGACCAACCTAGCTGAGACGCCACTCTCGCCGTCGATCTCCCCTTGCACAATTCCGTGGGAAAATAGCTTCTGCACACATTCAAGAGCGGGCTCTACAACCTTGGTGGACCCGGAGTCGAGAGCGAGGAGGAGAGGGGCGATCACAAAGTCAGCGTCAGTAGTGGAGAGGCCGTAGATGGAAGAGGAAGAAGAGGCAGTGGAAGGGTCCTGGGGAAGGGTTTCGAGCCTGTCAAGGGTGGCCTTGCAGGATGAGACAAGGTTGGAGTGCTTCCTCCAGGCGACGTTCTTTATGATCTTGTCGAGGGAGGGGCCGAGGATCCTGCCCGCCGTGGAGGCGCCACCGAGGACCTGGGAGGATGCCATGGGAGGAGGACGAGATGGGGACAATGGTGGAGATCAGATCTTGGCGTGGGGATGCATGGAGGTTTGCGTTCAGTGGTGGAATTGGGGGAGGAGGAGGAGGGAGGAACGGAGGTACGGGTGGTGGAATTGCGATGGTGCTTTTCTTCCCACTTGACTCCTTCAGAGGTCAGGTCTTTGGGGATCAGGGAATCGCACGTGATATACACGTGTTCTTCGTAAGGAAATGGGCATGTGGACGCCATTGACTTGCGACTTCGGTTTTCCTGCTTTACTAAATACGCGTCAATTCGGTTATCTTACTCTTCCTGCCCATCCATTGCAATTTCAATCAAGTTCATTGGATCTCTAAGAAAGAGGTTGATATATCTATTTATTAAAATATTTTTCTATTAATTAATTATTTCTACATCGTTAATATTCATATTAATATTATGAAATACTTAAATAATTTTAAAAATCAATATCCAAATTATTATTATTTATTATAATATTTAATTATTAAATAATATAATCTTAAAATTATACAAAAATAATTATTTTGCATTTTAAAAGTTAATAACGTAATGATTTGATAATATTAATATAATAGAATATAGATACTATTTTAATAACGTAATGATGTTGAAAATGAAACTACGTTACATTATTTACAACTAAGGTAGAACATATTGCAATAGGTTTACGTAACATCTTCATGTATTGTTAAATTAAATGATTAAAGCATAAATTTTACATTTATAATCGTAAATACAATATGCCTATTGTATTAAGTTGTGCAAGTATGAGTCGAATCTATAAAGAATTTGTCTTAAATAATTTATTGAAATGATTATTCGATAAAATATCTACATCATTAAATCCATAATTAAAACTCTAATCATATGTAATTAAGTTACAATTTATATAAATATAATAAAAATTTCAAAGATAGCACAAAACCTATTAAATTCTAAAGCTAAAAACTAGAAAACTCAAGATAATCAATGTTTTCTTGTCATTAGAATCACAAAAATTAAGCTCAATTTCTAACTCTTCTTCCTTCCAATTTGGACACTAAAAATTCTATAGAAAATATTAGTTCCAAATTTTATCAAGTTATCTTTAAAGTGATTTCCATGACTAACTCGCTCTAGGATGTTGCCAAAGTCAGATTTACGAATAGTGCACAAAATGATTCTAAAAACTTTTCAAAAAATCATCATTGGTGTAAAAATCATAACTCAATCAAATCTCAAGAAAACACCACAAAATCAATGCAACTTGAATGTTAACTCGTTGTTCTAAGGAAAATTTACAAAAAATCATTTCAAAATGCATAGAAGTGAAGCAACATGAAGGCGTCAAGCATAATTTCTAACGCTCAACTAGTAAAATTGAATAGATGCTACATTCGAAAGATAAATCTAAAAATCAAAGAAATACATTCTTAAAAGTTCCAAAAATACTATAGACGTATTATACACTTGGGGCCTATTTGTGCACCTAGAATTTGAATTCCGTAGAATTTAAATTCTATAGAATTTAATGGAAAGAATTCAAATTTTAGGTGTTTGTGCATGTTTAGGAATTTAACGGAAATTAAAATTTAGATGTTTGTACACATGACAAAATTGAAGAAAATTGATTTTTAATAAAGTTAAGTAACAAATTAAAGTAATTAGTGAAAAAATAATTAATCAAGGAATGAATTACTTACATTAATAAATAAACATATTATTAAATTAAATATTTATATATCATTTATCAATTAATTAAGTATATCATTATATAAAATAAATCAAAAATTACAAAAATTGATAACTTTTTAGTTATATTACATGTTTAAAATAACAAAAGGTTAATTATAAATTCTATATTCCTCGTAATGTACAAAAAAATGTATATTACAAAAAATCTGCTCATTATGATGTTTGTAATACTCTTATTCACGATCATCTCACATTACATACATAATATTTTCTCAAAATTTATCTACAATTTCTTTCTTTTGCTCCTATGTGTTATTCTTAATAGTGTTAATTATTTCATATTGTTCTTTTACATTTGTAGAGTCTTCAACTTGTATATCACATTCATCTTGTTGTTGTTACCTCCTATTTCTTTATTGTAATCATCAATTACTTTCAACCAAGTATCAACTCATATCTTTCCATCAGAAGTTTTACCATTACCTTCCTTAATAACATCACACACCTTTCTTAATATTATCTCATCTGCTTGAACACTTCAACTAAAATAAGATCTTCCACTACCTTTCTTGTTTTCCACGGTGACTAGAATGTTTACATGTGCATTCACGAACAAACAATGCTTCATGATTTTGGCTTACCGTTTTGTGGTCGTAACAGGAAGTTTTGCTATCATTTTGGAATTTCTACAATATCTACAATTAACATCGTTGATAAAATCATGATGCAAATCAAATGCAAATAATGTACCTTTGACAGGTGAGCAAGTGAGCTTCCACCAAATAGCACAAGCGATTGGAAGCTTCGACAAGTAGCTGTGATGGCTCTACGGAAGCTTCGATAGGTGAGCGAGGGTAGGAGTGAGGGTGAGCGACGATAGTTGCGATGGCGATGGTGAGGGCTCTATGGAAGCTTCGACAGGCGAGTAAGGGTAGGAGCGAGGGTAAGCAACAACAATTGCGACAGCGAGGGCTCCATGGAAGCTTCGACAAGCAACTATGACGGCGAGCGGAAGTGAAGTCAGGTGCAAGTGATGACTCGCAGAAGCTTCGACAAGTGAGCAAGGGCAGGAGCAAGGGTGAGCAATGACAGTTACGATAGTGAGGGCTCTATGAAAGCTTCGACAAGCAGCTGCGACAACAAGTGGAAGTGAAGTTGGGCGTGAGTGATGGCAAGCAGAAGTTTCAACAGGCAAGCAAGGGCAGGAGTGAGGGCAAGCGACGACAAGGGTGAGGGCGAGTGCAAGGGGGAGGGTGTGGTTGGGGGTGAGCGAGAGGGCAAGCGTTGAGCGTAAGGGTGAGGGCGAGGGTGAGGGCAAGCATCGAGCACGAGTTTGAAAAATGAATTCTAACCTTTTAGGTTGGGAATTCATTTTCCAAAATGCACAAACACCTCATGACTCAGAATCTGACAAAAAAAATTTTCAATTTCGTTAGATTCCAAGTGCACAAACCCCCATTGAAGTACTTACAAAACAAGCTATAACACGACATATAACTTAGAGAAATTGAATTGTACAACATATAACAAAATAGAGCTCATACTGGAATTTACACCAAATAAAATATACACGCATTCACAAGGGTTAGGAGTTAGTTTTATGCATAGCATTCACACATTCACATGAAGCAACTATTTTCCACGAGATATATTGTAAAATAATTAATATTCTTAAACAAAATTATTATTCAAATAACATCCTACATGTGCACATAACAAATAAATTAAAAACATAAATATTCATACACATATGATATGAAAAATTGATATTTAAGGAGGAGGATCTCTCCTCTCCAATATACCTTTAAGTTCTTCACCTTCCTTCAAGTAAGAGCTCCCTTTTGACCTTGAATCATGTCAATCCATCGTACCATAGGGTTGTCACCACTTGTAGCACATCCAAAAGAAGTCTTCTAGAGTTTCCTTAAAGTGGTGGTTGCACGCCCTCAAACCACTTCCAAGATGCATAGATTTGTTGGCTTTCCTCTTCAACTTTGATGCTTCCTAATTACTTCACCTTGAAGATCACGTCCTAAACTCTTCCAATGCTGCACATGTGTCTCTAATACCACCAAAGTCACCTATGGAGATCCTTCTATATGACGGCTTGGAGTGGAGAAGAAGAGGTCATTTAAGATGAGGGGGAAGACGCCTAAGCTCACCAACCTTGGAGGAAAACTTTTCCACAATCTTGGATGGAAGAGGGGGGTTGAAAATTGGAGTTGGAGTTGGCCTTGCTACGTGGAGGAGAAAGGGGAGATGATTCTTTCTTTGGTCTACCATTCACTTTTGTCTTCCATTGTTATTCATCTATGGAAAGGGTTCAAACTCTTTCCAATTTGAGACCTCCTAAATTAAGCAAGTCTTGATGATTGATTGATTGATTGGAAGTATGAATTGGATGACCATGGGTTATTGATTTCTCATGATTTTATTCAAGGGTCCACATCCTTCACCATTATCAACAACTAAAAAAATAACATTAAATTACACATAAATTCCTACTAGATTATAAAGTAAAAATGAAATGTGCATAATATATTGCTTGTTCAATTGAAGATTATTTGATTTCATATCTTAATAATAATTCTTTTAAAACATGCATGAAATCAATATATAAATTTACTTATATCTACACATGGGCTAATTTACTAGGTGTTAATTTAATAAAGGATAACTTTCTACATTAACGACTATTTAATCCTAATTCATGCATATGTCTAAAAATATGATTTACATGTAATTCCACATTAAAACATATATATTTGCACTTTATAATCCTTAACATGCATGAATTAACATATATAAAATGCAAAAATTGATACTTTATAATTTGTGTTGTGCTTAAATATTATGAATGCAACAAACACTAGCTGATTACAAATTGAAAAATTAGAATACAGAGATATACTATGATAATAGTAGTGCAATAAATCTATTAAAGAATATAGTACTTCATTTGTAGGATTGAAATACTATGCAAGAGGGGGGTGAATTGTATTTTTCAACATTTTCATTTATAATCGAAACTTCAAGATTAAAACAATTTGAAACACTATTTTATTCATTTCTTTTATTCAACGTTTCAATTATAATATATAATTCAATTCTCTTTAGAAATTTTAGATACAATAATATAACAATACAATGCTTCATCTAATCAATTTCATAATTATAAACAAAGAAAACTAAATTGCAGAATTAAAAATATTTTTCCATATTTAAGATTTTCCTTTTCTTCTTCTTTTGTAAATCTTTAGTGACAAATATATGACATTCTCCTCTTTGCTGAAGTTGCTTCCTTTTGAGAGTTTTTCTCTTAAGAGGTGTGTCCTTGTAAGTATATTTCTTTAAGAGTGTAGGGATACTTTAATCAACGAGAATTCTGTCTTTTATAATCAATTTTCATTTCATGCATATCCTCCACGTTCATCTATGATCAATCTCCACTCTTCATGTCTTCTATTTTACTTTCAAATTCAAATTTTGAAATACGCATATTCTGGTCCATGTTTTCCTCTCAAATTTTCTTGAATCATTTTGAATTATCAATCCTGAATCATTTGAAAAATTTCTTACAAAATAAACTTTTTTTTTCAAAATTTTTCATCAAATGTAATAATAAGATGTTGTGTTAATACTAATTAAATACATAAAATAGAATAGACTTATAACTCAATGTGTCTAATTCAACGAGTTCAACATGTGCCATACATGTGACATGCTTTGTTGGGTAAAATGATAACTCAATGAACTAACTCTATTGTGTTATTGACACTTAACGAACTAGTATATATAAATGTTAAACAATAATGTATTTATCATGAGCAAGAATAATAACTTTATAAGTTTATAACGCTAACCTAATGTGTTGCCTTAGTATACAATTTAGCAACTCAACACGTATAGTTATGTTAACTTAATGAATTAAATATGTACAACTCACGTGATACAATATAACATTCGTAAACTTTAAATTCAATATATGCATAATACTAACTTAACAAGTTCGTTCATAAAACTTAATGTTTTATTCATTAACTCAATGAGTTCTTACGTGACCTCTTTTTAACCTTTAAGCTTATAACTCAATGAGTTCTCATGTGACCTTTTTACAAAAAGAATGCTAACACAACAAGTTGTCTAACGTACACTATACATAATATATAAATATGAAATAACAAACATATTGTACTTTATAATAAAAACACATGTTAACTTAATGTTTAGTTATATGAAAAGTTAGTATAACTTAATAACTAATTATGTAACTTAGCATAATTTCAAATCTATTATAAATAAGTATATAACATTAAACTTTTTATGTATTAATTGATGTTCTTAATTTACTTTCACAAACAACATTAATTGATTAAATATGATTATTCACACATCATCAAAACATAATACTCAACAATCTTCCCCTTTTTGATGATTACAAAATCATATTAAATCAATATAGAAAATATGTTTAACTCAACGAAGCACCTTCATTGGATTAAATTTTAATTTAACAAACATGTTTGTTGACTTAAGTTCACTTAAGCTTATTTTTGTTGTTTGTATCTATATTAAACTTTGATAAAATGTGAAACACATTTGCAAGAAATGTATTGTTCAAACATTCATACATAATACAAACACTACATTTGTATTCAGAAAACAAGTAAAATAGACAAATGGCATTACATTCATTTATTCCTTTGAAGAATATCTCTTATAACATTACAAATCTTATCTCCTAGATGCCTAATATCAATTATGATGTCATTCAGTTCTACATCTAAGTCAGGAGGTAGCTTGGATTGCTATTGTACTTGATCTAAATAAGTTTGTTGTTATTGTTGTTGTTGTTGTTCAAGTGGTTGTTGTTGTTGTTGCTACAACTAGTATTTTAGCAAATCCTTAATATTGAAAGTTGTCGTGCCTTTTATTTCAAATGGTTATTCAGATAAATTCAATTGACTTGAACTCATATACTATAGTTGATATGTGAAACATCAAATTAATTTATCTGAATTTTGTTAAATATGTCATAAGTTGCATATAAACAATTTCTACTTACTTCCAAATTGAGTCAAACTCTTTGAAATAAATTTGCATGTAATATATTTACAATGAACCTAGCTTCTGCATTTAGATTTTCCATTAATCTCATTTTAGAATATACATCTAGATTTTTTGATAAAAACTAAATGTCCCATTTTAGTTATCTGACTATGTCAAATTTGTTTGTAACAACAATACCTTCATTTCTTAATCCTAAAACTTCAAAAATCAATTCAAGAGATAAAGTAAACTCTTGTTGACCAATTTGAGTTTTCAAAATATTCTCATTCTCTACTAAATTACTGTAAAAAGCTGTAATAAGCTCTTTGTATTGTTTCCATCTAGTTTCAACTAGTAAGAATTATATTAAGCCTTGATATTCAAACATATCTCTGATGTCCATTAAATTTCAGAATTTAGTTGGTCTAGCATGGAAAATTTGACAAGTAATCGAACTATGGTATTTCTATAATGCTACATCAGATCTAAAATATAATAAATTACCTTGAATATCTAGGGTTTAGTATTCAAAAGGTGATACCTAAAGCCTAGATTCTAAATTTAATTCTTCTTTTGGAATCTCTTCTTCGAAATGAATGTCTTATTGTTCCTCTGTCATAACATTTTCTTAAAGCTGCTCTGGTAAGTTTGATTCTTCAGGTTCAACAATGTAAAAAACGTTATCAATATCTTCAACATTCATTAATTCAGTTTCTACAGAATGTTTATTTTCCTCAAATTTAGCAGCCCTTGTATTTGTCTATATATCTTTAGTTTCTTTAATAGATATTTGCATTTCTTTCTGCTGTGAATCCTTAAGTTCTATATCTGTAGATTCTGAAATAGACCAATTAACTTTAAGCTCTTCTAGAGTCTTTTCTTTTTCAATGACCTCTACTCTAAACAATTCAACCTTTGAACTGGTTATTACATCTCTCCTCCTTTTTGATGATGACAAAACATTCAATATAGGTATTCTCCCACTTTGTCATAATTAAAAAGGGTATAGCAAGGTGGAAAACAATCAGAGTAGTGTAAAACTAACATTTTATTGCAATAGAAAGAAATTTATACATTATGTTTTCAAAAGTAGGAAAAATCGAAATGGTTCCAAAAATGGTGGGTTTCAAAAACAAACCTACCAAAAAGTAGGCAAAATTGGAATGTTTCAGCGAAACGTTCCAATAGGAACTTAAAGTCCAAAAGAGATACCTACCAAAAATAAGAGGATTTCGAAATGTTTTAGTGAAACGTTTCAAAAGGCTTCTAGTTCTAACTAAAACTCTCTAAAGGCTATTTAAAAACAATCCAATAATATGTGCAATCAAAATTTCAAACAATCTAATAGAAAATGATGCTCTCCCTAAATATGTGCCTTCAGATTGAAAGTAATAATTGTTTAAAAATCAAGAAAATCAAGTTGGTACTTCAAATCTATTAGGCCTTGCTATATTTCATTCTTCTCTAGTGATAGGATTTCTAATCAAAATATTGGGCAATAGAATTGCATACCTTGGTTCGGTTCGATAAATAATTAATCTTTCATCTATCCCCATAATATAATCTATTCCTTCTAATATATTAGGTGGAATTTTAGTAGTTTCTTCTATATTTAAATATTCATAACTGATTGAATTGCGATTAAATAACTTCCATAAAAATCCATCTCTAATATTAGTCATTTTTGTAGCTTGTAGTCCATGAAAATATTTTTCTCTGACACAATCTTTAATTTCTTTTGACACACAACACAATCTGCACAGATTTTTAGCTAATAAATTACTTAGTATTTCCCTCAATGCATCTAGTGGTAATTTCATCAATTCCATCTATTGTAATTCTGTATAACATAAATAAAATTTAGCAAAGATAAAATTAACATAGCTACTTACATACCCTCGTGGAGTTAGGTCATAACTCAATGGACTAAGTTCATTGAGTTAAGTAATAACTAAGTTCATTGTATTAAGTAATAACTAAGTTCATTGAGTTAAGTAATAACTCTATGATATTACTAACTATAATTAAACTTACTTTTTTTTTCTTTTTATATTTTTCTACTTACTATATCATACATAGTTACTTCAATCATACTGCTTCATTTAGTTTCCCTCTCAAAGGAGGTATCAACTTCATTAACAGTTCTATTGACAAGGTTAAATACTACTTGCATTGGCAATCCTCTAGTAGGTCTAACTTCTATTGATTACTTCTATTTAGGGGGTATATTTCTATTCATATTTTGATTTTGAATAGCAACATTTCCAAATACATGATTGTTTAGAATGAAAAAGTGCATATTATTAATGGTTAAATGATGGTTAATTGCATAATATTTAGCTTATCATATGAGAATTAAACCATTATGTTATAATTGCACTGTTATATGCTTTAATTGAAGAATCTACTTATTTTTGGGGAATTAATGTTAATTTAGTATATTTATGAACTGTCGGTAAGTTGCAGGCTGTGAAATTCTTAAGTATCCGAATTTTCTGATATTTTGAACAGTTATGTTTAACATACCGAACAAATTTGAACAGTTATGTTTAACATACCGAACAAACTCGGACAATTATGTTTAAATTGCCGAACATTTATGTTTTGAGAGAATATTTTATTATTTCCAGATGTACATGTGTCGAAACTAGAATGAATGACTTAAGTGAACTTTCGGTGAGTTATCTATAACTATTTGAAACTACAGCTGGGCATCAGATAGTTATCCCTATAACTCTTCGAAATCTCTTTGTATTTATAAAATAGTTGAGGACACGTGTTATGTTCTAGATAAGTGACTTAAGTGGATTTTCGGTGAGTTAGCTGTAACTATC
The DNA here is from genome assembly GCA_036874045.1 of Cymodocea nodosa. Classification (NCBI taxonomy): domain Eukaryota; kingdom Viridiplantae; phylum Streptophyta; class Magnoliopsida; order Alismatales; family Cymodoceaceae; genus Cymodocea; species Cymodocea nodosa. Next base: position 12,334,815 of record CM072335.1, read on the forward strand.
CGAAATGCATCTGAGCATCGGATAGTTAGACTTGTAACTCTCTGAAATGTTATTTTATGATTAAACTACTACTGACACGTGTCGAGATCTGGTAGATTTACTTAAGTTATATATCGATGAGTTAATTGTAACTATCCAAAATGCATTTGAGCATCAGATAGTTAAGTTTATAAGTATCCGAAATGCACCTAAGCATCGGATAGTTAAATTTATGCACGTATTTTATAGTTAAATCAATGAAGAAAGTCCGTTGAGTTATCTGTAACTCCACGGACTATATATTTTCTAATATGCCACTGTAGCGGTTGTAGAAACAGGACAGTTGGAAGGAAAAACCACGTTTGCACGTATCACGTAGGGAGAAGGAAGCATCGCCGTTGATATGAATGAAGGAAATCCAACCGATCATTCAAGCAGAAGCAGTTACTACTGAAGAAATATAAAAGAAAAGAAGAAAAAAAGAAGAAGGATGATCGATGTGTGATCGATGGACGCCTAGTGGTGTAGAGGAGGATCGGCGTCGCAATTTTCCGAAGTATCACACGAACCATTGTTATCACCATCATCACCACCATAATCACCAACCATCGGAGGTCTGTGAGGATACTTGCCTGATGTCGGGTCGATTCCGAGACAAACACAGTGCTTGACAACCATTGTGAGGAGTGATCACGTCGCGGGAAGGGAAGACATTTTCACCAAGCGCCGACTCATATTTCAAGAGATTGTAAAGCTTTTAGCCTTGGCTTCGGGTTGATGCCTATATGCTGAAGAGGAGATCATCTTGCAATTCTGGACTTGCGATTCTATAAGGAGAGGAGACAAAATTGTAAGTGGTTTAATTTTCAGTGGTGTAATCGCATTGCAAGTAGTGTCGGAAGTATTTACTGTCAAGTGAGATTACTTTACATTTCACCTTTCGCTTATTTCCATGTTCACATCAAAACAAAAATACCAAAAACAATTTATCTTTGTTTGTATGTTGTATTTGAGTGTTGTATTGTTTGTGTTGTATCGTGATTAATGTTATCTGTATCAGTTTTGTGATTATTTTATGTTAGTTTTAATTTTACAGTTTACTGAAATTGGTTCGTACAAAAAACTTAAAGATTTTAATGGTTATTGTTTGAATCATCTGAATGTTAGTATTGCTTAATGATAAATCCAATGTTAACTAGCATTAAAAAGCTTAATTGATGTTATTTACAATTTGTGGAATCGCCCAATGGTTTGTGGAGAAACAGGCTCGTGGAGTTAACTTAAGTCCACGAGGATAGTCTATTGAGTTAGCCATAACTCAACGAACTTTGTCTGTTGAGTTAACTGTAATTCAACGGAGTGCTTATTGAATATAAATTTGAATTGTTAACAATCAAACAGTTCTTAAATTCGTTAGTAATTCCCTATGGGATCGACCTGTACTTGCACACTGATACAATAGACACTATGCACTTACAGTTAAAGTACAAATTGGAATTAATATCTAAATTGTATTAAAGGTTGTTTGTTTACTTCTAAAAGAAAGAATAGGCATAAAGATAAATTAACTAAGTAAAAATAGAAGTAACAAATCCAAGTTTTTCTAGTGTAGTGCTGGGAAAACCAAATAAGTTTTATGGCACCGTTGCCGGGGAATTGAATTGAATTGAGTTGAAGTGAATTGAATTGAATTGAATTAATATAAGTAACTGTTAGAGCTATTTCGTTTTAATAGTCAGAGTTGTGTGTTTTCTTTTGTAATTTAGAATATGGCATATGCTTATGCTCAAAGATTTCTGAAACCTATAATTAGCATATGTGAATTCTGCAATTCTGAAGGACACGACATTTCTGATTATTTTAAATTGAGACGTCTACAGATTGTTAGATCCCATGAACAACAAATGAATTATCCTCAATATAATAGAGCTGAGTATGAGAATCCTATAGTTTACCCAACTGATGGTCAGTATAGAATGTGTAATATGATGAGAGACATTGAAGTTTGGGATAGCTATGATAGACTAGAGTATAGTATAGAGCAAAATCTAGACAAACTGGAATACTTTGTGTGTCAACAACAAGAAGTCAACCAGTTAAACTATAAGGAAGCATATTCAGAACTTAAAAAGGATATAATTTACGAAACTGAAAAAACCATAAAGAAAATTGATCAAAAATTGAATGCAATGAAATTAGATGATTTGGAAACAAAATTAAAAGCATTATACAAAAATGCAATGAAATTACAAGTTATGCAACAAGACAATGAAAATTATAATGTTATAAACCTGCATAACTTGCAAAATATACAACAAACAGAAAACACTAATGTAAGAGAATTTAAAGAATGCACTTTAAAACTAAAAACAATTGAAGATCATAATCACGAAAATGATATACAAAAACATAATGAAAGTAACGAAAATCTAGAAGATGTATGCGTAATATTAAGATCTGGAACTGATATACTACCAAGAACTCAAAATGAAAATGATATGAAGGTGGACAAGAGTAAAAATCAAAATGATAATGAAAATGTAATAGCTAAAAATCTAGAAATCACTGAAGAACAATCTGAATTTGCAATTGAAGTTAAACATGATCAAACAAATCAATTGAAAGAAAAAGAGTCTTTGAAATCAAAATCTTTAGCACCCTATCTTGAAAGATTACAACAAATAATTCTTGAAAAACAAGAAAAAATCAGAGAAATTTTTGAAAAAGTACAAGTTAACATTCCTTTATTAGATTTATTACAGAATATGCCACCTTGTGCTAAATTTCTGAAGGATTGGTGTACTAAGAAAAGAGAGTGAAAAGTTCTTAGAAATGTTTTTTTAGCTGAGCAAAGTAGTTTCACAGATTGGTAGTCAGGAGGAAGAATAAAGAGTAGAAAATGAAGAGGCTGAAAGAAGCCATTTGGACAAAAATAATTTCACAGATTCCACTGAAGAGCAAGAAACTCTTCAACAAATTATGGAAAGAATTCAAGACAGAGTGGAGAGTTTTGCTGGCTCACCACCACAGACAGAAGCAAAAGAAAAAATTCAGGAATCTAAAGAGAATGTTCAAATGCAGCCTATGCTAGAGGAAGATCAAGTACAAACCTCTCTAGAGTAACAAAGTCACCTTCCTGACCCAACTGAAACAACAATTTTGAATGAAGTACATTTTTGTAGTCGGGAAGCTTATACCAAATACCAAGAAATAAGGGGTTACGATATTATTTACAGTAGACTAGTAAATTGGGATGAAATGCAAGAAATCAAAGATCTATTTGAATTCCAAGGTCTACTGTAATTTATATCTCAAGAAAGAGGGCATGTAGTATATGAGAATTTAGTGCCCTGTTTCTATGCAAATTTAAGAGAAGGAGAAGGAGGATTAATTTCAAACATGGAGGAAGCTGATGTACAAATAACACTAGAGCTTCTCCACAATATATTTGGTTTAAAGAATGAAGGAATAAAAATTTTGGAAGATACAACTACAGTTGAATAGACTGAACAACAAATTAAGGATTGTTTAGCTATCAATCCTAGTGTGCCATTATTAAACAGATTGAAGCATTTAAATGGTAAAGCACACATGGAAGCAAACATTCTGATTAAGAATGCTTATCAACGACAAGGCCATGACATAGAATTAAGTCAATTTGTCAAATGGGCCACATATGTAGTTGTAAATAAGATCCAAATAAATTGGTCTGCAGTTTTTATCTCCAAGTTGAAAATAGTGAAGAAGAAATTATTTTATGGAGATTTGATTCCACTATTGATGGTGGACTGTATCGATTTCACTAAATGGACATAAAAAAAGATCAGATCTAGAACCATTTCAGTGAAAGAATACAGGAATTTTGTAGCTGCAGAACTAGTTGTACCTTCTAGAAGAATTGCAGGAGCAGTAGAGAGGATGAATCAATTAGAGCAGCAATTAGAAAAACTCCAGAAGGAAGTAGATGAACTTAGGCATAGAGATTAAATTGTATTGTTCGTCTACTTGAGTAAAATTGTATGAAATTGTATGATGTACTTGTAATGTAATTGATTCATATTAATGAATATAATTTTTCAGATGCAATTTTCATACATGTTTGGATGTGAAATGAATGAAATTTATTGAATATTATGTAATTGTGGAACTTTATGAATGAATATGTAACAGATTTACAATTTGCTGAATGACAGGATAACTGCTTAAAAATTTCTACATGTTATAAGGTAAAATGTAAATTCTGCATAACATAAAATGACCTGCAAGTTAAATCTTTATATAATGTTCAGATTTAAATGTATTTTAATCAAAATGAGGCATTAATGACATAGATTTAACTTTATTACAGTTAGTAGAATGACAAAGAAAAAAAACAGAATAGAAAACTTACAAGAGTGAAGCTTAGAAGTTGCCAAGTGTTAACTCAACGAAGTAAGTCCGTTGAGTTAACCGTAACTCCACGAGGTCAGTAATATAATATAAGGTCACTCCGTTGAGTTATCTATAACGCAACGAAGTTAGTTCGTGGAGTTAGCAACAATAACCAACTATGTTCTGTTGAGTAATCTGTAAGTCAACGAGGTTAGTTCGTGGATTAAGCAGAACGATTATTCTTTTAACCACGAACGAAACTTCGTCGATTTAGCGGTTACCAAAATTTAAAATTAGTAGTGGTACACATACCCATAAAAACAGGAACCACGATGCACGTTGCAAGACACATTCTTGCAACGACATTTATTCACTTTATGGATATGCAGTATATATATGAAACAGAATGTTATTTACGAGTTACCAGAACTTTTAAAAGAAAGGAGAAGGCGTTGGAGGAACTGGAAGGAGAAGCAGCTGATTCAACTTCATCCGATAACAAATATTTATAGAATGGAAAGCTTCAAACTAGTATGTAATTAATCTTCTGCTATTTATTTATGAGCACATGGACTCGTTCTCTAAGTACTAAACGATTAGTAAGAACACCTACCTAGTAATTTTCATTGCAGAGGAGTATTGAAAAATTTTCTGAACTGAACTTTAACGAAATTCTTTAGGGTGTAGCTAACCTTTCTTTAAAAGAGAACGTAGAGATGGCTACTCCAGTAGAAAAACCATTAGGAGAAATTCTGTATCTTGAATTAGTTGATGAACCTTCATGTATTCGATTGCCAAACTTTGAGGGAGATAGGTTTGAACTGAAATCTAATTATATTAGTCAATTGCCACATTTTCATGGATTAGAAAGAGATGATGCCTATTATTTCCTTAGAGAATTTAACGTAGTTTGTCAAATGATGAAAATGCCGAACATGAGTATAGATGCTATTAAACTTAAATATATCCCTTTTTCTTTAAAAGATAGCTAAGAGATGGTTATATACTCTATCGCCTAATTCAATTTCTACATGGACTGAATTTTGGTCTGTTTTTCTGAAAAAATATTATCCAACACATCAAACGATTAAAAAGAAGAAAGAAATATTAATGTGTAGCCAAAAACAGGGTGAATCATTCTGGAAATATTTTGAAAGATTTAAAGATTTATTGACTCAATGTCCATATCATGCAATGAGTAAAGCACAATTAATAGGTATAATTTATGAAGGCATAGATGTTTCAAGAAAATCTTTATTAGAATCTACTTGTCAAAATGGATTTTTAAAATTATGTCGTGAAGAAGCATGGGCATATTTAGAAAATTTTGCAAAAATAACTGCATAGTGGGAAAATTCGGTTGAAGCTATTGCAGATAAAAGAATATTGCCAAGAGGAATGCATGAAATATATTCCAATACTATGCTTGAGGTGAAATTAAATGAATTAACAAAGAAAATAGAAGAGTTATCATTAAATCAAAAGCTAGCAGAAAAGAATGCAAACATAAATGACTTAGATATTATTTATGCTAGAAACCATAGAGATAACTTGGGAAATTCTTATCATCCTAATTGGAGAAATCACCCGTATTTATCTTGGAGAAACAACAATTTCTAGGGAGGAGAAAATATAAATGAGAAGATCATAAGTTATGAAGTATTAATTGAACAAGGAGTTAGAATAGAGAAATTAGAAAAGATAATCCAACAAGTAAATAATCGTATAGAATTTATATTTGGAAATGCTGCAAATCAAAATCAGAATAGAAATATATCACTTAGATAGAAGGAACCAATGGAAGTTAGACCTATTAGAGGATTGCCAATACAAGCTATACCTAATCTTGTCAATAGAACGGTTAATGAAATTGATACCTCTTCTAGGAGGGCAGCTGAATGAAGCAGCATATCTGAAGCAACTATCTGTATGTATATATGTTTTTTTTATTTTTATTAGTATCGTAGAGTTATTTTTTTTTAACTCAACGAACTTAGTCTATTGAGTTATGCCTTAACTCCACGAGGGTGTGCAGTAGTTATGTTAATTTTTGTCTCTGCTAAATTTTTGTTTTTATTTTACAGAATCGACAAATGAAATTAATGCAATTACCGTTGGATGCACTAAGGGAAGTACTAAGTAACTTGTCAGCTAAAGATCTGTGTAGGTTGTGTTGTGTATCAAAGGAAATTAAAGATTGTATTGAAGAAAAATATTTTCAGGGACTACAAGCTGCAAAAATGACTAAGATTAGAGATGGATTCATATGGAGGTCATTTAATCGTAGTTCAAATACCCATGAATATCTGGCTATGGAAGAAACTACTAGAATTCCACCCAATGCATTAGAAGGAATAAATCATATTATGGGGATAGATGAAGGATTAATCATATACAAGACGAGACCAAGGTTTGCAAGTTTATTATTACTTGATATTTTGATAAGAAATCCTATAACAGGAGAAGAATGGAATATAGGAAGACCTAATAGATTTGAAGCACCAATTGTAAATTGTGGGTCAGCTTTAATATTTTCTGATAAAAATTCTACAATTCCTGAAAAATTATATTATTGTAGACCTATAGGAAATTGGGGTGAAGATTTACGCTTAAGTGTGTATAATTTTCTAAACAGATCTTGGAATGAAAATATTATGATATATCTAGGACAGAAATCATTAATTAACCAAACACATGTCATACTTGATGGATATATCTATTTAGTCACAAAGATATCAATAGCATATATATCTGATTTATACATAGTGAGCATAGACAATTATGATGAATATATAGAAATTTTACCTATACCGAGTGAAATAGCTAAACCACCATCTACAGAATTTAATGAAATTCAAATAGGAATGTGGTATAATGAAGAAGATGATCCTACTTTATGTTTTATAAGATGGTGGGATGAACTTATGAAATTTCAAATATGGATTATGGAAGACATGAATGAATGGAAGTGGGAAGAGGAGTATATTGAAATAGATGTAGAAATAGAAACTACTACATTACCTTAGAACCAAAAAGGATCCCTTTCTGCATTACATATCATTAATGGTAATACACTCGTATTTGGAATTTATAATATATTGCATGTTTACAAATTAAGAAGGAACAAGAACTACATTAAAACAGAATTAATAGCAAGAAGAACTATGCCTAAAAAGTTTGTTTGGACTGATACATTTATTCCATTTGTTTCTACTTTTCAATCATGTTCTTAAGCTGTGATTTTGTGTGTTTAACGTTGTGTATTATGCATTTATTTTTAGAAAAAAAAAGAAATTTTGAAGTTTTCATGTTCATTTTATAAAAAAAAACAAACAAAACAAAATATCAATCCAGTTTGTTGGTATCTGTTCTGGAAAACCAACTGGCTTGCTTGTGAGCCACCAAAGGCATAGGAGCCTAGGTTCCACACAAGACACTGAATTATCAATATCTGTTAAATGTTATTTTGTTATATATTATGTGTTTATCTGGGAATGAAAAGTTTTTCAAAATCAAAAGTCGGAATATGCAGAAGGAGATACAAATGGAACAAGGTATGTAACCAATTACTTATCCTAAATTTTAAATCAAACAAAACTTTATTCATTCCTGCTACAATTACTGTATTTATTGTCAAATCTTTTACGTTGAGGACAATGCAAAATGTAGGTATGGGGGGGAGGTAATTAAAGTAACAGCCATGTAAGTTTGTTAATTAAAGGAATTAAAATAGTACTGCAAAGTTTTGAGGAAATTGAAAATTTTTATGAACTTGCTGTAACTATCCGATAATTGAGACTGTAAAATCTTTATAAACTGCTTGAATGTTATATTTAGAAGGCTATAGAAGATGCTATAGAATTTATTATTTATGCAAATCTAAATATAATATCTTATGATTTTTCTGAATTTCATGAGTTTAATAGTTTTACGATTTTAAAATGGAATCAGAATGCTTAATGAAAAATTAGTAAATTATCTGAAGTCCTGAAGGAGCTGAGATGTGAATTCTAGATTAAATGAAACACATATGATGAAAGATACATTTACTTTGGCTGATTGAACTTTTAGAATGATTTATGTGTAGATCTTATTAAACTGCAGATAAAGTATGAGCTTATTGTTATGAATTCATATTTTTAGTAAATGATAGAAGCAGGATTATATGAGATTGGTGTTTTACTACATCTGTATTAATGAAATATGTGCATATACAATATGTGATTAATGCTTTGTTTTGTGTGTGCATTTTATTTTAAAGAAAAAAAGCAAAAAGAAAAAAAAAGAAAAAGGAAAAAAACTTTGAAAGTTTATTGACTTGTTTGATCATGAGCCTTTTGTACTTGAGCAGATAGGTATGTAAGGATTGTTAACCTGAAAAAAGACTCTTAAAATCTGGCAACCTAAGATCCTGATCAGATCTGGGATTATTGATTGAAAGCTCGTTACATGGGTACATTAGAAAGCTCTTATATGATTCAAGCTTGTCAAATTAACTTTTTTTTAAAAAAAAAAAACATATACTGTTCTGAAAAGATACAAGTGTTTTGTGAAATACAGATATCTTATGAATCGAGTATATTTTCTGTTATCTAGAATTGCTGAAATATGAATCTGGAATTGACTTTTGAAGTTGTTTAATGGAAATACAAATCTTTATTCTACTTGTCTTAATCAGATTGAATTGGATTGTACTTTGATTCGTATGTTGAAATTTCTTCTAGAAAATCTTATTGGAAAATTCAGGATGACAGATGATGAAAAGAAGAACAAACGATAATATAATTAACACCTATATGAAGATGATATACTTTGTATGTAATTTACATATATTCCAAATATCTTTGCAGGTTGATTACTGAAACATACAGAATATATTTTTATGCTAAGCAGAAGAAAAAACAAAAGGGGAAGAATTAATTCTAGCACTTTTTGAAAGACTAATTAATTAGATCTTAGTTTGCTAAGGGACTAGCAAAATTTAGATATGGGGGAAGTGTTTAGAATGAAAAAGTGCATATTATTAATGGTTAAATGATGGTTAATTGCATAATATTTAGCTTATCATATGAGAATTAAGCCATTATGTTATAATTACACTGTTATATGCTTTAATTGAAGAATCTGCTTAATTTTGGGGAATTAATGTTAATTTAGTACGTTTATGAAATGTCGGTAAGTTGCAGGCTGTGAAATTCTTAAGTATCTGAATTTTCTAATATTTCGGATAGTTATGTTTAATATACCGAACAAACTCGGACAGTTATGTTTAACATACTGAACAAATTCAGACAGTTATGTTTAACATACCGAAAAAACTCAGACAGTTATGTTTAACAGACCGACTATGTATCGGATAGTTATGTTTAAATTATCGAATAGTTATGTTTTGAGAGAATATTTTATTATTTCCAGATGTACATGTGTCGAAACCAGAATGAATGACTTAAGTGAACTTTTGGTGAGTTATCTTTAACTATTCGAAATTGCAGTTGGGCATCGGATAGTTATCCCTGTAACTCTCCGAAATCTCTTTTTATTTATAAAATAGTTGAGGACACGTGTTATGTTCTAGATAAGTGACTTAAGTGGATTTTCGGTGAGTTAGCTGTAACTATCCGAAATGCATCTGAGCATCGGATAGTTAGACTTGTAACTCTCTGAAATGTTATTTTATGATTAAACTACTACTGACACGTGTCGAGATCTGGTAGATTTACTTAAGTTATATATCGATGAGTTAATTGTAACTATCCAAAATGCATTTGAGCATCCGATAGTTAAGTTTATAAGTATCCGAAATGCACCTAAGCATCGGATAGTTAAATTTATGCACGTATTTTATAGTTAAATCAATGAAGAAAGTCCGTTGAGTTATCTGTAACTCCACGGACTATATATTTTCTAATATGCCACTGTAGCGGTTGTAGAAACAGGACAGTTGGAAGGAAAAACCACGTTTGCACGTATCACGTGAGAATTCAATCGCGTAGGGAGAAGGAAGCATCGCCGTTGATATGAATGAAGGAAATCCAATCGATCATTCAAGCAGAAGCAGTTACTACTGAAGAAATATAAAAGAAAAGAAGAAAAAAAGAAGAAGGGTGATCGATGTGTGATCGATGGACGGCCAGTGGTGTAGAGGAGGATCGGCATCGCAATTTTCTGAAGTATCACACCAACCATCGTTATCACCATCATCACCACCATAATCACCAACCACCGGAGGTCTGTGAAGATACTTGCCTGATGTCGGGTCGATTCCGTGCCAAACACAGTGCTTGACAATCACTGTGAGGAGTGATCACGTCGCGGGAAGGGAAGACATTTTCACCAAGCGCCGACTCATATTTCAAGAGATCGTAAAGCTTTTAGCCTTGGCTTCGGGTTGATGCTTGTATGCTGAAGAGGAGATCATCTTGCAATTCTAGACTTGTGATTCTATAGGGAGAGGAGACAAAATTGTAAGTGGTTTAATTTTCAGTGGTGTAATCGCGTTGCAAGTAGTGTCGGAAGTATTTACTATTAAGTGAGATTACTTTACATTTCACCTTTTGCCCATTTCCATGTTCACATCAAAACAAAAATACTAAAAACAATTTATCTTTGTTTGTATGTTGTATTTGAGTGTTGTATTGTTTGTGTTGTATCGTGATTAATGTTATCTGTATCAGTTTTGTGATTGTTTTATGTTAGTTTTAATTTTACAGTTTACTGAAATTGGTTCGTACAAAAAACTTAAAGATTTTAATGGTTACTGTTTGAATCATCTGAATGTTAGTATTGCTTAATGATAAATCCAATGTTAACTAGCATTAAAAAGCTTAATTGATGTTATTTACAATCTGTGGAATCGCCCAATGGTTGGCCGAATTCCTTTTTAAATAGCAGTATTATAAAGAAGAAACGGGCTCGTGGAGTTAACTTAAGTCCATGAGGATAGTCTGTTGAGTTAGCCATAACTCAACAAACTTTGTCCGTTGAGTTAACTGTAATTCAACGAAGTGCTTATTGAATATAAATTTGAATTGTTAACAATCAAACAGTTCTTAAATTCGTTAGTAATTCCCTATGGGATCGACCTGTACTTACACACTGATACAATAGACACTATGCACTTGCAGTTAAAGTACAAATTGGAATTAATATCTAAATTGTATTAAAGGTTGTTTGTTTACTTCTAAAAGAAAGAATAGGCATAAAGATAAATTAACTAAGTAAAAACAGAAGTAACAAATCCAAGTTTTTCTATTGTAGTGCTGGGAAAACCAAACAATGATCTAGATGATTGTTTAATTGTTGAATTATCTTTTCTAACTTCTCTATTCTAGATCCTTGTTCAATTAATGCTTCATAACTTATATTTTTGTCATTTATATTTTCTCCTCCCTAGAAGTTATTGTTTCTCCAAGAAAGATTCAGATGATATCTCCAATTAAGGTTATAAGAATTTTCAAAGTTATCTTTCTGGTTTCTAGCATAAATAATATCTAAGTCATTAATATTTGCATTCTTTTCTACTAGTTTTTGATTTAATGATAACTCCTCAATTTTCTTTGTTAACTCAGTTAATTTAACTTCAATCATAGTGCTTGAATCTATTTTATGCATTCTCCTTGACAATATTCTTTTATCTGTAATAGCTTCAATCGAGTTTTCCTATTGAGCAATTCTTTTTGCAAAGTTTTCTAAGTATGCCCATGCTTCTTCACTACACAGTTTTAAAAATCCATTCTAACAAGTAGATTCTAATAAAGATTTAGTTGAAACATCTATGCTTTCATAAATTATACCTATTAATTGTGCTTTACTCATTGCATGATGTAGGCATTGAGTTAGTAAATTTTTAAATCATTCAAAATATTTCCAAAATGATTCTCCCTACTTTTGGCTACACATTAATATTTCCTTTTTCTTTTTAATCATTTGATGTGTTGGATAATATTTTTCTAGAAAAACAGAGCAAAATTCAATCCATGTAGAAATTGAATCAAGCGACAGAGTATATAACCATCTCTTAGTTGTGTCTTTTAAAGCAAAAGGAATATATCTAAGTTTAATAGCATCAATACTCATGTTCGACATTTTCATCATTTGACAAACTTCGTTAAATTCTCTAAGGAAATAATAGGCATATTCTCTTTTTAATCCATGAAAGTGTTGTAATTAACTAATATAATTAGATTTCAATTCAAACCTATCTCCCTTAAAGTTTGGCAATCGAATACATGAATGTTCATCAACTAATACAAGATATAGAATTTCCCTTAATGGTTTTTCTATTGAAGCAGTCATATCTTCGTTCTCCTTTAAAGAAAGGTTAGCTACACCCCTAAGGATTTCGTTAAAGTCTAATTCAAAAAATATTTCTATACACCTCTATGTTGAATAATCCTGTGTAAGTGTTCTTACTAATCGTTTAGTACTAGGAGAACGAGTCCATGTGCTCATAAACTCTTAACATAAAGTAAAATAGTAGAAGATTAATTACATACCAGTCTGATACTTTGTTTTCAATAAATAGTTGTTGACGGATGAAGTTGAATCAACTACTTCTCCTTCTAGTTCCCCAATGAATTTTCTTTTCTTTCCTCAAGTGTTGGTAACTAGTAAATAACATTCTGTTCTATATTTATAATGCACGATATTTCATTCGTGGCTAAAAGAATAACCATTCAGCTAAATCCACAAACTAACCTCGTTGAGTTACAAATAACTCAATGGACTAACATCAGTTATTATTTCTAACTTAACGAACTAGTCTTGTTGAGTTACAGCTAACTCAACGGACTAGCTTCGTCGCCTATTTGCTAACTCCACGGACTAACTTCGTTGAGTTACAGATAACTCAACGGAGTGACCATATATTTTATTATTGACCTCATGGAGTTAAGGTTAACTCCACGAACTTCGTTGAGTTAACACTTAGCAAATTTTTCTAAAACTTATTCCTCATATTAACTTCAATATATATATATTCTCTTGCATTTTATCAACTTAAATAAAGTTAAATACATTTCATTAATGCAGTGTTCTAATTTAAACTCCTTTAAATCTAAACATTATATGCATATTTAACTTATAGTTCATTTCCTGTTATGTAGAATTTACATTTTACTTTTTGTATGCAGATATATTCAAACATTATCCAATCATCATGCATTTAACCATGCCATTAATAAAATTGTAAAATAGTCTTGCAAATCTTTAAACAACTATATAATATTCATCTTCAATACAGTTCTCAATTAAATCATTCATTCACAATTACACAAATTCAAAAACATCATGTTGTTCAAACATTCATATATATAAATGTTTACATTTACATATAATCAGACATTTTTTAGTATAAGTAGATGAACAATACATTTTAATCTTTCTTCCTAAGTTCATCTACTTCCTTATGGAGCTTTTCTAATTATTGTTCTAATTGATTTATATTCTCAATAGCTCCTATAATGTCTTTAGAAGGTCCAGTAATCGAAATAGCAGCTACAACATTATAATTTTTATATTCCTTCACTAAAATGGCTCTAGATCTTATCCTTTTGGATGTCCATTTCGTGAAGTCAATATTGTCCTCCATTAATACTGGTATCAAATCTCCATAAAATAGTTTCTTCTTTGCAGACTTTATCTTTGACTGGAAGACTTGACACTAGTTAACTTGATTTTTATTTAACAAATTGACTCAGCTCAATGTCATCGCCATACCTCTAATAGATAGTTTTAACTAAAATGTTTGCCACCATGTGTGCTTTCCCATTTAAATACTTCAATCTATTCAGTAATGACACACTAGGGTTGATGGCCAAACATTACTTGATTGCTTGTTTTGTCCATTCAGTTGTAGTTGTATTTTCTAGGATTTCAATGCCATCATTTTTCAGTCCAAAAATATTGTGGAGAAGCTCTAGTGTTATCTATACATTAACTTCTTCCATGTTTGGAATTAAATTTTCTTTTTCCTCCCTCAAATTTGCATAAAAGTAGGGCATTAAATTTTCATATACTACATGCCCTTTTTGTTGAGAAATAAAGTTCAGTAGGCCTTGGAATTCGAATAATTCCTTAATTTCCTCCATTCTAGTCCAATCAACTGGCCTATTGTAAATAACATCATACTCCTTTATCTCTTGATACTTGTTGTATGCTTCCTAACTCCAAAAGTGAACATTTAAAATAGTTGCTTCAGACGGGTCAAGAATTTGGATTTGTTGCTCTAGAGGGGTTTGTTCTTGAATTCCTTCCTCAAAATGCTGAACTTGTGTTTGTTGGAAATGATCCGGAGATTCTTGCAATTCAGTTCCTCTTTCTGTCTGTGGTGGAGAGTCGATAGAACTCTCCACTCTTTTTTCTTATACTCTTTCAATTAATTGCTAAAGAGTCTCTCCTGTTACAGGTAAAACCGATCGTTCAGTCAACTTTCTATGACACGATTATGAAACACTCACCTCTTAACTCACCGAAATTGGAAGTGAAGAGTAAGAGAAAGAAATAACACAATGAAGATACAGGATTTACGTGGTTTAGCAACAGCCTATGTCCACGGAGAGTTAATGGTTCTTCTATGAGCTTCGGTACAAACAATCGCATAGTTTTACAATATTATAAAGGTTTATATACTACCCAACTTAGGGTTAATAAATCTTTAATTACATTCAAACCATTATAGTAGAGAAATAATGCTTCAGAGAAGGGACTCTCAATTTCAAAGCATTATCTTCCTAACTTTCTAAAAACTGCAACACTTCAGATGGTTATAGACTTAACTATCCGAAGAAATTCTTCTTTCTTCATTTGTTGTAATGGGCGATACTATAGTAGGTTAACTATCTGAAGAGATTCGGTATTTCGGATAGTTACTGACTTAACTGTCCGAAAATCCACTTACTTCTCTTTCTCTGTCCTTTCAAAATGGTCTACCGTTAACTCTCCGAAAATTGTATGTCTTTCGGATAATTACTGTCTTAACTATTTGAAAACTCACTTAAGTGTCTCTTCAGTTATTTTGGAAGGTTCTGCCATTAACCTTCCGAAAGCTTATGATTTTCAGATAATTACTACTTAACTATCCAAAGATCCACTTAAGTTACTACTTTTCGGATACTTGGCTTCTTAATTGTCTGATCGTATACATAAGTGTCCTTTAAGTTTCCAGATGGTTACAACTAGTAACCCTTCGAAATCTTTTGACTTTCCGATAGTTAGCTCAAAGCCTCCGACTAAAACTTTATTTTTGGATACTTAGGCTTAATAACCTATCGAAAATATAAATCTACCGAATACTTAATGTTAACAAGCTTTCGACTGAACCTGGACTTCTTATGGCATACTCTACACCTGTACTACCTGTCCTAACAATCTCCCACTTGAAGTTTGACACAATGATCAAAGAAAAAATCAATCTCTACTCTCGGCTTACAGATTATTGCAATAATAGCTCAAGTAATCATCAACTCTTCATCTTCTTCTTCTTTTCAATTATTTAAGAGACCAATTAAGGCCATACAGAGCCTTAATTTCTGTAGATTCAAAACTTTGGTTAGCATATCTGCAACATTTTCAGCTCTAGTAATCTTTTGCAGATCTAACCTGTTTTGCTCTATCTCTTCCCTTATGAAATGAAATCTCATTCTTATATGCTTGGACCTTGAATGAAACTTCAGATTTTCAGCTAAATAAATGGCACTTTGATTGTCATAGAACAGAATGCTTCTTTTTTGTTTATGTCCTAATTCAGCTAGTACATTCTCTAGCCAAATTCTTTCTTTAGCTGCCTCTACTACTGCAACATATTCAACTTTTGTGGTCGAGAGTGCAACAATACTTTGCAGCTTGGATCTCCAGCTAATTGCAATACTTTCTATGCAAAAAACATAGTCTGAAGTACTTCTGCTTTTATCCAACTCTCTTCCCAAATCAACATCATAGTAGCTAATCAATTCAATTGGTCCTTTCTTAAAATTCAGATCTATATCTAGGGAATATCTGAGTTATATGAGTATCTACAATACAGCAGACCAATGCTTAGCTCTTGGATCTACCATATACCTACTGACCACTCCCACTACATGAGATATATCAGGTCTTATGCATATCATGGCATACATTAAACTTCCCACTACAGAAGCATATGGTATTCTAGACATTTTTGTCCTTTCTTCTTCAGTCTTAGCTAACTGATCTTTAGACAACTTGAAGTGGGGTCCGAGAGGTAGTTCAATTTTTCTCTTATTTGAGATATTAAATTTCCTTAGTACCTTTTCTAGGTACTTCTTCTAATTTAATCTCAAAGTGCCTACCACTCTATCTTGGATAATTCTCATACCCAAGATTTGCTTGACTTCTCCCATATCCTTCATGTCAAATTCTTTTGATAGTTGTCTCTTTAATTGCTTAATCTGTTCCATACTAGAACAAGCAATTAACATATCATCTACATAAATCAGTAGAATAATGAAGTAATCGTTAAACAGTTTTATATAGCAGCAATAGTCTGTATCACATCTTTTGAAGCCTAGGGTACAAATAAATGTATCAAATCTCTTGTACCATTGTCGTGGTGCTTCAAACCATACAAACTTTTCAGCAATCTACATACTGTCTTTCTTTTCTTGCTAGTTATTACAAATCCTTCTAGCTGCATCATGTAGAGTTCTTCTTGCAAGTCACCATGTAGGAATGTTGTCTTTACATCCATTTGCTCTAAAAGCAAATTTTCTATAGCAACAATGCTTAAGACTATTCTTATAGTATTCATCTTCATAATAGGAGAGAATACTTCTGTATAATCTATGTATTGAATTTGCTAAAAACCCTTGACGACAAGTCTGGCTTTATATTTCTTGCTGCCATCTGGTTGTTCTTTCATCCTGAACACCCACTTGTTTCCTAGGATTTTCTTTCCTTCTAGCAATGAAGTTAGCTCCCAAGTTTTATTCTTCTCTAGGGACTTCATTTCTTCTTTCATTACTAACTCCCATTTGTGTGCATCACTTGCACAGATTGCTTCCTGATATGTTTCAGGTTCACCATCATCCGTCAATAACATATAATTGAATGATGGTACATACCTTTCAAGTTGTCTGGAAATCCTTCTAGATCTTCTAAGTTGTCTGGTGACAACTTCATCTTCTTGATCATCTAGATGTTCTTGTTGTTCACCCTCTAGAAGCTGAATTTCTTCTACAGGTTCCTTGTGAGGTTGTTCAACATCATTATCTAAACTGATCTTAGTAGTACTTTTAGATTGAAGCTCTGACTACTGTTCATCTGTACTTTCTCTGTGCTTGTACATCTTGGATTCAATAAATGTGACATCTTTTGCATGGATTATTTTCTTGGTTTCTTCTATCCAGAATCTGTAACCAAAATAATCATTACCATAACCAATGAAATAACATTTCTGTGATTTTAAATCCAGCTTATCTCTTTTGTCACTATTCAAGTGGACAAATGACTTGGATCCAAAGACTTTTAAGTGAGCATAGTTGACCTCTTTCCCTATCCACAATTCTTTAGGGTTTTTGAGCTCCATTGGGACAGATAGTCCTCTATTTATCAGATAGGCGGTTGTATTGATAGCTTCTACCTAGAATGTCTTGGGAAAACCTGCATGTAGTCTCATGCATCTTGCTTGTTCATTCAAGGCCCTATTCATCCTTTTAGCAACTCCATTTTGTTGTGGAGTTCCAGCTACAGTCCTCTGCCATCTAATCCCTTGCTCCTCATAGTAAACTTTAAATTCATGACTATCATATTCTCCTCCATTATCTGACCTAATGGATTTGATTTTTCTTCCACTCTGATTTTCCACTTCTACCTTCCATTTCTTGAAGACTTGGAAAACTTCAAACTTCTATTTCAGAAAATAAACCCATACCTTCCTTGTAGTGTCATCAATGAAGGTGACATAATAGAGAGCATGTAGGATCATATGGCTACACAAGAGGGGGGTGAATTATGTTTTTCAACATTTTCGAATATAATTGAAACTTTAAAACTCAAAAACAAGTCGAGACACTATTTTTATAAAATTATTTTTATTCAAGGTTTCAATTACAATATACAATTCAATTCTCCTCAAAAATTGTAGATGCAATTATATATCGATACCATATTTCATCTATACAATTTCATAACTACAAACAAAGAAAACTAATTTGCGGAATTTAAAACATTTCTCCTTGTTTGAGATCTTTCTTCTTCTTCTTTTCTTTCTTCTTCAGCAATTCTTTAGTGACGAATATCTTGTCTTTCTTTGCTTCATGGAATTTGCTTTCTTCTGATACTTTAAATCTTTAGTGACATAATCTAACTTTTTCTACTTCACTGAATTTTCTTCCATCTGATACTTCAAATCTTTAGTGACATATATCTTACCTTTTTATGCTTCACTGAATTTTCTTCCACCTGAGAGCTTTTCCCCGAAGAGGTGTTTTTAATCCTTGAAAATATTTTTCTTTTGGTGTGCAAGGATAACAATCAATGAGAATTCTATGCCTTTTATACTATATCTTCATTTTATGCATATCCTCCACGTTTAATCACTATCAGTCTTCCACTTCTTCATGTCTTTTCTTTTTCCTTCATCGAAATACACACGTTCTGACCCACATTTACATTTTAAATTTTCTTTAATTATCAATCCTGGATCTTTGAAAAATTTCTTGCAAAATAAACTTTCTCTTCTAAAATTTTTCATCAAATATAATAAGAAGTCGTTACTTTAGTGTTAACTAAACAAGTAACACAAGTATATATATAACTTAACGTTTCTAACTTAACGAGTTCCTCATGTGCCAACTCACGTGACAAGTACTATAGTTAACTCAACGAACTATCTCTGTGGTGTTACGCTAACTCAATGAACCATCTCCGTTGTGTTACGATAACTCAACGAACCATCTCTATTGTGTTACGCTAACTCAACGAACCAGTAATAGACAAATGTTTTTATAATAAGAATTTTACCACGTGCAAAAATAACAACTTAAGATTATAATGCTAACCTAACGCGTTGCCTTAGTATTCAATATAGCAACTCAACGTATTTAGTAATGTTAACTTAACAAGTTAAACATGTGCATCACGTGTGATACAATATAACATTCGTAACTTATAATTTCACCACGTGTACAACACTAACTTAACGAGTTCGTCTATTCTTTTACTCACTAACTCAACGAGTTATCACGTGACTTATTTTAACCTTTAAGCCTCTAACTTAACGAGTTCTCACATGATATCTATATGAACAACACTCTAACCTAACGAGTTGTCTAAACGTTCACTGTTCATGATACAGAAAATATAACTTTAAAACATATCATGCTTTTCAATAAAAACACACGTTAACTTAACGTTTAGTTAAATGAGAAATTAATGCAACGAAATGACTAGTTATTAACTTAGTATAATTTCAGATCCAATACAGACAAGTATTTATATCAGTAAACTTTTTCTGTATTAATTGATGATTTTAATTTCTTTTCACAATCAATAGTAATTAAGCAAATATGATTATTTTCTTATCATCAAAACAAAATACTCAATAGAGCACCTCCTAAAGAACTGATTGGGGAAGGCCCCCACACATCTGTGTGAACCAACTCCAATTTCTGTGACTTAGGATCATGAGGAGTCTTGGCAAAGCTGACTTTCTTCTGGTTTCCCTCAATGCAGTCCTCACATATCCCTAAATTGACATTCTTCAACTTAGGGATTTTCCCTTTTACCACTAAAACCTTCAGTCCATTCTCACTGAGGTGTCTCAGTCTTTTATGCCATAAGTCAATGTCTTCAGTATCACTGACTGCTGCAATAGTGTCATCTTGATCCGATGTTAGATATAAGGTGTTAATCCTCTATCCTGAGGTAATAATTCTTGCACCTTTGGTTACCTTCCATTTGCCTGCACCAAAGGCAATCTGATAACCATCATTATCTAGGAAACTTATGGAAATTAAATACTTTGCAAGATCAGGAACATATCTGACCTCTTGCAATTTTCATATCCCTTGTTTTGTTTTTATGTGTACCTCTCCTATTTCCAACACATCCAAACTTGTGTTGTTAGCTAGGTACACCTTTTTCATAGGAGTTACACGATAATTGTGCAACAATTCCTTCCTGTAGGTAGTGTGGAATGAAGCTCCTAAGTCTAGTACCCATGAGTCAATTGAATTGTCTACACAGCATACTAGGGCATCATTTGAAACATAAGAGACAACATTTGCACTTGCTCCTTCTAATTCCTTCCATTTGCTGTCTTTCTCTGGAGCCTTGCACTATGACTTGAAGTGCCCCCATTGATTGCAGTTCCAACATTTGATATCTGATCTCACTTTACTAGTACCTCTAGACTTTGACCTTCCTTTGGATTTAAATTGTTTTGATTTACTTCTCCCTCTATTTTCAACTCTAAGGGCAGAAGTTGAAGCTGACAATTCACTTTTTCTACGAATGTCCTCACTCAAAATTAAATCTCGGATGTCACTCATTTTGAACTTCTCATGACCTAGTGAACTACTTACACTAGTCACGACAAGAGACCAACTTTCTAGTAATGAGGATAATAAAATCAAGGCCCTAACTTCATCATCAAATACTATATCTACTGAATGTAGTTGATTTAAAATAGTATTTAACTCATTAACATGGTCTGTAACATTTCCACTTTCATGCATTTTTAGATGAAATAATCTACGCATGAGAAATACCTTGTTGGCGACTGATGGCTTCTCATACATGTTGGACAAAGCTTTCATCAAGTCAATTGTTGTTTTCTCCTTGGCAACGTTTGAATGAACGTTCCTTGCCAGTGACAACCTAATGAGACCTAGAGCTTTTCTGTCCAGCAACTCCCACTCTTCTTGATCCATCTTCTCTAGTTTTCTTCCAAACAGAGGTTGATGAAGATCCTTCTAATACAAACAGTCTTCTATCTGAGACCTCTAGTATCCGAAATCTTTTCCATCGAACTTCTCGATCCTGAGCTTTCTATTGTCTGCCATTCTATTAAATTGAAAAACCTTTGGCTCTGATATTAGTTGTTACAGTTAAAACCGATCGTTCAGTCAACTTTTTATGACACAATTCTAAAACACTCACCTCTTAACTCATCGAAACTGGAAGTGAAGAGTAAGAGAAAGAAATAACACAATGAAGACATAGGATTTACGTGGTTCAGCAACAGCCTACATCCACGGAGAGTTGAGGGTTCTTCTATGAGCTTTGACACAAACAACCACATAGTTTTACAACATCATAAAGGTTTATATACTACCCAACTTAGGGTTAATAAATCTTTAATTACATTCAAGCCATTACAGTAGAGAAATAATGCTTCGGAGAAGAGACTCTCAATTTTGGAGCCTTATCTTCCTAACTTTCTGAAAACTACAACACTTCGGATGGTTATAGACTTAACTATCCGAAGAAATTCTTCTTTCTTCATTTGTTGTAACGGGCGGTACTATAGCAGGTTAACTATCCGAAGAGATTAAGTATTTCAGATAGTTACAGACTTAACTGTCTAAAAACCCACTTACTTCTCTCTCTTTGTCCTTTCGAAAGGTTCTACCGTTAACTCTCCGAAAATTGCATGTCTTTCAAATAGTTACTGTCTTAACTATCCGAAAACTCACTTAAGTGTCTCTTTAGTCATTTCGGAAGTTTCTGCTATTAACCTTCCGAAAGCTTATGATTTTCGGATAGTTACTACTTAACTATCTGAAGATCCACTTAAGTTACTACTTTTTGAATACTTGGCTTCTTAATTGTCCGATCTTACATATAAGTGTCCTTTAAGTCATTCCGGATGGTTACAACCAGTAACCTTCTGAAATCTTCTGACTTTCGAATAGTTAGCTCAAAGCCTCCGACTGAAACTTTATTTTCGGATACTTAGGCCTAATAACCTACCGAAAATATAAATTTACTGAATACTTACTGTTAACAAGCTTTCAATTGAACCTAGACTTCTTGTGGCATACTCCACACCTGTACTACCTGCCTTAACATCTCCCTCTTCAGTGGAATTTGTCAAGTCATTTCCTTTTTGTTTAGTATGTACTTATTCAACTTCTTCTATTTTGTCTTCCTCTTGACTACCAATCTGCATTGTCACTGTTCTTTCTAATTCTATGGTAGATTGAGATGGAGTCATGGGCACAATATATTCTACCCTATTTGTTTATTCTACTTGTATAGGCTGTAGACTAATTTCAACCTATTTTTCTTCTTTTCTTTGCTCTTGCTGCTACTACTCCTACTCCTCCTCAGATTCGGATGGCAGATCTACAAAAATGGTCTTTTTAGGCCCTGCTAATAGTATAGGCTCTGATTTAATTTCTACTTCTACAGTCTCAAACACTATCTCCGTTCCTTTCCTTCTTCTAAATAACTGTGTCTAATCTTCCTCTTCTTCTTTTTTTAACTCTAAGTTAACAAAAATAAGCTCTACAGGTACTAGCTCTTCCTGTTTCATTGTTTCTATAATTACTAGTCTCGAAGGACCAACTTTAGTTTCTGTTGCAGCTAGTGATCTAACTGCTTCTTGATGTCTTTCCACCTTAATTTTATATTAGGCCATTGTTTGGGTTTTCCCAACACTACACTAGAAAAACTTGGATTTATTACTTCTATTTTTACTTAGTTAATTTATCTTTATGCTTACTCTCTATTTTAGAAGTAAACAAACAACCTTTAATATAATTTAGATATTAATTCCAATTTGTACTTTAACTGCAAGTGCACAGTGTCTATTGTATCAGTGTGCAAGTACAGGTCGATCCTATAGGGAATTGCTGAAGAACTTGAGAACTGTTCGTTTGTTAACAATCAAATTTATATATTCAATAAGCTCTCCGTTGACTTACAGTTAACTCAACGGACTAAGTTCGTTGAGTTATGGTTAATTCAATAGACTAACCTCGTGAACTTAAGTTAACTCCACGAGCCTATCTCTTCTTTATAATACTGCTATTTACAAAGGAATTCAGCCAACCATTGGGCGATTCTATAGATTGTAAATAACATCAATTAAGCTCTTTAATGTTAGTTAACATTGGATTTATCATTAAGCAATACTAATATTCAGATAATTCAAACAGTAACCATTAAAATCTTTAAGTCTTTTGAACGAACTAATTTCAGTAAACTGTAAAACTAAAATAAACATAAAACAATCACAACACTGACAAAGATAACATTAATCACGATACAACACAAACAATATAACACTCAAATACAACATACAAACATAGATAAATTATTTTTGGTATTTTTGTTTTAATATGAACATGGAAATGGGTGAAAGGTGAAATGTAAAGTAATCTCACTTGACAGTAAATACTTCCAACACTACTTGCAACGCAATTACACCACTGAAAATTAAACCACTTACAATTCTGTCTCCTCTCCCTATAGAATTGCAAGTCCAGAATTGCAAGATGATCTCCTCTTCAGCATGCAGGCATCAACCCGAAGCCAAGGCTAAAAGCTTTGCAATCTCTTGAAATATGAGTCGGCGCTTGGTGAAAATGGCTTCCCTTCCCATGACGCGATCACTCCTCACAGTGGTTGTCAAGTATTGTGTTTGGCTCGGAATCGACCCGACATCAGGCAAGTATCCTCACAGACCTCCGATGGTTGGTGATGATGGTGGTGATGATGGTGATGATGATGGTTGGTGTGGTACTTCAGAGAATTGCGACGTTGATCCTCCTCTGCACACACTGTCCGCCCATCGATCACACACCCTTTCTTTTTTTTTCTTCTTTTCTTTTATATTTCTTCAATAGTAACTGCTTCTACTTGAATGGTCGGTTGGATTTCCTTCATTCGTATCAACGGCGATGCTTTCTTCTCCCTGCATGATTAAATTCCTGTGTGATACATGAAAACGTGGTTTTTCTCTTCTAACTGTCTGTTCCTGCAACCGCTACAGTGGCATATTAGAAAATATATAGTTCGTGGAGTTACAGATAACTCAACGGACTTTCTTCGTTGATTTAACTATAAAAAGACGTGTATAAACTTAACTATCCGATGCTCAGATGCATTTCAGATACCTATAAACTTAACTATCCGATGCTTAGATGCATTTCGGATAATTACAGATAACTCATCGATATATAACTTAAGTAAATCTACCAGATCTCAACACGTGTCAGCAGTAGTTTAATCATAAAATAACATTTCAGAGAGTTACAGGTCTAACTCTCCGATGCTCAGATGCATTTCGGATAGTTACAGCTAACTCATTGAAAATCCACTTAAGTCACTTTCCCAGAACATGACACGTGTCCTCAGCTATTTTATAAATAAAAAGAGATTTCGGAGAGTTACAGGGATAACTATCCAATGCCCAGGTGCAATTTCGGATAGTTATAGATAACTCATCGAAAGTTCACTTAAGTCATTCATTATGGTTTCGACACGTGTACTTCAGGAAATAATAAAATATTCTCTTAAAACATAACTGTTCGGCAATTTAAACATAACTATCTAATACATATTCGGTCTATTAAACATAACTGTCTGAATTTGTTCGGTATGTTAAACATAACTGTCTGAATTATTAGAAAATTCGGATACTTAAGAATTTCACAACTTGCAACTTACCGATAGTTCATAAATGTACTAAATTAACATTAATTCCCCCAAATTAAGTAGATTCTTCAATTAAAGCATATAACAGTGCAATTATAACATAATGGCTTAATTCTTATATGATAAGCTAAATATTATGCAATTAACCATCATTTAACCGTTAATAATATACACTTTTTCATTCTAAACACTTCCCCCATACCTAAATTTTGCTAGTCCCTTGGCAAACTAAGATCTAATTAATTGGTCTTTAAAAGTGCTAGAATTAATTCTTCCCATTTTTTTTCTTCTGTTTAGCATAAAAATATATTCTGTATGTTTCAATAATCAACCTGCAAAGATACTTAGAATATATGTAAATTACATACAAAGTATATCATCATCATATAGGTGTTAATTATATTATCGTTTGTTCTTCTTTTCATCATCTGTCATCCTAAATTTTCCAATAAGATTTCTAGAAGAAATTTCAACAACATACGAATCAAAGTACAATCCAATTCAATCTAATTAAGATAAGTAGAATAAAGAATTGTATCTTCATTAAACAACTTCAAAAGTCAATTCCAGATTCATATTTCAGCAATTCTAGATAACAAAAATATACTCGATTCATAAGATATCTGTATTTCACAAAACACTTGTATCTTTTCAGAACAGTATATGTTTTTTTTTTTCTTTAAGAGTTAATTTGACAAGCTTGAATCATACAAGAGCTTTCTAATGTACCTATGTAACGAGCTTTCAATCAACAATCTCAGATCTGATCAGGATCTTAGGTTGCTAGATTTCAAGAGTCCTTTTTCAAGTCAACAATCCTTACATACCTATCTGCTCAAGTATAAAAGGCTCGTGATCAAACAAGTCAATAAACTCTCAAAATTTTCCTTTTTTTTTTTTCAATCAAAACTACAAACACAAAACAAAAACTTAATCACATACTATATATGTATGTATTTCATTAATATAGATGTAGTAAAACACCAATCTCATTTAGTTCTGCTTCTATCATTTACTGAAAATATGAATTCATCTCAATAAGCTCATACTTTTTTTGTAGTTTAATAAGATCTACACATAAATCATTCTACAAGTTCAATCTGTCAAATTAAATGTATCTTTAATCATATGTGTTTTATTTAATCTAGAATTCATATCTCAACTCCTTCAGGACTTTAGATAATTTTTTGATTAAGCATTAAGTATTCTGATTTCATTTTAAAATCGTGAAATTGTTAAACTCATGAACTTCATAAAAAATATAAGATACTATATCTAGATTTACATAAATAATAAATTCTATAGCATCTTCTATAACCTTCTAAATATAACATTCAAGCAGTTTATAAAAATTTTACAGTCTCAATTATCGGATAGTTACAGCAAGTTCATAAAAAAAAAATTTCAATTACCTCAAAACTTTGCAGTACCATTTTAATTCCTTTAATTAACAAACTTACATGGCTGTTACTTCAATTACCTCCCCCCATACCTACATTTTGCATTGTCCTCAATGTAAAAAGTTTGACTATAAGTACAGTAATTGTAGCAGGCATGAATATAGTTTTGCTTGATTTAAAATTCAAGATGAGTAACTAGTTACATACCTTGTTTCATTTGTATCTCTTTCTACATATTCTGATTTTTGATTTTGAAAAACTTTTCATTCACAAATATAAGCAAAATATAAAACAAAAGAACATTTAACAGA
Organism: Cymodocea nodosa; assembly: GCA_036874045.1. Lineage (NCBI taxonomy): Eukaryota > Viridiplantae > Streptophyta > Magnoliopsida > Alismatales > Cymodoceaceae > Cymodocea > Cymodocea nodosa. The sequence continues at coordinate 12,361,498 of CM072335.1, forward strand.
TATTAATAAATTAATGTCTTATGTGGAACCTAGGCTCCTATGCCTTTGGTGGCTCACAAGCAAGCTAGTTGGTTTCCTAGAATAGATACCAACAAACTAGATTGATATTTTGTTTTGTTTGTTTGTTTTTTTTTTTAAAATGAACATGAAAACTTCAAAAAATATATATATTTTTTTCTAAAAATAAATGTAGAATACACAACATTAAACACAAAATCATAGCTTAAGAACATGATTGAAAAGTAGAAACAAATGGAATAAATGTATCAGTCCAAGCAAACTTTTTAGGCACAGTTCTTCTTGCTATTAATTCTGTTTTAATGCAGTTCTTGTTCCTTCTTAATTTGTAAACATGCAATATATTATAAATTCCAAATACGAGTGTATTAACATTAATGATATGTAATGCAGAAAGGGATTCTTTTTGATTTCAGGGTAATGTAGCAGTTTCTATTTCTACATCTATTTCAATATACTCCTCTTTCCACTTTCATTCATTTATGTCTTCCATAATCCATATTTGAAATTTCATCAGTTCATCCCACCATCTTATTAGACATAAAGTAGGATCATCTTTTTCATTATACCACATTCCTATTTGAATTTCATTAAATTCTGCAGATGGTGGTTTAGCTATTTCACTCGGTACAGGTAAAATTTCTATATATTCAACATAATTGTCTATGCTCACTATGTATAAATCAGATATATATGCTATTGATATCTCTGTGACTAAATAGATATATCCATCAAGTATGACATGTGTTTGGTTAATTAATGATTTCTGTCCTAGATATATCATAATATTTTCATTCCAAGATCTGTTTAGAAAATTATACACACTTAAGCGTAAATCTTCACCCCAATTTCCTATAGGTCTCCAATAATATAATTTTTCAGGAATTGTAGAATTTTTATCAGAAAATATTAAAGCTGACCCACAATTTACAATTGGTGCTTCAAATCTATTAGGTCTTCCTATATTCCATTCTTCTCCTATTATAGGATTTCTTATCAAAATATCAGGTAATAATAAACTTGCATACCTTGGTCTCGTCTTGTATATGATTAATCCTTCATCTATCTCCATAATATGATTTATACCTTCTAATGCATTGGGTGGAATTCTAGTAGTTTCTTCCATAGCCAGATATTCATGTGTATTTGAACTACGATTAAATGATCTCCATATGAATCCATCTCTAATTTTAGTCATTTTTGCAGCTTGTAGTCCCTGAAAATATTTTTCTTCAATACAGTTTTTAATTTCCTTTGATACACAACACAGCCTGCATAGATCTTTAGCTGACAAGTTACTTAGTACTTCCCTTAGTGCATCCATTGGTAATTGCATCAATTCCATTTGTCGATTCTGTATAACATAAACAAAAATTTAGCAAAGACAAAAATTAACATAACTACTGCACACCCTCATGGAGTTAAAGGCATAACTCAACGGACTAAGTTCGTTGAGTTAAAAATTAACTCTACGATACTATTAACTAAAAATAAAAAAAACATATATACATATAGATAGTTGCTTCAGATATGCTGCTTCATTTAGCTACCCTCCCAAAAGAGGTATCAATTTCATTAACCGTTCTATTGACAGGATTAGGTATAGCTTGTATTGGCAATCCTCCAGTAGGTCTAACTTCCATTGGTTCCTTCTGTCTAAGTGATATATTTCTATTCTGATTTTGAATTGCAACATTTCCAAATATAAATTCTAAACGATTGTTTACTTGTTGGATTATCTTTTCTAATTTATCTATTCTAGCTCCTTGTTCAATTAATACTTCATAACTTATGTTCTTCTCATTTATATTTTCTCCTCCCTAGAAATTGTTATTTCTCCAAGATAAATTTGGGTGATTTCTCCAATTAGGATGATAAGAATTGCTCAAGTTCTCTCTGGTTTCTAGCATAAATAATATGTAAGTCATTTATGTTTGCATTCTTTTCTGATAGCTTTTGATTTAATGATAACTCTTCTATTTTCTTTGTTAATTCATTTAATTTCACTTCAAGCATAGTACTTGAATCTATTTCATGCATTCCTCTTGGCAATATTCTTTTATCTATAATAGCTTTAGCCGAATTTTCCCACTATGCAGTTCTTTTTGCAAAATTTTCTAAATATGCCCATGCTTCTTCACTACATAACTTTAAAAATCCATTTTGACAAGTAGATTCTAATAAAGATTTCGTTGAAACATCTATGCCTTCATAAATTATACCTATTAATTGTGCTTTACTCATTGCATGATGTGGACATTGAGTTAGTAAATCTTTAAATCTTTCAAAATATTTCCAGAATGATTCACCCTATTTTTGGCTACACATTAATGTTTCTTTCTTCTTTTTAATCGTTTGATGTGTTGGATAATATTTTTCCAGAAAAACAGAGCAAAATTCAGTCCATGTAGAAATTGAATTAGGCGATAGAGTATATAACCATCTCTTAGCTGTGTCTTTTAAAGAAAAAGGGATATATCTAAGTTTAATAGCATCTATACTCATGTTCGGCATTTTCATCATTTGACAAACTTCGTTAAATTCTCTAAGGAAATAATAGACATCCTCTCTTTCTAATCCATGAAAATGTGGCAATTGACTAATATAATTAGATTTCAGTTCAAACCTATCTCCCTCAAAGTTTGGCAATCGAATACATGAAGGTTCATCAATTAATTCAGGATACAGAATCTCTCCTAATGGTTTTTCTACTGGAGTAGCCATCTCTACGTTCTCTTTTAAAGAAAGGTTAGATACATCCCAAAGAATTTCGTTAAAGTTCAGTTCAGAAAATTTTCCAGTATGCCTTAGTGTTGAATATTCTTAGGTAGGTGTTCTTAGTAATCGTTTAGTGCTAGGAGAACGGGTCCATGTGCTCATAAATAAATAGCAGAAGATTAATTACATACTAGTCTAAAGTTTTCCATTCTATAAATATTTGTTGTCGGATGAAGTTGAATCAGCTGCTTCTCCTTCCAGGTCCTCTAATGCCTTCTCCTTTCTTTTAAAAGTGCTGGTAACTCGTAAATAATATTCTGTTTCATATATATACTACGCATCCATAAAGTGAATAAATCTCGTTGCAAGAACGTGTCTTGCAACGTGCATCATGGTTCCTATTTTTATGGGTATGTGTACCACTACTCATTTCAAATTTTGGTAATCGCTAAACCGACGAAGTTTCGTTCGTGGTTAAAAGAATAACCGTTCTGCTTAATCCACGAACTAACCTCATTGAGTTACAGATTACTCAACAGAACATAGTTGGTTACTGTTGCTAACTCCATGGACTAACTTCGTTGAGTTACAGATAACTCAACGGAGTGACCTTATATTATATTATTGACCTCGTGGATTTAAGGTTAACTCAATGGACTTACTTCATTGAGTTAACACTTAGCAACTTCTAAGTTTTACTCTCATAAGTTCCTCTCTGTTTTTTTTTTTTCTTTTTCATTCTGCTAACTATAATAAAGTTAAATCTATGTCATTAATGCATCATTTTGATTAAAATTCATTTAAATCTAAATCTTATATAGAGATTTAACTTGCAGGTTATTTTATGTTATGCAGAATTTACATTTTACCTTATAACATGTAGAAATTTTTAAGCAGTTATCCTGTCATTCAGCAAATTGTAAATCTGTTACATATTCATTCATAAAGTTCCACAATAACATAATATTCAATAAATTCCATTCATTTCACATCCAAAACTCGTATGAAAATTGCATCTAAAAAATTTACATTCATTAATATGAATCAATTACAATACAAGTACATCATACAATTTCATACAACTTTACAAAAGTAGATGAACAATACAATTTAATCTCTATGCCTAAGTTCATCTACTTCCTTCTGGAGTTTTTCTAATTGCTGCTCTAATTAATTAATTTCCCTTAGGTGTTAAACCAGTAACTAAGTAATTAACTATGTCTACATACCAAGGCATTGTGTTGATAATCATTAATTGTTCATTAGGAAAATTATCCTTAATTTCAATATTTGATTTTTCTATTTGTAATCTTGATAAATGATCTGCTACTACATTCTCACAACCATTTTTATCTTTAATTTCTAGATCAAATTCTTGTAATAATAATATCCATCGGATCAATCTAGGTTTAGTTTCTTTTTTCTTTATTAGATGTTTTAGAGTTGAATGATCCGTGTATACTATTACTTTAGCTCCAATCAGATATGATCTAAACTTTTCTAAAGCAAACACAACAGCTAATAATTCTTTTTCAGTAGTTGTGTAATTAACTTGAGCATCATTTAAGGTTTTGCTTGCATAATAAATCACTTTAGGAGATTTTTCTATCTTTTGTCCTAACACTGCTCCTACAGTAAAATCAGAAGCATCGCACATTAATTCAAATGGATGGTTCCAATCAGGTGCTTGAATTATAGGAGTTGAAATTAAGCTAGTCTTAAGTTTGAAAAATGCTTCCTTGCAATTTTTATCAAAGTTAAATGGAACATCTTTTAATAGATTTGTTAAAGGTTTAGCTATCTTGCTAAAGTCTTTAATAAATCTTCTATAAAAACCAGCATGTCCTAGAAATGATCTAATATCTTTTACTGATTTAGGTTCTGGTAGATTAGATATTACTTCTATTTTAGCTTTATCTACTTCCAACCTTTTTTTAGAAACAACATGCCCTAAGACTATTCCTTGTTTAACCATGAAGTGACATTTTTCCCAATTTAAAACTAGATTTTTTTCCACACAGCGTTTTAATATTTGGTCTAAATTGCTTAAACAAACTTCATTTGAGTTTCCATATACAGTGAAATCATCCATAAATATTTCTAAAAAATCTTTAGTCATTCCAGTAAATATGCCCTGCACACACCTTTGAAAGGTAGCTAGCGCATTGCATAATCCGAATGGCATTCTCTTAAAAGCATAAGTTCCATTAGGACAGGTGAAAGTTGTTTTCTCTTGATCCTTTAATGCTACTGGAATTTGATTATATCCTTAATACCCATTTAGGAAACAAAAATATTCTTGCCCTGCTAATCTTTTCAGCATTTGATCTATAAAAGGTAAGGGAAAATGATTTTTCCTAATCACAGCATTCAGCTTCTATAGTCTATACATACTCTCTAGCTTGATTGAATTCTAGTAGGTATCAAGTTTTGACTTTCATTCCTAATAACTGTTAATCCTGATTTCTTGGGAACTACATGGATTGGACTAACCCACGAGCATATAACAATGCAATTATAACATAATGACTTAATTCTTATATGATAAGCTAAATATTATGCAATTAACCATCATTTAACCGTTAATAATATGCACTTTTTCATTCTAAACAGCCCTCAACTTTTCTTCAGCTCACTTCTTCTTTATGGCATCATACAAAATATGTGTCTTGGCCATAGCTATTTCTTCATTATCTCCTTGGTCTTTTGCTACTTTGCCCAAGCTAGCAAACTCTTTATCTTCTTCTTCAGTTCTCGGCCATGCAAATACTACTCGTGGTAATGGTTCTGTTTATGGAACTGAAAGTCTTACTTGTTCTGTTACTGTAGTTGACATTTCTGTTGTTGGTTCTTGTTTGGGTTTTCCCAGCACTACACTAGAAAAACTTGGATTTGTTAATTCTATTTTTACTTAGTTAATTTATCTTTATGCCTATTCTTTCTTTTAGAAGTAAACAAACAACCTTTAATACAATTTAGATATTAATTCCAATTTGTACTTTAACTGCAAGTGCATAGTGTCTATTGTATCAGTGTGCAAGTACAGGTCGATCCTACAGGGAATTACTAACGAATTTAAGAAATGTTTGATTGTGAACAATTCAAATTTATATTCAATAAGCACTCTGTTGAGTTACAGTTAACTCAACGGACAAAGTTCGTTGAGTTATGGCTAACTCAACGGACTATCCTCGTGGACTTAAGTTAACTCCACGAGTCTGTCTCTTCTTTATAATACTGCTATTTACATAGGAATTTGGCCAACCATTGGGCGATTCCACAGATTGTAAATAACATCAATTAAGCTTTTTAATGCTAGTTAACATTGGATTTATCATTAAGCAATACTAACATTCAGATGATTCAAACAGTAACCATTAAAATCTTTAAGTTTTTTTGTACGAACCAATTTTAGTAAACTATAAAATTAAAACTAACATAAAACAATCATAAAATTGATACAGACAACATTAATCACGATACAACACAAACAATACAACACTCAAATACAACATACAAACAAAGATAAATTGTTTTTGGTATTTTTGTTTTGATGTGAACATGGAAATGGGCGAAAGGTGAAATGTAAAGTAATCTCACTTGACAGTAAATACTTCCGACACTACTTGCAACGCAATTACACCACTGAAAATTAAACCACTTACAATTCTGTCTCCTCTCCCTATAGAATCGCGAGTCCAGAATTGCAAGATGATCTCCTCTTCAGCATACAGGCATCAACCCGAAGCCAAGGCTAAAAGCTTTACGATCTCCTGAAATATGAGTCGACGCTTGGTGAAAATGTCTTCCCTTCCCGCGACGCGATCACTGCTCACAATGGTTGTCAAGCACTATGTTTGGCTTGGAATCGACCCAACATCTGGCAAGTGTCCTCACAGACCTCCAATGATTGGTGATTATGGTGGTGATAACGATGGTTGGTGTGATACTTCGGAGAATCGTCGATACTGTCTGTAGAAAGCTCGGTGCTCCTCCTCTGTATACACTAGCCGTCCATCGATCACACACCTTCTTTTTTTCTTCTTTTCTTTTATATTTCTTCAGTAGTAACTACTTCTGCTTGAATGGTCGGTTGGATTTCCTTCCTTCAGATCAACGACGATGATTTCTTTCTCCCTGCGCGATTGAATTCCTACGTGATACGTGCAAACGTGGTTTTTCCTTCCAACTGTCTATTCCTACAACCGCTACAGTGGCATTTTGGAAAATAACTATAAAATACATGCAATAAAGAAATAAGCTGCTAATCTAACGCATTACCTTAGTGTATATTCATGTAACTCAACGCGTATAGTTATGCTAACTTAACGAGTTAAACATGTGTATCTCACATGATATTCAAAAGCATTTAAATTCAACACGTGCATAAAATACATGGAATAAAGAAATAAGCTGCTAACATAACGCGTTATCTTAGTGTATATTCATGTAACTCAACGCGTACAGTTATGCTAACTTAACGAGTTATAACTTAAGTAAATCTACCAGATCTCGACACGTGTCAGCAGCAGTTTAATCATAAAAAGAGATTTCAGAGAGTTACAAGTCTAACTATCCGATGCTCAGATGCATTTTTATATACTTAAGAATTTCACAGCCTGCAACTTACCGACAGTTCATAAATGTACTAAATTAACATTAATTCCCCAAAATTAAGTAGATTCTTCAATTAAAGCATATAACAGTGTAATTATAACATAATGACTTAATTCTCATATGATAAGCTAAATATTATGCAATTAACCATCATTTAACCGTTAATAATATGCACTTTTTCATTCTAAACAGTTCTTCAACTACCTTCCTTTGTTACTCCTTGATTTCCCATCAGGTTTGTCCAGCAATGTCTTACAAACCATGATTGCACGTATCACACAGAAGTTAACTCGTGGAATGAAGAAGAAATCACCATCTTTGATACGAATGAAGGAAATCCAATTGATCATTTAGGTAGAAGTTGTTAATTCAATTATTTATCAGTTAATTTTGATGATGAAAAATGTGTGGTTTAATTATTTCTGCCATATTTTAGATGTCTTTTTATTCACATGAATCTTGGTTAACTACTTTGTACTCAAAGTCTTTTAAATTAGATTTTAGTAGGTTATTTTGTCTATAGTGTATTGACCGGAGAGTTATTTTATAAGCCATTGAACAAAACAGGATAAATCGGATGGTTAAGCCTCTCTCTCCTAGCTTTTCGGACAGTTATATCAATAACTATCTGAAAAGTATTTATCTGTAGTGAGTTAAGTATTTTTATGTTCGGATATGTTTTTTATTATGGTAAGTCTTCGAAATCCCTTCGATTTCAGATAGTTAAGGTTTTTATTCCGGAGAGTTAGCTGTTTCTCTAATTTAATATATTTTCGGTTACTTTCTTTTGAAGGACATGTGTTAGTCTCTCATCGTTTGAATTAAGTGACTTTTCGGAAGGTTACGATGTAATTATCTGATAAGAATCAAAGAGTTATTTTCAGTAAGTATCCGAAAATAGTTTTAAGCTTCAGATGGTTGAGTTTTCTATTATTTCTGACTTAAGTGACTTTTCGAAAGGTTACCTGTTGTTGAGTATTTTTGTTTTGATGATGTGTGCTGAATGAAAATAATCATATTTGCTCAATTACTATTGCTTGTGAAAAGAAATTAAAATCATCAATTAATACATAAAAAGCTTATTGATATAAATACTTGTCTGTATTGGATCTGAAGTTAATAACTAGTCGTTTCGTTGCATTAATTTCTCATTTAGCTAAACGTTAAGTTAACGTGTGTTTTTATTGAAAAGCATGATATATTTTAATGTTATATCTTCTGTATCATGAACAGTGCACGTTTAGACAACTCGTTAAGTTAGAGTTTTGTTTGTATAGAGGTCACATGAGAACTCGTTAAGTTAGAGGCTTAAAGGTTAAAATAGGTCTCGTGATAACTAGTTAAGTTAGTGAGTAAAAGAAGAGACAAACTCGTTACGTTAGCGTTATACACGTGGTGAAATTATAAGTTACGAATGTTGTATTGTATCACGTGAGGTGCACATGTTTAACTCGTTAAGTTAACATAACTAAACGCGTTGAGTTGCTATATTGAACATTAAGGCAACACGTTAGGTTAGCGTTATAAACTTAAGTTGTTATTTTTTGCATGTGGTAAAATTCTTATTATAAAAACATTTGTTTATTACTGGTTCGTTGAGATATTATAACACAACGGAAATGGTTCGTTGAGTTATCATAACACAACGGAGATGGTTCGTTGAGATATCATAACACCACGGACATAGTTCGTTGAGTTAGCAATAGTACTTGTCACGTGAAATGGCACATGAGGAACTTGTTAAGTTAGAAACGCTAAGTTATATATATACTTGTGTTATTCGTTTAATTAACATTAAAGTAACGACTTCTTATTACACTGATGAAAAACTTTTGGACGAGAAAGTTTATTTTGCAGGAAATTTTTCAGAGATCCAGGACAGATGATTAAAGAAAATTCAAAATATAAACGTGGGTTAGAACGTGTGTGTTTTGATGAAGGAAAAAGAAAAGACGTGGAGAAGTGGAAAACTGGAGGTGGTTAAACGTGAATGATATGCATGAAATGAAGATACAGTATAAAAGGCATAGAATTCTCGTTGATCAATTTATCCTTGCACACAAAACGAAAAATCTTTTCAAGGATCAAATCAACCCTGCACACCAAAAGAAAAATCTTTTTTAGGGATCAAAAACACCTTCTCGGGGAAAATCTCTCAAGTGGAAGAAAGTTCAGTGAAGCATAAAAAGGTAAAATTTTCGTCACTAAATATTTGAAGTATCAGAAGAAAGCAAATTTAGTGAAGTATGAAAAGACAAGATATTCGTCACTGAAGAATTGCTGAAGAAGAAAAAGAAGAAGAAGAAAGATCTCAAACAGGGAGAAAAGTTTTAAATTCCGTAAATTAGTTTTCTCTATTTGTAGTTATGAAATTGTTTAGATGATACATGGTATCGAAATATAATTGCATCTACAATTTCTAAGGAGAATTGAATTATATATTGTAATTAAAATCTTGAATAAAAATGATTTTATGAAAACAATGTCTCGACTTGTTTTTGAGTTTTAAAGTTTCAATTATATTTCAGAAAATATTAAAAATACACAATTCACCCCCCTCTTGTGTAGCCATACGATCCTACAAGTGGTATCAGAGCTTTGTTAATAATCTTTGATATAAAATCGATACCAACTTATTTAATATCATTGCTTATTCTACCTTCCTTGTTTTTAAACAGAAATTAATATCTGAGCATACGTTTAACTCTATTGTTTAAGGCTCAAGTTGTTTTAAAGTTTTTAGACTATTTAAAATCAAATAGGTTGAAAAATCTAAGGTAAAATGGCTACTGAAAATGGTAATTTTTCTTTATATGAAGGCCAAAATCTTAATCGTCCTCCTTTATTTGATGGAATACATTTTGTATATTGGAAATATAGGATGACTGTTTTTCTTCAAAGTATACATCATAAGTTGTGGTTCATGATTTCTAAACCATATACTCCATTAACTACTCCTTATAATACTTGGACAATTACTGAAAAAGAAAATGAAACTCTAAATGCTACGGGCTTAAATATTTTATTCTGTGCATTGAGTTATGAACAGTTCAGTAAAGTGTCGGCATATAAATCTACTTATGAGGTGTGGCATGCATTAGAAGTTTCACATGAATGTACTTCTCAAGTTAAAGAGACAAAAATAAACATGTTGATTCATAAGTATGAACTCTTTAAGATGCATGAAGACGAAAATATTTCTGAGATGTTTTCTAGATTTCTTGATATCATAAACTTTTTAAAATGTTTAGGAAAGAATTTTGAACAGAAGGATTTGGTGAGGAAAATTCTCAGATCCCTAAGTTCTAAATGGTCTCAGAAAGTAACATCAATTGAGGAATCATGAGATTTAAATGTTTATTCTATGAATGAACTTATAGGAAATTTAACAACTTATGAAGTTCAATTAAATGAATCACTAAGTCACAACAAACTAAAAATGAAAAAAGAAATAGCTTTCGAAATTAATTCAGATTCTGATATATCTACTGATTCTGACGAGGATTTGATTTTGCTGACTAGGAAATTCAAGAAAGCATGGAAAGCTAGGAAACAGCAAAGGAACAAAAATGATAAACCCTCAATGTCAAAATCATTGAATGACAAGAATTCTTCATCCAGAAAGTATGTATGTTACAACTGTAACAAACCTAAACATCTTTCTCTAGATTGCCCTATGAGGAAAAATGAAAAGCAAAGTAGGACAAATCAGAAGAAGACGGCTCAGAAAACTCAGAGAAAGTTTTACAAGAAAAAGACTTTGAAGGTCACTTGGGATGACACATCTGAAGAGTCTGAATCTAAGGAATCAGCATCAAAATCTTCACGTTCAAAAGGAGAATAAGAGTTAGAAGACGTTGCTCATGTGTGCTTCATGGCAGATGAGTCTGAGGTAATATCTGATCTTGAAAGTCATTCAGATTTCAACTTTGATGAATTATTATGTGCTTATCATGCATTATTACAAAAACTTAAAGTGTGTAAATTGGAAAATAAGAATATTAGAAAATCTTCATCCATTATGGAAGAAGAAAATTGTTTCCTGTTTACTACTTTAGAAAAGTTTAAATGTGATAATGAAAATCATGCTAGAGATTTGCAAAAATTTAGATTTAATGAATGTATCTTGCATGAACAAATACATAATATAAATGCTGAAAAATTAAAGATAGAATCTGAAAATGAAATGTTGAGAAACAATATAAATGAACTTGAATTAGAGATAGATAAATTAAAACTGAGAGAGCAAGATTTAAATTCTACCTTTAAGAAATGGAATTTAAGTCAAACTAAGTTAGACAAACTAACTAGTACCCTTGCGGTGTCTTATAAATTTGGCTTAGGCTTTGATTATCCTGAATATCCTGAATTTCAAGCCAATAAAGGATTTATTAGTTGTAGTTCAAGTAAATCTAAGACTAAAATTCCTTTTATTATGAAACAAGGCAATAAATATGTAGAAGTAGATACTTCAAGGGATGAATCATGCAGTAATAATATAAATCAATGTGATTTGTCAAATTGTACTTCTAACATGACTATAAATGTTTCTAAAAATCTTGTTTCTTGTTCTGGAAATTCAGTTTCTAATGTTTCTAAAATTTCAGACAATTGTAGTAAACTGAAAATTCAAAAACCTGAGCATATAATTCAATACACTAGTATTAGACCAATTACTCATTCTACATGTGGTAAAACAAAAAATTCTTGCGCAGAAAAAGATTTTGTATGTACGAAAAGTGTTAATACAAGTACAAAATCTTGGTATGAACTTACAGAAATGTATAAGCACGACCAAAATAAATTAACATCTGATAAAAATATGTTTGGTCTTGATTATACTACATCTGAAAACAAAAAGAATGATTGCAAAAGCAATAATGCTATATGTGAGTATGAAGCTAATGATAAATCAATAGTACTTACAATTAATAAGAATATAAATGATAATGTTAAACTATTTTTAAACAAAAAGAAGAAATATGCGTTTAATGAACTTGGTCCTCAACAACATTGGGTACCAAGAAAAAGTTTTTCTTAATTTGTGTTGCGGGAGGAAACAACATCAAAATGGATCTTGGACAGTGGAGCGTCAAGTCACATGACCGGACAAAAAAGTCTATTACAAAATTTTACAAATACCATGAAAGGAAGTGTAACATTTGGAAACAAAAGCAAAGATAAAATCATAGGTATGGGCAATGTTCAAATAACTCCTACTTGTGTTATTTCGAATGTACTATATGTAGAAAACCTAGGATTTAATTTGCTGAGTGTCATAAAACTAACTGAAAATGGATATTATGTAGTGTTTGAAGATAATGTATGCAAAATAATTGATAAAAATACAGATGAAATTAAGTTTATTGCTAAAAGAAAAGGTTCTGTATGTATTTTATCTTTCCCTTCTGATGCAGTTGATTTAAATTCATGTTTGCTAGCTGAAACTAGTGATGCATATCTATGGCATAGAAGGATTGGGCATATAAATATGAGACTGTTACATAAACTATCTAGAAAACATTTAGTGAGAGGTTTACCAAAGATTAAATACTCAAAGAACTTTATGTGTGATGCATGTGAGTTAGGTAAACTTCACAAAAACTCTTTTAAATTCAAAACTGATATTTCAAGCAAGAGAGTCTTAGAACTTATACATATGGATCTATTTGGACCAACAAGAATCATGAGTCTTGGTGGTAAACGGTATGTATTTGTTTTAGTAGATGACTTCTCTAGATACACTTGGGTATATTTTCTAGCATCTAAGACATAAGTTTTTGAAAAATTTAAAATGTTTTACAATTTTGTTCGAAATGAGCAAAGTATCTCTATTCAAAAACTTAGGAGTGATCATGGAACTGAATTTGATAATGATCAAATGGATAACTATTGTAATGAGCATGGCATTGATCACATATTTTCTTTTCCAAGAGCATCGTGTCAAAATGGTGTTGTTGAGAGAAAGAATAGATCACTTCAAGAAATGTCCAGAACTATGTTGAATGAACATAAGTTACCTCAAAATCTTTGGGTTGAAGCAGTAAATACAGCTTGTTATGTTATTAACAAAAGTCATTTAAGACCTCATGTTAATAAAACTCCTTTTGAAATTATGTTTAATTGGGTTCCAAAAATTTCCTATATGAAACCATTTGGCTGCAAGTGTTTTATTCTTAATACTAAGGATAAAATGGATAAATTTCAAGCCAGATCGGATGAAGGAATTTTTGTAAGTTACTCTACTAGAAGTAAAGCCTATAGAGTATATAACAAGACTTCTAGGACTATTGAAGAAACCCTCCATGTAAGCTTCAATGAAAATTCTCTTAGAGAATCTCAATCTAAAGTTGATAATGATGACTTGATCAATTTTCCAAATGAGTTAGAGATCAATAGAGAGATTGATGATTTATCTGAGAAAATCAAAAATATGAACTTAAATGATCAATCTATTGATGAAAGTGATGAACTTTCAGATGTTGATGAGAATATTGAGGAAAATCAGAGAAATTGGCGTTATTCTTCATCACATCCCATTACTCAAGTCATTGGTAATATTAATGAGGGAGTTAAAACTAGAGCTTCAGTAAATTTAAATAGTATGTGTATGTTTGTTTCTATGGTGGAACTAAGGAATATACAAGAAGCATTATCTGATGAAAATTGGATAGTGGCAATGCAAGAAGAACTAAATCAATTCATCAGAAATGATGTATGGGAATTAGTGTCTCCAGCAAAAAATAAGTCCATAATAGGTACAAAGTGGATCTTTAGAAACAAAACTAATGAAACTGGTCAAATTATAAGGAATAAAGCTAGATTAGTTGCACAAGGGTATACACAGGAAGAAGGATTAGATTATGATGAAACATTTGCTCCTGTGGCTAGGTTAGAAAGTATTAGAATATTATTGGCCTATGCTTGTTATATGGATTTTAAATTATATCAAATGGATGTAAAAAGTGCATTTCTAAATGGTTTAATTAATGAAGAAGTCTATGTAAAACAACCACCTGGATTTGATGATATTAAAAATCCTCACTTTGTGTATAAATTGAAGAAAGCCTTATATGGTTTGAAGCAAGCACCTAGATCATGGTATGAAAGATTGTCTACTTTTTTAATAGAAAAATGCTATATCATGGGAAAAGTGGATCATACTCTATTTATTAAGAGAGATGGTAAAGATCAGATTGTTGTTCAAATATACGTGGATGATATAATCTTTGGAGCAACATCTGATAAGTTGATAGAAATATTCTCTGAAGAGATGACTAATCAGTTTGAAATGAGTATGATAGGAGAACTTTCATATTTTCTAGGACTTCAAATTAAGCAAATGGATAAAGGTATATTTTTAAATTAGGAAAAATATGTAGTTGAAATGCTTAAGAAATTTAATTTTAATGATACAAGGATTCGAGGAACTCCTATGAGTACTACTTTAAAGTTAGATATTGATGACATAGGAAAATCTATAAATCAAAGGAAATACAGAAATATGATTGGTTCTTTACTTTATTTGACTGCTAGTAGACTTGATATTATGTTTGCTGTGTGTCTTTGTGCTAGATTTCAATCTAATCCTAAAGAATCACACTTAATTGCAGTTAAAAGAATATTTAGATATATACAGGGAACTAAAAATTTCGGACTGTATTATTCTAAGGATAGTTCAATAGATCTTATAGGATATACTGATGCTGATTATGCAGGATCTAAATCTGATAGAAAGAGTACCAGTGGCACATGTGAATTATTGGAAAATAATTTGGTGTCATGGTTTAGTAAAAAGCAAAACTGTGTAGCACTTTCTACTATAGAAGCTGAATATGTTGCTGTTGCACTGTGTTGCACTCAGATTTTGTGGATAAGGTAAACTTTAGAAGATTTTGGATTATCTTATGATACAACTGAGATTTATTGTGACAGTTCTGCAATAAATCTTTCCAAAAATCCTGTATTACATTCAAGAGCAAAGCATATAGAGGTTAGACATCATTTTCTAAGAGATAACGTAATTAAAAGAAAAATTAAATTAGAATTTGTGTCTAGTAAAAATCAATTAGCTGATATATTTATAAAACCTCTAGACGAAAATACATTCTACAACATTAGATTAAATTTAGGTATTTGTAGGCTATGTGATGTGTAAAATGCTTAAACTCCGCATAAAAAGATAAATATTATTGATGATGTTGTTCACCTCATAGATATTATATACTTATTATAAATATCTAAAGTAATATCTAAACTACTGCTTAAGATACTATGTATTTATTGTAAAATCATAATAGTATCTTATTGATTTTAAGTAGTTTATCAATTTTAATGGTTTTTACGATTTTAAGTGGAAGTGTAAATGAAAAACATTAAATACTTCTGACATTCTGAAATTTTGATTAAATGTTTTCTTTGAATCAAGGAAAATACATATGATCATGCATAAATTTGACTTAATTGATTAAACTTGTAGAATAAGTTATATGTAACTCATCTTAAACTGTTAATCAAAAGTATAAGCTTATTGAAACAGATTCATATTCTTAGTACAATCATAGAAGTAAAAATTGTATGAGATTTGTGTTTTATTGCATCTGTATTAATGGAATACATATATACTGTGCTTAAAATGAAAAGTGCTTACAAAGTGAAAATCTTTGAGAGTTTATTGATCAGTTTGATCATGAGCCTTTTGTACATGAGCATATAGGTATGTAAGGATTGTTGTCCTGAAAAAGGATTCTTTAAATCTGGCAACCTAAGGTCCTGATTAGATCTGGGATTGTTGACTAAAAGCTCATTTCACGGGTACATTAGAAAGCTCTTGTATGATTCAAGCTTTTCAAACTAACTTTTAAAGAAAATTATCAATATTTACTATTTTGAAAAGAAAAAGTTGTTTCATTAATTACAGATATCTTTGAATCGCATATAGTTTATACCAATATGACTATTGATTTATTGAATCAACATTAGTAGTTTTGAAAACGTTTATTTGAGATACATTCTTTTATTCTCCTTGAATTAATTGAATTGAGTTCAAAGTTGTGTTTTGATTCATATACAGTAGGAATTGATTCTGGAAATTATTTTTGATGATGCCAGGATAACGGAAGTCTCTGAAAAGAAAATGTAAAAGTATAGTTATACTTAACATCTATTGTCACTACAAATATATTTTGTATTTTGATTGAATATATTTGAAGTATATTTGTAAGGGGAGCATTAACAATGTCAAAAACAGATTAATATAATTTAAAATACAAATCTTAGTTAATCTGAATTAATGTCCTCTTAAAATCTTGATGAAATAATTTAAAAAGACAAATAAACTATTTTAGATTCAAAGGACAAAATGTTCAAATAGTTTACTATGTTCTTAAGATAATGTTAAGTTTTAGCATGTGTGTTGTTTTCGAAACGTTTTAGTTGGAAGCATCCGAAACTTGTTTAAGTGTACTAACTAGACGTTATATTAGATAAGGTAACGTGTAAAACTGCCTCTAGACAGCGTTTTACTCGTTAGGTAAGTTAACTCAACGAGTTATACTTGAATATTTCGGGTACCTTAATTGAATAAACTTTATTCAATATTTATTTAATTTCTAAACCTGACTTCTCTTCACGTTGAGTTATACACCTAAAAACCCTATTTAAACACTTATAACACGGGGTCTTAGGTTATTTGTAAACTTTGTCAAGAAAATCTTTCCCGCTTGTTGCTGTTACAACCTACGACGATGGTCTCCAAGTTCTACAAAGGTCGTGGCAGAGCAAAAGGCAAAAGCAGAAGAGATGCAAAAGGAAAAGAAATAGAGAATGATGAAGTTCCACGTACTTGGTTCAAGAAAATATTTCGAGTGGACAAAAGGTTAGAAGAACTTTATAGAGATTACTTCTTTTCTCAGGATATATTAGATGAAGTTAGACAAGAACTTCAACATACTGATGCAAGTATTACATACATGGGTATTCGAAGTAAATATGATAGAGAATACAGAATGAAATGTGCTAAGATTGCATTTTTGGAACAGTATGCAAAATATTTGGAAAAATGTGTAGATTCATCAAATAGAACTCCTCAAACTCCTATAAACGGTACAAGACTACATGTATTTGAGGAAGAGCATGAATCAGCTATCCCTACTCCTTTATATTCAAAACAAGTAGAATCAGATATTGCTGTAGACAAAACAAAAGTTGATAGTCTTCGAAAGGTCGTTGCAAAAGAAAGTGCCTTAGAAGAATTAAAGTAGAAAACTTTCATGGAGTAATTTGAAAAGAAAACAGCAATACTTGAAAATGAGAAACAAAAATGTTATAGAAGAAGGAAAGTCCGAAAAGTTATGTCTAAAGAAACAAAGTCTATTGAACAAGGAAAATCAGATGAAAATTTATTTCCAAAGGACAATGTATGTCTAGACATTGTATATTGCATGCAAATTTATTTCAAAGAGTTGGACACAATATGGAAGTCAGCAGAAGTTGTTTATATGCAACTTATAGCTTGCTGAATAGAATTCAAATCAATTAGTTTGATGTTTTCACTTCTCAACTACAGCATATGAGTTCAAAGTTATTTTATGGTGATGCTGTATGTAGACTCATTGCAAGCCAATTGAATTTATCCGACTGGCCCTCTGAAACTAAAGGCATGAGAGCATTTAGTGTCAAAGATTTGCAAAAATTCCAGGTCATGCATAAACCTCAACGACAACAACAACAACAACCTGATACAGACCATATACAACAACAACAACAAGAAAGTTATTCAGTTCAAGCAGAACATCAAATGCAGCTACCTCCTGACTTAGATGCAGTGCTTAACAACATCAGAAATGATATTAGGCATCTAGGAGATAAAATAAGTAATGCTATAAGTGATATACTTAGGAGGGGTGGATAACTGTTTTTGTTTGTTTCTGAATACAAAATGTAGTTTTTGTATTACTTGTTTGATTCATTGAACAATACATATTTTTGTAAATGTGTTCAATTATTATTCTTGTTTACAGAAATCGTTGTTGTAATTCTCTTATATATGTATATATATTCTTTGTAATTATCTTTTTGATTAATGACAAAAAGGGGGAGAAATATTATAAAAAGATGATTATGATCTTAATTGCATATATATATTATAAAAGGAGATGCTATTTAAATGGTTATTGTAGTCTGATAGATGATAATTAGAAAACTGATACTTATATAATTATTGACATTTGAGAGTTTTAGTTCTGAGAGGTAAAATTTACACAAACAATAGAAATAAGCTTAAGTGAACTTAAGTCAACAAACAAGTTTGTTGAATTAAAAGTTAACCCAACGAAGGTGCTTTGTTGAGTTATACATATTTCATAATTGATTTAATATGGTTTTGTCATCATCAAAAAGGGGGAGATTGTTGAGTATTTTTGTTTTGATGATGTGTGCTGAATGAAAATAATCATATTTGCTCAATTACTATTGCTTGTGAAAAGAAATTAAAATCATCAATTAATACAGAAAAAGCTTACTGATATAAATACTTGTCTGTATTGGATCTAAAGTTAATAACTAGTCGTTTCGTTGCATTAATTTCTCATTTAGCTAAACGTTAAGTTAACGTGTGTTTTTATTGAAAAGCATGATATATTTTAATGTTATATCTTCTGTATCATGAACAGTGCACGTTTAGACAACTCGTTAAGTTAGAGTTTTGTTTGTATAGAGGTCATGTGAGAACTCGTTAAGTTAGAAGCTTAAAGGTTAAAATAGGTCACGTGATAACTCGTTAAGTTAGTGAGTAAATGAAGAGACGAACTCGTTAAGTTAGTGTTATACACGTGGTGAAATTATAAGTTACGAATGTTGTATTGTATCACGTGAGGCGCACATGTTTAACTCGTTAAGTTAACATAACTAAACGCGTTGAGTTGCTATATTGAACACTAAGGCAACGCGTTAGGTTAGCGTTATAAACTTAAGTTGTTATTTTTTGCACGTGGTAAAATTCTTATTATAAAAACATTTGTTTATTACTAGTTCATTGAGATATCATAACACAACGGAAATGGTTTGTTGAGTTATCATAACACAACGGAGATGGTTCGTTGAGATATCATAACACCACAGACATAGTTCGTTGAGTTAGCTACAATACTTGTCACGTGAAATGGCACATGAGGAACTCGTTAAGTTAGAAACGTTAAGTTATATATATACTTGTGTTACTCGTTTAGTTAACATTAAAGTAACGACTTCTTATTACACTGATGAAAAACTTTTGGACGAGAAAGTTTATTTTGCAGGAAATTTTTCAGAGATCCAGGACAGATGATTAAAGAAAATTTGAAATATAAACGTGGGTTAGAACGTGTGTGTTTCGATGAAGGAAAAAGAAAAGACGTGGAGAAGTGGAAAACTGGTGGTGGTTAAACGTGAAGGATATGCATGAAATAAAGATACAGTATAAAAGCATAGAATTCTCGTTGATCAATTTATCCTTGCACACAAAACGAAAAATCTTTTCAAGGATCAAATCATCCTTGCACACCAAAAGAAAAATCTTTTTCAAGGATCAAAAACACCTTCTCGGGGAAAATCTCTCAAGTGGAAGAAAGTTCAGTGAAGCATAAAAAGGTAAGATTTTCGTCACTGTAAATTTGAAGTATCAGAAGAAAGCAAATTCGGTGAAGCATGAAAAGACAAGATATTCGTCACTGAAGAATTGCTGAAGAAGAAAAAGAAGAAGAAGAAAGATCTCAAACAGGGAGAAAAGTTTTAAATTCCGTAAATTAGTTTTCTCTGTTTGTTGTTATGAAATTGTTTAGATGATACATGGTATCGAAATATAATTGCATCTACAATTTCTGAGGAGAATTGAATTGTATATTGTAATTGAAACCTTGAATAAAAATGATTTTATGAAAACAATGTCTCGACTTGTTTTTGAGTTTTAAAGTTTCAATTATATTTCAGAAAATATTAAAAATACACAATTCACCCCCCTCTTGTGTAGCCATACGATCCTACACTTGTGTAACTATCCGAAATGACTTAGGGATCGGAGAGTTATCTTTTATAAGTATCCAAAACATGCCCTCTCTATCGATAATTTATTTTTAATATTTTATAACGCGGTTTCAGAAGGACACATGTTTCAATTTTAATACATGACTTAAGTGGTCTTTCGAAATGTTAGTTCTATCTATCTAAAATGTTTTTTAGTTTCGGTAGATTATCTTTCTAAGTCTCCGATTTTCTAAAAGCCTCTTGAGATTTTACTTTTACAGAAACTACAACAATTATTAATTGACTAATCTTTATGGCAAGATATCTTTTGATTGCAGATTTCAACTTTATTATGATTGAAGGTTGCCGGAAATGAATTACTACATAAGGCATCTAACCATTTCAGAATTCTTTCCACTTATGCAAATCTCAAAAGAAAAATAAAAAGGATTTTACAAAAAACTGAAAGAGACGCACAGAATTTTTCAACACTCAAAAGGAGAAATTGTCTGCTTAGTAATTTTGCAAACACTTTGAAAATTCATCTACAACAAAGTCCAGAAGATCAATAGCTGCAGATCAATCAAGAATTCTCCTCAGAGCTTCTGTGTCAACTCTTCATTGGAGTTGATCTGGTCTTGTGTGTCATTTTCATTTTGAGTTTGTGACTCCTGGTTTTAAACTGTTGTCTCTTTTGTGTTAAAACCTTAACTCACAAGGGTGTTGTGAGTATACCTTCACAAGGTCGGGGCCTTGGTGAAGAGAGTGAAGTGTGATACTTCATTTGCTCAAGATTGGGGTCTTGAGTACACAAAGTTGGTGCTTTGTGTGAGGTTTTTGTTTAGCCTTTAAAAACATCTGTAAGGTTGTTGCTTAGCCTACAAAAGTAACTTGTTTAAGGTTTGTGCTTAGCCTTAAAAGCACTTAGTGGAATTCTCGAGGTTGTGGCCTTGAGGAGTGAACTACCCAGTTTGGGGAACCACTATAAATCTCTTTGTGTTCTTTACTCTTTGCATTACTTGTTTAATTCTAAAATCAATTAATCAAGGTTCATTAGTGTCAATAGCTTTCAAATTTTTAAAAGCAAAATAAACTTTATTAGGACATTATTCACCCCCTCTAATGTACTGTTCGTGTTTTCCCAGCACTACACTAGAAAAACTTGGATTTGTTACTTCTATTTTTACTTAGTTAATTTATCTTTATGTCTATTCTTACTTTTAGAAGTAAACAAACAACCTTTAATACAATTTAGATATTAATTCCAATTTGTACTTTAACTGCAAGTGCATAGTGTCTGTTGTATCAGTGTGCAAGTACAGGTCGATCCCACAGGGAATTGCTGACGAATTTTAGAACTATTTGTTTGTTAATAATCAAATTTATATTTTCAATAAGCTCTCTATTGAATTACAGTTAACTCAATGGACAAAGTTCGTTGAGTTATGGCTAACTCAACGGACTAACCTCGTGGACTTAGGTTAACTCCACGAGCCTGTCTTTTCTCTTTAATACTGCTATTTACAGAGGAATTCGGCCAACCATTGGGCGATTCCACAGATTGTAAATAACATCAATTAAGCTCTTTAATGTTAGTTAACATTGGATTTATCATTAAGCAATACTAACGTTCAGATAATTCAAATAGTAACCATTAAAATCTTTAAGTCTTTTGTACGAACCGATTTCAGTAAATTGTAAAACTAAAATAAACATAAAACAATCTCAACATTGACAAAGATACATTAATCACGATACAACACTCAAATTCAACTTACAAACATAGATAAATTGTTTTTGGTATTTTTGTTTTAATATGAACATGGAAATGGGCGAAAGTACCAGTGGCACATGTGAATTATTGGAAAATAATTTGGTGTCATGGTTTAGTAAAAAGCAAAACTGTGTAGCACTTTCTACTATAGAAGCTGAATATGTTGCTGTTGCACTGTGTTGCACTCAGATTTTGTGGATAAGGTAAACTTTAGAAGATTTTGGATTATCTTATGATACAACTGAGATTTATTGTGACAGTTCTGCAATAAATCTTTCCAAAAATCCTGTATTACATTCAAGAGCAAAGCATATAGAGGTTAGACATCATTTTCTAAGAGATAACGTAATTAAAAGAAAAATTAAATTAGAATTTGTGTCTAGTAAAAATCAATTAGCTGATATATTTATAAAACCTCTAGACGAAAATACATTCTACAACATTAGATTAAATTTAGGTATTTGTTGGCTATGTGATGTGTAAAATGCTTAAACTCCACATAAAAAGATAAATATTATTGATGATGTTGTTCACCTCATAGATATTATATACTTATTCTAAATATCTAAAGTAATATCTAAACTGCTGCTTAAGATACTATGTATTTATTGTAAAATCATAATAGTATCTTATTGATTTTAAGCAGTTTATCAATTTTAATGGTTTTTACGATTTTAAGTGGAAATGTAAATGAAAAACATTAAATACTTCTGACATTCTGAAATTTTGATTAAATGTTTTCTTTGAATCAAGGAAAATGCATATGATCATGCATAAATTTGACTTAATTGATTAAACTTGTAGAATAAGTTATATGTAACTCATATTAAATTGTTAATCAAAACTATAAGCTTATTGAAACTGATTCATATTCTCAGTACAATCATAGAAGTAAAAATTGTATGAGATTTGTGTTTTATTGCATCTGTATTAATGGAATACATATGTGCTTAAAATGAAAAGTGCTTACAAAGTGAAAATCTTTGAGAGTTTATTGATCAGTTTGATCAGGAGCCTTTTGTACTTGAGCAGATAGGTATGTAAGGATTGTTGTCCTAAAAAAGGATTCTTTAAATCTGGCAACCTAAGGTCCTCATCAGATCTGGGATTGTTGACTAAAAGCTCATTACACGGGTACATTAGAAAGCTCTTGTATGATTCAAGCTTTTCAAACTAACTTTTAAAGAAAATTATCAATATTTACTGTTTTGAAAAGAAAAAGTTGTTTCATTAATTACAGATATCTTTGAATCGCATATAGTTTATACCAATATGACTATTAATTTATTGAATCAACATTAGTACTTTTGAAAACGTTCATTTGAGATACATTCTTTTATTCTCCTTGAATTAATCGAATTGAGTTCAAAGTTATGTTTTGATTCATATACAGTAGGAATTGATTCTGGAAATCATTTTTGATGATGTCAGGATAACGGAAGTCTCTGAAAAGAAAATGTAAAAGTATAGTTATACTTAACATCTATTGTCACTACAAATATATTTTGTATTTTGATTCAATATATTTGAAATATATTTGTAGCGGGAGCATTAACAATGTCAAAAATAGATTAATATAATTTAAAATACAAATCTTAGTTAATCTGAATTAATGTCCTCTTAAAATCTTGATGAAATAATTTAAAAAGACAAATAAACAATTTTAGATTCAAAGGACAAAATGTTCAAATAGTTTACTATGTTCTCAAGAAAATGTTAAGTTTTAGCATGTGTGTTGTTTTCGGAACGTTTTAGTTGGAAGCATCCGAAACTTGTTTAAGTGTACTAACTAGACGTTATATTAGATAAGGTAACGTGTAAAACTGCCTCTAGACAGCGTTTTACTCGTTAGATTAGTTAACTCAATGAGTTATACTTGAATATTTCGAGTACCTTGATTGAATAAACTTTATTCAATATTTATTTAATTTCTAAACCCGACTTATCTTCACGTTGAGTTATACTCCTAAAAACCCTATTTAAACACTTATAACACGGGGACTTAGGTTATTTGTAAACTTTGTCAAGAAAATCTTTCCCGCTTATTGCTGTTACAACCTGCGATGATGGTCTCCAAGTTCTACAAAGGTCGTGGCAAAGGAAAAGGCAAAATCAGAAGAGATGCAAAAGGAAAAGAAATAGAGAATGATGAAGTTCCACGTACTTGGTTCAAGAAAATATTTTGAGTGGACAAAAGGTTAGAAGAACTTTATAGAGATTACTTCTTTTCTTAGGATATATTAGATGAAGTTAGACAAGAACTTCAACATACTGATGCAAGTATTACATACATGGGTATTCGAAGTAAATTTGATAGAGAATACAGAATGAAATGTGCTGAGATTGCATTTTTGGAATAATATGCAAAATATTTGGAAAAATGTGTAGGTTCATCAAATAGAACTCCTCAAACTCCTATAAACGGTACAAGACTACATGCATTTGAGGAAGAGCATGAATCAGCTATCCATACTCCTTTATATTCAAAACAAGTAGAATCAGATATTACTGTAGACAAAACAAAAGTTGATAGTCTTCGAAAGGCTGTTGCAAAAGAAAGTGCCTTAGAAGAATTAAAGCAGAAAACTTTTACGGAGCAATTTGAAAAGAAAACAGCAATATTTGAAAAGGAGAAACAAAAATGTTATAGAAGAAGGAAAGTTAGAAAAATTATGTCTAAGGAAACAAAGTCTATTGAAAAAGGAAAATCAGATGAAAATTTATTTACAAAGGACAATGTATGTCTAGACATTGTACCTTATTGTGCATTTGATAAACTCATCAGTTCCGAACACACTGAAATTGATGAAGATAATGAGACTTTATTTTCCCTTGCTAGAAAACTTGAGAAGAAATCCAAATCAAATATGAGCTCAAGCTTTTCTATTAGTACAAGTCCTAATGATGCAGAATTTAACAAATCAGAGCATCAGGCACCTAACAATGAACAAGTTATTGCAGATATAATTGACAATGTTTAGGTAGTAACTAGTTCAAAGGCTGAATTGTCTGGAGTAGCAGATATTGAAATTGTTAAGACTCCAAAAGTGCTAAAAGTTAACCAGCCTTCTACGGAATCTATAAAATCAGAGTCTAAGAATTTACAACATGAATCAATGGAATTATCTGTTGAACAAAATGAACAATTACAGACAGATACACCAGCTATAGAATTTGTGGAAAAATTGTACTCTGAACATTCTATAGAGACTGAATAGATGAATGTTGAGCATATTGACAATGTTCCTAATACTGTTGAAGTTGAAGAATCAAGCTTACATGAGCAGCTTCAAGATAATATTTTGGAAGAGGAACAACATGACATTCATTTTGAAGAAGAGGTTCCTGAAGATGAATTAAACTCTGAATCACGGCTTCAAGTATCACCTTCTTCGTGTACAATATTAAAAATTCAAGGTAATGCAATTCATTTTAGATCTGAAGAAGCATTGCAGAAATACAATAATCTAATTACATGTCAGATTTTGCTTGCTCGTCCAATAAAATTCAGAAATTTGATGGAAATAAGAGATCTGTTTGAGTTTCAAGGCCTCATTAAATTCTTGCTAGTAGGAACGAAATGGAAGCAATACACAGAGCTTGTTGCAACTTTTTATAGCAATCTAGTCAAGAATGGAAATTTTCTGAAAACTCAAATAAATGAACAGGAGTTTATATTGTCTCCTAAGTTAATTTTTGAAGTTTTAGGATTAAAGAATGAAGGTGTTGTTGTTACCAACAGATTTGACATGAGAAGACAACTGGAATGGAACATTCAGTCTTTATCAAAAATTTCAGATGTATATTCTAAAATGAGATTAATGGAAAATCTGAATGCAGAGGCAAGGTTTATTGCAAATATATTGCATGCAGATTTATTTCAGAGAGTTGGACACAATATGGAAGTCAGCAGAAGTTGTTTATTTGCAACTTATAGCTTGCTGAATAGAATTCAAATCAATTGGTTTGATGTTTTCACTTCTCAACTACAGCATGAGTTCAAAGTTATTTTATGGTGATGCTGTATGTAGAATCCTTGCAAGCCAATTGACTTTATCTGACTGGCCCTCTGAAACTAAAGGCATGAGAGCATTTAGTATCAAAGATTTGCAAAAATTCTAGGCCATGCATAAACCTCAACGACAATAACAACAACAACCTGATACAAACCATATACAACAACAACAACAAAGTTATTCAGTTCAAGCAGAACAGCAAACCCAGCTACCTCCTGACTTATATGTAATGCTTAACGACATTAGAAATGATATTAGGCATCTAGGAGATAAAATATGTAATGCTATAAGTGATATATTTAGGAGGGGTCGATAACTGTTTTTGTTTGTTTTTGAATACAAAATGTAATGTTTATATTACATTTTGATTTGATTGAACAATACATTTTTCTGTAAATGTCTTCAATTATTATTCTTGTTTACAGAAAGAGTTGTTGTAATTATATCTCTTATATATATATATATATTCTTTGTAATTATCTTTTTGATTAATGACAAAAAGGGGGAGAAATATTATAAAAAAATGATTATGATCTTAATTGCATATATATATTATAAAAGGAGATGCTATTTAAATGGTTATTGTAATCTGACAGATGATAATTAGAAAACTGATACTTATATAATTATTTACATCTGAGAGTTTTAATTCTGAGAGGTAAAATTTACACAAACAATAGAAATAAGCTTAAGTGAACTTAAGTCAACAAACAAGTTTGTTGAATTAAAAGTTAACCCAACGAAGGTGCTTTGTTGAGTTAAACATATTTCATAATTGATTTAATATGGTTTTGTCATCATCAAAAAGGGGGAGATTGTTGAGTATTTTTGTTTTGATGATGTGTGCTGAATGAAAATAATCATATTTGCTCAATTACTATTGCTTGTGAAAAGAAATTAAAATCATCAATTAATATAGAAAAAGCTTACTGATATAAATACTTATCTGTATTAGATCTAAAGTTAATAACTAGTCGTTTCGTTGCATTAATTTCTCATTTAGCTAAACGTTAAGTTAACGTGTGTTTTTATTGAAAAGCATGATATGTTTTAATGTTATATCTTCTGTATCATGAACAGTGCACGTTTAGACAACTCGTTAAGTTAGAGTTTTGTTTGTATAGAGGTCACGTGAGAATTCGTTAAGTTAGAGGCTTAAAGGTTAAAATAGGTCAGGTGATAACTCGTTAAGTTAGTGAGTAAAAGAAGAGACGAACTCATTAAGTTAGTGTTATACACGTGGTGAAATTATAAGTTACGAATGTTGTATTGTATCACGTGAGGTGCACATGTTTAACTTGTTAAGTTAACATAACTAAACGCGTTGAGTTGCTATATTGAACACTAAGGCAACGCGTTAGGTTAGCGTTATAAACTTAAGTTGTTATTTTTGCACGTGGTAAAATTCTTTTTATAAAAACATTTGTTTATTACTGGTTCGTTGAGTTGTCATAATACAACGGAGATGGTTCGTTGAGATAGCATAACACCACGGATATAGTTCGTTGAGTTAGCTATAGTACTTGTCACATGAAATGGCACATGAGGAACTCGTTAAGTTAGAAACGTTAAGTTATATATATACTTGTGTTACTCGTTTAGTTAACATTAAAGTAACGACTTCTTATTACACTAATGAAAAACTTTTGGACGAGAAAGTTTATTTTGCAAGAAATTTTTCAGAAATCCAAGATTGATGATTAAAGAAAATTTGAAATATAAACGTTGGTTAGAACGTGTGTGTTTCGATGAAGGAAAAAGAAAAGACGTGGAGAAGTGGAAAACTGGTAGTGGTTAAACGTGAAAGATATGCATGAAATGAAGATACAATATAAAAGGCATAGAATTCTCGTTGATCAATTTATCCTTGCACACAAAACGAAAAATCTTTTCAAGGATCAAACCATCCTTGCACACCAAAAGAAAAATCTTTTTCAGGGATCAAAAACACCTTCTCGGGGAAAAATCTCTCAAGTGGAAGAAAGTTCAGTGAAGCATAAAAAGGTAAGATTTTTGTCACTGAAGATTTGAAGTATCAGAAGAAAGCAAATTCGGTGAAGCATGAAAAGACAAGATATTTGTCACTGAAGAATTGCTGAAGAAAAAGAAGAAGAAGAAGAATGATCTCAAATAGGGAGAAAGTTTTAAATTCCGCAAATTAGTTTTCTCTGTTTGTAGTTATGAAATTGTTTAGATGATACATGGTATCGAAATATAATTGCATCTACAATTTCTAAGGAGAATTGAATTGTATATTGTAATTGAAACCTTAAATAAAAATGATTTTATGAAAACAATGTCTCGACTTGTTTTTGAGTTTTAAAGTTTCAATTATATTTCAGAAAATATTAAAAATACACAATTCACCCCCCTCTTGTGTAGCCATACGATCCTACAAACAGGTCTTTCAACAGTTGGCTCCTCTTGTCCTTTAGTTGACTTTTCTTCATTTTCTTTCCTTTCTTGCTCCCAGATCGCCCATTTAGCTCATTTACAGATTCGTCTTTTGAACCAAAGCCGGGACTTACGTTGGATTAATTCTAAGGCAACTTCATTACTTAGCCTTATTTCTCTTTCCTTGCTTACAGCTATTTATGTTGCTATTCTGATTCGTGTTTCCATTATTTGAGGTATTTGTATACCCAAATCTACTAAATCTCTTCTGAAATTGAAAAGTTCTGATTCTACCTTCTGTAGCTCTTTCTCTCTTGTCGTATTTTTGATCTTCTACTGCATGTGCCACTCTTCTGATTCTTTCAGAAATTTTGATGTATCAACAGCCTCTTCCTAGAATTCAGGCGTCATCTTCCTCATCGTGGAGTTACACAACAGCACAAAATCGCTTTGATTTCTACTATTCTAAATTCTAAATGATTTGCCGAATAATGCCCCCAAAACCCTAGGCTTTAGTTTAAATAAGCCCTAAGTTTTAGACGGGTAATCGGGTCATTTCCCGATCCACTATTACTATTTTATCCGCGGTCTTAGCTACAGTACTCCGTTGAGTTACAGTTAACTCAACGGAATAAGCTCGTTGACTAACTCAAGACACAATGGAGTAAGCTCGTTGAGTTAAGCGTAACTCAATGGACTCCTCGTACAAGCAAATATAATAATAAAAATATTACAGAGAATAGTTTTTGTGTTTTTTTACCGGTTCAACCGATACTATGTTTCGGTCAGACCTAAATATATATATTTTTTTCTTTCGGTTGAACCGATACTATGTTTCGATAAAACTAATATTTTTTTCTAAAAATTAATATACAATTTTTTATATTCCGGTCATACCGATGGATCCAGTAGGTTGAACCACAACTATTTTTATGTTTTATATATATTTTTAATGTTTTATATATATATATATATATATAAACATAAAAACTGATTTCTTACTAAGTAAAGCTCGAGTAGTCCTCTACTCTGACTTCTTCTATAATTCCAAAGGAGCTTTTTGGTGTTTTCAGAATAGATTTAAGTCTTTGTCCATTTACTTTAAATATATTCTGATTTTTAGGATTTTCAATTTAAATAGCTCCATAAGGATAAACATTTCGAACTATGTAAGGTCCTTCCCATCTAGATCTTAATTTTCCTAGATGGTTATGGAGTCTAGCCATATAAAGATATACTTCTTGTCCTATTTCAAAGCTTTTTCTATCATGCTAGAATTTAATTTTCTCTTTTTCTCTTACAGTACTCGAATAAGCTTCATTTCTAAATTCTTCTAATTCAATTAGTTGCATTTTCCTATTTTTAGCAGCTTGATTTAAATTAGTGTTCAGATTTTTTAATGCCTAATAAGCTTTATGCTCTATTTCAGCAGGTAAATGACAACTTTTTCCATATACTACCCTAAAAGGTGACATACCTAAGCTCATTTTATAAGCAGTTCAATAAGCCCAAAGTGCATCTATCAATCTATTAACCCAATCTATTCTAGTAGGATTTACTACTTTTTCCAAGATTAGTTTAATTTGTTTGTTTGCACTTTCCACTTGTCCACTTGTTTGCGAATGATATGATGTTGCAATTTTGTCGTTTACTCCATACTTCTTCATTAAGTCTTCAAAACTTCTATTACAGAAATGAGTTGCTCTATCACTGATAATAGCTTCAAGTATTCCAAATCTGGCAAATATATTTGTTCTTATAAATTGTATTACCACTTTGTTATCATTAGTTTTTGTAGGAATAGCTTCTATCCATTTAGATACATAATCCACCCCCAACAATATATAATTAAATTGATTAGACATAGGAAATGGACCCATAAAATCTATTCCCCACACATCAAAGATTTCAACCTCAACAATAGGATTAAGAGGCATCATATTCCTCTTTGATATTCTTCCTATTTGTTGACATCTTAAACAACTTAAGCAATATTAAAACTAACCAATTTCAGTAAACTGTAAAATTAAAACTAACATAAAACAATCACAAAACTGATATAGATAACATTAATCACCATACAACACAAACAATACAATGCTCAAATACAACATACAAACAAAGATAAATTGTTTTTGGTATTTTTGTTTTGATGTGAACATGGAAATGGGCGAAAGGTGAAATGTAAAGTAATCTCACTTGACAGTAAATACTTCCGACACTACTTGCAACGTGATTACACCATTGAAAATTAAACCACTTACAATTCTGTCTCCTCTCCCTATAAAATCACGAGTCCAGAATTGCAAGATGATCTCCTCTTCAGCATACATGCATCAACCTGAAGCCAAGGCTAAAAGCTTTACAATCTCCTGAAATATGAGTTGGCGCTTGGTGAAAATGGCTTCTCTTCCCGCGACGCGATCACTCCTCACAGTGGTTGTCAAGCACTATGTTTGGCCCGGAATCGACCTGACATCAGGCAAGTATCCTCACAGACCTCCGATGGTTGGTGATGATGGTGATGATGGTGGTTGGTGTGGTACTTCAGAGAATTGCGACGCTCATCCTCCTCTACACACACTATCTGTCCATCGATCACACTCTCTTCTTTTTTTCTTCTTTTCTTTTATATTTCTTCAATAGTAACTACTTCTGCTTGAATGATCGGTTGGATTTCCTTCATTCATATCAACGGCGATGCTTCCTTCTCCTGCACGATACGTGCAAACGTGGTTTTTCCTTCCAACTGTCCTGTTTCTGCAACCGCTAGAGTGGCATATTAGAAAATATATAGTCATTAAATACATGCATATATTAGAAAATATATAGTGGACTTTCTTCGTTGATTTAACTATAAAACATGTGCATAAATTTAACTATCTGATGCTCAGGTGCATTTCGGATACTTATAAACTTAATATCCGATGCTCATATGCATTTCGGATAGTTACAGATAACTCACCGATACATAACTTAAGTAAATCTACCAGATCTCGACACGTGTCAACAGCAGTTTTAATTATAAAATAACATTTCGGAGAGTTACAGGTCTAACTATCCGATGCTCAGATGCATTTTAGATAATTACAGCTAACTCACCGAAAATCCACTTAAGTCACTTACCTAGAACGTGACACGTGTCCTCAACTATTTTATAAATAAAAAGAGATTTCGGAGAGTTACAGGGATAACTATCCAATGCCCAACTACAATTTTGGATAGTTATAGATAACTCACCGAAAGTTCACTTAAGTCATTAATTCTGGTTTCGACACGTGTACATTTGGAAATAATAAAATATTCTTTCAAAATATAAATGTTCGGCAATTTAAACATAACTATCCGACATATTCGGTCTGTTAAATATAACTATCCAAAATATGTTTGGTATGTTAAACATAACTGTCCGAAATATCAGAAAATTTGGATACTTAAGAATTTCACAGCCTACAACTTACCGATTGTTCATAAATATACTAAATTAACATTAATTCCCCAAAATTAAGCAGATTCTTCAATTAAAGCATATAACAGTGCAATTATAACATAATGGCTTAATTCTCATATGATAAGTTAAATATTGTGCAATTAACCATCATTTAACTGTTAATAATATATTGAACTTATTTTTGCACGTGGTAAAATTCTTATTATAAAAACATTTGTTTATTACTAAATCGATGAGTTAAAGTTTTTTTTCAGAGACTTACAACCGTAACTATCTGAAAGGTAACTTAAGTCATGTTTTCAGGTCTTAACACATGTCTCACTAGTTTTATAATATAAAGAGCTTTTCGATGACTTACATCCGAAACTTAAACTGTTTTCAATGAGTTATCGTTTAACCTTCTGAAAGAAAGGTTAAGTTGGTTCGTTGAGTTAGCATAACACCACAGACTTAGTTCGTTGAGTTAGCTACAGTACTTGTCACGTGAAATGGCACATGAGGAACTTGTTAAGTTAGAAACGTTAAGTTATATATATATACTTGTGTTACTCGTTTAGTTAACATTAAAGTAACGACTTCTTATTACACTGATGAAAAATTTTTGGACGAGAAAGTTTATTTTGCAGGAAATTTTTCAAAGATCCAGGACTAATGATTAAAGAAAATTTGAAATATAAACGTGGGTTAGAACATATGTGTTTTGATGAAGGAAAAAGAAAAGACGTGGAGAAGTGGAAAACTGGTAGTGGTTAAACGTGAAGGATATGCATGAAATGAAGATACAATATAAAAGGTATAGAATTCTCATTGATCAAACCATCCTTGCACACCAAAAGAAAAATCTTTTTCAGGGATCAAAAACACCTCTTCGGGCAAAATCTCTCAAGTGGAAGAAAATTCAGTGAAGTAGAAAAGGTTAAATTTATGTCGCTGAAGATTTGAAGTATCAAGTGAAAGTAAATCGGTGAAGCAGAGAAAGACAAGATATTCGTCACTGAAGAATTGCTAAAGAAGAAAAAGAAAGATCTTAAATAGGGAGAAAAGTTTTAAATTTTGCAAATTAGTTTTCTCTGTTTGTATTTATGAAATTGTTTAGATGATACATGGTATCGAGTTATAGTTGCATCTACAATTTTTGAGGAGAATTGAATTGTATATTGTAATTGAAACCTTGAATAAAAATAATTTTATGAAAACAATGTCTCGACTTATTTTTGAGTTTTAAAGTTTCAATTATATTTCAGAAAATATTAAAAATACACAATTCACCTCCCTCTTGTGTAGCCATACGATCCTACAAATACCAAAAATAACAAATTATCTATGTTTACATTTAATATTAAAGTGTTGCATTGTTTGTTTTGTATCGTGATTAATGTTATCATTGTTAGTATTATGAATGTTTTATGTTTGTTTGATTTAGAAAATAGAAAATTCTTTTATTGTTTGTTGAAATTGATTCATTTCAGGTACTTAAAGATTTTAATGGTTACTATTTGAAATATCTGAATGTTAGTGTTGCTTAATGAGAAATCTAATATTAACTAACATTAAAGAGCTTAATTGATGTTATTTACATTCTATGGAACCGCCCAATGGTTGGCCGAATTTCTCTATAAATAGTTGTATTTAGTTGGAAAGATAGGTTCGTAGAGTTAACTTAAGTCCATGAGGTCAATCCGTTGAGTTAACCATGACTCCACGAACTAGGTCTGTTGTGTTAACTGTAACTCAACGGAGTACTTAACTGAACACATATAAACTCCAATATAAAAATCGAAACAATACACAATTCTTACTCAATCTCTATGGGATCGACTTGTACTTGCACACAAATACAATATACACTATGCACTTGCAGTTAAAATACAAATTGGAATTAATATCTAATTTGTGTGAAATGTTGTTTATTTACTTCTAAAAGTAATTATTGTTATAAGCATAAAAGTAAATTAAACAAGTTTATGATTTAACTTAACAACCCCAAGACAAGTTTTCTAGCACCGTTGCTAAGGAACTAATCAAGTTCTTTGGTGCCGCCTAACAAATAGAAGTTAACAATCAATACAAATGGAATATAGGAAGGCCTAATAGATTTGAAGTACCTACTAAGAATTGTGGGTCAGCTTTAACATTTTCTGATAAAAATTCAATCATTCCTAAAAAATTGTATTATTGGAGATCAACTAGAAATTGGGATGAGGATCTATGTTTAAGTGTATATAATTTTCTGAATAGATCTTGGAATGAAAATATTATAATATATCTAGGAGAGAAAACATTAGTTAACAATATACATGTCATATTTGATGGATATATATATCTAGTCACGGATATATCTGTTGCATTTAGATCTGATTTATATATAGTAAGCATAGATAGTTATGATGATGACTTTATAGAAATATTACCTATACCTAATGATATAGTTGAACCACCATGTACAAAACATGATAAAATTTAATTAGGAATGTGGTATAATGAATATGATGATCCTACTTTATGTCTAGTAAGATGGTGGGATAAACTGATGAAATTTCAAATATGGATTATGAAAGACCTAAATGAATGAAAGCGGGAAGAGTAATATATTGAAATATATGTAGAAATAAAAACAACTACATTATATTGGAGCAGAAAAGGATCTCTTTCTACATTTCAATTCATTAATGGTAATACACTTATATTTAGTATTGATAACCTATTGCAAGTTTACAAGTTAAAATGAAAAGCAAACTACATTAAAATAAAATTAATAGCAAGAAAAATTATGCCTAAAAGTTTTGCTTAGATTAACACGTTTATTCCATTTGTCACTACTTTTCAATCATGTTCTTAAATTGTGATTTTGTATTTTTAATGTTGAGTATACTCTACATTTATTTTTAGAAAAGAAAGGAAAAAAAAAATTTTGGTTTTTGTTTTATTTATCTTACAAGAAAAAGAAAAGAAAAATAAAATATTAATCTAGTTTGTTGGTATCTATTTTGAGAAACCAATTAGCTTGCTTGTGAGCCACTAAAGGCATAGGAGCTTAGGTTCCATACAAGGCATTGATTTAACAATTTATGTTATATTGTTAATGGTTATTTTGTTATATATTTAGCTTTTATTTGTGAATGAAAAGTTCATCAAAATCAAATGTTGAAAGATATTGAAGGAGATACAAAAGAACAATGTATATAATTGATTACTTATCCTGAATTTACATTTAAAAATAGTTCGTGAAGTTATTCATTAACCCAACGAATTAAGTTCGTTGAGTTAGGTGCTAAGTCAATGAAAGAATATTCATGCTTGCTAACATTTAATGTATTTACTATAAAATCTTTTACATTGAGAACAATGCAAAATGTAAGTATGGGGGGAGGTAATTAGATTAAAATCCATATATTCTTGTTAATTAGAGGAATTAAGATTATACTATAAATTTCTGGGGAAATTGACAATTTTTTTTATATATGAATTTGCTGTAACTAACCAAAATTTTCTATAACTATTTGAAATTTTAATGATAAATATCTGATAGTTAAAGTTGTAAAATTTTTTAACTGTAACTGCCTAAATGTTATATTTAGAATCTTATATAAGATGCTACAAAATTTTACTATTAATATAAATTTAGATATAGTATCTTATATTTTTATTGAATTTTATAAGTTTAATAGTTTCACGATTTTAAAAAGAAATCAGAACACTTAACTGTAACTCAGGAAATTATCTAAAATCCTAAAAGAGCTGAAATGCTGATTTTTGGATTAAATGAAATA
This sequence comes from Cymodocea nodosa, assembly GCA_036874045.1. Taxonomy (NCBI): domain Eukaryota; kingdom Viridiplantae; phylum Streptophyta; class Magnoliopsida; order Alismatales; family Cymodoceaceae; genus Cymodocea; species Cymodocea nodosa. The sequence continues at coordinate 12,397,255 of CM072335.1, forward strand.
CATATGATCAATGATACATTTAATTTGATTGATTAAACTTGTAGAATGATTTATGTGTAAATCCTATTAAACTATAGAAAAAGTATGAGCTTATTGATATGGATTCATATTTTTTAGTAGATTGTAGAAGTAGAATTATATGAGATTTGTGTTTTATTGCATCTGTATTAATAAATACGTATATATACTGTGTTGAAAAAAAGAAAAAAGGAAAAAAGAGAGTAAAACTTTGAGAGTTTATTAATTTGTTTGATCACAAGCCTTTTATACTTGAGTAGATAGGTATGTAAGGATTGTTGACCTAAAAAAGGATTCTTTAAATCTGACAACCTAAGATCCTGATCAGATATGGGATTGTTGATTGAAAGCTTGATACATGGGTACACTAGAAAGGTCTTGTATGATTAAGCTTTTCAAATTAACTTTTAAAGTAAAAATATGCATATACTGTTCTGAAAATATAAAAGTGTTTTGTGAAGATACAGATATCTTTTGAATCGAGTATATTCTTTGTTATTTATGATTATTAAAGTATGAATCTAGATTAGACTTTTGAAATTGTTTAGTTGAGATACAATTCATTATTCTTCTTATTTTAATCATATTAAGTTGAATTGTGTTTTGATTCATATGTAGTTGAAATTTATTCTAGAAATCATATTGGAAAATTCAGGATAATATATGTTTGGAAAAGAAAAAAATTGATAATATAACTACCACCTATGTGATGCTAGTATATTTTGTATGTAATTTACATATGTTTGAAATATATTTACACGTTGGAGAGAAAAAAAAAAAAATCAAATTAGATTACTGAATTATACAGAATTTCTTTATATTAATCTAATCTTAGTATTCTAAAGATATAAAATGAAGAAATAATTTTCATAAGAAATACTGATTTTTGAAGAAAAGAAATAGTTTTAGCACTTTAGACATACCTATTAATTAGTTCTAATTAGTTTACTAAGGGACTAGCAAAAGTTAAGTATGGGGGAAGTGTTTAGAATGAAAAAGTACATAGTATTAATGGTTAAATAATAGTTAATTTCATAATATTCAGCTTATCAAATGAGAATTAAGCCATTATGTTATAATTGCACGATTATATGCTTTAATTGAAGAATGTGCATAATTCTAGTAAATTAAGTATATTTTGAAACATTTAGTGAGTTATAGGATTTTTAATTCCTAAGTATTTGAAATGTCTATTATTTTGGAGAGTTACATTTCTTGTACTAGACAGTTATGTTTTTAACACTTAAAGAATACTTTATTTCATGAAAAACATGTGTTGTTACCTTAATACATAACTTAATTTATATTTCGATAAGTTAGATAACTATTCGAGTTTTTATGCATGAATAGATAACTATTCGAATTTTATAAATTGACTAACATACAGATAAGTTTTCTTATTCAGTCACGTGTTTTGTAGGTACAAGAACTTGAAGAGTTACAAATAAATGTTCGAGTTTTTATAAGACTTAAAGGATAAGTGTTTGACTAAAGTGGTGACTTAGAAGATTGTGAATTTAAATGTTTTAAGTGAGCTGCACATGTTTAACTCGTTAAGTTAGTATAACTATACACGTTGAGTTACTTGAATATACACTAAATTAACACGTTGTGTTAGTGTTATAAATAAGTTATTTCTTTATTGCATGTGTTTTATAGTTAAGTCAACAAAGTAAGTCCGTTGAGTTACACTAACTCCATGGACTAGTTATTTTTTAACATGTTACTGTAGCAACTGCAAAAACAAGAAATTTGAAGGAAAAACCACGATTGCATGTATCACGTAGGAATTAACTCGTAGAATGAAGAAGAAATCATCATTGTTGATAAAAATGAAGGAAATCCAACCAATTATTTAGGCAAAAGTAGTTACTATTGAAAGAAATATAAGAGAAGAGGGGAAAGATGAAGAGAAGTGTGTGTGAAGGTGGAGGATCGTGCTAACTACAAGAAGCATCGGAAGTTCCCTAAAGCTCTACAACACCACCAAAATCATCAACCATTGGAGCTTTATAAGGATACTTTTTGAATGTTGGGTCGATTCTGAGCCAAACATGGTGACTGACAACCATTGTGAGGAGTGATCACGTTGCAGGAAGGTAAGTCATTTTCACCAAGCACTAACTCATATCTCAAGAGATCGTAAAGCTTCTAGCCTTGGTTTCGGGTTGATGCCAATATACTGAATAGGAGATCAACTTACAAGTCTTGGTTCATGATTCTATAGGGAGAGGAGGTAAGATTGTAAGTGATTAAGTTTTCAGTGGTGTAATCATGTCGCATGTAGTGATAGAAGTTCTTACTGTCAATAGAGATTTTTACATTTCACCTTTCGTTAATCTTTAGGAACATATCAAAACAAAAATACCAAAAAACTAATTATCTATATTTACATTTAGAATTAATGTGTTGTATTGTTTGTTTTGTATCGTGATTAATGTTATTATTATTATTATTGTGAATGTTTTATGTTTAGTTGATTCAGAAAATAGAAAGTAGTTTTATAGATTACTGAAATTGATTCATACAGAATACTAAAAATCTTAATGGTTATTGTCCAAAATAACTGAATGTTAGTGTTGATTAATGACAAATCTCAGATTAATTAACATTAAAAAGCTTAATTGATGTTATTTACATTTTGTGGAACCGCCCAATGGATGGCTGAATTCCTCTATAAATAGCAGCATTTAACTGGAAAGGTATACTCATAGAGTTAACTAAAGTCTACAAGGTTAGTCCATTGAGTTAGCTATAACTCTACAAACTAAGTCTGTTGAGTTAACAGTAACTTAACGAAGTGTGTTAGGGGTTTTGTTAACTTCTGTTTTTAAACTTGTTTAATTTGTTTTGATGCTTATATCAATAATTACTTTTAGAAGTAAACAAACAACCTTTCACACAAATTAGATATTAATTCCAATTTGTATTTTAACTACAAGTGCACAATGTATATTGTATTTGTGTGCAAGTATAGGTCGATCCCAAAGAGATTGAGTAAGAATTGTGTACTGTTTTGATTTTTATATTGGAGTTTATGTGTTCAATAAGCACTCCGTTGAGTTACAGTTAATGCAATGGACCAAGTTCGTGGAGTTATTGTTAACTCAACGGACTAACCTCGTGGACTTAAGTTAACTCCATGAGCCTATCTTTCCAATTAAATACTACTATTTACAAAGGAATTCGGCCAACCATTGGGTGGTTCCACAGATTGTAAATAACATCAATTAAGCTCTTTAATGCTAGTTAATATTAGATTTATCATTAAGGAATACTAACATTTAGATATTTCAAACAATAACCATTAAAATCTTTAAGTATCTACAACGAATCAATTTTAGTAAACTCTAAAACTATTTTCTATTTTCTGAATCAAACAAACATAAAACATTTACAATACTGACAATGATAACATTACTCACGATAAAAAACTGTTAGGACCCTAGTATTTTGATAATGCAAAAACCTATGTGAGGAAACCAAATTGTATTTCATAGATATGATAGCTTAGCAAAAGATCAGAAAGCAGACGAATAGATGGAGAAAGTTCTAGAAGATATTGCTATAGAGCTACAGGAAAATCAGACAGTTACAGGTTTAAGTATCCGAAGAGCAAGTTTAAAGCAGTAGCAATACTATCGGACAGTTATAAGAATAACTATCCGAAATTATAAAGTCTTCGGAGAGTTATGAAAGGCAGTTGGTTGAATGATCAGAGAGTTAATGAGTTAACCATCCGAAAGCAAAAGGAAAATCGGAAAGTTAGAAAGGCTAACTATCCGAAACTTAAGTCATTCAATTAACCACGTGTAGAAATTCAGAACAGAAGCTTAAAGGATTTTTTGGAGAGTTAGGAAGATAACTATCTGACTTTTTCGGTGAATTACAGGTATAACTTTTTGGAACTTAAGTTATCCTATTATGCACGTGCAGAATGGAGAAGACGATAGTTAAAAACATAAAAGGAAAAATCGGAGAGTTAGATAACTATCCGAAATTTCAAGAGAGTTTCAGTGAGTTACAATTTAACTATCCAAAACTTAACTTATTGAATTTCCCACGTGCAGAAATCCAAACAAAAGCTTAAAAGGAAAATCGAAAAGTTACTAGAGATAACTATCCGAAATCTTGAAGCGTTTCAGTGACTTACAGGTATAACCATCCAAAACTTAAGTCAGTCTTTTATGCACATGCTAAATTGAAGCAATCGAAAACTTAACGGAGGGTTACTGTAGCTAACTATCCGACAGTTAAGTAACAGTTCGGTAAGTTACAACTACAAGTATCCGATTGAATGACACCTCACATTGTATGATTTGGAATCCTACATGGTAGAAAGACTTAAGTGATCTTTCGGTGAGTTACAAACATTCTTCGGAGAGTTACACAGCTAACTATCTGAAAGGTTAAGAAAATCGAAAGGATATCTTGAAATATCTTTCTAAACGGTAACTTATCGTATTTGGGACTGAAGTCAAATCAAGTACAGTAGAATAAATCCATTGAGGAGAAAATATGATTGTTGGATATTCAAGCATATATACAGTCAGAGCATTTAGTATTCAAAAAGAGCTTACAAGTGAGATTATAGATACAATTACATATAGAGATACAGTATACATTGCAGATCAATTACTGATATAGAAGAAAGCTCAAATTTAGTTCAACAAAGAATCGATTGAAAGTTGGATTTACAAGAATATTCTTAAAGCTCTCCATGTGTTGAAAGTCTGATCCAAGAAGGATCATTTGGTTCGTGGCTTCAACCTTAAAGCTTCATTCAGTTGTTGGTTTGAGTTTCGACCTGAAAACTCAAGAGGTTAGTTTTCTAGAGTTTATACCTGAAAACTTCTGAGTGTTGGTTTTCTAGAGTTTATACCTGAAAACTTTTGTGTGGTTGGTTCTTACTTCGACCTGAAAGCAAGTGTGTAAGTGTTGGTTGAAACACTTAGTGAAGCCCAAGTGATCCTTGGGGGTGGACTAGCGGAGTTGGTGAACCACCTAAAATTCTCTTGTGTTTCTTACCTTTATTTCCGTTGTGCATGATATTTTTATCTAATTATTACTTGTGCAAACTAATTAATCAAATTAGTTATTAAAGTGAAAACTAGGCTTAAATTCACATTGTTCTCCATTCACCCCCCCTTTGGTGAAGCCATTCGTTCCTAACAATTGGCATCAAAGTAGGTTGATCTCTTTTTATAGATTTAACCATTTGAGATCATGACATCTTTTCATAGAGAGGGTCAGAACATCCATCGTCCTCCCCTGTTTGATGGTATTAATTATAATTACTGGATGATGAAATGATTCCTCAGAAAACAAGATGGAATGTTTCCTTAGAAGCTCAGATGTGAGTTTATGGAAAATGGTTGTTCTAGGAACACCTATTCCACCTAGTCATGAGGATGACTGGACTGAGGGGGATGAGAGAATCATCCAAATGGATGCTCAAGGGTTGAATATTATTTACTGTGCTTGTTGAGTATTTTTGTTTTGATGATGTGTGTTGAATAAAAATAATCATATTTGCTCAATTACTATTGCTTATGAAAAGAAATTAAAATCATCAATTAATACAGAAAAAGCTTACTAATATAAATACTTGTCTGTATTGGATCTGAAGTTAATAACTAGTCGTTTCATTGCATTAATTTCTCATTTAGCTAAATGTTAAGTTAACGTGTGTTTTTATTGAAAAGAATGATATGTTTTAATGCTATATCTTCTGTATCATGAACCGTGCACGTTTAGACAACTCGTTAAGTTAGAGTTTTGTTTGTATAGAGGTCATGTGAGAACTCGTTAAGTTAGAGGCTTAAAGGTTAAAATAGGTCACGTGATAACTCGTTAAGTTAGTGAGTAAAAGAAGAGATGAACTCGTTAAGTTAGTGTTATACACGTGGTGAAATTATAAGTTACGAATGTTGTATTGTATCACGTGAGGTGCACATGTTTAACTCGTTAAGTTAACATAACTAAACGTGTTGAGTTGCTATATTGAACACTAAAGCAACACGTTAGGTTAGCATATAAACTTAAGTTGTTATTTTTGCACGTGGTAAAATTCTTATTATAAAAATATTTGTTTATTACTAAATCGGTGAGTTAAAGTTTTTTTTCGGAGACTTACAGTCGTAACTATCTGAAAGGTAACTTAAGTCATGCTTTCAGGTCTTGACACGTGTCTCACTAGTTTTATAATATAAAGAGTTTTTCGGTGACTTACAGTCATAACTATCCGAAACTTAAACTATTTTCGGTGAGTTATCATTTAACCTTCCAAAAGAAAGGTTAAGCTGGTTTGTTGAGTTAGCATAACACCACAGACTTAGTTCATTGAGTTAACTACAATACTTGTCACGTGAAATGGCACATGGTGAACTCGTTAAGTTAGAAACGTTAAGTTATATATATATACTTGTGTTACTTGTTTAGTTAACATTAAAGTAATGACTTCTTATTACACTAATGAAAAATTTTTGGACGAGAAAGTTTATTTTTTAGGAAATTTTTCAGAGATCTAGGACTGATGATTAAAGAAAATTCGAAATATGAACGTGGGTTAGAACGTGTGTGTTTCGATGAAGGAAAAAGAAAAGACGTGGAGAAGTGGAAAACTAGTAGTGGTTAAACGTGAAGGATATGCATGAAATGAAGATACAGTATAAAAGGCATAGAATTCTCGTTGATCAAATTATCCTTGCACACAAAATGAAAAATCTTTTCAAGGATCAATCCATTCCTACACACCAAAAGAAAAATCTTTTTCAGGGATCAAAAACACTTCTTCAGGAAAAATCTCTCAAGTGGAAGAAAATTCAGTGAAGCATAAAAATGTAAGATTTTCGTCACTGAAGATTTGAAGTATCAGAAGAAAGCAAATCCGGTGAAGCATAAAAAGACAAGATATTCGTCACTGAAGAATTACTAAAGAGAAAAAGAAGAAGAAGAAGAAGAAAGATTGCAAATAGGGAGAAATGTTTTAAATTCCGTAAATTAGTTTTCTCTGTTTGTAGTTATGAAATTGTATAGATGAAACATGGTATCGAAATATAATTGCATCTACAATTTCTGAGGAGAATTGAATTGTATATTGTAATTGAAACCTTGAATAAAAATGATTTTATGAAAACAATGTCTTGACTTGTTTCTGAGTTTTAAAGTTTCAATTATATTTCAAAAAATATTAAAAATACACAATTCACCCCTCTCTTGTGTAGCCATACGATCTTACAAGTGTGTAAAGTATCAATTTGTGCATTTTATATATGTTAATTCATGCATATTAAGGATTATAAGTCATCATTATATATGTTCTTATGAAAGATTACATGAAAATCATATTTTAGAACTATGCATGTTTTATTGGTTAAATAGTCATTAATGCACAAATTTATCCTTTATTAAATTAACACCTAGTCAATTAGCCCATGTGTAAATATAAGTAATTTATATATTGATTTCATGCATATCTTAAAAGAATTATCATTACGATATGAAATCAAATAATCCTCAATTGAGCAAGCAATATATTATGCACATTTCATTTTTGCTTTATAATCTAGTAGGAATTTATGTGTAATGTGCATATGCATTTAATGTTATCTTTTGAGTTGTTGATAATAGGTGAGGACGTGGACCCTTGGATTAAATCATGGAAAATCAACAACTCATGGTCATCCAATTCAAACTCCAAATCAATCCATCAATCAATCAATCAATGATTAAAGCTTGCCTAAATTAGAGGCCACAAATTGGAAGGTGTTTGAAATATTTCCATAGATGGATGACAATAGAAAGTAAAAGAGGATGGTTGGCCAAAGGAAAGATCATCTCCTTTTTCTCCTCCACGCAAGGGCAAGAACTCCAACTCCAATTTTTGTCCATCCTCTTTTACCCAAGATTTTGGAAGAGTTTTCCTCCAAGATTGGTGAGCTTAGGCGCCTTCCCCCTCATACTAGAAGACCTCCTTCTCTCCACTCCAAGCCGACATACGGAAGGACCTCCACGGGTGAAATCGATGGTATTGGAGGCACGTGTGCAGCATTGGAAGAGCTTGGGACGTGATCTTCAAGATGAGGTAATAGGAAGCATCAAAATTGAGGGGAAAGCCAACAAATCCGTATATCTTGGAAGTGGATTGAGGACGTGCAACCCATTTTCTCCAAAGCAAACATAGGCGGTTCCCCTTTGGACGTGATTTGCAAGTGGTGACAGCCTTGTAGAGGAGCGGACAAAGTGGTTCATCATCAAATAGGGATCAAATGCTTGAAGAGAAGTGGATGAATTAAAGGTAAAAGAGAAGGGAGAGATCCTCATACTTGAATATCGAATTTTCATATCATATGTGTATGAGTATTTAGGTTTTTAATTCATTTGTTATGTGCACATGTAGTATGTTATTTAAATGATGATTTTGTTTAAGAATATTAGTTGTCTTACAATATATTTCGTAGAAAATGGTTAATTCATGTGAATGTGTGAATGTTGTGCATAAAACTAACTCTTAACTCTTGTGAATGCGTGTATACCCTATTTGCTGTAAATTCCAGTGCATGTTCCATTTTGTTGTATGTTGTATGATTTGATTTCTCAGAGTTATATGTCGTGTTATAGCTTGTTTTGTAATTAATTCAAGTGTACAATACGTATGTAGAGTTTTTCGAATTTTTTAGAATGCATTTCTTCGATTTTTCGATTATCCTTTCGAAGGTAGCATCTGCTCTGTTTTACTGGTCGAGCAATAGAAATTGTGCTCAACGCCTTCATGTTTCCTTGCTTTTGTGCATTCCCAAATGTTTTCCTGTAAATTTTTCTGATTAGAGAAACGAGTTATCTTTCAAGGCGCGGTGATTTCGTAGTGTTTCATGAAGATTTGATTGAGTTATGATTTTTACACCAACGACGCGTTTTTGGAAAGTTTTCAGAATCATTTTTCGCACTGTTTTTATATTCGACTTTGGCAGCAATCTAGAGTGAATTAGTCCTGGAAATCACTGCCATTTTAAAGAGAACTCGATGAACTTTCTAAGCAATATTTTTCCTAGATTTTTCAATGTCCAGGTTGGAAGGAAGAAGAGTTATAATTCGGACTAATTTCTATGATTCCATAAACATGAACTTAAGATTTTCTTGAGTTTTCTAGCCATTAGATCTAGGAATTAACAAGTTTTATGCTACCTTTGAAATCTTTATTGTATTTTTGTAAATTGTAACTTAATTGCATGTAATTAGAGTTTTAATTGTAGAATTAATAGAGTGGATGTTTTATCAAACAATCATTTTAATAAAATTATTTAAGACAAACTCCTTGTGGATTCGACCCGTACTTACACATGCTTATTACAATGGGCACCGTGCGCTTGCGGTTATAAATGTAAAATTTACGCTTTTGCTGTTAATTTAACAACACATAAAAGTGTTACAAAGTAGTATCAGAGCGAGGCTAATAATCTTTGATATAAAATCGATACCAACTTATTTAATATCATTGCTTATTCTAACTTCCTTGTTTTTAACCAGAAATTAATATCTGAGCATACGTTTAACTTTCTTGATTAAGGCTCAAATTGCTTTAAAGTTTTTAGACTATTTAAAATCAAATAGGTTGAAAAATCTAAGGTAAAATGGCTACTAGAAATGGTAATTTTTCTTTATATGAAGGCCAAAATCTTAATCGTCCTCCTTTATTTGATGGAATACATTTTGAATATTGGAAATATAGGATGACTGTTTTTCTTTAAAGTATAGATCATAAATTGTGGTTCATGATTTCTAAACCATATACTTCGTTAACTACTCCTTATAATACTTGGACAATTACTGAAAAAGAAAATGAAACTCTAAATGCTTAGGGCTTAAATATTTTATTTTGTGCATTGAGTTATGAACAGTTCAGTAAAGTGTCGACATATAAATCTGCTTATGAGGTGTGGCATGCATTAGAAGTTTCACATGAAGGTACTTCTCAAGTTAAAGAGACTAAAATAAACATGTTGATTCATAAGTATGAACTCTTTAAGATGCATGAAGACGAAAATATTTCTAAGATGTTTTCCAGATTTCTTGATATCATAAACTCTTTAAAATGTTTAGGAAAGAATTTTGAACAGAAGGATTTGGTGAGGAAAATTCTCAGATCCCTAAGTTCTAAATGGTCTTAGAAAGTAACAACAATTGAGGAATCACGAGATTTAAATGTTTATACTATGAATGAACTTAGAGGAAATTTAACAGCTTATGAAGTTCAATTAAATGAATCATTGAGTCACAACAAACTAAAAATGAAGAAAGAAATAGTCTTCGAAATTAATTCAGATTTTGATATATCTACTAATTCTGACGAGGATTTGATTTTGCTGACTAGGAAATTCAAGAAAGCATGGAAAGCTAGGAAACAGCAAAGGAACAAAAATGATAAACCCTCAACGTCAAAATCACTAAATGACAAGAATTCTTCATCTAGAAAGTATGTATGTTACAACTATAAGAAACCTGGACATCTTTCTCCAAATTGTCCTATGAGGAAAAATGAAAGGCAAAGTAGGATAAATCAGAAGAAGACAGCTCAGAAAACTCAGAAAAAGTTTTACAAGAAAAAGGCTTTGAAAGTCACTTGGGATGGCACATCTGAAGAGTCTGAATCTGAGGAATCAGCATCAAAATCTTCACATTCAGAAAGAGAACAAGAGTTAGAAGACGTTGCTCATGTGTGCTTCATGGCAGATGAGTCTGAGGTAATATCTGATCTTGAAAGTCATTCAGATTTCAACTTTGATGAATTATTATGTGCTTATCATGCATTATTACAAAAACTTAAAGTATGTAAACTGGAAAATAAGAATATTAGAAAATCTTCATCCATTATGGAAGAAGAAAATTGTTTCCTGTCTACTACTTTAGAAAAGTTTAAATGTGATAATGAAAATCATACTAGAGATTTGCAAAAATTTAGATTTAATGAATGTATCTTGCATGAACAAATACAGAATATAAATGCTGAAAAACTAAAGATAGAATCTAAAAATGAAATGTTGAGAAACAATATAAATGAACTTGAATTAGAGATAGATAAATTAAAATTGAGAGAGCAAGATTTAAATTCTACCTTTGAGAAATTGAATTTAAGTCAAACTAAGTTAGACAAAGTAACTAGTACCCCTGTGGTGTCTTATAAATTTTGCTTAGGATTTGATTATCCTGAATATCTTGAATCTCAAGCCAATAAAGGATTTATTAGCTGTAGTTCAAGTAAATCTAAGACTAAAATTCCTTTTATTATGAAACAAGGTAATAAATATGTAGAAGTAGGTACTTCAAGGGATGAATCATGCAGTAATAATATAAATCAATGTGATTTGTCAAATTGTACTTCTAACATGACTATAAATGTTTCTAAAAATCTTGTTTCTTATTCTGGAAATTTAGTTTCTAATGTTTCTAAAATTTCAGGCAATTGTAGTAAATTGAAAATTCAAAAACCTGAGCATGTAATTCAATACACTAGTATTAGACCAATTACTCATTATGCATGTGATAAAACAAAAAATTCCTGTGCAGAAAAAGATTTTGTATGTACGAAAAGTGTTAATACAAGTACAAAATCTTGGTATGAACTTATAGAAATGTATAAGCATGACCAAAATAAATTAACATCTGATAAAAATAAGTTTGGTCTTGATTATACTACATCTGAAAACAAAAAGAATGATTGCAAAAGCAATAATGCTATATGTGAGTATGAAGCTAATGATAAATCAATAGTACTTACAACTAATAAGAATATAAATGATAATGTTAAACTATTTTTAAACAAAAAGAAGAAATATACGTTTAATGAACTTGGTCCTCAACAACATTGGGTACCAAGAAATTTTTTTTCCTAATTTGTGTTCCAGGAGGAAACAACATCAAAATGGATCTTGGACAGTGGAGCGTCAAGTCACATGACCGAACAAAAAAGTCTATTACAAAATTTTACAAATACCATGAAAGGAAGTGTAACATTTGGAAACAAAAGCAAAGATAAAATCATAGGTATGGGCAATGTTCAAATAACTCCTACTTGTGTTATTTCGAATGTACTATATGTAGAAAACCTAGGATTTAATTTGCTGAGTGTCATAAAACTAATTGAAAATGGATATTATGTAGTGTTTGAAGATAATGTATGCAAAATAATTGATAAAAATACAAATGAAATTAAGTTTATTGCTAAAAGAAAAGGTTCTGTATGTATTTTATCTTTACCTTCTGGTGCAGTTGATTTAAATTCATGTTTGCTAGTTGAAACTAGTGATGCATATCTATGGCATAGAAGGATTGGGCATATAAATATGAAACTATTACATAAACTATCTAGAAAACATTTAGTGAGAGGTTTACCAAAGATTAAATACTCAAAGGACTTTATGTGTGATGCATGTGAGTTAGGTAAACTTCACAAAAACTCTTTTAAATCCAAAACTGATATTTCAAGCAAGAGAGTCTTAGAACTTATACATATGGATCTATTTGGACCAACAAGAATCATGAGTCTTGGTGGTAAACGATATGTATTTGTTTTAGTAGATGACTTCTCTAGATACACTTGGGTATATTTTCTAGCATCTAAGATAGAAGTTTTTGAAAAATTTAAAATGTTTTGCAATTTTGTTCAAAATGAGTAGAGTGTCTCTATTCAAAAACTTAGGAGTGATCATGGAACTGAATTTGATAATGATCAAATGGATAACTATTGTAATGAGCATGGCATTGATCATAGATTTTCTTTTCCAAGAGCACCGTGTCAAAATGGTGTTGTTGAGAGAAAGAATAGATCACTTCAAGAAATGGCCAGAACTATGTTGAATGAACATAAGTTACCTCAAAATCTTTGGGCTGAAGCAGTAAATACAGCTTGTTATATTATTAACAGAAGTCATTTAAGACCTCACGTTAATAAAATCCTTTTGAAATTATGTTTAATAGGGTTCCAAAAATTTCCTATATGAAACCATTTGGCTGCAAGTGTTTTATTCTTAATACTAAGGATAAAAGGGATAAATTTCAAGCCAAATCGGATGAAGGAATTTTTGTAGGTTACTCTACTAGAAGTAAAGCCTATAGAGTATATAACAAGACTTCTAGGACTATTGAAGAAACCCTCCATGTAAGCTTCAATGAAATTCTCTTAGAGAATCTCAATCTAAAGCTGATAATGATGATTTGATCAATCTTCCAAAAGAGTTAGAGATCAATAAAGAGATTGATGATTTATCTGAGAAAATCAAAAATATGAACTTAAATGATCAAACTAATGATGGAAGTGATGGACTTTCAGATGTTGATGAGAATATTAAGGAAAATCAAAGAAATTGGCGTTATTCTTCATCACATCCCATTACTCAAGTCATTGGTGATATTAATGAGGGAGTTAAAACTAGAGCTTTAGTAAATTTAAATAGTATGTGTATGTTTGTTTCTATGGTGGAACCAAGGAATGTACAAGAAGCATTATCTGATGAAAATTGGATAGTGGTAATGCAAGAAGAATTAAACCAATTCATCAGAAATGATGTATGGGAATTAGTCTCTCCACCAGAAAAATAGTCCATAATAGGTACAAAGTGGATATTTAGAAACAAAACTAATGAAACTGGTCAAGTTATAAGGAATAAAGCTAGATTAGTTGCACAAGGGTATACATAGGAAGAAGGATTAGATTATGATGAAACATTTGCTCCTGTGGCTAGGTTAGAAAGTATTAGAATATTATTGGCCTATGCTTGTTATATGGATTTTAAATTATATCAAATGGATGTAAAGAGTGCATTTCTAAATGGTTTAATTAATGAAGAAGTTTATGTAAAACAACCACCTGGATTTGAAGATATTAAAAATCCTGACTTTGTGTATAAATTGACGAAAGCCTTATATGGTTTGAAGCAAGCACCTAGATCATGGTATGAAAGATTGTCTACTTTTTTAATAGAAAAAGGCTATATCATGGGAAAAGTGGATCAAACTCTATTTATTAAGAGAGATGGTAAAGATCAGATTGTTGTTCAAATATACGTGGATGATATAATCTTTGGAGCAACCTCTGATAAGTTGATAGAAATATTCTCTGAAGAGATGACTAATCAATTTGAAATGAGTATGATAGGAGAACTTTCATATTTTCTAGGACTTCAAATTAAACAAATGTATAAAGGTATATTTTTAAATCAGGAAAAAAATGTAGATGAAATGCTTAAAAAATTTAATTTTAATGATACAAGGATTCAATGAACTCCTATGAGTACTACTTTAAAGTTAGATATTGATGACATAGGAAAATCTATAGATCAAAGAAAATACAGAAGTATGATTGGTTCTTTACTTTATTTGACTACTAGTAGACCTGATATTATGTTTCCTATGTGTGTTTGTGCTAGATTTCAATCTAATCCTAAGGAATCACACTTAATTGTAGTTAAAAGAATATTTAGATATATACAAGGAACTAAAAATTTTGAACTGTATTATTCTAAGGATAGTTCAATAGATCTTATAAGATATACTGATGCTGATTATGTAGGATCTAAATCTGATCGAAAGAGTACCAGTGGCACATGTCAATTATTGGGAAATAATTTGGTGTCATGGTTTAGTAAAAAGCAAAACTATGTAGCACTTTCTACTACAAAAGCTGAATATGTTGCTGCTGCACTGTGTTGCACTCAGATTCTATGGATAAGGCAAACTTTAGAAGATTTTGGATTATCTTATGATACAACTGAGATTTATTGTGACAGTAGTTCTACAATAAATCTTTCTCAAAATCCTGTATTACTTTCAAGAGCAAAACATATAGAGATTAGACATCATTTTCTAAGAGATAACGTAATTAAAAGTAAAATTAAATTAGAATTTGTGTCTAGTAAAAATCAATTAGCTGATATATTTACAAAACCTCTAGACAAAAATACATTCTGCAACATTAGATTAAATTTAGGTATTTGTAGGCTATGTGATGTGTAAAATGCTTAAACTCCACATAAAAAGATAAATATTATTGATGATGTTGTTCACCTCATAGATATTATATACTTATTATAAAATATCTAAAGTAATATTTAAACTACTGCTTAAGATACTATGTATTTACTGTAAAATCATAGTAGTATCTTATTGATTTTAAAGTAGTTTATCAATTTTAATGGTTTTTACAATTTTAAGTGGAAGTGTAAATGAAAAACATTAAATACTTCTGACATTCTGAAATTTTGATTAAATGTTTTCTTTTGCATCAAGGAAAATGCATATGATCATGCATAAATTTGACTTAATTGATTAAACTTGTAGAATAAGTTATATGTAACTCATCTTAAATTGTTAATCAAAAGTATAAGCTTATTGAAACTGATTCATATTCTCAATACAATCATAGAAGTAAAAATTGTATGAGATTTGTGTTTTATTGCATCTGTATTAATGGAATACATATATACTATGATTAAAATGAAAAGTGCTTACAAAGTGAAAATCTTTGAGAGTTTATTGATCAGTTTGATCACGAGACTTTTGTACTTGAGTAGATAGGTATGTAAGGATTGTTGTCCTCAAAAAGGATTCTTTAAATCTGGCAACCTAAGGTCCTGATCAGATCTAGGATTGTTGGCTGAAAGCTCATTACACGGGTACATTAGAAAGCTCTTGTATGATTCAAGCTTTTCAAACTAACTTTTAAAGAAATTTATCAATATTTACTGTGTTGAAAAGAAAAGGTTGTTTCATTAATTACAGATATCTTTGAATCGCATATAGTTTATACCAATATGACTACTGATTTATTGAATCAACATTAGTACTTTTGAAAATGTTTATTTGAGATACATTCTTTTATTCTCCTTGAATTAATCGAATTGAGTTCAAAGTTGTGTTTTGATTCATATACAGTAGGAATTGATTCTGAAAATCATTTTTGAT
Organism: Cymodocea nodosa; assembly: GCA_036874045.1. Taxonomy (NCBI): domain Eukaryota; kingdom Viridiplantae; phylum Streptophyta; class Magnoliopsida; order Alismatales; family Cymodoceaceae; genus Cymodocea; species Cymodocea nodosa. Next base: position 12,413,230 of record CM072335.1, read on the forward strand.
GATGTCAAGATAACGGAAGTTTCTGAAAAGAAAATTTAAAAGTATAGTTATACTTAACATCTATTGTCACTACAAGTATATTTTGTATTTTGATTGAATATATTTGAAGTATATTTGTAGGGGGAGGATTAACATTGTCGAAAACAGATTAATATAATTTAGAATACAAATCTTAGTTAATCTGAATTACTGTCATCTTAAAATCTTGATGAAATAATTTACAAAGACAAATAAACCATTTTAGATTCAAAGGACAAAATGATCAAATAGTTTACAATGTTCTCAAGATAATGTTAAGTTTAGCTTGTATGTTGTTTTCGGAACGTTTCAGTTGGAAGCATTCAAAAATTGTTTTAAGTGTACTAACTAGACGTTATGTTAGATAAGGTAACATGTAAAACTGCCTATAGACAGTATTTTACTCGTTAGGTTAGTTAACTCAACGAGTTATACTTGAATATTTCGGGTACCTTGATTGAATAAACTTTATTCAATATTTATTTAATTTCTAAACCTGACTTCTCTTCACGTTGAGTTATACGCCTAAAAACCCTATTTAAACACTTATTACACGGGCACTTAGGTTATTTGTAAACTTTGTCAAGAAAATCTTTCCCGCTTGTTGCTGTTACAACCTGCGACGATGGTCTCCAAGTTCTACAAAGGTCGTGGCAGAGGAAAAGGCAAAAGCAGAAGAAATGCAAAAGGAAAAGTAATAGAGAATGATGAAGTTCCACGTACTTGGTTCAAGAAAATATTTCGAGTAGACAAAAGGTTAGCAGAACTTTATAGAGATTACTTCTTTCCTCAGGGTATATTAGATGAAGTTGGACAAGAACTTTAACATACCGATGCAAATATTACATATATGGGTATTCATAGTAAATTTGATAGAGAATACAGAATGAAATGTGCTGAGATTGCATTTTTGGAACAGTATGCAAAATATTTGGAAAAAGATGTAGGTTCATCAAATAGAACTCCCCAAACTCCTATAAACGGTACAAGACTACATGCATTTGAGGAAGAGCATGAATCAGCTATCCATACTCCTTTATATTCAAAACAAGTAGAATCAGATATTGTTGTAGACAAAACAAAAGTTGACAGTCTTCGAATGGTCGTTGCAATAGAAAGTGCCTTAGAAGAATTAAAGCAGAAAACTTTTATGGAGCAATTTGAAAAGAAAACAGCAATAATTGAAAAGGAGAAACAGAAATGTTATAGACGAAGGAAAGTCAGAAAAATTATGTCTAATGAAACAAAGTCTATTGAAAAAGGAAAATCACATGAAAATTTATTTCCAAAGGACAATGTATGTCTAGACATTGTACCTTATTGTGCATCTGATAAACTCATCAGTTCCGAATACACTGAAACTGATGAAGATAATGAGACTTTATTTTCCCTTACTAGAAAACTTGAGAAGAAATCCAAGTCAAATATGAGCTCAAGTTTTTCTATTAGTACAAGTCCTAATGATGCAGAAATTGACAAATCAAAGCATTAGGCACCTGACATTGAACAAGTTATTGCAAATATACTTGACAATGTTGAAGTAGTAACTAGTTCAAAGGCTGAATTGTCTAGAGTAGTAGATATTGAAATTGTTAAGACTCCAGAAGAGCTAAAAGTTAACCAGCCTTCTACGGAATCTATAGAAGTAGAGTCTGGGAATTCACAACATGAATCAATGGAATTATCTGTTGAACAAAATGAACAATTACAGACAGATACACTAGTTGTAGAATTTGTGGAAATATTGTACTTTGAACATTCTATAGAGACTGAACAGATGAATGTTGAGCATATTGACAATGTTCCTAACTCTGTTGAAGATGAAGAATCAAGCTTACCTGAGCAACTTCAAGATAATATTTTGGAAGAGGAACAACATGACATTCATTTTGAAGAAGAGGTTCCTGAAGATGAATTAAACTCTAAATCACGGCTTCAGGTATCACCTTCTTTGTGTACAATATTAAAAATTCAAGGTAATGCAATTCATTTTAGATCTGAAGATGCATTGCAGAAATACAATAATCTGATTACATGCCAAATTCTGCATGCTCATCCAATAAAATTCAGAAATTTGATGGAAATAAGAGATCTGTTTGAGTTTCAAGGCCTCATTAAATTCTTGCCAGTAGGAACGAAATGGAAGCAATACATAGAGCTTATTGCAGCTTTTTATAGCAATCTAAATAAGAATGGAAATTTTCTGAAAACTCATATAAATGAACAGGAGTTTATATTGTCTCTTGAGTTAATTTTTGAAGTTTTAGGATTAAAGAATGAAGGTGTTGTTGTTACCAACAGATTTGACATAATAAGACAACTGGAATGGAACATTCAGTCTTTATTGAAAATTCCAGATGTATATTCTGAAATGAGATTAATGGAAAATCTGAATGCAGAGGCAAGGTTTATTGCAAATATATTGCATGCAAATTTATTTCAAAGAGTTGGCCACAATTTGGAAGTCAGCAGAAGCTGTTTATATGCAACTTATGGCCTGCTGAATAGAATTCAAATAAATTGGTTTGATGTTTTTATGTCTCAACTACAGCATATGAGTTCAAAGTTATTTTATGGTGATGCTGTATGTAGAATCCTTGCAAGCCAATTGACTTTATCTGACTGGCCCTCTGAAACTAAAAGCATGAGAGCATTTAGTATCAAAGATTTGCAAAAATTCCAAGCCATGCATAAACCTCAACGACAACAACAACAACCTGATACAGACCATATACAACAACAACAACAGAGTTATTCAGTTCAAGTAGAACAGCAAACCAGCTACCTCCTGACTTAGATGCAGTGCTTAACGACATTAGAAATGATATTAGGCATCTAGGAGATAAAATATGTAATGCTATAAGTGATATACTTAGGAGGGGTCGATAATTGTTTTTTTTCTGAATACAAAATGTAATGTTTGTATTACTTGTTTGATTGATTGAACAATACATTTTTCTGTAAATGTGTTCAATTATTATTCTTGTTTACAGAAAGAGTTGTTGTAATTATATCTCTTATAAATATATACATTCTTTGTAATTATCTTTTTGATTAATGACAAAAAGGGGGAGAAATATTATAAAAAGATGATTATGATCTTAATTGCTTATATATATTATAAAAGGAGATGTTATTTAAATGATTATTGTAATCTGACAGATGATAATTAGAAAACTGATACTTATATAATTATTGATATCTAAGAGTTTTAGTTCTGAGAGGTAAAATTTACACAAACAATAGAAATAAGCTTAAGTGAACTTAAGTCAACAAACAAGTTTGTTGAATTAAAAGTTAACCCAACGAAGGTGCTTTGTTGAGTTAAACATATTTCATAATTGATTTAATATGGTTTTGTCATCATCAAAAAGGGGGAGATTATTGAGTATTTTTGTTTTGATGATGTGTGCTGAATGAAAATAATCATATTTGCTCAATTACTATTGCTTGTGAAAAGAAATTAAAATCATCAATTAATATAGAAAAAGCTTACTGATATAGATACTTGTCTGTATTGGATCTGAAGGTAATAACTAGTCGTTTCGTTGCATTAATTTCTCATTTAGCTAAACGTTAAGTTAACGTGTGTTTTTATTGAAAAGCATGATATGTTTTAATGTTATATCTTCTGTATCATGAACAGTGCACGTTTAGACAACTCGTTAAGTTAAAGTTTTGTTTGTATAGAGGTCACGTGAGAACTCGTTAAGTTAGAGGCTTAAAGGTTAAAATAGGTCACGTGATAACTCATTAAGTTAGTGAGTAAAAGAAGAGACAAACTCGTTAAGTTAGTGTTATACACGTGGTGAAATTATAAGTTACGAATGTTGTATTGTATCACATGAGGTGCACATGTTTAACTCGTTAAGTTAACATAAAACGCATTGAATTGCTATATTGAACACTAAGGCAACGCGTTAGGTTAGCGTTATAAACTTAAGTTGTTATTTTTGCACGTGGTAAAATTCTTATTATAAAAATATTTGTTTATTACTGAATCGGTGAGTTAAAGTTTTTTTGGAGACTTACAGTCGTAACTATCTGAAAGGTAACTTAAGTCATGTTTTCAAGTCTTGACACGTGTCTCACTAGTTTTATAATATAAAGAGTTTTTCAGTGACTTACAGTCGTAACTATCCGAAACTTAAACTGTTTTCGGTGAGTTATCGTTTAACCTTCCGAAAGAAAGGTTAAGCTGGTTCGTTGAGTTAGCATAACACCATGGACTTAGTTCGTTGAGTTAGCTACAGTACTTGTCACGTGAAATGGCACATGGTGAACTCGTTAAGTTAGAAACGTTAAGTTATATATATATACTTGTGTTACTCATTTAGTTAACATTAAAGTAACGACTTCTTATTACACTGATGAAAAATTTTTGGACGAAAAAGTTTATTTTTCAGGAAATTTTTCAGAGATCCAGGACTGATGATTAAAGAAAATTCAAAATATAAACGTGGGTTAGAACGTGTGTGTTTCGATGAAGGAAAAAGAAAAGACGTGGAGAAGTGGAAAACTAGTAGTGGTTAAACGTGAAGGATATGCATGAAATGAAGATACAATATAAAAGGCATAGAATTCTCGTTGATCAAATTATCCTTGCACACAAAATGAAAAATCTTTTCAAGGATCAATCCATTCTTGCACACCAAAAGAAAAATCTTTTTCAAGGATCAAAAACACCTCTTCGGGAAAAATCTCTCAAGTGGAAGAAAATTCAGTGAAGCATAAAAAGGTAGGATTTTCGTCACTGAAGATTTGAAGTATCAGAAGAAAGCAAATCCGGTGAAGCATAAAAAGACAAGATATTCGTCACTGAAGAATTGCTGAAGAAAAAAAGAGGAAGAAGAAGAAGAAAGATCGCAAACAGGGAGAAATGTTTTAAATTCCGTAAATTAGTTTTCTCTGTTTGTAGTTATGAAATTGTATAGATGAAACATGGTATCGAAATATAATTGCATCTACAATTTCTGAGGAGAATTGAATTGTATATTGTAATTGAAACCTTGAATAAAAATGATTTTATGAAAACAATGTCCTGACTTGTTTTTGAGTTTTAAAGTTTCAATTATATTTCAAAAAATATTAAAAATACACAATTCACCCTCCTCTTGTGTAGTCATTCGATCCTAAAGTGCCTTATCTGCTGAACAATATAATAAAGTTTCTGCTTGTAAATTTGCTCACGAGGCTTGGAACCCTCTTCAAATAACCTTTGAAGGAACCAGCCAAGTGAAAGACACTAAAATAAGCATTTTACTTAGAAAGCTTGAATTATTTAAAATGCTTGATGATGAAACTATCACTGATATGTTTTCAAGATTCACTGAGATTATTAATGGGTTAAGAGGTTTGGGAAAGGAATTTTTTGTCCGTTAACAGGTACAAAAAATCCTCAGAAGCTTAACTGTGGAATGCAAGCAAAAGTCCACATCGATACAAGATTCCAAAGACCTCAACAAATACTCAGTAGAGGATCTAATGGGCAACCTACTAGCCCATGAAGTTCAAATGAAGGAATGGAAAGTTGAGGAAGGTAGTGGTAAAAAGAAAACTGAAACAAAGAAAGAACTAGCCTTTCCATTAACACAGGAACTTCCAAGCTCGGATGATGATGAAGTTGTGCTACTGGCTAGAAAATTCAAAAAATAGATGAAGAAAAAGAATCATGTCAGCACATCAAAAAGCAATGCACCAATATGCTTTAAATGCAAGAAACAGGGACATATACAACCTAATTGTCCACTGAAACAAGAAGAAGAAAAAGAAATGAAGAAGAAAAAGAGGAGCTACAAAAAGAAAATGGCATTGAAGGCTACTTGGGATGATAGTAGTTCTTCTAGTAGCTCATCTAGTTCAGATGAAAAGGTACTAGTAAACGTGTGCTATACAGCACAAGAGGTATGTTCCACTTTATCTCAAAGTGGTTCTGATGTAGACAATGATAATCTAGATGTAAATATTCTTTTGTCTATTGTTGATAGCTTATATGTTAAATGCAAAAAGTATAAAAAGAAAATTAAGCATTTAACTGCATGCTTAGAAGAAGCACATACTAAACTTGAAAATTTGCATGCTAAAGATACAAAATGCAATAATGATAAATTGATAAATGAAAATGAAAATTTGAAATCAGAAATCACTGATCTGAAAAATTCTATGCATAAATTTACCAATGGACAGAAAAGATTAGATCAAATCATTAGTTTACAGGGACATGGCTCAAATAAATTTGGCCTAGGGTATGCTACTCCACAGGAAATACCCTACTGTGGTGGTGTTATCCGATCTTATAGAGATGGTACAACAGTGTTTGCCATCAAAAGAATATCTGGTTCAATGTGGCTGCTAAAAGGCAATAAACTAAATATTGTCAAGACTAACACTTATGAACCCAAGAAAGTATGGGTACCAAAATCCATTTCTGTTTGAATTGCAGGATTATATGGTTTAGGGGGAGTAGTTGATCTATAGCTCCAAACTAGTTATGATAGTAAAAATTTGGTATTACAAGAGGCACCATAAATTGGTAGAAAGTGCTCACTTAGACTGAGTGGAAATTGTGCCTAAAATCTTGATGCTCAAGGAGAGCAAAATTTGCAGCAACCAGACTACAGTCACAAATTGCTCTCTGCATATGTTTTGAAGAAATCTATTGAAGAGAGAGTTTAAGAAGCTAAACAGTTGGTAATCAGAAGGCAATCAGTTAAGAATCAGTTATGATATTCTAAAATTAACAATTGGCATCAAAAGTAGCATCAATGATTGAATCATGTTCTTTAAAGGAAACAAGGCTTGCATGAGCCAAGTTGAATGACTACAAACGTAGGGAAATCAGATTCATCAAAGGACAACCAAAATCTACAGTAGACAGATTATAGTCTTCAAATTATCTTCTGCAAATAGAAGAACCACTTGAAATAAAGATCCAAGAGAAGATAAACGAATTGGAGTCAGAAGCAAATTGATTGAAAATCTTTTATGATATTTTTGATTAACAATTGATATTTAGTTCAATTGGTATCATATATGACATTCATTTTGCAGAACAGGTGCAACAAATTTGTCTACAAGGAAAAACATATAAGTAAGGGGAGAACCTACTATATGAAGAGAATTCAGAATGTTACTTCAGTACAAAATAAAAGTGTATAAAGAGGGCATGCATATAGGGGGAGAGCCTATAGCTTGCTATTATAAATCAGAGAACCTCCATACAGATAGGGGGAGAGCATGTGGCAGAAATTACAAATATTAACTGCATATCTATAAATTACTACATTAACTATTGGCATTTCACTGTTTTCAGTTTTTACAAATGATGCAGTAATTACACGAAAACAAAGAAAGAAATATCACAAATCAGGAGAGCAATTATTGACTTCTCAGATGATAGAATGTCAACAACTAGCATCAGACAAAGATTAAGGAAATTGACACTTCAATTGATACTGTGCTCGAATAAGAAAGAAGAAAAGCAACACAACATCAAAGAAAAAGAAGAAAATAGACTGCAATGATGAAAATATCTCAACAATTGAGATCTACACATCAACAGTCTACATTTGATGGAAAATCAAAAATTGGTATTTGAAGATATTGATGCATTTCATTCTTTTCACAACTTGATATCTGACAGGATTATAGAGATCAAAAAATTGGTATATCATTAGATACAAATTTAATGACAAAAAGGGGAGAAGAAAATTCAGCAAAAGAAAATTGTGGAACTCCTTTTATCTAATGACAAAAAGGGGGAGAAGAATATAGAAAATTACATAGAAGGCAGGGGGAGCATTCCTAGCACACAGACAAGGTGAGAATTTAACTTCATTGTATTATCTTCATTGTAAATTTTTGCTTTACTCAGTTTCTATGTGATTAAACGTATAGCAACAATCTAGGGAGTGAAATACATGTAATTTAATGTAAAGGATTTTGTCATTATCAAAAAGGGGGAGATTGTTAGGACCCTAGTATTTTGATAATGCAAAAACCTATGTAAGGAAACCAAATTGTATTTCATAGATATGATAGCTCAGCAAAAGATCAGAAAGTAGACGAACAGATGGAGAAAGTTCCAAAAGATACTGCTATAGAGTTATAGGAAAATCGGACAGTTACAGGTCTAAGTATCCGAAGAGCAAGTTTAAAGTAGCAGCAATACTATCGAACAGTTAGAAGAATAACTATTCGAAATTATAAAACCTTCAAAGAGTTATGAAAGGCAGTTGGTTGAATGATCGGAGAGTTAAGGAGTTAACTATCCGAAAGCAAAAGGAAAATCGAAAAGTTAGAAAGGCTAACTATCCGAAACTTAAGTCATTCAATTAATCACGTGTAGAAATTCAGAACAGAAGCTTAAAGGATTTTTCAGAGAGTTAGGAAGATAACTATCTGACTTTTTCGGTGAGTTACAGGTATAACTTTCCGAAACTTAAGTTATCCTATTACGCACGTGTAGAATGGAGAAGACGGTAGTTAAAAGCTTAAAAGGAAAAATCGAAGAGTTAGATAACTATCTGAAATTTCAAGAGAGTTTCGGTGAGTTACAGTTTAACTATCTGAAACTTAAGTCATTGAATTTCCCAAGTGTAGAAATCCAAACAGAAGTTTAAAAGGAAAATTGGAAAGTCACTGGAGATAACTATCTGAAATCTTGAAGCATTTCGGTGAGTTACAGGTATAACCATCTGAAACTTAAGTCAGTCTTTTATGCACGTGTTGAATTGAAGCAATCGAAAACATAACGAAGGGTTACTGTAGCTAACTATTCGATAGTTAAGTAACAGTTTGGTAAGTTACAGCTACAAGTATCTAATTGAATGACAGCTCGCATTATATGATTTGGAATCCTACATGGTAAAAAGACTTAAGTGATCTTTCAGTGAGTTACAAACATTCTTCGGAGAGTTACACAGCTAACTATCCGAAAGGTTAAGAAAATCGGAAGGATATCTTAAAATATCTTTCTGAACGGTAACTTACCGTATTTGGGACTGAAGTCAAATCAAGTACAGTAGAATAAATCAGTTGAGGAGAAAATATGATCGTTGGATATTCAAGCATATATACAATCAGATCATTCAGTATTCAAAAAGAGCTTACAAGTGAGATTACAGATACAATTACATATAGATATACAGTATACATTGTAGATCAATTACTGATATAGAAGAAAGCTCAAATTCAATTCAACAAAGAATCAATTGAAAGCTGGATTTACAAGAAGATTCTTAAAGCTCTCCATGTGCTGAAAGTCTGATCCAAGAAAGATCATTTGGTTCGTGGCTTCAACCTTAAAGCTTCATTCAGTTGTTGGTTTGAGTTTCAACCTGAAAACTCAAGAGGTTGGTTTTCTAGAGTTTATACCTGAAAACTTCTAAGTGTTGGTTTTCTAGAGTTTATACCTAAAAACTTTTGTGTGGTTGGTTCTTGCTTCGACTTGAAAGCAAGTGTGTAAGTGTTGATTGAAACACTTAGTGAAGCCCAAGTGATCCTTGGGGGTGGACTAGCCGAGTTGGTAAACCACCTAAAATTCTCTTGTGTTTCTTACCTTTATTTCCACTATGCATGATATTTTTATCTGATTATTACTTGTGCAAACTGATTAATCAAATTAGTTAGTAAAGTGAAAAATAGGCTTAAATTCACATTGTTCTCCATTCACCCCCCCTCTGGTGAAGCCATTCATTCCTAACAAAAACAAACAATACAACACTTAAATACTAAATATAAACATAGATAAGTTATTGTTTTTGATATTTTTGTTTTGATATGTTCATGAAGATGAATGAAAGGTGAAATGTAAAAATCTCTATCGATAGTAAAAACTTTCGTCACTATATGCAACGCGATTACACCATTGAAAACTTAATCACTTACAATCTTGCCTCCTCTTCCTATAGAATCACAAGTCCAGAATTGCAAGATGATCTCCTCTTCAGCATACTAGCATCAACCCGAAACCAAGGCTAGAAGCTTTACGATCTCTTGAGATATGAGTCGGTGTTTGGTGAAAATGGCTTCCCTTCCTGCGACATGATCACTCCTCACAATGATTGTTAGGCACCATGTTTGGCTCGAAATCGACCTGACATCAGGAAAGTATCCTCACAGACCTTCGATGGTTGGTGATTATGGTGATGATGGTGATTTTGGTGATGGTGTGGAGCTTCAATGAACTTCCGACACTACTTGCAATTAGCGCAGTCCTCCCCCTTTGCACACACTACCAACCACACTTTCTTCATTTTTCTCCTCTTCTTTTATATTTCTTCAGTAGTAATTGCTTCTACTTAGATGATTGGTTGGATTTCCTTCATTCATATCAACAATGGTGATTTCTTCTTCCTTCCACGAGTGAATTCCTACGTGATACATGCAATCGTGGTTTTCCTTCAAATGTTCTATTTCTATAACCACTACAGTGGCATATTAGTCTTCGTTTTAGTTGAACACTTATCATTTAAGTCCTGTAAAAACTCGAACGCTTATCTATAACTCTTTGAGTTTTTGCACCTGCAAAACATGTGACTGAACATAGAAAACTTATCTATTTGTTAGTCATTTTATAAAACTCAAACAGTTATCTATCCATGCATATAAAAACTCGAGCAATTATCTAACTCTTCGATTTTCTTTACCAAACGCACATGGAAAACACGTGACAACTTAAAACATTAAAAACACACATGTAAATAACTTAACTATACGAGTTTTCAACATAACTCTTCGACAAAAAGGAAATATTAACCATCCGATGCCCAGATGCATTTCGGATAGTTAGCAGATAACTTACCGAAAATTTACTTAAGTCATGCATTAAGATTTCAACACGTATACTCCAGGAAATAATAAAATATTCTTCTATCGTTAAAAACATAATTGTCCGGTACATGCAATATAACTCTCCGAAATAACAAAAAATTCGAATACTTAAGAATTTCACAGCCTACAATTTACCAACTGTTTAGAAATGTACTAAATTAACATTAATTCCCTGAAATTATGTAGATTCTTTCATTAAAGCATATAATAGTGCAATTATAACATAATGGCTTAATTCTTATATGATAAGCTAAATATTATGTAATTAACCATCATTTAACCCTTAATATTATGCACTTTTTCATTCTAAATACTTCCCCCATACTTAAATTTTTCTAGTCCCTTAGCAAACTAAGATCTAACTAGTTGGTCTTTCTAAAGTGCTAGAATTAATTCTTCACTTCGTTCTTCTTCAGAATACATAATTTAGATTACTATATAGATATTTTGTATTTTTCAGTAATCAGTTTTAACATTGTTTTATCCTCTTCAACCTGCAAATATATTTAAAACATATGTAAATTACATACAAAATATATTATCACCACATAGGTGTTAATTATATTATCATTTTTTCTTCTTTTCGACATTTGTCATCTTGAATTTTCCAATATGATTTCCAGAATAAATTTCAACTACATACGAATTAAAACACAATCCAATTCAAGATGATTAAAACAAGTAAAATAAACAATTGTATCTTAGATAAACAACTTCAAAAGTATATTCTAGATTCATACTTCAGCAATCTTAGATAACAGAAAATATACTTGATTCAAAAGATATCTGTATTTCACAAAACACTTTTATCTTTTCAGAACAGTATATGCATATTTGTACTTCAAAAGTTAATTAGAAAAGCTTGAATCATACAAGAGCTTTCTAGTGTACCCATGTATCAAGCTTTCAATCAATAATCCCAGATCTGATCAGGATCTTAGGTTGCTAGATTTAAAGAATCCTTTTTAGGTCAACAATCCTTACATACCTATCTACTCAAGTACAAAAGGCTTGTGATCAAACAAGTTAATAAACTCTCAAAGTTTTTCTCTTTTTTCCTTTTTTTTTTCTTTTCAACATAGTATATATATGTATTTCATTAATACAGATGCAATAAAACACAAATCTCATATAGTTCTGCTTCTATTATTTATTGAAAATATGAATCCATATCAATAAGCTCATACTTTTTCTGTAGTTTAATAAGATTTACACATAAATCATTCTACAAGTTTAATCAATCAAATTAAATGTATCATTGATCATATGTATTTCATTTAATCCAAAAATCAACATTTCAGCTCTTCTAGGATTTCAGATAATTTACTGAGTTTCAGTTAAGTATTCTGATTTCTTTTTAAAATCATGAAACTGTTAAACTCATAAAATTCAGCAAAAACATAAGATACTATATCTAGATTTGTATGAATAATAAAATTCTGTAGCATCTTATATAACATTCAAGTAGTTACAGTTCTTAAAAATTTTACAGTTTCAATTATCGGATAGTTACAGCAAATTCATAAATAAAAAAATTTCAATTTCCACAGAATTTTTGCAGTACCATTCTAATTCTTCTAATTAACAAAATTACATGGCTGTTACTTTAATTACCTCCCCTCCATACCTACATTTTGCATTGTCCTCAATGTAAAAGATTTTATAGTAAATACAGTAATTGTAGCAGGCATGAATATTGTTTCATTGACTTAGTAGTACCTAACTCAATGAATTAAATTCGTTGAGTTAATGAATAACTCCATGAACTAAGTTTAAATGTAAATTCAAGATAAGTAATCAATTACATACCTTGTCCTTTTGTATCTCCTTCATATCTTTCAATTTTTTATTCTGAAAAACTTTTCATTCACACATAAAAGCAGAATATATAATAAAGTAACAAAACATAAATTGTTAAATCAGTGTCTTGTGTGGAACCCAAGCTCCTATGCCTTTGACGGCTCACAAGCAAGCCAGTTGGTTTTCCAGAATAGATACCAACAAATTGGATTGATATTTTGTTTTTTTTCTTTTCTTTTTTTCTTATAAAATAATACTAAAACTAAAATTTTTCTTTTCTTTTTCTTTTTTCTAAAAAATAAATGCAAAATACACACAACATTAAAAACACAGAATTATAATTTAAGAACATGATTGAAAAGTAGTAACAAATGGAATAAACGTGTCAGTCCATGTAAACTTTTTAGGCATAATTCTTCTTGCTATTAATTCTGTTCTAATGCAGTCCGTTTTCCTTTTAGCTTGTAAACTTGCAGTATGTTATCAACACTAAATATAAGTGTATTTCCATTAATGAAATGAAATACAGAAAGGGATCCTCTTCTGTTCCAAGATAATGTAGTTGTTTCTATTTCTACATCTATTTCAATATTCTTCTTCCCACTTCCATTTATTTAGGTCTTTCATAATCTATATTTGAAATTTCCTCAATTCATCCCACCATCTTATCAAGCATAAAGTAGGATCATCATATTCATTATACCACATTCCTAATTGAATTTTATCGTATTCTGTAGATGGTGGTTTAGCTATATCACTCAGTATAAGTAATATTTATATAAAATCATCATCATAACTATCTATGCTTACTATGTATAAATCAGATCTAAATGCAATTGATATATCTGTAACTAGATATATATATCCATCAAGTATGACATGCATGCTATTAATTAATGCTTTCTGTCCTCAATATATCATAGTATTTTCAGTCCAAGATCTATTCAGAAAATAATACACACTTAAGCATAAATCTTCATCCCAATTTTCAATTGGTCTCTAGTAATATAATTTTTCAAGAATGGTCGAATTTTTATTAGAAATATTAAAGATAACCCACAATTTTTCGTTGGTACTTCAAATCTATTAGGCCTTCTTATATTCCATTCTTCTCTTGTGATAGGATTTCTAATCAAAATATCGGGTAACAGAATTGCATACATTGGTTTGGTTCTGTATATAATTAATCATTCATCCATCCCCATAATATGATCTATTTCTTTTAATATATTAGGTGGAATTCCAGTAGTTTCTTCCATATTCAGATATTCATAGCAGATTGAACTACAATTAAATGACTTCCATAAAATCCATCTCTAATCTTAGTCATTTTTGCAGCTTGTAGTCTATGAAAATATTTTTCTTTAACGTAGTCTTTGATTTCCTTTGATACACAACACAATTTGCACAGATTTTTAGTTGACAGGTTACTCAGTACTTCCCTCAGTGCATCTAGTGGTAATTTCATCAATTCCATCTATTTTGATTCTGTATAATATAAACAAAAATTTAACAAAGACAAAATTAACATAGCTACTTACACACCCTCGTAGAGTTAGGTCATAACTCAACGAACTAAGTTCGTTGAGTTAAGTAATAACTCTACGATATTACTAACTATAATTAAACTTACATTTTTTTTTATATTATATATATATATATATATTATATTTACTATATTATACATAGTTACTTTAGTTCTACTACTTCATTTAGCTTCCCTCCCATAGGAGGTATCAATTTCATTAACGGTTCTGTTGACAGGGTTAGGTATTGCTTGCATTGGCAATCCTCCTATAGGTCTAACTTCTATTGATTCCTTCTATCTAGGGGGTATATTTCTATTTATATTTTGATTTTGAATTGCAGCATTACCAAATACAAGATCTAAATGATTGTTTAATTATTGGATTATCTTTTCTAATTTCTCTATTCTAGATCCTTGTTCAATTAAAGCTTCATAACTTATATTTTTGTCATTTATATTTTCTCCTCCCTGGAAATTGTTGTTTCTCCAAGATAGATTTAGGTGATTTCTCCAATTAGGGTTATAAGAATTTCCAAAGTTATCTTTCTGGTTTCTAGCATAAATAATATCTAAATCATTAACGTTTGCATTCTTTTTTGCTAGCTTTTGATTTAATGATAACTCTTCTATTTTCTTTGTTAATTTCGTTAATTTAACTTCAAGCATAGTGTTTGAATCTATTTCATGCATTCCCCTTAGCAATATTCTTTTATCTGTAATAGCTTCAACCAAGTTTTCCCACTATGTAGTTCTTTTTGCAAAGTTTTCTAAATATGCCCATGCTTATTCACTACACAGTTTTAAAAATCCATTCTAACAAGTAAATTCTAATAAAGATTTCGTTGAAACATCTATGCCTTCATAAATTATACATATTAATTGTGTTTTACTCATAGCATGATGTGGACATTGAGTTAGTAAATCTTTAAATCTTTCAAAATATTTCCAGAATGATTCTCCTTGCTTTTGGCTACACATTAATATTTCCTTTTTCTTTTTAATCGTTTGATGTGTTGGATAATATTTTTCTAGAAAAATAGAGTAAAATTCAGTCCATGTAGAAATTGAATCAGGCGATGGAGTATATAACCATCTCTTAGCTGTGTCTTTTAAAGCAAAAGGGATATATCTAAGTTTAATAGCATCTATACTCATGTTCGGCATTTTCATCATTTAACAAACTTCGTTAAATTCTCTAAGAAAATAATAGGCATTCTCTCTTTCTAATCCACGAAAATGTGGCAATTGACTAATATAATTAGATTTCAGTTCAAACCTATCTCCCTCAAAGTTTAGCAATCAAATACATGAAGGTTCATCAACTAATTCAGGATACAGAATTTTCCCTAATGGTTTCTCTATTGGAGCAATCATATCCTCGTTCTCTTTTAAAGAAAGGTTAGCTACACCCCTAAGGATTTTGTTAAATTCTGATGTAGAAAATTTTTCAGTTTGTCTCTGTTAGGTATTTGATTTTGAAGATGTATGCTTTATTAACGTATTTAAATAAGTCTACATAATATTCTCTAAGTATATTTCTCTAAGTATAATAGTTAACAGATTATCGGAAAGTTTCATTTTTATGTCGGATAAATTAAAGATTTCTGAAGAGCTAGATTTGCAATAGTTAAACTTTCGGATAGTTAACATTTTGTTTTTGTCGAATACTTTATGTTAAAAACTCATATAGTTAAGTTATTCGCACGTGTGTTTTTAATGTTTTAAGTTGTCACGTGTTTTCCATGTGCGTTCGGTAATGAAAAATCGAATAGTTAGATAACTGTTCGAGTTTTTATATGCATGGATAGATAACTGTTCGAGTTTTATAAAAGGACTAACGAACAGATAAGTTTCCTTGTTTAGTCACGTGTTTTGTAGGTGCAAGAACTCGAAGAGTTAAAGGATAAGTGTTCAAGTTTTGATAGGAGTTAAAGGATAAATGTTCAACTAAATCGAAGACTTAGAAGATATTCTACAAGACTCCAGGAAGATAAAATTTCGGTGAATCTACGAGTGGAGATCGTGGAAACTCAGATTGTTAGTGAAGAAAGTGGAAATTTAAATAGAAAGTAATTTGGATTAAAGAGAAAATTAGTACGTGGATTATGGATTATGGATTGTGGATCAAGTGGATGAACATGCTGAACGTGAAAGACAACAGAGTTCGACTACAAATAGAGAGTACGAGCTACATTACAACAAGGGGATCCCAATCTCAAAAAACCAAGTCTGAATATTCAATCTGAATCCCTAACTGAAAAGTTAAGTTTGAATATTCATATTCTGAAAAGTTCTCCAACATCAGAAGAAGTTCGAAATTCCAAGCAATTTTAGAAAAGAAGCTGCAAACGCAAGAAGTCTGGAAATTCGACAACTGGAGAAGAAGAGATACAGAAGCTGAGCAAAGAGAAAGAAAAGAGCTGTGTGCATAAAGATCAGGTTTTATACAATTCAAAATTAGTTTTGAAAAAGAGCTTTGTTTTCCTATTTGAATTGTATATCAAAAATTACTGTATCAAAACCGTCAAGAAGGGAATTGAGCTGAAAAGATATTGTAAATTCTGTCTTGAAATAAAAGAATAGAATTTCATTTGCGAGTGTTTTGGGCTCTTGTTTTATCCGCTAGTTTAATTACTAAAGACACAATTCACCCCCCCTCTTGTGATACAGACGATCCTACAACTGGTATCAGAGCATTTTAAACTATTTAAAGCATCCGAAAAGCCTTCATTTCTTTATTTAGGAATTGGTTTTTCCTGTCATTTACTTCGGATCATCTGTTTAAAATGGATAATTCTGAAATCTTAGTTATGACTGAAGGACATACCACTAATCGTCCTCCTATATTCGAAGGTAGCAACTATGGCTACTGGAAATATAGGATGAAAGTATTCTTTCAGTCAATCGATTTCAAATTATGACATATAATTAGCAATCCTATAATGTTAGTTACGACTCCATATGATACTTGGACTTTTGATGAAAAGGAGCGAATGACACTGAATGCTAAAGATAAAACTCCTTATGAGATATGGTATAACAAGGTTCCCAAAATAAGTTATTTAAACCCCTTTGGCTGTAAGTGTTTTATTTTAAACACTAAGGAACGAAGAGATAAATTTAAAGCCAAATCAGATGAAGGAATTTTTGTTGGTTATTCCATTAGAAGTAAAGCATATAGAGTTTATAATAAATCAACAAAAACCATTGAGGAAACCCTGCATGTGAAATTTCATGAAAATTCTCATTTGGATTTAAGACATGCTGAAAACTTTGATTCAGAAATTCTCCCAGAAATAATACCAAATGATGTTGACAGAGAAATTGATAGATTATCTGACGGAATAAGAAATCTAAATTTGAATGATGAAAATTTAGAAGAAAATAATGTCATACCTATAGAAAATATGGAACAACATAGAAATTGGCGTTATGCTTCATCTCATCCTATTGATCAGATAATAGGCGATCCTAATCAAGGAGTTAGGACTAGGTCATCAGTAGTCAACATTTATGGTGCTTATTCATTTGTTTCATTACTAGAACCTAAGAAAATTGAAGATGCCTTAGAAGATGAATTTTGGTTTTTAGCTATGTAATATGAGCTAAATCAATTTATAAGAAATGAGGTATGGGATCTAGTTCCACCACCTGAAAATCAATCCATAATAGGAACAAGGTGGGTATTTAGAAACAAAGCTAGATTAGTTGCTCAAGGTTACAAGCAAGAGGAAGGAATTGACTATAATGAAATATTTGCTCCTGTTGCTAGACTAGAATCAATACAAATTTTGTTAGCATATGCTTGTTATATGGATTTCAAATTATATCAAATGGATGTTAAGATTGCTTTTTTAAATGGATATATAAAAGAAGAAGTGTATGTAAAACAACCTCTAGGTTTTGAAGATTCAAAACATCCTGAGTATGTTTACAAGCTTAAGAAGGCACTATATGGCCTTAAACAAGCTCCTAGGTCTTAGTATGAAAGATTATCTAAATTTCTTATGGAAAAATGGTATTCTATGGGAAAGGCAGATCACACTCTTTTTATCAAGAAGATCAAAAAAGATATATTAGTAGTTCAAATCTATGTAGATGACATCATATTTGGAGCAACAAATGAAAAATTAGTTGAGTCCTTTTCGAAAGACATGACTAATCAATTTGAAATAAGTATGATGGGTGAACTATCATTTTTCCTAGGCTTACAAATTAAGCAATTAGATCAGGGTACTTTTATTTCACAAGAAAAATATACTCAAGATTTATTAAAGAGGTTTGGTTTAGACAACACTAAAACAAAGAATACACCAATGAGTACTATCACCAAGTTGGATAAAGATGACTCTGGACAAACTGTAGATGTAAAACAATATAGAAGTATTATTGGTTCATTACTCTATTTAACAGCTAGCCGACCAGATATTATGTTTAGTGTGTGTACTTGTGCTAGATATCAATCAAATCCTAAGGAATCACACCTATTTGTTGTTAAACGAATTTTTAAATATCTGTTAGGAACCATCAATTTCGGACTGTTTTACTTTAAACACAGTTCTTTAAACTTAGTAGGTTATAGTGATGCTGATTTCGCAAGATGTAAGTCTGAAAGAAAAAGCACCAGTGGTACTTGTCAATTGTTAGGTAATTCTTTAGTGTCATGGTTTAGCAAAAAGCAAAATTGTGTAGCATTATCTACAACTAAAGATGAATATATAGCTGTTGCACTTTGCTGTGCTCAAATCCTATGGATCAGACAAACCTTAAAAGATTTTAATTTAAACTATGAACTAACTAAGATTTTCTGTGATAGTAGTTCTGCAATAAGTTTACCTAAAAAATCCTGTCTTACATTCACGAGCAAAACATATAGAAGTTCGACATCATTTTCTAAGGGATAATGTTATAAAAGGAAAAATAGTATTAAATTTTGTTCCTACCATAGAACAATTAGCAGATCTATTTACAAAACCCTTAGATGAAAATACATTCTCAAAATTACGATTAAAACTTGGTATCTGTAGGTTATCTGATATTTAAATGGTCCTGTTCATTGTATTTTGGTTTGTTATAAGGTAGTTTTAGAATTTAATGTCTTTATTATTAAAAAAAAAAAAAACAAAGAAAAACAACATTTCTATTTTCGAATTACAGTTTTCTGGTAGTTAAGAATTTATGAAATTCTGATTTTTATTGAAGTCAATTTATTTAAGAAAAATTCAGAAAAGATTACTTAAGGAAAAGTTAAATTGATTCAATGTGATTGCCAACTATATTTTTGTTACTTATATATATGCTATTATAGAGATTTTAACAGGAAAATACATAGAAAGTATGTACTTTTTATTAAAGGAAAGTTATTAACATTCTGTTAGAAAAATTAAGTCTTGCGGTTACCTCTAATTTAATTTACTGTCTTGTTTTATTTTTGTTTATTTTTTGTCTGTAATTACTTGAGTAATTAAGTCCGTTGGGGGATCTTAAACCCTAGTCACTTAAACCAATTGGTTTGGGATGTGCTGACTGAAAACTCATTTTGCAAGTAATTCAGATTATATTTAAAATAATAAAAAAATTACCTATTCTCACTTGTCATTGACTAACTGGTTATCTTTTCCCTAAGCAAGGGATTATGATCACATAAAAAGATGATATTGTGGGAGGTAATACATAATATATATATATATGAATATAAAAATAAAAAAAAGGGGGCAATGTACTCAAGCTTAATTTATCTGTCAAGGTGTTATAACAATTCTGACATAATCTGTGCATATAATCCTTGTTATTTTTGTTATTATCTACTCTTTACACATAATGTACGATATTTATTTGTCTTAAGTTGTGTACTCATTATTGAAATCTTTTAAGTTTTTGTAGGTATATCTCTATGAATTATCTTTTGTAAACTGAATAAGATAAAAGCCAGAAAGTCTAAATTGTTAACTCTACTACTTATTTCTGTATTTCATTCAAATTACAAAAAAAAAAAAAAAAGACTCAAATCTATTTAAGGCTTAGCATCCTCTTTAAGTAAGCTATTTGACCTTTTTAAGCCAACTCTACTTAGGGCTTGGCAACCTAGATTAAGTACACCATAGATTCTTTACACTATATTTATGTAGGGGGAGCAATTTCTCGTATAATAATTCATAACTTTTGAACTATTATATGTTTTCATGAAAGAATCTGCATAATTTCAGGAAATACACCTTAATTAAGTACATTTCTAAACTGTCGGTGACTTGCAGGTATTTTAATTCTTAAGTATCCGAATTTTCTATTGTTTCGGCAAGTTATATTACAAGTATTGGATAGTTGTGTTTGAAAGCGTTCAATAGACTATTTTATTATTTCCTGAAGTACATGTGTCGAAATCATAATGCATGACTTAAGTGGATTTTCAGTAAGTTATCTGTAACTCTTCGAAATGCATCTAGGCATCGGAAAGTTAGATTTGTAACTGTCCGAAACATCTCTTTATTATAAAACTGCTTAAGTACATTTGTCGTGATCTGGACGATTAACTTAAGTTATCTTTCGAAAGGTTATCTGTAACTCTCCGAAATGTACCTGAGCATCGGATAGTTAGGTTTATAAGTCTCCGAAACTTTCTAAACACCTTAAGTTCAAATTGTACACGTGTTGAATTTCACTGCTTTATAATGTCTCAGTCGAAACTCGAACAGTTATGTTTAAATCTTCGAGTTTTCACACCTATTCCTTCGAGAAACTCGAACAGTTATCATAAATCTTTGAGTTTTCTCACTTGTTCACTTAACCTGAAGTTATTTTCTTTATATGCACAATTACGCTAAGTATTCTGCAATTGTTGGTTATAAAACTTGTACAGTTATTGCAAGCACTCGAGTTATTTATCGATAACGGATCTTATATTTATGATTTCAATGATTGAATCTGTTTGTCCATTTATAAACTCGAAGAGTTATAAATGTTTTCCTAACAACCTTTCGTGTTTCTACCTTGGTAAAACCCTAACTTCACAATCTTTCCTTCCACTAAATTCTACAGTGCAAAGCGAAGATTAATCAACAATGTCAGGACGTGGAAGAGGAAGTGGTAGAATGACCAAAGTGTAGAAAAGAGAGCTGGAACTTCAGAAAATGCAGAATGAAATCAACGATATTTACTCCAAGTACACTTTTTCAAATAAAGTACTACACGAAATCAGAAAAGCTGTTCAAGATGAGAAAAATTTCTGTTGGAAATTTATTCGAAATTATGCTGAAACACAGTTTAGACTAAAACAGACAGAACTTTCCGCATTGCATTTATGGAAAAAAAATTTACAACCTAACCCTGTGATTGTAAGTTCTAGACATGTACCACAGACATCGGTACAGTCTATCACTTATTATGGAAAGAAGTGGAGACCAATGATCGAAAATGCAAACAGGGAATTACAATCCTTGTATTCCCAACATTATTTTTCCCCAGCTGTTTTAGATGATATTAAATAGTATATCGATGAACAGAAAACTGCCATTAGCAAAATGGGCCTTCGAAGTGAAGGACAAAGAGTTTATCAACTCAAAATGGCAGAGGTGGAGAGCTTAAAACTTTATATTCCATTATTACCACCTAGGCATCATGGTGAAGGACCATCAAGACAACAGGTGCCTTTAGTAGGAGAAATTAAGACAATTTTAGAACCTCCTGAATAACCTGAAACACTACAGACATATAGTCAGAAAAAGAAAAAGACAATTGAATATTTTGGACTAACTGCAGGTGTACAAGGAATATTGCAGCAAAAAGAAGAATCAGTGCAAAATGGAAAACTATGCTCCATTGCAGAAGCTGGACAGACATTTTTGTTAGGAATCCCAGCAGATGTGACAAATATTGGCTTACAAGCATATACTCTAAGGTATTGTGTCACATTAGTACATGCTGTATCTTTTAATACAATGGACAATTTTTCACACAATGCTGCAAGCACACATTCTTTTCCTACGGAAAGTGAGAATGTAGGAAATTTTGATGATATATATACAGATGATATCAAATTTGATGATATTATTGATGACATAGACATTGAGTCTATGAATTTTGAAGATATTTCATCTAAAGAGGAATGTACAGATATTCTTCCTCTTACTGTATCTCGAACAGAGACTTTTGAATTTTGGTACAGTTGCTTATACTACACTTTATATGTATGGTTATGTCTGTTACAATATATCATATACTTGTTGATAAATGCATATAATCAACAACATACATAGATACAAATAGAATATGATACTACCAATGTCTCACATATACAAATTTCAGAAATACAGGATGATTCTATTCCACAGACAGATATAGAACATTCTTTCATACAGAGACAGTTGTATAGATCACATAGATATACAGGTTGCTGATATATAAATTGTTATAGAGACTGTTGCTACTGAAATGTTTCCAGAAAAAATTCAGTAGATTATTGATACGACAATAACAGATATTTCAGACATTTATACTAGTTTTGATAGAAATTCCACTAGTTTTGAAAGATCTGACAATATAGATGCTGCTGATAATATTGAAACAAGTCCCAGATCAGAACATCATGACAGGAAAATAGCTAATCTTGAATAGAGTTTAGATGCAAATACACTATTATGGTTCAGAAATAATTTCTGTTATGACAAATTTCAGACATATAAAACTTTTACAGTTTTATATTCAAGACTAGTTAAGTTTGAAGGGATGGCACACATACGTGAACTGTTTGAATTTCAAGGCTTGTTGACTCTACTTCCACAACAACCAAGCCATCTTGCTATACCCGAACTTCTCAGTTGTTTTTACTCAAACTTAACAGTGGAAGAAGGTATTCCTGTTTCTAATATACAAGAAAATAACATATATTTAACTCTAGATTTACTTCATCAGGTACTTGGTCTGAAAAATGAAGGAGTTAAATTATCAGAAAGAAAACAGGTTTATCGATTAGGATGGGACATTACAAATTTAGCCAAAGATCCAACTACCAACAAACCATTGACATTACTAAATGACTTAAATGGCCAAGCATGTTTTATTGCGAAAATATTGCATGCTACATTGTTTCAGAGGTTTGGTCATGGGGCAGAAGTTGGCAGATGTTGTCTTTATGCTACATACACATTAATCAACCATATACAGGTGAACTGGTATGATATTTTTGTTTCTCATATCTTACATTTGCAGAGTAAATTATTTTATGGTGATACAATTTTGAGAATTGTGGCAAGTCAAACAGATATTACACCTTGGCCATAGAAAAGATTAAAGTCACGATCTTTCTCTACAAAGGAACTCCAAAAATACCAAGCGGCAGATACACCTATCCTTAGACAACAACAACAACAGGTTCAGCAAACACAGCAACAATCCGTAGAATTTACAGAAATGCAGCAACATACAGATATACAATAAGATATACATACAGATATACAACAAGGTATACCCAGAGAAATACATACAAGTATAGATATAGACATACATACTGAATTTTTACAGCAACCGTCACAAGTTTCTCAAAATGATTTAGATCAGGCATTACTTGATCAGATAAACAGAGTTAGTACAGATATTGCAAAGAAAATTTCAGATACACTGATTGATATTTTTCGACGACAAAGAGGCTTGTGATTATACAAATTATGTATTACATGATTTATTTTTTGTAATTTGTAACCAAAACCATTATGTAAACTGTTTACTGATTTTAAAGTTACGTGATTATTTTTCACAGTTTATGATATTAAATAGTTTTTGCTTAATCCATAAATCCTATGTATGGTTGACACTATCGTTTTAATTAATATATACTTAGTAAGATATCTTTCCTTACATTTATAAAACTTAACTTCCTAAAGGAGGAGAAAATAGTTTGTTTACTTTTTTATAATACCAAAAAGGGGGAGATATAAATTATGTGACTTATTAGGTTTTGACATCATCAAAAAGGGGGAGATTGTTAGGTATTTAATTTTGAAGATGTATGCTTTATTAACGTATTTAAATAAGTCTACATAATATTCTCTAAGTATATTTCTCTAAGTATAATAGTTAACAGATTATCGAAAAGTTTCATTTTTATGTCGAATAAATTAAAGATTTCCGAAGAGCTAGATTTGCAATAGTTAAACTTTCAGATAGTTAACGTTTCATTTTTGTCGAATACTTTATGTTAAAAACTCGTATAGTTAAGTTATCCGCACGTGTGTTTTTAATGTTTTAAGTTGTCACGTGTTTTCCATATGCGTTTGGTAATGAAAAATCGAATAGTTAGATAACTGTTCGAGTTTTTATACGCATGGATAGATAACTGTTCGAGTTTTATAAAAGGACTAACAAACAGATAAGTTTCCTTGTTTAGTCACGTGTTTTGCAGGTGCAAGAACTTGAAGAGTTAAAGGATAAGTGTTCGAGTTTTGACAGGAGTTAAAGGATAAATGTTCGACTAAATCGAAGACTTAGAAGATATTCTACAAGACTCCAGGAAGATAAAATTTCGGTGAATCTACGAGTGGAGATCGTGGAAACTCAGATTGTCAGTGAAGAAAGTGGAAATTTAAATAGAAAGTAATTTGGATTAAAGAGAAAATTAGTACGTGGATTATGGATTATGGATTGTGGATCAAGTGGATGAACATGCTGAACGTGAAAGACAACAGAGTTCGACTACAAATAGAGAGTACGAGCTACATTACAACAAGGGGATCCCAATCTCAAAAAACCAAGTCTGAATATTCAATCTGGATCCCTAACTGAAAAGTTAAGTTTGAATATTCATATTCTGAAAAGTTCTCCAACATCAGAAGAAGTTCGAAATTCCAAGCAATTTTAGAAAAGAAGCTGCAAACGCATGAAGTCTGGAAATTCGACAACTGGAGAAGAAGAGATACAGAAGCTGAGCAAAGAGAAAGAAAAGAGCTGTGTGCATAAAGATCAGGTTTTATACAATTCAAAATTAGTTTTGAAAAAGAGCTTTGTTTTCCTATTTGAATTGTATATCAAAAATTACTGTATCAAAATCGTCAAGAAGGGAATTGAGCTGAAAAGATATTGTAAATTCTGTCTTGAAATAAAAGAATAGAATTTCATTTACGAGTGTTTTGTGCTCTTGTTTTATTTGCTAGTTTAATTATTAAAGACACAATTCACCCCCCCTCTTGTGATACAGACGATCCTACAGTCTCTGTGTTGAGTAATCCTGTGTAGGTGTTCTTACTAATCATTTAGTGCAAGGAGAATGAATTTATGTGCTCATAAACTCTTAACATAAAGTAAAATAGCAAAAGATTAATTACATACTAGGCTGAAGCTTTATATTCAGTAAATAGTTGTTGATAGATGAAGTTGAATCAGCTGCTTGTCCTTCTAGTTCCCCAACGAATTTCCTTTTCTTTCAAAAGCGCTGGTAACTAGTAAATAACATGCTATTCTCTATTTATAATGCACGTCCATAAAGCAAATGAATCTCGTTGCAAGAACGTGTCTTGTAATGTGCAATGTGGTTCCTATTTTTATGGGTACGTGTTCCACTTCTAATTTCAAATTTCAGTAACTGCTAGACCCACGAAGTTTCGTTCGTGGTTAAAAGAATAATTGTTTACCTTAATCCATGAACTAACCTCATTGAGTTATAGTTAACTCAACAGACTAGCTTCGGTTACTATTGCTAACTCCATGGACTAACTTCGTTGAGTTATAGATAACTCAACGAAGTGACCTTATATTATATTATTGACCTCGTGGAGTTAAGGTTAACTCAACAAACTTACTCCATTGAGTTAACACTTAGCAAATTTCTAAAACTTACTCCTCGTATTAACTTCTATATTTTTTTCTCTCCTGCATTTTGTCAACTTAAATAAAGTTAAATATATTTCATTACTGCAATGTTCTAATTAAAACTCATTTAAATCTGATCATGATATGTATATTTAACTTGTAGTTCATTTCATGTTATGCAGAATTTACATTTTACTTTGCAGCATGTAGATATTTTCAAGCATTAACCAAACCCTAGGTTGGGTAGTATATAAACCTTTATGATGTTGTAAAACATGTGGTTGATTATGACGAAGCTCAAAGAGAATCCCCAACTCTCCATGGATGTAGGCTATTGCCGAACCAAGTAAATCTTGTGTCTTCAGTGTTCTTTCTTCCTCTTCCTCTTCATTTCCCAGTTTTGGTGAGTTTAGAGGTGAGTGTTTCAGAATTGTGCCATAGTGCGTTAACTAAACGATTAGTTTTAACTCTAACAATTGATATCAAAGCCAAAGGTTTTTTAGTTTAACAAAATCGTAGACGATAAAAAGCTCAGGATCGAGAAGTTTGATGGAAAAGATTTCGGATATTGGAGGTCTCAGATAGAAGACTATTTGTATTAGAAGGATCTTCATCAACCTCTATTCAGAAGAAAACTAGAGAAGATGGATCAGGAAGAGTGGGAGTTGCTGGACAGGAAAGCTCTAGGTCTTGTTAGGTTGTCACTAGTAAGAAACGTTCATTCAAATGTTGCTAAAGAGAAAACAATAGCTGACTTGATGAAAGCACTATTCAACATGTATGAGAAGTCATCAGCCACTAACAATGTATTTCTCATGCGTAGATTATTCAACTTGAAATTGCATGAAAGTGGAAATGTTACAAACCAAGTTAATGAGTTAAATACTATTTTGAATCAACTACATTCAGTAGATATAGTATTTGATGATGAAGTCAAGGTTTTGATTTTATTATCCTTATTACAAGAAAGTTGTCTCCTATCGTGATTGATGTAAGTAGTTCACTAGGTCATGAAAAGCTCAAAATGAGTGACGTCTGGGATTTAATTTTGAGTGAGAACATTCGTAGAAAAAGTGAATTGTCAGCTTCAACTTCTACCCTTAGTGTTGAAAGTAGAGAGAGAAGTAAATCAAAACAATTTAAATCCAAAGGAAGGTCAAAGTCTAGAGGTACCAGTAAAGTGAGATCAGATATCAAATGTTAGAATTGCAATCAATGGGGGCACGTCAAGTCACAATGCAAGGCTCCCAAGAAAGACAGCAAATGGAAGGAATCAGAAGGAGCAAGTGTAAATGTTGTCTCCTACGATTCAGATGATGCCCTAGTATGTTGCGTAGACAGTTCAATTGATTCATGAGTATTGGACTCAAGAGCTTCATTCCACACTATGTACAGGAAGGATTTGTTGCACAATTATCGTGCAACTCCTATGAAAAGGTGTACCTAGTTAATAACACAAGTTTGGATGTGTTGGGAATAGGAAAGGTACACATAAAAACAAAAGAAGGGATATGCAAATTCCAAGAGGTCAAATATGTTTCTAATCTTGCAAAGCATTTAATTTCCATAAGTTTCCTAGATAATGATGGTTATTAGATTGCCTTTGGTGTAGGCAAATGGAAGGTAACCAAATGTGCAAGAATTGTTACCTTAGGATAGAGGACTGGCACCTTATATTTGACATCAAATCAAGATGACACTATTGCAGTAGTTAGTGATACTAAAGACACTAACTTATGGCATAAAAGATTGGGACACCTCAGTGAGAATGGATTAAAGGTTTTAATGGTAGAAGGGAAAATCCCTAAGCTGAAGAATGTCAATTTAAGGATATGTGAGGACTACATTGAGGGAAAGTAGAAGAAAGTCAGCTTTACCAAGACTCCTCATGATCCAAAGTCACAGAAATTAGAGTTGGTTCACACGGATGTGTGGGGGCTTGCCCCTATCAGTTCTTTAGGAGGTGCTCTTTATTATGTCACCTTCATTGATGACAGTACCAAGAAGGTATGGATTTATTTTTTCAAATAGAAGTCTGAAGTTGCTGAAAGGATGAATAGGACCTTGAATGAACGGGCAATATGCATGAGACTACATGTGGGTTTTCCCAAGACATTATAGGTAAAAGCTGTCAATACAACCGCCTATCTAATAAATAGAGGACTATCTGTCCCAATGGGGCTCAAAAACCCTAAAGAATTGTGGACAGGAAAGAGGTCAACTATGCTCACTTAAAAGTTTTTGGATCCAAGTCATTTGTCCACTTGAATAGTGACAAAAGAGACAAGCTGGATTCAAAATCACAGAAATGTTATTTCATTGGCTATGGTAAGGATTATTTTAGTTACAGATTTTGGGTAGAAGAAACCAAGAAAATAATCTGTGCAAAAGATGTCACCTTTACTAAATCCAAGATGTACAAGTATAGAGAAAGTGTAGATGAACAGCAATCAGAGCTTCAGTCTGAAAGTACTACTGAGATCAGTCTAGATAATGATGTTGAACAACTTCAGAAGGAACCTATAGAAGAAATTCAGCTTCCAAAGGCTAAATAACAAAAACATCTAAATGATCAAAAAGATAAAGTTGTCACTAGACAACTTAGAAGATCTAGAAGGACTTTTAAACAACCAAAAAAGTATGTACCATAATTCAATTATCTATTGCTAACGGATGATGGTGAACCTGAAACATATCAAGAAGCAATCTATGCAAATGATGCACATAAATGGGAGTTAGCAATGAAAGAAGAAATGAAATCCCTAGAGAAGAGTAAAACTTGGGAGCTAATTTCATTGTTAGAAGGAAAGAAAATCCTAGGAAACAAGTGGGTGTTCAGGATGAAATAATAACCAAATGGTAGTAAGAAATATAAAGCCAAACTTGTAGTTAAGGGTTGTTTGTGTTTTCCTAGCACTACACTAGAAAAGCTTGGATTTGTTACTTCTATTTTTACTTAGTTAATTTATCTTTATGCCTATTCTTTCTTTTAGAAGTAAACAAACAACCTTTAATACAATTTAGATATTAATTCTAATTTGTACTTTAACTACAAGTGTACAGTGTCTATTGTATCAGTGTGCAAGTACAGGTCGATCTCATAGGGAATTGTTGAAGAATTTGAGAACTATTCGTTTGTTAATAATCAAATTTGTATATTCAATAAGCTCTCTGTTAAATTACAGTTAATTCAATGGACAAAGTTCGTTGAGTTATGGCTAACTCAACGGACTAACCTCGTGGACTTAAGTTAACTCCACGAGCCTGTCTTTTCTCTTAAATATTGCTATTTACAAAGGAATTCGGCCAACCATTGGGCGATTCCATAGATTGTAAATAACATCAATTAAGCTCTTTAATGTTAGTTAACATTAGATTTATCATTAAGCAATTCTAACATTCAGATAATTCAAACAGTAACCATTAAGATCTTTAAGTCTTTTGTACGAACCGATTTCAGAAAACTGTAAAACTAAAATAAACATAAAACAATCACAATATTGATAAAGATACATTAATCATGATACAACACAAACAATACAACACTCAAATACAACATAAAAACATAGATAAATTATTTTTGTATTTTTGTTTTAATATGAACATGGAAATGGGCGAAATGTGAAATGTATAGTAATCTCACTTGATAGTAAATACTTCCGACACTACTTGCAATGCGATTACACCATTGAAAATTAAACCACTTACAATTCTGTCTCCTCTCCCTATAGAATCGCAAGTCCAGAATTGCAAGATGATCTTCTCTTCAGCATACAGGCATCAACCCAAAGCCAAGGCTAAAAGCTTTACGATCTCCTGAAATATGAGTCAGCGCTTGGTGAAAATGGCTTCCCTTTCCGCGACGCGATCACTCCTCACAATGGTTGTTAGGCACTATGTTTGGCTCGAAATCGACCCAACATCAAGCAAGTATCCTCACAGACCTCCGATGGTTGGCGATTATGGTGGTGATGATGATTGTTGGTGTGGAACTTCGAAGAATTGCGACGCTCATCCTTCTCTACACACACTGTCCGCCCATCGATCACACACACTCTTCTTTTTTTTCTTCTTTTCTTTTATATTTCTTCAGTAGTAACTGCTTCTGCTTGAATGGTCGATTGGATTTCCTTCATTCGTATCAACAGCGATGATTTCTTTCCCTACGCGATACGTGCAAACGTGGTTTTTCTCTTCCAACTGTCTGTTCCTGCAACTGCTATAGTGGCATTTTCGAAAATAGATTTAACTATAAAATACATGCAATAAAGAAATAAGCCGCTAACATAACGTGTTACCTTAGTGTGTATTCATGTAACTCAACGCATATAGTTATGCTAACTTAACGAGTTAAACATGTGCATCTCACGTGATATACTAAAGCATTTAAATTCAACACGTGCATAAATCTAACTATCCAATGCTCAGGTGCATTTCGGATACTTATAAACTTAACTATCTGATGCTCAGATGCATTTCGGATAGTTACAGATAACTCATCGATATATAACTTAAGTAGATCTACCAGATCTCGACACGTGTCAACAGCTATTTTATAAATAAAAAGAGATTTCAGAGAGTTACATGGCTAACTATTTGATGCCCAGCTGCAATTTCGGATAGTTATAGATAACTCACCGAAAGTTCACTTAAGTCATGCATTATGGTTTCAACAGGTGTACTTTAGGAAATAATAAACTATTCTCTCAAAACATAACTGTTCGGCAATTTAAACATAACTATCTGATACATATTCGGTCTGTTAGACATAACTATCCAAATATGTTCGGTATGTTAAACATAATTTTCTGAAATATCAGAAAATTTGGATACTAAAGAATTTCACAGTCTGCAACTTACCGACAGTTCAGAAATATACTAAATTAACATTAATTCCCCCAAATTAAGTAGATTCTTCAATTAAAGCATATAACAATGCAATTATAACATAATGGCTTAATTCTCATATGATAAGTTAAATATTATGCAATTAACCATCATTTAACCGTTAATAATATGCACTTTTTCATTCTAAACAAGGGTTTTCAACAAATTCAAGACATAGACTATACTAAAGTATTCTCTCTAGTTGTGAAGATGAATACTATAAGAATAGTCTTAAGCATTATTGCTGTAGAAAATTTGTTCTTGAAGCAAATGGATGTAAAGACAACATTCCTACATAGAGATTTACAGGAAGAACTCTACATGATGCAGCTAGAAGGATTTGTAGTAATTGGCAAGAAAAGAAAGACAGTATGTAGATTGTTGAAAAGTTTGTATAGTTTGAAGCAAGCACTAAGACAGTGGTAGAAGAAATTTGATACCTTTATCTATACGTTAGGCTTCAAAAGATGCAATACAGACTATTGCTGCTACATAAAACTATTTAATGATTGCTTCATTATTCTATTGATTTATGTAGATGATATGTTAATTACTTGTTCAAGTATAGAACAGATTAAGCAATTAAAGAGACAATTGTCAAAAGAATTTGACATGAAGGATATGGGAGAAGCCAAGCAAATCTTGGGTATGAGAATCATCTGAGATAATGACAGACACATTGAGATTAAATTAGAAGAAGTACTTAGAAAATGTACTTAGGAGATTTAACATCTCAAATGAGAGAAAAACCGAACTCCCTCTCGAACCCCATTTCAAGTTGTCTAAAGATCAGTCAACTAAGACTAAAGAAGAAAGGACAAAAATGTCTAGAATACCATATGCTTCAATAGTGGGAAGTTTAATGTATGCCATGATATGCACAAGACCTGATATATCTCATGCAGTGGGAGTGGTCAGTAGATATATGGTAGATCTAAGAGCTGAGCATTAGTCTGTTGTACTGTGGATACTCAGATATCTCAAATATTCCCTAAATGTAGATCTGAACTTCAAGAAAGGACCAGTTGAATTGATTGGCTACTGTGATACTAATTTGGGAAGAGAGTTGGATAAATGTAGAAGTACTTCAAGCTATGTTTTCTATATAGGAAGTACTACAATAAGCTAGAGATCTAAGCTGCAAAGTATTATTGTACTCTTGACCACAGAAGCTAAATATGTTACAATTGCAAAGGTAGCTTGTTTAGAATGAAAAAGTGCATATTATTAACAGTTAAATGATGGTTAATTGCATAATATTTAGCTTATCATATGAGAATTAAGCTATTATGTTATAATTGCACTGTTATATGCTTAAGTATCCGAAAATTTATCTAAGCATCGGATAGTTATACCTGTAACTCTCCGGAATGTTATTTTATGTTTAAACTGCTGCTGACACATGTTGAGAGCTGGTAGATTTACTTACGTTATAACTCGTTAAGTTAGTATAACTGTACGCGTTGAGTTACATGAAAATACACTAAGGCAACGCGTTAGGTTAGCGTTATAAACTTAAGTTGTTATTTTTGCACGTGTTTTATAGTTAAATCAACGAAGGAAGTCCATTGAGTTATCTGTAACTCCACGGACTATATATTTTCTAATATGCCACTATAGCGGTTGCAGGAACAAATAGTTGGAAGGAAAAACCACGTTTGCATGTATCACGTAGGAATTCAATTGCATAGGGAGAAAGAAATCATCATCGTTGATCTGAAGGAAGGAAATCCAACCGACCATTCAAGCAGAAGCAGTTACCACTGAAGAAATATAAAAGAAAAGAAAAAAAAAAAGAAAGGGTGTGATCAATGGACGGCTAGTGTATACAGAGGAGGAGCACCGAGCTTTCTGCAGATAGTATCGGTGATTCTCCGAAGTATCACACCAACCATCGTATCACCACCATAATCACCAATCATCGGAGGTCTATGAGGATACTTGCCTGATGTCGGGTCGATTTCGAGCCAAACACAGTGCCTGACAACCACTGTGAGGAGTGCTCGCGTCGCGGGAAGGGAAGACATTTTCACCAAGTGCCGACTCATATTTCAGGAGATCGTAAAGCTTTTAGCCTTGGCTTCGGGTTGATGCCTGTATGCTGAAGGGGAGATCATCTTGCAATTCTGAACTCGCGATTCTATAGGGAGAGGAGACAGAATTGTAAGTAGTTCAATTTTCAGTGGTGTAATCGCGTTGCAAGTAGTGTCGGAAGTATTTACTGTCAAGTGAAATTACTTTACATTTCACCTTTCGCCCATCACATCAAAACAAAAATACCAAAAACAATTTATCTTTGTTTGTATGTTGTATTTGAGTGTTGTATTGTTGGTGTTGTATCGTGATTAATGTTATCTTTATCAATTTTATGATTGTTTTATGTTAGTTTTAATTTTACAGTTTACTGAAATTGGTTCATACAAAACAAATTAAAGATTTTAATGGTTACTGTTTGAATCATCTAAATGTTAGTATTGCATAATGATAAATCCAATGTTAACTAGCATTAAAAAGCTTAATTGATGTTATTTACAATCTATGGAATTGCCCAATGGTTGGTCGAATTCCTTTGTAATTAGCAGTATTATAAAGAAGAGACAGGCTCGTGGAGTGCTTATTGAATATAAATTTGAATTATTCATAATCAAACATTTCTTAAATTCGTCAGCAATTCCCTATGGGATTGACCTGTACTTGCACACTGATACAATAGACACTGTGCACTTGCAGTTAAAGTACAAATTGGAATTAATATCTAAATTGTATTAAAGGTTGTTTGTTTACTTCTAAAAGAAAGAATAGGCATAAAGATAAATTAACTAAGTAAAAATAGAAGTAACAAATCCAAGTTTTTCTAGTGTAGTGCTAGGAAAACGCGAACATAGCTAAAGAAAGAATCTAGCTAGAGAATGTACTAGCCGAATTAGGGCATAAATAGAAAAGAAGCATTCTATTCTGTGACAATCAAAGTGCCATTTATTTAGCTGAAAATCTGAAGTTTCATTCAAGGTCCAAGCATATGAGAATGAGGTTTCATTTCATAAGGGAAGAGATAGAGTAGAATAGGTTAGATCTACAAAAGATTACTAGTGTTGAAAATGTTGAAGACATGTTAACTAAAGTTCTGAATCTACAAAAATTAAGGCTCTATATGGCCTTAATTGGTCTCCTAAATAATTAAGAAAAAGGGGACGTGGAGTTGATGTTTTATTTGAGCTACTGTTGCAAATAATCTGTAAGCCAAGAGTAGAGATTGTTTTTTCTTTGATCATTATGTCAAACTCCAAGTAGGACATTGTTAGAGCGAGCAGTATACGTGTGGAGTATGCTACAAAAAGTCTAGGTTCAGTCGGAAGTTTGTTAGCAGTAAGTCTCTAGTATATTTATGATTTTAGAATGTTAGCAAGTCAAAGTATCCAAAATAACGTTTTAGTCGGAAGGCTTTGAGTTAACTATTCGAAAGTCCGGAGATTTCAGAGGGTTACTAGCTATAACCATCTAGAATGACTTAGAGAACACTTAAGTGGATGTTTGGATAGTTAAGAAGTCAAGTATTTGAAAGACAAGGACTTAAGTGGATCTTCGGATAGTTAGGTAGTAATTATCCGAAAGTCATGAGTTTTTTGGAAGGTTACAACTACAACCTTTCGAAGTGACCGAAGAGACACTTAAGTGAGTTTTCAAATAGTTAAGACAATAACTATCCAAAAGACAAGCAGTTTTCGGAAAGTTAACGGCAGAACCTTTCGAATGGACCAAGAAAAAGACGAAAGTGGGTTTTCAGATAGTTAAGTCTATAACTATTCGAAAGACCAAATCTCTCCAGACAATTAGCATGCTACAGTACCACCCATTACAACAAATGAAGAAAGAAGAACTTTCTTCGAATAATTAAGTTCTATAACTATCTGAAGTGTTGCAAATTTTGAAAATATAGGAAGATAAGGCTCTGAAATTGAGAGTTCCTTCTCCGAAGCATTTTCTCTCTACTGTATTGGCTCAAGTGTAATTAAAAGTTTATTAACCCTAGGTTGGGTAGTATATAAACCTTTATAATGTTGTAAAACATGCGGTTGATTATGCCAAAGCTCAAAGAGAATCTCCAACTATAGGATCGTATGGCTACACAAGAGGGGGGTGAATTGTGTTTTTCAATATTTTCGAATATAATTGAAACTTTAAAACTCAAAAACAAGTCAAGACATTGTTTTCATAAAATCATTTTTATTCAAGGTTTCAATTACAATATACAATTCAATTCTCCACAAAAATTGTAGATACAATTATATCGATACCATGTATCATCTAAACAATTTCATAACTACAAACAGAGGAAACTAATTTGCGAAATTTAAAACATTTCTCCCTGTTTGAGATCTTTCCTCTTCTTCTTCTACTTCTTTTTTCTTCAGCAATTTTTCAATGACAAATATCTTATCTTTTTATGCTTCACCGAATTTACTTTCTTCTGATACTTCAAATCTTCAGTGACGTAAATCTTACCTTTTTATGCTTCACTGAATTTTCTTCCACCTAAGAGATTTTCCCTGAAGAGGTGTTTTTGATCCCTGAAAAGATTTTTCTTTTGGTGTGTAGGGATAGTTTGATCTTTTCGTTTTGTGTGCAAGGATGGTTTGATCAATGAGAACTCTATGCCTTTTATACTGTATCTTCATTTCATGCATATTCTCCACGTTTAATCACTACTAGTTTTCCACTTCTTCACGTCTTTTCTTTTTCCTTCATCGAAACACATACGTTCTGGCCCACGTTTACATTTTGAATTTTCTTTAATCATCAGTCTTGGATCTCTGAAAAATTTCCTGCAAAATAAACTTTCTCATCCAAAAATTTTCATCAATGTAATAAGAAGTCGTTACTTTAATGTTAACTAAACGAGTAACATAAGTAGATATTAACTTAACGTTTCTAACTTAATGAGTTCCTCATATACCATTTCATGTGACAAGTACTGTAGCTAACTCATCGAAACAACTTATCCTTTCTTTCGGAAGGTTAAATGCTAACTCACTGAAAACAGTTTAAGTTTCGGATAGTTACAGTTGTAAGTCTCCGAAAAACTCTTTTTACCATAAAACTAGTGAGACACGTGTCATGACCTAAAACCATGACTTAAGTTACCTTTCGGATAGTTACGACTGTAAGTCTCCGAAAAACTTTAACTCACTAATTCAGTAATAAACAAATGTTTTTATAATAAGAATTTTACCACATGCAAAAATAACAACTTAAGTTTATAACGCTAACCTAACGCGTTGCCTTAGTGTTCAATATAGCAACTCAACGTGTTTAGTTATGCTAACTTAACAAGTTAAACATGTGCACCTCACGTGATACAATATCTTCTGGAGTCTTAACATTTTCAATATCTACTACTCCAAACAATTCAGCTTGTGAACTAGTTACTGCCTCAACATTTTCAATTATATCTACAATAACTTGTTCAATGTTAGGTGCCTGATGCTTTGATTTTTCAATTTCTACATCATCAAGACTTGTACTAATAGAAAAACTTGAGCTCATATTTGACTTGTATTTCTTCTCAAGCTTTCTAGCAAGGGAAAATAAAGTCTCATTATCTTCATCAGTTTTAGTATGTTCGGAACTGATGAGTTTATCAGATGCACAATAAGGTACAATGTCTAGACATACATTGTCCTTTGAAAATAAATTTTCATCTGATTTTCCTTTTTCAATAGACTTTGTTTCCTTAGACATAATTTTTCTGACTTTCCTTCTACTATAACATTTCTATTTCTCCTCTTCAAGTATTGCTATTTTCTTTTCAAATTGCTCCATAAAAGTTTTCTATTTTAGTTCTTCAAAGGCACTTTCTATTGCTATAGCCTTTCAAAGACTTTCAACTTTTCTTTTATCAACAGCAATATTTGATTCTAATTGTTTTGAATATAAAGGAGTAGGGATAGCTGATTCATGCTCTTCCTCAAATGGTCGTAGTCTTGTACCATTTATTGGTATTTGAGGAGTTCTAGTTGAAGAACCTACACATTTTTCCAAATATTTTACATATTGTTCCAAAAATACAATCTCAGCACATTTCATTCTATATTCTCTATCAAATTTACTTCGAATACCCATATATGTAATATTTGCATCAGTATGTTGAAGTTCTTGTTTAACTTCATCTAGTATTTCTTCAGAAAAGAAGTAATCTCTATAAATTTCTGCTAACCTTTTGTCCACTCGAAATATTTTCTTGAACCAAGTGCGTGGAACTTCATCATTTTCTATTTCTTTTCCTTTTGCATCTCCTCTGCTTTTGCTTTTTCCTTTGCCACGACCTTTGTAGAACTTGGAGACCATCGTCGTAAGTTGTAACAACAACAAGCGGGAAATAGTTTCTTGACAAAGTTTACAAATAACCTAAGTGCCTGTGTAATAAGTGTTTAAATAGGGTTTTAGGCAAATAACTCAACGTGAAGACAAGTCGGGTTTAGATATTAAATAAATATTGAATAAAGTTTATTCAATCAAGGTACCCGAAATATTCAAGTATAACTCATTGAGTTAACTAACCTAACGAGTAAAACGTTATCTAGAGGCATTTTTACACGTTACCTTATCTAACATAACGTCTAGTTAGTACACTTAAAACAATTTTTAGATGCTTCCAACTGAAACGTTCCGAACACATCACAATAGCTATACCATATTATTTTCTTGAGAACATTGTAAACTATTCTAACATTCCAGTCCTTTGAATCTAAAATAGTTTGTTTGTATTTTTAAATTATTTCATCAAGATTTTAAGAGGACATTAATTCGGATTAACTAAGATTTGTATTCTGAATTATATTAATCTATTTTTGGACATTGTTAATCCTCCCCCTACAAATATACTTCTTATATATTCAATAACATACAAAATATACTTGTATAACAATAGATGTTAAGTATAACTATACTTTGAAATTTTCTTTTCAGAAACTTCCGTTATTCTGACTTCATCAAAAATGATTTCTAGAATCAATTCCTACTGTATATGAATCAAAACACAACTTTGAACTCTATATGATTAATTCAAGGAGAATAAAAGAATGTATCTCAAATAAACATTTTCAAAAGTACTAATGTTGATTCAATAAATCAGTAGTCATATTGGTAGAAACTATATGCGATTCAAAGATATCTATAATTAATGAAACAACTTTTTCTTTTCAAAACAGTAAATATTGATAATTTTCTTTAAAAGTTAGTTTGAAAAGCTTGAATCATACAAGAGCTTTCTAATGTACCCGTGTAATGAGCTTTCAGTCAACAATCCCAGATCTGATGAGGACCTTAGGCTGCCAGATTTAAAGAATCCTTTTTTAGGACAACAATCCTTACATACTTATCTGCTCAAGTACAAAAGGCTCCTGATCAAACTGATCAATAAACTCTCAAAGATTTTCACTTTGTAAGCACTTTTCATTTTAAGCACAATATATATGTATTCCATTAATACAGATGCAATAAAACATAAATCTCATACAATTTTTACTTCTATGATTTTACTGAGAATATGAATCAGTTTCAATAAGCTTATACTTTTGATTAACAGTTTAATATGAGTTACATATAACTTATTCTACAAGTTTAATCAATTAAGTCAAATTTATGCATGATCATATGTACTTTCCTTGATTCAAAGGAAACACTTAATCAAAATTTCAGAATGTCAGAAGTATTTAATGCTTTTCATTTACACTTCCACTTAAAATCGTAAAAACCATTAAAATTGATAAACTACTTAAAATCAATAAGATACTACTATGATTTTAAAATAAATACATAGTATCTTAAGTAGCAGCTTAGATATTACTTTAGATATTTATGATAAGTATATAATATCTATGAGGTCAACAACATCATCAATACTATTTATCTTTTTATGTGGAGTTTAAGCATTTTACACATCACATAGCCTACAAATACCTAAATTTAATCTAATGTTGTAGAATGTATTTTCGTCTAGAGGTTTTGTAAATATATCAGCTAATTGATTTTTACTAGACACAAATTCTAATTTAATTTTTCCTTTAATTACGTTCTCTTAGAAAATGATGTCTAACCTCTATATGTTTTGCTCTTGAATGTAATACAGGATTTTTGGAAAGATTTATTGCAAAACTACTGTCACAATAAATCTCAGTTGAATCATAAGATAATCCAAAATCTTCTAAAGTTTGCCTTATCCACAAAATCTAAGTGCAACACAGTGCAGCAGCAACATATTCAGCTTCTGTAGTAGAAAGTGCTACACAGTTTTGCTTTTTACTAAACCATGACACCAAATTATTTCCCAATAATTGATATATGCCATTGGTACTCTTTCTATCAGATTTAGATCCCGCATAATCAACATCAATATATCCTATAAGATCTATTGAACTATCCTTAGAATAATACAGTCTGAAATTTTTAGTTCCTTATATATATCTAAATATTCTTTTAACTGCAATTGAGTGTGATTCTTTAGGATTAGATTGAAATCTAGCACAAACACACACAGGAAACATAATATCAGGTCTACTAGCAGTCAAATAAAGTAAAGAATCAATCATACTTCTATATTTTCTTTGATCTACTAATTTTCTTATATCATCAATATCTAACTTTAAAGAAGTACTCATAGGAGTTCCTCGAATCATTGTATCATTAAAATTAAATTTCTTAAGCATTTCATCTGCATATTTTTCCTGATTTAAAAATATACCTTTATCCATTTGCTTAATTTGAAGTCCTAGAATATATGAAAGTTCTCCTATCATAGTCATTTCAAATTGATTAGTCATTTCTTCTGAGAATATTTTTATCAGCTTATCAGAGGTTGCTCCAAAGATTATATCATCCACGTATATTTGAACAACAATCTGATCTTTACCATCTCTCTTGATAAATAGAGTATGATCCACTTTTCCCATGATATAGCCTTTTTCTATTAAAAAAGTAGATAATCTTTCATACCATGATCTACGTACTTGCTTCAAACTATATAAGGCTTTCTTCAATTTATACACAAAGTCAGGATTTTTAATATCTTCAAATCCAGGTGGTGGTTTTACATAGACTTCTTCATTAATTAAACCATTTAGAAATGCACTCTTTACATCTATTTGAAATAATTTAAAATCCATATAACAAGCATAGGCCAATAATATTCTAATACTTTCTAACCTAGCCAAAGGAGCAAATGTTTCATCATAATCTAGTCCTTCTTCCTGTGTATACCCTTGTGCAACTAATCTAGCTTTGTTCCTTATAACTTGACCAGTTTCGTTAGTTTTGTTTCTAAAGATCCACTTTGTACCTATTATGGACTGATTTTATGGTGGAGAGACTAATTCCCAAACATCATTTCTGATGAATTGATTTAGTTCTTCTTGCATTGCCACTATCCAATTTTCATCAGATAATGCTTCTTTTATATTCTTTGGTTCTACCATAGAAACAAACATACACATACTATTTAAATTTATTAAAGCTCTAGTTTTAACTCCCTCATTAATATTACCAATGACTTGAGTAATAGGATGTGATGAAGAATAACGCCAATTTCTCTGATTTTCCTCAATATTCTCATCAACATCTGAAGGTCCATCACTTTCATCGTTAGTTTGATCATTTAAGTTCATATTTTTGATTTTCTCAGATAAATCTTCAATCTCTCTGTTGATCTCTAACTCTTTTGGAAGATTGATCATATCATCATTATCAACTTTAGATTGAGATTCTCTAAAAGAATTTTCATTGAAGCTTACATGGAGGGTTTCTTCAATAGTTCTAGAAGTCTTGTTATATACTCTATAGGTTTTACTTCTAGTAGAGTAACCTACAAAAATTCCTTCATCCACTTTGGCTTGAAATTTGTCCCTTTTATCCTTAGTATTAAGAATAAAACACTTGTAGCCAAATGGTTTCATATAGGAAATTTTTGGAACCCTATTAAACATAATTTCATAAGAAGTTTTATTAACACGAGGTACTAAGTGACTTCTGTTAATAACATAACAAGCTGTATTCACTACTTCATCCCAAAGATTTTGAGGTAACTTATATTCATTCAACATAGTTCTGGCCATTTTCTAAAGTGATCTATTCTTTCTCTCAACAACACCATTTTGAAACGGTGCTCTTGGAAAAGAAAAACTATGATCAATGCCATGATCTATACAATAATTATCCATTTGATCATTATCAAATTCAGTACCATGATCACTCCTAAGTTTTTGAATAGAGACACTTTGTTCTTTTTGAACAAAATTACAAAACATTTTAAATTTTTCAAAAACTTCTGTCTTAGTTACTAGAAAATATACCCAGGTGCATCTAGAGAAGTCATCTACTAAAACAAATACATACCGTTTACCACCAAGACTCATGATTCTTGTTGGTCCAAATAGATCCATATGTATAAGTTCTAAGACTCTCTTGCTTGAAATATCAGTTTTGGATTTAAAAGAGTTTTTGTGAAGTTTACCTAACTCACATGCATCACACATAAAGTCCTTTAAGTATTTAATCTTTGGTAAACCTCTCACTAAATGTTTTCTAGATAGTTTATGTAACAGTTTCATATTTATATGCCCAATCCTTCTATGCCATAGATATGCATCACTAGTTTCAGCTAGCAAACATGAATTTAAATCAACTACACCAGAAGGTAAAGATAAAATACACACATAACCTTTTCTTTTAGCAATAAACTTAATTTCATCTGTATTTTTATCAATAATTTTGCATACATTATCTTTAAACACCACATAATATCCATTTTCAGTTAGTTTTATAACACTCAGCAAATTAAATCCTAGGTTTTCTACATATAGTACATTCGAAATAACACAAGTCGAAGTTATTTGAACATTACCCATACCTATGATTTTATCTTTGCTTTTGTTTCCAAATGTTACACTTCCATTCATGGTATTTGTAAAAATTTTTAGTATACTTTTCTATCTAGTCATGTGACTTGACGCTCCACTGTCTAAGATCTATTTTGATGTTATTTACTCCTGCAAAACAAATTAAGAAAAACTTTTTCTTGGTACCCAATGTTGTTGAGGACCAAGTTCAGTAAACACATATTTCTTCTTCTTGTTTAAAAATAGTTTAACATTATCATTTAGATTCTTATTAGTTGTAAGTACTATAGACTTATTTTTAACATCATACTTACTTATAGCATTATTGCTCTTATAATCATTCTTTTTGTTTTCAGGTGTAGTATAATCAAGACCAAACTGATTTTTATAAGATGTTAATTTATTTTGGTCATGCTCATACATTTCAGTAAGTTCATACCAAGATTTTGTACTTTTATTTAAATTTTCAATACATACAAAATCTTTTTTTGCACATAAATTTTCAAATAAAGAACATGCATAATGAGTAATTGGTCTAACACTAGTGTTTTGAATTACATGCTCGGGTTTCTGAATTTACAATTTACTATAATTGTCTGAAATTTTAGAAACATTAGTAATTGAATTTTCAGAACAAGAAACAAGATTTTTAGAAACATTTATAATCATGTTAGAAGTACATTTTGACAAATCACATTGATTTATATTATTACTACATGATTCATCCCTTAGAGTACTTACTTCTACATATTTATTACCTTGATTCATGATAAAAGGAATTTTAGTCTTAGATTTACTTGAACTGCAACTAACAAATCCTTTATTGGCTTGAGATTCAGGATAATCAAATCCTAAGCCAAATTTATATGATACCGCAAGGGTACTAGTTAGTTTATCTAACTTAGTTTGACTTAAATTCCATTTCTCAATGGTAGAATTTAAATCTAGCTCTCTTAGTTTTAATTTATCTATCTCTAATTCAAGTTCATTTATATTGTTTCTCAACATTTCATTTTCAGATTCTATCTTTAATTTTTCAGCATTTGTATTCTGTATTTGTTCATGCAAGACACATTCATTAAATCTAAATTTATGCAAATCTCTAGCATGATTTTCATTATCACATTTAAACTTTTCTAAAGTAGTAGACAGGAAACTATTTTCTTCTTCCACAATGGATAAAGAGTTTCTAATATTCTTATTTTCTAGTTTACAAACTTTAAGTTTTTGTAATAATGCATGATAAATACATCATAATTCATCAAAGTTGAAATCTGAATGACTTTCAGGATTAGATATTACCTCAGACTCATCTACCATGAAGCACACATGAGCAACGTCTTCTAACTCTTGTTCTCCTTCTGAATGTGAAGATTTTGATGATGATTCCTTAGATTCAGACCCTTCAAACGTGTCATCCCAAGTGACCTTTAAGGCATTTTTCTTGTAAAACTTTTTCTAAGTTTTCTAAGTCGTCTTCTTCTGATTTGTCCTACTTTGCTTTTCATTTTTCCTTATAGGACAATCTAGAGAAAGATGTTCAGGTTTCTTGCAGTTGTAACATACATACTTTCTAGATGAAGAATTCTTGTCTTTTAGTGATTTTGACGTTGAGGGTTTATCATTCCTGTTCCTTTGCTATTTCCTAGCTTTCCATGCTTTTTTGAATTTCCTAGTTAGCAAAATCAAATCCTCGTCAGAATCAGTAGATATATCAGAATCTGAATTAATTTCAAAGGCTATTTCTTTCTTCATTTTTAATTTGTTGTGACTCAGTGATTCATTTAATTGAACTTCATAAGCTGTTAAGTTTCCTATAAGTTCATTCATGGTATAAACATTTAAATCTCGTGATTCCTCAATTGATGTTACTTTCTAAGACCATTTAGAACTTAGGGATCTGAGAATTTTCCTCACCAAATCCTTCTGTTCAAAATTCTCTTTAATGTTAACTAAATGAGTAACACAAGTAGATATTAACTTAACGTTTCTAACTTAACGAGTTCCTCATGTGACAAGTACTATAGCTAACTCACCGAAACAACTTATCCTTTCTTTCAGAAGGTTAAATGCTAACTCACCAAAAACAGTTTAAGTTTCGGATAGTTACGATTATAAGTCTCCGAAAAACTCTTTTTACCATAAAATTAGTGAGACATGTGTCGTGACCTGAAACCATGACTTAAGTTACCTTTTAGATAGTTACGACTGTAAGTCTCCGAAAAACTTTAACTCACCAATTCAGTAATAAACAAATGTTTTTATAATAAGAATTTTACCATGTGCAAAAATAACAACTTAAGTTTATAACGCTAACCTAATGCATTGCCTTAGTGTTCAATATAGCAACTCAACGTATTTAGTCATGCTAACTTAATGAGTTAAACATGTGCACCTCACGTGATGCAATATAGCATTCGTAACTTATAATTTCACCACGTGTATAACACTAACTTAACAAGTTCGTCTCTTCTTTTACTCACTAACTTAA
The DNA here is from genome assembly GCA_036874045.1 of Cymodocea nodosa. Lineage (NCBI taxonomy): Eukaryota > Viridiplantae > Streptophyta > Magnoliopsida > Alismatales > Cymodoceaceae > Cymodocea > Cymodocea nodosa. The sequence continues at coordinate 12,457,472 of CM072335.1, forward strand.
CGAGTTCTCACGTGACCTATTTTAACCTTTAAGCCTCTAACTTAACGAGTTCTCACGTGACCTCTATACAAATAACACTCTAACTTAACGAGTTATCTTAACGTGCACTGTTCATGATACAGAAGATATAACTTTAAAACATATCATGCTTTTCAATAAAAACACATGTTAACTTAACGTTTAGTTAAATGAGAAATTAATGCAATGAAATGACTAGTTATTAACTTAGTATAATTTCAGATCCAATACAGACAAGTATTTATGTTAGTAAGCTTTTTCTGTATTAATTGATGATTTTCATTTCTTTTCACAAGCAATAGTAATTGAGCAAATATGATTATTTTCATTCAGCACACATCATCAAAACAAAATACTCAACACCAACTCTCCGTGAACGTAGGCTATTACCAAACAACATAAATCTTGTGTCTTTAGTGTTCTTTCTTTCTCTTTCTCTTCACTTCCTAATTTCGATGAGTTTAGAGGTGAGTGTTTTAGAATCGTGTCATAGTGCATTGACTGAATGATTGATTTTAACTCTAACAATAGTGTCCCATCAAATCATAGTAGAATCGTTTAAAGATACATAAACTGCCATTATGCATATGTGAAACAAATAAGCAAACTCAAGCTACATGGAATGAAGAATTTAAAGCTTTGGTTGATGCACAAAATAGATTGGTTGAAGTACAAACTAGGTTGGTCAATATTAAAGAAAAGGCTGAGAACTATTTAGATAATGCTATTACAATGTTACTTCAAGTTGAATGTCTTTCTATAGATGAACAATATGAAGCTATAGAGCTATTTCAAAAGTTAGAATTATGTAAATTGTTTTAAGTATACTAGTAGAAATGCATTACAAATGATTGAGGTCTAGGAAGTTGTTGAGTATTTTGTTTTGATGATGTGTGTTGAATGAAAGTAATCATATTTGCTCAATTACTATTGCTTGTGAAAAGAAATTAAAAACATCAATTAATACAGAAAAAGTTTACTAATATAAATACTTGTCTGTATTGGATCTGAAATTATACTAAGTTAAATAACTAGTCGTTTCATTACATTAATTTCTCATTTAACTAAACGTTAAGTTAACGTGTGTTTTTATTAAAAAGCATGATATGTTTTAAAGTTATATCTTCTGTATCATGAACAGTGCACGTTTAGACAACTCGTTAAGTTAGAGTGTTATTTGTATAGAGATCATGTGAAAACTCGTTAAGTTAAAGGCTTAAAGGTTAAAATAGGTCACGTGAGAACTAGTTAAGTTAATAAGTAAAAGAAGAGACGAACTCGTTAAGTTAGTGTTGTACACGTGGTGAAATTATAAGTTACGAATGTTATATTGTATCATGTGAGGTGCACATGTTTAACTTGTTAGGTTAACATAACTAAACGCGTTGAGTTGCTATACTAAGGCAACACATTAGGTTAGCGTTAAAAACTTAAGTTATTATTTTTGCACGTGGTAAAATTCTTATTATAAAAACATTTGTTTATTACTGGTTCGTTGAGTTATCTGTAATACAACGGAGATGGTTTGTTGAGTTATCGTAACACCACAGAGATGGTTCGTTGAGTTAGCGTAATACCACAGACTTAGTTCGTTGAGTTAGCTACAGTACTTGTCATGTGAGTTGGCACATGAGGAACTCGTTAAGTTAGAAATGTTAAGTTATATATCTACTTGTTTTACTCGTTTAGTTAACATTAAAGTAACAACTTCTTATTACACTTGATGAAAGATTTTGGATGAGAAAGTTTATTTTGCAGAAAATTTTTCAGAGATCCAGGATTGATGATTAAAGAAAATTCGAAATGTAAACGTGGGTCACAACGTGTGTATTTCAATGAAAGAAAAAGAAAAGACGTGAAGTGGAAGACTTATAGTGATTAAACATAGAGGATATGCGTGAAATGAAGATATAGTATAAAAGGCATAAAATTTTCATTGATCAGTTATCCTTGCACACCAAACGAAAAATCTTTTCAAGGATCAAAAACACCTCTTCGGGGAAAAGTTCTTAGATGGAAGAAAATTCAGTGAAGTAGAAAAAGGTGAGATTTATGTCATTGAAGATTTGAAGTATCAGGTGGAAGAAAATTCAGTGAAGCAGAAAAAGTCAGATTTATGTCTCTAAAGATTTGAAGTATCAAAATAAAGCAAATTCAGTGAAGTAGAGAAAAACTAGATATTCGTCACTGAAGAATTGCTGAAGAAGAAAGAGAAAAAGAAGAAGAAATATCTCAAATAGGGAGAAATTTTTTAAATTCTGCAAATTAGTTTTCTCTGTTTGTAGTTATGAAATTGTATAGATGAAACATGGTATTGATATATAATTGCATCTACAATTTCTGAGGAGAATTGAATTGTATATTGTAATTGAAACCTTGAATAAAAATGATTTTATGAAAATAGTGTCTCGACTTATTTTTGAGTTTTAAAGTTTCAATTATAATCGAAAATGTTGAAAAACATAATTCACCCCCCTCTTGTGTAGCCATACGATCCTACAAGTGGTATTAGAGCTTTGTTAATAATCTTTGATATAAAATCGATACCAACTTATTTAATATCATTGCTTAATCTACTTTTCTTGTTTTTAAATAGAAATTAATATTTGAGCATACGTTTAACTTTCTTGATTTAAGGCTCAAGTTGTTTTAAAGTTTTAAACTATTTAAAATCAAATAGGTTGAAAAATCTAAGGTAAGATGGCAACTGGAAATGGTAATTTTTCTTTATATGAAAGCCAAAATCTTAATCATCCTCCTTTATTTGATGGAATACATTTTGAATATTGGAAATATAGGATAACAATTTTTCTTCAAAGTATAGACCATAAGTTGTGGTTCATGATTTCTAAACCATATACTCTGTTAACTACTCTTTATAATACTTGGACAATTACTAAAAAAGAAAATGAAACTCTAAATGCTAAGGGCTTAAATATTTTATTTTGTGCATTGAGTTATGAACAGTTCAGTAAAGTGTCCGCATATAAATCTGCTTATGAGGTGTGATATGCATTAGAAGTTTCACATGAAGGTACTTCTCAAGTTAAAGAGACTAAGATAAACATATTAATTCATAAGTATGAACTTTTTAAGATGCATGAAGACGAAAGTATTTCTGAGATATTTTTCAGATTTCTTGATATCATAAACTCTTTAAAATGCTTAGGAAAGAATTTTGAACATAAGGATTTGGTGAGGAAAATTCTCAAATCCCTAAGTTCTAAATGGTCTCAAAAAGTAACATCAATTGAGGAATCACGAGATTTAAATGTTTATACCATGAATGAACTTATAGGAAACTTAACAGCTTATGAAGTTCAATTAAATGAATCACTGAGTTACAACAAACTAAAAATGAAGAAAAAAATAGCCTTCGAAATTAATTCAGATTTTGATATATCTACTGATTCTGATGAGGATTTGATTTTGCTGACTAGAAAATTCAAGAAAGCATGAAAAGCTAGGAAATAGCAAAGGAACAAAAATGATAAACCCTCAACGTCAAAATCACTGAATGACAAGAATTCTTTATCTAGAAAGTATGTATGTTACAATTGTAAGAAACCTGGACATCTTTCTCTAGATTGTCCTATAAGGAAAAATGAAAAGCATAGTAGGACAAATCAAAAGAAGATGGCATAGAAAACTTAAAAAAAGTTTTACAAGAAAAAGGCTTTGAAGGTCACTTGGGATGACACATCTGAAGAGTTTGAATCTAAGGAATCATCATCAAAATCTTCACATTCAGAAGAAGAACAAGAGTTAGAAGACGTTGCTCATGTGTGCTTCATGGTAGATGAGTCTGAGGTAATATCTAATCCTGAAAGTCATTCAGATTTTAACTTTGATGAATTATTATGTACTTATCATGCATTATTACAAAAACTTAAAGTTTGTAAACTAGAAAATAAGAATATTAGAAACTCTTTATCCATTGTGGAAGAAGAAAATAGTTTCCTGTCTTCTACTTTAGAAAAGTTTAAATGTGAATGAAAATCATGCTAGAGATTTGCATAAATTTAGATTTAATGAATGTGTCTTGCATGAACAAATATAGAATACAAATGCTGAAAAATGAAAGATAGAATCTGAAAATGAAATGTTGAGAAACAATATAAATGATCTTGAGGTAGAGATTGATAAATTAAAAATGAGAGAGCTAGATTTAAATTCTACCATTGAGAAATGAAATTTAAGTCAAACTAAGTTAGACAAACTAACTAGTACCCCTGCAGTGTCATATAAATTTGGCTTAGGATTTGATTATCCTGAATCTCAAGCCAATAAAGGATTTGTTAATTGTAGTTCAAGTAAATCTAAGACTAAAATTCCTTTTATCATGAAACAAGGTAATAAATATGTAGTAGGTACTTCAAGGGATGAATCATGCAGTAATAATATAAAGCAATGTGATTTGTTTAAATGTACTTCTAACATGACTATTAATTTTTCTAGAAATCTTGTTTCTTGTTCTAGAAATTCAGTTTCTAATGTTTCAAAATATCAGAAAATTGTAGTAAACTAAAAATTCAGAAACCTGAGCATGTAATTTAAAACACTGGTATTAAAACAATTACTAGTTCTACATGTTCTTTATCTGAAAATTCTTGTGCAGAAAAAGATTTTGTATGTATTGAAAATTCAAATACAAGTACAAAATCTTGGTATGAATTTACTGAAATGTATGAGCATGATCAAAATAAATTAACATCTGATAAAAATCAGTTTGGTGTTGGTTATATTACATCTGAAAACAAAAAGAATGATTATAAGAGCAATAATGCTATATGTGAGTATGAAGCTAATGAAAAGTCAATAGTACTTACAACTAATAAGAATGTAAATGATAATGTTAAACTATTTTTAAACAAAAAGAAGAAATATGTGTTTATTGATCTTGGTCCTCAACAACATTGGGTACCAAGAAAAAAATTTTCTTAATTTATTTTGTAGGAGGAAACAATATCAAAATGGATCTTGGACAGTGGAGCATCAAGTCACATGATCGAACAAAAAAGTCTACTAAAAAATTTTACAAATACCATGGAAGGAAGTGTAACATTTGGAAACAAAAGCAAGAATAAAATAATAGGTATGGGCAATGTTCAAATAACTCCGACTTGTGTTATTTTGAATGTACTATATGTAGAAAACCTAGGATTTAATTTGCTGAGTGTTATAAAACTAACTGAGAATGGATATTATGTAGTGTTTGAAGATAATGTATGCAAAATTATTGATAAAAATATAGATAAACTTAAGTTTATTGCTAAAAGAAAATGTTCTATATGTATTTTATCTTTACCTTTTGGTGTAGTTGATTTAAATTCATGTTTGCTAGCTGAAACTAGTGATGCATATCTATGGCATAGAAGGATCGGGCATATAAATATGAAACTATTACATAAACTATCTAGAAAACATTTAGTGAGAGGTTTACCAAAGATTAAATACTCAAAGGACTTTATGTGATGCATGTGAGTTTGGTAAACTTCACAAAAATTCTTTTAAATCCAAAACTGATATATCAAGCAAGAGAGTCTTAGAACTTATACATATGGATCTATTTGGACTAACAAGAATCATGAGTCTTGGTGGTAAACGGTATGTATTTGTTTTAGTAGATGACTTCTCTAGATACACTTGAGTATATTTTCTAGCATCTAAGACAAAAGTTTTTGAAAAGTTTAAAATGTTTTGCAATCTTGTTCAAAATGAACAAAGTGTCTCTGTTCAAAAACTTAGGAGTGATCATGGTACTGAATTTGATAATGATCAAATGGATAATTATTGTAAAGATTATGGCATTGATCATAGATTTTCTTTTCCAAGAGCACTGTCTCAAAATGGTGTTGTTGAGAGAAAGAATAGATCACTTCAGGAAATGGCCAGAACTATATTGAATGAACATAATTTACCTCAAAATCTTTGGGCTGAAGTAGTGAATACAACTTGTTATGTTATTAACAGAAGTCACTTAAGACCTCGTGCTAATAAAACTTCTTTTGAAATTATGTTTAATAGGATTTCAAAAATTTCCTATATGAAATCATTTGATTACAAGTGTTTTATTCTTAATACTAAGGATAAAAGGGATAAATTTCAAGCCAAAGTGGATGAAGGAATTTTTGTAGGTTACTCTACTAGAAGTAAAGCCTATAGAGTATATAACAAAACTTCTAGAACTATTGAAGAAACCCTCCATGTAAACTTCAATGAAAATTCTTTTAAAGAATCTCAATCTAAAGCTGATAATGATGATATAATCAATTTCCTAAAAGATTTAGAGATAAATAGAGATATTTAAGATTTATCTGTGAAAATCAAAAATATGAACTTAAATGATCAATCTAATGATGAAAGTGATGGACCTTCAGATGTTGATGAGAATATTGAGGAAAATTAGAGAAATTGGTGTTATTCTTCATTCCATCCCATTACTCAAGTCATTGGTAATATTAATGAGGGAGTTAAAATTAGAGCTTTAGTAAATTTAAGTAGTATGTGTATGTTTGTTTCTATGGTGGAACCAAGGAATATAGAAGAAGCATTATCTGATGAAAATTGGATAGTGGCAATGCAAGAAGAACTAAATCAATTCATCAAAAATGATGTTTGGGAATTAGTCTCTCCATCAGAAAATCAATCCATAATAGGTATAAAGTGGATCTTTAGAAACAAAACTAATGAGACTGGTCAAGTTATAAGGAACAAAGCTAGATTAGTTACACAAGGGTATACACAGGAAGAAAGACTAGATTATGATGAAACATTTGCTCCTGTGGCTAGGTTAGAAAGTATTAGAATATTATTGGCCTATGCTTGTTATATGGATTTTAAATTATTTCAAATAGATGTAAAGAGTGCATTTCTAAATGGTTTAATTAATGAAGAAGTCTATGTAAAACAACCACTTGGATTTGAAGATATTAAAAATCCTAACTTTGTGTATAAATTGAAGAAAGCCTTATATGGTTTGAAGCAAGCACCTAGATCATAGTATGAAAGATTATCTATTTTTTTAATAGAACAAGGTTATATCATGAGAAAAGTAGATCATAGTCTATTTATCAAGAGAGATGGTAAAGATCAGATTGTTGTTCAAATATATGTGGATGATATAATCTTTGGAGTAACCTTTGATAAATTGATAAAAATATTTTCTGAAGAGATGACTAGTCAGTTTGAAATGAGTATGATAGGAGAACTTTCATATTTTTTAGGACTTCAAATTAAGCAAATGGATAAAGGTATATTTTTAAATCAGGAAAAATATGTAGATGAAATGCTTAAGAAATTTAATTTTAATGATATAAGGATTCGAGGAATTCCTATGAGTACTTCTTTAAAGTTAGATATTGATGACATAGGAAAATCAATAGATCAAAGAAAATACAAAAGTATGATTGGTTCTTTACTTTATTTGACTGCTAGTAGACTTGATATTATGTTTGCTATGTGTGCTTGTGCTAGATTTCAATCTAATCCTAAAGAATCATACTCAATTGTGGTTAAAAGAATATTTAAATATATATAAGGAACTAAAAATTTCAGACTGTATTATTCTAAGGATAGTTCAATAGATCTTATAGGATATACTGATGTTGATTTCGTAAGATCTAAATCTAATAGAAAGAGTACCAGTGGCACATGTCAATTATTGGGAAATAATTTGGTGTCATGGTTTAATAAAAAGCAAAACTGTATAGCACTTTCAACTACAAAAGTTGAATATGTTGCTGCTGCACTGTGTTGCACTTAGATTCTGTGGATAAGGCAAATTTTAGAAGACTTTGGATTATCTTATGATACAATTGAGATTTATTGTGACAGTAGTTCTACAATAAATCTTTCCAAAAATCCTGTATTACATTCTAAAGCAAAGCACATAGAGGTTAGACATCATTTTCTAAGAGATAACGTAATTAAAGGAGAAATTAAATTAGGATTTGTGTCTAGTAAAAATCAATTAGCTGATATATTTACAAAACCTCTAGACGAAAATACATTCTGCAACATAAGATTAAATTTAGGTATTTGTAGGCTATGTGATGTTTAAAATACTTAAACTCCACAAAAAGATAAATATTATTGATGGTGTTATTCACCTCATAGATATTATATACTTATCATAAATATCTAAGTAATATCTAAACTACTACATAAGATACTATGTATTTATTGTAAAATCATAGTAGTATCTTATTGATTTTAAGTAGTTTATCAAATTTAATAGTTTTCACAATTTTAAGTGGAAGTGTTAAATGAAAAACATTAAATACTTCTAAAATTCTGAAATTTTGATTAATTGTTTTCTTTGAATCAATGAAAGTGCATATGATCATGCATAAATTTGACTTGATTAATTAAACTTGTAGAATAATTTATATGTAAATCATCTTAAACTTTTAATCAAAAATATGAGCTTATTGAAACTGATTCATATTTTCAGTAAAATCATAAAAGTAAAAATTGTATAAGATTTGTGTTTTATTACATCTGTATTAATGGAATACATATATACTGTACTTAAAATGAAAAGTGCTTACAAAGTGAAAATCTTTGAGAGTTTATTGATCAGTTTGATCATGAGCCTATTGTACTTGAGTAGATAGGTATGTAAGGATTGTTATCCTAAAAAAGGATTCTTTAAATCTAGCAACCTAAGGTTTTGATCAGATCTGGGATTGTTGATTGAAAGCTCATTACACGGGTACATTAGAAAGCTCTTGTATGATTCAAGCTTTTCAAACTAACTTTTAAAGAAAATTATCAATATTTACTGTTTTGAAAAAAAAAGTTGTTTCATTAATTACAGATATCTTTGAATCAAATATAGTTTCTACCAATATGACTACTGATTTGTTGAATCAACATTAGTACTTTTGAAAACGTTTATTTGAGATACATTCTTTTAGTCTCCTTGAATTAATCATATTAAGTTTAAAGTTGTGTGTTTGATTCATATATAGTGAAAATTGATTCTGGAAATCATTCTTAATGAATTCAAGATAACGTAAGTTTCTAAAAAGAAAATTTATAGTTATACTTAACATCTATTGTTATACAAGTATATTTTGTATGTTATTGAATATATTTGAAGTATATTTGTAGGGGGAGGATTAACAATGTTCAAAACAGATTAATATAATTCAGAATACAAATCTTGGTTAATCTGAGTTTAGTTCCCTTAAGTTCTTGATGAAACAATTTAAAAAGACAAACAAACTATTTTAGATTCATAAGAAGAGAAAGTTAGAATAGTTTACAATGTTCTCAAGATAATGTTAAGTGTACTAATTAGATGTTATGTTATGTAAGGTAACGTGTAAAACTACCTCTAGACAACGTTTTACTCGTTAGGTTAGTTAACTCAATGAGTTATACTTGAATATTTCGGGTACCTTAATTGAATAAACTTTATTCAATATTCATTTAAAATCCAAACCCGACTTCTATACACGTTGTGTTATTCGCCTAAAACCCTATTTAAACACTTATTATACGAGCAATTAGGTTATTCGTAAACCTTTGTCTGAAAATCTTTCTTACTTATTATTGTTACAACCTGCGACAATGGTCTCAAAGTTCTACAAAGGTCGTGGCAGAGGAAAAGGCAAAAGCAAAGGAGATGCAAAAGCAGAAGAAATAGATATTGATGAAGTTCCATGCACTTGGTTTAAGAAAATACTTCAAGTGGACAAAAGGTTAGCAAAAATTTACAGTGAATACTTCTTTCTTGAAGGTATACTGAATGAAGTTAGATTAGAGCTTCATAATACTGATGCAAGTATTAAATACATGGGTATTCGAAGCAAGTTTGATAGGGAATACCGAATGAAATGTGTAGAGATTGCATTTCTTGAATAGTATGCAAAATATATGGAAAAAGGTGTAGGTTCATCAAATAGAATTCCTCAAACTCCTCTGAGTGGTACACGACTACATGCATTTGAGGAAGAACATGAATCTGCTATACCTACTCCTTTGTATTCAAAAGAAGTAGAATCAAATATTACTGTAGATAAAAGAAAAGTTGAAGAACTTCAAAAGGCCATAGCAATAAAAAGTGCTTTCAAAGAATTAAAGCAGAAAACTTTTATAGAGCAATTTGAAAAGAAAACAACAATACTTGAAGAGGAGAAACAAAAGTGTTATGGAAGAAGAAAAATTAGAAAAATTATGTTTGAGGAAACAAAGTCTGCTAGAAAAGGAAAATTAGGTGAGCATTTATTTCCAAAGGATAATGTATGTCTAGACATTGTACCTTATAGTGCATCTGATAAACTCATTAGTTCCGAGCATACTAAAACTGATGAAGATAATGAGACTTTATTTTCCCTTGCTAGAAAACTTGAGAAGAAATCCAAGTGAAATATGAGCTCAAGTTATTCTATTAGTACAAATCCTAATGATGCAGAAATTGAAAAATCAAAGCATCAGGCAACTGACATTGAACAAGTTATTGCAAATATAATTGACAATGTTGAGGCAATAACTAGTTCACAGGCTAAATTGTCTAGAGTAGTAGATATTGAAAAACTTAAAACTCTAGAAGAGCTAAATGTCAACCAGCCTTCTTCAGAATCTATAGAAGCAAAGTCTGAGAATTCATAGCATGTATCAATGGAGATATCTGTTAAACAAAATGAACAATTACAGACAGATACACCGGTTGTAGAATTTGTGGAAAAATTGAACTCTGATCATTCTATAGAGACTGAGCAAATGAATGTTGAGCATAATGAAGATATTTCTTACACTGTTGAAGCTGAAGAATCAAGCTTACCTAAGCAGCTTCAAGAAAATATTTTCACAGAGGAACAACATGACATCATTTTGATGAAGAAGTTCTTGAAGATGAATTAAACTCTGAATCAAGGCTTCAGGTATCACCTTCTTTGTGTACAATATTACAAATTCAAGGTAATTCAATTCATTTTAGATCTGAGGAAGTAGTGCAGAAATACAATAATCTGATTACATGTCAAATTCTACATGCTCGACCAATAAAATTCAGAAATTTGATTGATGTAAGAGATCTATTTGAGTATCAATGCCTCATTCAATTCTTGCTAATTGGAACGAAATGGAAGCAATACAAAGAGCTTATTGTAGCTTTTTATAGCAATCTGGTCAAGAATGAAAATATACTAAAAACTCAAATAAATAAACAGAAGTTCATATTGTCTCCTGAATTAATTTTTGAAGTTTTGGGATTAAAGAATGAAGGTGTTGTTACAAACAGATTTGACATTATTAGATAACTAGTATGGAACATTCAGTCTTTATCAAAAATTCCAGATGTATATACTGAAATGAGATTAATGGAAAATCTGAATGTAGAGGCAAGATTTATTGCAAATATATTGTATGCCAATTTATTTCAGAGAGTCGAACACAATATGGAAGTTAGCAGAAGCTGTTTATATGCAACTTGTGGTCTACTGAATAGAATTCAAATCAATTGGTTTGATGTTTTTACTTCTCAACTACAGCATATGAGTTCAAAGTTATTTTTTGGTGATGATATATGTAGACTCCTTGCAAGCCAATTGAATTTATTCGACTAGCCCTCTGAAACTAAAGGCATGAGAGCTTTTAGTGTAAAAGATTTGCAAAAATTTCAGGCCATGCATCAACCTCAACAACAACAACAACAACCAATAGAATGTATAGAACAGATTCAACCACAACAGCCAAGTTATTCAGTTCAAGTAGAACAGTAAACCTAGATACCTCCTAACCTAGATGATGTGCTTAACAACATCAGAAATGATATTAGGCATCTAGGAGATAAAATCTGTAATGTTATAAGTGATATACTTAGGAGAAATAGATAACTATCTGTTTGCTTGTATCTAAATACAAAATGTAATGATTGTATTCATTGTTTGATTCATTGAACAATACATTTTTCTGTAAATGTTTACAATTCTTATTATTATTTACAGAAAGTTTTGTTGTAAATGTCTCTTGCTTTATATATTGTGTAATCATCTTTTTGATTAATGACAAAAAGGGGGAGAAATGTTAAATGTTAAAAATTCAAAAGAAGAAGATGATTATGATATTAATTGCATATATTATAAAGGGAGATAATATTTAAGTGGTTATGACAGATGATAATGTAATCTGAAAGATACTTATGTAATTATTGACATCTGAAAGTTTTATTTCTGATAGGTGAATTTTACACAAACAATAGAAATAAGCTTAAGTGAACTTAAGTCAACAAACTTGTTTGTTGAATTAAAAGTTAACCCAACGAAGGTGCTTTATTGAGTTAAATATATTTCATAATTGATTTAATATGATTTTGTCATCATCAAAAAGGGGGAGATTGTTGAGTATTTTGTTTTGATGATGTGTGTTGAATGAAAGTAATCATATTTGCTCAATTACTATTGCTTGTGAAAAGAAATTAAAAACATCAATTAATACAGAAAAAGTTTACTGATATAAATACTTGTCTGTATTGGATCTGAAATTATACTAAGTTAAATAACTAGTCATTTCATTACATTAATTTCTCATTTAACTAAGCGTTAAGTTAACGTGTGTTTTTATTGAAAAGCATGATATGTTTTAAAGTTATATCTTTTGTATCATGAGCAGTGCACGTTTAGACAACTCGTTAAGTTAGAATGTTATTTGTATAGAGATCACGTGAGAACTCGTTAAGTTAGAGACTTAAAGGTTAAAATAGGTCACATGAGAACTTGTTAAGTTAGAGGCTTAAAGGTTAAAATAGGTCACATGAGAACTCGTTAAGTTAGTGAGTAAAAGAAGAGACAAACTTGTTAAGTTAGTTGTTTGTGTTTTCCCAACACTACACTAGAAAAACTTGGATTTGTTACTTCTGTTTTTACTTAGTTAATTTATCTTTATGTCTATTCTTACTTTTAGAAGTAAACAAACAACCTTTAATACAATTTAGATATTAATTCCAATTTGTACTTTAACTGCAAGTGCACAGTGTTTGTTGTATTAGTGTGCAAGTACAGGTCGATCCCATAGGGAATTGCTGACGAATTTTAGAACTGTTCGTTTGTTAATAATCAAATTTATATATTCAATAAGCTCTTTGTTGAATTACAGTTAACTCAACGGACAAAGTTTGTTGAGTTATGGTTAACTCAATGGACTAACCTCGTGGACTTAGGTTAACTCCACGAGCCTGTCTTTTCTCTTTAATACTGCTATTTACAGAGGAATTCGGCCAACCATTGGGCGATTCCATAGATTGTAAATAACATCAATTAAGCTCTTTAATGTTAGTTAACATTGGATTTATCATTAAGCAGTACTAACATTCAGATAATTCAAACAGTAACTATTAAAATCTTTAAGTCTTTTGTACGAACCGATCTCAGTAAATTGTAAAACTAAAATAAACATAAAAACAATCTCAATATTGATAAAGATACATTAATCATGATACAACACAAACAGTACAACACTCAAATACAACATACAAACATAGATAAATTATTTTTGGTATTTTTGTTTTAATATGAACATGGAAATGGGCGAAAGATGAAATGTAAAGTAATCTCACTTAACAGTAAATACTTCCAACACTACTTGCAACGCGATTACACCATTGAAAATTAAACCACTTACAATTTTGTCTCCTCTCCCTATAGAATCACGAGTCCAGAATTACAAGATGATTTTCTCTTCAGCATACAGGCATCAACTCGAAGCCAAGGCTAAAAGCTTTACGATCTCCTGAAATATGAGTCGGCACTTGGTGAAAATGGCTTCCCTTCCTGCGACGTGATCACTCCTCACAATGGTTGTCAAGTACTATGTTTGGCTCGGAATCGACCTGACATTAGGCAAGTATCCTCACAGACCTCTGATGGTTGGTGATTATGGTTGTGGTGGTGGTGATGATTGTGGTGATGATGATTGTTGGTGTGGAACTTCGAAGAATTGCGACGCTCATCCTCCTCTACACACATTGTCCACCCATCGATCACACCATTGATCACACCTCTTCTTTTTTCTTCTTTTCTTTTATATTTCTTCAGTAGTAACTGCTTCTGCTTGAATGGTCGGTTGGATTTCCTTCATTCGTATCAACGGCGATGATTTCTTTCCCTACGTGATACGTGCAAACGTGGTTTTTCTCTTCCAACTATCTATTCCTGCAACCGCTACAGTGGTATTTTGGAAAATAGATTTAATTATAAAATACATGCAATAAAGAAATAAGCTGCTAACATAACGCGTTACCTTAATGTATATTCATGTAACTCAATGCGTACAGTTATGCTAACTTAACGAGTTAAACATGTGCATCTCACGTGATATTCTAAAGCATTTAAATTCAACACGTGCATAAATCTAACTATCTGATGCTCAGGTGCATTTCGGATACTTATAAACTTAACTATCCGATGCTCAAGTGCATTTCGGATAGTTACAAATAACTCACCAATATATAACTTAAGTAAATCTACCAGATCTCGACACGTGTCAGCAGCAGTTTTAATCATAAAATAACATTTTGGAGAGTTACGGAACTAACTATCCGATGCTCAGATGCATTTCGGATAATTACAGATAACTCACCAAAAATCCACTTAAGTCACTTTCCCTAGAACATGACACGTGTCCTCAGCTATTTTATAAATAAAAAGAGATTTCGGAGAGTTACAGAGCTAACTATCCGATGCCCAACTGCAATTTCGGATAGTTATAGATAACTCACCGAAAGTTCACTTAAGTCATGCATTATGGTTTCGACACATGTACTTCAGGAAATAATAAACTATTCTCTCAACGTAACTGTTCGGCAATTTAAACATAACTATCCGATACATATTCGGTCTGTTAGACATACTGTCCGAATATGTTCGGTATGTTAAACATAACTGTCCGAAATATCAGAAAATTCAGATACTTAAGAATTTCATAGCCTACAACTTACCAACAGTTCAGAAATGTACTAAATTAACATTAATTCCCCCAAATTAAGTAGATTCTTCAATTAAAGCATATAATAGTGCAATTATAACATAATGGCTTAATTCTCATATGATAAGCTAAATATTATGCAATTAACCATCATTTAACCGTTAATAATATGCACTTTTTCATTCTAAACATTAGTGTTGTACACGTGGTGAAATTATAAGTTACAAATGTTATATTGTATCACGTGAGGTGCACATGTTTAACTCGTTAAGTTAACATAACTAAATGCGTTGAGTTGCTATATTGAACACTAAGGCAACACATTAGGTTAGCGTTAAAAACTTAAGTTATTATTTTTGCATGTAGTAAAATTCTTATTATAAAAACATTTGTTTATTACTAGTTCGTTGAGTTATCTGTAACATAACGGAGATGGTTCTTTGAGTTATCGTAATACCATGGAGATGGTTCGTTGAGTTAACGTAACACCACAGACTTAGTTCATTGAGTTAGCTATAATACTTATCACGTGAGTTGGCACATGAGGAACTCGTTAAGTTAGAAATGTTAAGTTATATATCTACTTGTTTTACTCATTTAGTTAACATTAAAGTAATGACTTCTTATTACACTTGATGAAAGATTTTGGATGAGAAAGTTTATTTTGTAGGAAATTTGTTAGAGATCCAGGATTGATGATTAAAGAAAATTCAAAATGTAAATGTAGGTCAGAACGTATGTATTTCGATGAAGGAAAAAGAAAAGACGTGAAGAAGTGGAAGACTGATAGTAATTAAACGTGAAGGATATGCATGAAATGAAGATACAGTATAAAATACATAGAATTCTCGTTGATCAGTTATCCTTGCACACCAAACAAAAAATCTTTTCAGGAATCAAAAACACATCTTCGGGGAAAAGCTCTCAAATGGAAGAAAATTCAGTGAAGTAGAAAAAGGTGAGATTTATGTCACTGAAGATTTGAAGTATCAGGTGGAAGAAAATTCAGTGAAGCAGAAAAAGGTGAGATTTATGTCATTGAAGATTTGAAGTATCAAATGGAAGAAAAATCAATGAAGCAGAAAAGGTCAGATTTATATCATTGAAGATTTGAAGTATCAGAAGAAAGCAAATTCGATGAAGCAGAGAAAGACTAGATATTCGTCACTAAAGAATTGTTGAAGAAGAAAGAGAAGAAGAAGAAGAAAGATCTCAAACAGGGGGAAATGTTTTAAACTCCGTAAATTAGTTTTCTCTATTTGTAGTTATGAAATTGTATAGATGAAACATGGTATCGATATATAATTGCATCTACAATTTCTGAGGAGAATTGAATTGTATATTGTAATTGAAACCTTGAATAAAAATGATTTTATGAAAACAATGTCTCGACTTGTTTTTGAGTTTTAAAGTTTCAATTATAATCGAAAATGTTGAAAAACACAATTCACCCCTCTCTTGTGTAGCCATATGATCCTATAGAAGTGTGCATGTGGTTACAATGAATGAAATCTTTTATGCATTAATTCACTTTTTGTCTAATCTTTAACTTGTTGTGCTTATGAAGTATTTTTGTGGATGTGATCTTTTATGGCTGAAGTCTCTTGTGGATGAAATCTTCTTGTGAAAGGCCATATATTTTGAAATGTACAATGGATATTCTATATTGAAATGTGGAATGACTTATCATTATTAAATGTGGAATGTCTTTTACATTTTCAAATGTCGAATGCTTTTATATTTTGAGGAATGTCTTTTTATTTTTGAAATGTGGAATGCCTTTTATTTTCTTAGAAATGTTGAATGTCTTTTATATATTGAAATGTAAAATGATAAATTCTTAACGTTCTTGTTATATTGTAAGTGAGGATGATTCCCAGTGACATATTTACTGTTATGGTTAATAATGCACTTTCATTCTTACAAGATGAAGAAGAAGTAGATAGAAGAAGGCGAAAGCATCTGTTTGCAACATAGACAATTTTAACAGAAATAGCATGTCACCATTACTTTACAATAACACAAGTTGTATATATAGTGAAGGTGCAGATTATATCAAGAGATTACTAGATCCTTCTCAACCACATCAAGTTTACAATTATTCAAAGATTTACAGAATGAGTCAAAGTGTGTTTAAAAGATTTTGTACTTTAATGAGAAATGAATGAGTTATTGCTAATACTAACAACATCAATGTAGAGGAAAAATTTGCCATGTTCCTTGTCACAATAGGGAAAAATTAAAGGTACAAAGTAACAATTGAGCGATTTAGTCATTCAAGTTAGAGTGTTAGCAAATACTTTAATGAAGTATTAAATGCTATATTATGTTTAAATCATGCACTTATAGCATGACCTTCATTCTCAACACTAAGTCGAATTGTAGATAATGCAAATAATGATGTCTATCCTTATTTTAAGGTATGTATTAACTTTTGTAATAATGCCTTTTTTATGTTATTTAAAACAAGATTAAATGATGTTTAATGTGTACATGATTGCATTGGAGTTAACAGTACTTATATCAAAACAACTATTTTTAGATAAGAAATAACTAGATTTAAAAATAGGAAAGGTGAATTGTCTCAAAATGTAATGGCAACATATAATTTTGATATGAAATTTACATATATTTTAGCTGGTTGGGAAGGATTAGTAGTTGATGCTCGTATCCTCCAAGATGTAATTAGTAGACCTAATGATTTTCGAGTTCCACTAGGTAAATGTTTTAGTATATTTTGAAGTTATAAGTACATTATCATACTAATTTTTGTTTTTATACAAGTAAGTTTTACTTGGTAGATGTTGGATATCCTAATCGACTAGAATATATTTGCTTATTTTGGAGTGTATACTACCACTTATTTGATTATATTAATGATAAATTTCCTAGTAATGTTGTAGAAAACTTTAATTACAAACATTCATAACTGAGAACAATCATTGAGTGCACATTTGGAGTTGTGAAACATTATTTTTCAATCTTAAAAGGTTAGATGTCATATCCATATGAAACATAAGTGAAGATTGTAATTGCATGTTTTTTACTTCACAATTTCATTTGGAAGGCTGATAATGATAATTTACTTGAAGATTCGTAAGATAAGTTAGAAGAATTAAATATTATTGATGATATACAACCAATAGGAGAAGTACATATAAATGGACATTCACATGTTGAAATGAGTCGAGAACAACGAAAAGAAGTAGCTAATAAGATGCGTGAAGATATGATGATAGCAATATTGAAAGGAATGACTATTTAAGTTCATTTATGTTGTACCTTTGGATTATTCTAAACATTGATATTGTAATAATTTGAATACTTTATATCTTTAGATTATTCTTTACATTCATGTTATAATACTTTGAATATTTTGTATTTTTGGACTATTTTTTCCATTTATATTGTAATAATTTGAATAAGTATACTTTTTAAATTCATTAATATTATTTTTTTAAATAGCAAATTATAGATTAATGTATCAATTACACAATTTTAGATAGTATTTTACAATTTATTTCATTTTTTTTTTTAATTTCTGAACATTTCGACATACACTAAATCCTTCGTAAGAATTTCAACTTTCTAAACTTTTCGATAGATGTATTAAATACTTACATAAATTCTGACATTTCAAATATTTCATTTCCATTTAAACTTTTCGATTTACACTAACAAATCTTAGACTCTAATTTCAAAACTTTGGAACCATCCCTTTTTTCACATTCCTTCTCTTTGTTCCTTTTAGATTTGCACGTCTTATCAGACATGCATATAATTGATTTAGTCATCAGAGGGACGAGTGCTCCGGTCATCTCTAAAAGAAATATGTAATACTCATGTTATTGTCACCTTGAGCCTGTTTGGTTCGATGTTTTGTATAACATTTTCAATAAATTTTATTTTTATATAATATTTTTCATTTAGTTTTTTGAACATTTTTACGTAAAAATTGTATTTTTGTCATGACATTTATGCAAATCAACAAACAAGTACGCGCCAAAGTAATCCAACCGAAGTCGAAATTCTCGCGTTTGGCATTTTCTTCGGGAAAGAAACACAACCTTGGATATTTGCGCAACTTCTAATATTGACCATTTGTGCACACTTTGTTGTGCATTAGTTCATGGTTATCTTACTTTACGTACCAAATATCTCGTGTTCTACTCAACGTACCTTTGCACATTTGCAAGCAATATAGCATGTTAATTTTTTAATAGACAGATAGAATAGAAGCGTGGATTTTATTATTTAAATGAAATAAATATCAATGTTTAATTTAAAAGTCTAAAAATTAAATACATTTTTGTTAAATTTTCATCATTGATTTTTAAGTTAATATATAATAATACATAATTCAAATTCAAATTCAAATTTAATTTATAATAAATTATAACGTACAATTATATAATTATCTTTACTTTTTAAAATAAATTATTAATAAAAAATAATGATTTCAATGGAAAAAGACATCAGGAACATCGCAGTGAAATAATATTTACGATTCTTAAACACTACGAGCAACGGAAAATTTCGACGCGAACCTACGCAGTGCGGCGGGAAAGTAAACCCTTCGTTCGCGTAAAAGGTACTCCGCCGCCGCCGCTTCTGGTCTCCGTCCAGCCACCTCCGCGTCGCCCCAGTCACGTATCCTGTTACTGCTATCGATCCTGCGCCTCCACCATCCAGCGTTTTCTTCGACATACCGCACATCGGGGTATGCTTTTTAATCGAAAACTTTTGATGTTAGTATGTTCTGATTCTTGGTTGTATATTTTGGCTTTATTATTTGAAAATTTTTCAGAATTCCAGACTCACGACCAACAGCCATTAAATTGATTTCTTTTTTGTGAAATGAATGATGATTTATTTTTATACTTGAGACATATAGATCGCGTTTTTGACAATGTGATTTACGTTGTTTGTGTTAATTTTGGCTTTAACTTCCAAATTTTGATGTTCACTTATCTATACTTTATCATGTTAGTCATGTTCAATTTTTATTACATAACAAATTATTTATTACTTCTATTTTCAAAAAATTCTAAGATGTAATTATTTTTTGTATTTCAAGCTGCATTTAATTGACTTATACGAAATTTTGATGTGGTGTAAAGCTTAAGGAGTAAAGAGAAAGGAAGCAAGGACTCATAAATAGGTTACAACGCAACACCATATTTAAAATATTATATTGTGGTTTCTCTTTATTTCAACAAGTATTGGGCATTTATTATATTATGTTAGGTGATTATTTATGAAAATAGGAGATAGTAATAATTATGCTTGATTTCTTAAGGAAACTTTCTTAATGGTGATATACTTGTATATTTACAGTTTGTCAAAACTGATTTAAACCATTTATGAACTTTCAAAAAGTGAGATTTTTGTAATTTTCGTGTTACTGTTTCCATAGTGAATACAAATTTGTGTTCTATTGTGCAAAACGAATTATTTTCTCGTTTTGTTTTTTCTTTCATGGTATTGATTGGCTACAGATGTTTTCTATTGCACCTCTTTACAGAAAAAAAAGAAATTTAATATTTTTAATTCCATGGTCTAACTTTGGTTTCTCCTTGTCAACAATCAGGTTAAGAAAGATGGAGTGTGTGGTGCAAGGAATTATAGAGACCCAGGTGGGGAACTTCTGTAAGATTTATATGACTCATGGAGTAAATATAGGCTACGAATATGCAAGGGATCAAGTTATGGATGTTGAATTAAATTAATCAAGTGTTGGGCTTAAATAGGCCCTTGTAATCTCAATGGCATAGTCCATGATAAGTCCCAAGTACACTTAACTAATTAATAAATTGAAAGTCCAAAGTTAAAGACAAAATGAAGAGATAGTATCTCCTGCATGGGTGTGACGCTTCTGTTAGTCCCATATTACCAAAGAAAAGTGTCTTCTTTGGCCTTGTGTCCAGGGAGCTTTGGGATTATTGTTTACAAGAGATCAGGGTGGTCATAGAAGACCATGTTCGTGTGTGCATGGGCTAGGATGGGCTTAAGCTTGAGCTTCAAGCTTTGAGAGTGTTCTTAGTCTCCAATCGAAATTTGCATAAAATGACATTATTTAATCATGATTAATTAAGATAAATACTCAAATTAATCTATAATTGACCTTTTCAATAGATGTTTAAAGGTGCTGTAAGTCAATAACCACCCTCTTAATCTTTACTCTCTCTCTTCATGATTTGATTGTTGGTCAACAAACAATGGGATGGCTGTTTGGATTAGTGGGTGGATGTTAGGATTTACTTGAAACGTGGGCTAAGTGACCATTGGTGGCCATTGTGGGATAGGGTTAGGGCTGTCTATAAAAGGAAGGTGGACAATAGTGGAAGAATAGACTAATCAACTGCATCTTGCTCTTTCTGTGCTCTCTTCCATGGGATAGACCATTGGTGGCCATTGTGGGATAAGTCTATTCTTATTGGTGATCTTGTGTGTTTTTTTTTTACTACAATGATATCTTTGATACTACTCCAATTAGTTGATTGAGGTGCGATTAGTGTGCAATCCAAGTTTTGTTATATGTTCAAGTTGTTGTGGTTGTTTCATCTTGGGAGAAAGGCATGGACACCTGTTTGTTTTGGTTAGAAAGGAGTTGACTTCTCTGAAGCTAATCTAAGAGACGTCTTAATTGGATAATTACTGATTTGTTTTTTTGCTTTGGTTTCAACATTGATTTGTTTTGATGGCTTCTTATGAAATTGTGCTTTTAATTTCAATTGGCATGTTAAACATTATTACTTGTTATTTATTTATGCATGTAATTTTGAGCATATTTTTAGCAATATAGAGAAATCAACTTTGCTTAACATGTTAGTGGTTTTGTTTGTTGTTGAGTTAACATGAATGGAATGCCTGAAAAGTTTTGTAGGCTACACTTCAAACATTGACAACTATGGATGAAGATCTAGTTGATCATGATGGGGTTGCCTTTCATTAAGTTAGATTATCTTGCATCAGGTGCTTCTAATTGTAACAGTACAAGGAAAATTGTTGAGTGGAAGGAAAGTGATCAACTATGTCATTCTATACATTAGCTTTGTCCAATGTATTGTTATACATGTACAATTCCTCCTTTGTTCCTATATTAAAGGCACTATGGATTCCTTGGATTGGAAATACAACATTGAAGTCTGTCTCCAAGTTTGTGACTGAATGGGCTCATGAATATCTGTTTATGTCATGACATTTAAGAGGTAGAAACAAAACTTCTTAAAAAATTTAAGAAACAAGCCATTCTATGTCAATCTACATTGGAGACAGTTATATGTTTTGGATGATATTAGGATGGAAGCTGAATGGATAAAGAGATTTATGTTTGGTTTACTAATGGTAAAGAAGTCACTTCTGGCAATCTCAATACATTATGATGGCATGACAATTGTTGCTAAAATCTAAAGTTTCAAGTACAATAAAAAACAAAGGAGACATATCCAAGTCATGTTGAAGTCTATATGAGATCTTTCCTCTAGGGTTATAGCTATAAACTTTATTACATTCAAAGAAAACATAGTAGATCCTTTGAAAAAGGGACTAGTTTTGGTTATAGTCTAGAAATCTAGGTTGAGAATAGGACTGAAACCCACCAATGATTCACTAGCAATGACAATCCAACCTACTTGTGTGGGGATCCCACAAAGGAGATTTACTGTAGTATGTATATGAGTTTTTGTCCCTTGTAAGTGTACACACCCCACTTTAGGGGTTGACCTTTGATGATAATGCTTGTAGTGTGTTTGCATGATACTTCCTTTCAGCTCTTCATATTTAGCTAAAATTATCTCAATGACCCTAGTATTAAAGCCAAAAAATCTCCTCCTATACCCAAATCCCTCTTTTTTCTTTTTCCTAACACTATCAATTCATCCCTTAAAAAAGAGAGAGAAATCATCATTTAATCCTTAGTCTTATTCCCTATAAATGAAAATTTTCACCCAACTGAGCTTACACTTGAACAACATCCATTGCACACTAGCCATACCAACTCGGTCTACACATGCTTGTATACACCTTTGACCCAACTGTCCATGCTCAAGAGCACCCACCAGAATTGTCCACCAATTGCTAGCTACCCTCTACAGACTACCACCATGGTAGAACTCCACTGACATGTCACCCCCCTCTCTGCAAATTTCCTTTTGCCTGCAACTAGCTTGACAACCCAATTGTCTGCACCTGAACAACACCCACCAAAACTACTCACTGGTCATCAACTGTGAGCTATTGCCTAGTGGCAGGTCTCCTCTGGCAAAATTATATTATAAGAATTGAAATCACATTATATCATCAATAAGAGTAGCAGCTATAGATGTTTGGCACCTAGGGAAAAATTGAAGTTTCTTGATCATAATAATCTATAATTCAGTTTTCTTTGTTCAATGGTTAAGGGTTCAGGGTTTCTACTGAAAAGTGAAACTCATCTAGGAAATATTTAATCCACATTATTTTTCATGTTGTCTAAGCCATGGATTTATTCTTAGTTTAGACATTAGATTGGGACAATATTTTGTTTCTTAATTCTGTTGGTGAATAAGTTGCCCCCAACATGTGTGGAAGTTTGAAGTGGACTTCCTATCTCTTCTATTGTCTACTTATCTTGAATTTCAACAAGTCTTAATCCTTAAATGATTATGTAGAAATGACAACATAATAAAATGCAACAAGATCAACAAACACATCTACAAATATATTTACAATGTTAAGTTTATCTTTTGATAAATATTAAAAGTAAAATATATATATATATATCCTTGTTAGATTTGATATCTCAGTTACAACAAGCAACCAATATAACAAAATGAGGGGCATTTAGATGTCCATCCACTCATCATGCCTGGGTGCCACC
Source organism: Cymodocea nodosa (assembly GCA_036874045.1). Lineage (NCBI taxonomy): Eukaryota > Viridiplantae > Streptophyta > Magnoliopsida > Alismatales > Cymodoceaceae > Cymodocea > Cymodocea nodosa. The sequence continues at coordinate 12,481,281 of CM072335.1, forward strand.
TTAATATGCTATCAACTTTATCTTTGTGTACAAGCTTTGGCATACCACATCTAGTACATAATATTTCAACATATACTTGTTTCAGCATGTAATGGCTTTAGAGACCCTTCTTCAGGGTTTATGTGGTGTTCCCAAAGAACGACTTCGAGTACATGAACTATGTTTAAAAAGTGGGCCCAATCTTGGTTGGTATATCTTCTTATTGGTTTTGATCTGTTTGATCGTTTTAAATGTCTAAGCATGCAGTTCCTTTGCCATTATAGGGGCAGTGCCCTCAGAAGTGCGGCTCTTGTGTGATCTGGGGCAATCAACACCAACTTGGTAAGAGGTCTAAATCCTATTTCTTTTTAGTTGGCAAAATCTACAAGCAATGCTTTTAGTATACTTATTAAAGAATCAAGGTGACTAGGTGGTAAGCTATAAAAATTTATTTTTTATTTCTATGCATATATTATATATATTTATAAAATAACAAATAGAATTATGTATACTTTTAACTCTCTTATTTTCTAAATAATATTGAAATACATCAATAATCTTAAGATAACATCAAAATAAAAAGTGTAATAATATTAATGTATATATTCCAAAAATATGTATGATTAATGATTATATATTTTAATAATTATGTATATTTTGGTAATATTCCATTATATATATATCTCAGTTTTTTGTAATGACCCTTTCCTTTAATGGATTTCTCTTTATCATTTTTCCACTTTCATTTATTTGAATTCCTTTTATTTTCACACCAACTACTTGACAATCACTATTAATTGTTTCATTTTCAATTTTTCATTCTTAGATTCTCCACTTTCAACATTAATAAGACTTAGTGGCATGGTGTTCCTATCATCCATTTCATTCTCGTTTGAAGCATTTGATATTTGACACCATGTGACATCTCCACATACAGCAATAATATCTCCTTTGATGCCTACCAATTTTTTTTATTCTTTTAATTGTGGCACCAGCAACTTGGTTGTGGTAATACATGTATGCCAACTTCCTTCTTATCAGATAATATGATCCCAAGCAATACCAGATTTCATTTTCTTAGAGAATGTGATTGATACCTTACCAGAAGATATCATTTAGAATATAAAGATTAACATTGCGAGAAAAACAAATATTGTCGTATCAGCATATTATTATTTTTGAAATTTAAAAAATATTGATACTAGTAAAACACTACTGAACATCATAACCATATCAGAAATTAAAAAAGCAAACACATCTTTTGGAAACAAAATCATTGCTTAAATTTGTTTTCCTTCAATTTATTATGTTTTTTGGAAAATGGGAAAAACAATTTGGAAAAATGGCCATTTCCCCTTTTTTTCTGAGAAAAATGGCTTTTTTCTTTTTCATTTTTGGCCATTTAAATGTTCTTTTTTTTTTTTGATTTCATCTTTTGGGTTATTTTTATTTATATAATTTCACTATTTTGTTGTTTAACCGCACCCTTCAGTCTTCCTGTTGGCTGTTGGACTGGTCTGATCGGCCAGTTGAATGTGGTTTTGGTAACATCGTCTGCGAGGACCTGACGTTATAAAATGCACAGGACTGTCCGGCATGTTGGAGGTGCCATGAGAGGTGCAGGTGCGGATCAAATCTCTGTTTTGGTCAGAACCATGGTAGAAAGCAAGGTCAGCAAGAATGCCTTACGTTTCTTTCATTCCATTGGTTACAAACTAGACCACGAGCTTCTGAAAGTAGGCTTCGCTTTCCATATTCAAAGAGGAGCACGGATCACCATTACAGTGACCTCAGCCAACAAAATTTTGAAGCTTTACGCCACAGATGAAGCTGAACCTGTTACACCTGGCATACAGCTAGTTGAGGTAACAGCACCCGCCACTGCAGACACCTACACTGAAGTTGCTGCCTCCATTACATCTTTCTGTGAACATCTGGCCCCGTAAGTACTTCTACCACTAACATATTAAGCTGTTTTCGGCTCTTCAGCCCTACCAAAGTATGTTTCTACCGTATGGTCCATGACGTTCTTCTTCAGGCTTTTGCACCTTTCAAAACCGGGCATCTCGACTGGGATAGTTCCCACTGCTTCAGCTGCTGCTGCTTCCCTCATGTCAAGGAGTGGAGGAACATCACTCTAACTACTGAGAGAAATGTAGACATGGGTTAAATTAATTTTTGTGAGTTCTTCGTGCATGTGTTAAATTAAGTCATGAACCCGTTTGCCAAATTACAAGCATTTATTCTATGGTTTGACCCAGTGGGGGGATCTTATCATGTCTGAAGATATGCATGTCTTGTTCCTTTTTTTCTGTGTTACTTGTGTTTGACCAAGATCGAATATCATTCACACTCGACGGGTTCGGTGACCTGCGGGAGTTACGTTGGTGCATTTGTCCCTGTTTCGTTTTTCCATTATTGTTCAGTTTGGTTGAAGAGCTTTTGGTTTAAAATTTAAGTAGAAACACTAGTTATAGAGATGCTATTGGGGAACCCAAGAATGTGATGCGCTTCACTCGTTTTCACGTCCGAGCTCGAGAACTCTTTATGAAACCAAATAGGACAAATTGGTTGTACAACTTTTTTTTTGACGTAGGTCAAGGACTTTATTGCCTATTAGTCTTCACAAATTTATTTCATATTCATCTGATACATGTTCGAAGAGTTTGATAATCACTGGATAAGGTGGCAACAAAAACAAGAATGTTTTTCATCATAAAAAATTTGCATTTTCTAGGAGATTATAAGTGTCACCATTTTTTATTAATTGAATCATTCAAAATAAGACTAAGAGAGCAATCGGCCATTCGTCTTATTTTGGGTTCTCAACATCGTGCTCGTATGACACTAACCTTCAGTGTACCAACTAAAAATTTTAGCCTTGAAATTCATGTAAGATGCGTGATACTCCATCGGCGTGCTCGCTGTTGAAGTGCAGCAACGGACCGTATATGCGGCGTGCTTGCCGGTTGAAGTGCAGCAACGGACCGTATATGCGGCGTGCTTGCCGGTTGAAGTGCAGCAACGGACCGTATATGCGGCGTGCTTGCCGGTTGAAGTGCAGCTTTGGGTTATATATTATATTATACATACATTATATAAACAGCGCCATCTCCGCTTCAGATTATTCTCAGTTGGAGATCAGGGTGCCCAGCTCTATCTTTGTATTTCTCAAACAGCTCTTGAAGGGCAACGACAAACCTATTATGAACTTCATCGATCTAACCAATAAGAAGAATGACAATTAGATTAAGTGTATGGGAATAAAAATGTTCGTTTACATCTCACAGCATATACTGTCTGACATAACCAGCAAATACAAAACTAACATACGGTTTTATATTTATACCTCCTCTGTTGTAGGTACTGGGTTCTTTTCAAGCTGAATGGGCTTCCCCACAACAATATGCATAGGTTGCCGGTATGGTACGGGAGATCTTGATCAGGAAAGAACACTAAAATCAGTTTACAATAAGATGGATCGATCTGTAATAGAGTATATATATAACTGGTCAACACAACTATAAGATATCAATAGAGGCTATGAACTTGGTTACCCATAAGTTCCCCAGAACACTATTGGAGTAAATTTGATGGCTCTGGCAAAGCTGTCAAACAATGCCCCTCCGGGCTTCCACCACTTGTAGACATAACTCTGCACAAGAAAATGAGAAAAAACTATTGAATTTATAGTTTTGTCCAAGTAAATTCAAACGAGATTGAACAAAGATTAAACAATTTTATTCTTGCAGCAAACAATTGGAAAGGATATCGTGACTCAAATCAAAGATGAATGTGCTACGTGGGCAGCATCAACCATCGGTGGCCCTTAGCACAACTTAAAAAATTCATCATCATTTTTCCAGAATAGTTAAATCTGCTACCTGACCATAGCCAAAAGCTGGAACTAGAGGCCGTCCCATCTCAATAGCTATGCGCACAAACCCCTTTCTTCTATTAAGATATGCAACCTGCGAAAGTGCATTGCACAACATAATACACGGTTGACATAGGTCAGAGGAATAACTAGTACAAAATGCCTACGACGAGACTAAAATCTAGAGTTCATAGGAGGTTTTGCAAGATAAAGGCACTAAAATCTACAATCCAACTCCAGATAACCTTTGCCTAATCTTATAGAGTTGCAACTTTACCAGTTGAGCTTTCATCTCATTAGAGTTATATTAAAAGAGGCGATGCAAAGTTGACCTCACTAGATAAAAAGACACAAGAGCAAAAAATCCAAACAACAGGGCAATGCCCATTTTAAAGTTCCTACAACTAACATTCAGTACAATTGGCGTCCAAAAAGAACATCAAGTCAAATTCATCACCATGTATGACCAAAAAACTATGTATAATGAATGAAGTTTCTTCAACTTCTGACCATGACTGAGAAGTTGCAGTCACCAAGGTGTGACTCCAGTGATACACATTATCTGTAAGCAACAAACAATATTCTATGCCCTGGATACTTCATCAGAATTTTCTGGCCAAAACTCGGTGATTGCCAATTTGCAATGTACAGCATCCAACTTAGAAGGAAGTACTAAGGTTCCTCTGCAGTTATCTCCAGGGCAACTTTGAGTCAAAGACTGTCAAAAGTTTACGAGGTAGGAAGTTTTACTAGAGAAGAGATACCTCTGAGTTATGGTCCATATGCAGTATCTCCTGCACGCCACCAGGTACTATGATACAACTATAACCAGCAGCCAAGTAAGAATAGAAATTCTTCCTTGTTGCCGGTACGAGACCAAGCCACGTCCACAATTGCCTCAGAAATGGTGTATAGAACACCTGATCAGAGTGTCACCAACAAAGAATAAGACACACGATGGGCATGAAAGACCAATTCATGCTGTTCCAACACATAATACGCAACACACTAGTTGATCAAGGAAGAGAACATACAGCACTGCTTGCAAGAACTTTGACCTTTGTCAGAGGCATAAAACCAGTATGATCAGCAAGAGCGCAGACTCCGATAGGCAGTACAGAATGGGGCTCGTATCCAAACACTACACGGCCACCACAATAACTTTAAAAATCTCAATTAATGGCAAGTTCTAAAAGGAACCCAATTGCACTTACGATAGACCAAGAAAGAAAATTCGAGCAGTGAAGCAGCAGCTCACCGTAAGCTTGGTTTGAATCAAACGCCTTGATGTCCTCCACATGAAGGGTCACTGGGAAATACCCACAAGCATATCTACATATATACCTACGCCCCACAAAAATCAAAATTAACCCCAAGAGCAACAAATATGCAATACATAGAAAATCTCGTCCTCTCTCCACCACCAAGAAAAATAGGAACCTTGAGAGCTTCCTCCCCCATCTACTCTTGTCGTTGAGCGGAATAACCATGAAGAAGAGCATAATCGCAAAAACCCTGAGAAACCACCAAAAAGAACCAGAGTAAGTGATAAGCCAACACCAGGAAGGAAGTGAATATGTGATAGAGCGAGATTGGAAGTCCGAGGCATGATGGAGTACGTGATGGCAAAGCGGGAAGGGAAGAAGAGGATGGCGATGAGGGCGAGGGCAACGTTGAAGTGGATGGCTCCGAGCCAGAGAGAGAGAGCCAACACGGAGAGCACGGGGGAGTAGTCCGTTCCATGGAACACCGACGGCTCCACACTCTCCCTGGGGCCGTCGTCGCGAGGGAGAAAGCCGCTGGATTCCGGAGCCACAGCCATCGGACGAAGATCTAATTCAAGTCCAACCGGATGCGCCGGTGGCAACCCCGACTCGCCGCCGCTACACGTGGCGAGAACGTTGGACGGTGCTCAACGCCGGCTGAGGGAAGGGGAGGAGAGATCGAGAAGGTGAGCTCGTGACTTCGGTTCGTTAAGAAGTAAGAGCACGGCTCTAGATTGCTTGCTTATTTATGTTAGAATTTTAATTTTATCGAAGGTAAAATCGGTATTTTAAATAAAGGTTTATTTCGTTCAAAAAGTTTCAGAAAAAAGAAAGTAAATAAAAATATTTATATAAGATGAAAAGTTTGAAAAATAATTTTATAAATACTTGATTTCTCCTTTTTCTCATATCCTTTGTTATATATATATATATATTGTCTCTTCTCTTTCTATTTATTTCATTTCTTTTGTTCTTCGGTTACGTTTGTTTTGACTTTTTACTGTTCTAACAATAGAAGAAGTGGTACTGTATTTATATTTTAAGAGAGGTGTGTCAGTAAAGTAGTAATTTGAGAAGTTATGTTTGTTCTGCAGAGTAGTAATAAATGTATCTTTTTAAATTTGTCTTTCTTTTGTTTTGCCTTTTTGTGATGTAATATGATTATATTTGAAGAATTTTTTTAGTGCTTATGGGAATATGTTGAAATAGTAAATGATTTCTTAAAAGTAATATTTTCAATAAATATGTAGAAATTAATTTTCAATAATTTATTCAGATAATCTTTGGATTAAATAAGCAATGTTTTAAATTACATAATAAAATATATTACATTAGAATATAATATGTTTACATTAGAAATTATTACGTTAGAAAAAAATATGTTTTAATAATTTTCGTAACGTTTTAAATTACATAATATGTTGTAGAAATTATTACCTTGGAACATAATAAAATAACTACGTAATTTTAGTTGTATAGGACTTTCCAATAGTCTTTTACAAAAAAAATAATAATTTTGATGGTGATTTTGTCTTTTTATCTTTGAAGATCAGTTAAAAGTTCAAGAAGTGGCCTTAAAACTACTCTTCAGGTTCTCACATTTTTAACTACGGTTGGAGTAGTTTGGAGGAACAAAGAATAGATGGAGCATATGTATTTATTGGATTTTCAACTGTTCTCCATTTGAAACACGAATAAAATAGGTTGGAACATTTAACAGATATATTCTTTGTACTAGAAAATAATATTTTTAATTTTCCTTTTTTTAACCTTTGTTGAAAAGGAAAATTAAATTAAATCATTAATAAGGAATTTAAGTATATTGATTAAGCATATTAAACAAAATTTAATATATAAGATTTTTAACAAATAAAAAATTTAATATTTATAGTTTATACATTTTATTAATATTAAATTTTATTGATATTAATATTTAATACTTTATTTTAAAAATTTTATTTTAAATTTTTAACTTTTTGAATTTTCTCTATCGTACACAAACAATTTTTTTTTAAACTTTCTGTATTTTTCATTTTCTAATTTTACTATCTTTCTTTTTTTTACCTTACTTACTTTATGTCATGCTAAGAACCTTCAATCAGACTCTACCAACTCCAAACCAACAACGAAGAACGATGGACGTCATGACTACAATACCACATCTGCGCACCTTAATTAATATTCACATCATAATAACAACAAGAGGGCATTTTTTAATCATCATTACATGCACAATCTACGGTAACGCTATTTTATTTCACGAGTTATTGTCACGCCAAGATTATTCACATTCCAATTGTTACCCACGATCACCTATTTTAATGCAACTATTCACAATCGGTATTGTCGTAATATATGGAGAAAGCAGATATAAAACCAAAACAGAAAAAACCCACAAATGTGTATGTTGAATCAGGTGGTTGAACCACCGAATTCATGGGAAAGTATTTAATGTTTGCTGCAATAATAAAAAATTAGCCCTACTTTTAGATGATAATTTCTTCCTAAGCTTATTTCGTAAAATATATTTATTTTAAAAATATCGCAAAAATGGCTCTTACATATTTATAAGGGCCTGATGTAAATTTTGTAGAAAATAGAGGGTATTTTGGTCTTTTTACACTATGATTATGAAAAAAGGGAAAGTAATTCGATTCTTTTCATCTCCACCTTCGATCCCTTTCCCCAACAGCCTCTCGACAAACTCCCTATCAGGCGACAATAAGAGTTCAACGATCGGACGAGTGGCATGCGAGTTCAATTGGTGGTGGTGCGTGAGTGACGGGAGCTTTCGATGGTCTCAACAGGTGTGCGTGCGAGAGTGCGTTCGAGCGCCTCCGTGAGTGCGAGCAATGGTTGAAAGTGAGTGTGTACCTGCGCGCATATGGTGTCTCCCACGAGTGCGTGGGGAAACGACATGTGTCTTCCTTAGAGATCAATAGGTAGAATCAGTGAGAAAAGAAAAAAGAAAGAAAAAGCAGAAAAGGGAAAAAGGGTAATTTAGAGATTTTCATTCTCACTGTGTTAAGTGATCATTCCTTCCTATTTAATCAACAAAAGAGGTATTTATGCATGCATTTGTTGATTTCCGTATAATGCGATTAGATTTTTGGTTATTGAGGTTAGTATCGAGGTTTTGTGCATATTATTCTAATGAATGTTTAGATGCTTTGGAGAACTAAAAAAAAAAAAAAAAAAAAAATTGTGACCTAGGGGAGTTTAATCATAACCGGTAAGCTTACTGCTTATTATGGGTTACTGCACATGTTAATCATTTATTGTTAATACTATTCTTTCTACATGTTTGTGTTGATTATTGTAGATCATCTTGATTTTGTTGTTAATGCATAGCGTAGTTGGTTTATGCATTATATGCCATGTTGACTTCTATATATTATAGTTGAAGTCTATGAATGGAGATTATTGTGAAATAGTGTTGATTGAGAATTTTCTTGACTAATGGCTAACTTTTTATGCATGTTTAAGTTAATTTAATTATAAGTTGAATCAATTGGATTAGCTATGAAATCTGACTATAAAGACATGGTACTATGATATTATGTACATAATTTGAGATAAGATATATTTGGCCCATTTCAAGATAATTCAAGATATCTGAGGTTTGGTCACAATATGACATGTGACTACCTGATCCTACTACAAAGGAAAATATTGTTAAGAATTTTGTTTTGATGATATGTGTAAAATGTTAAGTAATTATATTTAAATCAATTAATTATGTTATATAAGAAGATTAATTAAAGACATCAATTTATATAAAATATATTTTAAGGTTATATATTTGTCTATATTGGATTTGGAAATATGCTAAGTTATACTAACTTTTTGTATAACTTGTTATTAAGTTAACGTGTGTTTTTATTGTTCAACATGATATACATTTTAATTTATATATGTGTATCATGTATTATGCATGTAGACAACTCATTAAGTTAATATAATGTTACATTACAAGTCATGTGAGAAACTCATTGAGTTAAAGATTTATATGTTAAAAAGTCACATGAGTAACTCGTTCAGGTAGCGAACGAAACATTAAGTTGTATAAAATAACTCGTTAAGTTAGTATTTTGCACGTGTTGAATTTTAAGTTTACAAATGTTACATTGTATCATGTGAGTTGCACATGTTTAACTTGTTAAGTTAATATAACTACATACGTTGAGTTGTATATTTGAATACTAAGGCAATGTGTTTGGTTAGCGTTATAAATTTAAAAAGTTAATTTTTGCTTGTGATAAATTATTACTGTTTAAGCATTCGATACATGTCATGTGTATGTTACATGCTAAACTCGTTGAGTTACAATTCTATTCTATTTTACGTGTTTAGTTAGTACTAATATAACGTCTTTATTATACTTGATGAAAAATTTTAGACGAGAAAGTTTATTTTATAAGAATTTTTCAAAGTATTCAGAATCGATGATTTAAGAAAATTTGAGAGGAAAATGTGGAAGAGAATGTGTGTATTTTAAATTTTGAATTTGAAATTAAAATAAAAGACATGAAGAGTGGATGTTGATCAAGTCATGAATGTAGAAGATATGCATAAAATGGAAATTGATTATATAAGACATATAATTCTCGTTGATCAACACACCCTTACACCTTACACACTATATGGTTGTGAAAAGTTAAATCAGAACATGTTTATTCAGAAAATTTGTTTGATTTGTTTTTATATATATATTAATAAATTCTTTTAAGGTAAACAAATAATTTTTCACACAAATTAGATATTAAGTCTAATTTGTATTTTTAATTGCAAGTGCATAGTATATATTATATTTGTGTGCAAGTACTGGTTGATCTCATAGAGATTGAGTAAGAATTATGTACTATTTTGATTTTTTATACTAGAGTTTATATACATTCCATTAAGCTCTTCTTTGTTGATTTACAATTAACTCAACAAACTATCCTCATAGACTTAAGTTAACTCCATGAGCTTACCTAGTAACTTCCAATTAAATACGGCTATTCACAAAGGAATTCGACCATCCATTGGGTAGTTCCATAGAATGTAAATAACACCAATTAAGCTTTTTAATGTTAGTTAATTTGAGATTTATCATTATCAACACTAACATTCAGATATTTCGAATAGTAACCAATAAGATTTTTTTAGTATTCTGTACGAATCAATTTTAGTAATCTATAAAACTGTTTTCTATTTTCTGAATCAACTAAACATAAAACATTTACAATACTAACAATGATAACATTAATCACGATACAAAATAAACAATACAACACATAAATACTAAATGTAAACACAGATAATTAGTTTTTTTAGTATTTTTGTTTTGATATGTTTCTGAAGTTGAATGAAAGGTGAAATGTAAAAATTCTTTATCGACAACAAAAACTTCTATCACTATATGCGACGCGATTACACTATTGGAAACTTAATCACTTACAATCTTGCCTCCTCTCCCTATAGAATCGCGAACCAAGACTTGTAAGTTGATCTCCTCTTCAATATATTGGCATCAACTTAAAACTAAGGCTAGAAGCTTTACGATCTCCTGAGCTATGAATCGATACTTGGTGAAAATAACTTTCCTTCTTGCGATGCGATCACTCCTCACAATAGTTGTCAGTCACCGTATTTGACTAAGAATCGACCTGACATCTAGAAAGTATCCTTATAGACCTCTGATGGTTGGTGATTTTGGTGGTGTTGTAGAGCTTCAGGGAACTTCCGACACTTCCTGCAGTTAGTGTAGTCCTCCACCTTCACACACACACTTTTCTTCGTCTTTCTCCTCTTCTTTTCTATTTTTTTCAATAATAATTGCTTCTACCTAAATGATCAGTTGGATTTCCCTCATTCATATTAACGATGGTGATATCTTCTTCATTCCACGAGTTAATTCTTGTGTGATACATGCAATCATGGTTTTCCTTTGAATTTCATGTTTCTGCAACTGCTAGAGTGACATGTTAGAAAATAACTAGTCCATGGAGTTAGTGTAACTCAACAGACTTTCTTCGTTGGCTTAACTATAAAAACACGTACAATAAAAAAATAACTTATAAGCTTATAATACTAACACAACACATTACCTTAGTGTATATTCAAGTAACTCAAAGCGTATAGTTATGCTAACTTAATGAGTTAAACATGTGCATTGTTTAGAATGAAAAAGTGCATATTATTAACGGTTAAATGATGGTTAATTGCATAATATTTAGCTTATCATATGAGAATTAAGCCATTATGTTATAAATGCACTGTTATATGCTTTAATTGAAGAATCTGCTTAATTTTGGGGAATTAATGTTAATTTAGTACATTTATGAACTGTTGGTAAGTTGTAGGCTGTGAAATTCTTAAGTATCCGAATTTTCTGATATTTCGGACAGTTATGTTTAACATACCGAACAAATTCGGACAGTTATGTTTAACAGACCGAATATATATCGGATAGTTATGTTTAAATTGCCGAACAGTTATGTTTAGAGAGAATATTTTATTATTTCCAGATGTACACGTGTCGAAACCGAAATGAATGTCTTAAGTGAATTTTCGGTGAGTTAGCTGTAACTATCCGAAAATGCATCTAAGCATCGGATAATTATACCTGTAACTCTCCGAAATGTTATTTTATGTTTAAACTACTACTGACATGTGTCGAGAGCTGGTAGATTTACTTAAGTTATAATTCGTTAAGTTAGCATAACTGTACGCGTTGAGTTACATGAATATACACTAAGGTAACATGTTATGTTAGCGGCTTATTTCTTTATTGCATGTATTTTATGCACGTGTTGAATTTAAATGCTTTAGAATATCACGTGAGATGCACATGTTTAACTCGTTAAGTTAGCATAACTGCACGCGTTGAGTTACATGAATATACACTAAGGTAACGCGTTAGGTTAGCGGCTTATTTCTTTATTACATGTATTTTATAGTTATTTTCTAAAATGCCACTATAGCGGTTGCAGGAACAGACAGTTGGAAGGAAAAACCACGTTTGCACGTATCACGCAGGAATTCAATCGCACATGGAGAAGGAAGCATCGTCGTTGATCTGAAGGAAGGAAATCCAACCGATCATTCAAGCAGAAGCAGTTACTACTGAAGAAATATAAAAGAAAAGAAGAAAAAAAGAAGAAGGTGTGATCGATGGACGACCAGTGTATATAGAGGAGGAGCACCGAGCTTTTTGCAGACAGTATCGGCGATTCTCTGAAGTATCACACCAACCATCGTTATCACCACCATAATCACCAATCATCGGAGGTCTGTGAGGATACTTGCCTGATGTCGGGTTGATTCCGAGCCAAACATAGTGCCTGACAACCACTGTGAGGAGTGATCGCGTCGCAGGAAGGGAAGACATTTTCACCAAGCACCGACTCATATTTCAAGAGATCGTGAAGCTTTTAGCCTTGGCTTCGGGTTGATGCCTGTATGCTGAAGAGGAGATCATCTTGCAATTCTGGACTCGTGATTCTATAGGGAGAGGAGACAGAATTGTAAGTGGTTTAATTTTCAGTGGTGTAATCGCACTGCAAGTAGTGTCGGGAGTATTTACTATCAACTGAGATTACCTTACATTTCACCTTTCGCCCATTTCCATGTTCACATCAAAACAAAAATACCAAAAACAATTTATCTTTGTTTGTATGTTGTATTTGAGTGTTATATTGTTTGTGTTGTATCGTGATTAATGTTATCTGTATCAATTTTATGATTGTATGTTAGTTTTAATTTTACAGTTTACTGAAATTGGTTCGTACAAAATACTTAAAAATTTTAATGGTGATTGTTTGAATCATCTGAATGTTAGTATTGCTTAATGATAAATCCAATGTTAACTAGCATTAAAAAGCTTAATTGATGTTATTTACAATCTATGGAATCGCCCAATGGTTGGTCGAATTCCTCTGTAATTAGCAGTATTATAAAGAAGAGATAGGCTCGTGGAGTTAACTTAAGTCCATGAGGATAGTCTGTTGAGTTAGCCATAACTCAACAGAGTGCTTATTGAATATAAATTTGAATTGTTTACAATCAAACATTTCTTAAATTCGTCAGTAATTCCCTATGGGATCGACTTGTACTTGCACACTAATACAATAGACACTGTGCACTTGCAGTTAAAGTACAAATTGGAATTAATATCTAAATTGTATTAAAGGTTGTTTGTTTACTTCTAAAAGAAAGAATAGACATAAAGATAAATTAACTAAGTAAAAATAGAAGTAACAAATCCAAGTTTTTCTAGTGTAGTGCTGGGAAAACCCAAACAAGTTTTATGGCGCCGTTGCTGGAGAATTGAATTGAATTGAGTCGAAGTGAATTGAATTGAATTGAGTTAAACATTAAAAATATATATAAAACATAAAAATAGTTGTAGTTCAACCGACTAGATCCATCGGTATGACCAGAACATTAAAAAAATTGTTTATTAATTTTCAGAAAAAAATATTGGTTTTACTGAAACATAGTATCGGTCCAACCGAAAGAAAAATAAAAAACTAAAAAATATTTAGGTCTGACTGAAGCATAGTATCGGTTAAACCGGCAAAAAAATTGTATATTAATTTTCAGAAAAAAATATTGGTTTTACCGAAACATAGTATCGGTTCAACCGAAAGAAAAAAATAATAATAATAAATATTTAGGTTTGACTAAAGCATAGTATCGGTTAAACCGGTAAAAAAATAGAAAAACTATTCTCTGTAATATTATTATTATTATATTTGCTTGTATGGGGAGTCCGTTGAGTTACGCTTAATTCAACGAGCATACTCCGTTAAGTCTTGAGTTAGTCAACAAGCTTATTCCGTTGAGTTAACTGTAACTCAACGAAGTACTGTAGCTAAGACCTAAAATTAGAAAAACTCCAGAAGGAAGTAGATGAATTTAGGCATAGAGATTAAATTATATTGTTCGTCTACTTGTGTAAAATTGTATGAAATTGTATGGTGTACTTGTAATGTAATTGATTCATATTAATGAATATAATTTTTCAGATGCAATTTTCATACGTATTTGGATGTGAAATGAATGAAATTTATTGAATATTATGGAACTTTATGAATATGTAACAGATTTACAATTTGCTGAATGACAAGATAACTGCTTAAAAATTTCTACATGTTATAAGGTAAATTGTAAATTCTGCATAACATAAAATGACCTACAAGTTAAATCTTTATATATTGTTCAGATTTAAATGTATTTTAATCAAAATGAGGCATTAATGACATAAATTTAACTTTATTACAATTAGCAGAATGAAAAACAAAGAAAAAAAAAACAGAATAGAAAACTTACGAGAGTGAAACTTAGATGTTGCCAAGTGTTAACTCAACGAAGTAAGTCCGTTGAGTTAACCGTAACTCCACGAGGTCAGTAATATAATATAAGGTCACTCCGTTGAGTTATCTGTAACTCAACGAAGTTAGTCCATGGAGTTAGCAACAGTAACTGACTGTGTTCTGTTGAGTAATCTGTAACTCAACAAGGTTAGTTCGTGGATTAAACAAAACGGTTATTCTTTTAACCACAAACGAAACTTCATCGGTTTAGCGGTTACCAAAATTTGAAATTAGTAGTGGTACACGTACCCATAAAAATAGGAACCACGATGCACATTGCAAGCCACGTTCTTGCAACGAGATTTATTCACTTTATGGATGCGTAGTATATATATGAAATAGAATGTTATTTACGAGTTACCAACACTTTTAAAAGAAAGGAGAAAGCGTTGGAGGAACTAGAAGGAAAAGCAGCTGATTCAACCTTCATCCGACAACAAATATTTATAGAATGGAAAGCTTCAGACTGGTATGTAATTAATCTTTTGCTATTTATTTATGAGCACATGGACTCGTTCTCTAAGCACTAAACGATTAGTAAGAACACCTACCTAGAAATTTTCATTGCAGAGGAGTATTGAAAAATTTTCTGAACTGAACTTTAACGAAATTCTTTGGGGTGTAGCTAACCTTTCTTTAAAAGAGAACGTAGAGATGACTGCTCCAGTAGAAAAACCATTAGGAGAGATTCTGTATCCTGAATTAATTGATGAACCTTCATGTATTCGATTGCCAAACTTTGAGGGAGATAGGTTTGAACTGAAATGTTGAGTATTTTTGTTTTGATGATGTGTGCTGAATGAAAATAATCATATTTGCTCAATTACTATTGCTTGTGAAAAGAAATTAAAATCATCAATTAATACAGAAAAAGCTTACTGATATAAATACTTGTCTGTATTGGATCTGAAGTTAATAACTAGTCGTTTCGTTGCATTAATTTCTCATTTAGCTAAACGTTAAGTTAACGTGTATTTTTATTGAAAAGCATGATATGTTTTAATGTTATATCTTCTGTATCATGAACAGTGCATGTTTAGACAACTCGTTAAGTTTGAGTTTTGTTTGTATAGAGGTCACGTGAGAACTCATTAAGTTAGAGGCTTAAAGGTTAAAATAGGTCACGTGATAACTCGTTAAGTTAGTGAGTAAAAGAAGAGACGAACTCGTTAAGTTAGTGTTATACACGTGGTGAAATTATAAGTTATGAATGTCGTATTGTATCACGTGAGGTGCACATGTTTAACTCGTTAAGTTAACATAACTAAACGCGTTGAGTTGCTATATTGAACACCAAGGCAACGCGTTAGGTTAGCGTTATAAACTTAAGTTGTTATTTTTGCACGTGGTAAAATTCTTATTATAAAAACATTTGTTTATTACTGGTTCGTTGAGTTATCATAACACAACGGAAATGGTTCGTTGAGTTATTATAACACAACAGAGATGGTTTGTTGAGATAGCATAACACCATAGACTTAGTTCGTTGAGTTAGCTACAGTACTTGTCACGTGAAATAGCACATGAGGAACTCGTTAAGTTAGAAACGTTAAGTTATATATTTACTTGTGTTACTCGTTTAGTTAACATTAAAGTAACGACTTCTTATTACACTGATGAAAAACTTTTGGACGAGAAAGTTTATTTTGCAGGAAATTTTTTAGAGATTCAGGATTGATGATTAAAGGAAATTCGAAATATAAACGTGGGTTAGAACGTGTGTGTTTCGATGAAGGAAAAAGGAAAGATGTGGAGAAGTGGAAAACTGGTAGTGGTTAAACGTGAAGGATATGCATGAAATGAAGATACAGTATAAAAGGCATAGAATTCTCGTTGATCAATTTATCCTTGCACACAAAATGAAAAATCTTTTCAAGGATCAAACCATCCTTGCACACCAAAAGAAAAATCTTTTTCAAGGATCAAAAACACCTTCTCGGGGAAAATCTCTCAAGTGGAAGAAAGTTCAGTGAAGCATAAAAAGGTAAGATTTTCGTCACTGAAGATTTGAAGTATCAAAAGAAAGCAAATTCGGTGAAGCATAAAAAGACAAGATATTCGTCACTGAAGAATTGCTGAAGAAGAAAAAGAAGAAGAAGAAAGATCTCAAACAGGGAGAAAAGTTTTAAATTCCGCAAATTAATTTTCTCTGTTTATAGTTATGAAATTGTTTAGATGATACATGGTATCAAAATATTATTGCTTCTACAATTTCTAAGGAGAATTGAATTGTATATTGTAATTGAAACCTTGAATAAAAATGATTTTATGAAAACAATGTCTCGACTTGTTTTTGAGTTTTAAAGTTTCAATTATATTTCAGAAAATATTAAAAATACACGATTCATCCCCCTCTTGTGTAGCCATACGATCCTACAAGTGGTATCAGAGCTTTGTGAATAATCTTTGATATAAAATCGATACCAACTTATTTAATATCATTGCTTATTCTACCTTCCTTGTTTTTAAACGGAAATTAATATCTGAGCATACGTTTAACTCTATTGATTTAAGGCTCAAGTTGTTTTAAAGTTTTTAGACTATTTAAAATCAAATAGGTTGAAAAATCTAAGGTAAAATGGCTATTGGAAATGGTAATTTTTCTTTATATGAAGGCCAAAATCTTAATCATCCTCCTTTATTTGATGGAATACATTTTGAATATTGGAAATATAGGATGACTGTTTTTCTTCAAAGTATAGATCATAAGTTGTGGTTCATGATTTCTAAACCATATACTCTGTTAACTACTCCTTATAATACTTGGACAATTACTGAAAAAGAAAATGAAACTCTGAATGCTAAGGGCTTAAATATTTTATTTTGTGCATTGAGTTATGAATAGTTTAGTAAAGTGTCGGCATATAAATCTGCTTATGAGGTGTGGCATGCATTAGAAGTTTCACATGAAGGTACTTCTCAAGTTAAAGAGACAAAAATAAACATGTTGATTCATAAGTATGAACTCTTTAAGATGTATGAAGACGAAAATATTTCTGAGATGTTTTCCAGATTTCTTGATATCATAAATTCTTTAAAATGTTTAGGAAAGAATTTTGAACAGAAGGATTTGGTGAGAAAAATTCTCAGATCCCTAAGTTCTAAATGGTCTCAGAAAGTAACATCAATTGAGGAATCACGAGATTCAAATGTTTATACTATGAATGAACTTATAGGAAATTTAACAGCTTATGAAGTTCAATTAAATGAATCACTAAGTCACAACAAACTAAAAATGAAGAAAGAAATAGCCTACGAAATTAATTCAGATTCTGATATATCTACTGATTCTAACAAGGATTTGATTTTGCTGACTAGGAAATTCAAGAAAGCATGGAAAGCTAGGAAACAGCAAAGGAACAAAAATGATAAACCCTCAACGTCAAAATCATTGAATGACAAGAATTCTTCATCTAGAAAGTATGTATGTTACAACTGTAAGAAACCTGGACATCTTTCTCCAGATTGTCCTATGAGGAAAAATGAAAAGCAAAGTAGGACAAATCAGAAGAAGACGGCTCAGAAAACTCAAAAAAAGTTTTACAAGAAAAAAGCTTTGAAGGTCACTTGGGATGACACGTCTGAAGAGTCTGAATCTGAGGAATTAGCATCAAAATCTTCACATTCAGAAGGAGAACAAGAGTTAGAAGACGTTGCTCATGTGTGCTTCATGGCAGATGAGTCTGAGGTAACATCTAATCCTGAAAGTCATTCAGATTTCAACTTTGATGAATTATTATGTGCTTATCATGCATTATTACAAAAACTTAAAGTATGTAAACTGGAAAATAAGAATATTATAAAATCTTCATCCATTATGGAAGAAGAAAATTGTTTCTTGTCTACTACTTTAGAAAAGTTTAAATGTGATAATGAAAATCATGCTAGAGATTTGCAAAAATTTAGATTTAATGAATGTATCTTGCATGAACAAATACAGAATATAAATGCTGAAAAATTAAAGATAGAATCTGAAAATGAAATGTTGAGAAACAATATAAATGAACTTGAATTAGAGATAGATAAATTAAAACTGAGAGAGCAAGATTTAAATTCTACCTTTGAGAAATGGAATTTAAGTCAAACTAAGTTAGACAAACTAACTAGTACCCCTGCGGTGTCTTATAAATTTGGCTTAGGATTTGATTATCCTGAATCTCAAGCAAATAAAGGATTTATTAGTTGCAGTTCAAGTAAATCTAAGACTAAAATTCCTTTTATTATGAAACAAGGTAATAAATATGTAGAAGTAGGTACTTCAAGGGATGAATCATGTAGTAATAATATAAATCAATGTGATTTGTCAAACTGTACTTCTAACATGACTATAAATGTTTCTAAAAATCTTGTTTCTTGTTTTGAAAATTCAGTTTCTAATGTTTCTAAAATTTCAGACAATTGTAGTAAACTGAAAATTCAGAAACCTGAGCATGTAATTCAATACACTAGTATTAGACCAATTACTCATTCTGCATGTGATAAAACAAAAAATTCTTGTGTAGAAAAAGATTTTGTATGTACGGAAAATTTTAATACAAGTACAAAATCTTGGTATGAACTTATAGAAATGTATAAGCATGACCAAAATAAATTAACATCTGATAAAAATAAGTTTGGTCTTGATTATACTACATCTGAAAACAAAAAGTATGATTGCAAAAGCAATAATGCTATATGTGAGTATGAAGCTAATGATAAATCAATAGTACTTACAACTAATAAGAATATAAATGATAATGTTAAACTATTTTTAAACAAAAAGAAGAAATATGCGTTTAATGAACTTGGTCCTCAACAACATTGGGTACCAAGAAAAAGTTTTTCTTAATTTTTTGCAAGAGGAAACAACATCAAAATGGATCTTGGACAGTGGAGCGTCAAGTCACATGACCGGACAAAAAAGTCTATTACAAAATTTTACAAATTCCATGAAAGGAAGTGTAACATTTGGAAACAAAAGCAAAGATAAAATCATAGGTATGGGCAATGTTCAAATAACTCCTACTTGTGTTATTTCAAATGTACTATATATAGAAAACCTAGGATTTAATTTGCTAAGTGTCATAAAACTAACTGAAAATGGATATTATGTAGTGTTCGAAGATAATGTATGCAAAATAATTGATAAAAATACATATGAAATTAAGTTTATTGCTAAAAGAAAAGGTTCTATATGTATTTTATCTTTACCTTCTGGTGTAGTTGATTTAAATTCATGTTTGCTAGCTAAAACTAGTGATGCATATCTATGGCATAGAAGGTTTGGGCATATAAATATGAGACTATTACATAAACTATCTAGAAAACATTTAGTGAGAGGTTTACCAAAGATTAAATACTCAAAGAACTTTATGTGTGATGCATGTGAGTTAGGTAAACTTCACAAAAACTCTTTTAAATCCATAACTGATATTTCAAGCAAGAGAGTCTTAGAACTTATACATATGGATCTATTTGGACCAACAAGAATCATGAGTCTTGGTGGTAAAAGGTATGTATTTGTTTTAGTAGATGACTTCTATAGATACACTTGGGTATATTTTCTAGCATCTAAGACAGAAGTTTTTGAAAAATTTAAAATGTTTTGCGATTCAAAAACTTAGGAGTGATCATGGAACTGAATTTGATAATGATCAAATGGATAACTATTATAATGAGCATGGCATTGATCACAGATTTTCTTTTCCAAGAGCACCGTGTCAAAATGGTGTTGTTGAGAGAAAGAATAGATCACTTCAAGAAATGACCAGAACTATGTTGAATGAACATAAGTTACCTCAAAATCTTTGGGCTGAAGTAGTAAATACAACTTGTTATGTTATTAACAGAAGTCATTTAAGACCTCATGTTAATAAAACTCCTTTTGAAATTATGTTTAATAGGGTTCTAAAAATTTCCTATATGAAACCATTTGGCTGCAAGTGTTTTATTCTTAATACTAAGGATAAAATGGATAAATTTCAAGCCAAATCGGATGAAGGAATTTTTGTAGGTTACTCTACTAGAAGTAAAGCCTATAGTATATATAACAAGACTTCTAGCACTATTGAAGAAACCCTCCATGTAAGCTTCAATGAAAATTCTCTTAGAGAATCTCAATCTAAAGCTGATAATGATGATATGATCAATTTTCCAAATGAGTTAGAGATCAATAGAGAGATTGATGATTTATCTGAGAAAATCAAAAATATGAACTTAAATGATCAAACTAATGATGAAAGTGATGGACTTTTAGATGTTGATGAGAATATTGAGGAAAATCAGAGAAATTGGCGTTATTCTTCATCACATCCCATTACTCAAGTCATTGGTAATATTAATGAGGGAGTTAAAACTAGAGCTTCAGTAAATTTAAATAGTATGTGTATGTTTGTTTCTATGGTGGAACCAAGGAATATACAAGAAGCATTATCTGATGAAAATTGGATAGTGGCAATGCAAGAAGAACTAAATCAATTCATCAGAAATGATGTATGGGAATTAGTTTCTCCACCAGAAAATCAGTCCATAATAGGTACAAAGTGGATCTTTAGAAACAAAACTAACAAAACTAACAAAACTAGTCAAATTATAAGGAATAAAGCTAGATTAGTTGCACAAGGGTATACACAGGAAGAAGGATTAGATTATGATGAAACATTTGTTCCTGTGGCTAGGTTAGAAAGTATTAGAATATTATTGGCCTATGCTTGTTATATGGATTTTAAATTATATCAAATGGATGTAAATAGTGCATTTCTAAATGGTTTAATTAATGAAGAAGTCTATGTAAAACAACCACCTGGATTTGAAGATATTAAAAATCCTGACTTTGTGTATAAATTGAAGAAAGCCTTATATGGTTTGAAGCAAGCACCTAGATCATGGTATGAAAAATTGTCTACTTTTTTAATAGAAAAAGGCTATATCATGGGAAAAGTGGATCATACTCTATTTATTAAGAGAGATGGTAAAGATCAGATTGTTGTTCAAATATATGTGGATGATATAATCTTTGGAGCAACCTCTGATAAGTTGATAGAAATATTCTCTGAAGAGATGACTAATCAGTTTAAAATGACTATGATAGGAGAACTTTCATATTTTCTAGGACTTCAAATTAAGCAAATGGATAAAGGTATATTTTTAAATCAGGAAAAATATGCAGATGAAATGCTTAAGAAATTTAATTTTAATGATACAAGGATTCGAGGAACTCCTATGAGTACTACTTTAAAGTTAGATATTGATGACATAGGAAAATCTATAGATCAAAGAAAATACAGAAGTATGATTGGTTCTTTACTTTATTTGACTGCTAGTAGACCTGATATTATGTTTGCTGTGTGTGTTTGTGCTAGATTTCAATCTAATCCTAAAGAATCACACTTAATTGCAGTTAAAAGAATATTTAGATATATACAAGGAACTAAAAATTTCAGACTGTATTATTCTAAGGATAGTTCAATAGATCTTATAGGATATACTGATGCTGATTATGCAGGATCTAAATCTGATAGAAAGAGTACCAGTGGCACATGTCAATTATTGGAAAATAATTTGGTGTCATGGTTTAGTAAAAAACAAAACTGTGTAGCACTTTCTACTACAGAAGCTGAATATGTTGCTGCTGCACTGTATTGCACTCAGATTCTGTGGATAAGGCAAACTTTAGAAGATTTTGGATTATCTTATGATACAACTGAGATTTATTGTGATAGTAGTTCTGCAATAAATCTTTCTAAAAATCCTGTATTACATTCAAGAGCAAAGCATATAGAGGTTAGACATCATTTTCTAAGAGATAACGTAATTAAAGTAAAAATTAAATTAGAATTTGTGTCTAGTAAAAATCAATTAGCTGATATATTTACAAAACCTCTAGACGAAAATACATTATGCAACATTAGATTAAATTTAGGTATTTGTAGGCTATGTGATGTGTAAAATGCTTAAACTCCACATAAAAAGATAAATATTATTGATGATGTTGTTCACCTCATAGATATTATATACTTATTATAAATATCTAAAGTAATATCTAAACTGCTGCTTAAGATACAATGTATTTATTGTAAAATCATAGTAGTATCTTATTGATTTTAAGTAGTTTATCAATTTTAATAGTTTTTACGATTTTAAGTGGAAGTGTAAATGAAAAACATTAAATACTTCTAACATTCTGAAATTTTGATTAAATGTTTTCTTTGAATCAAGGAAAATGCATATGATCATGCATAAATTTGACTTAATTGATTAAACTTGTAGAATAAGTTATATGTAACTCATCTTAAATTGTTAATCAAAAGTATAAGTTTATTGAAACTGATTCGTATTCTCAATACAATCATAGAAGTAAAAATTGTATAAGATTTGTGTTATATTGCATCTGTATTAATGGAATACATATATACTGTGCTTAAAATGAAAGGTGCTTACAAAGTGAAAATCTTTGAGAGTTTATTGATCAGTTTGATCACGAGCCTTTTGTACTTGAGCAGATAGGTATGTAAGGATTGTTGTCCTGAAAAAGGATTCGTTAAATCTGGCAACCTAAGGTCCTGATCAGATTTGGGATTGTTGACTGAAAGCTCATTACACGGGTACATTAGAAAGCTCTTGTATGATTCAAGCTTTTCAAACTAACTTTTAAAGAAAATTATCAATATTTATTGTTTTGAAAAGAAAAAGTTGTTTCATTAATTACAGATATCTTTGAATCGCATATAGTTTATACCAATATGACTACTGATTTATTGAATCAACATTAGTACTTTTGAAAACATTTATTTGAGATACATTCTTTTATTCTCCTTGAATTAATCGAATTGAGTTCAAAGTTGTGTTTTGTTTCATATACAGTAGGAATTGATTCTAGAAATCATTTTTGATGATGTCAGGATAACAGAAGTCTCTGAAAAGAAAATGTAAAAGTATAGTTATACTTAACATCTATTGTCACTACAAGTATATTTTGTATTTTGATTGACTATATTTGAAGTATATTTGTAGGGGGAGGATTGACAATGTCGAAAACAGATTAATATAATTTAGAATACAAATCTTAGTTAATCTGAATTAATGTCCTCTTAAAATCTTGATGAAATAATTTAAAAAGACATAAACTATTTTAGATTCAAAGGACAAAATGTTCAAATAGTTTACTATGTTCTCAAGATAATGTTATGTTTTAGCATGTGTATTGTTTTCGGAACGTTTTAGTTGGAAGCATTCGAAACTTGTTTAAGTGTACTAACTAGACGTTATATTAGATAAGGTAACGTGTAAAACTGCCTTTAGACAGCATTTTACTCGTTAGGTTAGTTAACTCAACGAGTTATACTTGAATATTTCGGGTACTTTGATTGAATAAGCTTTATTCAATATTTATTTTATTTCTAAACCCGACTTCTCTTCACGTTGAGTTATACGCCTAAAATCTCTATTTAAACACTTATTACACGGGCACTTAGGTTATTTGTAAAATTTGTTAAGAAAATCTTTCCCACTTGTTGCCGTTACAACCTACGACGATGGTCTCCAAGTTCTACAAAGGTCGTGGCAGAGGAAAAGGCAAAAGCAGAAGAGATGCAAAAGGAAAAGAAATAGAGAATGATGAAGTTCCAAGTACTTGGTTCAAGAAAATATTTCGAGTGGACAAAAGGTTAGAAGAACTTTATAGAGATTACTTCTTTTCTCAAGATATATTAGATGAAGTTAGACAAGAACTTCAACATACTGATGCAAGTAATATGTTTAGAATGAAAAAGTGCATATTATTAACGGTTCAATGATGGTTAATTGCATAATATTTAGCTTATCATATGAGAATTAAGCTATTATGTTATAATTGCACTGTTATATGCTTTAATTGAAGAATCTGCTTAATTTTGGGGAATTAATGTTAATTTAGTACATTTATGAACTGTCGGTAAATTGCAGGCTGTGAAATTCTTAAGTATCCGAAAATGCATCTAAGTATCGGATAGTTATACCTATAACTCTCCGGAATGTTATTTTATGTTTAAACTACTGCTGACACGTGTTAAGAGCTGGTAGATTTACTTATGTTATAACTTGTTAAGTTAGTATAACTGCACGCGTTTAGTTACATGAAAATACACTAAGGCAACGTGTTAGGTTAGCGAATTGCAAAATATACAACAAACAGAAAACACAAATGTAAGAGAATTTAAAGAATGCACTTTAAAACTAAAAACAATGGAAGATCATAATCACGAAAATGATATACAAAAACATCATGAAAGTAACAAAAATCTGGAAGATGTATGTGTAACATTAAGATCTGGAACTGATATACCACCAAGAACTCAAAATGAAAATGATATGAAAGTGGACAAGAGTAAAAATCAAAATGATAATGAAAATGTAATAGCTGAAAATCTAGAAATCACCAAAGAACAATTTGAATCTGCAATTGAAGCTAAAAATGATCAAACAAATCAACTAAAAGAAAAAAAGTCTTTGAAATCAAAATCTTTAGCACCCTATCCTGAAAGATTACAACAAACAATTCCTGAAAGACAAGAAAAAATAAGAGAAATTTTTGAAAAAGTACAAGTTAACATTCCTTTGTTAGATCTATTGCAGAATATGCCACCTTGTGCTAAATTTCTGAAGGATTGGTGTACTAAGAAAAGAGAGCGAAAAGTTCTTAGAAAGGTCTCTTTAGCTGAGCAAAGTAGTTACCTATTTCTGCCACAAATTCCTAAAAAGTTATCTGATCTTGGAATCCCTGTTATATCATGCATCATAAGAAATACCATTCTAGAAAGAACCTTAATAGACTTAGGTGCAGGTATAAATGTTATGTCAAGTGATATATTTGCATCCTTAGGATTAGAAGGCTTAACTCGTACTAGTACGGTTATTCAATTGGCTGATAGAAGTATAAGATACCCTAGAGGAAAAATAGAGGATGTCTTAATTAAAATCAAGAATTTTATATATCCTATTGATATTGTAATTTTGGATTCCCAACAAATTAAGCATAAAAATAGTGATACATCTTTACTTTTGGGAAGGCCATTTTTAGCAACATCAGGGGCTGTTATAAATTGTAAAACTGGAGTAATGAAGTTAGCATATGGTAATGATGATACTCAATTAAATATTTTCAAACCAGAAAGGTTTTAGGAGTTAGAAATGTCCTTACATACCATAGACTTTTTAGAGGATGAAGGAGATATGTTAGATGATGTGATTCAAGAAGAATTAAATAGGCAAATCAATTCTGAAACTTTAGAAGAAAGTGAAAGCATAAATATAAAAGGAGATCAGGAGAAATTAATTTAAAAAATGATGATGTTCAATTAGGAGCTCTAGCTTCTGATGGGCAGCATTTAGAATTAAAACATTTACCTCCTGAATTAACCTATATATTTCTGGAAGATAAACGGACCTGTCCAATCATTATTGCTTCATATTTGAAAGAGGATCAAATAGCTAAATTAAAAGAGGTAATAAAAAGTTATAAAGAAGCAATAGGATGGACTATGACTGATATAAAAGGGTTAAGTTCAACTTTATGCTGTCACCACATATATTTAGAAGAGAATGCTAAACCTGTTAGAATTCCTTAGAGGAGATTAAATCCAAACCTTAAGGAAGTAGTCAGGAAGGAAATAGTTAAATGGTTAAATAATGATATAATATATCCGATTTCTGATAGCTCGTGGGTTAGTCCAATCCATGTAGTTCCCAAGAAATCAAGATTAACAGTTATTAGGAATGAAAGTCAAGACTTGATACCTACTAGAATTCAATCAGGCTGGAGAGTATGTATAGACTATAGAAAGATGAATGTTGTGACTAGGAAAGATCATTTTCCCTTACCTTTTATAGATCAAATGTTGGAAAGATTAGCAGGGCAAGAATATTTTTGTTTCCTAGACGGGTATTCAGGGTATAATCAAATTCCAGTAGCATTAGAAGATCAAGAGAAAACAACTTTCACCTATCCTAATGGAACTTATGCTTTTAAAAGAATGCCATTCGGATTATGCAATGCACTAGCTACCTTTCAAAGGTGTGTGCAGGGCATATTTACTGGAATGACTGATGAATTTTTAGAAATATTTATGGATGCTTTTACTGTATATGGAAACTCATATGAAGTGTGTTTAAGCAATTTAGACCAAATATTAAAACGCTGTGTGGAAAAAAATCTGGTTTTAAATTGGGAAAAATGTCACTTCATAGTTAAACAAGGAATAGTCTTAGGGCATGTTATTTTTAAAAAAGGGTTGGAAGTAGATAAAGCTAAAATAGAAGTAATTTCTAATCTACCAGAACCTAAATCAGTAAAAGATATTAGATCATTTCTAGGACATGCTGGTTTTTATAGAAGATTTATTAAAGACTCTAGCAAGATAGCTAGACCTTTAACTAATCTATTAAAAGATGTTTTATTTAACTTTGATAAAAATTGCAAGGAAGCATTTTTTAGACTTAAGACTAGCTTAATTTCAACTCCTATAATTCAAGCACCTAATTGGAACCATCCATTTGAATTAATGTGCGATGCTTCTGATTTTGCTGTAGGAGCAGTGTTAGGATAGAAAATAGAAAAATCTCATAGAGTGATTCATTATGCAAGCAAAACCTTAAATGATGCTCAAGTTAATTACACAACTACTGAAAAAGAATTATTAGTTGTTGTGTTTGCTTTAGAAAAGTTTAGATCATATTTGATTGGAGCTAAAGTAATAGTATACACGGATCATTCAACTCTAAAACATCTAATAAAGAAAAAAGAAACTAAACCTAGATTGATCCGATGGATATTATTATTGCAAGAATTCGATCTAGAAATTAAAGATAAAAAGGTTGTGAGAATGTAGTAGCAGATCATTTACCAAGATTACAAATAGAAAAATCAAATATTGAAATTAAGGATAATTTTCCTGATGAACAATTAATGACCATCAACACAATGCCTTGGTATGCAGACATAGTTAATTACTTAGTTACTGGTTTAAGACCTAAGGATTGGAATAGACATGATAAGAAATTGTTTTTCTCAAGAGTAAAATATTACTATTGGGAAGACCCTTACTTATTTAAGAAATGTCCTGATCTGGTTTTAAGGAGGTGTGTTCCAGAAACTGAATATTCGAGCATATTGTCTTTTTGTCATGACCAAGCTTGTGGAGGACATTTTGGTTCAGGGAAAACTGCTACAAAAATTCTGCAATGTGGGTTTTATTGGCCAACACTATTCAAAGATGCTCATAAATATTGCTTAAGTTGTTTAAGAAGTCAACAAATAGGAAGAATATCAAAGAGGAATATGATGCCTCTTAATCCTATTGTTGAGGTTGAAATCTTTGATGTGTGGGGAATAGATTTTATGGGTCCATTTCCTATATCTAATCAATTTAATTACATATTGTTGTGAGTGGATTATGTATCTAAATAGATAGAAGCTATTCCGACAAAAACTAACGATAACAAAGTGGTAATACAATTTATAAGAACAAATATATATGCCAGATTTGGAATACCTAAAGCTATTATCAGTGATAGAGGAACTCATTTCTGTAATAGAAGTTTTGAAGCCTTAATGATGAAATATGGAGTAAACCACAAAATTGCAACATCATATCATTCGCAAACAAGTGGACAAGTAGAAAGTGCAAACAAACAAATTAAATTAATCTTGAAAAAAGTAGTAAATCCTACTAGAACATATTGGGCTAATAGATTGATTGATGCACTTTTGGCTTATAGAACTGCTTATAAAACGAGCTTAGGTATGTCACCTTTTAGGCTAGTATATGGAAAAAGTTGTCATTTTCCTGCTGAAATAGAACATAAAGCTTATTGGGCATTAAAAACTCTGAACACTAATTTAAATCAAGCTATTGAAAATAGGAAAATGCAACTAATTGAATTAGAAGAATTTAGAAATGAAGCTTATTCAAAGACTATAAGAGAAAAAGAGAAAATGAAATTCTAGCATGATAGAAAAATTATTCCTAAAAACTTTGAAATAGGACAAGAAGTACATCTTTATATGGCTAGACTCCATAACCATCCAGGAAAATTAAGATCTAGATGGGCAGGACCTTACATAGTTCGAAATGTTTATCCTTATGGAACTATTGAAATTGAAAATCCTAAAAATCAAAGTATATTTAAAGTAAATGGACAAAGACTTAAACCTATTCTGAAAACACCAAAAAGCTCCTTTGGAATTATAGAAGAAATCAGAGTAGAGGACTACTCGAGTTTTACTTAGCAATAAATCAGTTTTTATGTTTATATATATATATATATATATATAAACATTAAAAATATATATAAAACATAAAAATAGTTATGGTTCAGCCGACTAGATCCATCTGTATGGCCGGAAAATTAAAAAGTATTTAGGTTTGACCGAAGCGTAGCATCGGTATGACCAGAACATTAAAAAAATATTGGTTTTACCGAAGCATAGTATCGGTTAAATCGGAAAAAAATTGTATATTAATTTTCAGAAAAAAATTTTGTTTTACCGAAACATAGTATCTGTTCAACCGAAAGAAAGATAAAAAAATAAAAAATATTTAGGTTTGATCGAAGCATAGTATCGGTTAAACCTGTAAAAAAAAAAAAAAAAAAAAGAAACAGAAAAACTACTCTCTGTAATATTTTTATTATTATATTTGCTTGTACGGGGAGTCCGTTGAGTTACGCTTAACTCAACGAGCTTACTCCGTTAAGTCTTGAGTTAGTCAACGAGCTTAGTGCTTATTTAAACTAAAACCTAGGGTTTTGGGGGCATTATACGACAAATCATTTAGAATCTAGAACAGTATAAATCAGAGCGATTACGTGCTGTTGTGTAACTCTACGATGATGAAGATGACGCCTGAATTCTGGGAAGATGTTGATACATCAGAATTTCTGAAGGAATCAGAAGAGTGGCACACGCGGTAGAAGATTAGAAATACGACAAGAGAGAGAGAGCTACAGAAGGTAGAATCAGAACTTTTCAAGTTGAGAAGAGATTTAGTAGATATGGATATACGAATACCTCAAATAATGGAAACACGAATCAGAATAGCAACATAAATAGCTGTAAGTAAGGAAAGACAAATAAGGCCAAGTAATGAAGTTGCCCTAGAATTAATCCAGCGTAAGTCCCGACTCTGGTTCAAAAGACGAATCTGTAGACAAGCTAAACGGGTGATCTGGGAGCAAGAAAGGAAAGCAAATGAAGAGGCAACTGAAGAACGGGAGGAACCAACTGCTGAAAGACCTGTTCCTGAGGAGCAGCAGTCTGGACCTTCAGTTCCACCATTTAAGCCATTGACACAAGCAGAAATGATGGGGCCTTCGACTGAAGAAGAAATAAGAGAATTTGTAGAACTGGTTCAAGTTGGAAAAAACCAAGGAGAATCAGAAGATTTGGCAGTGGCTAAAGCACATCTGGTGTTTGATGCATTGTACAAAAAGAGGGCTGCAGAAAAGTTGAAAGCCCAATATAAAATTAAAGTGGAACAACATCAAGAAGCTACTGCCAGAACTGCTGTTAGAGATGCTGCAAAAGAAGCTGAAGCTGGTCCTTCGAGACCAGCAATTATTGGAAGAATTAAACAGGAAGAGCCAGTACCTGTGGTTCGAAAGCCTGCAGAGCCTATTTTTGTAGATTTAATTTTAGAAGATGAAGAGGAAGAACACGCACAACTAATCAGAAAAAAGAAAGAAAAAGAAAAAGTGCCTGATTATAGAGAAATTAAATCTGAAGTACCAATTTTTACAGGACCTGTGGAGCAGATTTTTATTAACCTTCTATCTGAATCTAAGGAGGAGCAGGAGGAGCAAAGAAAAGAAAAAAATCAGGCTGAAATTAGTTTGCAGCCTGTACAAGAAGAAACAGAAATTAGGGCAGAAACTGAATTGCTTGTGACTCCATCCCAATCTGTTACAGAATCAGAAAGAACAGTAACAGAACAGATTGGTAGTCAGGAGGAAGAAGAAAGAGTAGAAAATGAAGAGGCTGAAAGAAGCCATTTGGACAAAAATAATTTCACAGATTCCATTGAAGAGCAAGAAACTCTTCAGCAAATTATGGAAAGAATTCAAGACAGAGTGGAGAGTTCTACCGGCTCACCACCATAGACAGAAGCAAAAGCAAAAATTCAGGAATCTGAAGAGAACGTCCAAATGCAGCCTATGCTTGAGGAAGAGCAAGAGCAAACCCCTCCGGAGCAACAAAGTCACCTTCCTGACCCGACTGAAACAACAATTTTGAATGAAGTACATTTTTGTAGTCAGGAAGCTTATATCAAATACCAAGAAATAAGGGGTTACGATATTATTTACAGTAGACCAGTAAATTGGGATGGAATGCAAGAAATCAAAGATCTATTTGAATTCCAAGGTCTACTGCAATTTATATCTCAAGATAGAGGGCATGCAGTATATGAGAATTTAGTGCCCTGTTTCTATGCAAATTTAAGAGAAGGAGAATTAATTTCAAACGTGGAGGAAGCTGATGTACAGATAACACCAGAGCTTCTCTACAACATATTTGGTTTAAAGAATGAAGGAACAAAAATTTTGGAGGATACAACTGCAGTTGAATGGACTGAGCAACAAATTAAGGATTGTTTAGCTATCAATCCTAGTATGCCATTATTAAATAGATTGAAGCATTTAAATGGTAAAGCACACATGATAGCTAACATTCTGATTAAGAATGTCTATCAACGACAGGGCCATGACATAGAATTAAGTCAATTTGTCAAATGGGCCACGTATGCAGTTGTAAATAAGATCCAAATAAATTGGTCTGCAGTTTTTATCTCCAAGCTGAAAACAGTAAAAAAGAAATTATTTTATGGAGATTTGATTCCACTACTGATGGTGGATAGTATTGATTTCACTAAATGGACATCAAAAAGGATAAGATCTAGAACCATTTCAATGAAAGAATACAGAAATTTTGTAGCTACAGAATTAGTTGTACCTTCTGGAGAAATTGCAGGAGCAGTAGAGAGGATAAATCAATTAGAGCAGCAATTAGAAAAACTCCAGAAGGAAGTAGATGAACTTAGGCATAGAGATTAATTTGTATTGTTCGTCTACTTATGTAAAATTGTATGAAATTGTATGATGTACTTGTAATGTAATTGATTCATATTAATGAATATAATTTTTCAGATGCAATTTTTATACTTATTTGAATGTGAAATGAATAGAATTTATTGAATATTATGTAATTTATGGATTTTATGAATATGTAACAGATTTACAATTTGCTGAATGATATGATAACTACTTAAAAATTTCTGCATGTTATAAGGTAAAATGTAAATTCTGCATAACATAAAATGACCTGCAATTTAAATCTTTATATAATGTTCAGATTTAAATGTATTTTAATCAAAATGAGGCATTAATGACATAGATTTAACTTTATTACAGTTAGCAGAATGACAAAGAAAAATAAAAAAGAAAATAGAAAACTTACGAGAGTGAAACTTAGAAGTTGCCAAGTGTTAATTCAACGAAGTAATTCCGTTGAGTTAACCGTAACTCCACGAGGTCAGTAATATAATATAAGGTCACTCCGTTGAGTTATCTGTAACTCAACGAAGTTAGTCCGTGGAGTTAGCAACAGTAACCGACTATGTTCTGTTGAGTAATCTATAACTCAACGAGGTTAGTTCGTGGATTAAGCAGAACAGTTATTCTTTTAACCACAAACGAAACTTCGTCGGTTTAGCGGTTACCAAAAATTTGAAATTAGTAGTGGTACACGTACCCATTAAAACAGTAACCACAATGCACGTTGCAAGAACGTGTCTTGCAATGAGATTTATTCACTTTATGGATGCGCAGTATATATATGAAACAGAATGTTATTTACGAGTTACCAGCAATTTTAAGAGAAAGGAGAAAGCATTGGAGGAACTGGAAGGAGAAGCAGCTAATTCAACCTTCATCCGACAACAAATATTTATAGAATGGAAAGCTTCAGACTGGTATGTAATTAATCTTTTGTTATTTATTTATGAGCACATGGACTCGTTCTCTAAGCACTAAACGATTAGTAAGAATAGCTATCCAGGAATTTTCATTGCAGAGGGGTACTGAAAAAATTTCTGAACTGAACTTTAACGAAATTCTTTGGGGTGTAGCTAACCTTTCTTTAAAAGAGAACGTAGAGATGGCTGCTCCAATAGAAAAACCATTAGGAGAGATTCTGTATCCTGAATTAATTGATGAACATTCATGTATTCGATTGCCAAACTTTGAGGGAGATAGGTTTGAACTGAGATCTAATTATATTAGTCAATTGCCACATTTTCATGGATTAGAAAGAGAGGATGCCTATTATTTCCTTAGAGAATTTAACAAAGTTTGTCAAATGATAAGAATGCCGAACATGAGTATAGATGCTATTAAACTTAGATATATCCCTTTTGCTTTAAAAGATACAGCTAAGAGATGGTTATATACTCTGTCACCTGATTCAATTTCTACATGGACTAAATTTTACTCTGTTTTTCTGGAAAAATACTATCCAACACATCAAACGATTAAAAAGAAGAAAGAAATATTAATGTGTAGCCAAAAACAGGGTGAATCATTTTGGAAATATTTTGAAAGATTTAAAGATTTACTAACTCAATGTCCACATCATGTAATGAGTAAAGCACAATTAATAGGCATAATTTATGAAGGCATAGATGTTTCAACGAAATCTTTATTAGAATCTACTTGTCAAAATGGATTTTTAAAATTATGTAGTGAAGAAGCATGGGCATATTTAGAAAATTTTGCAAAAAGAACTGCATAGTGGGAAAATTCGGCTGAAGCTATTGCAGATAAAAGATTATTGCCAAGAGGAATGCATGAAATAGATTCCAATACTATGCTTGAGGTGAAATTAAATGAATTAACAAAGAAAATAGAAGAGTTATCATTAAATCAAAAGCTAGCAAAAAAGAATACAAACATAAATGACTTAGATGTTATTTATGCTAGAAACCAGAGAGATAACTTGGGAAATTCTTATAATCCTAATTGGAGAAATCACCCGAATTTATCTTGGAGAAACAACAATTTCCAGGGAGGAGAAAATATAAATGAGAAGAACATAAGTTATGAAGTATTAATTGAACAAGGAGCTAGAATAGAGAAATTAGAAAAGATAATCCAACAAGTAAACAATCGTCTAGAATTTATATTTGGAAATACTGCAAATCAAAATCAGAATAGAAATATATCACTTAGATAGAAGGAACCAATGGAAGTTAGACCTACTAGAGGATTGCCAATACAAGCTATACCTAATCCTGTCAATAGAACGGTTAATGAAATTGAAACCTCTTTTGGGAGGGTAGCTGAATGAAGCAGCATATCTGAAGCAACTATCTGTATGTATATATGTTTTATTTTAAGTTAATGGTATCGTAGAGTTAATTTTTAACTCAATGAACTTAGTCTGTTGAGTTATGCCTTAACTCCACGAGGATGTAGTAGTTATATTAGTTTTTGTCTCTGCTAAATTTTTGTTTTTATTTTACAGAATCGACAAATGGAATTAATGCAATTACCGTTGGATGCACTAAGGGAAATACTAAGTAACTTGTCAGCTAAAGATCTGTGCAGGCTGTGTTGTGTATCAAAGGAAATTAGACTATATTGAAGAAAAATATTTTCAGGGATTACAAGCTGCAAAAATGACTAAGATTAGAGATGGATTCATACGGAGGTCATTTAATCGTAGTTTAAATACCCATGAATATCTGGCTATGGAAGAAACTACTGGAATTCCACCCAATGCATTAGAAGGAATGAATCATATTATGGGGATAGATGAAGGATTAATCATATACAAGACGAGACCAAGGTATGCAAGTTTATCATTACCTGATATTTTGATAAGAAATCCTATAACAAGAGAATAATGGAATATAGGAAGACTTAATAGATTTGAAGCACCAACTATAAATTGTGGGTCAGCTTTAATATTTTCTGATAAAAATTCTGTAATTTCTGAAAAATTATATTATTGGAGACCTACAGGAAATTGGGGTGAAGATTTACGCTTAAGTGTGTATAATTTTCTGAACAGATCTTGGAATGAAAACATTATAATATATCTAGGACAGAAATCATTAATTAACCAAACACATGTCATACTTGATGGATATATCTATTTAGTCACAGAGATATCATTAGCATATGGATCTGATTTATACATAGTGAGCATAAACAATTATGATGATTATATAGAAATTTTACCTGTACCGAGTGAAATAGCTAAACCACCATTTGCAGAATTTAATGAAATTCAAATAGGAATGTGGTATAATGAAGAAGATGATCCTACTTTATGTCTGATAAGATCGTGGGATGAACTGATGAAATTTCAAATATGGATTATGGAAGACATGAAGGAATGGAAGTGGGAAGAGGTGTATATTGAAATAGATGTAGAAATAGAAACTGCTACATTACCCTGGAACCAAAAAGGATCCCTTTATGCATTACATATCATTAATGGTAATACACTCGTATTTGGAATTTATAATATATTACATGTTTACAAATTAAAAAGGAACATGAACTGCATTAAAACAGAATTAATAGCAAGAAGAACTATGCCTAAAAAGTTTGCTTGGACTAATACATTTATTTCATTTGTTTCTACTTTTCAATCATGTTCTTAAGCTGTGATTTTGTGTGTTTAACGTGTGTATTCTGCATTTATTTTTAGAAAAAAAGAAGAAGGAATTTTGAAGTTTTTCATGTTCATTTTATAATAAAAAAAAAACAAACAAACAAAACAAAATATCAATCCAGTTTGTTGGTATTTGTTCTGGGAAACCAATTGGCTTGCTTGTGAGCCACCAAAGGCATAGGAGTCTGGGTTCCACACAAGACACTGATTTATTAATATCTGTTAAATGTTATTTTGTTTTATATTCTGTATTTATCTGGGAATGAAAAGTTTTTCAGAATCAAAAATCGGAATATGCAGAAAGAGATACAAATGGAACAAGGTATGTAACCAATTACTTATCCTGAATTTTAAATCAAACAAAACTTTATTCATGCTTGCTACAATTACTGTACTTATTGTCAAATCTTTTACATTGAAGACAATGCAAAATGTAGGTATGGGGGGGAGGTAATTAAAGTAACAACCATGTAAGTTTGTTAATTAAAGGAATTAAAATGGTACTGCAAAGTTTTGAGGAAATTGAAAATTTTTATGAACTTGCTGTAACTATTCGATAATTGAGACTGTAAAATTTTTATAAACTGCTTGAATGTTATATTTAGAAGGCTATAGAAGATACTATAGAATTTATTATTTATGTAAATCTAGATATAGTATCTTATGATTTTTCTGAATTTCATGAGTTTAACAGTTTCACGATTTTAAAATGAAATCATAATATTTAATGCTTAATCAAAAAATTATTTGAAGTCTTGAAGGAACTGAGATGTGAATTCTAGATTAAATGAAACACATATGATGAAAGATACATTTACTTTGACTGATTGAACTTGTAGAATGATTTATGTGTAGATCTTATTAAACTACAGATAAAGTATGAGCTTATTGTTATGGATTCATATTTTTAGTAAATGATAGAAGTAGGATTATATGATATTGGTGTTTTACTGCATCTGTATTAATGAAATACGTGCATATACAGTATGTGATTAATGCTTTGTTTTGTGTGTGCATTTATTTTTAGAAAAAAAGAAAAAAAACTTTGAGAGTTTATTGACTTGTTTGATCACGAGCCTTTTGTACTTGAGCAGATAGGTATGTAAGGATTGTTGACCTGAAAAAGGACTCTGAAAATCAGGCAACCTAAGATCCTGATCAGATCTGGGATTGTTGACTGAAAGCTTGTTACATGGGTACATTAGAAAGCTCTTGTATGATTCAAGCTTGTCAAATTAACTTTTAAAGTACAAAAAAAAAAAAAAAAAAAACATATACTATTCTGAAAAGATACAAGTGTTTTGTGAAATACAGATATCTTATGAATCGAGTATATTTTTTGTTATCTAGAATTGCTGAAATATGAATCTGGAATTGACTTTTGAAGTTGTTTAATGGAAATACAATTCTTTATTCTACTTGTCTTAATTAGATTGAATTGGATTGTACTTTGATTCGTATGTTGTTGAAATTTCTTCTAGAAAACTTATTGGAAAATTCAGGATTACAGATGATGAAAAGAAGAACAAACGATAATATAATTAACACCTATATGAAGATGATATACTTTGTATGTAATTTACATATATTCTAAATATCTTTGCAGGTTGATTACTGAAACGTACAGAATATATGTTTATGCTAAACAGAAGAAAAAAACAAAAGGGGAAGAATTAATTCTAGCACTTTTTGAAAGACCAATTAATTAGATCTTAGTTTGCTAAGGAACTAGCAAAATTTAGGTATGGGGGAAGTGTTTAGAATGAAAAAGTGCATATTATTAACGGTTAAATGATGGTTAATCGCATAATATTTAGCTTATCATATGAGAATTAAGCCATTATGTTATAATTGCAATGTTATATGCTTTAATTGAAGAATCTACTTAATTTTGGGGAATTAATGTTAATTTAGTACATTTATGAACTGTCGATAAGTTGCAGGCTATGAAATTCTTAAGTATCCGAATTTTCTGTTATTTCGGACAGTTATGTTTAACATACCGAACAAATTCGGACAGTTATGTTTAACAGACCAAATATGTATCAGATAGTTATGTTTAAATTGCCAAACAGTTATGTTTAGAGAGAATATTTTATTATTTCCATATGTACACGTGTCGAAACCAGAATGAATGTCTTAAGTGAATTTTCTGTGAGTTAGCTGTAACTATCTGAAAATGCATCTAAGCATCGGATAGTTATACTTGTAACTCTCCGAAATGTTATTTTATGTTTAAACTGCTGCTGACACGTGTCGAGAGCTGATAGATTTACTTAAGTTATAACTCGTTAAGTTAGCATAACTATACGCGTTGAGTTACATGAATATACACTAAGGTAACGCGTTATGTTAGCGGCTTATTTTTTTATTGCATGTATTTTATGCACGTGTTGAATTTAAATGCTTTAGAATATCACGTGAGATGCACATGTTTAACTCGTTAAGTTAGCATAACTGCACGCATTGAGTTACATGAATATACACTAAGGTAACGCGTTAGGTTAGCGGCTTATTTCTTTATTGCATGTATTTTATAGTTATTTTCTAAAATGCCACTGTAGCGGTTGCAGGGACAGACAGTTGGAAGGAAAAACCACATTTGCACGTATCACGTAGGAATTCATTCGCACACGGAGAAGGAAGGAAATCCAACCGATCATTCAAGTAGAAGCAGTTACTACTGAAGAAATATAAAAGAAAAGAAGAAAAAAAGGTGTGATTGATGGACGGCCAGTGTATACAAAGGAGGAGCACCAAGCTTTCTGCAGACAGTATCGGCGATTCTCCGAAGTATCACACCAACCATCATTATCACCACTATAATCACCAATCATCGGAGGTCTGTGAGGATACTTGCCTGATGTCGGGTCGATTCTTAGCCAAACACAGTGTCTGACAACCACTGTGAGGAGTGATCACGTCGCGGGAAGGGAAGACATTTTCACCAAGCACCGACTCATATTTTAGGAGATCGTAAAGCTTTTAGCCTTGGCTTCGGGTTGATGCCTGTATGCTGAAGAGGTGATCATCTTGCAATTCTAGACTCGTGATTCTATAGGGAGAGGAGACAGAATTGTAAGTGGTTTAATTTTCAGTGGTGTAATCGCGTTGCAAGTAGTGTCGGAAGTATTTACTATCAAGTTAGATTACTTTACATTTCACCTTTCACCCATTTCCATGTTCACATCGAAACAAAAATACCAAAAACAATTTATCTTTGTTTGTATGTTGTATTGTTTGTGTTGTATCGTGATTAATGTTATCTGTATCAGTTTTATGATTGTTTTATGTTAGTTTTAATATACAGTTTACTGAAATTGGTTTGTACAAAAAACTTAAAGATTTTAATGGTGACTATTTGAATCATCTGAATGTTAGTATTGCTTAATGATAAATCCAATGTTAACTAGCATTAAAAAGCTTAATTGATGTTATTTACAATCTGTGGAATCGCCCAATGGTTGGCCGAATTCCTTTGTAAATAGCAATATTATAAAGAAGAGACAAGCTCGTGGAGTTAACTTAAGTCCACGAGGATAGTCCGTTGAGTTAGCCATAACTCAACGAACTAATAAATTTGAATTGTTCATAATCAAACATTTCTTAAATTCGTCAGCAATTCCCTATGGGATCGACCTGTACTTGCACACTGATACAATAGACACTGTGCACTTGTAGTTAAAGTACAAATTGGAATTAATATCTAAATTGTATTAAAGGTTGTTTGTTTACTTCTAAAAGAAAGAATAGGCATAAAGATAAATTAACTAAGTAAAAATAGAAGTAACAAATCCAAGTTTTTCTAGTGTAGTGCTGGGAAAACCCAAACATGCATCTCACGTGATATAATACAACATTTAAATTCACACGTGCGTAATTCTAACTTATGAATAAAAAAATATTTCAGATAGTTACAAACTATAAGTATCCGATGCTTATATGCAGTTTGAATAGTTAGCACTTAACTTTCTGAAAGATAACTTAAGTCAAGTTTCCAGATCACAACACGTGTCCTTAGTAATTCTTATGATAAAAAAAGGTATTTCGGATACTTGCAAACCTAACTATCCGATGCTCAAACACATTTCAGATAGTTATCATCTAACTTACCGAAAATCTACTTAAGTCATGTATTAAGGTTACAACACATGCCCTTCATGAAATAATAAAGTATTTTTTAAGTGTTCAAAATATAACTGTTTGATACATGAAATATAACTTTCTAAAATAATAGACATTTCGGATACTTAGGAATTACAAAGCCTATAACTCACCAACAGTTCAAAAATATACTTAATTAACACTAATTCCTTGAAATTATGTAGATTCTTTCATTAAGGCATATAATAGTATAATTATAACATAATGGCTTAATTCTCATATGATAAGCTAAATATTATGCAATTAACCATTATTTAACCATTAATATTATGCACTTTTTCATTCTAAACACTTCCCCCATACTTAACTTTTGCTAGTCCCTTAGCAAACTCATATGATCTAGTTAACAAGTCTTTCTAAAGTGCTAAAACTATTTCTTTCTTTCATACATTAGTATTCCTTATGAAAAATATTTCTTCATTTTATATCTTCAGAATACTAAAATTAGATTAATATAAAGATATTCTATATATCTAATTTAACATTGTTTTTCTAGTAGTTATATTATCAAAAAATTTTCTTTTCAAACATCTGTTATCTTGAATTTTCCAATATGATTTCTAGAATAAATTTCAACTACATACAAATCAAAATACAATTCAACTCAATATGATTAAAACAAGAAGAATAATGAATTATATCTCAAATAAACAACTTCAAAAGTCTAATTCTAGATTCATACTTTAGTAATCATAAATAACAAAGAATATACTTGATTCAAAAGATATCTGTATCTTCACAAAACACTTTTATCTTTTCAGAACAGTATATGCATATTTTTACTTTAAAAGTTAACTTGAAAAGCTTGAATCATACAAGAGCTTTCTCATGTACCCATGTATCGAGCTTTTAGTTAACAATCCTAGATTTGATCAGAATCTTAGGTTGCCAGATTTAAAAAGTCCTTTTTCAGGTCA
Source organism: Cymodocea nodosa (assembly GCA_036874045.1). NCBI lineage: Eukaryota > Viridiplantae > Streptophyta > Magnoliopsida > Alismatales > Cymodoceaceae > Cymodocea > Cymodocea nodosa. The sequence goes on from CM072335.1 coordinate 12,521,531, forward strand.
ACAATCCTTACATACCTATCTACTCAAGTACAAAATGCTGATGATCAAAAAAATTAATAAACTCTCAAAGTTTTTCTCTTTTTTTCCTCTTTTTTTTCTTTTCAACATAGTATATATATGTATTTCATTAATACAAATGCAATAAAACACAAATCTCATATAATCTTGCTTCTATAATCTACTGAAAATTATGAATCTATATCAATAAACTCATACTTTTTCTGTAGTTTAATAAGATTTACACATAAATCATTCTACAAGTTTAATCAATCAAATTAAATGTATCCTTGATCATGTGTGTTTCATTTAATCCAAAAATCAACATTTTAGCTCTTTTAGGATTTCAAATAATTTCCTAAGTTTCAATTAAGCATTTGTATTTCTTTTTAAAATTGTGAAACTGTTAAACTCATAAAATTCAATAAAAACATAAGATATTATATCTAGATTTGTATTAATAGTAAAATTTTGTAGCATCTTATATAAGATTCTAAATATAACATTCTCAAAAAAAAATTTTCAGTTTCAGTTATTGAAAGATTTCAGATAATTGTCAAATAGTTATAGGAAATTTCAAAGAGTTACAACAAAATTCATAAAAGATTTTCAGTTTCTACAAAAATTTGCAACACAATCCTAATTCCTCTAATTAACAAGATTACTTGGATTTTAATCTAATTACCTCCCCCCATACCTATATTTTGCATTGTCCTCAATGTAAAAGATTTATAGTAAATGTTAGCTGGTATGAATAATGTTTCGTTGACTTAGCACCTAACTCAATGAACTGTGCTTGAATATAAATTCAAGATAAGTAATTGTTGAGTATTTTGTTTTGATGATGTATGATGAATGAAAGTAATCATATTTGCTCAATTACTATTGCTTGTGAAAAGAAATTAAAAACATCAATTAATACAGAAAAAGCTTACTGATATAAATACTTGTCTGTATTGGATCTGAAATTATACTAAGTTAAATAACTAGTCATTTCATTGCATTAATTTCTCATTTAACTAAACGTTAAGTTAATGTGTGTTTTTATTGAAAAGCATGATATGTTTTAAAGTTATATCTTCTGTATCATGAATAGTGCACGTTTAGACAACTCGTTAAATTAGAGTATTATTTGTATAGAGATTACGTGAGAACTCATTAAACTAGAGGCTTAAATGTTAAAATAGGTCACGTGAGAACTCATTAAGTTAGTGAGTAAAAGAAGAGACGAACTCGTTAAGTTAGTATTTTCCATGTGCGTGTAGTAATGAAAATCGAAAAGTTAAATAACTGTTCGAGTTTTTATACACATGGATAGATAATTGTTCGAGTCTTAATACGCATGGATAGATAACTGTTCGAGTTTTATAAAATGACTAATAGACACGTGGTGAAATTAAAGGTTACGAATGTTATATTGTATCACGTGAGGTGCACATGCTTAACTCGCTAAGTTAACATAACTAAACGCATTGAGTTGCTATATTGAATACTAAGGCAACACGTTAGGTTAGCGTTATAAAACTTAAGTTGTTATTTTTGCACGTGGTAAAATTCTTACTATAAAAATATTTGTTTATTATTGGTTCGTTGAGTTATCTGTAACACAATGGAGATGGTTCGTTGAGTTAGCGTAACACCATAGACTTAGTTCGTTGAGTTAGTTACAGTACTTGTCATGTGAGTTGGTGGTATATGAGGAACTCGTTAAGTTAGAAACGTTAAGTTATATATCTACTTGTATTACTCATTTAGTTAACATTAAAGTAGTGACTTCTTATTACACTTGATGAAAGATTTTGGACGAGAAAGTTTATCTTGTAGGAAATTTTTTAGAGATCCAAGATTGGTGATTAAAGAAAATTTGAAATGTAAACGTGGATTAGAACGTGTATATTTCGATGAAAGAAAAAGAAAAGACGTGAAGAAGTGGAAGATTGATAGTGACTAAACGTGGAGGATATGCATGAAATGAAGATACAGTATAAAATGCATAGAATTCTCGTTGATTAGTTATCCTTGCACACCAAATGAAAAATCTTTTTAGGGATCAAAAACACTTCTTTGGGGAATAGCTCTCAGGTGGAAGAAAATTCAGTGACGTAGAAAAAGGTGAGATATATGTCATTTAAGATTTGAAGTATTAGATGGAAGAAAATTCAATGAAGTAGAAAAGGTCAGATTTATGTCACTGAAGATTTAAAGTATCAGAAGAAAGCAAATTCGGTGAAGTAGAGAAAGACTAGATATTTATCACTGAAGAATTGCTGAAGAAGAAAGAAAAGAAGAAGAAAAAAGATCTCAAATAGGGAGAAATGTTTTAAATTCCGCAAATTAGTTTTCTTTGTTTGTAGTTATGAAATTGTATAGATGAAATATGGTATTGATATATAATTGTATCTACAATTTTTGAGGAGAATTGAATTATATATTGTAATTGAAACCTTAAATAAAAATGATTTTATGAAAATAGTGTCTCGACTTGTTTTTGAGTTTTAAAGTTTCAATTATAATCGAAAATGTTGAAAAACACAATTCACCCCCCTCTTGTGTAGCCATACGATCCTACAGTAATCAATCACATACTTTTTTTTTTGTATCTCCATTAATATCTTCTGACTTTTGATTTTGAAAAACTTTTCATTCACAAATAAAAGTAAAATATATAACAAAATAACAACTAATAAAACATAAATTGTTAAATAAGTGCCTTGTGTGGAACCTAGACTCTTATGCCTTTAGTGACTCAAAAGTAAGCTAGTTGGTTTCTCAAAATAGATACCAACAAACTAGATTGATATTTTGTTTTTCCTTTTTCTTGTAAGATAAATAAAATAGAAACTAAAAGTTTTTTTTTTTAAATGTAGAATACACACAACATTAAGAATACAAAATCACAATTTAAGAACATGATTGAAAAGTAGTGACAAATGGAATAAACGTGTTAGTCCAAGCAAAACCTTTAAGCTTATAACACCGACACAATGTGTTACCTTAGTGTATATTCAAGTAACTCAATGCATATAGTTAACAAGTTAAACATGTGTAGCTCACGTGACATAATAAAACATTTAAATTCAACATGTGCATAATTCTAACTTAACGAATAAAAAGATATTTCTGATAGTTAAAAACTATAAGTATCTGATGCTTATATACATTTTGGATAGTTATCACCTAACCTTCCGAAAGATAACTTAAGTCAAGTTTCTAAATCGCGACACGTGTCCTTAGTAATTTTTATTATAAAAAAGGTATTTCGAATACTTGCAACCCTAACTATTCGATGCTTAGACACATTTCGGATAGTTATCATCTAACTTACCGAAAATCCATTTAAGTCATGCATTAAGGTTACAACACGTGTCCTTCATGAAATAATAAAGTATTCTTTAAGCGTTCAAATATAACTGTCTGGTACATGAAATGTAACTCTCCAAAATAAGAAACATTTTGGATACTTAGGAATTACAAAGCTTATAACTCACCAACAGTTCAAAAATATACTTAATTAACACTAATTCCTTGAAATTATGCAGATTCTTTCATTAAGGCATATAATAGTGCAATTATAACATAATGGTTTAATTCTCATATGATAAGCTAAATATTATATAATTAACCATTATTTACCTATTAATATTATGCACTTTTTCATTATAAACACATTCCAATCTAAATCTCAAATACCAAATTTGAGTATTCAAATCTAGAAAAATTGTCTAACATTAGAAAAAGTTCAGAATTTCAAGCAATTTCAAAAAAGGAGCTGCAATGCAAGAAGTTTGGAAATTCGACAACTAGAGAAGAAGAGATATAATGAAAGGACCTCTAGATTTTGATAATGCAAAAATCAATGTAAGGTTTTGAATTGTATTTATCAGGATTAGTTTGTATAGCAAAAAGATCAGAAGACAGACAAATCGAAGCAGCAAACAGGTTGTAGTAAATCTCAAAATGTGCTACTACAGATAATCGGACAGTTAAGAATGATTGAATGATCGGATAGTTAAGGAGTTAACTAGTTAAGGAGTTAACTATCTGGAAGCTTAAAAGACTTTTCGGAGAGTTACAAGTATAACTATCTGAAAGTTAAGTCATTCAATTAATCACGTGTAGAAATACAGAACGGAAGATTAAAGGACGTTTCGGAGAGTTATAGGTATAACTATCCGAAAGTTAAGTCATTCAATTAATCACGTGCAGAAATATAGAACGGAAGCTTAAAGGACTTGTCGGAGAGTTAGATAACTATCTGAGTTTTCTTTTCGGAGAGTTAGATAACTATTCGAGTTTTTCAGTGAGTTACAGGTATAACTTTCTAGAACTTAAGTCATCCTATTACGCACGTGCAGAATGGAGAAGCTGGTAGTCAAAAGTTTAAAGGAAAAATCGGAGAGTTAGATAACTATTCGAAATCTCAAAGAGAGTTTCGGTGAGTTACAATTTAACTATCCGAAACTTAAGTCACTGAATTTCCCACGTGCAGAATTTCAGAGAGAAGCTCAAATAAGTTTTCGGAGAGTTAAAAAGATAACTATCTGAACATTCAAGAAAGTTTCGGTGAGTTACAGTTTAACTATCTGAAACTTAAGTCATTGAATTTCCCACGTGCAGAATTTCAGATAGAAGCTCAAATAAGTTTTCAGAGAGTTAGAAAGATAACTATCCGAAATCTTGAAGTGTTTCGGTGAGTTACAGGGATAACCATCTTAAACTTAAGTCAGTCTTTTATGCACGTGCTGAATTAAAGAAATCAGAAATTTAATGGAGGGTTACTATAGCCAACTATCCGATAGTTACATAACTGTTCGGTAAGTCACAGTTATAAGTATCCAATTGAATGATAGTTCGTAGTATATATTCTAGAATCCTACATGGTAGAAAGGTTTAAGTGATCTTTCGGTGAGTTACAAATATTCTTCGAAGAGTTACACAGCTAACTATCCGAAAGGTTAAGAAAATTGAAAGGACATCTTGAAATAACTTTCTGAACGGTAACTTACCGTATTTGGGATTGAAGTCTAATCAAGTACAGTAGAATACATTCGTTGGAAGAAAATATGATCGTTACATATGCTTGGTATATATACAAGATATAGACAACAGATTTAGATAGCTTTTTGCTCATATATATACTTACACCAAGCTCAACAGAAGAAAAGCTTTAGAGATCAAATCATCTTCAATAGTTATAGACTAAATTTCAGAAGCTCATCACGCACTCAACTCTGTTGCTCACAAGCTAGTGTTTACTGAAGTACACAGATCAAAACTTCAGAGAAAGGATTGATTGAAGCTTCGGCAAGGAAGCTCAAGTGAATGGTTGGTTGGTTCTTGCTTAAACCTTAAAGCAAGTGATTGTAAGTTTGCAAGAGTTTAGTGAACCCCAAGTATCCCTTGGGGGTGGACTAGCCGTTAGTGGTGAACCACCTAAAATCTCCGTGTGAATTCTTTTATTGTGTGATTGCTATCTCTTTACATTAAACTACTTCTAAAAGGTTAAGAAACGAATTATTACCATTCACCCCCCCCTTTGGTAAGCCTTAAGGTCCTAACAATTGGTATCAGAGCAAGATTGATCTCGTTAATAGATTTAACTATCTTAAATCATGGCTTTCCACACTGCAGAGGGTCAAAATATCCATCGACCTCCCCTCTATGATGGTAGTAATTATAGCTACTGGAAAAATAGGATGGAGTGCTTTCTCAGGAGTACAGATGTGAAACTTTGGAAAATGGTTGTACATGGTACACCAACTCCAATCAGTCATGAAAGTGACTAGATTGAGGAGGATGAAAGAATCATCCAGATGGATGCTCGTGGGCTTAACTCCATTTACTGTGCACTAACTAGTGAATAGTATAATAAAATATCTGCTTGTAAATTTTCCCATGAAGCTTGGAAGATCCTTCAAATTACATATGAAGGAACCAGCCAAGTTAAAGATACTAAAATCAACATTTTGTTAAGAAAATATGAATTACTCAAAATGCTTGAAAAAGAAAGTATCACTGAAATGTTTTCTAGATTCACAGAAATTATGAATGAACTAAGAGGCCTTGGGAGGAGTTTTTCTAATCGTGAACAGGTACAAAAGATCCTAAGGAGCTTGACAGTCGAATGGAAGTAGAAGTTTACTTCCATACAGGATTTAAAGGATCTGAATAACTATTCAGTTGAAGATTTGTTGGGAAACCTTCTAGCCTATGAAATCCAAATGAAGGAATGGAAAGAAGAAGAAGGAGTCACTAAAAGAAAAGCAGAGAAAAAGAAAGAACTAGTTTTTCCCTCAACAGAAGATCAACTAAGCTCGGATGAGGATGAAGTGTTACTACTAGCCAAGAACTTCAGAAGGATGATGAGACAAGGAGGCAAAGCCAGCTCCTCAAAACCAAAAGTCCCTACATGCTACAAGTGCAAGAAACTGGGACACATTCAACTTTACTGTCCTTTTCAACAAGAGGACAAACAGAAATGGAAAAGGAAGAATAAGAAGAAAATGACCTTGAAAGCCACTTGGGATGACAACAGTTCATCCAGCAGCTCATCAGACTCAGATGAGGAGGCATCTACAAACGTGTGCTTTGTTGCACAAGAGTATGCTCTACATCTCCCTATTACTCAAAAAAAGAAAATGATGAAGTAGATATAGATAGTCTTCTCTGTATAGTAGATAACTTATATGTAAAATGTAAGAAGTACAAGAAAGAATTAAAGAGTTTAAATTCCTATCTAGAAGATGTTTTTGCTGAACTAGAAAAAGCCCAAGTTGATAATAGGGAATTAAAAACTAAAATGGATAGCTATAGTTGTAAAAATTTTGATTTAAAAGAAGAAAATAAAAATCTGTTTTCAGAAGTTACTGATTTACAGAAAACTATATGTAAATTTACTAAGGGTGAAAATAGTTTAAACAAAATCATAGGATCTCAAAGAATAGGAAGAAGTAAATTTGGCCTAGGGTATGTTGTACCACAGGAAACCCCTTACTGTGGTGGAAAAATTAGATCTTACAAAGATGGCACAACTATGTTTGTCATTAAGAAGAGATCTACGTCTGTATGGCTACCAAAAGGTAATAGATTTAGTATACAAAGGACTAACAGTGATGGACCCAAGAAGATATGGGTACCAAAAGTCTTAATTTCAACATGACTTGCAAGATTGCATGGACAAGAAAGCTCAAAATTCCAAGTGGATTATTGATAGTGGTTGCTGTTTGGTTTTACCCAGCACGACACTAGAAAACCTGATTGGATCTCCAACAACATACCAAAAAAACTTGGATTTGTTAACTTCTGTTTTTACTTAGTTAATTTATCTTTATGCCTATTCTTTTTCTTTAGAAGTAAACAAACAACCTTTAATACAAATTAGATATTAATTCTAATTTGTACTTTAACTGCAAGTGCACAGTGTCTATTGTATTAGCGTGCAAATACAGGTCAATCCCATAGGGAATTGCTTAAGAATTGAGAAATGTTTCATTTGTTAACAATTAAATTTATATCTTCAATAAGCCCTCCATTGAGTTACAGTTAACTTAACGGACAAAGTTTGTTGAGTTATGGTTAACTCAACGGACTAACCTCGTGGACTTAAGTTAACTCCACGAGCCTGTCTTTTCCTTTTAATACTGCTATTTACAGAGGAATTTGGCCAACCATTGGACGGTTCCACAGATTGTAAATAACATCAATTAAGCTCTTTAATGTTAGTAAACACTGGATTTATCATTAGGCAATACTAACATTCAAATAATTCAAACAGTAACCATTAAAATCTTTAAGTCTTTTGAACGAACCAATTTCAGTAAACTGTAAAACTAAAACAAACATAAATCAATCACAACACCGACAAAGATAACATTAATCACGATACAACACAAACAATACAACACTCAAATACAAAATACAAACACAGATAAGTTATTTTTGGTATTTTTGTTTTAATATGAACATGGAAATGGGCGAAAGGTGAAATGTAAAGTAATCTCAATCGATAGTAAATACTTCTATCACTACATACGACGCGATTACACCATTGAAAATTAAACCACTTACAATTTTGTCTCCTTTCCCTATAGAATCGCGAGTCCAGAATTGCAAGATGATCTCCTCTTCAGCATATAGGCATCAACCTGAAGCCAAGGCTAGAAGCTTTACGATCTCCTGAAATATGAGTCGGCACTTGGTGAAAATGGCTTTCCTTCCCGCGACGCGATCACTCCTTACAGTGGTTGTCAGGCACTGTGTTTGGCTTGGAATCGACCCGACATCAGGAAAGTATCCTCATAGACCTTTGATGGTTGGTGATTATGGTGGTTATAGTGGTGGTAATGATGGTTGGTGTGGTACTTCAAGGAATTGCCAATACTATCTGTAGAAAGCTCGGTGCTCCTCCTTTGTACACATAGGCCATACTCATTGATCACACACCCTTTACTTCTTTTTCTTCTTTTCTTTTATATTTCTTTAGTGGTAACTGCTTCTACTTGAATGGTCAGTTGGCTTTCCTTCATTCATATCAACGACGATGATTTCTTCTCCCTTCGACAAGTGAATTCCTGTGTGATATGTGCGATCGTGGTTTTTCTTTCCAACTGTCCTGCTTCTACAACTGCTACAGTGGCATATTAGAAAATAAATAGTCCGTGGAGTTACAGATAACTCAACGGACTTGCTTCGTTGATTTAACTATAAAACACGTGCATAAATTTAACTATCCGATGCTCAGGTGCATTTTGGATACTTACAAACTTAACTATCTGATGCCTAGATGCATTTCAGATAGTTACAAATAACTCACCGATATATAACTTAAGTAAATCTACCAAATCTCAACACGTGTCAACAATAGTTTAATAATAAAAGAAACATTTCGGAGAGTTACAAGTCTAACTATCCGATGCTCAGATGAATTTCAGATAGTTATAGATAACTCACCGAAAATCCACTTAAGTCACTTTCCTAGAACATGACACGTGTCCACAGCTATTTTATAAATAAAAGGATATTTCGGAGAGTTACACATATAACTATCCGATACCCAACTGCAATTTCGGATAGTTATAGATAACTCACCGAAAGTTCACTTAAGTCATACGTTATGGTTTTGACACATGTACTTCAGGAAATAATAAAATATTCTTTTAAAACATAACTGTTCGACAGTTTAAACATAACTATCCGATACATGTTTAGTATGTTAAACATAACTGTCTGAAATATCAGAAAATTTAGATACTTAAGAATTTCACAACCTGCAACTTTTTGACAGTTCAGAAATGTACTAAATTAACATTAATTCCCCAAAATTAAGTAAATTCTTTACTTAAAGCTTATAATAGTGCAATTATAACATAATGGCTTAATTCTCAAATGATAAGCTAAATATTATGCAATTAACCATCATTTAGCCGTTAATAATATGCACTTTTTTATTCTAAACACTTCCCCCATACCTAAATTTTGCTAGTCCCTTAGCAAACTAAGATCTCATTAATTGGTCTTTCTAAAAGTGCTAGAACTAATTCTTTTCTTTTTTTTTCTTCTGTTCAGCATAAGAACTAGTATTATCATATAGATATTCTGTATGTTTCAATAATATTGTTTTCTCTTTTCAACCTGCAAATATACTTAGAATATATGCAAATTACATACAAAGTATATCATCATCACATAGGTGTTAATTATATTATCATTTGTTCTTCTTTTCATCATTTGTCATCTTGAATTTTCTAATAAGATTTCTAGAAGAAATTTCAACAACATACGAATCAAAGTACAATCCAATTCAATATGATTAAGACAAGTAGAATAAAGAATTGTATCTCCATTAAACAACTTCAAAAGTCAATTCTCGATTCATATTTCAGCAATTCTAGATAACAGAAAATATACTCGATTCATAAGATATCTATATTTCACAAAACACTTGTATCTTTTCAGAACAGTATATATATATATATTTTTATACTTTAAAAGTTAATTTGACAAGCTTGAATCATACAGGAGCTTTCTAATGTACCCATGTAACGAGCTTTCAGTCAACAATCCCAGATCTGATTAGGATCTTAGGTTGCCAGATTTCAAGAGTCCTTTTTCAAGTCAACAATCCTTGCATACCTATCTACTCAAGTACAAAAGGCTTGTGATCAAACAAGTCAATAAACTCTCAAAGTTTTTTTTTTTTTCAAAATACAAAAACAAAACAAAACATTAATCACATACTATATATGTATGTATTTCATTAATACAGATGTAGTAAAACACCAATCTCATATAGTCCTTCTTCTATCATTTACTGAAAATATGAATCCATAACAATAGGCTCATACTTTTTCTGTAGTTTAATAAGATCTACACATAAATCATTCTACAAGTTCAATCAGTCAAATTAAATGTATCTTTAATTATATGTGTTTCATTTAATCTAGAATTCACATCTCAGCACCTTCAGGACTTCAGATAATTTTTTTCATTAAGCATTCTGATTTCATTTTAAAATCGTGAAACTGTTAAACTTAAGAAATTTAGAAAAAACATAAGATACTATATCTAGATTTACATAAATAGTAAATTCTATAGCATCTTATATAGCCTTCTAAATATAACATTCAAGCAGTTACAGTTTATAAAAATTTTATAGTTTCAATTATCGAATAGTTACAACAAGTTCATAAAAATTTTCAATTTCCACAAAACTTTGCAGTACCATTTTAATCCCTTTAATTAACAAACTTACATGGATGTTACTTTAATTACCTCCCCCCCATACCTACATTTTGCATTGTCCTCAATGTAAAAGATTTGACAATAAATATAGTAATTGTAGCAAGCATGAATACAGTTTCATTAATTTAGCACTTAACTCAACGAATGAGTTTAAATCTAAATTTAGGATAAGTAATCAGTTACATACCTTATTTCGTTTGTATCTCCTTCTGCATATTCTGATTTTTGATTCTGAAAAACTTTTCATTCACAGATAAAAGCAGAATATAAAACAAAATAACATTTAACAGATATTAATAAATTAGTGTCTTGTGTGGAACCTAGGCTTCTATGCTTCTAGTGGCTCACAAGCAAGTCAGTTGGTTTCCCAAGACAGATACCAACAAATTGGATTGATATTTTGTTTTTTTTTCTTTTATAAAATAAAATGAAAACTATATTTTTTTTCTCTTTTTTTTTTTTTTAAAATAAATGCAGAATACACACAACATTAAACACACAAAATCAGATTAAGAACATGATTGAAAAGTAGAAACAAATGGAATAAATGTGTCAATCCAAGCAAACTTTTTAGGCATAATTCTTCTTGCTATTAATTCTATTTTAATGCAGTTCTTGTTCCTTCTTAATTTGTAAACATGTAATATATTATAAATTCCAAATACAAGTGTATTACCATTAATGATATGAAATGCAGAAAGGGATCCTTTTCGATTCCAAGGTAATGTAACAGTTTCTATTTCTACATCTATTTCAATATATTCCTCTTCTCACTTCCATTCATTTATGTCTTTCATAATCTATATTTGAAATTTCATCAGTTCATCCCACCATCTTATCAGACATAAAGTAGGATCATCATATTCATTATACCACATTCCTATTTGAATCTTATCAAATTTTGTAAATGGTGGTTTAGCTATTTCTCTCGATATAAGTAAAATTTCTATATATTCATCATAACTGTCTATGCTCACTATGTATAAATCAGATCCAAATGCTATTGATATATCTGTGACTAGATATACATATCCATCAAGTATGACATGCATGTTGTTAATTAATGATTTATGTCCTAGGTATATCATAATATTTTCAGTCTAAGATCTATTCAGAAAATTATACACATTTAAACGTAAATCTTCACCCCAATTTCCTATAGGTCTCCAATAATATAATTTTTCAGGAATTGTAGAATTTTTATCAGAAAATATTAAAGCTAATCCACAATTTATAGTTGGTACTTCATATCTATTAGGTCTTCCTATATACCATTCTTCTCTTGTTATAAGATTTATTATCAAAATATTAGGTAATAAACTTGCATACCTTGGTCTAGTCTTGTATAAGATCAATCCTTTATCTATCCCCATAATATGATCTATTCCTTGTAATGTATTGGGTGGAATTCCAATAGTTTCTTCCATAGTCAGATATTCATGGTTAATTGAACTACGATTAAATGACCTCCATATGAATCCACCTCTAATCTTAGTCATTTTTATAGCTTGTAGTCTCTGAAAATATTTTTCTTCAATACAGTCTTTAATTTCCTTTGATACACAACACAGCCTGCATAGATCTTTAGCTGACAAGTTACTCAGTATTTCACTTAGTGCATCCAACGGTAATTGCATCAATTCCATTTGTCGATTCTGTATAACACAAACAAAAATTTAGTAGAGACAAAAATTAACATAACTACTGCACACCCTCGTGGAATTAAGGCATAACTCAACGAACTTAGTTCGTTGAGTTAAGGACTAACTCTATGATACTATTAACTATAAATAAAAACATATATATACAGATAGTTGCTTCAGATATGCTGCTTCATTCAACTACCCTCTCAGAAGAGGTATCAATTTCATTAACAATTCTATTAATAGGGTTAGGTATTGCTTGTATTGGCAATCCTCCAGTAGGTCTAACTTTCATTGGTTCCTTCTGTCTTAGTGGTATATTTCTATTTTGATTTTGAATTGCAGCATTTCCAAATACAAAATCTAGACGATTGTTTAATTATTGGATTATCTTTTCTAATTTCTCTATTCTAGATCCTTGTTCAATTAATAATTCATAACTTATATTCTTCTCATTTACATTTTCTCCTCCCTGGAAATTGTTGTTTCTCCAAGATAAATTCGGGTGATTTCTCTAATTAGGATTATAAGAATTTCCTAAGTTATCTCTCTGGTTTCTAGCATAAATAATATCTAAATCATTTATGTTTGCATTCTTTTCTGCTAGTTTTTGATTTAATGATAACTCTTCTATTTTCTTTGTTAATTCAGTTAATTTCACTTCAAGCATAGTACTTGAATCTATTTCATGCATTCCTCTTGGCAATATTTTTTTATCTACAATAGCTTCAGCTGAGTTTTCCCACTGTGCAGTTCTTTTTGCAATGTTTTCTAAATATGCCCATGCTTCTTCACTACAAAGTTTCAGAAATCCATTTTGACAAGTAGATTCTAATAAAGATTTCATTAAAACATCTATGCCTTCATAAATTATACCTATTAATTGTGCTTTACTCATTGCATGGTGTGGACATTGAGTCAGTAAATTTTTAAATCTTTCAAAATATTTCTAGAATGATTCACCCTGTTTTTGGCTACACATTAATATTTCTTTTTTCTTTTTAATCGTTTGATGTGTTGGATAATATTTTTTCAAAAAAATAGAGCAAAATTCAGTCCATGTAGAAATTTAATCAAGCGATAGAGTATATAACCATCTCTTAGCTGTGTCTTTTAAAGAAAAAAGGGATATATCTAAGTTTAATAGCATCTATACTCATGTTTGGCATTTTCATCATTTGACAAACTTTGTTAAATTCTCTAAGAAAATAATAGGTATCCTCTCTTTCTAATCCATGAAAATGTGGCAATTGACTTATATAATTAGATTTCAATTCAAACCTATCTCCCTCAAAGTTTGGCAATCGAATACATGAAGGTTCATCAACTAATTCAGGATACAGAATTTCTCCTAATGGTTTTTCTACTAGAGCAGCCATTTCTACATTCTCTTTTAAAGAAAGGTTAGCTACACCCCAAAGAATTTCGTTAAAGTCCAATTCAGAAAATGTTTCAGTACTCCTCTACGATGAAAATTCCTAGGTAGGTGTTCTTACTAATCGTTTAGTGCTTAGAAAACGAGTCCATGTGCTCATAAATAAATAACAAATGATTAATTACATACCAGTCTGAAGCTTTCCATTCAATAAATATTTGTTGACAGACGAAGTCAAATCAGCTGCTTCTCCTTCGAGTTCCTCCAATGCATTCTCCTTTCTTTTAAAAGTGCTAGTAACTCGTAAATAACATTCTATTTTATATATATAATGAACATCCATAAAGTGAATAAATCTCGTTGCAAGACACGTTCTTACAACGTGCATCGTGGTTTCTGTTTTTATGGGTACGTGTACCACTATTAATTTCAAATTTTGGTAACCGCTAAACCGACGAAGTTTCGTTCGTGGTTAAAAGAATAACTGTTCTGCTTAATCTACGAACTAATCTCGTTGAATTACAGATAACTCAACGGAACATAGTCAGTTACTGTTGCTAACTCCACAGATTAACTTCGTTGAGTTACAGATAACTCAACGGAGTGACCTTATATTATATTACTGACCTTGTGGAGTTACATTTAACTCAACAAACTTACTTCGTTGAGTTAACACTTAGCAACCTCTAAGTTTACTTCTCGTAAGTACCTCTCTGCTTTTTTTTCTTTTCATTCTGGTAACTGAAATAAAGTTAAATCTATGTCATTAATGCATCATTCTAATCAAAATTTGTTTAAATCTGAACATTATATAATTATTTAACTTGCAGGTCATTTTATGTTATGCAGAATTTACATTTTACCTTGCAACATGCAGAAATTTTCAAGCATCTATCCTGTCATTCAGTAAATTGTAAATCTGTTAAACATTCATTCATAAAGTTCCACAAATTATATAGCATTCAATAAATTCCATTCATTTTACATTCAAAACACATATGAAAAGTACATCTGAAAAATTTATATTCATTAATAAGAATCAATTTACATTACAAGTACATCATACAATTTTCATACAATTCTATACAAGTAGACGAACAATACAATTTAGTCTCTATTCCTAAGTTCATCTACTTCCTTCTGGAGTTTTTCTAATTGAAGTTCTAATTGATTAATTCTCTCTACAGCTCCTGTAATTCCTCCAAAAGGTACAACTATCTCTACAGCTACAAAATTTTTGTATTCTTTCACTGAAATGGTTCTTGATCTAATCTTTTTTTATGCCCATTTCGTGAAATCAATACAATCCACCATCAGTAGTGGAATCAAATCTCCATAAAATAATTTCTTCTTCACTGTTCTCAGCTTGGAGATAAAAACTGTAGTCCAATTGATTTGAATTCTATTTACAACTGCAAACGTGGCCTATTTGACAAATTGACTCAATTCTATGTCATGGCCTTATCGTTGATAGACATTGTTAATCAAAATGTTGGCTACCATGTGTGTTTTACCATTTAAATGCTTCAGTCTGTTTAATAAAGGCACACCAAGATTGATAGCCAAACTGTCCTTGATTTCTTGTTCTGTCCATCCAACAGTAGTTGTACTTTCCAAAATTTCCTACCATTCATTCTTTAATCCAAAAATGTTGTAGAGAAGCTCTAGTGTTATCTGTACATCAGCTTCCTCCACGTTGGAAATTAATTTTCCTTCTTCTTCTCTCAAATTTGCATAAAAACAGGGCACTAGATTCTCATATACTGCATGCCCTCCTTCTTGAGAAATAAAATTCAGTAGACCTTGGAATTCAAATAATTCTTTGATTTCTTGCATTCCATCCCAATTTACTGGTCTACTGTAAATAATATCATAACCCCTAATCTCTTGATATTTATTATAAGCTTCCTAACTCCAAAAATGTACTTCATTCAGAACTATTGCTTCAGTCGGGTCAGGAATGTTACTTTGTTGTTCCAGAGGGGTTTGTTCTTGATCTTCCTCTACCATAGGCTGCACTTGAACATTCTCTACAGATTCCTGAATTTTTGCTTCGACTTCTGTCTGTGGTAGTGAGCTAGCAGAACTCTCCACTCTGTCTTGAATTCTTTCCATAAATTGCTAAAGAGTTTCTTGCTCTTCAGTGGAATCTGCAAAGTCATTTTTGTCCAAATGGCTTCTTTCAGCTTCTTCTTCATTTTCTTCTTCCTCCTAACTACCAATCTGCTCTGTCACTGTTCTTTCTGATTCTATGGCAGATTGGGATGGAGTCACGGGCAATTCAGTTTCTGCCCTAATTTCTATTCTTTCTTCTTGTACAGGCTGTAGACTAATTTCAGCCTATTTTTCTTCTTCTCTTTGCTCCTACTCCTCCTCAGAATCAGATAGCATATTTATAAAAATTGGCTCCACAAGCCCTGTTGAAATTGGTACCTCAGATTTAATCTCTTTTTGATAGTCAGGCACTATCTCTTTTCCTTTCCTTTTTCTGATTAATTGTGCTTGTTCTTCCTCTTCATCATCTAAGATTAAATCTAAAAAAATAGGCTTTGCAAGCCTTCAAGCCACAAGTACTGGCTCTTCCTATTTAATTCTCTCTATAATTATTGGTCTTGAAGGACTAGCCTCAACTTCTCTTGCAACACTTGATTTAGTTGCTACCTGATGCTGTTCAACCTTAATTTTGTATTAGGCCCTCAACTTTTCTTCGGCCCTTCTTTTCTTAATAGCATCATATAAAATGTGCCTTAGTTGTAGCTATTTCTTCGTTATCACCTTGGTCTCTTGCTGCTTTGACCAAGCTAGTAAACTCTTTCTCTTCTTCATCAGTTCTCGGCTAAGCAAATGCTACTCGTGGCAATGGCTCTATTGGCTGAACTGGAGGTCCTAACTGTTGTTCCTCAGGAACAGGTCTTTCAGCAGTTGGTTCTTCCTGTTCTCCTGCTTGTTGCTGCTGCCATATTTCCCAACTTCCACGACCAATAATGCGCCTTTTAACCATAATCTGGCCTTGCGTTGGATTAGCTCTAAGGCTACTTCATTGTTCGGCCTGATTTTTCTTTCTTTACTAACTACAATTTCTATTGCTACTCTAATTCGTGTCTCCATTATCTAGGGTATTTGTATACCACAATCTACTAACATTCTTCTTAATCTAAAAAGTTCAGATTCTACCTTTTGTAACTCTTTTTCTCTTGTCGTATTCCGAATCTTTTGCCGCATATGCCATTCTTCTGATTCCTTCAGAAACTGTGCTGTGTCAACTGCATCTTCCCAGAATTCAAGTGTCATCTTCCTCATCGTGGAGTTACACAACAGCACGAAATCGCTCTGATTTCTACTATTCTAGATTCTAAATGATTTGCTGGATAATCCCCCTAAAACCCTAGGTTTTAGTTTAAATAAGCCCAAAGTTTAGGCGGGTAATTGGGTCATTTCCCAAACCAACTATTGCTCTCTCATCCGTAGTCTTAGCTACAGTACTCCATTGAGTTACAGTTAACTCATCGGAATAAGCTCGTTGACTAACTCAAGACTCAACGGAGTAAGCTCATTGAGTTAAGCGTAACTCAACGGACTTCCCGTACAAGCAAATATAATAATAAAAATACTTAAGATAATAGTTTTTCTGTTTTTTTACCAATTTAAACGATACTATGTTTCGGTCAAACCTAATTTTTTTTCCAATTGAACTGATACTATGTTTCAGTAAAACCAATATTTTTTTTTTTCTGAAAATTAATATACATATTTTTTATGTTCCGATCATACCGATGAATCCAATCGGTTGAACCTCAACGATTTTTATATTTTATATATATATATTTTTTTTTTATAAACATAAAAACTGATTTCTTACTAAGTAAAGCTCGAGTAGTCCTCTACTCTGACTTCTTCTATAATTCCAAAGGAGCTTTTTGGTGTTTTCAGAATAGGTTTAAGTCTTTGTCCATTTACTTTAAATATATTCTGATTTTTAGGATTTTCTATTTCAATAGCTCCATAAGGGTAAATATTTCGAACTATGTAAGGTCCTGCCCATCTAGATCTTAATTTTCCTGGATGGTTATGGAGTCTAGCCATATAGAGATATACTTCTTGTCCTATTTCAAAGCTTTTTGAAATAATTTTTCTATTATGCTAGAATTTCATTTTCTCTTACAGTCTTCGAATAAGCTTCATTTCTAAATTCTTCTAATTCAATTAATTGCATTTTTCTATTTTTAGTAGCTTGATTTAAATTAGTGTTCAGAGTTTTTAATGCCCAATAAGCTTTACGTTCTATTTCAACTGGTAAATGACAATTTTTTCCATATACTAGCCTAAAAGGTGTCATACTTAAGCTTATTTTATAAGCAGTTTTATAAGCCCAAAGTGCATCTATCAATCTATTAGCCCAATCTGTTCTAGTAGGATTTACTACATTTTCTAAGATTAATTTAATTTGTTTGTTTGCACTTTCTACTTGTCCACTTGTTTGCGGATGATATGATGTTGCAATTTTGTGGTTTACTTCATATTTCTTCATTAAGGCTTCAAAACTTCTATTACAGAAATGAGTTCCATTATCACTGATAATAGCTTTAGGTATTCCAAATCTGGCAAATATATTGGTTCTTATAAATTGTATTACCACTTTGTTGTCATTGGTTTTTGTAGGAATAACTTCTATCCACTTAGATACATAATCCACCCCCAACAATATGTAATTAAATTGATTAGACATAGGAAATTGACCCATAAAATCTATTCCCCACACATCAAATATTTCAAACTCAACAATAAGATTAAGAGGCATCATATTCCTCTTTGATATTCATCCTATTTGTTGACATCTTAAACAACTTAAGCAATATTTATGAGCATCTTTGAATAGTGTTGGCCAATAAAATCCACATTGCAGAATTTTTACAGTAGTTTTCCCTGAACCAAAATGCCCTCTACAAGTTTGGTCATGACAGAAAGACAATATGCTCGGATATTCAGTTTCTGGAACACACCTCCTTAAAACCAGATCAAGACATTTCTTAAATAAGTATGGGTCTTCCCAATAGTAATATTTTACTCTAGAGAAAAATAATTTCTTATCCTGTTTATTCCAATCATTAGGTGTTAAACCAGTAACTAAATAATTAACTATGTCTGCATACCAAGGTATTGTGTTGATGGTCATTAATTGTTCATCAGGAAAATTATCCTTAATTTCAATATTTGATTTTTCTATTTGTAATCTTGATAAATGATCTGTTACTACATTCTCACAACCTTTTTTATCTTTAATTTCTAGATCAAAGTCTTGTAATAATAATATCCATCGGATCAATCTAGGCTTAGTTTCTTTTTTCTTTATTAAATGTTTTAGAGCTAAATGATCCGTGTATACTATTACTTTAGCTCCAATCATATATGATCTAAACTTTTCTAAGGCAAACATAATAGCTAATAATTCTTTTTCAGTAGTTGTGTAATTAACTTGAGTATCATTTAAGGTTTTGCTTGCATAATGAATCACTCTAGGCGATTTTTCTATCTTCTGTCCCAACACTGCTCCTATAGCAAAATCAGATGCATCACACATTAATTCAAATGGATGGCTCCAATCAGGTGCTTGAATTATAGGAGTTGAAATTAAGCTAGTTTTAAGTCTAAAAAATGCTTCCTTGCAATTTTTATCAAAGTTAAATGAAACATCTTTTAATAGATTAGTTAAAGGTCTAGCTATCTTGCTAAAATCATTAATAAATCTTCTATAAAAACCAGCATGTCCTAGAAATGATCTAATATCTTTTACTGATTTAGGTTCTAGTAGATTAGAAATTACTTCTATTTTAGCTTTATCTACTTCCAACCATTTCTTAGAAACAACATGCCCTAAGACTATTCCTTGTTTAACCATGAAGTGACATTTTTCCCAATTTAAAACCAGATTTTTTTCCACACAGCGTTTTAATATTTAGTCTAAATTTTTTAAACAGACTTCATATGAGTTGCCAGATAAAGTAAAATCATCCATAAATATTTCTAAAAAATCTTCAGTCATTCTAGTAAATATGCCTTGCATACACCTTTGAAAGGTAGCTGGTGCATTGCATAATCTGAATGACATTCTCTTAAAAGCATAAGTTCCATTAGGACAGGTGAAAGTTGTTTTCTCTTGATCCTCTAATGCTACTGGAATTTGATTATAACCTGAATACTCATCTAGGAAATGAAAATATTCTTTCCCTGCTAATCTTTCCAACATCTGATCTATAAAAGGTAAGTGAAAATGATATTTCCTAGTCACAACATTCAGCTTTCTATAGTCTATACATACTCTCTAGCCTGATTGAATTCTAGTAGGTATCAAGTCTTGACTTTCATTCCTAATAACTGTTAATCCTGATTTCTTGGGAACTACATGGATTGGGCTAACCCACGAGCTATCAGAAATCGGATAAATTATGTCATTATCTAACCATTTCACTATTTCCTTCCTGACTACTTCTTTAAGATTTGGATTTAATCTCCTCTCAGGAATTCTAACAGGTTTAGCATTCTCTTCTAAATATATGTGGTGACAGCATAAAGTTGAACTTAACCCTTTTATATCAGTTATAGTCCATCCTATTGCTTCTTTATAACTTTTTACTACATCTTTTAATTTAGCTATTTGATCCTCTTTTAAATCTGAAGCAATAATGATTGGACAGGTTTGTTTCTCTTCCAGAAATATATAGGCTAATTCAGGAGGTAAAGGTTTTAATTCTAAATGTTGCCCATCAGAAGTTAGAGCTCCTAATTGAACATCATCATTTTCTAAATTAATTTCTTCCTAATCTCCTTCTATATTTATGCTTTCAATTTCCTCTAAAGTTTCAGAATTGATTTGCTTATTTAATTCTTCTTAAATCACATCATCTAACATATCTCTTTTATCCTCTAAAAAGTCTATGGTATGTAAAGACATTTCTAACTCCTCAAACCTTTCTGGTTTGAAAATATTTAATTGAGTATCCTCATTACCATATGATAACTTCATTACTCCAGTTTTACAATTTATAACATCCCGTGATGTTGCTAAAAATGGCATTCTCAAAATTAAAGATGTATCATTATTTTTATGCTTAATTTGTTGGGAATCCAAAATTACAATATCAATAGGATATATAAAGTTTTTGATTTTAATTAAAACATCCTCTATTTTTCCTCTAGGATATCTTATACTTCTATTAGCTAATTGAATAACCGTACTAGTAAGAGTTAAGCCTTCTAATCCTAAGGATGTAGATATATCACTTGGCATAACATTTATACCTGTACCTAAGTCTATTAAGGTTCTTTCTAGAATGGTATTTCCTATGGTGCATGATATAACAGGGATTCCAATATTAGATAACTTTTTAGGAATTTGTGGCAGAAATAGGGAACTACTTTGCTTAGCTAAAAAGACCTTTTTAAGAACTTTTCGCTCTCTTTTCTTAGTACACCAATCCTTCAGAAATTTAGCACAATGTGGCATTTTCTGCAATAGATCTAACAAAGGAATGTTAACTTGTACTTTTTCAAAAAAATTTCTGATTTTTTCTTATTTTTTAGGTATTGTTTGTTATAATCTTTCAGGATAAGGTGCTAAAGATTGTGATTTAAAAGATTCTTTTTCTTTCAGTTGATTTGTTTGATCATTTTTAGCTTCATTAGTAGATTTAGATTGTTCTTCAGTGATTTCTAGATTTTCAGCTATTACATTTTCATTATCATTTTGATTTTTACTCTTATCCACCTTCATATTATTTTCATTTTGAGTTATTGGTGGTATATCAATTCCAGATCTTAATGTTACACATACATCTTCCAGATTTTCGTTACTCTCATGATGTTTTTGTATATCATTTTCGTGATTATGATCTTCAATTATTTTTAGTTTTAAAGTGCATTCTTTAAATTCTCTTACACTAATATTTTCTGTTTGTTGTATATTTTGCAAATTATGCAGGTCTATAACATTATAATTTTCATTGTCGTGTTGTATAACTTGTATTTTCATTGTATATTCGTCCAATGCTTTTAGTTTTCTTTCCAAATCATCTAATCTCATTGCATTCAATTTTTGATCAATTTTCATTATGGTTTTTTCAGTTTCATAAATTATATCCTTTTTAGGTTTTGAATATGCTTCCTTATAATTTAATTGGTTGACTTCTTGTTGCTGACACATAAAGTATTCTAGTTTATCTAGGTTTTGCTCTATACTACGCTCTAGTTTGTCATACCTATCCCAAACTTCAGTGTCTCTCAACATATTACACATTCTATACTAACCATCAGTTGGGTAAACAATAGGATTCTCATACTCGACTCTATTATACTAAGGATAATTCATTTGTTGTTCATGGTATCTAACCATCTGCAAACGTCTCAATTTCAATCAGTCAGAAATGTCGTGTCCTTCAGAATTGCAGAATTCACATATGCTAATTACAGGTTTCAGAAATCTTTAAGTATAAGCATATGCCATATTCTCAATTACAGAAGAAAACACACTCTGGCTATTAAAACGAAACAGCTCTAACAGTTGCTTATATTAATTCAATTCCCTAGCAACGGCGCCATAAAACTTGTTTGGCTCCCCGGCAATGGCACCATAAAACTTGTTTGGTTTTACCCAGCACGACACCAGAAAACCTGATTGGATCTCCAACAACGTACCAGAAAAACTTGAATTTGTTAACTTCTGTTTTTACTTAGTTAATTTATCTTTATGCCTATTCTTTTTCTTTAGAAGTAAACAAACAACTTTTAATACAAATTAGATATTAATTCCAATTTGTACTTTAACTGGAAGTGCACAGTGTCTATTGTATTAGCGTGCAAGTACAGGTCGATCCCATAGGAAATTGCTTAAGAATTGAGAACTGTTCTGTTTGTTAACAATCAAATTTATATCTTCAATAAGCCCTCCGTTGAGTTACAGTTAACTTAACGGACAAAGTTCATTGAGTTATGGTTAACTCAACGGATTAACCTCGTGGACTTAAGTTAACTTCACGAGCCTGTCTTTTCTTTTTAATACTGCTATTTACAAAAGAATTCGGCCAACCATTGGGCGGTTCCATAGATTGTAAATAACATCAATTAAGCTCTTTAATGTTAGTAAACACTAGATTTATCATTAGGCAATACTAACATTCAGATAATTCAAACAGTAACCATTAAAATCTTTAAGTCTTTTGAACGAACCAATTTCAGTAAACTGTAAAACTAAAACAAACATAAATCAATCACAACACCGACAAAGATAACATTAATCACGATACAACACAAACAATACAACACTCAAATACAAGATACAAACACAGATAAGTTGTTTTTGGTATTTTTGTTTTAATATGAACATGGAAATGGGTGAAAGGTGAAATGTAAAGTAATCTCAATCGACAGTAAATACTTATGTCACTACATACGATGAGATTACACCACTGAAAATTAAACCACTTACAATTTTGTCTCCTCTCCCTATAGAATCGCGAGTCCAGAATTGCAAGATGATCTCCTCTTCAGCATATAGGCATCAACTCGAAGCTAAGGCTAGAAGCTTTGTGATCTCTTGAAATATGAGTCGACGCTTGGTGAAAATGGCTTCCCTTCCCGCAACGGATCACTCCTCACAATGGTTGTCAGGCATTATGTTTGGCTCGAAATCGACCCGACATCAGGAAAGTAACCTCACAGACCTCTGATGGCTGGTGATTATGGTGGTGGTAATGATGGTTGGTGTGGTACTTCAGAGAATTGCTGATACTGTCTATAGAAAGCTTGGTGCTCCTCCTCTGTACACACTAGCCATACCCATCGATCACACACCCTTTACTTCTTTTTCTTCTTTTCTTTTATATTTCTTCAATGGTAACTGCTTCTGCTTGAATGGTCGGTTGGATTTCCTTCATTCATATCAACAACGATGATTTCTTCTCCCTTCGACAAGTGAATTCCTACATGATACGTGCGATCGTGGTTTTTCCATTCATCTGTCCTGTTTCTACAACCACTAAGTGGCATATTAGAAAATAAATAGTCCGTGGAGTTACAGATAACTCAACGGACTTGCTTCATTGATTTAACTATAAAACACGTGCATAAATTTAACTATCCGATGCTCAGGTGCATTTCGGATATTTACAAACTTAACTATCCGATGCCTAGATGCATTTCAGATAGTTACAAATAACTCACCGAAATATAACTTAAGTAAATCTACCAAATCTCGACACATGTCAATAAAAGTTTAATAATAAAAGAAACATTTCGGAGAGTTACAAGTCTAACTATCCGATGCTCAGATGCATTTCAGATAGTTATAGATAACTCACCGAAAATCCACTTAAGTCACTTTCTCAGAACATGACACATGTCCACAGCTATTTTATAAATAAAAGGATATTTCAGAGAGTTACACATATAACTATCCGATGCCTAGCTGCAATTTCGGATAGTTATAGATAACTCACCGAAAGTTCACTTAAGTCATGCGTTATGGTTTTAACACGTGTACTTCAGGAAATAATAAAATATTCTTTTAAAACATAACTGTTCGACAGTTTAAACATAACTATCTGATACATGTTCAGTCTATTAAACATAACTATCTAAAATATCAGAAAATTCGGATACTTAAGAATTTCACAACCTGCAACTTACTGACAGTTCAGAAATGTACTAAATTAAGATTAATTCCCCCAAATTAAGCAAATTCTTTAATTAAAGCTTATAACAGTGTAATTATAACATAATGACTTAATTCTCATATGATAAGCTAAATATTATGCAATTAACCATCATTTAACCGTTAATAATATGCACTTTTTCATTCTAAACAGTTGCTCAAAGCATATGACAGGTAAGAAAAGACTTCTGGAATCTATTAAATCAATAAATTCAGGATCTGTTAAGTTTGGTAACAATGAAAAATGTAGAATTACTGCCATAGGAAATGTTGCATCTGAAAATGGAAAAATAGAAAATGTCTTACATGTAAATGACTTAAAACAGAATCTGCTAAGTGTAGGTCAATTATGTGACAAAGGTTACAATATATTTTTTACTACAAAAAACTATTTTATATTACAACAGGATACACATGAAATCAAATTTACAGGATATAGAAATAATTCAATTTATACTTTAGAATTTCCATGTGATATTATATCTAGTGATGCATGTTTAGTTGCTTCTAACGAAGATGAGTGGTTATGGCATAAAAGATTAAATCATGCAAACATGAGACTTATAATAAAATTGACCAAACATGATCTTGTTAGAGGTGTGCCTAAGCTCAAATTCAAGAGAGATAAATTTGTGTAGTGACTATACAATTAGAAAACAAAAGAAATTAGCACACAAGAGTATTGAAGACATTGTCACACGTCAACCATTGGATCTATTGCATATGGACCTGTTTGGTCCTACACAGACAGCCAGTTTAGGAGGAAGAAAATATACCTTAGTGGTAGTTGATGATTATACAAGATTTACTTAGGTTATTTTCTTAACACACAAGAATGAAGCCTGTGATGAATTCAAACGTCTCTGTATTAGAATTCAAAATGAAAAAGAATCAACTGTGAAGAAGATCAGAAGTGATCATGGAGGTGAATTTGAAAATTCAAAATTTGAAGAATTATGCAATTCTTTTGGCATACTACATGAATTCTCATGTCCAAGAACTCCTGCTCAGAATGGAGTTGTAAAGAGGAAGAATAGATCAGTACAAGAAATGGCAAGGACAATTCTTAATGCATCTGATCTACCAAAGTCTTTATGGGCTAAAGCTGTAAATACTGCATGTTATTCTATAAACATAACTCACCTTAGACCTATCCTACATAAGACACCTTTTGAACTATGGTATGGTAAAATACCAAATGTTGGATATTTTAAGGTCTTTGGATCAAGATGTTTTGTGCTTAATACTAAGGATCAAAAGGACAAATTTGATGCAAAATCTGATCCTGCTCTATTTGTTGGATACTCTTCAAGAAGCAAGGCCTACAAGGTCTATTTTGAACATGAAAGAAGAGTAGAAGAGTCAATAAACGTATTCTTTGATGAAGACATGGTAGGAAAATTGAAGAGGTTAACAATAGATAGTGAAAGTGAAAGTGAATTAATAAATCAAAAAATTCCTTAGAAAAAGGATAGTTCAACACTGCCTACACCTACTGAGATAGAAAAAGCATGGAAGACAAAGTCTAAACATCCCATTGGACAAATTATTGGGAATATAAATCAAGGTGTTCAAACAAGAAGCAAAATTCAAAATATTTGTAATTATTGTGCTTTTGTGTCTGAACTTGAACCTTCAATAGTTGAAGATGCCTGCAATGATGAATACTAGATCATGACCATGCAAGAGGAACTAAATCAATTCAAGAAAAATGAAGTCTAGAACTTGATTGAAAGGCCCATCGAAAAATCAATTATTGGTACTAAATGTGTGTTTAAGAACAAACTTGATAATAATGGTAGTATTATCAAAAATAAAGCTAGACTGTTGCTCAAGGATACAACCAACAGGAAGGAATCGACCATGAAGAAACCTTTGCACCTGTTGCAAGACTTGAAGCAATTAGAATGTTACTTACCTTTGCAAGCAATATGAAAATCAAGCTTTATTAGATGGATGTTAAAAGTGCATTTCTTAATGGCATTCTGCAAGAAGAAGTATATGTAGAATAGCCACCAGGTTTTGAAGATGAAGAAAATCCAAACCATGTATACAAACTGAATAAAACTCTCTATGATTTGAAGCAAGCACCACGTGCATGGTATGATAAACTGAAGAGTTTCCTTCTTGAGAATCAATTTAACATAGGAACTGCAGACAACACCTTATTCATCAAATCTGAAAGTTCTCATATGTTGATTATTCAAATCTACGTGGATGATATCATTTTTGGTACCACACATGAGAAACTATGTCATGATTTTCAAATCTTAATGAAGAATGAATTTGAGATGAGTCTTATGGGAGAATTAAAATTCTTTCTAGGATTACAAATTCATCAACTTCAGCATGACATTTTCCTGAATCAAGAAAAATTTTGCAAAGAGATTCTCTTAAAATTTGGTATGGATAAATCCAAAGCAGCAGGTACTCCCATGAACTCAAATGAAAAACTTAATAAGGACATTTTTGGCATTCCAGTAGATCAAAAGAAATACAGAGGCATGATTGGATCACTTCTATATCTAACAGCCAGTAGACTAGATATAATGTTTAGTGTTTGTGCCTATGCAAGATATCAAGCCTCTCCAAAAGCATCACACTTAAAAGTAGTTAAACGTATATTTAAATATCTACAGGGTACCAAAGACTTTGGCTTACTTTATTCTTCACAGAATCAATTGATATTAGTAGGATACAGTGATGTAGATTATGCAAGATGCAAATCAGATCGAAAAAGCACCAATGGGACATGTTAGTTGCTTGGTCATTCACTTGTTTCTTGGTTCAGTAGGATACAAAACTCTATATCTCTATCCACCACTGAAGCTGAATATATGGCATTAGGCCTATGTTGTGCATAGATCTTATGGATGCAACAAACTCTAGCAGATTATAAGCTAAATTTTCAGAATACCATTATTTACTGTGATTGCAGTAGTGCCATCAATCTCTCCAAAAATACAGTTCTACACTCTAGAGCAAAACATATCGAGATTAGGCACCACTTTTTAAGAGACCATGTTGAAAAAGGTCATATTTCCTTAGAATATGTCTCTAGTAAAGAACAACTTGTAGATATCTTTACCAAACCATTATCTGAAGCTGCATTTAATCATATTAGACGAAATTTAGGGATTTGTTCTTTATATAATTTATAATTTCATATCTCTACTCTCCAAGCTCACAACTAGGAGTTTGTTCTACTAACATCTCTGTTTTGCAGCAACTTAGACATTTTGATACTCAGCTATAATTGCTCTACCAACTCAATATCTATCTTCTCACTTCTTTTTGACAATTGGCAAAAAAGGGGGAGAAATATCATATTTTGGTAAGCAAAGCTGTAGTAAAGTAGGGGGAGAAATTCAGGGGGAGAAATATCATATTTTGGTAAGCAAAGCTGTAGTAAAGTAGAGGGAGAAATTCAGGGGGAGAAATATCTCTGTATTCCTCATGTGTTTTTCTTGTATAGATATATAGGGAGAGAAATACATGTAATACATTGTAAGGTTTTTGCCATTATCAAAAAGGGAGAGATTGAAAGGACCTCTAGATTTTGATAATGCAAAAATCAATGTAAGGTTTTGAATTGTATTTATTAGGATTAGTCTGTACAGCAAAAAGATCAGAAGACAGACAAATTGAAGTAGCAAACAGGTTGTAGTAAATCTCAGAATGTGCTGCCACAGATAATCGAACAGTTAAGAAGGATTGAATGATCAAATAGTTAAGGAGTTAACTATCTAGAAGCTTAAAGAACTTTTCGAAGAGTTATAGGTATAACTATCCGAAAGTTAAGTCATTCAATTAATCACGTGTAGAAATACAGAACGGAAGCTTAAAGGACGTTTCGGAGAGTTACAGGTATAACTTTCTGAAAGTTAAGTCATTCAATTAATCACGTGTAGAAATACAGAATGAAAGCTTAAAGGACTTGTCAGAGAGTTAGATAACTATCCGAGTTTTCTTTTCGGAGAGTTAGATAACTATTCGAGTTTTTTGGTGAGTTACAGGTATAACTTTCTAGAACTTAAGTCATCCTATTACGCACGTGCAGAATGGAGAAGCCAGCAGTCAAAAGTTTAAAGGAAAAATCAGAGAGTTAGATAACTATCCGAAATCTCAAAGAGAGTTTTGATGAGCTACAGTTTAACTATCCGAAACTTAAGTCACTGAATTTTCCACGTGCAAAATTCTAGAGAGAAGCTCAAATAAGTTTTCGGAGAGTTAAAAAAATAACTATCCGAACATTCAAGAAAGTTTCGGTGAGTTACAATTTAACTATCCGAAACTTAAGTCATTGAATTTCCCACGTGTAGAATTCTAGATAGAAGCTCAAATAAGTTTTCGAAGAGTTAGAAAGATAACTATCTGAAATCCTGAAGCGTTTCGGTGAGTTACAGGGATAACCATCCGAAACTTAAGTCAATCTTTATGCACGTGCTGAATTAAAGAAATCGGAAAGTTAACGGAGGGTTACTATAGCCAACTATCCGACAGTTACATAATTGTTCAGTAAGTTACAGTTATAAGTATCCGATTGAATGACAGCTCTTAGTATATATTCTGGAATCCTACATGGCAGAAAGGTTTAAGTGATCTTTCGGTAAGTTACAGATATTCTTCGAAGAGTTACACAGCTAACTATCTGAAAGGTTAAGAAAATTGAAAGAACATCTTGAAATAACTTTCTAAATGGTAACTTATCGTATTTGGGACTGAAGTCTAATCAAGTACAGTAGAATACATCCGTTGGAAGAAAATATGATCGTTACACATGTTTGGTATATATACAAGATACAGACAATGGATTTAGATAGCTTTTTGCTCATATACATACTTACACCAAGCTCAACAAAAGAAAAGCTTTAGAGATCAAATCATCTTCAACAATTACAGACTGAATTTCAGAAGCTCATCACACACTCAACTCTGTTGCTCACAAGCTAGTGTTTATTGAAGTACATAGATCAAAACTTCAGAGAAAGGATTGATTGAAGCTTCGACAAGGAAGCTCAAGTGAATGGTTGGTTGGTTCTTGCTTAAACCTTAAAGCAAGTGATTGTAAATTTGCAAGAGTTTAGTGAACCCCAAGTATCCCTTGGGGGTGGACTAGCCGTTAGTGGTGAACCACCTAAAATCTCTATGTGAATTTTTTTATTGTGTGCTTGCTATCTCTTTACATTAAACTACTTCTAAAAGGTTAAGAAACAAATTATTACCATTCACCCCCCCTCTGGTAAGCCTTAAGGTCCTAACATATAGAAGCTGAGTAAAAGAAGGAAAATGAGCTATGTGCATAAAGATCAAGTTTTATACAATTCAAAATTAGCTTAGAATAAGGATTTTATTTTCTCTTCAAATTGTATATCAGACTTTATTGTATCAGAATCGACAAGAAGAGAATTGAGCTGAAAAGAGATTGTAAATTCTTTTTTTAAAATCTATAAAGATTAGAATTTTATTTACGAGTGTTTTTGTACTCTTGTTTTATCCACTGGTAATTTTTAATTGCTAAAGACATAATTCACCTCCCCCTCTTGTGATACTACAATCCTACAAGGAGCATTTCCAACTTAATTAATTTTAATAAATTGAACTGACTATTTTTAGTAGTTTAAAGACCTAGTTCAATCGGTCACCTTGGTTGGATTGTGAAAATGGTTCCATAAGGGGTGGTTGGACTAGTAGCTTTACTAATTCACTGTTAGATTAAACAATCTAGGTTGAAGTTTAAAAATGCATGTAAATATATAATATTACCCATTTATTATTTACCCTTATAAATATGTAATATTATCATTTAGCAATGGAATGTTTCTCTTTTGGTTTTCTCCTTGCACAAGCAAAGAGAGCAAGGCTGAATAAGGCTATAATGAAATTAAAGGCTATTTGTTCCCCAAGAACCTTTTTCTCTTGATTTCTAGTTATTGAATGAGCTTGACCTTCTCTCTATTCAGTATAAGGACATTTTATCACACACTTTTTCCATTGTATACTTACACAACATTATCTACTAATTCTTTGTATTAAACAACTTGTAGCTTGTAATTTTATAAGAAAAATGTAAAGGTGCTTATATTGACAATATTTTCCAAATTTAACACTAGTGGACTAACATTTATCTTCTTTGGTATTTTGATGATTGTTGATTGATTAGGCCTTAGGAAGTTGAGCTATGGAAAATGATAGCATGCCTGCATCAAAAAAGATAGGGACTAGGGAGTCCATATTAATTCTATAATTCTATAGTTTTATTGCATGCTTGCATTAGTTCAAGTAAATTTTGTTTTGCATAAATTATGGTACACTTTTATTAGGCCTTAGGAAGTTGGCAATGTATTTGGTATTTCATTTATGGACATGTTAACTGTGATGTTCACATACCATATGTCTTGAGATTGATTTATCAAATTCTAAATTTGTTAGAATAAAAGGATACTCGTTAGGTTACTTATAGGTTAAGTAATAGGTTACATGGACAAGTATGTGTACTCACTACCATTACGAAATATTCTCTTCCATGAAACTTCAAGCTTTGGAATGTATATTTATTTGTAGTCCCTTAGATTTATTAAAATGGATTACAGATTTTTAGTTAGTTACTCATTTTTATGTTGTTGCATGTATTAGTTTTTATGTTGTTACATGTATTAATTTATTAATGAACTTGAGAGAATACAAGAATATAATACGGACAAGATGAAATTTTTGTGTTCTAGCTTTGTTAATGAACATAATATAGGAATATGACTTCTAAGAGAAAGAAGTACGTGAACTGGAGCATCAGGTAAGATGAAATTTTTTTAGGTATCTTAGCAACAGAAATAAGAGAGGGAAATGCTAAAGTACATGATGGAAAGATCAGAGCTTAGACATAGCAAAAAGTGATTGCTAAATACAATGATAAAACTAATGCCAATGTTCAGAAAAAACATGTAGAAAGTAGAATGAAAGCATGGAGGACAATAAAAATTATGCAAAAATTTCCAAACAAAGTGGATGGGGGTGGAACTACATCTGTGGACATATTGACATTCCCAAAGAAATTTGGGATGAATTTGTGTAGGTATATTATTTTATTTGACGGTATTCATTTATTTCTTTGAACTTTCATATGTTAAGTAATTTCTTCATTTATTTCTTATAGCAACATTCAGAATGTAAGCATGTTGGGGAAAGTCATGTATAATATATGATGATCTGTATACAATGTTTGATGAAAATATGACAACTAAAGTAAATAGTCAAGTTCTCCAAGATTTCATAGTGTCACAACATGTGCAACCCCAAGAACCTATGGACACCTTCCCTATATTTAGTACTCAAGTTCCTCCAATACTTCTTAACAATAGAGAGGATGAACATACACCAAGCCCTTATACAAGTGAAAATGTTAGTAGAAACTTAAGGAAAAGAGCTTGATCACATATTGAATCATCTCAATCAATTGTTATATTAATAAATGAACTAAGTAAAAGTATGGCGAAGATTGCAGAAAATGATGAGAAGTGGCAAAAATTAGAATTGAGGAGAGAAATAGATGAAGTTATTCTCCAAATCTTTGATCTTGAGGGTCTTACAAATGTAGAGAAAATATTGAGCTTGGAATTGCTAGAACACCTTGTGAAAAGAGTTATTTTTTTAGGGTTATCCTCTAATACTATACAAGTTATGCAGTTAAGACATCATATTGATACAATGTGAACTACTATTTGTCATATGCACCTCTATTTGAACATTTTATTGTGATGTTGTAATAATTTGTAGTTGTACTTTGTTGTTGTTATTGTAATGCTTGCGAGTTATACTATTATTGAAAGAACATTTATTGTGATGTTGTAATAATTTGTAGTTAGACTTTGTTGTTGTTATTATGATGCTTACAAGTTATGTTGTTATTGAATGAACATTTTATTGTGATGTTGTAATAATTTATAGTTGGACTTTGTTGTTGTTATTATGATGCTTGTGAGTTATGTTGTTATTGAAAGAACATTTTATTATCATATTCAAATATTGTTATTATTGAGTATTTACCTTCTTTGTTTTATTGACTTCTTTGATCGATTGTGCACTCTACTTTTATTCTTAGGTACTTCCATTTAGTTCATGTTTGATATATTTGACATATTTTTTTTTTACATATAGTTTTTCTCTACATGGACAACTACAATAAAAGTTTCCAATGACGATTAGAGAGGCGAAGATGAAGGCAAATATGCAACATAATTACTCAAGTGTGTGGAGTAGTCACACATAATATTACACATATGAGAAGGAATTCTACTAAATGAATATATAGTAGAGAGGGACATTATTAGATTCATCAATACCTCACTAATCATTTAACTGCCAAAAAATATATCACATAAGTCAAACTATTTTTTTGGAATTTTGTAAGTTGCTTAAAAGAGAAAGAGTTATACAAGATAGCTGAGGTATAAGTGTAGAAGAGAAATTAGCAATTTTTCTCGTTACAATTAATCAAAACCAGCAATATGGAGTAACTACTAAGCATTTGTTTAGAATGAAAAAGTGCATAATATTAATAGTTAAATGATGGTTAATTACATAATTTTTAGCTTATTATATGAAAATTAAGCCATTATGTTATAATTACACTGTTATATGCTTTAATGAAAGAATATGCATAATTCCAGTAAATTAGCGTTAATTTAGTGCATTTCTAAACTGTCGATAAATTGCAGGCTGTGAAATTCTTTAGTATCTGAATTTTTTGTTATTTCAGAGAGTTATGTTTAATGTACCAAACAGTTATGTTTTAAATGCTTAAAGAATATTTTATTATTTCTTGGATTACACGTGTTGAAACTACAACGCATGACTTAAGTGGATTTTCAGTAAGTTATCTATTAACTATCTGAAATGCATCTAAGCATTGGATAGATAGGTTCGTAAGTGTCCGAAATATTTGAACTTGTTAAGTTAGAATTATGCACGTGTTGAATTTAAATGTTTTAGTATATCATATGAGATGCACATGTATAACTCGTTAAGTTAGCATAATTGTACACGTTGAGTTACATGAATACACACTAAGGTAACGCGTTAAGTTAGCAGCTTATTTCTTTAGTGCACGTGTTTTATAGTTAAATCAACGAAGTAAGTCCGTTGAGTTATCTGTAACTCCATGGACCATTTATTTTCTAATATACCACTGTAGCAGTTACAAAAACAGGACATTCGAAGGAAAACCACGATTGCACATATCACGTAGGAAATCGCTCGTGGAAGGAAGAAGAAATCACCATCGTTGATATGAACGAAGGAAATCCAACCGATCATCGAAGTAGAAGCATTTACTACTAAGAAATATAAAAGAAAAGGAGAAAAAAATGAAGGTGTGGCCAATGTGTGTGTAGAAGAGGAGGACCGCGCTAACTATAGGCAACATCAGAAGTTCCATGAAGTTCCACACTACTATCACCACCATCACCAACCATCGGAGGTCTGTGAGGATACTTTCCTGATGTCGGGTCAATTCCGAGTCAAACATAGTGCTTGACAACCACTGTGAGGAGTGATCGTGTCGCGAGAAGGGAAGCCATTTTCACCAAGCACCAACTCATATCTCAGGAGATTGTAAAGCTTCTAGCCTTGGTTTCGAGTTGATGCTAGTATGCTGAAGAGATCAACTTGCAATTCTAGACTCGCGATTCTATAGGGAGAAGAGATATAATTGTAAGTGGTTAAATTTTCAGTGGTGTAATTGCGTCGCATGTAGTAATAGAAGTTTTTACTATCGATAGAGATTACTTTTACATTTCACTTTTCGCCCATTTTTGAGACCATATCAAAACAAAAAAATACCAAAACCAACTTATCTATGTTTATAGTTAGTATTTGAGTGTTGTATTGTTTGTTTTGTATCGTGATTAATGTTATCATTGTCAGTATTGTGAATGTTTCATGTTTGTTTGATTTAGAAAATAGAAAATAGTTTTACAGTTTACTAAAATTGAATCGTTCCT
Source organism: Cymodocea nodosa (assembly GCA_036874045.1). Classification (NCBI taxonomy): domain Eukaryota; kingdom Viridiplantae; phylum Streptophyta; class Magnoliopsida; order Alismatales; family Cymodoceaceae; genus Cymodocea; species Cymodocea nodosa. The sequence goes on from CM072335.1 coordinate 12,555,986, forward strand.
GATACTTAAAGATTTTAATGGTTACTGTTTAAAATATTTGAATGTTAGTGTTGCTGAATGATAAATCTAATATTAATTAGCATTAAAGAGCTTAATTGATGTTATTTACAATTTGTGGAATCGCCCAATGGTTGGCTGAATTCCTCTATAAATAGCAGTATTAAACTGGATAGATAACTTCATTGAGTTAATTCAATTCCACGAGGTTAGTTCGTTGAGTTAGTGTTAGGAATTTTGTTTTTATGATATATGCTTTATTAAAGTTTTTAAATAAGTCTAAATAATATTCTCTAAGTATAATAGTTAACAGATTATTGAAAAGTTTCATTTTTATGTCGGATAAGTTAAAGTTTTCTGAAGAGTTAGATTTTCGATAGTTAAACTTTCGGATAGTTAACATTTCGTTTTTGTCGAATAGTTTATGTTAAAAACTCATATAGTTAAGTTATCTGCACATGTGTTTTTAATGTTTTAAGTTGTCACGTGTTTTCCATGTGTGTTCGGTAATGAAAATCGAATAGTTAGATAACTGTTTGATTTTTTATACGCGTGGATAGATAAGTCTTCGAGTTTTATAAAATGACTAACGAACAGATAAGTTTGCTATATTTAGTCACGTGTTTTGCAGTTGCAAAAACTCGAAGAGTTACAAATAAGTGTTCGAGTTTTTATAGGACTTAAAGAATAAGTGTTCGACTAAATCGAAGACTTAGAAGATATTCTACAAGACTCTAGGAAGATAAAAGTCTTGATGAATCTATGAGTGGAGATCGTGGAAATTCAAATTATAGTGGAGAAAGTGGAAACTCAAAAAGATAGTAATTTAGATTAAAGAAAAAATTAGTACGTGGATTATGGATTAAGTGGATGAACACGTTGAACGTGAAAAACAACAAAGTTTGATTACTAATAGAGAGTACGAGCTACATTACAACAGAAGGATCCCAATCTCAGAAACCAAGTCTAAATATTCAATTTGGATCCCTAACTGAAAAGTTGAGTTTGAATATTCATATTCTGAAAAATTCTCCAACATCAGAAGAAGTTTGAAATTCCAAGCAATTTCAGAAAAGGAGCTACAAACGCAAGAAGTCTGGAAATTCAACAACTAGAGAAGAAGAGATACAGAAGCTGAGCAAAGAGAAAGAAAGAAGCTGTGTGCATAAAGATCAGGTTTTATACAATTCAAAATTAGTTTTGAATAAGAGCTTTGTTTTTCTATTTGAATTGTATATCAAACATTACTATATCAAAACCTTCAAGAAGGAAATTGAGTTGAAAAGATATTGTAAATTCTGTCTTTAAATAAATAATAGAATTTCATTTACGAGTGTTTTGTGCTCTTGTTTTATCCGCTAGTATTTTAATTACTAAAGACACAATTCACCCCCCTTCTTGTGATACAAACGATCTTACAATTAGCTATAACTCAATAGAGTGCTTATTGAATATATAAATTTCATTATTAAAAATAGAACAGTACACAATTCTTACTCAATTCTCTATGGGATCGACCTGTACTTGCACACAAGTACAATATACATTGTGCACTTGCAGTTAAAATACAAATTTGAATTAATATCTAATTTGTGTGAAAGATTGCTTATTTACTTCTAAAAAGGAATTAATGATAAGTATAAAGACAAATTAACTAAGTTACAAACAGAAGTTAACAAGCTAATACAAGTTTTCTAGCACCGTTGCCGGGGAACTAAACAAGTTCTCTAGTGCCGCCTAAAAACACCAAACAACATTTTTGGAGATCTTCTTAGATGGTTAGTACATATTTCAATGAGATTGTCAATGCTATAATCAGATTACATGATATACTTATAACAAAACCTTCATCATCAACACCAAGCCGAATTCGTAATGATTCAAATGTCTACCTATATTTTAAGGTAAAATGTGAATTATATTATGATGTTCTTCTGTTTCATTAAATGTATTTTGCATAGATGTTTGATAATACATTTTTTACATGTTCTCAATATAGGATTGCATTGGTGCTATCGATGGTACACATGTTAATACCACAATTTATGGACAAGAAACTACTAAATACAAGAATAGGAAAGGAGAATTAACACAAAATGTATTGACAACTTATAATTTTGACGTGGAAATCACGTATGTACTTGCTAGTTGGGAAGGATCAGTTGTAGATGCAAGGATATTACAAGATGTGACTTCTCAACCACATGGGCTCGAAATACCACTTAGTATGACATTACTTTCATTCACATTATTTGTTTACATAAATGTAAATAATAGAAAGTGCTAAATGTTATGTATATTGTGTAGGTAAGTATTATCTAATAGATGTAGGATTCCCAAATCATTTGGAATTTATTTCTCCATTTCAAGGTGTACGATATCATTTATCAGAATATGATCAAAATCAAATTCCAAGTAACGCAATAGAGAATTTCAATTACAGACATTCTTAATTGAGAAATGTTATAGAACATACATTTAGAGTGATCAAGCATTGATTTGCAATTTTAAGAGGTTACATGTCATATCCATTTGAAACACAAATTAAAATTATTTTAGCATATTTTCTTGTCCATAATGTCATTAGAAGAGTAGATTGAAAAGACTTACTACAAGATCTAGCAGATGAATTACGTGAAGAAAATGTTGTATTAAATGAAGAATTTGTTAACAATGTTGAAGAAGATAATGTACATTGTTCTGCTTATTTGAACATAGAATGAAGAAAAATAGTAATTGATGTAATGCATGAAATAATTATGTATTCCATGTGGGAGAAGGATAATATGTAAAAATATATATTCAATGTAGTTCTAACGAATTTTACTTTTGATGAAAAAGTTATTTCTTATATGTATTTTATATAGTTATTTGAAGTTAATACATCAAAATTTGTGAAATATTCGTAATATATATTTAAATATTTTATAAAGGTAAATTTAAACTATTTAAAAAAATTTCTTGTCATTTCATATCATTTCTTGTTATACACAAATAACTCTTATTTTCCTATCATTTCTTAGTGTGCACAAATAATATTTTATTTCATTTTTTTTTTTTTTCCTTTCCATCTCTCACTATTTCTTATATCTCCCGTTATTTCATTTACTAACGGGAAATGTGTACAAACAGGTCTCTAAGATTAAAAAGGAGAGGTCCTATCTTCTTGTTCTCCTCATCTTGAAGACTCATCAAAGAGGTAACCTAAGAAACAAGAATTAAAAAACCTACATAGCACTGGCAACTTGGATTTGCATTTACACTCGTAGACTCTATCCCTATATGAAAGTGCTAATACCGAAGGGAGGAGGGATGAACCCTTACCATGCTTCACACATTAATGACAATACACCCAATAAGTGACATGATCTCGTCAAATCCAACCTCACCTAAAATGAGCTTCCTACCATTGGGAGTCTAGGGTTCACTACGATTGATTATATTTTTCATAACAAAATATATGTACAACTAATGAAGAATAATCATAACATAAAAATAAAACAAAGTAACGATTAACATCTAAATAAGTTTCAAGTGAAATATACCTTAGATGTAATTAAGGTTGTCACCATCGCCGCACACCCACACCTCCATCAGAATGACCTTCTTCAAGTGGCAATTGGAACACCACCTCCCAACGCAACAACCACACGGACGTAGCCTACGTAGATGCAACACTCACACACACCGAAGGCACCACCACCTTCGTAATCGGTTGCATCGTGGAGATAAAATGCCGACGTTAGCGTCATGTAGGAGAGAGGAGAAACTAGAGGACATGTTTGCGAGAGAAGAGAAAGTCGACTGCAGCATTTGTAGGAGAGGGGGTTTTATACTAGGATTTAGGGGTAATTTACATGAAAGTTCCTACAAAAATATTCATCTAATACATAATCAATTCAAATCAAATAAAGATATACTTGCAATTAAATTAACACACCAAATTCCCTTGACAATTAAGATCAACACATTCTTCAATAATACCGATAAAAGATATATTGAGATTAAGTCCAATAAATGAGAATATGTATATACATAAAATTGTGCACGTAGTGAAATAAATTCTAATCTTCATACATCAAATAAAATGTTGATTTCGCCATGAATATAATTCTTTTAATCACTTTTAATCCTTTTAACCTTTGTAGATAATAAAACATTGAATTTCTACATGAATCACATAAAGTTTATTTATGGAAAAATCCTTATGTAATATATAAGTGTTAAATCTTCATAAAATTATTTTTTTAAGCACTAATTTCCAACATACACTTATAAATGATAATACATGCAATTCATTTATAATTCATGTAAAATACATTTATAAAGAGCTAATAATACATGTAATAAAATGCACAAATTTATGTTTTACATTTTATCATCTCTACAATTACCAATAATGATTTTTTCTTGAAAACTTTCAAAAGATGAAGGAGATTACACATCATCATTTTTGTTAGTATTTAAATAATAATTAAATACTTTTAATTTCATAAATCATTAGTATTAATTGAATGAATATTTTAACATGAATAAGTTTAACGTAATAAATTAGTGAAAAAGAAAGTATTGATATTTCTTATTTTATCTTTTATCACTAAAGATTATTAACCATTATAGTTTTTCTTAGCATATGAACAAGTTTTTAGAATTAATGGTAATATTTTGGATGGCAAATCTAGGTTAAAGCATATATTAAAAATTAGGAACTTACTCATCATCATGTTCAGCAAGAATAAGATAATTAGATGGATGATTTTGCGAACAAAAATATTACAAAATATTTAAAGGAGAATTAATTAGGAGAGGAGGATTAATTACTGTAGAGAAAATTAAAAGTAGAGGTAGACCTAAAACTACTAGTTAAGAATTGTAAGAAAAAAATTAAATTTATGTAATTTAATATAAGATTTGACATTAGATAAAATTACTTGAAACAAAAAATTCATTTGGTTGACCCTACATAGTGGGATTATAGTTTGAATTATTGTTATTTTATGATAGAGTATTTAGAAACTCATTGTGACGTGTTTTAAAAGGAAAACAAATATCCATATAATATATTAATATTATAAAGATCATGTATGAAACAACTACTAGTGTTAAAATTATAAGAGGAGATATTTGGGAATTTCTTATAAATATAGGTTTACATCAAGGGTTCTCTAAGTCCATATCAATTTATTTTGATTATAGATAAATGATTAAGAAAATTCAAGTAGAAATATGTACCATGATGTATGTATGCTATTTGCTAATAACATAGTTTTAATTGGTGAAAGTAAGACTATTTGCTATTTGTAAGAATTAGTTTTAAATTAGAATTATGGAGATGTACTTTAAAGTCTAAAGGATATAAATTGAGTAAGTCAAAAACTAAATATCTGGAATGTAAATTCAATAAAAATAGGAATATTTATGAAGGCATATATTTAGATGGCCATAAGATTCATTAGATTAAGGATTTTAAATACTTAATATTTATAATGACTTTATAGAATTGAAGTAAGATGGATGAAGCAAAGAAATGCTTCTACAATATTATATGATAAATGACATTTTTAAAATTAAAAGAAAATTTTTATAAATTACTATTTGCTCAACTATACTTTATAACTCAAATTATTAGATTGTAAAAAATGACCATATCTAAAAAGTAAGTGTTACTAAGATGCACACAATTAGATGAACGAGCGGTAATACTATTAAGAATAAGCTCAAATTTGATTTTATTAGAAATAAAGTAGGAGTTTTATTAATTGAAATAAGACATGATAAAATCAACTTAGGTAGTTTGATCATATCTTTAAGAGAGCAAAGAATACACCAATTAAGAGAGAAGGCTTAATTATCTTAGAAAAATTAAAATAAGTAAAGGAAGGCCTGAAACTAGGTTAAAAATTGTGAGAAAAGATTTAAATATATGAATTGTAATGGAAGATTTGATAAAAATATATAGAAGAAAATAATTTATGTGATGAACCTTATGTAATAGGTTTATAGTTTTGAATTGTCATTGTATCTTTTATCAAAAACCTAAATTGCTAATGGTAGATCACTCTATTTTTTGTTGATTTAACATCAATTTCATATAAATCGTTTTCTCAAAGGAATGTTTCATTTGTAGTTAACTGGATACAATATGATAAAAAAAACCATGTAATAATACAAAATGAAAGAATGACCAGAAATAATGCTAAGTGAAATACAAAGGACCATTAAAATTTAAGGACTTGGATCCTAGAACCATAGTGGTGATTGCCATTGTTTGGTCATAGACTCCACAAATAAGGAATACGAAATTAAAAGGCATTTACTAGATTTACTTCTCTAATTTGTCAAAACACACTAACTCTTTTTTTGAGAAAAACAAGTCGATGCAGCCACACCCGGCCAAGATGGTCTTGATTGAAGTCGTAAGCCCAAGTTTTCTAGTATGATTTAGAGTTTTATGAACCCACTTGCTTTCGTTCTAAGCAGACCCCTCTTGTTTTCCTGGCTTAAAAATGTCTTCCATTATGAAATCATGTTTCTTTGTAACAAAGGTTTGGTAGAGGAATCAAACATGCACTAAAGGGGTGATCTGTTTGAATAGCTTCAATTAGTAGAGATTAGCTACGGGTTCCTATGGACAAATGAATGAAAAACACAGATGTAAGAACCATAGGTTCTCATCGGAGTAGGTAGCATTATAAAAGTAAGGCAAATCCTCTACATTAGTAAACTTTGCAAAAGTATGACATTTTCTTTACAATAGCATGACTGAAGAAGTTGCTGAGATTAGAATTGTGAGACTCATTCTACTAATGCCTCTCATTTATTCTATAAAGTACAATGGTTGATTAGTTAATTATCGCCAAAAAGAATTATGAAAAGTGAAACATGGAAATAAAATCTAATCTATACAAAAGCATAATTCTAGTCCATACAGGTTATATTTGTACAATAGTTAAGAAAAGTTTCTGATCAGTCAAATAAGTAAAAGTTCAGTTACATTTCCTTTCTACTTCTCTTTTCAGCTTGAATAATTGGAAGTTTGTAGTACCTTCACTCCAAAAAAGAATTGAGTGCATGGTTGGCCAGCAGAAGATCTCGTTTCTCAATCATAAGGTGCAACTATTATACGTTGAGAGAGGCCATCGAAGGGATAAAACTACATTCATTCCATGCATTTAAGACTCTCAAGAGGACAGACATTGACAAGCTAGTATTGCAGTTGTCAAACTTCAAGTATGTGCTCAAGGACTACACTAACACTTCCAATTATAGTAGGGCTCGTGTAAGAAGGAAGACTGTCTACTCGAATCAATAATCTGAAAAGTTGATTTCAACGGACATCCCGACGTTACTATTTTGAATGAGACATCGTGCTGCCATTTTCCTATTTTTAAAGTGAAAGTTTGGATTTATCATTTCAAACTTTCACTTTTTAATGAAAAGAGTCAAATGGAAAGGAAAGCCAGATTACAACAGGCCAGTCTATTCTAGGACAAATAAAGGTTCCTTCATCAGAAGATTAACTTTCTCTGTAAGAAATTTAAGAATGTCGTCTCTCTTTTCTTTCAAAAGCAAATGTCTTAGCTTTCCAAATGTATAGCCCGAAGGTTGAATTCCCTTCTCAATCATCTCTTCCAACAGAACACATGCTTGACGCACCTCTCCCTTGTCACATAACCTGTTAATAAGTAAAGAATATACATGCATTGTTGGTGTAAACTGTTTCAAATGCATATACTTCCAAACCTTTAAAGCTTTATCCAACTTATCACTGTCACAAAACATTTTTATCATCACTGTATACGTATCAGAATCAGGTTCACAACATTTAATCATCCGGCGAAAAAACTTAAATGCTTCATCATTTCTGCCAAGAAATATCAAGCAGTTCAAGATAATGTTACAAGTCCTTGTATTAGGCTGAATGCCCCTCTGCTCCATCTCTCCCAATACTGCAAAAGCATTTTCCAACCGATTGACCTTGCAAAATACGCTGATCAATGCATTATATACAACAACGTCAGCCATGATGCCATTTCTTTCCATCTCCAGGAATGTGTCCAACGCCTCATTGATTAATTTCTGTGTTCCATATGTATGAATCAATACACTATAAATAAAGGTGGTTGGTCTAAGATCCCTTGAATCCATATCCTTGACAACAGCAAATGCCTCTTCCACTTTTCCCACCTTGCAAAGGACATCCACCATAATACTATATGTTACAATGTCTGGTTCACAACCACTATCAATCATTTCCCGGAATACTTCCCTAGCTTTCGGCAAATTCGGTTCCCTGCCCCAACCTTGAATCAAGATGCTGTATGTTTTGGAATCTGGTGTGAACCTGTGCCTCATGTTGTAAAATAATTCCTGAGCTTTCCTCACATTCTTGGATTTGCAGAATGCACTGAGAAGGCTATTAAATACTTCCAAATTGGGTTCCACTCCATACTTATCCATAACATTAAACGTATAAATAGCTTCCTCAACCTTCTGCACCCTTGCATACTTCCTCATGATAACTGCAAAAGTCTCAGTATTGATCATTCCTTTTCTGCGCATACTGTTAACGAGATCCCACATGATCTGATACTGCCTTATCTTTGCCAATGAACCTATCATGATGTGGTAAGCCTTGACGCTATGAGTATAACCCCGCTGCTTTCCACTCCACTCAAAGAACCGGTAAGCCAGCATTCCTGCATTCTCAAACCTCTTAAGGATTTCCTCGGCCAAATCCGGCGAGACCCTTATGCCGGTTTCGTCAAGGGCATTCTCAAGCCCCACCTTTGGGCAAGACATCAAGATCTTACAAAACCTTTTCGACGGGGTCGGAACCTCCAACAGTGCCGAATTCGAGCAATAATATTTCCCCATGTATTCCCTACATCTCAAGATGGATGACAGACGGCTACTACGTGCTCTGATCATTTTTCGAGGAACCCAAATCCTACATCCAATTCATCAACCAGAATAAGTTTCTGCCGGTTTCACGAATCTGTACGATGGGATTTGGTCCATGTCCATCAAAGCACATCAAAATTATCGAACAGACTTGCCGATCTCCATCCAGTATAACAAGTAGAACGATCAGGACACCGTGGGAACACAAACAGGATCGAAGCAAAAAAGAAAATTACTTGTTACCTCGCTATCAGATTGAAGACGAGACAACGACGACGGAACCGGAACGCGAACGGGAGCGTCGGCGGTACAGGGCGAGCGCCGAGAAGACGGGAAAAGCTTTCGAGCTATCTAGCCGAAGAACCAGAACTGTGGTGGGCTGGACGTGATCCATCAAATTCTGAAGGCCCAATTGCACGTTCGGCCCGTAAAATAATGTGCTCTTATGCTATTTTTAAAGAATATTTGTGTATTTGAAATTTACCATTAAAAAATCTGGTGGAATTCAAATCGTGAGAATGAAGGTGTTTGTGCATATTTCATCAAGAAAATTAGATTTTCTTTGAATTGTCGATAAATAAGGGTAGGAGTTTTTTGTTATAAATTTTATTTTGACGATAAATATTTAACTAAGGCTTATAAATAAGTTTAAATAAATTTAAGTATAATAGTTATATAATTAAATGTTGACAAGTTATCAGAAAATTTCATCACTAGTTATCTTTCAAATAGTTAAAATATTGGATAGTTAACATTTTAAATTAGTTAAAGAGTTATGTTAAAAAACTTGTATAGTTAAGTTATCTACACGTGTATTTTTAATGTTTTAAGTTTTCACGTGTTTTTCATGTGCATTTATTAATGAAAATCAAATAGTTAGATAACTATTCGAGTTTTTATATAAATGGATGGATAACTGTTTGAGTTTTTATACGTATAGATAGATAACTGTTCGAGTTTTATAAAATAACTAATGAACAAATAAGTTTTCTTATTTCAGTCACGTGTTTTGTATGTGCAAGAACTTGAAGAGTTATAAATAAGTGTTTGAGTTTTTACAAGACTTAAATGATAAGTGTTTGACTAAAACAGTGACTTAGAAGATATTTTACAAATCTTTAGGAAGAAGTTTCAATAGATCTACGATATGAAATCATGGAAATTCAAAATAATAGTGGAGATAGTGAAAATTCAAAATAAGAAGTGGACATAGTGGAAATTCAAAAAGATAGTGGAGATCGTGGATAATTTAAATTTGAATTAGTATGTGAGATTATGGATTAAGGGGATGAACATGTTGAACGTGAAGTCATAGTTCGACTACTATAAATAGAGGATATGAGCTGTACTACGATCATCTCAATCTCAAATACCAAGTCTAAGTATTCAATCCTAATCTTGCATCCTAATCGTGAATACCAATATTAAGTATTCAATCCCAAATCAGAATATTCAATTCAGAATATTTAAATTCAAAAAAAATTCTCCAACATTAGAAAAAGTTCAAATTCCAAGCAATTTCAAAAAAAGAGTTGCAACGCAAGAAGTTTAAGAAATTTGATAATAGGAGAAGAAGAGACATAGAAGTTTAGCAAAAGAAAAGAAAAGAAACTACATGCATAAAGATTAGGTTTTGTTATACAATTCAAACTGGTTTAGAATAAAGATTTTATTTTCTCTTTGAATTGTATCTCAAACTTATTGTATTAAAACTGACAAGTAGGGAATTATACTGAAAAGTAATTGTAAATTTATTCTTTAAGTGAATAAAGATTAGAATTTCATTTGTGAGAGTTTTATACTCTTGTTTTATCTACTAGTAATTTTTAATTACTAAAGACACAATTCACTCTCCCTCTTGTGATACTACGATTCTACAATTGGTATTAGAGTATTTATTTAGGAATCAATTTTTCCTGTTGTTTAATTACCCAACACGACACCAAAAAACTAGTTTGTATCTCGAATAACGTACCAGAAAAACTTAGATTTGTTAACTTCTGTTTTTACTTAGTTAATTTATCTTTTTTCCTATTCTTTTTTTTAGAAGTAAACAAACAACCTTTAACACAAATTAGATATTAATTCCAATTTGTATTTTAACTGCAAGTGCACAGTGTCTATTGTATTAGTGTGCAAGTATAGGTTGATCCCACAGAGAATTGTTTAAGAATTGAGAACTATTCCGTTTGTTAACAATCAAATTTATATCTTCAATAAGCCCTACATTGAGTTACAGTTAACTCAATGGACAAAGTTCGTTGAGTTATGGTTAACTCAACGGACTAACCTCGTGGACTTAAATTAACTCCACGAGCCTGCCTTTTCTTTTTAATATTGTTATTTACAGAGGAATTCGACCAACCATTAGTCAGTTCCACAGATTGTAAATAACATCAATTAAGCTCTTTAATGTTAGTAAACACTGGATTTATCATTAAGCATACTAACATTCAAATAATTCAAACAGTAACTATTAAAATCTTTAAGTCTTTTGAACGAACCAATTTCAGTAAACTGTAAAATTAAAACAAACATAAAACAATCACAACACTAACAAAGATAACATTAATCACGATACAATACAACACTCAAATACAAAATACAAACACAGATAAGTTGTTTTTGGTATTTTTGTTTTAATATGAACATGGAAATGGGCGAAGGGTGAAATGTAAAGTAATCTTAATCGACAGTAAATACTTCCGTCACTACATGCGACGCGATTACACCATTGAAAATTAAACCACTTACAATTCTGTCTCCTCTCCCTATAGAATCGCGAGTCTAGAATTGCAAGATGATCTCCTCTTCAGCATACAGGCATCAACCCGAAGCCAAGGCTAGAAGTTTTACGATCTCTTGAAATATGAGTCGGCGCTTGGTGAAAATGATTTCCCTTCCCGCGACGCGATCACTCCTCATAGTGGTTGTCAGGCATTGTGTTTGGCTCGAAATCGACCCGATATCAGGAAAGTATCCTCACAAACCTTCGATGGTTGGTGATTATGTTGGTGGTTATGGTGGTGGTGGTGATGGTTGGTGTGGTACTTCAGAGAATTGCCAACGCTACCTGTAGAAAGCTCAATGATCCTCCTCTGCACATACTGGCCATACTCATCGGTCACATACACTTTACTTCTTTTTCTTTTTTTCTTTTATATTTTTTCAATGGTAACTGCTTCTACTTGAATGGTCGGTTGGATTTCCTTTATTCATATCGACGATGATGCTTTCTTCTCCCTACGCGATATGTGCAATCATGATTTTTCTTCCAACTGCCCTGTTTCTGCAACCGCTACAGTGGCATATTAGAAAATAAATAGTCCATGGAGTTACAGATAACTCAACAGACTTGCTTCGTTGATTTAACTATAAAAAACGTGCATAAATTTAACTATCTGATGCTCAGGTGCATTTCGGATACTTACAACTTAACTATCTGATGTCCAAATGCATTTCGAATAGTTACAAACTTAACTATCCGATGCCCAGATGCATTTCAGATAGTTACAAACTTAACTCACCGATATATAACTTAAGTAAATCTATCAAATCTCGACACATGTCAGTAGTAGTTTAATAATAAAAGAAACATTTCAGAGAGTTACAGGTCTAACTATCCGATGCTCAACTATATTTCGGATAGTTAGAGATAACTCATCGAAAATCCACTTAAGTCACTTTCCTAGAACATGACACGTGTCCACAACTATTTTATAAATAAAAAGAGATTTCAGAGAGTTACACATATAACTATCCGATGCCCAGCTGCAATTTCAGATAATTATAGATAACTCACTGAAAGTTCACTTAAGTCATGCATTATGGTTTCGACACGTGTACTTCAGGAAATAATAAACTATTCTTTTAAAACATAATTGTTCGGTAGTTTAAACATAACTATCCGATACATGTTCGGTATGTTAAATATAACTATCCGAAATATGTTCGGTATGTTAAACATAACTATCTGAAATATCAGAAAATTTGGATACTTAAGGATTTCACAGCCTGCAACGTACCGACAATTCAGAAATGTACTAAATTAACATTAATTCCTCAAAATTAAGTAGTAATTCTAATTAAAGCATATAACAGTGCAATTATAACATAATGGCTTAATTCTCCTATGATAAGCTAAATATTATGCAATTATTCATCATTTAACCATTAATAATATGCACTTTTTCATTCTAAACACTTCCCCTATACCTAAATTTTGCTAGTCCCTTAGCAAACTAAGATCTAATTAATGGGTCTTTCTAAAAGTGCTAGAATTAATTCTTCCCCTTTTTTTCTTCTATTCAGCATATAATATTATTATATAGATATTCTGTATGTTTCAGTAATCAACCTACAAATATAGTCTGCATTTATCTGTTCATGAAAAGTTTTTCAGAATCAAAAATCAAAATATGTAGAAGGAGATACAAATGAAACAAGGTATGTAACTAATTACTCATCCTGAATTTTAAATCAAACAAAACTGTATTCATGTCTGCTTCAATTACTATACTTATTGTCAAATCTTTTACATTGAGGACAATGCAAAATGTAGGTATGGGGGGGAGGTAATTAAAGTAATAGCCATGTAAGTTTGTTAATTAAAGGAATTAAAATGATATTGCAAAGTTGTGGAAATTGAAAATTTTTATGAACTTGCTGTAACTATCCGATAATTGAGACTGTAATTTTTTATGAATTGCTTGAAGGTTATATTTAGAAGGCTATATAAGATGCTATTGAATTTACTATTTATGCAAATCTAGATATATTATCTTATGTTTTTTCTGAATTTCATGAGTTTAACAAATTCACGATTTTAAAATGAAATCAGAAGGCTTAATGCAAAATCAGAAGGCTTAATGAAAAATCAGTAAATTATCTGAATCGTAAAAGAGCTGAGATGTGAATTCTAGATTAAATGAAACACATATGATTAGAGATACATTTAATTTGACTGATTGAATTTGTAGAATGATTTATGTGTAGATCTTATTAAACTACAAAAAAGTATGAGCTTATTGTTATGGATTCATATTTTCAATAACTAATAGAAGCAAGACTATATGAGATTGGCGTTTTACTGCATCTGTATTAATGAAATACATACATATATAGTATGTGATTAATGTTTTGTTTTGTATTTGTAGTTTGATTGAAAAAAAAAAAAAAAAAAAAAATTTGAGAGTTTATTGACTTGTTTGATCACGAGCATTTTGTACTTGAGTAGATAGGTATGTAAGGATTGTTGACCTGACAATGACTCTTGAAATCTGGCAACCTAAGATCCTGATCAGATCTGGGATTGTTGATTGAAAGCTCGTTACATGGGTACATTAGAAAGCTCTTTTATGATTCAAGCTTGTCAAATTAACTCTTAAAGAAAAAAAAACATATACTGTTCTGCAAAGATACAAGTGTTTTGTGAAATACAGATATCTTATGAATCGAGTATATTTTCTGTTATCTAGAATTGCTGAAATATGAATCTGGAATTAACTTTTGAAGTTGTTTAATGGAGATACAATGTTTTATTCTACTTGTCTTAATCAGATTGAATTGGATTGTACTTTGATTCGTATGTTGTTGAAATTTCTTCTAGAAATCTTATTGGAAAATTCAAGATGATAGATGATGAAAAGAAGAACAAATGATAATATAATTAACACTTATATGATGATGATATACTTTGTACGTAATTTGCATATATTCTAAGTATATTTGTAGGTTGATTACTGAAACATACAGAATATATTTTTATGCTAAACAGAAGAAAAACAAAGGGGAAGAATTATTTCTAGCACTTTTTGAAAGACCAATTATTAGATCTTAGTTTGCTAAGGGACTAGCAAAATTTAGGTATGGGGGAAGTGTTTAGAATGAAAAAGTGCATATTATTAACAATTAAATGATGGTTAATTGCATAATATTTAGCTTATCATATGAGAATTAAGCTATTATGTTATAATTGCATTGTTATATGCTTTAATTGAAGAATCTGCTTAAATTGGGGGAATTAATGTTAATTTAGTACATTTATGAACTGTCAGTAAGTTGCAGGCTGTGAAATTCTTTAGTATCCGAATTTTTTGATATTTTGGACAGTTATGTTTAACATACCGAACATATTCGGACAGTTATGTCTAACAGACTGAATATGTATCGGATAGTTATGTTTAAATTGCCAAACAGTTATGTTTTGAGAGAATAGTTTATTATTTCCTGAAGTACATGTGTCGAAACCATAATGCATGACTTAAGTGAACTTTCAGTGAGTTATCTATAACTATCCGAAATTGCAGTTGGGCATCAGATAGTTAGCTTTGTAACTCTCTAAAATGTTATTTTATGATTAAACTGCTGCTGACACGTGTCGAGATCTGATAGATTTACTTAAGTTATATATTAGTGAGTTATTTGTAACTATCCGAAATGCATCTTAGTATCAGATAGTTAAGTTTATAAGTATCCGAAATGCACCTGATGATTAAAGAAAATTCGAAATGTAAACGTGGGTCAGAACGTGTGTATTTTGATGAAGGAAAAAGAAAAGACGTGAAGAAGTGGAAAACTGGTAGTGATTAAATGTGGAGAATATGCATGAAATGAAGATACAGTATAAAAGGCATAGAATTCTCATTGATCAAATTATCCTTGCACACAAAACGAAAAATCTTTTCAAGGATCAAACTATCCTTGCACATCAAACGAAAAATCTTTTCAAGGATGAAAAACACCTCTTCGGGGAAAATCTCTTAGGTGGAAGAAAATTCAGTGAAGCATAAAAAGGTAAGATATATGTCATTGAAGATTCGAAGTATCAGGTGGAAGCAAATTCAGTGAAGCAGAAAAGGTAAGATTTACGTCATTGAAGATTTAAAGTATCAAAAGAAAGCAAATTCGGTGAAGCATAAAAAGACAAGATATTCGTCACTGGAGAATTGCAGAAGAAGAAAGATCTCAAACAGGGAGAAATGTTTTAAATTCCGTAAATTAGTTTTCTCTGTTTGTAGTTATGAAATTGTTTAGATGATACATGGTATCGAGATATAATTGCATCTACAATTTCTGAGGAGAATTGAATTGTATATTGTAATTGAAACCTTGAATAAAAATGATTTTATGAAAATAATGTCTCGACTTGTTTTTGAGTTTTAAAGTTTTAATTATATTCGAAAATATTGAAAAACACAATTCACCCCCCTCTTGTGTAGCCATACGATCCTACAACTAAACATAAGAGTATTACCATTAATGAATTGAAATGTAGAAAGGGATCCTTTTTTGTTCCAAGATAATGTAGTTGTTTCTATTTATATATATTTCAATATATTCCTCTTCCCACTTTCATTCATTTGGGTCTTTCATAATCCATATTTGAAATTTCATCAATTCATCCCACCATCTTACTAAACATAAAGTAGGATCATCATATTCATTATACCATACTCTTAATTGAATTTTTTCATGTTCTATAGATGGTGATTTAGCTATATCACTAAGTATAGGCAATATTTCTATAAAGTCATCATCATAATTGTATATGCTTACTATGTATAAATCAAATCTAAATACAATTGATCTATCTGTGACTAAATATATATATCCATCAAGTATGACATGTATGTTGTTAATTAATGCTTTCTGTCCTAGATATATCATAGTATTTCCAGTCCAAGATCTATTCAGAAAATTATATATACTTAAGCATAAATCCTCATCCCAATTTCCAATTAGTCTCCAGTAATACAATTTTTCAAGAATGGTGTTTAGAATGAAAAAGTACATAATATTAAGGGTTAAATGATGGTTAATTGCATAATATTTAGCTTATCATATGAGAATTAAGTCACTATGTTATAATTGCACTATTATATGTTTTAATGAAGGAATCTGCATAATTTCAAGGAATTAGCGTTAATTAAGTACATTTCTGAACTGTTTGTAAGTTGCAGGTTTTTAATTCTTAAGTATCTGAATTTTCTATTATTTCGGAGAGTTATATTGCATGTACCGAACAGCTATGTTTTAAACGCTTAAAGAATATTTTATTATTTATTGGAGTACATGTGTTGAAACCATAATGCATGACTTAAAGTGAATTTTCGGTTAGTTATCTAGTAACTATCCAAAATGCATTTGAGCATCGGATAGTTAAGGTTTGTAAGTATCCATAACATCTAAACTAGTTATTTCTTTAATGCACGTGTTTTATAATTAAATCAACAAAGTAAGTCTGTTGAGTTATTTGTAACTCCACGGACTATCTATTTTCTAATACGCCACTATAGCAGTTACAGAAATAGAAAATTCAAAGGAAAACCACAATTACACGTATCATGCAGGAATTCACTTGTGGAATGAAGAAGAAATCACCATCGTTGATATGAATGAAGGAAATCCAACCGATCATCTAAGCAGAAGTAGTTACTACAGAAAGAAATATAAAAGAAGAGGAGAAAGACGAAGAAAGTGTGTGTGCAAAGGTGGAGGACCGTGCTTGTTGGGAACGTATGGCTCACTAGAGAGGGGGTGAATGGTGACTAAGTGTAGTTTTAAACTTATTACTAACTTAATTAACCAATTTGAATAATCAACTTGCACAAGTACTAAACAGATATATAAAACATGCACAACAGAAATATAAATAAGAAACACAAGAGAATTTTAGGTGGTTCACCAACTTGGCTAGTCTACCCCCAAGTATCACTTGGGCTTCACTAAGTGTCTCAACACTTACAAACACTTACTTTCAGGTTGAAGCAAGAATCAACCATTCACTTGAGCTTTCTGGTCGTAACTCTAATCAACCACACAGAAGTTTTCAAGTATAAACTTCAGTAAACCAACCTCTTGAGTTTTTAGGTTGAAACTCAAACCAACAACTTGAATGAAGCTTTAAGGTTGAAGCCACGAACCAAATGATCCTTCTTGGATCAGACTTTCAACACTTGGAGAGCTTTGATTTTCTTCTTGTAAATCCAGCTTTCAATCGATTCTTGTTAATCTGAGTTGAGCTTTCTTCTATATTAGTAATTGATCTGCAATGTGTACTGTATCTCTATATGTGTTTGTTTGTGTAATCTCTCTTGTTAGCTCTACCGAATATTGAATGATCTGTTTGTATTTATGCTTATAAGTCCAACGATCATATTTTCTCTTCAACAGATTTATTCTACTGTACACACTGATTTGCAAAACCAAATATGGTAAATTACCATTTGGAAGGGTGTTTCAAGATAACCTTCCGATTTTCTTAGGCTTTTGGATAGTTAACTATGTAACTTTCCGAATGATGTTCATAACTCACCAATAATCCACTTAAGTCCTTTTGTCACGTGAGATTTAAGCCATACACGTGATGCGTCTTAAGTTCGAATACTTGTAACTGTAACTCACTGAAATGTTCTTGACTATTGGATAGTTAGCTACAGTAATTCTCTGATTTTCTTCTTCTAAGCTTCTGATTGCCGTCTTCTTATTTTTGCATGTGCATAAAAGGATGACTTAAGTTTCGGATAGTTAAATCTATAACCTTCCGAAACTTCTTATTTTTCAGATAGTTAACTTTCTAATTCTTCAAAAAATCCCTTTAAGCTTCTGTTTGGATTTCTACACATGGGAAATTGAATGACTTAAATTTTAGATAGTTAGCCTTCCTAACTTTCTGATTTTCCTTGAGCTTTCGGATAGTTAACTCCTTAACTTTCTAGTCATTCAACCAACTATCTTTCAAACTCTCCGAAGGCCTTGTATTTTTAGATAATTATTCTTCTAACTATTCGATAGTGTATCTACTACTTTAAACTGACTCTTCAGATACTTAAGCATGGTAACTCACTGAAGATTTATCTCTTTTGGATAGTTAAGCCTGGTAACCTTCCAAATTCCTGTTTATCTCTTGCAGCATATTCTGAACTATCTGTATCGATTTATCTGCCTTTTGACTTTTTACTGAATTGACTAATCTGTGAAATACAATTTGTTTCCTCACACAGGTTTTTGCATTATCAAAATACTAGGGTCCTAACAATCTCCCTCTTTTTGATAATGACAAAATCATTTACATTAAATTACATGTATTTCACTCCCTAGATTGTTTCTATACATTTAGTCACACATAAACTAAGTAAAGCAAAGATTTACAATGAATGCAATATAATGGAGTTACTTCCTCCCCTTATCTGTGTGATGAGAATTCTCTCCTTGCCTTCTATGTAATTCTCTTTACTCTTCTCTCCCTTTTTGTCATTAGATAAAAGGAGTTCCATAACTTTCTTTTGTTGAAATAACTGCATTATCTCTCTCCTTTTTGTCAAGATGTAATATCTGATAACAATTTTCTGATTTCCATAATCTTGTTTGATATCAAAAGTTGAAAGAATTAATGCATCAATATCTTTGAATACCAATTTTGATTTTGCATCAAATGTTGACTGTTGGTGTGCTGATATCAATTGTTGAGATATTTTCATCATTGCAGTCTAATTTCTTCTTTCTCTTTGATGTTGTACTGCTTTTCTTCTTTCTTATTCGAGCATAGTATCAATTGAAGTGTCAATTTCCTCAATCCTTGTCTAATACCAGTTGTTGACATATTAATATCTGAGAAGTCAGTAATCGCTCTCCTGGTTTATGGTATTTCTTCCTTTGTCTCGTTTATTTACTACATCATCTGTAAAGATTGAAAAAATAGTGAAATACCAATAGTTAATGTAGCAATTTATAAATATGCAGTTAATATTTGAAGTTGCTGCCACAAGCTCTCCCCCTATCTATATGGAGGATTTCTAATTTTTAATAGCAAGCTATAGGCTCTCCCCCTATATGCGTGCCCTCTTTATATACTTTCTTTTTGCACTGAAGCAACATTCTGAATTCTCTTCATATAGTAGGTTCTCCCCCTACTTATATGCTGTTCCTTGTAGATAGATTTGTTACACCTATTTTGCAAAATAGCATATATGATACCAACTGAACTAAGTACCAATTGTTAGTTAAAAACATCATAAATAATTCTCAATCATTTAGCTTTTGATTCCAATCTGTTTATCTTTTCTTAGATCTTTATTTCAAGAAGTTCTTTCAATTTGCAAAAGATAATTTGATGACTGTAATCTAGCTACTGCAAATTTTTCTTATCCTTTGATAAATCTGATTTCCTTACTTTTGTATTCATTCATCTTGGCTCGTGCAAGCCTTGTTTCCTTTAAAGAACATGATTCAATCATTGATGCTACTTTTGATACAAATTGTTAATTTCAGAACATCATAATTGATCCTTTACTGATTACCAACTGTTTAGCTTCTTAAAATCTCTCTTCAAGAGATTCTTCTTTTTCTGGCAATACTTGTTTCTAACTGTTGCAAATTTTACTCTCCTTGAGTATCAAGATTTTAAGCACGATTTCCACTCAATCTATGTGAGCACTTTCTACCAATTTATGGTGCCTCCTGTAATACCAAATAGTTGCTTTCATAACTGATTTTCAAATTTTTTAGCCTTTTCTAATTGATCATTCCATTGATCTTTAGATTTTGATCATTTGCAAATAATAATTTGAAACTGTAAACTAGTTGCTCCCATTAAATGATATAATCCTGCAATTCAAATAGAAATAGATTTTGGTACCCATACTTTCTTGGGTCCATAAGTGTTAGTCCTGACAATATTTAATTTATTGCCTTTTGGCAACCACATAGATTCAAATCTTCTTTTGATGGCAAACACTATTGTATCATCTCTATAAGATCGGATAACACCACCATAGTAGGGTATTTCCTGTGGAGTAGCATACCCTAGGCCAAGTCTACTTGAATTGTATCTTTGAGAACCAATGATTTGATTCAATCCTTTCTGTCCATTGGTAAACTTATGCACAGTATTTTTCAAATCAGTAATTTTAAGTTTTAGATTTACATTTTTGTTTATCAATTCATCATTATTGCATTTTCTATTTTCAACACGTAAATTTTCAAGTTCAGTATGTGCTTCTTCTAAACAAATAGTTAGATGCTTAGTTTCCTTTTAAAATTTTTGCATTTAACATATAACCTGTCAATAGTAGACAAAAGAATATTTACATCTAGATTATCATTGTCTACATCAGAATTACTTTGAGATGAAGTGAAACATACCTCTTGTGTTGTATAGCACGCGTTTACTGGTACCTCTTCATCTGAACTGGATGAGCTACTAGAAGAACTATTATCATCCCAAGTAGCCTTCAATGCCATTTTCTTTTTGTAGTTCTTCTTCTCCTTCTTCATTTCTTTTTCTTCTTCTAGTTGTAGTGGACAATCAGGTTGTATATGTCCCTGCTTCTTGCATTTAAAGTATATTGGAGCATTGCTTTTTGATGTGCTAGCTTGGTTCTTTTTCTTCATCCATTTTTTGAATTTTCTAGCTAATAGCACAACTTCATCATCATTTGAGCTTTGAAGTTCCTAAGTTGATGGAAAGGCTAATTTTTTCTTCGTTTCTGTTTTCTTTTTAGCACTTCCTTCCTCATCTTTCCATTCTTTCATTTGAACTTCATGGGCTAGTAGATTGCCCATTAGATCCTCTACTGAATATTTGTTAAGGTCTTTGGAATCTTGTATTGATGTGGACTTTTGCTTCTATTCCATAGTTAAGCTTCTAAGGATTTTCTGCACCTGTTCACGGACAAAAAATTCCTTTCCCAAACCTCTTAAGCCATTAATAATTTCAATGAATCTAGAAAGCATATCAGCAATTGTTTCATCATCAAGCATTTTACATAATTCAAGCTTTCTAAGTAAAATGCCGATTTTTGTGTCTTTCACTTGGCTGGTTCCTTCAAAGGTTATTTAAAAAGTGTTCCAAGCCTCATGAGCAAATTTACAAGTTGAGACTTTATTATATTGTTTAGCAGATAAGGCACAGTAAATAATATTCAACCCTCGAGCATCCATTTGGATGATTCTCTCATCCTCCTTAGTCTAGTCATCCTCATGACTAGGTGGAATAAGTGTTCTTAGAACCACCATTTTCCATAGACTCACATTTGAGCTTTTGAGGAAACATTCCATCCTATTTTTCTAGAAATTATAGTTAATACCATCAAACAGTGGAGGACGATGGATGTTCTGACCCTCTTTGTGAAAAGATGTCATGATCTTAGATAGTTAAATCTATAAGAAAGAGATGAACTTGCTCTGATACCAATTATTGGGAACGTATGGCTCACCAAAGGGGGGGTGAATGGTGACTAAGTGTAGTTTTAAACTTATTACTAACTTAATTAGCCAATTTGAATAATCAGCTTGCACAAGTACTAAACAGATATATAAAACATGCACAATAGAAATATAAATAAGAAACACAAGGGAATTTTAAGTGGTTTACCAACTTGGCTAGTCCACCCCCAAGGATCACTTAGGCTTCACTAAGTGTCTCAACACTTACAAGCACTTGCTTTCAAGTTGAAGCAAGAACCAACCATTCACTTGAGCTTTCTAGTCGTAGCTCTAACCAACCACACAAAAGTTTTCAGGTATAAACTTCAATAAACCAACCTCTTGAGTTCTCAAGTTAAAACTCAAACCAACAACTTGAATGAAGCTTTAAGGTTGAAGCCACAAACCAAATGATCCTTCTTGGATCAGACTTTCAACACTTAGAGAGCTTTGATTTTCTTCTTATAAATCTAGCTTTCAATCGATTCTTGTTAATCTGAGTTGAGCTTTCTTCTATATCAGTAATTGATCTGCAATGTATAGTGTATCTCTATATGTGTTTGTCTGTGTAATCTCTCTTGTTAGCTCTACTGAATATTGAATGATCTGTTTGTATTTATACTTGTAAGTCCAATGATCATATTTTCTCTTCAACAGATTTATTCTACTATACATACTAATTTGCAGAACCAAATATGGTAAGTTACCATTTGGAAAGGTGTTTCAAGATAACCTTCCGATTTTCTTAAACTTTCCGAAAGATGTTTGTAACTCACCGAAAATCCACTTAAGTCCTTTTGTCACGTCAGATTTAAGCCATACACGTGATGCGTCTTAAGTTCAGATACTTGTAACTGTAACTCACTAAAATGTTCTTGACTATCTGATAGTTAGCTATAGTAATTCTCTGATTTTCTTCTTCTAAGCTTCCAATTGCTGTCTTCTTATTTCTACATGAGCATAAAAGGATGACTTAAGTTTTGGATAGTTAAATCTATAACCATTTGAAACTTCTTATTTTTCAAATAGTTAACTTTCTAACTCTCTAAAAAATTCCTTTAAGCTTTTATCTGGATTTCTACATGTGGGAAATTGAATGACTTAAATTTCAGATAGTTAGCCTTCCTAACTTTTTGATTTTCCTTGAGCTTCTAGATAGTTAATTCCTTAACTTTCTGATCATTCAACTAGCTATTTTTCAAACTCTTCGAAGGCCTTATATTTTCGAATAGTTATTCTTCTAACTATCCGATAGTGTATCTACTGCTTTAAACTGACTCTTCGGATACTTAAGCATAGTAACTCACCGAAGATTTATCTCTTCTGGATAGTTAAGCCTGGTAATCTTCCAAATTCCTGTTTATCTCTTGCAGCATATTCTGAACTATCTGTATCGACTTATCTACCTTCTGAATTTTTGCTGAACTGAATAATCTCGAAAATACAATTTGTTTCCTCACACAAGTTCTTACATTATCAAAATACTAGGGTCCTAACAGCGCTAACTACAAGAAGCGTCAGAAGTTACCTGAAGTTCCACACCACCACCAAAATCACCAACTATTAGAGGTCTGTGAGGATACTTTTCTAATGTCGAATCAATTCCAAGCCAAACACGATGACTACCAACCACTATGAGGAGTGATCATGTCGCGGGAAGGGAAGCCATTTTTACCAAAGATTTCTGAAATCTGTAGTTAGCATATGTGAATTATGCAATTTAGAATGTCATGACATCTTTGATTGTTTGAAACTGAGACGATTGCAAATGGTTAGATCACATGAACAACAAATGAATTATAATCAATATAATAGAGTTGAGTATGAGAATCCTATAGTTTACCCAACTAATGGTCAATTTAGAATGTGTAATATGTTGAGAGACAAGGAAGTTTGGGATAGGTATGATAGACTAGAGCATAGCTTAGAGCAAAACATGGACAAACTGGAACAATATATGTGTCTGCAACAAGAAGTCAACTAATTAAACTACAAGGGAGATTTTATAGAACCTAAAATTGATATTATATATGAAATTGAAAAAACCACAATGAAAATTGATCAAAAATTGAATGCAATGAGATTAGATGATTTGGAAAGAAAACTAAAAGCATTGGACGAATTTACAATGAAATTACAAGTTATGTAATAGGAAAACACAAATGAAAACGTTAATGTTACAGACTTGCATAATTTGTAAGATATACAAACAAAAGAAATACCAATGTAATAGAATTTAAAGAAGGCAATTTAAAACTAAAAACACTTGAAGATCGAAATTATCAAAAATGAAATACAAGAACATCATGAAAGTAATGAAAATCTGAAAGATGTATGTATAACATTAAGATCTAGAACTGATATACCACCAAGAATTCAAAAAGAAAGTAACATGAAGGTGGATAAGAACAAAAATTAAAATGATAATGAAAATATAATATCTGAAAACATAGAAATCACTGAAGAAAAATTTGAATCTGAAAATGAGACTAAAATGATCAACCAAATGAAATGAAAGAAAAAGACTATTGTAAATCACAATCATTAGCACCCTATCCTGAAAGATTACAATAAACATTTCCTGAAAAACAAGAAAAAATTTGAAAATTTTTTGAAAAATTACAAGTTAACATTCCTTTGTTAGACTTATTGTAGAAAATGCCACATTGTGCTAAATTTCTTAAGGATTGGTGTACTAAGAAAAGAGAGCGAAAAGTTTTAAGAACAGTCTTTTTAGCTGAGCAAAGTAGTTCTCTATTTCTATCACAAATTCCTAAAAAGTTATCTGATCTTGGAATCCTTGTTATATCATGCACCATACCATTCTAGAAGAACCTTAATAGACCTAGGTGCAAGTATAAATGTTATGTCGAGTGATATATTTGCATCCTTAGGATTAGAAGGCTTAATCCTTACTAAGACTGTTATTCAATTAATTGATAGAAGTATAAGATACCTTAGAGGAAAAATAGAAGATGTCCTAATTAAAATCAAAAACTTCATATATCCTATTGATATTGTGATTTTGGATTCCCAACAAATTAAGCATCAAAATCATGATACATCTTTAATTTTAGGAAGACCATTCTTAGCAACATCAAGGGCTATTATAAATTGTAAAATTGGAGTGATGAAGTTAGTATATGGTAATGAGGATACTCAATTAAATATTTTCAAATCAAAAAAGTTTGAGGAGTTAGAAATGTCCTTACATACTATAAACTTTTTAGAGGATGAAGGAGATATGCTAGATGATGTGATTCAAGAAGAATTAAATAGGCAACTAAATTCTAAAACTTTAGAAGTAAGTGAAAGCATAAATACAGAAGAAGATCAAGAAGAGATTTATATTGAAAATCAAAATGTTCAATTAGGAGCTCTAGCTTCTGATTGTCAACATTTAGATTTAAAACATTTACCTCTTGAATTAACCAATATATTTCTAGAAGAAAAATGAACATGTCCAATCATTATTGCTTTAGATTTAAAAGAGGATCAAATTTCTAAATTAAAAGATGTAGTAAAAACTTATAAAGAGGCAATAGGATGGACTATGATTAATATAAAAGGGTTAAGTGCAACTTTATGTTGTCACCACATATATTTAGAAGAGAATGCTAAACCAGTTAGAATTCTAAAGAGAAGATTAAATCCAAACCTTAAAGAAGTAGTCAGGAAAGAAATAGTGAAATGGTGAGATAATGACATAATTTATTCGATTTCTGATAGCTCATGGGTTAGTTGAATCCATGTAGTTCCCAAGAAATCAGGATTAACAATGATTAGGAATGAAAGTCAGGACTTGATACCTACTAGAATTCAATCAAGCTGGAGAGTGTGTATAGACTATAGAAAGTTGAATGTTGTGACTAAGAAAGATCATTTTCCCTTACCTTTCATAGATCAAATGCTAGAGAAATTAGCAGGGCAAGAATATTTTTGTTTCCTAGACGGGTATTCAAGATATAACCAAGTGCTAGTAACATTAGAGGATCAAGAGAAAATAACTTTCACATGTCCTAATAGAACTTATGCTTTTAAGAGAATGCCATTCGGATTATACAATGCACTAGCCACCTTTCAAATGTGTATGTAGGGCATATTCACTAGAATGACTAAAGATTTTTTAGAAATACTTATGGATGATTTTACTATTTATGGAACTTCATATGAAGTGTGTTTAAACAATTTAGACCAAGTATTAAAACGCTGTGTGGAAAAAAGTTTGGTTCTAAATTGGGAAAAATGTCACTTCATGGTTAAACAAGGAATAGTCTTGGGACATGTTGTTTCAAAGAAAGGGTTGGAAGTAGATAAAGCTAAAATAGAAGTAATTTCTAATCTACCAGAACCTAAATCAGTAAAAGATATTAGATCATTTTTAAGACATGCTGGATTTTATAGAAGATTTATTAAAGATTTTAGCAAAATAGCTAGACGTTTAACTAATCTACTAAAAGATGTCCCATTCAACTTTGATAAAAATTGCAAAGAAGCATTTTTCAAGCCTAAAACTAGCTTAATTTCAACTCCTATAATACAAGCACCTAATTGGAGCCATCTATTTGAATTAATGTGCAATGCATTTGATTTTGTTGTAGGAGTAGTGTTGGGACAGAAGATAGAAAAATCTCCTAGAGTGGTTCATTATGCAAGCAAAATTTTAAATGATGCTCAAGTTAATTATACAACTATTGAAAAAGAATTATTAGCTATTGTGTTTGCCTTAGAAAAATTTAGATCATATTTGATTGGAGCTAAAGTAATAATATACATGAATCATTCAACTTTAAAACACCTAATAGCAAAGAAAGAGACTAAACCTAGATTGATCCGATGGATATTATTATTACAAGAATTTGATCTAGAAATTAAAGATAAAAAAGGTTGTGAGAATGTAGTAGCAGATCATTTATCAATATTACAAATGGAAAAATCAAATATTGAAATTAAGGATAATTTTCCTAATGAACAATTAATGATCATGAACACAATGCCTTGGTGTGCAGACATAGTTAATTACTTAGTTATTGGTTTAACACCTAAGGATTGAAATAGATAGGATAAGAAATTGTTCTTTTCAAGAGTAAAATATTACTATTGGGAAGACCCATACTTATTTAAGAAATGTCCTGATCTAGTTTTAAGGAGGTGTGTTCTAGAAATTGAATATCAGAGCATATTGTCTTTCTACCATGACGAAGCATATGGAGGGCATTTTGGTTTAGGGAAAACTGCTGCCAAAATTCTATAATATGGATTTTACTAGCCAACACTATTCAAAGATACTCATAAATACTGTTTAAGTTGTTTAAGATGCCAACAAATAGGAAGAATATCAAAGAAGAATATGATGCCTCTTAATCCTATTGTTGAGGTTGAAATCTTTGACCTGTGGGGAATAGATTTTATGGGTCCATTTCCTATGTCTAATCAATTTAATTATATATTATTGGGGTTGGATTATGTATCTAAATGGATAGAAGCTATTCCTACAAAAACTAATGACAACAAAGTGGTAATACATTTTATAAGAACTAATATAATTGCCAGATTTGGAATTCCTAAAGCCATTATCAGTGATAGAGGAACTCATTTCTGTAATAGAAGTTTTGAAGCCTTAACGAAGAAATATGGAGTAAATCACAAAATTGCAACATCATATCATCCACAAACAAGTGGACAAGTAAAAAGTGCAAACAAACAAACTAAGTTAATCCTAGAAAAAGTAGTAAATCCTACTAGGAAAGATTGTGCTAATAGATTAATAGATGCACTTTGGGCTTATAGAATTGCTTATAAGGCAAGCTTAAGTATGTCACCTTTTAGGCTAGTATATGGAAAAAGTTGTAATTTACCAGCTGAAATTGAATATAAAGCTTATTAGGCATTAAAGACTCTGAACACTAATTTAAATCAAGTTGTTGAAAACAAGCAAATGCAATTGATTGAATTAGAAGAATTTAGGAATGAAGCTTATTCGAAAACTATAAGAGAAAAAGAGAAAATGAAGTTCTAGCATGACAAGAAAATTATTCCAAAAAGCTTTGAAATAGGACAAGAAGTATATCTTTACATGACTAGACTCCATAACCATCTAGGAAAATTAAGATCTAGATGGGCAGGACCTTACATAATTCGAAATATTTATTCTTATGGAGCTATTGAAATTGAAAATCATAAAAATCAGAATATATTTAAAGTAAATGGACAAAGACTTATACCTATTCTGAAGATTCCAAAAAGTTCCTTTGGAATTATAGAAGTAAGAGTAGAGGACTACTCGAGCTTTACTTAGTAAGAAATCATCAAAAAAAAAAAAAACCTTATTTAAACATAGTCACAATTAAACCAAAAGAAATTATCAGTTTTACCAAAACATATATTAAAAGAAAAAAATTGTTACGGTTCAACCAACAGGCTCCATCGGTCTGATCGAAACATAAAAACATAAAAAATCTATATATTATATTAAGTAAAAATGTTGGTTTTACCGAAGCATAGTATCGATTCAATCAGAAGAAAAAAAAAGAGTATTTAATTTCGGTTCAACTAAGGAATATAACAGTTTGATCGAAATTTTAAAATGTTGAAAAATTAAGAGTCGGTTAGATCGAAAATTCTTCAATCCAGACCAAAGTAAAAATTATTATTATAAGTATTTTTATTAGTTATAACTTTACGTAAAGTCTGTTGAGTTACACTTAACGAACTTACTTCGTTAAGTCTATGATAAGTTAATGAACTTACTCCGTTGAGTTAACCATAACTCACTAGAGTACTGTAGTTAAGTCCACGGACTAAGTCCGTGGAGTTAACTGTAACTCATAGAGAAGTGAATGAGAGAGCGAGAGTTTGCGCAGGAAAATGACCTAATTACTTGCCTAAAACTTAGGGTTTATTTATACTAAAACTTAGGATTTGGGAGCATTATCCATAGACTCATTTAGAACTTAGCACAGTAGAGATCAGAGCGATTCTGTTCCGTCACACCATGATAACAAAGATGACGCTAGAGTTCTGAGAGGAGATAAACACCACGAGATTTCTTAGAAAGTCAGAGGAATGGCACATGCAACAAAAGATCAGGAACACAACTCAGGAGAAAGAACTCCAATAGGTAGAATCTAACATCTTCTATAGGAGGGAAGTCTTGGTAGATTTGCATATTACTATACCTCAAATTGTGGAGACAAGGATTAAGGTAGCAACAGAAGTTGCTGTCAACAAAGAAAGAAGAATCAAGCCAAATAATGAAGTTGCTCTAGAATTGATCCAGCACAAGTCAAGATTATGGTTTGTACGACATATAGGTGGACATACTCGGTGGGCAATCTAGGAGCAACAGAGGAAAGCAACTGAATGTTAGGTATTTAATTTTGATGATATATGCTTTATTAACATATTTAAATAAGTCTACATAATCTTCTCTAAGTATAATAGTTAATAGATTATCAGAAAGTTTCATTTTTATGTCGGATAAATTAAATATTTCTGAAGAGTTAGATTTGCAATAGTTAAACTTTCGAATAGTTAACGTTTCGTTTTTGTCGAATACTTTATGTTAAAAACTCATATAGTTAAGTTATCTGCACGTGTGTTTTTAATGTTTTAAGTTGTCACGTGTTTTCCATGTGCGTTCGGTAATGAAAAATCGAATAGTTAGATAACTGTTTGAGTTTTTATATGTATGGATAGATAACTGTTCGAGTTTTATAAAAGGACTAACGAACAGATAAGTTTCATTGTTTAGTCACATGTTTTGCAAGTGCAATAACTCGAAGAGTTAAAGGATAAGTGTTCGAGTTTTTACAAGAGTTAAAGGATAAATGTTCGACTAAATCGAAAACTTAGAAGATATTCTACAAGACTCTAGGAAGATAAAGTTTCGATGTATCTACGAGTGGAGATCGTGGAAACTCAAAATGTTAGTGAAGAAAGTGGAAATTTAAATAGAAAGTAATTTGGATTAAAGAGAAAATTAGTAAGTAGATTATGGATTATGGATTATGGATTGTGGATCAAGTGGATGAACATGCTGAACTTGAAAGACAATAGAGTTCTACTACTAATAGAGAGTATGAGCTACATTACAATAGAGGATCCCAATCTCAAAAACCAAGTCTAAATATTCAATACGGATCCCTAACTGAAAAGTTAAGTTTGAATATTCATATTTTGAAAAATTCTCCATCATCAAAAGAAGTTCAAAATTCCAAGACATTTTAGAAAAGGAGCTGCAAACGCAAGAAGTCTGGAAATTCAACAACTAGAGAAGAAGAGATACAGAAGTTGAGCAAAGAGAAAGAAAAGAGCTGTGTGCATAAAGATCAAGTTTTATACAATTCAAAATTAATTTTGAAAAAGAGCTTTGTTTTCCTATTTGAATTGTATATCAAAATTACTGTATCAAAACTGTCAAGAAGGGAATTGAGCTGAGAAGATATTGTAAATTCTATCTTGAAATAAAAGAATAGAATTTCATTTACGAGTGTTTTGTGCTCTTGTTTTATCCGCTAGTTTAATTACTAAAGACACAATTCACCTCCCCTCTTGTGATACAAACGATCCTACAACTAGTATCAGAGTAATTAAACTATTTAAAGCATTCGAAAAGTCTTCATTTCTCTGTTTAGGAGCGAACGACACTGAATGCTAAATGTTTAAATATCTTGTTTTGTGCTTTATCTCATGATCAATTTAATAAAGTTTCTACATATGAGATATGGCATGCATTAGAAGTTGCCAACGAAGGTACTAATCAGGTCAAGGAATCTAAGATCAATATGTTAGTACATAAATATGAGCTTTTTAAAATGCGCGAAAATGAATGTATCTCTGACATGTTTTCCCGTTTTCTTGAGATTGTAAATTCATTAAAATCTTTAGGCAAGAAATTCGAGGAAAAAGACTTGGTAAGAAAGATCCTTAGATCTTTAACTAGAATTTGGGCTCAAAAGACAACATCTATTGAAGAGTCCAAAGACTTAAATACATATACTCTCGATGATCTCATAGGAAATCTGACAGCCTATGAAGTACAACATTTAGATCCAAAAGGGAAAAATCCTAGAAGGGATTTGGCTTTTGAGGCTGATAAAGTCTCAGGAGTCACTAGTGATTCTAATGATAATTTACTGTTGTTGACCAGAAAATTTAGAAATCTGTTGAAGAAATGCAAGAACTTCAGGTCAGCAAAGACATCTGGAGATATGGAAAAGAAGTCATTCACAAAAGACAAAAGTATATGCTACAAGTGCAACAGGCCGGGTCACCTTCAAACTAATTGTCCTCTCAACAAAGATAAGAAGAATTCGAGGAGGAATTTCAGGAATAAGAAATTTAGAAAGAGAAGGGCGCTTAAAGTGACATGGGATGACTCTTTAGCTTCACAAAGTGAAGAAACAAAGGATTCAACATCAAACAACGAATCCTCATCAACATCAAATTCAAAAGAAAATCTGGCAAATGTATGCTTTATGGCAAAATCCAGTGAGGTATCCTCTGATCAAAATGCTAATTTTGATAGTTTTGATGGATTACTTGTTGAATACAATAGACTGGCCAGAAAATATAAGAAAGTCAAAATAGAAAGAAAGGACACTAGGAAAATGCTAGATGAATCTGAAAATAAGATTGATTTTCTGAACTCTACATTGAATAAATTTAAGGAAGAAAATCAAAGGCATGCACAGGAAATTTTAAAGTTCACTGCTATAGAAAGAAAATTGCTTGCTGGTTGTGAAAATTTAATTGCTGATAAGAAGAAAATGATCTGTGAAATTGAAAAACTGGAATTGACTATTACTGATTTAAATTCAGAAATTGATGTGTTAAATATTAAAGTCTGCGATCAAAAGGCTATATTAAGTAAATGGAATAATAGTCAAACTTTAACAAATGAACTTAGTAGTAAAATATCAAATGTAGAAAAACATGGTATTGGTTTACACGATGCATCTTCTGAAAATTATATATTGCATGATGGTACTGCTAAAAATAATGTCTTTATTTCCAGTACTAAGAATAGTAAGAGAAAAACTATTCCGTGTGTGATTAAAAAGGGAGAAAAATATGTGCAAGTTGATAAAATGCAGCATACAGATGATAACACACAATGCAAGAATTTCAAAAGAAATTTTCAGAAAAATCAAGCTAAGACATTTGAAAATTTTAATATTCTTATCAATTTTCTTCATATTTAAAGAATATTGAATATTGGAAATCAAATAATGTCAGAAATGAAAATTTCAACTCTGGTTCACATGGAGATAAATGTTTTGATAATTATAACACTAAGAGAAAGAAATGCAAAAATAATTATCAGAAAATAGATAAGTTGAAGTCTAAAAATATGGATTATTTTGATATGACTCTCTCTAAAATTCTTGAACCCACTTAAAAATGGGTTCCAAGAAATAAAATCTCTTTTTGACTGTTTTTTAGGTACACAAATCAAAATGGAAAATGGATAGTGGAGCATCCAGCCACATGACTAGAGATATACAATTACTTACAGAAATAACAAAGACCAAGAATGGACAAGTTACCTTTGGAAATAAAAGCAAAACAAATATCCTTGGGTCTGGCAAGGTTCAGGTAACTGAGAAATGTTTTATAAATGATGTCTTATTAGTTGAAAACTTAGGTTTTCATTTATTGAGTGTTCCTGTTTTAATGAAGATTTATAGAGTAATTTTTGAAAAAGATTCTTGTAAAATTATGGATATGTCTACAAACGAAATTTTATTCACTGCATACAAGAAAAGACCTATTTGTATTCTAAATTTGCCTTCTGATATTATTAAAGACAATGCTTGCTTAATTGCAAAATCAAATGAAGTCATTTTATGGCATAGAAGGCTAGGACACTCAAACTTAAAATTATTACAAAAGATGTCTAAAAAGAATCTAATTAGAGGTTTACCTAGTATTAAGTACTCGAAAGAGTTTATGTGTGATGCGTGTCAACTAGGTAAATTACATAAAATATCATTTAAAAGCTTAAATGAAATAACAAGCAAAAGAGTATTAGAACTAGTGCATATGGATTTATTTGGACCTACTAGAACAACCAGTCTAGGAGGTAACCATTATGCTTTTGTATTAGTTGATGATTATTCTAGATTTACTTGGGTCTATTTTCTAGCTAATAAAACTGAAGTTTTTGAAATATTTAAGATATTCTGTAATAAAGTTCAGAATGAGCAAAATGTTAAAATTCAAAAACTTAGGAGTGATCATGGTACAGAATTTGATAATGATCAAATGGATACCTTTTGTGAAGAATTAGGCATAGATCATAGGTACTCATTTCCAAGAGCTCCTTCACAAAATGGGATAGTAGAACGTAAAAACAAATCACTTGAGGAAATGTCCAGAACCATGTTAAATGAGAATAAGTTACCCCTTTTCTGTAGGTAGAAGTAGTTCATACAGCATGCTATGTTATAAATAGAGTACATCTAAGACCAATTTTAGATAAAACTACTTATGAGATATGGTATAATAGGGTTCCCAAAATAGGTTATTTAAAACCCTTTGGCTGTAAGTGTTTTATTTTAAACACTAAAGAATGAAGAGACAAATTTAAAGCCAAATCAGATGAAAGGATTTTTGTTGGTTATTCCATTAGAAGTAAAGCATATAGAGTTTATAATAAATCAACAAAAACCATTAAGGAA
Source organism: Cymodocea nodosa (assembly GCA_036874045.1). Lineage (NCBI taxonomy): Eukaryota > Viridiplantae > Streptophyta > Magnoliopsida > Alismatales > Cymodoceaceae > Cymodocea > Cymodocea nodosa. The sequence continues at coordinate 12,589,777 of CM072335.1, forward strand.
ACCTTACATGTGAAATTTTATGAAAATTCTCATTTAGATTTAAGACATGCTGAAAACTTTGATTCAGAAATTCTCCCAGAAATAGTACCAAATGATGTTGACAGAGAAATTGATAGATTATCTGACAGAATAAGAAATCTAAGTTTGAATGATGAAAATTTAGAAGAAAATAATGTCATACCTATAGAAAATGTAGAACAATATAGAAATTGGCGTTATGCTTCATCTCATCCTATTGATTAGATAATAGGCAATCTTAATCAAGGAGTTAAGACTAGGTCATCAGTAGTCAACATTTGTGGTGCTTATTCATTTGTTTCTTTACTAGAACCTAAGAAAATTGAAGATGCCTTAGAAGATGAGTTTTGGTATTTAGCTATGCAAGATGAGCTAAATCAATTTATAAGAAATGAGGTATGGGATCTAGTTCCACCACCTAAAAATCAGTCTATAATAGGAACAAGGTGAGTATTTAGAAATAAAGTAGATCAAGATGGATATATAGTTAAAAATAAAGCTAGATTAGTTGCTCAAGGTTACAAGCAAGAGGAAGGAATTGACTATGATGAAACATTTGCTCCTATTGCTAGACTAAAATCAATACGAATTTTGTTAGCTTATGCTTGTTATATGGATTTCAAATTATATCAAATAGATGTTAAGACCACTTTTTTAAATGGATATATAAAAGAAGTGTATGTAAAACAACCTCCAGGTTTTGAAGATTCAAAACATCCTGAGTATGTTTACAAGCTTAAGAAGGCACTATATGGCCTTAAACAAGCTCCTAGGTCTTGATATAAAAGATTATCTAAATTTCTTATGGAAAAAGGGTATTCTACGAGAAAGGCAAATCACACTCTTTTTATCAAGAAGATCGAAAAAGATATATTAGTAGTTCAAATCTATGTAGATGACATCATATTTGGAGCAACAAATGAGATATATAAAAGAAAAAGTGTATGTAAAACAACCTCCAGGTTTTGAAGATTCAAAACATCTTGAGTATGTTTACAAGCTTAAGAAGGCACTATATGGCCTTAAACAAGCTCCTAGGTCTTGATATGAAAGATTATCTAAATTTCTTATGGAAAAAGGGTATTCTACGGGAAAGGCAGATCACACTCTTTTTATCAAGAAGATCGAAAAAGATATATTAGTAGTTCAAATCTATGTAGATGACATCATATTTGCAGCAACAAATGATAAATTAGTTGAGTCCTTTTCGAAAGACATGACTAATCAATTTGAAATGAGTATGATGGGTAAACTATCATTTTTCCTAGGCTTACAAATTAAGCAATTAGATCAGGGTACTTTTATTTCATAAGAAAAATATACTCAAGATTTATTAAAGAGGTTTGGTTTAGACAACACTAAAACAAAGAATACACCAATGAGTACTATCACCAAGTTGGATAAAGATGACTCTGGAAAAACTATAGATGTAAAACAATATAGAAATATGATTGGTTCATTACTCTATTTAACAGCCAGCCAACTAGATATTATGTTTAATGTGTATACTTGTGCTAGATATCAATCAAATCCTAAGGAATCACACCTACTTGCTGTTAAATGAATTTTTAAATATCTATTAGGAACCATCAATTTCGGACTGTTTTACTTTAAACACAATTCTTTAAACTTAGTAGGTTATAGTGATGCTGATTTTGTAGGATGTAAGTCTGAAAGAAAAAGCACCAGTGGCACTTATCAATTGTTAGGTAATTCTTTAGTGTCATGGTTTAGCAAAAAGCAAAATTGTGTAACATTATCTACAACTGAAGCTGAATATATAGCTACTACACTTTGCTGTGCTCAAATCCTGTGGATCAGACAGACCTTAAAAGATTTTAATTTAGACTATGAACCAACTAAGATTTTCTATGATAGTAGTTCTGCAATTAGTTTATCTAAAAATCATGTCTTACATTCACGAGCAAAACATATAGAAGTTCGACATCATTTTCTAAGGGATAATGTTATAAAAGGAAAAATAGTATTAAATTTTGTTCCTACCACAGAACAATTAGCAGATCTATTTACAAAACCCTTAGATGAAAATACATTCTCAAAATTACGATTAGAACTTGGTATCTATAGGTTATCTGATATTTAAATGGTCCTATTCATTGTATTTTGGTTTGTTATAAGGTAGTTTTAGAATTTAATGTCTTTATTATCAAAAAAAAACAAAACAAAACAACATATCTATTTTTGAATTACAATTTTCTGGTAGTTAAGAATTTATGAAATTTTGATTTTTATTGAAGTTAATTTATTTAAGAAAAATTCAGAAAAGATTACTTAAGGAAAAGTTAAATGGATTCAATGTGAGTGCCAACTATATTTTTATTACTTATGTATATGCTATTACAAAGATTTTAACAGGAAAATACATAGAAAGTATGTACTTTTTATTAAAGGAAAGTTATTAACATTCTGTTAGAAAAATTAAGTCTTGCGGTTGCCTCTAATTTAATTTACTATCTTGTTTTATTTTTGTTTATTTTTTTGTCTGTAATTACTTGAGTAATTAAGTCTGTTGGGGGATCTTAAACCCTAGTCACTTAAAACAACTAGTTTGGGATGTACTGAAAACTCATTTTGCAAGTAATTCAGATTATATTTTTAAAAAAAATTACCTGTTCTCACTTATCATTGAATAACTGGTTATCTTTCCCCTAAGCAAGGGATTATGATCACGTAAAAAGATGATATTGTGGGAAGTAATACATAAAATATATATATATAAATATAATAATAATAATAAAAGGGGGCAATGTACTCGAGTTTAATTTATCTTTCAAGGTGTTATAACAATCCTGCCATAATCTGTGCATATAATCCTTGTTATTTTTGTTATTATCTACTCTTTACACATAATGTACAATATTTATTGTCTTAAGTTGTGTACTCATTATTGAATTCTTTTAAGTTTCTGTAGGTATATCTCTATGAATTTTCTTTTGTAAACTGAATAAGATAAAAGCCATAAAGTCTAAATTGTTAACTCTACTACTTATTTCTATATTTCATTCAAATTATAAAAAAAAAAGACTTAAATCTATTTAAGGCTTAGCATCCTCTTTAAGTAAGCTATTTGACCTTTTTAAGCCAAATCTACTTAGGGCTTGGCAACCCAGATTAAGTATGCCATAGATTCTTTACACTACATTTATGTAGGGGGAGTAATTTCTCTTATAATAATTCATAACTTTTGAACTATTATATGTTTTCATGAAAGAATCTACATAATTTCAGGAAATACACCTTAATTAAGTACATTTCTAAACTATTGGTGACTTGTAGGTATTTTAATTATTAAGTATCCGAATTTTCTATTGTTTCGGCAAGTTATATTACAAGTATCAGACAGTTGTGTTTTAAAACGTTCAATAGACTATTTTATTATTTCCTGAAGTACACGTGTCGAAACCATAATGCATGACTTAAGTGGATTTTCGATAAGTTATCTGTAACTCTCCGAAATGTGTCTGGGCATCGAAAAATTAGATTTGTAACTGTCTGAAATATCTCTTTATTATAAAACTGCTTAAGTACACATGTCGTGATCTGGACGATTGACTTAAGTTATCTTTCGGAAGGTTATCTGTAACTCTCTGAAATGCACCTAAGCATCGAATAGTTAGGTTTATAAGTCTCCGAAACTTTCTAAACACCTTAAGTTCAAATTATGCACGTGTTGAATTTCACTGCTTTATAATGTCTCGGTTGAAACTCGAACAGTTATGTTTAACTCTTCGACTTTTCACACTTATTCCTTTGAGAAACTCGAGCAGTTATGTAGGATCATATGGCTACACAAGAGGGGGGTGAATTGTGTATCTTTAATATTTTCTGAAATATAATTGAAACTTTAAAACTCAAAAACAAGTCAAGACATTGTTTTCATAAAATCATTTTTATTCAAGGTTTCAATTACAATATACAATTCAATTCTCCTCAGAAATTGTAGATGCAATTATATTTCGATACCATGTTTCATCTATACAATTTCATAACTACAAACAAAGAAAACTAATTTGCGGAATTTAAAACATTTCTCCCTGTTTGAGATCTTTCTTCTTCTTCTTTTTCTTCTTCAGCAATTCTTCAGTGACGAATATCTTGTCTTTCTCTACTTCACCGAATTTGCTTTCTTCTGATACTTCAAATCTTCAGCGACATATATAATACCTTTTTCTGCTTCACTGAACTTTCTTCCACTTGAGAGATTTTCCCCAAGAATGTGTTTTTGATCCCTGAAAAAGATTTTTCTTTTGGTGTGCAAGGATAGTTTGATCAACGAGAACTCTATGCCTTTTATACTGTATTTTCATTTCATGCATATCCTTCACATTTAACTACTACCAGTTTTCCACTACTCCACGTCTTTTCTTTTTCCTTCATCGAAACACACACGTTCCAACCCACGTTTATATTTCGAATTTCCTTTAATCATCAGTCTTGAATCTCTGAAAAATTTCCTGCAAAATAAACTTTCTCATCCAAAAATTTTTCATCACTGTCATAAGAAGTCGTTACTTTAATGTTAACTAAACGAGTAACACAAGTATATATATAACTTAACGTTTCTAACTTAACGAGTTCCTCATGTGCCATTTCACGTGACAAGTACTATAGCTAAATCAAGGAACCATCTCCGTTGTGTTATGATAACTCAACGAACCAGCTTAACCTTTCTTTCGGAAGGTTAAACGATAACTCACTAAAAACAGTTTAAGTTGCGAATAGTTATAGATGTAAGTCACCGAAAAACTCTTTATATTATAAAACTAGTGAGACACGTGTCAAGACCTGAAAACATGACTTAAGTTACCTTTCGGATAGTTACGACTGTATGTCTCCAAAAAGCTTTAACTCACCGATTCAGTAATACACAAACGTTTTTATAATAAGAATTTTACCATGTACAAAAATAACAACTTAAGTTTATAACGCTAACTTAACGCGTTGCCTTAGTGTTCAATATAGCAACTCAACGTGTTTAGTTATGTTAACTTAACGAGTTAAACATGTGCACCTCACGTGATACACTACAACATTCGTAACTTATAATTTCACCACGTTTATAACACTAACTTAACGAGTTCGTCTCTTCTTTTACTCACTAACTTAACGAGTTATCACGTGACCTATTTTAACATTTAAGCCTCTAACGTAACGAGTTCTCACGTGACCTCTATACAAACAATACTCTAACTTAACGAGTTGTCTAAACGTGCACTGTTCATGATACAGAAGATATAACTTTAAAACATATCATGCTTTTCAATAAAAACACACGTTAACTTAATGTTTAGCTAAATGAGAAATTAATGCAATGAAACGACAAGTTATTAACTTCAGATCCAATACAGACAAGTATTTATATCAGTAAGCTTTTTCTGTAATAATTGATGATTTTAATTTCTTTTCACAAGCAATAGTAATTGAGTAAATATGATTATTTTCATTCAGCACACATCATCAAAACAAAAATACTCAACAAGTTATCATAAGTCTTCGAGTTTTCTAACTTTTTCACTTAGCCTGAAGTTATTTTCTTTATATGAACAGTTACGCTAAGTATTCTGCAATTGTTGGTTGTAAAACTTATACAGTTATTGCAAGCACTCGAGTTATTTATCGGTAACGGATCTTCTATTTATGATTTCAATGATTGAATCCATTTATCTATTTATAAACTCGAAGAGTTATGAATGTTTTACTGACAACCTTTCGTGTTTCTACCTTAGTAAAACCCTAGCTTCACAATCTTTCCTTCCACTAAGTTCTACAGTGCAAAGCGAAGATTAATCAACAATGTTAGGACCAAAGTACAGAAAAGAGAGTTAGAACTTCAGAACTTGCAGAATGAAATCAACGACATCTATTCCAGGTACACTTTTTCAAACGAAGTACTACACGAAATCAAAAAAGCTGTTCAAGATGAGAAAAATTTCTATTGGAAATTTATTCGAAATTATGCTGAAACACAGTTTAGACTAAAATAGACTGAACTTTCCGCATTGCATTTATGGAAAAGAAATTTACAACCTAACCCTGTAGTTGTACGTTCTGAACATGTACCAAAGACATCGGTACAGTCTATCACTTATTATAGAAAGAAGTGGGGACCAATGATCGAAAATGCAAACAAGGAATTACAATCATTGTATTCCCAACATTATTTTCTCTTAGCTGTTTTAGATGATATTAAACAGTATATCGATGAACAGAAAACTGCCATTAGCAAAATGGGCCTTTGAAGTGAAGGACAAAGAGTTTATCAACTCAAAATGGCAGAGGTGGAGAGCTTAAAACTCTATATTCCATTATTACCACCTAGGCATCATGGTGAAGAACCATCAAGGCAACAGGTGCCTTTAATAGGAGAAATTAAGACAATTTTAGAACCTCCTAAACAACCTGCAACACTATAGGCATATAGTCGGACAAAGAAAAAGACAATTGAATATTTCGGACTAACTACAGGTGTACAAGGAATATTACAGCAAAAAGAAGAATCAGTGAAAAATGGAAAACTATGCTCCATTGCAGAAGCTAGACAGATATTTTTGTCAGGAATCCCAGCAATTGTGACAAATATTAGCTTACAAGCATATACTCTAAGGTATTGTGTCACATTAGTGCATAATGTATCTTTTAATACAATGGACAGTTTTTCACACAATGCTGCAGGCACACATTCTTTTCCTACAAAAAGTGAGAATGTAGGAAATTTTGATGATATATATACAGATGATATCAAATTTGATAATAATATTGATGACATAGACATTGAGTCTATGAATTTTGAAGATATTTCATATGAAGAGGAATGTACAGATATTCTTCCTCTTACTGTATCTCGAACAGAGACTTTTGAATTTTGATACAGTTGCTTATGCTATATTTTATATGTATCGTTATGTCTATTACAATATATCGTATACTTGTTGATAAATGTATATAATCAACAACATACACAGTTACAAATAGAATATGATACTACCCATGTCTCACATATACAAATTTCAGAAATACAAGATGATTCTATTCCACAGACAAATATAGAACATTCTTTCATATAGAGACAGTTGTATAGATCACATATAGATATACATGTTGCTGATATATCGATTGTTACAGAGACTGTTGCTACTGAAATGTTTCCAGAAGAACAAACAGAAGAAATTTAGTAGATTATTGATACGACAATAACAGATATTTCAGACATATATACTAGTTTTGAAAGAAATTCCACAAGCTTTGAAAGATCTGAAAATATAGATGTTGCTGATAATATTGAAACAAGTCCTACATCAGAACATCATGACAGGAAAATACCTAATCTAGAATAGAGTTTAGATGCAAATACACTATTATGGTTCAGAAATAATTCCTGTTATGACAAATTTCAGACATATAAAACTTTTACAGTTTTATATTCAAGACGAGTTAAGTTTAAAGGGATGGCACACATACGTGAACTATTTGAATTTCAAGGCTTGTTGACTCTACGTCCACAACAGCCAAGCCATCTTGCTATACCTGAACTTCTCAGTTGTTTTTACTCAAACTTAACAGTGGAAGAAGGTATTCTTATTTCTAATATACAAGAAAATGACATATATTTAACTCCAGATCTACTTCATCAGGTACTTGGTCTGAAAAATGGAGTTAAATTATCAGAAATAAAACAAGTTTATCAATTGGGATGGGACATTACAAGTTTAGCCAAAGATCCAACTGCCAACAAAACATTGACATTACTAAATGACTTAAATGGCCAAGCACATTTTATTGCAAAAATATTGCATTCTACATTGTTTCAGAGGTTTGGTCATGGGGCAGAAGTTGGCAGATGTTGTCTTTATGCTACATACGCATTAATAAACCATATACAGGTGAACTGGTATGATATTTTTGTTTTTCATATCTTACATTTGTAGAGTAAATTATTTTATGGTGATACAATTTTGAGAATTGTGGCAAGTCAAACAGATATTACACCTTGGCCACAGAAAATATTAAAGTCAAGATCTTTCTCTGCAAAGGAACTCCAGAAATACCAGGAAGCAGATACACCTATCCTCAGACAACAACAACAATAGGATTGGCAAACACAGCAACAATTCATAGAATTTACAAAAACACAGCAACATATAGATATACAACAAGGTATACTCAGAGAAATACATACAAGTATAGATACAAACATACATACTGAATTTTTACAGCAACTATCACAAGTTTCTCAAAATGATTTAGATCAAGCAGTACTTGATCAGATAAACAGAGTTAGTACAGATATTGCAAGGCGAATTTCAGATACTCTGATTGATATTTTTTGAAGACAAAGAGGCTTGTGATTATACAAATTATGTATTACATGATTTATTTTTTATAATTTGTAACCAAAAATATTATGTAAACTGTTTACTGATTTTAATGTTACATGATTATTTTTCATAGTTTATGATATTAAACAGTTTATGCTTAATCCATAAATCTTAATGTTTGAAACTATCGTTTTGATTAATATATACTTAGTAAGATATCCTTCCTTACATTTATAACACTTAACTTCCTAAAGGGGGAGAAAATAGTTTGTTTACTTTTTTATAATACCAAAAAGGGGGAGATATAAATTATGTGACTAATTAGGTTTTGACATCATCAAAAAGGGGGAGATTGTTAGGTATTTAATTTTGATGATATATGCTTTATTAACGTATTTAAATAAGTCTACATAATCTTCTCTAAATATATTTCTCTAAGTATAATAGTTAAGAGATTATCGGAAAGTTTCATTTTTATGTCGGATAAATTAAAGATTTCCGAAGAGTTAGATTTGCAATAGTTAAACTTTCAGATAGTTAACATTTCATTTTTGTCGAATACTTTATGTTAAAAACTCGTATAGTTAAGTTATTTGCATGTGTATTTTTAATGTTTTAAGTTGTCACGTGTTTTCCATATGCGTTCGATAATGAAAAATCGAATAGTTAGATAATTGTTCGAGTTTTTATACGCATAGATAGATAACTGTTCGAGTTTTATAAAATGACTAACGAACAGATAAGTTTCCTTGTTTAGTCACGTGTTTTGTAGGTGCAAAAACTCGAAGAGTTAAAGGATAAGTGTTCGAGTTTTTACAGGAGTTAAAGGATAAATGTTCGACTAAATCGAAGACTTAGAAGATATTCTACAAGACTCTAGCAAGATAAAGTTTCGATGTATCTACGAGTGGAGATCGTGGAAACTCAAAATGTTAGTGAAGAAAGTGGAAATTTAAATAGAAAGTAATTTGGATTAAAGAGAAAATTAGTACGTGGATTATGGATTATGGATTGTGGATCAAGTAGATGAACATGCTGAACATGAAAGACAACAGAGTTCTACTACAACTAAAGAGTACGAGCTACATTACAACAGAGGATCCCAATCTCAAAAATCAAGTCTGAATATTCAATTTGGATCCTAACTGAAAAGTTAAGTTTGAATATTCATATTCTGAAAAATTCTCCATCATCAGAAGAAGTTCGAAATTCCAAGCAATTTTAGAAAAGGAGCTGCAAACGCAAGAAGTCTGGAAATTCGACAACTAGAGAAGAAGAGATACAAAAGCTGAGCAAAGAGAAAGAAAAGAGCTGTGTGCATAAAGATCAGGTTTTATAGAATTCAAAATTAGTTTTGAAAAAGAGCTTTGTTTTCCTATTTGAATTGTATATCAAAAATTACTGTATCAAAACCGTCAAGAAGGGAATTGAGCTGAAAAGATATTGTAAATTCTGTCTTGAAATAAAAGAATAGAATTTCATTTACGAGTGTTTTGTGCTTTTGTTTTATCCACTAGTTTAATTACTAAAGACTCAATTCACCCCCCTCTTGTGATACAGACGATCCTACACTGAAGAACCTGATGGCTTACCAGAGGGGGGGTGAATGGTAATAATTTGTTTCTTAATAATAAATTGCTGATTGATAAAGAGAATTAACAAGCACACAATAAAAGTAATGCACACAAGGTTTTTTAGGTGGTTCATCACTAACAGCTAGTCTACCCTCAAGGGATACTTAGGTTTCACTAAACTTTCACAAACTTACAAACACTTGCTTTAAGGTCAAAGCAAGAACCAACCAATCTGATTGAGCTTTCAAGTCATAACTCCAATCAATCCTTCACTAAAGTTTTTAATTTGTGTACTTCAGTAAACACTTGCTTGAATGTATCAGAGTGGAGTGCGTGGAGAGCTTCTAAATTTGAGTCTATATATGTTGATGATGATTTGATCTCGAAGACTTTCTTCTGTTGAGCTTGGTGTATATATTTGTATATGAGCAAAAGCTATCTGATTCTATTGTCTGTTGCTTGTATATATACTATTATGTGTAACGATCATATTTTTCTTCCACAGATGTATTCTGCTGTACTTGGTAAGATTTTAGACCCAAATTTGGTAAGTTACCATTCAGGGAGGTATTTCAAGATACCCTTCCGATTTTTTGGTTTTTCAGAGGTTTAACAATGTAACTCTCCGAGGAATACCTATAACTTACCAAAAAGTCACTTAAGTCTTTTTGCTAGTAGGATTTCAGATCATACATATGAGCTATCTTTCAATCGAATACTTACAGTTGTAACTTACCGAACTATTCTTTGACTGTCGAATAGTTAACTACAGTAACCTTCCAAAACCCTTCTTTAAGTTTCTAACTGCTTTCTTATTTCAACACGTGCATAATAGAATAACTTAAGTTTCGGATGGTTATAACTATAACTCACTGAAACTCTTCATATTTCGGATAGTTAGCTATAGTAACTTTTCGATTTTTCTTTTAAGCTTCTGTCTGGATTTCTACACGTAGAAAATTCAATGACTTAAGTTTCAGATAGTTAGCTATAGTAACTTTCCAATTCTTCATACATCCATCTTTCTAACTCTCCGAAAGCCTTCTACTTTCGAATACTTATTCTTCTAACTGTCTGATAGTGTTGCTACTGCTTTATACTACCTTTTGGATACTTAGACTAGTAACTCACCAAAAATATATCTCTTCTAGATAGTTAAGCCTGGTAACCTTTCAAAATCCTTTTTATCACTTACAGCACACTTTGAACTGTTTGTATCATCTTCTATTCTCTTGCTGAACTGTTATGCCTGAGAAATACAATTTGATTCCTCACATTGATTTTTGCATTATCAAAATCTAGAGGTCCTTTCAATCTCCCCCTTTTTGATAATGGCAAAAACCTTATAATATATTACATGTATTTCTCTCCCTATATATCTATATAGAGAATCGCACAAAGAAAGAAATAGGATACAGAATTTTGAAATTGAAAAGCTCCCCCTATTTTTCTGAGATTACTCCCCTTGAGTTTACTCCCCCTACTTTACTGTAGCCTGCTAACAAGATATGGTTTTTCTCCCCCTTTTTGCCATTTGTCAAAAGGAGTGAGAAGGAAGATACTGACTGTATGGAGCAATTATAACTGATTGCCTTGAAAAAGTGGTTAAGTTGCTGCAAAATAGAGATGTTAGTAGGACAAGCTCCTAGTTTTGAGCTTGAGTAAAGAGGTATTGAATTATAAAACATACAAAGAACAAATGCCTAAGTTTTGTCTAATATGATTAAATGCAGATTCACATAAAGGTTTAGTGAAAATATCTACAAGTTGTTCTTTGGTAGAAACATATTCTAAAGAAATATGATCTTTTTCAATATGGTCTCTTAGAAAGTGGTGTCTAATCTCGATATGTTTTGCTCTAAAGTGTAGAAATATATTTTTGGAGAGATTGATGGCACTACTACTGTCACAGTAAATAATTGTATTCTAAAAATTTAGCTTATAATCTACCAAAGTTTGTTGCATCCATAAAATCTATGCATAACATAGACCTACTGCCATGTATTCAGCTTTAGTGGTAGATAGAGCTATAGAATTTTGTTTCCTACTAAACCAAGAAACAAGTGAGTGACCAAGCAACTGACATGTACCACTAGTGTTTTTTCGATCTGATTTGCATCCTACATAATCTGCATCACTGTATCCTACTAATATCAGATGATTCTGTGAAGAATAGAAAAAGACAAAATCTTTGGTACCTTGTAAATATTTAAAGATACATTTAACTGCTTTTAAATGTGATGCTTTTGGAGAGGCTTGATATCTTGTACAAGCACAAACACTGAACATTATGTCTAGTCTACTAGCTGTTAGATACATAAGTGATCCAATCATGCCTCTATACTTCTTTTGATCTACTGAATTGCTAGAGATATCCTTATCAAGTTTTTCATTTGAGTTCATAGGTGTATTTGCTACTTTGGATTTATCCATACTAAATTTCAAAAGAATCTCTTTGCAGAATTTTTCTTGATTCAGAAAGATGTCATGCTGTAATTGATGAATTTGTAATCCTAGAAAGAATTTTAATTCTCCCATAAGACTCGTTTCAAAATCATTCTTCATTAGGATTTGAAAGTCATGACATAGTTTCTCATTTGTGGCACCAAAAATAATATCATCAACATAAATCTGAATGATCAACATATGAGAATTTTCTGACTTTATGAAAAGAGTGTTGTCCGCAGTTTCTATGTTAAACTGATTTTCAATAAGAAAACCCTTTAGTTTATCATACCATGCACGTGATGCTTGCTTCAAATCATAAAGAGCTTTATTTAGTTTGTATATATGGTTTGGTCTTTCTTCATCTTCAAAACCTGGTGGTTGTTCTACATATACTTCCTCTTGCAAAATGCCATTAAGAAAGGCACTTTTAACATCCATTTGATAAAGCTTGATTTTCATACTGCTTGCAAAGGCAAGCAACATTCTAACTACTTCAAGTCTTGCAATAGGTGCAAAGGTTTCTTCATAATCGATTCCTTCCTGCTAGTTGTATCCCTGAGCAACAAGTCTAGCTTTGTTTTTGATAATATTGCCATTTTTGATTTACTAATTCACTTTCACTTTCATTGTCAATTTTTAGCTTCTTCAATTTTCCTACTAGGTCTTCATCAAAAGATACATTTATTGACTCTTCTACACTTTTTTCATGTTCAAAATAGACCCTATAAGCCTTAGTTCTCGAAAAGTATCCAACTAGTAGAGCAGGATCAGATTTTACATCACATTTGTCATTTTGATCCCTTGTATTAAGCACAAAATATCTTGATCCAAAAACTTTGAAATATCCAATATTTGGAGTTTTACCATACCATAATTCAAATGGTGTCTTATGTAGGATAGGCCTAAGATGAGTTCTGTTTATTGAATAATATGCAGTATTTACAACTTCAGCCCATAAAGACTTTGGTAGATCAGATGCATTAAGAATTGTTCTTGCCATTTCTTGTACTGATCTATTTTTTCTTTCTACAACTCCATTTTGTGCAAGAGTTCTTGGACATAAAAACTCATGTAATATACCAAAAGAATTACATAAGTCTTCAAATTCAGAATTTTCAAATTCACCTCCATGATCACTTCTGATCTTCTTCATAGTCGATTCTTTTTCATTTTGAATTCTAATACAGAGATGTTTGAATTCATAGCAAGCTTCATTCTTGTGTGCTAAGAAAATAGCCCAAGTGAATCTTGTATAATCATCAACTACCACTAAGGTATATTTTCTTCCTCCTAAGCTGGCTGTCTGTGTAGGACCAAACAAGTCCATACGTAGTAGATCTAGTGGTTGACTCGTGGCAATGTCTTCAACACTTTTGTGTACTAATTTCTTTTATTTTCCAATTGTATAGTCACTACAGAGTTTATCCCTTTTGAATTTGAGTTTAGGCACACCTCTAACAAGATCATGTTTGGTCAATTTTCTTAAGATTTTCATGTTCACATGATTTAATCTCTTATGCCATAACCATTCATCTTCATTAGAAGTAACTAAACATGCATCACTAGATATATTATCAAATGGAAATTCCAATGCATAAATTGAATTATCTCTATATCCAATAAATTTGATTTCATGTGTATCCTGTTGTAATATAAAGCAGTTTTCAACAGTAAAGAGTATATTGTAACCTTTGACACATAATTGACCTACACTTAGTAGATTCTGTTTTAAACCATTTATATGCAAGACATTTTCTATTTTTCCATTTTTAGATGCAACATTTCCTACGGTAGTAATTTTACATTTTTCATTGTTACCAAACTTAACAGATCCTGAATTTATTGACTTAATAGATTCTAGAAATTTTTTCTTACCTGTCATATGCTTTGAGCATCTACTATCAATAATCCACTTAGACGTTTGAGCTTCCTTGTCCATGCAATCCTGCAAATCATGTTGAAATTAAGACTTTTGATACCCATATTTTCTTGGGTCCATCAGTGTTAGTCCTTTGCATATTAAACCTATTGCCTTTTGGAAGCCATATATGAGTAGATCTTCTTTTAATGACAAAAACAGTTGTATCATCTCTGTAAGATCTAATTTTTCCACCACAGTAAGGAGTTTCCTATGGTATAGCATACCCTAGGCCAAATTTACTTGTTCCTATTCTTTGGGATCCTATGATTTTGTTTAAACTATTTTCACCTTTGGTAAATTTATATACAGTGTTCTTCAAATCAGTAATTTCAGATAATAGATTTTTATTTTCTTCTTTCAGATCAAAATTTTTACAACTATAGCTATCCATTTTAGTTTTTAATTCCCTATTATCAACTAGAGCTTTTTCTAATTCAGCAAAGACATCTACTAGATAGGAATTTAAACTCTTTAATTCTTTCTTAAAATTCTTACATTTTACATATAAATTATCTACTATATAGAGAAGACTATCTACATCTAGATCATCATTTTCTTTTTCTGAATAATAAGGAGATGTAGAACATACCTCTTATGCAGCAAAGCACACGTTTGTAGAGGCCTCTTCCTCTGAATCTGATGAGCAGTTGGATGAGCTATTGTCTTCCCATGTGGCTTTCAAGGCCATTTTCTTCTTATTCTTCTTCTTCCATTTTTGTTTGTCTTCCTCTTGTTGAAAAGGACAGTAAAGTTGAATGTGTCCCAATTTTTTACACTTGTAGCATGTAGGGACTTTTGATCTTGAGGAGCTGGCTTTGCCTCCTTGTCTTATCATTTTTCTAAAATTTCTAGCTAATAGTAAAACTTCATCTTCATCCAAGCTTGGTTGGTCTTCTGTTGAGGGAAAGGCTAGTTCTTTCTTTTTCTCAGCCTTTCTTTTAGTAGCTCCCTCTTCTTCTTTCCATTCTTTCATCTAAACTTTATGAGCAAGAAGATTTCCCAATAGATCTTCAACTGAATAATTGTTTAGATCTTTTGAATCATGTATGGAAGTAGATTTCTACTTCCATTCAACTATCAAGCTTCTTAAAATCTTCTATACATGTTCACGATTAGAGAAGTCCCTTCCAAGGCCTCTTAGTTCATTTATAATTTCAGTGAATCTAGAAAACATTTTAGTAATACTCTCTATTTCAAGCATTTTGAATAATTCATATTTTCTTAATAAAATGCTAATTTTAGTATCTTTAACTTGGCTTGTTCCTTCATATGTAATTTGAAGGGTCTTCCAAGCTTCATGAGAGGATTTACAAGCAGATATTTTATTATACTGTTCACTAGTTAGTGCATAGTAAATGGAATTAAGCATACGAGCATCCATTTGGATGATTCTTTCATCCTCCTTAGTCTAGTCACTTTCATGACTGATTGGAATTGGTGTACCATGTACAACCATTCTCCAAAGTTTCACATCTGTACTCTTGAGAAAACACTCCATCCTATTTTTCCAATAGCTATAATTGCTACCATCAAAGAGGAGAGGTCAATGGATATTCTAACCCTCTGTAGT
The DNA here is from genome assembly GCA_036874045.1 of Cymodocea nodosa. Lineage (NCBI taxonomy): Eukaryota > Viridiplantae > Streptophyta > Magnoliopsida > Alismatales > Cymodoceaceae > Cymodocea > Cymodocea nodosa. The sequence continues at coordinate 12,605,644 of CM072335.1, forward strand.
GTGGAAAGTCATGATCTCATATGGTTAAATCTATTAACGAGATCAACATTGTTCTAATACCAATTGTTAAGACCTGATGGCTTACTAGAGGGGGGGTGAATGGTAATAATTTGTTTCTTAATAATAAATTACTGATTGATAAAGAGAATTAACAAGCACACAATAAAAGTAATGCACATAAGGTTTTTTAGGTGGTTCACCACTAACGGCTAGTCCACCCCCAAGGGATACTTGGGCTTCACTAAACTTTCACAAACTTACAAACACTTGCTTTAAGGTCAAAGCAAGAACCAACCAATCTGATTGAGCTTTCAAGTCATAGCTCCAATCAATCCTTCACTAAAGTTTTTAATTTGTGTATTTCAGTAAACACTTGCTTGAATGTATCAGAGTTGAGTGTGTGGAGAGCTTCCAAATTTGAGTCTATATATGCTGATGATGATTTGATCTCGAAGACTTTCTCCTGTTGAGCTTGGTGTATATATTTGTATATGAGCAAAAGCTATCTGATTCTATTATCTGTTGATTGTATATATACTATTATATGTAACGATCATATTTTTCTTCTAACAGATGTATTCTGCTATACTTGGTAAAATTTCAGACCCAAATTTGGTAAGTTACCATTCAAGGAGGTATTTCAAGATACCCTTCTGATTTTCTGGGTTTTTCGGAGGTTTAACAATGTAACTCTCTAAGGAATACCTGTAACTTACCGAAAAGTCACTTAAGTCTTTCTACCATGTAGGATTTTAGATCGTACATATGAGCTATCTTTTGATCAAATACTTGCAACTGTAACTTACCGAACTATTCTTTGACTGCCAGATAGTTAACTATAGTAACCCTCCAAAATCCTTCTTTAAGTTTCTGACTGCTTTCTTATTTCAGCATGTGCATAATAGAATAACTTAAGTTTCAGATGGTTATAACTATAACTCACCGAAACTTCATATTTCGGATAGTTAGCTATAGTAACTTTTCGATTCTTCTTTTAAGCTTCTGTCTGGATTTCTGCACGTGGAAAATTCAATGACTTAAGTTTTGGATAGTTAGCTATAATAACTTTTCGATTCTTCATACATCCATCTTTCTAACTCTCTAAAAGCCTTCTACTTTCGGATACTTATTCTTCTAACTGTCCAATAGTGTTGCTACTGCTTTATACTACCTTTTGGATACTTAGACTAATAACTCACTAAAAATATATCTCTTTTAGATAATTAAGCCTGGTAATCTTTCGAAATCTTTTTTATCACTTGCAGCACACTTTGAACTATCTGTATCATCTTCTATTCTCTTGCTAAACTGTTATGCCTAAGAAATACAATTTGATTCCTCACATTGATTTTTGCATTATCAAAATCTAAAGGTCCTTTCAAAACTAACTTCGTTAAGTTATAGATAACTCAACGGAGTGACCTTATTTTTTTAATATTGACTTCGTGGAGTTAAGGTTAACTCAATGGACTTACTTTGTTGAGTTAACACTTAGCAAATTTTTCTAAAACTTACTCTTCATCTTAACTTCTATATTTTTTTTCCTACATGTCATCAACTCAAATAAAGTTAAATATAAAAGTTAGAATATGGAATTAGTGCTTTATATTTAACTTTTAGTTCAATACCAACTATGTAGAAATTAAATTTTACTTTTCAGTATATAGATATGTTTAGATATTATCCTATCATCGTGCATTTAACCATGTCATTCATAAAATTTTGAAAAAACTTCAAACAGTTTTAACACATATATATAATATTTTCGTTTAGTACAGTTTTGAATTAAATATTGTATTCACTGTCATACAAATTCAACAACATTTTACTTCAAACATTCATATATATATATATATTGAAATTTTTTATATTACAACAAACAAATGTTACAATATAAGTAGATGGTTGATATATTTAATCTTTTTTTCTTAATTCATCTACTTCCTTTTGGAGTTTTTCTAATTGTTGCTCTAACTGATTTATAAGCTCTACAACCCCTCTACTTTCTCTAGAAGATCCTGTAACAAATGTTTCAGTAGTAGCAGTCAAATAATTCTTGTATTCCTTCACTAAGATGGCATTGGATTTCATCTTTTTGGATGTCCATCTGGTGAAGTCAATATTGTCCACCATTAGTAGTGGAATCAGATCTCCATAGAATAATTTTTTCTATGCTGCCCTTAAGTTGGAGATAAAAACTACAAACTAGTTTACTTGAATTTGTTCACAACTGAATATGTGGCCCATTTAACAAACTGACTTAATTCTATATCATGGACTTGTCGTTGGTAGACACTTTTAATCAAAATGTTAGCTACCATGTGTGCTTTACCATTTAAGTACTTCAATCTATTTAATAATGGCACACCAAGATTGATAGTTAAACAGTCTTTTATTTCTTGTTCTGTCCACTCGATTGTAGTCATACCCTCAAGAATTTTTTTTCCTTCATTTCTAAGTCCAAAAATATTGTGAAGAAGCTCTAGTGTTATCAGTACATCAACTTGCTCTACGTTGGAAATTAATCCTCTTTCCTCATCTCTTAAATTTACATAAAAATAGGGCACTAAATTTTCATACACTACATACCCTTTCTACTAAGAAATAAATTACAATAGACCCTAGAACTCAAATAATTCTTTAATGTCTTCCATGCCATCCTAGTTTATTGGTCTACTATATATAATATCAAACCCCTTTATCTCTTCATATTTATTCATTGCTTCTTGACTCCAAAAACATACGTCATTCAGAACTTACTATTGGGAAGGGTTAAGAATCTGAAATTGTTCCTCTACTAAGGTTTATTTTTCTACTACTTCCTCAAGGTGCTGAACTAGTGTTTGTTAGAAATGATCCAGAGATTCCTGCAATTCAATTCCTACTTTTGTTTGTGGTGGAGAGTCGACAAAACTCTCCACTCTTTTCCATGTACTTTCTCAATAAATTACTAAAGAGCCTCTCCCTCTTTAGTGGAATTTGTCGAGTCTTTTCCTCTTTGTTCAATATGTTCTTGTTTAGCTTCTTCTATTTCTTCTTCCTCCTGACTACCAATCTGCATTATTACTGTTCTTTCTAATTCCATGGTAGATTGGGATGGAGTCACGGGCACAATATATTCTACCCTAACTTTAGTTTCTGATTCCTTAAGTTGTAGACTAATTTCAACCTATTTTTCTTCTTTTCTTTACTCTTACTGCTCCTACTCCTACTCCTCCTCAGATTCGGATAACAAATTAACAAAAAAGGGCTCTTTAGGCCCTACTAATATTATAGGCTCGTATTTAACTATTTCCTCAACCTTAGGCACTTTCTCTTTTTCTTTTCTTCTTCTTATTAGTTGTGTCTGTTCTTCATCTTCTTCCTTTAAGACTAAGTCAACAAAACTAGACTCTCCAAGCCCTGAGTCATAGGTACTAGCTCTTCCTGCTTAACATTTACTGGTCTAGAAGGACCAACTTCAGTTTCTCTCGCAACTAGTGATCTAACTGCTTCAGAATGTTGTTATAATTTAATTTTATACTAGGTCTTCAACTTAACTTCGGCCCTCTTCTTGCATAGTACATCATAAAGTAAATGAGTCTTTGCCACGGCCATATCTTCAGAATTTCCTTGGCTCTTGGTAACTTTCACAAGCTCTACAAATTCTCTCCATTCCTCTAACATTGATGGCCCCAAAAATGCTTCTCTTCCTAATGGCCTAGGTGGTGGAATTGATGGTCCTGGCTGTTGTTATTCTATAACAGGTTTTTTAGTAGCAGGCTCTTCAGCTGCTTTCTTTTCTTGCTCCCTAATGTCTCACCAAGCATGTCCAACAATATATCTTACAAATCACAGTTGTGACTTGCGTCAAATCAATTCTAGGGCAACCTCATTATTTGGTCTTATTCTCCTTTCTCTATTCACAGCATCTCTATTGCTACTTTGATTCTAGTTTCTACTATCTAGGGTATTCTAATATTTAAATCAACCAAAACTCTTGTCTAGTAGAAAATATCAGATTCTACCTTTTTTAATTGTTTTTCCTATGTCATGTTCCTAATCTTCTGTTGTGTATGTCATTCCTCTAACTTTTTTAGAAATCTTGTAGTGTCAACTACTTCCTAGAATTCTAGCATCATCTTGTATCTTCATGGTGTTATGGAACAGAACAGAACAATTTTGATCTCTACTATTCTAAGTTCTAAATGATTTTTGTGGATAATGCCCTCAAATCCTAAGTTTTAGTATAAATAAACCTTAAGTTTTTCGCAAGTAATTGGGTCATTTTCCCACGCAAACTCTCGCTCTCTCACTCACTTCTCTATGGACTTAACTATAGTACTCCATTGAGTTATAGTTAACTCAACGGAGAAAGTTCGTTGGGTTATGCTTAACTCATCAAACTTCCTGTACAACTATACTAATAAAACAATGCAAATACAATACTAAAACTTCGGTCTATACCGAAAAAAATTTCCAATCTGATCAATTCTTGATTTTACTTTTCTTACTTTCAGTCAGGCCATTATATTTTCTCGATTGAACTGAAGTTAAATACATTTATTATTATTATTATTTTATTTTTTAGTTTAGTTTTATATTCAGTTGAACTGATACCTTGTTTCGATTAAACTGACACATTTACTTAATATAATATATATATTTTCCTTTTTTTAGTTATGGTCAAACCGATGGATCTTTTTGCTATGACCGTAACAAAGTTTTTTCTTTTAATATATGTTTCGGTAAAATTGATGATTTCTTTTGGTTGAACTGTGACTATATTTAAAATAAGTTTTTTTTTTTACTAGTAAACATATGTATATTTACTTAATAAAGCTCGAGTAGTCCTCTACTCTTACTTCTTTTATAATTTCAAAGGAACTTTTTGGAATTTTTAGAATAGGTCTAAGTCTTTGTCCATTTACTTTAAATATATTCTAATTTTTAGGATTTTCAATTTTAATAGCTCCATAGGAATAAATATTTCCAATTATGTAAGGTCCTACCCATCTAAATCTCAATTTTCCTTGATGGTTATGAAGTCTATTCATGTCTAGATATACTTTTATCTTATTTCAAAAGTTTTTGGAATAATTTTCTTGTCATGCTAGAATTTCATTTTCTCTTTTTCTTTTACAATTTTCGAATAAGCTTCATTCCTAAATTCTTCTAATTCAACCAATTGCATTTTTCTATTTTTAGTAGCTTGATTTAAATTAGTGTTTAGAGTTTTTAATGCCTAATAAGCTTCATGTTCAATTTCAGCTGGTAAATGGTAATTTTTTCAAATTATGTAAGGTCCTGCCCATCTAAATCTCAATTTTCCTTGATGGTTATGAAGTCTAGTCATGTATAGATATACTTCTTGTCCTACTTCAAAAGTTTTTGGAATAATTTTCTTGTTATGCCAGAACTTCATTTTCTCTTTTTATTTTACAATTTTCGAATAAGCTTCATTCCTAAATTCTTCTAATTCAATCAATTGCATTTTTCTATTTTCAGCAACTTGATTTAAATTAGTATTTAGATTTTTTAATGCCCAATAAGCTTTATGTTCAATTTCAGTTGGTAAATGGCAACTTTTTCCATATACTATCCTGATTTGGTTTTAAGGAGGTGTGTTCTAGAAATTGAATATCATAGCATATTGTATTTCTACCATGACCAAACATGTGGAGGACATTTTAGTTCAGGGAAAACTACTGCCAAAATTCTGTAATGTGGATTCTATTGGCCAACACTATTCAAAGATGCTTATAAATACTGTTTAAGTTGTTTAAGATGTTAACAAATAGGAAGAATATCAAAGAGGAGAAAACAATGTTAAACAAATGTGTGAGGAATAGATTTTATGGGTCCATTTCCTATGTCTAATCAATTTAATTATATATTGTTAGGGGTGGATTATGTATCTAAATGGATAGAAGCTATTCCTAAAAAAACTAATGACAACAAAGTGGTAATACATTTTATCAAAACTAATATAATTGCTAGATTTGGAATACTTAAAGTTATTATTAGTAATAGAGGAACTCATTTCTATAATAGAAGTTTTGAAGCCTTAACGAAGAAATATGGAGTAAATCACAAAATAGCAATATCATATCATCTACAAACAAGTGGACAAGTAGAAAGTGCAAACAAACAAATTAAGTTAATCTTAGAAAAAGTAGTAAATCCTACTAGAAAAGATTGGGCTAATATATTAATAGATGTACTTTGGGCTTATAGAACTACTTTTTCTAGTAGGATTAACTAATTTTTCTTCGAAATTAATTTGTTTGTAGTAGGATCTATGAAGTTTCATATATAATAAAATTATCCATAAATATTTCTAAAAAATCTTCAGTCATTCCAAGGAATATGCCCTACATACAGCTTTGAAAGGTAGCTGGTGCATTACATAATCTGAATGACATTCTCTTAAAAGCATAAGTTCCATTAAGACATATGAGAGTTGTTTTGTCTTAATCCTCTAATGCTACTAGAACTTGGTTATATCTTGAATACCTGTCTAGGAAATAAAAATATTCTTGCCTTGCTAATTTCTCTAGCATTTGGTCTATAAAATGTAGGGGAAAATATCTTTCCTAGTCACAGCATTCAACTTCCTATAGTCAATACATGCTCTCCAACCTGATTGAATTCTAGTAGATATTAACTCCTAACTTTCATTCCTAATAACTGTTAATCCTGATTTCTTGAGAACTACATGGGTGGGACAACTCATAAGCTATCAGAAATCGGATAAATTATGTCATTATCTAACAATTTCACTATTTCCTTCCTGACTACTTCTTTAAGGTTTGGATTTAATTTCCTCTCAGGAATTCTAACTGGTTTAGCATTATCTTCTAAATATATGTGGTGACAGTATAAAGTTGCACTTAACCCTTTTATATCAACCATAGTCTATCCTATTACTTCTTTATAAGTTTTTACTACAACTTTTAATTTAGAAATTTGATCCTCTTTTAAATCTTAAGCAATAATGATTGGACATGTTCGTTTTTCTTCCAGAAATATATAAGTTAATTCAGGAGATAAAGGTTTTAAATCTAAATGTTGACCATCAAAAGCTAGAGCTCCTAATTGAACATTTTCATCTTTAAAATTAATCTCTTCTTGATCTCCTTCTACATATATGCTTTCACTTACTTCTAAAGTTTTAGAATCTAATTGCCTATTTAATTCTTCTTGAATCACATCATCTAGCATATCTCCTTCATCCTCTAGAAAGTCTATAGTATGTAATGACATTTCTAATTCCTCAAACTTTTCTGGTTTGAAAATGTTTAATTGAGTATCCTCATTACCATATGCTAACTTCATCACTCTAGTTTTACAATTTATAACAACCCCTAATGTTGCTAAGAATGGCCTTCCCAAAATTAAAGATGTATTATGATTCTTATGCTTAATTTGTTGGGAATCCAATATTACAATATCAATAGGATATATGATGTTTTTGATTTTAATTAAGACATCTTCTATTTTTCCTCTAGGGTATCTTATACTTCTATCAGCTAATTAAATGACAGTCCTAGTAGGGATTAAGCCTTCTAATCCTAAGTATGCAAATATATCACTAGGCATAACATTTATACCTGCACTTAGGTCTATTAAGGTTCTTTCTAGAATGGTATTTCTTATGGTGCATGATATAATAGGGATTCTAAGATCAGATAACTTTTTAAGAATTTGTGGCAAAATTAGGGAACTACTTTGCTCAATTAAAAAGACTTTCCTTAAAACTTTTCGCTCTCTTTTCTTAGTACACCAATGCTTAAGAAATTTAGCATAAGGTGGTATTTTATGCAATAAGTCTAATAAAGGAATGTTAACTTATACTTTTTCAAAAATTTCTCTAATTTTTTCTTATTTTTCAGGAAATGTTTATTGTAATCTTTCAAGATAGGGTGCTAATGATTGTGATTTACAAGATTCTTTTTCTTTCATTTCATTCATTTGATCATCTTTAATCTCATTTTCAAATTCAAATTTTTCTTCATTCATTTCTAAATTTTCAAATATTACATTTTCATTATCATTTTTAATTTTGTTCTTATCCACCTTCACATTACTTTCTTTTTGAGTTCTTGGTGGTATATCAGTTTCAGATGTTAATGTTATACATACATCTTCTAAATTTTCATTACTTTCATGATGTTCTTGTATTTCATTTTCATAATTTTGGTCTTCAGTTTTTTTAGTTTTAACTTAGATACATTAAATTCTATTACATTGGTATTTTCTTTTTTCTATATGTCTTGCAACTTATGCAAATCTATAATATTAAAGTTTTCATTTGTATTTTCCTATTACATAACTTGTAATTTCTTTGTAAATTCATCCAATGCTTTTAGCTTTCTTTCAAGATCATCTAGTCTCGTTACATTCAATTTTTGATCAATTTTCATTATGGTTTTTTCAATTTCGTATATGATATCAATTTTAGGTTCTGAATATTCTTCCTTATAATTTAATTGGTTGACTTCTTTTTGCTGACACATGAATTGTTACAATTTATCCATGTTTTGCTTTAAACTCGCTCTAGTCTGTCATACCTATCCCAAACTTCCTTGTCTCTCAACATATTATATGTTCTAAACTGACCATTAGTTAGGTAAACTATAGGATTCTCATACTCAGCTCTATTATATTGAATATGATTCATTTGTTGTTTATGTGATCTAATCATCTGCAATCGTCTCAGTTTCAAACAATCAGAGATGTCATGACCTTCTAAATTGCAGAATTCACATATGCTAACTACAAGTTTCAAAAATCTTTAAGCACAAGCATATGTCATATTCTCAATTATATAATAAAAACGCACAACACTCCCTCTGCTACTAAAACAAAACAACACTCACAGTTGCTTAGCTTCTCAATCCCTAGCAACAGCACTAGAAAACTTGTATTATTGTGAAAATTTAAATCAGAAACTTATCTACTAGACGGTACTAGAAAAATTGTTTGATTTGTTTTTATGCTTATATTAATAAATTCTTTTAGAAGTAAACAAACAACTTTTCACACAAATTAGATATTAAGTCTAATTTGTATTTTTAATTGCAAGTAAACAGTGTATATTGTATTTGTGTGCAAGTACAGGTCGATCTCACAGAGATTGAGTAAGAATTATGTACTATTCTAATTTTTATATTGGAGTTTATATGTGTTTAATTAAGCACTCCATTGAGTTACAATTAACTCAACAAACTTAGTTCATGGAGTTATGGTTAACTCAACGGACTAACCTCGTGGACTTCAGTTAACTCCATGAGCCTACCTTTCCAATTAAATACTGTTATTCATAGAGGAATTCAACCAACCATTGGCTGATTCCATAGAATGTAAATAACATTAACTAAGCTCTTTAATATTAGTTAATCTAAGATTTGTCATTAAGCAACACTAACATTCAAATATTTCAAATAGTAACCATTAAAATCTATAAGTATTTGGGACAAATCAATTTCTATAAACAATAAAACTATTTTCTATTTTTTGAATTAAACAAACATAAAACAATCACAATACTGACAATGATAACATTAATCACAATACAAAACAAATAATACAACACTTAATACTAAATGTAAATACAGATAATTATTTATTTTTGGTATTTTTGTTTTGATATGTTCCTGAAGATGAACAAAAGGTGAAATGTAAAAATCTCTATCGATAATAAAAACTTCTATCATTACATGTGACACGATTACACCACTGAAAACTTAATCACTTACAATCTTATCTCCTCTCCTTATAGAATCGCGAACCAAGAATTGTAAGTTGATCTCCTCTTCAACACACTAGCATCAACCCAAAACCAAGGCTAGAAGCTTTACGATCTCCTAAGATATGAGTCGGTGCTTGGTGAAAATGACTTCCCTTCTTACAACGCGATCACTCCTCATAGTGGTTGTCAATCACTATTTTTGGCTCAGAATCGATCCAACATCCGGAAAGTATCCTCACAAGCCTCTGATGGTTGGTGATTTTGGTGGTAGTGTGGAGCTTTAGGCAACTTCCGACGCTTCCTGCTGTTAATGTAGTTCTCTACCTTGTTACTTTTAAAACCAATCGTTCAATCAACTTTCTATGGCACGATTTAGAAATACTCACCTCTTAACTCACCAAAATTGGAAAGTAAAGAGAAAGAGGAAGAGATAATACTGAAGACAAGGATTTACGTGGTTCAGCAACTGCTTACGTCCACAGAGAGTTGAGGGTTCTACTATGAGCTTCGACACACACAACCGCAATGTTTTACAACATCATAAAGATTTATATACTACCCAACTTAGGGTTAATAAACATTTAATTACATTCAAGCCATTATAGTAGAGGAATAAAGCTTCGAAGAAGGGACTCTCAATTTCCAAGCCTTATCTTCTTATCTTTCCGAAATCTACAACATTTCGGATAGTTACAGACTTAACTATCTGAAGAAATTCTTCTTCCTTCATTTATTGTAACGGGCAGTACTGTAGTAGGGTAATTGTTTGGAGAGATTCGGTCTTTCAAATAGTTACAAACTTAATTGTCTGAAAACCCACTTACTCCTCTCTCTATCCTTTCAGAAGGTTCTGTTGTTAACTCTTCGAAAACTACATGCCTTTCAGATAGTTACTGTCTTAACTATCCAAACACTCACTTAAGTGTTTCTTTAGTCATTTCAGAAGGTTGTAGCTATAACCTTCCGAAAACTTATGATTTTCTGATAGTTACTTCTTAACTATCCAAAGATCCACTTAAGTCACTGCTTTTCGGATACTTGGCTTCTTAACTATTCGAACATCTACTTAAGTATCTGACTTTTGGATACTTAGCTTCATAATTGTCTGAATGTCCACTTAAAAGTCATTTAAGTAATTTCGGATGGTTACAGCCAGTAACCCTCCAAAATCTTCTGACTTTCGGATAGTTAGCTCAAAGTCTCCGATTAAAACTTTATTTTCGAATACTTAGACTTGATAACCTACCAAAAATATAAATCTCCTAGATACTTACTGTTAACAAGCATCCGACTGTACCTGGACTTCTTGTGACATACTCCACACTTGTACTATTTGCCCTAACAATCTCCCACTTGGAGTATGACACAATGATCGAAGGAAAAATTAATCTCTACACTTGGCTAATAGAATATTGCACAGCAGCTCAAATAATCATCAACTCTTCATCTCCTTCTTCTTCTCAATTATTTAGGAGACCAATTAAGGTCATACAAAGCCTTAATTTCTGTAGATTCAGAACTTTAGTTAACATGTCTACAGTATTTTCAGCTCTAGTAATCTTCTACATATCTAACCTATTTTGCTCTATCTCTTCCCTTATGAAATGAAATCTCATTCTCATATGTTTGGACCTTGAATGAAACTTCGGATTTTCAGCTAAATAAATGACACTTTGATTGTCACAGAACAGAATGCTTTTTTTTTGTTTGTCCTAATTCGGCTAGTACATTCTCTAGCCAGATTCTTTCTTTAGCTGCCTCTGCTACTGCAACATATTCAGCTTCTGTGGTCGAGAGTGCAACAATACTTTGCAACTTGGATCTCCAACTAATTGCAGTACTCCCTATGCAAAAAACATAACCTGAAGTACTTCTGCTTTTATCCAACTCTCTTCCCAAATCAGTATCACAGTAGCCAATCAATTCAACTGGTCCTTTCTTGAAATTCAGATCTACATCTAAGGAATATCTGAGACATCTGAGTATCCATAGTACAGCAAATCAATGCTCAGCGCTTAGATCTACCATATATCTATTGACCACTCCCACTACATGAGATATATCAGGTCTTGTGCATGTCATGGCATACATTAAACTTCCCACTACTGAAGCATATGATATTCTAGACATTTTTGTCCTTTCTTCTTTAGTCTTGGCTGACTAATCTTTAGACAACTTGAAGTGGGGTCCAAGAGGTAGTTCAATTTTCCTCTCATTTGAGATATTAAATCTCCTTAGTACCTTTTCTAGATACTTCTTTTGATTTAATCTCAAAATATCTACTACTCTATCTCAAATAATTCTCATACCCAAGATTTGCTTGGCTTCTCCCATATCCTTCATGTCAAATTCTTTTGACAGTTGTCTCTTTAATTGCTTAATCCGTTCCATACTAGAACAGGCAATTAACATATCATCTACATAAATCAGTAGAATAATGAAGCAATCATTAAACAGTTTTATGTACTAGCAATAGTCTGTATCACATCTTTTGAAGCTTAGGGTACAGATAAAGGTATCAAATCTCTTGTACCATTGTCATGGTGTTCGCTTCAAACCATACAATCTTTTCAGCAATCTACATACTATCTTTCTTTTCTTGCCAATTATTGCAAATCCTTCTAACTGCATCATGTAAAGTTCTTCCTACAAGTCTCCATGTAGGAATGCTGTCTTTACATCCATTTGCTCTAAGAGCAAATTTTCTACAGCAACAATGCTTAAGACTATTCTTATAGTATTCATCTTCACAATAGGAGAGAATACTTCAGTATAGTCTATGTCTTGAATTTGCTAAAAACCCTTGACGACAAGTCTGGCTTTATATTTCTTACTGTCATCTGGTTGTTCTTTCATCTTGAACACCCACTTGTTTCCAAGGATTTTCTTTCCTTCTAGCAATGAAGTTAGCTCCCAAGTTTTATTCTTCTCTAGGGACTTCATTTCTTCTTTCATTGCTAACTCCCATTTGTGTGCATCACTTGCACAAATTGCTTCCTGATATGTTTTAGGTTCACCATCATCCATCAACAACAGATAATTGAATGATGGTATATGTTTAGAATGAAAAAGTGCATAATATTAACGGTTGATGCCAGTATGCTGAAGAGGAGATCATCTTACAATTCTAAACTCACGATTCTATAGGGAGAGGAGACAGGATTGTAAGTGGTTAAATTTTCAGTAGTGTAATCGCATCACATGTAGTGACGAAAGTTTTTACTGTTAATAGAGATTACTTTTACATTTCACCTTTTGCCCATTTTCATGACCATATCAAAACAAAAATACCAAAAAACAACTTATTTGTGTTTATAGTTAGTATTTAAGTGTTGTATTGTTTGTTTTGTATCGTGATTAATGTTATCATTGTCAGTATTGTGAATGTTTCATGTTTGCTTGATTCAGAAAATAGAAAATAGTTTTACAGTTTACTAAAATTGAATCGTTGCTAAAACTTAAAGATTTTAATGGTTACTATTTGAAATATCTGAATGTTAGTATTGTTGAATGATAAATCTAATATTAGCTAGCATTAAAGAGCTTAATTGATGTTATTTATAATCTGTTGAACCGCTCAATGGTTGGCCGAATTCCTCTGTAAATAATAGTATTAAACTAGAAAGATAGCTTTGTTGAGTTAATTCAATTCCACGAGGTTAGTTCGTTGAGTTAGCTATAATTCAATGGAGTGCTTAATGAATATATAAATTTCATTATTAAAAATGGAACAATACATAATTCTTACTCAATTCTTTGTGGGATCGACCTGTACTTGCACACAAATACAATATACACTGTGCACTTGCAGTTAAAATACAAATTAGAATTTTTATTCTAATTTGTGTGAAAGGTTGTCTCTTTACTTCTAAAAAGGAATTATTGATATTAGCAAGTTTAAGATCCGCCTAATAAACAGAAGTTAGCAAATCAATACAAGTTTTCTAGTGTCGTTACCGGGGAATTGAGTAGCTAAGCAACTATAAGTGCTGTTTTGTTTTAATAGCAAGAGGGGTATTGTGTGTTTTCTTCTATAATTGAGAATATGGCATATGCTTATTGTTTAGAATGAAAAAGTGCATATTATTAACGGTTAAATGATGGTTAATTACATAATATTTAGCTTATCATATGAGAATTAAGCCATTATGTTATAATTGCACTGTTATATGCTTTAATTGAAGAATCTGCTTAATTTTGGGGAATTAACGTTAATTTAGTATATTTATGAACTGTCGGTAAGTTGTAGGCTGTGAAATTCTTAAGTATCCGAATTTTCTGATATTTCGGATAGTTATGTTTAAATTGCCGAACAATTATGTTTAGAGAGAATATTTTATTATTTCCAGATGTACACGTGTCGAAACCAGAATGAATGTCTTAAGTGAATTTTCGGTGAGTTAGCTGTAACTATCCGAAAATGCTTCTAAGCATCGGATAGTTAGACCTGTAACTCTCCGAAATGTTATTTTATGTTTAAACTGCTGCTGACACATGTCGAGAGCTGGTAGATTTACTTAAGTTATAACTCGTTAAGTTAGCATAACTGTACGCATTGAGTTACATGAATATATACTAAGGTAACGCGTTAGGTTAGCGGCTTATTTCTTTATTGCATGTATTTTATAGTTATTTTCTAAAATGCCACTGTAGCAGTTGCAGGAACAGACAGTTGGAAGGAAAAACCACGTTTGCACGTATCACGCAGGAATTCAATCGCATAGGGAGAAAGAAATCATCGCCGTTGATCTAAAGGAAGGAAATCCAACCGACCATTCAAGCAGAAGCAATTACTACTGAAGAAATATAAAAGAAAAGAAGAAAAAAGAAGAAGTGTGTGTGATCGATGGGCGGCTAGTGTATACAGAGGAGGAGCACCGAGCTTTCTACAGAAAGTATCAGCGATTCTCCGAAGTATCACACCAACCATCGTATCACCACCATAATCACCAATCATCGGAGGTCTGTGAGGATACTTGCCAGATGTCGGGTCGATTCTAAGCCAAACATAGTGCCTGACAACCACTATGAGGAGTGATCGTGTCGCAGGAAGGGAAGCCATTTTCACCAAGCGCCGACTCATATTTCAGGAGATCGTAAAGCTTTTAGCCTTGGCTTCGGGTTAATGCCTGTATGCTGAAGAGGAGATCATCTTGCAATTCTGGACTCGGGATTCTATAGGGAGAGGAGACAGAATTGTAAGTGGTTTAATTTTCAATGGTGTAATTGCGTTGCAAGTAGTGTCGGAAGTATTTACTGTCAAGTGAGATTACTTTACATTTCACCTTTCGCCCATTTCCATGTTCACATCAAAACAAAAATACCAAAAACAATTTATCTTTGTTTGTATGTTGTATTTGAGTGTTGTATTGTTTGTGTTGTATCGTAATTAATGTTATCTGTATCAGTTTTATGATTATTTTATGTTAGTTTTAATTTTATGGTTTACTGAAATTGGTTCGTACAAAAACTTAAAGATTTTAATGGTGACTGTTTGAATCATCTGAATGTTAGTATTGCTTAATGATAAATCCAATGTTAACTAGCATTAAAAAGCTTAATTGATGTTATTTACAATCTGTGGAATCGCCCAATGGTTGGCCGAATTCCTCTGTAAATAGCAATATTATAAAGAAGAGACAGGCTTGTGGAGTTAACTTAAGTCCACGAGGATAGTCCGTTGAGTTATCCATAACTCAACGAACTTAGTCCGTTGAGTTAACTGTAACTCAACGGAGTGCATATTGAATATAAATTTGAATTCTTCACAATCAAACATTTCTTAAATTCGTCAGCAATTCACTGTGGGATCGACCTGTACTTGCACACTAATACAATAGATACTGTGCACTTGCAGTTAAAGTACAAATTGGAATTAATATCTAAATTGTATTAAAGGTTGTTTGTTTACTTCTAAAAGAAAGAATAGCCATAAAGATATCCTGAATTAATTGATGAACCTTCATGTATTCGATTGCCAAACTTTGAGGGAGATAGGTTTGAACTGAAATCTAATTATATTAGTCAATTGCCACATTTTCATGGATTAGAAAGAGAGGATGTCTATTATTTCCTTAGAGAATTTAACGAAGTTTGTCAAATGATGAGAATGTCGAACATGAGTATAGATGCTATTAAACTTAGATATATCCTTTTTGCTTTAAAAGATACAGCTAAGAGATGGTTATATACTTTATCGCCTGATTCAATTTCTACATGGACTGAATTTTGCTCTATTTTTCTGGAAAAATACTATCCAACACATCAAACGATTAAAAAGAAGAAAGAAATATTAATGTGTAGCCAAAAACAGGGTGAATCATTCTGGAAATATTTTGAAAGATTTAAAGATTTACTGACTCAATGTCCACATCATGCAATGAGTAAAGCACAATTAATAGGCATAATTTATGAAGGCATAGATGTTTCAACGAAATCTTTATTAGAATCTACTTGTCAAAATGGATTTTTAAAATTATGTAGTGAAGAAGCATGGGCATATTTAGAAAATTTTGCAAAAAGAACTACACAGTGGGAAAATTCGGCTGAAGCTATTGCAGATAAAAAATTATTGCCAAGAGGAATGCATGAAATAGATTCCAATACTATGCTTGAGGTGAAATTAAATGAATTAACAAAGAAAATAGAAGAGTTATCATTAAATCAAAAGCTAGCAGAAAAGAATACAAACATAAATGACTTAGATATTATTTATGCTAGAAACCAGAGAGATAACTTGGGAAATTCTTATAATCCTAATTGGAGAAATCACCCGAATTTATCTTAGAGAAACAACAATTTCCAGGGAGGAGAAAATATAAATGAGAAGAACATAAGTTATGAAGTATTAATTGAACAAGGAGCTAGAATAAAGAAATTAGAAAAGATAATCCAACAAGTAAACAATCGTCTAGAATTTATATTTGGAAATGCTGTAATTCAAAATCAGAATAGAAATATATCACTTAGACAGAAGGAACCAATGGAAGTTAGACCTACTGGAGGATTGCCAATACAAGCTATACCTAATCCTGTCAATAGAACGGTTAATGAAATTTAATCTTGTTTTAAATAACATAAAAAAGGTATTATTACAAAAGTTAATACATACCTTAAAATAAGGATAGACATCATTATTTGCATTATCTACAATTCGACTTAGTGTTGAGAATGAAGGTCATGCTATAAGTACATGATTTAAACAAAATATAGCATTTAATACTTCATTAAAGTATTTGCTAACACTCTAACTTGAATGACTAAATCGCTCAATTGTTACTTTGTACCTTTGATTTTACCCTATTGTGACGAGGAACATAGCAAATTTTTCCTCTACATTGATGTTGTTAGTATTAGCAATAACTCATTCATTTCTCATTAAAGTACAAAATCTTTTAAACACACTTTGACTCATTCTATAAATCTTTGAACAATTGTAAACTTGATGTGGTTGAGAAGGATCTAGTAATCTCTTGATATA
Source organism: Cymodocea nodosa (assembly GCA_036874045.1). Classification (NCBI taxonomy): domain Eukaryota; kingdom Viridiplantae; phylum Streptophyta; class Magnoliopsida; order Alismatales; family Cymodoceaceae; genus Cymodocea; species Cymodocea nodosa. Next base: position 12,622,857 of record CM072335.1, read on the forward strand.
ATCTGCACCTTCACTATATATACAACTTGTGTTATTGTAAAGTAATGGTGACATGCTATTTCTGTTAAAATTGTCCATGTTGCAAATAGATGCTTTCGCCTTCTTCTATCCACTTCTTCTTCATCTTGTAAGAATGAAAGTGCATTATTAACCATAACAGTAAACATGTCACTAGGAATCATCCTCATTTACAATATAACAAGAACATTAAGAATTTATCATTTTACATTTCAATATATAAAAGACATTCAACATTTCTAAGAAAATAAAAGGCATTCCACATTTCAAAAATCAAAAGACATTCCTCAAAATATAAAAGCATTCGACATTTGAAAATGTAAAAGACATTCCTCAAAATATAAAATCATTCGACATTTGAAAATGTAAAAGACATTCCACATTTAATAATGATAAGTCATTCCACATTTCAATATAGAATATCCATTGTACATTTCAAAATATATGGCCTTTCACAAGAAGATTTCATCCACAAGAGACTTCAGCCATAAAAGATCACATCCACAAAAATACTTCATAAGCACAACAAGTTAAAGATTAGACAAAAAGTGAATTAATCCATAAGAGATTTCATTCATTGTAACCACATGCACACTTCTATAGGATCATATGGCTACACAAGAGAGGGGTGAATTGTGTTTTTCAACATTTTCGATTATAATTGAAACTTTAAAACTCAAAAACAAGTCGAGACATTGTTTTCATAAAATCATTTTTATTTAAGGTTTCAATTACAATATACAATTCAATTCTCCTCAGAAATTGTAGATGCAATTATATATCGATACCATGTTTCATCTATACAATTTTATAACTACAAATAGAGAAAACTAATTTACAGAATTTAAAACATTTCTCCCTGTTTGAGATCTTTCTTCTTCTTCTTCTCTTTCTTCTTCAACAATTCTTTAGTGACAAATATCTAGTCTTTCTCTACTTCATCGAATTTGATTTCTTCTAATACTTCAAATCTTCAATGATATAAATCTAACCTTTTCTGCTTCATTGAATTTTCTTCCATTTGATACTTCAAATCTTCAATGACATAAATCTCACCTTTTTCTACTTCATTGAATTTTCTTCCACCTGATAGTTCAAATCTTCAGTGACATAAATGTCACCTTTTTCTACTTCACTGAATTTTCTTCCATCTGAGAGCTTTTCCCCGAAGATGTGTTTTTGATACCTGAAAAGATTTTTTGTTTGGTGTGCAAGGATAACTGATCAACGAGAATTCTATGTATTTTATACTGTATCTTCATTTCATGCATATCTTTCACGTTTAATTACTATCAGTCTTCCACTTCTTCACGTCTTTTCTTTTTCCTTCATTGAAATACATACATTCTGACCCACGTTTACATTTTGAATTTTCTTTAATCATCAATCCTAGATCTCTGACAAATTTCCTGCAAAATAAACTTTCTCATCCAAAATCTTTCATCAAGTGTAATAAAAAGTCATTACTTTAATGTTAACTAAACGAGTAAAACAAGTAGATATATAACTTAACGAGTTACTCATGTGCCAACTCACGTGATAAGTACTATAGTTAACTCAATGAACTAAGTCCGTGGTGTTATGTTAACTCAACGAACCATCTCCATGGTATTACGATAACTCAAAGAACCATCTCCGTTATGTTACAGATAACTTAACAAACTAGTAATAAACAAATGTTTTTATAATAAGAATTTTACCACGTGCAAAAATAATAACTTAAGTTTTTAACGCTAACCTAATGCATTGCCTTAGTGTTCAATATAGCAACTCAACGCGTTTAGTTATCTTAACTTAACGAGTTAAACATGTGCACCTCACGTGATACAATATAACATTTGTAACTTATAATTTCACCACGTGTACAACACTAATGTTTAGAATGAAAAAGTGCATATTATTAACGGTTAAATGATGGTTAATTGTATAATATTTAGCTTATCATATGAGAATTAAACCATTATGTTATAATTGCACTATTATATGCTTTAATTGAAGAATCTACTTAATTTGGGGGAATTAATGTTAATTTAGTACATTTCTGAACTGTTGGTAAGTTGTAGGCTATGAAATTCTTAAGTATCTGAATTTTTTGATATTTCGAACGGTTATGTTTAACATACCAAACATATTCGGACAGTTATGTCTAACAGACCGAATATGTATCGGATAGTTATGTTTAAATTGCCGAACAGTTACGTTGAGAGAATAGTTTATTATTTCCTGAGGTACACGTGTCGAAACCATAATGCATGACTTAAGTGAACTTTCGGTGAGTTATCTATAACTATCCGAAATTGCAGTTAGGCATCGGATAGTTAGCTCTGTAACTCTCCGAAATATCTTTTTATTTATAAAATAGCTGAGGACACGTGTCATGTTATAGGGAAAGTGATTTAAGTGGATTTTTGGTGAGTTATCTGTAATTATCCGAAATGCATCTGAGCATCGGATAGTTAGCTACGTAACTCTCCGAAATGTTATTTTATGATTAAAACTGTTGCTGACACATGTCGAGATCTGGTAGATTTACTTAAGTTATATATCGGTGAGTTATCTATAACTATTCAAAATACACTTGAGCATCGAATAGTTAAGTTTATAAGTATCCGAAATGCACCTGAGCATCGGATAGTTAGATTTATGCACGTGTTGAATTTAAATGCTTTAGAATCACGTGAGATACACATGTTTAACTTGTTAAGTTAGCATAACTCTACGCATTGAGTTACATGAATATACACTAAGGTAACACATTATGTTAGCGGCTTATTTCTTTATTGCATGTATTTTATAGTTAAATCTATTTTCCAAAATACCACTGTAGCGGTTGCAGGAACAGACAGTTGGAAGAGAAAAACCACGTTTGCACGTATCGCGTAGGGAAAGAAATCATCGTCGTTGATACGAATGAAGTAAATCCAACCGACCATTCAAGTAGAAGCAGTTACTGTTGAGTATTTTTGTTTTGATGATGTGTGCTGAATGAAAATAATCATATTTGCTCAATTACTATTGCTTGTGAAAAGAAATTAAAATCATCAATTAATACAAAAAACGTTTACTGATATAAATACTTGTCTGTATTGGATCTGAAGTTAATAACTAGTCGTTTCGTTGCATTAATTTCTCATTTAGCTAAACGTTAAGTTAACGTGTGTTTTTATTGAAAAGCATGATATGTTTTAATGTTATATCTTTTGTATCATGAACAATGCACGTTTAGACAACTCGTTAAGTTAGAGTTTTGTTTGTATAGAGGTCACGTGAGAACTCGTTAAGTTAGAGGCTTAAAGGTTAAAATAGGTCACGTGATAACTAGTTAAGTTAGTGAGTAAAAGAAGAGACGAACTCGTTAAGTTAGTGTTATACACGTGGTGAAATTATAAGTTACGAATGTTGTATTGTATCACGTGAGGTGCACATGTTTAACTCGTTAAGTTAACATAACTAAACGCGTTGGGTTGCTATATTGAACACTAAGGCAACGCGTTAGGTTAACGTTATAAACTTAACTTGTTATTTTTGCACGTGGTAAAATTCTTATTATAAAAACATTTGTTTATTAGTAGTTCGTTGAGTTATCATAACACAACGGAGATGGTTCGTTGAGTTATCATAACACCACGGACATAGTTCGTTGAGTTAGCTACAGTACTTGTCACGTGAAATGGCACATGAGGAACTCGTTAAGTTAGAAACGTTAAGTTATATATATCCTTGTGTTACTCGTTTAGTTAACATTAAAGTAACGACTTCTTATTACACTGATGAAAAACTTTTGGATGAGAAAGTTTATTTTGCAGGAAATTTTTCAAAGATCCAGGACTGATGATTAAAGAAAATTCGAAATATAAACGTGGGTTAGAACGTGTGTGTTTCGATGAAGGAAAAAGAAAAGACATGGAGAAGTGGAAAACTGGTGGTGGTTAAACGTGAAGGATATGCATGAAATGAATATACAGTATAAAAGGCATAGAATTCTCGTTGATCAATTTATCCTTGCACACAAAACGAAAAATCTTTTCAATGATCAAACCATCCCTGCACACCAAAAGAAAAATCTTTTTCAGGGATCAAAAACACCTTCTCAGGGAAAATCTCTCAAGTGGAAGAAAGTTCAGTGAAGCATAAAAGGGTAAGATTTTCGTCACTGAAGTGGAAAATCTGTTTGTAGTTATGAAATTGTTTAGATGATACATGGTATCGAAATATAATTGCGTCTACAATTTCTGAGGAGAATTGAATTGTATATTGTAATTGAAACCTTGAATAAAAATGATTTTATGAAAACAATGTCTCGACTTGTTTTTGAGTTTTAAAGTTTCAATTATATTTCAGAAAATATTAAAAATACACAATTCACCCCCCTCTTGTGTAGCCATACGATCCTACAAAGAGGTAACTACAGAATAAGAGGAACCAACTGCTGAAAGACCTGTTCCTAAGGAACAGCAGCCAGGACCTTCAGTTCCACCACCAAGGCCGTTGGAACGAGAAGTAATTTTGGGGCCTTCTACTAAAGAAGAAAGAAGAGAATTTCAAGAACTAGTTCAAATAGGAAAAGACCAAGGAGAACTAGAAGAATTGGCAATAGCTATAGCACATTTGGTGTTTGATGCACGGTGCAAAAAGAGGGCTGCAGAAAAGTTGAAAGTCCAATATAAAATCAAAGTGGAATAGCATCGTGAAGCTACTGCTAGACCTGCTGCAAAAGGAGATGAAGTTGGTGCTTCGAGACTAGTAATTATGGAAAGAGTTAAATAGGAAGAGCCAGTACTTGTAGCTCAAAGGCCTGTAGAGTTTATTTTTGTGGATTTAATCTCAAATGAGGAAGAGGAAGATCAAGCACAATTAATTAGAAAAATGAAAGGAAAAGAGATAGTACAATTAATATCAAGAGGAGATTAAATCTGAAAGACAAATGTTAGTAGGGCTTGTAGAGCCAAATTTTGTAAACCTACTATCCGATTCTGAAGAGGAGTAGGAGTAGTAGTAGCAAGAGCATAGAGAAGAAGAAAAACAGGCTAAAACTAATCTACAGCTTGTACAAATAGAAGAAATAAAAATTAGGGCAGAAGCTGATTTGCTTGGAATCCATCCCAATCTGCCACAGAATCAGAAAGAATAGTGACAATGTAGATTGGTAGTCAGGAGGAAGAAGAAAGAACAGAAACTAAACAAGAAGCTGAACAAGAGCAGATGGAACAAGAAAGGAATGACTCGATAGATTCCACTAAAGAGGGAGAAACTCTTCAGCAAATTTTATAAAGGATGCAAGAAAGAAGAGTGGAGAGTTCTACCGACTCACTACCATAGATAGAAGTAGAAGAAAATATTCAGGAATCCCCAAAGCATTTTCAATCTATCTAAGTTCAGCATATGGAAGAGGAAGTTCAAGAACAAACCCCTCTAGAGCAACAAATTCACATTCCTAACCTGACTAAAACAAAAGTTCTAAATGAAGTACACTTTTGGAGTCAGGAAGCTTATAATAAATACCAAGAGATAAGGGGTTGTGATATCATTTACAGTAGACCAGTAAATTGAGACAGAATGCAAGAAATTAAGGATTTATTTGAGTTCCAATGTCTACTATAGTTTATTTCTCAACAAAGAGGGCATGCAGTATATGAGAATCTAGTGTCCTACTTTTATGCAAACTTAAGAGAAGGAGAAGGAGGATTAATTTCCAACGTGGAGGAAGCTGATGTACTGATAACACCAGAGCTTTTCCACAACATTCTTGGATTGAAGAATGAAGGACTAGAAATTCTGGAAAGCACAACTGCAGTCGAGTGAATAGAACAGACCATAAAGGATTATTTAACTATCAATCCTGGTGTGCCGTTATTAAATAGACTAAAGCAATTAAATGGTAAAGCACACATGATAGCTAACATTCTCATTAAAAATGTCTACCAACGACAAGGCCATGATATAGAACTGAGTCAATTTGTCAAATGAGCCACATATGCAGTTGTAAACAGAATTCAGATAAATTGGTCTACAGTTTTTATCTCCAAGTTGAGAACAATGAAGAAAAAATTATTTTATGAAGATCTGATTCCACTACTGATGGTGGACTATATCGATTTCACTAAATAGGCATCCAAAAGGATAAGATCAAGAACTATTCTAGTGAAAGAGTACAAAAATTATGCTGCTGCAGAGATTGCTGAACCTTCTGGAGGAGTTACAAGAGCTGTAGAAAGGATTAACCAATTAGAGCAACAATTAGAAAAACTCCAAAAGGAAGTAGATGAACTTAGGAAGAGAGATTAAATTGTATTGTTCGTCTACTTGTACTTATATTTGTATGAAAGATATCTGACTGAATGTAATGTAAAACTATTCATACTAATGAATGTATATTTTTTTTAGATATTGTTACATGTGTGTTTGTGAATGATTGATATAATTGATGAATTATCTTGAATATTAAATAACTGTTTGAACATTATGCAATCTGCTGGATGACAAGATTAAATGCATGGTAATGGATTAATGCTTGAAAATATCTGCATGTTGCAAAGTAAAATATAAATTCTACATAACATGAAATAAACTGCAAGTTAAATATTTATATAATGTTCAGATGTAAATGAGTTTTAATTAGAATGCTGCATTAATGACATGTATTTAACTTTAATTAAGTTAACAGAATGCAAGAGAGAAGAAAAGTATAGAAGTTAATACGAGGAGTAAACTTAGAGGTTGCTAAGTGTTAACTCAATGAAGTAAGTCCATTGAATTAACCTTAACTCCACAATGTCAATAATATATTATAAGGTCACTCTGTTGAGTTATTTGTAACTCAACGAAGTTAGTCCGTGGAGTTAACAGTAGTAACTGAAGCTAGTCCGTTGAGTTAACTATAACTCAACGAGGTTAGTTCGTGGATTAAGCTAAACGGTTATTCTTTTAGCCACAAACGAAACATTGTGGGTTTAGCGGTTACTAAAATTTGAAATTAGAAGTGGCACACGTATCCATAAAAATAGGAACCACATTACACGCTACAAGACACGTTCTTGCAACGAGATTCATTTGCTTTATAGACATGCATTATAACATAGAACAGAATGTTATTTACAAGTTACCAGCATTTGAGAAAAGAAAATTCGTTGGGGAACTAGAAGGAGAAGCAGCTGATTCAACTTCATCCGTCAACAACTATTTACTAAATATAAAGCTTCAAACTAGTACATAATTAATATTCTGTTATTTTATTTTCTGTTAAGAGTTTATGAGCACATGGATTCATTCTCCTAGCACTAAACGATTAGTAAAAACACTTACACAGGATTATTCAACATAGAGAAGTACTGAAATATTTTCTGAATTGGACTTTAACGAAATCCTTAGGGGTGTAGCTAACCTTTCTTTAAAAGAGAACGAAGATATGGCTGCTCTAGTAGAGAAACCATTAAGGGAAATTCTGTATCTTGAATTAGTTGATGAACCTTCATATATTCGATTGCTAAACTTTGAAGGAGATAGGTTTGAATTGAAATCTAATTATATTAGTCAATTGCCACATTTTCATAGATTAGAAAGAGAGGATGCCTATTATTTCCTTAGAGAATTTAACGAAGTTTGTCAAATGATGAAAATGCTGAATATGAGTATAGATGCTATTAAACTTAGATATATCCATTTTGCTTTAAAAGACACAACTAAGAGATGGTTATATACTCTGTCGCCCGATTCAATTTCTACATAGACTGAATTTTGCTCTATTTTTCTGGAAAAATATTATCCAACACATCAAACGATTAAAAAGAAAAAGGAAATATTAATGTGTAGCCAAAAACAGGGAGAATCATTTTGGAAATATTTTGAAAGATTTAAAGATTTACTGACTCAATGTCCACATCATGTAATGAGTAAAGCACAATTGATTGATATAATTTATGAAGACATAGATGTTTCAACGAAATCTTTATTAGAATCTACTTGTTAGAATGGATTTTTAAAATTGTGTAGTGAAGAAGCATGGGCATATTTAGAAAACTTTGCAAAAAGAATTGCACAGTGGGAAAACTTAGCTGAAGCTATTACAGATAAAAGAATATTGTCAAGGGGAATGCATGAAATAGATTCAAGCACTATGCTTGAAGTTAAATTAACTGAATTAATAAAGAAAATAGAAGAGTTATCATTAAATCAAAAACTAGTAGAAAAGAGTGCAAACATTAATGACTTAGATATTATTTATGCTAGAAATTAGAAAAGAGTGCAAACATTAATGACTTAGATATTATTTATGCTAGAAATCAGAAATATAACTTTGGAAATTCTTATAACCCAAATTGGAGAAATCATCCGAATTTATCTTGGAGAAACAACAATTTCCAAGGAGGAGACAATATAAATGACAAAAATATAAGTTATGAAGCATTAATTGAACAAGGATCTAGAATAAAGAAGTTAGAAAAGATAATTCAACAATTAAACAATCATCTAGATCTTGTATTTGGAAATGCTACAATTCAAAATCAAAATATAAATAGAAATATAACCCCTAGACAGAAAGAATCAATAGAAGTTAGACCTATTGGAGGATTGCTAATGCAAGTAGTACCTAATCCAATTAACAGAACTGTTAATGAAATTGATACCTCCTCTAGGAGGGTAGCTAAATGAAACATCATAACTGAAGTAACTATGTATAATATAGTAAGTAGAAAAATATAAAAAAAAAATATAAGTTTAATTATAGTTAGCAACTCCATCCTTTCAACAACTCCATTCTGTTGTGGAGTTCCAACTACAGTCATCTACCTTTTAATCCCTTGCTCCTCACAGTAAACTTTGAATTCATGGCTATCATATTCTCCTCCATTATTTGACCTAATGGATTTGATTTTTTTTCCACTCTGATTTTTCACTTCTGCCTTCCATTTCTTAAAGACTTGGAAAACTTCAGACTTCTGTTTCAGAAAGTAAACTCATACCTTCCTTGTATTGTCATCAATGAAGGTATCATAATAGAGAGCACCTCCTAAAGAACTGATAGGGGCAGGCCCCCACACATCCGTGTGAACCAGCTCCAATTTCTATGACTTAGGATCATGAGTCCTAACAAAGCTAAATTTCTTCTACTTTCCCTCAATACAGTTCTCACATATCCCTAAATTGACATTCTTTAGCTTAGGGATTTTCCCTTCTGCTACTAAAACTTTCAGTCCATTCTCACTAATGTGTCTCAATCTTTTATACCATAAGTCAGTGTCTTTAGTATCACTGACTGCTGTAATAGAGTCATCTTGATCCAATGTTAGATATAAGGTACTAGTCCTCTATCTTGAGGTAATAATTCTTGCACCTTTGGTTACCTTCCATTTGCCTGCACCAAAGGCAATCTGATAACCATCATTATCTAGGGAACTTATGGAAATTAATTGCTTTACAAGATCAGAAACATATATGACTTCTTGCAATTTTCATATCCCTTATTTTGTTTTAATGTGTACCTCTCCTATTCCCAACACATCCAAACTTGTGTTGTTAGCTAGGTACACTTTCTTCACAGGAGTTGCATGATAATTATGCAACAAATCCTTCCTGTAGGTAGTGTGGAATGAAGCTCCTGAGTCTAGTACCCATGAGTCAATAGACCTGTCTACACAGCATACTAAGGCATCATCTGAATCGTAGGAGACAACATTTGCACTTGCTCCTTTTGATTCCTTCCCTCTACAGTCTTTCTTGGGAGCCTTACATTGTGACTTGAAGTGCCTCCATTGATTGCAATTCCAACATTTGATATCTGATCTCACTTTACTAGTACCTCTAGATTTTGACATTTCTTTGGATTTAAATTGTTTTGATTTATTTCTCCCTCTACTTTCAACACTAAGGGTAGAAGTTGAAGTTGACAATTCACTTTTCTTGCGAATGTCCTCACTCAAAATTAAATCTCAGATGTCACTCATTTTGAGCTTCTCATGACCTAGTGAACTACTTACACTAGTCACGACAGGAGACCAACTTTCTGGTAATGAGGATAATAAAATCAAAGCCCTGATTTCATCATCAAATACTATATCTACTAAATGCAATTGATTCAAAATAGTATTTAACTCATTAACGTGGTCTGTAACATTTCCATTTTCATGCATTTTCAAAATAAATAATCTACGTATGAGAAATACCTTGTTGGTGGCTGATGGCTTCTCATACATATTGGACAGTGCTTTCATCAAGTCAACCGTTATTTTCTCCTTAGCAACGTTTGAATGAACGTTCCTTGCCAGTGACAACCTGATGAGACCTAGAGCTTTTCTATCCACCAACTCCCACTCTTTCTGATCCATCTTCTCTGGTTTTCTTCCGAATAGAGGTTAATGAAGATCCTTCTGATACAAATAGTCTTCTATTTGAGACCTCCAATATCTAAAATCTTTTCCATCAAACTTCTCAACCTTGAGCTTTCTATCGTCTACCATTCTATTAAACTGAGAAACTTTCGGCTCTGATACTAGTTGTTACTTTTAAAACTGATCGTTCAGTCAACTTTCTATAGCACGATTCAGAAACACTCACCTCTTAACTCACCAAAATTGGAAAGTGAAGAGAAAGAGGAAGAGATAACACTGAAGACAAGGATTTACATGGTTCAGCAATTGCTTACGTCCACGGAGAGTTGAGAGTTCTACTATGAGCTTCGGTACATACAACCGCAATGTTTTACAACATCATAAATGTTTATATATTACCCAACTTAGGGTTAATAAATCTTTAATTACATTCAAGCCATTACAATAGAGAAATAAAGCTTTGGAGAAGGGACTCTCAATTTCGGAGCATTATCTTCTTATCTTTCCAAAATCTGCAACGTTTCAGATAGTTGACTTAACTATCTGAAGAAAATTTTCTTCCTTCATTTATTGCAATGGGCGGTACTGTAGCAAGCTAACTGTCTGAAGAGATTCAGTCTTTCGGATAGTTACAAACTTAACTATCCGAAAACCCACTTACTCTTCTCTTTGTCCTTTCGAAAGGTTCTGTTGTTAACTCTCCGAAAACTACATGCCTTTCGGATAATTACTGTCTTAACTATCCGAAAACTCACTTAAGTGTCTCTTTAATCATTTCGAAAGGTTGTAGCTGTAACCTTTTGAAAACTTATGATTTTTGAATAGTTACTTCTTAACTATTCGAAGATCAACTTAAGTCACTACTTTTCGGATACTTGGCTTCTTAACTATCCAAACATCCACTTAAGTATATAACTTTTGGATACTTAGCTTCATAACTGTCCAAATGTCCACTTAAGAGTCTTTTAAGTCATTTCGGATGGTTACAGCCAGTAACCCTCTAAAATCTTCTGACTTTCAAATAGTTAGCTCAAAGTCTCCGATTGAAACTTTATTTTCAGATACTTAGGCCTAATAACCTACCGAAAATATAAATTTACTGGATACTTACTGTTAACAAGCTTCCGATTGTACTTGAACTTCTTATGGCATACTCCACACCTGTACTATTTGCCCTAATACACCTCTCTCCCCACACTTTTTCTTCATCTTTCTCCTCTTCTTTTATATTTCTTTTAGTAGTAACTACTTCTGCTTAAATGATGGGTTGGATTTCCTTCATTCATATCAACGATGGTGATTTGTTCTTCATTCCATAAGTAAATTCCTCTGTGATACGTGTAATCGTGGTTTTCCTTTGAATTTATTGTTTATGTAATTACTACAGTGACATATTAGAAAATAAACGATCTGTGGAGTTAGTGTAACTCAACGGACTTACTTCGTTGATTTAACTATAAAACACATGTAATAAAGAAATAACTTATAAACTTATAATATTAAAACAACGCATTACCTTAGTGTATATTCAAGTAACTCAACACATATAGTTATGCTAACTTAACGAGTTATACATGTGTAGCTCACGTGACATAATAAAATATTTAATTTCAACATGTGCATAACTCTAAGTTAACGAGTAGTGCATAACACATTACTTTAGTCTAAATGTTGACCATCAAAAGCTAGAGCTCCTAATTTAACATTTTCATCTTCTATATTATACTCTTCTTGATCTCCTTCTACATCTCTATGCTTTCACTTACTTTTAAATCTTTAGAATCTAGTTGCCTATTTAATTCTTCTTGAATCACATCATCTAGCATATCTCTTTCATCCTCTAGAAAGTCTATAGTATATAAGGACATTTCTAACTCCTCAAACCTTTCTAGTTTGAAAATGTTTAATTGAGTATCTTCATTACCATATGCTAGCTTCATCACTCCATTTTTACATTTTATAACAGCCCCTGATCTTCTAAAAATGACTTTCCTAAAATTAAAGATGTATCATGATTCTAATGCTTAATTTGTTGGGAATCCAAAATCATAATATCAATAGGGTATATGAAGTTTTTGATTTTAATTATGACATCTTCTATTTTTCCTCTAGGGTATCTTATACTTCTATCTGCTAATTGAATGACAGTCCTAGTAGGGATTAAGTCTTCTAATCCTAAGGATGTAAATATATCACTAGGCATAACATTTATATCTGCACCTAAGTCTATTAAGGTTCTTTCTAGAATGACATTTCCTATGGTGCATGATATAATAAGGATTCCAAGATCAGATAACTTTTTAGGAATTTGTGGCAAAAATAGAGAACTACTTTGCTTAGCTAAAAAGACTTTTCTTAAAACTTTTCGCTCTCTTTTCTTAGTACACCAATCCTTAAGAAATTTAGCACAATGTGGCATTTTCTACAATAAGTCTAACAAAGGAATGTTAACTTGTACTTTTTCAAAAATTTCTCTAACAAGGTGCTAATGATTATGATTTACAAGATTCTTTTCCTTTCATTTCATTTATTTGATCATTTTTAATCTCATTTTCAAATCCAGATTTTTCTTCATTAATTTCTAAGTTTTCAAATACTACGTCAATTAAGCTCAAAGTGCATCTATTAATCTATTAACCCAATATTTTCTAGTAGGATTTACTACTTTTTCTAAGATTAACTTAATTTATTTGTTTACACTTTCTACTTGTCCACTTATTTGCAAATGATATGATATTACAATTTTGTGATTTACTCCATATTTCTTCATTAAGGCTTCAAAACTTCTATTACAGTAATGAATTCCTCTATCACTAACAATAGCTTTAGGTATTCCAAATCTAGCAATTATATTAGTTCTTATTGAGGTCTTAACTTCTGACTCTGATTTCGACTGTTGACCTACAACTTAAAGATTGATTCCACACATCTGCCTTAACACATTTAACATAATTCTAGTTATTTCTTAAAGTGATCAATTCTTTCTCTTAATAATATCATTTTGAGGTGGTGCTCTTAGAAAAGAATATTTGAGATCAATGCCTAGATTTTTACAATAGTTATTCATTTGATTATTATCAAATTCAATATCATGATTGCTCCTTAGTTTTTAAATAAAGACACCATGTTCATTCTAAACAAGATTACAAAATGTTTTAAACTTTCAAAAAATTTTGTTTTTGATGTTATAAAATATACCTAAGTGTATCTAGAGAAGTTATCTTCTAAAACAAATACATACCATCTACTACCAAGACTTATGATTCTTGTTGATCCAAATAAATTTATATATATAAGTTCTACGATTCTCTTGCTTGATATGTCATTTTTGGATTTAAAATAGTTTTTATGAAGTTTACTTAATTCATATGCATTACATAAAAAATCCTTTGAGTATTTAATTTTTGATAAATCTCTTACCAAATTTTTCCTTGATAATTTATATAATAATGTCATATATATATGTCTAACCCTTCTATATTAAAGATATGCATCACTAGTTTCAGCTAGCAAATATGAATTTAAATCAACTATACTAGAAGGTAAAGATAAAATACAAATAGAACCTTTTCTTTTAACAATAAACTTAGTTCTATCTGAAATTTTATCAATAATTTTATATAAATTATCTTCAAATATCACACAATATCCATTATCAATAAGTTATATAATACTTAGTAGATTAAATCGTAAGTTTTCTACATATAACACATTTGAAATAATACAAATAGAAGTTATTCAAACATTTCCCCTACCTATGATTTTATCTTTGCTTTTACTTCCAAATGTTATACTTTCTTTCTTAACATTTGTAAAATCTTTTAGTAAGTTTTTTTGTTCGATCATGTGATATTATTCTTCATTAAACCATACTAATTGCAACTCAAGTTTGATAAAATACACAAATTATTTTATAGAAAATACATAAATTTAGGTCTCAACATAGCCTTACTTTAACTTTTCTTTTAAGTAGAGACTTATTTCATAAGTTACTAAATATCTTGCTAATATTCAAATACTTAGGGCCCTGTTTGTGCATGTTTCATGTTAGAAAATGAAACAACAAGAGATGTAGGAAATAGAAAGAGTAGGACATCACAAGATATGATAGGAAATGAAATGTTGTTTGTGCACATTGGGAAATGATAGGAAATGACAAAAAATGAAATGTTGTTTGTGCATGTTGAGAAATGATAGGAATTCCAATATTATGTTTGTGTATTTATAGAAAATGATTAGAAATATATTAATTGAAAATTTTTAAATGATTAAATATTACAAATTAAATATGAAATATTTAAATTTAAAAAGAAAAATTATGAACATTGTATTATATATTAATACATTGTGCTTAGAGAATGTAGCAACATTGTTAAGCTAAGGGATGTCAATTAGCTAAGAGGCTGCCTTTGCATCAACAATCTACAAGTTGTGTAGTGCAAGGAGGATGTCAGAAAAGCCAGACTAATGGAGAAGAAGCAATTGGATGTGTTGGTGTTGAATTGGGGCTACGACGACGACAACCAAAAGAAGAGATTAATTCTCAACGTTGGAAAAAGGAGAAGCACCATGATAATCTGCTTTCTTAGAAAGAGGAGACAACATAAGAAGGTGCTAGAAACATGGTGCCATGGCAACATCGCCATCACAATACTTGAGTCCTTGAAACCACACCTAGCACTTCACTGCTTGGAATCTATGGCTTCAATGACACTTCTTGTCTCAACTGGATTTCACCACTCACCCACAAGCAACTCGTTGTTTCGTTGGAGGGTTGCAGCCTCCTAACCTCTGTCCAACTTCCAAAGAACCTCATGGAGCTAAGGATGGTGGATTGCATGAAACTACAAGTCTACTCCTTGGACAACATCGATGTGGTGAAACTTAATAGACTGGTCATCCAAAGGTGCCCCATGTTCAAGAGCTTAAAATCCATCGACGACACCACCAATGCATTGGAGGAGAGGGAGCAGGTGACAAGCGAGAGTATGGAATGGGAGAGCTTGACATGGGAGGAAGATATGACATGAGGTGGGAGCAAGAGTAGGTGATGAGCAAGAGGTTGTGAGTGACAAGTGAAAGGTTGTGAGCAAAGAGCGAAGCAGGAAACAAAAGAGCTTGGCATGGGAGGAAGATGGGATGAGAGGTAGGAGTGGAAATGTTCGACAATTTCCTTTTGTTATTGAGGGTGGAAGGAAGGGAATTTTTTTTCCATCATTTATATATAAGGACAATGAGGGGAGATGATTTTAGTCTATATCTTGATTGCATAAACAATGCAAATATAGGAAATGGATGGAAATCATACCATTTTCCACCATGACATGTCATTTTTCACATGTCATAGTGATAGAACCCTTTTTAGTAATCTAACTTTTCATTTTGTGTCTATTAAAATTTTTTAAGTTTAACTAAATTCAACAAATTTAATTCATTATGTTTCACGTCGACCTACTTAAGATTTAACCTTTCGACAAGTTAAAAATATGCTAGGTCCAAAGCATTCGATATTTCATACATTTTAATTTTAACTTTATAGAAAATTAGCCTTTTAAGTCACTGATCAAATCAGATGTCCTTCTAAACTTCTTAAACTCAGCTACTATATGAAATTATTTTAGTTATATTACAATAATTGACTTATTGACTCTTCTTCTATATTTATAAAATACATAATTATCCTCACATGTATATAATATATGCATATATGTATATAATTAATTAAAAAATACGTGTATGGGTTCATGGTCAGATAGACATGCACTTGGAAAGAATCCAAATACACGCATTACGCCACGAAAGTCAGGGAGAAATAATATTATACTAAAACAAGCGTGCTGGTGCCGTAAGGGAGAACACTTAAATATTTCAAGTTTGAAAGGAATGTAATGTAAAAATATATAAATATTAATACTTAAAATGTTGAATTTGGATATGACATATATAAATATTTAAATGTTCAAAAAATTATTTAGATATAAAATATACAAAAATATCCAAATATTCAACAAATGATTTAGACATAAAGTTTATAAATATCTAAATGATTAAAATAACATATACTATTAAATAAAAACCTAAATTATCTAAAATATTAAGGATATGTACATGTTTATGTTATCAAAATGCCTCCACCAGAATGCTCTTGTTAGATATGAGACAGATGTGAATATTTAAAGGCATCTAAATATCATATGTTCCTAGACACAAGTCTAGATTATCTAAAATATTAAATATTTTTTGATATATCGTATTATGTAAATTTTAAAGATAGATTTCCAAATGTTGTTTGTCACCTTCATTAATATAAATATGAACGGTACAAAATCATTTTGTACTTTTCTTTATAAACAATAAAATTATATATTTTTCATATGTTATGTGTATTTTGATAGAATTAACATGATATAAACGGCGTATTCTTCTTTTAAATATGTAAGATACAAAATTACTAGTTATATATTAAGAACTTTCACATATTATAAATATACATTGTTAAACTATAATATTTGTTACATGAAGAAAGGAACTCACTAAAATAACATTCTCTAGATATATTGTAAATATAGAGTTTGCTTGTTCCAAGGAATAGAGCTCCCGCTCTCCTATGAATCCTCATTATAAAAGCGATGCCCTAGCATAGCACACAACAAGTATTAAAATAGATGAGGGTAATGTTTGTTTGTCGACGAAGAATTGTTTACAATACAACCGTGATGTTGTTCGTGGCAAAAGACATCGTCGATTGACAACACAAATATGGACAGGGAAGGGGTAAAAGGGGGAGGAGGGGGAGGAGTGAACGAGGGACTCATCATGCTGTTGTATTTAGTTGTAGATTTTTCATGTTTGTTGTTTCGTAACTGAAATTTTAACTTTTAATTTAACTCTACATTTGAAAAAAGAAGAAGCAGTCACCAGCCCATCGCTTTGGCAGGGCATTGACCGTTGGAAGCCAACATCCAAAGCCCCGATCCAACGGCCGTCGATCGCACCCTTTCTAATCGACCCCGTCAATTTCAAAAAAGCAGCAGGAGCAGCAGCAACGAGGCAGGACTGGACTGGAGGTGGCCGGAGATCGGTGTGATCCCTGCGGAATCCTCGGTTTAAATTTCCTCCCCGAAAGAAAACCCTCCAAATCCCAGGCATAACAGGAACGACGGAACCGAACGAAGCAGATCCCTCCGCTCCGCCCTCGCCTGGTGCGTCATCGGACGTCTCCCGTCTCCGTCGCCATGGAAACCCTAATGGTGGATTGCGTGCAGAGTAGCCTACGCCTCTTCATGCACCGCAACGCCATCTTCCTCTGCGAGCGCCTCTGCGCCGAGTTCCCTACCGAGGTCTGCTGTTTTCTCTAGTTTCTGACTGATGATCCGATGAAAATGGGGACGGTGTGGGAATTTGGTTTGTGGTGGATTGACTTGTTGTGACTCTGTTGGTGCGATAATTGCTTTTTTTGTCAGAGGTCACCTTCAAGTTTTCGATAGATTTTAGGATCTGGTAACGTGGAAGTGCTGGAGCGGTGAAGAACGGTGTTTTTCCAGCTTGTTTTTCCTTTGTCAGGATGTACTTTTGGTGCATTCCTTTATAATAGTGTTTGTTTGCTATGTTCTGGTTGCTAATTTAGTTGCTGCGTACGCAGAGCTTAGCTTTGTACTTTTATTATATGAAATTTGACTTTTTCCTTTTTGCAGCTGAACTTGCAATTGCTCGCGACTTGTTACCTGCGAAATAACCAAGCTTATTCTGCTTACCAGCTTTTGAAAGGTATTTGCTACGTCTAACAGATGCCCGTTTTGTGTTGATATTATACACTCGTTAGAAACATATAAATGCGGTTGATTGATGAAGCGATTGTTAAAGTTTTATCCTTCCTCCCAAAACATTCCTATTGTTACATTTCAGACCACAGTTCAACACAAAGTAAGTAAGCTACATACATGTAAGATCTACAATAATTAATCAACCATTTCAATTTTGAATGACTCAGTTAAGATAGGCATTTCTGAGGTCTGGTTGTTATTATATAAAAATACTCTTTATTTTTTTATCACAATTTCTCAATGTATTTTATAATCCCAATGATCTCATCACATGACTCACTTTTACCTACTGATTTATTTATGAAGGTACACAAATGGCTCAGTCACGCTATTTGTTTGCATTATCATGCTTTCAAATGAATCTCCTTCGTGAAGCAGAAACAGCATTATGTCCAGCCAATGAGTCAAATGCGGAAGTAATTATTTTCCATAATTGCAAATTTCTGACACAGTAATATAGTACTAGTTCATTGGAGTTAACACATTCATATACTGGAACCCCTTTAGCTTTCTTTTCTTGGTACTTCACTCATGTTAAAATGGAAACTTTTACTGAGTAAATTGTTATGCATCTTTTCAAGCTCTTGCTTCTATCCAGAATTGCCACTTTAAACAACCTTGAACATTCTCTTCATCAGAAAACATCGTTAGCATTAGGCATTGCATGGATTTGTGGTTTGTCTTGTAGACACAATCTTGTTGATGCCCTACACAATTGATGGCTGGCATCATTAGTTTGTAAGTGTTTTTTTGTTCTTGTAAGCCTTTTTCTTCCTATTGTTGATGTCACGTTTCTTCTGGTTCAAGGTCATTTTGATAGTTCAATCTCCTTTGGAAGTTATAAATTTTCTAGTACATGCATGGTTGATGGCTCTGGTATCTGATTTTATGGAGAATTGGAGATGCTTTTATGAACTTGGCAAAACATCTGTGCTCTGAAGGTCTGAGATCTGATTAGATTGAAGCTTCATAAGAACATTTCCTTTGCACTCCCCAGTGATCAAAAGACCATACATCTAAGGGTGGTTGAAGGCATCAAGACAAAGTAAGAGAGGAGAATCATCACATGCTATTGGTCTAAGAAAGAGTGCTCTTTTTATGGTTTACCGTACAGAGGTTGCATTGCAACTCACTGAAGCTACGAGATGGAGATCTGTTTCTTTGTATATTATCCCTTTTGAGTTTGCTCATTGAACTTTTTTTGGATGTTAAAAAATGGCTATCAATCATATCCCTTTTTGAAATGATCAAAGCTGATGGTTAGAGTCGAATAAGTTGTAATTTGTGTATGAAAACATTTTCTCTTAATGGGCTACATTTGAGCAATTTGTTGGATACTGAAGGTTGAGTATTTTACCTGATAACCGAAAATAGGGCTAAACCTCATAAGACAGTCAATAATGCTGAATATCTTAATTCTGGTTCTCAAATTCATCTTTGTGCTTCTAGTTCAAATCTAAGTAGCTGATGGTAAGCATATTGAAAACTTAAAATGACTTTTATATTGAATACTTAAAATCACTTGCATTAACCATCCTCCTTTGTTAACACAATGATCATTTTATATTCGAATCAAGTCACTATGTATTGTTGAGCTCTCATTTTACTTCATGTCCAGGCTTCTTATAACTTGAATTTAACTTTTATTCTGCAGATTCCAAATGGTGCAGCTGGTCATTATCTTCTTGGTCTCATTTATAGGTAACTGAATTTCATATTTCTTCATATATAAGCTGCATTTATAATTAGAAAAATGTTCCAACAACTTCATTGTTCATTTCTCCGTGAAACATAGTTGAAGCTTGATTTTTTCCCACTTATCATAAATTAAATTAATGTATGGTAGCTATTATTTGTAATTTTTTTCTGTAAGCTGGTCAAATCAAACTACAAGTAGTGGGATTGATCTTGGAGTTGAATGAAGAAGTTACTTGAATCAGGAGCTTACACTTACAATAATGCAATGCTAGGTAGAACTAGAGGAATGTTCTGTTGTAGGTTTTGGTTCCCATTAAATTAATAAATAGTTAGACTTTGTTATTGTATTTTATTTGACACCATGAATGAGGGTATTTGTAATTGCTTTCTAAATTTCAGTATTATGTGTTTTGTTGATTCATTCTTGCAACTTGGATGTCATGATTATGGGTTGGATGCCTAGTTGTCTGGGTGACAATTATAATTACTTGGTAGAAGAGGGTCTATATGGTAGTCATCCTACTTGGCGAAGGGATGGGAAAGGGCTTTGTCATGGAGGTAGTATTTCATTTTACTATAAACCTTCTTTAGGGTCTTATGTTTTTGTTTGTTTACCTTCTCTGTGTTTAAATCTGTAAATGGATGTTTAGAATCTGATTCAAATTCATCATCTAATTAGATATTTAGATGCCTGACATAAATTATATTTATTATTTTATTTATAAATTTACTATTTTATCATTATAATTTTATTTGTATTTTTATTTTTTTAATATGAAATAATCATACTTGAATCTGGATGACTTGATTCAAATATTCCATTAGGGTTAAGATTTTTTTGAATAAAATATAATTCATTAATGTGAAATAGATATTTTGAAAAGTTGATTTCCAAATTCAGATTTTTGGATTTAGATATTTTGGAGTTTCCCTAGATTTGGATAGTATTGTAATTCTGATTTTCAAATTTGGATATCTAGATTGAGTTTTCTTAGGTTTGGATATTATTTGAATTTAGCTAAATCCAAAAGGTATAGATTTAGATATTTAAATATTTATCTGAATATTTTGAATAGATTTGAAGATTAAATGGATATGTATTTACATATAGGTTGTGATTAGAGTGAAAAAATTGTGTAATAATCCATTAATAGTAAGAGATTACTTATAAATATCTAAGAATTCAAATGGATCCTAAACAAAACCAACTACATTCTACACTACCTCTCAACCTAAAGAGTATATATTTATCATACTTATCTTGTCATAGATTGACTTAAAGACACATTGACTTAACCCTTTAGTGAGAACATCAATGAGTTACTTTGAAGATGGGGTATAAGGTATGGAGATTATTTCCTTCCTCACCAAATTTCAAACATAATGGTAGTTCTATCTCTATATACTTAGTACATTTGTGGAATATTTGATTGTTTGCAAAATGCATGACTACTTGATTATCATGGTACATGAGCAATAAATCCTAAATTGGCATCCTAAACTCTTGCATGAGACATCTGAGCCACATCATTGCACAGGTAGTTTGTGCCATTGACCTATACCCTACTTTAACATTAAAGATTGAAACCACATTTTGTTTCTTACTATGCCATGTGACTAGATTTTCTCTTACATAGGTATAATAGTCAAAAGTAAACTTTCTATTCTCTTTATCACTTCCATGATCAGAATTTGAATAAGCTTCTATCTTTAGGTGTCCATTAGCCTTGTAAAGGAGAGCTTTACCTAGTATGCCTTTAATATAATGAAGTACTCATTTTGTGCTTATCCAATGCATCTTTTTTGGTTTATATATAAATTGACTTAATAGACTTACAAAATAGGCAATGCTAAATTTTGTAATAGTAAAATATACCAATTTTTCAATTAATCTCATGTATTGATTAATATTATCCAATTTCTTAGATGAATCATCCTAAAACAATAGATTTGGCTTTATGGGAGAAGGTTTGATTTTGCACCCAAGACATCTTATTTCATCTAATAATAAATTCATAGGATACTTTCATTGAGATAACACCATTTTCCCTTTTGAGTATGCAAACTCAATTATTAAGAAGTTGTTTGGTTTGCCCATGTCTTTAGTAATAAAGAATCTTGGAATATAGTTCTTGATCTTTATAGTTGGATTAGTTGGGAAAAAAGCAAGATTAACTTCCTTGATTAGGTTTATGGGGATTACATATATCTTGAACATATAAATGGATATCTATTTATCATGAAATGGATCCTACAATATAAACTAACACTCTCCTTTAAGCTAGAGCATATATATCAAATAACTTTAGCTTGTTACAAAGAAGTTCAAAGACCCTTACTCCAAAACCTTTGGTAAGAATGTTAGCAAGTTGATTCTTAGATCGAGTGTATGGTGTAGATATAATTCCCTCTAGTACGTTGTCCCTAATGAAGTGGCAATTAACCTCCACATACTTAGTCCTTTCATGACATGTTGGATTCTTGGTTATGTAATAGCTACTTGATTGTCACAACATAATGAGATAGGTGTAGTAACTTCAACACCGTTCTCATGAAGTAAAGTTTTTAACCATATCAACTCAAAAGTGACATTTAACATAGCACAATATTCAACCTCTACTCTTGAGACTACATTTTTCTTTTTACTTCACCATGTAACAAGATTTCCACCAAGATAAGTTAAATACTTGGAGGTGGATTTTCTATCCACCCTGTCACTAGTGTATTTAGCATCTAGAAATCCTTCAATCTTCAAATGTTTATATTTGACATAAAGAAGACCTTTCTCAGGAGCTTTCTTGAGATACACAAGAATCTGAAGAGTTCCTTGCTAATATACCTCTCTAGGTGCATGCATAAACTAGTTGAGCAAATTGACTATATAGGAGACATTTGATTTGGTAGCAGTTAAATATATAAGCTTGCCTATAAGCTTCTTATATCTCTTAGTCTCTTTAAACAACAAAGAATCTTTATCCCAGAAAGAGTGACTCTATTCTATTGGAGTATCAGTAGATTTGCACTCCTTAAGATTGGTTTCCTTTAGTAGGTCTAGGACATTTCTTTTGGAATAATGACAAGCATCCTTTGGAAAAGACAAACTCAATGCCAAAGGAAATACTTTGGAGTTCCTATATCTTTTGTAGTAAAATTCTTACACAGAAAACGTTTGGTTTCCTCAATAGCTTGACTATTGTCTCTAGTGAGCAATATATCATCGACATAAACTACAAGTATAACAACTCTTCATGAAGTATGTTAGACAAAGACTAAGTGATCGACTTTACAACTATTAAAGTCACTACTGTACATGACATTGCTGAAATTTTCAAACTAGGCCTTAGAGTTTTGTTTTAGATAGTCTTGTGAAGCATGTTGACTTGAGACTTCCCCTAAGTAACATAGCTTGACAGTTGTTTTATAAAAACTTGTTCATCTAAATCACCATATAGGAACACATTTTTGACGTTTAGTTGAGTCAATTGCCAAGAATTGTTGATAGTCATAGATAAAATCATTTGTATTGAATAAAGATGGGCAATAAGAGAGAAAATCTCAAAGTAGTCAATCCTATACTCTCGTGAAAAACCATGAGCAACCAAATGAGTTTTATATTTGTCAATACTTCTATTAGGTTTTCTCTTGACGGTGTAGACCTATCTACAAGAAACTTTGTTCACTCCTTCGAGTTAAAAAACAAAATCTCATGTGTCGCGTGAGAGAAAAGCACTCATTTTCTCACCCATGACAATTTTCCAATGAGGCATTTGAAGAGCTTCCTTGTAATTTTTAGGTAGAGATTCTATGGAAATGGCTAAGGTATAGGTATGGAAAGTAGAATTAAGGTTATCATAGGAAACAAAAGAGGCTATGGGATGTTGGGTACATGACTTAGAAGAACAATAGGAAGATCATTAGGGATAACTTGGGTGGACTCATTGTTCAAGTTAGAGGTTGGCATGGGTGTAGTCGAGGAGGTCGTGGTTAAAAACTATATACTTGTAGTGGTGTATAATTATTTGCATCAATAGTGTTTATGGAACTTGTGGTAGGTAGAGTTAGGAGAGGAGAAAGTTCAACTAGATTAGGAGTAGGAATGGAGGACATGTTGGTAGAAGAAATAAGAATGAAGTCAGAAGCATTATTAAAATATGATTGACTCTCAATAAAGGAGACATCCATGGAGGTGTAAGATTTGCAAGTAAGAGGATGATATAACTGATATCCTTTTTTAGTACATGAGTATTTGACAAATATACACTTGATTGCTCGAAGAGATAGCTTGTCAAGGTTAAAAGAAAGATTTTGAACAAAGGTAACACATCTAAAAACTTTTGAAGGAATACGAAACAACTCTTGATTAGGATAAAGGTGATGAAGAAGTATTACCTTCTCAAAGATAAGGAAGACATCTTATTAATGAGATATGTAGCAATAAGAAGAGCATCAGATTAGATATATTTAGGAACCCAAGCATGTATCATAAGGGCATGTGTGATATCAAAAAGGTGGCGATATTTCGTCTTTGCAATCCTATTTTGTTGAGAGATGCGAGAACAAATGGTTTGATGTAAGATGCCAAAGGAAGCATAAATGGATTGAAACTTAGCTTGCACAAATTCAAGAGCGTTATTAGTACGTAATATTTTTGGACATAGAAAATTGATTTTGTATTTCAGTAAATTTTTTTTTGAATACATCTAGGACACTATGGTGGTCCTTTAATAAGTAAACTTAAGACACTAGAGATTAATCATCAACAAAAACTACATAATACTTGTGATTATTAATAGACATTGTACGACTAGGATCTTTTACAATGAACTAAATCAAATATATGTATAGACGAAATAAGATGTAAATGCTTGAAGGAAGCACGAGTATGCTTCCCAAGTTGACATGACTTACAACTAAGAGGGAAAAGAGAGACCCAAGGAATAGCTTGATGAAAATTCTTAATGGATGGATGACCTAAATGGTAATGCCACAGAATAAAGGAATTAGTGCTTGACGTGCACACAACTAGACCATAAGGTTTATAGTCACAAACCAAAATATATGCTCTTGAAGATGACAACCTATGACCCAAACTAATCCTCCCTGTTGACAAGTCTTGAAAAATGTAAAGGAAAAAAGGTTACTGAACAAGATAATTGAATAGTAATAGTACTCATGGATAAAAGATTAAGAAAAAAAAGGGTATATATAAGGCATTGTTCAACCACATCTGAGATGAGACCTGAATCTCCTCCTAACTAGATATAAGATATGAACGATCATCGACAATGGTGATAGAGGATGAATTAGGTAAGGAGGATAAGTGATTGAATAAAGTAGATGTAATTGTCATATGGGAGAAGGCTCTATAGTTGATGATTTAAGGATCATCACTGGAAGCAACCAACCATGACAACATTAAAAGTGATACTTGTAGAGGCATGAACACTCATGGTAGTAGGATTCTGTCCTTGGGATAATAAGAGGCAATTATAGTTTTCTTGTAGGATGGTGCATTGCATTAACATCAACCTTGGTATTGACATGAGCAATTTGAGGTTTTAAATGAGGAAACTTGTTTCAGCACTTCTTGAATTTGTGTTTCAAATTGCCACACCATTGATATTTGAGATGTTATCGGTCTTCATGCTTGGTACTCCCTTAGTCATGACAATAGTTAGTTGAACTAAGGCAAATTGTTCTCCATTGACACTTGGGAGTATAGAACTAGATTGAGTAGAGATGCATATAACCTTTGCAAAAGTCTCGTCAATGTTTGACATGCAATTTGCTCTAAGGACTTGCTTACGAATTTGGAAGGCAATTTCTAGATTGATGCCAACAAGGTAAGTTGTAACATCTAGTTCATCATGATGGCGCTAAAAGTAGTAATGTTGGTGGTTGGAGGTTGATAAGTGTTCAACTCATCAATTAGTCTTCTCAGAATACTGTATTGCTCCTAACACATTTTGTCTTCTTGTTTTAGTTGAAAAATTTGTTCATACACTTGAATGGTTTTGGAAATATTCTTCTTATAGCCCACATCTTCTCAATGGGTCGCATCATGAATACCTCATGAGCCATAATAGGTTCCATATTAGTGAGCATCCATGATACTATGATAGTATCATTAGTGAGCCACTTATCATAACCTGGAGTATTTTCATTTGACAGTGATTTTGTCAAATGGTGCAATTAATAGTGGATAATAACAATTGTTTCAAAGTTTTAAGCCTAAAGAATGTAGTTGGTGCCATTGAGTTTCTCCATTAAATTAGTGAAACTACAAATAAGAAGATCATGTTGTGATGGTGTAGTGGAGTTCAAAGACATGGTGGAATTGGAGTCTGTTGAAGCCATGATATATATATATATATTTTAAATACTTCTATAATACTTTGAGACAGACTACCTTGGTATGGAGTTGTGATCAGGTGAACAGAGTCTAAAGCTGGAAAGTGATTTTCACTTGTCCTGCTTGCAAGAAAGAAAAGGGAGAAAACTTAGTTGAGTGATGATGGTTGGAGAAGGTAATGCTACTTGACAACAAAGTAGTGGATGAATAGATGGAAGAGCCAAAAGCCTTAGGTGGAAGATTGGGAACAAGATTGTTAGGGGAACTTCAGTTGTGGACGAACAAAAGAGGGAGTTGGAAGCTTTGTACAGGATGAAGAAGTCAGATAGGACTATCAACGATGATCTCAACTAAAAGTTTGGATGCAATTGCATTTTCTTTATTGACATTGACATTGATAGCACAAACGATGTTGACGTAGGAAGATGGAGTGATCGGGCATGTGCAAACAAACGTGATGGAGAGCGACAACTCGCTGGCTATCCATGTGGGAGATCAACAAAGTCTTGATTGCGAGTGCTTGATGAAGGAGGACAATGGAGGAAGTCAACAAGGGATCGGTGGAGGATTAGTTGCTCTAATACCAAGTTGGATTAGTTGGGAAAAAAAAAGATTAACTTCTTTAATTAGATTTTTGAGGATTACATATATCTTGAACATATAAATGGATATCCATTTATCATTAAATGGATCCTACAATATAAAGTAACATTTATAATTTTTATTACATTACTACTAGTAAGAAGGATATCAACATAAATTGCTAGTATTACACATCCAATGGTCATTTTCTTCAAGAAATTAAAGTGATCCATAACACATTGTTGGAAATCTCCATCGATCATGACCTAGCTAAATTTGTTGAACCATGCCTTTAGACTTTATTTAAAATCATAGATAGTTTTCTTTAATCTATATATTATATTCTCCTCTTGAACAATATACCTAAGAGATTGCTACATCTAAACCTATTTAGTTAAATCATTATAAAGAAAGACATTTTTGACATTAAAATGGTGGAGTTCTCATTGACAATTGATTGCAATAAATAAAAGAACATGAATAGAATTAAGACTAACAATTGTTGAGAATGTCTTTGTATAATTAATCTCATAAGTTTGAGTAAAACTATGAGTTACAAGCCAAACTTTATATCTATCAAGAGACTTATTTGACTTATATTTAATGGTAAAGACCCATTTAGAAGAAACTATGTTTGTTTCAATAGGACAATACACCAATTCCTACATACCATGAAATTACAAAGTCACTACTTCTTCATCCATAATTGCCTTTCAACATGGTAGTTGTAAAGTCTTTAGATAATTCTACAGTATAGATTAAGGGGGGTTTGTACATGATGGAAAGTGAGGAAAAGGAAAATGATGGAAAGTGGATGAAAAATTTCTTGCGTTTGTGCATATTGTATAAAAGCTATGACTTTCTATTGAAAGTTTTTACTACCATCACACTTTCCATATGTAGAGCATTTGAAGGTCGATCTTTGCTCCCTTCAAAACCTAACTTTTGCTCCCCTTGAAGTTGAGACCTCCGCTCTATCTTCGCATCCCTCATGTCATCTATCCCCATCCATCACTCAAGCTCAAGCATGTATTTTGTTCACCGCTCACACATGTCATTTGCTCATTGCACACCACCATAGCCGACTTCCCTTATTTCAAGACTGTCACTATCTGCTTGACATCACCCATTGCAAACTTGATGCAAATCATTTAGAGTTCTCAGTTGCATCAAGCTCATCAAACCATTTCTTGTCAGTATGGAGCTTCCCCTACGCAAAACATGATTCTTCTTCTTTAGCTCCTACCAACGAACTCAAGCGATCAATGACTATTGTTTCACCACCCACACTTGTGACAATGCTGTTCTCCCTTTGCTAAAGCTTCTTCGACCTTCGGCTGATGTCACATGCCTATCCTACATTGCTGCCGCCACTCCTCTATAAGTATTGAAGCCCCTTTTGCCATGCTCCGCTAAAATAGGGGACAGACGCCATTAGTCCTTCCCTTGTGTGCTTATTTTTACTTCATAATCTCATTTTGGTTGAAGATGTAAATATTGCATATGATACCTTAATCTTATTTTAATAGAACTAATTCTTTTAATTTTATTTAATATCATTAAATTCAATATCATTAAGGTTAATACTAATTTTGTAATATATAATTATAAATTTTTAATAATGTATTTTATTATTAATTTATATTGAGTATATAAAAATATATTGAGTATATAAAAAAATAAAAAAATAAATTTAAAAAATCAGTTTAAATTAGTTATTTATTTATTATTTATGAATTATCAAATTATTCAATGTAATAATTTGTTATTTTTTACTTATCAAATAATATATTTGATGATGTTTTTATAAGTGATATTTTTATTTATGTGGGAAGAACACAATGTGTGATGTATTATCATAAGAATGTAAATATTATTAACTTATGAATTTTTTCATAAACTTGTTAAAAGTGTAAATATTTTTATATTATTCAATTCATATTCTATTACATTCTGTTATTTTCTAGACTATACATAAATGCTTATATTTTCTATTGACTTTCCGTTACTTTTTGCAACTTTCATTTTCATCACTTTTTACAACTTTTCGATACTTTCTTTTTGTTACTTTCTAGGTACATAAACAAACCCTAAAAGAAAATGATTAAAGTAAGATTATGATAAGAGGGGCTAAAATGATCATATGAGAAATATGGTGACAAGTACAGGTTTATGTACCTTTTTGTAAGGCAATTGGTAGGTCCTCTATAGGGTTTGATTCTAAACTTACATTAGGAGATGTGAGAGGTTTTGTTGGTAGAAGTAATAATGGTGTATGCCAATGTCATTGATACACTTGTAGTAGACAAGTGGTAACATTGTTATCTCTATTAGGATTGTCGTTGTTTTTAAAATTGGCATTCCTTTGAGATTGGTTGTTTAAAGGGATAGGAATTGATAAGGAGACACTATCAAGAGTCTCAAGATCCTCAATAAAATAAAATTGCCATTTAAAAAAAAAAGGTAACATCGACAAAGACATAATATTTCCTTATAGAAGAATAATAACACCTATATCCCTTCTAGGTCTAACAATATTCGAAAAAGACACATTTTAGTATCAAGGTGAGAACTTATCAAGGCTAAGACAAAGATCTTGGATAAAAGTGACACAACCAAATACATGAGGAGTTAAAGAGAAAAGCTTCGTTTCAATAGGTAAATGATGAAGGGGAATTTTGCTACCAAGAGGCATAGATGGCATACAATTTATATAAATATGAAAGGTTAACAATACTTTTCATATGATGAGAGATCTCTAAGTTTATAATCCAAGGATTATCATCCTTTGCTACTGTGGACATATCTATATTTGAAGTGAAAACTACATGTAACAATGGTTGAGGAATTGGTAGTTTGTAACTACATGATCTACTTAAGAGATTGTCATCTTAGTTAAGTTTTTAGGAATTGTTGATGTAGATGAATTGGTAGGCTTGGTGGTAACTTGGGCTCATGTAGATCGCCTAAACTTCTCTCAACAACATTCTAACCTAATCTTGTGGATCTAATCTACTAAACTTACTCTCTCCAATGTATGCCTTACGAAGCCAACTAGCTCGTAGACTTGCTTGCCAAGACTAACATTAATAGAGGTCAAAGATACATATTTAACAATGCTAGTGAATTTCTGGTTAAACCTCATTAAGGCTGGTAGCTAGGCGAATTGGGTGTCCCCAGTAGTAAGAGATGTTAATTGGATGTTTTCTCTTGCATGTTCCTAAAAATTCTTCCTCCCTTTTATTTTGCTCTATTGAGCTTCCCCCTGTTTGTAAAATCTTTTGATTGGTGCCCCCACCCTTTAAATAGATTGAGGTTTTATCCCAAAAAAAGAGGAATACAATGCTTACCATTAGATTGTTCACCTTTGGTATTGCAACCTCTAGGTGGTTATACTACAGCCATGGTGGCTATAGACTCAATCTGAGTACTAGTTGTGGATATCCTGAGAACACACACAAATGTAGTTGCAAGATTAGGAGTAATATCTCCACCAAGCATCTATTAGGATCTATTAATTTCACTAAAGAGAGGTGAACAGTGAAATTTAATTATTTAAAAAATGTTTCAATAAAAATCAATTGATTAAACACTTTATATAAAAAATGCTTAATGAAAAAATGATAATTAATGTAAAATACAATCACAAATAATAAAATGAAGTATATAAGAATATAAAAGATTTTTATAGTGGTTCCTTAAACCGAATTTGTCTACTCTACAAACCCCCAAACTTGTGTCTTTCATTAAATCTAGTATTTTTATAGATTCATCACTCAAATTTTACATCCAATATTTTTTTGAATTCAATGTTTAACCCTTACAGGTGTTTATGGTTGTATACCTCAACCAACCATAGGTATTTATAGTCAAAAACCTCAACCAACCGTGTTATTTTCAGGTTTAACACCATGCTCAAGTGCTTGTGGTTGAATACCTCAATTAATCATACTATTTTCTGGTGAACACCAAATCTTTCTTGGTACAATCCTACCAAGTGTAATTTCACTTCTTACGTCAAAGAGTTTTACCTTAAATTCAAGGTGTCTACACCAGTTTTAGCGTGTTTCTCACCACAAAATAGTAAAATAGACTTTTATAATAAGAATTAGAAGTACAAAGGAATTTGAAGTTCAAACATAATAAAACAAATTGCAATAATGTTTTTCAACTTCCTATCATGTAACCTTGATTGAACCTTCATAGAATTGAAACTTTTCAACACTTTTGAACATACTTAATGTAGATCTTGAATGCAGCAATAAGTGCTCTTCAATTTCAACCTTGATTAATCTTCTATTAGCGTTGGGATGTCTCAAAAAGTGTTGATTGAATGCTCTAAACAATGTTAAAGTGAAAATACATAGAGGTGTCACTTCTTACAATGTGAGATCTCTTGTATATATAAGGTAAAACTTAGGGGTTCAAAAAGCTGGAAAGTGAATCTGTTAGAATCTCTATCAAATTGGTATGTTGTTTTTTTGATTAATATGCTGTTATTTGAATTTTTGTCTAACTGTATCCCAAATCGGTATAGGTATGTTAAGTTCAGATTTTCCATTTTATATTTACCATTTACAAATTAGTATGTCATTCCATATATCAGTATGTCATTTTGAAAACTTCTGCACAACTATCATCCAATTAGCATTTATGGATAGTTTCAATCTTTCGTTTTTTAGGTTCTGTTTAACTTGCTACAAAAAATGATATTCTTGATAGAAGCATTGGTATGCCGTTTGTTCCTTTTTGACATTCTCAAGAACAAATGATGTGTTATCCCTTTATATTGATCTTCCATTTACAAGAACTTGTATCACCTGTTCTAGGAAATGGTATGTCGATAGCATGTTATCAATATGTTGTTTACTCATCTTGGGTTGCAGATGATCAAACAGGGTCTTGCTATTTGGTAATGGCATATCATTTTCTTGTTTAAAAACTTCAACTGATCATTGTTCATCACAAAATGGTATATCGTTGGACTTAACAATATATCAAATATTGGTCTAGTAACTTTGCTTGATTACTGCTCATCTACAAATAGTATTTTGTTTATGAAAATGACAAACCAAAATATTGTTTTAGTAACTAAGATAAGTTCGTATTTAACCAAGAATAGTATGTCAGCATAAGATATATTCTAAGTCTCTATTTAATACATAACTTATATCTAAATACATCATTAATTTTTTTTTATCAAAATCTCATAAAAAAGATTTTCCTAACAATCTCTTTTTTATTATGATGACAAAATTTGATGACATGTAACTCTCTCTCTCACTTTAAACTTTAAAATTACAGCACATTATATTAACATAAGACAACATACATCATTATTTACCTCTCCCCTTTTCTGTCATAATCAAAAAGAAAATTAAGATTTTCAGTTTCTACCTCTTTCAATATGATAAGACTCTTTTTTACCTTTAGGAAGCTTCCCTTGCAATTATGCTATGAATTCATATTTGCTTCAAAAATTCTTCTTGCACAGTAAGATACCAATTGTTATTTCTAATTGTTGATTGCGATATATACCAATTTCTATATGCACATCAATTTATCAATTAAACCATCATAATTGGAAAATTTTAAATTCCTTTTGTCTCTCTCTTTTTCAATCAGCAAAATTAATGACATATTCAGTAAATATCAAAAGAAAATATGCTCCCCCTACCATGAGAAAGATTTTCAAAAGATTCATTTTAAAATGGAAAATCAAATAGACCAGACATGTAAGCAAAACAAACAATCAGAAAAATAATTGGCATATTCAGTAAATATCAAAAGAAAATATGCTCCCCCTACAATGAGAAAGATTTTCAAAAGATCCATTTTAAAGCAGAAAATCAAATAGACTAGACATGTAAGCAAAACAAATATAATCTCAACAAACTAAATTCAGAAGAAATAAAAACCAGATGAAAGAAAAACACACGGTAGAATTAAAATTAAATCCAAAAGAAAATAACTAGTAATATTGTTGTCATTGTCTATCATCTTTTAACTAGGAGGGAGACTGTTAAGATACCTCAAGTTTATGCTTTTAGGTTTACCTCAAAACAGGTTTTCTCTCTCTGTTTAGTGATGAAGATTAGATTCTATCTTTTATATTATCTTTTTTAGAATATGGTTTACATACACCTTGTGTCTATGAAAATAATCCAAAACAAGGGCTTTCAAGTACACATTTGGTATTATTTTTTAAAAAAAATTTCCAACCCTTTGAGAAAACTAAATCTTTATATTCTTAGGCTTTCTTAATTACTTATGTAACAAGTTTTAGGTTAATGATTCTCAATTCAGTTGACTCTAAGACACTAGGTATTAAGACACTCTTATGATTAAGGTGTATTTACACCTACTATTAAACACCTACTTTTGTAAGAACTTTGGAGTTAACTGTGTTTGGGTGGGAGCAGAACCAGGATGGGTGACTATTTAGGAAGTTCTCGTGTAATGTCTATAGGTAGTAGTGTTGGCTTTGCTCAAATGTTGGTAAGTTATAAGTGTGTGCATCACTTACCTAATTCACGTGTCAACATTGCAGACTTTGCCTTAGTCAGTAATCTCAATCGAGTTGGTAAATAAGGCCACTTAGGATATCTCCAACTAGTTGAGAATCTTTACGAGATAAAGTACACGATACTCGGAGAAATCTACCATGTTGGGGCCTAACAAGGCCTCCTACAATAAAAAAAAAGACACTCTTATGACTTAATTACTTAAGCAATTAGGGCTACAATCACAGGAATTTATTTCTCCCCTCTTATTATTCTAAGTTTTAGACCTTTAATCACCTTTTTATGTGAATATCTAATCCTTTCTGAGGCATGATTACCTAATTACTTGGTGGTTGTAAGATTTTAGGTTCAAAATAATTTATTCATTACTTTTAGGACAATCCAGGTGTGTTACTTGAGTAAACATTTCTATTTTTTATTATGTTTTAAAAACTAAAATACTATAGGTACTCTCTACTTTCCTTAATCAAGAATTAACGTGTAAGTGCAAATAAGGTATATATGAACTAAATAATAATTTAGATAATGTTATCCTTTAGAATTCATTTCACTCTAGGGTTTTGAAAGATAATCCTATTATTGGATTCACCTTAGAACTTCAACTAAGGGTCACTCATCTATCCCTAACTAGTTAAATCTATTAATGACAACTAACATATATTTTTACTTTAAAATATAAGTAAAAACATTTCAAACATTAAAAGGAATAAATAAACCCCCCTCCCCCAAAATAAGCAGTGTTTTAAAATAATTTTAACTTATATAAACTTATGTTGAAAATAATCCAGAAAACAATTTAGAAAAAATTAGGTCCGTTTTATCTAAACGGTATACGGAAAATCAAATTTCAGTAAATCTATATACTAAAAACAGCAAGCCAGTTTATATGTCAGTATGTTGGAAACCAGTTTTTTAAAAATTCTGTACTGAAAATGGTATTTCAATTTTCAGATCTGTATGTCGATTCTGACAGATCAATAAAAATTGTAACAAAACTAATGAAAATAAATAATTTGATTTACCAAGAAATTTTAATATGCAGATCAATAACAAATAAATGCAGTAAAACAAAAACATATTCATAGAATATTTGCTGGGAATTATAATAGATTTTCAAATTAATTCAATAAAGATTTAAGAACCAATTTCATCTTGGAATGAGTTTTAAAACATGACACAAATGAACTTTTAGTTACCTAAACATATGATTTAGATTTTTTAACAATAAAGACATCTTTTCCATCAAGATAATTTTTATTCAATTTATTTTCATACGGAACATAAGATTTCATCATCAGGATAAGACGTGCATGTGACTCGCAATGATGCAGTGTTTAAGAAGGATTCAGTTGTGTGTAGTTTTACCCTTTATAATAAATGGAGATGCTGTTCTAAGATTCAGACCTTTATCCTGCCAATCATAATGGAATGACCTTACTATTATGCTAAGGTTCCTCTAATTTAGGAAATAAAAGGTAAAATCTAACTCTTTATAAAAATAAATGTGATGAGATTTTAATAGGTTTCTTTTTTTTGGAAAAAGGTCTAAGCATAAGCATAAGTTCATAAGGTATTTTAGAAAACAAAAAGGCAAAATTAAGTTTTTTTTTTAACAAGAATAGTATGGATAAAATAATAGAGATTTCGCTTAAGTGCTTGTTGGATGACATGAAACATTTGCTGCATCCCTTTTATACGTGGTGCTTTTTCCCTTTCTATTTTGGTTGATCATAGCCTTCTTTTTCCATTTTTATCTCCAGATACACTGATAGAAGGGCCAATGCAGTTCATCACTTCATGCAAGCATTGGAAATAGATCCGCTTCTATGGTCTGCATATGAGGAGTTATGTATACTTGGTTAGTGACAGTACTAAAAGAATCTTAATATTTGTTTACTGGTTACTTGGTTGTGGTACCTTGTACATTGTCTTTAATTGAACTAGTCTTTATGACATACTCTACAATTAAACTCATTGATTTTTCAGGTGCTGCAGATGAAACACATGAATACTTTAATGATTCAGCTTCTCATCGTATAATGTTGCAGCATCAATTTGAGCACATTTCTCAAAACCTGCAGTGTGTCAGTGGTGACTGTAATGCAGCAGCTACAAAGATATTATCATCTTCAGTGGATTTTAGTCCAAGGCAATCAAAACAATTGCATCCTAATAATCTTAAAGAGAACCCTTGTCATCCTCATGCAGTGCACCCAATCAATTGCAGCAGTCATTCTAATATGTCATTATACAATACTCCTTCGCCTACTCATATGCAGGTGAGTTAATTATTAGTGGGTGACAAGGTAATCATATGATTTCTATGCAAGGGCATGTTTCATTCTTGAACATTTGGTTGATAATTGAACTCTCTCTTCACACACACACATACATACACATGTACACACATGCACATGGATGTGCATACATGCATGTATACAAACACATGCACACAAACACACACACATGCATGATAGGAGAAAGAAAAGGATTATCTATTTCTCATGAGAGTATGTATATATAGCATATTGGATATGTAATGAACATCCAATTACCCTATCACAACTATGACCTCATTAAGCTATATAATAATAACCCCAACACTTTCCCACAAATTATCATTCCTAACTTGGTACATAAATTCTTAAATACTCTTATACTTCATCCTTTGGTGATATTATAAGGCATAAGCTAAAAAACAATTTTATCAGGAAACAAGAGAAAATTAGCTTAAGCAGTTTGATTTCTACATAATACACCAATTCAATGGAGCAACTTGCTGATATTTTTATCAAAGGATTGGGTATTAATGCTTTTTAATCTTTATGTAACAAGTTGAGAATGATATATATTTATACACCAACTTGAGGGGAAAGTGATCTATGTATATACTTGTGTAAGTGGGTAAATGGATATCCTTTCATCTAGAATCCATTCCCACATATATATTGTATTCCTTGCACTAATCTATGTCAATATTTGGCTCAACAGCTTGAGCCAATGTTGGTTGGTAGTGGTGAGGGTGGTGGACAAGATTTTTGGGTGGGGAATGTGTGGTGGTTGCCGTTGAGCCTTAGGTTTTTTCCTTGGCTCTAGTACCATGTGAAAGGGGAAGAAAAAATTATCTATTATGAGAGAGTACATATGTCTGCATAGGTTGTTGGATATGTAATGGATATTCAATTACCCCATTGTAATTACGACCTCATTAAGCTTATCTATATATATGTATAGAGTGAGAGAGAATTAATCTAAGTTACCTCCAGAAGTATCAAATAAGTTGCTACTTCTAATTTATTTACAATACTAAAGGTTTCAAATCAAAAATCCAAACCAAGGGATTAAATTTATAACATAAAAAGCATATGCAAACAAAATTTCAAGTGAATCAGAGGTATCTATCATGTTCATCCAAAAGTGTGTATTTTAGAATGTTTTCAACACTTAATTTTGTAGTCATCTAATTAATAACATATAGTTATCAAAACTAATTGAAATTTAATTTATAGATATGATAAAGACTAAAGAATATTGATCAATTTCAATGGTTTGAATCTTGATTTGTAACCTCTAATATTGAAAATAAATTGGAGTACCATCCCATTTGGTACTTCTTAAAGTAGCCTAGACTAACTATATATATATGTATATAAATGTAATCACAAGATAATTACATATAATTATATATATCTTTGTATACTTCTAGCTCTATTATTTCTTAAATAACATTGAAATACATAAATAATCACAAGATAACTTCAAAATATGAAATATAAAATCCAAAGTATAAAATGTAGCACACATGATCTAAATATGTTCCAAACAAGTTTGATATCGAAAGTTTTTACTTTACATGTGATAATAAGATTAAAAGTAATGTAATGGTTTCGAACATATAAAATATAATTATGAACTTTTCAGTAGTGTTTTTCAAAAATGGTAATTTATATTTTGGTAATACACTAATATGTATATTTTAGTAATATATATGATTATATATTTCAATAATTGTGTATATTTTAGTAGCATTCCATCAAAAAAGATGTATATTATTATGTTTTTCTCAGGGAAAAAAGCCTTTAAAAAACCCACCTACATCATGGATACTTTCTTGATCAATTACCAGATCTGACAAGGATCCAGTCAGAACCCAAGACATGAAGCATGCGAAGGTCAATTCACTTCTAGGCATCTATGCACCTTAATAAGTATGCTGTATGGTGCATACACTATAGTCGCTACTAAACATGAAATGTACACTTGTATGATTTATATACATCATAGAACAAGGAATCAGAAGATTACCTTATTTATAAAACTCACAAGATTACAAACTCGAAAGATCTTTAGCAATAATGAGAGATATATGATAATGAAGAAAAGAGGGGTCTACACAAGACATATGCCTAGCCATAAATAGGACCAAGTCTCCCATCCACAAATTAAAATACAGAAATACTTTAGAGAAAACATAAATAAAGATGAGAACGATGTGCTAGCTATGTGGGAACACTAAGAGACTAGCCAAATCCATGCAATCAATTTGTTGCTTTTGATCATGTTGTCAAGAGAAGTGTTTAATCCTACCTGTTAGTGTTATATAGATCCATCTCTTGTATATAAATACCTGCATTTACCTTAATGAAATTAATCCCTTTTTTCCCTTACGTTTCTAACATGGTATTAGAGCACTGATTCCCCCGTGGAGGTTGCCAGCCCCCCCCCGTGGAAGCTCTCTCCCCTGTCGTGGACAGAAACGTGCGCGCTCCCCCTGGTGCCGCTTGCCCCCTGTCGTGGATAGACACGCGTGCCTGGACCCGTCTATGTGTTGTTGTCTGGAGGCCATCAAATGGACCCTGCTTGGTTCAATCAACCGTCACTTAAGGTGGTGATGTGATAGGCTACCGACAAATTGGTGGTTGTGCAGACGGTGGCTGCTGAATCCACTGAAGTTGCTGGAGGCAATTGTTCCAGTTCGTTGAATCTTGCTTGATTCTTGGAGTTTTTGGTTGTGATGGCTTTTCGAAATTCTTTGATCTAACCTATTGCTGGACCCTCTATGAAGCTCAATGATTTGAACTATCATAGTTGGTCTTTAAGTTTTCTCACCTTTATGGCAGCACAAAGGAAAAGCAGCACTTGACTCAACCTCCTATTGATATCAAGGATCCCAGGTATGATGATTGGTTTGCTGATGATGCTATGGTGATTACTTGGCTAGAAAACAGTATGGAACCTATTATGGCTAAGGGAGTGATGATACTCCGACCGGCCAAACTCATTTGGGACACATTGAAGCAGATGTATGCAGAAGAGCGAAATATTTTAAAATTTTATGATGTGTATGAACAGATTTTCAACTTGAAAATGGGTAATCAGTTGGTTCAAGAATACTATAGGACTATTCGGTCTCTATTTGAGGAACTGAATGTGTTATAGTCTCCTACCACTGATTTGGTTACATTATAGAGATATAGGAATGACTTGCAGGTGGCTGCTTTCTTATCTGGTTTGCCTTAGGAGTTAGTGTCCTAGGTGTGTGGACATTTATTGGGAGGAGACACTACACCTGATTTGGGAACTGCATTTGCACGAGTCCTGCGTATCTCCAAGGCTGGAAACATGACAACTCCTATAGGTCAGGACAGTTCAGCGTTGGTTGTTAGAAGGGTTCAAGTGAGACAGAGTGTCCAGTAGTTTCTTATGACTACAGGAAGATGCAGGGTTTCTTGTACTCATTGTGAGAAGACCAATCACAAACCTGAAAAATGTTGGGAAAAGTTTGGTAAGCCTACTTGGGCGAGGAATGTGATTGATGTGCATGATACTCCTAGTGGAGGAGGAGGCAACTCTGGGGAAGCGA
Organism: Cymodocea nodosa; assembly: GCA_036874045.1. NCBI lineage: Eukaryota > Viridiplantae > Streptophyta > Magnoliopsida > Alismatales > Cymodoceaceae > Cymodocea > Cymodocea nodosa. Next base: position 12,662,042 of record CM072335.1, read on the forward strand.
TAATGGTTATTTTTCAGCAGAAGCATGAGAGGTTGAAGCAGACTCAAGACTCTAGTTCTTCAACAGTTGCATCATTGGCTTCCACTTCTAGCATGACTGTGCGTACTAACGAGATACAACATTAGATTGTCGATTTAGGTGCATCTCAGCACATGACAAGTTGTCCACTCTTTTCTCACCTCAGGAAAATGTCCACCTTACAGAGTGTTATTGTGATTGATGGTTGCTCATGCCCTATATTTGGAAGCGGCACAGTTGATGTCACTTCAGATATATGGCTTAAGAATATCTTATTTGTTCTCGATCTTTTTGTTAACCTATTATCTATTAGTGCTATAACTGTTCAGCTATCCTGTTTTGTGGCATTCTTTCCTTTTCATTGTACCTTTCAGGATCTGCGAACGAGGAGGAGAATTGGTTTGGGTCATAGGCGGGGCATTGGGGAGTATGTTCTCGGTTGTGATACACCTTCTAGTGGCCTTACAGTCTCACTGTCTTCTGCCACCGTCTCCTCTCTTATGGCATAGGCATCTTGGTCACCCGTCTATTTACAAGCTTCGTCAGGCGCTACCATGGATAGACGTTTCTGAGTTTGTCTGTGAGTCGTTTGAGTTGGGCAAACATAGTCGATCCCTCTCTCCTCATGTGTCGCTCACCAAGAGTCAGGTTATGTTTGATCTGGTTCACTGTAATGTGTGGGGTCCTAGTTGTGCTACCTCTTCTAATGGGTACTAGTATTATCTTATGCTAGTTGATGAGTTTTCCAGAGTTTGTTGGGTGTATCTGCTAAAAGATAGAAAAAATATTGTGGTTTTTGTTGAAAATTTTGTGAATGAAATTAATATCCAGTTCTCTATTATCTTAAAGTGTCTTAGAACTGATAACACTCTTGAGTTTGTGAGTACTTAGTTTCAACACCTTTGTACTTTTCGTGGGATTATTCATCAAACGACATGTCCTCACACCTCTCGGTAGAATGGGGTGGCGGAGAGAAAACACTGTCATTTGTTGGATATTACTAGAACTTTTCTTCTTCACATGAGTGTTCCGAAATCCTTTTGGGCGGATGTTATTCTCACTACTGCTTACTTAGTGAATAGGATGCTATCTTCCCTCCTCGGAGGGGAGATTCCTTTACATCGCCTTTATCTTGAGTGTGAACTTTTCTCTCTCACCCTTAGGATGTTCGGGTGTACGACTTTTGTTCAAGATCTAAGACTTGGTCTTGATAAACTTGATGCAAGAGTTCTTAAATGTGTCTTTGTGGGATATTCCAGAACTCAAAAAAGGTATAGGTGTTTTCACCCTCCTACAAGAAGTTATTACACCTCCTTTAATGTCTCCTTTTTTGAGGACCAACCTTATTTTATGTAAAGAATTGATACTTTCGTTGATCAGTCCTCCCTCAAGGTTCTAGGTCCTTATTCTACTCTTTGTGAGTTTGATGAGCTTGTGATTCCTACTATACCTAAGTCTCCTAGTGAGGGTGCCCAAAATGAAGAGAGTGAAGTAAGGCCACTGTAGGTGTATTAAAGGAGGTAACGAACTCAAGTTCAACCTATGGCTCCACCAAGCACTTCTTTAACTGTAGATTCTCCCACTACTGTTGATGATTTACCTATTGCCCTCTAGAAAGGCACACGCTCATGTACATAGCATCCCATTTCTCAATTTGTTTCCTATGAGCATCTAACCTCTTCTTGTCGAACCTTTGCCTTGTCCATCATGTTTGAGAATGTTCCTAGGACATACTAGGAAGCTTTGTAATGCCCTGCTTAGAAGCAGGTCATGGATCAGGAGATGAAAGTCTTGTGGTCTCGTGGCATTTAGAAACTAGTTTCTCAGCCTGTTGATGCCAACTTAGTTTCTTGCAAGTGGGTCTTCACTATGAAGTTTAGACTAGATGGGAAGGTAGAAAGATATAAGGCTCGGCTTGTTGTTAGAGGATTTACTCAGGAGTATGGGGTAGACTATGCAGAAACCTTTTCTCCTGTGGCTCGGTTGAACTCAATCAGGGTATTATTGTCAGTGGCGATCAACCAAGGGTGGGAACTTCACCAATTGGATGTAAAAAATGCTTTTATATACGGCGATTTAGTTGAGGAAGTATACATGACCCAACCTCCTAAGTATATTTCACAAGGTAAACATGTGGTTTGTAAATTAAAGAAGACAATTTATGGCCTTAAGCAAAGTCCACGTGCCTGGTTTGAGAAGTTGAGCAGTGTCCTTTTCTCTAGCGGCTTTAGAAGGTGCACAGTGGATCATTCGGTATTTATTTGCAGGTCTGACAGGGGGTATACCATTCTTGTTATATATGTTGATGACATCCTTCTTACTGGAGATGATTGTGTAGGGATCAAGAGGACCAAGGACCACCTGGCCAAAGTCTTCGAAATCAAGGACTGGGGCGACCTGGATACTTTCTAGGTGTGGAGTTTACGTACTCCAAAGACAAGATGGTTATCTCAACGAAAGTATGCTTTAGATTTGTTGGTAGAAACTAGCACCTTGGGGTGCAAACCTACATCTACTCCAATTAAACAAAATCTCTCCTTTTAGGACACGTCTACTAAGGAATTTTCTGATCCCAACAGGTATAGATGCCTTGTTGGGAAACTAATTTATCTTACTGTTACTAGGTCAGACATTACATACATTGTGGGGTTGCTTAGCTAGTTTGCATCAGCCTAGAGTTGTGCATTGGGAAGGAGTTGAAAGAATTTTAGCATATATCAAAGGAACTCTAGGAAAATGATTGGTGTATCAGAAACAATGCCATCTAGAAGTTGAAACCTTCTCTAATGCTGACTTTGCAGGTAACAAGGGCGACAGGAAGTCCACCTCAGGTTACTTAACATATATAGGAGGAAACTTGGTAACTTGGCGCAACAAGAAACAAAGTGTCATATCTTACTCTAGTGCAGAAGCTGAGTACAGGGCAATGAGACTTACAGAGTGTGAAATAGTTTGGCTTAGATCATTGTTGAATGAGCTTGGGGTAATGGTCAAAGTACTAATGGCGATATACTGCGATAATCAGGCTGCAATTTACATAGCCAAGAATGAGACCTTTCATGAGCGTACCAAGCACATTGAAGTCGATTACCACTACATTAGAAATCTAGTCACTAAAGGCATTATTCGTACTCCTTACATTTCATTCAGTGAAGAACAAGCTGACATCTTGACCAAGGCTTTAAGTTGTAGGTCCTTTAACTCAATGTATGGCAAGCTAGAATTAGTTGATATATACTCTCCAGCTTGAGGAGGAGTGTTAGTGTTTTATGGATCCTTATATGGATCCATCTCTTGTATATAAATACCTACATCTACCTTAATGAAATTAATCCCTTTTTTCCCTTACATTTCTAACACTACCCATTAGAGTTTTACTAAGAACCATGAATCTTCACTTCAATGGGGTGGAATCTAGGTTGTAACGTGAGGGTGAAGCATTCAAATGTTTGAAGAGGCAGCATATTGTTTTCTCTGTGTAGGATCGAATGATTACACAAGAGGGAGGTGAATTGTGTTTTTCAATAATTTCGATTATAATTGAAACTTCAAAAATAAAAACAAGTCGATACATTATTTTGATTAAATCATTTTATTCAAGGTTTCAATTACAATATATAATTCAATTCTTCTTTGAAATTGTAGATGCTATTATATAACGATATCATGTTTCATCTAATCAATTTTATAACTACAAATAGAGAAAATTAATTTACAGAATTTAAAATATTTCTCCCTATTCGAGATTTTTTTTTTCTTCTGCAATTCTTCAGTGACAAATATCTGACTTTCTCTGCTTCATCGAATTTGTTTTCTTCTGATACTTCATATCTTCAGTGACATAAATCTGACTTTTTCTGCTTTACTGAATTTTTTTTCATCTAAGAGCTTTTTCCTAAAGAGGTGTTTTTGATCTTTGAAAATATATTTCGTTTGGTGTGTAGGGATAATTGATCAATAAGAATTCTATACCTTTTATACTATATATTCACTTCATGCATATCCTCCACGTTTAATCACTATCAGTTTTCCACTCTTCACGTCTTCTCTTTTTCTTTCATTGAAATACACACATTCTGACTTATGTTTTCTTTTCAATTTTTTTTTAATCATCAATCCTAGATTTCTAAAAAATTTTCTGCAAAATAAACTTTTTTGTCCAAAATTTTTCATTAAATATAATAAGAAGTCGTGTTAATGTTAACTAAACGAGTAATATAAGTAGATTTATAACTTAACGTATCTAACTCAACGAGTTTATCATGTGTCAAATCATGTGACAAGTATTGTAGTTAACTTAACGAACTAAGTTCGTAGTGTTACGTTAACTCAACAAACTAAGTTCGTGGTGTTACGTTAACTTAACGAACTAACTTCGTGCATATCCTCCACGTTTAATCACTATCAGTTTTCCACTTTTCACGTCTTCTCTTTTTCTTTCATTGAAATACACACATTCTGACTTATGTTTTCTTTTCAATTTTTTTTTAATCATCAATCCTAGATTTCTAAAAAATTTTCTGCAAAATAAACTTTTTTGTCCAAAATTTTTCATTAAATATAATAAGAAGTCGTGTTAATGTTAACTAAACGAGTAATATAAGTAGATTTATAACTTAACGTATCTAACTCAACGAGTTTATCATGTGTCAAATCATGTGACAAGTACTGTATCAAACTAAGTTCGTGGTGTTACGTTAACTTAACGAACTAACTTCGTGATATTATGCTAATTTAACGAACCAGCTTTATTTTGTTACAGATAACTCAATGAATCAGTAATAAACAAATATTTTTATAATAAAAATTTTACCACATGCAATAATAACAACTTTAAGTTTATAATGTTAACCTAACGTATTGCCTTAATGCTCAATATAGCAATTCAACGCGTGTAGTTAGTATAATAATATTAACTTAATGAGTTAAACATGTGCAATTCATGTGATACAATATAACATTTGTAAACTTTAATTTCACCATATGTACAATACTAACTTAACGAGTTTGTTTCTTCATTTTGCTCTTTTACTTACTAACTTGAGTTCTCATGTGACCGATTTTAACCTTTAAGTCTATAACTCAATGAGTTCTCACGCGACGTATACAAATAACACATTAAGTCAATGAGTTGTCTAAACGTGTACTGTTCATGATACAGAAAATATAACTTTAAAACATATCATGCTTTGCAATAAAAATATATGTTAACGTTTAGTTAAATGAAAAGTTAGTACAACGTAACGATTAGTTATTTAACTTAGTATAATTTTAGATCTATTACAGACAAATATTTATATCAGTAAACTTTTTCTATATTAATTGATGTTTTTAATTTACGTTCACAAACAATAATAATTGAGAAAATATGATTATATCCGTTTATCACATATCATCAAAACAAAATACTCAACACTCTAGATGCTTAAATATCGAAAAATTGCTCTAGGTCGATTTCATGTTCAAGGTGGAGATTAATCATCTTTTACCACCTTTGGTTGATGGTGGAGCAACCAAAGAATATGTGCCTAAAACCCTCAAGCATGCTGATGAACAACATCACACCTAGTGGGATGATATCTATGCTTCTGAAGACTCAACTCTACCAAATACCATGCGTTAGGAGTTGTTGCATAAAAAGAGACTTTTGAAGGAGCTTTGTCATACTAGGTCCATTTCCATCATCTCCATTGGATGCCACTGTAAGTGAGAATAGATAGGGAGTGGACCAAGAAAGGACCATCTGCCTTGGTGCCTGAGTGCCTTGGCACCTTAATAAGTATTCCATATAGGTGCTTCCATTTGTTGGATAATTGAACTCTGAGATCTTACTTGATTTGATATTTACACCTGTTGTAAGTTCATTTTTTTGAGCTAAAAAACTTAAAAGGTTTTTTTGGATATTCTGAATAGAAATTTAGTGCATTTATAAATCTATAATATAATTGTGTATGATCGTATGCCTTGTGGATTCTCTAGATGAAAATTTGCCATGATCTATCTTATCATTCTGATATAGTTTACTGATTGCAGTTATCAGGAATTGTTCCACCACCTATATGTAGAAACACACATCAGACCTTGAATGCAGCTTCTGATTGCACAACCAGATCAAATGTCAACAATGCCATTCAAGCTCCTAGGAGAAAGTTTATGGATGAAGGAAAATTAAGAAAGGTTCTGGTTTTATATGCCTTGGGATAATTTCAACAATGCTTCTGCATTCATTTATCACATAAGTAACCTGCATATTTATGCAGAATCTTTGATCTAGACACTAGAGCTGCTTTTTGTGATTTCATACAAAAGATTTGTTGTGCATCTAGGGAAGTTATTTTATTTTATACCACAACAAATTAAGCCATAATTCCGTTATGTGGAGTTAGTCACATGAATCCTTTTTTTCCAAATATTTCTATCCATTGTCAAATTTTCAGTTAAATTACATAAATTTAATTTAATTTTTTTAAAATTCATAACTAAGTACTTTTAGAGTCATCTTTACTTCTTTTAATTTCTATTGTTCTAATTAAAACTCCTTTACCAACTAGTACATTTCTTGATCTCCTATAGATTTGGCCAAACTACTTAAGAGATTTTCTCTTATCTTGTCTTATCTTCAATTAGTGTTAAGTTATCTCAGTTCAGACTCTTAAACAAAAATGTCTACGGACACTTCTTGTTTCCCTCAGATCTTTAGGTGTTGAAACATTTATTTCTTGCTTAAATGCCTAGCTATTTCACTCTAACCTGAAAGCTTCTAGATATGCCATTCTGGAATTGTTATTATGTTCACTAATATTAATAGAACGGGGATTCCTCCTCATTTCCTTTCTTTGCATGAAACAAGTTGACAACTTATCTGACTCATTTCATATTTTGAAATGAGAGATGGAAATCTGCACATCTTTTGTTCTTTCTAGATAGTTGGCATGCTTTTGATTTTTTTTTAGATTAGCATTCTTTGGCTTTTTTTTCTTCTTACATATACAGCCAATTGCTTTTTTTACTTTCTTAGTATACTAAATAGTTGCATGCTCTCAATTTAGTAATGTTGATCAAGGTTTGGTTTCTGATCATGATTTAGTTTTGTCTGTGGTTGAGTACTTGGGTTGTCCTTCTGAATTTCTCATGTTTGGTGCTTGGATGTGTCTCTCTTGGATATTGGATCATTTATGCATTTTGTATTTCTGCCCATTCATAGTTATAGTAAATTTCAAAATTTTTTGGCCTTGTTCTACATTTCTGCACATCTCTCCGTTTATATGCCTTGTTAAATGATAAGGACATATTCATTGTAATGTCTCAGTGATTCAAATCCATTCATAAATAATGTAGGCACTTTTCATGCTGCAATTTGTTATCAATATCTAAATTGATTTGTTATTGATCATTCTTCTGTAGGTCTCAGGGAGGCTTTTTTCTGATTCAGGACCCAGAAGAAGCACTAGACTCTCAGGAGAAGGGAGCACTACAGGAAGCTCAAATGTTTCACAAATAGGGGGAAATGGAGCCAACCATTCTTCTCTTAAATTTCTCAGTGGGTTTTCATCGTCAAAAATGAGCACTGGAACCTTTCGTTCTGTGACACTGAGCAAAGGCCAATCTTGTAATCTGGAAAATCTAGAAGAAGGTAATAATGGGGAACCTTGCAGATATTGGATAAAAAATCTGATTGATTGTTTAGGAATGAATCACAAATGACCTGTAAGTTATGGTATTTAGATAATGCTTGAATGCATAATCAGTTTTTGGGCTTCATATCAGGTTTCATTAGAGAGGTCTAATTGTTTAATCCATGGCCCAAATTAGCTGGTACATGCTTCTATGCTGGTAAAAATTGAAGCATATGTGAGAATGTTTTTTATCAAGTGTCTGATTCACAATCAACATTCTTAAAATATTTTGATGAAAATTCATAAAGGATCATCATAATCATTTACTTTGTGTTTCATTGGCAACATATACAGGGCTTCAGGCCTTATTATGGCTTTCTCAAAATTTTTATTGTGCAATATTTTTGTTTCCCGCTTAGGAATTTTATCATGATATATATGACTTATGTGACATACAAAATTAGATCTCCCAGGACATTTTTATGCAGAATGCAATGCACAATGTTAATGATCCCAATATGCTATTGGATCTGACTTTTGATGACTATGGATTCCATTTATTTTGAGGGATTAGTCCAGAGTTTGCAAATTTCAACTGAGAGATACACTTTATCAGTTGTATTACAATGTTCTAAGGGGAAAATATATCTTATGATGATCCCAAGAAGTTGTCTATTTTGTGTGATAGACAAGTCATCATTATGTTCTATTGACATTCATGCTGATGATTTTGGTCACGTTATATATTTGGGATCAATAAAGAAATGCATGAGTGTCATTCAAGGGCCTAAGCCTTACTCTATGAACCATAGATAACCATAATTTTTGGTTATTACACATGAAAAACGAATTTCACTGCAATTTTATTGGCATTTATGCTGATGGTCATGTAATGTTTTTTGGAGAAATTCAGAAATGCATGAGATTGATTCCAAAGGTTCGTCTCTTCCTCTAACTGTAAATAAACATACTCTGAATCTGAACCTATAACTAGAATGATTACAGAATCAGTATTTTTGTTTATTTTTTCTATTTTTTTCTTGGGTTGATATAAAGTGCTTTTCTCTGGATATCATTTGCAATGCATACCCTGCTCTCACTAATTTCAGTTTTATGTCATTATTTCGTAGTCAATAATTCTCCCCAATGTTTCTTGATTGAAAAATGTCAATTTTGCATCAATCATCCTAACTCTAGTTGATGCATATCAGATGCGGCGGAAACCTCAACCTCTGTATCAACTTTACTTGATGCCAAATCTCTTGATCAGCAAAAGGTCACACCATTGACAGGCAACAACTTGTCACATATTTCTAGGATGACAAGTGGCATCCTCGAGTTATTGAACCTGTTGAGGATCCTTGGAGAAGGTTTCAGACTTTCTTGTAATTATAGATGTCGGGTATACCTTTTTGCTACTTTTAATTTAAATTATTTGTTTAGAATTATTCCTTTTTTCTTTTAAATAGCATTCTGGTAATATCTTTTATCTGGTTTTTTATTTCATAGAGATTTTCAATTTCTAAGATTCTCATTTTGATTGCATTAGGATGCTTTAGAGATATACCTCAGATTACCAAGCAAGCAGTATAACACTGGATGGGTGCTCTCTCAGGTATACACCAAACTTATAGTGTCCACATATCTGTCCTTGTGTTTCACTCTTGGAGTTGTATAGAAGTGTGGGGTCCTCTTAATTTTCTATTAATCAACACAATGTATTGGCATCATGTGAACATCAATCTTGAATAGTTTCTCTAATTTCACAATACATGAATGCTAAAAAGATCAAAAAGAGTGTACTTGGAAGTCAGAACTAATAAATGTTGGTATTCAATAGAGAGAGCATAATTGTGCTCTTGATTGTTGTTGACTTCACTGTTAACATAATTTTATAAACCCTAATATATTCTGTTCCTTCACATTTTTTATTGTCGCTCTTTAGTTTTGATTTGTATTGGTAATGATGTTTACTAGTGTCTAGTCATTAATAAACTTCCTAGTCTCTATTTAGAAATTTCAAATGGGCGGTTGGACATTGTTTCTACTTGCAAGGTCTTGCATGCGTAATTAATTGTCCTTGATTGATTTACATAGAGCATAAGAAATATGAAATGACATCAAGGTTAGTAAGGTGCCCATCCAACCATCTAGGCACCATTACCCTGTTGGCAATATTATGACCCAGCTCTTTATTAATTTAATTGAATTTGTTCCAGACTCGGGATTAATAAGTGTGAATTAGGTCTGTATTTTAGATGTTTAACATTTATTTTATATTTTGTAATGATTGCTTGATCCTAGCCCTTGTTTATGGTCTTAATCTTGTCAATTTTTATTGTTATCTTGTCATTTTCTATTATTCAAATATTATTTAATCTTTTCAATGTTTAATTGAGTTAGAAAGAATGTATCAATGTGCAAGGACATTTCAAGAATATCTATTTTTTAAATTTTTTAATAACACTTAAATGCCCAGGCAACCAAGGCATCCTGACTTAAAGCCAGGCATAACTATGATTTACATAGTGTTTCCATTTTCAACAATACCATGTGTTGTCTTTAAGTTCTTCAATTTTGGTGTTCATTGTATAATGGTCAGAAATTAGGGTTTAGGGTTTTGATTACTTGTTTGTCTGTGACTGATGACATTATTCTAGATAATTAGTAATCTCAATGTTAGTCTCAATCTTTGGAACTTTATATATTTCCTGGAAATGCAGTTGCTGTTCTCTGTTCATTACTTCATACCTTGGACATTTGTCCTTAACTGACTACTTACGTAATTATTGACTCAATCCAAGTTGATTATGTTTGACTTTATTTTTTGTGAATGCTTGTTGAGTCCTACAGAGATCCCAGGATATCCACTGCTGTATGCCTGATCTTTTTTCATTAGCAATTATATTCCTTATACATACCCACTGCGGTCAAATATAGAGCTACCTGGTAGTATAACCACCATTAATTAGCAAGCAGAAAAGAATGATCACATTGAGGATTCCATTGTATATTTCTTAGAGAGCCATATTCATGTTCTCACATAAAAGTGTTATTTTTCCTCCTATTTACTTGCTCATTTTCTTTAGTGTTACCATTTTTGTCTTCTTTTATATTAAGAACACGCTCACTGCAGGTGGGTAAAGCTCAATTTGAATTAGTTGATTATCTTGAAGCTGATCATGCCTTCAGTTTGGCACGTAGAGTATCGCCATATATGTTGGAAGGAATGGATGTATATTCAACTGTCCTTTACGTGAGTCAATTTCTACCTTTGTGATGTTCATATTGTGCAGTTTCTTTTTTTTTGAAAAATGATGATCATATTGTGGAGTTGCTTTATTTACGTTTATTGGGAAATGCAACTAACTTCTGAAGAGTGCAAAGAAAATGCACTTAGAGTAGGATTGGTTGCAAGGAATTGAGATGAATTCCTTACCATACTTTTGGCAACTTGTAGTCAGAATTCTCTCGGATTAGAGCATCATGACTTTCTGATTCTGGTTTTTATTGCACTCAATGGAATTTTTCAACAATAGAACAATGATTTTTGCTGGTTATTAACTAAATGCACATAGAATTTGACTTCACACTTATATGTAGTTGGTTTTGCTTGGTAATTATTAGTTTACTCAGTAAATGTAAAATTATTTGTTTTATATCTTCTAATTTCATTTCATAATATTTTAAATGCTACTTGACAATTGATCGAAGATAAGAAAAATTTGGCTAAGTAGTTTAGTTATATCTTTAAGAGAACAAATAATGCATTAGTTAGGAGAGAAGATAGTATAGAAGAAATTAAGAGTAGAAGTAGGTCTAAAATTATTTAGTTAGGAATCATAAGAAAAGAATTAAATTTATATAGTTTAACAAACAATTTGGCAATAAAAATATTTGGAAGAAAAAGATTCATGTTGCTGACCTCATGTAGGATTACAATTCAGATTGTTATTGTTGTTTACTTTGACAATTGACATTTTAAACTTTTTCTAATTATAATTAATATATCCAAAAGAAAACATTAAACCATAGTCCTTGAAGAGTTCTTGGGCTTTGATATTAGCTTATGGTGAATCATGAAGTGTGCAACAATGTAAATTAAATATTAATTTAATGTATTTGTGCAATCAATTTCATAACCAAAGGGTCGACTTCTAAAAACTACAATTCAGGGAACTAGAGTTCCTCCACTTCTAGGTTTTTTTGGAACCAACACTAGCAAATGAGTGGCGTCTATATTCCAAGATTTCCGTAAAAATCATTAAAGGGTGAAACAAGTGGTTTTAAGATCTTGCAGGTTATTTCATGTTGCCATAAATTAGAGGTTCCTGTGAACGTAAAACATCACATACCTTTATATATGGATTTAATTTGAGTTGTTGAGATTTGTAGTGCCATTATCCTTCAACCATGAATGAATTTTTTGAATATTAGTTTATTTTTGCAATTTTGTCTTGGTATCATATAACATTAAGTGGCACTTACTGAGTATTGCTTGCAGCATTTGAAGGAAGAAATGAAGTTAAGTTATCTTGCTCAAGAGTTGATCCTAATTGATCGACTATCACCACAAGCTTGGTATGTTTTTAATCTTCAGGCACCATATGTTGATTTAATCTCCATAAATCCAATGTTTTTTTGTTGCATTAATTTTGAATGATTGCAGTGAGAAAATGAAATATATGGCTATTTTCCCCTTTTATGTCAACTGAATTGTTCATAATTGTGTGATGCTTCTTGGCCGATTTTATTATTGGGGATTAGATGCAAGCATGTACCATGTGGCCATCCTTGATCCGGTAGGTAAAGCATTGGCGTATTCAGCCCTGAGGAATTAAGTTCTTCTCTTCTTATTTTTGTACCATGTGAATACATCTTTCTACACTTATTCTATCTAATAATAACTATCTTTTCTATATTAATTGAATATCTTACCTATAACACCCATTGTTTCTTGAGTTTACTGAACGATAGTCTTTCTTCACTATGATTTGGCAATCAAGAAGCATATGCAAGTGTCAAAGCAAGGTTTGACTACCATCTACTTTGAACTCTAGAAACTCCTCCAGTTTCACATGTTCTAGGGACCTGCCCAGCTTTTTCATGGTGGAAAACTCCTGTTCATTATTGTGAATAAACATACCATTTTTCTATATTGACATTGACAAGTTCCCACTCATTCTCCTTGCTAAATCGTAATTATTTTCTTCTCATCCAATGGTGAGAGATTTAGACATGTATTATTTTTACCTCTAAATGGAAGCCCAATATGTAAAACACAAAGCCCTCATGCAAATTAGAAAATTTTATTATCTATAATTCTTTTTTGATTCTCTTTAGCCACATCTATGACTTTTGATTCTAAAAATGCTCTCCCATGGCCCTACCTAATCCATAATTAATGTCTAATCTACTTTTCTATTGTAAGAGATTGACATGCACTATCTTTGTCTCTATGTAGGAGCCCCTTTGTAAAAAGTGAGGTCATCATGCAAATCAGTAACTTTCATTCTACAAATATTTATTTTGAAGTTTCTTTTGAGCTAGACAGTAGTGTTAGGCTTTGCTCAAGTGTTGGCAAGTTGTAGGTGTGTGCACCACTTATCTAACTCAAGTGTCAATATTGCAAGTCTTGCTTCAGTTAGTAATCTCAATCGAGTTGGTAGATGAGACCACTTAGAATACATCCAACTAGTTGAAAATCTTTACAGGACAAAGTGTACGATACTTGGAGAAATCTATCATGTTATGGCCTAGTAAGGCCTCTTACAAGCTTTCGCCTCCTTGGATACTCTTAATGTATAGTCATTTGAGTGTCCATTGAGACTCAGATCTATCATTATTGTTAGAATATTAGAATAGTAGTGGATATCCATTAAGTCCAATGATCTATCTCATGTATATATATATGCTTTTAACCCTAATTCTATGAGAGTTCATTTTTAGCCTTTTAACATGGTATCAAAGTCTAGGAAAAAATAAGTTTAGGCCACCCACCACCACCATCTCCCCTCATCTCTGTCACTTCTACCATCATCATTTGCTGCTAAAAAGGGTTGCATTAGAGAATTAGGATGTTGTCCCTTCCTTTCTGGTGCCTTAGCAACATTGGCTCTCCTCTCCTAGTTCTGAAGGGTCATTGTTGGTGCTAGGGTCTTCCTAAAACCCATTGTCCTACGAGTTGTTAGTGCTTGGGTCATCATCGTAAGTACCATCCAACCCCATCCTTCCAAGTGCATCCTTCCTCTAGCATGTCCATGTGTGCTTAGCATTGTTGACAACCACAGTAGCCGAGCACAATGTGGTAGCTAGTTGCACTATTAAGGTCATAAGGTGCATTCATCGAATGTGGTAATCTGTCTGTTCGACTTTCTATTGGTTTATGTTCATGGGTTGGTGTTGCCCACTTTTGTTGTGTAGCTCTCTAGCTATAGTGTCTCTCGAAAGGTTTGCCAATAGTTGAGGTTGGTTTTCTGTTGGTCTAATTTTCAATTTTTTGTTGTGGTCAATGCTGAAAAGTTGTGAAAATTTGTGAAAGTTTGTGTACTACTTTAGTTCAAAAAATTTGTGAAAATGTTAGGTCGTAAATTACTCATAAGAAACCTTCCAAGTGTATTAGAAAAGTTAAATGACTTAAATTACATCTTATGGGCCTAAAGTTTTGAGATGATAATGATTGTGCATCAATAGGAACATTAGTTATATGGTCCTTTGTGAAGGACTCTCCTTAAAGGAATTGGTTTGTTGATGATACAACTGTGTCTTAGATATTGTGTAATATGCAGTTTACTATTGGTTGAGGAATCATAGTGATGTAACTTGCTGAAAAGATTTGGGATACATTTCACAAGCCTTAGACTATGGGAAGAATATGTTCAAGGTGGTCTAAGTATATGAACAAAATTTTAATTTAAAACAGAGACAAAACTTGAGAACATTATGAGGATTGATAGATGAGCTGAATATTTACTAACCTCCTATCGTAGATATTTCAAAGTTTCACCAATATAAAGAACTAGCATTTATAGCTTTTATTGTTAATGTGAATCCAAAAATTGTCACATAGGTTCATGAACATGTTTAGGGAGTAAATAAGATACTAGATCTAGATGAAACCTTAGCTCAAGCCATGCAAATTTCCATTCTGTTTGCACCATCGGTAGTTGATCAATCTACCTTAGTACCTTTGTCCTCCTATGGACATGGTCATGGAGGTGGAGGTTGTGGTAGTCAACAAGGCACTTGATGTCAACACCATGAAAGATTTCAACATCATTCAAAAAAGTACTGGGATAAGTTTAGTAAGTTTTTGTTGGCTAATATTAGCACGAAGACTTCATAGTCCAACATAGTTACATCATCTTACCTTATAGTGACTATTTCATAAATTGATTATGAACATCTCCTTTAGTTACAAGGAGTAGATTCCACCATTATAAGTGTTTATCTTTTCTCTCATCTAGGTATTGCCATTAACACTACTTCGATTGCTTTTGTCGATAGTTCCTAGATTATAAACTTTGTTGTCTTTTACCACATATCAGGTACATACACTTTGTTTGATTGCTTATCTTCTCTTACCAATAATAGCAATGTAACTATTGCAGATGGTCATTCATGCCTTGTGTTTGGACAGAGGGAAGTTCAAACCTCCTCTTAGATAAGGTTGAACATTGTCTTATGTGTTCCTAAATTTTCTTTTAACCTTTTATCTATTAGTGTTATTATCATCTAATTAAAATGTTGTGTAATTTTTTTTCCTTTCTATTATACTTTTTAGAACTTGTGGATAGGGAAGAGAATTGATTTAAGACATAAGCAAAGTGATGCAGTTTACTAGCTTATTCAAGATGATATATTGAGTGGATTGTTAGCTTGTATGTCCACCATAGAGTCATCCATTTTATGGCATTATTGATTGGGTCACCCCTCTTATGAGATGTTGCGTGGTTATTCCTTGGATATCAATTTCTTCTTTTGATTGGGAATTATGTTAACTTAGTAATCACTCCATGCTACCTTTAGTAGTTTGCATCTTGTGTCTACTAAAGATTTTTTTTATTTGACTCATTGTGATATTTATGGTCCAAGTTGGGTGTCTTCCATCTTTGGTCATAAATATTATTTAATGTTTGTTGATTATTCTTATGTTTCTTAAATTTATTTGTTGAAAGATTGTCATAGAGTCATTGATGTACTAAAAAATTTTCTAGTTGAAATTCAAAATTATCTTTCTATTTGCTAAAAATTTTGCATATTAATAATACTCTTGAATTCATGCAAAATGATTTTTAGCCTATGTGCTCTTCTTAAGGCATCATACATTAGACTATCTACCTTCATACATTTTAGTAGGATAGGATAGCCAAGAGAAAACATTGTCATATCTTCGATGTGGCGTCTACCATTATGTTGCAGATGAAAATTCTTAAGTATTTGTAGTTTGATATTGTTTTCATTATTATGTCTTTTCTAATCAATCATATATCCTTTTAGGAGGTGAAGTTCCTTTCAATCATCTCTTTCTCGACATAGAGTTGTTTCCTTTACCTCTTAGAGTCTTTAATTGTATGGCTTTTGTGTAGGATCTTTCCCCAAGTCTTGATAAGTTGTCTTTATGCAAAAAAGATAGTCTTTTTCACCCTTTGAGTTGTCGATATTGTATTTCTATAGACATCGAGTTCTTTGAATCTTAATCCTACTTCACCACATTTAGTACCTTAATAAGTCTCTCCTATTACTTGGACTTGTTGAGTTGAGACCTAACAATGATATCTCTACCAAACATAAGTTAACTCTCCTATCTAAAATATAGATGCTCAACAATCATTGCAAGTATATCATTGTCAGCTGCATCTTTGAATCTTCTAACACCTTCATCCTTGACTACCTCTACAAGTCCACCCAACTCCACTCCCACTAATGATTCAAATCTTCCAATTGCTCTATAGAAGGGTACACATACATGTTCAAAGCATCCTTTATCTAATTTTATTTCCTATAGTGGCTTCAACCACACTTTTTATAGTTTTGTTTTGTCTCTTTCTTTTGAGTCTTTACCTAGGAACCATGTGAAAGCTTTGTAGTTACTATGTTGGAAGATTGTCATAGATGAGGAGATGACAAATATTGACTTCTTGTGGTACTTAGGGTCTTGTACCTTGTTATGTTGGAGTTAGTGTTGTCTATTGTAAATTCTACTCCATTAAACACAAACCTGATGGCATGATTGATTACTATAAAACCCATCTAGTGGCTTGAGGCTTCTCTTAGACCTTTGGTATTGATTACTTTCAAACTTTCTCTATTGTTTTGCTTGAATTCTATTAGAATTCTCTCCATTGCCATTAATTAGTCTTGATAAATGTTTCAGTTGGATGTCAAAAATTTCTTTTTATATAGTGATTTGAAAGAACAAGTTCTTATAAAGTAACCTTTAGGGTATGTTACTTAAAAGGAGAATCATGTTTGCAAACTCGAGAAGGTTATCTTATGGCCTTAAGTAGAGTCTCAAAACTTAGTTTGAAAAATTCAGCAAAGTCACTTGTAAGGAGAGTTTTCGCAGATGTGTTGTTGATAATTTAGTATTTATTAAGAAGACACCTAATGGGTGTGTTATATTTGCAATTTATGTTGGCATATTATTAACAAGTAATGATGTAAAAACTATTGAAGAAACAAAGTGGCATCTGAATTAACAATTCATTACAAAGAATATGGGCAAATCAATATATTTTTTAAGGATTGAGTTTGCATATGTTATCGGAAAACTTTCTCTATCTCAGTGACAATGTCTTTGACTTGTTGGAGATTAGATTGGAAGGATGCAAACTTGAAAACACACCCATTTAACAAAGCCCTTCCTTCTAGGATACAACCTCACAACAATTGGAAGACCTAATGAGATATAGGAGGTTAATTGGAAAACTCATATATTTGATTGTTATAAGACCAAACATCACATGTGCAGTGAATCTGCATACTCAGTTTATGTGGGAGCCTAAAAGAGTGCATTGGTAGGGACCTATTTGTGTTCTAGCCTTTACCAAACAAACTTTAGGGAAAGGATTCTTATATGACAAGTATGGACATTTGAATATTAAAGGATATTCAAATCCAAGACATGTAGGAGATAGAATTAACAAAAAAATCTACTTCAAGTTATTGTATCTATTTTAGAGGCAATCTAGTCATGTGATACAACAAGAAACAAAATGTAATATCTAAATCTAGTGTAGTATTAGAGTATTGAGTAATAGCATAAATGATATGTAAAATGGTGTGGTTGAAGTTTTTATTGCAAAAGTTGAGATTTGTTGTCAACATGCCCATGGCCATGCGTTGTGATAACTAAGTAGAATAATATATTACCAATAATCCCTTATTACATGGTAAGACAACATATTGAGGTTAATTATTATTTTATCAGAGACAATGTGATCAAAGGTGTTACATGTATCTCTTATACTCAATCTTTAGATTAATTTGTAGAGCTTCATGCCAAAGGTTTGGGTATCAATGTATTTATGAATCTATGTAATTAGCTAGACATGATTGATATATATGTTTCAACTTGAGGAGTATTAGAATGTTAGAATAGTAGTGGATATTCATTTAATTCCTTAAATAGATATTTAGTTATCCATCTCATATATATATATGATTGTAACCTTAATTCTACGAGAGAAGTTCATTTTTACCCTTTCAATAATTACCTTTGTTACTTTAAACCTTAAGTAGTTTCCAAACTCTTGTTTCATGAAATATACTTCACTAAGATCATGAAAGATTATCAACATGACTTGATTTTTAGGTAGCAACACCTGTTGGAATAGAAGAAAATGGGTGGAAGGCTAGTTCATTTCATTAGAATAACAAAGAGTCTCAAAGAATAAGAATATTTGATAAAAACTAACAAATAAATAGATTATTTGTGATATAATCAAGTAAATGCAATAGGGAAGTGTAATAAACATAAATGAAAACCTAAACCACAAGAATATATGAAATTTATAGTCACTTTACAACCTAAGTCGACTTTCACTTCTCAAGCTCCTTGCTTGAGTATTCCATTAAATAGTGTTGTTTTCGTTACTTGCACCTTTAACCTTGGAAAATCCACCAAGCAACCTTGGCATGCTCACCAAGTAACTTCCTCACAACTTAAGGAGCTTTAACTGCAACTCGATGAGATAACTCTCATGTTAAAAATACCTTACAATGGTAAGCACTAGATCCTAAATCTTCTCTTAATAATGCTTGTTGAGAATGCTTTGTAAAATACTTTGGAGATAGAGTGTGCTTAAGAGTTGTAGTTTTGAGCACAAAAGACATTGGAAGCATTAGAACTACAATCTTATGTTTAATTGGGTTCTATTTATGAATTTCATAAGAATAATTGTTTGATCTAAATAGATAGATACATTTCAGTATTTAGTCGAATCATTATGTTGTTGATCCATTTGATATGTTATTTTTCTAGTGACTAGTTGAATTTGTATATCAATCTATATAAGCCTTAATTGTCTGTATATGAATCAATGGATGTTGTAAGCTCTAAACAAATGTTACGTCATTTTACAACAAGGGTATTGTTGGAGTGGAGCATCCCATTATGGGATCCAGATACTTCGGTCCATATACCTGTTGATCCATTTGATATGTTATTTTTCTAATGACTAGTTGAATTGGTATATCGATCTATATAAGCCTTAATTGTCTGTATATGAATCAGTGGATGTTGTAAGCTCTAAACAAATGTTACGTCATTTTACAACAAGGGTATTGTTGGAGTGGAGCATCCCATTATGGAATCTAGATACTTCGGTCCATATACCTGTTTATACTTCTGTGGTCATGGAGCATACACACTTGTCAGAGATGATATTCCTTAGAGACTTGCCTTAGTGACTGCTTTGGTGATTCTAGTTTGCTATGGCATTGTCACCTTGGGTATCCTTTTCTTAGCAAGTTTCGTGAAGCAATTCCTTAAGTTTCTATTAATCTCTTTTAGTGTCAGTTTTGTATTATAGATAAGCAATTTCATGTTACTTATAAGAGTCGTGAGTTATCATTTGTTCTTAGTTTTTTAAATTTAGTTTATTGTAATATTTGAGGATCCTCTAAGGTCATGTCTATTTAGGATTATCATTATTATGTTATTTTTATTGACGATTTCTCTCATGTATCTTTTAAAAAATCATTAACAAGTCTTTGATGTATTCTACATTTACTTTAATGAAATTTAAAATTAATTTAGTGTCACTTCAAAAATATTTTGTATTGATGATGCCTTGGAATTCATTTAGTCTGATTTGGAATCTCTTTGTCTTAACATAATATTATTTACCAAACTATTTGTGTGCACACCTCTCAACAAAATGTAAACATTGTCACTTTCTCAATGTTGCTTACACCTTTTTGCAAATGTATTTTTGGTTTGATGTAGTTGCTACTACTTTCTATCTTATAAACTGTGTACTCTCATCTCTCTTAGGAGGAGTCATTCCTCTTTAGCATCTCTCACTTGATCAAGAATTGTTTCTCTCTAGAGCAACCTTTAGGGCATGTTACTCAAGAGAAGAATAAAATATATTGTTTACACAAGACTATTTATGGTTTGAAGTAAAATCCATAAACATGGTTTGCTAAACTCAATTCTATGATTTTTGCCCATGGTTTACAGAAGTGTGTTGTGGATAGCTTCATCCTTATTTGGCGATGACTATTTGGTATTACTATTTTGGTTATTTATGTCAATGATATATTATTGATTAATGATGATATAGTTGACATGGTTGCTACCAAGGCCTTCTTAGGAAGAAATTTGTTCTTAGAGACATGGGTAAGTCAGAGGCACCTTTTGGACATTAAGTTTGCCTATGCCAAGGGTAAACTTGCCTTATCTCAAAGAAAGTATCCACTTAGATCTTCTCAAAGAAACTGGTATGTTTGGTTGCAAGCCTAAATTGACTCTTGTAGAGCAAAATTCCCCTTTCTAGGACAAGGATTTAGAGGTATTTGAAGATGTTGGTTGCTACCATATTTAGATGCAGGTCAGGCTCCATCTCAATGTAGTTGCATATTTAGATGCCGGTCAGGCTCGTGACAAGGTAGATAAAAAATCCATAGATGAATATTGTACATTTTTTAGTGGCAATTTAGTCAATTAGTAGAGTAAGAAACAGAATGTTGTTTCTACTTTTAATGCTAAATCAGAATATTAAAGGATGTCCAACATAGGAAAAAAGATTGTATGGATAAAGAATTTCTTAATTAAGTTGGGAGTCAAAGTTTCAACTCCTCTACCTATGCATTGTAATAACTAAGTGGCTATCTACATTGCTAGTAATGAAACCTTTCATAAAAGGATAAGGTACATTAAGGTGGATTGTCACTATGTTTGCTAACTCATATTTAATGACACTAAATATACACCTTATACACAATCCTCTCAACAATTGATAGACATCTCTACTAAAGTTCTAGTTGGTAGTCCTTAATTTTGTAATAAGTTGGGAATGTAAAATTTGTATTCTCCAGCTTAAGGGGGAGAGTTAGAATATGTTAGATATGTAAATGGGCAAATGGATCTCAATACCCTACTCTCTATATAAATACCCTTAATCAATGGATAATCCCTAATCTTTTCTTCCTAATCTCTATTTGACTATATATGTAGGTACAATAACCTAAAGTAGATCTTCCATCCCCTCTATCACCTATAAGCAATAATATTCATGTGCCCATGTTTGAAGGATATCAACCTTTTCTAGAATTGTTTTGAATTTATGCTAAGATTCTTATAGCACCATTTTCATGAACTATTTTCGGCTCATGCATAAATTAACTCAATATGGCTATAATATGAGTTATTAGGATAAATTACCATAAGATATAAGTTTCCCAATCAATCTATAGTACCTCCAAACATCTTCTTCAATTAGCTTAGAGGTAGTATCCCAAAAAGGGGATTCTACTCAATAGAAGTTTGCTCTAACTTGTATCCTAAAAGACTTGTCTCTTTTAACAATTCTAGGGCATACTTTGTAAAAGAGCCATCTTGCACCTAGAATAAGCAAAATCAATGCCTAAAAAATATCATGGTTTTTTCATGTCTTTGATAATGAAATATTGAGTTAGAATTTCTTTGTTGTGTAGATTCTATCTACATCATTACTCATTAATAAAATGTCATCTATATAGACTGTTAATATAGTGTATCCTGTAGAACTTAATAAAAATAGAGTGATTAATGACACATCTTTTAAAACCTGTGAAAGAATAATTGAGCTAAACTTATCAAACCATGCACATGGGCTTTGTCTAAGCCACAAGTTGCCTTCTATGATAAACAAACATAGTTATCCTCTTGAGTAATATAACTTGGAGGTTGTTCTATAAAAATTTTCTTCGTAAGGACACTATATAAGAAGACATTATTAACATTTGGTTGTGAAAGAGATCAAATGTTGTTTACCACTAGTGATAAGAGGATACAAATTGAGGTGGGTGACGAGAAAAAGTCTTGATATAATCAATACTATAAGTTTAACCTTTAAGTAACTAAGCAAGTTTTTTGCGTCAATCAATGGATCAATCCACTTTGTGTTTGATGGTAAAGAACTATTTGTTGCCAACAACTAGTGCATCTTTTAGGTCAAGAACAAACTCCCATGTATGCCTAATGTTTAAGGCTTACATTTCAACATCCATAACATCTTTCCATTGAAAAAGGATAAATGCCTTTTCATGATTCTGAGTAAATTGATGATAGATGGAGTTAAGGGAATCGTAATAAACAAAGTTAGAAAGAAGATGCATGAAAGAAGTATGAGTACCTTTCTAATGAACAATGGATATATCAAGAGAAGAGGTAGATGGATTTACCCCAATTGAGGTGATTAGTTCTGCAAGTGCTATAGGAGGTGTGTAGTGTTGTCTTTGATAACACTTACAAGGGGTGTGGTTGTGGAGGTGCAACAACTAGTGACTAAATCAGACTAGGGGTTACTATGGCAGATCAATAAAAAGTGGTTGAGATAAAGGATTAGTAATAGATTTAGATGAAGGGGATGAAAAGTAGGGAGTACCCTCTAGGAAGACAACATCAATAGAGATAATGTAAAGATGTGTGGAAGGATGGTCGTAGCATGCCTTTTTTAAATGCAAGTCTCAAGGTAAGATTTTTGACAAAAGTTGTACACCAAATACTTTAAGGGGGTAATGTCTTGGGAGTCTCTAAGGAGGAATTTCTTCTCCTAAAGGTGATAAGGACATATGATTGATGAGATAGGAAATAATACTAAGAGCTTCAGATCATAAATATTTGAAAATATGTAATTCAATTATAAGAATATGAACAATATCGAAAAGATGACAATATTTGCATTTTGTAATCCAATTTTTTTGATAAGTGTGAAAACATGTAATCTGATATACAATGTCATGTACACAAAATACAGTAACATCAAAATGAAGAAATTCTAAAACATTATTAGTATAGAAGATTTTGGGAGTAATACTAAATTGAATTTGAATTTCACTAAAGAAAGTATGAATTGCGTTGACAAAATGTTAATTCTTTAACAAATATCCTCAAGATATATAAGAAAAATTATCAACAAAAATAACATAATAATGGTTACTAGACATAGATGTAACCTGAGAGGGTCTCCAAATATCACAATGAACTCTAATAACCCTTTAACAGAAGAATAATCTTGACTCTTATAGATAACATAAAACTGTTTACCTAGCATACAAGATTCAATTGATCGGACAAACTGAAACCCAAAGAAGAGCATCTTAAAGCTTATGAAGAGAAGGATGACTAAGATGGTGTCATAATAAAGAAGAATCACTAGAAGTTGCCACAAATGTAAGTTCCTGAGGAATCTCATCTTTAACGGGTACATACACACCTCACTTGCATTCATAACTCAAATCAATCTTCCTCTTCATCTACAGATCCTAAAAAGTATAATGAAATTGATAGAAGGTAACAGAATAAAAGAGTTGTTTAGTGATGATATTGATAGATAATAAATTTACTAGAAAATTAGGAACATAAAAAACTTTGACAATGAATAAATCAGAAGTAATAGCAGCAATGGTGTCTTCACCAAAAACAAGGCAACTACATCCACTAGCAAGGGCAATAGAGTTGTTGTAGGATAATTCTATAAATCAATTAAAAAGAGACTGATTGTCTGATGAATGACTAGAAATTGTGTGCAAGGCTTATATACCTGAGGAGAGAATTTTAGCAATCATTGCTGTGGTGTTCTGCCAAGCATGGAGAAAAAGTTCCAACATAATTGACCTGAGAGATAGTGACCGATCAGGGCATCATGGTGTTGTCCGAACTGGTAAAAACATCTGCAGAAGTCCAGTTGGTGGATGGAGCAGCGGAACTTCTACCAACAGCATTCGGACAAGTGATTTTTCTGTCCACAGTATACAAAGGGGGAACAAGGCTTACTCCTTGTCCTCCCATGGCCACACTGAGATGAAGCACCACTGACTGTAGCTGCAAGGACAGTACTCCTTGTCTCTTGGACATTAGAAAATTCTACCCTAAACAGACCATCTAATACCTTTATATCTAATTACTAAGAAGAGCTTTTTATTTACTCTGTTGATTTTTAATGAAGATGCATGTACCATTAGTGTGCAGGGAGTATACTGAAAATTTATTGTGCTTTAGTTACAATTTTTTGACGACATAAAATGGTTTGAAGGTGGAGCATATTTTGTAACTAGGTTCAATGCAATATTGAACTTTTTGCTGATGTTGCTTTTATCCTTGAATTGCTAGCTTCCCATCATTAATGCACCTTATGTTGCATATGTGATAATGGTTCGAGGTTTCCAACTTCCAAGGAAAGCTGATCATGTGCACATTCTTTGCTGAGATTTTAATCTTAATGTCCTATCACATAGGCATAAAGTTATTTGAAGCACCTTAGTCTGCCGAATAATTTTGTTATATTCTATGCTGTGCCAAAAAACTGGCATTAGTTATTTCTAAAATTATGGTATTTATCTTATCTTAAATTATTTAGTTTTTAGTCTTGACGATTTTTTGATGCAATGCGTGCAGGTGTGCCATGGGAAACTGCTATAGCCTGCAAAAAGATCATGAAACTGCACTAAAAAACTTCCACCGTGCTGTTCATCTGGATTCAAGATTTGTTTATGCTCATACACTTTGCGGTCATGAGTATGTAAATCTGGATTCAAGATCTATCATTATTAAAATTATCCTATATTTTTCATACTTGATTACAGTTTAATCTTTTAAATTTCCTGTAGTTATCATTAAATGGAATAAAGTTATTTCTAAAGCTAGATTCACTCTTCTATATGCAGGTATATAGCTTTGGAAGATTTTGAGAATGGAATCAAGTGCTATCAAAATGCTCTTCAAGTAGATGAAAGACATTATAACGCCTGGTATGGTCTTGGAGTAGTCTACCTACGCCACGAGAAGTTCGAATTTGCCGTGCATCATTTCCGAAAGGCATTGCACATAAATCCATTCTCGTCCGTGCTTATGTGTTATCTTAGCATGGCACTACATCCTTTGAAGGTTGTTGTCTATGCACATGGTCATTTTTGTATAAATAATAGCACATGTACTTATTTCTCAAAAAAAAACACGTATTCTTTATGTCATTCATGTTTTTATATTTTTGAAGACTATCAAATTTTGAAATTGCTTTGCAGAGGAATGATGAAGCCCTGATGATAATTGAGAAAGCTATTTTGGCAGACAAGAAGAACCCACTTCCAATTTATCAAAAGTCCATCATACTTATCAGTCTTGAAAGGTATGATGAAGCTCTGGAAGAATTACTACAGTTGAAAGAGAACGCACCTCGTGAGAGCAGTATCTACGCATTGATTGGTAAAATATATAAACGGCAAAACATACATGATAAAGCAATGTTCTATTTTGGCCTCGCTTTGGATCTCAACCCACCTACCACTGATGTTGCAGCCATTAAGGTAACGTTTGTGGAATACTTTGAGTTCTTTGTATTTCACCTGTTTGCACAAAGACCTATTGTTCAATAATAAATGTACAACTGTTTTTATAGTTTGTTCAATAATTTTTTATCTGAGTTTCATTCCTATTAAAGTACTCCTACCTAATTTTAATTGTCTTTTCCGTTTGCAATCCATTCTAGTCACTTCACTAACATGGAGTGTTATTTTTATTTTACATTTTTGATATCTGTAATATTTTTTCCTATTCTTGAATCTAAGACTTTTTTCCGAATGCTATTCGTTGTTGGCTTAGCTTATTCTTAATTGTTGAGTTCTTGCCATGTGACAGGCAGCAGTGGAGAAGTTGTACCTGCCAGATGAGATGGAAGATGTTGCTGTCTAGATTTATTTGTTAAACCTGAGAACAGAGAAATCAAACGACGCTTGATGAGACGGTGAACTGTTTTCCCAACCAGCATGTGCTGTCGACTTACCACATGATGCAGTGGTCATCTCAAATGAAGTGTAAATCAAATGACAAGACGGAGGCATCCATGGCAGATTTCCTGTCCTAACAGATTCTTTAACCAAGTTTCAGTTTTGTCGGTTTAGGATATGGTAGGAATCTACGTTCCATTGTAACGTTCAATTGAAAGAAATGTGAGAAAAGATACTTGAATTATGATTCATTTCGTTGTACACTTGTATTTTTGGGAAAGCTATCCTTGTTACATGGTTTCCGTAAATAATAAAATGGAAACTTTTCACACCGAATAGAAAACGACCATTCAATTAGGGGGTTAGGAGTTACGAGCCCAAACAGCGAACTTCCAAAATAAGTGGGAGATTTCATCATGGAAAGATCAGTAGTTCCCTTTTCAAGGTAAAATCTGCTTTGGATGCATTCAAGATATTTTTCGTCGGGCAATTTTAGCATCACAAGCTAATCATGCCCCGAGTAAAATTTCTTCCTAGTTTTTGCTTGATTTTGTTTAATGTTTGCGTCCGCTGCCAACGTCTCTGCAGCTTAAACTCCAAAGGATGCCAGTGAGTCTTAGACCTTGATGGAGCACATCTGCTTTCTCATGCTTCTAGCAAAATGGTAAAAGCCCACATGATGCGTGAATGACACAGGAAAATTAACTGTTGATTAGAGTTGTTCATTTGTGTTGGAGTGGATTTTGAAGTCTATTCTAGGATTTGTACATCGGGCTCTTCCTACTGTACCACTCGTGACAAAGGTATGCGTGACCGATAACAGCCAGGGGATGCGATTGGTGTGCGGCAGACAATAGCCAGGGCAGATAATGTTGACTCCTCTTTGAAGTATTTGCAGTAAAGCTTTGTAATTCTAAAGTAGAGCAGAACTTATTTTCTACACATGATTCTTGGATGGTGCAATCAATACAAACACCAAATAAGCCAAATACATGAACTTGACTCATACGGATTCATGTGCTTTCACATGCATAGAGAGTAAATCCAAAATATTTACATGGGATAGCATACGTACATGAAAAATCTCAACCAAACTTGGTGTCACGATACACGATCACTCATTAAGACTTTAAGACAATGAACTTGAGATTTCATATGGTGCTATCAGTCTTATAGTGATGGAATGCATATGATGCATGATCACTCATACAATGAACTTGTGGAAGGCAACAAATGGAATATGTTTCTCTAATAGATAAAAGAATTTATAAGTACTCATACATATGCTACATATGAACATTATACTCCTAATCATAAAAATCTTATATATTTTTATACTTTTTGGTATGTGCAAAAAAGAAAATAAATTCAAGTACCTCTAAATAAAGGTATGAAAGGTCTATAGATCTAAATACTCAATATAAATTGAAATACTCTTAAATATAAGTATAAAAAGTTTAAATATTAAAATTTTTGTACCTTTTTATATTAAAACAATAATGATTTGTACTTTAATGTAATTGGCTAATGTACTTAAGGCATTCTTCTCACTAAAAAATAGTAAGATTTGACATTTATTGTTAATTCTTGAAAGATCCTATAGGAAATGTATATACTTAAGAAGGGAGAGTGAATTAAGTATATTGTAAATTTTCTTATTTTTCGGTCTTCTTTTTAAATTTAGTTAATGCAAAAATGAAATAGATATAAAAACACACAAATAATTTATAATGGTTCCCTTCAACCAAGATACATTCACTCTTTGAGTCTTCACTTAAGAATTTACTATCCTTAGGAATTTTTGGTTCACTCAAAACTTGATGTACTTTAGCTTTACTCAAAACAAACTCAACTTGACTAGACATCGATCCTCCATCAAGTTATCCTTTTAAGTGTACAGACCCTCGTATAGTTACCGTGCTAATTATATAAATCCTCATATAGTCATCTGCATAACTTTATGGACTCTTGTAAAGTTATTTGAAACTTTTCTAAAATAACACCTTTCAAAGTTTCCTCCACAACACCCCTTATGGATAGGTTATCTCTTTTTCAATGTATGATGAAGTGCAAAGAGGAATTTATCTAGAAAGAATAGATATAATAAAACTTTCCTCTTAATTATACAACAACACTTGAATCTTTAAGAAATAGCTTTGTTGTTGTTGAGTTCATTCAGATGACTTTCAACTCTTGTTCTCTAAGAATCTTTAGGTTTTCTAAGAATTTTCTCTAGAGTACTACTAAAGGAACTACCTTTTAACTTTAATTTGACTCTATTTATATTACATGAGAAACTCTAACTAATTACACACGATCCTACATACACATTCCTTCTTTTTCAAATTTCCTACAACTGCTTACAATTGAATAGTAGAAAAATAACTAATTCATGGAGTTAGTTTTCAACTCTAATCAACAGTTAATTTTCCTGTGTCATTCACGCATCATGTGGGCTTTTACCATTTTGCTAGAAGCATGAGAAAGCAGATGTGCTCCATCAAGGTCTAAGACTCACTAGCATCCTTTGGAGTTTAAGCTGCAGAGACGTTGGCAGCGGACGCAAACATTAAACAAAATCAAGCAAAAACTAGGAAGAAATTTTACTCGGGGCATGATTAGCTTGTGATGTTAAAATTGCCCGACGAAAAATATCTTGAATGCATCCAAAGCAGATTTTACCTTGAAAAGGGAACTACTGATCTTTCCATGATGAAATCTCCCACTTATTTTGGAAGTTCGCTGTTTGGGCTCGTAACTCCTAACCCCCTAATTGAATGGTCGTTTTCTATTCGGTGTGAAAAGTTTCCATTTTATTATTTACGGAAACCATGTAACAAGGATAGCTTTCCCAAAAATACAAGTGTACAACGAAATGAATCATAATTCAAGTATCTTTTCTCACATTTCTTTCAATTGAACGTTACAATGGAACGTAGATTCCTACCATATCCTAAACCGACAAAACTGAAACTTGGTTAAAGAATCTGTTAGGACAGGAAATCTGCCATGGATGCCTCCGTCTTGTCATTTGATTTACACTTCATTTGAGATGACCACTGCATCATGTGGTAAGTCGACAACACATGCTGGTTGGGAAAACAGTACACCGTCTCATCAAGCGTCGTTTGATTTCTCTGTTCTCAGGTTTAACAAATAAATCTAGACAGCAACATCTTCCATCTCATCTGGCAGGTACAACTTCTCCATTGCTGCCTGTCACATGGCAAGAACTCAACAATTAAGAATAAGCTAAGCCAACAACGAATAGCATTCAGAAAAAAGTCTTAGATTCAAGAATAGGAAAAAATATTACAGATATCAAAAATGTAAAATAAAAATAACACTCCATGTTAGTGAAGTGACTAGAATGGATTGCAAACGGAAAAGACAATTATATCACGTGTTACTTCATATTAATATGCATGTGTTGAATTTAAATGTTCTATTATATCACGTGAGTTGCACATGTTTAACTCATTAAGTTATCATGACTACACACATTGAGTTACTTGATTACATACTAAGGTAATGCATTATGTTAGTGTTATAAGTTTATAAGTTATTTCTTAATTGCATAAGTTTTATATTATTATTTTATATTAAGTCAGTTGAGTTAAGCTTTACTCATCGAGAGAAGTCTATTGAGTTAATAGTTAAGTCAACAGAGTAAGTCCATTGAGTTACACTAACTCCATAGACTAGTTGTTTTCTAAATATTTAATATGAAGTAATTGTAGAAATAGGAAATTCGAAGGAAAACCATGATTGCACGTATCATGTAGGATTTAAATCACAGAATGAAAAAGAAATCATCATCGTTGATATGAATGAAGGAAATTTAACCGATCATTTAGGCAAAAGTAGTTACTATTGAAAGAAATATAAAAAGAAGAGGAGAAGAACGAAAAGGAGGGTGTGGAGAGTGTGGAGAACCGCGCTAACTACAAGAAGCATCGGAAGTTCCCTAAAGCTACACAACACCACCACCAATCACCAACTATTTAGAATGAAAAAGTGTATAATATTAACGGTTAAATAATGGTTAATTACATTATATTTAGCTTTTCATATGAGAATTAAGCCATTATGTTAAAATTGCACGATTACAAGTCTTACTTAAAGAATGTGCATAATTCCAGTAAATTAGCATTAATGAAATATACTTTTGAACTGTCGATGAGTTATAGGCTTTTTAATTCCTAAGTATCTAAAATGTCTATTATTTTGGAGAGTTACATATTTTATGTACCAGACAGTTATATTTTAAACACTTAGAGAGTATTTTATTATTTCAAGGACACGTGTTGTTACCTTAATATATGACTTAAGTGATTTTTCAGAAACTTAAAGGCTAACTATCTAAAATGTAATTAAGCATTAGATAGTTATGTTTTCAAAATATCTGAAATACCATTTTTATAGGTTTAAAAGTTAAAAATTATTACCTGTAAATTAGTAAAATTACTCTTCTAAGGTTACAAACCTTCGTAAAGTTACTAAGGGTACGAAAACTTGTAAAGTTTTTAGTTAAGTTTACGAATCCTCGTAAACTTACGAAGTTAAGGTTACGAACCCTCGTAAAGTTAGAATTATGCATATGTGAATTTAAATGTTTTATTATATCACGTGAGTTGCACATGTTTAATATTATTTATATCAAGTTCATTGAGTTAAGTTTTACTCAACAAGGTAAGTCTATTGAGTTAATAGAGTAAGTCCATTGAGTTATACTATCTCCACAGATCAGTTATTTTCTAACATGCCACTGTTAGCCATTGTAGGAAACAAGATATTCAAAGTAAAACCATGATTGCACGTATCACACAAGAATTAACTCGTGGAATGAAAAAGAAATCACTTGTTAGTTCAATTATTTTTATTAGTTATTTTGATGATGAAAAATGTGTGGTTTAATTAATTATGTAATAATTTTAGCAGTCATTTTACTAGAATGAAAATTGTCTAACTACTATGCACTTAGAACTTTTTAAATTAGATTTCGGTAGGTTGTTATTTCTATAGTGAATTGATCGAAGAGTTAATATATAAGTCACTGAACAAAACAGGACAAATGGGATGGTTAAGCTTCTCTCCAAGCTTTTCAGATAGTTATATCAGTAACTATCCAAAAAGTGTTTATCTTCGGTGAGTTAAGTCTTTTTATGTCCGGATATATTTTTTATGCTAAGTATCCGAAATCCCTTCTGTTTCGGATAGTTAAGGGTTTTCATTTTGGATAGTTAGTTGTTTCTCTGATTTAATGTATTTTCAGTTACTTTCTTCTAAAAGACACGTGTCAGTCTCTCATTGCTTGACTTAAGTGACTTTTCAGAATGTTACGCTGTAACTATTCGAAAACTCTTAAGAATAGGAGAGTTACCTTCAGTAAGTATCTAAAATTGGTTTTAAGCTTCGGATAGTTAATTTTATTATTATTTCTGAGTTAAGTGACTTTTCAGAAGTTTACTTGTGTAACTATCCGAAATGACTTAAGGTTCAGAGAGTTATCTTTTATAAGTATTCGAAACATATTTTTTCTATCCAATAGTTTATTTTTAATATTTTATGATGTTGTTTTAGGACACGTGTTTCAATTTTAATACGTGACTTAAGTGGCCTTTCAGAATGCAAGTTCTATCTATCCGAAATGATTTTGAGTTTCGACAAGTTATCTTTCTAAGTCTCCGATTTTCTAAAAGTTTTTGAAGATTTTATTTTTACAAAATCTACAACTATTATTAATTGACTAACTGTTGTGGCAAGATATTTTTTAATTGCAAATCTCGACTTTATTATAATTGAAGGTTGTTGGAAATGAAATTACTACATAAGGCATCTGACCATTTCAGAATTCTTTCCATCTATGCAAATCTCGAAGGAAGAATAAAAAGGATTTGCAGAAAACTGAAACAAAAACACAGAATTTTTCAACACTCGAAAGGAGAAATTGACTGCTTAGCAATTCTACAAACATTCTAAAGATTCGTTTGCAACAAAGTCTAGAAGATCAAAAGCTACAGATCAATCAAGAATTCTCCTCAAAACTTCATAAATCAACTCTTCATAGGAATTGACCTTGTGTTGTGTATCTTTTTCATTTTGAGTCAGTGACTCCTAGTTTTAAACTATTTTCTCATTTGCTTTAAAACCCTAACTCACAAAGGTGTTGTGAGTATACCTTCACAAGGTCGGGGCCTTGGTGAAGAGAGTGTAGTGTGATACTTCACTTGCTCAAGATTGGGGTCTTAAGTACACAAAGTTGGTGCTTTGCGTGAGGTTTTTGTTTAGCCTTTAAAAACATCTGTAAGGTTGTTGCTTAGCTTGCAAAAGTAACTTGTTTAAGGTTTGTGCTTTGCCTTAAAAGCATTTAGTGGAATTCTCAAGGTTGTGGCCTTGAGGAGTGGACTACCCAGTTTGGGGAACCACTATAAATCCTTTGTGTCTTTTAATTTCTGCATTGCATTTTGTTATTTCAAAATCAATCAATTAGGGTTCATTAGTGTCAACAGCTTCCGAAAATTTTAAAATCAAAATAAACTTTATTAGAACACTATTCACCCCCCCTCTAGTATGTCATTCAATCCTTTCAAGTGGTATCAGAGCAAGTTATCTCTGTAATAGATTTAATCAATCTGAGATCTATGGTAGATGGTCAGCATGTACATCGACCTCCACTCTTTGATGGAAATAATTATGGTTTTTGGAAAAACAAAATGACTAATTTTTTAAAATCTATGGATGTGAAGGTATGGAGAGTAGTGGTTTGTGGAATACAACTTCCAAATGTTCCTAAAGATATGTGGAATGATGAAGATGAGAAGAAAATACAAATGGATGCAAAAGGAATGAATGCACTAACCTATGCAATTACTACTGATATATATAACAAGATTTCTGCATGTTTTATTGCACATGAAGCTTGGCGTGCATTAGACATTACATATGAAGGAACAAATGAGGTGAAGGATACAAAAATAAGTATCCTACTAAGAAAATATGAGATGTTCAAAATGAAAGAGAATGAGAGTATCACTGATCTCATATCTCATTTCATTGAGATCATAAATAGATTGAAGAATCTTGGGAAAGAATTTCCCATGGAAGAATAGGTTATCAAAGTCTTGAGAAGCCTGAATAAAGACTGGAAAGATAAGGCAACATCACTCCAAGATTCAAAGGATATGAGGACTTTTACACTAGAAGATCTCACTAGCAATTTGTTAGCCTATGAGACTCAACTAAAAGACTGGAAAGAAGAGGAAGAAGAAACCTCAAGGAAGGTTGAAAAGAAGAAGGAACTAGCATTGAAGGCTCAACAACCATCTAAGGAGACTATTAATGAGTTTCCAGAAGAATTGGCCTGTATTATCAAAAAATACAGAAAATTTTGGAAGAAAGGAAAAAGCCATGACAAAGGAAAGCAATCTGCTACATAATGCTTCAACTGCAATAGATATGGGCATTTTTAGAGCCAATACACATATCAAAAGAAGGATGAAAGAAAGAACTTTGACAAGAAGAAATCTCATGGAAAACAGAAGTTTCGTTAGAGAAGATTTAATCAAGGGAAGAAGAAAGCTGTTTAGAATGAAAAAGTGCATAATATTAATGGTTAAATGATGGTTAATTGCATAATATTTATCTTATCATATAATAATTAAGCCATTATGTTATTATTGCATGTATTGGACAGTTATGCTTTTAATGATAGAATAATATTTTATTATTTCTTGGAGTACACGTGTTGAAACTTAATGCATGACTTAAGTGGATTTTCAGTAAGTTATCTATTAACTATCTTAAATGCATCTAGGCATCACATGAGATGCACATATTTAACTCGTTAAGTTAGCATAACTGTACGTGTTGAGTTACATGAATACACACTAAGGTAACACGTTATGTTAGCAGCTTATTTCTTTATTACACATGTTTTATAGTTAAATCAACAAAGTAAGTCTGTTGAGTTATCTGTAACTCCACGAACCATTTATTTTCTAATATGCCACTATAGTGATTACAGAAACAGGCAATTGAAGGGAAACCATGATTGCACGTATCACACAAGAATTTACTTGTGGAAGGAAGAAGAAATCATCATCGTTGATATGAATGAAGGAAATCCAATCGATCATCTAAGCAGAATCAATTACTACGGAAGAAATATAAAAGAAGAGGAGAAAAATGAAGAAAGGGTGGTTGGCAATGTGTGTAGAGGTGGAGGACCGCTACAAGCAGCGTCGGAAGTTCACTGAAGCTCCACACCATCACCACAAATCACCAACATCACCATAATCACCAACCATCGAAGGTCTATGAGGATACTTTCCTAATGTCGGGTCGATTCTGAGCCAAACATGGTACTTAACAACCACTGTGAGGAGTGATTGCGTCGCGGGAAGGGAAGCCATTTTCACCAAGCACCGACTCATATCTCAATAGATCGTAAAGCTTCTAGCCTTGGTTTCGAGTTGATGTCAATTTGCTGAAGAGGAGATCATCTTGCAATTCTAGACTCCCGATTCTATAGGGAGAGGAGGCAGGATTGTAAGTGATTAAGTTTTCAGTAGTGTAATCACGTCGCATGTAGTGATAGAAGTATTTACTATCGATAAAGATTTTTACATTTCATCTTTCGCCCATTTTCATGAACACATCAAAACAAAAATACCAAAAACAACTTATTTGTATTTATATTTAGTATTTAAGTGTTGTATTATTTATTTTGTATCGTGAGTAATGTTATCATTGTCAGTATTGTGAATGTTTTATGTTGTTTGATTCAAAAAAAATAAAAAATAGTTTTACAGTTCACTAAAATTGATTCGTTCTAGATACTTAAAGATTTTAATAGTTACTGTTTGAAATATTTGAATATTAGTGTTGCTTAATGATAAATTTAATATTAACTAGCATTAAAGAGATTAATTGATGTTATTTACAATTTGTGGAACCACCCAATGGTTGGCCAAATTCCTCTGTAAATAGCAATATTTAGCTAAAAAGATAGGCTCGTGGAGTTAACTAAGTCTATGAGGTTAGTTCGTTGAGTTAGTCATAACTCTACGAACTTGGTCCGTTGTGTTAACTGTAACTCAACAGAGTGATTACTGAATACATAAATTCCATTATTAAAACTAGAACAGTACACAATTCTTACTCAATCTCTATGGGATCGACCTGTATTTGCACACAAATACAATATACGCTGTGCACTTATAGATAAAATACAAATTGGAATTAATATTTAATTTTTGTGAAAGTTTGTTAGATTACTTCTAAAAGTAATTATTGATATAAGCCTAAAGACAAATTAAACCAGTTGTCTGATTTAACCTTTCACATCAATACAAAAGCATTCCAAGTTACTTGGGATGAATCTATAGAATCTGAAGTATCTGAAGGTACTAGTACTGATGGTACACAGATTGAGTCTAAGTTTGAAGAACTATCCAATGTCTGTTTTATGGCTAACACCAATGAGTTACATTATGATTCTAATATAGCTGATGAAATAATTTTTGATGTGTCTGATATAAATCAAGATGATTATAATGAATTATTGGAAGAACTGAAAAATGTTAGTCTAGAAAATTCTATTTTAAAAAGGAAATTATTGAATAGTAATAAAACTACTACTAAATTAGAAAAGGAAATTACTACATTAAAAATTGAAAATTCTACATTAAAGAAAAATAAATTTGTTGCTGATAGTTATGATATGTATGATAAAATTTCTGAACTTGAAAAATACAACTTAAAACTTATTAAAGAACTAAAGGATAAATTTTTAGAAAACAAAAAGCCACAAGATGAAACTGAAAAATTGAATGAAAAACTTAAAAATCAATGTGTAGAAAAATCTAGCTCTAATTCTAATATAGAAAAATTAGAACAAGAAATTGGTGTTGCTTTTAAAACTGATCGTTCAGTCAACTTTCTATGGCATGATTCAGAAATACTCACCTCTTAACTCACCGAAATTGAAAGTGAAGAGTAAAAGGAAGAAATAACACAATGAAGACATAAGATTTACGTGGTTCAGCAACAACCTACGTCTACGGAGAGTTGAGGGTTCTTATATGAGCTTCGACACAATCAACCGCAATGTTTTACAACATCATAAAGGTTTATATACTACCCAACTTAGGGTTAATAAATCTTTAATTACATTCAAGCCATTACAGTAGAGAAATAATGCTTCGAAGAATGGACTCTCAATTTTAGAGCCTTATCTTCCTAACTTATCGAAATCTGCAACATTTCAAATAGTTATAGACTTAACTATCCAAAGAAATTCTTCTTTCTTCATTTATTGTAATGGGCGGTACTGTAGCAGGCTAATTGTCCAGAGAGATTTGATCTTTTGGATAGTTACTGACTTAATTGTTCAAAAACCCACTTATTCCTCTCTTTGTCCTTTCGGAAAGTTCTGCTGTTAACTCTCTGAAAACTGCATGTCTTTCGGATAGTTACTGTCTTAACTATCCGAAAACTCACTTAAGTGTCTTTTCAGTCATTTCGGAAGGTTCTACCGTTAACCTTTCGAAAACTTATGATTTTCGGATAGTTAGGTAGTAACTATCCGAAGATTCACTTAAGTCTCTGCTTTTTGGATACTTGGCTTCTTAACTATCCGAACATCCACTTAAGTGTCTGACTTTCGGATACTTAGCTTCA
Organism: Cymodocea nodosa; assembly: GCA_036874045.1. Taxonomy (NCBI): domain Eukaryota; kingdom Viridiplantae; phylum Streptophyta; class Magnoliopsida; order Alismatales; family Cymodoceaceae; genus Cymodocea; species Cymodocea nodosa. The sequence continues at coordinate 12,698,794 of CM072335.1, forward strand.
TAACTGTCCGAACGTCCACTTAAGTGCCCTTTAAGTCATTCCAGATGGTTACAGCCAGTAACCCTTTGAAATCTTCTGACTTTCGGATAGTTAGCTCAAAGCCTCTGACTGAAACTATATTTTTCGGATACTTAGCTCTGATAACCTATCGAAAAATAAATCTGCAGGAAACTTACTGTTAACAAGCTTTCAATTTAACTTGGACTTCTTGTAGCATACTCCACACCTATACTACTTGCCCTGACAATCTCCCACTTGGAGTTTGACACAATGATTGAAAGAAAAAATCAATCTCTACACTTGGCTTATAGATTATTGTAATAGTAGCTCAAGTAATCATCAACTCTTTATCTCCTTCTTCTTTCAATTTTTTAGGAGACCAATTAAGGCCATACAGACCCTTAATTTCTGCAGATTCAGAACTTTAGTTAGCATATCTACAGCATTTTCAGCTCTTGCAATCTTCTACAGATCTAACCTGTTCTACTCTCTCTTCCCTTATGAAATGAAATCTCATTCTCATATGCTTGGACCTTGAATGAAACTTCAAATTTTCAGCTAAATAAATGGTACTTTGATTGTCACAGAACAGAATGCTTCTTTTCTGTTTGTGCCCTAATTCGACTAGTACATTCTTTAGCCAGATTCTTTCTTTAGCTGCCTTTGCTACTACAATATATTCAGCTTCTGTGGTCGAGAGTGCAACAATACTTTGCAACTTGGATCTCCAGCTAATTACAGTACTTCCTATGCAGAAAACATAGCTTGAAGTACTTCTGCTTTTATCCAACTCTCTTCCCAAATTAGCATTATAGTAGCCAATCAATTCAACTGGTCATTTCTTGAATTCAGATCTATATCTAGGAAATATCTAAGATATCTGAGTATCTACAGTACAGCAGACCAATGCTCAGCTCTTGGATCTGCCATATATCTACTGACCACTCTCACTACATGAGATATATTAGGTCTTGTGCATATCATGGCATACATTAAACTTCTCACTACTAAAGCATATGGTATTCTAGACATTTTTGTCCTTTCTTCTTCAGTCTTAGCTGACTGATCTTTAGACAACTTGAAGTGGGGTCTGAGAGGTAGTTCAGTTTTCCTCTCATTTGAGATATTAAATCTCCTCAGTACCTTTTCTAGATACTTCTTCTGATTTAATCTCAAAGTGTTTGCCACTCTATTTCAAATAATTCTCATGCCCAAGATTTGCTTGACTTCTCCCATATCCTTCATGTCAAATTCTTTTGATAGTTGTCTCTTTAATTGCTTAATCTATTCCATACTAGAACAGGCAATTAACATATCATCTACATAAATCAGTAGAATAATGAAGTAATCATTAAACAATTTTATGTAGCAGCAATAGTCTGTATCACATCTTTTAAAGCCTAGGGTACAGATAAAGGTATCAAATCTCTTGTACCATTGTCATGGTGCTTGCTTCAAACCATACAAACTTTTCAGCAATTTACATATTGTCTTTCTTTTCTTGCCAATTACTGCAAATCCTTCTGGTTGCATCATGTAGAGTTCTTCCTACAAGTCACCATGTAGGAATGCTGTCTTTACATCCATTTGCTCCAAAAACAAATTTTCTGCAGCAACAATGCTTAAGACTATTCTTATAGTATTCATCTTCACAATAGGAGAGAATACTTCTGTATAGTCTATGTCTTGAATTTGTTGAAAACCCTTGATGAAAAGTCTGGCTTTATATTTATTGCTACCATCTGGTTGTTCTTTCATCCTGAACACTCACTTGTTTCCTAGGATTTTCTTTCCTTCTGGCAATGAAGTTAGCTCCCAAGTATTATTCTTCTCTAAGGACCTCATTTCTTCTTTCATTGCTAACTCCCATTTGTGTGCATCACTTATATAGATTGCTTCCTGATATGTTTCAGGTTCACCATCATCCGTTAGTAACAGATAATTGAATGATGGTACATACCTTTCAAGTTGTCTAGAAACCCTTTCAGATCTTCTAATTTGTCTAGTGACAACTTCATCTTCTTGATCATCTAGATGTTCTTGATGTTCAGCCTCTGGAAGTTGAATTTCTTCTATAGGTTCCTTCTAAGGTTGTTCAGCATCATTATCTAGACTAATTTCAGTAGTACTTTCAAACTGAAGCTTTGACTACTATTCATTTGCACTTTCTCTGTGCTTATACATCTTGAATTCAATAAATGTGACATCTTTTGCACGAATTATTTTCTTAGTTTCTTCTATCCAGAATCTATAACCAAAATAATCATTATCATAGCTAATGAAATAACATTTCTGTGATTTTGAATCCAACTTGTCTCTTTTGTCACTATTCAAGTGGACAAATGACTTGGATCCAAAGGCTTTTAAGTGAGTATAGTTGACCTCTTTCCCTGTCCACAATTCTTCAAGGTTTTTGAGCCTCATTGGGACAGATGGTCCTCTATTTATCAGATAAGCAGCTGTATTGACAACTTCTGCCTGGAATGACTTGGGAAAACCTACATGTAGTCTCATGCATCTTGCCCGTTCATTCAAGGTTCTGTTCATCCTTTCAACAACTCCATTTTGTTATGGAATTCCAGCTACAGTCCTCTGCCTTCTAATCTCTTGCTCCTCACAATAAACTTTAAATTCATGGCTATCATATTATCCTTCATTATTTGACCTAGTGGATTTGATTTTTCTTCCACTCCGATTTTCCACTTCTGCCTTTCATTTCTTGAAGACTTGGAAAACTTCAGATTTCTGTTTTAGAAAATAAACTCATACCTTCCTTGTACTGTCATCAATGAATGTGACATAATAGAGAGCACCTCCTAAAGAACTAATAGGGGTAGGCCCTTACACATCCATGTGAATCAGCTCCAATTTCTGTGACTTAAGATCATGAGGAGTCCTAGCAAAGCTGACTTTCTTCTGCTTTCCCACAATGCAGTCCTCACATATCTCTAAATTGACATTCCTTAGCTTAGGGATTTTCCCTTCTACCACTAAAACTTTCAATCCATTCTCACTGAGGTGTCCCAGTCTTTTATGCCATAAGTCAGTGTCTTCAGTATCACTAACTGTTGTAATAGAGTTATCTTGATCCAAATTTAGATATAAGGTGTCAGTCCTTTGTCCTGAGGCAATAATTATTGCACCTTTGGTTACCTTCCATTTGCCTACACCAAAGGTAATCTGATAACCATCATTATCTAGGGAACTTATGGAAATTAATTGCTTTGCAAGATCAGGAACATATCTGACTTCTTGCAATTTTCATATCCCTTGTTTTGTTTTAATGTGTACCTCTCCTATTCCCAACATATCCAAACTTGTGTTGTTAGCTAGGTACACCTTTTTCATAGGAGTTGCACGATAATTGTGCAACAAATCCTTCCTGTAGGTAGTGTGGAATGAAACTCTTGAGTCTAGTACCTATGAGTCAATTGAACTGTCTACACAGCATACTAGGGCATCATCTGAATCGTAGGTGACAACATTTGCACCTGCTCCTTCTGATTCCTTCCCTTTGGTGTCTTTCTTAGGAGCCTTGCACTGTGACTTGAAGTGCCCCCATTGATTGTAGTTTCAGCATTTGATATCTGATCTCACTTTACTGGTACCTCTAGACTTTGACCTTCCTTTGGATTTAAATTGTTTTGATTTACTTCTCCATCTACTTTCAACACTAAGGGCAGAAGTTGAAGCTGACAAATCACTTTTTCTACGAATGTCCTCACTCAAAATTAAATCCCGGATGTCACTCATTTTGAGCTTCTCATGACCTAGTGAACTACTTACACCAGTCACGATAGGAGACTAACTTTCTGGTAATGAGGATAATAAAATCAAGGCCCTGATTTCATCATCAAATATTATATTTACTGAATGCAATTGATTCAAAATAGTATTTAACTCATTAACGTGGTTTGTAACATTTCCACTTTCATGCATTTTTAGATTAAATAATCTACGCCTGAGAAATATCTTATTGGCGGCTGATGGCTTCTCATACATGTTGGACAAAGCTTTCATCAAGTTAGCCATTGTTTTCTCTTTAACAACATTTGAATGAACGTTCCTTGCTAGTAACAACCTGACGAGACCTAGAGCTTTTCTATCCAGCAACTCCCACTCTTCCTGATCCATCTTCTCTGGTTTTCTTCCGAACAGAGGTTGATGAAGATCCTTTTGATACAAACAGTCTTCAATCTGAAACCTCCAGTATTCGAAATCTTTTCCATCAAACTTCTCGATCCTAACCTTTCTATCGTCTACCATTCTATTAAACTAAAAAGACCTACCGCTTTGATACCAGTTGTTGCTTTTAAAACTGATTATTCAGTCAACTTTCTATGGCACGATTCAGAAACACTCACCTCTTAACTCACCAAAACTGGAAGTGAAGAGTAAAAGGAAGAAATAACACAATGAAGACATAGGATTTACGGGGTTCAGCAACAACCTACGTCCATAGAGAGTTGAGGGTTCTTCTATGAGTTTCGGCACAATCAACCGCAATGTTTTACAATATCATAAAGGTTTATATACTACCCAACTTAGGGTTAATAAATCTTTAATTACATTCAAGCCATTATAGTAGAGAAATAATGCTTCAGAGAAGGGACTCTCAATTTTAGAGTCTTATCTTCCTAACTTATCGAAATTTGCAACATTTCAAATAGTTACAGACTTAACTATCCAAAGCAATTCTTCTTTCTTCATTTATTGTAACAGGAAGTACTGTAGCAGGCTAACTGTCTGGAGAGATTCGATCTTTCGGATAGTTACTGACTTAACTGTTTGAAAACCCACTTACTCCTCTCTTTGTCCTTTCGGAAGGTTCTGTTGTTAACTCTCCGAAAACTACATGTCTTTCGGATAGTTACTGTCTTAACTATCTGAAAACTCACTTAAGTGTCTCTTCAGTCATTTCGAAAGGTTGTGCTGTTAACCTTTTGAAAACTTATGATTTTCGGATAGTTACTACCTAACTATCCGAAGATCCACTTAAGTCTCTACTTTTCGGATACTTAACTTCATAACTGTCCGAACGTCCACTTAAGTGTTCTTTAAGTCATTTCAGATGGTTATAGCTAGTAACCCTTTGAAATCTTTTGACTTTCAGATAGTTAGCTCAAAGCCTTTGACTGAAACTATATTTTTCGGATACTTAGCTCTGATAACCTACCGAAAAATAAATTTGCCAAAAACTTATTGTTAACAAGCTTTCGATTTAACCTAGACTTCTTGTAGTATACTCCACACCTGTACTACTTGCCCTAACAATTGGTAGACTAAAATTTAAACTAGGAGCTTTTACCAAAGGAGATAAGAAACTAACCAATATTATTAATAGTTATAAAGTCTTTGGTGATAGAACTGGTATAGGTTTCAACTATGAACCACCAAAAACATATGCTTCTGTTAATTTTTCAAACAACTATAAAATGGACTATGGAAATGACTATTTGAAAATAATTAATAAAGAAAAAGTTATCTATGTGTTAAAAAGAAATTTTGTTAATCGAAATAACACATGGATCTCAAAAGAAAATAGATTTCAAATCTTCTCCACTAACAAAAATGGACCCAAGAAAATATGGGTACCAAAGGATGTGATTATGACTATTCTTGGAGGTCAAAACTAAAAGATCACGATGGGTGATGGGCAGTGGTGCTTCAAAGCATATGATTGGAGCTAAATCTGTCTTAAAAGATCTAAAGAAAATTGGAGGAAATGTCAAATTTGGTAATGATCAGAAAGGTAAGATTATTGGTATCAGATCTATTTATGTAAATGATAAAATGATTATAGATAATGTTTTGTTAGTTGAGAATTTAGAGCATAATTTAATTAGTATTACTTAGTTAGAAGATAAAGGTTATATGGTTTTGTTTAAATCTAAGAAATGCCTTATTATTGATGAAAATTCTAATGAAGTCAAATTTACTGCTCATAGAAGAAATGATGTTTGTTTTCTAAATTTACCTAATGATGTTTCTACTACTGATTCCTGTTTAATTGCTAATAATTTTGACAATGCATGGTTATGGCATCGTATACTAGGTCATATTCATATGAAGCAGCTAGATAAGTTAGCTAAGAAGAACCTAGTAGATGGTTTACCCAATTTGAAATTTAAAAAGGATAAAATCTGTGATGCATGAGAATTGGGAAAACAGAAGAAGAGTTCTTTTAGATCAGGTAAGCAAATTATATCTAAAAGAATTTTGGAATTAATTCACATGGATTTATTTGGCCCTACTAAAACAGAAAGTTTAGGTGGAAAGAGATATGTATTTGTTCTAGTTGATGATTTTTCAAGATATTCTTGGGTAATATTTCTAAGACATAAGAGTGAAGTATTTGAGGAGTTTAAGATCTTTCTGAATCTTGTTCAAAATGAAAAGCAATTAAAAGTTCAGAAAATTAAGAGTGATCATGGAAGGGAATTTGAAAATGAAAACATGGAAAAGTTCTATCAAGATCTTGGAATAGAACATAGATTTGCTTTTCCTAAAGCTCCTCAGAATGGAGTTGTAGAGAGAAAGAATAGATCTCTTCAAGAAATGGCTCGAACTATGCTTAATGAAAATAAGGTTGCTTATTATTTTTGGGCTGAGGCAGTTAGTACTGCATGTTATATTTTAAATAGAGTAACCCTAAGACGAGAAATGAATAAGACTCCTTTTGAACTATGGATGGGAAGAATTCCTAAAGTTCATTATTTTAAAGCTTTTGGATCAAAATGTTTTATTCTGAATACAAAAGAGAATAAAGATAAATTTGAAACAAAATCTGAAGAAGGTATATTTTTGGGTTATTCTTCGAGAAGTAAAACTTATAGATTTTATAACAAAATTTCTTTGGCTGTTGAAGAATCTATGTATGTAAATTTTGATGAAGAGCCAAGTAATAATTCAAAAGAAATTATTGATACTTCTAATTATGAATGTGATGAATTAAATATTGGAGAATCAAGTACCATGAGTCAAGAAAAAAATGATAACCCTATGACTCATAAATTCTTGCCTCAACACCCTAAGGAGTTTATTATTGGTGATATTTCTAAAGGTGTGCAAACAAGATCTGAGATTAATGTATCTGGGTGCTATGCTTTTCTATCTAAAATAGAACCTAAAAACATTGATGAGGCATTAAATGATGAATTTTGGATTAGTGCCATGCAAGAAGAACTCAATCAGTTTAGAAGAAATGAAGTTTGGGACTTAGTTCCTAAACCTCAAGATCATTCAATTATTGGCACTAAATGGATATTTAAGAATAAATCTGATGAATCAAGGCATGTAATTAGAAATAAGGCTAGACTAGTAGCCCAAGGGTATAACTAGTAGGAGGGAATAGATTTTGAAGAAACCTTTTCTCCTGTAGCTAGATTAGAATCAATTAGAATTTTTCTAGCTTTTGTTGCTCATATGAATTTTAAACTATATCAAATGGATGTCAAAAGTGCATTTCTAAATGGTTTATTTAAAGAAGAAGTATTTGTTAGGCAACCCCCTAGTTTTGTTGATGCAGATTTTCCTGAGCATGTTTTCAAACTGAAGAAGGCCTTGTATGGTTTGAAACAAGCTTTGAGAGATTGGTATGATGGCTGAAATCTTTTCTGTTAGATAATGATTTTTCTATTGGAAAAGTTGACAATACCTTATTCTTTAAGAAAAATCATCTAGGTTTGTTAGTTGTTCAGATTTATGTAGATGATATCATTTTTGGAGTAACTAATGAGGATTTAAGTAATAAGTTTGTAGATCAGATAAAGAATCAGTTTGAGATGAGTCTAATGGGTGAGTTGACATTCTTTTTGGGATTGCAGATTAAAAAGTAGAAAAAGGAATTTTTGTATATCAAGAAAAATATACAAAGCAACTTTTAGAAAAATTTGGAATGAGTAACTGTAAGTCCTCAGGCACTCCTATGAGTTCATCAATTAAATTGGATAAAGATGAATCTAGACCAACTGTTGATATTACAAAATATAGAAGAATGATAGGTTCTCTTCTTTATTTAACAGCTTTTAGACTTGATTCATGTTCAATGTTTGTGCCTGTGCTCGTTTTCAAGCTCAACCAAAAGGATCTCACTTATCTATAGTTAAAAGGATAATGAAATACTTGCAAGGAACTTCAAATTTTGGTTTAATGTATTCTAAGGATAGCAATTTGGATCTAATTGGATACAGTAATGCTGATTATGCTAGATGCAAATCTGATAGAAAGAGTACTAGTGGAACTTGCCAACTGTTTGGTAGTTCATTAATTTCATGGTTTAGTAAGAAGTAGAATTGTGTTGCCTTATCAACTATTGAAGCTTAATATGTTGTTCCTGCCTTATGTTGTGCACAAATTCTTTGGATGAAACAAACTATGAAAGATTATGGAATTATATATGGAAAAACTCCTATTAATTGTGACAGTAATAGTGCAATAAGTTTGTTAAAGAATCCTGTGCTGCACTCTAAGGCAAAACATATTGAGATAAGACACCATTTTTTAAGAGATAATGTTATGAAGGATAATATTGAGCTGAATTTTGTTTCTACTCATAAGCAGCTGGCAGATATATTTACAAAACCTCTTGAAGAAAAATAGTTTATCAAATTGATAAGAGATTTAGGTATATGTTGCCTTAATGATTTCTAAGCATTACCTACTCTCTTTTTTTATCTTCTTCTTTTTTTCAATATTTAATTCACCATCTTATTTTCTATTATTTGTTTATATTGAGTTATTTTGATGATCTACTTCAGTTTAATTCTTATATTGAGTTATTTCTTGAGAATATTTACAAATTCTTATTTTTCAAACTTTAAAACAAAAACAAAACAACCAACACTCTTCATGGGATTTTCTACTGAGTTTATAAGTTACAATGATTTCATACATCTATATTAAAATCAACTCATATTAATTCACAAAATTATTGAAGGTTTCAGCTCCACAAATAGAATAATGCCCACATGACAATTAGAATGGGGATCTAAATCTGAAAAATAGCCAAGTTACCTTATTAATTTAGTGATTGTATTCCTATTTGCTAGACTGATTGTTACATGATTAGATAATTTAGAGGTATTTAATATGTGAGGGTGAAAAATAAGGAAAAGTGGTTGGAAGCAATAAGACTCAAGATATTTAACCTGACCTTATCCAAATGTTTTTAACTTTCTACACTTTCCCATTTTCTGTACTATCAAAGTGATTGCCATTATAAAAAAAAAAAAAAAAATTGGAATGTTTGTTGCAAAGAGAAACCAACACCAATCATGTCAAAAAAAAAAAAACTCCGATTATGGCTATGCAGTACTAACAATTTCATAATTCTCAAAGATCTTTTTTTCCTCTTAGTTAATTACATAACAAACATTGTTAAGGGAAAATATACCTTGGGGTTGTTCATGGAAATTTAAAACTAGTTGGAGAGAACATATTAAATAATTCTAAATTTTTCTATTCTAAAAACATTAAGTTATAATACCGAAGTTTATGAAAATTGATTTTTTTAAGGTTAAAAGGTGAACCATAGGATTAAGTTCTTATGCTAAGTGAAATGCATTATTTAGCTAAAAACATTAAGTTATAGCATTGAAGTTTATGAAAACTAATTTTTTTAAGGTTAATAAGGTGAACCATAGGATCAAATTCTTATGCTAAGTGAAATGTGTTATTTATCTTAATGTGGAGCCTTGAATATTTCAGTAATCCTCACAAAAAATATATATATATATATATAATAATAATAAAATAAAAATAATAAAAATAAAAATAACCATATAAATTCAACAACAAAAACATTTCTTGCTGATTTTTCTTATTCAAAAATTCAGGGGGAGTTTATTTTTGTTGCTATTTCTGTTTTTCTCAATTTTAAGCTCTGTTACTTTCTTGGTTAGCATATTTTTAGAGGGAGTTTTTTATTTTTTTCTTTCTTTCTTTGCCGAGATAAGTGTTAGGAAGTCTTTGGAGAGTTAGCATATTATCTTAAGGACTTTTTAGATAGTTAAGTATGTAACTATCTGAAAAATCGTTAGTTTCGGCAAGTTCCTGTCTTGTGACCTAAGTTTATTTTTTTTTCGGATTGTTATCCTATAACTATTCGAAATTCTCTTTCTTTTCGGTAAGTTAAGCCTCTAACTCACCAATCTCTAGAACTTTTTGATATTTATATGCTTTTGGAGGGTTATCTTCTCACTCTATCTCAACCTTCCGATTCTCAAACATTTCGTCTACCTCATTTTTTTCGTGTCTTCTCCTTCATGGCTTCGTTTGGACGATTTTTTTCCCTCTCTCAACAAGAGCAAGAATAGAGGATTCAAATAATGGCACAAGAACTCCAAACAGGTATGACAAATCTTTCTCCTACAAAAGCTCAACTCATTATTTCTATCGAAAAAGAGGTCATTGATATTGAGTTAGTTTATGGAACCTCAGAAATAGTCACTTGTTTCTTGTGTTTGGAGAAGCAATTGTTTGTTCTTCATAAATATCGTCCTATTAGCAACTTTGATAAAAGTGGACAGCAATTGAAAACCAAAAAGCGAGCCTCAAAGAAATAATCAACCAACACTACAATTGACAATAAGAAATAGAAGACCAAGTCTACACGTTCTTCACAGTGTAGTAAGACACCTTCTCTTACTACTAGGGTTTCTAAGGATTCTTCCTCGGATGATAAAGAAATATTTACTGCTAAAGTTAACTCCCTAGAACCTCAGTTTAAATCTGTTTATGAGGCTTATGTTAGTCAATTTTTGAGTACTTCTGAGGATACTAGGGTCTCTAAGAAACGTGCATTGCATATGGCCCTACAATTACAAGATACTTTACTAAAGAGGAGAAATTAGGTTTTACTCAATCGACTCAGTGAGCAACTAGGAATTAAAATTCAAAAGCCTACAGAACTTGCTTGTTATCATGATTTTTCTAATATGGCAGATAAGAAGAAATCAGTGGCTAAACCTGAATTCTTTTTACCCAAGAAAGGAGTTGATTTCAAGCATGTGGTTGGCAGATCATATCTTCAAATTCCTGATATTAGTATTGGCACTTTAAACCAAATTGCTCCTGATCCTCCTCGTTTGATTTCTTCACCTCCTCAATTTTTGCTTACAGCTTCAATATTTCCTCTTCCAACCACAAAACTTATGTATTCTAGGAGAAGAAAAAAATTTCTTTTCTCTCATCCGAAGGTTAGAAACAGACAATCTAAATTTCTATAGGCATCACCTCCTCCTAGCCCTCCTCAAGATCATCCTAGTTTATCAGATGAAGAATCTCATCCAACTCCTTCTCCTCCACCTATTGCTAATAAAGTCATTGGAGATCAGGAGGTGCAATCAAAATCTTCTTCTAATATCCCTACAGATGTCTATTATTTCAGATCTACTACAGTTAGGGATCTCTTTTATAATAAATATAAAGAAATGAAAATTGTTTACAGTAGACCTGTAAATTTTCAAGGAATGGATACAATTCACCATCTGCTCAATAATCAAGGGCTTTTAGGTTTTATTTCTACTTCATCCAGATTATCAGTTTTTGAAGACCTAATTCCCATTTTCTACTCCAATCTTGAGATTTTTCCTCATTATTTTCTTCTACATCTACCCAACCAAATAATAAGAATTGATGAAGAATTTTTGGAGACCCTTTTTGGCATATCATCTACTAGTATAAACATTTCTCTTTCTTCTTTAGAATTGGGTTGGAAGGAACATGAAATGAATAAATTGGTTGGTAAATCACTTAGCAGAAATTTCAAATTGGTTAAGCAAGCAGATCTTCATGGTTTGGCTCGAATGATTGCCACCATTCTAACTTGCTCTATTTTTCAAAAAATTGGACATGTAGATGAACTGGAAAGAAAGGTTTACTAAGCCACTTATGCTGTGATGGCTAGTATAAAGGTTAACTAGGCAAAAATAATTATTGTTCAGATATCTCATCTGCAAAGTTTTTTGTTTTATAGAGACTTCATTTTCAATCTAATGACTAGATATGTTGATTTGTCGGGCAAACCTCTAAAACTGATTAAAAGAAGAACACTACAGTTAAAGGATCTTTAGAGAATGTCTTCTACAGATCCTATAGAGGTGTTTACTCCTGTTCAACCTTTTGCTCATTAGAGTCCTCCTCATCCACCATCTCCATCTCTAGCTCCTCAGGAACATCAAACCCTAGCAATTGACAGTTTTGTTACCCTCTTAAAACAAAATGAGCTTCTACTTCAACATAATCAGATGCTTTTGGACCAAGTAGCTCATTTAGAACAACTTCTAAGGGAGAGGAATGCTTTAATTCAAGCTTTGTTACAAAAATAGTCAACTGATCCTTAGTCTTTTTGTTTTCTTTTGATGTAATTTTCTTTGTTTGTTTCCCTTTGTATCCATCTTGTTTCTTACTTCTCATCAATGCAATTACATTTTATTTATCTCATTGTATCTTTTAATAAATTTCTCCACTTTTTAATTCTAACAAAGGAAGAGAATATATCTGTTTACAGTTTTGTCATCATCAAAAAGGAGGAGATTGTTAGTTCAATTATTTTTATCAATTAATTTTGATGATGAAAAATGTGTGGTTTAATTAATTCTGCAATAATTTTAGCAGTCATTTTACTAGAATGAAAATTGTCTAATTGCTATACACTTAGAACTTTTTAAATTAAATTTCGACAGGTTGTTATTTCTACAGTGAATTGATCGGAGAGTTAATATATAAGTCATCGAACAAAACAAGACAAATCGAATGGTTAAGCTTCTCTCTAGGCTTTTCAAACAGTTATATCAGTAGCTATCCGAAAAGTGTTTATCTTCGGTGAGTTAAGTCTTTTTATGTTCGGATATATTTTTTATGCTAAGTATTCAAAATCCCTTCTATTTCGGATAGTTAAGGGTTTTCATTCTGGATAGTTAGTTGTTTCTCTGATTTAATGTATTTTCAGTTACTTTCTTCTGAAAGACACGTGTCAGTCTCTCATCGCTTGACTTAAGTGACTTTTCGGAAGGTTACGTTGTAATTATCCAAAAACTCTTAAGAATCGGAGAGTTACCTTCAATAAGTATCCGAAATTGGTTTTAAGCTTCGGATAGTTAATTTTTTATTTATTTCTAACTTAAGTGACTTTTCGGAAGGTTACCTGTGTAACTATCTGAAATGACTTAAGGTTCGGAGAGTTATCTTTTATAAGTATCTAAAACATGTTTTCTCTATTGGATAACTTATTTTTAATATTTTATGATGTTTTAGAAGGACACGTGTTTCAATTTTAACACATGACTTAAGTGGCCTTTCAGAATGTTAGTTCTATCTATCTGAAATGATTTTGAGTTTTGGCAAGTTATCTTGATAAGTCTCTGATTTTCTAAAAGTCTTCGAAGATTTTATTTTTACTGAATCTGCAACTATTATTAATTGACTAACTATTGTGGTAAGATATCTTTTGATTGCAGATCTCGACTTTATTATGATTGAAGGTTGCTGAAAATGAAATTACTACATAAGGCATCTGACCATTTCAGAATTCTTTCCATCTATACAAATCTCGAAGGAAGAATAAAAAGGATTTGGAGAAAACTGAAACAAAAACACAGAATTTTTCAACACTCGAAAGGAGAAATTGACTGCTCAACAATTCTACAAACATTCTGAAGATTTGTCTGCAACAAAGTCTAGAAGATCAAAAGCTACAGATCAATCAAGAATTCTCCTCAGAGCTTTATAAATCAAATCTTCATAAGAGTTGACCTTGTGTTGTGTGTCTTTTTCATTTTGAGTTAGTGACTCCTAGTTTTAAACTATTTTCTCGTTTGCTTTAAAACCCTAACTCACAAGGGTGTTGTGAGTATACCTTCACAAGGTCGGGGCCTTGGTGAAGAGAGTGAAGTGTGATACTTCACTTGCTCAAGATTGGGGTCTTGAGTACACAAAGTTGGTGCTTTGTGTGAGGTTTTTGTTTAGCCTTTAAAAACATCTGTAAGGTTGTTGCTTAGCCTGCAAAAGCAACTTGTTTAGGGTTTGTGCTTTGCCTTAAAAGTATTTAGTGGAATTCTCAAGGTTATGGCTTTGAGGAGTGGACTACCCAGTTTAGGGAACTACTATAAATCCTTTGTCTTTTAATTTCTGCACTACATTTTGTTATTTCAAAATCAATTAATTAGGATTCATTAGTGTCAACAGCTTCCGAAAATTTTAAAAGCAAAATGAACTTTATTAGGATACTATTCACCCCCCCTCTAGTATGCCATTCTATCCTTTCATCACCACCATTGATATGAATGAAGGAAATCCAATCGATCATTTAGGTAGTAGTTACTATTGAAAGAAATATAAAAAGAAGAGAAGAAAAATGAAGAAAGTGTGTGTAAAGGTGGAGAACTGTGCTAACTACAGGAAGTGTCGAAAGTACCCTGAAGCTCCACAACACCACCACAATCACCAACCATCGAAGGTCTGTGAGGATACTTTCTAGATGTCAAGTTGATTCCGAGCCAAACACTGACTGACAACCACTGTGAGGAGTGATCATGTCACGGGAAGGGAAGTCATTTTTACTAAGCATTAACTCATATCTCAAGAGATCGTAAAACCTCTAGCCTTGGTTTTAGGTTGATGCCAATATACTGAAGAGGAGATCAACTTACAAGTCTCGGTTCGTGATTTTATAGGGAGAGGATGTGTAATTGTAAGTGATTAAGTTTTCAATGATGTAATCACGTTGCATCTAGTGACAGAAGTTCTTACTATCGATAGAGAATTTTTACATTTCACATTTCGTTCATTTTCAAAAACATATCAAAACAAAAATACAAAAAACTACTTATTTGCATTTATAGTTAGTATTTATGTGTTGTATTGTTTATTTTGTATCGTGACTAATGTTATCATTGTCAGTATTGTGAATGTTTCATATTTATTTGATTTAGAAAATAGAAGAAAGTTTTATTGATTATTGAAATTGATTCACATAGAATAGTCAAAAATCTTAATGGTTATTGTTCGAAATATCTAAATGTTAGTATTGATTAATGATAAATCTCAGATTAACTAACATTAAAAAACTTAATTGATGTCATTTACATTCTGTGGAACCACCCAATGGATGGCCAAATTCCTTTATGAATAGCAAAAATTTAATTGGAAATTACTAGGTAGGCTCGTGAAGCTAACTTAAGTCTACAAGGATAATTCGTTGAATTAACTATAAATCAACGGAGAACTTAATTGAACACATATAAAACTCTAGTTATAAAAATCAAAATAGTACATTATTCTTACTCAATCTTTGTGGGATCGACATATACTTGCACACAAATACAATAGACACTGTGTACTTGTAATTAAAATACAAATTGGACTTAATAGCTAATTTGTGTGAAAAGTTGTTTGTTTACTTTTAAAAGAATTTATTAATATAAGCATAAAAACAAATCAAACAAGTTTTCTAGCACCGTTACTAGGAAATAGACAAGTTTTTTGATTTAACTTTTCACAATAAACAAGTTTTCTAACACCATTGCTAGGGATTGAAAAGCTAAGCAACTGTAGTGCTGTTTTGTTTTAATATCAGAGGGAGTGTTGTGTATTTTTATATTTGAGAATATGGCATATGCTTATGCTCAAAAAATTTTGAAACTTGTAGTTAGTATATGTGAATTTTGCAATTTGGAAGGTCATGACATTGCTGATTGTTTGAAACTAAGACAATTGCAGATTGTTAGATAACATGAACAACAAATGTGTTAGGAATTTTGTTTTGATGATAAATGCTTTATTAAAGTTTATAAATAAGTCTAAATAATATTTTCTAAGTATAATAGTCATGTAATTAAATATTGACAAGTTATCAAAAAGTTTCATTTAAAATTTCGGATAGTTAACTTTCGGATAGTTAGATTTTCAGATAGTTAAACTTTTGGATAGTTAACGTTTCGATTTAGTCAAAGAGTTAGGCTAAAAACTCGTATAATTAAGTTATCTACATGTGTGTTTTTAATGTTTTAAGTTGTCACGTGTTTTCCATGTGTGTGCGGTAATGAAAATCGGAGAGTTAGATAACTATTCAAGTTTTTATATGCATGGATAGATAACTATTCGAGTTTTATAAAATGGCTAACGAACAGATAAGTTTTCTTTGTTCAGTCACATATTTTGTAGGTGCAAAAACTCGAAGAGTTACAAATAAGTGTTCAAGTTTTTACAATACTTAAAGGATAAGTGTTCAACTAAAATGAAGACTTAGAAGATATTTTACAAATCACCAAGACGATAAAGTTTCGGTTCATCTACAAATGGAAATTGTGGAAATTCAAAATGATAGTGGAGAAAGTGGAAATTCAAAATGATAGTGGACATAGTGGAAATTCAAAAAGATAGTGGAAATCGTGGATAATTTGAATTTGAAATTAGTACGTGGATTATGGATTATGGATTATGGATTGAGTGAATGAACATGCTGAACGTGAAGTTAGAGTTTAACTACTAAAAATAGAGGGTATGAGCTGCATTACAAGGATCCTGATCTCATTCCCTAATCACAAACTGAAAGATCAAGTTTGAATATTCAATCCCAATCTCAAATATCAAATCTAAATATTCAACTACTTATCAAAACCAGAAAAATTCTCTAACATCAAAAGAAGTTTGAAATTCCAAGCAATTTCAGAAAAGAAGCTGCAAATGTAAGAAGTCTAGAAATTCGACGATTGGAGAAGAGATACAGAAGTTGAGCAAAAAGAAGCTACGTGCATAAAGATCAAGTTTCATACAATTCGAAATTAGCTTTGAATAAGGACTTCATTTTCTATTTGAATTGTATATCAGACATTATTGTATCAAAATCGACAAGAAGAGAATTGAGCTAAAAAGAAATTGTAAATTCTTTATTTAAAGTTTATAAAGAATAGAATTTTATTTACGAGTGTTTTGTACTCTTGTTTTATCTGCTAATAATATTAATTACTAAAGACACAATTCACCCCTCCTCTTGTGATACAACGATCCTACAACTAGTATCAGAGCATAGTTAAGAGCTTTTATTTCTCTATTTAGGAATCGATTTTTCCTATCATTTATTTAGGATCATCTATTTAAAAATGGATAATACTAAAATCTTAGTTATGACTGAAGGACAGAGTACTAATTGTCCTCCTATGTTTGAAGGTAGCAATTACAACTACTAAAAATATAGGATAAAAGTATTCTTTTAGTCAATTGATTTCAAATTATGGCATATAATTAGCAATCCTATAGTCTTAGTTACGACTCCATATGATACTTGGACTTTTGATGAAAAGGAGCGAATGACATTGAATACTAAAGGTTTAAACATCTTATTCTATGCTTTATCTCATGATCAATTTAACAAAGTTTTTGCATATCAAATTGCATATGAGATATACATGCATTAGAAGTTGCCAACGAAGGTACTAACTAGGTCAAGGAATCTAAGATTAATATGTTAGTATATAAATATGAGCTTTTTAAAATGCACGAAAATGAATGTATCTCTGATATGTTTTCTTGTTTTCTTAAGATTGTAAATTCATTAAAATCTTTAGGCAAGAAATTTGAGGAAAAAGACTTGGTAAGAAAGATCCTTAGATCTTTAACTAAAATTTGGGCTCAAAAGACGACATCTATTGAAAAGTCTAAAGATTTAAATGCATATAATCTCAATGATCTCATAGGCAATTGTTTAGAATGAAAAAGTGCATAATATTAACGATTAAATGATGATTATTACATAATTTTTAACTTATCAAATGAAAATTAAACCATTATGTTATAATTGCACTGTTATATGCTTTAATGAAAAGAATCTGCATAATTCCAAAAAATTAGTGTTAATTTAGTACATTTATGAACTGTCGGGAAATTGCAAGCTGTGAAATTTTTTAGTATCCAAATTTTCTATTATTTCGAAGAGTTATGTTTAATGTACCGGACAGTTAGGTTTTAAATGTTTAAAGAATATTTTATTATTTCCTGGATTACACGTGTTGAAACTACAATGCATGACTTAAGTGTATTTTCGGTAAGTTATCTGTTAACTATCTGAAATGCATCTAAGCATCGGATTGTTAACTATCTGAAATGCATCTGAGCATCAGATAGTTAGGTTCGTAAGTGTCTAAAATATTTGAACTTATTAAGTTAGAATTATGCACGTGTTGAATTTAAATGTTTTAGTATATCACGTGAGATGCACATGTACAACTCGTTAAGTTAGCATAACTGTACGCGTCGAGTTACATGAATACACACTAAGGTAACATGTTAGGTTAGCAGCTTATTTCTTTAGTGCACGTGTTTTATAGTTAAATCAACGAAGTAAGTCCGTTGAGTTATCTGTAACTCCACGGATCATTTATTTTCTAATATGCCACTATAGCGGTTACAGAAACAGGACATTCGAAGGAAAACCACGATTACATGTATCAACGTAGGAAATCGCTCATGGAAAGAAGAAGAAATCACCATCATTGATATGAACGAAGGAAATCCAACCGATCATCGAAGCAGAAGCAGTTACTATTATGAAATATAAAAGAAAAGGAGAAAAAACGAAGAAGTGTGTGGCAAGTGTGTGTGTAGAGGAGGATTGCGCTAACTGCAGGCAGCGATGGAAGTTCCACACTACCATCACCACCATGACCATAATCACCAACCATCAAAGTTCTGTGAGGATATTTTCCTAATATTAGGTCGATTCCGAGCCAAACATAGTGTCTGACAACCACTGTGAGGAGTAATCATGTCGTGGGAAGGGAAGCCATTTTCACCAAGCACCGACTCATATCTCAGGAGATTGTAAAGCTTCTAGCCTTGGTTTCGGGTTGATGCCAGTATGCTGAAGAGGAGATCAACTTGCAATTCTAGACTCGCGATTCTATAGGGAGAGGAGACAGAATTGTAAGTGGTTAAATTTTCAATGGTGTAATCGCATCACACGTAGTGACGGAAGTTTTTACTATCGATAGAGATTACTTTTATATTTCACCTTTCGCCCATTTTCACGATCATATCAAAAGAAAAATACCAAAAACAACTTATCTGTGTTTATAGTTAGTATTTGAGTGTTGTATTGTTTGTTTTGTATCGTGATTAATGTTATCATTGTTAGTGTTGTGAATGTTTCATGTTTATTTGATTTAGAAAATAGAAAATAGCTTTACAGTTTACTGAAATTGAATCGTTCCTGATACTTAAAGATGTTAATGGTTACTATTCGAAATATCTAAATGTTAGTGTTGCTGAATGATAAATCTTATATTAACTAGCATTAAAGAGCTTAATTGATGTTATTTACAATCTGAGGAACCGCCCAATGGTTGGCCTAATTCCTCTGTAAATAGTAGTATTAAACTGCATAGATAACTTCGTTGAGTTAATTCAATTCCATGAGGTTAGTTCGTTGAGTTAGCTATAACTCAATGGAGTGCTTACTAAATATATAAATTTCATTATTAAAAACGGAACAATACACAATTCTTGCTCAATTCTCTGTGGGATCGACCTGTACTTGCACACAAATACAATATACATTGTGCACTTGTAGTTAAAATATAAATTGGAATTAATATCTAATTTGTGTGAAAGATTGTTTGTTTACTTCTAAAAAGGAATTATTGATAAGCATCAAGACAAATTAACTAAGTTACAAACAGAAGTTAACAAATCAACCAAGTTTTCTAGCGTTGCTGCCGGGTAACTAAACAAGTTCTCTAGTGCCGCCTAAAAACCCAATCAGCAATCTGACAACCTATGAAATACAACATTTAGATCCAAAAGGGAAGAATCCTAGAAGGGATCTAACTTTTGAGGTTGATAAAGTCTTAGAAGTCACTAGTGATTTTGACGATGATTTACTATTATTGACTAGAAAATTTAGAAGTCTCTTGAAGAAATACAGGAACTTCAGGTCAGCAAAGACATTTGGAGATATGAAGAAGAAGTCATTCATGAAAGACAAAATCATATGCTACAAGTGCAACAGGCCGAGTCACTTTCAAACTGATTGTCCTCTCAACAAAGATAAGAAGAATTCAAGGAGGAATTTCAAGAATAAGAAATTTAGAAAGAGAAGGGCACTTAAAGTGACATGAGATGACTCTTCAACTTCACAAAGTGAAGAAACAAATGATTCAACATTATACAATGAATCTTCATCAAAATTAGATTCAAAAGAAAATCTAGCAAATGTATGCTTCATGGCAAAATCTAGTAAGGTATCTTTTGATCCAAATGCTAGTTTTGATAATTTTGATAGATTACTTGTTGAATACAATAAACTAGCTAGAAAATATAAGAAAGTAAAAATAGAAGGAAAGAATACTAGGAAAATGCTAGATGAATCTGAAAATAAGATTGATTTTTTGAACTCTACGTTGAATAAATTTAAAGAAAAAAATCAAAAGCATTCATAGGAAATTTTAAAGTTTACTGCAATAGAAAGAAAACTGCATGCTAATTATGAAAATTTAATTGCTGATAAAAAGAAAATGATCTATGAAATTGAAAAACTGAAACTGACTATTACTGATTTAAATTTAAAAATTAATATGTTAAAGATTAAGGTTTACGATCAAAAGACTACATTAAGTAAATGGAATAATAGTCAAACTATAACAAATGAACTTAGTAGTAAAATATCAAACGTAGAAAAATATGGTATTGGTTTACATGATGCATCTTCTGAAAATTATGTATTGCATGATGGTACTGCTAAAAATAATGTCCTTATTTCCAATACTAAGAATATTAGAAGAAAAACTATTTCGTGTGTGATTAAAAAGGGAGATAAATATGTGCAAATTGATAAAATGCAGCATATAAATAATAGCACATGATGTAAGAATTACAAAAGAAATTTTTAGAAAAATCAGGCTAAGTCATTTGAAGATTTTAATATTTTTGATTAGTTTTGTTCATATTTAAAAAATATCAAATATAGGGATCAGCAATTAAATAATGTCAAAAATAAAAATTTCAACTCTGGTTTACATAGAAATAAATGTTCTAATAATTACAACATTAAGAGGAAAAACATAGAAATAATTATCAGAAAATAGATAAGTTGAAGTTTAAAAATATTGATTATTTTGATATAACTCTCTCTAAAATTCTTGGGTCTGCTTAGAAATGGGTTCCAAGAGATAAAATCTCTTCTTAACTATTTC
The DNA here is from genome assembly GCA_036874045.1 of Cymodocea nodosa. NCBI lineage: Eukaryota > Viridiplantae > Streptophyta > Magnoliopsida > Alismatales > Cymodoceaceae > Cymodocea > Cymodocea nodosa. The sequence continues at coordinate 12,719,982 of CM072335.1, forward strand.
GTAGATACACAAATCAAAATGGATAATGGATAGTGGAGCATCTAGCCACATGACTAGAGATATACGATTACTTACAGAAGTAACAAAGACCAAGAACGTACAAGTTACCTTTGGAAATAAAAGCAAAACAAATATCCTTGGGTCTGGTAAGATTCAAGTAACTGAAAAATGTTTTATAAATGATGTTTTATTAGTGGAAAACTTAGGTTTTAATTTATTGAGTGTTCATATTTTAATGAAGTTTTACAGAGTAATTTTTGAAAAAGATTCCTATAAAATTACGAACATGTCTACAAATGAAATTTTATTCACTACATATAAGAAAAGATCTGTTTGTATTCTGAATTTGCCTTCTAACATTATTAAAGACAATGCTTGCTTAATTGCAAAATCAGATGAAGTTATTTTATGGCATAGAAGGCTAGGACACTCAAATTTAAAATTGTTACAAAAGCTATCTAAAAAAAATCTAGTTAGAGATTTACCTAGTATTAAGTACTTGAAAGAGTTTATGTGTGATGCATGCCAACTAGGTAAATTATATAAAACATCCTTTAAAAGTTTAAATGAAATAATAAGCAAAAGAGTATTAGAACTAGTGCATATGGATTTATTTGGACCTACTAGGACAACTAATTTAGGAAGTAAACATTATGCTTTTGTACTAGATGACTATTCTAGGTTTACTTGGGTTTATTTTCTAACTAATAAAACTAAAGTTTTTGAAATATTTAAGATATTCTGTAATAAAGTTCAAAATGTGCAAAATGTTAAAATTCAAAAACTTAGGAGTGATCATGGTACAAAATTTGATAATGATCAAATGGACACCTCTTGTGAAGAATTAGGCATAGATCATAGGTACTCATTTCCAAGATCTCCTTCATAAAATGAGATAGTAGAATGTAAAAATAGATCACTTCAGGAAATGTTTAGAACCATGTTAAATGAAAATAAGTTACCTCTATCTCTCTAGGAAGAAGTAGTTCATACAATATGTTATGTTATAAATAGAGTACATCTAAGACCAATTTTAGATAAAACTCCTTATGAGATATGATATAATAGGGTTCCTAAAATTAGTTATTTAAAACCCTTTGGGTGCAAGTATTTTATTTTGAACACTAAGGAACGTAGAGACAAATTTAGAGCCAAATCAAATGAAGGTATTTTTGTTGGTTATTCCATTAGAAGTAAAGCATATAGAGTATATAACAAATCAACAAAAATCATTGAGGAAACCCTACATGTGAAATTTCATGAAAATTCTCATTTGGATTTTAGACATGCTGAAAACTTTGATTCAGAAATTCTCCCAGAAATGGTACCAAATGATGTTGACAGAGAAATTGAAAGATTATCTAACGGAATAAGAAATATAAACTTAAATGATAAAGATTTAGAAGAAAATAATGTCATAGTTATAGAAAATGTGGAACAATATAGAAATTAGCGTTATGCTTCATCTCATACCATTGATCAAATAATAGGTAATCCTAATCAAGGAGTTAGGACTAGGTCATCAATAGTCAACATTTGTAGTGCTTATTCATTTGTTTCCTTACTAGAACCTAAGAAAATTGAAGATACCTTAGAAGATGAATTTTGGTATTTAGCTATGTAAGATGAACTAAATCAATTTATAAGAAATGAGGTATGGGATCTAGTTCCACCACCTGAAAATCAGTTCATAATAGGAACAAGGTGGGTATTTAGAAACAAAGTAGATCAAGATGGACATATAGTTAAAAATAAAGCTAGGTTAGGTTAGTTGCTCAAGGTTATAAGTAAGAGGAATGAATTGATTATGATGAAACGTTTACTCCAATTGCTTGACTAAAATGAATACAAATTTTGTTAGCATATACTTGTTACATGGATTTCAAATTATATCAAATGGATGTTAAGACTACTTTTTTAAATGGATATATAAAAGAAGAAGTTTATGTAAAACAACCAGGTTTTGAGGATTCAAAACATCCTGAGTATGTTTACAAGCTTAAAAAGGCACTATATGGCCTTAAACAAGCCCTTAGGTCTTGGTATGAGAGATTATCTAAATTTCTTATGGAAAAAGGGTATTCTATGGGCAAGGTAGATCACACTCTTTTTATCAAGAAGGTCGAAAAAGATATATTAGTAGTTCAAATCTATGTAGATAACATTATATTTGGAGCAACAAATGATAAATTAGTTGAGTCTTTTTCGAATGACATGACTAATCAATTTGAAATGAGTATGATGGGTGAACTATCATTTTTCCTAGGATTACAAATTAAGCAGTTAGAATAGGGTACTTTTATTTCACAAGAAAAATATACTTGAGATTTATTAAAGAGGTTTGGATTAGACAATACTAAAACAAAGAATACACTAATGAGTACTATCACTAAGTTGGATAACGATGACTCTGGAAAAACTATAGATATAAAACAATATAGAAGTATGATTGGTTCATTACTTTATCTAACAGCTAGCCGACCAGATATTATATTTACTGTGCGTACTTGTGTTAGATATCAATCTAATCCTAAAGAATCACACCTACTTACTGTTAAACGAATTTTTAAATGTCTATTAAGAACCATCAATTTTGGATTGTTTTACTTTAAACACAGTTCTTTAAATTTAATAGGTTATAGTGATGTTGATTTCACAAGATATAAGTCTGAAAGAAAAAGCACTAGTGGCACTTATCAATTATTAGGAAATTCTTTAGTGTCATGGTTTAGCAAAAAGCAAAATTGTGTAGCATTATCTACAATAGAAGTTGAATATATAGCTGCTGCACTTTGCTGTGCTCAAATCTTGTGGATCAGACAAACTTTAAAAAAAATTAATTTAGCCTATGAACCAACTAAGGTTTTCTATGATAGTTTTGCAATAAGTTTGTCTAAAAATCTTGGTTTACACTCACGAGATAAACATATAGAAGTTCAACATCATTTTCTAAGGGATAGTGTTATAAAAGAAAAAATAGTATTAAATTTTGTTCCTACCACAGAACAATTAGTAGATCTATTTACAAAACCCTTAGATGAGAATACCTTCTCAAAATTACGATTAGAACTTGATATCTATAGGTTATCTAATGTTTAAATTATTTTGTTCATTACATAACATTTTGGTTTGTTACAAATTTAGAATTTAATTTCTTTATATTTAAAAAAAAAAGGTATCTGTTTTAGAATTATTATTTATGAATTTATGAAATTTTGATTTTTATTGAAGTCAATTTATTCAAGGAAAAATTCAGAAAATGTTACTTAAGGAAAGTTGATTTAATTCAATATGAGTACTACCTGTATTTTTTTGCTACTTATGTATACACCATTATAGATATTTTAATTGAAAAATACATTGAAAATATGTACCATTTATTAAAGGAAAGTTATTAACATACTGTTGGAAAAATTAAGTCTTGCGGTTACCTCTTATTTAATTTACTGTCTTGTTTTATTGTTTGTCTGTGTTGAGTATTTTGTTTTGATGATGTGTGCTGAATGAAAGTAATCATATTTGCTCAATTACTATTGCTTGTGAAAAGAAATTAAAAACATCAATTAATATAGAAAAAGCTTATTGATATAAATACTTGTCTGTATTGGATATGAAATTATATTAAGTTAAATAACTAGTCGTTTCGTTGCATTAATTTCCCATTGAACTAAACATTAAGATAACATGTGTTTTTATTGACAAGCATGATATGCTTTAAAGTTATATCTTTTGTATCATGAACAGTGCATGTTTAGACAACTCATTAAGTTAGAGTGTTATTTGTATAGAGGTCACGTGAGAACTCGTTAAGTTAGAAGCTTAAAAGTTAAAATAGGTCACGTGAGAACTCGTTAAGTTAGTGAGTAAAAGAAGAGATGAACTCGTTAAGTTAGTGTTGTACACGTGGTGAAATTAAAGGTTACAAATGTTATATTGTATCACGTGAGGTGCACATATTTAACTTGTTAAGTTAACATAACTAAACACATTGAGTTGCTATATTGAACACTAAGGCAACGCGTTAGGTTAGCATTATAAACTTAAGTTGTTATTTTTGTACGTGGTAAAATTCTTATTATAAAAATATTTGTTTATCACTGATTCGTTGAGTTATTTATAACACAACGGAGTTGGTTCATTGAGTTATCGTAACACCACGAAGTTAGTTTGTTGAGTTAGCTACAGTACTTATCACATGAGTTGGCACATGAGAAACTCATTAAGTTAGAAACGTTAAGTTATATATCTACTCATGTTACTCGTTTAGTTAACATTAAATTAACAACTACTTATTATTACACTTGATGAAAAATTTTGAACGAGAAAGTTTATTTTACAGGAAATTTTTCAAATATCCAGGATTGATGATTAAAGAAAATTTGAAATGTAAACGTAGGTTAGAATGTGTGCATTTCAATGAAGGAAAAAGAGACTACGTGAAGAAGTAGAAAACTAGCAATGATTAAATGTGGAGGATATGCATGAAATGAAGATACAATATAAAAGGCATAGAATTCTCGTTAATCAACCATCCTTGCACACCAAATGAAAAATCTTTTCAGGAATCAAAAACACTCTTTGGGGAAAAGCTCTCAGATGAAAGAAAATTTAGTGAAGTAGAAAAAGTCAGATTTATGTTACTGAAGATCTGAAGTATCAAAAGAAAGCAAATTCAATGAAGTAGAGAAAGACAAGATATTCGTCATTGAAGAATTGCTGAAGAAGAAGAAGAAAGATCTTAAACAGGGAGAAATGTTTTAAATTCCGCATATTAGTTTTCTCTATTTGTAGTTATGAAATTGTATAGATGAAATATGGTATCGATATATAATTGCATCTAAAATTTCTGAGGAGAATTGAATTGTATTTTGTAATTAAAACATTGAATAAAATAATTTTATGAAAATAGTGTCTCGACTTGTTTTTGAGTTTTGAAGTTTCAATTATAATCGAAAAAAGTTGAAAAGCACAATTCACCCCCTCTTGTGTAGCCATACGATCTTACAAGTGGTATCAGAGCTTTGTTAATAATCTTTGATATAAAATCGATACTAATTTATTTAATATCATTGCTTATTCTGCCTTCCTTGTTTTTAAACAGAAATTAATATTTGAGCATACGTTTAACCTTCTTGATTTAAGGCTCAAGTTCTTTTAAAGTTTTTAAACTGTTTAAAATCAAATAGGTTAAAAAATATAAGGTAAAATGGCTACTGGAAATGGTAATTTTTTTTTCTATGAAGGTCAAAATTTTAACCGTTCTCTTTTATTTGATAGAATACATTTTGAATATTGGAAATATAGGATGATAGTCTTTCTTCAAAGTATAGATCACAAATTGTGGTTCATGATCTCTAAACCATATACTACGTTAACTACTCCTTATAATACTTGGACAATTATTGAAAAAGAAAATGAAACTCTAAATGCTAAGGGCTTAAATATCTTATTTTGTGCATTGAGTTATGCACAGTTCAGTAAAGTGTCAGCATATAAATCTGCTTATGAGGTGTGACATGCATTAGAAGTTTCACATGAAGGTACTTCTCAAGTTAAAGATACTAAGATAAATATGTTAATTCACAAGTATGAACTCTTTCAAATACATGAAGACGAAAGTATTTCTGAGATGTTTTCCAGATTTCTAGATATAATAAACTCTTTAAAATGCTTAGGAAATAACTTTGAACAGAAGGATTTGGTGAGAAAAATTTTCAGATCCCTAAGTTCCAAGTGGTCTCAGAAAGTGACATCAATTGAGGAATCACGAGACTTAAGTTTTAGAACTTATACATATATCAAGCAAGAGAGTCTTAGAACTTATACATATGGATCTATTTGGACCAACAAGAATCATGAGTCTTGGTGGTAAACGATATGCATTTGTTTTAGTAGATGACTTCTCTAGATACACTTGGGTATATTTTCTAGCATCTAAGACAAAAGTTTTTGAAAAATTTAAAATATTTTGCAATCTTGTTCAAAATGAACAAAGTGTCTCTATTCAAAAACTTAGGAGTGATTATGGTACTGAATTTGATAATGATCAAATGGATAATTACTGTATAGAACATGACATTGATCACAGATATTCTTTTCTAAGAGCCCTGTCTCAAAATGGTGTTGTTGAGAGAAAGAATAGATCACTTCAGGAAATGACCAAAACTATGTTAAATGAACATAATTTACCTCAAAATCTTTGTAATATTCTTCATCACATCCCATCACTTAAGTCATTGGTAATATTAATGAGGGAGTGAAAACTAGAGCTTCAGTAAATTTAAATAGTATGTGTATGTTTGCTTCTTTGGTGGAACCAAAGAATATAGAAGAAGCATTATCTAATGAAAATTGGATAGTGGTAATGCAAGAAGAACTAAATCGATTCATCAGAAATGATGTTTGGGAAATAGTCTCTCCACCAGAACATCAGTCCATAATAGGTACAAAGTGGATCTTTAGAAACAAAACTATGTGTATAAATTGAAGAAAGCCTTATATGGTTTCAAGCAAGCACCTAGATCGTAGTATGGAAGGTTATCTACTTTTCTAATAGAACAAGGTTATATCATGGGAAAAGTAGACCATACTCTTTTTATCAAAAAAGATGATAAAGATTAGATTGTTGTTCAAATATATGTGGATGATATAATCTTTAGAACAACTTCTAAAAAACTGATAAAAATATTTTCTAAAGAGATGGCTAGTTAGTTTGAGATGAGTATGATAGGAGAACTTTCATATTTTCTAGGACTTCAAATTAAGCAAATGGATAAAGGTATATTTTTAAATCAAGAAAAATATGCAGATGAAATGCTTAAGAAATTTAATTTTAATGATACAATGATTCGAGGAACTCCTATGAGTACTTTTTTAAAGTTAGATATTGATGACATAAGAAAATCAATAGATCAAAGAAAATACAGAAGTATGATTGGTTCTTTACTTTATTTGACAACTAGTAGACCTGATATTATGTTTGTTGTGTGTGCTTGTGCTAGATTTCAATCTAATCCTAAAGAATCACACTCAATAGCTATTAAAAGAATATTTAGATATATACACAGAACTAAAAACTTTGGTCTGTATTATTCTAAGGATAGTTCAATAGATCTTATAGGATATACTGATGCTGATTACATAGGATCTAAATCTGATAGGAAAAGTACTAGTGGCACATGTCAATTATTGGGAAATAATTTGGTATCATGGTTTAGTAAAAAGCAAAACTGTATAGCACTTTCAACCATTGAAGCTAAATATGTCGCTGTTGCACTGTGTTGCACTCAAATTCTATGGATAAAGCAAACTTTAGAAGATTTTGGATTATCTTATGATACAACTGAGATTTATTGTGACAGTAGTTCTACAATAAATCTTTCCAAAAATCATGTATTACATTCTAAAGCAAAACATATAGAGGTTAGACATCATTTTCTAAGAGATAACGTAATTAAAGGAAAAATTAAATTAGGATTTGTGTCTAGTAAAAATCAATTAGCTGATATATTTACAAAACCTCTAGATGAAAATACATTCTACAACATAAGATTAAATTTAGGTATTTGTAAGCTATGTGATGTGTAAAATCCTTAAACTCCACAAAAAGATAAATTTTGTTGATGATGTTGTTTATCTCATAGATATTATATACTTATCATAAATATTTAAGTAATATCTAAACTACTGTATAAGATACTATGTATTTATTATAATATTATAATAGTATCTTATTGATTTTACATATTTTGTCAAATTTGATGGTTTTCAAAATTTTAAGTGGAAGTGTAAATGAAATACCTTTGGAATCCTGAAATTTTGATTAAATGTTTTCTTTGGATTAATGAAAGTACATATGATCTTGCATGAATTTGACTTGATTGATTAAACTTGTAAAATAATTTATATGTAAATCATCTTAAACTACTAATCAAAAGTATGAGCTTATTAAAACTGATTCATATTTTCAGTAAAATCATAAACATAAAAATTATATGAGATTTGTATTTTATTGCATCTGTATTAATGGAATACATATATACTATGCTTATAATGAAAAATGCTTACAAAGTGAAAATCTTTGAGAGTTTATTGATTAATTTGATCACAAGCATTTTATACTTGAGCAAATAGGTATGTAAGGATTGTTATCCTGAAAAAGGATTCTTTAAATCTGGAAACCTAAGGTCCTGATCAGACCTGGGATTGTTGACTAAAAGCTCATTACATGGGTACATTAGAAAGCTCTTGTATGATTCAAACTTTTCAAACTAACTTTTAAAGAAAATTATCAATATTTACTATTTTGAAATGATAAAAGTTGTTTCATTAATTATAGAGATCTTTGAATCGAATATAGTTTCTACCAATATGACTACTAATTTGTTGAATCAAAATTAGTACTTTTGAAAATGTTTATTTGAGATACATTCCTTTATTTTTCTTGTGTTAATCATATTAAGTTTAAAGTTATGTTTTAATTCATATACGAATGAAGTTAATTCTTGAAATCATTTTTGATGAATTAAGGATGACAGAAATCGTCTAAAAAGAGAATTTAAAGTATAGCTATAATTAACATCTATTTTATACAAATATATTGTGTATGTAATTGAATATATTTGAAGTATATTTGTAGGGAGAGGAATAACAATGTCCAAAACAAATTAATATAATTCAAAATACAAATCTTGGTTAATCTGAGTTTAGTCCTCTTAAGATCTTGATGAAACAATTTAAAAGACAAACAAACTATTTTAGATTCATAAAAAAAATATTAGAATAGTTCACAATGTTCTCAAGATGTTATAAATGTTAAGGTTTAGCTTGTGTGTTGTCTTTGGAAGGTTTCAGTTGAAAGCATCTGAAACTTATTTTTGGTAAAGTGTACTAACTAAACGTTATGTTATGTAAGGTAACGTGTAAAACTGCCTCTAGATAGCATTTTACTCGTTAGGTTAGTTAACTCAATGAGTTATGCTTAAATATTTCGAGTACCTTGATTGAATAAACTATATTCAATATTCATTTAAAATCCAAACCCGACTTCTATACACGTTGAGTTAGTCGCCTAAAACCCTATTTAAACACTTATTACACAAGCACTTAGGTTATTCGTAAACTTTGTCTAAAAATTTTTCCCACTTGTTGCTGTTACAACCTACAACGATGGTCTCCAAGTTCTACAAAGGTCGTGGCAGAGGAAAAGGCAAAGGCAGAGAAGATAGAAAAGGAAAAGAAATAGACAATGATGAAGTTCCACGAGCTTGGTTTAAGAAAATACTTCAAGTAAACAAAAGGTTAGCAAAAATTTATAGTGAATACTTCTTTCCTGAAGGAATACTGAATGAAGTTAGATTAAAACTTCATAACACTAATGAAAGTATAAAATACATGAGTATTCAAAGCAAGTTTAGAACAGTATGCAAGATATTTGGAAAAAGGTGTAGGTACATCAACTAGAATTCCTTAAATACCTATAAATAGTACAAGATTACATGCATTTGAGGAAGAATATGAATCTGCTATTCCTACTCCTTTATATTCAACAAAAAAGCAAACAAATATTACTGTGGATAAAACAAAAGTTGAAGGTATTCGAAAGTCAATAGCAATAGAAAGTGCCTTAGAATAATTAAACCAAAAAACTTTTATAGAACAATTTCAAAAGAAAACAGCAATACTTGAAGAAGAGAAACTGACTTATTATAGAAAAAAAAACTAGGAAAATTATGTTTGAGGAAACAAAGTTTGCTGGAAAAGAAAAATCAGATGAGCATTTATTTCCAAAGGACAATGTATGTCTAGACATTGTTCCTTTTAGTGCATCTAAAAAACTCATCAGTTCTGAGCATACAAAAACTAATGAAGATAATGAGACTTTATTTTCTCTTGCTAGAAAACTTTAAAAAAAATGCAAGTCAAATATGAGTTCAAGTTTTTTTATTAATTCAAGCCCTGATGATGTAGAAATTGAAAAATCAGAACATCAGGCAACTAACATAGAATAAGTTATTGCAGATATAATTGACAATGTTGAGGCAATAACTAGTTCACCGGCTGAATTGTTTGGAGTAGTGGATATTGAAAAAGTTAAGACTCTAGAAGAGTTTAATGTCAATCAGCCTTCTACAAAATCTATAGAAGTAGAGTCTAAGAATTCACAACATGTATCAATGGAGATATCTATTGAACAAAATGAACAATTACAGATAGATACATCGGCTGTAGAATTAGTTGAAAAATTGAACTCTGACCATTCTATAGAAACTGAACTAATGAATGTTAAGCATATTGAAGATGTTCCTTACAATGTTGAAGTTGAAGAATCAAGCTTACGTACACAGCTTCAAGAAAACATTTTCATAGAGGAACAACATGACATTCATTATGAAGAAGAGGTTCCTAAAGATGAATTAAACTTTGAATCAAGGCTTCAGGTATCACCTTCTTTATGTACAGTATTACAAATTCAAGGTCATTCAATTCATTTTAGATCTGAGGAAGCATTGTAGAAATACAATAATCTGATTACATGTTAGATTCTGCATGCTCATCCAATAAAATTCAGAAATTTGATGGAAATAAGAGATCTATTTGAGTTTCAAGGCCTAATTCAATTCTTGCCAGTTGGAACGAAATGGAAACAATATACAGAGCTTATTACAACATTTTATAGCAATCTAGTCGAGAATGACAATCTACTAAAAACTCAAATAAATCAACAAGAGTTCACATTGTCTCCTGAATTAATTTTTGAAGTTTTGGGATTAAAGAATGAAGGTGTTGTTATTCCAAATAGATTTGACATGATCACACAGTTGGAATGGGATATTCACTCACTATCAAAGATTCCAGATGTATATACTGAAATGAGGTTAATGAAAAATTTGAATGCAGAGGCTAGGTTTATTGCAAATATATTGCATGCCAATTTATTTTAGAGTCAGACACAATATGAAAGTCAACAGAAGCTGTTTATATGCAACTTATGGTCTGCTGAATAGAATTCAAATCAATTGGTTTGATGTTTTCATTTCTCAACTACAGCATATGAGTTCAAAGTTATTTTTTGGTGATGTTGTATGTAGACTCCTTATAAACCAATTGAATTTATCTGACTAGCTCTCTGAAACTAAAGGTATGAGAGCTTTTAGTGTAAAAGATTTGCAAAAATTCCAAGACATGCATCAACCTCAACCTCATCAACAACAACAACAACAATTGGCTGAATGTATAGAACAGATTCAACCACAACAACCTAATTATTCAAATCGAGCAGAACAGCAACCCCAGCTACTTCCTTCTCTAGATGATGTACTTAACGACATCAGAAATGATATTAGGCATCTAGGAGATAAAATATCTAATGCTATAAGTGATATACTTAGCAGGGATAAATAACTGTTTGTTTACTTGTTTCTGAATACAAAATGTAATGTTTGTATTTCTTGTTTGATTATTTGAACAATACATTTTTCTATAAATGGTTCAATTCTTATTTATGTTTATAGAAAGTTGAACTATATACACTTATCTCTTGATTTATATACTGTGTAATCACCTTTTTGATTAATGAAAAAAAGGGAGAGAAATGTTTATAAATTCAAAAGAAGAAGATGATTATGATTTTAATTGCATATATTATAAAAGGAGATGATACTTAAGTGGTTATTGTAATTTGACAAATGATAATGTAATCTGAAAGATAATTATAAGGTTATTAAAATCTGAAAGATACTTATGTACTTATTGACATCTGAAAGTTTTATCTCTGAGAGGTGAATTTTACACAAACAATAGAAATAAGCTTAAGAGAACTTAAGTCAACAAACTTGTTTGTTGAATTAAAAGTTAACCCAACGAAGTTGCTTTGTTGAGTTAAAATATATTTCATAATTGATTTAATATGGTTTTGTCATCATAAAAAAGGGGGAGATTGTTGAGTATTTTGTTTAGATAATGTGTAGTAAATGAAAGTAATCATAGTTGCTCAATTACTATTGCTTGTGAAAAGAAATTAAAAACATCAATTAATATAGAAAAAGCCTACTTATATAAATACTTGTCTGTATTGGATCTGAAATTATATTAAGTTAAATAACTAGTCGTTTCGTTGCATTAATTTCTCATTTAACTAAACGTTAAGATAACGTGTGTTTTTATTGAAAAGCATGATATGTTTTAAAGTTATATCTTCTGTATCATGAATATTGCACGTTTAGACAACTCGTTAAGTTAGAGTGTTATTTGTATAGAGGTCACGTGAGAACTCGTTAAGTTAGAAGCTTAAAGGTTAAAATAGGTCATGTGAGAACTCGTTAAGTTAGTGAGTAAAAGAAGAGATGAACTCGTTAAGTTAGTGTTGTACACGTGGTGAAATTAAAGGTTACAAATGTTATATTGTATCACGTGAGGTGCACATGTTTAACTCATTAAGTTAATATAACTAAACGTGTTGAGTTGCTATATTGAACACTAAGGCAACGTGTTAAGTTAGTGTTATAAACTTAAGTTGTTATTTTTGCACGTTGTAAAATTCTTATTATAAAAACATTTGTTTATCACTAGTTCGTTGAGTTATCTATAACACAACGGAGTTGGTTCATTGAGTTATTGTAACACCACGAAGTTAGTTCGTTGAGTTAGCTATAGTACTTGTCACGTGAGTCGGCACATGAGGAACTCGTTAAGTTAGAAACGTTAAGTTATATATCTACTCGTTCAGTTAACATTAAATTAACAACTACTTATTATTACACTTGATGAAAAATTTTGAACGAGAAAGTTTATTTTGCAGGAAATTTTTCAGAGACCTAGGATTGATGATTAAAGAAAATTCGAAATGTAAACGTGGGTCAGAACGTGTGTATTTCGATGCAGAAGAAAAAAAAGATATGAAGAAGTGGAAAACTGGCAATGATTAAATGTAGAGAATATGCATGAAATGAAGATACAATATAAAAGACAGAATTCTCATTGATCAACCATCCTTGCACACTAAACGAAAAATCCTTTTAGGGATAAAAAACACTCTTCGGGGAAAAGCTCTCAAATGAAAGAAAATTCAGTAAAGGAGAAAAAGTCAAATTTATGTCACTAAAGATCTAAAGTATCAAGAGAGCAAATTCGGTGAAGCAGAGAAAGACAAGATATTCATCACTAAAGAATTGCTGAAGAAGAAAAAGAAAAAGAAAGATCTCAAACAAGGAGAAATGTTTTAAATTTTACATATTAGTTTTCTTTGTTTGTAGTTATGAAATTGTATAGATAAAACATGGTATCGATATATAATTGCATCTACAATTTCTGAGGAGAATTGAATTGTATTTTGTAATTGAAACCTTGAATAAAATGATTTTATGAAAACAGTGTCTCGACTTGTTTTTGAGTTTTGAAGTTTCAATTATAATCAGAAAAAGTTGAAAAACACAATTCACCCCCCTCTTGTGTAGCCATATGATCCTACCGTCTGCAATTACTTGAGTAATTAAGTCCGTTGGGGGATCTTAAACCCCAGTCACTTGAACCAACTGGTTTGGGATGTGCTGACTGAAAACTCATTTTACAAGTAATTCAGATTCTATTTTAAAAAAAAAAAATTTACATGTTCTCACTTATCATTGAGTAACTAGTTATCTTTCCCCTAAGTAATAGATTGTGATCACATAAAAGGATGATATTATGGGAGGTAATACATAAAATATATATATATAAATAAATAAAAAGGGGGCAATGTACTTAAGCTTAGTTTCTTTTACGAGTGTTATAACAATTCTGCCATAATCTGTGCATATAATCTTTATTATTTTTCTTTGTTATTATCTATTCTTTACACATAATGTAATGCATTTATTTTCTTAAGCTCATGTACTCATTATTGAATTCTTTTTAGTTACTTGAAGGTATATCTCTATGAATTTTCTTTTGTAAACTAAATAAAATAAAAGTCAAAAAGTCTAAATTGTTAAATCTACTACTTATTTCTGTATTTAAATTAAAAAAAAATAGAGATACAAATCTATTGGGGCTTGGCAACCTAGTTTAAGTATGCCATTTACACTTAAATGACAAATCTATTGGGTCTTGGCAACCTAATTTAAGTACGCTATTTTGAACTTAAATGACAAATCTATTAGGGCTTGGCAACCTAATATTAAGTACGTCATAATTTCTCTTTAATACATTTATGAAGAGGGAGCAAACAATGACAAACATGGTAAATTTAATCAAATGCAAATATTCTAAAACTGATACTGATAAAAAGTTAGACTCATTCAATTAGTTTAATATACAGTTATGTATTTCACTTGAATTCAGCTATTTTATCTCACATATCGATAACTAACCATCCGAGTTTTTCGTATTGTTATATTTTACTCTTCTACAAACTCGAATAGTTAGATTTCTCTTTGAGTTTATGTTTTAAATTGTTATATTTTATCCTTTTAAGAAACTCAAACAGTTAACTTAATATTATTATATTTTTATGAAAGACTTAAAATATGACAATAACTATTCCAGTTTGTCATATAGTTATGTGCTTTACTGCTTATAAAACTCGAAATTAGTTTTGAATAAGGACTTCATTTTCTATTTGAATTGTATATCGAACATTACTGTATCAAAACCGTCAAAAAGGGAATTAAGCTAAAAAGATATTGTAAATTCTTTCTTTAAAGTTTATAAAGAATAGAATTTTATTTATGAGTGTTTTGTGCTCTTGTTTTATCCATTGGTAATTTTAATTACTAAAGACACAATTCACCCCCCTCTTGTGACACAACAATCCTACATAGTTATCATAAGTCTTCAAGTTTTCTCATTTTTACTTAGCTAGTAGTTATTTTCTTTACACAAACAATTACACTAAGTCTTTTGCTTTAATAGGTTGTAAAACTCGTACAGTTATTGTAAGCATTTGAGTTATTTATTAGTAACGGATCTTATATTTATGATTTCAATGATTGAATCCATTTATCTAGTTAGAAACTCAAAGAGTTATAAATGTTTTACTGACAACCTTTCGTGTTTCTACCTTGGTAAAACCCTAGTTTCACAATCTTTACTTTCACTAAGTTCTATAGTGAACAACGAAGATTAATCGACAATGTCAGGACGTGGTAAAATGACAAAAGTGTAGAAAAGAGAGATGGAACTTCAAAAGATAGATAGTGAGATCAACGACATTTACTCAAGGTATACTTTTTCCATTGAAATACTACATGAAATTAGAAAAGCTATTCAAGACGAGAAAACTCTCTATTGGAAATTTATTAGAAACTATGTTAAGACATAGTTTAGACTAAAACAGACCAAACTTTTTGCATTACAAATGTGGAAAAGAACATTACAACCTAACCCTAAGGTTGTTACAAGTTCTGGACAAGTTCTTGAAAAATCAATACAATCTATTACTTATTATGGAAAGAAATAGGGACCAATGATAGAAAATGCCAATAGGGAATTAGAATCTTTGTATTCCCAACATTATTTTCCCTTAACTATTTTAGATGAAATTCAAAAGTTTATTGATGAATAGAAAATTGCCATTTAGAAAATGAGCCTTCGAAGTAAATGACAAAAAGTTTATCAACTGAAAATGGCAGAGGTTAAGAGCTGAAAACTCTATATTCCATTATTGCAATCTAGACATTTTGATGAAGGACCGTCACGACCATAAGTACCTTTAACAGGAGAAATTAAGAAAACATTAGATCCTCCTGAACAACTTGAAACATTGCAAACGTATTGTCAGAAAAAGAAAAAGACAATAGAATATTTTGGATTAACTATAGGTGTACAAGGAATATTGCAGCGAAAAGAAGAATCTTTAAAAAATGGAAAACTATGTTCCATTGCACAAGCTGGACAGGATTTTGTTTCATAAATCCCAACAAATGTGACAAATATTGGATTACAAGCATACACTTTAAGGTATTGTGTCACATTAGTACATAATGTTTCTTTTAATGCAATGGATAATTTTTCACATCATGCTACAAGCCAACATTCTTTTCCAATGAAAACAGAAAATGTAGGAAATTTTGATGATATATATACAGATGATATCAATTATGATGACATTTTAGATGACATAGACACTGAGTATATGAATTTTGAAGATATTTCATTTGAAGAGGAATATATAGATATTTTTCCTCTTATTGTATCTCAGATAGAGATTTTTTATTTTTGGTATAGTTGCTTATACTACATTTTATACATCTGGTTATGTCTATTACAGTATATAGTATATTTGTTGATAAATGTATATAATTAGCAAATTACATATTAACAAATAAAATATGACATTGCAAATGTCTCAATTATAGAAATTTAAGAATTACAGAATGACTCTATTACACATATAGATGGTATAGAACATTCTTTCATACAAAGACAGTTGTATAAACCAATTATAGAAATAAATGTTGCTGATAAACAGAATAGTATACAGACTGTTGATACTGATATACATATATCAGTTACTGATATGTTTCATGAAGATCAAATAGAGGAAACTTAGCAGATTATTGATACAACAATAACAAATATTTTAGACATTTATACCAACTTTGAGAGAAATTCCATTAATTCTTGAAGATCGGAAAATATAGATGCTGATGATAATATTGAAACAAGTCCCAGGTCAAAAAATCATGACAGGAAAATACCTAATCCTGAACAGAATTTAGACGACAATACATTATTATGGTTCAAAAATAGCTCCTATTATGAAAAATTTCAAACATATAAAACTTTTACAGTATTATATACGAGACTAGTTAAGTTTGAAGGGATGACACATATACGAGAAATGTTTGAATTTCAATGCTTGTTGACTCTGCTTCCACAACAGCCAAGCCATCTTGTTATACCAGAACTTGTAAGTTGTCTCTACTCAAATTTAACAATGGAAGAATGTATTGCTATTTCAAATATACAAGAATTAGATATATATTTAACTCCGCAATTACTTTATCAAGTACTTGGTCTAAAAATGAAGGAGATAAATTCTTAAAAAGAAAACAGGTTTATGAATTAGGATGAGACATTAAAAGTTTAGTCAAAGATTTGATTACAAACAATCAGATGAGATTACTAAATGATTTAAATGACCAAGCACATTTTATTGCAAAAATACTACATGCTTCACTATTTCAGAGATTTGGTCATGGTGTAGAGGTTGGCAGATGTTGTCTTTATGCTACATATACGTTCATTAACCATATACAGGTGAACTGGTATGATATTTTTATTTATCATATTTTAAACTTGTAGAGTAAATTATTTTATGGTGATATACTTTTAAGAATTGTAGTAAGTTAAACAGATATTGTTAGGATCGGTAGGCTCACTAGAGGGGGGGTGAATGGTGAAAGTGTGTAATTTTTACAATTCTTTTAATGTTGAATCGAATGATTCAACAAAAATGTAATGAGATGAAACTAATAATGCAGATCAACAGAAATAAGAGACACACAGCAAATTTTTAGGAGGTTCACCAATTTGGCTAGTCCACCCCCAAGATTCACTTGGGCTTCACTAAGTGTTTTAACACTTACACACTTGCTTTCAGGTCAAAGCAAGAACCAACTACACAGAAGTTTTCAGGTCGAAACTTCAGTAAACCAACCTCTAGAGTTTTCAGGTCAAAACTCAAACCAACAACTGAATGTAGCTTTCAGGTTGAAGCCACGAACCAACAACTTTAATTCTTCAATTAGAGTTTTTGCGCACAGAGCTTTTTCTGCAGTAGATCTTTGGAATATGTTTCACTGTTTGCAGACTTGAGTGTAAATGGAATTTGGAGTGTAGCTCTCTATATCTCCGTTGTCTATATTTTGTATATATACTTGATATGTACAACGATCATATTTTCCTCCAATGGATGTATTCTACTGTACTTGATTAGCCTCAAGTCCCAATACGGCAAATGACCGTTCAGAAAATCCTTTCAAGATAACTTACTGATTTTCTTGTTCTTTCGGATAGTTAGCTATGCAACTCTCCGAAGGGTAACTGTAACTCACCGAAAGATCACTTAACCTTTACTGCCAGGTAGGATTCCAGAATATTCAAATGTGAGCTGTCATTCAATCAGATACTTATAACTGTAACTCACCGAACAGTTATATACTTGTCGGATAGTTTGACTCTGTTATCTTTCCGATTATTTTAATTTAGCACGTGCATAAAAGCTAACTTAAGTTTCAGATGGTTATACTTGTAACTCACCGAAACACTTTAGGATTTCAGATAGTTATCTTTCTAACTCTCCGAAAACTTATTTGCACTTCTTTCTGGAATTCTGCACGTGGGAAATTCAGTGACTTAAGTTTCGAATGGTTAAACTGTAACTCACCGAAACTCTTTTGAAGTTTCGGATAGTTATCTTTCTAACTCTCCGAAAACTTATTTGAGCATCTGTCTAGAATTCTGCACGTGGGAAATTCAATGACTTAAGTTTCAGATAGTTAAACTGTAACTCACCGAAACTCTCTTGAAATTTCGGATAGTTATCTTTCTAACTCTCCGATTTTTCCTTTTTAAGCTTTTAACTGTTGGCTTCTCCATTTTGCACGTGCGTAATAAAATGACTTAAGTTCTGGAAAGTTATGCCTGCAACTTACCAAAAAACTCGAATAGTTATCTAACTCTTCAAAAAGAAAACTCGAATAGTTATCTAACTCTCCGACAAGTCCTTTAAGCTTCCATTCTGTATTTCTGCACGTGGTTTATTGAATGACTTAACTTTCGGATAGTTATACCTTTAACTCTCCGAAAAGTCCTTTAAGCTTCCGGATAGTTAACTCCTTAACTATCCGATCATTCAATCAACTTAACTATCTGATATAATAACTCTCCGAAGGCTTTGTAAAATTCGGATAGTTATCCCTCTAACTGTCTGATAGTCTTGTTGCTGATTTATTCTTCGGATGCTTGAACCTGTAACTATCTGATTTTACTATAACTTTAAAATAGTATTATCTGGAAACTTCTCCATTTGTTCATCTGCATGGAATTTATTCTATCTACCTTCTGATCTTAAGCTGCACTGACTTAACTGTGAAATACAATATGATTCCTCACATAGGTTTTGCATTATCAAAATACTAAGGTCCTAACAGATATTACACCTTAGCCACAGAAAAGATTAAAATCTAGATCTTTCTCTGCAAAAGAACTTCACAATTAAGAAGCAGATACACCTGTGATTCGACAACAACAACAACAACAACAACAGGATAGACAAACTCAGTCACAACTGCAATAGCAACAATCGACACAGTTTTTAGAATAACAGCAACATATAGTACATGAACAACATACAGGTATACATACAGATACAAATACAAATATACATACAGATACACATACCGATTTACATACAAACATAAATACAGAATTCTTACAGCAACCATCACAAGTTTCACATTCAGATTTAGATCAAGCAATAATTGATTAGATCAATAGAGTAAAGTAAAGAAATTGCAAGGCAAATTTCAGATACTCTACTAAATATTTTTCGAAGACAAAGAGGCTTGTGATTATACAAATTATGTATTGCATGATTTATTCATTGTAATTTGTTACCAAAAATTACTTATGTAAAGAAATTGCATTATGTAAACTGTTTACTGCATTTAATGTCATACACTTACTTTTGACAATTCCTATTTAAAATAGTTTTATTTAAATAGTTTATTCTTATCCACGAAAAGTTATGCATGTTTAAAAATTTCTTTTTGAACGATCTATACTTAGCAAATTTTCCTTCCTTACATTTTAGTTACTTTTTTATAATACCAAAAAGGGGGAGAAGAAAGATTATTTGACTTATTAGGTTTTGACATCATCAAAAAGGGAGAGATTGTTAGGAATTTTGTTTTGATGATGAATGCTTTATTAAAGTTTATAAATAAGTCTAAATAATATTTTCTAAGTATAATAGTCATGTAATTAAATATTGACAAGTTATCGGAAAGTTTCATTTAAAATTTCGGATAGTTAACTTTCGGATAGTTAGATTTTCGGATAGTTAAAGTTTTCAGATAGTTAGATTTTCGAATAGTTAAACTTTCGGATAGTTAACATTTCGATTTAGTCAAAGAGTTATGTTAAAAACTCATATAGTTAAGTTATCTGCACGTGTGTTTTTAATGTTTTAAGTTATCATGTGTTTTGCATGTGTGTGCGGTAATGAAAATCAAAGAGTTCGATAACTGTTCGAGTTTTTATACACATGGATAGATAAATGTTTGAGTTTTATAAAATGAATAATGAATAGATAAGTTTTCTTTGTTCAATCACGTGTTTTGCAAGTGCAAAAACTCGAAGAGTTACAAATAAGTGTTCGACTAAAATGAAGACTTAGAAGATATTTTACAAATCTTGAGGACAATAAAGTTTTGGTTCATCTACGAATGGAAATCGTGGAAATTCAAAATGATAGTGGTGAAAGTGGAAATTCAAAATGATAGTGGACATAGTGGAAATTCAAAAAGATAGTGGAAATCGTGGATAATTTGAATTCGAAATTAGCACATGGATTATGGATGAACATGTTGAACATGAAGTCAGAGTTCAACTACTAAAAATAGAGGGTACGAGCTGTGTTTGGGGTTGTTAAGTTAATTCTTAAACTTGTTTAATTTGTCTTTATGCTTATATCAATAATTACTTTTAGAAATAAACAAACAACCTTTCACACAGATTAGATATTAATTCCAAGTTGTGTTTTAACTGCAAGTATACAGTGTATATTGTATTTGTGTGCAAGTACAGATTGATCCCACAGAAATTGAGTAAGAATTATGTATTATTTTGATTTTTATATTAGAGTTTATGTGTTTAGTTAAGCACTCCGTTGAGTTACAGTTAACACAACGGACTTAGTTTGTTGAGTTAGCCATAACTCGTAGACTTATGTTAACTCCACGAGTCTATCTTTCCAATTAAATATTACTATTTACAAAGGAATTTGGCCAACCATTGGGTGATTCCATAGATTGTAAATAACATCAATTAAGCTCTTTAATGTTAGTTAACAATAGATTTATCATTAACCAATACTAACATTCAGATATTTCAAACAGTAACCATTAAAATCTTTAAGTATTTAGAACGAATCAATTTCAATAAATTGTAAATCTATTTTCTATTTTTTGAATCAAATAAACATAAAACATTCACAACACTGACAATGATAACATTAATCACGATACAAAACAAACAATACAACACTTTAATGTTAAATATAAACACAGATAATTTGTTGTTTTTGGTATTTTTGTTTTAATATGTTCCTGAAGATGAATGAAATGTGAAATGTAAAAATCTCTATCGATAGTAAAAACTTCTGTCACTACAAGCGACGCGATTACACTACTGAAAACTTAATCACTTACAATCCTGCCTCATCTCTCTATAGAATCGTGAGTCTAGAATTGTAAGATGATCTCCTCTTCAGCATACTAGCATCAACCCGAAACCAAGGCTAGAAGCTTTACAATCTCCTAACATATGAGTCAATGCTTGGTGAAAATGACTTCCCTTCCCGCGACATGATCACTCCTCACAGTGGTTGTCAGGCACTATGTTTAGCTCGGAATCAACCCGACATCAGGAAAGTATCCTTACAGACCTCCGATGGTTGGTGATTATGGTGGTGGTGTGGAGCTTCAGGGAACTTCCGATGCTTCCTACAATTAGCGCGGTCATCCACCTCTACACACACCCTTTCTTCGTCTTTCTCTTCTTTTATATTTCTTTCTATAGTAACTACTTCTACTTAAATGATCGGTTGGATTTCCTTCATTCATATCAATAATGGTGATTTTTTCTTCATTCCACGAGTGAATTCCTACGTGATATGTGTAATCGTAGTTTTCCTTCGAATGTCTTGTTTTTGTAACTGCTACAGTGGCATATTAGTCTTCATTTTAGTCGAACACTTATCCTTTAAGTCCTGTAAAAACTCGAACACTTATCTGTAACTCTTCGAGTTTTTGCACTTGCAAAACATGTGACTGAACATAGAAAACTTATCTATTCGTTAGTTATTTTATAAAACTCAAACAGTTATCTATCCATGCGTATAAAAACTCGAACAATTATCTAACTCTTCGATTTTCCTTACCGAATGCACATGAAAAACACGTGACAACTTAAAACATTAAAAATACACGTGCCAATAACTTAACTATACAAGTATAGATATTTCAAATACCTACAACCTTAACTATCCGATGCCCAAATGCATTTCAGATAGTTAGCAGATAACTCATCGAAAATCCACTTAAATCATGCAATAAGGTTTCAACACGTGTATTCCAGGAAATATTAAAATATTTGTTTAAAATATAACTGTCCGGTACATTAAACATAACTCTCCGAAATAACAGAAAATTCGGATACTTAAGAATTTCACAGCCTGCAATTTAATGACAGTTCAGAAATATACTTAATTAACATTAATTCCCTAAAATTATGCAAATTCCTTTATTAAAGCATATAATAATGCAATTATAACATAATGGCTTAATTCTCATATGATAAGCTAAATATTATGCAATTAACCATCATTTAACCCTTAATATTATGCACTTTTTCATTCTAAACACTTTCCCCGTACTTAAATTTTGCTAATCCCTTAGCAAACTAAGATCTAACTAGTTGGTCTTTCTAAAGTGCTAGAATTAATTCTTCCTTTTGTTCTTCTTTAGAATAATAAATTAGATTACTATATAGAAATTCTGTATTTTTCAGTAATCTATTTTAATTTTGTTTTCTCCTCTTCAACATGCAAATATATTTAGAACATATGTAAATTACATACAAAATATATTAACATTATATAGGTGTTAATTATATTTATCATTTTTTTTCTTTTAAAACATCTCTTATCCTGAATTTTCAATATGATTTTCAAAATAAATTTCAACTACATACGAATCACAGCACAATCCAATTCAATATGATTAAAACAAGTAGAATAATGAATTGTATCTCAAATAAACAACTTCAAAAGTCTAGTCTAGATTCATACTTCAACAATCTTAGATAACAGAAAATATACTCGATTCAAAAGATATCTGTATTTCACAAAACACTTTTATCTTTTCAAAACAGTATATGCATATTTATACTTTAAAAGTTAATTTGAAAAACTTGAATCATACAAGAGCTTTCTAGTATACCTATATATCGAGCTTTTAGTTAACAATCCCAGATCTGAACATGATCTTAGGTTGCCAGATTTAAAGAGTCTTTTTTCAAGTTAACAATCCTTACATACCTATCTACTCAAATACAAAATGCTTGTGATCAAACAAGTCAATAAACTCTCAAAGTTTTTCTCTTTTTTTTCCTTTTTTTTTTTCAACACAGTATATATACGTATTTCATTAATACAGATGCAATAAAACACAAATCTCGTATAGTCCTACATCTATTATTTACTGAAAATATGAATCTATATCAATAAACTCATACTTTTTATGTAGTTTAATAAGATTTACACATAAATCATTATACAAGTTTAATCAATCAAATTAAATGTATCTTTGATCATATACATCTCATTTAATCCAAAAATCAATTCAGCTCTTTCAAGATTTCAGATAATTTACTGAGTTTCAGTTAAGCATTCTGATTTCTTTTTAAAATCATGAAACTATTAAACTCATAAAATTTAGCAAAAACATAAGATACTATATCTAGATTTGTATGAATAGTAAAATTTTGTAGCATCTTATATAAGATTTTAAATATAACATTCAAACAGTTACAGTTCTTAAAAAATTTACAATTTCAATTATCGGATAGTTACAACAAATTCATAAAAATTTTCAATTTCCATAAAACTTTTGCAGTACCATTTTAATTTCTCTAATTAACAAAATTACATAGATTTTAATTAAATTACCTCCCCCCATACCTACATTTTTCATTGTCCTCAATGTAAAAGATTTTACAATAAATACAGTAATTGTTAGCAGGCATGAATATTGTTTCGTTGACTTAGCACCTTCGTTGAGTTAATGAATAACTCCACGAACTGAGTTAAAATGTAAATTCAAGATAAGTAATCAATTACATACCTTGTTCTTTTGTATCTCCTTTAATATCTTCCGACTTTTAATTCTAAAAAAATTTTCATTCACAAATAAAAGCAGAATATATAACAAAATAACAAAACATAAATTGTTAAATCAATGTCTTGTGTGGAACCTAGGCTCCTATGCCTTTGATGGCTCACAAGTAAGCTAGTTGGATTCCTAGAATAGATACCAACAAACTAGATTGATATTTTGTATTTTTTTTTCTTATAAAATAAAACTAAAACTAAATTTTTTCTTTCTTCTTTTTTTCTAAAAATAAATGCTGAATACACATAACATTAAAAGCATAGAATCACAATTTAAGAACATGATTGAAAAGTAGTAACAAATGGAATAAATGTGTTAGTCCAAGCAAACTTTTTAGGCATAATTCTTCTTACTATTAATTCTGTTTTAATGCAATCCGCTTTCCTTTTTAACTTATAAACTTGCAGTATGTTATCAATACTAAATAAGAGTGTATTTCCATTAATGAATTGAAATGCAGAAAGGGATCCTCTTCTATTCCAAGATAATGTAGTTGTTTCTATTTCTACATCTATTTCGATATATTCCTCTTCCCACTTCTATTCATTTAGGTCTTTCATAATCCATATTTGAAATTTCATTAATTCATCCTACCATCTTATCATACATAAAGTATGATCATCATATTTATTATACCACATTCCTAATTGAATTTTATCATATTTCTATAAAGTCATTATCATAACTATCTATGCTTACTATGTATAAATCAGATCTAAATGCAACTAATATATCTGTGACTAGATATATATATCCATCAAGTATGATATGTATGCTGTTAATTAATGTTTTCTGTCCTAGATATATTAAGGTATTTTCAGTCCAAGATCTATTCAGAAAATTATACACACTTAATCATAAATCCTCATCCCAATTTCCAGTTGGTCTCTAGTAATATAATTTTTCAGAAATGGTTGAATTTTTATCAGAAAATGTTAAAGCTGACCCACAATTTTCAGTTGGCACTTCAAATCTATTTGGCCTTCCTACATTCCATTCTTCTCTTGTGATAGGATTTCTAATCAAAATATCAGGTAACAAAATTGTATACCTTGGTTTGGTTCTATATATAATTAATCATTCGTCTATCCCCATAATATGATCTATTCCTTCTAATGTATTAGGTGGAATTCCAGTAGTTTCTTCCATATTCAGATATTTATAGCTGATTGAACTACGATTAAATGACTTCCATAAAAATCCATCTCTAATCTTAGTCATTTTTGCAGCTTGTAGTCTATGAAAATATTTTTCTCTAACACAATCTTTGATTTCCTTTGATACACAATACAATCTACACAGATCTTTAGCTGACAAGTTACTCAATACTTCCCTTAGTGCATCTAGTGGTAATTTCATCAATTCCATTTGTTGTGATTCTGTATAACATAAACAAAAATTTAACAGAGACAAAATCAACATAGCTACTTACTTACCCTCGTGGAGTTAAGTCATAACTCAACGAACTAAGTTCGTTGAGTTAAGTAATAACTCTACGATATTATTAACTATAATTAAACTTATATTTTTTCTTCTTTTTTCTTATATATCTTTTTCTACTTACTACATTATATATAGTTACTTAAGTTATACTGCTTCATTTAATTTCCCTCCCATAGGAGGTATCAATTTCATTAATAGTTTTGACAAGGTTAGGTACTGCTTGCATTGGCAATCCTCCAGTTGCTCTAACTTCCATTGATTCATTCTGTCTAGGAGGTATATTTCTATTCATATTTTGATTTTGAATGGCAGCATTTCCAAATACAAGATCTAGACGATTATTTAATTGTTGAATTATCTTTTCTAACTTCTCTATTCTAGATCCTTGTTCAATTAATGATTCATAACTTATATTTTTATCATTTATATTTTCTCCTCCTTGGAAATTGTTGTTTCTCCAAGATAGATTTGGGTGATTTCTCCAATTAGGGTTATAAGAATTTCCAAAGTTATCTTTCTGGTTTTTAGCATAAATAATATCTAAGTCACTAATGTTTGCATTCTTTTCTACTAATTTTTGATTTAATGATAACTCTTCTATTTTCTTTATTAATTCAGTTAATTTAACTTCAAGCATATTGCTTGAATCTATTTCATGCATTCTCCTTGACAATATTCTTTTATCTGTAATAACTTGAGCCAAGTTTTCCCACTATGCAGTTCTTTTTGTAAAGTTTTCTAAGTATGTCTATGCTTCTTCACTACACAGTTTTAAAAATCCATTCTAACAAATAGATTCTAATAAAGATTTCGTTGAAACATCTATACATTCATAAATTATACCTATC
This sequence comes from Cymodocea nodosa, assembly GCA_036874045.1. Lineage (NCBI taxonomy): Eukaryota > Viridiplantae > Streptophyta > Magnoliopsida > Alismatales > Cymodoceaceae > Cymodocea > Cymodocea nodosa. The sequence goes on from CM072335.1 coordinate 12,746,428, forward strand.
AATTGTGCTTTACTCATTGCATGATGTGGACATTGAGTTAGTAAATCTTTAAATCTTTCAAAATATTTCTAAAATGATTCTCCCTGTTTTTGGATACATATTAATATTTCCTTTTTCTTTTTAATCGTTTGATGAGTTGGATAATATTTTTCCAAGAAAACAAAGTAAAATTCAGTCCATGCAGAAATTGAATCAGGCGACAAAGTATATAACCATCTCTTAACTGTGTTTTTTAAACCAAAAGGGATATATCTAAGTTTAATAGCATCAATACTCATGTTCGGCATTTTCATCATTTGACAAACTTCATTAAATTCTTTAGGGAAATAATAGGCATCCTCTCTTTCTAATCCATGAAAGTGTGGCAATTGACTAATATAATTAGATTTCAGTTCAAACCTCTCCCTCAAAGTTTGGCAATCGAATACATGAAGGTTCATCAACTAATTTAGGATATAGAATTTCCCCTAATGGTTTTTCTATTGGAGCAGCCATATTTTCGTTCTCTTTTAAAGAAAGGTTAGCTACAACCCTAAGGATTTCGTTAAAGTCCAATTCAGAAAATATTTCAGTACGGCTTTGTGTTGAATAATCCTGTATAGGTGTTCTTACTAATCATTTAGTGCTAGGAGAACAAATCCATGTGCTCATAAACTCTTAACATAAAGTAAAATAACAGAAGTTTAATTACATACCAGTCTGAAGCTTTGTTTTTTGTAAATAGTTGTTGATGGATGAAGTTGAATCAGCTGCTTCTCCTTCTAGTTCCCCAACGAATTTTCTTTTCTCAAGTCCTGGTAACTTGTAAATAGCATTCTATTCTATATTTATAATGCACGTATATAAGGCAAATGAATTTCGTTGCAAGAACGTGTCTTGTAACGTGTAGTATGGTTCCTATTTTTATGGATATGTGTTCCACTTCTAATTTCAAATTTCAGTAATCGCTAAACCCACGAAGTTTCGTTCATGACTAAAAGAATAACTGTTTAGCTTAATCCATGAACTAACATCATTGAGTTATAGTTAACTCAACAGACTAGCTTAAGTTACTATTTGCTAACTCCACGAACTAACTTCGTTGAGTTACAGTTAACTCAATGGAGTGACCTTATATTCTATTATTAACCTCATGGAGTTAAGGTTAACTCAGCAGACTTACTCCGTTGAGTTAACACTTAGCAAATTTTCTAAAACTTACTCCTAGTATTAACTTCTGTATATATTTCTCTCCTGCATTTTGTCAACTTAAATAAAGTTAAATACATGCAATTATTGCAGTGTTATAATTTAAAACTCATTTAAATCTGAACATTATATGCATATTTAACTTGCAGTTCATTTCCTGTTGTGTAGAATTTACATTTTACTTTCAACATGTAGATATTTTTAGCATTAACTAATTATCATGCATTTAACCATGTCAATCATAAAATTTGTAAATCTTTTAAACAGTCTTTTACATTGTTCAAACAGTTATATAATATTCAAGATAGTTCATCCATTACATCATTCATTCTCAAATACAAATGCAAAAACATTTGAAAAGCATTCATTCATTTATATGAATAATTTACATTTACATTCAGTCCGATATTTTCCATACAAATATAAGTATAAGTAAACAAACAATACAATTTAATCTTTCTTCCTAAGTTCATCTACTTCCTTCTGGAGTTTTTCTAATTGTTGCTCTAATTGATTTATCCTCTCTATAGCTCCAATAATTTCTCTAGAAGGTTCAACAATCTCAACATCAACATAATTTTTGTATTCTTTTACTAAAATGACTCTAGATCTAATCCTTTTGGATGCTCATTTCGTGAAATCAATACTATCCACCATCAATAGTGGAATCAGATCTCCATAAAATAATTTCTTCTTTGTTGCTCTCAGTTTGGAGATAAAAATTGTAGACCAATTAACTTGAATCTTATTCACAATTACATATGTGGCCCATTTGACAAACTAACTTAATTCAATATCATGACCTTGTCATTGGTAGACATTTTTAATCAAAATGTTAGCTATCTTGTGTGTTTTACCATTTAAGTGCTTCAGTCTGTTTAATAATGGCAGACCAAGATTGATAGCTAAATTATCCTTGATTTCTTGTTCTATCCACTCAATGGAAGTTGTACTTTTCATTATTTCTTTCCCTTCATTTCTCAATCCTAAAATATTATGGAGAAGCTCTGGTGTTATCTGTATATCAACTTGCTCCACGTTGAAAATTAATCCACTTTCTCCTTCTCTCAAATTGGCATAGAAGCAAAGCACTAGATTCTCATATACTGCATGCTCTTTCTATTGAGAAATAAATTGTAGTAGACTTTGGAACTCAAATAAATCTTTAATTTCCTACATACCGTCCTAATTTACTAGTCTACTATAAATAATATTATAACCCCTAATCTCTTGATATTTATTATATGCTTCCTAACTCCAAACGTGTACTTCATTCAAAACTATTGCTTTAGTTGGGTCAGGAATTTGAATTTGTTGTTCCAAAGGGGTTTATTCTTGAATTTCCTCTTCCATGTGTTGAACTTGAATTGGTTGGAAATGCTCTAGAGATTCCTGCATTTTTGCTTCTGCTTTTGTCTGTGGTGGTGAGCCAGCAGAACTCTCCACTCTTCTTTCTTGCATCCTCTCTAAAATTTGTTGAAGAGTTTCTCTCTCTTTAGTGGAATCTATCAAGTCATTCATTTCTTGTTCAATATATACTTGTTCAGCTTCTTATTCAGTTTCTGTTCTTTCTTCTTCCTCCTAACTACCAATCTGCATTGTCACTGTTCTTTCTGATCCTGTGGTAGATTGGGATGGAGTCACAAGCAAATCAGCCTCTACACTAATTTTTGTTTCTTCTATTTATACAGGTTACAGATTAGTTTCAGCCTATTTTTCTTCTCCTCTTTGCTCTTGTTGCTGCTACTCCTGCTCCTCAGAATCGGATGGTAGGTTTACAAAAATTTGCTCTATAGGCCCTACTGATATTGCAGGCTCAAGTTTAATCTCTTCTTGATGTTCAAACACTATCTCTTTTCCTTTCCTTCTTCTAATTAATTATGTCTGATCTTCTTCTTCCTCATTTGAGATTAAATCTACAACAATAGGTTCTGCAAGCCTTCGAGCCATAGGTACTTACTCTTCCTGTTTAATTTTTTCTATAATAACTAGTCTCAAAGGACCAACTTCAGCTTCTCTTGCAATACTTGCTCTAGCTGCTTCCTGATGTTGTTCAACTTTAATTTTGTATTGGGCCTTCAACTTTTCTTCGACCCTTTGCCTACAGAGTGCATCATAAAGTAAATGAGATTTTGCCACAACCATATCTTCAAAATTTCCTTGGCTCTTGGCAACTTTCACCAGCTCTGCAAATTCTTTCCATTCCTTTGGCATAGATGGCCCCAAAAATGCTGCTCTTTCTAACAGCCTTGGCGGTGGAATGGATGGTCCTAGCTATTGTTCCTTAGAGACAGGTCTTTCAACAGTCAGCTCTTCTTATTGTTCTTTAGTGGCCTGTTCTTCATTTCCTTTCCTTTGTTGCTCCCAGATTGCCCATTGAGCCTATCTACTTATGTGTCTTTTGAACCAAAGTCGTGACTTATGTTGGATCAATTCTAGGGCAACTTCATTATTTGGCTTGATATGTCTTTCTCTATTTACAGCAACTTCCATTGCTACTTTGATTCTCGTTTCCATAATCTGAGGTACTTTTATGTCTAAATCCACTAACACTTTCCTCTAGTAGAAAAGGTCAGATTCTACCTTTTGTAGCTCTTTTTCTCATGTTGTATTTTTGATCTTTTGCATCGTGTGTCATTCATTTGATTCTTTAAGAAATTCTGACGTGTCAACTACATCCTCCCAGAACTCTGGTGTCATCTTTGTCATCATGGAGTAACGAAACGGAACGGAATCGCTTTGATCTCTAATGTTCTAAGTTCTAAATGAGTTTGCGGATAATGCCCCCAAATCCTAAGTTTTAGTATAAATAAACCCTAAGTTTAGGTAGGTAATCGGGTCATTTTCCCACGCAAACTCTCACTCTCTCATTTACCTCTTCATGGAGTTACAGTTAACTCCACGGACTAAGTTCGTGGACTTAACTACAGTACTTCGTTGAGTTATAGTTAACTATAACTCAATAGGGTAAGTTCGTTGACTAATCCTAAACTCAATGGAGTAAGTTCATTGAGTTAAGCGTAACTCAACAGACTTCCCGTTAAGTTATAACTAATAAAAATACTTATAATAATAATATTTTACTTCAGTTTAGACTAAAGAGGATTCGGTCTAACCGACTCTTAATTAATTTTTTTCAACATTTTAACCTTCTGGTCAAACCGTTATTTTTCTCAATTGAACCGAAATTAAATACTTTTTTTTTCTAGTAGAACCGATACTATGCTTTAGTAAAATCGACATTTTTACTCAATATAATATATAGTTTTTTTATGTTTCGGTCAGACCGATAGATCTTGTCGATTAAACCGCAATGATGTTTTCTTTTAATATATGTCTCGATAAAATTGATAATTTCTTTCGATTGAATTGTGAATTATGTTTTAAATAAGTTTTTTTTTTAATAAGTTTTTTTTTATTCCGATAATTTCTTTCGGTTGAACCATGACTATGTTTTAAATAAGTTTTTTTTTCTATTTGTTTTTTTCTTCTCACAAAACAAACACTTAGGTAATTTCTCACTAAGTAAAGCTCGAGTAGTCCTCTACTCTTACTTCTTCTATAATTCCACAAGAAATTTTTGATATTTTTAAAATAGGTCTAAGTCTTTGTCCATTTACTTTAAATATATTCTGAATTTTAAGATTTTCAATTTCAATAGCCCCATAGGGATAAATATTTCGAATTATATAAGGTTCTGCCCATCTAGATCTTAATTTTCCTAGATGGTTATGAAGTCTAGTCATGTAAAGATATACTTCTTGTCCTATTTCAAAGGTTTTTGGAATAATTTTCTTGTCATGCCAGAACTTCATTTTCTCTTTTTCTCTTACAGTCTTTGAATAAGCTTCATTCCTAAATTCTTCTAGTTCAAGCAATTGCATTTTCCTATTTTTAGTAGTATGATTTAAATTAGTGTTTAGAGTTTTTAATGCCCAATAAGGTTTATGTTCAATTTCAGTTGGTAAATGACAAATTTTTCCATATATTAGCCTAAAAGGTGAAATACCTAAGCTTGTCTTATAAGCAATTCTATAAGCCCAAAATACATCTATTAATCTATTAGCCTAATCTTTTCTAGTAGAATTTACTACTTTTCTAAGATTAACTTAATTTGTTTGTTTGCACTTTTTACTTGTTCACTTGTTTGTAGATGATATGATGTTACAATTTTGTGGTTTACTCTATATTTCTTCATTAAAGCTTTAAAACTTCTATTACATAAATGAGTTCCTCTATCATTAATAATAACTTTAGGTATTTCAAAATCTTGCAATTATATTAATTCTTATAAAATGTATTACCACTTTGTTGTCATTAGTTTTTGTAGGAATAGCTTCTATCCATTTAGATACATAATCCACTCCCAACAATATATAATTAAATTGATTAGACATCAAAATGGACCTATAAAATCTATTCCCCACACATCAAAGATTTCAACCTCAACAATAGGATTAGGAGGTATCATATTCCTTTTTAATATTCTTCCTATTTGTTGACATCTTAAACAACTTAAGCAATATTTATGAGCATCTTTGAATAGTGTTGGCTAATAAAAGCCACATTGCAGAATTTTAGTAGCAGTTTTTCTTGAAACAAAATGCCCTCCACATGCTTGGTCATGGCAAAAAGACAATATATTCTGATATTCAATTTCTAGAACACACCTCCTTAAAACCATATTAGAACATTTCTTAAATAAGTATGGGTCTTCCCAATAGTAATATTTTACTCTTGAAAAAAACAATTTCTTATCCTATCTATTCCAATCCTCGGGTGTTAAATCAGTAACCAAGTAATTAACTATGTCTGCATACCAAGGCATTATGTTGATGGTCATTAATTGTTCATCAGGAAAATTTCCTTAATTTCAATATTTGATTTTTCTATTTGTAATCTTAATAAATGATCTGCTACTACATTCTCACAACATTTTTTATCTTTAATTTCTAGATCAAATTCTTGTAATAATAATATCCATCGGATCAATCTAGGCTTAGTCTCTTTCTTTGCTATTAGGTGTTTTAAAGCTGAATGATCCGTGTATACTATCACTTTAACTCCAATCAGATATGATCTAAACTTTTCTAAGGCAAACATAATAGCTAACAGTTCTTTTTCAGTAATTATATAATTAACTTGAGCATCATTCAAAGTTTTGCTTACATAATGAATTACTCTAGGAGATTTTTCTATCTTCTATCCCAACACTGCTCCTATAGCAAAATCAAATGCATCACACATTAATTCAAATGGATGGCTCCAATCAGGTGCTTGTATTATAGGAGTTGAAATTAAGCTAGTTTTAAGCTTGAAAAATGCTTCTTTGCAATTTTTATCAAAGTTAAATGGGACATCTTTTAATAGATTAGTTAAAGGTTTAGCTATTTTGCTAAAATCTTTAATAAATCTTCTATAAAATCCAGCATGTCCTAAAAATGATCTAATATCTTTTACTAATTTAGGTTCTAGTAGATTAGAAATTACTTCTAGTTTAGCTTTATCTACTTCCAACCCTTTCTTTGAAACATGTCCCAAGACTATTCCTTGTTTAACCATGAAGTGACATTTTTCCCAATTTAAAACCAAACTTTTTTCCACACAGCATTTAAATACTTGGTCTAAATTGTTTAAACACACTTCATATGAAGTTTCATAAACAGTAAAATCATCCATAAATATTTCTAAAAAATCATCAATCATTCAAGTGAATATGCCCTACATACACCTTTGAAAGGTGGCTGATGCATTGCATAATCTGAATGACATTCTCTTAAAAGCATAAATTCCATTAGGACAGGTGAAAGTTGTTTTCTCTTGATCCTCTAATGCTACTAGAACTTGGTTATATCCTGAATACCCGTCTAGGAAACAAAAATATTCTTGCCTTGCTAATTTCTCTAGCATTTGATCTATGAAAGGTAAGGGAAACTGATATTTCCTAGTCACAGTATTCAACTTTCTATAGTCTATACACACTCTCTAGTTTGATTGAATTCTAGCAGGTATCAAGTCTTGACTTTCATTCCTAATAACTATTAATCCCGATTTCTTGAGAACTACATGGATTGGACTAACCCATGAGCTATCAGAAATAGGATAAATTATGTCATTATCTAACCATTTCACTATTTCTTTCCTAACTACTTCTTTAAGGTTTGGATTTAATCTCCTCTCAAGAATTCTAACTAGTTTAGTATTGTTCGCGTTTCTCTAGCACTACACTAGAAAAACTTGGATTTGTTACTTCTATTTTTACTTAGTTAATTTATCTTTATGTCTATTCTTTCTTTTAGAAGTAAACAAACAACCTTTAATACAATTTAGATATTAATTCCAATTTGTATTTTAACTGCAAGTGCACAGTGTCTATTGTATCAATGTGCAAGTACAGGTCGATCCCACAGGGAATTGCTAACGAATTTAAGAAATGTTTGATTGTGAACAATTCAAATTTATATTCAATAAGCACTCCGTTGAGTTACAGTTAACTCAACGGACTAAGTTCGTTGAGTTATAGATAACTCAACAGACTATCCTCGTGGACTTAAGTTAACTCCACGAGCTTGTCTATTCTTTATAATACTGCTAATTATAGAGGAATTCGGCCAACCATTGGGCGATTCCACAAATTGTAAATAACATCAATTAAGCTTTTTAATGCTAGTTAACATTGGATTTATCATTATGCAATACTAACATTCAGATGATTCAAACAGTAACCATTAAAATCTTTAAGTTGTTTTGTACGAACCAATTTCAGTAAACTGTAAAATTAAAACTAACATAAAACAATCATAAAACTGACACAGATAACATTAATCACGATACAACACCAACAATACAACACTCAAATACAACATACAAACAAAGATAAATTGTTTTTGGTATTTTTGTTTTTTATGTGATGGGCGAAAGGTGAGATGTAAAGTAATTTTACTTGACAGTAAATACTTCCGACACTACTTGCAACGCGATTACACCACTGAAAATTAAACCACTTACAATTCTGTCTCCTCTCCCTATAGAATCGCGAGTCAAAAATTGCAAGATGATCTCCTCTTCAGCATACAAGCATCAACCAGAAGCCAAGGCTAAAAGCTTTACTATCTCCTGAAATATGAGTCGGCGCTTGGTGAAAATGTCTTCCCTTCCCGTGACGCGATCACTCCTCACAGTGGTTGTCAGGCACTATGTTTGGCTCGGAATCGACCCGACATCAGGCAAGTATCCTCACAGACCTCCGATGATTGGTGATTATGGTGGTGATACGATGGTTGATGTGATACTTCGGAGAATCGTCGATATTGTCTACAGAAAGCTCGGTGCTCCTCCTCTGTATACACTGGTCGTCCATCAATCACACCTACTTCTTTTTTTCTTCTTTTCTTTTATATTTCTTCAGTAGTAACTGCTTCTGCTTGAATGATCGGTTGGATTTCCTTCCTTCAGATCAACAGCGATGCTTCCTTCTCCATGCGCGATTGAATTCCTACATGATACGTGCAAACGTGGTTTTTCCTTCCAACTATCTGTTCCTGCAACCGGTACAGTGGCATTTTGGAAAATAACTATAAAATACATGCAATAAAGAAATAAGCCGCTAACCTAACGCATTACCTTAGTGTATATTCATGTAACTCAACGCGTATAGTTATGCTAACTTAACGAGTTATAACTTAAGTAAATCTACTAGCTCTCGACACGTGTCAGTAGCAATTTAAACATAAAATAACATTTCGGAGAGTTACAGGTATAACTATCCAATGCTCAGATGCATTTTCAGATACTTAAAAATTTCACAGCCTACAATTTACCGACAGTTCATAAATGTACTAAATTAACATTAATTCCCCAAAATTAAGCAAATTCTTCAATTAAAGCATATAACAGTGCAATTATAACATAATGACTTAATTCTCATATGATAAGCTAAATATTATGCAATTAACCATCATTTAACTGTTAATAATATGCACTTTTTCATTCTAAACAAGCATTCTCTTCTAAATATATGTGGTGACAGTATAAAGTTGCACTTAACCCTTTTATACCAATCATAGTCTATCTTATTGCTTCTTTATAAGTTTTTACTACATCTTTTAATTTAGAAATTTGATCCTCTTTTAAATCTGAAGCAATAATGATTGGGCATGTTCGTTTTTCTTCCAGAAATATATAGGTTAATTCAAGAGGCAAATGTTTTAATTCTAAATGTTGCCCATCAGAAGCTAAAGCTACTAATTGAACATTTTTATTTTCTATATTAATTTCTTCTTGATATCCTTCTACGTTTATGCTTTCACTTTCTCCTAAATTTTCAGAATTTAGTTGCCTATTTAGTTCTTCTTGAATCACATCTTCTAGCATATCTCTTTCATCCTCTAAAAAGTCTATAGTATGTAAGGACATTTCTAACTCCTCAAACTTTTCCAATTTGAAAATGTTTAATTGAGTATCCTCATTACCATATGTTAACTTCATTACTTCAATTTTACAATTTATAACAGCCCTGATGTTGCTAAGAATGTCCTTCCCAAAATTAAAGATATATTATGATTTTGATGCTTAATTTGCTGAGAATCCAAAATCACAATATCAATAGGATATATGAAGTTTTTTATTTTAATTAAGACATCCTCTATTTTTCCTCTAGGGTATCTTATACTTCTATCAGCTAATTGAATAACAGTCCTAGTAGGGATTAAGCCTTCTAATCCTAAGGATGCAAATATATCACTTGGTATAATATTTATACCTACACCTAGGTCTATTAAGTTTCTTTCTAGAATGGTATTTCCTATGGTGTATGATATAACAAGGATTCCAAGATCAGATAACTTTTTAGGAATTTGTGGCAGAAATAGGGAACTACTTTGCTCAGCTAAAAAGACTTTCCTTAAAACTTTTCACTCTCTTTTCTTAGTACGCCAATCCTTAAGAAATTTAGCACAATGTGGCATTTTCTGTAATAAGTCTAACAAAGGAATGTTAACTTGTACTTTTTCAAAAATTTCTCTAATTTTTTCTTATTTTTCAGGAAATATTTGTTGTAATCTTTCAGGATAGGGTGCTAATGATTTTGATTTAAAAGATTCTTTTTCTTTCATTTCATTTGTTTGATCATTTTTAGTCTCATTTTCAAATTCAGATTTTTCTTCATTGATTTCTACGTTTTCAAATATTATATTTTCATTATCATTTTGATTTTTGTTCTTATCCACCTTCATGTCATTTTCTTGTTGAATTCTTAGTGGTATATCAGTTCCAGATCTTAATGTTATACATACATCTTCCAGATTTTTATTACTTTATGATGCTCTTATATTTCATTTTCGTGATTATGATCTTCAACTATTTTTAGTTTTAAATTGCATTCTTTAAATTCTATTGCATTGGTATTTTCTTTTGTTTGTATGTCTTGCAAATTATGCAAATCTATAACATTAAAGTTTTCATTTGTGTTTTCCTATTGCATAACTTGTAAATTCATCCAATGCTTTTAATTTTCTTTCTAGATCATCTAATCTCATTGCATTCAATTTTTGATTAATTTTCATTATGGTTTTTTCAGTTTTGTAAATGATATCAATTTTAGGTTCTGAATATGCTTCCTTATAGTTTAATTGGTTGACTTCTTGTTGGTGACACATGTATTGTTCCAGTTTGTCCATGTTTTACTCTAAGCTACGCTCCAGTCTGTCATACATATCCCAAACTTCTATATCTCTCAACATATTACACATTCTAAATTGACCATCAGTTAGGTAAACTATAGGATTCTCATACTCAGCTCTATTATATTGAATATAATTCATTTGTTGTTCATGTGATCTAATCATCTGCAATCGTCTCAATTTCAAACAATCAGAAATGTCATGACCTTCCAATTTGCATAATTCACATATACTAACTACAAGTTTCAGAAATCTTTGAACATAAGCATATGTCATATTCTCAATTATAGAATAAAACACACAACACTCCTACTATTAAAACAAAACAACACTCATAGTTGCTTAGCTTCTCAATCCCCAACAACAGCGCTAGAAGACTTGTTTGGGGTTGTTAAGTTAATTCTTAAACTTGTTTAATTTATCTTTATGCTTATATCAATAATTACTTTTAGAAGTAAACAAACAAACTTTCACACAGATTAGATATTAATTCTAATTTGTGTTTTAACTGCAAGTGCACAATATATATTGTATTTGTGTGCAAGTACAGGTCGATCCCACAGAGATTGAGTAAGAATTGTGTACTGTTTCGATTTTTATATTGGAGTTTATGTGTTCAGTTAAGCACTCCATTGAATTATAGTTAACACAACGGACTTAGTTCATTGAGTTATGGCTAACTCAATGAACTAATCTCGTGGACTTAAGTTAACTCTACGAGTCTATCTTTCTAGTTAAATACTACTATTTACAAAAGAATTTGGCCAACCATTGGGCGGTTCCACAAATTGTAAATAACATCAATTAAGCTCTTTAATGTTAGTTAACATTAGATTTATCATTAACCAACACTAACATTCAGATATTTCAAACAGTAACCATTAAAATCTTTAAGTATTTGGAATAAATCAATTTCAGTAAATTGTAAATCTATTTTCTATTTTCTAAATCAAATAAACATAAAACATTCACAATACTGACAATGATAACATTAATCATGATACAAAATAAACAATACAACACTTTAATGCTAAATGTAAACAGATAATTTGTTGTTTTTGGCATTTTTGTTTTGATATGTTCCTAAAGATGAATGAAAGGTGAAATGTAAAAATCTCTATCGACAGTAAAAACTTCTGTCACTACATGTGACGTGATTACACCACTGAAAACTTAATCACTTACAATCCTACCTCCTCTCCCTATAGAATCGCGAGTCCAAAATTGTAAGATGATCTCCTCTTCAACATACTAGCATCAACCTGAAACCAATGCTAGAAGTTTTACGATCTCCTAAGATATGAGTCGGTGCTTGGTGAAAATGACTTCCCTTCCCATGACGTGATCACTCCTCACAGTGGTTATCAGGCACCGTGTTTAGCTCGAAATCGACCCGACATTAGAAAAGTATCCTCATAGACCTCCGATGGTTGGTAATTATGGTGGTGGTGTGGAGCTTCAGGGAACTTCCGATGCTTCTTGCAGTTAGCACGGTCCTCCACCTCTACACACACCCTTTCTTCATCTTTCTCTTCTTCTTTTATATTTCTTTCTATAGTAACTACTTCTGCTTAAATGATCGGTTGGATTTCCTTCATTCATATCAACGATGGTGATTTCTTTTTCATTCCATGAGTGAATTCCTACGTGATACGTGTAATCATGATTTTCCTTCAAATGTCCTATTTCTGTAACTACTACAATAGCATATTAGTCTTCGTTTTAGTTGAACATTTATCCTTTAAGTCTTGTAAAAACTCGAACATTTATCTATAACTCTTCGAGTTTTTGCACCTACAAAACACGTGACTGAACATAGAAAATTTATCTGTTCGTTAGTCATTTTATAAAACTCGAACAATTATCTATCCATACATATAAAAACTCAAACAGTTATCTAACTCTTCGATTTTCCTTACTGAATACACATGGAAAACACGTGACAACTTAAAACATTAAAAACACACGTACTAATAACTTAACTATACGAGTTCAGATATTTCGGATACTTACAACCTTAACTATCCAATACCCAGATGTATTTCAGATAGTTAGCAGATAACTCACCAAAAATCCACTTAAATCATGCATTAAGGTTTCAACACGTGTATCTTAGGAAATAATAAAATATTTGTTTAAAACATAACTGTTCGATACATTAAACATAACTCTTTGAAATAACAGAAAATTTGGATACTTAAGAATTTCACAGCCTACAATTTACCAACAGTTCAGAAATGTACTTAATTAACATTAATTCTCTGAAATTATGCAGATTCCTTCATTAAAGTATATAACAGTGCAATTATAACATAATGACTCAATTCTCATATGATAAACTAAATATTATACAATTAATCATCATTTAACCTTTAATATTATGCACTTTTTCATTCTAAACAGGAAAGAAAATTAAGATAGTGTTGTAGTTCTTCCTTGTGAGATGATCAACATATTGTTGCATTTCAAAGTGGCACTTTCTTGGTGACAGCAAGAATAGCAAAGAGTCTTGCACTAGACGTGAACAACTGATGGAGATTGCACATAGAGAGAAAAGTACAGGTGTTTAAGATATTATTCGTTGAAAGGATGGATTACTATGTTATCATATAGAGTCTTGCATTTAGAATTTCTTACATGTAAGATAATTTTAATTAACATTGTAATCTTTAATTTTTATTTGAACTACAAACAATCTTTGAACCCCAATTATATATTATCCTTTTTAAATATTTTTAGTGTTCATTTGTGCACTATTGCAATGAATTCAATTGTGTAAATCATAAGCTCTTCGTGGATTCAACCTATTCTCATACTAACTATTATTAGCACCATGCGCTTATGGTAAAACTCACACATACAGATAGATAGCACTTAGAATATTTTTCACCAAATTTGTGATCGAAAACTTTTACTCAACTTTTCGCCCTTACCTCTAGCTTCCTCAAGTTGCACTTACACATAAAAGTCACTTACAATTGCATGTAAGTTTTTCTTAGTTTACCCTTAATTAAATTAAGTATCGATTCCAAGTTTTCTCTTCTCTTCTCTTCACCATTAGAGTGTTGTAGTAGAGACCACATCTCTATGAATGTTAAACCAGTTAATATAAATCTTTGAAATCTTGAGTTAAAAATCTACTATTTGAATGTATTGAATGCTAAAATCGATCAATGATGAATGCAATATGAATTAGCATTTGAAAGCTTAATTTATGCTTTTTATAATATATAGAAATGCCTAATGGATGGTTGTATTTTTTTGCAAACTACAATTTTAATTCTAAGTTATCTGAGAGCTTGTTGAAACATAACTCAACAAGGTAAGTCCATTGAGTTAACCATAACTCTACGAACTAAGTCCGTTGAATTAACTATAAATCAACAATGTGAGTATATTGTGAATATACATTATACTCTAACTATGAAAATTTATAGAGCAAAGTGATTTTGACAATTCTTTGTAGATTTAACCTGTACTTGTACACTTATATAATAGATGTTGTATGCTTGCATTAAATTTAATGAACTAAGTTACTAAAATCAATATACACTTATATAGTTTGAAATGAATTAGTGTATCAAAAGGTACTAAACCAAGTAATCAATATACTGAAAGATCCAACAACATGCCAAAAAGTGAGGTGTCTACAAGAAAACCTATGAATTTGCCTACAAAACTCTATCTTGACAACAAATTAGCTATACGTATTGTAATCAATCCTATCTATCATGAGAGAATGTAATACATTGAAATTGGTTGTCACATTAAATACACAAAAAAATCCAACATGGCATCATCAAGATAAGTTTCATACAAAGAAAGCTTCAACTTGCAAATTTATTTACCAAACCTCTACCAAAGTGACATTTCATTGAATTACTCAACAAGTTGAGGGTCTACAATATTTGCACCCCAAACTTGAGGGAAAGTCCTAGAGTCAATGTTTTTAATCTTTAGTGGTAGTTTTTTTTTTTTATCGTTGATGGTTTTTGTCGTCTTGTGTGGATGACTTTGTTATGTTCAGCTAGACAACATATTTTTCCCATTCTTGCCTAAATGTACATTCTTCATTTTCATCTATTTCTTCCTACCTCTTACACTATTTTCTCCTACCACTACTACTTGTAAACCCTAATCTTCCCAATCCACCATTTGCTTCGTCAAACGTCAGTCTACCATGCTCCTTGAAAAATTGAACAAAGATGAATGCCAAACATGGAGTTTGGTAAGAAAATTCCAATTCCACGTAAGTAAACTTTGTTTGAAGTTGAAACTTTGAAATTAGAACCTTGACATTTGAATTTTAGAGGTTTGATGAGCTTAACGTTTGATTGTGTCTCGTTGCTTTATTTTTGTTGAGGTTTTATTTTCAAAAATGGCTAGAATCCTTATTCTAATAATATATTTTCATATTTTGGAGTGTTGCCTGTCTTGCTTCGCACAGACTATTTTCTCCTTTGCCTTTCACATCACACTGTCTAAATCGACATCATCTTTTGCTTTAATGACACTGACATTTATATCCACGTTTTCCTACCACACCAAAAGATAAAACTCAATTAGTAACCGAAGGGGTGGGAACTACACACTGATTCTGAAATCCGGATGACAATGACACGCTACTTTTACAAAATATGACTACCAGACAGACCCAATATGATGCCAACCACTTGCTTTCGTATTCATTTTCTTATATTGAGATAACGAGTAAGACAATGGCTCAGAACGAACAAACGAAACGGTCCAAATGAAGCAAATGAACCTCGGGAGCAAGAATCAGAGCTTCTTTTTTTAAATAGAACGAGAAGTCGAATAATTTTTCGTATTTTCCATTTCTTAACTTTCTTTTATTTATTTTCTTTCCTTTTCTAGCTTTTCACCGTACAAACTCAAGGCCTAAATGTATAATGTATGTTACGGGCAGACATGATCCACATAACTTCATCTTTTCTTTCATTTTCAGTTTTCAATTATCTTAAAGTGCTTCCGTTGTAATTAGATTTAAATTATTGTTTTCATTTCCTTCATTGTTTCACAACTGCAGAGAGCATGCCCAGAAAATCCCTTGATATTATTAGATGTTTTGAATATACATGTCCAGCTAGAGCAACCAGAGTTTTTTTGTTGCAGAGCAACTAAGAGTTTATAAAGTTTCGTTTGATTCAAATTTATAGTGATCAAGATCATGATGCACTATGATAATCAAAGAAATGAGAATTTTGAAATTTACAAAAATTGTTGATAATTTTTTTGTTTGAAATTTATAAAATATATGTTCACATTTTTGAAATCCATGTAACCATGTTATGCAATGACATAAATCTAACATAAGTTTGTAAATCGATCTCAAAGTTGATTCTTAGATTTATGAAACAGCTAAAAGCATTGTAAAATCTGCGAAACTTGTCAATAAATCTATCATGTCAATGTTATTTAAATAGATTTATCTATAAATCTCACAATTGATAAATCTAACCTTTGTAAATCTAAAACAAGCAGGCTTAAATTTATCAAACATATAAGGCCGAAGTACTCCATGCGTCGTTCCACAGGAAATATAAGATATCTTCTTACCCTACGGTTATTGACTCAAAAAATATAAAATCAAACATCTTCCGATATTATAATCTACAAAAATAAAAGTGAAAAAACAATCGCAAAGTGGTAAAGACATATCCAGAATTTGAAAGAACATTAGATGTGCAATCCAACGAAGCATGGAGGTCCATTCGCAAATATGCTATGAAAAAAGACAAAAAATCACTTCTTTGTACACGACAGATGGCAGCAGAGGTATATATAAGTAAGCCAAAACGACATACTCAAAGATGGTAATAGATGTTCATAAGCTCTTGAATGTTAATCAGTACCATGGATTTAAAACCAAACTCACTTGGTTCAACCATTAGTTAATCAATGATAAAGTCAATTGTTCACTCAAATAATGGTTCAACCATACAAAAAATCATGGTCTAATCCAGTGGATATAGTGGTTGCATTTTTATTCATTATTCTTTTGTAACAACACATTCCAACGACGATGGTAATGGAACCTCAACATTCAATATGAAATTTTAGTATAAAGGAAATAGGATATAAATCATGATCTTCAACTAGTCAGTATTTAAAAGTGTTATTAAGTACACCAATAATGATGGGAACTTTAATTGCCATTCAGCAAATTTGCCTAAAAACGGTGAAATTTTGAAAATATTTACAAAAAAAAGCAAAATGCACTCATAATATGCAACTATACATTAATAAATGAATCACCTTTATATGAAATTAGACTAACATTATATATGAAACTTACATTTCTTGATCTTTTGTCTCCACCCATAAACTGAATATCACCACATACACTGCATCTGATATGATTTCTTAATTGAGGATATACATGCTGCTCAAGTACAGATGGATCCTAAACCTACAAGACAGAGTTGCAATACAATAGCACAAGCAATTACATACATAAAAGCTATGTGATTGTACTACGGTAAAAATCAGGCAGCTCACTGTCTTAAGAAATTATATAGTGTATGTCTTTGTATCATTGAAAGCAAAGGACAGACTTGTAGATGAAGGCAATCTCGTCAAGCATCTAGATTACAGGACGCTAACAGAAAGTGTAATGATTTTCTTAGAAATTAGTTGAATGCTCAATCTTGTACGTCAATTGTAAGTTTATGGATAATTGCAATAGCAAGGGTCTTCAAATGAAAGAAATATACAGCAAACATGAACGAATCATTTTGTTACATTTGCAAAATTTTGTTGTAGACAGTTGTATCTTCTTGAATTTAGGGAATTACAGCAGCATTATCAATATATGGCAACTCACAATAGATGAAGCATTCTTGTTGGTGGTGACTTTTTTATCTCTAATCTAGAGAGCAATTTTGGTGCATTGGAATTCCTGCAACTTCAAAAAGAAAAGAAAGCAGGAACGATTACATGCTAATATGACAAGAAAAAAATTGAGTAAACTTTATTAATGTGAAGATTAGAAGAAAAAAGATCAAACAATCAATATATTTCCAAACAGTGACTTCTTGGAAAACAAGCATATGGCAATCAAAAAGGAACAAGAACCGTGTCATTATCACTACAGGAAAAATACATATGAAATATTCTATATAAATAACACATTCTTTCTTATATGTTTTAGAAGTTAAAGAAAATTTTATTAATGTAAAGATTGGAAGAGAAGATATCAAACAATCAGCATAATTCTTTTTATGAAGGGAACAGTTGACACATCTTTTTTTAAGGGAACAGTCAACACATCTCTTTGTCTGAAGGGAACAGTCAACATATTTCTGAACAATGACTTTGTGGAATGTCATGCCTTGACTTCTAATTGGAGAATGACAATCACTACAATATTTGTAAAATTAACACTAAAGGAGTGTAATTTCCCAAATATTGTAAGACTAAAGTGACCTATCATACGCACTCGTGAAACTTTTGTTACAACTTAAAGTTCATATTACAATAAAAGTTTAACCTTTTATACATGCATTGTTATCAAACTAATCTGCACTATTACTTGTTATCTGCAAGCATCCTTTTCACATCATCTTAATGTCCAATCAAGCTTTTCAATCTAAAACAAAACAAATAAAATAAAATAAGCTAATGGTCTAGTAAGCAAATTTCTAATCAATCGATAATAATAATAATTTCAATAAAATATCATTATTTTCAATATACTAAAAATCATCATTCGTGATATACCATACTTGATAATCTTAATACTTGTTTATTTCTCACAACTAATACTATTTCAATGTCTTGAAATTTTACCTAATCTTTCTCATCTTTAATAGCTTATGAATAAAGGTTACATACAAGCCTTATACTAAGAACTTTGATATCACATACCAACCCTATGATGGAGCTCAAATATAGACTAATCTCTCTGATTATGTGCATAATTCTAAATATCATCCCCTATAGTTGGGTCTAGAACATAGTCTTAAGGCTTTTTATGATCCTTTAAGCCAAGCTTATATACAAGCCTTGTGATGAGGGCTTAGATGCCACATACTAACCCTATGATAGGACCTAGATATTCATCAATTCATCTCTTTAATCATATATATGATTCTATAGTACCAGCACCATGGATGCCACATACTAGATTATAGACCTACCACCTCTTTCATTACATTCGAAAACTCTTTTACAATAAAATAATCTTCTCAATAAAAATATTATACCAACTAATAAGAATAGAAACAAACTTATTATAATTGATAATGGTACATGTCAAATCTTCTCACATTTCTTGGATACAAACTAATTATAACTATCATAAAGAAATTCTCATCATAAGAACAAAATAACTATATTTGTATCTATATCACATGAAAAATATTCTAAATCTTAAATACTCATATAAAACATATGAAATTGATCACACGAGTTAAAGAATGTAATAAATTACATTTCAAGATTCTAAAATTACATTCAACATTTACCATGATATTAATCTCATAATGTCAAATAACCCTTCCATAAATTACTAATGTTGACACCCCACATTCAAGTCATCATCGAACCACATGTACTTTAGTTGAGTCTTTTTGTCGAGTCATAAGGACCCAACATTTTCCTATTTGTCGAGTCCAAGATTTGACATTTGAGTGTTTTGTTAGGTCTAGGCACCAGACATAATAGACTTCATATCACTACCCTCGGTTGAACCGAAGATCATGTCAGTTCAACCAAACCCTATCGAAGGGCATCATCTAGCCACTCAACTTTCCTCAATTCTTTCTTCATTTCTTTCCTCTTTTAGTCAAACCAAAGGGAATACTATTCTGACCAATCCTCATCGAATGGCGTCATCCAATAAATTGGGGATATGTTGGATCCAAACACCCGACATTTCTCATCTTACCTATTTTCCCTTCTATCTTGGTTGAACTGAAGGACGTGTTGATCCAACCAAAGTCTTTGTCGAAAGGTATCATCCAACAAATCCGAGTTTTGTCAGGTCCACATATCTAACATCCCCCATTTCACATTGAATCCTTTCTCTCAATCAAACCAATAGACGAATCGATTAAGCCAAGGCCTGTCACCCAACAAATAAGATTTGTTGAGTCAAGGCACCCAACTTTCTCCCTACAAGACTTTCATCCATTTCTTTTCGATTGAACTGAACCATATGTTGGTCCAATCGAAACCCTTGTTGAAAGACATCACCTTATATTTCGTTGTTTTGTCAAGTCAAAGCACCCAACATTTCTCAATCTACTTTCCTCTTTCCTCCTAAGACTGACTAAAGTTCTTTGATTCAACTATCAACATCACCCAATATTTCCATTATTGTCGAGTGCAACTATCTGACCTTTTCTCCCCACTTCGGTGAGATTTACATTGAGTGTCGTGTTAATTATTTTAGGCTCAACAACCACTTCACCATGGGCTGAAATTAATTAACACATTTATCATATGTGCGACCTATTGACATAGCCAAAATCTTCATCGATTTAGCCATGGCATGCATTCAACAAATTGTCATTTTGTCAAATACCCAATTGTCGACATTTCCCAATGCTTCCGATCTAACCTTACTTCCTCTAGTTTGACCGCCACCACCAACTAACATTCCACCTATCTGTCGAGTCATGACCATCCTCTCCTCTAATCAAGCCCAAGGATGACAACTAGACAAAAGACCAACCATCTCCTCTTTTATCTTTTGCAATGCTAAATCATTTTAAAGAAGATTTTCCACTGAGGAGCCATGTCTAAGCTAACTAGACAACAGCCCAACATGACCCATTTGATATAATAAGCATACACACAAATCTCTACCACCTTCAAGCTTCTTTCTACACCAAAGGTTCCACAAAGGTTCCAAAATTGTCAGGTGCATCAAGACAACTCAACTATGGCACCTATTCTTTCCTCTCTTGGCCAAGCACTTCCACCTCTCGAGAAATCGTTTTGCCACTCGAGAAATATTTGGCCATAACATAACAACTAGTCTTGGCAGGCACGTACGAGCAACAGCCCTACAAAAGAAAGCATTTGTGTGCATTAGACAAGGATGGGTGTACAACAGAAAATAAGAATCACAAAGGCATGAAGAGTTTAGGGAGTTTTCAAATAACTCAAACGAAGAATTTGACACGACATAATGATAACTCTCCAACATTTTACATAGGGAACTTGTTGAGTTATGGATAACTTTACAACTTTTTAAGAAGACTAAGGTTATAAAAGAAAAGATTAAGGTGACAGATACAGGGATCGACATTTCAAACATTGGATCTAGCTTTCGGACTGTCAGCACTTAGCACTCTCACAACCAATGCACAGCACCCAACATTTGATGATCTCAATTCTAGGGAACTCAACCCTCATCCCCGACTCCAACCACACAAGTAAGGAATGACCTCCTAACTCTTCCATTAGCAAACTTCAACTTAAAGCAACATTAGGTTCCTCCTGACATAACCTTCATGAGGGGAACCTAGGTGGGTGGTGTGCATCTTTAGTCCCTTTTAACCTTAACCTTACTCCTACAACAACATGAAACATTGTCGTTTGCTTTTATCCTCTTTCTTTGAACCTACATGAATCATTATTGATTCGTTCTTTTGCATAGCATGAATCCTTACAATCTGTATCTCATTCTCTACCTTCTTAGAGTCTACATGAATCATTATTGATTCGTTCTTTTGCATAGCATGAATCCTTACAATCTGTATCTCATTCTCTACCTTCCTGAAGTCTACATGAATCCTTGCAACCCCATGTTAGTTTCAGACTATTCCCTCTATAGTATTTCCCCGCATGAATGCAACCAGTATGTTATTTCTTCCTCATTTCTTCTGAACTTGCATGAATCCTTGTAGTCCTCTCCATCAAATCAACCCTAACAACCTTCCTACATAAACCCTTGCAGTTGATCAATCTTCTTCCTTCTTGTATGTCATATTATGGGTTAAGTTTGTTAGGACCAAATGACTTATTAGAAGGGGGGTGAATGATAATGATTGAATATTTTTGATAATTTTTTTGAATCTTATACTAAATGGTTTAACAGTTTAAGCTTGATTAAATAATCAACAATCCAATAAGCTTAAGCACAATAAAGAAGGAATTAAGGAACAAAGACACACAAAAAAATTTTAGATGGTTCACCTTTAACAATTAGTCCACTCCCAAGATACACCTTAGGTTTCATTATTAAATTTTACTTACACACGTACTTTCAACTCAAAGCAAGAACTACACTTGAACTTTCTGATCATAACTCTAACCAACAATCCTTAGAAGCTTTCTGATAGAAATTTTAGTAAACCAACAATTTTCCTTTAATCAAAGATTTGTGCGTAGAGAGCTTTTTCACTTGAATTGACTTAAGAGATTTTGAACTTGAGCTTGTTGAATCTATAAGGATTCTAACTTTTCTTTTTCACTTTGTAGTTCTCATTATATTTGTTTATATATGTGATTAATCGTGATCTTTCATTCTACCCTTGGTTCTTTTTTATACCAAGAGTATAACGATTAAAAGTTGCTCCAATGTTATTCAGTCTGTTGTACTTATTGAACTGTTAATCACAAAAATAGAAAATTACCGTTCAGTATAGTGTCTTTCTAAAACCTTTCAAATTTTCCTATTCTTCAGACTGTTTCATTTAAAACCTTCCAAAAACATCTTGAAACTATCCAAAGGTTTGAGAAGTCTTCTTTTAATGTTTATCACATGAGTCTTTAAGTTTGTCACATGAAGTCACTTTCATTCGATTTGTTTAATTTGAAACCTTTTGAAATTACTTGTCTTTTAAACTATTTCATTTGAAACCTTCTAAAAAGCATCTTCAAACTATCTGAAGTCTTGAGAAAGCTTTCTTTCATGCTTGTCATGTGGGTCTTTAAGTTAGACACATGAGATCACTTAATTTCGGTATTTTAGTTTGAAACCCTCCGATTTAGTTGAAACCATCCAATTGATCTGTCCTTCTTGGCAGCCTATTTCTATAATTCAAATTTCGAATATTTTAACTTGAAACCTTTCAAAAAACAGTAAAACCTTCCGTTCAACTGTAAAACTATCCAACTTGCAAAGGAACCTTTTGATCAATTCTAAAACTATCCGAAAAAATGTGAAACCTTCTGATTTGCTTCTGAAACTATCCAATTTACTAGAAACCATTCAATTGACCTATAACTTAATGATTTTCTTCAGAGTTCTACTAAATCAATATTCAACTTGTTTGTTTAACCTCTAGTTGATTTTTATCACTTCATCTGAACCTGTGAAATACATTTTAAGTCCTCACATAGATTTTGACATTATCAAAATTCAAAAGTCATTTCGAAGTTATGGTCTTATTGCATCGAGAAGTCAACCTTCAACTAAGCGAGATGGGTGTCTAACACCTTCTCACTTCATACCTTAAGCATTTATGTAGAATCTCTACTGCAGACCAGTCATTATTCATTTCTTTTAAGGAAAATTCTTCTCCCTCAGGTTTTCTCAGTTTTACCTCAACGAATTGGGTGGCAACTCCACCTTTCTTTCCTTCCCTCTTAAGTAAAATCGTCAGCTCCTTTATGGCATATCTTCAAACATATTACAACTACCCCACTTATTGAAATATTTCTAGAAATAACAACACTAAGGAGTATAGTTTCCCAAACATTTTAAAGCTAAAGGTACTTATCATAGGCATTCATGAAAGAAAACTCCATTACAATTCAAAATTCATATTACAACAAAATTCAACCTTTTATACATGCATTATTACTGTATACAAACATCATTTCCACACTGTCTTAAAGTCTGAACAACTTTTCAATCTATAAGAAAACAAATAAAATAAAATAAGCTAAAAGTCCAATAAGTAAATTTTTAATCAATAATAATAATAATCTCGAAAAAATAATATTACATACTTTTACAAAGTAATCATAATTTTTCATGTTTAAATCAAAACAAAAATCATCATTCTCAATATACTCAAAATCATCATTCTTAATATATCATACTTGATAATCTTAATACTCATTTATTTCTCACAAAATAATACTATTTCAATGTCTTGAAATTTTGCTCAATCTTTTCTTATCTTTTATAGTTGATGGGCTAAGGTTGCATATAAACCTTGTAACAAGAGTCTAATTATCACATACCAATCTTGTGACAAGGTCCAAATATAGACTAGTCTCTCTACACATAATGCTAAATATCATCCCCCATGGTGAAACCTAGGACATAACCATAAAACCTTTTAAGGCCCTTTAGGCTAAGGTCATATTAAAGCCTTGTGATAAAGGCTTAGATGTCACATACTAGTCCTATGATAGGGCCTAGATATTCATCAATTCAACTAGTCTCTTTAATTATATACATAATACTACAATATCACACTCCATAGCTAGGCCTAGATCATAGCCCTATTGCCTCTTTTAGTACATTTCAAGACTCTTTTACAATAAAATAATCTTCTCAATAAAAATATTATACCAATTGAGAAAAATGATAATTTTCACTTTTTTATTACAAAATCATTATAAGAATAGCAAAACAATAATTATAACTATCACAAAGAAATTCTCATCATAAGAACAAATTAACTATATTCATATCTATCACATGGAAAATCATCTAAATCTTAAATATTCATATAAAATATATGAAATTGATTGCATGAATTAAAGAATACAATAAATCACATTTCAAGATTATAATATTAAATTCAACATTTACCACAAGATTAATCACATAAAATACACATAATAATTAAAATATATATTTGAATGATATCATTGAAAATTACTTACCTAAAAGACTTGGCCAAGTAATTTTCAACCTAATTCTCACTTATATTCTTGGCTAAGTGAATTTGCAGTACTTGTTCCATTTCATCCTCCTATCATCTTCTCCTCCTTTTCTACCCTTCTTTCCTCTCTCTCTCTCTCTCTCTCAATTTACTGTCCAAGATTCACCTCCCTCTCCTTTATATAGAAGTGGAAGGGTGACAATTTAGCAAATCTAAATGCATGCATGGACATTATCTTCACACATTTGCACACATACGTGTGTACATCTTCGTGTGCATCGTCATTTATAGAGATGTCAATAGATTGTGCTATGTGGGCCTAATAATTCTCTTTTATACGTGCATTTTAATAGTTTCTATGGTACCATCATTAATGATGACATAGAAGATAAAAACGGTGTTTGTGTGAGTCCTAAATTTTACAAATTCAATATATCAATATAAAGTTCAATATCCCAAAATCATAATAGAAATTCTTTTTTCTTTTCAGCATACCATTAGTGTAAACTATATGTCAATTTTAAAAAAAATTCTGCCATACCTAATGACATACTGAACTAGAGTTGTACCAACACAACCCAATTCCAATAGACAACTACCCAACACAACCCAAAATATCGTATCATGCCATTCAACGACATTGTTTGATCAAAGTCGAAATATGCAAGCACAATTGAACTTACATAACCCAATTGACCTTTTTAGTTTTAATATTTATATAGTATGTGATCTCATGCTTCAAACTGTGATCTTTCCTCTGTTAAAGAAAAAAAACATTATAATTCTTAATTTACAATCAAATCTAAAGCCATTACCATTCTCCTGCATCTCCTCCATAAACTCCAGTGACCCACCAAAACATTTCATCGCTTCCTCCCGCACAAGGGCAGAAGTACCGCCTTCCCCCTTGGATTCAAGTCCGTGGATCAGGATCCTGAAGGTAGACTCATCCGGCTCAAGCCCCCACGTATCCATCGAGAGAAAGCAATCTACGGCGTCCTGGACGAATCCAAACTGCAGAAATGTCCCCAGAAGAGAATTAAATCCGTCGACATCCGCTTGGGCAAAGCGCTCCGTCTTGAGACGGGAGCAAACGAACTCAACCTCTTCCAGGAGCTCATTGGTAGCCAACACTCTCACCATGTCGGCGTAGAGAGAAAATCGTGGCGTGTACCAATGCTCGCCCCGGATTTCCTCAAAGATCTAACCAACACCACCTTTTAGCGCAACATCTAAGACTAGGGATCCAAGAGGAAAGGGTCGTAGCGTGTCGAGCACCTGTAGGGCCAGGAATGCCTCGTCCTGGGCCTGAAGCTCGGTGAGCACGGCCATCATGTCGAACTTCACCAGCCGCCGCACCTTCGATCGCATCACGCGGTCGATGGACCCCGGCCCGGTGCGCTTCAGCGCCTGGATAGCCTGGATGGCCTCGAGGCTGAGGTACCTCCCCCTCTGCAGCGGCTTCCTGTTCTTGGCCCGCTCCCTCATGGTCACGGATGATCTCCTCGGAGAAAGCATTCGAAGGGATTTCGCGCCTCCTCCTCCGCAGAAAGCTAAGGATGCAGCGGGAGGAGGATGGAGAAGCGATGACGACGCCATGGCTTTCCAACGAATTCGTTTGTTTCCCCAGCGCTGAAGATGTCGGAGGTTCCACTCCGTGGGTTTTTGGGATAAAACGACGTTTCGAAAAGTTCAAAAACTTGTATTTAAAATTAAAGAAATAAACAAAATACAAGTATTTTGTACTTTTAATAAATAAATAAAATTACTTTCTATTTCATTTTTTTCCTTTTTTTTAACTATTTCATTGCTTTCTTTGAGTGTATGTACCTTTTCTTTAAAATAGAATTGCTGACTAATTATACTCGGGCACAAAATAACACCAAAATTATTCTATTAAGGACAGTTGAATCACAAATCATTTTAGTGGATACCCTATTAATTAAAACAAAACTCAAATTGTAATGGCATTTGAAAATTAGCCAATTTATAATTCATGTATAATTTTAATGTTATTCTCGTTGGAATCGATTTTAAGCTCAATTTTAAAATCTGATCCATCAATCAAATTGTGGCCACGATGGAATAATGCTCGTCTGGGTAAACATCAGGTCGAACTTTACTAGGGTAAAATTCTACATCGGGAAGTAGCTACTCTCTTTATGACTTCGATGCATCGAAAAAATATTTATCATATTTTTTTTTTTAAAATATGACTAAATTTAAAATTAGTATTCAATGAACGATGCCTTCGGCTAGCTTCTCCAGTACATTGACCGACCAAGCTATAAAATATTGGATGGGATCATTGGAAGCCTGAACTTTCATGTTTGAATCTCCTTGAAGAGGTTAATGAAAGGATCAATTACTTAAATTTTTTTTGTTTAGTTCATGTTCTTTTTTACCAACCTCTTCGTAGAATGTATAATCTCACTATCGAATATATCTACCGTAACATTTGATTTTGTATGGAAAACTACCGTAGTGCCTGTACAAACATGAAACTTTATGAAGCTCTTTAAAGGTGCGTTTGTTTGTGCCGACGTCATCGTCCTCTCCACCCCCTTATAGATCTTGACTTTTACTACCCTTCTTAGACGAACGCAAGAGTAACGCACAATATGGTCATCCATTCTACGTCTAAGAAGATTTTTTGGAGCAACTTTGGATTTGTTTAGAAACAATTCCTCACAGGAGCATCGGCAGTTAGCTCCGAAAGAACACAAACCTCTTGTCGTGCCACGATCTTCAGCTTTACTTTGACGAAAATGAAATTTTAATACGAGTACAGACAACGCCATTACCATAATCGAAGAAAAACACAAATAAGAAAACCAAAGGTACGGTAGAACACAATATTTATATGACATTGTTAAACATTATTAATAACACAAGTCTGATGTTAAAAAACACCCTTCAAATAACATCTCAACAATCACAGCATCATTTCCGAGTCCCAGTAAGAATTTTACAACAGCATTGCTAACATACAATACACGATTTGAGCTAACCCAATCGCAGGAACCTGGAGTTACTAGTTAACCTACTAACAGCTTATGCGTGCAAAAGCTGGTTGGAGATTATTGGGAGTGGTTTGACGGCACAGGCAGTCTTGCAGACTGCTGACTGCTGCATCCATCATCCATCATTTCCATGGTGTATTCGACCCTCCCTGCTGAGTTCCATTACTAACACCGGTGCTTTGGTTGAGTGGGCTCCCAGGACCACCGCCAGATGATTCACTCAGCGTGCCACGCGAAATCGGACTTCCCGTCCCTCCTGTAGTTCCAACTGGAGGGAAGTTGGCAATAGATGTGGGTTCCAATGTTTGTCTTTTTCGTTCCTTCTTCCCATCCGCAAAGAAACTCCCCACCACAACCTGGAGTTCAAGAAAACATTTGATGTATGGCAGCAGAGTAAATTGCAATTCCAAATTTATATCTTTTATCTTGTACCCAGCTACATTAAGGAAAATAGACTATTTTATATTTTGAATAAATGAAGGCTACAAGTTACAAGCTTGATCCCATCGGATTAGAACATTCAATAAACAATTTAAAATAGAGAATTTCAAGGAGTAACGAATGGGAGAAAATTTCTAAGTAAATATCTGTCGCATGATTGCCTGTTGAATTCTTGCAAATTTTATTGGTATAAATCTCCCTCAGGTATGCATAGAAAAGAAAAATAAAGAACCTATTACGATACTGGAACCGAAGAATGCGGCAGAGTAGACAGCGACAATTATTTTTACCAACAAGATTTTTCAAGAATTTTTGTTGGAAAGGCACAAATGGTTTCGGATTTTCAATAATAATGTCAATGACAACAAAAAAGAAAGGGCCACTGAGAGCCAAGAAAGAATATAAAAACCTTAAAACATGCCAATGCCTGCATCGTACTAAGCCTCGGAAGTTCATTTTCTTGAAAAAGAACCAGCAGAGCCTCCAGGCTCCAACTGCAAATTTTCAAGGTGCTTATCATTCTTATCAATATCAACATTATTGTTGTCGTTATCTCATCATAATGCACGTCCATGTCAAAACACCAAAATTAAAAGAATTTTTGAGATCTCATAGGATTATCATATTTTATCATAATAATTGTTACTTTAAATCAAAAGCAACAAAGAATCTACGAAGGTGTTGCCGAAGTACGGTTGCAAAAGTTCAAAACAAACCTGCACAGGGGATGCAGCTGTTAAAATCCCAGCTACTCCACCACCTAAAACACGGCCATCAGGACCTGCCAATGACACACTAAGACCACCTGTCCGGCTACGCTGACCACCGTACTCAGACAGCAGAAATGAACCAGATAATGATAGGATTTCAAAACGACCCTGTATGAAACAACTAATTGTCTAAGAATAATCTAAGAAAGAAAGTGCGCAAGAAAACAAAATTGTTGTAAGTTGCTAAGAATGATAACAAACAATTTTAAAATCATGTAAAAATCTAAATTATCAACAAGGAGAATCTTAGTCCGCCAGGAGATTAGTATTGAGAAACAGAACTCATCTATTAATTACAATTATTTATTTTTATACAAAGGAGCCACAACCTATAAGACATGGACGATGAAGCGGAATAATACCATAAACAGAACATCCACAGAATATTTTGAGAAGGATGACTTCATTTTCTTAGAGACAAAGCAACTGTATTGTTCCGTGAGTAATAATGTTTTTTTTGATAGGTTGGATATTTAACAAATAAATGAACTTAAGTGACATCAAATCCCCAGTGCCATACAGAAATAATTCTGGACCTTTTTCGTGCCTTTGGGAAGATTGGGTGATACCATTATTCTGGAAAATTTTACAGAAATAAGCAATCAAAACACAAAAGCATTTACCAAGTAATCTTAATCAGTAATCCATACATAAAAAATTAAATGGAAGTGTTTTGACATGCTAAAACCTACTTTGAGAAATCTAAATTTACATTAATAATAATTACCCAGTGCCACACAGATACAGAATTCAGGGGCATTTTTATGATTTTGGGAAGTTTGGATGCTACCACTGCTATTGTCAAAAAATTACAGTATAAAGAATCTAAACATGAACAAGCATTTAACGAGCAATGTTGATTGCTAATTCATTTGTAAAATTAAGTACAGTATTTTGACATGCTAAAAACATTTTTGGAAACTTTAAAAGTTTATTAATAATTTCAGTGCATTGCATTTTAGAAATGAATAGTTTTTTCCTAAAAAAGGTGCAAATGCAATGTGGACTTGAAGATGATCTAATGAATCATCCATAACTGGTACTGAGATGCACACCTACCAGCTTAGATAAGTGGCCTGCCAAATTCATCGATAAATGTCATACATAAGGTAATTTCAAAAATGAACAGTATAGGTTTTATTTAAAAGATGGATGTTGAAAAATACTTGCTAATGCCATATCAACAGATCAATTTTTCAAGGTTGTCTGTTACCTCATACGTTACCGTGCCACCAGACATTGCTGGCTGTCGAAGAGTCACATTAGAGATGGCACCATTAGCTGATAGAATACAAACTGCACGAGGTCCATGCTGTAGGAAGGACATGATCATTGAGGATACATCCTAAAAGGAAAGAGTTTTCAGTGAGAATATCGCAAAACATGGTCTATTCAAGAATTTTTTATTTTTTTATTTTCTTAAAACAAAAATTGTTACAATAAAAATACAAGGTGGTGCATACAAGCTAAATAGCAAAAGTGGATTTAAATGATGAATTTTATCGTATGGATTTATTTAATACTTCATTTAACTAAAAAAGGTGCACTAGATTTCTGGATATCACGAATCCTAAATTTATGATAACACGCATAAAAAAGGTTAGAGGCTGCAATCGAACTTGAGATATAGCAGGCATGCCAGATAGTATCAGCTCTACAGGAAAGTGGCATATGGAAAAACTAAACACGGCTGTCTACACAAGGAAAAAATTGTGCAAGTCTTTGAGCAGAACTGAATTAAACGAATCAGTTATTTCCACAAGACAGTGTATCTCATAAATGATTTCACTCTAAATAATTGACTTATTAACTACAGCAATACTCAACAAATAGTTGCAGTAAAAAAAAAGCATTGATAAATATAAATTTCTACAATGAATAAAACCGGGGATTTACATGATAATTGATTGAATGAATTATACACAAGCAACCCTTGACATCTGATATATCTTGGCAGCATTAAAGTCAAGAACAAAAACAATGGTCGATGGATCTGATAAAAGTTTACCAAACTACTAACTGATCAGATTTCAGCTGCAAAATTATGTATAATATATTTTTAGGGTGCACCTATAATGCTCCACAAGACAGTGCCTTGCATCAGTAGATTGTTGTTTATTTATCTTTGATTTTATTAAAATATTAGGATATTATGTGTGTGTGTTGTATGTTATATGTGAATTTAGTCTCACATTACTTAAATTATACTTGTCTTCTCTATGTACCCTCTATATTGAAGTCTTATGTTTGTCAATGAAATTAATTCACTTCTACCATTTCTTATTATCCACGTGATATTAGAGCAACAAGCAAAGCCCCCATCAACATTTTTCTAGCAAATGCATCACTGCACATATCATCTCTAAAATTACTACAGTTATGTGGCATGACCCATAGTAAAATATACCAAACGGAATGTTGACATAATCCTACATCGATAGTGTAGGAACTAAACCTAATACTAAGATATGATGAATCTCTACTCTTAATATTAATTGATATTGAGTTAAAATTTCACATAGTATCAAAATAAGTTTACATACATCATCCGCTCGATCTAAAACAATGACATTTGTAAATATAAGATAAGCTATAAGTAATGAAGAGTGTTAAAATAATCTTATATCAACAATATAAAGATTAAACTTGAGACTAAACGATACCAATGAATTTTGAGTTGAATTTCACAACATAGAAAAGGACCTCTCCACTACCACCCTCTAGATGTTATATTCATTAATACAAATATCCCTCCCCTTTGTCAGGAGTATTAAGATCCCCATAACTAAAGAAAAAATGTTTTATAATACACAATTCATTACATTATTTTCTGTTGATGTATGAATTCTTTTTAGGATATGACAAAAAGAAATGTTCAAAAAAAGGATAATGCAATATAAAACAACCCCATAGGTATACAACTTTTAGAAATATTATTTGCGTATTATAATTTTTGAATAAACTAAATAATATATATTACAGGAGAATGAAATATTACATTATGAAATTAACAAACAAATATTGGTAATTTAATCAAGGCAGCAATCCCAGTGCACAAATATCAGAGCAAGGCCATACCTCTCCAGCCTTGACAGTAATGATATGTGGGGTAAACCCAGTTCCTGCTGATCCTGCAAAAATAAAACAACTTTTTTAGGATAATTAATAAATTAAGACCTAAAAAAGAAAATAAACAGAAAACGTAGGGATACATCAAAAAAGAGACTAATAGCCATTTAAAAAAAGCTATGTTCAGAAATGAAACGACAACAAAGGCATTCTAGCAATAATTAAAAAGGGCACGAAGAAAGTGAGTGCAATTTAAGCTAAAGCAAGTTAAGAGTTATTAATTCGTTCAAAAGAAAATGACCAAATTACTTTAATGAAAAAATCATGCATCTCCTCAGATGGCGAGTATTTCAAAACAACCAACGGTTTGTCATGAACTTTGCCAGCTGTTATTCGACATAATAGAAACAATCAGACCACAAACATGGACGTGCGACCGTTTTTCCATCCTTCTCTGAGAAAACTGATATGTACGTACATGAATATACCTAAAAAATAAGAAATGGACATCTGCGGAAGCATCAAAATACAAGGCAATGAAGGACAGAAACGTCATTCTACCGGATCCCGAGACGTCTTACCACGGGACGGTAGTACCAGCGGAGGCAATCAAATAGTAAACTCACATCTTCTTTATCGAAAGAATAATCTACTCCGATAACCCATTCACCCAAACAACACCCCCCCCCCCCCCCCCACACACACACACACCATTCGCCACTACTTTATCAGATCAAGAACCCAAATCATTACAAATCCAACACACAGAATCCATCATGCACCGTTCCCATTTCCCAACAGTCCCACAGAAGCAACAAAAAGAACCCATCTTCTCCACTAGTATAAGTATTATATATGTACAACACAAGAACACACGCTGATGGAATGGAATATTCACCTAGAGCGGCTATCTGCTGCTTCCTACCAGACCCGGGGGGCCGTCCTCTGGCCTTCTTCATGTTGGCACCGCCCACAGAAGCCGGCTGTGACGTGGCCATGTTGAGCGCTCCCACTGGGGAAGAAAACCCGCCACCACCAGTAGCAGTGGTAGACGCGTTGAGAGGGGCGGAAGCAGATGGCACGGGGGAGAGAGCAAGTGACATGGCACCGTCAGGCCCGTATTTCCTCGGCCGTCCGCGCTTACGCTTCATTTGATCTCCCATGTTCATGCTCAGCCCATGAGATGCTGGAATTGGTTGTGCAACACCACTATCATTGGCTCTTCCACTGCTCCCTCCGCCACCACCACCACCACCTTGATAAGAAGTGGGAGGTGGGGGGGAAGGGGAGGTGGAGGAAACATGCTTGTAGATGGCAGTGCCGTCGGGGCCGAAGGTGAGGCGCATGTTCTGCATGGACGGTTGGGATTGGACCGGACTGCTCTGCAGATTCACGGTAAACGGTTCCCTGCTCGACATGATTCCAGTCTCAGATCTCACTTCCATAGTGAACAGAACAGACCCAACGCTTGTCGCAGCGATTCAGATGGATATCTCTGTTCGAACACAGAAATTAAAGTGGTTTCAGAACCTAGAAAACAAAGATCAGATATTTCGGAATGTGCGACGAAGTGAAGGCAATCAAAGATTGGATCTTCATGGAGAAAAAGTACACGGACAAGCTCAAGGGCACTTCTTCAGCACAAAATCCGTGATTAATGTGCAAGAGTGGAAGTGCAGAATACTTGTCAACGAAGTGATCTTTGTCGAGAAAAACTACATGACAATAGAATGAACACTACTGCAGTGTTACATCCTTGATTATTCGAACGACCAAAAAGTAATCAGACCAGAACCAAGAACAGTCGGAAAAAAAAAAAAAAAAACAATTCCTAAAACCCTAAGTCGAGAGCAGTGACCAACAAACAGGAAAGCAGCAGGCCACCAGCAGCAGCAGCAGCAGCAGCAACATGAAAAAGAAAGAAAAGAAAAAAACAAAAACCCCAAATCGGGGCTTAGATCCGAAGGAAAAACCAGGTAAATCCAGTTCCAAAACCCCAAAAATTGCAGCAAAAAATTAATCCATTTTCCACATATCTTCTGGAAATTTTTTTAAAAACGAGCTTTTTTCGGAGAAAATCAAGAAAAACAAGTAACACAGCGGAAAAGAGAAGCTGGGGATTTTCCAGACCTGCAAAAGGATGAGGGGAGAAAATGCCGAAACCCTGGCGGAGAAAAATAGGGTTATTCTAATTTCCAATCTGCCTCCGAGGTAAGCGAGACCCGTGAGGAAACCATACCCGTTTTTTTTTTTAATTTCAACCAGACCCGTTTTGGTGCTTTTCTTTTAAAAGAGGGATTTTGGTCGAATATCAAAGGAAAAGTAGCGTCCGCCCGAATTATTGACGGAACAAAGTTTGTCAGGGATGGTTGAATATACGTTTCTTTTCCCAATATCGTCATTTTGCATTTATGTCTCTGTCTTGATTTTATTCAAGCGAAGGGGATTATCGGGCGATATTTTATTTTCCTTTTGTAAAGAATTCGATCTGAGGAAGGGCTCGGGACGTGTACCCAATCGCGTCAAGGGTAATAAATGTCTCTTTTTCGGTAAAAAAAAAAAAAAAAAAAAAGGAAAAGCGTCCATGTCGTATTAACTAGCGGTGAGAAGGACGTCCACACGACAACACACCGTCATCCGGAAAAAAGAAAAGGACGTATGTCTAAATTTGTAAAAACGTTGTACTAAAAATCGAAAGCTTGCAAACAAGTGAGGACGTATTTGTAAATTTGAAATTACTTAGACGACGAGCTTTGTAGACAGACACGGATTATTTATTAGATTTTTTTACTTACGCATCGTTCGAAAGTTGGATAATTACCTGTGTGTTTACTTGCAAAGTGAGCGGAAGTGGCGGAGGAATTGGAAAAAAGAGGTTTGACACAGAGAGAGAGAGAGAGAGAGAGAGGGGAGTGGATTTTATCTGGAAGGAAGGATGGTTGGGATTAGAAAACGAGGCAGGCTTATTAAATTAAATTACGATTAGAGTAATGGGGGGGGGGGGGGGGTAACGACAAAGGGTACGTAAATATAACAGAAATATTTTTTAACGTGTATGATTTGTTTTGAATAAAATGGTACTAATTATGAAATGTTTGAATGGCATGTAAACAAAAGTTTCTAAAAAGTAGTAGGACGAACATGCACTCCACCAGCAAAGTTCGACCTGTAATTTAATTTTCCACTCGACCGACGGAGCAAGGTCAAACCCACCCACTGAACCGTGCCGCCCCTCTTTTGGCTTTTCTTTCAGCTTTTTGAAAAACAACTTACACTGGTTTATTTATATATATATATCTACTTGTAAATAGATAGAAAAATATATGCAACAGTGTGGATTTAATAAAGGTTTAAAAAACAAGCAATTCTCTCGTTAAATTTCAAATATTAATTTTTTGATCAAAATATCTTAACAGACATATTTAATTACAAATTCGAAAAAGAATAGGTATTAGTTGAAACTCTAGCATATGTTAACGTATGATCAAATTTAAAATTAATGGTAACGAATAATATAAAAATTTTCCAGAAAATATGCGTTTACGTGATATGTTACAAATGGCAACAACATGGTCGGTCGGCCTTCCTATCATACCAGCGGTACCAGACCCACGAAGGAAGGAAGTAAATTACAACTTCAAATATAAACAAAAATATTACCATTTACCGATCCCAATAAATATGACTCTCTCTCTCTTTTTCTCTCTCTTTTGAGAATATATACAGCGGAACAAACGTTTCGTGTGCTGTGATCTCTGGCTTACATGCTATTTTTTATGAAGCTCCTACCCGCCTCATTCAATGTGAATGAACGACGACACTGTTTGAGCGATGTGTGATCTTCATGGCATTATCGAGTATGATTTCCATGTAGAATCTTATTTAGGTGAGACGATGATTTTACATACAGATAAAACACCAGCGCAGTGTCATCGTAATCAACATAATTAATTGTCGAGGTTATGCGAAAAATTATAGAATGTCTCTCGCAAAGATACCGTACAAAATCAGACGATTATATATATGTATATATGCATATGATCAATCCATCGTGACAACATTTATTAGTTCAAATTACAAGGACAAAAAAACTTGTGATATTTTAATTTTAGGACTCCTAGTCTACGCCGAATACTTCCTCGGATGCTTTTATATTTATTTTTTCTAATCATATTCTTGTAGCGTTTTAGTAAACTTTTGACTGATAACTCAAATATATTTGCATCTGATTAAATTTATTATAAATGCTAAATTGTCAGCATTAATCATGTTGGTGGTTCGGATGATAATCGCGTTAAAATAATGTTATGTTTATTATATATAACACTTTAACTTGATTTAAACCATCCATCCATCAAAGTAATCATCCCAATCAATTCAAAACTTGGATGGATCTCTACTTGATTAGACCCTTAATTGCATTGCATGACAATATAGAATATTAAACGTTTTCTTTCTTTTACGATATCATATCTCACACAGGTCTGAGAATGCGAACGTTTTAGATACCTGATGATGGGTTATAGAATATTAAATGTTGAATGCCAAAATTAGGAGCATTTTCTTCCACATCTGCCCTTTTATTTTTTCCTATACGAGTAGTTAGAGTTCTTATTTGAATTTAATTCAAGGCATCCTTCTCCTTTTGCATGTCTTATTACAAGAGTATATGTTTATGTTAAACTACACTGTCTACTATTGGGTTGTCCACCCTTAAAATATACGCTAATTATCAAGTATTGAGATTGTAATTGTGCAAGCATCAACCTACCCATTTTTAAGGATTTGTGTATGGTGCCTACCAAGTTATCATTAGATGACATAATTTTTTCATATATGAAATGTTTTAAATCTCAACCATTAATAAATGTCTTTGTTAACAAAATAATTATGGCTACCATTGAATAATTACACATTTGCGAGATAACTCTATAGTTACCGTAGAATTTTTCCCTTTCTAATATGCATGCTCCTTTTAAAGAATGAACATCATCGTCGAGGTACCTCTCACCAACATATTTTTGGGTGAAATTTGAAGTTTAGGTTTGTTCACCAAAGCCCACTGGCTCATGTAAAAATGTTAGTTTTTTTCTAAAATTAATAATGTTTTTGTTTTGTTAGAATAGAAGATATATTAGGTTATTTGTATACTATAGGTTTAGTCATATATTGTTTAAGTATGTCATGTTCTTCTTATATAACCTCAATAAATAGAAATTCCATGTTTACTCATAAATAACGATTGCCTTTTACCTCATTTTTTATATTCCAATATAGTATCCAAGCTTAGACTTAGATTTTAACAGTTCAAAAGCATCAAAGAATTGGGTTGGAAGAGTAAGACCTTAGGAAGAAAGAGGAGGTTGTGAGTACGTGAAAAAAATAAAGAAAGGGGAAAAGGAGGAAAAGAAAAAAAAAAAAAAAAGGGGGAGGAAAGTGAAAAAGGAAAAGAAAAAAAAAGAAGACCAAAGAGATAATAGAGAAATAAAAAATAGTAAAAGTTCAAAAATATAAAAAGAAAATAAAGTAATGAGAAGGGAAAAAAAAAAAAGATAGATTTTTTTTTAAAAAAAATTTACATTATCAATATTATAGCAGTGTTGTTCTATCAAAATTTGTGTATTCTTCACAAGATCTAGGTTTATGAAATACTCAAGTAACTATTTTATTATCGTGAAAACATATGTACAAGTTTTTTTTTCTTCTTTCAAAGTTTGCCTAAATGTATGCATATTGATTGATTTTAATAATGTCAACAATGTACTACTACTACTACTACTACTACTACTACTACTACTACTACTATAGGTTTATAGGTTCTTTAGATATTATAGGTTTAATCCTATGTTGTTTTAATACACCTTGTCCATGTAACTTTTATAAATAAAAATCGAAGAATAATTCACTGTCACCGTTTTTTATGTTAACGACGTGTTTAAATATACCAAACAAATGCAAGTACCCTTGTACTTATCCAATTCACTTAGTTTAAATATACCTTTCTCCCAAGCTTCAAACCTAAGTTTAATATATAATTATTAATATTATATTAGTAAAATAATTGCGTGTAGAACAAGTCTCCGATAGCTTACCTTTTTTTTCTTTTTTTTTTGGTGTGTTTTGCAAGGCCCTATTGGCATACTCCCCCTTGCTGGATGAAGTTTTTGGATAAGCACGACAAATATTATATTATTCTAGTAAAGTTTCGTTGACGATTGCAACAATGTTAATAGGAGAGCCCACCACAGGACTTCGTTTGATGATTATCTATCTTGGTTCTTCCTTATTGGACTGGAAATACCAATCAATTTTAAGCCGAACTGACCCCGAATATCTGAGTTCGTTTCAGAATAAATTCGAACTCAGGCTTTGGAAGGAGACCTCGTACAATTATAATCCCCGGAGATCTAAACTATCAATCGAGTCCAAATACTCCACTCAAAAGTTTCCAAGACAAGAGGGGTACGTCCTCCCGCACATGCATTTGTTTTTTATATCGGTAAGCGCCTTGATTTGAATTCAATTAATTTTTTTTTGCTTACGAGAAAAATATAAGCCGGGCGCACTTTTGAAAAGTAAGAGGAAATCAATTAAAAAGGATTGTAAAGTCGATCCAGCTTCGATCGATGAATGGGGAGGTGAGACCGAGACTGGCCGGCTAAGCATCACACTTGATGATGATTTGCAGTTACGTCAGTATCATTTAATACTCAATAGTGTTTGTTAATCTTGAGTATTGAAGATTTTGTCACTAGCATTTTTGTGGTTTCTTTACTTATGTACTTAATTTGTATCCATCTTTCTACCTATGGCGGAAGATATATTAATAAAATCTTTTTTTTTTTTAAAAAAAAAAGAGAGAAATCAATTACATTATCTATATGTTATGCTCTTTAATGATGATAACATTTTCGTGTTTATCAAAATCTGAACTTAAAAGTACCATTGTCTTTGATCAATCGATGGTTCTGGGTCGTGAGATTTTTATTCAATTATAAATATATGGATCAAAAGTCAAAAAATACCAGTCAACGTGGTGGAACCTTACTATAAGACCATGGGGGGCATCCGGTGTACGTGTTACCTACCTTTTGTCGTCAATGCGGCGGTCATTCAATTCACCAAACTTTGATTAATTATATGCATCATATCGATCAATTAATATCAACAGCGATAGATATTCCCGTCGTAAAAATTATATATTATCGGCAGCTACGTGGATACATAGCTATGTATGATACCAAAAAATATATGTATGTTGATGATGCCTTCAAATCGATTTCAAGTGCTTCAGCAAATATACATGGAACCAGCAGGATTGAACACTTCAAATGGGTAGATGCTTATGCTTAAATGGCATATGTAAAGTGAAAGTTCATGCTACAAGAAACGGTAAAAAAAGAAATGACATAAAATACTTTTTCACCATTTCTTCTGTTTATACTAGCAAAATTGATGGAAAATGATTTTTCATTATCTCTAAGTGTATAAGCTCTTGTCTCCCTTCATTTTTTGTCTCTCCCATTTGAAACAATAGGTAAGCCCTTGCTTGACTTTGATTGCAACCAATGCCTATGACCTCAAGCCTTGTCTCCATCGTTTGGCTCAATTATGGCTGTTTTCTACTTAATTGGGTCAATCTTTCTCTCAAAGCCTTCCGCCCCTCCTTTTTTGGAATACGGGGGTGGTAGGCTAAGGAGAAAGTAAAGACCCTTGCAAGTCCATCGGGCTAGAAAGATATGTGCTATTCACTTGATCCATCTATCTCTTAGGTCAAGCCTTTGTTCACCTCGATCGCAACTATCGTCCCCCTTGATTGTGAGCCTTGTCCCTATCATCTACCTTGATTGTGACCATTGTCTCCTATGTCTACTTTCATTGCCTTAATAGTGACCATCTCCTCTCTTGACCACAAGCGTCATCCCTCTTGATTACCTCAATTGTGGCCATCGTCTCCCTCAATTGTGACAATTGTCTCCCTCAACCGTGACCCTCATCTCCCTTAATCATGACATTTGTCTCATCATCTCGATTACAATGCAACAAACATTGAAATTGCAATCGTTGTTACTTCAACCAACTACCATTTTGCAATTGGAAACAACTATCACACTTATCGTAATTGTCAACCTATCATTCATGTTACACCATAGTATCACAAGGGAAAGTGAATTGTATCTTTAAATTTTAAGAATCTAAAAGATAAAATAATAACACAAAATACTCACTATTTATACTTTTAAACTTTTTATTTAATAAAGTAAGAAGTTACAATTGTTTACAATATAATTTCCTATTTATCAATTCTGATACAATTTTTGAATTACAATTTAATACAAAATAAAATCTATCTTATTCTAACATTGATTGAATTATATATTCAAACTTAAACTTTTGTGTGCAACTTTTTGAATCTTTTAAAAAATTTTCTCAACTTTTATATCTCTTTGTTTATTTCTTCAAATTTTTGAGATTTCCTTTGTAGCAACTTTTTCTCTAATTTTGCTTGGGATTCAGTGAGATAAGATTTCTCTCTTAAATTTTGGTATACCTCTCTATTTTTTATAGGGATATAGCTTCTAGGATGAATAAAGTGTAACTCGTACCTTTTATTTATAGTAATAGAACTGTGATTTCATGTTCAACATATTCATCTACTTAATCTATATTTCATGATCTCACGTACTATTTCAAATTTAAATTATCCATGATATCCACTATCTTTCTGAATTTCCACAATATTCATTATATTTTTGAATTTCCATGATCTTCTATCATAGAATAATCAAAATTCTTTTTTTTAGAGAGTTATAGAATATATCTTCTGAGTCATCACTTTAGTCAAACACTTATCTTTTAAAACTTGTAAAAACTTGAATACTTATCTATAATTCTTCGAATTTTCTACTTGCAAAACACATGACTAAACACAAACAAACTTAACTTTTCGTTAGTCATATAAAACAACTCGAATAATTATCAATCCATGCGTAAAAACTCAAATAGTTATCTAACTTTTTTATTTTTCTTTACTGAATGTACATGGAAAACATGTGCAAACTTAAAACGTTAAAAACACATGTGTAGATAACTTAACTCTACAAGTTTTTAACATAACTCTTCGACTAACTAGAAACGTTAACTTATAACTATATGGCTTTTTAAAATACGCTAACACCTATCTATGTGACTAATATACTTAAACTTATTTATATACTTTAATAAAATATTCATTATTAAAATAAAATTCCTAACAATCTCTCCTTTTTTGATGATGACAAAACCTAATAAGTCTAACTTTTAAAATAATTTTTCTCCCCCTTTTTGTCATTATAAAAACACTAATTTCATGTAAGAAAGAAAAATTGCTAAGTATATAAATTCAAAAAGAACTATAACTTGCATAAACCAAAATGTGGATTCATAATTATTTAGAATGAAAAAGTACATAATATTAGTGGTTAATAAATGGTTAATTGCATGATATTTAGCTTCTCATATAAAAATTAAGCTATTATGTCATAATTATATGATTACATGCCTTAATTATAGAATATGCATAATTTCAAGGAATTAACATTAATTAAATATCATTTTTGAAAGATTAAAAATCTAGTTTATGTGTGGTTCTATGGTATTAAACATGGTATATTTTATTTTACATATTTGTATCATGTATAGTGCACGGTAACAACTTATTGAGTTACAAGTTTAAAAGGTAAAAAGATCATGTGAGAACTCGCTAAGTTAGCGAGCAAAACTATAAGTTATATATTTAAACTCGTTAAGTTAGCATTATGCACGTGTTGAATTTAAAGTTTACTAATGTTATATTATATTACGTGAGTTGCACATGTTTAACTCATTAAGTTAACATAACTATATGCGTTAAGTTGCTTTATTAAACTTTAAGGTAACGCATTATGTTAGTATTATAAACTTATAAGTTATTGCTTTATTGCACATGATACATATATTATTGTTTATATGTGCGA
This sequence comes from Cymodocea nodosa, assembly GCA_036874045.1. Classification (NCBI taxonomy): domain Eukaryota; kingdom Viridiplantae; phylum Streptophyta; class Magnoliopsida; order Alismatales; family Cymodoceaceae; genus Cymodocea; species Cymodocea nodosa. The sequence goes on from CM072335.1 coordinate 12,788,408, forward strand.
GTTTGTTGAGTTAAGCTTAACTCAACGAAGTCAATCTATTGAGTTATAGTTAAGTTAACGAAGTAAGTTTGTTGAGTTACACTAACTCCACGAACTAGTTATTTTCTAATATTCAATTGTGAGTAGTTGTAGGAAAAGAAAATTCGAAGGAAACCACATCGCACAAACCACGCCATGATCTAAATCATGGACAGAATAAGTAATCACTGCTATTAAAATGAAGGAAGAAGATCCAAACAATTATTTAGGTAGAAGTAGTTGTTACTGAAAGAAATATAAAAGAAAAAGAGAAAGAACGAATAAAAGTGTGTGGGGAGAACCACGCTAACTACAAAAAGCATTGATTGTTCCTTAGCTCCCACTAATACCACCATCTACCATCCATCGAAGTAAGTGAAGCCATTTTCACCAAATATCGAATCATCTCTTAGGAGACAGTAAAACTTCTAACCTTGGTTTCGAGTTGATGTCACTATACTAAAGAGGAGATCAATTTACAAAAGTTTCAGTTCATGATCCTATAGAGAGAGAAGTGCGTGATAGTAAATGATTAAGTTTTTAGTGGTGTAATCATGTTGCATGTAGCGATGAGAGTTCTTACTATCAATAGAGAATTTATCTTTCACCATTCGTTCATCTTTAAGAACATATCACAACAAAAATAAAATAAAAACTCATTATCTATTTTTATATTTATCAAATTTATAGTGTATCGTTTGTTTTGTATTGTCATTATTGTTAGTAATGTTAGTATTGCCAGTATTGTTGAATGTTTTATATTTATTTCATTCCAAAAAATAGGAAATCATATTATTGATTATTGAAACCAATTCGTATTCAATTCTGAAATTCTAATTGATATGTTTATTGTTTGAAATATCTGAATATTAGTGCTGATTAATGATAAATATAGTATAAACTAACATTAGCAACTTAATTGATGTTGTTTCATTTTGTGGAATCACCCAATGGATGGCTGTATTCTTCTGTAGACAATAATATTAATTTGAAGTTATTAGTGAGGCTCATTGAGTTAACTCCACGAGGATGATCCATTGAGATAACTGTAACTATTCAAAATGAAAAAGTATATAATATTAATGATTAATTACATTATATTTAGCTTAATATACGAGAATTAAGCCATTATGTGATAATTATACGATTACATGCCTTAATTACAGAATGTGCATAATTTCAAGGAATTAATGTTAATTAAATATCATTTCTAAAAAATTGAAAACCTAATTTAAGTGTGGTTTTATAGAAGTATATGGATGCTCATAAAGTTACTTATTTAAGTTTACGGACCTTCATAAAGTTACTAAGGTTACAAAAATTTGTAAAGTTTTAAGTTAAGTTTACAGACCCTCGTAAACTTATGAAGTTAAGTTTATGGAACCTCGTAAAGTTAGGAGTTATTTCACACGTCAACATTTGAATGATTAAGAATTTTTTCTTTTACATATTAAATGTTAAATGTTATAAAAGTATTTGTTTTATTAAACTATAGAGCTAAATAAGTCCATTGAGTCATAGTTAAGTCAATGAGGTAAGTTCGTTGAGTTACACTAACTCTATGGACTAGTTATTTTCTAATATGCCACTTTGAGCAATTACAGTAACAGGAAATTTGAAGGAAAACCACGATTGCACATATCACGTAGGATTTAAACCGTGGACATCAAAGAAGAAATCACCATCGTAGAATTGAAGGAAGAAGATCCAACCAATCATTTCGTTGGAGGCAGTTATTATTGAAAGAAATATAAAAAGAAGAGGAGAAGAACAAAGAAGAGTGTGGAGAACCACACTATCTACAGAAAGCATCGGTAGTTTCCTAAAGTACCATTATACCAATACTAACACCAAACCACCACAATCACCAACCATCAGAGGTTTGTGAGGATACTTTCTAGATGTCAGGTCAATTCTAAGCTAAACGTGATGGCTGATAACCACTATGAAGAGTAATTGCATCGCAGGAAGGGAAACCATTTTTACCAAGCACCGAATCATTTCTCAAGAGATCATAAAACTTCTAGCCTTAGTTTCAGGTTGATGCCAATATACAGAAGAGAAGATCAACTTACAAGTCTTAGTTTGTGATTCTATAGGAAGAGGAGGTGTGACTATAAGTAATTAACTTTTCAAGGGTGTAATTGCGTTATATGTAGTGATGAAAGTTATTACTGTCAATAGAGAATTTTGCATTTCACCTTCCGCTTCATCTTCTGGGAACATATAAAGAAAAAACTAATTATCTATTTTTATAGTTAGCAATTTTGTGTTATATTGTTAGTTTTGTATCATGAGTAATATTATTATTGTTAGTATTATTGAGTGTTTGATGTTTATTTGATTTAGAAAATAGAAAATCGTATTATTGATTACTAAGATTTGTTCGTACAAAATACCCAAAATTTAGAAAATAGAAAATAGAAGTATAAGATACTCTAGAGGAAAAATAGAAGATGTCCTAATTAAAGTAAAGAACTTCACCTATCTTGTTGATATTGTTGTTTTGGATTCCTAACAAATTAAGCATCAGAATCATGATACATCTTTAATTTTGGGAAGACCATTTCTAGTAATGTTAGGGGCTATTATAAACTGTAAAAATGGAATGATAAAATTAACATATGGTAATGAGGATACTCAATTAAATATTTTCAAACTAGAAGGAGATGAGGAGTTAAAAATGTCCTTACATACTATAGACTTTCTAGAGGATGAAGGAGATATGCTAGAATATGTGATTCAAGAAGAACTAAATAGGCAAATAGATACTAAAAATTTAGAAGTAAGTGAAAATATAGATGGAGACTTAAACATAGATGTAGAAGGAGACCAAGAAGAGTTTAATATTGAAGTTGAAAATGCTAAATTAAGAGCTCTAGCTTTTGATGGTCAACACCTAGATTTAAAACCTTTAACTCTTGAATTGACTTATATATTTCTGAAAGGAGAATAGACTTGTCTAATCATTGTAGCATCAGATTTAAAAGAGGATCAAATATTTAAATTAAAAGATGTAGTCAAGAAATATAAAGAAGCAATAGGTTAGACTATGACTGACATAAAAGGGTTAAGTTCTACTTTATGCCTTCATCATATATATTTAGAAGAGAATGCTAAGTTAGTTAGAATTCTTGAAATGAGATTAAATCCAAACCTTAAAGAAGTGGTTAGGAAGGAAATAGTGAAATAGTTAGATAATGACATAATATATCCGATTTCTAACAACTCATGGGTTAGTCTAATTCATGTAGTTCCTAAGAAATCAGGATTAACTGTTATTAGGAATGAAAGTCATGACTTGATACCTACTAGAATTCAATTAAGTTGGAGAGTGTGTATAGATTATAGGAAGCTAAATGCTATGACTAGGAAAGATCATTTTTCCTTACCTTTTATAGACTAAGTGTTAGAAAAATTAGCAGGGCAAGAATATTTTTATTTCCTAGATGGGTATTCAAGATATAACTAAGTTCCAATAGCATTAGAAGATCAAGAGAAAATAACTTTCACATGTCCTAATAGAACTTATGCTTTTAAGAGGATGTTATTTGGATTATGTAATGCACGAGCCACCTTTCAAATGTAAGGCATATTCATTAGAATGATTGAAGATTTTTTAAAAAAATTTATGGATGATTTTACAGTATATGGAACTTCATTTAAAGTATGTTTAAATAATTTAGACCAAGTATTAAAACATTGTGTAGAAAAGAATTTGGTTCTAAATTGGGAAAAATGTCACTTCATGGAAAAATAAGGAATAGACTTGGGACATGTTGTTTTAATGAAAGGACTAGAGATAGATAAAGCTAAGATAGAAGTAATTTCTAATCTACTAGAACCTAAATCAGTAAAAGATATTAGATCATTTTTAGGACATGTAGGATTTTATAGGAGATTTATTAAAGATTTTAGCAAAATAGCTAAACCTTTAACTAATCTATTAAAAGATGTTTCATTTAACTTTGATAGAAATTACAAAGAAGCTTTCTTCAAGCTTAAAACTAGCTTAATTTCGACTCTTATAATACAAGTACCTAATTGAAGCCATCCATTTGAGTTAATGTGTGATGCATCTGATTTTGCTATAGCAGTAGTGTTGGGACAAAAGATAGAAAAATCTCCTAGAGTGATTTATTATGCAAGTAAAACTCTAAATGATGCTCAAGTTAATTACACAACTACTGAAAAAGAATTATTAGTTGTTGTGTTTGCTTTAGAAAAATTTAGATCATATTTGATAGGAGCTAAAGTAATAGTATATACAGATCATTTAGCTTTAAAATACTTAATAGCAAAGAAAGAAACTAAACCTAGACTGATCTAGTGGATATTATTATTGCAAGAATTTGATATAGAAATTAAAGATAAAAAAAGATGTGAAAATACAGTAGCAGACCATTTGTCAAGGTTACAAATAAAAAAATCAAACATTGAAATTAAGGATCATTTTCTTGATGAACAATTAATGGCCATAAATACAATGCCTTGGTATGCAGACATAATTAATTATTTAGTTACAGGTTTAATTCCTAAGGATTGGAATAGATAAGATAAGAAATTGTTCTTTTCAAGAGTGAAATAGTACTATTGGGAAGACCAATACTTATTTAAGAAATGTCCTGATTTAGTCATAAGGAGGTGTGTTCCAAAAACTGAATATCAAAGCATATTATTTTTTTGTCATGACCAAGCATGTGGAGGATATTTTGGTTCAAGGAAAATTGTAGCCAAAATTCTACAATGTGGATTCTATTGGCCAACATTATTTACAGATATTCACAAATACTACTTAAGTTATTTAAGATGTCAACAAATAGGAAGGATATCAAAGAGGAATATGATGCCTCTAAATCCTATTATTGATGTTGAAATCTTTGATGTGTGGGGAATAAATTTTATAAGTTTATTTCCTACATCTAATTAGTTTAATTATATATTGTTGAGGGTGGATTATGTATCTAAATGGATAGAAGCTATTTTTATAAAAACTAATGATAACAAAGTGGTAATACATTTTATAAGAACTAATATAATTCTTAGATTTGGAATACCTAAAGCTATTATTAGTGATAGAGAAACTCATTTCTGTAATAGAAGTTTTGAAGCCTTAATGAAGAAATATGGAGTAAATCACAAAATTGCAACTTCATATTATCCGTAAACAAGTGAACAAGTAGAAATTGCAAACAAACAAATTAAGTTAATCTTAGAAAAAGTAGTAAATTCTACTAGAAAAGATTGAGCTAATAGACTAATAGATGCACACTGGGCTTATAGAACAACTTATAAAACAAGCCTAGGTATGTCACCTTTTAGGATAGTATATAGGAAAAGTTATTATTTACCTATTGAATTATAACATAAAGCTTATTGGACATTAAAAACTCTAAACACTAATTTAAATCAAGCTGTTGAAAATAGAAAGTTATAATTAATTGAGTTAGAAGAATTTAGGAATGAAACTTATTTGAAAGCTATAAAAGAAAAAGAGAAGATGAAGTTATGGCATAACAAGAAAATTATTCCAAAAACTTTTGATATAAGACAAAAAGTATATCTTTACATGACTAGACTTCATAACCATCTAAGGAAATTAAGATCTCGATGGGCAGGACTATACATAATTCGAAACATTTATTCCTATGGAGCTATTGAAATTGAAAATCCTAAAAATCAGAATATATTTAAAGTGAATGGATAAAGACTTAGACCTATTCTGAAATTTCCAAAAAATTCCATTGGAATTATAAAAGAAGTAAGAGTAGATGACTACTCAAGTCTTATTAAGTAGATATAATTATCTATGTATGTTTAAATATATATATATATATATATATATATATTAAGATCTTAGTGGTTTAACCGAGAGAAATCATCAGTCTAACCGAAGTAGGTAATATATAAACTTTTATGTTGTTCAATAAAATAGAGAGAAATTAACGATTTTATTGAAGTAGAAAAAAAAAGGAGAAAAAAGAAGAAGAAAATTTTTTGTTTCGGTAACACTGAAAGAATCCATTGGTTTGATTGAAGCTAAAAGAAACATTTTTTTTACTTCTAATTGTCTGTTCAATCAAAATATAGTATCGCTTTAACCAAGTGTTGAATTGTTGTAAAAAGTTAAATCAGAAACTTGTTTGATTTGTTTTTATGCTTATATTAATAAATTCTTTTAGAAGTAAACAAACAATTTTTCATACAAATTAGATATTAAGTCTAATTTGTATTTTAACTGTAAGTGCACAGTGTATATTGTACTTATGTATAAGTACAAGTCGATCCCATAGAGATTGAGTAAGAATTGTGTACTATTTTTATTTTTATATTGGAGTTTATATGTATTCAGTTAAGCACTCCGTTGAGTTACAGTTAACTTAACGGACTTAGTTTGTGGAGTTATGGTTAACTTAATGGACTAACCTCGTGGACTTAAGTTAACTTCACGAGCCTACCTTTCTAGTTAAATACTGCTATTTATAGAGGAATTCAGCCAACCATTGGGCAATTCCACAGAATGTAAATAATATCAATTAAGCTCTTTAATGTTAGTTAATTTGAGATTTGTCATTAAGTAACACTAACATTCAGATATTTCAAATAGTAACCATTAAAATCTTTAAGTATCTGGGACGAATTAATTTCAGTAAACAATAAAACTATTTTCTATTTTCTAAATCAAACAAACATAAAACATTCACAATACTGACAATGATAACATTAATCATGATACAAAACAAACAATACAACACTATAATACTAAATGTAAGCATAAATAATTAGTTATTTTTGGTATTTTTGTTTTGATATGTTCTTGAAGATGAGCAAAATGTGAAATGTAAAAATCTCCATTAACAGTAAAAACTTCTGTCACTATATGCGATGCGATTACACCATTGAAAACTTAATCACATACAATCTTGCCTCCTCTCCCTATAGAATCGTGAACCAAGAATTGTAAGTTGATCTCCTCTTCAGCATACTAGCATCAACCCAAAACCAAGGTTAGAAGCTTTATGATCTCCTGAGATATGAGTTAGTGCTTGGTGAAAATGGCTTCCTTTCCTATGACGCAATCACTCCTCACAGTGGTTGTCAATCACTATGTTTGGCTTAGAATCGACCCGACATCTGGAAAGTATCCTCACAGACCTCCGATGGTTGGTGATATTGGTGATGGTGTGGAGCTTCAGGAAACTTCTGACGCTTCCTGTAGTTAGCGCGGTTTTCCATCTCTCTCCCCACACTTTTTCTTCGTCTTTCTCCTCTTCTTTTATATTTCTTTCAATAGTAACTGCTTCTACTTAAATGATTAGTTGAATTTCCTTTATTCATATCAATGATGGTGATTTCCTCTTCATTTCACGAGTGAATTCCTACGTGATACGTGCAATCGTGGTTTTCCTTTGAATTTCTTGTTTCTACAATTGCTATAGTGGCATGTTAGAAAATAAATGGTTTGTAGAGTTAGTGTAACTCAACAGACCTACTTCATTGATTTAACTAAAATACACGTGCAATAAAGAAATAACTTATAAGTTTATAACATTAACACAACACGTTACCTTAGTGTATATTCAAGTAACTCAATGTGTATAGTTATGCTAACTTAACAAGTTATACATGTGCAGCTCACGTGATATAATAAAACTTTTAAATTCAACACGTGCATAATTCTAACCTAACGAGTTCAGATATTTCAGATACTTACAAACCTAACTATCCGATGCTCAAACACATTTCAGATATTTAACAGATAACTTATCGAACATTCACTTAAGTCATGCATTAACGTTTCAACACGTGTACTCTAGGAACAATAAAATATTCTTTAAGCGTTTAAAACATAATTGTCCGGTACATGAAATGTAACTCTTTGAAATAACAGACAATTTAGATACTTAAGAATTAAAAAGCCTGTAACTTACCGATAGTTCAAAAATATACTTAATTAACATTAATTCCCCAAAATTATGTAGATTCTTTTATTAAAGCATATAATAGTGCAATTATAACATAATGACTTAATTCTCATATGATAAGCTAAATATTATGCAATTAACCATTATTTAACCATTAATATTATGCACTTTTTCATTCTCAACACTTCCCCTATACTTAACTTTTGGTAGTCCCTTAGCAAACTACTAAAATCTAACTAGTTGGTCTTTCTAAAGTGCTAGAACTAAGTCTTCATTTTGTATCTTCAAAATACACAGATTAGATTAATATAAAGATATTCTATATTTTTTAGTAATCTATTTTAACATTATTTTCTCCTCTCCAACCTACAAATATATTTAAACATATGTAAATTACATACAAAATATACTAGCATCACATAGGTGGTAATTATATTATCAATTTTTTCTTTTCAAACATTTGTTATTCTGAATTTTCCAATATAATTTCTAGAATAAATTTCAACTACATATAAATCAAAATACAATTCAACTCAATATAATTAAAACAAGAAAAATAATGAATTTTATCTCAAATAAACAACTTCAAAAGTCTAATCTAGATTCATAATTCAATAATCATAAATAATAGAAAATATACTCGATTCAAAAGATTTCAATATTTTCACAAAATATTTTTATCTTTTCAGAATAATATATGCATATTTTTACTTTAAAAGTTAATTTAAAAAGCTTGAATCATACAAAAGCTTCTTAATGTACCCATGTATCAAGTTTTCAGTCAACAATCCCAGATCTGATCAGGATCTTGGGTTGCTAGATTTAAAGAGTCCTTTTTGAGGTCAACAATCCTTACATACCTATTTGCTCAAGTACAAAAGACTCGTGATCAAACAAATCAATAAATTCTCGAAATTTTTCTCTTTTTTTCATCTTTTTTCTTTTCCACAAAGTATATATACGTATTTCATTAATACAAATGCAATAAAACACAAATCTCATATAATCCTACTTCTATAATTTATTGAAAACATGAATCCATATCAATAAGCTCATACTTTTTCTATAGTTTAATAAGATTTACACCTAAATCATTCTACAAGTTTAATCAATCAAATTAAATGTATCCTTGATCATATGTATTTCATTTAATCCAAAAATCAACGTTTTAGTTCTTTCAGGATTTCAGATCATTTATTGAGTTTTAGTTAAGCATTTTGATTTCTTTTTAAAATCGTGAAACTATTAAACTCATAAAATTCAGCAAAAACATAAGGTATTATATCTAAATTTGTATTAATAGTAAAATTTATAGCATCTTATATAAGATTCTAAATATAACATTCAAGTAGTTATAGTTCTTAAAAATTTCACAATTTTAATTATCAAATAGTTATATGAAATTTTGGTTAGTTATGGCAAATTCATAAAAAATTTTCAATTTCCATAGAAATTTGCAGCATAATCGTAGTTCCTCTAATTAACAAAATTACTTGGATTTTAATCTAATTACCTCCCCCCTATACCTACATTTTGCATTGTCCTTAATATAAAAGATTTTACAATAAATACAATAAATGTTAGTAGGTATGAATATTGTTTCGTTGACTTAACACCTAACTCAACGAACTTAATTCGTTGAGTTAATGAATAACTCTACGAATTGAGTTTGAATGTAAATTCAAGATAAGTAATCAATTACATAACTTTTTCTTTTGTATCCCCTTCAATATCTTCCAACTTTTGATTCTAAAAAACTTTTCATTCACACATAAAAGTAGAATATATAAAAAAATAACATTTAACAACAAAACATAAATTGTTAAATCAGTGTCTTGTGTGGAACCTAGGCTCCTATGCCTTTGGTGATTTACAAGTAAGCTAGTTGGTTTCCTAGAATAGATACCAATAAACTGGATTGATAATTTGTTTTTCTTTTTCTTTTCTAAAGATAAATAAAATAGAAACTAAAAGTTTTTTTAAAAAAATAAATAAATAAATGCAACATACACACCACATTAAAAGTACAAAATCACAATTTACGAACATGATTGAAAAGTAGTGACAAATGGAATAAATGTGTCAGTCTAAGCAAACTTTTTAGGCATAATTATTCTTGCTATTAATTCTGTTTTAATGCAGCTTGCTTTCCTTTTTAACTTGTAAACTTGTAGTATGCTATCAATACTAAATATAAGGGTATTACCATTAATGAATTGAAATGTAAAAAGGGATCCTCTTCTGTTCCAAGATAATGTAGTTGTTTCTATTTCTACATATATTTCAATATATTCTTCTTCCCACTTCCAATCATTTAGGTCTTTCATAATCCATATTTGAAATTTCATCAGTTCATCCCACCATCTTATTAGACATAAAGTAGGATCATCATATTCATTATACGACACTCCTAATTGAATTTTATCATGTTCTATAGATGGTGGTTCAGATATATCACTAGGTATAGATAATATTTCTATAAAGTCATCATCATAACTGTCTATGCTTACTATGTATAAATCAGATCTAAATGCAATTGATATATTTGTGACTAAATATATATATCCATCAAGTATGACATGTATTTGTTAATTAATGCTTTCTGTCCTAGATATATCATAGTATTTTCATTCCAAGATCTATTCAGAAAATATACACACTTAAACATAGATCCTCATCCTAATTTCCTATTGGTCTCCAGTAATACAATTTTTCAGGAATGGTCGAATTTTTATCAAAAAATGTTAAAGCTGACCCACAATTTTTAGTTGGTACTTCTAATCTATCAGGCCTTCCTATATTCCATTCTTCTCTAGTGATAGGATTTCTAATCAAAATATCAAGTAATAGAATTACATACCTTGGTTTAGTTCTATAAATAATTAATCCTTCATCTATCCCCATAATATGATCTATTACTTCTAATGTATTGGGTGCAATTTCAGCATTTTCTTCCATATTCAGATATTCATAGCTAATTGAACTACGATTAAATGACTTCCATAAAAATCCATATCTAATATTAGTCATCTTTGCTGCTTGTTGTTCATAAAAATATTTTTCTCTAATACATTATTTAATTTCTTTTAACACACAACACAATCAGCACAGATTTTTCGTTGATAAGTTAATTAGTAATTCCCTTAGTGCATCCAATGGTAGTTTCATTAATTTCATTTGTTGTGATTCTATATAACATAAACAAATTTTAGTAGAGATAAAATTAATATAGCTACTTATATACCTTCATGGAGTTAGGTCATAACTCAATGAACTAAGTTCGTTGAGTTAGGTAATAACTCTACAATACTACTAACTATAATTAAACTTACATTTTCTTTTCTTTTTATATTTTTCTACTTACTATATTATACATAGTTACTTTAGTCATACTGCTTCATTCAGCTTCCCTCCCAAAGGAGGTATCAATTTCATTAATAGTTCTATTGATAGGGTTAGGCATTGCTTGCATTGGCAATCCTCTAGTAGTCTAACTTCTATTGATTCTTTCTATTTAGGGGGTATATTTCTATTTATATTTTGATTTTGAATGACAGCATTTCCAAATACATGGTCTAGATGATTGTTTAATTGTTGAATTATCTTTTCTAACTTCACTATTCTAGATCCTTATTCAATTGATGCTTTATAACTTATATTTTTGTCATTTATATTTTCTCTTCTCTAGAAATTGTTGTTTCTCCAAGATAGGTTCAGGTGATTTCTCCAATTAGGGTTATAAGAATTTTCAAAGTTATCTTTCTAGTTTCTAGCATAAATAATATCTAAGTCATTAATGTTTGCATTCTTTTTTGCTAATTTTTGATTTAATGATAACTCTTCTATTTTCTTTGTTAACTCAATTAATTTAACTTCAAGCATAGTGTTTGAATCTATTTCATGCATTCTCCTTGGCAATATTGTTTTATCTACAATAGCTTCAACTGAGTTTTTCCACTATGTAGTTATTTTTGCAAAGTTTTCTAAGTATGCCCTTGCTTCTTCACTACACAGTTTTAAAAATCCATTTTGACAAGTAGATTCTAATAAAGATTTAGTTGAAACATCGATGACTTCATAAATTATACCTATTAATTATGCTTTATTCATTGCATGATGTGGACATTGAGTCAGTAAATCTTTAAATCGTTCAAAATATTTCTAGAATGATTCTCCCTATTTTTGGCTACACATTAATATTTCCTTTTTCTTTTTAATTGTTTAATGTGTTGGATAATATTTTTCTAGAAAAATAGAGCAAAATTCATTCCAAGTAGAAATTGAATCAGGTGATAGAGTATATAACCATCTCTTAGCTGTGTCTTTTAAAGCAAAAGGAATATATCTTAGTTCAATAATATCAATACTCATGTTCGATATTTTCATCATTTGACAAACTTCATTAAATTCTCTAAGGAAATAATAGACATCTTCTCTTTCTAATAAGTATGGCAATGGACTAATATAATTAGATTTCAGTTCAAACTTATCTCCTTCAAAGTTTGGCAATCAAATACATGAAGGTTCATCAACTAGTTCAAGATACAGAATTTCCCCTAATGGTTTTCTACTGGAGCAACCATATCTTCGTTCTCCTTTAAAGAAAGGTTAGCTACACCCCTAAGGATTTCGTTAAAGTCCTATTTAGAAAATTTTTTAGTATGCTTCTGTGTTAAATAATCCCATCTAGGTGTTCTTACTAATCATTTAATACTAGGAGAACGAGTCCATGTGCTCATAAACTCTTATCATAAAGTAAAATTACAAAAGATTAATTACATACCAGTGTGAAGCTTTGTTCTTAATAAATAATTATTGACGGATGAAGTTGAACCAACTGCTTATCCTTCCAGTTCCCCTAACGAATTCTCTTTCCTCTTCTCAATTACTAGTAATTAGTAAATAACATTCTGTTCTATATTTATAATCCATGTCTATAAGGCAAATGAATTTTATTGCAAGAATGTGTCTTGTAACGTGCAATATGGTTCCTATTTTTATGGATATGTGTTCCACTTCTAATTTCAAATTTCAGTAACTGCTAAACCTACGAAGTTTTGTTCATAGCTAAAAGAATAACCGTTTAGCTTAATTCACGAACTAACCTTGTTGAGTTACAGTAACTCAATGGACTAGCTTTGATTACTATTTGCTAACTTCACAGACTAACTTCGTTGAGTTACAGATAACTCAACGGAGTGACCTTATTTTTTTAATATTGACTTTGTAGAGTTAAGGTTAACTCCACGAACTTATTTTGTTGAGTTAACACTTAGCAAATTTTCTAAAAACCTACTTCTCATATTAACTTCTATATTTTTTTTCTCTTGCATTTTATCAACTTAAATAAAGTTAAATACATTTCATTAATGCAGTATTCTAATTTAAACTTATTTAAATCTAAACATTATATGCATATTTAACTTATAGTTTATTTCCTGTTATGTAGAAATTAAATTTTACTTTTCGGTATATAGATATGTTCAAATATTATCCAATCATCGTGCATTTGACCATGTCATTCATAAAATTTTAAAACTTTGATACATTCCTAAAAAGCTTTAAATAAATAGATATATATAATATTCATCTTCAATACAGTTCTCAATTAAATCATTCATTCACAATTACATAAATTCAGAAACATTTGATGTTCAAACATTCATATATATATATCATTTGCAGTACATACAATCAGACATTTTTCAATACAAGTAGATGAACAATACATTTTAATTTTTCTTCCTAAGTTCATCTACTTCCTTCTGGAGATGTTCTAATTGTTGTTCTAATTGGTTTATACATTCTACAGCTCCTATAAAGTCTCTAGAAGGTCCAGCAATAGAAATAGCAGCTGCAACATTATAATTTCTATATTCCTTCACTGAAATGGCTTTAGATCTTATCCTCTTGGATGTCCATTTCGTGAAGTCAATTCCTTCTTTCATTAATACTAGAATCAAATCCCCAAAAAATATTTTCTTCTTTGCAGACTTTATCTTTGACAGGAAGACTTGACACCAGTTAACTTGAATTTTATTTACAACTACATACGTAGCCCATTTAACAAATTGACTTAGTTCAATGTTGTGGCCATGCCTTTGATAGACAATTTTCACTAGTATAGTTGCCACCATCTGTACCTTTCCATTTAAGTACTTCATTATGTTAAGTATTGGCACACTAGGGTCGATGGCTAAACATTGCTTCATTGCTTGTTCTGTCCATTCAATTGTAGTTGTATTTTCTAAAATTGCAATGTCTTCATTTTTCAATTCAAAAATGTTGTAGAGAAGCTTAGGTGTTATCTGAATATTAACTTCTTCCACGCTTGCAATTAAATTTCCTTCTTCCTCTCTCAAATTTGCATAAAAATAGGGTACTAAATTTTCATATACTGCATGCCCTTTTTCTTTTGAAATAAAGTTTAGTAGGCCTTGAAATTCAAATAATTCTTTAATCTCCTCCATTCCAGTCCAATCTACTAGCCTACTGTAAATAATATCATACCATTTTATCTCTTGATACTTGTTGTATGCTTCCTAACTCAAAAAGTGAATTTCATTTAGAATAGTCGCTTCAGACGGGTTAGGAATTTGGATTTGTTGCTCTAGAGGGGTTTGTTCTTGAATTTCTTCTTTAAGTTGTTGAGCTTGTTGTATTTCTAGTTGAAAATAATCCAGAGATTCCTACTCTTCTACTTTGAATTGTTGTGGAGAGCCTACAAAACTTTCCACATTTTTATCTTGAATTTTCTTCATAAGTTGCTAAAGAGTTTCATTTTCTTTAGAGGAATCTGTTGAATCCTTTTCTTCTTATTCAACTTCTTACTCATCTTCTTTTATTTCTTCTTCCTCCTAACTACCAATCTACATTGTTACTGTTCTTTTTGATTTTGTGGTAGATTGGGATGGAGTCGCAGACATAGTATATTCTACCCTAACTTCAATTTCTAATTCCTCAAGTTGCAGACTAATTTTAGCTTGTTTTTCTTCTTTTCTTTGCTCTTGCTACTGTTGCTCTTGCTCCTCCTCAAATTTGGATAGCAAATTAACAAAAATGGGCTATTTAGGCCCTGCTGATATATAGGCTTAGATTTAAGTATCTCCTCAGTCTTAGACACTTTTTCTTTTCCTTTTCTTCTAATTAGTTGTGTCTGTTCTTCCTTTTCTTTCTCTGAGACTAAGTCTACAAAATTGGGCTCTCCAAGCCCTCGAGCCACAGATACTGGCTCTTCCTGCTTAACAGTTATTGATTTGGAAGGACCAGCTTCAGTTTCTCTTGCAGTTAGTGATCTAGCTGCTTCAAGATATTGTTCTACTTTAATTTTATACTAGGCCTTCAACCTATCTTCGACCCTTTTCTTGTAAAGTACATTATACAGTAAATGTGTCTTTGCCACAACCATATCTTCAGAATTTCCTTAGCTCTTGGCAACTTTAACAAGCTTTGTGAATTCTCTCCATTCCTCTAGCATCGATGGCCTCAAAAATGCTGCTCTTTCTAACAACCTTGGTGGTGGAATGGATGGTCTTGGCTATTATTCCTTAGTAACAAGTTTTTCAACAGCTAGCTCTTTAGCTGTAGGTTCTTCAGCTGCTTTCTTTTATTGCTCCTTGATTTCCCACCAAGCATGTCTAGTAATATATATTGCAAACCACAGTCGTGACTTGCGCTGGATTTACTTTAGGGCAACCTTGTTGTTTAGTCTAATTCTCCTTTCTCTATTTATAGTCATTTCTGTTGCTACTTTGATTCTCGTTTCTACTATTTGAGGTATTCTAATATTTAAATCAACCAAAACTTTTCTCCAATAGAAAATATCAGATTCTACCTTTTCTAATTCTTTCTCCTATGTCGTGTTCTTGATCTTTTGTTGTGTATGTCATTCCTCTGACTCCTTGAGAAATCTTGTAGTGTCAACTACTTCCTAGAATTCTAACGTCATCTTGTATCTTTGTGGTGTGACGGAATGGAACAGAATAGTTTTGATCTCTACTGTTCTAAGTTCTAAATGATTTCTGCGAATAATGCCTGCAAATCCTAAGTTTTAGTGTAAATAAACCCTAAGTTTTTCGCAGGTAATTTGGTCATTTTCCCACGCAAACTCTCACTTCTTACATATACTACTTTGTGGAGTTACGGTTAACTCTACGAACTAAGTCTATGGACTTAACTTAAGTACTTCGTTGAGTTACAGTTAACTCATCCTAGACTCAATGGAGTAAGTTTGTTGAGTTAAGTGTAACTCAACGGATTTCCCGTAAAGTTATAACTAATAAAAATACTTATAATAATAATTTTTAATTCAGTTAAGATCGAAGAATTTCTAGTTTGACCGACTCTTAATTTTTCAACATTTTAGAATATCGGTCAAATCATTATATTTCCTCGGTTGAACCGAAATTAAATATATATATATATATATATATATATATATATTTCTACTGATTGAACCGATACCATACTTCGGTAAAATTGACATTTTTACTTAATATAATATATATATATATTTTTCATGTTTTGGTCAAACCGATGGATCCTTTCGGTGTGATCGTAACAATTTTTCTTTTAATATATGTTTTGGTAAAATCGATAATTTCTTTTGGTTAGATTGCTATATTTAAAATAATTTTTTTTATTAATTATTTTTTAAACTAACATATATCTATTTCTTACTTAATAAAACTCGAGTAGTCCTCTACTCTTACTTCTTCTATAATTCCAAAGGAACTTTTTGGAATTTTCAGAATAGGTCTAAGTCTTTGTTTATTTACTTTAAATATATTCTGATTTTTAGGGTTTTCAATTTCAATAGCTCCATAGGAATAAATATTTCGAATTATGTAAGGTCCTGCCCATCTAGATTTTAATTTTCCTAGATGGTTATGAAGTTTAGTCATGTAAAGATATACTTCTTGTCCTATTTCAAAAGTTTTTGGAATAATTTTCTTATCATGCCAAAACTTCATTTTCTCTTTTTCTTTTAAAACTTGATTTAAATTAGTGTTCAAAGTTTTTAATGCCCAATAAGCTTTATGTTCAATTTCAGCTAGTAAATGACAACTTTTTCCATATACTATTCTAAAAGGTGACATACCTAAGCTTGTCTTATAAGCAGTTCTATAAACTCAAAGTGCATCTATTAACCTATTAGTCTAATCTTTTCTAGTAGGATTTATTACTTTTTCTAAGATTAACTTAATTTGTTTGTTTTCACTTTCTACTTGTCCATTTGTTTGCAGATGATATAATGTTGTAATTTTGTGATTTACTTCATATTTCTTTATTAAGGCTTCAAAACTTCTATTATATAAATGAGTTCTTCTATCATTAATAATAGCTTTAGGTATTCCAAATCTAGCAATTATATTAGTTCTTATAAAATGTATTACCACTTTGTTGTCATTAGTTTTTGTAGGAACAACTTCTATCCATTTAGATATATAATCCACCCCCAACAATATATAATTAAATTGATTAGATATAGGAAATGGACTCATAAAATCTATTCCCCACACATCAAAGATTTCAACCTCAATATTAGGGTTTAGAGGCATCATATTCCTCTTTGATATTCTTCCTATTTGTTGACATCTTAAACAACTTAAGTAATATTTATGAGCATCTTTGAATAGTGTTGGCCAATAAAATCTACATTACAGAATTGACAGTAGTTTTCCCTGAACCAAAATATCCTCTACATGTTTAGTGATGGTAGAAAAATAATATGCTCTGATATTCAAATTCTGGAACACACCTCTTTAAAACTTGGTAAGGACATTTCTTAAATAAGTATAGGTCTTCCTAATAATAATATTTTACTCTTGAAAAGAACAATTTCTTATCCTATCTATTCCAATCCTTAGGTGTTAAATTAGTAATTAAGTAATTAACTATATCTGCATACCAAGACATTGTGCTTATGGTCATTAATTGTTCATCAAGAAAATTATCCTTAATTTCAATGTTTGATTTTTTTATTTGTAATATTGATAAATGATCTGCTACTACATTCTCACAACCTTTTTTATCTTTAATTTCTAAATCAAATTTTTGTAATAATAATATCCATCGGATCAATCTAGGTTTAGTCTCTTTCTTTGCTATTAGGTGTTTTAAAGCTGAATGATCTGTGTATACTATCACTTTAGCTTTATCAAATATGATTTAAACTTTTTTAAGGCAAACACAACAGCTAATAGTTCTTTTTCAGTAGTTGTATAGTTAACTTGAGTATCATTTAAAGTTTTGCTTACATAATGAATCACTCTAAGAGATTTTTCTATCTTTTATCTCAACACTGCTCCTACAACAAAATCAGATGCATCACACATTAATTCAAATGGATGGCTCCAATGAGGTGCTTGTATTATAAGAGTAGTTTTAAGCTTGAAAAATGCTTCTTTGCAATTTTTATCAAAGTTAAATGAGACATCTTTTAATAGATTAGTTAAAGGTCTAGCTATTTTGCTAAATTTTTTAATAAATCTTCTATAAAATCCAACATGTCCTAGAAATGATCTAATATCTTTTACTGATTTAGGTTCTAGTAGATTAGAAATTACTTCTATTTAAACTTTATCTACTTTTAACCCTTTCATGGAAACATGTTCCAAGACTATTCTTTGTTTAACCATGAAGTGAGATTTTTCTTAATTTAGAACCAGATTTTTTTCCACATAGTGTTTTAATATTTGGTTTAAATTATTTAAACACACTTCATATGAAGTTCCATATATAGTAAAATCATCCATAAATATTTCTAAAAAATCTTTAGTCATTCCAGTGAATATGCCTTGCATACACCTTTGAAAGGTAGTTGGTGCATTGTATACTTCGAATGGCATCCTCTTAAAAGCATAAGTTCCATTAGGACATGTGAAAGTTGATTTCTCTTGATCTTCTAATACTACTGGAACTTGGTTATATCTTGAATACCTGTCTAGGAAACAAAAATATTATTGCCCTACTAATTTCTTTAGCATTTGGTCTATAAAAGGTAAGGAAAAATGATCTTTCCTAGTCACAACATTCAACTTCTTATAGTCAATACACACTCTCCAACCTGATTGAATTGAATTTTAGTAGGTATCAAGTCCTGACTTTCATTCCTAATAACTATTAATCTTGATTTCTAGGGAACTACATGGATTGGACTAACCCATGAGCTATCAAAAATCAGATAAATTATGTCATTATCTAACCATTTTACTATTTCCTTCCTGACTAATTCTTTAAGGTTTGGATTTTATTTTCTCTTAGGAATTCTAATTGGTTTAGCATTCTCTTCTAACTATATATGGTGACAGTATATAGTTATACTCAACCCTTTTATATCAACCATAGTCCATCTTATTGCCTCTTTATAAGTTTTTACTACAGCTTTAATTTAGAAATTTGATCCTCTTTTAAATCTGAAGCAATAATGATTGGACATGTTTGTTTTTCTTCTAGAAATACATAGGTTAATTCAGGAGGTAAATGTTTTAAATCTAAATGTTGATCATTGTATTATTGTGAAAAGTTAAATCATAAACTTGTTTATATAGCAGTGCTAGAAAACTTGTTTAATTTGTTTTTGAGCTTATATAAATAATTACTTTTAGAAGTAAACAAACAACCTTTCACACAAATTAGATATTAAATCCAATTTGTATTTTTAATTGCAAGTGCACAGTGTATATTGTATTTGTGTGCAAGTACAGGTCGATCCCATAGAGATTGAGTAAGAATTGTGTACTATTTCGATTTTTATATTGTAGTTTATATGTGTTCAGTAAGCACTCTATTGAGTTACAGTTAACACAACGAACCTAGTTCGTGGAGTTATGGTTAACTCAACGGACTAACCTCGTGGACTTAAGTTAACTCCACGAGCCTACCTTTCCAGTTAAATACTGCTATTTACAAAGGAATTCGGCTAACCATTGGATAGTTCCATAGAATGTAAATAATATCAATTAAGCTCTTTAATGTTAGTTAATCTGAGATTTGTCATTAAGTAACACTAACATTTAGATATTTTAAATAGTAACCATTAAAATCTTTAAGTATCTGGGACAAATCAATTTCAGTAAATAATAAAACTATTTTCTATTTTCTAAATCAAACAAACATAAAACATTCACAATACTGACAATGATAACATTAATCATGATACAAAACAAACAATACAACACTATAATACTAAATGTAAGCATAGATAATTAGTTGTTTTTGGTATTTTTGTTTTGATATGTTCTTGAAGATGAGCAAAAGGTGAAATGTAAAAATCTCTATCGATAGTAAGTCACTACATGCAACGCGATTACACCATTAAAAACTTAATCACTTACAATCTTGCCTTCTCTCCCTATAGAATTGCGAATCAAGAATTGTAAGATGATCTCCTCTTCAGCATACTGGCATCAACCTGAAACCAAGGCTAGAAGCTTTACGATCTCTTGAGATATGAGTCGGTGCTTGGTGAAAATGGCTTCCCTTTTCGCGACGTGATCACTCCTGATAGTGGTTGTCAATCACTATGTTTGGCTCGGAATCAACCCAACATCCAGAAAGTATCCTCACAGACCTCTGATGGTTGGTGATTTTGGGTGGTGTGGAGCTTTAGGGAACTTTCGACGCTTCATGCAGTTAGTGCGGTTCTCCAACTCTGCATACACACATTTTTTTCGTCTTTCTCCTCTTCTTTTATATTTCTTTCTATAGTAACTGCTTCTACTTAGATGATCGATTAGATTTCCTTCATTCATATCAACGATGGTGATTTCTTCTTCATTCCACGAGTGAATTCCTACGTGATACGCGTAATTGTGGTTTTCTTATGAATTTCCTGTTTTTGTAATTGCTATAGTGGCATATTAGAAAATAAATGGTCTGTAGAGTTACAGATAACTCAATGGACTTACTTCATTGATTTAACTATAAAACACGTGCAATAAAGAAATAACTTATAAGCTACTAACACAACACGTTACCTTAGTGTATATTCAAGTAACTTAACGCATATAGTTATGCTAACTTAACGAGTTATACATGTGCTAACTCACATGACATAATAAAGCATTTAAATTCAACACGTGCATAATTCTAACTTAACGAGTTTAGATATACAACTTATAGTTTTTACTCACTAACTTAACGAGGTATTACTTGTACTTTTTACACCTTTAAGCCTTTAACTCAATAAGTTGTTACTGTATACTTGAATATTCTTTTAGCGTTTAAAATATAATTGTTCGATACATAAAATGTAACTCTCCAAAATAACAGAAAATTTGGATACTTAAGAATTTCAAGGCCTATAATTCACTGACAATTCAGAAATGTACTTAATTAACACTAATTCCTTGAAATTATGCAGATTCTTTCATTAAAGCATATAATAGTGCAATTATAACATAATGGCTTAATTCTCCTATGATAAGCTAAATATTATGTAATTAACCATCATTTAACTGTTAATATTATACACTTTTTCATTCTAAACAACCATTAGAAGCTAGAGTTCCTAATTTAACATTTTCATCTTCTATATTAAACTCTTCTTGATCTTCTTTTACATCTATGCTTTCACTTACTTCTAAAGTTTCAGAATTTAATTGCCTATTTAATTCTTCTTGAATCACATCATCTAGTATATCTCCTTCATCCTCTAGAAAGTCTATAGTATGTAAGGACATTTCTAACTCCTCAAACTTTTCTAGTTTTAAAATATTTAATTGAGTATCCTCATTACCATATACTAACTTCATCACTTCAATTTTACAATTTATCATAGCCCCTGATGTTGCTAAAAATGGCCTTCCCAAAATTAAAGATGTATCATGATTCTGATGCTTAATTTGTTGGAAATCCAAAATCACAATTTTGATTTTAATTAGGACATCTTCTATTTTTCCTCTACGGTATCTTATACTTCTATCAGCTAATTGAATGACAATCCTAGTAGGGATTAAGCCTTCTAATCCTAAAGATGCAAATATATCACTAGGCATAACATTTATACTTGCACCTAGGTCTATTAAGGTTCTTTTTAGAATGGTATTTCCTATGGTGCATGATATAACAAGGATTCTTAGATCAGATAACTTTTTAGGAATTTGTGGCAGAAATAGGGAACTACTTTGCTCTACTAAAAATACTTTCCTTAGAACTTTTCGCTCTCTTTTCTTAGTATACCAATCCTTAAGAAATTTAGCATAAGGTGGCATTTTATGCAATAAGTCTAACAAAGAAATATTAACTTGTACTTTTTCAAAAATTTCTCTAATTTTTTCTTGCTTTTTAGGAAATATTTATTGTAATCTTTCAGGATAGAGTGCTAACGATTGTGATTTACAAGATTCTTTTTCATTCATTTCATTTGTTTGATCATTTTTAATCTCTTTTTCAGATTCAGATTTTTCTTCATTGATTTCTAAGTTTTCGGATATTACATTTTTATTATCATTTTGAATTTTGTTCTTATCCCTCTTCACATTACTTTCTTTTTGAGTTCTTGGTGGTATATCAGTTCCAGATCTTAATGTTATACATACATCTTATAGATTTTCATTACTTTCATGATGTTCTTGTATTTCATTTTTATAATTTTGATCTTCAATTATTTTCAATTTTAACTTACATTCTTTAAATTCTATTGCATTGGAATTTTCTTTTGTTTGTATGTCTTGCAAATTATGCAAATCTATATTATTAAAGTTTTCCTTTGTATTTTCTTATTACATAACTTGTAATTTCTTTGTAAATTCATCCAATGCTTTTAGCTTTCTTTCTAGATCATCTAGTCTCATTGCATTCAATTTTTGATCAATTTTCATTATGGTTTTTTCAGTTTCGTATATGATATCAATTTTAGGTTCTGAATATTCTTCCCTATAATTTAATTGATTGACTTTTTGTTGCTAACACATATATTGTTCCAGTTTATCAATGCTTTGCTCTAAACTACGCTCCAGTTTGTTATACCTATCCCAAACTTCCTTGTCTCTCAACATATTACACATTCTAAACTAACCATTAGTGGGGTAAACTATAGGATTCTCATACTCAATTCTATTATATTGAATATAATTCATTTGTTGTTCATGTGATCTAACCATCTACAATCGTCTCAGTTTCAAACAATTAGAGATGTCATGACCTTCCAAATTGTAGAATTCACATATGCTGACTATAGGTTTCAGAAATCTTTGAGCATAAGTATATGCCATATTCTCAATTATAAATTAAAACACACAACACTCCTTCTGATATTAAAACAAAACAACACTCATAGTTGCTTAACTTCTTAATCTCCGACAACGACATTAGAAAACTTGTATTGTGAAAAGTTAAATTAGAAACTTGTTTGATTCTTTTAGAAGTAAACAAATAACTTTTCACACAAATTAAATCTTAAGTCTAATTTGTATTTTAACTGCTAGTGCATAGTGTATATTGTACTTGTGTGCAAGTACAAGTCGATCTCATAGAGATTGAGTAAGAATTGTGTACTATTTTTATTTTTATATTGAAGTTTATATGTGTTCAGTTAAGCACTCCATTGAGTTACAGTTAACTCAACGAACTTAGTTTGTGGAGTTATGGTTAACTCAATGGACTAACCTCGTGGACTTAAGTTAACTTCACAAGCCTACCTTTCGAGTTAAATATTGCTATTTACAAAAGAATTCGGCCAACCATTGGGTGGTTCCATAGAATGTATATAACATCAGTTAAGCTCTTTAATGTTAGTTAATTTGAGATTTGTCATTAAGCAATACTAACATTTAGATATTTCAAACAGTAACCATTAAAATCTTTAAGTATTTGGGACAAATCAATTTCAGTAAGCAATAAAAATATTTTCTAAATCAAACAAACATAAAACATTCACAATACTGACAATGATAACATTAATCACGATACAAAACAAACAATACAATACTGTAATACTAAATCTAAGCATAGATAATTAGTTGTTTTTGGTATTTTTGTTTTGATATGTTCCTGAAAATGAGCGAAAGGTGAAATGCAAAAATCTCTATCGACAGTAAAAACTTCCATCACTACATGTGACGTGATTACACCATTGAAAACTTAATCACTTACAATCTTACTTCCTCTCCCTATAGAATCGCGAACCAAGAATTGTAAGTTGATCTCCTCTTCAGCATACTGGCATCAACCCAAAACCAAGGCTAGAAGCTTTATGATCTCCTGAGATATGAGTAGGTGCTTGGTGAAAATGGCTTCCCTTCTCGCGACATGATCACTTCTTACAGTGGTTGTCAGTCACTGTGTTTGGCTCGGAATCGACCTGACATCCAGAAAGTTTCCTCATAGACCTCCGATGGTTGGTGATTTTGGTGGTGGTGTGGAGCTTTAGGGAACTTCCGATGTTTCTTGTAGTTAGTGCAGTTCTCCACCTCTCTCCCCACACTTTTTCTTCATCTTTCTCCTTTTCTTTTATATTTCTTTCAGTAGTAACTGCTTTTGCTTAAATAATCGGTTGGATTTCCTTCATTCATATCAATGATGGTGATTTCCTCTTCATTTCACAAGTGAATTCCTACGTGATATGTGCAATCGTGGTTTTCTTTCGAATTTTCTATTTCTGCAATTACTATAGTGGCATGTTAGAAAATAAATGGTTTGTGGAGTTAGTGTAACTCAACAGACTTACTTCGTTGATTTGACCAAAATATACGTGCAATAAAGAAATTACTTATAAGCTTATAACACTAACACAACGCGTTACCTTAGAGTATATTCAAGTAACTCAACGTGTATAGTTATGCTAACTTACCGAGTTATACATGTGCAGTTCGTGTGACATAATAAAACTTTTAAATTCAACACGTGCATAATTCTAACTTAACGAGTTCAGATATTTCAGTTACTTACAAACCTAACTATTCGATGCTTAGACACATTTAGAATAGTTTATAGATAACTTACCAAATATTTACTTAAGTCATGGATTAAGGTTTTAACATGTGTACTCTAGGAAACAATAAAATATTCTTTAAGCATTTAAAACATAACTGTCCAGTACATGAAATGTAACTCTTCAAAATAATAGACAATTTGGATACTTAAGAATTAAAAAGCCTGTAACTTACTAATAATTCAGAAATATACTTAATTAACTTTAATTCTCTAAAATTTTGTAGATTCTTTCATTAAAGCATATAATAGTGTAATTATAACATAATGGCTTAATTCTCATATGATAAGCTAAATATTATGTAATTAATCATCATTTAATTGTTAATATTATTCACTTTTTCATTTTAAACAAATGTCTAAGAAAATTTGTTGGTTCGATTGAGTTAACCGAAATTAAGAAAAATATCGATTTAACCGAAATTAAGAAAAATAGTAAAATCAAGAGTTGGTCAAACTAGAGATTCTTCGATTTTGACCAAATAAAAAATTTTATATTTGCATTATTTTATTAAATATAACTTTACAGGAGGTCTATTGAGTTAAGTTTTACTTAATGAACTTACTTTGTTAAGTTTAGGATAAGTCTATAAACTTATTCCGTTAAGTTAATTGTAACACAACAAAGTACTAAGGTAACTCCACGAACTTAGTTTGTGGAGTTAACTATAACTCCATAGGGTAGTAAGTGTTAGAAGCAAAAATTGTGCGGGCAATAACTCGATTACCCACCAAAAACTTAGGGTCTATTTAAGTATAAACTTAGGATTTGGAGGCATTATCTATAGAATTCATTTAGCACTTAGAACAACAAAGATCAAATTCGTTCCATTCTGTTTCGCAACACCATGAAGTAGAAGATGACACAAAACTGGTGGGATAGGATTGACATTACAGAGTTCTTAAGAATATTGAAGGACTGACATTTAACAAAGAAAATTAGAAATACGACGTGAGAAAAGGAGCTACAATAGGTAGAAATTGAAAATTTTCATTTCACAAGGAGACTCGTTATTTAAATGTTAGAATACCAGCTATTGTAAAAACTAGAATAAGAGTGGCAACAAAAGCTATCATTAATTGGGAAAGAAGGTTACGACCTAACAATGAAGTTGTCATAGAGCTTATCAGTCACAAATCAAGATTATGGTTTCTACAAGAAATAGCATACTATGTAAAGAAGTTTTTAAAAGAACAACGAAAAGAACAAATAGAAGCACCAATAGCAGTAGAGCAACAACCGAGACCTTCAATTTCATAAATAGGACCAATGGAGCCAATTAGAATTTTTGTCTGAGAACTGAAGAAGAGCAGAAGGAGTTTGAGGACTTGGTCAAATTAGGAAAAGACTAAGGAGATGGAGAGGAAATGACACTTGTCAAGGCACATAATCTTTATGATGCCATACAGAAGAAAAGGGTTGTAGACAGATTAAAAGTCCAATATAAAGTAAAAGTGGAACAATATCAAGAGGCCACTAGAGCTATGCCAACCATTGTAGAAGGACAATCTAAAGTTGGATCTTTAGGGTAGAAGGAGATTAAACAAGAAAAGCTAGAACCTATGGCTCGAAGTGTAGGATTGAATGACTACACAAGAGGGGGGTGAATTATGTTTTTCAACATTTTCAATTATAATTGAAACTTCAAAATTAAAAACAAGATGAGATATTGTTTTAATCAAATCATTTTATTCAAGATTTCAATTACAATATACAATTCAATTCTCCTCAAAAATTGTAGATAAAATTATATAACAATACCATGTTTTATCTAATCAATTTCATAACTATAAATAAAGAAAACTAATTTGCAGAATTTAAAACATTTCTCCCTGTTTGAGATTTTTATTCTTATTTTGCAAATCTTCAGTGACAAATATCTGACTTTCTCTACTTCACCGAATTTTCTTTCTATTGATTCTTCAAATTTTTAGTGACATATATCTAACTTTCTCTTCTTTACTAAATTTTCTTCTATTTGAGAGCTTTTCCTTGGAAAGGTGTTTTGATCCCTAAAAATATATTTCATTTGGTGTGCAAGGATGATTGATCAATAAGAATTCTATGCCTTTTATATTGTATCTTCATTTCATGTATATCCTCCACGATTAACCATAATTAATTTTCTTCTCTTCACATCTTCTCTTTTTCCTTCATCGAAATACGCACATTTTGACCTACGTTTTCCTCTCAAATTTTCTTTAATTATCAAACCTAGATCTTTGAAAAATTTCTTGCAAAATAAACTTTCTCGTCTAAAAATTTTCTCATCTAAGTGTAATAACAAGTTGTGTTAATGTTAACTAAACGAGTAAAACAAGTAGATTTATAACTTAACGTATCTAACTTAACGAGTTCATCATGTGTCAAATCACATGATATGTGCTGTAGTTAACTCAACAAACTAAGTCCGTGGTGTTACACTAACTCAATGAACCAACTTCATGGTATTACAGTTAACTTAACGAACCAACTCCGTTGTGTTACTAATAACTCAACGAACCAGCTTAACCAGTCTTTCAGAAGGTTAAATGCTAACTCACTAAAAAGTGTTTAAGTATCAGATAGTTAAATTTTCAAAGTATCTGAAAATCCTTAGATAACTTATTGAACCAATAAATAAATGTTTTAAACAATAAAGTATTTACCACGTGCAATAATAATAACTTTAAGTTTATAACGCTAACCTAACACGTTGCCTTAGTATTCAATATAGCAACTCAACGCATACAGTTATGTTAACTTAACGAGTTAAACATATGCTACTCACATGATACAATATAACATTCGTAAACTTTAATTTCACCATGTGCATAATACTAACTTAACGAGTTCATCTCTTCATTTTAACCTTTTGTTCACTAACTTAAAGAGTTCTCATCTCTTCATTTTAACCTTTTGTTCACTAACTTAAAGAGTTCTCACATGACCTATTTTAACTTTTAAGCCTATAACTCAATGAGTTCTCACATGACCTTTATACAAATAAAGCACTAACTCAACGAGTTGTCTTAACGTGCACTGTACATGATGCAGAAAATGTAACTTTAAAACATGTCATACTTTACAATTAAAATACACGTTAACTTAACGTTTAGTTAAATGAAAAGTTAGTATAACTTAACGACTAGTTATTTAACTTAGCATAATTTCATGTTTATTACAGATAAGTACTTATATTAGTAAACTTTTTCTATATTAATTGATGTTCTTAATTTACTTGTACAAACAATAGTATTTGAGTAAATATGATTACATTCGTTTAGCACACATCATCAAAACAAAATACTCAACAATCTCCCCCTTTTTAATGATGACAAAACTATATTAAATCAATTGTGAAATATGTTTAACTTAACAAAGCACCTCTGTTGGGTTAAGTTTTAATTCAATAATCAAATTTGTTGACTTAAGTTCACTTAAGCTTATATCTGTTGTTTGTGTAAAAATCATCTCTCAGAAGTAAAACTTTTAGAAAAAAAAAATTTCAATAAACACATAATCATCTCCCCCTTTTTAACATATATGTTTAAACTCATAATCCTCTCCCCCTTTTTGTCATTAATCAAAAAGATAATTAAATAGTATAAAAACCAAGAGACAAGTATGTACAACTAAAATCTGTAAACTTTAATAAGAATTAAAACACATTTACAGTAAAATGTATTGTTCAAATATTCAATCAATAAATACAAACATTACATTTTGTATTCAGAAATCAAGTAAATAGACAAATGACAGTACATTTATCTATTCCTTCTAATAATATCACTTATAGCATTACAAATTTTATCTCCTAGATGCCTAATATCATTTCTGATTTTATTTAGTACTGCATTTAAGTTAGGAAGTAGCTCAGGTTGCTGTTGCACTTGATCTGAATAATTTTGCTGTTGATTGGAAAGGTTAGGTTGTTGTTGTTGTTGTTGCTTTTGTTGGTGTTTTTGCAAATCTTTTATACTGAATGCTCTCATGCCTTTAGCTTCAGAAAGTTAGTTAGATAAATCCAATTGACTTGGAATAATTCGACATACAACATCACTAAAAAATAACTTTGAACTCATATGTTGTAGTTGATATATGAAAACATCAAACCAATTTATTTATATTCTGTTCAGTATGCCATAAGTTGCATATAAACAACTTTTGCTTACTTCTAGATTATATCCGACTCTTTGAAATAAATTTGCATGTAGAATATTGGCAATAAACCTAGCTTCCACATTTAGATTTTCTATTAATCTCATTTTTGAATATACATCTGGAATCTATGATAAAGATTAAATGTCCCATTCTAGTTGTCTAACTATGTCAAATCTGTTGGTAACAACACCTTCATTTTGTAATCCCAAAACTTCAAAAATTAATTTAGGAGATAAGGTAAACTCTTGTTGAGTTATTTGAGTTGTCAATAGATTTTCATTCTGTACCAAATTACAGTAAAAAGCTGCAATAAGCTCTTTATATTGCTTCCATTTCACTCCAACGGGTAAGAATTGTATTAAGCTTTGTAACTCAAATAGATCCTTTATTTCTAGTAAACTTCTAAACTTTATTGGTTGAGCATGCAGAATTTGACATGAAATCAAACTATCATATTTCTACAATGCTTCCTCAGATCTAAAATAAATTGAATTACATTGAATGTTTAGTGTCCTATACTCCGAAGGTGATACGTGAAGCCTTGATTCAGAATTCAATTCTTCTTTAGGAATCTCTTCTTCAAAATGAATGTTATGTTGTTCCTCTATCAAAATATTTTCTTGAAGCTACTTAGGTAAGTTTGATTCTCTAGTTTCAATAGTGTAAGGAACATTTTCAATATCTGCAACATCCATTAATTCAGTTTCTATAGAATGTTCAGAGTGCAAATCTTCCATAAATTCAATAGCCTGTGTATTTGTCTGTAATTCTTTAGTTTCCTCAAAAGATATTTCCATTTCTACATGCTGTGAATTCTTAGACTTTGTTTCTATAGATTCTAAAATAGGTTGACCAACTTTAAGTACTTTTGGAGTCTTATCTTTTTCATTAGCTACTACTCTAGACAATCCAACCTTTGAACAAGTTATTGCCTTAAAATTTTCAAGCACTTCTATAATAACTTGTTCAATGTCATTTTCTTGATGCTTTGATTGTATAATTTCCTTGTCATTGGGCTTGATTTTGTAGAAAAACTTGAATTAATTTGTTGCTTTGATCTCTTTTCAAGTTTTCTAGAAAATGATAATAACGTTTCATTATTATCATCAATTTCAGTGTATTCTGAACTGATTACCTTATTAGATGCAATGTAAGGCACAATGTTTAGACATACATTGTCTTTTGGAATTAAATCCTCATCTGATTTTTCTTTTCCATCTAAATTTATTTCTTTAGAAATAATCTCTTTTTGTTTCAATTTTCTAACTCTTTTTCTTTCATAACAAGTTAGTTCTTTTGCTTGTAGTATTGCTGTTTTCTTATAAATTTGTTCCAAAAAAGTTTTATGTTTCAGTTCTTCTAAAGCACTTTTTATAGTGTTTAGAATGAAAAAGTGCATAATATTAATGGTTAAATGATGGTTAATTGCATAATATTTAGTTTATTATATGAGAATTAAGCCATTATGTTATAATTACACTATTATGTGCTTTAATGAAAGAATCTTCATAATTTCAAGGAATTAGTGTTAATTAAGTATATTTCTGAACTATCGGTGAGTTATAGGTTTTTTTATTCTTAAGTATCTGAAATTTCTATTATTTCGGAGAGTTACATTTCATGTATTGGACAATTATATTTTAAATGCTAAAAGAATATTTTATGATTTCCTAGAGTACATGTGTTGTAACCTTAATGCATGACTTAAGTGAATGTTTGGTAAGTTATCTGCTAACTATCCAAAATGTGTCTAAGCATCAGATAGTTAGGTTGGTAAGTATCTAAACTATCTGAACTTATTAAGTTAGAATTATGCACATGTTGAATTTAAATGTTTTATTATGTCACGTAAGGTGCACATGTATAACTCATTAAGTTAGCATAACTATACACGTTGAGTTACTTGAATATACACTAAGGTAATGCGTTGGGTTAGTGTTGTAAACTTATTTCCAACAAATTAAGCATCAGAATCATGATACATCTTTAATTTTGGGAAGGCCATTTTTAGCAACATCAGGGGCTGTTATAAATTGTAAAACTGGAGTGATGAAGTTAGCATATAGTAATGAGGATACTCAATTAAATATTTTCAAACTAGAAAAGTTTGAGGAGTTAGAAATGTCCTTACATACTATAGACTTTTTAGAGGATGAAGGAGATATGCTAGATGATGTGATTCAAGAAGAATTAAATAGACAATTAAATTCTGAAACTTTAGAAGTAAGTGAAACATAGATGTAGAAGGAGATCAAGAAGAGTTTAATATAGAAGATGAAAATGTTAAATTAGGAGCTCTAGCTTTTGATGGTCAACATTTAGATTTAAAACCTTTACCTCTTAAATTAACCTATATATTTCTGGAAGAAAAACAAACATGTCCAATCATTATTGCTTCAGATTTAAAAGAGGATCAAATTTCTAAATTAAAACTGTAGTAAAAACTTATAAAGAGGCAATAGGATGGACTATGATTGATATAAAAGGGTTAAGTATAACTATATGTTGTCACCATATATATTTAGAAGAGAATGCTAAACTAGTTAGAATTCCTAAGAGGAGATTAAATCCAAACCTTAAAGAAGTAGTTAAGAAGAAAATAGTAAAATGGTTAAATAATGACATAATTTATCCAATTTTTTATAGCTCATGGGTTAGTCCAATCCATGTAGTTCCCAAGAAATCAGGATTAATAGTTATTAGGAATGAAAGTCAAGATTTGATACCTACTAGAATTTAATTCAATCAGGTTGGAGAGTGTGTATTGACTATAGGAAGCTGAATGCTGTGATTAGGAAAGATCATTTTTCCCTATCTTTTTTAGACCAAATGCTAGAGAAATTAGTAGGGTAAGAATATTTTTGTTTCCTAGACGGGTATTCAGGATATAATCAAGTTCTAGTAGCATTAGAGGATTAAGAGAAAACAACTTTCACATGTCCTAATGGAACTTATGCTTTTAAGAGGATGCCATTCAGATTATGCAATGCATCAACTACCTTTCAAAGGTGTATGTAGGACATATTCATTGGAATGACTGAAGATTTTTTAGAAATATTTATGGATGATTTTACCATATATGAAACTTCATATGAAGTGTGTTTAAACAATTTAGACCAAGTAGTAAAATGCTATGTGGAAAAATATCTGGTTCTAAATTGGGAAAAATGTCGTTTCATGGTTAAACAAGGAATAGTCTTGGGACATGTTGTTTCAATGAAAGGGCTGGAAGTAGATAAAGCTAAAATAGAAGTAATTTCTATTGAATATTTTATTTTGATGATGTGTGCTGAATGAAAGTAATTATATTTGCTTAATTACTATTGCTTGTGAAAGGAAATTAAGAACATCAATTAATACAGAAAAAGTTTACTAATATAAATAATTGTCTGTATTGGATCTGAAATTATACTAAGTTAAATAACTAGTCGTTTTGTTGCATTAATTTCTCATTTAACTAAATGTTAAGTTAACATGTGTTTTTATTGAAAAGCATGATATGTTTTAAAATTATATTTTCTGTATCATGAATAGTACATGTTTAGACAACTCGTTAAGTTAGAGTGTTATTTGTATAAAGGTCACGTGATAACTCATTGAGTTAAAGGCTTAAATGTTAAAATAGGTCACGTAAAAACTCATTAAGTTAGTGAGTAAAAGAGTAGATGAACTTGTTAAGTTGCACATGGTGAAATTAAAGGTTACGAATGTTATATTGTATCACGTGAGTTGCACATGTTTAACTCGTTAAGTTAACATAACTAAACGTGTTAAGTTGCTATATTGAACACTAAGGCAATGCGCTATAAACTTAAGTTGTTATTATTGCAAGTGGTAAAATTCTTATTATAAAAACATTTGTTTATTATTGGTTCATTGAGTTATATGTAACACAACGGAGTTGGTTCGTTAAGTTATCGTAACACCACGAAGTTGGTTCGTTGAGTTAGTGTAACACCACAGACTTAGTTCATTAAGTTAGCTACACTACTTGTCACGTGAGTTGGTACATGAGGAACTTGTTAAGTTAGAAACGTTAAGTTATATATCTACTTGTTTTACTCATTTAGTTAGCATTAAAGTAACAACTTATTATTACACTTGATGAAAAATTTTGGACGAGAAAGTTTATTTTGCAGGAAATTTTTCAGAGATCTAGGATTGATGATTAAAGAAAATTCGAAATGTAAACATAGGTCAGAACATGTGTATTTCGATGAAGGAAAAAAAGATGTGAAGAAGTGGAAAACTGGTAGTGATTAAACATGGAGGATATGCATGAAGTGAAGATACAGTATAAAAGGCATAGAATTCTCGTTGATTAGTTATGCCTGCACACCAAATGAAATATCTTTTCAGGGATCAAAAACACCTTACAAGGAAAAGCTCTCAGATGGAAGAAAATTCAGTGCAGCAGAAACAAGTAAGATTTATGTCACTATAGATCTAAAGTATCAAGAGAAAGCAAATTCGATGAAGTAGAGAAAGACAAGATATTCGTCACTGAAGAATTGTTGAAGAAGAAATAGAAGAAGAAGAAATAGAAGAAGAAGAAGAAAGATCTCAAACAGGGAGAAATATTCTAAATTCCACAAATTAGTTTTTTCTGTTTGTAGTTATGAAATTGTATAGATGAAATATGGTATCGATATATAATTGCATCTACAATTTCTAAGGAGAATAGAATTGTATATTGTAATTGAAACCTTGAATAAAAATGATTTTATGAAAATAGTGTCTCGACTTGTTTTTAATTTTGAAGTTTCAATTATAATCGAAAATGTTGAAAAACACAATTCAACCCCCTCTTGTGTACCCATACGATCCTACAATTTCTAATCTACTAGAACCTAAATCAGTAAAAGATATTAGATCATTTCTAGGACATGTAGGATTTTATAGAAGATTCATTAAAAATTTTATCAAAGTAGCTAGACCTTTAACTAATCTATTAAAAGATATCTCATTCAACTTTGATAAAAATTACAATGAAGCATTTTTCAAGCTTAAAACTAGCTTAATTTCAACTCTTATAATACAAGCACCTAATTGGAGCCATCCATTTGAATTAATGTGCGATGCATCTGATTTTACTGTAAGAGCAGTGTTAAGAGAGAAGATAGAAAAATCTCCTAAAGTAATTCATTATGCAAGCAAAACTTTAAATGATGCTCAAGTTAATTGTACAACTACTGAAAAAGAACTATTAGCTATGGTGTTTGCCTTAGAAAAGTTTAGATCATATCTGATTGGTGCTAAAGTGATAGTATACATGGATCATTTAGTTTTAAAACACCTAATAGCAAAGAAAGAGACTAAACCTAGATTGATCCAATGGATATTGTTATTGCAGGAATTTGATATAGAAATTAAAGATAAAAAAGGTTGTGAGAATGTAGTAGTAAATCATTTATCAAGATTACAAATAGAAAAATCAAACATTGAAATTAAGGATAATTTTCCTGATGAACAATTAATGACCATAAACATAATGCCTTGGTATCCAAACATAGTTAATTACTTAGTTACTAGTTTAACACCTAAGGATTGGAATAGATAGGATAAGAAATTATTCTTTTTGAGAGTAAAATATTATTATTAGGAAGACCCATACTTATTTAAGAAATGTCCTAATTCGGTTTTAAGGAGGTGTATTCTAGAAACTAAATATCAGAGTATATTGTCTTTCTGCCTTGACCAAGCATGTAGAGGACATTTTGGTTAAGGGAAAACTACTGCCAAAATTCTGCAATGTGAATTCTATTGGCCAACACTATTCAAAGATACTCATAAATATTGCTTAAGTTGTTTAAGATGTCAATAAATAGGAAGAATATCAAAGAGAAATATGATGCCTCTGAACCCTATTGTTGAGGTTGAAATTTTTGATGTATGGGAATAGATTTTATGGGTCCATTTCCTATGTCTAATCAATTTAATTATATATTGTTGGGGGTGGATTATGTATCTAAATAAATAGAAGTTATTCCTACAAAAATTAATGACAACAAAATGGTAATACATTTTATAAGAACTAATATAATTGCTAGATTTGGAATACCTAAAGCTATTATTAGTGATAGAGGAACTCATTTCTGTAATAGAAGTTTTGAAGCCTTAATGAGGAAATATGGAGTAAATCACAAAATTGCAACATTATATCATCTGCAAACAAGTGGATAAGTAGAAAGTGCAAACAAACAAATTAAGTTAATCTTAGAAAAATTAGTAAATCCTACTAGAAAAGATTGGGCTAATATATTAATAGATGTACTTTAGGCTTATAGAACTGCTTATAAGACAAGCTTAGGTACGTCTCCTTTTAGAATAGTATATGGAAAATTCTTTTAAAAGTATACAAACAACTTTTCACACAAATTAGATATTAAATCCAATTTGTATTTTTAATTACAAGTGCATAGTGTATATTGTATTTGTGTTAGGTGAATTAAGTTCGTTGAGTTAGGTGCTAAGTCAACGAAACAATATTCATGCCTACTAACATTTACTGTATTTTCTATAAAATCTTTTACATTGAGGACAATGCAAAATTTAGGTATGGGGGGAAGGTAATTAGATTAAAAGGCAAGTAATTTTGTTAATTAGAGGAACTAGGATTGTGCTAAAAATTTCTGTAAAAATTAAAATTTTTTTTATGAATTTGCTGTAACTAATTGAAATTTCCTGTAACTATCTGATAATTGAAACTGTAAAATTTTTAAGAACTGTAATTGCTTGAATGTTATATTTAGAATCTTATATAAGATGCTACAAAATTTTACTATTAATACAAATCTAGATATAATATCTTATGTTTTTACTGAATTTTATGAGTTTAATAGTTTCACGCTTTTAAAAAAGAAATCAGAATGCTTAACTGAAACTCAGTAAATTATCTGAAATCCTGAAAGAGTTGAAATGTTGATTTTTGGATTAAATGAAATACATATGATCAAGGATACATTTAATTTGATTGATTAAACTTGTAGAATGATTTATGTGTAAATCTTATTAAACTACAGAAAAAGTATGAGCTTATTGATATGGATTCATGTTTTCAATAAATTATAGAAGTAGGATTATATGAGATTTGTGTTTTATTGCATCTGTATTAATGAAATATGTATATATACTATGTTGAAAAGAAAAAAAAGAGAAAAAAGAGAAAAGCTTTGAGAGTTTATTGACTTGTTTGATCATGAGCCTTTTATACTTGAGTAGATGGGTATGTAAGGATTGTTGACCTGAAAAAGGACTCTTTAAATCTGGCAACCTAGGATCCTATTCAGATATGAGATTGTTGACTGAAAGCTCAATACATGGGTATACTAGGAAGCTCTTGTATGATTCAAGCTTTTCAAATTAACTTTTAAAGTACAAATATGCATATACTGTTTTGAAAAGATAAAAGTGTTTTGTGAAATATAGAAATCTTTTGAATTGAGTATATTTTCTATTATCTAAGATTACTGAAGTATGAATCTAGATTAGACTTTTGAAGTTGTTTATTTGAGATACAAGTCATTATTCTTCTTGTTCTAATCCTATTGAGTTGGATTGTGATTTGATTCATATGTAGTTGAAATTTATTCTAGAAATCATATTAAAGAATTCAAGATAACAGATGTTTGAAAAAAAAAAAGATAATATAATTACCATCTATGTGATGCTATATTTTGTATGTAATTTACATATGTTTAAATATATTTGCAGGTTGAAGAAGAGAAAACAATGTTAATATAGATTACTGAAAAATACAGAATATCTTTATATTAATCTAATCTATGTATTTTCAAGATACAAAATGAAGAATTAGTTCTAGCACTTTAGAAAGATCAACTAGTTATATCTTAGTAGTTTACTAAGGGACTAGCAAAAGTTAAGTATGGGGGAAGAGTTTAGAATAAAAAAGTGCATAATATTAATGGTTAAAAGATGGTTAATTGCATAATATTTAGGTTACCATATGAGAATTAAGCCATTATGTTATAATTGCACTATTATATGTTTTAATGAAAGAATCTGCATAATTGCAAGTAATTAACGTTAATTATGTATATTTCTGAACTGTCGGTGAATTACAGGATTTTAATTCTTAAGTATCCAAATTTTCTATTATTTCAGAGAGTTATATTGCATGTACCGGACAGTAATGCTTTAAACGCTTAAAGAATATTTTATTATTTCCTAGAGTACACGTGTTGTAATTGTAATGCATGACTTAAGTGAATGTTCGGTAAGTTATTTGGTAACTATCTGAAATGTGTTTGAGCATCGAATAGTTAGGTTTGTAAGTATCCGAAATATCTAAACTCGTTATTTCTTTATTGCACGTGTGTTTCGGATTTGTTAACTTCTATTTTTAAACTTGTTTAATTTGTCTTTATGCTTATATCAATAATTACTTTTAGAAGTAAACAAACAACCTTTCACACAAATTAGAGATTAATTCCAATTTGTATTTTAATTGCAAGTGCATAGTGTATATTGTATTTGTGTGCAAGTACAGGTTGATCTCACAGAGATTGAGTAAGAATTGTGTACTGTTTCGATTTTTATATTGGAGTATAAATGTGTTCAGTAAGCACTCCGTTGAGTTACAGTTAACACAACAGACTTAGTTCGTTGAGTTATGGCTAACTCAACGGACTGACTTTGTAGACTTAAGTTAACTCCACGAGCCTATCTTTCCAGTTTAATATTGCTATTTACAGAGGAATTCAGCCAACCATTGGGTAGTTCCACAAATTATAAATAACATCAATTAAGTTCTTTAATGTTAGTTAATATTTTATTTATCATTAAGCAACACTAACATTCAGATATTTCTTACAATAACCATTAAAATCTTTAAGTATCTGGAATGATTCAATTTTAGTAAACTATAAAACTATTTTCTATTTTCTAAATCAAACAAACATAAAGCATTCACAATATTGACAATGATAACATTAATCACGATACAAAACAAACAATACAATACTTTAATAGTAAATGTAAACATAGATAATTTGTTGTTTTTGGTATTTTTGTTTAGATATGTTCTTGAAGATGAATGAAAGGTGAAATGTAAAAATCTCTATCAATAGTAAAAACTTCCGTCACTACATGCGACACGATTACACCACTAAAAACTTAATCACTTACAATCTTGCCTCCTCTCCCTATAGAATCGCGAATCCAAAATTGTAAGAAGATCTCCTCTTCAAGATACTAGCATCAACCCGAAACCAAGGCTAGAAGCTTTACGATCTCTTGAGATATGAGTCGGTGCTTGGTGAAAATGGCTTTCTTTCTCATGACGCAATCACTCCTCATAGTGGTTGTCAGTCACCGTGTTTGGCTCGGAATCGACCTAACATCAGGAAAATATCCTCATACACCTTTGATGGTTGGTGATTTTGGTGGTGGTATGGAGCTTTAGGGAACTTCCGACGCTGCCTGCAGTTAGCGCGGTTCTCCACCTCTGCACACACACTTTCTTCGTTTTTCTCCTCTTCTTTTATATTTCTTTCTATAGTAATTGCTTCTGCTTAGATGATCTGTTGGATTTTTTTCATTCATATCAACGATGGTGATTTCTTTTTCATTCCATGAGTTAATTCCTGCGTGATACGTGTAATCATGGTTTTCCTTCGAATGTCTTGTTTCAATAACTATTACATTGACATATTAGTCTTCATTTTAGTCAAACACTTATCCTTTAAGTTCTGTAAAAATTGAAACACTTATTTGTAACTCTTCGAGTTTTTACACATGCAAAACACATGACTGAACATAGAAAACTTATCTGTTCGTTAGTCATTTTATAAAACTCAAACAGTTATCTATCTATGCGTATAAAAACTCGAACAATTATCTAACTCTTCGATTTTCATTACCGAACGCACATGGAAAACACGTGACAACTTTAAACATTAAAAACACACATGCAGATAACTTTACTATACGAGTTTTTAACATAACTCTTTGACAAAAATGAAACGTTAACTATCTGAAAGTTTACTTTTCCTATTTCTGCATAACAAAGCGTGTTACCTTAATGTATATGGAAAAAGTTGTTATTTACTAGCTGAAATTGAACATAAAGCTTATTAGGCATTAAAAACTCTGAACACTAATTTAAATCAAGCTGTTGAAAACAGAAAAATGTAATTAATTGAATTAAAATAATTTAGGAATGAAGTTTATTCGAAAACTATAAAAGAAAAACAGAAAATGAAGTTTTGGCATTACAATAAAATTATTCCAAAAACTTTTGAAATGTGATAAGAAGTATATCTTTACATGACTAGACTTTATATCCATCTAGGAAAATTGAGATATATATGGGTAGGACCTTATATAATTTGAAATATTTATTCCTATGGAGCTATTGAAATTGAAAACCCTAAAAATCAGAATATATTTAAAGTAAATGAAAAAAGACTTAGACCTATTCTGAAAATTCCAAAAAGTTCCTTTGGAATTATATAAGTAAGAGTAGAGGACTACTCGAGCTTTATTAAGTAAATATACATATGTTTGTGAAAAAAAATATCTTATTTTAATATAGTCACGATTCAACTAAAAGAAATTATCGATTTTATCGAAACATATAGTAAAAGAAAAAATTGTTATGGTCACATTGAAAGGATCCATCGGTTTGATCGAAATACGAAAAACATAAATATATATATATTATATTAAGTAAAAATATTGGTCTTACCGAAGCATGGAATCAGTTCAACCGGTAGAAAAAGAAAAAATTCTGTAATTTCGATTCGACCGAGGAAAAGCAACGGTTTGACTAATGTTAAGCAAATAGAAAAATTAAGAGTCAGTCAGACCGGAGATTCTTTTGTGTTGATTGAGTATAAAATCATAATAGTTATTTATTTTTATTAGTTATAACTTTAAGGGAGGTCTGTTGAGTTAAGCTTAACTCAACGAACTTACTCCGTTGAGTCTAGGATAAGTTAACGAGCTTACTCTATTGAGTTAACTGTAACTCAATGGAGTACTTAAGGTAAGTCCACAAACTTAGTCCGTGGAGTTAACTGTAACTCTACGGAGTAGTATATGTAAGCAGCGATAGTTTGTACGGGAAAATGACCTGATTACCCAATAAAAACTTAGAGTTTATTTAAGCTAAAACTTAGGAATTGGGGGCATTATCCATAGAACCATCTAGTACTTAGAGATCAAAATCGTTCCATTTTGTTCTGTAACACCACGAAGATACAAGATGACACCAGAATTCTAAGAAGTAGTTGACACTACAAGATTTCACAAGGAGTTAGAGGAATGACATACACAATAGAAGATCAAGAACACAATACAGGAAAAAGAATTAGAAAAGGTAAAATTTGATATTTTCTACTAGATAAGAGTTTTGGTTGATTTAAATATTAGAATACCTCAGATAGTAGAAACTAGAATCAAAGTAGCAACAAAGATGGCTATAAATAGAGAAAGGAGGATAAGACCAAACAATGAGGTTGCACTATAGTTGATCTAGTGCAAGTCACGACTGTGGTTTGTAAGATATATTGTTGGACATGCTCGATGGGAAATCAAGGAGCAACAAAAGAAAGTAGTTGAAGAGCCTACTGCTAAAAAACTTGCTACAAAGGAACAATAGCTAGGACCATCAATTCCATTGCCTAGACCGTTG
Organism: Cymodocea nodosa; assembly: GCA_036874045.1. Taxonomy (NCBI): domain Eukaryota; kingdom Viridiplantae; phylum Streptophyta; class Magnoliopsida; order Alismatales; family Cymodoceaceae; genus Cymodocea; species Cymodocea nodosa. Next base: position 12,829,086 of record CM072335.1, read on the forward strand.
GGAAGAGAAGCATTTTTGGGGCCATCAATGCTAGAGGAATGGAGAGAATTTGTAGAGCTCGTGAAAGTTGCTAAGAGTCAAGGAAATTTTGTAGATATGATTGTGGCAAAGACTCATTTACTTTATGATGCACTATGCAAGAAGAGGGTCGAAGATAAGTTGAAGGCCCAATATAAAATTAAATTAGAACAACATTCTAAAGTAGCTAGATCACTAGTTGCGAGAGAAACATAAGTTGGTCCTTCCAGACTAGTAAATGTTAAGCAAAAAGAGCTAGTACCTGTGGCTCAAGGACTTGGAGAGCCCAATTTTGTTGACTTAGTCTTAGAGGAAGATCAGACACAACTAATAAAAAGAAGAAAAGGAAAAGAAAAAGTGCCTAAGGATGAGGAAATAGTTGAATCTAAGCCTATATCATCAGTAGGGCCTAAAGAGCCCATTTTTGTTAATCTGTTATCCGAATCTGAGGAGTAGGAGCAACAACAACAAGAGTAAGGAAAAGAAGAAAAACAAGTTGAAATTAGTCTACAGCCTGAGGAAGCAGAAACTGAAGTTAGGATAGAATATACTGTGCTCGTGAGTCCATCTCAATTTGCCATCGAATTAGAAAGAACAATAACAATGCAAATTGGTAGTCAAGAGGAAGAAAAAACAGAAGACGTTGAACAAGAACATATTGAACAAAGAGGAAATGACTCGATAGATTCCACTGAAGAGGGAGAGACTCTTCAGCAATTATTGAGAAAGTACAAGGAAAAAGAGTGAAGAGTTCTGTTAGCGCTCCACCACAGATAGAAGTAGGAACTGAATTATAGGAATCTCTGGATCATTTCCAACAAACACTAGTTCAACACCTTGAGGAAGCAGTAGAAAAACAAGCCCTAGTAGAGGAACAATTTCAGATTCCCAACAGCAAGTTCTAAATGACGTATGTTTTTGGAGTTAGGAAGCAATGAATAAATATGAAGAGATAAAGGGGTTTGATATTATATATAGTAGACTAGTAAATTGGGACAGCATGGAAGACATTAAAGAATTATTTGAGTTCTAAGGTCTAGTGCAATTTATTTCTCATTAGAAATGGTATGTAGTGTATGAAAATCTAGTGCATTGTTTTTATGCAAATTTAATAGATGAGAAAAGAGGATTAATTTCCAACATGGAGTAAGCTGATGTACTGATAACACCAGAGCTTCTCCACAATATTTTTGGACTTAGAAATGAAGGAAAAGAAATTCTTGAGAGCACAACTGTAGTTGAGTGAACAGAATAGGAAATAAAAGACTGTTTAGTTATCAATCCTGGTGTGCCATTATTAAACAGATTGAAGTACTTAAATGGTAAAGCACACATGGTAGCTAACATTTTGATTAAAAATGTTTACCAACGACAAGGCCATGATATAGAATTAAGTTAGTTTGTTAAATAGGCCACATATGTAGTTGTGAACAAAATTCAAGTAAACTGGTTTGCAATTTTTATCTCCAAGTTGAGGGAGCACAGAAAGAATTATTCTATGGAGATCTGATTCCACTACTGATGGTGGACAGTATTGACTTCACTAGATGGACATCCAAAAAGATGAAATCCAAGGCCATCTCGATGAAGGAATACAGGAATTATTTGACTACTACTACTGGAACATTTCTTGCAGGATCTTTTGGAGAAAGTAAAGGGGTTGTAGAGCATATAAATCAGTTAGAGCAACAATTAGAAAAAGTCCAGAAGGAAGTAGATGAATTAAGGAAAAAATATTAAATGTATTAATCATCTACATTTGTTCGTTGTAATACAAAACATTTCAATATATATATATATGAATGTTTGAAGTAAAATGTTGTTGAATTTGTATGATAATGAATACAATATTTAATTCAAAACTGTATTGAACGAAAATAATATATATATGTGTGCTAAAACTGTTTGAAGTTTTTCCAAAATTTTATGAATGACATGGTTAAATGCACGATGATTGGATAATATCTAAACATATCTGTATACTGAAAAGTAAAATTTAATTTCTACATAGTTGGTATTGAACTGAAAGTTAAATATTGTAGGATCGTATGACTATATAAGAGGAGGGTGAATTGTATTTTTCAACATTTTCGATTATAATTGAAACTTTAAAACTTAAAAATAAGTCGAGACACTATTTTCATAAAATCATTTTTATTCAAGGTTTCAATTACAATATACAATTCAATTCTACTTAGAAATTGTAGATGCAATTATATATCGATACCATGTTTTATCTATACAATTTCATAACTACAAATAGAGAAAACTAATTTGCGAAATTTAAAATATTTCTCCCTGTTTGAGATCTTTCTTCTTCTTCTTCTCTTTCTTCTTTAGCAATTGTTCAGTGACGAATATCTAGTCTTTCTCTGCTTCACTGAATTTGCTTTCTTCTGATACTTCAAATCTTCAGTGACATAAATTTGACATTTTCTACTTCACTAAATATTCTTCCATCTAATACTTCAAATCTTCAATGACATATATCTCACCTTTTTCTTCTTCCCTGAATTTTCTTCCACTAGAGAGCTTTTCCGCGAAGAGGTGTTTTTTATCCCTGAAAAGATTTTTGTTTGGTGTGCAAGGATAACTAATCAATGAGAATTCTATGCCTTTTATACTGTATCTTCATTTCATGCATATCCTCCACATTTAGTCACTATCAGTCTTCCACTTCTTCACGTCTTTTCTTTTTCCTTCATCGAAATACACACGTTTTGACCCACATTTGCATTTCAAATTTTCTTTAATTATCAATCTTGGATCTCTGAAAAATTTCCTACAAGATAGACTTTCTCGTTCAAAATCTTTCATCAAGTGTAATAAGAATTCGTTACTCTAATGCTAATTAAACAAGTAACACAAGTAGATATATAACTTAACGTTTCTAACTTAACGAGTTCCTCATGTACCAACTCATGTGACAAGTACTATAGCTAACTCAACAAACTAAGTCCGTGGTGTTACGCTAACTCAACGAACCATCTCCGTGGTGTTACGATAACTCAACGAACCATCTCCGTTGTGTTACAGATAACTCAACGAACTAGTAATAAACAAATGTTTTTATAATAAGAATTTTACTATATGCAAAAATAACAACTTAAGTTTTATAACGCTAACCTAACACATTGCCTTAGTGTTCAATATAGCAACTCAACACGTTTAGTTATGTTAACTTAACGAGTTAAACATGTGTACTTCACGTGATACAATATAACATTCGTAACTTATAATTTCACCACATGTACAACACTAACTTAACGAATTCGTCTCTTCTTTTACTCACTAACTTAACGAGTTCTCACATGACCTATTTTAACCTTTAAGCCTCTAACTTAATGAGTTATCACGTGATTTCTATACAAATAACACTCTAACTTAACGAGTTGTCTAAATGTGCACTGTTTATGATATAGAAGATATAACTTTAAAACAAATCATACTTTTCAATAAAAACACACGTTAACTTAACGTTTAGTTAAATGAGAAATTAATGCAATGAAACAACTAGTTATTTAACTTAGTATAATTTTAGATCCAATATAGACAAGTATTTATATCAGTAAGCTTTTTCTGTATTAATTGATGTTTTTAATTTCTTTTCACAAGCAATAGTAATTGAGCAAATATGATTACTTTCACTCAGCACACATCATCCAAACAAAATACTCAACAATCTCCCCCTTTTTAATGATGACAAAACCATATTAAATCAATTATGAAATATATTTAACTCAACAAAGCACCTTCATTGGGTTAACTTTTAATTCAACAAACAAGTTTGTTGACTTAAGTTCACTTAAGCTTATTTCTATTATTTGTGTAAATTTCACCTCTCAGAAATAACACTTTCAGATGTCAATAATTACATAAGTATCTTTCAGATTTTAATAACTGCATAATTATCTTTCAAATTACATTATCATCTATCATAACCACTTAAATATTATCTCCCTTTATAATATATGCAATTAAAATCATAATCATCTTCTTCCTTTGAATTTTTAATTTAACATTTAACATTTCTCCCCCTTTTTGTCATTTATCAAAAAGATGATTACATAGTATATATAGCAAGAGACATATTTACAACAAAGCTTTCTATAAACAATAATAAGAATTGTAAACATTTACAAAATAAAATGTATTGTTCAATGAATCAAACAATGAATACAAACATTACATTTTGTATTCAGATACAAGCAAACAGATAGTTATCTATTCCTCCTAAGTATATTACTTATAGCATTACAGATTTTATCTCCTAGATGCCTAATATCATTTTTGATGTCGTTAAGCACATCATCTAGGTCAGGAGGTATCTGGGGTTGCTGATATGCTTGAACTGAATAACTTGGCTGTTGTGGTGGAATTTGTTCTATACATTTTGTTGGTTGTTATTGTTGTTGTTGAGATTGATGGATGGCCTGAAATTTTTGCAAATCTTTTACACTAAAAGCTCTCATGCCTTTAGTTTCAGAGGGTTAGTCAGATAAATTCAATTGGCTTGCAAGGAGTCTACATACAGCATCACTAAAAAATAACTTTGAACTCATATGTTGTAGTTGAGAAGTAAAAACATCAAACCAATTGATTTGAATTCTATTCAGCAGACCATAAGTTGCAATGTAAATAGCTTCTACTGACTTCCATATTGTGCCTGACTTTCTGAAATAAATTGGCATGCAATATATTTGCAATAAATCTTGCCTCTGCATTCAGATTTTCCATTAATCTCATTTCAGTATATACATCTGGAATTTTTGATAAAGACTGAATGTTCCATTCCAATTGTTTAATCATGTCAAATTTGTTTGTAACAACAACACCTTCATTCTTTAATCCTAAAACTTCAAAAATTAATTTAGGAGACAATATGAACTCCTGTTTATTTATTTGAGTTTTCAGTATATTTTCATTCTTGACTAGATTGCTATAAAAAGCTGCAATAAGCTCTTTGTATCGCTTCCATTTCATTCCAACTAGCAAGAATTGAATGAGGCATTGATACTCAAATAGATCTCTTATATCAATCAAATTTCTAAATTTTATTGGTCAAGCATGCAGAATCTGACATGTAATCAGATTATTGTATTTCTGCATTGCTTCCTCAGATCTAAAATAAATTGAATTACCTTGAATTTGTAATACTGTACACAAAAAAGGTGATACCTGAAGCCTTGATTCAGAGTTTAATTCATCTTTAGGAACCTCTTCTTCAAAATGAATGTCATGTTGTTCCTTTGTGAAAATATTTTCTTGAAGCTGCTCAGGTAAGCTTGATTCTTTAGCTTTAACAGTGTAAGGAACATTTTCAATATCCTCTACATTCATTGGTTCAGTTTCTATAGAATGATCAGAGTTCAATTTTTCCACAAATTCTACAGCCGGTGTATCTGTCTGTAATTGTTCATTTTGTTCAACAGATATCTCCATTGATACATGCTGTGAATTCTCAGACTCTGCTTCTATAGATTCTAAAGAAGGTTGGTTGACATTTAGCTTTTCTAGAGTCTTAACTTTTTCAATATCCACTACTCTAGACAATTCAGCCTGTGAACTAGTTACTGCCTCAACATTGTCAATTATATTTGCAATAACTTGTTCAATGTTAGTTGCCTGATGCTCTAATTTTTCAATTTCTGCATCATCAGGACTTGAACTAATAGAAAAACTTGAGCTCATATTTGACTTGGATTTCTTCTCATGTTTTCTAGCAAGGGAAAATAAAGTTTCATTATCTTTATTAGTTTCAGTATGCTCGGAACTGATGAGTTTATCAGATGCACTACAAGGTACAATGTCTAGACATACATTGTCCTTTGGAAATAAATGCTCATCTGATTTTCCTTTTCCGGCAGACTTTGTTTCCTTAGACATAATTTTTTTGATTTTTCTTCTTCTATAACACTTTTGTTTCTCCTCTTCAGGTATTGTTGTTTTCTTTTCAAATTGCTCCATAAAAGTTTTCTGCTTTAATTCTTCGAAAGCACTTTCTATTGCTATGGCCTTTCGAAGTTCTTCAACTTTTCTTTTACCTACAGCAATATTTGATTCTACTTCTTTTGAATACAAAGGAGTAGGTATAGCAGATTCATATTCTTCTTCAAATGCATGTAGTCGTGTACCACTTAGAGGAGTTTGAGGAATTCTATTTGATGAACCTACACCTTTTTCCATATATTTTGCATACTATTCGAGAAATGCAATCTCAACACATTTCATTCGGTATTCCCTATCAAACTTGCTTCGAATACCCTTGTATTTAATACTTGCATCAGTATTATGAAGCTCTAATCTAACTTCATTCAGTATACCTTCAGGAAAGAAGTATTCACTATAAATTTTTGCTAACCTTTTTTCCTCTTGAAGTATTTTCTTAAACCAAGTGCATGGAACTTCATTAGTATCTATTTCTTTTGCTTTTGCATCTCTTCTGCTTTTGCCTTTTCCTCTACCACGACCCTTGTAGAACTTGGAGACCATCGTCGCAGGTTGTAACAGTAACAAGTGGGAAAGATTTTCAAACAAAGGTTTACAAATAACTTAAATGCCTGTGTAATAAGTGTTTAAATAAGGTTTTAGGTGAATAACTCAACGTATATAAAAGTCGGGTTTGGATTTTAAATGAATATTGAATAAAGTTTATTCAATCAAGGTATCCGAAATATTCAAGTATAACTTGTTGAGTTAACTAACCAACAAGTAAAATGCTGTCTAGAGGCAGTTTTACACGTTACCTTACATAACATTACATTCAGTTAGTACACTTTACTAAACCCAAGTTTCAGATGCTTTCAACTGAAACCTTCCGAAAACAACACACATGCTACACTTAACATTATCTTGAGAACATTGTAAACTATTCTAACATTCTCTTCTTATGAATCTAAAATAGTTTGTTTGTCTTTTTAAATTGTTTTATCAAGATCTTAAGGGAACTAAACTAAGATTAACCAAGATTTGTATTCTGAATTATATTAATCTGCTTTGGACATTGTTAATCCTCCCCCTACAAATATACTTCAAATATATTCAATAACACACAAAATATACTTGTATACCAATAGATGTTAAGTATAACTACACTTTTAAATTTTCTTTTCAGAAACTTCTATTATCCTGAATTCATCAAGAATGATTTTGAGAATCAATTTTCACTATATATGAATCAAATCACAACTTTGAACTTAATATGATTAATTCAAGGAGAATAAAAGAATCTATCTCAAATAAACGTTTTCAAAAGTACTAATGTTGATTCAACAAATCAGTAGTCATATTGGTAGAAACTATATTCGATTCAAAGATATCTGTAATTAATGAAACAACTTTTTCTTTTCAAAACAGTAAATATTGATAATTTTCTTTAAAAGTTAGTTTGAAAAGCTTGAATCATACAAGAGCTTTCTAATGTACTCGTGTAATGAGCTTTCAGTCAACAATCCCAGATCTGATTAGGACCTTAGGTTGCCAGATTTAAAGAATACTTTTTCAAGACAACAATCCTTACATACCTATCTGCTCAAGTACAAAAGGCTCGTGATCAAACTGATCAATAAACTCTCAAAGATTTTCACTTTGTAAGCACTTTTCATTTTAAGCACAGTATATATGTATTCCATTAATACAGATGTAATAAAACACAAATCTCATACAATTTTTACTTCTATGATTTTACTAAAAATATGAATCAGTTTCAATAAGCTTATACTTTTGATTAATAGTTTAAGATGATTTACATATAAATTATTCTACAAGTTTAATCAGTTAAGTCAAATTTATTCATGATCATATGCACTTTCATTGATTTAAAGAAAATCACTTAATCAAAATCTCAGAATTTCAGAAGTATTTAATGTTTTTCAGTTGACACTTTCACTTAAAATTGTGAAAACCATTAAAATTGATAAACTACGTAAAATCAATAAGATACTTGTTTGGATCTCTAGCATGGCACCAGAAAAACTTGATTGGTTACCTAGCAACGCGCTAGAAAAACTTGGATTTGTTAACTTCTGTTTTTACTTAGTTAATTTATCTTTATGCCTATATCACAGAATTCTTTTTTAGAAGTAAACAAACAACCTTTCACATAACTTAGATATTAATTCCAATTTGTATTTTAACTGCAAGTGCACAGTGTCTATTGTATTAGTGTGCAAGTACAGGTCGATCTTATAGGGAATTGCTTAAGAATTGAGAACTGTTCCGTTTTTAACAATCAAATTTATATATTCAATAAGCTCTCCGTTGAATTACAGTTAACTCAACAGACTAACCTCGTGGACTTAAGTTAACTCCATGAGCCTGCCTTTCCTATTTAATACTGCTATTTATAGAGGAATTCGACCAACTATTGGGTGGTTCCACAGATTGTAAATAACATCAATTAAGCTCTTTAATGTTAGTAAACACTGAATTTATCATTAGACAATACTAACATTCAGATAATTCAAACAGTAACTATTAAAATCTTTAAGTCTTTTGAACGAACCAATTTTAGTAAACTGAAAAACAAAAATAAACTTAAAACAATCACAACACTGACAAAGATAACATTAATCACGATACAAAACAAACAATACAACACTCAAATACAAAATATAAACATAGATAAGTTGTTTTTGGTATTTTTGTTTTGATGTGAGTATGGAAATGGGCGAAAGGTGAAATGTGAAGTAATATCAGTCGACAGTAAATACTTCTGTCACTACATGCGAATCGATTACACCACTGAAAATTAAACCACTTACAATTCTGTCTCCTCTCCCTATAGAATCACGAGTCCAGAATTGCAAAGATGATCTCCTCTTCAGCATACAAGAATCAACTTGAAGCCAAGGCTAGAAGCTTTACGATCTCCTGAGATATGAGTCGACGCTTGGTGAAAATGGCTTCCCTTCCTGCGACGCGATCACTCCTCAAGCACTATGTTTGGCTCGGAATCAACCCGACATCAGGAAAGTATCCTCATAGACCTTCGATGGTTGGTGATTATGGTGGTGGTGATGATGGTTGGTGTGATACTTCAGAGAATTGCCGACGCTGATCCTCCTCTGCACACATTGGCCACACCCATCGAACACACACTACTTCTTTTTCTTCTTTTCTTTTATATTTCTTCAGTAGTAACTGCTTCTGCTTGAATGGTCGTTGGATTTCCTTCATTCATATCAACGACGATGATTTCTTCTCCCTTCAACGAGTGAATTCCTGCGTGATACGTGCAATCGTGGTTTTTCCTTCCAACTGTCTTGTTTCTACAACCACTACAGTGGCATATTAGAAAATAAATAGTCTGTGGAGTTACAGATAACTCAACGGACTTGCTTCGTTGATTTAACTATAAAACACGCGCATAAATTTAACTATCCGATGCTCAGGTGTATTTTGGATACTTACAAACTTAACTATCCGATGCCTAGATGCATTTCAGATAGTTACAGATAACTCATTGATATATAACTTAAGTCAATCTTCCAGATCATGACTCGTGTAAGCAGCAGTTTTATAATAAAAGAGACATTTCAGAGAGTTACAAGTCTAATTATTGGATGCCCAGATGCATGTTGGATAGTTAGAGATAACTCACCGAAAATCTACTTAAGTCATTCTTCCAGAACATGACACGTGTCACACAACTATTTTATAAATAAAAGGAGATTCCGAAGAGTTACACATATAACTATCCGATGCCTAGCTACAATTTTGGATAGTTATAGATAACTCACCGAAAGTTCACTTAAGTCATGCATTATGGTTTCGACATGTGTATTTCAGGAAATAATAAACTATTCTTTTAAAACATAACTGTTCGGCAATTTAAACATAACTGTCTGATACCTGTTCGGTACGTTAAATATAACTGTCTAAAATAATAGAAAATTCAGATACCTAAGAATTTCACAGCCTGTAATTTACCGACAGTTCAGAAATGTACTAAATTAATATTAATTCCTCGAAATTAAGCAGATTCTTTAATTAAAGCATATAACAATGCAATTATAACATAATGGCTTAATTCTCATATGATAAGCTAAATATTATGCAATAAACCATCATTTAACCATTAATATTATGCATTTTTTCATTCTAAACGATACTACTATGATTTTACAATAAATACATAGTATCTTATGCAATAGTTTAGATATTACTTAGATATTTATGATAAATATATAATATCTATGAGGTGAACAACATCATCAACAATATTTATCTTTTTGTGGAGTTTAAGCATTTTACACACCACATAGCCTACAAATACCCAAATTTAATCTTATGTTGCAGAATGTATTTTCGTCTAGAGGTTTTGTAAATATATCAGCTAATTGATTTTTACTAGACACAAATCCTAATTTAATTTTTCCTTTAATTACGTTATCTCTTAGAAAATGATGTCTAACCTCTATATGCTTTGCTCTAGAATGTAATACAAGATTTTTGGAAAGATTTATTGTAGAACTAATGTCACAATAAATCTTAGTTGTATCATAAGATAATCCAAAGTCTTCTAAAGTTTGCTTTATCCACAGAATTTGAGTGCAACATAGTGCAGCAGCAACATATTCAGCTTCTGTAGTTGAAAGTGCTACATGGTTTTGCTTTTTAGTAAACCATGACACCAAATTATTTCCCAATAATTGACATGTGCCACTGGTACTCTTTCTATTAGATTTAGATCCTACGTAATCAACATCAGTATATCCTATAAGTTCTATTGAACTATCCTTAGAATAATATAGTTTGAAAATTTTAGTTCCTTGTATATATCTAAATATTCTTTTAATTGCAATTGATTGTGATTCTTTAGGATTAGATTGAAATATAGCACAAGCACACACAACAAACATAATATCAGGTCTACTAGCAGTCAAATAAGGTAAAAAGCTAATCATACTTCTGTATTTTCTTTGATCTATTGATTTTCCTATGTCATCAATATCTAACTCTTTTGGGAAATTGATCATATCATCATTATCAACTTTAGATTGAGATTCTCTAAAAGGATTTTCATTGAAGCTTACATGGAGGGTTTCTTCAATAGTTCTAGAAGTTTTGTTATATACTCTGTAGGCTTTACTTCTAATAGAGTAACCTACAAAAATTCCTTCATCTGCTTTAGCTTGAAATTTATCCCTTTTATCCTTAGTATTAAGAATAAAACACTTGTAGCCAAATGGTTTCATATAGGAAATTTTTGGAACCCTATTAAACATAATTTCAAAAGGAGTTTTATTAACACGAGGTCTTAAGTGACTTCTGTTAATAACATAACAAGCTGTATTCACTACTTCAGCCCAAAGATTTTGAGGTAAATTATGTTCATTTAACATAGTTTTGGCCATTTCTTGAAGTGATCTATTCTTTCTCTCAACAACACCATTTTGAGATGGTGCTCTTGGAAAAGAAAATCTGTGATCAATGCCATGATCTTTACAATAATTATCTATTTGATCATTATGAAATTCCGTACTATGATCACTCCTAAGTTTTTGAACAAAAACACTTTGTTCATTTTGAACAAGATTGCAAAACATTTTAAACTTTTCAAAAACTTCTGTCTTAGATGCTAGAAAATATACTCAAGTGTATCTAGAGAAGTCATCTACTAAAACAAATACATACCGTTTACCAGGAAGACTCATGATTCTTGTTGGTCCAAATAGATCCATATGTATAAGTTCTATGACTCTCTTGCTTGATATATGAGTTTTGGATTTAAAAGAGTTTTTGTGAAGTTTACCTAACTCACATGCATCACATATAAAGTCATTTCAGTATTTAATCTTTGGTAAACCTCTCACTAAATGTTTTCTAGATAGTTTATGTAACAATTTCATATTTATATGCTCGATCCTTCTATGCCATAGATATGCATCACTAGTTTCAACTAGCAAACATGAATTTAAATCAACTGCACTAGAAGGTAAAGATAATACATACAGAACCTTTTCTTTTAGCAATAAACTTAAGTTCATCTGTATTTTTATTAATAATTTTACATACATTATCTTCAAATACTACATAATATCCATTCTTAGTTAGTTTTATAACACTTAGCAAATTAAATCCTAGGTTTTCTACATATAGTACATTCGAAATAACATAAGTCGAAGTTATTTGAACATTGCCCATACCTATGATTTTATCCTTGCTTTTGTTTCCAAATGTTACACTTCCTTTCGTGGTATTTGTAAAATTTTTTAGTAGACTTTTCTGTCCTGTCATGTGACTTGATGCTTCATTGTCCAAGATCCATTTTGATGTTGTTTCCTCTTGCAAAATAAATTAAGAAAAACTTTTACTTGGTACCCAATGTTGTTGAGGACCAAGTTCATTAAATGCATATTTCTTCTTTTTGTTTAAAAATAGTTTAACATTATCATTTACATTCTTATTAGTTGTAAGTACTATTGACTTATCATTAGCTTCATACTCACATATAGCATATTATCACTACAGAAAAAGTATGAGCTTATTGATATGGATTCATATTTTCAGTAAATAATAGAAGCAGAACTATATGAGATTTGTGTTTTATTGCATCCATATTAATGAAATACGTATATATACTATGTTTACATTTTAAAAAAGAAAAGAAAAGAAAGAAAGAGAAAAACTTTGAGAGTTTATTAACTTGTTTGATCACGAGCCTTTTGTACTTGAAGATAGGTATGTAAGGATTGTTGACCTGAAAAGGACTCTTTAAATCTGGCAACCTAAGATCCTGATCAGATATGGGATTGTTGACTGAAAGCTCGATACATGGGTACACTAGAAAGCTCTTGTATGATTCAAGCTTGTCAAATTAACTTTTAAAGTACAAATATGCATATACTGTTCTGAAAAGATACAAGTGTTTTGTGAAATACAGATATCTTTTGAATCGAGTATATTTTCTGTTATCTAAGATTACTGAAGTATGAATCTAGAATAGACTTTTGAAGTTGTTTATCTGAGATACAATTCTTTATTCTACTTGTCTTAATCATATTGAATTGGATTGTGTTTTGATTCATATGTAGTTGAAATTTATGCTGGAAATCATATTGGAAAATTCAGGATGACAGATGCTAAAAAGAAGAAAAAATGATAATATAGTTAACACCTATGTGATGCTGATATATTTTGTATGTAATTTACATATATTCTAAATATATTTGCAGGTTGAAGAGGAGAAAACAAAGTTAAAATAGATTACTGAAACATATAGAATATCTAATAGCTTCAGTTGAGTTTTCCCACTAAGTAGTTTTTTTTGCAAAGTTTTCTAAGTATGCCCATGCTTCTTTACTACACAGTTTTAAAAATCCATTTTGACAAGTAGATTCTAATAAAGATTTAGTTGAAACATCAATGCCTTCATAAATTATACCTATTAATTGTGCTTTAGTCATTGCATGATGTGGACATTGAGTTAGTGAATCTTTAAATCTTTCAAAATACTTTTAGAATGATTCTCCCTATTTTTGGCTACACATTAATAATTTCTTTTTCTTTTTAATTGTTTGATGTGTTGGATAATATTTTTCCAGAAAAATAGAGCAAAATTCAGTTCAAGTAGAAATTGAATAAGGTGCTAGAGTATATAATCATCTCTTAGCTGTGTCTTTTCAAGCAAAATGAATATATCTTAGTTTAATAGCATCAAAACTCATGTTCAACATTTTCATCATTTGACAAACTTTGTTAAATTCCCAAAGGAAATAATAGGCATCTTTTTTTTCTAATCCATGAAAGTGTGGCAATTGACTAATATAATTAGACTTCAGTTCAAACCTATCTGTCTCAAAGTTTGGCAATCGAATATATGAAGGTTCATCAACTAATTCAGGATATAGAATTTCCCCTAATGGTTTTTCTACTAAAGTAGCCATATCTTCATTCTCCTTTAAAGAAAGGTTAGCTACACTCCTAAGGATTTCATTAAAGTCTAATTCAGAAATTTTTTCAATATGCCTCTATGTTGAATAATCTTGTGTAGGTATTCTTACTAATCATTTAGTGCTAGGAGAATGAGTCCATGTACTCATAAACTCTTAACATAAAGTAATAAGTGTAGAAGATTAATTACATACTAGTTTGAAGCTTTGTTCTCAATAAATAGTTGTTGATAGATGAAGTTGAATCATCTACTCCTTTCAGTTCCCCAACGAATTTTCTTTTCTCTCTTCAAGTGCTGGTAACTAGTAAATAACATTCTGTTCTATATTTATAGTGCACGTCCATAAGGCAAATGAATATCGTTGCAAGAACATGTCTTGTAACATGTAGTATGGTTCCTATTTTTATGGATACGCGTTCCACTTCTTATTTCACATTCCAGTAACCGCTAAACCTACGAAGTTTCGTTTGTGGCTAAGAGAATAACCGTTATACTAAATCCACAAACTAACCTCGTTGAGTTACAGATAACTCAACGGACTAGCCTTGGTTACTGTTTGCTAACTCCACAGACTAACTTCGTTGAGTTACAAATAATTCAATGGAGTCACCTTATATTTTAATATTGACTTCGTGGAGTTAACTTTAACTCCACAAACTAACTTCATTGAGTTAACACTTAGCAAATTTTTCTAAAACTTACTCCTCATCTTAACTTCTCTATTTTTTCCTCCTACATTTTATCAACTTAAATAAAGTTAAATACATTTCATTAATGCAGTGTTCTAATTTAAACTCATTTAAATTTGAACATTATATGCATATTTAACTTACACCTCATTTCTTGTTATGCAGAATTTATATTTTACTTTTTAGTATGTAGATATATTCAAACATTATCAAATCATTGTACATTTAACAACCTCATTAATAAGATTGTAAAACTTGTAAAACAGTCCTACCAAGCTTTAACAAATATATAATGTTTAATTTGTTAGGACCCTAGTATTTTGATAATGCAAAACCTATGTGAGGAAACATATTGTATTTCACAGTTAAGTCAGAGCAGCATTAGATCAGAAGGTAGATAGAACAAATTCCAAACAGACGAATAGATGGAGGAAGTTCTAGAAGATATTGCCTTAAAGCTACAGGAAAATCGGACAGGTACAGGTCCAAGTATCTGAAGAGTAAAATAGCAGCAAGACTATCAGACAGTTAGTAGGATAACTATCCAAATTTTTGAAAGCCTTCAAAGAGTTAAATAATTGGACAGTTAAGTTGGTTGAATGATCAGAGAGTTAATGAGTTAACTATCCAAAAGAAAAAGGAAAATCGGAAAGTTAGAAAGGCTAACTATCTGAAACTTAAGTCATTCAATAAATCACGTACAGAAATACAAAATGGAAGCTTAAAGGACTTGTAGGAGAGTTAGATAGTTATCTGAGTTTTCTTTTCGGAGAGTTAGATAGCTATTCGAGTTTTTTGGTAAGTTACAGGTATAACTTTCCGGAACTTAAGTCATCTTATTACGCACGTGCAAAATGGAGAAGCCGGTAGTTGAAAGCTTAAAAGGGAAAATCAGAGAGTTAGATAACTATCTGAAATTTCAAAGAGAGTTTCAGTAAGTTACAATTTAACTATCCGAAACTTAAGTTATTGAAATTGCCACGTGCAGAATTCCAGAAAGAAGATCATTTAAGTTTTCGCAGAGTTAGAAAGATAACTATCCGAAATTTCAAAAGAGTTTCGGTGAGTTACAGTTTAACTATCTGAAATTTAAGTCATTGAATTTCCCACGTGTAGAATTTCAAAGAGAAGCTCAAATAAGTTTTCAGAGAGTTAGAAAGATAACTATCTGAAATCCTGAAGCATTTCGGTGAGTTACAGGGATAACCATCCAAAACTTAAGTCAGCCTTTTATGCACGTGCTGAATTGAAGCAATCAGAAAGTTAACAAAGGATTACTATAGCCAACTAGTCGACAGTTATATAACTGTTTGGTGAGTTACAGTTATAAGTATCCGATTGAATGACAACTCGTAGTAAATATTCTGGAATCCTACCTAGCAGAAAGGTTTAAGTGATCTTTCGGTGAGTTACAGATATTCTTCGGAGAGTTACGTAGCTAACTATCTGGAAGGTTAGGAAAATCGGTAAGACATCTTGAATTAACTTTCTAAACGGTAACTTACTGTATTTGACTAGTGTCTAATCAAGTACAGCAGAATACATCCGTTGATAGAGAAATATGATTGTTATACCTTTGGTATAAATACGAGGAGTCTAAGAAAGGAAAATATAGAGATAACGGATATACCACATACAGTGAGCTACACTCAAATTCCAATTACACTCAAGTTTGCAAACAGTGAAGCATATTCTAAAGATCTACTACAGAAAAAGCTCTGTGCACCAAAACTCTGATTGAAAGATTAAAGCTGTTGGTTCGTGCCTTTAACTTGAAAGCTACATTCAGTGTTGGTTTGAGTTTTGACCTGAAAACTCTAGAGGTTGGTTTACTGAAGTTTATACCTGAAAACTTCTGTATAGTTGGTTCTTGCTTTGACCTGAAAGTAAGTGTGTAAGTGTTGAAACACTTAGTGAAACCCAAGTGAATCTTGGGGGTGGACTAGCCAAGTTGGTAAACCACCTAAAAATTTGTTGTGTGTTTCTTGTCTCTACTGATTTGCATTCGTTTAATTTCATCTCATTACATTTCTGTTGAATCATTCAATTCAACATCAAAAGAATTTTAAAAAACTACACACTTTCACCATTCACCCACCTCTGGTGAGCCTACCGATCCTAACAATTGGTATCAAAGCAAGGTTAATCCTTTATAAGATTTAACCATCTGGATTTATGGCTCAATTTGCTGAGGGACAAAACATTCACAAACCTCCTCTATTCGATGGTTCCAATTACAACTATTGGAAGAATAGAATGGAGTGCTTCCTTAGGAGTTCTGATGTTAAACTCTGGAAGATTGTTGTTCTTGGAACTACACTTCCAACCAGTGATGCTATGAACTTGTCTGAGGAGGATGAGAAACTCATCTAGTTGGATGCTAGAAGGCTGAATGCCATTTATTGTGCACTAACTGCTGATCAATATAATAAAGTATCTGCATGTAAGTCTGCTCATGAGGCTTGGAAAATCCTTCAAATTACTCACGAAGGTACAAGCCAAGTTAAGGATACAAAAATCAGTATCCTGTTGAGAAAACTTGAACTGTTTAAAATGAATGATAATGAAAACATAACTGAAATGTTTTCAAGATTTACTGAAATCATTAACAGTTTGAAAGGCTTGGGAAAGGAATTCTCTTCACGTGAATAGGTACAGAAGATCTTGAGGAGCTTAACTATTGAGTGGAAATAGAAGTCCACATCTATTCAAGATTCCAAGGATCTCAACAACTACACAGTTGAAGAACTGTTGGGCAATCTTCTTGCCCACGAAGTTCAGATGAAGGACTAGAAAGAGCAAGAAGGAGCTGCTGAAAAGAAAACTAAAAAGAAAAAGGAAATAGCATTTCCATCTACAGAAGAAGCTCCAAGCTCAGACGATGATGAAATCATGTTGTTGGCAAGGAACTTCAAAAAGTTTATGAAGAAAAAGAATAAGTCCAGCTCTTCTAAAAGAACTGTCCCTACATGTTTCAAATGTAAAAGGCAAGGGCACATACAGACCTTATTGTGGTGGAGTGATTCGATCTTATATAGATGACACCACTGTGTTTGCCATCAAACAAAGATTAGGTCATATGTGGTTGCCTAGAGGCAATAGATTTAATATTTTAAGGACTAATTCTACTGGACCCAAGAAGATTTGGGTACCAAAAGCTTTAATTTCAGTATGATTTGCAGTGTGACAAGGAGTTTCAAGCACGTTCAACTAAATGGATCGTGGACAGTAGATGCTCAAAGCACATGACAGGTAAGAAAAGTTTTCTTGACTCTGTTAAAAACTTAAGTTCAAGATCTGTTAAGTTTGGAAATAATGAAAAGTGTAAAATAACTGCAATAGGAAATATTACATCTGAAAATGGTATAATTGAGAATGTCTTGCATGTAAATAGATTAAAACAAAATTTGTTAAGTGTAGGACAATTATGTGATAAAGGTTATATTGTTTCTTTTAATGCTGAAAATTGTTTCATTATTAATCCAGCCTCGAATGAAACAAAATTTACTGGTTTTAGAAATTGCTCAATTTATACATTAAACTTTTCATGTGAAAATTCTGCAAGAAATTCCTGTTTGGTAGCAACTGGTGAAGATGATTGGGCGTGGCATAGAAGACTTGACCATATTAGTATAAAGAATATTAGGAAGCTATCCACATGTGATCTTGTCAGGGGTTTGCCTAAACTCACTTTTAAGAAAGATAGAGTATGCAGTGAGTGTATACTAGGGAAGCAAAAGAGAACTGCCCTTCACAGCAAAAATGTTTTTACCACTAAAAGGCCATTGAAACTATTACATTTGGATTTATTTGGTCCCTCTCAAGTTTCAAGTCTTGGGGGTCGAAAATATACCTTTGTTATTGTTGATGATTTCTCCAGATTAACTTGGGTAATATTTTTGACATATAAAAATGAAACTTGCAATGAGTTCAGGAATTTCTGCATAAGAGTTCAGAATTAGAAGGAATTAACAGTGAAGAAAATCAGAGGTGATCATGGAGGAGAATTTGAAAACTATGAATTTGAAAACCTTTGCAATTCATTTGGAATTCTGCATGAATTCTCTTGTCCTACAACTCCTACTCAAAATAGAGTTGTGGAAAGGAAAAATAGGACATTACAAGAAATGGCTAGAACTATGTTAAATGCCACGGATCTACCTAAATTTCTCTAGGCAGAAGCTGTAGGAATAGCTTGTCACATTTCCAATAGAACTCACATTAGATCAATGTTGAATAAGACACCCTTTGAAATTTGGTTCGATAAAACTCCAAATGTTGGCTATTTTAAGACATTTGGATGCAAATGCTTTGTCTTAAATACAAGAAATGCTAAAGACAAGTTTGATGCAAAGTCTGAAACTACTATACTTGTTGGTTACTCCTCTAGAAGCAAAGCTTACAAGGCATATTTTGCTGAAGATGGAAGAGTGGAGGAAAGTATAAATGCTCAGTTTGATGAAGATCTGATCCAGAATTTCAAAAAGTTGAAGATTAAAAATGATAGTGAAACTGAATACTTTGAAGATTATAACTGCAAGTAGAAACTCATTTCACAAGTGTCAGACCAGAATCTCAACAATAGATATCAGAATCATAATAGTTGGAAGTTTAGATCTGATCATCCCGAGGAACAAATTATTGGAAATATATCTAAAGGGGTATAAACTAGAAGCAAAGCACAAGATATCTGCAATTTTTGTGCATTTGTGTTAGAAATAGAGCCAAAATCAGTAGATGAAGCATGTAAGGATACCTACTGGACAATGGCTATGTAGGAAGAATTAAAGCAGTTCCAGAAAAATAATGTTTGGGAACTAGTAGAAAAACCTGTAGGAAAATCCATCATTGGAACTAAATGGATTTTCAAAAACAAATTAGGTGAAGAAGGTAATTTTCTCAAAAATAAAGCTCAATTAGTTGCTTAAGGCTACAATTAGCAGGAAGGTATTGACTATGAAGAAACTTTTGCTCCCGTAGCTAGGATTGAAGCTATCAGAATGTTGCTTGTTTTTGCAAGTAGTATGAAGATAATATTGTTTCAGATGGATGTGAAAAGTGCCTTCTTAAATGGAGAAAATCAGGAAGAAGTGTTTGTCAAACAACCTCCTGGATTTGAAGATGAATTCAAGCCGAATCATGTCTTCAAACTAATAAAGGCTCTTTATGGTCTGAAACAGGCACCTAGAGCTTGGTATGAGAAATTGAAAAAGTTTTTAATTGGAAACAATTTTTCTATAGGCAAAGTGGACAACACTTTATTTATCAAAACTTTTGATGTGCATATTTTGATTGTACAGATTTATGTTGATGATATAGTCTTTGGAGCCACTTCAAAAGATCTCTGTCATAAATTTCAGAATTTGATGAAAAATAAATTCAAAATGAGCATGATGGGAGAATTGAAGTTTTTCTTGGAATTACAGATTCATCAAGTGCATACTGGCATTTTTGTCAACCAAGAAAAGTACTGCAAAGAGATGAAGAAATTTGGTTATGAAAACATCAAACCTGCAAATACTCCAATGAGTTCAAGTATTAAACTAGAAATGGATGATTCAAGTGTTGCAGTGGATCAAAAACAATATAGAGGTATGATTGGATCCCTGTTATACCTTTTAGCTAGTAGACCAGATATTATATTTAGTGTATGCTTGTGTGCTAGATTCAAGCATCACCAAAGGAATCACACTTGAAATCAGTCAAAAGGATTTTCAGATATCTACAAGGAACAAAAGATTTCAGACTATTCTACTCAGTTGACAATAATTTGATTTTAACAAGTTATAGTGATGCAGATTATGCAAGTAGCAGATCTGACAGAAAAAGCACTAGTGGTACTTGTCAACTACTTGGAAATTCTTTAATCTCTTGGTTCAGTAGGAAACAAAATTGTATTGCTTTATCTACTACTGAAGCCGAGTATATTGCAACAGGATTGTGCTGTGCCCAAATTCTTTGGATGCAGCAAACTCTAGCAGATTACAGACTAAAAATTCAAAACTCAATCATATTTTGTGATAACAGTAGTGCAATCAGTCTATCTAAGAATACAGTACTTCATTCCAGAGCCAAGCATATCGAGATTAGACATCATTTTCTAAGAGATCATGTGGAAAAAGGGAACATCTCACTTAGGTTTGTGCCAATAGAAAATCAACTTGCAGATATTTTCACCAAACCTTTAATTGAATCAACTTTTAATCATATTAGAAGAAATCTAGGCATATGTTCTTTACTAGACCTTTAAATATTTTTTCATCAAGCTCACCATATGGGAGCTTGTTTTTCTACTAACTTACTCGTGCAGGATATATTCAATATCAGTTTTACTATCCTCACCTTTTTATATAATGACAAAATGGGGGAGAAGATTTTGGAAATTAGTAAAGTATACGTCCCTTACAGTATTTCCAGCAAGAATTGAAAGAGAATTATTAAAAGAGGTGAAGAAAAACTCAACACACAGATAGGGGGAGAAGACAACACAAAGTCAGGGGGAGGAATCCCTCCACGTCAGTATAGTCTTGATAAATTCCTGTTTATTTGGTTCTCTGTGTGACTGAATGTATAGAAATACACTAGGGAGTGAAATACATGTAATTTAATGTAAAGGATTTTGTCATTATCAAAAAGGGGGAGATTATTAGGACTCTAGTATTTTGACAATGCAAAACCTATGTGAGGAAACATATTGTATTTCATAGTTAAGTCTGAGCAGCATTAGATCAGAAGGTAGATAGAACAAATTCCAAATAGACGAACAGATGGAGGAAGTTCTAGAAGATACTGCCTTAAAGCTACAGGAAAATCGGACAGTTATAGGTCCAAGTATTCGAAGAGTAAAACAGCAGCAAAACTATCGGACAGTTAGTAGGATAACTATCCGAATTTTTCAAAGTCTTCATAGAGTTAAATAATCAGACAGTTAAGTTGGTTGAATGATTGGAGAGTTAAGGAGTTAATTATCCGAAAGAAAAAGGAAAATCGAAAGTTAGAAAGGTTAACTATCCGAAACTTAAGTTATTCAATAAATCACATGCAGAAATACAGAACGGAAGCTTAAAGGACTTGTCGGAGAGTTAGATAACTATTCGAGTTTTCTTTTCGAAGAGTTAGATAACTATTCGAGTTTTTCGGTAAGTTATAGGTATAACTTTCCAGAACTTAAGTCATCTTATTACGCACATGCAAAATGGAGAAGCCGGTAGTTGAAAGCTTAAAAGGGAAAATCAGAGAGTTAGATAACTATCCGAAATTTCAAAGAGAGTTTCGGTAAGTTATAGTTTAATTATTCGAAACTTAAGTTATTGAAATTGCCACGTGCAGAATTTCAAAAAAAAAATCATTTAAGTTTTCGGAGAGTTAGAAAGATAACTATCCAAAATTTCAAAAGAGTTTCGGTGAGTTACAGTTTAACCATTCAAAACTTAAGTCATTGAATTTCCCACGTGCAGAATTCCAGAGAGAAGCTCAAATAAGTTTTCGGAGAGTTAGAAAGATAACTATCCGAAATCTTGAAGCGTTTCGGTGAGTTACAGGGATAACCATCCGAAACTTAAGTCAGCCTTTTATGCACGTTCTGAATTGAAGCAATAGAAAAGTTAACAGAGGGTTACTGTAGCCAACTATCCGACAATTATATAACTGTTCGGTGAGTTATAGTTATAAGTATTCGATTGAATGACAGCTCGCAGTAAATATTCTAGAATCCTACTTGGTAGAAAGGTTTAAGTGATCTTTCAGTGACTTACAGTTATAAGTATCCGATTGAATGACAACTCGCAGTAAATATTCTGGAATCCTACCTAGTAGAAAGGTTTAAGTGATCTTTCGGTGAGTTACAGATATTCTTCGGAGAGTTACGCAGCTAACTATCTAAAATGTTAGGAAAATCGGTAAGACATCTTAAAATAACTTTCTTAACGGTAACTTACCGTATTTGATTGGTGTCTAATCAAGTACAGCAGAATACATCCGTTGACAGAGAAATATGATAGTTATACCTTTGGTATAAATATGAGGAGTCTAAGAAATGAAAATATAGAGATAACGGATATACCACATACAGTGCGCTACACTCCAATTCCAATTACACTTAAGTTTGCAAACAGTGAAGCATATTTTAAAGATTTACTGTAGAAAAAGCTTTGTACGCCAAAACTCTGATTGAAAGATTAAAGCTGTTGGTTCGTGGCTTTAACCTGAAAGCTACATTCAGTGTTGGTTTGAGTTTCGACCTGAAAACTCTAGAGGTTGGTTTACTGAAGTTTATACCTGAAAACTTCTGTGTAGTTGGTTCTTGCTTTGACTTAAAAGCAAGTGTGTAAGTGTTGAAACACTTAGTGAAGCCCAAGTGAATCTTGGGGGTGGACTAGCCAAGTTTGTGAACCACCTAAAAATTTACTGTGTTTCTTGTCTCTACTGATTTGCATTCATTTAATTTCATCTCATTACATTTCTGTTGAATCATTCAATTCAACATCAAAAGAATTTTAAAAAAGTACACACTTTCACCATTCACCCCCCCTCTGGTGAGCCTACTGATCCTAACTCAATTCAACTTTAAATCATCCATTTACAAACATTAGTTCAAAAACATCTTGCTATTTAAACATTCAAATATATAAATAGTTTACATTTACATACAATCAGATATTTTTCAGTACAAG
The DNA here is from genome assembly GCA_036874045.1 of Cymodocea nodosa. NCBI lineage: Eukaryota > Viridiplantae > Streptophyta > Magnoliopsida > Alismatales > Cymodoceaceae > Cymodocea > Cymodocea nodosa. The sequence goes on from CM072335.1 coordinate 12,852,362, forward strand.
TAGATGAATAATACATTTAGTCTTTCTTCCTTAATTCATCTACTTTCTTCTAGAGCTTTTCTAATTGTTGCTCTAATTGATTTATACGTTCTACAGCTCTTGTAAAGTCTCTAGAAGGTTCAACAATAGAAAAAATAGTAGCATTATAATTTCTATATTCCTTCACTAAAATGGCTCTAGATCTTATCCTCTTAGATGTCCATTTCATGAAGTCAATTCCTTCCACCATCAGTAGTGGAATTAAGTCTCCATAAAATAACTTTTTCTTTATTGATTTGAGCTTGGAGATGAATACTTTAAATGAATTTACTTGTATTCTGTTAACAACTACATATGTGGCCCACTTGACAAATTGACTCAGTTCAATGTCGTGGCCTTGTCTTTGATAAACAGTCTTCACCAATATAGTTGCCACCATGTGTGCCTTTCCATTTAAGTACTTCATTCTGTTAAGTATTGGCACATGAGAGTCACTAGCTATGCACTACTTAATTTCTTGTTTAGTTCATTCCACTACAGTTGTTTCTTCTAGAATTTCAATTCCTTCATTTTTCAACCCAAAAATTTTGTGGAAAAGCTTAGTTGTTATCTGGATGTTAACTTCTTTCATGTTTGCAATTAATTTTCCATCTTCCTCTCTTAAGTTTGCATAAAAGCAAAGCACTAAGTTTTCATAAACTGCATGCCCTTTTTCTTTTTAAATAAAGTTCAGTAGGCCTTGAAATTTAAATAATTCTTTAATCTCCTCCATTTTAGTCCAATCTACTGGCTTACTGTAAATAATATCATACTCATTTATCTCTTGATATTTGTTGTATGCTTCTTGACTCCAAAAGTGAACTTCATTTAGAATCATTGCTTTAGATAGGTTAGGAATTTGGATTTGTTGCTCTAGAGGGGTTTGTTCATGAATTTCTTCTTCAAGTTGCTGAGCTTGTTGTTGTATTTCTTATTGAAAATAATCTAGACATTCTTGTCTTTCAATTCTGAAATGTGGTGGAGAGCTTGCAAAACTTTCCATACTTTTATCTTGTATTTTCTTTATAAGTTGCTGAAGAGTTTCATTCTCTTCAAAGGAATCTATCGAATTCTTTTCTTCCTGTTCAGCTTCCTACTCAGTTTCTTCTTTTCTTCTTCCTCCTAACTACCAATCTACATTATTATTGTTCTTTTTGATTCTGTGGTAGATTGGGATGGAGTTATAGACATAATATATTTTTCCCTAACTTCTTTTTCTAATTCTTCAGGCTGTAGACTAATTTCAGCTTGTTTTTCTTCTCCTCTTTGCTCCTGCTATTGATCTACTTCTTCTTCTAATAGCAAATCTACAAAAATGGGCTCCTTATGTCCTACTCTAAACATTATAGGCTCTCACTTAATTTCTTCTTGATCCTAAGACACTTTTTCTTTTCCTTTTCTTTTTCTAAATAACTATGTTTGATCTTCTTCTTCTGATACTAAGTCAACAAAAATGAGCTCTTGAGGCCCTCAAGCCATAGGTATTGGCTCTTCCTGTTTCACTTTTTCTATAATTACTGGTCTCGAAGGACCAACTTGTACTTCTCTTGCAATTACTATTTTTCTGCTTCTTGGTGCTTTTCCACCTTAATTTTATATTGGGCCCTTAACTTTTCTTCAACTTGTTTTTTCTTTATGACATTATATAGAATATGTGCCTTGACCATAGCCATTTCCTCACTGCCTCCTTGGTCATTTGCTGCTTTGACCTAGCTAGCAAACTCCTTGTCTTCTTTTGTTTCAGCCAAGCAAATGTAACATGTGGTAATGGTTCTGTTGGTGGAACTGAAGGTCCTACTTGTTCTGCTGCTACTATCGGTATTTCTACTTGCTCTCTTAACTGTTGCTGTGAAGATCCCAACTGCTGCTCTTGTTCTTCCTACTCTCTCTATTCTTTAAATTGTTGATAAGCTGCTTCTGCAGTTATCTTCTTTATAAACCATAGTCGAGATTTCCTTCTTATAAGTTCTAGGGCAACTTCATTGTTTGGCCTGTTTGGCCTATCTATTCCAATATTTAGGTGTTAAACCAGTAACTAAGTAATTAACTATGTCTACATACTAAGGCATTGTGTATATGGTCAATAATTAATTTCAATGTTTGATTTTTCTATTTGTAATCTTGATAAATGGTCTACTACTACATTCTCACAACCTTTTTTCTCTTTAATTTCTAGATCAAATTCTTGCAATAACAATATCTATTGGATCAATCTAGGTTTAGTCTCTTTCTTTGCTATTAGGTGCTTTAAAGCTGAATGATCCATGGAGGCATTGTGTACCTCCTCACGTACTTTAGAAAATATCTACAAATTAATCTTGATTTTTCTCTAGGCATTGTTTGGTCTGCTCCTACAGCTAATCTAGGTTTGGCTTGCTCCATGGATCTATCTTAGCACCTAATTGGAGCCATTCATTTGAATCAATGTGTGATGCATCTGATTTTACTGTAGGAGCAGTGCTAGGACAGAAGATAGAAAAATCTCCTAGAGTGATTCATTATGCAAGTAAAACTTTAAATGATGTTCAAGTTAATTATACAACTACTGAAAAAGAACTATTAGCTGTTGTGTTTGCCTTGAAACTTCATGGAGTTAGTGTAACTCAATGGACTTACTCCGTTGACTTAACTATAACTCAACAAACCAACTTTGTTGAGTTAAGCTTAACTTAATGGACTTTTTTAGTTTTGTAAAACAAATATTTATATAACATTTAACACTTGATATGTAAAAGAAGTCATTTCTAATTCATTCATAAATGATACTAAATTAACATTTAATTCCTTGAAATTATGCATATTCTTTAATTAAGGTATATAATTGTATAATTGTGACATAATAGCTTAATTTCTAGAATGGTATTCCCTATGGTGCATGATATAATAGGAATTCTTGGATCAGATAACTTTTTAAGAATTTGAGGCAGAAATAAAGAACAACTTTGCTCAGTTAAAAAGACTTTCCTTAAAACTTTTCACTCTCTCTTCTTAGTACACCAATCCTTTAGAAATTTAGCATAAGGTGACATTTTCTACAATAAGTCTAACAAAGGAATGTTAACTTGTATTTTTTCAAAAATTTCTCTAATTTTTTCTTATTTTTCAAGAAATTTTTGTTGTAATCTTTCAGGATTGGGTGGTAATGATTGTGATTTATAAGATTTTTTTTCTTTCATTTCATTTGTTTGATCATTTTTAATCTCATCTTTAGATTCAAATTTTTCATCATTGATTTCTAAGTTTTCAGATATTACATTCTCATTGTCATTTTGAATTTTGTTCATATCCAGCTTCACATTGCTTTCTTTTTGAATTCTTGGTGATATATCAGTTCTAGATCTTAATGTTATACATACATCTTCCAGATTTTCATTACTTTAATGATGTTCTTGTATTTTATTTTCATAATTTTGATCTTGAATTGTTTTCAGTTTTAAATTACATTCTTTAAATTCTATTGCATTGATATTTTCTTTTGTCTGTATGTCTTACAAATTATGCAAATTCGTAACATTAAAGTTTTCATTTGTATTTTCCTATTGCATAACTTGTAATTTCATTGTAAATTCATCAAGTGCTTTTAGCTTTCTTTCTAGATCATCTAGTCTCATTGCATTCAATTTTTGATCAATTTTAATTATGGTTTTTTTAGTTTCGTATATGATATCCATTTTAGGTTCTGAATATTCTTCCCTATAATTTAATTAGTTGACTTCTTGTTGCTAACACATGTATTGTTTCAGTTTGTCCATGTTTTACTCTAAATTACACTCAAGTCTATCATACCTATCCCAAACTTCCTTGTCACTTAACATATTACACATTCTAAACTAACCATTAGTTGGGTAAACTATATGATTCTCATACTCAGCTCTATTATATTGAATATAATTCATTTGTTGTTCATGTGATCTAACCATCTACAATCGTCTCAGTTTCAAACAATCGAAAATGTCATGACCTTCCAAATTGCAAAATTCACATATGCTAACTACAACTTTTAGAAATCTTTGAGTATAAGCATATGTCATATTCTCAATTATATAATAAAATATACAACACTCCTTCTGCTATTAAAACAAAATAGCACTTACAGTTGCTTAACTTCTCAGTTCACAGCAAGGGCTCTAGAAAACTTGTATTGTTGTGAAAAGTTAAATTAGATTTGTTTATGCTAACTTAATGAGTTAAACATGTGCAGCTCATGTGACATAATAAAGCATTTAAATTCAACACGTGTACTCTTGGAAATAATAAAATATTCTTCTATCGTTAAAAACATAATTGTCTAGTACATGCAATATAACTCTTCGAAATAATAGAAAATTCAGATACTTAGGAATTTCAAAGCTTGTAATTTACCGACAGTTTAGAAATATACTTAATTAACGTTAATTTCCTGAAATTATGTAGATTCCTTCATTAAAGCATACAACAGTGTAATTATAACATAATAGCTTAATTCTCATATGATAAGCTAAATATTATGCAATTAACCATCATTTAACCGTTAATATTATGTACTTTTCCATTCTAAACAATGTGTTTTGTAGTTAAATCAACGAAGTAAGTTCGTTTAGTTACACTAACTCCATGGACTATTTATTTTCTAATATGCTACTGTAGTAGTTGTAGAAATAAGAAATTCGAAGGAAAACCACAATTGCACATATCACATAGGAATTCACTCGTTAAATGAAGAAGAAATCACCCTCGTTGATATGAATGAAGGAAATCCAACTAATCATTTAAGCAGAAGTAGTTATTATGAAAAGAAATATAAAAGAAGAGGAGAAAGAGTGTGGGTGTGTAGGTGGAGAATCGCGCTAACTGCAGGAAGCATTGGAAGTTCTCCGAAGCTCCACACCACCACCAAAATCATCAACCATCAGAGGTCTGTGAGGATACTGTTATACCGAGAGGTCGCACAAATCAAAACATCCAAGGGTTGCGTGGAGAAGAGATCAACGTGGAAGAGAGGTGTGCAAGTGAAGAATTCGAAAAAACAACAAATTTATGTGGTTCCCCAACTTGGGAACATCCACGGGTGATCAATCTATCGTGATTCCTTGCTGTATGGTTGCTGGTACAAAAGAGGAGAAGATGAGAGCTAAGGATTTGACATTCGCTCTCTTGGTCGAAGGTGATTCCCCCTTATACTAGTTAGGGGCAATGATGGGTAATACCTAAAAGACAAGTTTGCCCCTTTACAAATTATCTAAGAAATACAACCATATACAATGACAATACATATACATGATGGAAGACACAAGCATCACAAATCTCCACCTTGTCTTTCATCAATCTTCACCACGAACGAGTGATAGATCACTAAGACATGGGTCAACAACAGCAATAGACGTTGAGTAAGTTCAAGCAATGCTTGAACTTGCTCTCCACAACGCCCTTTGTAAACATATCACCCAGGTTGTCCTTTGTGTTGACTTTCATAATCTTTATCCTGTCTTCATTCCTAAGGAAGTGATATTTAACATCAATATGTTTAGTTCTATCATGAAAGACATTATCTTTGGAGAGACAAATAGTGCTAAAACTATCACAAAAGATATCAGCTTTATCAATGCACCAACCAAAGTCTCCAAGTAAGCCTTTCAACCAGATCCCTTCTTTTGCAGCTTCTGTCATAGCTACATATTCAACCTCAGTTGTGGACAAAGATATAGTAGGCTGAAGAGTTGATTTTCAACTCACAATAGAACCTACAAATGTAAAGACATAACTGGATAATGATCTCCTTCTGTCAACATCCCCTGCATAGTCTGAATTTGTATAACTAGCCATAGTACAACCTTGATCTGCTGCATACATTAAGCCAACGCCTGGAGTTCCTTTTAAATATCTAAATATCCTTTTAACTGCTCTCCAATGTTCCCTGCCCGGATTGGACATGAACCTACTAACAACACTCAAAGGATATGCTAAATCAGGTTTAGTGCATACCATGGCATACATAAGACTTCCAACTGCTTGTGCATAAGGAACTCACTGCATATCAAGCTTTTCAGATTCAATTTGAGGACACATAGCAGATGACAATTTAACATTTCTATCATAAGGCGTGCTAATGGCTTTGCATGAAGCCATACCAAATCTACTAAGAATATTTTCAATATACTTTTGTTGATTTAAAAACAGCTTACCAGAATTTCTTTCATGCCTAATCTCCATTCTAAGAATTCTACCAGTTGGGCCAAGATCCTTCATATCAAATTTTGATTTCAATGTGTCCTTTAGCTCCTATATCACTTCAATATTTTTTGCAGCTATAAGAATATCATCAACATACAATAATAAATAAACATGTGTATTCTTATCAAGAGTTTTAACATATACACATGAATCATAATTGCTGCGTCTAAAACCAACTTTAATTATAAAGGCATCAAACTTCTTGTACCATTAGCGTAGTGATTGTTTAAGTCCATACAAAGACTTATTTAATTTGCACACCCAATTAGATTTACCTTTCACCACAAACCCTATTGGTTGTTCTATCCAAATATTTTCTTTTAACTCACCATGCAAGAAGGCCGTCTTTACATCTAGCTGTTCCAACTCTAGATTCTATGCTACAACAATAGATAGAAAAATTCTAATAGATGTATGACGTACAACAGGAGCAAATACCTCATTGAAGTCAACTTCTTCTTGCTGTGAATAACCTTTGGCAACTAACCTTGCCTTGTGCTGCACACCTACATTGCCTTGAGTCCCAATCTTCTTCTTATAGACCCATTTGCAGCCAACAATATTTGTGTTCTTTGGATGTTTCACCAGTTCCCAAGTCTTGTTCTTATGGAGAGATTGGAGTTCCTCCTCCATAGCAGACATCCAAAGACCAACTTCTGAATCTTTCATTGCAGCTTCATATGTAGGTGGATCAACAAAATCCTCTACCTCAACTGCTACCTATAAGGAAAAAGCAACCAAACTATCGTAGCTATATCTAATCGAAGGTCTAACGTCTATTCTAGGATGATCTTTGCCAATGGTTCTTGGTGGTGGTTGCTCCACCTCTTCCTCCTCAACTCCATCTTCTTGAATTTCAGATGAGTTTTCTCTAATTTCAACCTGATTAGTGATAGGTAGTTGCTGTGCATCATCTAACTCCATCTATTCAGGAATGGTGTGCTCAGTTTCTAGTGATTCACCTGCTAGTCTATCTTTTGCTTGCAAAAGAGAATTCTCATCAAAAGTAACATCACAACTATATATTACTTTGTGAGATTCAATATCATATATCCTGTATCCCTTTACACCAACACCATAGCCCACAAATATGCCTTTCTTTGCATGTGGTTCCAGCTTGCCATTATTCACATGATAGTAAGCTGGACACCCAAAAACTCTGAGCTTTGAATAACTAACAGATCTTTTCAGCCATACCTCAAGAGGTATCTTCCCATCTAAGACACTAGAAGGGGACCTATTCACCAGCTGTGTTAACAGCTTCTGCCCAAAATTTCTTGCTCAAACCTACATGAGACAACATACAACGTGCCTTTTCTAGGAGTGTCCTGTTCAATCTTTCAGCCACTCCATTTTGCTGAGGGGTATTTATAACTATGTTATGCCATGTAATGCCTTCATCTCTACAAAAGCTATCAAATTCTTGAGAACAAAACTCAAGACCATTATCAGTTCTAAGATATTTTACCTTTCTGTCTGTTTGGTTTTCTACTTGCTTCTTCCAATACTTGAAGCTAGAAAAAGCTTCACTTTTGTGCGTCAAGAAGAAAACCTAGTTCATCCTTGAATGAAAATCAATGATAGAAAGAAAATATCTAGAACCTGCAATAGAAGGCTGACATGAAGGCCCCTAACAATCAGCATGAATATAATCAAGAACTCCCTTGGAGCTGTGCTGATTGCGTGCAAATGACACTCTTTTCTGTTTGCCAAAAACACAATGCTTACACATGTCAATGTAAGCAACCTTGTGCCCATCAAACTTGCCCAGACTACTCAATCTTTGCATTCCTTTCTGCCCTAAATGACCCATACTTGAGTGCCACATGATAGAAAGATCCTGCTGACTAGATATAGCTGATGTAGCTGTGCCAACAATAGGAGTGCCCTGTAGAATGTATAAGGGACCAGATTTTGTTCCTTTCATAACAACCAAAGAGCCTTTCAATATGTTGATTTTCCCCTCACCACCTGTATATCTATAGCCCTTAGAATCAAGAGCCATCAATGAGATGAGACTTTTTCCAAGCTTTGGGATGTGCCAAACGTCCTCCAAAATTCTGACTATGCCCATCATGCAGTTTAAACTTTATAGTGCCCACACCAACTCTAGAACACACATCATCATTGGCCAAGGTCACTTGACCACCCTCCACCTGCTCGTAGGTGTCAAAATACTCCTTAGTAAGAGTAATATGATGTGAAGCTCCTGAGTCCATAATCCACTGATCATCAGAATAGGCACTACAACAAACTGTAAGAGAGAAGTCATCCCCTGACGTAGAACTGGTTTCTGTCATTGCAACCTTTCCTTTGTTCATTAGCTTGGGACATTGTGCTTTCCAATGTCCCTTCTCCTTATAGTAATTGCAAGTATCCCTAGAATACTTGCCCTTTGACTTGCTTCTGCTTCTATTTTTCCCTCCACCTTGTCTCTAGCTTCTTCCTCTATTCTCCTGTTGCTGAGTTGAGAGGCCAACACCACTTGCCTCATTTCTACCATGCACCATGTGCTTGAGTTCCCTAGAATGAAGGTTGGACCTCACCTCCTCTAGTGTAATTGAATCTCTTCCAACTACACAGGACTGAATAAAATTTTCATAACTCAACGGAAGTAAACAAAGTAAGATAAGAGCTGCATCTTCATCTTCTATAATCACTCCAATATTCTTAAGTTCCATCAGAATAGCATTTAGCTGATCTAAATGCTGCTTAAGAGGTACACCTTCTTTCATCTTTAAAGAGAACAATCTTTGCTTTAACAATAATTTGTTTGTTAAAGACTTAGTCATATACAAAGACTCAAGTTTCTGCCAAAGACCTGAAGAGGTAGATTCATTTGCAACTTCTATTATAACTTCATTAGACAAACACAACAAGATGGTGGAGTGAGCTTTCTCCTCTTGTAATTCAAATTCTGGCAAATTTTTGTTCAAAGTGGTTTCCTTATTCAAAGGAGCCCAAATACCTTGTTGCTTTAGAAGTGTTTTCATCTTTATTTGCCATAAGCTGAAGCTGTTCTTACCATCAAACTTTTCTATCTTCAACCTTGAGGTATTCATAATTTTTAATTAACAAACAACCAACAATACACACAATATAGTCTGATTTCAACAAACACAATTCTACGGCAAGGTACACAATAGCAAGCAATGTCTCGACAACAATATGCTAGTGAAAAATATTGATTTCAACGAAATGCAATTAGTCACAAGCCAAGCACAATACTCAACACAAAATAGTAGCAAATACTTGCACAAATCAAGCACAAACACCACAATCACAAAATGCCCAAAATCCGACAATCAAGAATCACACGCCTAGAAAACTACTATGCCCTAGTCAGACGCCTCTTATTGTATCTCTTTGGATACAAAACTTCTAACCACGAAATTTTAAAGGTAGGAAGTTCAGGAGGTTTACAACACGTCCTCAAAATTTGGGATGAAATGGAGCACAGACAAGGAAGGCGCACAAGTTGGCGTCGGAGGGTGTAGACTGGCGCTAGCAGCAACGACAGTCGCGACAGTGGTGGTGTCCCTTGCGGAAGTTGCTTGAACCTTGTTGAAACTCTTCAAAACTTCAAATGCAAGCCCGGAGATGTCCAACCAGCTCTGATACTAGTTGTTATGCCAAGAGGTTGCACAAATCAAAACATCCAAGGGTTGCGTGGAGAAGAGATCAATGTGGAAGAGAGGTGTGCAAGTGAAGAATTCGAAAGAACAACAAATTTATGTGGTTCCCCAACTTGGGTACGTCCATAGGTGATCAATCTATCGTGATTCCTTGTTGTATGGTTGCTAGTACAAAAGAGGAGAAGATGAGAGCTAGGGATTTGGCATTTGCTCTCTTGGTCGAAGGTGATTCCCTCTTATACTAGTTAGGGGCAACGAAAGGTAATACCTAAAAGACAAGTTTGCCCCTTTATAAATTATCTAAGAAATACAACAATATACAATGACAATACATCCTCCCTAACCCTCCCGGGGGGTCGGAGTCCACACCAACCCTCTCCATCCAGGGGGATTAGGGAAAAGATGGAATAAGAAGTGTTTCCAGAACAAAGAGGAGGGGGTTGAGAAGGGGGAGTTAGCAAAGTTGGACAAGATTGGAATGGGCATAGAAAGATGTATTGATGTACCAGATCGGCTAATGCTCCTAGGTTGATGCGACGTATTCCACCAATTGACTAAAGACTTGATTATTGGTATATCAATCGGTCCAAAACAGATTGAAATTGGAGCCGGTTCAACAAGAAGCTTTTGAAAACATAGTGCCCAGGTAAATAAGGAACAAGATGAATATAGAGGTCCCACAAGCATCCCACACCCGAAAGGTACCCCACATTGGTCTTCCTCGAAAGCCCCCAGTCACTAAGGTCAACAATGTAGAAAAAGCACCAATTTCTATACCGGTTTCGGAAGAGCGAAGAAAAAGGGGATGCTTTGTTAATGGGAACAAGAAACTGTTTATAGTCGTTGCGATATAAACAACTATACTCATCCGAGCCACAGGAACATGTACATACAGAATACGAGAATTTCCACCTTGTTGAAGATCTGGAGGTGCTACCCAAAGACTTGAATGAATAGCCATCGCAGTTAAGAAGAACCGAGATCCAATAATCATTTGCGCGGGGATTCTGGTCTTTGGCATAAAGAAAGAAGGTTGTAATAACGAAAGGGACATGTGATCAAATCGAGTTTTGATAGTATGTCAAATATTTCTGAGGAGCCATTTCGGATACGTGGAATGTCTGAGAAATTCAAATTAGATCAGGTTAGTGAATCAGCATACTCCTAGATGATAGAGTATAGCCACTCCTTGTCTGAGTCCCAACTGACATCGAAGGGCTTCCTGGTCAGCATTTGCTTCAGTCGCAGGATCCTTACTCTCTAGAGTAGGAGCTTGCAAAATCTCACGGAAGATTCTGGGCTAAAATCAAAGGGCTTTATTAATTTGCGTTCATCCTCCAAAGAGAGTCGCCGCTTTCTGCCATCAATAATTCAAAGTCGCCTTAACTCCATTTTGAAAAGCAAGACCAAGGTCTCTAGTGCTAGAAAAGGCTTGGAGAGCCTAAGCATCTTTTTCTCCCCCACCCACTGGGGGAAGAACCTCCACAGAAACATTTCACTTTGGTTTTCCTCTAGGGGTAAGTACTTGTTGAGGGGTAAGTACTTGTTGAGAGTCAAGTTGTAGTTGAGAGTCAAGTTCAAGTCCAGGTCCTGGGGGCCCCACTTTCCTCCTCCACTGGGGGTAAGGAGTTGAGGTCCAGGTCCTGGCACTCGTAGGTGAGTGCCAACTTGAAAAAGAGTACAAAGAGTACCAAGCAGAACAATTAGAATTGTGGGAAACCAGATTTGAAACAAAAGCATAACCAAATAATTGTTTAGCTAATGAAGGATTTCTTGCTACGACATGAATCAATGAGTTGAAGACATTTCCAATGCCGACAGCTGCGCTTGCTAAAGCAATGGTAGCCACTCCCGCTCCTATTAATTTGGCCCCCTCCAACATATCTTTTTGATCTGATCAGACGCTTGCTTTTCTTCTTCTTAGTTAAGTTTTTCTTGAAGTTCTTAGTTAAGTTATTCTTGAAGTTATTAAGTTAAGGTCTTTTCCTTGTGGAATGGCGTGTAGATAGATTTCGGCTGAAAGTCTCCAGTATTCTTAATTCTCTCTCGAGCATGAATTCCAGCAATAAGGTTCCTAAGAGTGTACCTATCATCCCTCTCTTAATTTCATAAGGGGTAGCTACTATACTAGCCTTTCCAAAAACCTCCATGCAAGGATAGGATATTCCCGATTTTCAACCCCTATATTTGTCAGGGGACCGTACTTGCCCGCCGGGTGGGGAATGGGATTGAGAAGTAGTCTCAGCCCTTCATCCCCGCCCTATCTTTTAAATGGATAGATTCTCTTGGAAGGGGAGGTAAGGCAATTCCGAATTCAAAGTATCCTCTTTCCCATTTGCTTAGGGATGAGAGAAAGGGGATATTGACTTTCTCCAGTAGGGGTAGGGGCCATTCCATTAAGCCTTTTCAGCTGTTCTTTTGCCCTATGCCCTGTTTGTTTGCTTATGATCAAATTCGAATTCAAACCAGTAGACACGATCGATCCAAACTAGATAAGAGTGCATAATTTAGTAATTTTTGTTTGTTCTCCTAAGTGCAATTAAATAAAACTCAGCCCGATCTTTTACTAAAAAAGGATTGAGCCGAAAAATAATGGAATAAAATAAAGAATGAGCAAACATCCGTCTTTCTTATAGCTTATAGTATTTGCATATATATTTATGTATGTATATATACAAGATAAGATCTAAAACTAAAGAACTCCATATTTCGATTGTTTCTTGTTGGATCCATAATTAATCTTATGGGTCTTTACGATTGGTAGATTAGTTTATATCCTATAGTTTCGGGACATGGATCAAGCCAAGGGAAGTGTATCTTCTACCCATCCTGTTGTATATTGTCTCTTTCGTTCCGTGTTGCAATAAAAACTTCTTATTTTTTTCAATTATACAGAATTCTTCTTCATAGGAAGAAAAATATTTTTTTCTTTTCGATGAGAATTTGTACACGACATGGGAGAAAACCTATTTATATTTAATTTATTTTAATTATTTATTTATTTTATAATTATTTATTTATAAATTTATAGTAAATAGAAATATATTGTATAAATATATTAAAATTGAAATGTTGATTGATTTGTTGAACCCTTCGATTTCAATACTATGCGATTCTTTCTATTACTATTAGATTTCTATTATTATTAGAATAGAAGTATCTTATTTATGTAGATCATTTCTGATTCAGTTGATTATACCATTGTGTTATACGGTGGTGCGGATTTGCTTTAAAAAAAAAACTTTTTCTTGTAGTGAAATTTAACCCCTTGATTGGTCTTACTAAGTGTTATTGCAGTAACAAACAATTGTTTCATTACAAATTACAATCTTTAGTACTAGAGATTAATTCGTAATGGAATGACTCTTTTATTCCAACTCTAATTAAATAACTTGATTGTTTCTCAAATATGGGTATCATAGAGATTCAAAGTTTATAATTTTGGTATAGGAACTATGAGTTTTTATATTTTATATAAGTAAGGATTCTTCCCAATTCAACGAATTAAATCAATTAAGAAAAAAATTAAGAAATCAAAATCCAGGACAAAGAGAGGGGGAGAATACAATGGTTCCATCATTGGATTATGTTTAATAAATATCCTTATCGAATCCATATAAGCAATAATCTTCTACTTTAATAAAATAATTAATAATAAAAATAAAATAATAATTACTTATTTTTATTTATTTAAATTACTTATTAATTTAAATAAATAAAAAAAATCAGATACAAAAAAAGGGACGAGACTCCTGTTTGTGTATAAGCAGGATATGTCTACACTATATATAAATAGAATTGAATATATAAATAAATAGAATTGAAATGTAATCGAAATTATGTTGAATTAATCTTTGTAAAACTAACTAAACTGTGCAGTTTCATTTATTAGTTCGCCTAATAAGTTCCGACAATTATAATTTGAATCGAGTAATTCAGTACACATTAATAGGGGTTCTTCTATGTTTCTGCTTTATGAATATGATATTTTCTAGGCATTTCTAATAATATCAAGTGTTATTCCTATCATGACATTTCTAATTTCTAGGGTTTTAGCCCTAATTAGTGAAGGAACAGAGAAGTTTTCCAGTTATGAATTGGGTATAGAACCCATGGGGAATGCTTGGGTACAATTCCGAATTCGTTATTACATGTTTGCTTTAGTTTTTGTTGTTTTTGATGTTGAAACAATTTTTCTTTATCCATGGGCGATGAGTTTCGATGTATTGGGTCTATCCGTATTTATAGAAGCTTTAATTTTTGTGCTTATCCTAATTGTTGGTTTAGTTTATGCATGGCGAAAAGGGGCATTGGAATGGTATTAGCTTCGGAGTATTCATACAATCAAAATAAAAAGAAAGGAAAAGATGACATTGAGAAAGTTATTAATTTGATTGAGTTTCCATTAGTTGACCAAACAATCCCCAATTCTGTTATTTCAACCACATCGAATGATCTTTCGAATTGGTCAAGACTATCCAGTTTATGGCCGCTTCTGTATGGTACTAGTTGTTGTTTCATTGAATTTGCGTCATTAATAGGCTCATGATTCGACTTTGATCGTTATGGATTGGTACCAAGATCGAGTCCTAGGCAAGCGGACCTTATTTTAACAGCTGGCACAGTAACAATGAAAATGGCTCCTTCTTTAGTGAGATTATATGAGCAAATGCCTGAACCAAAATATGTTATTGCTATGGGTGCATGAACTATTACAAGGGGGATGTTCAATACTAATTCTTGTAGTACCGTTCGGGAGTCGATAAACTAATTCTTGTAGATGTCTATTTGCTAGGCTACCTGCCTAAACTGGAGGCAGTTATAGATGCTATAACTAAACTTCGTAAGAAGATAATGTTTTTGGTGGTATTGATCCTGATTTAGACATTTAAGTCGAATTTGGAGCATTCCAAAAGGTTGGGGATCCAACTACAAAAAGACAAGTAGTCTGATATAACATTGCTCCAGCCTATATATATATATATTTTTTTTTACTTTACATAAGTTGTAAGGTAAGGGATCTCAGATCTCAGATGAGGGAACCCTAGGAGAGCCGTCGACTCCAACTATCGTCCATGTACGATCCATACTAGATTTGACCAACCGCCCATCCTACCTCCTCTACGTTCTTGACAGCCCATATTTGTCTCAGTAGAGTCTTTCAGTGGCATGTTTCGGTCCTCTTCCCCATTACTTAGAAAAAGTGAGCCACCGGTTCAGGTACAAGATACTATCATTACTGCTTGGACAATTAGACATCCAACTCGTAATCGCAATGACCCAATTGCAAGAGCAGAGCATATACATATATACATGATGGAAGACACAAGCATCATAGATACTTTCTGGATGTCGAGTCGATTCCAAGCCAAACACGGTGATTGACAACCACTGTGAGGAGTGATTGCATCACGAGAAGGGAAGCCATTTTCACCAAGCACTGACTTAGTTAATTTAACTTCAAGCATAGTGATTGAATCTATTTCATGCATTCCCCTTGGCAATATTCTTTTATCTGTAATAGCTTCAGCCGAGTTTTCCCACTAAGTAGTTCTTTTTGCAAAGTTTTCTAGGTATGCCCATGCTTCTTCATTACATAGTTTTAAAAATCCATTATGATAAGTAGATTCTAATAAAAATTTCGTTAAAACATCTATGCCTTCATAAATTATACTTATCAATTGCGCTTTACTCGTTGCATGATGTGGACATTGAGTCAGTAAATCTTTAAATCATTTAAAATATTTCCAAAATGATTCTCCCTATTTTTGGCTACACATTAATATTTCCTTTTTCTTTTTAATTGTTTGATGTGTTGGATAATATTTTTCCAAAAAAACAAAGCAAAATTCAGTCCAAGCAGTAATTGAATCAGGCGATAGAGTATATAACCATATCTTAGTGGTATCTTTTAAAGCAAAAGGAATATATCTAAGTTTAATAGCATCAATACTCATGTTCGATATTTTCATCATTTGACAAACTTCATTAAATTCTCTAAGGAAATAATAGGCATCTTCTCTTTCTAATCCATGAAAGTGTGGTAATTGATTAATATAATTAGATTTCAGTTCAAACCTATCTCCCTAAAAGTTTGTTAATCGAATACACAAAAGTTCATCAACTAATTTAGGATACAAAATTTCCCCTAATGGTTTTTCTACTAGAGCAGCTATATCTTCGTTCTCCTTTAAAGAAAGGTTAGCTACACCCCTAAGGATTTCGTTAAAGTCCACTTCAGAAAATATTTTAGTATGCCTCTGTGTTAAATAATCCCATTTAGGTGTTCTTAGTAATCGTTTGGTGCTAGGAGAACAAGTCCATGTGCTCATAAACTTTTAACATAAAGTAATAAGTGTAGAAGATTAATTACATACCAATCTGAAGCTTTATTCTTAGTAAATAGTTGTTGACGGATGAAGTTGAATCAACTGCTTCTCCTTCCAATTCTCCAACGAATTTTCTTTTCTCTCCTCAAGTGCTGGTAATTAGTAAATAACATTTTGTTCTATATTTATAATGCACGTCCATAAGGCAAATGAATCTCGTTGCAAGAACGTATCATGTAACGTGCAGTATGGTTCCTATTTTTAGGGATATGTGTTCCACTTCTTATTTCACATTTCAGTAACCACTAAACCTACAAAGTTTCGTTCGTGGATAAAAGAATAATCATTACACTAATTCCACAAACTAACCTTATTGAGTTACAGATAACTCAACGGACTAGCCTTAGTTACTATTTGCTAACTCCACGGACTAACTTCGTTGAGTTACAAATAACTCAACGGAGTGACCTTATATTTTAATATTGACCTCGTGGAGTTAAGGTTAACTCAACGAACTAACTTCGTTGAGTTAACACTTAGTAAATTTTTTTAAAACTTACTTCTCAACTTAACTTCTATATTTTTTTTCTCCTATATTTTATCAACTTAAATAAAGTTTAATACGTTACATTAATGCAGTGTTTCAATTTAAACTCCTTTAAATCAGAACATTATATGCATATTTAACTTATAGTTCATTTCCTATTATGTAGAATTTAAATTTTACTTTTTCGTATGCAAATATATTCAGACATGATCAAATCATTGTGCATTTATCCACATCACTAATAAAATTGTAAAACTTTTAAAATAGTCTTGCAAAGGTTTAAACAGATATATAATATTCAATTTAGCTTTAAATCATCCATTCACAAACATTAATTCAGCAACATCTTGCTGTTCAAACATTCATATATATAGATAGTTTACATTTACATATAATCAAACATTTTTCAGTACAAGTAGACGAACAATACATTTTAATCTTTCTTCCTAAGTTCATCTACTTCCTTCTAGAGCTTTTCTAATTGTTGCTCTAATTGATTTATACATTTTACACCTCTTGTAAAGTCTCCAGAATGTCCAACAATAGATACATCAGTAGCATTATAATTTCTATATTCCTTCACTAGAATGACTCTAGATCTTATCCTCTTAGATGTCTATTTCGTGAAGTCAATTCCTTCCATCATTAATATTGGAATTAAATCTCCATAAAATAACTTTTTCTTTACTAATTTGAGCTTGGAGATGAATACTTTGAACCAATTTACTTGTATTCTATTAACAACTTCATATGTGGCCCACTTGACAAATTAACTTAGTTCAATGTCATGGCCTTGTCTTTTATAAACAGTCTTCACCAGTATAGTTGCCATCATGTATGCTGTATTGATTGTGAAAAGTTAAATCTTAAACTTGCTTATATTAGTAATTCCTTTTTAGAAGTAAACAAACAACCTTTCACACAAATTAGATATTTATTCCAATTTGTATTTTAACTGCAAGTGCACAGTGTATATTGTATTTGTGTGCAAGTATAGGTTGATCCCATAGAGAATTGAGTAAGAATTGTGTACTATTCCATTTTTAATAATGAAATTTATATATTCAATAAGCACTCCGTTGAGTTATAGATAACTCAACGAACTAACCTCGTTGAATTGAATTAACTCAACAAAGCTATTTTTCCAGTTTAACACTACTATTTACAAAGGAATTTGGCCAACCACTAGGCGGTTCCACAGATTGTAAATAACATCAATTAAGCTCTTTAATGCTAGTTAATGTTTGATTGATCATTCAGCAACACTAACATTCAGATATTTCAAATAGTAACCATTAAAATCTTTAAGTATCAGGAACTATTCAATTTCAGTAAATTGTAAAACTATTTTCTGAATCAAACAAACATGAAACATTCACAATACTGACAATGATAACATTAATCACGATACAAAACAAACAATACAATACTTAAATGCTAACTATAAATACAGATAAGTTATTTTTGGTATTTTTGTTTTGATATGGTCATGAAAATGGGTGAAAGGTGAATTGTAAAAGTAATCTCTATCGACAGTAAAAACTTCCGTCACTACATGCAACACAATTACACCACTGAAAATTTAACCATTTACAATCCTGTCTCCTCTCCCTATAGAATCACGAGTCCAGAATTGCAAGATGATCTCCTCTTCAGCATATTGACATTAACCCAAAACCAAGGCTATAGGCTTTACAATCTCCTGAGATATGAGTCGGTGCTTGGTGAAAATGGCTTCCCTTCCTGCGACGCGATCACTCCTCATAGTGGTTGTCAGGCACTGTGTTTGGCTCAAAATTGACCCGACATCAGGAAAGTATCCTCACAGACCTCCGATGGTTGGTGATTATGGTGATGTTGGTGATGGTGGTGTAGAGCTTTAGGGAACTTCCGACACTGCCTATAGGTAGTGTAGTCCTCTACCTCTGCACACACACACTGGCCACCCCACGTCTTCGTTTTTTCTCCTCTTCTTTTATATTTCTTAGTAGTAACTACTTCTGCTTCGATGATCGGTTGGATTTCCTTCATTCATATCAACGATGGTGATTTCCTCTTCCTTCCACAAGTGAATTCCTGCGTGATATGTGCAATCATGGTTTTCCTTCGAATGCCCTATTTTTGTAATCGCTACAGTGGCATATTAGAAAATAAATGGTCCGTGGAGTTAGAGATAACTCAATGGACTTACTTTGTTGATTTAACTATAAACACGTGCACTAAAGAAATAAGCTGCTAACCTAATGCATTACCTTAGTGTGTATTCATGTAACTCAACGCGTATAGTTATGCTAACTTAACGAGTTATACATGTGCATCTCACGTGATATACTAAAGCATTTAAATTCAACATGTGCATAATTCTAACTTAACAAGTTCAAATATTTTGGACACTTACGAATTTCACTCACTAACTCAACGAGTTCTCACGTGATCTTTTTATACCTTTAAACTTGTAACTCAACGAGTTGGGACATGATCTTTTAACAAAAAGAACACTAACTCAACTAGTTGATACTGTTCACTTAAATATTCTTTTAGCATTTAAAACATAACTGTCTAGTACATGCAATATAATTTTCTGATATAATAGAAAATTTGGATACTTAAGAATTTCATAGCCTGCAATTTACCGACAATTCAGAAATGTACTAAATTAACGCTAATTCCCTAAAGTTATGTAGATTCTTTCATTAAAGCATATAACAGTGCAATTATAACATAATGGCTTAATTTTCATATGATAAGCTAAAAATTATGTAATTAACCATCATTTAACCGTTAATATTATGCACTTTTTCATTCTAAACACTTCCCCCATACTTAAATTTTGGTAGTCCCTTAGCAAACTAAGATCTAACTAGTTGGTCTTTCTAAAGTGCTAGATTTAATTCTTCATTTCATTCTTCTTCAGAATAATAAATTAGATTACTATATAGATTTTCTATATGTTTTAGTAATCTATTTTAACATTGTTTTCTCCTCTTCAATCCTGCAAATATATTTAGAACATATGTAAATTACATACAAAATATATCAGTATCACATAGGTGTTAATTATATTATCATTTTTTTTTTCTTTTCAGCATCTGTCATCCTGAATTTTCCAATATGATTTCCAAAATAAATTTCAAGTACATACGAATCAAAACATAATCCAATTCAATATGATTAAGACAAGTAGAATAAAGAATTGTATCTCAAATAAACAACTTCAAAAGTCTATTCTAGATTCATACTTCAACAATTTTAGATAACAGAACATATACTCAATTCAAAAGATATCTGTATTTCACAAAACACTTGTATATTTTCAAAACAGTATATGCATATTTGTACTTTAAAAGTTAATTTGACAAGCTTGAATCATATAAGAGCTTTCTAGTGTACCCATGTATCAAGCTTTCAGTCAACAATCCCAGATCTAATCAAGATCCTAGGTTGCCAGATTTAAAGAGTCTTTTTTCAGGTCATCAATCCTTACATACCTATCTGCTCAAGTACAAAAGGCTCGTGATCAAATAAGTCAATAAACTCTCAATGTTTTTTTTTCTTTTCAACATAGTATATGTACGTATTTCATTAATATAGATGCAATAAAACACAAATCTCATATAGTCCTGCTCTTATTATTTACTGAAAATATGAATCCATATCAATAATCTCATACTTTTTCTATAGTTTAATAAGATCTACTCATAAATCATTCTACAAGTTTAATCAATCAAATTAAATGT
Source organism: Cymodocea nodosa (assembly GCA_036874045.1). Lineage (NCBI taxonomy): Eukaryota > Viridiplantae > Streptophyta > Magnoliopsida > Alismatales > Cymodoceaceae > Cymodocea > Cymodocea nodosa. The sequence continues at coordinate 12,872,838 of CM072335.1, forward strand.
ATCATTGATCATATGTATTTAATTGAATTCGAAAATCAACATTTCAGCTCTTTCAGGATTTTAGATAATTTACTGAGTTTCAGTTAAGCATTTTGATTTCATTTTTTTTTTTTTAAATTGTGAAATTGTTAAACTCATAAACTTTCAACAAAAACATAAGATATTATCTCTAGATTTGTACGAGTAGTAAAATTTGTAACATCTTATATAAGATTATAAATATAACATTCCAGTAGTTATAGTTCTTAAAAATTTTATAGTTTCAATTATCGAATAGTTACAGCAATTTCATCAAAAAAAATTTTAATTTCCATAGAACTTTTGCAGTACTGTTTTAATTCTTCTAATCAACAAAAAATTACATGGTTGTTACTTTAATTACCTCCCCCTATACCTACATTTTGCATTGTATTTAATGTAAAAGATTTTTTTCAATAAATACAGTAGTTGTAGTAGGCATGAATATTGGTTCGTTGACTTAGCACCTAACTCAACGAAAAAGTGTAAATTCAAGATAGGTAATTAATTACATACCTTGTTCTTTTGTATCTCCTTCAATATCTTTCGATTTTTGATTCTAAAAAACTTTTCATTCACAAATAAAAGCAGAATATATAACAACATAACAAAACATAACTTGTTAATCAGTGTCTTGTGTGGAACCCAGACTCCTATGCCTTTGGTGGGTTACAAGTAAGCCAATTGATTTCCCAGAATAGATACCAACAAACTGGATTGATATTTTGTTTTTGTTTTTTTTATTATAAATAAAATAAATGCAGAATAGACACAACATTAAAAACACAGAATCACACTTTAAGAACATGACTGAAAAGTAGTAACAAATAGAATAAACGTGTTAGTCCAAGAAAACTTTTTAGGCATAATTCTTCTTGCTATTAATTCTGTTTCAATGCAGTTCATTTTCCTTTTTAATTTGTAAACTTGCAGTATGTTATCAATACTAAATATAAGTGTGTTTCCATTAATGAAATGAAATGCAGAAAGGGATCCTCTTCTGTTCCAAGATAATGTAGTTGTTTCTATTTCTACATCTATTTCTATATATTCCTCTTCCCACTTCCATTCATTTAGGTCTTTTATAATTCATATTTGAAATTTCCTCAATTCATCCCACCATCTTATCAAACATAAAGTAGCATCATCATATTCATTATACCACATTCCCAATTGAATTTGATCGTATTCTAAAGTTGGTGGTTTAGCTATATCACTTGGTATAGGCAATATTTCTATAAAATCATCATAACTGTCTATGCTTACTATGTATAAATCAGATCTAAATGCAATTGATATATCTGTGACTAGATATATATATCCATCAAGTATGACATGTATGTTGTTAAGTAATGCTCTCTATCCTAGATATATCATAATATTTTCAGTCCAAGATCTATTCAGAAAATTATATACACTTAAGCATAAATCTTCATCCCAGTTTCTAGTTGGTCTCCAATAATATAATTTTTCAGGAATGGTCGAATTTTTTTCAGAAAAGATTAAAGCTGACTCACAATTTTCAATTGGTACTTCATATCTATTAGGTCTTCCTATATTCCATTCTTCTCTTGTGATAGGATTTCTAATCAAAATATCAGGTAACAGAATTGCATACCTTGGTTTGGTTCTATAAATAATTAATCCTTCATCCATCCCCATAATATGATCTATTCCGTCTAATGTATTGGGTGGAATTCTAGTAGTTTCCTCCATATTCAGATATTCATAGTTGATTCAACTACGATTAAATCACTTCCATAAAAATTCATCTCTAATCTTAGTCATCTTTGCAGCTTGTAGTCCATGAAAATATTTTTCTCTAACACAGTCATTGATTTCCTTTGATACACAACACAATCTGCACAAATCTTTAGTTGACAGGTTACTTAGTACTTTCCTTAGTGCATCTAGTGGTAATTTCATCAATTCCATCTGTTGTGATTCTGTATGACATAAACAAAAATTAACAGAGACAAAATCAACATAGCTACTTCATACCCTCGTGGAGTTAGGTCATAACTCAACGAACTTAGTTCGTTGAGTTAGGTAATAACTCTACGATACTACTAACTATAATTAAACTTATATATATATATTTATATATTTTTCTACTTACTATATTATGCATAGTTACTTCAGTTATGATGTTTCATTCAACTACCCTCCCAAAGGAGGTATCAATTTCATTAACAGTTCTGTTAATAGGGTTAGGTACTGCTTACATTGGCAATCCTCCAATAGGTCTAACTTCTATTGATTCTTTCTGTCTAGGGGGTATATTTCTATTTATATTTTGATTTTGAATTGTAGCATTTCCAAATACAAGATTTAGACAATTGTTTAATTGTCGAATTATCTTTTCTAACTTCTCTATTCTAGATCCTTGTTCAATTAATGCTTCATAACTTATATTTTTGTCATTTATATTTTCTCCTCCTTGGAAATTGTTGTTTCTCCAAGATAAATTCGGATGATTTCTCAAATTAGGGTTATAAGAATTTCCAAAGTTATCTTTCTAGTTTCTAGCATAAATAATATCTAAGTCATTAACGTTTTCACTCTTTTCTGCTAGTTTTTGATTTAATGATAACTCTTCTATTTTCTTTGTTAATTGAGTTAATTTAACTTTAAGCATAGTACTTGAATCTATTTCATGCATTCCCCTTGGCAATATTCTTTTATCTGTTATAGCTTCAGCTGAATTTTTCCATTGTGCAGTTCTTTTTGCAAAGTTTTCTAAATATGCCCATGCTTCTTCACTACACAATTTTAAAAATCCATTCTAACAAGTAGATTCTAATAAAGATTTCGTTGAAACATCTATGCCTTCATAAATTATACCTATCAATTGTGCTTTACTCATTGCATGATGTGGACATTGAGTCAGTAAATCTTTAAATCTTTCAAAATATTTCTAGAATGATTCTCCCTATTTTTGGCTACACATTAATATTTCCTTTTTCTTTTTAATCGTTTGTTGTGTTGGATAATAATTTTCCAAAAAAACAGAGCAAAATTCAGTCCATGTAGAAATTGAATCAGGCGATAGAGTATATAACCATCTCTTAGTTGTGTCTTTTAAAACAAAAGGGATATATCTAAGTTTAATAGCATCTATACTCATATTCGGCATTTTCATCGTTTGACAAATTTCGTTAAATTCTTTAAGGAAATAATAGGCATCTTCTCTTTCTAATCCATGAAAATATGGTAATTAACTAATATAATTAGATTTCAATTCAAACCTATCTCCCTCAAAGTTTGGCAATTGAATACATAAAGGTTCATCAACTAATTCAGGATACAGAATTTCCCCTAATGGTTTCTCTACTGGAGCAACCATATCTTTGTTCTCTTTTAAAGAAAGGTTAGCTACACCCTTAAGGATTTTGTTAAAGTCCAATTCAGAAAATATTTCAGTATGTCTCTGTGTTGAATAATCCTGTGTAGGTGTTCTTACTATTCGTTTAGTGCTAGGAGAACGAATCCATGTACTCATAAGCTCTTAACATAAAATAAAATAACAGAAGATTAATTACATACTAGTCTGAAGCTTTATATTTAGTAAACAGTTGTTGACCGATGAAGTTGAATCAACTGCTTCTCCTTCCAGTTCCCCAACGAATTTTCTTTTCTCAAATGTTGGTAACTTGTAAATAACATTCTGTTCTATATTTATATATTGCAATAGACTTTGGAATTCAAATAAATCCTTCATTTCTTGCATTCTATCCCAATTTACTAGTCTACTGTAAATGATATCATAACCCCTAATCTCTTGGTATTTATTATAAGCTTCCTGACTCCAAAAGTGTACTTCATTTAGAACTGTTGTTTTAGTCAGGTCAGGAATGTGAATTTGTTGCTCTAGAGGGGTTTGTTCTTGAACTTCCTCTTCCATAAGCTGAACTTGAACTTGCTGAAGATGCTCCACAGATTCTGACATTTTTGCTTCTGCTTTTGTCTATGGTGGTGAGCCGGCAGAACTCTCCACTCTGTCTTGAATACTATCCAAAATTTGCTAAAGAGTTCTTTGCTCTTTAGTGGAATCTATCGAGTCATCTCTTTCCATATGTAATTGTTTAGCTTCTTGTTCATTTTCTGTTCTTTCTTCTTCCTCTTGACTACCAATCTGCAATGTCACTATTTTTTCTGACTCTATGGTAGATTGGGATGGAGTTACGGGCAAATCAGCTTCTGCCCTAATTTTTGTTTCTTCTATTTGTATAGGCTACAGACTAGTTTCAACCTATTTTTCTTCTTCTTTATGCTCTTGCTGCTGCTGCTCCTCTTCAGAATCGGATAGCAGGTTCACAAAATTTGGCTCTGCAGGCCCTACTGACATTTGTCTTTCAAATTTAATCTCCTCTTGATATTCAGGCACTATCTTTTTTCCTTTCCTTTTTCTAATTAATTGTGCCTGGTCTTCCTCTTCCTTGTTTGAGATTAAATCCACAAAAATGGGCTCTACAGGCCTTTGAGCCATAGGTACTGGCTCTTCATGTTTAACTCTTTCCATAATTACTAGTCTCGAAGGACCAACTTCATCTCCTTTTGCAGCAGGTCTGGTAGTAGCTTCACGGACTTTCAACTTTTCTACAGCCCTCTTTTTGCACCTTGCATCAAACACCAGATGTGCTATAGCCACTGCCAATTCTTTTGGTTCTCCATGGTCTTTTCCTATTTGAACCAGTTCTTGAAATTATCTTCTTTCTTCTTTAGTAGAAGGTCCCAAAATTGCTGCTCGTTCCAACGACCTTGGTGGTGGAACTAAAGGTCCTAGCTGTTGTTCCTCAAGAACAAGTCTTTCAGCAATCGGTTCCTCTTGTTTTGCAGTTGCCTTCCTTTGTTGCTCCCGTCTAATTTCTCCCCTTGCAAAACCAACAATGTTCCTTTTGAACCATAGTCGGGACTTACGTTGGATTAGTTCTAGGGAAACTTCATTATTTGGCCTGATTTTTCTCTCTACTCACAACAATTTCTGTAGCAACCTTGATTCTAGTTTCCATTATTTAAGGGATTTGTATACCCAAATCTACTAACTCTTTCCTCCAATAGAAAAGGTTAGATTCTACCTTTTGTAGCTCTTTTTCCCTCATTGTCCTCCTGATTTTCTGTCTCGTGTGCCATTCCTCTAAGTCTTTGAGAAATTCTGATGTGTCTACTACCTTTTCCCAAAACTCAGGTGTCATCTTCCTCATCATGGAGTTACACAACGGAATAGAATCACTTTGATTTCTACTATTCTAAGTTCTAAATGATTCTATGGATAATGCCCCCAAACCCTAAGTTTAATATAAATAAGCCCTAAGTTTAGGTAGGTAATCAGATCATTTCCCACACAAACTCTCGCTCTCTCATCTGTGGAATTACGGTTAACTCCACGGAATAAGTCGATGGACTTAACTATAGTACTTTGTTAAGTTATAGTTAACTCAACGGGGTAAGTTCATTAACTTATCCTAGACTCAACGGAGTAAGTTTGTTGAGTTAAGTGTAACTCAACAGACTTTCTGTAAAGTTATATCTAATAAAAATACATATAATAAATTTTTTTTTTTACTTCGGTCAAGACCAAATAATTTCCGGTCTAACCGATTCTTAATTTTTCAACACTTTAAAAGTTTTCAGTCAAACTATTACATTCCTCGGTTGAACCGAAATTACATATTTTCTCTATTTTTTTTTCTTTCAGTTGAACCGATACTATACTTCAGTAACACCGAGACTTGACTAAATATAATATATATATTTTTTATGTTTTTACGTTTCGGTTACACTGATAGATCTTGTCAGTTGAACTGCAACGATTTTTTTTCTTTTTAAAATATGTTTTGGTAAAATTGATAATTTCTTCCGGTTGAACCGTGACTATGTTTTAAATAAGTTCTCTTTTTTTTTTTTTAACTTAGAAACTTTCTTACTAAATAAAGCTTGAGTAGTCCTCTACTTCTTCTACAATTCCAAAAGAACTTTTTGGTATCTTCAAAATAAGTCTAAGTCTTTGTCCATTTACTTTAAATATGTTCTGATTTTTAGGATTTTCAATTTCAATAGCTCCATAGGGATAAATATTTCGAACTATGTAAGGTCCTGCCCATCTAGATCTTAATTTTCCTGGATGGTTATGGAGTCTAGTCATGTAAAGATATACTTCTTGTCCTACTTCAAAGGTTTTTAGAATAATTTTCTTATCATGCTAGAACTTCATTTTCCCTTTTTCTCTTAGAGTTTTCGAATAAGCTTCATTCCTAAATTCTTCTAATTCAATCAATTGTATTTTCTTATTTTCAACAGCTTGATTTAAATTAGTGTCCAGAGTTTTTAATGCCCAATAAGCTTTATGTTCAATTTTAGCTAGTAAATGACAACTTTTTCCATATACTAGCCTAAAAGGTGACATACCTAAGCTTGTCTTGTAAGCAATTCTATAGGCCCAAAGTGCATCTATCAATCTATTAGTCCAATCTGTTCTAGTAGGATTTACTACTTTTTCTAAGATTAACTTAATTTGTTTGTTTGCACTTTCTACTTGTCCACTAGTTTGCGGATGGTATGATGTTGCAATTTTGTGGTTTACTCCATATTTCTTCATTAAGGCTTCAAAACTTCTATTACAGAAATGAGTTCCTCTATCACTGATAATAGCTTTAGGTATTCCAAATCTGGCAATTATATTGGTTTTTATAAAATATATTAACACTTTGTTGTCATTAGTTTTTGTAGGAATAGCTTCTATCCATTTAAATACATAATCCACGCCCAACAATATATAATTAAATTGATTAGATATAGGAAATGGACCCATAAAATCTATTCCCTATACATTAAAGATTTCAACCTCAACAATAGGATTAAGAGGCAGCATATTCCTCTTTGATATTCTTCCTATTTGTTGACATTTTAAACAGCTTAAACAGTATTTATGAGCATCTTTGAATAGTGTTGGCCAATAAAATCCACATTGCAAAATTTTTGCAGCAGTTTTCCCTGAACCGAAATGTCCTCCACATGCTTGGTCATGGTAGAAAGATAATATGCCCTGATATTCAGTTTCTAGAACACACCTCCTTAAAACCAAATTTGGACATTGCTTAAATAAGTATGGGTCTTCCCAATAGTAATATCTCACTCTTGAGAAGAACAATTTCTTATCTTGTCTATTCCAATCCTTAGGTGTTAAACGAGTAACTAAGTAATTAACTATGTCTGCATACCAAGGCATTGTGTTGATGGTCATTAACTATTCATCAAGAAAATTATCCTTAATTTCAATACTTGATTTTTCTATTTGTAATCTTGATAAATGATTTGCTACTACATTCTCACAACCTTTTTTATCTTTAATTTCTAGATCAAATTCTTGTAATAATAATATCCATCGGATCAATCTAGGTTTAGTCTCTTTCTTTACTATTAGGTGTTTTAAAGTTGAATGATTCGTGTATACTTTCACTTTAGCTTCAATCAGATATGATCTAAACTTTTTTAAGGCAAACACAACAGCTAACAGCTCTTTTTCAGTAGTTGTGTAATTAACTTGAGCATCATTTAAAGTTTTGCTTGCATAATGAATCATTCTAGGAGATTTTTCTATCTTTTGTCTTAGCATTGCTCCTACAGCAAAATCAGATGCATCACACATTAATTCAAATGGATGGCTCCAATCAGGTGCTTGAATTATAGGAGTTGAAATTAAGCTAGTTTTAAGCTTGAAAAATGCTTCTTTGCAATTTTTATTAAAGTTGAATGAGACATCTTTTAATAGATTAGTTAAAGGTCTAGCTATTTTGCTAAAAATTTTAATAAATCTTCTATAAAATCCAACATGTCCTAGAAATGATCTAATATCTTTTACTGATTTAGGTTTTAGTAGATTAGAAATTACTTCTATTTTAGCTTTATGTACTTCCAACCCCTTCTTTGAAACAACATGTCTCAAGACTATTCCTTGATTAACTATGAAGTGACATTTTTCCCAATTTAGAATCAGATTTTTCTTACACAGTGTTTTAATACTTGGTCTAAATTGTTTAAACACATTTCATATGAAGTTCCATAAACAGTAAAATCATCCATAAATATTTATGAATATCATCTATAAAATCATCTATAAAATCATCCATAAAATCATCTATGAAGCTCCTAATTGAACATCATCAATTTCTAAATTAATTTCTTACTGATCTCCTTCTATATTTATGCTTTCACTTTCCTCTAAAGTTTCAGAATTGAGTTGCCTATTTAATTCTTCTTGAATCACATCATCTAGCGTATCTCCTTCATCCTCTAAAAAGTCTATAGTATGTAAGGACATTTCTAACTCCTCAATAATCAAAATTATAACTCACAATTAATCAAAATTAATTGATGCAGTTTCAAGGTAATGTATTGTGGAAAATGGTGATGTGAATCAATTAAATCTATCAACTCATTCAATTATAACATTCACACAAGTTCCATGTGATTTCAGAAGTGATATCAATGCATCAATATTGAGGAAAGAAAAATAAAACAAGAAGGTTCAATAGACTATACTACTCTATTCTAATTTATACTAAATGCATGCAACTATGCTATTTGCTAATCTAGCTAAACTATACTATACTACTTGTATTAGAAATTCTTTTTGGAGATTGATTAGGACAAAATGTGATCAATATAAGATATAACAAACTCAATTAACTACTGAAATTAAAATTAACAACTAGATATAAGTGATAGGTTCTTCATTCAAATGAACATCAACACTTATTTTCTTCTTCTTTCAATTCACACCTTCTTCTCAAATGTGCCAAGCCACCATTGGTGAGTGTCATTCACTTGTGTGAAAGCCTCACCAACAGCCCCAACAATACACGTGAATAGAGGATGCAAATTAGAAGTTGAAAAGAAGAATTAAACATTCATATACATTCATTGAACTCTATCTAGCTAAGAAGACATATAATTGAGATGTTCACCACTATTTCTCATCAATTCTTCCTTCTATACAAGAAAATAATAAACTCTAAGAGTTGTCACTACCTTAGGAGCTTCTTATCTTCTTCTCTAGAGCTTTGAATTCAATGGAACTTGGGCAGCAACTCCACCTCCAAGCTTGGACGTCTTCTCCTTAGCCCTTGGAATGGTGAATAGCATCAATGGATGGTCTCCTTGCAAGCATAAGCCTCAACTCCAAGCTTTCTTCTCTTCTTTCTTTCTCTCGTTGGAAGCACCAAGGTGTTGGCCGAAATTCCTCTCCCCTTGTATTTATGTTGTTTTGTCTTCTTTCTCTTTGATGTGGCACCTTGGTTTTATCACCAAGCCAATAAGATGCCATAGATCTAGGAGGGCCAATAAGGTGTTGGCATGTCCTCTTCTTTAAAGTTTAGTCCACCAACTTTTGATTCTTTACATCTTCTTTGGTCTTTTGCATTAAGCTCCTCCCATATATATGTTACCTACAATTAATGGAAGTTGAACTCCAAGAGACGTTAGCCAACATAGGACATGCAAAATAAATCAATGTGTTCCATGTAAAATTATATCCAATGGGGGATGCACTTGTTAATTAAATTTCTATATTGCACTATATTTCAAGACTTATATTACCCATAATTAATATCATTTATCCACCATAGATATATAATATCATGCAAAATTACTTATAAAATTCATTAAAAATGGGCAAAATTAAAGCTTGAACAGAGGTCACGTGAGAACTCGTTAAGTTAGTGAGTAAAAGAAGAGATGAACTTGTTAAGTTAGTGTTATACATGTGGTGAAATTATAAGTTATGAATGTTATATTGTATCACGTAAGGTGCACATGTTTAACTCGTTAAGTTAGCATAACTAAATACGTTGAGTTGCTATATTGAACACTAAGGCAACACGGTAGGTTAGCGTTATAAACTTAAGTTGTTATTTTTGCACGTGGTAATATTCTTATTATAAAAACATTTATATATTACTGGTTCGTTGAGTTATCGTAACACAACGAAGATAGTTCGTTGAGTTAGCTACAATACTTGCCATGTGAAATGGCACATGAGGAACTCGTTAAGTTAATATCTACTTGTGTTACTCATTTAGTTAACATTAAAGTAACGACTTCTTATTACACTGATGAAAAAATTTTGGACAAGAAAGTTTATTTTGCAGGAAATTTTTTAGAGATCCAAGACTAATGATTAAAGAAAATTCGAAATATAAACGTGGGTTAGAACGTGTGTGTTTCGATGAAGGAAAAAGAAAAGATGTGGAGAAGTGGAAAACTGGTAGTGATTAAACGTGGAGGATATGCTTGAAATGAAGATACAGTATAAAAGGCATAGAGTTCTCGTTGATCAAACCATCATTGCACACAAAATGAAAAACATTTTCAAGGATCAAACTATCCCTACACACCAAAAGAAAAATCTTTTCAGGGATCAAAAACACCTCTTTGGGGAAAATCTCTCAAGTGAAAGAAAATTCAATGAAGCATAAAAATGTAAGATTTATGTCACTAAAGATTTGAAGTATCAGAAGAAAGCAAATTCGGTGAAGCATAGAAAGATAAGATATTCGTTATTGAAGAATTGCTCAAGAAGAAAGAAGAATAAAGATCTCAAACAAGGAGAAATGTTTTAAATTCTGCAAATTAGTTTTCTCTGTTTGTAGTTATGAAATTGTATAGATGAAACATGGTATCGATATATAATTGCGTCTACAATTTCTGAGGAGAATTGAATTATATATTGAAATTGAAACCTTGAATAAAAATGATTTTTTGAAAATAATGTCTTGACTTGTTTTTGAGTTTTAAAATTTCAATTATATTCGAAAATATTGAAAAACACAATTCACCCCCCTCTTGTGTAGCCATACAATCCTACAAGTGGTATTAGAGCATTGTTAATTATCTTTGATATAAAATCGATACCAACTTATTTAATATCATTGCTTATTCTACCTTCCTTGTTTTTAAACAGAAATTAATATCTGAGCATACGTTTAAATTTCTTGATTTAAGGCTCAAGTTGTTTTAAAGTTTTTAGACTATTTAAAATCAAATAGGTTGAAAAATCTAAGGTAAGATGGCTACTGGAAATGGTAATTTTTCTTTATATGAAGGCCAAAATCTTAATTGTCCTCCTTTGTTTGATGGAATACATTTTGAATATTGGAAATATAGGATGACTGTTTTTTTTCAAAGTATAGATCATAAGTTGTGGTTCATGATTTCTAAACCATATACTCTGTTATCTACCCCTTATAATTCTTGGACAATTACTGAAAAAAAAAATGAAACTTTGAATGCTAAGGGCTTAAATATTTTATTTTGTGCATTGAGTTATGAACAATTCAGTAAAGTGTTGGCATATAAATCTGCTTATGAGGTGTAACATGTATTAGAAGTTTCACATGAAGGTACTTCTCAAGTTAAAGAGACTAAAATAAACATGTTGATTCATAAGTATGAACTCTTTAAGATGCATGAAGACGAAAGTATTTCTGAGATGTTTTCTAGATTTCTTGATATCATAAACTCTTTAAAATGCTTAGGAAAGAATTTTGAACAGAAGGATTTGGTGAGGAAAATTCTCAAATCCCTAAGTTCTAAATGGTCTCAGAAAGTAACATCAATTGAGGAATCACGAGATTTAAATGTTTATACCATGAATGAACTTATAGGAAACTTAACAGCTTATGAAGTTCAATTAAATGAATCACTGAGTCACAACAAACTAAAAATGAAGAAATAAATAGCATTTGAAATTAATTTAGATTTTGATATATCTATTGATTCTGACGAGGATTTGATTTTGCTGACTAGGAAATTCAAAAAAGCATGGAAAACTAGGAAATAACAAAGGAACAAGAATGATAAACCCTCAACGTCAAAATCACTAAATGACAAGAATTCTTCATCCAGAAAGTATGTATGTTACAACTGCAAGAAACCTGGACATCTTTCTCTAGATTGTCTTATAAGGAAAAATGAAAAGCAAAGTAGGACAAATCAGAAGAAGACAACTTAGAAAACTCAGAAAAAGTTTTACAAGAAAAAGGCTTTGAAGGTCACTTGGGATGACACGTCTGAAGAGTCTGAATCTGAGGAATCATCATCAAAATCTTCACATTCAAAAGGAGAACAAGAGTTAGAAGATGTTGCTCATGTGTGCTTCATGGCAGATGAGTTTGAGGTAATATCTGATCTTGAAAGTCATTCAGATTTTAACTTTGATGAATTATTATGTGCTTATCATGCATTATTACAAGAACTTAAAGTTTGTAAATTGGAAAATAAGAATATTAGAAACTCTTTATCCATTGTGGAAGAAGAAAATTATTTCCTGTCTACTACTTTAGAAAAGTTTAAATGTGATAATGAAAATCATGCTAGAGATTTGCATAAATTTAGATTTAATGAATGTGTCTTGCATGAACAAATACAGAATACAAATGGTGAAAAATTTAAAGATAGAATCTGAAAATGAAATGTTGAGAAACAATATAAATGAACTTGAATTATAGATAGATAAATTAAAACTGAGAGAGCTAGATTTAAATTCTACCATTGAGAAATGGAATTTAAGTCAAACTAAGTTAGATAAACTAACTAGTACCCTTGCAGTGTCATATAAATTTAGCTTAGGATTTGATTATCCTGAATCTCAAGCCAATAAATGATTTGTTAGTTGTAGTTCAAGTAAATCTAAGATTAAAATTCCTTTTATCATGAAACAAGGTAATAAATATGTAGAAGTAGGTACTCCAAGGAATGAATCATGTAGTAATAATATAAATCAATGTGATTTGTCAAAATGTACTTCTAACATGATTATAAATGTTTCTAAAAATCTTATTTCTTGTTCTGACAATTCAATTACTAATGTTTCTAAAATTTCAGACAATTGTAGTAAATTGGAAATTCAGAAACCCGAGCATGTAGTTCAAAACACTGGTGTTAGACCAATTACTCATTCTACATGTTCTTTATGTGAAAATTTATGTGTAGAAAAAGATATTGTATGTACTGAAAATTCAAATACTAGTACAAAATCTTGGTATGAACTCATTGAAATGTATGAGCATGACCAAAATAAATTAACATCTTATAAAAATCGATTTGGTCTTGATTATACAACACCTGAAAGCAAAAAGAATGATTATAAGAGCAATAATGCTATAAGTAAGTATGATGTTAAAAATAAGTTTATAGTACTTACAACTAATAAGAATGTAAATGATAATGTTAAACTATTTTTAAACAAAAAGAAGAAATATGCGTTTAATGAACTTGGTCCTCAACAACATTGGGTACCAAGAAAAAGTTTTTCTTAATTTGTTTTGTAGGAGGAAACAACATCAAAATGGATCTTGGACAGTGGAGCGTCAAGTCACATGACCGGACAGAAAAGTCTACTACAAAATTTTACAAATACCATGAATGGAAGTGTAACATTTGGAAACAAAAGTAAAGATAAAATCATAGGTATGGATAATGTTCAAATAACTTCGACTTGTGTTATTTCGAATGTACTATATGTAGAAAACCTAGGATTTAATTTGCTGAGTGTTATAAAACTAACTGAAAAAAGATATTATGTGGTGTTTAAAGATAATGTATGCAAAATTATTGATAAAAATACAAATGAAATTAAGTTTATTGCTAAAAGAAAAGGTTCTGTGTGTATTTTATCTTTACCTTCTAGTGTAGTTGATTTAAATTCATGTTTGCTAGCTGAAACTAGTGATGTATATCTCTAACATAGAAGGATTGGGCATATAAATATGAAATTGTTACATAAACTATCTAGAAAATATTTAGTGAGAGGTTTACCAAAGATTAAATACTCAAAGGACTTTATGTGTAATGCATGTGAGTTAGGTAAACTTCATAAAAACTCTTTTAAATCCAAAACTGATATTTCTAGTAAGAGAGTCTTAGAACTTATGCATATGGATCTATTTGGACCAATAAGAATCATGAGTCTTGGTGGTAAACGGTATGTATTTGTTTTAGTAGATGATTTCTTTACATGCACTTGGGTATATTTTCTAGCATCTAAGACAAAAGTTTTTGAAAAATTTAAAATGTTTTGCAATTTTGTTCAAAATGAACAAAGTGTCTCTGTTCAAAAACTTAGGAGTGATCATGGTACTGAATTTGATAATGATTAAATGGATAACTATTGTATTGATCATGACATTGATCATAGTTTTTCTTTTCCAAGAGCACTGTCTCAAAATGGTGTTGTTGAGAGAAAGAATAGATCACTTTAGGAAATGACCAGAACTATGTTGAATGAACATAAGTTACCTCAAAATCTTTGGGCTGCAGTAGTGAATACAACTTGTTATGTTATTAACAGAAGCCACTTAAGACCTCGTGTTAATAAAACTTCTTATGAAATTATGTTTAATAGGGTTCCAAAAATTTCCTATATGAAACCATTTGGCTGTAAGTGCTTTATTCTTAATACTAAGGATAAAAGGGATAAATTTCAAGCCAAAGCGGATGAAGGAATTTTTGTAGGTTACTCTACTAAAAGTAAAGCCTATAGAGTATATAACAAGACTTCTAGAACTTTTGAAGAAACCCTCCATGTAAGCTTCAATGAAAATTCTTTTAGAGAATCTCAATCTAAAGCTAATAATGATGATATGATCAATTTCCCAAAAGAGTTAGAGATCAATAGAGAGATTGAAGATTTATCTGAGAAAATCACAAATATGAACTTAAATGATCAAACTAATGATGAAAGTGATGGACCTTCAGATGTTGATGAGAATATTGAGAAAAATCAGAGAAATTGGCGTTATTCTTCATCACATCCTATTACTCAAGTCATTGGTAATATTAATGAGGGAGTTAAAACTAGAGCTTCAGTAAATTTAAATAGTATGTGTATGTTTGTTTCTATGGTGGAACCAAAGAATATAGAAGAAGCATTATCTGATGAAAATTGGATAGTGGCAATGCAAGAAGAACTAAATCAATTCATTAAAAATGATGTTTGGGAATTAGTCTCTTCACTAGAAAATTAGTCCATAATAGGTACAAAGTGGATCTTTAGAAACAAAACTAACGAAACTGATCAAGTTATAAGGAACAAAGCTAGATTAGTTGCACAAGGGTATACATAGGAAGAAGGACTAGATGATGATGAAACATTTGCTCCTGTGGCTAGGTTAGAAAGTATTAGAATATTATTGGCCTATGCTTGTTATATGGATTTTAAATTATTTCAAATGGATGTAAAGAGTGCATTTCTAAATGGTTTAATTAATGAAGAAGTCTATGTAAAACAACCACCTGGATTTGAAGATATTAAAAATCCTGACTTTGTGTATAAATTGACGAAAGCCTTATATGGTTTGAAGCAAGTACCTAGATCATGGTATGAAAGATTATCTAGAAAAAGGCTATATCATGGGAAAAGTGGATCATACTCTATTTATCAAGAGAGATGGTAAAGATTAGATTGTTGTTCAAATATACGTGGATGATATAATCTTTGGAGCAACCTCTGATAAGCTGGTAAAAATATTCTCTGAAGAAATGACTAATCAGTTTGAAATGAGTATAACAGGAGAACTCTCATATTTTCTAGGACTTCAAATAAAGCAAATGGATAAAGGTATATTTTTAAATCAGGAAAAATATGCAAATGCAATGCTTAAGAAATTTAATTTTAATGATACAAGGATTCGAGGAACTCCTATGAGTCTTTAAAGTTAGATATTGATGACAAAGGAAAATCAATAGATCAAAGAAAATACAAAAGTATAATTGGTTCTTTACTTTATTTGACTGCTAGTAGACCTGATATTATGTTTGTTGTGTGTGTTTGTGCTAGATTTCAATCTAATCCTAAAGAATCACACTCAATTGCAGTTAAAAGAATATTTAGATATCTACAAGGAACTAAAAATTTCAGACTGTATTATTCTAAGAATAGTTCAATAGATCTTATAGGATATACTGATGCTGATTATGTAGGATCTAAATCTGATAGAAAGAGTAGCAGTGGCACATGTTAATTATTGGGAAATAATTTGGTGTCATGGTTTAGTAAAAAGCAAATAGCACTTTCTACTACAGAAGCTAAATATGTTGCTGCTGCACTGTGTTGCACTCAGATTCTATGGATAAAGCAAACTTTAGAAGATTTTGGATTATCTTATGATACAACTGAGATTTATTGTGATAGTAGTTCTACAATAAATCTTTCCAAAAATCCTGTATTACATTCGAGAGCAAAGCATATAGAGGTTAGACATCATTTTCTAAGAGATAACGTAATTAAAGGAAAAATTAAATTAGAATTTGTGTCTAGTAAAAATCAATTAGCTAATATATTTACAAAACCTCTAGACGAAAATACATTCTACAACATTAGATTAAATTTGGGTATTTGTAAGCTATGTGATGTCTAAAATGCTTAAACTCCACATAAAAAGATAAATAGTATTGATGATGTTGTTCAGCTCATAGATATTATATACTTATCATAAATATCTAAAGTAATATCTAAATTGCTGCTTAAGATACTATGTATTTATTGTAAAATCATAGTAGTATCTTATTAATTTTAAGTAGTTTATCAATTTTAATGGTTTTTACGATTTTAAGTGGAAGTGTAAATGAAAAACATTAAATACTTCTGACATTTTGAAATTTTGATTAAGTGTGTTCTTTGAATCAAGGAAAGTGCATATGATCATGCATAAATTTGATTTAATTGATTAAACTTGTAGAATAAGTTATATGTAACTCATCTTAAACTATTAATCAAAAGTATAAGCTTATTGAAACTAATTCATATTCTTTGTAAAATCATAGAAGTAAAAATTGTATGAGATTTGTGTTTTTTTGCATCTGTATTAATAGAATACATACATACTGTGGTTAAAATGAAAAATGCTTACAAAGTGAAAATCTTTGAGAGTTTATTGGTCAGTTTGATCACGAGCCTTTTGTACTTGAGTGGATAGGTATGTAAGGATTGTTGTCCTGAAAAAGATTTTTTAAATCTGGCAACCTAAGGTCCTGATCAGATCTTGGATTGTTGACTAAAAGCTCATTACACGGGTACATTAGAAAGCTCTTGTATGATTCAAGCTTTTCAAACTAACTTTCAAAAAAAAAAAAAATGTTTCATTAATTACAGATATCTTTGAATCGAATATAGTTTCTACCAATATGACTACTGAGTTATTGAATCAACATTAGTACTTTTGAAAACGTTTCCTTGAGATACATTCTTTTATTCTCCTTGAATTAATCATATAGAGTTCAAAGTTGTGTTTTGATTCATATACAGTAGGAATTGATTCTGGAAATCATTTTTAATGAAGTCAGAATAGTGGAAGTTTCTGAAAAGAAAATTTAAAAGTATAGTTATACTTAACATCTATTGTTATACAAGTATATTTTGTATGTTATTGAATATATAAAAGTATATTTGTCGGGGGAGGATTAACAATGTCCAAAAACAGATTAATATAATTCAGAATACAAATCTTGGTTAATCTGAATTAATGTCCTCTTAAAATCTTGATGAAATAATTTAAAAAGACAAACAAACTATTTTAGATTGAAAGGATAGGAATGTTAGAATAGTTTACAATGTTCTCAAGAAAATGATAAGGTATAGCTATTGTGATGTGTTCAGAACGTTTTAATTGAAAGCATTCGAAAATTGTTTTAAGTGTACTAACTAGACGTTATGTTAGATAAGGTAACGTGTAAAACTACCTTTAGACAGTGTTTTACTCGTTAGGTTAGTTAACTCAACGAGTTATACTTGAATATTTCGGGTACTTTGATTAAATAAACTTTATTCAATATTTATTTAATATCTAAACTCGAATTCTCTTCACGTTGAGTTATTTGCCTAAAACCCTATTTAAACACTTATTACATGGGCACTTAGGTTATTTGTAAACTTTGGCTAGAAATTATTTCCTGCTTGTTGCTGTTACAACCTGTGATGATGTCTCCAAGTTCTACAAAGGTCGTGGCAGAGGAAAAGGCAAAAGTAGAGGAGATGTAAAAGGAAAAGAAATAGAAAATGATGAAGTTCCATGTACTTGGTTCAAGAAAATATTTCGAGTGGACAAATGGTTAGCAGAAATTTATAGAGATTACTTCTTTTCTGAAGAAATACTAGATGAAGTTAGACAAGAACTTCAACATACTGATGCAAATATTACCTATATGGTAATTCGAAGTAAATATGATAGAGAATACAGAATGAAATGTGCTGAGATTGCATTTTTGGAATAGTATGCAAAATATTTGGAAAAAGGTGTAGGTTCTTCAACTAGAACTCCTCAAATACCAATAAAAGGTACTAAAAGGAAGAGCATGAATCAGCTATCTCTACCCCTTTATATTCAAAACAATTAGAATCAAATATTGCTGTTGACAAAAGAAAAGTTGAAAGTCTTTGAAAGGCTATAGCAATAGAAAGTGCCTTTGAAGAACTAAAACAGAAAACTTTTATGGAGCAATTTGAAAAGAAAATAGCAATATTTGAAGAGGAGAAACAGAAATGTTATAGTAGAAGGAAAGTTAGAAAAATTATGTCTAACGAAACAAAGTTTATTGAAAAAGGAAAATCAGATGAAAATTTATTTCCAAAGGACAATGTATGTCTAGACATTGTACCTTATTGTGCATTTGATAAACTCATCAGTTCCGAACATACTGAAACTGATGAAGATAATGAGACTTTATTTTCCCTTACTAGAAAGCTTGAGAAGAAATACAAGTGAAATATGAGCTCAAGTTTTTCTATTAGTACAAGTCCTAATGATGCAGAAATTGAAAAATCAGAGCATCAGGCACCTAACATTGAACAAGTTATTGCAGATATAATTGAAAATGTTGAGGCAGTAACTAGTTCACAGACTGAATTGTCTAGTGTAGTAGATATTGAAAATGTTAAGACTTCAGAAGAGCTAAAAGTTAACCAGCCTTCTTCAGAATCTATAGAAGCAAAGTCAGATAATTCACAACATGTCTTAATGGAAATATCTATTAAACAAAATGAACAATTTCAGACAGATACACTGGCTGTAGAATTTGTGGAAAAATTGAACTCTGAAGATTCTATAGAGACTAAACAAATGAATTTTGAGCATATTGAAAATGTTCCTTACACTGTTGAAGTTGAAGAATCAAGCTTACCTGAGTAGCTTCAAGATAATATTTTGATAGAGGAACAAAATGACATTCATTTTGCAGAAGAGATTCCTGAAAATGAAATAAATTTAGAATCACGGCTTCAGGTATCACCTTCTTTGTGTACAGTATTACAAATTCAAGGTAATTCAATTCATTTTAGATTTGAAGAAGCATTGTAGAAATACAATAATTTGATTACATGTCAGATTCTACATGCTTGTCCAATAAAATTCAGAAATTTGATGGAAATAAGAGATCTATTTGAGCTTCAAGGCCTCATTCAATTCTTGCCAGTTGGAACGAAATGGAAGCAATACAAAGAGCTTATTGCAGCTTTTTATAGCAATTTGGTCAAGGATGGAAATTTTCTGAAAACTCAAATAAATCAACAGGAGTTCACATTGTCTCCTGAGTTAATTTTTGAAGTTTTGGGATTAAAGAATGAAGGTGTTGTTGTTACAAACAGATTTGACATGATTAGACAACTAGAATGGAACATTCAGTCTTTATCAAAAATTCCAGATGTATATTTTGAAATGAAATTAATGGAAAATCTGAATGCAGAGGCAAGGTTCATTGCAAATATATCGCATGCAAATTTATTTCAAAGAGTTGGACACAATTTGGAAGTCAGTAGAAGTTGTTTATATGCAACTTATGGCCCGCTGAATAAAATTCAAATCTATTGGTTTAATGTTTTTATTTCTCAACTACAGCATATGAGTTCAAAGTTATTTTATGGTGATGTTATATGTAGAATCCTTGCAAGCCAATTGAATTTATCCGACTAGCCCTCTGAAACTAAAGGCATGAGAGCATTTAGTGTAAAAGATTCGATTCCAGCTCATGCATAAACCGCAACAACAACAACAACAACAACCTGATTGTACAGACCATATACAACAACAACAACAAAGTTATTCAGTTCAAGTAGAACATCAAACCCAACTACCTCTTGACTTAGATGCAGTGCTTAACGACATCAGAAATGATATTAGGCATCTAGGAGATAAAATATGTAATGCTATAAGTGATATACTTAGGAGGGTTTGATAACTGTTTTTGTTTGTTTTTGAATACAAAATGTAATGTTTGTATTCCTTGTTTGATTCATTCAACAATACATTTGTTTCTGTAAATGTATTCAATTCTTATTATTGTTTACAAAAAGAGTTGTAAATATATCTCTTACTATATATATATTCTCTGTAATTATCTTTTTGATTAATGATAAAAAGGGGGATAAATATTATAAAAAGATGATTATGATTTTAATTGCATATATTATAAAGAGAGATGATATTTAAATGGTTATTGTAATCTGACAAATGATAATTAGAAAACTGATACTTATATAATTATTAACATCTGAAAGTTTTAGTTCTGAGAGGTGAAATTTACACAAACAATAGAAATAAGCTTAAGTGAACTTAAGTCAACAAACTTGTTTGTTGAATGAAAAGTTAACCAAATGAAGGTGCTTTGTTGAGTTAAACATATTTCATAATTGATTTAATATGATTTTGTCATCAACAAAAAGGGGGAGATTGTTGAGTATTTTGTTTTGATGATGTGTGCTAAATGAAAATAATCATATTTGCTCAATTACTATTGCTTGTGAAAAGAAATGAAAATCATCAATTAATACAGAAAAAGGTTATTGACATAAATACTTGTCTGTATTGGATCTGAAATTATACTAAGTTAATAACCAGTTATTTCATTACATTAATTTCTCATTTAACTAAACGTTAAGTTAACGTGTGTTTTTATTGAAAAGCATGATATGTTTTAAAGTTATATCTTCTGTATCATGATTAGTGCACGTTAAGGCAACTCATTAAGTTAGAGTGTTATTTGTATAGAGGTCACGTGAGAACTCGTTAAGTTAGTGAGTAAAAGAAGAGACGAACTCGTTAAGTTAGTGTTATACACGTGGTGAAATTATAAGTTACGAATGTTATATTGTATCACGTAAGGTGCACATGTTTAACTCGTTAAGTTAGCATAACTAAATGTGTTGAGTTGCTATATTGAACACTAAGGCAACACGTTAGGTTAGCGTTATAAACTTAAGTTGTTATTTTTGCACGTAGTAAAATTCTTATTATAAAAACAATTGTATATTACTGGTTCGTTGAGTTATCGTAACACAACGGAGATAGTTCATTGAGTTAGCTACAGTACTTGTCACGTGAAATGGCACATGAGGAATTCGTTAAGTTAGAAACGTTAAGTTAATATGTACTTGTGTTACTCGTTTAGTTAATATTAAAGTAATAACTTCTTATTACACTGATGAAAAATTTTTGGATGAGAAAGTTTATTTTGCAGGAAAATTTTCAAAGATCCAAGACTAACGATTAAAGAAAATTTGAAATATAAATGTGGGTCAGAACGTGTGTGTTTCGGTGAAGGAAAAAGAAATGACGTGGAGAAGTGGAAAACTGGTAGTGATTAAACGTGGAGGATATGCATGAAATGAAGATATAGTATAAAAGGCATAGAGTTCTCGTTGATTAAACCATCCTTGCACACAAAACGAAAAATCTTTTCAAGGATCAAACTATCCCTACACACCAAAAGAAAAATCTTTTCAGGGATCAAAAACACCTCTTCGGGGAAAATCTCTCAGGTGGAAGAAAATTCAGTGAAACATAAAAAGGTAAGATTTATGTCATTGAAGATTTGAAGTATTAGAAGAAAGCAAATTTGATGAAGCATAAAAAGACGATATTCGTCACTGAAGAATTGCTGAAGAACAAAGAAGAAGAAGAAGAAGAAAGATCTCAAACAGGGAGAAATGTTTTAAATTCTGCAAATTAGTTTTCTCTGTTTGTAATTATGAAATTGTATAGATGAAACATGGTATTGATATATAATTGCATCTACAATTTCTGAGGAGAATTGAATTGTATATTGAAATTGAAACCTTGTTTAAAAATGATTTTATGAAAACAATGTCTTGACTTGTTTTTGAGTTTTAAAATTTCAATTATATTCGAAAATATTGAAAAACACAGTTCACCCCCCTCTTGTGTAGCCATACGATCCTACACAGTCCTAGTAGGGATTAAACCTTCTAATCCTAAGGATGCAAATATATCACTTGGCATAACATTTATACCTGCACCTAGGTCTATTAAGGTTATTTCTAGAATGGTATTTCCTATGGTGCATGATATAATAGGGATTCCAAGATCAGATAACTTTTTAGGAATTTGTGGCAAAAATAGGGAACTACTTTGCTCAGCTAAAAAGACTTTCCTTAAAACTTTTCGCTCTCTTTTCTTAGTACACCAATCCTTAAGAAATTTAGCACATGGTGGCATTGTCTGCAATAATTCTAACAAAGGAATGTTAACTTGTACTTTTTCAAAAATTTCACTAATTTTTTCTTATTTTTCAAGAAATGTTTGTTGTAGTCTTTCAGGATAGGGTGCTAATGATTGTGATTTAAAAGATTTTGTTTCTTTGATTTGATTTGTTTAATCATTTTTAGTCTCATTTTTTGATTTAGACTTTTCTTCATTGATTTCTATATTTTCAGTTATTATGTTTTCATTATCATTTTGATTTATGTTCTTATCCATCTTTATATTACTTTCTTTTTGAATTCTTGATGGTATATCAGTTCTAGATCTTAGTGTTATACATACATCTTCCAGATTTTCGTTACTTTCTTGATGTTCTTGTATTTCATTTTCGTGATTATGATCTGCAACTATTTTTAGTTTTAAATTGCATTTTTTTTAATTCTATTGCATTGGTATTCTCTGTTGTTTGTATGCCTTGCAAATTATGCAAATCTATAACATTAAAGTTTTCATTTGTGTTGTCCTATTGCATAACTTGTAATTTCATTGTAAACTTGTCCAATGCTTTTAGTTTTCTTTCCAGATCATCTAATCTCATTACATTCAATTTTTGATTGATTTTCCTTATAGTTTTTTCAGTTTCGTATATAATATCAATTTTAGGTTCTGAATATGCTTCCTTATAGTTTAATTGGTTGACTTCTTGTTGCTGACACATATATTATTCCAGTTTGTCCATGTTTTGTTCTAAATGACGCTCTAGTCTGTCATACCTATTCCAAACTTCATTGTCTCTCAGCATATTATACATTCTAAGCTGACCATCAGTTGGGTAAACTATAGGATTCTCATACTTAGCTCTATTATATTAAATATAATTCATTTGTTGTTTATGTGATCTAACCATCTACAACCGTCTCAATTTCAAACAATCAAAGATGTCGTGACCTTCCAATTTGCAGAATTCACATATGCTGACTACGGGTTTCAAAAATCTTTAAGCATAAGCATATTCCATATTCTCAATTATAGAAGAAAACACACAATACCCCTCTTGCTATTAAAACAAAATAGCACTTACAATTGCTTAGCTACTCAATTCCCCAAAAATGACACTAGAAAACTTGTATTGATTGTGAAAAGTTAAATCTTAAACTTGCTTATATCAGTAATTCCTTTTTAGAAGTAAACAAACAACCTTTCACACAAATTAGATATTTATTCCAATTTGTATTTTAACTGCAAGTGCATAGTGTATATTATATTTGTGTGCAAGTATAGGTCGATCCCATAGAGAATTGAGTAAGAATTGTGTACTGTTCCGTTTTTAATAATGAAATTTATATATTCAATAAGCACTTCGTTGAGTTATAGATAACTCAACAAACTAACCTCATTGAATTGAATTAACTCAATGAAGCTATCTTTCCAATTTAACACTACTATTTACAAAGGAATTCAGCCAACCATTGGGCGGTTCCACAGATTGTAAATAACATCAATTAAGCTCTTTAATGCTAGCTAATATTAGATTGATCATTCAGCAACACTAACATTTAGATATTTCAAATAGTAACCATTAAAATCTCTAAGTATCAGGAACTATTCAATTTTAGTAAACTGTAAAACTATTTTCTATTTTCTAAATCAAACAAACATGAAACATTCACAATACTGACAATGATAACATTAATCACGATACAAACAAATAATATAACACTTAAATACTAACTATAAACACAGATAAGTTGTTTTTGGTATTTTTGTTTTGATATGGTCATGAAAATGGGTGAAAGGTGAAATGTAAAAGTAATCTCTATCGATAGTAAAAACTTCCGTCACTACATGTGACACGATTACACCATTGAAAATTTAACCACTTACAATCCTATCTCCTCTCCTATAGAATTGCGAGTCCAGAATTGCAAGATGATCTCTCCTCTTCAACATATTGGCATCAACCCGAAACCAAGGCTAGAAGCTTTACAATCTCCTGAGATATGAGTTGGTGCTTGGTGAAAATGGCTTCCCTTCTCGCGATGCGATCACTCCTCACAGTGGTTGTCAGGCACCGTGTTTGGCTCGGAATCGACCCGACATCAAGAAAGTATCGTCATAGACCTCTGATGATTGGTGATTATGGTGATGTTGGTGATGGTGGTGTGGAGCATCAAGCAACTTCCGACGTTGCCTACAGTTAGCACGGTCCTCCACCTCTGCACACACACACTGGCCACCCCACATCTTCATTTTTTCTCCTCTTCTTTTATATTTCTTAGTAGTAGTTGCTTCTGCTTCGATGATTAGTTGGATTTCCTTCATTCATATCAATGATGGTGATTTCTTCTTCCTTCCACGAGTGAATTCCTGCGTGATATGTGCAATCGTGGTTTTCCTTCGAATGTCCTATTTTTGTAACCACTATAGTGGCATATTAGAAAATAAATGGTCTATGGAGTTACAGATAACTCAACGAACTTACTTCGTTGATTTAACTATAAAACACGTGCAATAAAGAAATAAGCTTCTAACCTAACGCGTTACCTTAGTGTGTATTCATGTAACTCAATGCGTACAGTTATGCTAACTTAACGAGTTATACATGTGCATCTCACTTGATATACTAAAGCATTTAAATTCAACACGTGCATAATTCTAACTTAACAAGTTCAAATATTTCAAACACTTACGGTTTTCACTCACTAACTCAACGAGTTCACACGTGATCTTTTTATACCTTTAAACTTGTAACTCAATGAGTTGGCACATGATCTTTTAACAAAAAGAACACTAACTCAACTAGTTGATACTGTTCACTTAAATATTCTTTTAGCATTTAAAACATAACTGTCTAGCACATGCAATATAATTCTCCGATATAACAGAAAATTCAGATACTTAAGAATTTCATAGCCTACAATTTAACGATAGTTCAGAAATGTACTAAATTAACGCTAATTCCCTAAAGTTATGCAGATTCTTTTATTAAAGCATATAACAGTTTAATTATAACATAATGGCTTAATTTTCATATGATAAGCTAAAAATTATGTAATTAACCATCATTTAACCGTTAATATTATACACTTTTTCATTCTAAACATATGCTTTTCCATTTAAGTACTTCATTCTATTAAGTATTGGCACACGAGAGTCACTGGCTATGCATTGCTTAATTTCCTATTCAGTCCATTCCATTGCAGTTATTTCTTCCAAAATTTCAATTTCTTCATTTTTCAATCCAAATATGTTGTGGAGAAGCTCAATTGTTATCTAAATATTAACTTCTTCCACATTATAAATTAAATTTCCTTCTTCCTCTCTTAAATTTGCATAAAAGCAGGGCACTAAATTTTCAAAAACTACATGCCCTTTTGCTATCAAAATAAATTGCACTAGGATTTAGAATTCAAGCAAGTCTCTAATCTCCTCCATCCCAGTCTAGTCAATTGGTCTACTGTAAATTATATCATACCCCTTTATCTCTTGATACTTGTTGTATGCTTCCTGACTCTAGAAATGAATTTCATTCAGAATAGTTGCTTCTGCAGGGTTAGGAATTTGGATTTGTTGCTCTAGAGGGGTTTGTTCTTGAACTTGTTCTTCAATTTGTTGAGCTTGTTGTTGCATTTCTTGCTGAAAATAATCTAGAGATTCTTGCTCTTTTGCTCTAAGTTGTTGTGGAGAGCTTGCAGAACTTTCCACATTTTTATCTTGAATTTTCTTCATAAGTTGTTGAAGAGTTTCGTTCTCTTCAGAGGAATCTGTCAAATTCTTTTCTTTTTATTCAGCTTTCTGCTTAGCTTCTTCTCTTTCTTCTTCCTCCTCACTACCAATCTACATTGTTATTGTTCTTTCTAATTCTGAGGCAAATTGGGATGGTGTTACAAGCACAGTATTTTCTACCCTAACTTTAGTTTCTAATTCTTCAGGCTGTAGACTAACTTCAGCCTATTTTTCTTCTTTTCTTTGGTCCTACTCTTCTTCTTCTTCTTCTTCAGATAGCAAATCCACAAATATGGACTCTTTATGCCCTACTATAAACAACATAGGCTCAGACTTAATTTCTTCTTGATCCTTAGGCACTCTTTCTTTTCCTTTTCTTTTTCTAAATAACTATGTCTGATCTTCTTCTTTAGATAACAGGTCAACAAGAATGGGCTCTTCAGGCCCTCAAGCCACAAGTACTAGCTCTTCCTATTTCACTATTTGCTCTATAGTTATTGGTCTCGAAGGACCAACCTCAGCCTCTCTTGCAATTGATGTTGTAGCTACTTGCTGTTGTAATCTATCTCTTATTCTTGCATGTACTCTTTCTTGGATTCTTCTCTTCTGAATTCCATCAAATAAAATAAGTGCTTTAACTCATGCCAAGGCTTCATCAGCACCTTGGTATTTGTAGAGTTGAATTAACTCTTCTAATTATTTTTCCTCCTCCTTCGATCCTAGACCTACCATTACAATTTTAGTTCCTAGTTGTGGTTGATATGAAGTTCTTGGTTGTTGCTCTACAGTTGTAGACACTTCAGCTTGCTCTCTTAGCTCATGGAGTTATGGTTAACTCAACGAACTAATCTCATGGACTTAAGTTAACTCCACCAGCCTACCTTTCCAGTTAAATACTACTATTCATAGAGGAATTTGGCCAACCATTGGGCGGTTCCACAGAATGTAAATAACATCAATTAAGCTTTGTAATGTTAGTTAATCTAAGATTTGTCATTAAACAACACTAACATTTAGATATTTCAAATAGTAACCATTAAGATTTGTAGTATTCTGTACGAATCAATTTCAGTAAATAATAAAACTATTCTCTATTTTCTGAATCAAACAAACATAAAACATTCACAATAATGACAATGATAACATTAATCACGATTCAAAACAAACAATACAACACTTTAATACTAAATGTAAATATAGATAATGAGTTGTTTTTGATATTTTTGTTTTAATATGTTCTTGAAGATGAGCGAAAGGTGAAATGTAAAAATCTCTATCGATAGTAAAAACTTCTATCACTACATGCGACATGATTACACCACTGAAAACTTAATCACTTACAATCTTGCCTCCTCTCCCAATAGAATCACGAACCAAGACTTGTAAGTTGATCTTCTCTTCAGTGTATTGGCATCAACCCAAAGACAAGGCTAGAAGCTTTACGATCTCTTGAGATATGAGTCGGTGCTTGATGAAAATGGCTTCCCTTCCTGCGACGCGATCACTCCTCACAGTAGTTGTTAGTCACCATGTTTGGCTTGGAATCGACCCAACATCCGGAAAGTATCTTCACTAACCTCCGATGGTTGGTGATTTTGGTGGTGTTGTAGAGCTTCAGGGAACTTCCGATGCTTCTTGTAGTTAGTGCGGTCCTCCACCTACCACACAGTTTTTTCTCCTCTTCTTTTATATTTCTTTTAGTAGTAACTATTTATGCTTAAATAATCAGTTGTATTTCCTTCATTTGTATCAACAATGGTGATTTCTTCTTCATTTCACGAGTTAATTCCTAAGTGATACATGCAATCGTGGTTTTCTTTCAAATTTCTTGTTTCTGCAACTGCTATAGTGACATGTTAGAAAAGAAATGGTCCATGGAGTTAAGGTTAACTCAACGGACTTACTTCGTTGACTTAAGTAAACACGTGCAATAAAGAAACAATTTAATGAGTTCAGATGTTTTAGATAGTTATAACTATAAGTATCTGAAATTTATATGCATTTCGGATAGTTAGCACCTAACCTTCCGATTCTATAAGGAGATGAGGCAAGATTGTGAGTGATTAAGTTTTTAGTGGTGTAATCACGTTATATGTAGTGACGAAAGTTTTTACTATTGATAGAGATTTTTACATTTCACCTTTCGCTCATCTTCAAGAACATATCAAAACAAAAATACCAAAAACAACTAATTATTTGTGTTTACATTTAGTATTAAATTGTTGTATTGTTTGTTTTGTATCGTGATTATTGTTATCATTGTCAATATTGTGAATGTTTTATATTTGTTTGATTTAGAAAATAGAAAATAGTTTATTGTTTATTGAAATTAATTCGTCCTAGATAGTTAAAGATTTTAATGGTTACTGTTTGAAATATCTGAATGTTAGTGTTGCTTAATGACAAATCTAATATTAACTAACATTAAAGAGCTTAATTGATGTTATTTATATTTTGTGGAACCACCCAATGGTTGACCGAACTCCTTTGTAAATTGTAGTATTTAACTGGAAAGGTAAGCTCATGGAGTCAACTTAAGTCTACAAGGTTAGTTTGTTGAGTTAACCATAACTCCACGAACTAAGTCTGTTGAGTTAACTATAACTCAACTGAGTGCTTAACTGAACACATATAAACTCCAATATAAAAATAAAAATAGTACACAATTCTTACTCAATCTCTATGGGATCGACCTATACTTGCACACAAATACAATATACACTATGTACTTGCAGTTAAAATACAAATTGGACTTAATATCTAATTTGTGTGAAAGGTTGTTTGCTTACTTCTAAAAGAATTTATTAGTATAGGCATAAAAACAAATCAAACAAATTTTTGATTTAACTTTTCACAACAATATAAGTTTTCTAGTACCATTTTCGGGGATTGAGAAGCTAAGCAACTATGATTGCTATCTTGTTTTAATATCAAAAGGAGTGTTGTGTGTTTTATTATATAATTGAGAATATGTCATATGCTTATGCTCAAAGATTTCTGAAATCTGTAGTTAGCATATGTGAATTCTGTAATTTGGAAGGTTAGGACATCTTTGATTGTTTGAAACTGAGATGATTATAGATGGCTATATCACATGAATTATATTCAATATAATAGAGTTGAGTATGAGAATCCTATAGTTTACCCAACTAATGGTTAGATTAGAACGTATAATATGTTAAGAGACAAGGAAGTTTGGGATAGGTATGATAGATTAGAGCGTAATTTAGAACAAAACATGGACAAACTGAAACAATACATGTGTTAGCAATAAGAAGTCTACCAATTAAATTATAGGGAAGAAGATTCAAAACCTAAAATTGATATCATATATGAAACTGAAAAGCCATAATGAAAATTGATCAAAAATTAAATGTAATGAAACTAGATGATCTTGAAAGAAAGCTAAAAGCATTGGATGAATTTACAAAGAAATTACAAGTTATGCAACAAGAAAAAACAAATGAAAACTTTAATGTTACAGATGTACATAATTTGCAAGACATATAGACAAAAGAAAATACCAATGCAATAGAATTTAAAGAATGTAAGTTAAAACTGAAAATAATTGAAGATCAAAATCATGAAAATGAAATACAAGAACATTATGGAAGTAATGAAAACCTAGAAGATGTATTTATAACATTAAGATTTGGAACTGATATACCACCAAGAATTCAAAAAGAAAGTCATGTGAAGGTGGATAAGAACAAAATTCAAGATGATAATGAAAATGTAATATCTAAAAACGTAGAAATCAATGAAGAAAAATCTGAATCTGAAAATGAGACTAAAAATGATCAAATGAATGAAATAAAAGAAAAAGAATCTTGTAAATCACAATCATTAGCACCCTATTCTGAGAGATTACAACAAACATTTCCTGAAAAATAAAAAAAAATTAGAGAAATTTTTGAAAAAGTACAAGTTAACATTCCTTTGTTAGACTTATTGCAAAAAATGCCACATTGTGCTAAATTTCTTAGGGATTGGTGTATTAAGAAAAGAGAGCGAAAAGTTCTAAGGAAAGTCTTTTTAGCTGAGCAAAGTAGTTTCTATTTTTGTCACAAATTCTAAAAAAGTTATCTGATCCTAGAATCCCTATTATATCATGCACCATAGGAAATACCATTGTAGAAAGAACCTTAATAGACCTAGGTGCAGGTATAAATGTTATGCCTAGTGATATATTTACATCCTTAGGATTAGAAGACTTAATCCCTACTAGGACTGTCATTCAATTAGCTGATAGAAGTATAAGATACCCTAGAGGAAAAATAGAAGATGTCCTAATTAAAATCAAAAACTTCATATATCCTATTGATATTATGATTTTGGATTCCCAACAAATTAAGCATCACAATCATGATACATCTTTAATTTTGGGAAGGTGTTTAGAATGAAAAAGTGCATAACATTAACAGTTAAATGATGGTTAATTGCATAATATTTAGCTTGTCATATGAGAATTAAGCCATTATGTTATAATTGCACTATTATATGCTTTAATGAAAGAATTTGCATAATTTCAAGGAATTAGCATTAATTAAGTATATTTCTAAATTGTCGGTGAATTACAGGCTTTGAAATTCTTAAGTATCTGAATTTTCTATTATTTCGGAGAGTTATATTTAATGTACCGGATAGTTATGTTTTAATGCTTAAAGAATATTTTATTAGTTCCTAGAGTACACATGTTGAAACATCAATGCATGACTTAAGTGGATTTTCAAAAAGTTATCTAGTAACTATCCAAAATGTGTCTAAGCATCGGATAGTTAGGTTTGCAAGTATCCGAAATATTCTTTTATCATAAAACTTACTAAGGGCATGTGTCGTTATTTGAAAACCTGATTTAAGTGTGGTTTTATAGTATTAAGCATGATCTATTTTATTTGCATATATTTATATCATGTATAGGTGCATAGTAACAACTCGTTGAGTTAGTGTTCTTGTTGTTGAAAGATGACGTGCCAACTCGTTGTGTTACAAGTTTAAAGGTATAAAAATATCACGTGAGAACTCGTTGAGTTATTGAGTAAAAACCGTAAGTTATACATCTGAACTCGTTAAGTTAGAGTTATGTACGTGTTGAATTTAAA
Organism: Cymodocea nodosa; assembly: GCA_036874045.1. Taxonomy (NCBI): domain Eukaryota; kingdom Viridiplantae; phylum Streptophyta; class Magnoliopsida; order Alismatales; family Cymodoceaceae; genus Cymodocea; species Cymodocea nodosa. The sequence goes on from CM072335.1 coordinate 12,904,171, forward strand.
TGCTTTATTATGTCACATGAGCGCACATGTATAACTCGTTAAGTTAGCATAAGTCATTTCTTTATTGCACGTGTTTTATAGTTAAATCAATGAAGTAAGTCCGTTGAGTTAGTTATAACTCCACAAACCATTTATTTTCTAATATGCCACTATAGTAATTGTAGAAACAGGAAGTTCGAAAGAAAAGCACGATTGCACGTATCATGTAGGAATTCACTCATGGAATGAAGAAGAAATCATTATCGTTGATATAAATGAAGGAAATCTAACCGATCATCTAAGCAGAAGTAGTTATTATTGAAAGAAATATAAAAGAAGAGGAGAAAGATGAAGAAAGTGTGTGTAGAGGTGGAGAACCACGCTAACTGTAGGAAGCGTCGAAAGTTCCCTGAAGCTCTACACCACCACCATAATCACCAATCATCGGAGGTCTGTGAGAATACTTTCTAGATGTCAGGTCGATTTTGAGCCAAACACAGTGACTGACAACCACTGTGAGGAGTGATCATGTCACGGGAAGGGAAGCTATTTTCACCAAGCACTGACTCATATCTCAAGAGATCGTAAAGCTTCTAGCCTTGGTTTCGAGTTGATGCTAGTATGCTAAAGAGGAGATCATCTTACAATTCCTAATTCACAATTCTATAGGGAGAGGAGGCAAGATTGTAAGTGATTAAGTTTTTAGTGGTGTAATCATGTTGTATGTAATGACGGAAGTTTTTACTGTTGATAGAGATTTTTACATTTCACATTTCGTTCATCTTCAAGAACATATCAAAACAAAAATACCAAAAACAACAAATTATCTGTGTTTACAATTAGTATTAAAGTATTGTATTGTGATTAATGTTATCATTGTCAGTATTGTGAATGTTTTATGTTTGTTTGATTCAGAAAATAGAAATTTCATTTTATTGTTTACTGAAATTAATTCATTCTAGATACTTAAAGATTTTAATGGTTACTATTTGAAATATTTAAATGTTAGTGTTGCTTAATGAGAAATCTAATATTAACTAACATTAAAGAGCTTAATTGATGTTATTTACATTTTGTAGAACCACCCAATGGTTGGCTGAATTCCTCTATAAATAGCAGTATTTAACTGGAAAGGTAGGCTCGTGGAGTTAACTTAAGTCCATGAGGTTAGTCTATTGAGTTAACCATAATTCCACGAACTAAGTCCATTGTATTAATTGTAACTCAACAAAGTGCTTAATTGAACACATATAGACTTCAATATAAAAATCAGAATAGTACACAATTCTTACTCAATCTTTGTGGGATCGACTTGTACTTGCACACTATACACTTGCAGTTAAAAATACAAATTAGATTTAACATCTAATCTATGTGAAAGGTTGTTTGGTTACTTCTAAAAGTAATTATTGATATAAGCATAAAAACAAATCAAATAAAAGTTCACAAACAGATAAACAAGTTTTCTAGTGTCATTGTTGAGGATTGAGAAGCTAAGCAACTATGAGTGCTGTTTTGTTTTAATAACAGAAGGAGTGTTATGTGTTTTATTCTATAATTGAGAATATGACATATGCTTATGCTTAAAGATTTCTGAAACTTGTAGTTAGCATATGTGAATTCTGCAATTCGAAAGGTCACAACATCTCTAATTTTTTGAAACTGAGACGAATGCAGATGGTTAGATCACATGAACAACAAATGAATTATATTCAATATAATAGAGCTGAGTATGAGAATCCTATAGTTTACCCAACTAATGGTCAGTTTAGAACGTGTAATTTGTTGAGAGACAAGGAAGTTTGGGATAGGTATGACAGATTAGAGCATAGGTTAGAACAAAACATGGACAAACTAGAACAATACATGTGTTAGCAACAAGAAGTCAACTAATTAAATTATAAGGAAGAAAATTCAGAACCTAAAATTGATATCATATACGAAATAGAAAAAACCATAATGAAAATTGATCAAAAATTGAATGCAATGAGATTAGATGATCTTGAAAGAAAACTAAAAGCATTGGACGAATTTACAATGAAATTACAAGTTATGCAATAGGAAAACACAAATGAAAACTTTAATGTTACATATTTGCATAATTTCCAAGACATACAAACAAAAGAAAATACCAATGCAATAGAATTTAAAGAATGTAAGTTATAACTAAAGACACTTGAAGATCGAAATTATGAAAATGAAATACAAGAACATCATGAAAGTAATGAAAATCTAGAAGATGTATGTATAACATTAAGATCTGGAATTGATATACTACCAAGAATTCAAAAAGAAAGTAATATGAAGGTGGATAACAACAAAATTTAAAATGATAATGAAAATGTAATATCTGAAAACTTAGAAATCAATGAAGAAAAAACTAAATCTGAAAATGAGACTAAAATTGATCAAATGAATGAAATGAAAGACAAAGAATCTTGTAAATCACAATCATTAGCACCCTATCCTGAAAGATTACAACAAACATTTCCTGAAAAACAAGAAAAAATTAGAGAAATTTTTGAAAAAGTACAAGTTAACATTCCTTTGTAAGAATTATTGCAGAAAATGTCACGTTGTGCTAAATTTCTTAAAGATTGGTGTACAAAGAGAGCAAAAAGTTTTAAGGAAAGTCTTTTTAGTTGAATAAAGTAGTTCCCTATTTCTGCTATGAATTCCTAAAAAGTTATCTAATCCTAGAATCTTTGTTATATCATGCACCATAGGAAATACCATTCTAGAAAGAACATTAATAGACCTAGGTGCTGGTATAAATGTTATGTTGAGTGATATATTTGCATCCGTAGGATTAGAAGACTTAATCCTTACTAGGACTGTGTTATTCAATTAGCTAATAGAAGTATAAGATACCCTAGAGGAAAAATAGAGGACGTCCTAATTAAAATAAAAAACTTCATATATCCTATTGATATTGTGATTTTGGATTCCCAACAAATTAATCATCAAAATCATGACACATCTTTAATTTTGGGAATGCCATTTTTAGCAACATTAGGGTATGTTATAAATTGTAAAACTGGAGTGATGAAGTTAGCATATGGTAACGAGGATACTCAATTAAACATTTACAAACCAGAAAAGTTTGAGGAGTTAGAAATGTCCTTACATACTATAGACTTTCTAGAGGATGAAGGAGATATGCTAGATGATGAGATTCAAGAAGAATTAAATAGGCAACTAAATTCTAAAACTTTAGAAGTAAGTGAAAGCATAAATGTAGAAGAAGATCAAGAAGAGATTTATATAGAAGATGAAAATGTTCAATTAGGAGCTATTTGCTTTTTGCCAGCACGACACTAGAAAACTTGTTTGGATCTCCAGCAACGCACCAGAAAAAACTATGATTTGTTAACTTCTGTTTTTACTTAGTTAATTTATCTTTATGCCTATTCTTTTTCTTTTAGAAGTAAACAAACAACCTTTAATACAATTTAGATATTAATTCCAATTTGTACTTTAACTGCAAGTGCATAGTGTCTATTGTATCAGTGTGCAAGTACAAGTCGATCACACAGGGAATTGCTTAAGAGTTTAGAACTATCCGTTTGTTAACAATCAAATTTATATATTCAATAAGCTCTCTGTTGAATTACAGTTAACTCAACAGACAAAGTTCATTGAGTTATAGCTAACTCAATGGACTAACCTCGTGGACTTAAGTTAACTCCACGAGCCTGTTTTTTCTTTTTAAATACTACTATTTACAGAGGAATTCGGCCAACCATTGGGCGGTTCCACAGATTGTAAATTGCATCAATTAAGCTCTTTAATGTTAGTAAACACTGGATTTATCATTAAGCAATACTAACATTCAGATAATTCAAACAGTAACCATTAAAATCTTTAAGTCTTTTGAACGAACCAATTTCAATAAATTGTAAAATGAAAACAAACATAAAATAATCACAACACTGACAAAGATAACATTAATCACGATACAACACAAACAATACAACACTCAAATACAACATACAATAGTAGATAAGTTATTTTTGGTATTTTTAGTTTAATATGAACATGGAAATGGGCGAAAGGTGAAATGTAAACTAATCTCAATCAACAGTAAATACTTCCGTCACTACATACGACATGATTACACCACTGAAAATTAAACCACTTACAATCTTGTCTCCTCTCCCTATAGAATTGCGAGTCCAAAATTACAAGATAATCTCCTCTTCAGCATACAGGCATCAACCTGAAGTCAAGGCTAGAAGCTTTACGATCTCCTGAAATATGAGTCAGTGCTTGGTGAAAATAGCTTTCCTTCCCGCGACGCGATCACTCCTCACAGTGGTTGTCATGCACCGTGTTTGTCTCGGAATCGACCCGACATCTAGAAAGTATTCTCACAGACCTCCGATGGTTGGTGATTGTGGTGGTGATGGTGGTGATAACGATAGTTGGTATGGTACTTTGGAGAATTGCCGATACTACCTACAGAAAGCTCGGTGCTCCTCCTCTGTACACATTGGTCGTCCATCGATCACACCCTTTTCTTCTTTTTCTTCTTTTCTTTTATATTTCTTCAGTAGTAACTGCTTTTGCTTGAATGGTCAGTTGGATTTCCTTCATTCATATCAACGACGATGATTTCTTCTCCCTGTGCAATACATGCAATCGTGGTTTTTTTTTCCAACTGTCCTGTTTTTGCAACCGCTATAGTGGCATATTAGAAAATAAATAGTCTGTGGAGTTACAGATAACTCAATGGACTTACCTCATTGATTTAACTATAAAACACATGCAAAATTTTAACTATCCGATGCTCAAGTGCATTTCGGATACTTATAAATTTAACTATCCAATGCTCAGATGCATTTCAGATAATTACAAATAACTCATCGATATATAACTTAAGTAAATCTACCAGATCTCGACATGTGTCAACAGTAGTTTAATAATAAAATACACATTTCGAAGAGTTACAGGTCTAACTATCTAATGCTCAGATGCATTTCGGATAGTTACAGCTAACTCACCGAAAGTCCACTTAAGTCACTTTACTAGAACATGACACGTGTCCACAGCTATTTTATAAATAAAAAGAGATTTCGAAGAGTTACACATATAACTATTCGATGCCCAAGTGCAATTTCGGATAGTTATAGATAACTCACTGAAAGTTCACTTAAGTCATGCGTTATGGTTTCAACACGTGTACTTCTGGAAATAATAAAATATTCTTTTAAAGCATAACTGTTTGGCAATATAAACATAACTATCTGATACATGTTCGGTATGTTAAACATAATTGTCTGAAATATCAGAAAATTCGGATACTTAAGAATTTCACAGCCTGCAACTTACCGACAATTCAGAAATATACTAAATTGACATTAATTCCCCAAAATTAAGTAGATTCTTTAATTAAAGCATATAACAGTGCAATTATAACATAATGGCTTAATTCTCATATGATAAGCTAAATATTATGCAATTAACCATCATTTAACCGTTAATAATATGCACTTTTTCATTCTAAATAGGAGCTCTAGCTTCTGATGGTCAACATTTAGATTTAAAACTTTTACCTCCTAAATTAACCTATATATTTCTGAAAGAAAAGCGAACATGTCTAATCATTATTACTTCAGATTTAAAAGAGGATCAAATTTCTAAATTAAAAGTAGTAAAAACTTATAAAGAAGCAATAGGATGGACTATGACTGATATAAAAGGGTTAAGTGCAACTTTATGTTGTCACCATATATATTTAGAAGAGAATGCTAAACCAGTTAGAATTCCTGAGAGGAGATTAAATCCAACCTTAATGAAGTAATCAGGAAGGAAATAGTGAAATGGTTAGATAATGACATAATTTATCTGATTTCTGATAGCTCATGGGTTAGTTGAATCCATGTAGTTCCCAAGAAATCAAGATTAACAATTATTAGGAATGAAAGTTAGGACTTGATATCTACTAGAATTCAATCAGGTTGGAGAGTGTGTATAAACTATAGAAAGTTGAATGTTGTGACTAGGAAAGATCATTTTCCCTTACATTTTATAGATCAAATGCTAGAGAAATTAGCAGGGCAAGAATATTTTTGTTTTCTAGACGAGTATTCAGGATATAACCAAGTTCCAGTAGCATTAGAGGATCAATAGAAAACAACTTTCACCTATCCTAATGGAATTTATGCTTTTAAGAGAATGCCATTTTGATTATACAATGCACCAGCTACCTTTCAAAGGTGTATGTAGGGCATATTCACTAAAATGACTGAAGTTTTTTTAGAAATATTTATGGATGATTTTATTATATATGGAACTTCATATAAAGTGTGTTTAAAGAATTTAGACCAAGTATTAAAATATTGTGTGAAAAAAAATCTGGTTCTAAATTGGGAAAATTGTCACTTCATAGTTAAACAAGGAATAATCTTGGGACAAGTTTCAAAGAAAAGGTTGGAAGTAGATGAAGTTAAAATAGAAGTAATTTCTAATCTACCAGAACCTAAATCACTAAAAGATATTAGATCATTTCTAGGACATGTTGGATTTTATAGAAGATTTATTAAAGATTTTAGCAAAATAGCTAGACCTTTAACTAATCTATTAAAAGATGTCCTATTCAACTTTGATAAAAATTGCAAAGAAGCATTTTTCAAGCTTAAAACTAGCTTAATTTCAACTCGTATAATACAAGCACCTGATTGGAGCCATCCATTTGAATTAATGTGCAATGCATCCAATTTTGCTGTAGGAGCAATGCTAGGACAAAAGATAGAAAAATCTCCTAAAGTGATTCCTTATGCAAGAAAAACTTTAAATGATGCCCAAGTTAATTTTACAACTACTGAAAAAGAGCTGTTAGTTGTTGTGTTTTCCTTAGAAAAGTTTACATCATATCTAATTGAAGCTAAAGTGATAGTATATACAGATCATTCAGCTTTAAAACACCTAATAGCAAAGAAAGAGACTAAACCTAGATTGATCCGATGGATATTATTAATACAAGAATTTGATCTAGAAATTAAAGATAAAAAAGGTTGTGAGAATGTAGTAGCAGATCATTTATCAAGATTACAAATAGAAAAATCAAACATTGAAATTAAGGATAATTTTCTTGATGAACAATTAATGACCATGAAAACAATGCCTTGGTATGCAGACATAGTTAATTATTTAGTTACTAGTTTAACACCTAAGGATTGGAATAGAAAGAATAAAAAATTATTCTTTTCAAGAGTAAAATATTTCTATTGGGAAGAGTCATACTTATTTAAGAAATATCTTGATCTGGTTTTAAGGAGGTGTATTCCAAAAACTAAATATTAGAGCATATTGTCTTTCTATCATGACTAAGCATGTGGAGAGCATTTTGGTTTAGGGAAAACTACTGCCAAAATTTTACAATGTGGATTTTATTGGCCAACACTATTCAAAGATGTTTATAAATACTACTTAAGTTGTTTAAGATGTCAACAAATAGGAAGAATATCAAAGAGGAATATAATGCCTTTAGACCTTATTGTTGAGGTTGAAATCTTTGATGTGTGGGAAATAGATTTTATGGGTCCATTTCTTATGTCTAATCAATTTAATTATATATTGTTGAGGGTGGATTATGTATTTAAGTAGATAGAAGCTATTCCTACAAAAACCAATGACAACAAAGTGGTAATACAATTTATAAGAACTAATATAATTGCTAGATTTGGAATACCTAAAGCTATTATTAGTGATAGAGGAACTCATTTCTATAATAGAAGTTTTGAAGCCTTAATAAAGAAATATGGAGTAAATCACAAAATTGCAACATCATATCATCTGCAAACAAGTGGACAAGTAGAAAGTGCAAACAAACAAATTAAGTTAATCTTAGAAAAAGTAGTAAATCCTATTAGAACAGATTGTGCTAATAGATTGATAGACGCACTTTGGGCTTATAGAACTGCTTATAAGACAAGCTTAGGTATGTCACCTTTTAGACTAGTATATGGAAAAAGTTGTCATTTACCAGTTAAAATTGAACATAAAGCTTATTGGGCATTAAAAACTCTGAACACTAATTTAAATCGAGCTGCTAAAAATAGGAAAATGTAATTGATTGAATTAGAAGAATTTAGGAATGAAGCTTATTCGAAAATTGTAAGAGAAAAAGGGAAAATGAAGTTCTGGCATGACAAGAAAATTATTCCAAAAACCTTTGAAATAGGACAAGAAGTATATCTTTACATGACTAGGCTCCATAACCATATAAGAAAATTAAGATCTAGATCAGTAGGACCTTACATAATTCGAAATATTTATCCCTATGGAGCTATTGAAATTGAAAATCCTAAAAATCAGAATATATTTAAAGTAAATGGACAAAGACTTAGACCTATTCTAAAAATTCCAAAAAGTTACTTTGGAATTATAGAAGAAGTAAGAGTAGAGGACTACTCAAGCTTTACTTAGTAAGAAATTATCTAAGTAGTATTATAATAAAAAAAAAACTTTATTTAAACATAGTCACAATTCAACCGAAAGAAATTATCGATTTTACCGAAACATATATTAAAAGAAAAAATTGTTGCAGTTCAATCGACAAGATCCATCGGTCTGACCAAAACATAAATTAATATTAAAAAAGTCTATATATTATATTAAATAAAAATGTCGATTTTATCGAAGCATGGTATCAATTCAACTAGTAGGTAAATATATATATATATATATATTTATTTAATTTCAGTTCAATCGATGAATATAACAGTTTGACCGAAATTCTAAAATATTGAAAAATTAAGAATCGGTTAGACTAGAAATCATTCAATCTTGACAAGGTAAAAATTAATATTATAAGTATTTTTTTATTAGTTATAACTTACATGAAGTCCGTTGAGTTATGCTTAACTCAACAATCTTACTCCATTGAGTCTAGAGTAAGTTAACGAACTTACTTCGTTGAGTTAATTGCAACTCAACAGAGTACTATAGTTAAGTCTATAGACTTAGTCTATGGAGTTAATTGTAACTTCACGGAGAAGTGAGTGAGATAGCAAGAGTTTGCGTGGGAAAATGACCTAATTACTTGCCAAAAACTTAGGGTTTATTTATACTAAAACTTAGGATTTAGGGGGGGGCATTATCCGCAGAATCATTTAGAACTTAGAACAGTAGAGATCAGAGCAATTCCATTTCGTTCTGTCACACCACGAAGTCAAGATGACGCCTGAGTTCTGGGAGGAAGTTGACACCATGAGATTTCTTAGAGAATTAGAAGAATGGCAAACAAGACAAAAGATCTGGAACATAACTCGAGAAAAAGAACTAGAAAAGGTAGAATCTGACATCTTCTACTAGAGGAAAGTTTTAGTAGATTTAGATATTACAATACCTCAGATTACGGAAACAAGGATTAAAGTAGCAACAGAAGTTGTTGTGAATAGAAAAAGGAAAATAAGACCAAACAATGTGGTTGCCCTAGAGTTAATTCGATGCAAGTCCAGATTATGGTTCTTACGAGAAATTGATGGTTGTGCAAGAGGTGAAATTAGGCGAAAACAACAACAGAGGAAAGTAGCTAACAAACCTGCAGTTGTAGAGCTGGCTGTTGAAAAACCAGTTTCTAAGGAATAGTAGCCAGGACCATTGTTCGTGTTTTCCCAGCACTACACTAGAAAAACTTGGATTTGTTACTTCTATTTTTTATTTAGTTAATTTATCTTTATGCCTATTCTTTCTTTTAGTACAATTTAGATATTCATTCCAATTTGTACTTTAACTGCAAGTGCACAGTGTCTATTGTATCAGTGTGCAAGTACAGGTCGATCCCATAGGAAATTGCTTACGAATTTAAGAAATGTTTGATTATGAACAATTCAAATTTATATTCAATAAGCACTATCCTCGTGGACTTAAGTTAACTCCACAAGCTTGTCTCTTCTTTATAATACTGCTATTTACAAAGGAATTCGGCCAACGATTGGGCGATTTCATAGATTGTAAATAACATCAATTAAGCTTTTTAATGCTAGTTAACATTGGATTTATCATTATGCAATACTAACATTCAGATGATTCAAACAGTAACCATTAAAATCTTTAAGTTGTTTTGTACGAACCAATTTCAGTAAACTGTAAAATTAAATCTAACATAAAATAATCATAAAACTGATATAGATAACATTAATCACGATACAACACAAACAATACAACACTCAAATACAACATACAAACAAAGATAAATTGTTTTTGGTATTTTTGTTTTGATGTGAACATGGAAATGGGCGAAAGGTGAAATGTAAAGTAATTTCACTTGACAGTAAATACTTCAGACACTACTTGCAACGCAATTATACCACTGAAAATTAAACCACTTACAATTTTGTCTCCTCTCCTTATAGAATCGTGAGTCCAGAATTGCAAGATGATCTCCTCTTCAGCATATAGGCATCAACCCGAAGCCAAGGCTAAAAGCTTTACGATCTCCTGAAATATGAGTTGGCGCTTGGTGAAAATGTCTTCCCTTCCCGTGACGCGATCACTCCTCACAGTGGTTGTCAGGCACAGTGTTTGGCTCGGAATCGACCTGACATCAGGCAAGTATCCTCACAGACCTCCGATGATTAGTGATTATGGTGGTGATAACGATGGTTGGTGTAATACTTCAGAGAATCGCCGATACTGTCTGTAGAAAGCTTGGTGCTCCTCCTCTGTATACACTGGCCGTCCATCGATCACACTCTTTCTTTTTTTCTTCTTTTCTTTTATATTTCTTTAGTGGTAACTACTTCTACTTGAATGATCGATTGGATTTCCTTCCTTCAGATCAATGGCGATGACTTCTTTCTCCCTACGCGATTAAATTCCTACGTGATATGTGCGAACGTAGTTTTTCCTTCCAACTATCTGTTCCTGCAACCGCTACAGTGGCATATTAGAAAATATATAGTCCGTGGAGTTACAGATAACTCAACGGACTTCCTTTGTTGATTTAACTACAAAACATGTGCAAAAATAACAACTTAAGTTTATAACGCTAACCTAATGCGTTGCCTTAGTGTATTTTCATGTAACTCAACGCGTGCAGTTATACTAACTTAACGAGTTATAACGTAAGTAAATCTACCAGCTCTCAACACGTGTCAGTAGCAATTTAAACATAAAATAACATTTCGGAGAGTTACAGGTATAACTATCCGATGCTCAGATGCATTTTCGGATACTTAAGAATTTCACAACCTGCAATTTACCGACAGTTCATAAATGTACTAAATTAATATTAATTCCCTAAAATTAAGCAGATTCTTCAATTAAAGCATATAACAGTGCAATTATAACATAATGGCTTAATTCTCATATGATAAACTAAATATTATGCAATTAACCATTATTTAATCGTTAATAATATGCACTTTTTCATTCTAAACACTTCCCCTATACCTAAATTTTGCTAGTCCCTTAGCAAACTAAGATCTAATTAATTGGTCTTTCAAAAAGTGCTAGAATTAATTCTTCTCCTTTTGTTTTTTTTCTTCTATTTAGCATAAATATATATTCTGTATGTTTCAGTAATCAACCTGCAAAGATATTTAGAATATATGTAAATTACATACAAAGTATATCATCTTCATATAGGTGTTAATTATATTATCGTTTGTTCTTTTCATCATCTGTAATCCTAAATTTTCCAATAAGTTTTTTTCTAGAAGAAATTTCAACAACATACAAATTAAAGTACAATCCAATTCAATCTGATTAAGACAAGTAGAATAAAGAATTGTATTTCCATTAAACAACTTCAAAAGTCAATTCCAGATTCATATTTCAGTAATTCTAGATAACAGAGAATACACTCGATTCATAAGATATCTGTATTTCACAAAACACTTGTATCTTTTCAGAATAGTATAAGTTTTTTTCTTTTCCCTTTTTTTTTTCTTTTTTTTTTGTGTACTTTAAAAGTTAATTTGACAAGCTTGAATCATGCAATAGCTTTCTAATGTACCCATGTAATGAGCTTTCAGTCAACAATCCCAGATCTGATCAAGATCTTAGGTTGCCAAATTTTCAGAGTCCTTTTTCAGGTCAACAATCCTTACATACCTATCTACTCAAGTACAAAAGGCTCGTGATCAAACAAGTCAATAAACTCTCAAGGTTTTTTTTTTTCTTTTCTTTTTTTCTTTTTTTTTTCTAAAAATAAATGCACACAACACACAAAACAAAGCATTAATCACATACTATATATGCACGTATTTCATTAATACAGATGCAGTAAAACACCAATCTCATATAATCCTGCTTCTATCATTTACTAAAGATATGAATCCATAACAATAAGCTCATACTTTATCTATAGTTTAATAAGACCTACACATAAATCATTCTACAAGTTCAATCAGTCAAAGTAAATATTACAGAGAATAGTTTTTCTATTTTTTTACAGGTTTAACCGATGCTATGCTTCGGTTAGACCTAAATATTTTTTATTTTTTTATTTTTCTTTCGGTTGAACCGATACTATGTTTCAGTAAAACTAAATTACTTTCTGAAAATTAATATACAATTTTTTTCCGGTTTAACCGATACTATGTTTCGGTCAGACCAAAATATTTTTTATTTTTTTACTTTTCTTTCGATTGAACCGCAACTATTTTTATGTTTTATATATATTTTTAATGTTTATATATATATATATATATATATATATAAACATAAAAACTGATTTCTTACTAAGTAAAACTCGAGTAGTCCTCTATTCTGACTTCTTCTATAATTCCAAAGGAGCTTTTTGGTGTTTTTAGAATAGGTTTAAGTCTTTGTCCATTTACTTTAAATATATTCTGATTTTTAGGATTTTCAATTTCAATAGCTCTATAAGGATAAACAATTCAAACTATATAAGGTCCTGTCCATCTAGATCTTAATTTTCCTGGATGGTTATAGAGTCTAGCCATATAAAGATATACTTCTTGTCCTACTTCAAAGTTTTTAGGAATAATTTTTCTGTCATGCCAGAATTTAATTTTCTCTTTTTCTCTTACAGTCTTTGAATCAGCTTCATTTCTAAATTCTTCTAATTCAATTAGTTGCATTTTCCTATTTTCAGCAGCTTGATTTAAATTAGTGTTCAGAGTTTTTAATGCCCAATAACCTTTATGTTCTATTTCAGCAGGTAAATGACAACTTTTTCCATATACTAGCCTAAAAGGTGACATACCTAAGCTCGTTTTATAAGCAGTTTTATAAGCCCAAAGTGCATCAATCAATCTATTAGCCCAATCTGTTCTAGTAGGATTTACTACTTTTTCCAAGATTAATTTAATTTGTTTGTTTGCACTTTCTACTTGTCCACTTGTTTGCGGATGATATGATGTTGCAATTTTGTGGTTTATTCCATATTTCTTCATTAAGGCTTCAAAACTTCTATTACAGAAATGAGTTCCTCTATCACTGATAATAGCTTTAGGTATTCCAAATCTAGCAAATATATTTGTTCTTATAAATTGTATTACCACTTTGTTATCATTAGTTTTTGTAGGAATAGCTTCTATCCATTTAGATACATAATCCACCCCCAACAATATGTAATTAAATTGATTAGATATAGGAAATGGACCCATAAAATCTATTCCCCACACATCAAAGATTTCAACTTCAACAATAGGATTAAGAGGCATCATATTCCTCTTTGATATTCTTCCTATTTGTTGACATCTTAAACAACTTAAGTAATATTTATGAGCATCTTTGAATAGTGTTGGCCAATAAAACCCACATTGCAGAATTTTTGCAGCAGTTTTCCCTGAACCAAAATGTCCTCCACAAGCTTGGTCATGACAGAAAGACAATATGCTCGAATATTCAGTTTCTGGAACACACCTCCTTAAAACTAGATCAGGACATTTCTTAAATAAGTAAGGGTCTTCCCAATAGTAATATTTTACTCTTGAGAAAAATAATTTCTTATCCTGTCTATTCCAATCCTTAGGTGTTAAACCAGTAACTAAGTAATTAACTATGTCTGCATACCAAGGCATTGTGTTGATGGTCATTAATTGTTCATCAGGAAAATTATCCTTAATTTCAATATTTGATTTTCCTATTTGTAATCTTGATAAATGATCTGCTACTACATTCTCACAACCTTTTTTATCTTTAATTTCTAGATCGAATTCTTGCAATAATAATATCCATCGGATCAATCTAGGTTTAGTTTCTTTTTTCTTTATTAGATGTTTTAGATCTGAATGATCCGTACTATTACTTTAGCTCCAATCAAATATGATCTAAACTTTTCTAAAGCAAACACAACAGCTAATAATTCTTTTTCAGTAGTTGTGTAATTAACTTGAGCATCATTTAAGGTTTTACTTGCATAATGAATCACTCTAGGAGATTTTTCTATTTTCTGTCCTAACACTGCTCCTACAGCAAAATCAGAAGCATCGCACACTAATTCAAATGGATGGTTCCAATTAGGTGCTTGAATTATAGGAGTTGAAATTAAGCTAGTCTTAAGTCTGAAAAATGCTTCCTTGCAATTTTTATCAAAGTTAAATGGAACATCTTTTAATAGATTAGTTAAAGGTTTAGCTATCTTGCTAAAGTCTTTAATAAATCTTCTATAAAAACCAGCATGTCCTAGAAATGATCTAATATCTTTTACTGATTTAGGTTCTAGTAGATTAAAAATTACTTCTATTTTAGCTTTATCTACTTCCAATCCTTTTTTAGAAATAACATGCCTTAAGACTATTCCTTGTTTAACCATGAGGTGACATTTTTCCCAATTTAAAACCAGATTTTTTTCCACACAACGTTTTAATATTTGGTCTAAATTGGTTAAACACACTTCATATGAGTTGCCATATACAATAAAATCATCCATAAATATTTCTAAAAGTTCATTAGTCATTCCAGTAAATATACCCTGCACACACCTTTGAAAGGTAGCTGGTGCATTGCATAATCCGAATGGCATTCTTTTAAAAGCATAAGTTCCATTAAGACAAGTGAAAGTTGTTTTCTCTTGATCCTCTAATGTTATTGGAATTTATTATACCTTGAATACCCATCTAGGAAACAAAAATATTCTTGCCCTACTAATCTTTCTAGCATTTGATCTATAAAAGGTAAGGGAAAATGATCTTTCCTAGTCACAACATTCAGCTTTCTATAGTCTATACATACTCTCTAGCCTGATTGAATTCTAGTAGGTATCAAGTCTTGACTTTCATTCCTAATAACTGTTAATCCTGATTTCTTGGGAACTACATGGATTGGACTAACCCACGAGCTATCAGAAATCGGATATATTATATCATTATCTAACCATTTAACTATTTCCTTCCTGACTACTTCCTTAAGGTTTGGATTTAATCTCCTCTCAGGAATTTTAACAGGTTTAGCATTCTCTTCTAAATATATGTGGTGACAGCATAAAGTTGAACTTAACCCTTTTATATCAGTCATAGTCCATCCTATTGCTTCTTTATAACTTTTTACTACATCTTTTAATTTAGCTATTTGATCCTCTTTCAAATCTGAAGCAATAATGATTGGATAGGTCCGTTTATCTTCCAGAAATATATAGGTTAATTCAGGAGGTAAAAGTTTTAATTCTAAATGCTGCCCATCAGAAGCTAGAGCTCCTAATTGAACATCATCATTTTATAAATTAATTTCTTCCTGATCTCCTTCTATATTTATGCTTTCACTTTCTTCTAAAGTTTCAGAATTGATTTGCCTATTTAATTCTTCTTGAATCACATCATCTAACATATCTCCTTCATCCTCTAAAAAGTCTATGGTATGTAAGGACATTTCTAACTCCTCAAACCTTTCTGATTTGAAAATATTTAATTGAGTATCCTCATTACCATATGCTAACTTCATTACTCCAGTTTTACAATTTATAACAGCCCCTGATGTTGCTAAAAATGGCCTTCCCAAAATTAAAGATGTATCACTATTTTTATGCTTAATTTGTTGGGAATCCAAAATTACAATATCAATAGGATATATAAAATTCTTGATTTTAATTAAGACATCCTCTATTTTTCCTCTAGGGTATCTTATACTTCTATCAGCTAATTGAATAACCGTACTAGTAGGAGTTAAGCCTTCTAATCCTAAGGATGCAAATATATCATTTGACATAACATTTATACCTGCACCTAAGTCTATTAAGGTTCTTTCTAGAATGGTATTTCCTATGGTGCATGATATAACAGAGATTCCAGGATCAAATAACTTTTTAGGAATTTGTGGCAAAAATAGGTAACTACTTTGCTCAGCTAAAAAGACATTTCTAAGAACTTTTCGCTCTCTTTTCTTAGTACACCAATCCTTCAAAAATTTAGCACAAGGTGGCATATTCTGCAATAGATCTAACAAAGGAATGTTAACTTGTACTTTTTCAAAAATTTCTCTGATTTTTTCTTGTTTTTCAGGAATTGTTTGTTGTAATCTTTCAGGATAGGGTGCTAAAGATTTTGATTTCAAAGACTCTTTTTCTTTCAGTTGATTTGTTTGATTATTTTTAGCTTCAATTGCAGATTCAAATTGTTCTTCAGTGATTTCTAGATTTTCAGCTATTACATTTTCATTATCATTTTGATTTTTACTCTTGTCCGCCTTCATATCATTTTCATTTTGAGTTCTTAGTGGTATATCAGTTCCAGATCTTAATGTTACACATATATCTTCCAGATTTTGTTACTTTTATGATGTTTTTGTATATCATTTTCATGATTATGATCTTCAATTGTTTTTAGTTTTAAAGTGCATTCTTTAAATTCTCTTACATTAGTATTTTCTATTTGTTGTATATTTTGCAAGTTGTGTAGGTTTATAATTTTATAATTTTCATTGTCCTGTTGTAAAACTTGTATTTTCATTGCATTTTTGTCTAATGCTTTTAATTTTGTTTCCAGATCATCTAATTTCATTGCATTCAATTTTTGATCAATTTTCTTTATGACTTTTTCAGTTTCGTAAATTATATCCTGTTTAGGTTCTAAATATGCCTCCTTATAGTTTAATTGGTTGACTTCTTGTTGTTGACACACAAAGTATTCCAATTTGTCCAGATTTTGCTCTATACTATGCTCCAGTCTGTCATAGCTATCCCAAACTTTAGTGTCTCTCATCATATTACACATTCTATACTGACCATCAGTTGGGTAAACTATAGGATTCTCATACTCGGCTCTATTATATTGAGGATAATTCATTTGTTGTTCATGGGATCTATCAATCTGTAAATGTCTCACTTTCAAACAATCAGAAATGTTGTGTCCTTCAGAATTGCAGAATTCACATATGCTAATTAAAAGTTTCAGAAATCATTGAGCATAAGCATATGCCATATTCTCAATTACAGAAGAAAACACACAACTCTAACTATTAAAATGAAACAGCTCTAACAGTTGCTTATATCTATTCAATTCAATTCAATTCAATTCAGTTCAATTCAATTCAGTTTAATTCAATTCAATTCAGTTCAATTCAATTCCTCGGCAACGGCGCCATAAAACTTGTTCGTGTTTTCCCAGCACTACATTAGAAAAACTTGGATTTGTTACTTCTATTTTTTACTTAGTTAATTTATCTTTATGCCTATTCTTTCTTTTAGAAGTAAACAAACAACCTTTAATACAATTTAGTTATTCATTCCAATTTGTACTTTAACTACAAGTGCATAGTGTCTATTGTATCAATGTGCAAGTACAGGTCGATCCCACAGGGAATTGCTGACGAATTTAAGAAATGTTTGATTGTGAACAATTCAAATTTATATTCAATAAGCACTCCGTTGAGTTACAATTGACTCAACGGACTAAGTTCGTTGAGTTATGGCTAACTCAACGGACTATCCTCGTGGACTTAAGTTAACTCCACGAGCCTGTCTCTTCTTTATAATACTGCTATTTACAGAGGAATTCAACCAACCATTGGGCGATTCCACAGATTGTAAATAACATCAATTAAGCCTTTTAATGCTAGTTAACATTGGATTTATCATTATGCAATACTAACATTCAGATGATTCAAACAGTAACCATTAAAATCTTTAAGTTGTTTTGTACGAACCAATTTCAGTAAACTATAAAATTAAATCTAACATAAAACAATCAGAAAACTGATACAGATAACATTAATCACGATACAACACAAACAATACAACACTCAAATACAACATACAAACAAAGATAAATTGTTTTTGGTATTTTTGTTTTGATGTGAACATGGAAATGGGCGAAATGTGAAATGTAAAGTAATTTCACTTGACAGTAAATACTTCTGACACTACTTGCAACGCAATTACACCACTGAAAATTAAACCACTTACAATTCTGTCTCCTCTCCCTATAGAATCACGAGTCCAGAATTGCAAGATGATCTCCTCTTCAGCATACAAGCATCAACCCGAAGCCAAGGCTAAAAGCTTTACGATCTCCTGAAATATGAGTCGGTGCTTGGTGAAAATGTCTTCCCTTCCCACGACGCGATCACTCCTCACAGTGGTTGTCAGGCACTGTGTTTGGCTCGGAATCGACCCGACATCAGGCAAGTATCCTCACAGACCTCCGATGATTGGTGATTATGGTGGTGATAACGATGGTTGGTGTGATACTTCGGAGAATCGTCGATACTGTCTGTAGAAAGCTTGGTGCTCCTCCTCTGTATACACTGGCCGTCCATCGATCACACTCTTTCTTTTTTTCTTCTTTTCTTTTATATTTCTTTAGTGGTAATTGCTTTTGCTTGAATGATCGGTTCGATTTCCTTCCTTCAGATCAACGGCGATGATTTCTTTCTCCCTACGCGATTGAATTCCTACGTGATACGTACGAACGTGGTTTTTCCTTCCAACTGTCTGTTCCTGCAACCACTACAGTGGCATATTAGAAAATATATAGTCCGTGGAGTTACAGATAACTCAACGGACTTCCTTCGTTGATTTAACTACAAAACACGTGCAAAAATAACAACTTAAGTTTATAACGCTAACCTAACGCGTTGCCTTAGTGTATTTTCATGTAACTCAACGCGTGCAGTTATACTAACTTAACGAGTTATAATGTAAGTAAATCTACCAGCTCTCAACACGTGTCAGCAGTAGTTTAAACATAAAATAACATTTCAGAGAGTTACAAGTATAACTATCCGATGCTCAGATGCATTTTCGGATACTTAAGAATTTCACAGCCTGCAATTTACCGACAGTTCATAAATGTACTAAATTAACATTAATTCCCCAAAATTAAGTAGATTCTTCAATTAAAGCATATAACAGTGCAATTATAACATAATGGCTTAATTCTCATATGATAAGCTAAATATTATGTAATTAACCATCATTTAACCGTTAATAATATGCACTTTTTCATTCTAAACAACCATCCATTCCACTGCCAAGGTCGATAGAAAAAGCAACATTTTTGGGGCCATTGGCGCTAGAGGAATTGAGAGAATTTGTAGAGCTTGTTAAACTTGCCAAGAGCCAAGGAAATTCTGAGGATATGGTTGTGGCAAAAATGCATTTACTATATGATGCACTTTGCAAGAAAAGGGCCACAGATAAGTTGAAGGTCTAATATAAAATTAAAGTAGAATAGTATCAAGAAGTAGCTAGATCAATGACTGCAAGAGAAACTGAAGTTGGTCCCTCGAGACTAGTAAGTATAGAAAAAGTAAAACAGGAAGAGCAGCAGTAGCAAGAGCAAAGAGAAGAAGAAAAACAGGTTGAAATTAGTCTGCAACCTATACAAACAGAAGAAACTGAAGTTAGGGCAGAAGTTGATTTGCTCATGACTCCATCCTAATCTGCCACAAAATCAGAAAGAATAGTGACAATGCAAATTGATAGTCAGGAGGAAGAAGAAAGAGAAGAAACTGAACAAGAAGCTAAACAAGAACATATGGAACAAGGAGAAAATGACTTGACAGATTCCACTAAAGAGGGAGAGACTCTTAAGCAAATTTTTGAGAGAATTCAAGAAAGAAAAGTGGAGAGTTTTGTCGGCTCTCCACCACAAATAGAAAGAGGAGCTAAAATGCAGGAATCTTTGGATCATTTCCAACAAGCTCAAGTTCAGCAAATTGAGGAAGAAATTTAATAACAAACCCTTCTAGAGCAACAAATTCAAATTCCTGACTCGGTTGAAGCAACAGTTCTAAATGAAGTATACTTTTGGAGTCAGGAAGCATACAACAAATATCAAGAGATAAAGGGGTATGATGTTATTTACAGTAGGCCAATAGATTGGACTGGAATGGAGGAGATTGAAGAATTATTCAAATTTCAGGGCCTACTGAACTTTATTTCAAAGAGAGAGGAAGAAGAAAATTTAATTTCTAGAGCTGATGTACAGATAACACTAGAGCTTCTCCATAACATTTTTGGATTGAAAAATGATGGCATTGAAATCCAGGAAAATACAACTACAACTGAATGGACAAAACAAGCAATCAAACAATGTTTGGCCATCGACCTCAGTGTGCCATTACTGAACAGACTGAAGTATTTAAATGGGAAAGCACACATGGTGGCAAACATTTTAGTTAAAACTATCTATCAGAGACAAGGCCACGACATTGAACTTAGTCAATTTGTTAAATGGGTCACGTATGCAGTTTGTAAATAGAATTCAAGTTAACTAGTGTCAAGTCTTCTTGTCAAAGATAAAGTCTGCAAAGAAGAAATTATTTTATAGAGATTTGATACCAGTATTAAAGGAGGATAATATTGACTTCACGAAGTGGACATCCAAAAGGATAAGATCTAGAGCCATTTTAGTGAAGGAATACAGAAATTATAATGCAACAGCTCCTAAATATAAGTTGACATTATAGGAACTGTTGAATGGATAAATCAATTAGAACAACAACTAGAAAAGCTCTAGAAGGAAGTAGATGAACTTAGGAAAAATGACTAAATGTATTGTTCGTCTACTTATATTTGTATTGAAAATATCTAGCTGTATGTAAATGTAAACTATTTATATAAATGAATGTTTGAATTTCAGATGTTTTTGAATTTGTGTTTGAGAATGAATGATATAATTGAGAACTGTAATGAATTGAATATTATATAATTGTTAAAAGATGTGCAAGACTATTTAAAAGTTTTACAATTTTATTAAGGACATGATTAAATGCACGATAATTGGTTAATGCTTGAATATATCTGCATATTGAAAAGTAAAATGTAAATTCTACATAACAGGAAATGAATTGTAAGTTAAATATGCATAGAATGTTCAGATTTAAATGAGTTTAAGTTAGAACACTACATTAATGACATGTATTTAACTTTAATTAAGTTAACAAAATGCAGGAGAAAAAAGAAATATAGAAGTAAATACGATGAGTAAGTTTTAGAAAAATTTGCTAAGTGTTAACTCAACGAAGTTAGTCCGTTGAGTTAGAAACAGTAGCTGAAGTTAGTCCGTTGAGTTAACTGTAACTCAACGAGTTTAGTTCATGGATTAAGCTGAACGGTTATTCTTTTAGCCATGAATGAAACTTCGTGGGTTTAGCAATTACTAAAATTTGAAAGTAGAAGTGAAACACGTATCCATAAAAGTAGGAACCATACTACACGTTACAAGACACGTTCTTGCAATGAGATTCATTTTCCTTATGGGCGTGCATTATAAATATAGAACAGAATGTTATTTATGAATTACCAACACTTGAAAGAAAAGACAATTCATTGGGGAACTGGAAGGAGAAGCAACTGATTCAACTTCATCTGTCAACAATTATTTACTGAAAACAAAGCATCAAACTAGTACGTAATTAATCTTCTGTTATTTTACTTTACGTTAAGAGTTTATGAGCACATGGATTTGTTCTTCTAGCACTAAACGATTAGTAAGAACACATACATAGGATTATTCAACAAAGACGTGTACTGAAATATTTTCTGAATTGGACTTTAACGAATCCTTAGGGTTGTAGCTAACCTTTCTTTAAAAGAGAATGAAGATATGGCTGCTCCAGTAGAAAAACCATTAGGGAAAATTCTATATCCTGATCTAGTTGATGAACCTTCATGTATTCGATTACCAAACTTTGAGGTAGATAAGTTTGAATTGAAATCTAATTATATTAGTCAATTGCCACACTTTCATGGATTAGAAAGAAGATGCCTATTATTTCCTTAGAGAATTTAACGAAGTTTGTCAAATGATGAAAATGCTGAACATGAGTATTGATGCTATTAAACTTAGATATATCCCTTTTGCTTTAAAAGACACAGCTAAGAGATGGTTATATACTCTATCGCCTGATTCAATTTCTACATGGACTGAATTTTACTCTATTTTTCTGGAAAAATATTATCCGACACATCAAATGATTAAAAAGAAGAAAGAAATATTAATGTGTAGCCAAAAATAGGGTGAATCATTCTGGAAATATTTTGAAAGATTTAAAGATTTACTAACTCAATGTCCACATCATGCAATGAGTAAAGCACAATTAATAGGTATAATTTATGAAGACAGATGTTTCAACGAAATCTTTATTAGAATCTACTTGTCAAAATGGATTTTTAAAATTATGTAGTGAAGAAGCATGGGCATATTTAGAAAATTTTGCAAAAAGAACTACACAGTGGGAAAACTCGGTTGAAACTATTACATATAAAAGAATATTGCCAAGGGGAATGCATGAAATAGATTCAAGCACTATACTTGAAGTTAATTAACTGAGTTATTAAACACTAGAAAGCTCTTGTATGATTCAAGCTTTTCAAATTAACTTTTAAAGTACAAATATGCATAAATTGTTCTGAAAAGATAAAAGCATTTTGTGAAATACAGAAATCTTTTGAATCAAGTATATTTTTTGTTATCTAAGATTATTGAAGTATAAATGTAGATTAGAATTTTGAAGTTGTTTATTTGAGATACAATTCATTATTCTACTTGTTTTAATCATATTGAGTTGAATTGTGTTTTGATTCGTATGTAGTTAAAATTTATTCTGGAAATAATATTGGAAAATTCAGGATAACAGATGTTTGAAAAGAAGAAAAAATGATAATATAATTATCACCTATGTAATGCTAATATATTTTGTATGTAATTTACATATGTTTTAAATATATTTCTAGGTTGAAGAGGAGAAAACAGAAGGCTATTCTTAGCAACATCAAGGGCTATTATAAATTGTAAAACTAGAGTGTTGAAGTTAGCATATGGTAATGAAGATACTTAATTAAACATTTTCAAACTAGAAAAGTTTGAGGAGTTAGAAATGTCCTTACATACTATAGACTTTCTAGAAGATGAAAGAGATATGTAGATGATGTGATTCAAGAAGAATTAAATAGGCAACTAGATTTTGAAACTTTAGAAGTAAGTGAAAGCATAGATGTAGAAGGAGATCAAGAAGAGATTAATATAGAAAATGAAAATGTTCAATTAGGAGCTCTAGCTTCTGATGGTCAACATTTAGATTTAAAACCTTTACCTCCTAAGTTAACCTATATATTTCTGAAAGAAAAATGAACATGTCCAATCATTATTGCTTCAGATTTAAAAGATGATCAAATTTCTAAATTAAAAGCTATAGTAAAAACTTATAAAGAAGCAATAGGATGAGCTATGGCTAATATAAAAGGGTTAAGTACAATTATATGCTGTCACCATATATATTTAGAAGAGAATGCTGAACTAGTTAGAATTTCTGAGAGGAAATTAAATCCAAACCTTAAAGAAGTAGTCAGGAAGGAAATAGTAAAATGGTTAGATAATGACATAATTTATCGGATTTTGGATAGCTCATGTGTTAGTCCAATCCATGTAGTTCCCAAGAAATCAGGATTAACAGTTATTAGGAATGAAAGTCAGGACTTGATACCTACTAGAATTCAATCAGGCTAGCGAGTATTTATAAACTATAGAAAGCTAAATGCTGTAACTGGAAAAGATCATTTTCGCTTACCTTTCATAGACCAAATGCTAGAGAAATTAGCAAGGCAAGAATATTTTTGTTTCTTAGATAGTTATTCAGTATATAACCAAGTTCCAATAGCATTAGAGGATCAAGAGAAAATAACTTTCACATGTCCTAATGGAACTTATGCTTTTAAGAGAATGTCATTCAGATTATGCAATGCACCAGCTACCTTTCAAAGGTGTATGCAGGGCATATTCACTAGAATGACTAAATATTTTTTAGAAATATTTATGGATGATTTTACTATATATGGAACTTCATATGAAGTATGTTTAAAAAATTTAGACTAAGTATTAAAATGTTGTGTGGAAAAAAATCTAGTTCTAAATTGGGGAAAATGTCACTTTATGGTTAAACAAGGAATAGTCTTAGGACATGTTGTTTCAAAGAAAGGGTTAGAAGTAGATAAAGCTAAAATAAAAGTAATTTCTAATCTACCAGAACCTAAATTACTAAAAGATATTAGATCATTTATAAGATGTACTGGATTTTATAGAAGATTTATTAAAGATTTTAGTAAAATAGCTAGACCTTTAACTAATATGTTAAAAGATGTCCCATTTAACTTTGATAAAAATTGCAAAGAAGCATTTTTCAAGCTTAAAACTAGCTTAATTTTAACTCCTATAATACAAGCACCTAATTGGAGCCATCCATTTGAATTAATGTGTGATGCATCTGATTTTGCTATAGGAGCAGTGTTAGTATAGAAGATAGAAAAATCTCCTAGAGTGATTCATTATGCAAGCAAAACTTTAAATGATGCTCAAGTTAACTATACAACTACTGAAAAAGAACTATTAACTATTGTGTTTGCCTTAGAAAAGTTTAGATCATATCTGATTGGTGCTAAAGTGATAGTATGCACAGATCATTCAGCTTTAAAACACCTAATAGCAAAGAAAGAGACTAAACCTAGATTGATCCGATGGATATTATTATTACAAGAATTTGATCTAGAAATTAAATATAAAAAAGGTTGTGAGAATGTAGTAGTAGATCATTTATCAAGATTACAAATAGAAAAATCAAGTAGTAATTTAGAAAAAGTAGTAAATCCTACTAGAAAAGATTAGGCTAATAGATTAATAGATGCACTTTGGGACTTATAGAATTGCTTATAAGACAAGCTTAGGTATGTCACCTTTTAGACTATTATATGGAAAATGTTACCATTTACCAGCTAAAATTGAACATAAAACTTATTGGGCATTAAAAACTCTAAACACTAATTTAAATCAAGTTGCTGAAAATGAAAAAATGCAATTGATTGAATTAGAAGAATTTAGGAATGAAGCTTATTCGAAAATTGTAAAAGAAAAAGAGAAAATGAAGTTCTAGCATGACAAGAAAATTATTCCAAAAACTTTTAAAATAGGACAAGAAGTATATCTTTACATGACTAGAGTTTATAACCATCTAGGAAAATTGAGATCTAAAGGGGCAGGACCTTACACAATTCAAAATATTTATTCCTATGGAGCTATTGAAATTGAAAATCCTAAAAATCAAAATATATTTAAAGTAAATGGACAAAGACTTAGACCTATTCTAAAAATTCCAAAAAGTTCCTTTTGGAATTATAGAAGAAGTAAGAGTAGAAGACTATTCGAGCTTTACTAAGTAAGAAATAGATATATGCTAGTTACTAAAAAAAAAAAAAAAAAACTTATTTTAAATATAATCACGATTCAACCGAAAGAAATTATCGATTTTACCTAACCATATAGCAAAAGAAAAAATTGTTATGGTCACACCGAAAGGATCCATTGATTTGATCGAAACACGAAAAATATAAATATATATATATATTATATTAAGTAAAAATGTTAGTTTTAGCGAAGCATGGTATCGGTTCAATCAGTAGAAAAAAGAAAAAAAGTATTTAATTTCGGTTCAACCGAGGAAATATAACGGTTTGACTGAAATTCTAAAATGTTGAAAAATTAAGAGTCGGTTAGACCGAAAATTCTTCAATCTTGATTGAATTAAAAATTATTATTATATTTATTTTTATTAGTTATAACTTTACAGGAGGTTTGTTGAGTTGCGCTTAACTCAACGAACTTACTCCGTTGAGTCTAGGATAAGTTAACGAACTTACTCTATTGAGTTAACTGTAACTCAACGGAGTACTGTAGTTAAGTCTTAACTGTAACTCCATGAAGAAGTGAGTGAGAGAGCGAGAGTTTGTGCGAGAAAATGACTTGATTACCTGCCAAAAACTTAGGGTTTATTTATACTAAAACTTTGGATTTGGGGGCATTATCCAAAATAATCATTTAGAACTTAGAATAGTAAAAGGCAGAGCGATTCCATTTCGTTCTGTAATGTAACAAAGATAGAGATGGAGCCAAATTTCTGGGATCAAATCGACACTACCGAATTTCTTAGACAGACGGAGGAATGACACTCCAAGCAGAAGATCAGAAACACCATGAGAGAAAAGCAATTGGAAAAAGTAGAGGACAATCTATTTTTCTTAACCAGAAGACTCGTAAATCTGAATGTTAAAATACCTCAAATAATAGAAATAAGAATACGAGTAGCTATAGAGGCAGTTGTAAGTAGAGAAAGAAAAATTAGCCCAAACAATGAAGTTGCCCTAGAACTCATAAGAAGAAAATCTCGACTGTGGTTTATAAAAAAGATAGCTGCAAACATAGTTTATCAACAATTTAAAGAATAGAGAGAGTAGGAAGAACAAGAGCAACAGTTGGAATCTTCACAGCAACAGTTAAGAGAGCAAGCAGAAATGTTGGTTGTAACAGTAGAACAAGCAAGACCTTCAGTTCCACCATCAGAACCATTACCATGAGTAACATTTTCTTGGTCGAGAACTAAAGAAGAAGACAAGGAGTTTGCTAGCTTGGTCAAAGCAACAAAAGACCAAGGAGATAATGAAGAAATGGCTATGGCCAAGGCACATATTCTATATGATGCCATAAAGAAAAACTGGGCTGAAGAAAAGTTGAGGGCTCAATATAAAATTAAGGTGGAAAAGCATCAAGAGGTAGTTAGAATAGAAATTGCAAGAGAAGTACAAGCTGGTCCATCAAGACCAATAATTATAGAAACAATGAAATAGGAAGAACCAATACCTATGGCTCGAGGGCCTGTAGAGCCCATTTTTCAGACCCCATTTTTGTTGACATAGAGCTAGAAGAAGAAGAAGAAGAGGAAGATCACACACAATTATTTAGAAGAAGAAAAGAAAAAGAAAAAGTGTTTGAGACTGTAGAAGTAGAAATTAAATCTGAACCTATGCTGTCTACAGTAGAGCATAAAGAGCCCATTTTTGTAGATTTATTATCCAAATCTGAGGAGTAGGAGCAGTAGTAGCAAAAGCAATGAAAAGAAGAAAAACATATTGAAATTAGTCTGCAGCTTGTACAAATAGAAGAAACAAGTAGGGCAGAAGTTGATTTGCTTAGAACTCCATCCCAATCTACCATAGAATTAGAAAGAACAATGACAATGCAGATTGGTAGTCAGGAGGAAGACAAAACAGAAGAAGCTAAACAAGAACATACTGAAAAAAAAGGAAATGACTCAACAGATTCCACTAAAGAGGGCAAGACTCTTTAGCAATTTATTGAAAGAGTACAAGAAAAAAGAGTGGAGAGTTCTGTTGGCTCTCCACCATAGATAGAAAGAGGAATTGAATTGTAGGAATCTTCGGATCATTTCCAACAAACACATGCTCAGCAACTTGAAGAAGAAATTCAAGAACAAACCCCTCTAGAGCAACAAATCCAAATTCTTGACCCGTCTGAAGTGACTATTATAAATGAAGTTCACTTTTGGAGTTAGGAAGCATACAAAAAGTATCAAGAGATAAAGGGGTATGATATTATTTATAGTAAGCTAATAGATTAGACTGGAATGGAGGAGATTAAAGAATTATTCGAATTCCAAGGCCTACTGAACTTTATTTCAAAAGAAAAAGGGCATGTAGTATATGAAAATTTAGTGTCTTGCTTTTGTGCAAATTTGAGAGAGGAAGAAGGAAATTTAATTGCAAACATGCAAGAAGTTAATATTTAGATAACACCTGACCTTCTCCACAACATTTTTGGACTGAAAAATGAAGGAATTGAAATCTTGGAAAATACAACTACAACTGAATGGACAGAACAAGCAATCAAGTAGTGTTTGACCATCAACCCTAGTGTGTCATTACTGAATAGAATGAAGTATTTAAATGGGAAAGCACACATGGTGGCAAACATTTTAGTTAAAACTATCTATCAGAGGCATGACCATGACATTGAACTGAGTTAATTTGTTAAATGGGCCATGTATGCAGTTGTAAATAAAATTTAAGTTAACTGGTGTCAAGTCTTCCGACAAAGATAAAATATGAAAAGAAGAAACTATTTTTTGGGGATTTGATACCAATATTAATGGAAGAAGGAATTGACTTCATGAAATGGACATCCAAGAGGATAAGATCTAGAGCCATTTTAGTGAAGGAATATAGAAATTATAATGTTGCAGTTGTTGTTTCTATAGCTAGACCTTCTTGAGACATTATAAGAGTTGTAAAGTGTATAAACCAATTAGAACAATAATTAGAAAAGCTCTAGAAGGAAAGTAGATGAACTTAGGAAGAAATATTAAAATGTATTATTCATCTACTTGTACTGAAAAATATCTGATTATATGAAAATGTAAACTATTTATTTATATGAATGTTTGAATAGTAAGATGTTGCTGAATTAATGTTTGTGAACGAATGATTTAAAGTTGAATTGAATATTATATAGTTGTTTAAAGATTTGCAAGACTATTGTAAAAGTTTTACAATTTTATTAATGACATGGTTTAATGCATGATGATTGGATAATGTTTGAATATATCTACATACTGAAAAGTAAAATGTAAATTCTACATAATAGGAAATGAACTGTAAGTTAAATATGCATATAATGTTCAGATTTAAAGGAGTATATTAAAACACTACATTAATGTAATGTATTTAACTTTATTTAAGTTGATAAAATGCAGGAGAAAAGAAATATAGAAGTTAATATAAAAGTAAGTTTTTAGAAAAATTTGCTAAGTGTTAACTCAACAAAGTAAGTTCGTCGAGTTAACCTTAACTCCACAAGGTCAATAATAAAATATAAGGTCATTTCATTGAGTTATCTATAACTCAACGAAGTTAGTCCGTGAAGTTAGCAAATGGGCAACGAAGCTAGTCCGTTGAGTTAGCTGTAACTCAATGAGATTAGTTCATTAAGTTAGAAACAGTAACCAAGGCTAATCCATTGAGTTATCTATAACACAACGAGGTTAATTTGTGGATTAAGCTAAACGGTTATTCTTTTAGCCACGAACGAAACTTCATGGGTTTAACGGTTACTGAAATTTGAAATTAGAAGTGGAATACGTATTCATAAAAATAGGAACCATATTGCATGTTATAAGATACGTTCTTGCAACGAGATTCATTTGCCTTATAGTCGTGCATTATAAATATAGAATAGAATGTTATTTACTAATTACCAGCACTTGAGGAAAGAAAAGAAAATTCGTTGGGGAACTCAAAGGAGATGCAGCTAATTCAACTTCATCTGTGAATAACTATTTACTAAAAACAAAAGTATCAGACTGGTATGTAATTAATCTTCTGCTATTTTACTTTATGTTAAGATTTTATGAGCACATGGACTCATTCTCCTAGCACTAAACGATTAGTAAGAACACTTACACAAGATTATTCAACATAGAGGTGTACTAAAATATTTTCTGAATTGGACTTTAATGAAATCCTTAGGGGTGTAGCTAACCTTTCTTTAAAGGAGAACGAAGATATGGCTACTTTAGTAGAAAAACCATTAGGGGAAATTCTATATCCTGAATTAGTTGATGAACCTTCATGTATTCGATTACCAAACTTTAGGGGAGATAGGCTTGAATTGAAATTTAATTATATTAGTCAATTGCTACACTTTCATAGATTAGAAAGAGAAGATGCTTATTATTTCCTTAGAGAATTTAACAAAGTTTGTCTAATGATGAAAATGTCGAACATGAGTATTGATGCTATTAAACTTAGATATATTTCTTTTGCTTCTGTCGCCTGATTCAATTTTTACTTGGACTGATATTCATGCCTGCTAACATTTACTGTATTTATTGTAAAAGCTTTTACATTGTGGACAATGCAAAATGTACGTATGGGGGAAGGTAATTAGATTAAAATCCAAGTAATTTTGTTAAATAGAGGAACTAGGATTGTGCTGCAAATTTCTGTGATAACTGAAAATTTTTTTATGAATTTGCTGTAACTAATCAAAATTTCCTATAACTATCTAATAATTGAAACTGTAACATTTTTAAGAACTATAACTGCTTAAATATTATATTTAGAATCTTATATAAGATGCTACAAATTTTACTATTAATACAAATCTAGATATAGTATCTTATGTTTTTACTGAATTTTATGAGTTTAACAGTTTCATGATTTTAAAAAGAAATCAAAATGCTTAACTGAAACTCAATAAATTATCTGAAATCCTAAAAGAGCTGAAATGTTGATTTTTGGATTAAATGAAATACATATGATCAAGGATACATTTAATTTGATTGATTAAACTTGTAGAATGATTTATGTGTAAATCTTATTAAACTATAGAAAAAGTATGAGCTTATTGATATGGATTCATGTTTTAGTAAATTATAGAAGTAGGATTATATGAGATTTGTGTTTTATTGCATTTGTATTAATGAAATAAGTATATATACAATGTTGAAAGGAAAAAAAGAGAAAACTTTGAGAGTTTATTGATCTGTTTGATCACAAGTCTTTTGTACTTGAGTAGATGGGTATGTAAGGATTGTTAACCTGAAGAAGGATTCTTTAAATCTAGTAACCTAACATCCTAATCAAATATGGGATTGTTGACTGAAAGCTCGATACATAGGTACACTAGAAAGCTCTTGTATGATTCAAGCTTTTCAAATTAACTTTTAAAGTACAAATATGCATATATTGTTCTGAAAGGATAAAAGTGTTTTGTGAAAATATAGATATCTTTTGAATCGAATATATTTTTTGTTATTTATGATTACTGAAGTATGAATCTAGATTAGACTTTTGAAGTTGTTTATTTGAGATACAATTCATTATTCTTCTTGTTTTAATCATATTGAGTTGGATTGTGTTTTGATTCGTATGTAGTTGAAATTTATTCTGGAAATCATATTGGAAAATTCAGGATAACAGATGTTTGAAAAGAAAAAAAATTAATAATATAATTACCACCTATGTAATGCTAATATATTTTGTATGTAATTTACATATGTTTAAATATATTTGTAGGTTGAAGAGGAGAAAACAATGTTAAAATAGATTACTGAAAAATACAAAATATCTTTATAGTAATCTAATCTATGTATTCTGAAGAAAAAAATGAAGAATTAATTCTAGCACTTGAAAAAGACCAACTAGTTAGATCTTAGTAGTTTGCTAAGGGACCAGCAAAAGTTAAGTATGGGGGAAGTGTTTAGAATGAAAAAGTGCATAATATTAACGATTAAATGATGGTTAATTGCATAATATTTAGTTTATCATATGAGAATTAAGTCATTATGTTATAAGTGCACTATTATATGCTTTAATGAAAGAATCTATATAATTTCAAGGAATTAGTGTTAATTAAGTACATTTCTGAACTATCAGTGAATTATAGGCTTTGAAATTCTTAAGTATCTAAATTTTCTGTTATTTCAAAGAGTTATATTTCATGTACCAAACAATTATGTTTTAAATGTTTAAAGAATATTTTATTATTTCCTGGAGTACACATGTTGAAACCTTAATGCATAACTTAAGTGAATGTTTAGTAAGTTATCTGGTAACTATCCGAAATATCTAAACTCGTTAAGTTAGATTTATGCACATGTTGAATTTAAATATTTTATTATGTCACGTGAGTTGCACATGTTTAACTCGTTAAGTTAGCATAACTATACGTGTTGAGTTACTTGAATATACACTAAGGTAACGCATTGTGTTAGTGTTATAAGCTTATAAGTTATTTCTTTATTGCACATGTTTTATAATTAAGTCAACAAAGTAAATCCGTTGAGTTATATTAACTCCACGGACCATTTATTTGCTAACTTGCCACTATAGCAGTTGCAAAAACAGGAAATTCGAAGGAAAGCCACGATTGAACGTATCATGTAGGAATTCACTCATGGAATGAAGAACAAATCGCCATCGTTGATATGAAGGAAGGAAATCCAACCGATCATTTAAGCAGAAGCAGTTATTACTAAAAGAAATATAAAAGACGAAGAAAAAGTGTGTAGTAGAGAGGTGGAGAACCACGCTAATTGCATGAAACATTAGAAGTTCCCTGAAGCTCCACACCACCAAAATCACCAACCATTAGAGGTCTGTGAGGATACTTTCTAGATGTTAAGTTGATTTCGAGCCAAACATAGTGACTAACAACCACTATGAGGAGTGTTCGTGTCGTAGGAAGGGAAACCATTTTCACCAAGTACCAACTCATATCTTAGGAGATC
This sequence comes from Cymodocea nodosa, assembly GCA_036874045.1. Taxonomy (NCBI): domain Eukaryota; kingdom Viridiplantae; phylum Streptophyta; class Magnoliopsida; order Alismatales; family Cymodoceaceae; genus Cymodocea; species Cymodocea nodosa. The sequence continues at coordinate 12,936,637 of CM072335.1, forward strand.
GTAAAGCTTTTAACCTTGGTTTTGGGTTGATGCCAATATGCTGAAGAGGAAATTATCTTACAATTCTTGGTTTGTGATTCTATAAGGAGAGGAGGCAAGATTGTAAGTGATTAAGTTTTTAGTGGTGTAATCACGTCGCATGTAATGACGGAAGTTTTTACTCTCGATAGAGATTTTTACATTTTACCTTTTGCTCATCTTCAAGAACATATCAAAACAAAAATACCAAAAACAACTATTTATCTATGTTTACATTTAGTATTAAAGTGTTGTATTGTTTGTTTTGTATCGTGATTAATGTTATCATTTTCAATATTATGAATGTTTTATGTTTGTTTGATTCAGAAAATAGAAAATAATTTATTGTTTACTATAATTGATTCGTCTCAGATACTTAACGATTTTAATGATTACTGTTTGAAATATCTGAATGTTAGTGTTGCTTAATGACAAATCTAATATTAACTAACATTAAAGAGCTTAATTGATGTTATTTACATTCTGTGTAACTACCTAATGGTTGGCCAAACTCCTCTGTAAATAACAATATTTAATAGGAAATGTAGGCTCGTGAAGTTAACTTAAGTCCACGAGGTTAGTTCATTGAGTTAACTATAACTCCACGAACTAAGTTCGTTAAGTTAACTGTAACTCAACGGAGTGCTTAACTGAATACATATAAACTCCAATATAAATATAAAAATGGTGGACTTTTAGATAGTTAGCTTCTTAACTCTCTGATTTTCCAAATAGGCATCTTACTAACTTTCTAAAGGCCTTTTATTTTTGAATAGTTCTCCTAACTTTTTGAAGGTATTTCTGCTACGTTTAAACTGACTCTTCGGATACTTAAAAACTATAACTCACCGAAGATCCATTTCTTTTGGATACTTAAGCTTGGTAACCTTCCAAAAATCCTATTTTTCTCTTGTAGCAATTTCTGAACTATCTATATCGATTTATCTGCCTTCTGATCTTCAGTTTGCTAAACTGACTTGACACCTATGAAATACAATTTGTTTCCTCACATGGATTTTTGCATTATCAAAATCTAGAGCGCCTTTCAGTAGGATCAAATGACTACACAAGAGGGGGGTGAATTGTGTTTTTCAACATTTTCAATTATAATTGAAAGTTCAAAATTAAAAACAAGTCGAGACATTGTTTTAATCAAATCATTTTATTTAAGGTTTCAATTACAATATACAATTCAATTCTCCTCAGAAATTGTAGATGCAATTATATAATGATACCATATTTCATCTAATCAATTTCATAACTACAAATAGAGAAAACTAATTTGCGGAATTGAAAACATTTCTCCCTGTTTGAGATTTTTCTTCTTCTACAAATCTTTAGTGACTAATATCTGACTTTCTCTGCTTTATCGAATTTTCTTTCTTTTGATTCTTCAATTCTTTAGTGACATATATTTGACTTTCTCTTCTTCACTGAATTTTCTTCTATTTAAGAGCTTTTCCCCGAAGAGGTGTTTGATCCCTGAAAATATGTTTCATTTGGTGTGTAAGGATAATTGATCAATGAGAATTCTATGCCTTTTATATTGTATTTCTATTTCATGCATATCTTTCACATTTATCCACAATCAATTTTCCACTCTTCACGTCTTCTCTTTTTTCTTCATCAAAATACACACATTCTGATCTACGTTTTCCTCTTGAATTTTCTTTAATCATCAACCCTAGATCTTTGAAAATTTTCCTGCAAAATAAACTTTCTCGTCCAAAATTTTTCATCAAGTGTAATAACAAGTCATTGTGTTAATGTTAACTAAACGAGTAAAACAAGTAGATTTATAACTTAACGTATCTAACTTAACAAGTTCATCATGTGCCAATTCATGTGACATGTACTGTAGCTAACTCAACGAACTAACTCTGTGGTATTATGCTAACTCAACAAACTAACTCCATTATGTTACATGACTTAAGTAGTCTTTCGAAAGGTTAGATGCTAACTCTTTGAAAAGTGTTTAAGTATTGGATAGTTACGGTTGTAAGTCTCCGAAGAACCTTTGATAATTTAACTATTTAGTAATAAATAAATGTTTTAAATAATAAAGTATTTACCACATGCAATAATAATAACTTTAAGTTTATAACGCATTGCCTTAGTGTTTAATATAGCAACTCAACGCGTGCAATTATGTTAACGAGTTAAACATGTGCAACTCATGTAATACACTATAACATTCGTAAACTCTAAATTCACCACATACAAAATATTAACTTAGCAAATTCATCTCTTCACTTTAACACCATGTTCACTAACTCAACGAGTTCTCACGTGACTTATTTTAGCTTCTAACTCAACGAGTTTTCATGTGACCTTTTTACAAATAAAGCACTAACTCAACGAGTTGTCTTAATGTGCACTATACATGATACAAAAATATAACTTTAAAGCCTATCATGCTTTACAATAAAAACACATGTTAACTTAACATTTAGTTAAATGAAAAGTTAGTATAACTTAATGACTAGTTATTTAACTTAGCATAATGTCAGATTCATTACAAATAAGTATTTATATCAGTAAACTTTTTCTGTATTAATTGATGTTTTTAATTTACTTTCACAAACAATAGTAATTGAGTAAATATGATTACATTCATTTATCATACATCATCAAAACATAATACTCAACACTCATCAAAATATAAACATATTAATGGATAAGAACATTATTCCTAACAATCTCCCCGTTTTTTATGATAACAAAATTTTTTTTCAAATAATTCAATCATTCAATAATAATTTAACATTTCATAATAGTCATTTAGCACACTCATTTTTCTTCCTTAAATAAAATTCAAAGCATTTATAACATAGCATTCATTCAATCATATATATTTAAAAAATATAATATTTTCTACCCCTTTTTGTCATTTCAAAATGAAAACATTACAAAAGTTTTTAGAGTACATAGAGAAGATTTTACAATTTTTCTTTTAATTGTTCTTTATCTGCCTACATTTTTGCCATGGATTCTTGCATTTGTTCTAGCTTGGCAGTAATAGAAGGTCTATGGAAGGTCAAACTTCAGAAGATGAAGGTTCTATCTATGTATTTGCTAGACTTTTTGAAGTAGAAACTATTGTTGTATTTGACTATCTATAAGTTGTTTCACTATCATTTGTAGCAAATTGTTTAAAATCTTTTACACTCAAATACCTTGACCTCTACTAGCAGATTTTCCAATTAACCAAATTTAAAGATCCACTAATTAATCTAAATAGGGTATCTCCAAAAATAACTTTGTTTTCATAGACTTAGGTTTGGAGATAAATACCCGATACTAATTTACTTGGATCTTGTTCATGATAGCATAAGTGGCCAATTTTACAAATTGGCTTAATTCTAGTTCATGCCCTTACCTTTGATACATTATTCTGATAAGAACAAAGACAATAAAGCGAGTTTTTCCATTAAGGTATTTCATTCTGTTTAACACTAGAACAATAGAATCGATACATAGGCATAATTTAATATCTGATTCTTTCCAACCTAAACCAATTGTATTTTCCAAAATTTCTAGACCAATATTTCTTAATCCAAGTTGTTGATAATAGAGTTCAGGACTTAACTCAATGTCCCATTCATCAATATTTGTTATCAGTCTGCCTTCCACTTCAGTTAAGTTGCTATAAAAATAAGAACTAATCCACTGATATAAGAAAATGTATTTTCTTCTTGAATAATCTTGATTAGCCCTTGAAATTCAAATAATCCATAAATTTCCTACAATTTTCTCCTTGTTGTTCAACTAGACTTTTTAATTTTTCAGTATTTTCCATGTTGAATTGCTTCTTTTTCCATAGCCTATATTTAATTCCTTCTCTTTTTCTTTTGTCAAATTCTTTGGAGGCTATCATCTATGCTTCTTGTATAGATAATTTTACATCCAATAGTAGTTTGACAAATTTAGAAAATAACTACTTTTCTTCTTCATTTTGAAGAGTGTACGATATAGTGACATCTTGTACCTTATTATCTCCTAAAGCATCCTTAGTTTCTATTTGATTCTTTCTCCATTGATCAAATTCAATAGAAGCTTGTTGTTTGGCAATTGTTAGGTCTTCTCCAGCTACTAAGAATAAATTTACTTTCTCCTCATAGCTATCTTTATCAAACATGGAATGAGGAGTAAAGAACGATGGTGCTTCTTCTCATTCTTCTTCAATAGCATTTTTCTGCTTTGTCCTAATAGTATATTGACCATATTCTATATTTCCAAACTTGTACGTCTTTCTAGTAGCTTGAACATATATTTCTCATTGAATCCAGAAAATAGATTTCTTTTTAATAAGTTCATTAGCTACTATATTGAGAGGTCTCAAAGCTTTTTCCTTTGCTACTTCTTTTTCTATGGCTCTTTTGACTTTAATGGCAAAATCTTTCATGGACAAAATATTTTCTAAGTTACACAACCTAGTTATTTCACAACATTGAATGTGTAACTGCTCCATCTGTTTTACTAAATCAACCTTTTTCACCCTTTTTTCATTATACCAGTAAGCAACAACTTGATGAAAAATATTAAAGTCTACCTTACTTTCCCAGTTTGATGATCTCTAAGCCATTTTGCCCTAGCTTTTCATTTGTAATCACTTGTCCTTGCTCTGTCAAGTTATAGGTAGAAGACGACAAACCAAATGAGGTTTTAGGCTAACTATCGACACTTAAATATGTAAAGTTTATCAAGTAAATGGATTTTAAATATTTTCAACTAAGATTACTATAGTTATTAATCATAAATCATAAGTTTACGAACTCCTTCATAACCTTATGCCCCTAAGTTTACGAACTAACTTCGTATATATACAAATTTTCTTTTTTACTTAAACAAATATTTCTTCGTAAACTTAATATGTTAACTTTAAGAGGTTTCGTAAACTTACCTTAGTAATAGTATGAGGTTCGTATATTTAATCACTTAAGTTTACGAGGTCTCATAACCTTAGTTGGCTATCTATGTTTGATTAAATAATCTAGAATATTCTACCTAGACCTCTAAGTTAGGTAAAATATGTAGATAATCTAACTGATTTTCTCATTTTTTATCAATTTTTTTCAGTTTTCTCCCCCTACACATGTGCATCAAACTTAAGGTAGTAACCGACAAGTAAATACTTAAACACAAAAATGCAGAATACTGAACTAAAGAAATACTAAAATACTTAGTATAATATAACATGTTATTTTTGTTCAACATTTCATGTACTTCTAATCTTCATTGCATACTAGAAAACTTAAAGTTCTAGATAATAAACCAAATATTTTTTGATATATAGATGTCTTAAGCATAACCAAGTAATTTTGAACTTTCAATCTCATATATAAGCATAAACAATGTATCTTCATGAAGCACAATCAAAAAATGATATATGTTGGTGCATTTGTTAGTAATAAGTTAATCATTTGAACTATTGCACCAACATTTTTTTTTTTTCTTCAATACATATACTTAGTCCTTTAACAACCAGACCTTCTATTATACCCTTATATCAAGCTTTCAATCAACAATCCTAGATCAAACGTGACCTTAGGTTGCTAGATTTCAAGATATCCCTTCGTACCTAATAGCTTAAGTATAATAAGCCTATGGGACTAATTTTCTCTTAATAAACTCATCATTTGGACTTTTTCCATAAATTTTCAGAACTTTAAAGCATAGACAAATGTAAAATGATGCTATTGTTAGATATCACTTCTGAATAATATGAAATAAGATACAGATTTATGACTTCATATGAAAAATTTCAATTTTCAACTCTTCAATCAAACTTAATATGTCTAACAATCAGATTAAAATTTAAAATATTTATCTAACCTTAAGTTTCTTTTCTTAATTAAGATTTTTGACACATCTAATGTTAAAATGTTAAATGATACTATATAATTATCAAATTATATAAATTCATGAAAATAATTAACATTCACAATATCAATTACATCATAAATTAGTTAAAACATTAAAACACTTACAATCAAGATGCACTGGATAGTATTTTAAATGTCTAACAATTTGCATACACTTAAGTTTCTTCTTAGATTAAAAAAGGAATTTTCATCTAATAGCTTAGTAAATAGGTCTGCTAATTGTTCTGTTGTAGGGATAAAATTTAATTTAATTTTTCCTTTAAGAACATTATTCCTTAAGAAATGATGTCTAACTTCAATATGTTTTGACCAAGAGTGCAATATAGGATTTTTAAAAAGACTAATAGTAGAGCTACTATCACACAAAATTTTAGTTTGTTCTAAATGTATTCCAAAATCTTTTAGGATTTGCCTAATCCATAAAACCTGAGCACAATATAATGAAGTTGCCACATATTCAACTTTAGTAGTGGATAGAGCTACACAATTTTATTTCTTGCTAAACCAAGAAACTAAAGAATTTCCTAATAATTGACATGTTCCACTTGTGCTCTTTCTATCTGATTTGCTACCTGCATAGTCAGCATCATTATATCCTATAATATTTATAGAATTGTCTTGAAAGTAGAATAGACCATAATTAGGAGTTCCTTGTAGATATCTAAATATTCTCTTAACTACATTTAAATGAAATATTTTAGGATGTGCTTGAAATCTTGCACAAACACAAACACTAAACATAATATCTTGTTTACTAGCTGTTAAGTATAATAATGACCTAATCATACTCCTATATTTCTTTTGGTCTACTAGTTTTCGTATATTATCTTTGTCTAGCTTTAGAGATGTACTCATAGGTGTGGCTTTAATTTTAGTATTTGTAAAATCAAACTTTTTAAACAACTCTCTTGTATATTTTTCTTGATTTATAAAAATTCCTTTAACAGTTTGTTTAATCTGCAAGCCAAGAAAATAATTTAACTCTCCCATCATACTCATTTCAAATTCTTTAGACATGTCCTTAGCAAGAGCTTTGCACATGTTTTTATTTGTTGATCCAAATATGATGTCATCAACATAGATTTATACAACTAAAATATCATTCCCAAATTTTTTAATAAATAAAGTAGTGTCTACTTTACCCATATTAAAATTTTTCTTAATGAGAAAATTTTTTAATCTTTCATACCAAGATCTGAGGGCTTGCTTTAATCCATAGAGAGCCTTTTTAATCTAAAAACAATAATCAGGATATTTTTCATCTTCAAACCCTAGTGGTTGTTTAACATATACTTCTTCCTTAATATAACAATTAAGAAAAGCACTTTTAACATCCATTTGATATAGAATGAAGTTCATATAACAAGCAAAGGCTAACAATATTCTAATAGCTTCTAATCTAGCAATAGGAGCAAACATTTCATCATAATCTATAACTTCCTCCTGATTATATCCTTGAGCTACCAGTCTTGCCTTATTTCTAACAATATGGCATGTTTCATCATATTTATTTCTAAATATCCATTTAATTCCTATATCCTGATGATCTAAAGGTAATGATACTACTTCCCAAACATTGTTTCTGACAAAATTGTTGCAATTCTTCTTGCATTACCATTATCCAATATTCATCTTCTAATGCATCAGAAACATTTTTAGGTTCAATTTGAGAAATAAACACATAAACACCAACAATATTTATCCTAAACCTAGTCATTACTCCTTGATTAGAGTCACTTATAATTAATTCTAGTGGATGACTAAACGAGTACCTCCAATTTTATTTTTATAAACTTCTTCATCTTGCACATTTTCTTTTTTAGGAGCAATCTTAGGTTGTAATTCATCATCTGAGATTTTTATCAACCTGATCTAATTTTTCAGCATATCTTTCATCAAACACCACATGAAGAGTTTCTTCTATGGTTTTAGAATTCCTCTAAAAAACCCTATATGCTTTACTCCTAAATGAATATCCAACAAAGATACCTTCATTTGATTTTGCATGAAACTTATCTTTGTTTGCCTTAGTATCTAAAATAAAGCATCTACATCCAAAAGGTTTCATATAAGAAATGTTAGGAACTCTTTTATGCCAGATTTCAAATGGTGTTTTATTTAAAAATGATCTCAAATAAACTCTATTAATCACATAACATGTTGTATTTACTACTTCTGCCTATAGAAAATGAGATAGATTATTCTCATTAATCATAATCCTAGCCATTTCCTGATTGAAACACTTCGGTAAGTTAACAATTACGACTATCCAAAACTTAAGTTACTCAAATAAACACGTGCAGAATTTAGAAACTTAGTCGAAAGCTTAAAATGATCTTTTTGGTAAGTTAGGAAAGCTAACTATCCGAAAAATAAGAAGGATCGAAAGGTTGCAAAAATAACTATACGAACTTAAGTCCTAGCATGTGCTTAACTTAAGTCTCACATGAGACAAGTAGAAAGACTCTAGTGGATTTTTGGAGAGTTACGTAGCTAACTATCCAAAATTTTAGAATTATCGGAAGGTTACAATGCTATTGATCACTTAATGGTAACTTACCAAAATTAGGCTTGCCATTAATAGTAAATACAGTAGGAGAAATCTATTAGAAAGGAATATGATTGTTATGCTCCTTGATATAAATAAAAACAACATTCAAGAGAGTAATATGGAATAGAACATACACATCTATACACTGAGCTCTACAAAAATAGTAGAATACATTCAAGATCAATTCTTCAACAAAGTACAAACTCTGATCTCTTCAAGCTAGTAGTTTGCTGAAGTTTCCAACTAAAAACTTCATAGATAGGTTGGTTGGAGCTACGACCAGAAAGCTCAGTTCGATTGGTTAGTTCTTGCTTTGACCATAAAGCAAGTGTTTTGTAAGTTCAAAAAAGTTAGTGAAGCTCAAGTAACCCTTGGGGGTGGACTAGCCATTAATGGTAAACCACCTAAAATCCCTATGTGCATTATCTTCATTTACTTTGTGTTTTCACTAGAAATATCATTTTATGCTTGTTGAAATAAACTAATAATCAACCATTTATTGTTAAGTCTTGAAATCGCCTAAAAATCATTAAATCTTACCATTCACCCCTCCTTTGGTAAGTCATTACGTCCTAATAATTGGTATCAGAGCAAGGTTGATCTCATTAATAGATTTAACTATCTGAGATCATGGCTTTTCATATTGCAAAGGGATAGAATATCCATCGACCTCCCCTTTTTGATGGTAGCAATTATAGCTACTAAAAAAATAGGATGGAGTGTTTCCTTAGGAGCATTGATGTGAAACTTTGGAGAATGGTTGTATATGGTACACCACTTCTAATTAGTCACGATAGAGACTAGACTGAGGAAGATGAAAGAATTATTCAAATGAATGTTCAAAGGCTAAACTCTATTTACTGTGTACTAACTAGTGAACAATATAATAAAATATCTGCTTGTAAATCTTCTCATGAGGCTTGGAAGACCCTTCAAATTACATATGAGGGAATCAGTCAAGTGAAAGATACTAAAATTAGCATCTTATTAAGAAAATATGAATTGTTAAAATGCTCGAAAAGGAAAGTATTACTAATATATTTTCAAGGTTCACTGAAATTGTAAATGAGCTAAAGGGCCTTGGAAGGGAATTTTCTAATCATGAGTAGGTACAAAAGATCCTAAGGAGCTTGATACTTGAATAGAAACAAAAGTCTACATCTATATAAGACTCAAAGGATCTAAACAATTACTCAATAGAAGATCTTTTAAGAAATCTACTTGCTCATGAAGTCTAGATGAAGGAATGGAAGGAAGAAGAGGAAGCCACTGAAAGAAAAGTTAAGAAGAAAGAACTGACATTTCCCTCAACAAAAGAGCAACCAAGCTCAGATGAAGATGAAGTTTTACTACTGACTAGGAACTTCAAAAAAATGATGGGACAAGGAGGCAAAGCTAACTCCTCAAGATCAAAAGTCCCTACATGCTACAAGTGCAAGAAATTGGGACACATTCAACTCTACTGTCCCTTTCAACAGGAAGAAGACAAACAAAAATGGAAGAAGAAGAACAAGAACAAAATGGCTTTAAAAGCCACATGGGATGACAACAGCTCATCAAATTCAAAGGAAGATGCTTTTGCAAACATGTGCTTTGCTGCACAAGAGGTATGCTCTACATCTCTTTATTGTTCATAAAATGAAAATAATGATTTAGATGTAGATAGTCTCCTTTGTAGAGTAGATAATTTATATATAAAGTGTAAAAACTATAAGAAAGAAATTAAAAGTTTGAATTCTTGTTTAGAGGATGCATTTGCTAAATTAGAAAAAGCCCTAGTTGATAATAGGCAATTAAAAATAAAACTTGATAACTATGGTTGTAAAAAATTTAATTTGAAAGAAGAAAATAAAAATTTGTTATTTGAAATTACTGACTTAAAAAATACTATATGCAAATTCACAAGAGGAGAAAATAGTTTAAATAAAAGTATAGGATCTCAAAGAATAGGAATGAATAAATTTAGCATAGGGTATGTTGTACCATAGGAGATTCCTTACTATGGTGAAAAATTAGATCTTACAGAGATAGCACAACTATTTTTATCATTAAAAGAATATCTACTCATATATGCCTACCAAGAGATAACATATCTAATTTGCTAAGGACTAACACTGGTAAACCCAAAAAAATATGGGTACCAAAAGTCTTAATTTCAACATAATTTGCAAGACTGCAAGGATAAGGAAGCTCAAACGTCAAAGTGGATCATTGACAGTGGATGTTCAAAGCACATGACAGGTAAGAAAAGATTTTTGGAATCGATTAAGTTCATAAATTCAAGATCAGTGAAGTTTGGTAATAATGAAAAATGTAAAATTACTGTTGTTTACATCTAAAAATGGAAAAATTTAAAATGTCTTGCATGTAAATGGATTAAAGCAAAATTTGTTAAGTGTAGGTCAATTATATGACAAAGGTTATAATCTATTGTTTACTGTTGAAAACTGTTTTATATAACAGCAAGATACAATTGAAATTAAATTTAATGGATATAGAGATAATTCAATTTATGCCTTAGAATTTCGATAAGATAATATAACTAGTGATGCATGCTTAATTGCTTCTAGTGAAGATAAATGGTTATGGCATAAGAGATTAAATCATGTAAATATGAGAACCCTAAGAAAATTGACCAAACATGATCTTGTTAGAGGTGTGCCCAAACTCAAATTCAAAAAGGATAAACCATGTAGTAACTATATTGTTGGAAAACAAAAGAAATCAGTGCATAAAAGTATAGAATACATTGCCACAAGCCAGCCACTTGAATTACTGCATTTGGACCTCTTTGGTCTTACTTAGACAACTAGTCTAGGAGGAAGAAAATACACCTTAGTTGTGGTTGATGATTATACAAGATTTACTTGGGTTATTTTCTTAATACACAAGAATGATGCCTATAATGAATTCAAACATCTTTGCATTAGAATTCAAAATGAAAAAGAATTAACTATGAAGAAGATTAAAAGTAATCGTGGAGGAGAATTTGAAAATACTGATTTTGAAGACTTATGCAATTCTTTTGGTATACTACAAGAGTATTCGTGCCCAAGAACTCCTGCCTAAAATGGAGTAGTAGAGAGGAAGAATAGATCAGTACAAGAAATGGCAAGAACAATACTTAATGCATCTAATCTATCAAAATTCTTATGAGTTGAAGCTATGAATACTACATGTCATACAATAAACAGAACTCAACTTAGACCTATCTTGCATAAGACAACATTTTAATTGTAGTATGGTAAAATACCAAATGTTAGATACTTCAAAAGGACAAAATATTTGGATCAAAATGTTTTATGCTTAATATAAGGGATCAAAAGGACAAATTTGATGCAAAATCTGATCTTGCACTACTAGTTGGATACTCTTCAAGAAGCGAGGCTTACAAGGTCTATTTTGAAAATGAAAGAAGAGTAAAAGAATCAATTAATGTATCATTTGATGAAGACCTAGTAGAAAAATTAAAGCAACTAAAAATAGACAGTGAGAGTGAAAGTGAATCAGAAAATCAGAAAGCATTACAAAAAAAGGAAAGCACAACATTGCCTACATCTACCTTGATAGAAAAGTAAGTAAAACAAAATCTAATCATCCCATTACACAAATTATTGGCAATATAAATCAAGGAGTTCAAATAATAAGTAAAATTCAAGATATTTGTAATTATTGTGCATTTGTATCTGAATTTGAGCCTATAACAATTGAAGAAGCTTGCAATGATGAATACTGGATTATGGCCATGTAAGAGGAACTGAATCAATTCAAGAAAAATGAAGTCTAGGATTTAATTAAAAAACCCATTGAAAAATCAATTATTGAAACTAAATGGTTGTTTAAAAATAAATTAGATAATGATGGCAGCATTATCAAAATTAAAGCTAGACTAGTTGCTCAGGGATACAACCAATAGGAAGGAATCAATTATGAAGAAACATTTGCACTTATTGCAAGACTTGAAGTAATCAAAATATTGTTTGCCTTTGCAAGCAATATGAAAATAAAACTCTATCAAATAGATGTTCAAAGTGCATTTCTGAATAGCATCTTACAAGAAGAAGTATATATAAAACAGCCACCAGGTTTTGAAGATGACGATAGACCAAACCATGTATACAAATTAAATAAGGCTCTTTATGGTCTGAAGCAAGCACCACGTGCATAGTATGATAAGCTTAAGGGTTTTCTCCTTAAAAATCAATTTAATATAGGAACTGTAGATAACACTCTTTTTATAGGGTCAAAAAACTCTCACATGTTGATCATTCAGATTTATATTGATGATATTATCTTTGGTGCAACAAATGAGAAATTATTGTTAAGATTGGGCTACCATTATGCCAAAAGCTCGAGCTGATAGCAAAGGCATTACCAATCCTTTTAAGTAAGCCCAAAATCCCTCACAAGTCCGAGTTCGTGGGAGGAACCATTAGGATTAACCCCCTTCTCCCATAGGTCTCTAAGGCCTTCTCCCTTCACCCTCCAGGTCCTTCAGGTACCTCAGCCCATCACCCATCGAGTCCCTCAGCAGGTTCCTCAACAATCTCTCCCCCCCCCCCCAAAAAATGCATCCCATAATGCATTCTCAGGGATTCAAACCTACGTCTGTGAGTAGGCTCTAATACCACTTGTTAGGACTAGGCTACCATTATGCCAAAAGCTCGAGCTAATAACAAAGACATTACCAATCCTTTTAAGTTACAAGGTACAAAAGACTTTGGCTTATTATATTCATCATGGAATCAACTAATATTAACAAGTTATAATAATGTAAATTATGCAAGATGCAAATCAGATAGAAAAAGTACTAGTGGTATATGTCAACTATTTGGTCATTCACTTGTATCATGACAGTAGGTTTATGTTGTGCTCAGATTCTATGAATGCAACAAACACTAGCAGATTACAGATTAAAATTTCATAATCTAATCATTTACTCTAACAATAGTAGTGCCATAAATCTCTCCAAAAATATAGTCCTACACTAAAGAGCGAAATATATCGAGATTAGGCACCACTTTCTAAGAGACCATGTTGAAAAATGTTATATTTCTTTAGAATATGTCTTTACTAAAGAACAATTAGTAGATATTTTCACTAAACCACTATCTAAATCTACATTTAATCATATTAAATGAAATTTAGGGATTTGTTCTTTTTATGATTTATAATCAAATTTTTTTTTTATTTACTTTCCAAGCTCACAAATAGGAGCTTGTTCTCTACTAACATTTTATCTTGCAGTAACTTAGAAAATTTTAGGACAACAAAGACCAATGCAACTATAATTAGATTACAAAGATATGGGGAGAAGAATAGTGCAGTAACAGTGCAGCTAGTTACAGAACTCTTTTTGACTAATGACAAAATAGGAGAAGAACATAGTATTATTACAATAGACAATACAAAAATAAGGGGAGTAAACTTAGAAAAATAGGGGGAGCAAATTCAATATCTCTTTAGCATCCCTTTCTTATTGTTTTCTTGTAAGTTTATTGTTCAAGCTTTAATTTTGCCCATTTTTAATGAATTTTATAAGTAATTTTGCATGATATCATCTATCTATGGTGGATAAATGATATTAATTATGGGTAATATAAGTCTTGAAATATAGTGCAATATAGAAATTTAATTAACAAGTGCATCCCCCATTAGATATAATTTTACATGGAACACATTGATTTTATTTTGAATGTCCTATGTTAGCTAACGTCTCTTGCAGTTCAATTTCCATTAATTGTAGGTAACACACATATGGAAGGAGCTTAATGCAAAAGACCAAAAGAAAATATAAAGAATCAAAAGTTGGTGGACTAAACTTTAAAGAAGAGGACATGCCAACACCTTATTGGCTCTCCAAGATCTATGGCATCCTATTGGCTTGGTGATAAAACCAAGGTGCCACATCAAAGAGAGAGAACACATGCCAACATAAATGCAAGGGGAGAGGAATTTCGTAGGCCACCTTGGTGCTTCCAATGAGAGAAAGAAAGAAGAGAAGAAAGCTTGGAGGTGAGGCTTATGCTTGCAAGGAGACCATTCGTTGATGCTATTCACCATTCCAAGGGCTAAGGAGAAAACGTCTAGGCTTGGAGGTGAGGTTGCTGCCAAGTTCAATTGAATTCAAAGCTCTAGAGAAGAAGAGAAGAAGCTCCTAAGGTAGTGACAGCCCTTAGAGTTTATTATTTTCTTGTATAGAAGGAAGAGTTGATGAGAATTGGTGGTGAGCATCTCAATTATATGTCTTCTTAGCTAGATAGAGTTCTAATGAATGTATATGAATGTTTAATTCTTCTTTTCAACTTCTAAATTGCATCCTGTATTCACATGTATTGTTGGGGCTATTGGTGGGGCTTTCACAAGAGTGAATGACACCCATCAATGGTGGCTTGGCACATTTGAGTAGGAGGTGTGAATTGAAAGAAGAAGAAAATAAGTGTTGATGTTCATTTGAATGAAGAACCTATCATTTATCTCTAGTTGTTAATTTTAATTTCAGTAGTTAATTGAGTTTGTTATCTCCTATATTGATCACATTTTATCCAAATCAATCCCAAAAAGAATTTCTAATGCAAGTAGTATACTATAGTTTAGCTAGATTAGCAAATAGCATAGTTGCATGCACTTAGTATAAATTAGAATAGAGTAGTGTTTAGAATGAAAAAGTGCATAATATTAACGTTTAACTGATGGTTAATTGCATAATATTTAGCTTATCATATGAGAATTAAGCCATTATGTTATAATTGCACTATTATATGTTTTAATTAAAGAATCTGCTTAATTTCAGTGAATTAATGTTAATTTAGTACATTTCTAAATTGTCGGTAAGTTGCAGGCTGTGAAATCCTTAACTATCCGAATTTTCTGATATTTCAGATAGTTATGTTTAACATACCGTACATGTATCGGATAGTTATGTTTAAATTGCCGAACAATTATGCTTTAAAAGAATATTTTATTATTTCCTGAAATACACATATCGAAACCATAATACATGTCTCTTAAGTGAACTTTCAGTGAGTTATCTATAACTATCCAAAATTGTAGCTGGGCATCGGATAGTTATATGTGTAACTCTCTAAAATCTCCTTTTATTTATAAAATAGCTGTGCACACGTGTCATGTTCTAGGAAAGTGACTTAAGTGAATTTTCGGTGAGTTATCTCTAACTATCCGAAATGCATCTAAGCATCAGATAGTTAGACCTGTAACTCTCCGAAATGTTTCTTTTATTATTAAACTACTGTTGACACGTGTCGTAATCTGGTAGATTTACTTAAGTTATATATCGGTGAGTTATCTATAACTATCCGAAATTGCAATTGAGTATCGGATAGTTAAATTTATGCATGTGTTTTATAGTTAAATCAACGAGGTAAGTCCGTTGAGTTATCTGTAACTCCACGGACTATTTATTTTCTAATATGCCGTGTAGCAGTTGCAGAAACAGGACAGTTGGAAGGAAAAACCACAATCGCACGTATCGCGTAAGGAGAAGAAATCATCGTCGTTGATATGAATGAAGGAAATTCAACCGACCATTCAAGTAGAAGCAGTTACCACTAAAGAAATATAAAAGAAAAAAAAAGAGAAAAAGAAGAGGGTGTGATCGATGGGTATGGCTAGTGTGTACAGAGGAAGAGCACCAAGCTTTCTACAGATAGTGTCGGCAATTCTCTGAAGTACCACACCAACTGTCATCACCACCACCTTATCACCAACCATCAGAGGTCTATGAGGATACTTTCCTGATGTCGGGTCGATTCCGAGCCAAACATAGTGCCTGACAACCACTGTGAGGAGTGATCACGTCGCGGGAAGGGAAGCCATTTTCACCAAGCGTCGACTCATATTTCAGGAAATTGTAAAGCTTCTAGCCTTAGATTTGGGTTGATGCCTGTATGCTGAAGAGGAGATCATCTTGCAATTCTGGACTCGCGATTCTATAGGGAGAGGAGATAGAATTGTAAGTGGTTTAATTTTCAGTGGTGTAATTGTGTCACATGTAGTGACAGAAGTATTTACTGTCGACTGAGATTACTTTGCATTTCACCTTTCGCCCATTTCCATGTTCATATTAAAACAAAAATACCAAAAACAACTTATTTGTGTTTGTATTTTGTATTTGAGTGTTGTGTTGTTTGTTTTGTATCGTGATTAATGTTATCTTTGTCAGTGTTGTGATTATTTTATGTTTGTTTTAGTTTTACAATTTACTGAAATTGGTTCATTCAAAAGACTTAAAGATTTTAATGGTTACTGTTTGAATTATCTGAATGTTAGTATGCTTAATGATAAATCCAGTGTTTACTAACATTAAAGAGCTTAATTGATGTTATTTACAATCTGTGGAACCGCCCAATGGTTGGCTGAATTCCTTTGTAAATAGTAGTATTAAATAGGAAATGCAGGCTCGTGGAGTTAACTTAAGTCCACGAGGTTAGTTCTTTGAGTTAGCCATAACTCAACGAACTTTGTCCGTTGAGTTAACTATAATTCAACAGAGAGCTTATTGAATATATAAATTTGATTGTTAAAAATAGAACAGTTCTCAATTCTTAAGCAATTCCCTGTGGGATCGACCTGTACTTGCACACTAATACAATAGACACTGTGCACTTGCAGTTAAAACACAAATTAGAATTAATATCTTATTTGTGTGAAAGGTTGTTTGTTGTCTTCTAAAAAAAGAATAGGGATAAAGATAAATTAACTAAGTAAAAACAGAAGTTAACAAATCCAAGTTTTTCTGGTGCGTTGCTGGAGATCCAAACAAGTTTTCTAGTGTCATGCTAGCCAAGCAAACAAGTTTTATGGTGCAGTTGCTGGGGAATTAATATAAGCAACTGTTAGAGCTGTTTCATTTTAATAGCCAGAGTTGTGTGTTATCTTCTATAATTGACAATATAGCATATGCTTATGCTCAAAGATTTCTGAAACATGTAGTTAGCATATGTAAATTCTACAATTCTGAAGGTCACGACATTTCTGACTGTTTGAAACTGAGATGTTTGTAGATGGCTAGATCCCATAAACTACAAATGAATTATCCTCAATATAATAGAGTTGAGTATGAGAATCCTATAGTTTACCCAACTGATGGTTAGTATAGAATGTGTAATATGTTGAGAGACACTGAAGTTTGGGATAGGTATGACAGACTAGAGCGTAGTATAGAGCAAAACCTAGACAAACTAGAATACTTTATGTGTCAGCAACAAGAAGTCAACCAATTAAACTATAAGGAAGCATATTTAGAACCTAAAATGGATATAATTTACAAAATTGAAAAAACCATAATGAAAATTGATCAAAAATTGAATGCAATGAGATTAGATGATCTGGAAATAAATTTAAAAGCATTGGACGAATATACAATGAAAATACAAGTTATGCAACAAGACAATGAAAATTATAATGTTATAGATCTGCATAATTTGCAAAATATACAGCAAACAGAAAATATTAATGCAAGAGAATTTAAAGAATGCACTTTAAAACTAAAAACAATTGAAGATCATAATCACGAAAATGATATACAAAAACATCATGAGAGTAATGAAAATCTGGAAGATGTATGTGTAAACATTAGAATCTGGAACTGATATACCACCAAGAACTCAAAATGAAAATAATATGAAGGTGGATAAGAGTAAAAATCAAAACGATAATGAAAATGTAATAGCTGAAAATCTAGAAATCACTGAAGAACAATCTGAATCTGCTAATGAAGCTAAAAATGATCAAACAAATCAAACGAAAGAAAAAGAATCTTTTAAATCACAATCTTTAGCACCATATCCTAAAAGATTACAACAAACAATACCTGAAAAATAAGAAAAAATCAGAGAAATTTTGAAAAGTACAAGTTAACATTCTTTTGTTAGATCTATTGTAGAAAATGTCACCTTGTGCTAAATTTCTGAAGGATTAGTGTACTAAGAAAAGAGAGCGAAAAGTTCTTAGAAAGGTCTTTCTAGCTGAGCAAAGTAGTTCCCTATTTCTGCCACAAATTCCTAAAAAGCTATTTGATCCTGGAATCCCTGTTATATCATGCACCATAGGAAATACCATTCTCGAAAGAACCTTAATAGACTTAGGTGCAGGTATAAATGTTATGCCAAGTGATATATTTGCATCCTTAGGATTAGAATGCTTAATTCCTACCAGTACGATTATTCAATTAGCTGATAGAAGTATAAGATACCCTAGAGGAAAAATAGAAGATGTCTTAATTAAAATCAAAAACTTTATACATCCTATTGATATTGTAATTTTGGATTCCCAACAAATTAAGCATAAAAATAGTGATACATCTTTAATTTTGGGAAGGCCATTTTTAGCAACATCAAGGGCTGTTATAAATTGTAAAACTAGAGTAATGAAGTTATCATATGGCAATGAGGATACTCAACTAAATATTTCAAACCAAAAAGGTTTGAGGAGTAAGAAATGTCCTTACATACCATAGACTTTTTAAAGGATGAAGGAGATATGTTAGATGATGTGATTCAAGAAGAATTAAATAGGCAAATCAATTCTGAAACTTTAGAGGAAAGTGAAAGCATAAATATAGAAGGAGATCTAGAAGAAATTAATTTAGAAAATGATGATGTTCAATTAGGAGCTCTTGCTTCTGATGGGCAACATTTAGAATTAAAACATTTACCTCCTGAATTAACCTATATATTTCTGGAAGAGAAGCGAACCTGTCCAATCATTATTACTTCAGATTTAAAAGAGGATCAAATAGCTAAATTAAAAGATGTAGTAAAAAGTTATAAAGAAGCAATAGGATGGACTATGATTGATATAAAAGGGTTAAGTTCAACTTTATGTTGTCACCACATATATTTAGAAGAGAATGCTAAACCTATTAGAATTCCTGAGAGGAGATTAAATCCAAACCTTAAAGAAGTCAGGAAGGAAATAGTAAAATGGTTAGATAATAACATAATTTATCTGATTTCTGATAGCTCGTAGGTTAGCCCAATCTATGTAGTTCCCAAGAAATCAGGATTAACAGTGATTCGGAATGAAAGTCAAGACTTGATACCTACTAGAATTCAATTAGGCTAGAGAGTATTTATAGACTATAGAAAGTTGAATGTTGTGACTAGGAAAGATTATTTTCCCTTACCTTTTATAGATCAAATGCTGGAAAAATTAGCAGGGCAAGAATATTTCTATTTCCTAGACGGGTATTCAGGTTATAATCAAATTCTAGTAGCATTACAAGATCAAGAAAAAACAATCTTCACCTATCCTAATGAAACTTATGCTTTTAAGAGAATGCCATTCAGATTATGCAATGCACCAGCTACCTTTCAAAGGTGTATGCAAGGCATATTTACTGGAATGACTGAAGATTTCTTAGAAATATTTATGGATGATTTTACTGTTTATGGCAATTTATATAAAGTTTGTTTAAGCAATTTAGACCAAATATTAAAACGCTGTGTGGAAAAAAATTTGGTTTTAAATTGGGAAAAATGTCACTTTATGGTTAAACAAGGAATAGTCTTAGGGCATGTTGTTTCTAAGAAAGGGTTGGAAGTAGATAAAGCTAAAATAGAAGTAATTTCTAATCTACCAGAACCTAAATCAGTAAAACATATTAGATCATTTCTAGGACATGCTGGTTTTTATAGAAGATTTATTAAAGACTTTAGCAAGATAGCTAGACCTTTAACTAATCTATTAAAAAATGTCCCATTTAACTTTGATAAAAATTGCAAGGAAGCATTTTTCAAACTTAAAACTAGCTTAATTTCAACTCCTATAATTCAAGCACCTGATTGGAGCCATCCATTTGAATTAATGTGCGATGCATCTGATTTTTCTATAGGAGTAGTGTTGAGACAGAAGATAGAAAAATCTCCTAGAGTGATTCGTTATGCAAGCAAAACCTTAAATGATGCTCAAGTTAATTACACAACTAATGAAAAAGAATTATTAGCTATTGTGTTTGTTTTAGAAAAGTTTAGATCATATCTGATTGGAGCTAAAGTAATAGTATACACGGATCATTCAACTCTAAAACATCTAATAAAGAAAAAAGAAACTAAACCTAGATTAATCCGATGGATATTATTATTGCAAGAATTTGATTTAGAAATTAAAGATAAAAAAGGTTGTGAGAATGTAGTAGCAGATCATTTATCAAGATTACAAATAGAAAAATCAAATATTGAAATTAAGGATAATTTTCCTAATGAACAATTAATGACCATCAACACAATACCTTGGTATGCAGACATAGTTAATTACTTAGTTACTAGTTTAACACCTAAGGATTAGAATAGACAGGATAAGAAATTATTTTTCTCAAGAGTAAAATATTACTATTGGGAAGACCCATACTTATTTAAGAAATGTCCAGATATAGTTTTAAGGAGGTGTGTTCCAAAAACTAAATATCCGAGCATATTGTCTTTCTATCATGACCAAGCTTGTCAAGGGCATTTTGGTTTAGGGAAAACTGCTGCGAAAATTCTGCATTGTGGATTTTATTGGCCAACACTATTCAAAGATGCTCATAAATATTGCTTAAGTTGTTTAAGATGTCAACAAATAGGAAGAATATCAAAGAGGAATATAATGTCTCTTAATCCTATTGTTGAAGTTGAAATCTTTGATGTGTGGGGAATAGATTTTATGGGTCCATTTCCTATGTCTAATCAATTTAATTACATATTGTTGGGGGTGGATTATGTATCTAAATGGATAAAAGTTATTCCTACAAAAACTAATGACAACAAAGTGGTAATACAATTTATAAGAACCAATATATTTGCTAGATTTGGAATACCTAAAGTTATTATCAGTGATAGAGGAACTCATTTCTGTAATAGAAGTTTTGAAGCCTTAATGAAGAAATATGGAGTAAACCACAAAATTGCAACATCATATCATCCGCAAACAAGTGGACAAGTAGAAAGTGCAAACAAACAAATTAAGTTAATCTTAGAAAAAGTAGTAAATCCTACTAGAACAGATTGGGCTAATAGATTGATAGATGCACTTTGGGCTTATAGAACTGCTTATAAGACAAGCTTAGGTATGTCACCTTTTAGGCTAGTATATGGAAAAAGTTGTCATTTACCAGCTGAAATAGAACATAAAGCTTATTGGGCATTAAAAACTCTAAATACTAATTTAAATCAAGCTTTTGAAAATAGAAAAATGTAATTAATTGAATTAGAAGAATTTAGAAATGAAGCTTATTCGAAAACGGTAAGAGAAAAAGAGAAAATGAAATTCTAGCATGATAGGAAAATTATTCCAAAAGCTTTGAAATAGGACAAGAAGTATATCTTTATATGGCTAAACTCCATAACCATCTAGGAAAATTAAGATCTAGATGGGCAGGACCTTACATAGTTCGAAATATTTATCCTTATGGAGCTATTGAGATTAAAAATCCTAAAAATCAGAATATATTTAAAGTAAATGGACAAAGACTTAGACCTATTCTGAAAACACCAAAAAGCTCATTTGGAATTATAGAAGAAGTCAGAGTAGAGGACTACTCAAGCTTTACTTAGCAAGAAATTAGTTTTTATTTTATGATTGTAAAAAAAAAAAATTAAATATAAAAATCGTTGTGGTTCAACCAATTGGATCCATCAGTATGACTAGAACATAAAAATATCTATATTAATTTTCAGTAAAAAAATTTTGGTTTTTTTAAAACAAAGTATCGGTTCAATCGGAAAAAATTAGGTCTAACTGAAACATAGTATCGGTTAAACCGGTAAAAACAGAAAAACTATTATCATAAGTATTTTTTTATTATATATGTTAGTACGGGAAGTCTGTTGAGTTACACTTAACTCAACAAGCTTACTCCGTTGAGTCTTGAGTTAGTCAACAAGCTTATTCCGTTGAGTTAACTGTAACTCAACGGAGTACTATAGCTAAGACTGCAGATGAGAGAGCAATAGTTGGTTCGGGAAATGACCTGATTACCCGCCTAAACTTAGGGTTTATTTAAACTAAAACCTAGGGTTTTGAGGGCATTATCTAGCAAATCAATTAGAATTTAGAATAGTAGAGAACAGAGTGATTTTGTGCTGTTGTGTAACTCCACGATGAGGAAGATGACACTTGAGTTCTGGGAAGATGCAGTGGACACAACATAATTTCTGAAAGAATCAGAGGAATGGCACACACGACAGAAGATCAGGAACACGACAAGAGAAAAAGAGCTACAGAAGGTAGAATCAGAACTCTTCAACTTGAGGAAATTTTTAGTTGATTTGGGTATACAAATACCCCAAATAGTAGAAACGAAAATCAAAGTAGCAACAGAAATTGCTTTAAGCAAAGAAAGAAAAATCAGGCCGAACAATGAAGTAGCCCTAGAGTTAATCTAGCGCAAAGCCAGATTATGGTTCAAAAAGCACATTGCTGGTTGTGCAAGGGGTGCAATAAGGCGGCAGCAACAAGTAGAGGAAGAACAAGAGGAGCTGACTACTGAAAGACCTGTTCCTGAGGAATAGCAGCCGGGACCTTCAGTTCCACCACCAAAGCTGTTGGCACGAGCAGAAATGTTGGGGCCTTCGATTGAAGAAGAATTAAAAGAATTTCAAGGACTGGTTCAAGTTGGAAGGAACCAAGGAGAACTAGAAGATTTAGTAGTAGCCAAAGCACATTTGGTGTTTGATGCACTATACCATAGGAGGGCTGTAGAAAAATTGCATGCCCAATATAAAATTAAAGTGGAACAGTATCAAGAAGCTACTGCCAGAACTGTTGTTAGATTTGTTACAAAAGAAGCTGAAGTTGGTCCTTCAAGACCAACTATTATTAAAAAAATTAAATAGGAAGAGCCAGTACCTGTGGCTCAAAGGTGTGTAGAGCCTTTGTTTTTAGATTTAATCTCAGAAGAAGAAGAGGAAGACTAGGCACAATTAATCATACGAAGGAAAGGAAAAGAGATAATGCCTGAATGTCAAAAGGAAATTAAATCTGAAGTACCAATAGCAACAATGCCTGTGGAGCCAATTTTTATAAACCTGCTATCCAATTCTGAGGAGTAGGAGCAGGAGCAGCAAGAGCAAAGAGAAGAAGAAAAATAGGCTGAAATTAGTCTGCAACCTGTACAAGAAGAAGAAACAGAAATTAGGGTAGAAACTGAATTGCCCATGACTCCATCTCAATCTGCCACAGAATCAGAAAGAACAATTACAATGTAGATTATTAATCAGGAGGAAGAAGAAAGAATAGAAAATGAAGAAGAAGCTGAACAAAGCCATTTGGACAAAAATGACTTTGTAGATTCCACTGAAGAGCAAGAAACTCTTCAGCAATTTATGGAAAGAATTCAAGATAGAGTGGAGAGTTCTGCCAGCTCACCACCACAGACAAAAGCAGAAGCAAAAATTTAGGAATCTGTAGAACATGTTGAAGTGCAGCAAATGGTAGAGGAAGATCAATAACAAACCCCTCTAGAACAACAAAGTCACATTCCTGACCCGACTGAAACAACAGTTCTGAATGAAGTACATTTTTAGAGTCAAGAAACTTATATTAAATACTAAAAGATTAGGGGTTATGATATTATATATAGTAGACCAATAAATTGGGACAGAATGCAAGAAATCAAAGATTTATTTGAGTTCCAAGGTCTACTGAAGTTTATTTCTCAAGAAAGAGGGCATGTAGTGTATGAGAATCTAGTGCCCTATTTTTATGCAAATTTGAGAGAAGAAGAAGGAAAATTAATTTCCAACGTGGAGGAAGCTCATGTACAAATAACACCAAAGCTTCTCCACAACATTTTTGGATTAAAGAATGAAGGACAGGAAATTTTGGAAAGTACAACTGCCGTTGAATGGATAGAACAAGAAATCAAGGACAGTTTAGCTATCAATCCTAGTATGCCTTTATTAAATAGACTAAAGCATTTAAATGGTAAAGCACACATGATAGCTAACATTTTAATTAAGAATGTCTATCAACGACAAGGCCATAACATAGAACTGAGTCAATTTGTCAAATGGGCCACGTTTACAGTTGTAAATAGAATTCAAATAAATTGGTCTATAGTTTTTATCTCCAAGTTGAAAATAGTAAAGAAGAAATTGTTTTATAGAGATTTGATTCCACTGCTGATGGTGGATTGTATTGATTTCACTAAATGAGCATCAAAAAGGATCAGATCAAGAAACATTTAAGTGAAAAAGTACAGAAATTTTGTAGCTGCAGAGATTGCTACACCTTCTAGAGGAATTACAGGAGTTGTAGAGAGAATTAATCAATTAGAGCAACAATTAGAAAAACTCCAGAAGGAAGTAGATGAACTTAGGAATAGAGACTAATTGTATTGTTCGTCTACTTGTATATAATTGTATGAAAAATGTCTGATTTGATTGTAATGTAAATTGATTCATATGAATGAATATAAATTTTCAGACATACTTTTCATGTGTGTTTTGAATGTGAAATGAATGGACTATATTGAATGTTATATAATTTGTGGAACATTATGAATGAATGTTTAACAGATTTACAATTTGTTGAATGAAAAGATAGATGCTTGAAAATTTTTGCATGTTGCAAGGTAAAATGTAAATTCTGCATAACATAAATTGACCTGCAAGTTAAATATTTGTATAATGTTCAAATTTAAACGAATTTTGATTAGAATGATGCATTAATGACATAGATTTAACTTTATTTTAGTTAGTAGAATGCAGAAAAAATAGAGAGGTACTGACGAGGAGTAAACTTAGAGGTTGCTAAGTGTTAACTCAACGAAGTAAGTTCGTAACTCCACGAGGTTAGTAATATAATATAAGGTCACTTCGTTGAGTTATCTGTAACTCAACGAAGTTAGTCCGTGGAGTTAGCAATAGTAACCGACATTATTCCGTTGAGTTATCTGTAACTCAACGAGGTTAGTTCGTGGATTAAGCAGAATGGTTATTCTTTTAACCACAAACGAAACTTCGTCGGCTTAGCGGTAACCAAAATTTGAAATTAATGGTGGTACATGTATCCATAAAAACAGGAACCACGCTGCACGTTGCAAGACACATTCTTGCAACGAGATTTATTCACTTTATGAATGTGCATTATATATATAAAACAGAATGTAATTTACGAGTTACCAGCACTTTTAAAAGAAAGGAGAAAGCGTTGGGGGAACTGGAAGTAGAAGCAACTGATTCAACTTCATCCGTCAACAAATATTTACTGAATGGAAAGCTTCAGACTAGTATGTAATTAATCTTCTACTATTTATTTATGAGCACATGGACTCATTCTCTAAGCACTAAACGATTAGTAAGAACACCTACCTAGGAATATTCAACATAGAGGTGTATTGAAATAGTTTCTGAATTGGACTTTAACGAAATTCTTTGGGGTGTAGCTAACCTTTCTTTAAAAGAGAACGTAGAGATGGCTGCTCCAGTAGAAAAACCATTAGGAGAAATTCTGTATCCTGAATTAGTTGATGAACCTTCATGTATTCGATTGCCAAACTTTGAGGGAGATAGGTTTGAACTGAAATCTAATTATATTAGTCAATTACCACATTTTCATAGATTAGAAAGAGAGGATGCCTATTATTTCCTTAGAGAATTTAATGAAGTTTGTCAAATGATGAAAATGTCGAACATGAGTATAGATACTATTAAACTTAGATATATCCCTTTTACTTTAAAAGACACAGCTAAGAGATAGTTATATACTCTATCGCTTGATTCAATTTCTGCATGGACTGAATTTTGCTCTGTTTTTCTGGAAAAATATTATCCAACACATCAAACGATTAAAAAGAAAAAAGAAATATTAATGTGTAGTCAAAAACAGGGTGAATCATTCTGAAAATATTTTGAAAGATTTAAAGATTTATTGACTCAATGTCCACATCATGCAATGAGTAAAGCACAATTAATAGGTATAATTTATGAAGGCATAGATGTTTCAACAAAATATTTATTAGAATCTACTTGTCAAAATGGATTTCTGAAACTATGTAGTGAAGAAACATGGGCTTATTTAGAAAACTTTGCAAAAAGAACTGTACAGTGGGAAAACTTGGTTGAAGCTATTATAGATAAAAGAATATTGCCAAGAGGAATGCATGAGATAGATTCAAGTACTATGTTTGAAGTGAAATTAACTGAATTAACAAAGAAAATAGAAGAGTTATCATTAAATCAAAAGCTAGCAGAAAAGAATGCAAACATTAATAATTTAGATATTATTTATGCTAGAAACTAGAAAGATAACTTTGGAAATTTTTATAATCCTAATTAGAGAAATCACCTGAATTTATCTTGGAGAAACAACAATTTTTAGGAAGGAGAAAATGTAAATGAGAAGAATATAAGTTATGAAGCATTACTTGAACAAGGATCTAGAATAGAGAAATTAGAAAATATAATCCAACAATTAAACAATGGTCTGGATTTTGTATTTGGAAATGCTGCAATTCAAAATCAGAATAGAAATATACCACTTTGACGAAAGGAATCAATGAAAGTTAAACCTACTGGAGGATTGCCAATGCAAGCAGTGCATAACCCTGTCAATAGAATTGTTAATGAAATTGACACCTCTTCTAGGAGGATAGCTGAATGAAGTAGTATAACTGAAGTAACTATATATGTATATATAAGTTTATTTATAGTTAGTTGTATCGTAGAGTTAGTCCTTAACTCAACGAACTTAGTCCATTGAGTTATGCCCTAACTCCACGAGGGTGTGCAGTAGTTATGTTAATTTTGTCTCTGCTAAATTTTTATTTGTGTTATAAAGAATCAGCAAATGGAATTGATGCAATTACCGTTGGATGCACTAAGGGAAGTATTGAGTAACTTGTTAGCTAAAGATCTGTGCAGGTTGTGTTGTGTATCAAAGGAAATTAAAGACTATGTTAGAGAAAAATATTTTCAGGGATTACAAGCTGCAAAAATGACTAAGATTAGAGATGGATTCATATGGAAGTCATTTAATCGTAGTTCAATTACCCATGAATATCTGAATATGGAAGAAACTACTGGAATTTCACCCAATACATTAGAAGGAATAAATCATGTTATGGGGATGGATGAAGGATTAATCATATATAGGACCAGACCAAGGTATGCAAGTCTATTACCAGATATTTTGATAAGAAATCCTATAACTAGAGAAGAATGGAATATAGGAAGACCTAATAGATATGAAGTACCAACTGTAAATTGTGGGTCAGCTTTAATATTTTCTGATAAAAATTTAACCATTCCTGAAAAATTATATTATTGGAGACCTACAGGAAATTGGGATGAAGATTTATGCTTAAATGTGTATAATTTTCTAAATAGATCGTGGACTGAAAACGCTATGATATATCTAGGACATAAATCATTAATTAATAGCATGCATGTCATACTTGATGGATATATATATCTAGTCACAGATATATCAGTTGCCTTTAGTTCTGATTTATACATAGTAAGCATAGATAGTTATGATGATGATTTTATAGAAATATTACCTATATCGAGTGATATAGCTAAACCACCATCTACAGAATATGATAAAATTCAAATAGGGATGTGGTATAATGAATATGATGATCCTACTTTATGTCTAATAAGATGGTGGGATGAATTGATGAAATTTCAAATATGGATTATGAAAGGCATGAATGAATGGAAGTGGGAAGAGGAGTATATTGAAATAGATGTAAAAATAGAAACTACTACATTACCTTGGAGCCAAAAAGAATCCCTTTCTGCATTTCATTTCATTAATAGTAATATACTTGTATTTAGTATTGAGAATATATTACAAGTTTACAAATTAAGAAGGAACAAGAACTGCATTAAAACAAAATTAATAGCAAGAAGAATTATGCTTAAGAAGTTTGCTTGGACTGACACATTTATTCCATTTGTTTCTACTTTTCAATCATGTTCTTAAGTTGTGATTTTGTGTGTTTAATGTTGTGTGTTTTCTGCATTTACTTTTAGAAAAATTTAGTTTTAGTTTATTTTATAAATAAATAAATAAACAAAAATAAAAATAAAATATGAATCCAGTTTGTTGGTATCTGTTCTAAGAAACCAACTAGCTTGCTTGTGAGCCACCAAAGGCATAGGAGCCTGGGTTCCACACAAGACAATGATTTATCAATATCTGTTAAATGTTATTTTGTTATATATTCTACTTTTATTTGTGAATGAAAAGTTTTTCAGAATCAAAAATCGAAATATGCAGAAGGAGATACAAACGAAACAAGGTATGTAACTGATTACTTATCCTGAATTTAAATTTAAACTCATTTGTTGAGTTAGGTGCTAAATCAACGAAACTATATTCATGCTTGCTACAATTACTGTATTTATTGTCAAATCTTTTACATTGAGGACAATGCAAAATGTAGGTATGGGGGGGAGGTAATTAAAGTAACGGCCATGTAAGTTTGTTAATTAAAGGAATTAAAATGGTACTGCAAAGTTTTGTGGAAATTGAAAATTTTTATGAACTTGCTGTAGCTATCCGATAATTGAGACTGTAAATTTTTTATAAACTGTAATTGCTTGAATGTTATATTTAGAAGACTATATAAGATGCTATAGAATTTACTATTTATGCAAATCTAGATATAGTATCTTATGTTTTTTTTTCTGAATTTCATGAGTTTAATAGTTTCACGATTTTAAAATGAAATCAGAATGCTTAATGAGAAAAATTATCTAAAGTCCTGAAGGAGCTGAAATATGAATTCTAGATTAAATGAAACACATATGATTAAAGATACATTTAATTTGACTTATTAAACTTGTAGAATAATTTATGTGTAGATCTTATTAAACTACATAAAAAGTATGAGCTTATTGTTATGGATTCATATTTTCAGTAAATGATAGAAGCAGGACTATATGAGATTGGTGTTTTATTGCATCTATATTAATGAAATACGTACATATATAGTATGTGATTAATGTTTTTGTAGTGATTGAAAAAAAAAAAAAAACTTTGAGAGTTTATTGAATTGTTTGATCACGAGCCTTTTGTACTTGAGCAAATAGGTATGTAATGATTGTTAACCTGAAAAAGGACTTTTGAAATCTGGCAACCTAAGATCCTGATTAGATCTAGGATTGTTGACTGAAAGCTCGTTACATGGGTATATTAGAAAGCTCTTGTATGATTCAAGCTTGTCAAATTAACTTTTAAAGTACAAAAATACATATACTGATCTGAAAAGATACAAGTGTTTTGTGAAATACAGATATCTTATGAATCGAGTATATTTTCTGATATCTAGAATTGCTGAAATATGAATCTAAGAATTGACTTTTGAAGTTGTTTTAATAGAGATACAATTCTTTATTCTACTTGTCTTAATCATATTGAATTAGATTGTACTTTGATTCGTATGTTGTTGAAATTTCTTCTAGAAATCTTATTGGAAAATACAGGATGATAGATGATGAAAAGAAGAACAAACGATAATATAATTAATACCTATGTGATGATGATATACTTTGTATGTAATTTGCATATATTCTAAGTATATTTGCAGGTTGATTGCTGAAACATATAGAATATCTCTATAATAATACTAGTTCTTATGCTGAACAGAAGAAAAAAGGGAAGAATTAATTCTAGCACTTTTAAAAAGACCAATTAATTAGATCTTAGTTTGCTAAGGGACTAGCAAAATTTAGGTATAGGGGAAGTGTTTAGAATGAAAAAATGCATAATATTAATGTTTAAATGATGGTTAATTGCATAATATTTAGCTTATCATATGAGAGTTAAGCCATTATGTTATAATTGCGTTGTTATATGCTTTAATTAAAGAATCTGCTTAATTTCAGTGAACTAATGTTAATTTAGTACATTTCTGAACTGTCGGTAAGTTACAGGCTGTGAAATCCTTAACTATCCGAATTTTCTGATATTTCGGACAGTTATGTTTAACATACTGAACATGCATCGAATAGTTATGTTTAAATTGCTGAACAGTTATGCTTTAAAAGAATATTTTATTATTTCCTGAAGTACACATGTCGAAACCATAATGCATGTCTTAAGTGAACTTTCGGTGAGTTATCTATAACTATCTGAAATTGCAGTTGAGCATCGGATAGTTATATGTGTAACTCTCTGAAATCTCCTTTTATTTATAAAATAGCTGTGGACACGTGTCATGTTCTGGGAAAGTGACTTAAGTGAATTTTCGATGAGTTATCTCTAACTATCCGAAATGCATCTAAGCATCGGATAATTAGACCTATAACTCTCCAAAATGTTTCTTTTATTATTAAACTGCTACTGACACATGTCGTAATCTGGTAGATTTACTTAAGTTATATATCGGTGAGTTATCTATAACTATCCGAAATTGCAGCTGAGCATCAGATAGTTAAATTTATGCATATGTTTTATAATTAAATCAACGAGGTAAGTCCATTGAGTTATCTATAACTCCATGGACTATTTATTTTCTAATATGCCACTGTAGCGGTTATAGAAACAGGACAATTGGAAGGAAAAACCACGATCGCACATATCGCGCAGGGAGAAGAAATCATCGTCGTTGATATGAATGAAGGAAATCCAACCAACCATTCAAGTAGAAGCAGTTACCACTAAAGAAATATAAAAGAAAAAAAGAGAGAAAAGGAAGAGGGTGTGATCGATGGGTATGGCCAGTGTGTACAAAGGAGGAGCACCGAGCTTTTTGCAGACAATGTCGGCAATTCTCTGAAGTACCACACCAACTGTCATCACCACCACCTTATCACCAACCATTGGAGGTCTATGAGGATGCTTTCCTGATGTCGGGTCGATTCCGAGCCAAACACAATGTCTGACAACCATTGTGAGGAGTGATCGCGTCGCGGGAAGGGAAGCCATTTTCACCAAGCACCGACTCATATTTCAGGAGATCGTAAAACTTCTAGCCTTGATTTCAGGTTGATGCTTGTATGCTGAAGAGGAGATCATCTTGCAATTCTGGACTCGCGATTCACCCATTTCCATGTTCATATTAAAACAAAAATACCAAAAACAACTTATCTGTGTTTGTATTTTGTATTTGAGTGTTGTGTTGTTTGTTTTGTATCGTGATTAATGTTATCTTTGTCAGTGTTGTGATTGTTTTATGTTTGTTTTAGTTTTACAGTTTACTGAAATTGGTTCGTTCAAAAGACTTAAAGATTTTAATGGTTACTATTTGAATTACCTGAATGTTAGTATGCTTAATGATAAATCCAGTGTTTACTAACATTAAAGAGCTTAATTGATGTTATTTACAATCTGTGGAACTGCCCAATGGTTAGCTGAATTCCTTTGTAAATAGCAGTATTAAATTGGAAATGCAGGCTCGTGGAGTTAACTTAAGTCCACGAGGTTAGTCCGTTGAGTTAGCCATAACTCAACGAACTTTGTCTGTTGAGTTAACTATAATTCAACGGAGAGCTTATTGAATATATAAATTTCATTGTTAAAAATGGAACAATTCTCAATTCTTAAGCAATTCCTTATAGGATCGACATGTACTTGCACACTAATACAATAGACATTGTGCACTTGTAGTTAAAACACAAATTAGAATTAATATCTTATTTGTGTGAAAGGTTGTTTGTTGTCATCTAAAAAAAGAATAGGCATAAAGATAAATTAACTAAGTAAAAATAGAAGTTAACAAATCTAAGTTTTTCTAGTGCATTGCTGGAGATCTAAACAAGTTTTCTAGTGTCGTGCTAGCCAAGCAAACAAGTAGTGTAGTGTATTTTTTCTTCATATTCTATTTTTTTTCTCTTGTTTTCTTTTGCATATATCTTGCTTCTAAACTCACGTGGAATTGGTGTGGATTTCATACTTGAATGGCTTGATAGATTTACAAGTAAAGAAATTGATTCACATCATCATTTTCCACTACACATTGCCTTGAAACCACAATATTTGTGAGCTTGTGTTATTTTTGATTATTCTACATTCACATGTCATTAATTTACTGAAGTATACCTAAGAGCTTAAAGAGCAAAGTTGAGTAATAATTGATTAAGTCATAAACACAATCCTTGTGGAAGAATGACCTGTATTTGCCATGTACACCAAAGGAACTATGCACTTGTAGTAAAGCTTGAGCTAAAAATATAGCTCAACAAGTTTTTGGCACCGTTGTCGGGGATTGGCAATTTGGCTTAGTTTATTTTTACCATATTTGAAGTTCTTAGTTTGTTGTTTGATAAATTTTCATAAACATATCTTTCTTGTGCTTAGTTGTGAATTTTATTGCTTAAATTTCTTACAAGTATGTCAAATTTTCATCATGATGATCCTTTTAAGTTTATAAATGATTTTTTATCTGAAAGTGCTTGTTCTTATTGCCATGTAAAAGGTCATGATGAAAGCATATGTACCAGCAAGTTATTTAATATAAAAATTCATCCAGTAGAAGAAATAACTCATGTTAGTGATGAATATGATGTCTTGCATGATGCTAGTGAATTTTCTTATGATTTTGATATGCATAAATCTCAAATTGATGATAGAAATGATGTTCTTGATTGCTATCATGTTAGTAGTAGTTCTATAGAAGAGTCCATAAGGAATATAGAGAGAATCATAGAGTTAGGAGATAGCTATTATGTTGCCACTAAGCTCCTACAACAAAAAGAAGATGTAATCATCATAGATGACGAAGAAGACTCTAATGTAGATGAAAACGTGAATTTAATCTTAAGATCTGGAAAAACCATAGAAAGAAACATATTAGAACATGAAAGTGAAGAAAAACAAAGTGAAGAAAAATAAAGTGAAGAAAACGTAGATGAAAAGGAAGAAAATATTTTGACAAGTGATGAACATAAAGATGTAGAACTAGAACATGAAGAAGTTGAACTTGAAAAATGTCTAATGGATGAAACTAATGAAGAATTAATTGAAGAAAACCCTGTTATAGACTTAGAAATGGATAAAAAGAAAGAAGAAACATCTGAAAATATGAACAACAAACCACCATTTCCTAGTCGCCTTGACAACAACAAAGAAAATGAAGCATAAGAACCATATTTGAGAAAATCAATGTTAATATGCCTATGTTAGAATTAATTAGAAAAATTCCAGCATATGGGAGGGTGCGTAAAAACCTTTGTACCAAGCATAGGAAGTCAAGAAAAAAATTAAGTAAGCAAGTTTATTTAACCGAGTTAAGTAGCTCAATGTTGCTTGATAGTTTAGCTAAAAAATTCAATGATCTTGGTGTTCCTCTAATAACTTGCTTAATAGGGAATGTTTTAATTGAAAAAGCATTATTAGATCTTGGTGTAGGAGTTAACGTGATGCCTAAGCACTTATATGAACAATTAGGAATCACAGGAATTAAGAAAACTAGAATACTAATTAAACTAGTTGATAGATCATATAGGAGTCCCATGGGTATTGTAGAGGACGTCTTAATTCAAATTGAAGATTTTATATACCCAACCAACTTTATCATTTTAGAAACCAATACATCAACTTGTGAACCAAATGAATCTACTTTGATCCTAGGGAGACCATTCTTAGCAACTATTAATGCCCACATTAATTGTAGAAATGGTAAAATGTCAATCTCCTTTAACAATAAAGTGATATCATTGAACATTTTTAAAAGAGATAGGACTATAAACCATCAAGTAGATGACAACATTAGTGTAAGCATTTCTGAATTATTTGAAGAAGTCGAAAATAGTAGTAATGAGGAAGAACTTAGTGCTGAAATTTGCTTTATAGACGTTGAAGATAATCTAGAACACAATGCATGTTTACAAGAGAATAGTGGTGAGCATGAAATGAATAATGACTTAATTTTAGAAGTTAAGGAAAGGACTCAACTAAAATCACTTCCATAAAATTTGAAATATGCATTTATAGATAAGAAAAATGAATATCTTGTCATAATTGGAGCAAACTTAACTCCAAACCAAGAAGAAAAATTAATGAAGATATTAAGTAAAAACAAAGGAGCTCTTGGTTGGTAATTGAGTGATATTGTAAGAGTTAGTCCCACTATAGTTCAACATAGAATTATCCTAGAAGATGAGAATTATGCCTTTAGAGAACCTCAACGTAGATTAAATCCCCAAATGAGTGAGGTGGTAAAGAAGGAGATAGTTAAATAAATGACTTGACAATGGCATTATATACCCTATTAGTGATAGTAGGTGGGTAAGCCCTGTGCATTTAGTACCTAAGAAATCGGGCTTTACAGTAGTTGAAAATCAAGATCATGAGTTAGTGCCTACTAGAATAAAAACTAGTTGGAGGGTATGTATTGATTATCGTAAATTGAATTTAGCAACTCGTAAAGATCATTTCCCATTACCATTTGTTGATCAGATGCTAGAAAGGTTAGCTGGACATGAATTTTATTGTTTTCTTGATGGATACTCTGGGTACAACCAAATACCCATAATCTCTGAGAATCAAGAAAAGACTACTTTCACTTGTCCAAGCGGAACCTATGCTTTTAGGCGTATGCCTTTCGGTTTATGTAATGCACCTACAACATTTCAAAGATGCATGGCAGGAATTTTTTATGATATGAATGAAAAAATTTTAGAAATTTTCATAGATGACTTTTCTATTTTTGGCAAAAATTTTGATATTTGTTTACATCATTTAGATATGGTTTTGCAAAGATGTGTTGAAAAGAACTTTATTTTAAATTGGGAAAAGTACCATTTCATGGTAAATGAAGGCATAGTTCTTGGGCATGTAATATTTAATAGAGGGATTGAGGTGGATAAGGCAAAAATTGACGTTATATCTCATTTGGAGCCACCTAAATCTGTTAAGGAGGTTAGAAGCTTTTTAGGACATGCTAGTTTTTATCGAAGATTTATTCATGATTTTAGCAAGATAGTAAGACCTATAACTAATTTACTTGCAAAAGATTCTGAGTTTGTTTTTGATGAACATTGTCTTGCTGCCTTTAATCAACTTAAGCATGCATTAATATCTACTCTTATAATTCATGCCCCAATATGGGATTATCCTTTTGAAATTATGTATGATGCCTCCAATTATGCAGTAGGTGCAGTACTTAAATAATTGATAAGAAACATCATGTCATATGCTATGCTAGTAAAACTTTGAATGAAGCTCAAGTAAATTATACTACCATAGAAAAAGAATTTCTTACTGTTGTTTTTGCTCTAGATAAATTTAGACCATATTTAGTTTGCAATCAAGTTATTGTACATACTGATCATGCAGCCATTAAACATTTGATGAGTAAAAAAGATGCAAAACTAAGATTAATTCGATGGGTTTTATTGTTGCAAGAATTTAACATAGAAATTAAAGATAAGGTTGGAAAAGAAAATTTAGTTGCTGATCACCTCTCTAGATTAGAAAATATTCCAGCATGCAATAATGTGATTAATGAAAAGTTTCCTAATGAGAGTTTATTTCTAGTTGATAAGTTACCTTGGTTTGCAGACATTGCTAACTATCTTGCTATAGGGTTAATACCAACTGATTTATCTAAACCAGATAGGAAAAGATTGAGGTACATGGCTAAGCATTATGTTTGGATAGAACCTTATTTGTATAGGATGAGTTCTGATCAAATTTTAAGAAGATGTCTTCCTAAAGATGAAATTTCTAATGTCTTAAATTTTTGTCATAATCATGCTTGTGGATGTCATCTTAGCCATAGAAAAACTTCTTTGAAAATTCTTGAATGTGGATTTTATTGGCCTTCTTTAATTAAGGACTCTAAAGATCATTGTAGACATTGTGATACATGCCAAAGAATGGGAAAATTTTCCAAACGAAATATGATGCCTTTGAATCCTATCATTGAAGTTGAAATTTTTGATGTTTGGGGCATTGATTTCATGGGACCATTTCCCACTTCTTTTGGTTATTCTTATATTTTGTTGGTTATTGATTATGTTTCTAAATGGATTAAAGCTATCCCAACTAAGAGAAATGATGCTAAAGTTGTTGTTGATTTTCTTAAATCTAACATTTTTGCTAGATTTGGTATTCCAAGAGCTATAATTAGTAATAATGGACCTCACTTTTGTAACTGAGTATTTCAAATGGCCTTGAGGAAGTATGGGGTTACTCACAAGTTAGCAACACCATATCATCCTCAAACAAGTGGGCAAGTTGAGGTATCCAATAGACAAATCAAGCAAATGCTCGAAAAAGTAATCAAACCAAGTAAGAAGGATTGGGTAAAAAAGCTTAATGATGCACTTTGGGGTTATAGGACTGCCCATAAAACTGTGTTGGGAATGTCACCATTTAGAGTAGTTTATGGGAAAGCATATCATTTACCTATAGAAATAGAACATAAAGCTGAATGGGCTATTAGAACATTTAACATGTGTGTTGATGATGTAGGAAAAGCAAGAAATATCAACTTAATGAGCTGGAAGAAATAAGAAGAGAGGCTTATGAAAATGCAAAGATTGCAAAAGAATGAGCAAAAGCATTCCATGACAAGAAAATTTTGAGAAAGGACTTTCATGAGGGATAAGAAGTTTTATTATATAATTCTAGATTACTTTTGTTCCCTGAAAAATTTAAGACTAGATGGATAGGACCATTCATCATTAAACATATATATAACCATGGAGCTATAGCTATAGAAAATTGTAAGACAGGATTTAAAACTGTAGTGAATGGTCAAAGACTTAAAGAATATTTATTATCTTGGAAAATATACAATCATGGAGAGAGTGCTCTGTTGTTGGAACCCAATTATAATTAGTTTTTATATGTATTTAGTTGTAGATGTAGTTTTTCTATTCTTAATTTTTAGTTATTTTTCATTCTATGTATTATTGTGTTAGTAGTTAACAATAAAATTGATTATTGCAAGTTCAC
The DNA here is from genome assembly GCA_036874045.1 of Cymodocea nodosa. Classification (NCBI taxonomy): domain Eukaryota; kingdom Viridiplantae; phylum Streptophyta; class Magnoliopsida; order Alismatales; family Cymodoceaceae; genus Cymodocea; species Cymodocea nodosa. Next base: position 12,973,945 of record CM072335.1, read on the forward strand.
ATCAAAATTTTATATGCTTATTATCATGCATCTATCCTCTTTGTTTCATGTCATCTTGAGTTTATATGGTGAACCATTCACGTTGAAATTTTATGATATATGATGATACTTGTATACTTTGATGATATTTCACCATGTAAATAACTCTTGCATATACTCTTTAATTACATAACTGATGTGAATGTCTTTGTGCATGAAAAGTTGAGAGAGAGGCGCAGATAATAGGTTGATACGCATTGAGAATCAAAAAGAAATACACATGGCAGCAAACAATAATGAGAGGAGGGTGGTACTCAAAGACATGTTCTATCCTACATAGAGAAGTAGGATCACTTGCATTCAACTACCAGATGAGAATGGAGCACACTTTGAGTTGAAATCCCACTACATCAGCCAATTACCAAAGTTCATGGGACATGATGATGAGGATGCTTATGGCTTCCTTGAAGAATTTGAAGATGTATGCAATCTAATGAAGATACAAAATCTGACAAATGATTCCATCTTATTGAGATTTGTTCCCTTTGCCTTGAGAGATAGAGCAAGAAGGTGGCTTCAGAGTTTACCACCCAACTCTATTACTTCATGGGAACAATTTAGTGCCATCTTCTTGAAAAGATTCTATCCAATTGCCAAAACAAATGAGATGAGAAAAGTTATTAATTCTTGCTATCAAATGCTAGAAGAATCATTTGCCAATTTCTTTAGCAAGTTCAAAGAATTGCTTGTGAGATATCCACATCATGGGATACCTTTGTGGAGACAATGCCAAATCGTGTATGATGGAATCCCTACATCAGTAAAGGGTTTGTTGGAATCCATGGTGCAAGGAGACTTTGCAGATCTTGAAGACACAATGGCATAGAACTTCTTGGGAGAGTTGGCGGCAAAGACATTAAGTTGGGAAAAATCCTCTCCAAGATCTGAAGCAAGGCAAGAGAAGGGCATTCATTCCATAAATGCAACCACAGCCCTTGAATGAAATATGGAAGCCTATTGAAAAGGATTGAAGCAATAGAAGGAAAAGGAAAAGAACCACTCAAGTGCTTGGGATGTAATATGATAGGCCATATTGTGAATGAATGTCTTATGTTGGCTAACTCTTCTACTAATGTTCAGGAAATATACACAAGGAACAATCAAAGGCAAGAAGTTTATGGCAACACCTACAACCCATCTTGGAGGAACCACCCAAACTTTTCATGGAGAAACTCACATTTTCAAGATAATCAACATGGTGAATCCTCAAATTTTCAAGGCAATCAACCTACACGAAATACTATAGAACTAGCCAAGAAAAATGATCATTCAGCTGCAATAGAAGACATGGGAAAGAAGATAGACAACTTGATAAAAGGCATGGAAGCATTTGCCATGAACAATGCTAAGTATCAACCAATTGTGCATGCTAATGCACAATCAATCAGCAAGATAGAGGCACAACTATCCCAAATATCAGCAAGACTTTGCGAGAGAGAAAAAGGAACCATTCCAAGCCAAGCTATAACAAATCCACGTGTCAACCAAGTGGAGACAACTTTAGGAGACAAGTAAAGAGAAGCTTGACTTGCAATCAACAAGATAACAAGAGCTAACCTTTTATCTCCACAACTTATGCTTGGTTTATTTGATGAGAGACTTATTTTATTTCATGCTTGAGATGTTTAATTTTAAAGAACAGAATTTGATGATATATTTGATAGTAGTTAGATGCATGATTTTCAAACACTTGAAGGGTGTAGAATGGGTCGAAAGACTTTATCATTATATCATGTGTTTGTTTGACGAATTGATGTTCAACCACAATTAGAGTTAAATACATTTTATCTACACCACTTGAAGAGCAATGCACAACAGGTATGTGCTAACATTTTTCACTTATTCTTATTGTTGAAACAATCCTTTCTACATTGAGGACAATGCAGGAACTAAGTGCAGGGGGAGGAGAAAGTAAAAAATGTTTTAGGGTGCATACTACATCAATGAAATTGAAAATTTTCCAATGTAAGTTTCTTACACAAGCATGTTGGTGGTAAGTTTGAAATTCGTTCTATATGTTGCATGCCACCATATTTTATATGTATCCATGATAAGAACTTGCATGTCAATTTTTTAGGAAATAGCTTTGTTAGTGTAATTTTGATTTTGAATTATTGCATCTTAGCCTCACTAGCATGCTACTCAATCTTCATTGTATGCTCTTAGAGCTAAGATCATTAATTCTTTATTATCTTTAGTTTTATTTTATTTTTATTTTGAACTTAATTTCTTTTTGTGGCATGTTGAATTTTCCTTAGTAATGTTTTTTCCTTGTGATGTCTTACACTTAGAGCTAAGCCTATCTCGAAGGTGAGGATGGTAATATTCATTTGAGATGCTAACCATAGTTTTTTTTTACTTATAACATATACACATTCTCGCACTAAACTCTTAATCATGTGGTATCTAGAGGACTCTTCTTATGACATGAATCTTGAGGAGTGGCTTAGGACATCTTTTTAATAGGTTGTCCCATGAGAAGGGTAGATAAATGAATTTGGGAATAAACATTGATGCTCGTTCTCATAAGGTTGCTGGGGACGGAGGCTAAGTAACCTCTTAGTCTTCACATGTAAACCCTTTATGGGAGGTATCCTAAGTGTAGGGGTAGGATGTGAAAAAAGAGAGGTATCTATTGAAAAAAAAAAAAAAAGTATTCTATAGAATGAATAAAGAAAATACTTTTATAAAATCAAAGAGAAGAAACACTCAATTGAAAATAAAGGGGCAATGTACTAGAGGATAAAAGCCTAAAGAAACCTTCATGTATTCTTAGATTAAGTGAGATGAACCTAGGTGCTATTGATTATGGGTCTAAGCACTTTGCACTTAATAGTATCTTAAAAACTTATTTTCCTTAGGTTGGCATTAGATGTCTATTCTAAATTCATCACCATTACAGGAACTCATGCTTATGAGTGGAGATTATTTATAAGTATTGTTGCATTACTTGGCGAGAATTTGATTTGCCTTAATTTTCTTTATTGTGTTTGTTTGTTTCAAAGGGTTCCTTAATCTTTTCTTTTTTAAATTTTGCTAGAGGACTAGTAAAGTTTAAGTGTGGGGGGGTGTTCAAGTTTTAATTTTGCCCATTTTTAATGAATTTTATAAGTAATTTTGCATGATATTATCTATCTATGGTGGATAAATGATATTAATTATGGGTAATATAAGTCTTGAAATATAGTGCAATATAGAAATTTAATTAACAAGTGCATCCCTAGAAATTTAATTAACAAGTGCATCCCCCATTGGATATAATTTTACATAGAACACATTGATTTTATTTTGAATGTCCTATGTTGGCTAACGTCTCTTGGAGTTCAATTTTCATTAATTGTAGGCAACACACATATGGAATGAGCTTAATGCAAAAGACCAAAAGAAGATGTAAAGAATCAAAAGTTGGTGGACTAAACTTTAAAGAAGAGGACATGTCAATACCTTTTGGCCCTCCTAGATCTATGGCATCCTATTGGCTTGGTGATAAAACCAAGGTGCCACATCAAAGAGAGAGAACACATGCCAACATAAATGCAAGGGGAGGGGAATTTTGTAGGCCACCTTGGTGCTTCCAACGAGAGAAAGAAAGAAGAGAAGAAAGCTTGGAGGTGAGGTTTATGCTTGCAAGGAGACCATCCATTGATGTTATTCACCATTCCAAGGGCTAAGGAGAAAACGTCTAGGCTTGGAGGTGAGGTTGCTACCAAGTTCAATTGAATTCAAAGCTCTAAAGAAGAAGATAAGAAACTCCTAAGGTAGTGACAGCCCTTAGAGTTTATTATTTTCTTGTATAGAAGGAAGAGTTGATGAGAATTGGTGGTGAACATCTCAATTATATGTCTTCTTAGCTAGATAGAGTTCTAATGAATGTATATGAATGTTTAATTCTTCTTTTCAATTTCTAAATTGCATCCTCTATTCACGTGTATTGTTGGGGCTATTGGTGGGGCTTTCACAAGAGTGAATGACACCCATCAATGGTGGCTTGGCGCATTTGAGTAGGAGGTGTGAATTGAAAGAAGAAGAAAATAAGTATTGATGTTATTTGCATGAATAACCTATCATTTATCTCTAATTGTTAATTTTAATTTCAGTAGTTAATTGAGTTTGTTATCTCTTATATTGATCACATTTTATCCAAATCAATCCCAAAAAGAATTTCTAATGCAAGTAGTATAGTATAGTTTAGCTAGATTAGCAAATAGCATAGTTGCATGCACTTAGTATAAATTAGAATAGAGTAGTGTAGTGTATTTTTTCTTTATATTCTATTTTTTTTCTCTTGTTTTCTTTTGCATATATCTTGCTTCTAAACTCACGTGGAATTGGTGTGGATTTCATACTTGAATGGCTTGATAGATTTACAAGTAAAGAAATTGATTCACATCACCATTTTCCACTACACATTGCCTTGAAACTACATGATTTGTGAGCTTGTGTTATTTTTGATTATTCTACATTCACATGTCATTAATTTACTGAAGTATACCTAAGAGCTTAAATAGCAAAGTTGAGTAATAATTGATTAAGTCATAAACACAATCCTTGTGTAAGAATGACCTGTATTTGCCATGTACACCAAAGGAACTGTGCACTTGTAGTAAAGCTTGAGCTAAAAATATAGCTCAACATTTATCTGTATAGTCATATAAGGGAGTGAAATATATGTAACACATTGTAAGGTTTTTGCCATTATCAAAAATAGGGAGATTGAAAGTACCTCTAAATTTTGGTAATACAAAAATCAATGTGAGAAATCATCTTTTGTATTTCATAGGTTGATAGATAAACAATTACAGATAGTCAAAAGTAGTTTATTCAAGTCAATAGATGAAAACAAAAGAATCAGACAATTCTCAACTTAAGTTTCTAGAAGAAGTGAATTTTCGAAAGGTTAACAAGTTAAGTATCCAAAAGATCACTTAAATACAACAAGAAAGCTTTTCAAAAAGTTACAAGACTAACTATCTAAAAATAAGAAGTCTTTCAGAAAGTTAGAAAAAGACTTGAGTTCTTTAGAAAGTTAAGGGAGCTAAGTATCCAAAAGTCTAAGAAAATTGGAGAGTTAGAAAAGCTAACTATTCGAATAGTTAAGTCAGATAATTATGCACATGCAAAAATTAAACATATAGTAATTAGAGGCTTGAAAAGATTTTCAGAAAGTTAGAAAAACTAACTATTTGAATAATGATAAGTTTTGGAAGGTTACAGATTTAACTATCTGAAACTTAAGTTACTCAAACATATGCAGAAATCAGAAAATAGCAATCAAAAGCTTAGAGGGAAAATCGAAAGTTTACTGTAGTTAACTATCCAAAAGTTGAAACACTTAGGTAAGTTAACAGTTACAACTATTCGAAACTTAAGTTACTCAAATAAACACGTGCAGAATTCAGAAACTTAGTCAAAAGCTTAAAAGGATCTTTTCGATAAGTTAGGAAAGCTAACTATTTGAAAAAATAAGAAGGATCAAAAGGTTGTAAAAATAACTACCCGAACTTAAGTCCTAGCACATGCTTAACTTAAGTCTCACGTGATGTAGGCAAAAAGACTAGTGGATTTTCAAAGAGTTACATTAATCTTTTGGAGAGTTACGTAGCTAACTATTTGAAATTTCAGAATTATCAAAAGATTATAGTGTTACTAATCACTGAATAATAACTTACCAAAATTAGGCCTGCTAGAATAGTAAGTACAGTAGGAGAAAGCTATTAGAAAAGAATATGATCGTTATGCTTCTTGATATAAATAAAAATAGCAATCAAGAGAGCAATATAGAATAGAACATATACATCTTTACACTAAGCTCCATAAAAATAGCATAATACATTCAAGATCAATTCTTCAGCAAAGTACAAACTCAAGTCAATCTACATGAACAAACTCTGATCTCTTCAAGCTAGTAGTTTGCTAAAGTTTCCAATTAAAAACTTTCGAGATAGGTTGGTTGGAGCTATAACCAAAAAGTTCAGTTCGATTGGTTGGTTCTTACTTTGACCATAAAGTAAGTGTTTTGTAAGTTCAAAAAAGTTAGTAAAGCCTAAGTAACCCTTACGGGTGGACTAGCCGTTAGTGGTGAACTACCTAAAATCCCTGTGTGCATTATCTTCATTTACTTTGTGTTTTCACTAGAAATATCATTTTATGCTTGTTGAAATAAACTGATAATCAACCATTTATTGTTAAGTCTTGAAATCACCTAAAAATCATTAAATCTTACCATTCACTCCCCCCTCTGGTAAGTCATTAGGTCCTAACACCATCACTGTTTGAAGAGCTCTAATCATCAAATGTTACTTGCAACGCTTTCTTCTTAAATCCTTTCCTTTTAGATTTAAACTTAGACTTAGATTTACTCTTCTTTTTCTTAAACTTCTTATTAGATTTCTTTTACTCCTTTGACCTTAAGAGACAATTAAATCTAAAGTGTCTCTTTTTGTTACATTTATAACAAATAGGAACTTCAGTCTTTTCTTTTCTTTTTCTTGAAAATTCAGTTCTCTTCAAGTCTTTTCTTTTTCTTTAAGTTTTCTTGAATTTCCTAGTTAAAAGAACAATATCTGAATCAAAATTAGAATTACTTTCTATATTAGAAGTTACTTGAAATGCAATTTCTTTCTTTTTATGATTCTTTTCTCTAGAGACATGATCAACTTTAAGCTTAACTTCATAAGTAGCGAGATTTCTAACTAATTCATCTATGGTATACATTGACAAATACTTTGCTTCTTCAATAGTTGTTGCCTTCCATTTCCATTCTAAAGTTAAAGATTTTAGAATTTTCCTCACAAGATCTTATTCTACACATTTTCGACTAAGTGCTCTTAAACCATTAACTATAGTAAGGAATCTAGTAAATATATCAAAAATAATTTCATTCTCATGCATCATAAATAGTTCATACTAATGTACAGGTAAATTTATTTTAGATTACTTAATTTGATTTGTTCCCTCATTTGTAATTTATAACGCATGTTATATTTCAAATGCAAATGTATACGATGAAACTTTATTAAACTACTCATATGATAATGCAAAAAATAGAATATTCATGACTTTAACATTTAATTATTGTAATTTTTTTTCTTCGTCTGTCCAAAAATTATATAGTATATTTAATTTAAGAACTTTTTAATAAATACATTACATAGTTCAAAATCTATTGACTGAATAAAAATAATCATTCTCTATTTTCAATAAGTATACTTTATTCCATCAAACATAGATAGCCTGAAAATTATCCTTCACTTCTAAAACTAGTTATTTTAATTTCAAAAATCTAGATTTAAAATATCTTTACTAGCAAAAAAATGATCTACCAAAACTCTAATATCAATTGTTTATAAAAGGTTTATACTAAAAAGATAGGTAAATTAAGTATACTACAGATTTCATAATATTTTTGGTCTCTTTTTAAATCTAGTAAATGTAAAAATTAAACAAAGATTAAATCACATAGACAATTTATAATGATTCCCCTCAACCAAAGTACATCCAATTCTTAAGTATTTACTCAAGAATTCACTATACTCAAGAGTTTTTGAGTTTTTAATTCACTCAAAATCTGATGTACTACAATTTTACTAAAACAAAATCAACTTAACAAAACACCAATCATTAGTCAAGTTATCCCTTTAACTATACGAATCCTCGTACAATTAATATGTTAACTATATACACCATCATATAATTATATACACAACATTACAGTAAAATTACATAAAACTCTTTTGAAATAACATCTTTAAAAGTTTATTCCACAATACCTCTTGTAAATAGATCTTCTTTTTTGATTTACAATGTACTGCAAAGAGAAATTAATCATGAATATTCAATATTTATTGTCATGAAATTTAATATTCTAATAACTTTTAAGTCTTCTAATAATTTTTCTTTCAAAAAGAAAACTTAATTCTAACTTTAATTTTATTCAATTTATATTATCATATAACAAATTAAATATAAAAATATATCAATTAAATAAATTTATTAAAATGTTAACATTACAACCTTTCATAAAATTACACCTTAAATTTATAAATTTATACATAACAAAATATTACGAACATCCATAAATTTATCTTCTTAACTTTATAAATTTCTTATCTTTAATAAATTTAATATATTAAACTTATAACATATCTTAAAAATTAACCTTAAAAGATAACCTTACCTGTTATATTATCTTTATAACTTTACAAATTATATATATCATAAGTTCACAAAAATCTTAATGTTAAACTCATAACTTTTATAAATGTAACTTCATAACTTTATAAATATCTATAAACTTATCTTTATAACTTTACAAAACTTATTAAAATTATATACTTAAATAAATTTTAAAATTTTAAACCAATGTCAGACAAATTTATGATTATACGTCAAATTAATTATATAACTTTTATAACCATAAACTTATAAACTTAATAGTAATTTTAAAATTCATCATTTTACATAACTTAAGTAAAAATAATTTTATCATTCATCAAAATATAAATACAAAATTACAAGGTCAAAATCTCTCATGTAAAAAGTTCAAAAATTAAATAAAATTATATTCTAGACTTTCTATAAATTTTGACAATTTCCTTCGCCAAAATGCATTTTACCCAATTGAGGGGAAATGAAATTATTAAATTTTTTAGACAAGAGTAAAATTATAGAGATGTAAAAGGGTTTTTACAATTTGAGTAGAAAACTTAATTAAGGTTGTTCGTTGGAATTATACTAATGCGAGGAAATGAGAAATCCCTAGAATTTAATGCAAACCGCAAAGTATATAGTTCTACATTAAAATGTCTTTGTTTGTGTTAATTTAAAAATGCAGGGAAAAAATGTAATTTCACCTATAAATAATGTGAATCATTAAGAAGTTATTAATTCAGGCAGATTTGAGATGAGACTTTTTTTTTTTTATCAATGAAGTAAAAATTTTAATCACAAGTGTGTGTGTGCAGATATAGATATATTGAGGGAGGGAATTGGGGAAATTTTCCTTGCTTCTAGAGAGATGGAGAGGGTGGAGGATGGACTGAATTAATAAGCCGTGAGAGACGATGATTAAATTGACGAAGATGTAGAAGTAGATGTTTTAAAAATCATGCGTTGCCTTCCTGCAGCTTGAATGTTCCAACGAAGAAGTAAGAAAAAAAAACTACATGATTTCAAGAATGACATCAATACTCGATTCTTCACTCGAACCAATACGCGCGTATCATAAGTTAAAGACAAATACATTCGTCAAAGACGCAAAGAAAGACCGATAACAGCCAAGGTATGTAAGGTAGAGACACTTGTTGAAGAATCAGCGCAAACCCCAAATTTGAATGCGGTCAAAATCGTTGGGACCGACAGTAGATCGCGTAAATAATTTACAGAAACGAGTGATCCAAGAATAAAAAACAACAGAGCAGGGCACTCGAAATGAAAAAGGACTTCCCAAAAGAATGCATCTCCTCAAAACACCCAAATACCAATCTGCTTCAATCAGTTGTTCTCAAAACTGAGAGACGACTACACCGACGTCAGACAGAAAAGGGAAGGAGAGAAGAAAGCGGAATTAGAGAGCGTTCAGAATGAGTAGAAGGTATATGTTTTTCTTCCAACATGGAATTACGACTTTCAGGATGAACACGTATTCATCATCACGCCCTCAAAAGTAACCAACTACAACATAGCAAACAGAAAAGAAAAAAACAAAAGACAGATCAGTACCGAGGAACCATCAGGGAAAGATTGAATCTGCTCATGGAACACACAGAGAGTCTCAGATGACCATCGTGAGATATTTGATCAATCGTATTCCTCATCACATGGAACCCATCAACGAAACACGCTCAGCCCAGAAACCACAGAGCAACGAAGAAGCATCGAAAGCAGACGAGGAAAAGAGACAGCGGACAGACGAGGAGGTCACAGGATGGAAGTGCGTCGATTTTATAGGTGAGGAAACCTGCTAGGGTTTCGATCGTTGGCATGACATCTTTGCCCTTCAGGCTTGCTAGAAATTATTTTTAGTAGACTCGGATATTAGCAAGTACATGAAAATTCACAATGTGGAAGGCCCAACATTTCAAAAAGTTCCATGTATTTCTTAAAAAATGTAGTAAATAATATTCAGCATTTGATGGGAATTTTTTATACCTAATATGTATTTTGCAGGAATTTATATTTATTTATGAGAATAGAACTATATTTCTTCAATTTATTCTGAATTTTTCGAATTTATTAAAATTAATATTCAAAATGAAATACTTAGATCTGAGTATTTGGGTGAAGTGCTTATTATGTATAGAAAACACTTCGAAAGAAAACAAAAACTAAAATACATTGAAATATATATCATTAATTGAAACTAAAATAAAAATTGTAGTAAGTTCTGTTAATCAATGGTTGAGCAAAGCCTAACCAAGTAAAAACACGATTGAGCAAGGTGAAAACAAGTTGCATTGTCATAATAATATTCCTGAGCATGTTAACGGTAAAAGTTTTGATACTGTATGTGTAGTCAATTGGAACAGTTCGATCTTACCTATGATTGCGTTTAATTAGAAAATTTGAGATCTTTTAAAAGTGTGAAATTTTATAATTTCGTAGAGTAGAAAAAATGGTTGTGATATCAAGGAATTATGATAATGTAAGGTGGCGTTTCTTTATAAGAGTGTTTTTAAATAGATAACGTAAAATGGTATTTATTTGTAAGAGCAAGTCTAAATAATAAATTACATTTTTGTCCCTCAATGGATTTTTTCTCATACTCAAGAACTGAAGAACACCTTAATTTTAAAACTACAAATAAGGATATTGATGTATTTTTAATTCAAGAGAAAGCCTGCTCCAAACGGAAGCCCCGCTTTCAACGGCATCCGGCCTTTTCCTTCATGTACAAAGCACACCACAGATCACTGTTTAAAACTGCGGTTGAAATCACCATCTTTAAACAAGCCCAGTCTATATCTAGACGATTTAATTTGTACCGTTTGGTTAACCCCCATCGGTTGCATTATATGGTGCCAGTAAATATTTCTTTGCAAGTGCATAACACATACCTTAAACATGTTCTCGCCTACCGTCTTGCTACTCAGACAATCAAAGTCTTCGGTCACCGTCACGATAGAGATCTAAGCCTTTTCTTTTCTATGGAGGCTTCAATTGTTCACCTCGAAGCCGAACCACATCAGACATCAATGTAGGCATACAATTTTACCGAAGGATTTCTCGTTTTAAATATTAAATATTGTCATCATCTTGTTTAAGACAAAATGCACAAGGATGGCTGAATGAAAATTTGTACAAAAATAAGACAATTTAGCTTGGCACACCTCTCGATTTAACCATCATTTTTTAGCATTATTCATTTCTCCAGACGTTTCTTGACTACTTGTATACGAACACAACCTTGAGAATCATGGGGAACAAAATCTCAGTTAATTTTGTTACATATAATAATAATAAATGATATAAGATCACGGCATCAAGTTAAACTCGTCACTAAGAGTGAATTTTCAGAAGGCGTGGAATCAAAATCTAATTCTTCGTCAGAATCCAGCACCTCCTCGAAATCATAATATGGGTTCACCTGCAAATTCAGTGAAATGTGGTTTGAAGGATTCAGTTCTATGGCTTGTAAAAACATTAAAAGTGAAACTTAGATTCCTAATCCAACAAGACCAATAGTAAAAGGATTGAACATTGGTATGGGGATAGTATGGAATCATCAACAAACCAGAAAATATCAAAGAAGGCATAAAGAAAGTAGATGCATGTACCTTTGGCCTAGGCAAGACAGCTTCAAAACTGTGGAAATTTGGAGTTGAGTAGTCAGGAAATTGCAGTAATATATATGCCCCACGATTCTTGAATCTCTCACCTTCAGCCTGCACAAAAGCATCTATAAGTAACATTGCAACGAAATAATTGTTTGACTTCTTATAGATCCTTACATGGCTACATCAAACATAGGCTGCAAAGATCTTTGCAAATATATACAGGGAATGGAAAAAAGCATATAGATTTTAATATTAGAAATCCAATAGTTCATGTTGAAAGTTAAACGTAAATCAAACTACCATTAATTCTTAATCTCAATGCTTAAAATTTTATTACATTTTGCTAAATTCTGAAATTAAATTTTTGATGAAAAAATTAAGCAAACTTTGTTCTTATTGACTTCCATCAATTCTCTTGCTACATAGATGTTTCAACCATAAGTAAACTCGTTCATATTGACTTCCAAACAATCTCATTTTTTCCCAAGAACTCGGAATAGCATAATGCATGCTTTGACCATTCACATCTCATTGGTATCATTTCCATGAGATTCCATGTTGACCTTATATTTTCATGTTTCGTGTAAAAGTGCTTCCTTTCAAAAATTGGTGCACATAGAATGGAAAAACTTCTCTAGATGTTCCAACAATAAGGAACTGAAGGCTGTCTTGGAGGGTTTGACTATAGGAATATCTATTGGTTATGCTGTTTGTTCAGACATATTAGTAGAAGCCACAATTGGTAAGTTACTAGTTGTGTTGGAAAATTGGAATCCACGCATATTTGCTCAGCTCAATGAAGATAACTTAATTTTGAAATTGAAGAAGAGTTCTTTGAATCTATATTCAAGAATAAAGGAAACATACTGAATTGTAATAATTATCATAGTATTAAGTTGATAAGTCATATTATGAAATTATTGGAAAGGACAATTGAGAAAAAATTAAGACAACTAAAATTATAAAAAATCAATTTAGATTTACATCTGATAGGTCAACAATAAAAACTATTTATTTACTTAGACAACTGATAAAAAAATTTTAAGTTATAGAAAGAGGATCCATACGATTTTCATTGATTTAAAAGAAGCTTATAACAGAGTACCTAGAAACCTATTATGGTGGGTTTTAAAATGAAAAGGAGTGCACAGAATATATTGATATTGTAAAAAGGAACCTATCATAGTGAGTTTTAAAATGAAAAAGAGTACCTATAGATATATTGATATTGTAAAAGATGTTGGCACACAAGAAATAAGGTGGAAGTTCTATGTAATTCATAAACAAACAAGACTTCTATATATAAAGACTATAGAAGAGACAAACATAACTCTAACAATGTAGGACAAAACTCACTTACAACACACTTAGGATCCATTTATTCATAAACTCTAAGAATCTTCCTCAAGCTAAAGCATCCAACTTATAACAAACTCATACTTAAACAGATCATAACAAAATAAACAAGAAGATACATAACAGACAGACACTAATTAAAAGTAGTGGTAATGTTGTGCAAGTAAGAAAAACAGTCAAACTCTAGTTGACTACACTAGAACAAGTGTAAACCTTAATATATTATTAATATCGTTAGACTTAATCAACATACAATCACTTACACATTAAAAAACTTACACACACGCTTCTACAATATTAATACAAACATCATCAATCAACTAATAAAGTTAACACGACAATATTATCCAACATCAAGATTGACCTCATGGATAACAAACAACTTTTAACAAAGAAAAATTGCTATAACATCAAGACTCAAATGAAAAAAGTACAACTAATTTAATTGAAAATTGATAATGAAGTATTAAATATATCTTTTGTCTTGTTTTTCTCTTTTGTTTCTTTTTCCCTTTTTTTCCTCTTTTTTAACTTCCAGCATTTTTTTCTTCTCGATTCATCTTCTTCCCATGCCTTTTTTTACTTCCTTTTTTTTTTCTTTTTTATCTTTTCTTCTTCACCTTCTCTCCTACTTCCCTTGCATCTACAACTTGAGGTTGATGTGCAACACTGCAAAGTCAACCACTGTCACAAAACAAAAGAGATCTAATGTAGATTGTTACTTGAAGGTATTCCACAAACGCTAAGTCTAGTGGAGAATATCACAACTGTAGTCATAGAAATGATACAACCAAACCAAAGTGGGCAATAACTCACTATCGGTATTGGAGAAGGCAAGGTAGTCTGTGTACCATCGACCATAACAGAGCAAAAACCTCCAGGCAATGGCAGCTACGTTAGCAAAAGTAGGAGGGAGGAAAGCTGGCAAACAGAAGGGCTGAAACCACCAATGATGGCACCCTCGAATAGACGCAGGTGCATCATCACCATGTAGGAGATTTGGAAGTGAATGCCCAATAGCAAAGAAATCGGTGTTGATGGTTTTTCTAACATTGACAAATTGGTGGTGGTTGGAAGGAAAATGTGATTAAGGTTTCCCTCTTCTTTACCTAGATTTTTCACCTTTAATGGACTCTCAAAATCTAAACTCTAATACCATGTTTAAACATAAAAAATGGAATAGAAGTTGCATGTAATTCATAAGCAAACAAAACCCCTATATATAAAGGCTGTATAAGGACAAAAACAACTCTGGCAATGTAGAACTAAACCCATTTACAACACAACTCTGGCAACTCACTAATCCTATCTCAGAGGGTAGTCTTGGTATACAGGACTTGAGGGAGATGATGGGTGTCATTCGTATGAAAATGGCTTGGAGACTCAAGTTTGATAACAATATTTAGTCTAAACTGATTAGAGAGCTTCTGGTCAAGGATAGCAATCAAGGTGGTGGTAAAATATCTGCTGCTTGTAAAGCAGTTCAGTTAGCTTGGACTAAGGTGTGCTCTCTTGCTAAATGGATAAGAAGATGGGGAGATTGATTTCTGGAGTGACTGGTGGTTAGATAGGGTTAGATAGGGGCCATTTGGCAAACATAATAATCTCTGGGGCTATTATTGAACCTGTTTCCATTGCTGTTGTTCATAGAGAGAGAACTTCTGAATTCTTTTATGCTTCCTACTGATATTGTTCAAGAAATTAATAACAAGCTCAGATACATTAATGATGAGTACTCCTTCAACTGGATGTGGGGCAAGAACAGCATATATCCGTGAAGTCAGCTTGGGAAGCTGCTAGATCCAAAAAAGATTTTGCAACATGGAACTTGGGGATCTGGAACTTTTATATACCAACTAAATATCTTTCTTTTTGTGGACATGGTTCCACATAGCTCTCCCTACTGAAGAAAATGCAAAGCGGTGCAATTATTCCATTGTCTCAATGTGTGCTTGTTGCAACACCATCAAGGATGTTGACTCCTTCAATCATACATCCTTGGGCAGTGACTGGGCAGATCTGAGCAGAAGCTGGTTTTGAAAGATGTTCTGCTTGAATTTATCCAAGCAGAGGGACTAGCAAGGCTGGGTTTTGAGTACCTTAAAGCAGCAAATTAAGTCTAAAGTGAGCATATTTCAAAAGTTTGCGGTGGCCAGCTTACTTTGGAAATTCTGAAAGCATTGATGTGGAAAAATGTACGATGGGAAAACTGCTTTTGCAGCCGTTAAAAGGAATGTTCTAGATAGCTTCTTTGAATTCAAACGTGCTCATGGACTGCCAAGCTTCCACAATGACAAGGAGGTCTGTTGGGTTAGAAGGAGGAAACCAAGCTCGGGGACAATGAACTTGAGCTCTGATAAAGCCCGCAATAGTGACATGCTAGGGGTGGGAGGTCCAATCCTCTGCAACACCAAGGGGAACATGATAGTGGCTACTATTAATTTTTCTGATCGATGCAGCAGCTCTATGCAGAATTGAGAGCACTTTATGAGGGTCTCATGCTTTGTCTTGAAAACCAGATCCAACTTCATTTAGTTGACAAGGAGGTTAATTCTTTGTTAATCTACAAGGCTGTGTTAAAGAAGAAATTTTCAATATTCCATCCTGTGAACTTTTGATTTGATTTGATGAACATGCTAACTTTGGTAGGGTTGTTTTCTCACATCTATAGAGAAATGAATGGTGCAATGGGCAGTTTAGCAAGTGAAGATTTAAAACTTTACAAAAAGCTTAATCTACTATTTGTACCACCGACAGAAAGTTAGGAAAATTATATAATTCTTGAAATTTTAATATTATAATATTTATATAATAAAATAATAATATTAATTAAATAAAAATAATATTTATGATTTTAATATAATAAATAATTAATATTTTATTATTAAAATATTAAAAATATATACTTTAATTATATTAATAATAATAAAATAATATATTATATTAATATATTAAAATATATACGAAGTAATTTTAATTAAAAAAATAATATATTATACAAAGTAATAATTAAAACAATATAATACTTTAATTAAATAAAAGAATATATTATATTAATATATTATACTTTAATTATATTAACAATATATACTTTAATTATAATTAATTTTAAATAATACAATAATTAATTAAATAAAGAAAATTCCTATACTACTTTCTCAACTTCCAAAGGAAAATTTTAAAATTTAAAATCTCTGATCTTTTATATGTAAATACAAACCCTAGAAAGTTAAAAAAAAAATTAAACTTTCTAATTTCTAACTTTCGGTGACACAAATAGTACCTTAATGTCCCAAATAACATTTAAATAGACATAATCCTAAGATAACATCAAAATATAAGGTATAATAATACTAATATGTATATTTTATTAATATATATAATTATATATTTCAATAATTATGTATATTTTAATAGTAATCCATCAACAAAAATATATTTAAGTTCTTTTACAAGAAAAAATATCTAAAACCATTAGAAACATATTTTTAATCAATTAGGTCTAACAAAAGATCCGATTAATTAAGGACAGGGCAAGGCAAACAGCCAAGATGTGGTCAATTCACACCTTGACGCCTAGGTGCTCATCTTAAAAAGCTTGCTTCTTCTTGTATCAAAATCAAGAATATTACTACTTGATAGATTCAACTGAAGGTATAGAAAAAAGAATCAAGAGAGATGACCATGCAATATTGGAACCTTGGAACAAAATAAAAAAACACAGAAATGCAACATAAAATTAATTCTCCTGGTTTCTCTGACATTGAAATTGATTCCCCTATGTCATTTGCAAAAGGCAGAAAACTTTCAAATTAAAAAATAGAAAATAGATAATGCAGGGATATGCTATAACCTGAAACTGGGGGTAGTCCGGTGCACTGAAAAGGGTGATCAGTTTCCCTGACCCAACCACATGGTCAACGGTATAACCATCCTGCATACCCATTAATTCTTCCCGTTTGCATCTCGCATCAGGGCCTTCATGGGACCTAACAATCAACTAAAATTCAAAAAAAGGTTAATAATTTGATATGCAATAACACCATTATTGATGCCTTATTGACAAGATGATTAATGGCTTAAAAACTGACATAAATATCAGAAAATCTATTTATAAAATAAGATAGCAATATAGAGATACAAAAACAATTAAAAATAAAATTATCAAAATGAAATGTAAAAAAAATCAGAATATAGTAAGGTTATGACAGGAAATTAAAAAGAAATACTATGTGATGTATAAGTCTCATGCCTTATACTTTATAGACAAAAATAAAGGAATTGGCAGTTATGACTATAAGCATGTTATGTACATATTCTTGTCCAAGATCACTACAGGAGAATTAGAGTATGGTGAAGTTATAGCAAAAATATATAAACTACAATGAGATTTACAAGCCTCATGTCCTATATGCTTGAAACAAGTAGAAAGGAATCAATAATTATGACTTCAAATATGTTATATAATGTACTTTTAACCAAGATCACCAAACCTATCACAAGCTGAAAATCTCCTCTTAAACTAAAACGGCAATTTAGTTGTTAGCAAAAAATCCCTGAAGAGGAAATAAAAATGTATGATAACCTTTATTTGTCATCTTCCTCGCAAAAAGAATAACCACATAGAGAACTTCTAAACTTTAACCAAACTCATAGAAATAATAAAACCCAATAATGCATTGTAATTTCCTGCCGATTCAGCCAAACACGCTATACCAGTCCTCGTCTTCTTATGATAAAATATTTTTTGAGCGGTTCTATGAAAGAAGCATTTCATTGAAAAGCCGTAGGTATCTAACTATTAAATTTTCCTCTCCTCAAAAAATTAAAGCAATTCAACCTAGACATTACCCCTTGTGCATAAATTTTTTCACAAGAAATACTTTTGCGAATCAAAAAAAATAAATGCATGAAGTTAACTTCATGAAAAAATACTAGTTGAAAATGTGAAAATCCAACTCAAAATTAATTGATCATGAGTGAAGAAATCTCTTATTATACACATGATATGTATAAGTCTCATTTTCACTTTTCAATGTAATACTATTCCAAACTTTCCATCACTTGTAGACCTTTCTAGGCCTTACAAGATCCTTATTTTTGCATTAGGTGGATGTCTGAGAACCATCATTTCATCGATCAATCTGAATTGGTGATTTTTCATCAATCTAGATTGGTTTTGGGATGTGATCCAATCCAAAAATCAGATACATTCTTAATTTATCCTTGGATCAACTGATCTAGTTCGACAGACTGATCAATCCCATGGAGAAATTGTATTATGGCTTTACTGGATTAACCAATCCTTTGAAAGGATTGTGGTTGATCCCTTCTACCTACAGACAACAGGTATCAAATTTCTGGATCTATTGGTAGAATTCTTCAATTCTTGCCTATTTTTCTCTTCATTTCTATAGATATTCATTTCAATTGGGTAGATCTTCGAAGAAGACATCAAATCAACACTTAATTTCTCTTCTACGACTCTATGTTAAGGTAAATTCCTTTTTCCATCTCATTTCTTTCATTTCAAAGCAGATTCAAGATATTTATGTTCTATTTTAAGTTTTTACAATTTTCAACGATTTTTTATGAACATTAGTGATTTTTATGGGTATTAGTGAATATAATAGAAATATTAGTAATTTTCTAAGTGATTTTCAGTAAACATTAGTGATTTTCAGTGAATATTAGTCATTTTCAGAGAATATTAGTTGTTTACAGTGAATATTAGTTATTTCCAGCAAATATTGTTATTTTCAGTGAACATAAGTTATTTTCAGAGAACATTGGTTATTTTCAGTAAATATTAGTGATTTTTAGTGGATATTAGCTATTTTCAGAGAATATATCTTATTTTCAGTAAATATCAGTGAATAACAGAGATTATTAGTTATTTTCAGAAAATATTAGTGATTTTCAGCAAATACTAGTTATTTTCAGTTTATATATTTAGTGAATGCATTGATCTCATTTGATCAATTATGGAAAAGATAATGTTTTATTGGTCTTTCTTACAGATTTGAGGATGTCAAGCGGGAAGTATGAGCAGGGGATCTTAGCAAAAAAGAAAATCCTAGCTGATTCCATAGGTTTCCTATTGACAACAATAGAAGAAAGACCCAACACAAATACAGTGAGAAGAAAATAAGAAGAGATGGCATGTCCAGATTAAAATAACATCTGGTTAATGACTATAATGTGATAGTGTCCTTCATGTCTTACCATTGTCAGAGATCAAATGAAATAGTTATTAAGAGATACAAAAGTAAATAAGAGTGACAAAAGCAAGAGGGATGAGCGATTCAAAAGTATCATAGAGTAGGAGGCTGAGGAAATTCCATATCATGGCAAAAGAGAATAAAGTCAAAGATTCTTTGTGTCTATTTTTATTGATGACAACAACAAAGACATTAACTACCCACCTGATATAGTGAACAGGGAAAGGTAACAATTTTATAAAGAGAAAGTGATGTGGTCCAGACAAGAACAAAGATAGAGAGAGCAATTCAAACCCTCACATGATGCATCAAGATGTAGACACTTTAAAAAAGATGGTGCATTTGGTGCTCATGTATCATCTACTTCAAAGGAAAAGGAATGTGCAAGCATGTTTAGAACATATGGTTAGAGACTCAACTATTCAAACTAGGCAGTTATTAGAGGAGATAAACACAAGTAAAGAACATTGAAGGAAATGTAGACAAATGTCAAAGACAAAGTTGAAGCAATTGAATCAAAGTTCATGTTTTACAATGTCATCTCCACAAATGCAACAAAAAGACTATATCTCCAGCATATGTTAGATGTAATAACAAAAGAAGCAAGTGTATAAGTGTCAACCTATTCTGAAATAATGAACAAGTATTTGAATTCAACAAAGAGCAAGTTCAACAGTTACATTGATACTTTAAAGAAACAATGGCCTATGAATGGTGTCACCATCATGTGATGGATGAATGTCTGCTACAAAGAAGCAAATCATCAACTTCATACTATGATGGACAAGCTATTTACTTGAAATCCATTCGATGCATTAGAGTCTATAAGAGACTACAAGTATCCATATTTATTGATTTCTAATGTTGTTAAAGAGGTTGGGTCATCAAATATTATATAGGTGATGATAGATAATGATGTCAACTTCAAGAAAGCTGAAAAGAAGATAATGGAAAAGCACTCTATTGTTTCGAACTATGAAGCTGTGATTATCGTACAAGTTATGCCACTCCAAGGCTCTAAACCTAGTACATGATATGCAGAGAACAAATGATATACAATCAAATGTTTCGAAATCAACTAGCACAAGGACATGAATACAACTCTCTTAGGCATTCAACTTGAAATTGATATTGGTATAATTTGATTATATTTTAAATCATTGGAGTTTTTCTTTTTGTTATTAAGTTTTTTGTTTAAATCTGGTCCCAAAAGAAAATGACTTAAGTATTTCTTCATGCATGCAACTAGTATATCTCTAATTAACATTTTATGCATGATAATTACCTAGAAAATTTATCTAGTTGTCTTTATCATAATTTGTTTTATCTTATCCTTAAGTTTCAAGTTGAAATATGAAGGTTTTTTGGTCATTTCCACAAAGGTGTTGAATTTCCACTGATATGTTTCCTTTTTCTGAAGAACTAATCCTTAATACGACAAACACTTTAATCCTTCGTGAAAACTTTGGTTCGGTAGACTATTTTTTACTTTGATAGCATATTAAAACAGACATTTAATTCAAAATGATTAGTGGAAAGTGTGGAACTATCATCCTTGCTTTCCAATATTGGACTATTCCAACACCACCAATAGTTACCCTCCTCCAAAAATGGGTTGAACACAACTTTTGCAAAAGTTGAGAAATGGACCAAGATGAGTGTTGGCAAAGTTTGTAATTATTTTTGAAGAATTAACAATGTACACCCATTGAATGTACTAAGAATTTGTTATTTTTTCAAAATTAGAAACATAGAGATTGCATAAAAATGTCCCAAATAAGACCTCAATTGGTGTTTACTTTTGGTGCATACTACTTCAAAAGTAAGACATTCTTAAACAAATACTTTAGACCTATAAATGTCAAACTATGTTAAGTACATTCAAGGCCAAAAAAAATATAAATGTTAAGTACATTCAAGGCACTTCATTGAATATTTGAAAAAGAAAGAATGAAAAATGTTCACAACAAAGATTTCTTAAGAATTAAAGCAAACATAGTTTTACTGAGAATAACAATTTTCACCTTCAAATGATTTTTCTTTAAGAACACTTCTGTAACGTCAGGACCCCATAATAAACCTATTCCTCTCTCAGTGTTTGGAGAAATTCCTGATGTTAATGAGGGATCAGACCATAAAATATCCCCAGGTATCAAATTTGCACCCTCCCAAGGAGGGTCTAAAACGGTTCTTCTGGCTTTTCCCAAATCCTCAAATGAACCAAGTGTGATAGTCTTCAAGTCCATGCTAGGAATTGCCTTATGACCCCTTTTCTTCTTTGACCTCTTTGATGGAGGAGAAACTACACTGCGAAAAAGCCCTCCATGAGCAGTAAATACACAGCCAGCAATAACAGTGGCCAAAGGAAGTCCTTCAAAACATCTTAGACACTTTCGGTAGACTTGTGGCCCTTGATTTCCGTATTTAACCATTACCTCTTTCTCAAATCCATATACCGATGTGCAATACTTAGATTCATGATTTCCACGAAGAAGAAACACTTGACTTGGTAAATACACCTTCACATTGACAAAAAGAGAGTTAAGCCTTTCCTACAACTAAGAAAATCAATGATATATAAAGCCTCTAAAGTTTCACAATCGATGGATAAATAAAATAAAATAAAACATCACCACAAGCATGGCAATGTAAAGAATACTTCTGCATTGAAGAATTTTTTAACCCTACAGTGATTGGTGCAGTTGTGTATTTAAGCATGTTTCTTTGGATACATTTCTGAACATAAATTGCTCATCACCATATGTAAGAAGACTATTTTTCTTCACTATTTTTCCTTTACTAGTAAAATAATCATGGAAAAAGCATGCACTTCTCAATTCAAATTCCACTCAAAATATTACACATTCCCAAGGAACAAAGCAAATATAACAAGAAATCTGTAATTATATATAACACCAACAGTGCCTTTCTGTCTTACTAAATTCAAATTCACCTTACTAGATATTGGGTCAATATACGCTAAACTACAATATCAGATTTTCCACCATTGTTCATAATATGTGAAGAAAAACTTAAGAACAATTATCATTACACTCAACATTCAAATAATCTCCTTAATGGCTTGAATGAAAAGAGAATTAGTGCATTAAAAACAATGGAAGAAAGAACATCAGGCAGTGGGAGACTTCTGTTCATCATCTCTCAGTAATAAATACAAAATTGTTGGAATCTGTTTTTACAGTTTTTGATGATTTATGAAATGTTTTTGAATGTTAAGATTTCTAAATGTGAGTGTTGGGATTAGATTCAAAATAGTTATTGAATATTAAAATTGGTAATATAATTTTAATTGATGAAATTTGTTGTGAATGTTAAATCTACAGATGAATATTGAGATTTAATGTAGATATTTAAATTTAATCTAAGATTTAAAATTGAATTATTTGAATTTAAAAATGGAATTTGAATATTGAATGTTAATTGTTGTTGAAGTTGTTAATAATTTTTAACTACTAAAAGTTTTTTGAAACTCAACTTGTGGAGGTTCATCCTTTTATGGTCAGTCCAAAACCCAAATATAAGGAAGATTAGCATTGGGCCAATAGCCAACTATAAACACTTGTCAACTCTTCATGAACAAGAATTCAGAAGATAATTCATTGGATAACCCTCTTAAGAATGTGTTCTGTTGAATTTTGGGTCTATTGAAAAGAAAAAAAAGAAAAGTTGCGCACCTTCTGTGTAACATTCTTAGGTTAAGTGTTCTACATCAATGCCTAGATGAAGTGAAAAATAAGCAAGGATTCTCACACCTTAAGGAATAAGTGGGGATAAAAAGTTAGTTCAAAGTTAAGCTAGCAACTTGAAATATAGGAATCTTAACTGATAAGAGTATCAAATTAAAGGATATAATGATAAAAAGGAAAATTAACATGTTATGCTCGCAAAAAACTAAATGAGTGGGAGAAAAATCTAGGTTAATTAAAAACAGTGGTTTTAAATTATAATAAATAGGAAACGATAAATGTGGGTGTGGAATTAGAATAATAGTTGATAAAAGTTTAAAAGATGAAGGTATTGAAGATAATAAGGATAGAAGATAGAATTATAATGTTTAAGCTTGTGATATAAAATGAGATAGTTAATATAATTAGTACATATGCTCCACAAGTAAGTTTAAGAGAAGCTATTAAACAAAAATTTTGGAAAGATTTGGATGGTTTAGTTTGTTATTTACGTACTAGTAAAAAATCCTCTTTATTACAAGGCAACTAAATGGTCATGTAGGAGAGCAAAATATAGATATAAAAAAGTCATAAAGGATTTGATTTTGGTAAGAAAAATGGAAAGGGAAATTCAATTTTGGATGTTACATATCTTGCAACCCTTCTGTAGCTAACACATGTTTTAAGAAAAGAAAGAAACATTTAATTACATTTAGAAGTAGTTTAAATGCTAATCAAATATATTTTTACTTACTAGAAAAATAGATCAAAGAATGTAAATTTATTCTGAAAGAAAACTTAACAATACAACATAAGTTGTTAGTATTAGATGATGTCAATATTAGGAAGAGAATGATTGAAGTACATAAAAACCCAAGAATTAGGCAATGGAATCTAAAAAATAAAAAGAAAATGGTAGCTAGAGATAACTTGTTAAAAGAAAGAATATGGGAACTAGATGGAGAGGTAAATAAACTTTATAATGAAATAACTACTTGCATTAAAAAAATTGCTAGGGAAATTTTAGGAGAGTCTTGTAAGGCCCACTAGGAAAAAAAAGTTAGTGGTAAAATGAAGATGAACAAAAGATAATAAAATAAAAGAAAGAATGTTATAAAAGCTATCATAAATGTAGAAATGAGGAAAATTTAGAGAAGTATAAGCTAGCAAAAAGGAATGCTAAAAAAAATTTTAGTGAAGTTAAAAGTCAAGCTTACAAACAATTATATGATAATTTCAACACATAACATGGAAAAAATAGAATATATAAATTGGCTAAGGCTAAATAAAGAAAATATAGAGATTTTAGTGAAGTATATTAAACATGAGGATAATAGAGTTTTAGTAAAAGAAAATAAAATAAACGATAGATGATGTAGGTATTTTAGTAAACATTAATATAAAAGATATAAATGATAGTTATTTAAAAAAATTAATAGTCTAAGAGAGCAGTTTGTACATAAGGGAGAGTGAGAGAAAAGAAAGTGAAGAAAAGTGTGTAAGATTTCCAATGTTTGTGCAAACCAGAAAGTGACAAAAAGAATCTGTCACTTTCCGTCATATAAAAACTTGGAACTTTCCAAGGAAAGTCTCAAATGAAGGCCCATTTCCATCCTTCAACCTTTTGAAAGCACCAAAAAGCTCGAGCACCAACACAACCGGTCTCCTCCTCATCCTCCTCGTCATGGTCAATCTCCTCCAAAAAGCCCTCCTCTTCGATCTCCACCCTTTATTTTGATCTTCTCCAAAAAACCCTCCTTGTTGGTCTTCGCCCCTCCATCTTTCTCCAAAAAGCCCTCCTTGTTGGTCGCCATCCCTTCTTGTTCTAATCTCCTCTAAAAGCCCCTTTTTCTGATCTCCTCTAAAAGTATCAAAAAGCCACTCCATCCAGAACACTATCATTTGTCTAGAAATCCTCATCTGGTCGAAGTCTCGTTCACTCGCCTATGGTCATCTACTAATCCAAAGGTAAGTTCATATGTTTTGTTCATTTTTCTCTTCTACTAATTGAAGTCTTGTTCTGTTCATTTGCTCACCCCTTTTTATTAGAAACCATTATTAAAATAGTGGAAAATAATTTGATTACATTGAAATCATTGCACATCTTTAACCTAATTTCTTTTATATCCATCATCCCTATGGTCGATTTTGTTGGAATCCTACATATTCTTCTTGATAACAATAATGAGTTAAATTTCCAAATCATTCAACATATAGTAAGTTAAATTTCCTTATCAGTATGCATTTTCTTTTATATCACTATGTCTATTTAGAGAGCTAACATACTATTAAAAAAAGACATTCTGCATGTCTATATATAATTGTCACCCGACATGTCTATATAAAATGTCAGGTGGATTCAATTTAAAACTACAGTGAAGAGTTCCTTTAGAGATTAATTGTACACACACAAACAAGAAGGGGATGAGATTTGTGCTTTAGCTGATCTAACAGTAAATTTGTACAGTATAAAAGAATCATGTGTATCAACAAAAATAAAGGAGATGAGGTGCCAAAAATTACATCGATACCTCAAGATGATTTAAAAATTCCAACCTTGGGAAGGCCTTTGTAATTTTTATCAAAAAATTTGGTTCATATAATGGGATTCTTCTAAAAAGGTTCAAGAAATTTCTTTTGCATTTGCATTCTGGCATTTAGTAGTTATCTAAATCGTATTATACAAAAGGATAGGACTTTGGCATCCAAAAAGGAAAGCTAAATGAAAGCACATAGAAAGCTCACTCTACTATTTTACTATGCCTATCTGATGAAGTTATCATTGAAATTGCTGATGAGACCACAACTTCTGGGTTGTGGAACAAATTGGAGACGTTGTACATGACAAAATCCATTACCAACAAGTTATTGCTCAAGTAGAGATTGTTCTCTTTGAAGATGAAAGAAGGTACACCGTTGAAGCAACATTTGAATCAGTTAAACACTATTCTTATGAAACTACGCAATATTGATATGACTGTTGAAGATGAGGATGCAACCCTCATTTTACTTGTTTCACTTCCATTGTCATTTGAGAATTTTGTACAGTCTTTTGTGGTTGGCAGAGACAATCACATTGGAGGAATTGAGGTCCAACCTTCACTTAAGGGAAGTTAGGCACATGGTTACACATGGGAGCAATGACACAGGTGCATTTAGATTGACTACGCATCATGGTAATAGTAGAGGACATCAGTAGAAACAAAACAACAACAACAAACATAAAAGGAGTAAATCCAAAGGCAGGTACTCCAAGTACACTTGCAACTATTGCAAAGAAAATGGACATTGGAAAGCAAATTATCCCAAGTTGAAATCCAAAGGGAGTACGGCAGTAATTGAAAAACAAGATTCAACATCAGAAAGTGACTTCTCTTTGACTGTTTGCTGTAGTACATATATAGATCAACATTAGATCTTAGACTCTGAAACATCACATAATATGACTCCCAGTAGGGAGTATTTCTACACTTATCAGACTGTTAATGGAAGGCAAGTTAGATTAGCAAACGATGATGTTTGCCTTAGAGATGGCATTGGTACAATCAGATTCAATATACATGATGGCACAGTAAGAACTCTTGAGGATGTATGGCATGTACCCAAGTTGGGCAAGAGTTTGATATCCTTGATGGCACTTGATTCCAAGGGTTTCAAGTATTCAGGTGGAGGAGGCAAATTGTTGGTCTCAAAAGGCTCATTGGTAGTGATGAAAGGAGTCAAAAATGGGACTTTATACATTCTACAAAGTTCTCCAGTTGTAGGTGATGTTGTCGTAGCTATAAGTGATCAGCAAACCACTTCTACAGTTTGGCACTTAAGAATGAGTCATTTGGGACAGAGAGGAATGTAGAAACTCAACAGTTTAGGCAGGCTGAATGAGCACAAATTCATTGATGTAGAGTTGTGCAAGCATTACATCTATGAAAAGCAGAAACATGTACAATTTGGAAGAGGAGAGCATACCACTCAGGAGGCATTAAATTATGTCCATGTAGATTGTTGGGGACCTTCCCAACAACCCTCCCTTACAGGTTCTAGATATTTCCTTTTTATAGTAGATGATCATTCACGTATGACATGGGTTTTCATTTTGAAACATAAAGGTGAGACTTTCAAGAGCTTTAAGCAGTGAAAGACTCAAGTTGAAAATCAAGTCGGTAGGAAGGTGAAATACTTGAGAATTGACAATGGTTTGGAATTCTGCTCTTATGAGTTTAATAACTTTTGTAAAGAGGTAGGTATTACAAGACACTACACAGTTAGAGACACTCCACAACAAAATGAAGTTGCAAAACATCTCAACCACACGTTGTTGGAGAAAGCAAAGTGCATGTTTTCTCATGCCAGATTGGAGAAGAAATTTTGGGCTGAGGCTGTTAACACAGCTTCTTATCTTGTCAACAGGTCACCCTTCAGTGATATAGGAGACAAGATACCTTATAAAGTGTGGATGAACAAGGCTGCAAATTATTCTAAATTGAAGATTTTTGGTTGTTCAGCATACTATCATGTAAATAATGATAAGTTAGAGTCACGTGCCAGAAAGGGCATCTTTGTTGGATATGGTATGGGAGTCAAAGGGTACAGAATTTTTGATAGAGAAATAAGAAAAGTAATTCATAGTCGTAATGTCACTTTTGATGAGGCCACTTTGATACAAAATGAAGAGTTGCCCATAGTGTCAGATGAATCCAGCACTCCTAAACAGATGGAGTTTGACTTGTCACAACAGTATGTCCCAGAACAAATAGCTCCAGATGAAGATCAACATTTAGACCCAGATGAAAATGCAGATCAACCTGAGGAGGAACCACAAGAGAGATGTGTTGCTAGAGACAAACCTAAGAGGGTTCCTCAACACCCGCAAAAGTATGGTTTTAGCAATATAATTGTTTTTTGCCTTGCAAGTTGCAAGTGAGGTGGAGGAAGTTATTGATCTTGCAACATATGATGCTGCTATGAAGGATTCAGATGCTGCTCATTAGATGGAAGCTATGCAAGAAGAGCTTCAATCCCTTTAGAAAAATCAAACATGGGATTTAGTGAAGCGTTCAAAAGATAAGAATGTTGTAGATTGCAAGTATGTGTTCAAAAGAAAAGTTGGAACACAAGGCAATCTTGGGACACAATTCAAGGCAAGATTGGTGGCTAAAGGCTATTCTCAATAGGAAGGCGTTTGACTATAATGAAATATTTGCACCAGTGGTTAAACACACGTCCATCAAAGTTCTTTTGACTATTGTTGTAATGAAGAACTTAGAGCTTGAACAACTTGACGTGAAGACAGTCTTCCTATATGATGACTTAGAAGAAAAAATATGGATGGAACAGCCAATTAGTTTTGTAAAGAAAGGGAGATCAGATTTGGTTTGCAAGCTTAAAAAGTCCTTGTATGGACTTAAGCAATCTCCAAGACAATGGTATAGAAGATTTGATTCTTTTATTACCAAAGTTGATTTTCTATGCAGCTCCTTTAATTCATGTGTGTATATCAAACACTTAAATAATGGTACACATGTATACTACTCTTGTATGTTGATGATATCTTAATTGCAACCAAAGATATCAATGTTATACAGGATTTGAAAAATACCTTGAAGTCTAAATTTACAATGAAAGACTTAGGTGTTGCAGGCAAGATCTTAAGGATGGAGATACAACGTGACAGAAGTATTGGAAAGCTGTTTCTTCATCAACAAAGCTATGTGCAGAAGATCTTGAATAGATTTAGAATGGCTTCTAGTAAAGCCATTAGGACATCCTATGACAAGAATCTTCGATTATCATTAGTCATGTCACCTCAAACACAATCGAAAAAAGAATACATGCAACACGTTCCTTACTCTCAGGCTATTGGGAGCTTGATGTATGCAATGGTATGTACTCGCCCAAATTTGGTCTATCCTCTTAATGTGGTAAGTAGATTTATATCAAATTTAGGGAAAGACCATTGGCAAGCTGTAAAGAGGATTTTCAGATATTTGAAGAGAACTTCAGATGTTGGGCTAATATATGGTGTCAAACAAAGTTGCAATATGGCAGGATATTCAGATTCAGATTTTGCTGGAGATGTTGATCAAAGGAGGTCCTTAACAGGATATATTTTACAGTAGCAAGTTCAGTTGTCAGTTAGAAATCTACACTTCAGCCTACGGTTTAGCTTTCCACTACCGAGGCTGAGTACATGACAATGACAGAAGCTGCAAAGGAAGGAATCTGGCAAAAAGGGCTACTTGGAGACTTTGGATTGCAAGTTGACAGAGCTGATATCTTCTGCGACAGTCTTAGTACCATTTGTTTGACAAAGGACAATGTGTTCCATGATCGTATAAAACACATTGATGTCAGATGTCACTTTCTTAGAAGTGAAGACAGAATAAAGATCCTAAAGATCAACACTAGAGACAATCCAGCTGATATGTTCACAAAAGGGGTGATTGAGAGTAAGTTCAATCATTGTCTTGACTTGCTCAACATATATGGATGTTGCTGACCCTGCATGGGTTATTGTGATGAAGAGCTTTGCGCAAGGTGGAGTTTGTAATTCAAGTCAAGGTGGAGATTGTTGAATATCTGACTTAAATCCTTGTAAGGGTATTCTGGTCATTTGACCAATTGTATCGTCCATGCTATTTAAGCATAGACCTAAGGCACCCATTAGTGTGCTGATCATTTTTGTATTCCACCTAAAACAAGAGAGAACTTCAGCCCTCTCCATCCGTGGATGTACCCAAGTTGGGGAACAACGTAAATCCAAGTGTTGTGTGCTTGCTTCTCCATCTCTTCTTCCTCTTCTCTTGCATAACAAGTACTAATGGAATATGTTAGCTAATTGATCATTCACTTGTATCTTAGTTTGGTAAAAAACAAAACTACATAGTTTTGTCCACCACTGAAGTAGAATATATTACAACTAAATTATGTTGTACTCAAATTTTGTAGATGCAACAGACATTAGCAGATTATAGACTAAAATTTCAAAATACTATCATTTACTGTGATAATAACAATGCTATAAATTTATCCAAGAACATTGTGTTTCACTCAAAAACTAAGCATATCAAGATTAGGCACTACTTTCTAAGAGATCATATTGAAAAAAGTCACATCTCACTAAAATATGTGTCTACTACAGATCAACTTACAAATATTTTCACTAAACCATTAAATAAATCTTCATTTACTCATATAAGACGTAGTTTAGGCATTTGTTCATTGCATGATTTATAATTTGAATTTCTATTTTATGTCTCCTCATACAACTCAAGTTCACCACTCGAGAGCTTGTTTTATGTCAACCCTTATTTATGTAGAAAATTAGTCAATACACTTATTCAGGAGGAGCACTACCTTTATTCAAACAAAAGTTATACAAGAGCAAGACTGCAAAATTCTTTTTGCAAAATGACAAAAAAGGGGGAGGAGTTATATAAGTATGAGAAAAAGGGAGAGAAATTAAAAGAGTTATAAGATCAAGTATTATGAGATATAGGGGGAGAAATTATAACAATCAGTTAACCAATTCAACCAAATAGTCATTTCAATCAATTGTAGAAATTATACAGGGGGAAAAGTTATGTAATTCTCACAATCTATTTGAACTTTTATTTTATTGTATAGAAATGACTTAGAGAGTGAAATACTTGTACTTTATTGTAAGAATTTTTGTCATTATCAAAAAAAAGGAAATTGAAAGACCTTTGTATTTTAATAATGTAAAAATATATGTGAGATTATATAATGTATTTCACAAGTACAAACAAAAGTTACTAAAATATATAGAAGACTACATAGAAAGGAAGGCAGATTCACAAGGAAAACTAAAAAAGTAGAAACTCAGACTATTAGGTTAAGTATATGAGTTTCTATAGCAGTTACCTAAAAAACTCAAAGAGTTATAGTAAACTATCAAATAGAAGAATTATCACGTAGGAGAAAAGGAAAAAATAAAAGAAAGAAAACTCATATAGTTATATGATAACTGTTTGAGTTTCTCGAAGAGTTATAATAATTTTACAACTTTTATAAGCTCATGTGTAGGTAACTTAAGTTTTCACGTGACAGGAAAGAGGGAAATAAAAGAAGAAAAATTTGTATAATTATATGATAACTATTCAAATTTCTCGAAGAGTTATAATAACTTTACAATTTTTTATAAACTCACATGCAGATAACTTTAGTTATCACGTGACAAAGATAAGAGAACATCAGAAGGAAACTAATACAGTTATGGTCTAACTATTCAAATTTCTCAGAGAGTCATAAGATAACTATTCGAGTTTGGCAAAGTAACAATCAAAATCTTTGACAGTCAGTTAAACAATAACTTTCTATTTTTAGGACTAGTAGATCAATAGTACAAGAGATTCTATAATATTAAAGGAAATTCGATCATTACATTCTTTAATATAAGAAGGGACTAAGAACAATAACAACATCAACGAATACATACATACAATGAGAGCAATTTTATAAATGAAAAAGACAAAATCACAGCAATTTACATATTGTGAAAAAATTTTCAAGCAAATTTCAACTGTAGCAAACTCTCTGCACGCAAACTCTATTTAAAGTCAAGCTTATTAGTTTTTAAAGTTTGTACTAGAAAACTTCAAGTATTGTAGGTTAAAGTTTCGACCTAAAAGTTCAAGTGAATGATTAATTCTTGTTTTGACCTAAAAGTAAGTGTGTAAGTAAATTAATTAGTAAAACCCAAGTTGTGCGTTGGAGGTGGAGTAATCGTTAGTGGTGAACTACCTAAAATTTTCTGTGTCATTGCTCTATTTTCTTCCTTTGTATGCATATCTTTAATTACTTAGACTGCAATTTAAATTCACATACTCAACAATAATTAAATCTAATAATTATTATTAAAATCTATCAACACCACCATTCATCTCCCATTTGGTGAGTCATCTGATCCTAACAAAGAAATGCTTCTTAAGTGTTATATGATAGGAGGATACCCTTAAAATTAAAAGGAAAATTCTATAAAACTATTATTCACTTAACTATACTTTATAACTCAAAATGTTGGACTATAAAGCATGACTATATGCAAAAAGTTAATGTTATTGAAATGTGTATACTTGAATGAATGGTAATATCCTTAAAAGACCAAGGAATGCATCAGTTAGAAGAGGAGAGTTAATTAGTGTGAAAAAAAATAAAAGAAATAAAGGCAATATTAAAACGACTTAGTTAGAAATAGTAAGAAAATATTTAAATTTATTTAAATTAACCAAAGATTTGACAATAGATAGAAATATATGAAAGAAAAGGATTTGTGTGATCAACCCCACATGATGGCATTATGGATCAAATTGTTGTTATTGTTGTAACTACAATTTTTTGAAATATAAATGTTGTCTTTGTTAAGCAAAGGAAATAGTTATTGGAAGCCATTATAACCAGAAAATAATTGTTACAATTAAAATTTCAAACTACATTGAAGATCAAGTGTTCATTTCTAGCCATTGGCAAGATAACAATTATTTTCATTTGAGTTTTGTTTCCCATTCATATATGTTTGTATATAGGCATTGGTGGAACTTTAATAAAGAGACTTTCATACTTAAATTTCTATTATAGTCTTATACTCTCACTTCACCAAAGGGAAAAGATAAAACTTGTTCTCAAAGCTTGTAAAAGGTAGTTCTCTAGCCATAAGGAGAAGGGATTAGTGAGACAATGTAAAGGTTATTTTGAAAGGAAGATGTGAAAGTATAGTTCTCTACCTGTAAGGAGAATGTGACATGATGTAAAAGGGTAATTTTTTGCCTATCAAAAGGAGAAATAGAGAGTAGAAACTCTGATGTAGGGGTGGTAATCAAGTTGAACGAGCAAAGTTAGCAATGTTCAAGCTTAGCTTGTTTATTTTAATAAACCTAAAATCATGCTTAAACTAAGCTGATGGAAGATGGTATATAAAGTATTCTTCAATCCCACTAGGAATACCTAGCTATCCTTTTATCAATCCTAATAAAATATATATTTTAAACAATAGTGAATTTGGTAGAAAATTGATCAAGAAATATCATGTAGATTTTATCTTTAATAACTCTATACAAAATTAATATATGCTATAAAATTAAACAAATAAGAGTAAAAATTATAAACAAGCCTTAGTCAAAATCAAGATGAAACATAATAGCAATGTTCAAGCTTAGTATGTTGATTTAAACAAACCTAAAATTATGTTCAAGCTTGACTCAATTTTTGAGCCAAGCTCAAACTGAACGTTTACGAAGCTGAGCTCGAGTCATTCAATGAATACCAAGAAAACTTGCCAACCCTACCCTCATGGCGTAGTGGTACCTGAAAACTGAGCATAATTATTGGACGAACAAATCTTTCTAGCTACTGTGATTTGTATGCAATAGGTGTATTTATTCCTTTCATTCAATTATTCAAAAAAAAATCTACATGCATGTGATTCTCGGCATCCCAATCCCTTCTATAATAGTATATAGTAAATATTAACGAGAACGGATATTGATTATATATAATGAGGTACAGGAAATGTTCCAAGCAAAAAAATTCAGAGAAAAATTTTCAATCTTTGCAAGAGAATAAGCATAAACAGCGCATACCTATCCTGTATATACGTTAAAAATTAAAAAAAAAAAAACAAAGGATGAAGAGCACGTCTCAACTCTCCGACAAGAAAGAAAAACCTCACCTTCCAAGCAAGCAAGAGCAGGAAGGTCTCCAGGCCCCAAGCTCCTCTATCAACATAATCCCCATTGAAAACATAAAACTTATCCTGCGAAGGTGGCCCAGCGAGCTCTAGCAAGCGAATCACGTCGTGGAGCTGCCCGTGGACATCCCCGACAACCACCACGTCCCTACCCGTACCCCCATCGCCAGAGAGAGGATCGACCTGGACACAGTTAGGCTCCTTGTGGACCAAGTCAGCAGCGGAGATGACGAGTTTTTGGAGGACGGGAACAGGAAGTAGATTGGGAAGGTCGGCTGGCTGGCGGTTCTTGGAGAACCAGTCGAAAGCGGCGGTGAGATTCTGGATCCAGGTAACCGACAGAGCTCCGTCCGGCGGCCACGAGATGGGATCGGGAGGTTCGGAAGGTGTCGCAGCCATGCCCGTGGCCCTGCCTAGGTTTTTGCGTGGTATTACTTTTGGCGAAAAATCGATGCTGAAATTGTAATAATACAAAAAAAAGTGGCAATTTTCTGCTTAAAAAAAAAAAGGCAAAACTCAGCTTTTCGACACTCGAGAGGGGCATAAACGAGAAGGGAAAGAAACAACTATTTTTTCATCTTTTTATATTTCTATTTTTTTTTTCTTTTTTTTTTATATGTATGTCTTTAAAAAATTTTCTTTTTACCTTAAAGAAAACTAAAAAACATTAGTGCATAACTAAAAAATTTTAACAAAAAGAAAAATTCTAACATAAAGAAAAAGAAAAATTAAAAAAATCGAATAGCATGTAAATAATGTCTTAATAAAATTTATTTTACTTTTAAATTTTTAAGAAGCTGTTAACATTAATGAATAATGATTAATTTATTTTGAAATTAAAACTTGCAGTACAAAAAATAAATAACACAAAGAGATTTATAGTGATTCCTCAAACTAAGTAGTCTAATCTTCAAGGCCACAACCTTGAGAATTCCACTAAGTACTTTTAAGATAAAGCACAAACCTTAAACAAATTACTTTTGTAGGCTAAGTAACAACCTTACAA
This sequence comes from Cymodocea nodosa, assembly GCA_036874045.1. Lineage (NCBI taxonomy): Eukaryota > Viridiplantae > Streptophyta > Magnoliopsida > Alismatales > Cymodoceaceae > Cymodocea > Cymodocea nodosa. Next base: position 13,008,729 of record CM072335.1, read on the forward strand.
ATGTTTTTTTAAATGCTAAACAAAAACCTCACACAAATCACCAACTTTATGTACTTAAGACCTTAATCTTGAGCAAGTGAAGTATCACACTTCACTTTTTCACCAAAGTCCCAACCTTATGAAGGTATACTCACAACACCCTTGTGAGTTAGGGTTTTAAAATAAACGAGAAAACAGTTTAAAACTAAGAGTCACTAACTCAAAATGAAAAAGACACACAACACAAAGTCAACTCCTATGAAGAGTTGATTTATGAAACTCTAAGGAGAATTCTTGATTGATTTGTAGTTTTTGATCTTCTAGACTTTGTTGCAGACGAATCTTCAAAATGTTTGCAGAATTGCTGAGCAGCCAATTTCTCCTTTCGAGTGTTGAAAAATTCTGTGTATATGTTTCAATTTTCTACAAATCTTTTTTATTTTTCCTTCGAGATTTGCATAGATGGAAAAAATTCTAAAATGGTCAGATGCCTTATGTAGTAATTCATTTCTAGAAACTTTCAATCATAATAAAGTCGAGATCTACAATCAAAAGATATCTTGCCACAACGGTTAGTCAATTAATAATAGTTGCAGTTTCTGTAAAAATAAAATCTTCGGAGGCTTTTAGAAAATCGGAGACTTAGAAGGATAACTTGTCAAAACTCAAACATTTCGGATAGATAGAACTAGCATTCCGAAAGACCACTTAAGTCATGTATTAAAATTGAAACACGTGTCCTTCTGAAATAGTAACATAAAATATTAAAAATAAACTATCTGATAAAGAATGCATGTTTTAAATACTTATAAAAGATAACTCTCTGATCCTTAAGTCATTTCGGATAGTTACACAGGTAACATTCCGAAAAGTCATTTAAGTCAAAAATAATAAAAAAATTAACTATTCGAAGCTTAAAACTAATTTCGAATACTTACTGAAGGTAACTCTCCGATTCTTAAAAGTTTTTAGATAATTACATCGTAACCTTCTGAAAAGTCACTTAAGTCAAGCGATGAGAGACTCACACATGTCCTTCAGAAGAAATTAACCAAAAATACATTAAATCAGAGAAACAACTAACTATTCGAAATGAAAAACCTTAACTATCCGAAACTGAAGGGATTTCGGATACTTACCATAAAAGTTATATCTGGACATAAAAAAAAACTTAACTCATCGAAGATAAATACTTTTCAGATAGTTACTGATATAACTGTCCGAAAAGCCAAGAGAGAAGCTTAACCATCCAATTTGTCCTATTTTGTTTGGTGACTTATAAATTAACTCTTTGATTAATTCACTATAGAGATAACAACCTACTGAAATCTAATTTAAAAAGTTCTAAGTACATAGCAGTTAGACAATTGTCATTTTAGTAAAAAGACTACTAAAGTATTGTAAAAATAATTAAACCATACGTTTTTCATCATCAAAATTAACTGATAAAATAATGAACTAACAAAAATTTCTAACAAAAGTTTAGTATACGATAGAAAGTTCTGATGAAAATTTTAACAAAAAGTTAATACATAATGGAAAGGAAATGATGAAAAGAAAGAAATCAATTAATAATAATAATAAAATAAATGATATATTTGTATAAAAATATAAACAATCAAATTCAAATATTACAAATAATATTTGAAAAGTACAAATACATCTCAATTCAAATATTACAATGCTAAATAATATTAAATAGTTCTTCCATCCTACATTGCCATAATCATATTTTCATGCATCTTATCTACCATTCCTTTTCTTTGTTCTTGACTCATTCTAACCTATGCATTGCTTTCCATATGTATCTTTCCTATTAATTATATGTCATCAATAATGTTTAACTCTTTCAACTCATCTTGCATGTCTTCAAGTAAATCTTCTTTATCAATCTTACAAATGAAATTATAAAGCAAAAAACATGTGATGATGTAGGATCGAATAGTTACACAAGATGGGCGTGAATTGTGTTTTTTAACATATTTACTTATAATTTAAACTTCAAAAATTAAAAACAAGTCGAGACATTGTTTTAATCAAATCATTTTATTCAAGGTTTCAATTACAATATACAATTAAATTCTCCTTAGAAATTGTAGATGCAATTATATAACGATATCATGTTTCATTTAATCAATTTCATAACTACCAACAAAGAAAACTAATTTGTGAAATTTAAAACATTTCTCTTTGTTTGAGATTTTTCTTCTTCTTCTTCTTCTTTTCTTGCAATTCTTTAGTGACAAATATCTGACTTTCTCTACTTCACCGAATTTACTTCTTCTTCTTCTTCAAATCTTTAGTGACATATATCTGACTTTCTCTACTTCACTGAATTTTCTTCTCTTTGAGAGCTTTTCCTCGAAGAGGTGTTTTTGATCCCTGAAAATATATTTCGTTTGGTGTGCAGGGATAACTGATCAACGAGAATTCTATGCCTTTTATACTGTATATTCACTTTATGCATATCCTCCACATTTAACCATTATCAGTTTTCCACTCTTCATGTCTTTTCTTTTTTCTTCATCGAAATACATACATTCTGACCCACGTTTTTCTTTTGAATTTTTTTTAATCATCAATCCTAGATTTCTGAAAAATTTTCTGGAAAATAAACTTTCTCATCCAAAATTTTTCATCAAATGTAATAAGAAGTCATTGTGTTAATGTTAACTAAATGAGTAAGACAAGTATATTTATAACTTAACATATCTAACTTAATGAGTTCATCATGTGTCAAATCACATGACAAGTACTGTAGCTAACACAATGAACTAAGTCTGTGGTGTTACGCTAACTCAACGAACCAACTTCATGGTGTTACAGTTAACTCAACGAACTAACTTCATGGAGTTACTGATAACTTAACGATCTAGTAATAAACAAATGTTTTAAACAATAAAGTATTTACCACGTGTAATAATAATAACATTAAGTTTATAACGCTTGTTTAGAATGAAAAAGTACATAATATTAATAGTTAAATGATGGTTAATTGCATAATATTTAGCTTATCATATGAGAATTAAGCAATTATATTATAATTGCACTGTTATATGCTTTAATGAAGGAATCTGCATAATTTCAAGGAATTAGCATTAATTAACTACATTTCTAAACTGTCGGTAAGTTACAAGCTTTGAAATTCTTAAGTATCTAAATTTTCTATTATTTCGGAGAGTTATATTGCATGTACCGGACAGTTATGTTTTAAATGCTTAAAGAATATTTTATTATTTCCTAGAGTACACGTGTTGAAACATCAATGCATGACTTAAATGAATTTTTGGTAAGTTATCTGTTAACTATTCGAAATGCATCTAAGCATCGGATAGTTAGGTTTGTAAGTATTCGAAATATCTAAACTCGTTAAGTTAGAATTATACATGTGCTGAATTTAAATGCTTTATTATGTCACGTGAGTTGCACGTGTATAACTCGTTAAGTTAGCATAACTATACACGTTGAGTTAATTGAATACACACTAAGGTAACGCGTTGTGTTAGTAGTTTATTTCTTTATTGTACGTGTTTTATAGTCAAATCAACAAAGTAAGTTCGTTGTAACTCTACGGGCCATTTATTTTCTAATATGTCACTATAGTAGTTGTAGAAGAAGACATTCGAAGGACAACCACGATTGCACGTATCACGTAGGAATTTACTTGTGGAATGAAGAAGAAATCACCATCGTTGATTTGAATGAAGAAAATCCAACCGATCATTTAAGTAGGAGTAGTTACTATTGTAAGGGATATAAAAGATGAAGAAAAAGTGTATGTGTAGTGGTGGAGAACCGCGCTAACTATAAGAAGCATCAGAAGTTCCCTAAAGCTCCACACCACCACCATAATCACCAACCATTAGAGGTCTGTGAGGATATTTTCTTGATGTCGGGTCGATTCCGAGCCAAACATAGTGCTTAACAACCACTGTGAAGAGTGATCACGTCGCGGGAAGGAAAACCATTTTCACCAAGCACCGACTCATATCTCAAGAGATCGTAAAGCTTCTAGCCTTGGTTTCAGGTTGATGCTAGTATATTGAAGAGGAGATCATCTTACAATTTTGGACTCACGATTCTATAGGGAAAGGAGGCAAGATTGTAAGTGATTAAGTTTTCAATAGTGTAATCGTGTCGCATGTAGTGACGGAAGTTTTTACTGTTGATAGAGATTTTTACATTTCACCTTTTTGCTCATATTTAGGAACATATCAAAACAAAAATACCAAAAACAACAAATTGTCTGTGTTTACATTTAGTATAAAAGTGTTGTATTGTTTGTTTTGTATTGTGATTAATGTTATAATTGTTAGTATTATGAATGTTTTATGTTAGTTTGATTCAAAAAATAGAAAATAGTTTTACTGTTTATTGAAATTGATTCGTTCCAAACACTTAAAGATTCTAATGGTTATATTGTTACAAACATTTGAATGTTAGTGTTGCTTAATGATAAATCTAATATTAACTAGCATTAAAGAGCTTAATCGATGTTATTTACATTCTATAGAGCCACCCAATGGTTGGCCGAATTCCTCTGTAAATAGTAGTATTTAACTTAAAAGATAGGCTCGTGGAGTTAACTTAAGTCCATGAGGTTAGTCCGTTGAGTTAACTGTAACTCACCGGAGTGCTTACTGAACACATATAAACTCCAATATAAAAAAAAGAACAATACACAATTCTTACTCAATCTTTATGGGATCGACCTGTACTTGCACACAACTACAATATACATTGTGCACTTGCAGTTAAAATACAAATTAGATTTAATATCTAATTAGTGTGAAAGGTTGTTTGTTCATTTCTAAAAGTAATTATTGATATACAAGTTTTCTTGCGCCATTGTTGGGGAACTAATCAAGTTCTCTAGTACCGCTTAACAAACAGAAGTTAACAATCAATACAAGTTTTCTAGCGTCGTTGTTGGGGAACTAATCAAGTTCTCTAATATCGCCTAACAAATAGAAGTTAACAATCAATACAAGTTTTCTAGCATCGTTACTAGGGGATTGAGAAGCTAAGCAACTGTGAGTGCTGCTTTGTTTTAATAGTAGAGGGAGCGAAGTGTGTTTTATTTTATAATTAAGAATATGGCATATGCTTATGCCCAAAGATTTCTGAAACATATAGTTAGCATATGTGAATTCTACAATTTAGAAGGGCATGACATCTCTGATTGTTTGAAACTTAGATGATTGTAGATGGTTAGAGCACATGAACAACAAATGAATTATATTCAATACAATAGAGCTGAGTATGAGAATCTTATAGCTTACCCAACTAATAGTCAGTTTAGAATGTGAAATATGTTGAGAGACAATGAAGTTTGAGATAGGTATGATAGATTGGAGCGTAGTTTAAACCAAAACATGGATAAATTAGAACAATACATGTGTTAGTAACAAGAAGTCAACAAATTAAACTATACAGAAGAATACATAGAACCTAAAATTGATATTATATACGAAACTAAAAAAACCATAATGAAAATTGATCAAAAATTGAATACAATGAGATTAGATGATTTGGAAAGAAAATTCAAAGCATTGGATGAATTTACAGTGAAATTACAAGTTATGCAATAGGAAGACACAAATGAAAACCTTAATGTTACAGAGTTGCATAATTTGCAAGATATACAGACAAGAGAAGATACCAACGCAATAGAATCTAAAGAATGCAATTTAAAACTAAAAACAATTGAAGATCAAAATTATGAAAATGAAATACAAGAACATCATGAAAGTAATGAAAATCTAGAAGATGTATGTATAACATTGAGATTTGGATCTGATATACCACCAAGAATTCAAAAAAAAAAGTAATATGAAGGTGGATAAGAACCAAATTCAAAAGGATAATGAAAATATAATATCTGAAAATTTAGAAATCAATGAAGAAAAAATTGAATCTGAAAATGAGACTAAAAATGATCAAATGAATGTAATGAAAGATAGAATCTTCTAAATCACAATCATTAGCACCTTATCCTAAAAGATTACAACAAACATTTCCTGAAAAATAAGAAAAAATTAGAGAAATTTTTGAAAAAGTACAAGTTAACATTCCTTTGTTAAACTTATTGTAGAAAATGCCACCTTGTACTAAATTTCTTAAGGATTGGTGTACTAAGAAAAGAGAGTGAAAAGTTTTAAGGAAAGTTTTTTTAGCAGAGCAAAGTAGTTCCCTATTTCTGCCACAAATTCCTAAAAAGTTATCTGATCCTGGAATTCTTGTTATATCATGCATCATAGGAAATACCATTCTAGAAAGAACCTTAATAAACCTAGGTGTAGGTATAAATGTTATGCCTAGTGATGTATTTGCATCCTTAGGATTAGAAGGCTTAATCCCTACTAGGACTATTATTCAATTAGCTAATAGAAGTATAAGATACCCTAGAGGAAAAATAGAGTATGTCTTAATTAAAATCAAAAACTTCATATATCCTATTAATATTGTGATTTTGGATTTCCAACAAATTAAGCATCAAAATCATGATACATCTTTAATTTTGGGAAGACTGTTCTTAACAACATCAGGGACTGTTATAACTTGTAAAACTAGAGTGATGAAGTGAGCATATGGTAATGAGGATACTCAATTAAACATTTTTAAACTAGAAAAGTTTGAGGAGTTAGAAATGTCCTTATATATTATAGACTTTTTAGAGGATGAAGGAGATACGTTAGATGATGTGATTCAAGAAGAACTAAATAGGTAACTAAATTCTGAAACTTTAGAAGTAAGTGAAAGCATAAACGTAGAAGGAGATCAAGAAGAGATTTATATAGAAGATGAAAATGTTTAATTAGAAACTCTAGCTTCTGATTGTCAACATTTAAATTTAAAACATTTACCTCTTCAATTAACCTATATATTTCTGGAAAAAAACAAACATGTCAAATCATTATTACTTCATATTTAAATGAGGATCAAATTTCTAAATTAAAAGATGTAGTAAAAACTTATAAAGAAGCAATAAGATGGACTATGACTAATATAAAAGGGTTAAGTGAAACTTTATGCTGTCACCACATATATTTAGAAGAGAATGCTAAACCAGTTAGAATTCCTAATAGGAGATTAAATCGAAACCTTAAAGATATAGTTAGGAAAGAAATAGTGAAATGGTTAGATAATGACATAATATATCCGATTTCTGATAGCTCATGGGTTAGTCCAATCCATGTAGTTCCTAAGAAATCAGGATTAACAGTTATTAGGAATGAAAGCCAAGACTTGATACCTACTAGAATTCAATCAGGCTGGAGAGTGTGTATAGACTATAGAAAGCCGAATGCTGTGACTAAGAAATATCATTTTCCCTTACCTTTTATAAATCAAATGCTAGAGAAATTAGTAGGGCAAAAATATTTTTGTTTCCTAAACGGGTATTCAAGATATAACCAAATTCTAATAGCACTAGAAGATCAAGAGAAAACAACTTTCACCTGTCCTAATGGAACTTATGCTTTTAAGAGAATGCCATTCAGATTATGCAATGCACTAGCCACTTTTCAAAGGTATATGTAGAGCATATTTACTAGAATGACTGAAGATTTTTTTAGAAATATTTATAGATGATTTTACTATATATGGAACTTCATATGAAGTATGTTTAAACAATTTAGACCAAGTATTAAAATGCTGTGTGGAAAAAAGTCTAGTTCTAAATTAGGAAAAATGTCACTTCATGGTTAAACAAGGAATAGTCTTAGGACATGTTGTTTCAAAGAAAGGGTTGGAAGTAGATAAAGCTAAAATAGAAGTAATTTTTAATCTACCAGAACCTAAATCAGTAAAAGATATTAGATCATTTCTAGGACATGCAGGATTTTATAGAAGATTTATTAAAGATTTTAGCAAAATAGCTAGACCTTTAACTAATCTATTAAAAGATGTCCCATTCAACTTTGATAAAAGTTGCAAAGAAGCATTTTTCAAGCTTAAAATTAGCTTAATTTCAACTCCTATAATACAAGCACTTGATTGGAGCTATCCATTTGAATTAATGTGCGATGCATCTGATTTTTCTATAGGAGTAGTGCTAGGACAGAAGATAGAAAAATCTCCTAGAGTGATTCATTATGCAAGCAAAACATTAAATGATGCTCAAGTAAATTATACAACTACTGAAAAAGAACTGTTATCTATTGTGTTTGCTTTAGAAAAGTTTAGATCATATCTTATTAGAGCTAAAGTGATAGTATGCACAGATCATTCAGCTTTAAAACACCTAATAGCAAAGAAAGAAACTAAACTTAGATTGATCTGATGGATATTATTATTACAAGAATTTGATCTAGAAATTAAAGATAAAAAAGGTTGTGAGAATGTAGTAGCAGATCATTTATCAAGATTACAAATAGAAAAATCAAATATTAAAATTAAGGATAATTTTCCTGATGAACAGTTAATGACCATCAACACAATGCCTTGATATGCAGACATAGTTAATTACTTAGTTACTGGTTTAATACCTAAAGATTAGAATAGATAAGATAAGAAATTGTTCTTTCCAAGAGTAAAATATTACTATTGAGAAGACTCATACTTATTTAAGAAATACCCTAATCTAATTTTAAGGAGGTGTGTTCTAGAAACTAAATATCAGAGCATATTGTCTTTCTACCATGACCAAGCATGTAGAGGGCATTTTGGTTCAAGGAAAACTATTGCTAAAATTCTACAATGTGGACTTTATTGGCCAACACTATTCAAAGATGCTCATAAATATCACTCAAGTTGTTTAAGATGTCAACAAATAGGAAGAATATCAAAGAGGAATATGATGCCTCTCAATCCTATTGTTGAAGTTAAAATCTTTGATGTGTGGGGAATAGATTTTATGGGTCCATTTCCTATGTCTAATCAATTTAATTATATATTATTAGGGGTGGATTATGTATCTAAATGAATAAAAGCTATTCCTACAAAAACTAATGACAATAAAGTGGTAATACATTTTATAAAAACTAATATAATTGCTAGATTTAGAATACCTATCAATGATAGAGGAACTCATTTCTGTAATAGAAGTTTTGAAGCCTTAATGAAGAAATATGGAGTAAATCACAAAATTGCAATATCATATCATCTGCAAACAAGTGGACAAGTAGAAAGTGCAAATAAATAAATTAAATTAATCTTAGAAAAAGTAGTAAATCCTACTAGAATAGATTGGGCTAATAGACTAATAGATGTACTTTGGGCTTATAGAACTACTTATAAGACAAGCTTAGGTATGTCACCTTTTAGACTAGTATATGGAAAAAGTTGTCATTTACCAACTGAAATTAAATATAAAGTTTAATGGGCATTAAAAACTTTGAATACTAATTTAAATGAAGCTACTGAAAATAGGAAAATGCAATTGATTGAACTAGAAGAATTTAGGAATGAAGCTTATTCGAAAACTGTAAGAGAAAAATAGAAAATGAAGTTCTGACATGACAAGAAAATTATTCCAAAAATCTTTGAAATAAGACAAGAAGTATATCTTTATATGACTAGACTCCATAACCATCTAGGAAATTAAGATCTAGATGGGTAAGACCTTATATAATTCGAAATATTTATTCTTATAGAGCTATTGAAATTGAAAATCCTAAAAATTAGAATATATTTAAAGTAAATGGACAAAGACTTAAACCTATTCTGAAAATTCCAACAAGTTCCTTTGGAATTATAAAAGAAGTAAGAGTAGAGAACTACTTGAGCTTTACTTAGTAAGACATTTTCTAAGTATATGTTATGTTAAAAATATATATATATATTATTAAACTTAATTACGATTCAATCGGTAAAAGTTATCGGATTAACTTATATTAAAAAGAAAAAAATTGTTGCGGTTCAATCGACAGGATCCATCAGTCTGATCGAAATAGACTTAAAAAAAAAATCTATATATTATATTAAGTAAAATGTCGGTTTTACCGAAGACAGTATCGATTAAATCGATAGGAAAGAAAGAAAAGTATTTAATTTTGGTTCAATCGAGGAATATAACAGTTTAACCACAAATTCTAGAATGTTGAAAAAATTAAGAGTCGGTTAGATCGAAAATTCTTCGGTCTTGATCGAAGTAAAAACTATTATTATAAGTATTTTTATTAGTTATAACTTTACGGAATGTTTATTGAGTTACGCTTAACTCAATGAACTTACTTCGTTGAGTCTAGGATAAGTCAACGAACTTACCTCGTTGAGTTAACTATAACTAAACGGAGTATTGTAGCTAAGTCCACGGACTTACTTTGTGGAGTTAACTGTAACTCCATGGAGAAGTGAGTGAGAAAGCGAGAGTTTACGCGGGAAAATGACCCGATTACCCACCTAAACTTAGGGTTTATTTATATTAAAACTTAGGATTTAGGGGTATTATCCGCAAAATCATTTAAAACTTAGAACAGTGAAGATCAGAGCGATTTCCATTCTGTTCGATCACACCACGAAGACAAGATGATGCTAGAGTTCTGGGAGGAAATAGATACAACAAGATTTCTCAAAGAATCAGAAGAATGACATATGAGATAGAAGATCAAAAATACAACACAGGAAAAAGAACTACAAAAGGTAGAATTTGACATCTTCTACTAGAGGAAAGTCTTAGTAGATTTAGACATAAAAATACCTTAGATTGTAGAAACAAGGATTAAAATAGCAACAGAAGTTGTTGTTAATAGAGAAAGAAAAATAAGGCCAAACAATGAAGTTGCCTTAGAGTTAATCCAATGCAAGTCAAGATTATGGTTCGTGAGAAACATTGGTGGACATGTCTAATGGGCAATCTGGGAGCAACAGAGAAAAGAAGTCGAAGAACATGCAGCTGAAGAATAAGAGAAACTGACTATTGAAAGACCTATCCCTAAGGAACAATAGCCAAGACCTTCAGTTCTACCAACAAAGCTATTACCACAAGTAACATTTGCTTGGCTGAGAATTGAAGAAGAAGAGAAAGAGTTTGTTAGCTTGGTTAAAACAGCAAAAGACCAAGGAGATGATGAAGAAATGGCAATGGCCAAGACACATTCTGTATGATGCCATGAAGAAAAGAAGGGCCGAAGAAAAGTTGAGGGCCCAATATAAGATTAAGGTGGAGCAACATCAAGAAGCAACAAGAGAAACTGAAACTAGTCATTCGAGACTAGTCATTATAGAACAAGTAAAATAGGAAGAGCTAGTACCTGTGGCTCGAGGGCCTACAAAGCTTATTTTAGTAGATTTAATCTTAGAAGAGGAAGAGGAAGACCATGCACAACTAATTAGAAGAAGGAAAGGAAAAGAGATAGTGTTTGAACCTCAAGAAGAGATTAAACCTGAGCCAGCAACATTGGTAGGACCTATAGAGTCAATTTTTGTAGACCTACTATCTGAATCTAAAGAGGAGGAGCAGTAGTAGCAGCAAGAGCAAAGAAAAGAAGAAAAATAGGCTGAAACTAATCTGCAGCCTGTACAAACATAAGAAATGAAAATTAGGGCAGAAGCTGATTTGCTCGTAACCATCCCAATCTACCACAAAATCAGAAAGAATAGTGACAATGTAGATTGGTAGTTAGGAGGAAGAAGAAAAAGAAGAAACTGAACAAGAGCATATGGAACAAAAAGGAAATATCTTGACAGATTCCATTGAAGAGCAAGAGACTCTTCAGCAAATTTTTGAAAGAATTCAAGATAGAAGAGTGGAGATTTCTATCGGCTCTCCACCACAGACAGAAGTAGAAGCAAAAAAACTGGAATCTCTAGATCATTTTCAACAAAGTCAAGTTCAACACATGGAAGAGGAAACTCAAGAACAAACTCCTCTGGAACAACAAATTCAAATTCCTAACCCAACTAAAGCAACAATTCTGAATGTACACTTTTGGAGTTAGGAAGCATACAATAAATATCAAGATATTATGGGTTATGATATTATTTACAGTAGACCAGTAAATTGGGATGGTATGTAGGAAAGCAAAGAATTATTTAAGTTCTAGGGTCTACTACAAATTATTTCTCAATAGAAAGGGCATGTAATATATGAAAATCTAGTGCCCTATTTCTATGCAAATTTGAGAGAAGAAGAAGGATAATTAATTTCCAACGTGGAGCAAGCTGATGTGTAGATAATGTTAGAGCTTCTTCACAACATTTTAGGATTGAAAAATGAAGGGAAAGAAATTTTAGAAAGCACAACTACCATTGAGTGGACAAAACAGGAAATCAAGGATAGTTTAGCTATCAATCTTGGTGTGCCATTATTAAATAGACTGAAGCACTTAAATGGTAAAACACACATGGTAGCTAACATTTTGATCAAAAATGTCTACCAACGACAAGACCATGGTATTGAACTGAGTCAATTTATCAAATGGGCCACATATGCAGTTGTGAATAGGATTCAACTTAACTAGTGTCAAGTCTTCCTATCCAAGATAAAATCTGTAAAAAATAAATTATTTTATGGAGATTTGATACCTATATTGATAGTGGACTATATTGACTTCACTAAATGGACATCTAAAAGGATAAAATCAAGAGTCATTTCAGTGAAGGAATACAAAAACTACAATGCTACAGCTGTTGAAGTATCTATACCTTCTAGAGACATTATTAGAGATGTTGAATAGATAAATCAATTAGAGCAACAATTAGAAAAGCTCCAGAAGGAAGTAGATGAATTTAGGAGAAAAGACTAAATGTATTGTTCATCTACTTATATTTGTATTGAAAAATATTTGACTAAATGTAAATGTAAATTATTCATATAAATGAATGTTTGAATTTCAGATGTTTTTCAATTCGTGTTTGAGAATGAATGATATAATTGAGAACTAAATTGAATATTATATAGCTATTTAAAGAGGTGCAAGATTGTTTAAAAGATTTACAAATTTTATAAATGACATGATTAAGTGCATGATGATTGGTTAATGCTTGAATATATCTGCATACAGAAAAGTAAAATGTAAATTCTACATAATAGGAAGTGAATTGTAAGTTAAATATGCATATAATGTTCAGATTTAAATGAATTTAAGTTAGAACACTGCATTAATGACATGTATTTAACTTTAATTAAGTTGATAAGATGCAGGAGAAAAAGTAAAAAAAAAAATATATAAGTTAATACGAGGAGTAAGTTTAGAAAAAATTGCTTAGTGTTAACTCAATGAACTTAGTCTGTTGAGTTACACTTAACTCCACGAGGTCAATAATAGTATACAAGTCACTTCGTTGAGTTATCTGTAACTCAACGAAGTTAGTCCGTTGAGTTAGCAAACAGTAAACTAGGCTAGTCTGTTGAGTTATCTATAACTTAACGAGGTTTGGTCGTGGATTAAGCTGAACGGTTATTCTTTTCACCATGAACGAAACTTCATGGGTTTAGCGGTTATTGAAATTTGAAATTGGAAGTGGAACACGTATCCATAAAAATAGGAACAATACTGCATATTACAAGACACGTTCTTACAACGAGATTCATTTACTTTATGGACGTGCATTATAAATATAGAACAGAATGTTATTTACAAGTTGTCAGCACTTGAGGAAAGAAAAGAAATTCATTGGGGAACTGGAAGGAGAAGCAACTGATTCTACTTTATCCGTCAACAACTATTTACTAAAAACAAAGCATCAGAGTAGTATGTAATTAATCTTCTACTATTTTATGTTATGATTAAAAGTTTATGAGCACATGGATTCGTTCTCCTAGTACTAAACAATTAGTAAGAATACCTACACAGGATTATTCAACACAAAGGCGTACTAAAATATTTTCTAAATTGAACTTTAACGAAATCCTTAGGGGTGTAGCTAACCTTTCTTTAAAAGAGAACGAAGATATGACTAGTCCAGTAGAAAAACCATTAGGGGAAATTCTGTATCCTGAATTAGTTAATGAACCTCCATGTATTCAATTGCCAAAATTTAAGAGAGATAGGTTTGAACTAAAATCTAATTATATTAGTCAATTGTCACATTTTCATGGATTACAAAGAGAAGATGCTTATTATTTCCTTAGAGAATTTAACGAAGTTTGTCAAATGATGAAAATGCCAAACATGAGTATGGATGCTATTAAACTTAGATATATCTCTTTTGCTTTAAAAGACATAGCTAAGAGATGGTTATATACTCTATCGCTTGATTCAATTTCTGCATGGACTGAATTTTGCTATGTTTTTCTAGAAAAATATTATCCAACACATCAAACGATTAAAAAGAAAAAGGAAATATTAATGTGTAGCCAAAAATAGGGAGAATCATTTTGGAAATACTTTGAAAGATTTAAAGATTTACTAACTCAATATCCACATCATGCAATGAGTAAAGCACAACTAATAGGTATAATTTATGAAGACATAGATGTTTCAATGAAATCTTTATTAGAATTTACTTGTCAGAATGGATTTTTAAAACTATGTAGTGAAGAAGCATGGGCATATTTAGAAAACTTTACAAAAAGAACTGTATAGTAGGAAAACTCAGCTGAAACTATTATAGATAAAAGAATATTGTCAAGGGGAATGCATGAAATAGATTCAAATACTATGCTTGAAGTTAAATTAACTGAATTAACAAAGAAAATAGAAGAGTTATCATTAAATCAAAAACTAGTAGAAAAGAATGCAAACATTAATGATTTAGATATTATTTATGCTAGAAATCAGAAGGATAACTTTGAAAATTCTTATAACCCTAATTGGAGAAATCACCCGACCCTATCTTGGAAAAATAACAATTTCTAGGGAGGAGAAAATATAAATGACAAGAATATAAGTTATGAAGCATTAATTGAACAAGGATCTAGAATAGAGAAATTAGAGAAGATAATTCAATAATTAAGCAATCGTCTAGATCTTATATTTGGAAATACTGCCATTCAAAATCAAATATAAATATAAATATACCCCATAGATAGAAGGAATCAATAGAAGTTAGACCTACTGGAGGATTGCCAATGCAAGTAGTATCTAACCTGGTTAATAGAACTATTAATGAAACTAATACCTCCTATGGGAGGGAAGTTGAATGAAGCAGTATAACTGAAGTAACTATGTATAATATAGTAAGTAGAAATATATAAAAAGAAAAAATATAAGTTTAATTGTAGTTAGTAATATCGTAGAGTTATTACTAAACTCAACGAACTTAGTTCGTTGAGTTATGACCTAACTCCACGAGGGTAGTGAGTAGCTATGTTAATTTTATCTCTATTAAATTTTTGTTTATGTTATACAAAATCACAACAGATGGAATTGATGAAATTGCCATTGGATGCACTAAGGGAAGTATTGAGTAACTTATTAGCTAAAGATCTGTGTAGATTGTGTTGTATATCAAAGGAAATTAAAGATTGTGTTAGAGAAAAATATTTTCATGGACTACAAGCTACAAAAATGACTAAGATTAGAGATGGATTTTTATGAAAGTCATTTAATCGTAGTTCAATTAGCTATGAATATCTGAATATGGAAGAAACTACTGGAATTCCACCCAATACATTAGAAGGAATAGATCATATTATGGGGATAGATGAATGATTAATTATTTACAGAACTAAACCAAGGTATGCAATTTTGTTACCCAATATTTTGATTAGAAATATTATCACTAGAGAAGAATGGAATATAGGAAGGCCTAATAGATTTGAAGTACCAACTAAAAATTGTGGGTCAGCTTTAACATTTTCTGATAAAAATTCAACAATTCCTAAAAAATTGTATTACTAAAGACCAATTGGAAATTGGGATGAAGATTTATGCCTAAGTGTGTATAATTTTCTGAATAGATCTTGGATTGAAAATACTATGATATATCTAGGACAAAAAACATTAATTAGCAATATACATGTCATACTTGATGAATATATATATCTAGTCACAGATATATCAATTGCATTTAGATCTGATTTATACATGGTAAACATAGATAGTTATGATGATGACTTTATAGAAATATTACCTATACCTAGTGAGATAGCTAAACCACCGTCTACAGAATATGATAAAATTCAATTAAGAATGTGGTATAATGAATATGATAATCCTACTTTATGTCTAATAAGATGGTGGGATGAATTGATGAAATTTCAAATATGGATTATAAAAGACCTAAATGAATGGAAGTGGGAAGAGGAATATATAGAAATATATGTAGCAATAGAAATAGCTACATTGTCTTGGAACAGAAGAGGATCTCTTTTTGCATTTCAATTCATTAATGGTAATACATTGATATTTAGTATTGATAACATACTACAAGTTTACAAATTAAAAAAGAAAGCGGACTACATTAAAACAGAATTAATAGAAAGAAGAATTATGCCTAAAAAGTTTGCTTGGACTAACACGTTTATTCTATTTGTTACTACTTTTCAATCATGTTCTTAAAGTGTGATTTGGTGCTTTTAATGTTGTGTGTAATCTGCATTTATTTGTAGGAAAAAAGAAAGAAAAAATATGTTTTATTTTATTTACAAGAAAAAAAACATAAAATATCAATCCAGTTTGTTGGTATCTGTTCTAGGAAACCAACTAGCTTGCTTATGAGTCTCCAAAGGCATAGGAGTCTGGGTTCCACACAAGACACTATTTTAACAATTTATGTTTTGTTGTTAAGCTGTTATTTTGTTATATATTTTACTTTTATTTGTGAATGAAAAGTTTTTCAGAACCAAAAGTTGGAGGATATTGAAGGAGATACAAAAAAAAGGTATGTAATTGATTACTTATCCTGAATTACATTTAAACTCAGTTCGTGGAGTTATTCATTAACTCAACGAATTAAGTTCGTTGAGTTAGGTGCTAAGTTAACGAAACAATATTCATGTCTGCTAACATTTACTATATTCACTATAAAATCTTTTACATTGAGGACAATGAAAACTATAGGTATGGGGGGGAGGTAATTTAATTAAAAGCTAAGTAATTTTGTTAATTAAAGGAATTAGAATGGTGCTGCAATTTTCTATGGAAATTGAATTGAAATTTTTTTATGAATTTGCTGCAACTAACCGAAATTTTTTGTAATTATCCGATAATTGAAACTGTCAAATTTTTAAGAACTGTAACTACTTGAATGTTATATTTTGAATGTTAGATAAGATGCTACAAATTTTACTATTATACAAATCTGGATATAGTATCTTATGTTTTTGCTGTTTTTTATGAGTTTAACAGTTTCACAATTTTAAAAAGAAAATAGAATGCTTAACTGAAACTCAGTAAATTATTTGAAATCCTGAAAGAGTTGAAATGTTGATTTTTGGATTAAATGAAATACATATGATCAAGGATACATTTAATTTGATTGATTAAACTTGTAGAATGATTTATATGTAAATCTTATTAAACTACAGAAAAGGTATGAGCTTATTGATATAGATTCATATTTTCAATAAATAATAGAAGTAGGACTATACGAGATTTGTGTTTTATTGCATCTATATCAATGAAATACGTACATATACTTGGTTGAAAAGAAAAAAAAAATAGAGAAAAACTTTGAGAGTTTATTGACTTGTTTGATCATGGGGCTTTTGTACTTGAGCAGATAGGTATGTAACGATTGTTGACTTGAAAAAGGTCTCTTTAAATCTAGCAACCTAAGATCCTAATCAGATATGAGATTGTTGACTAATAGCTTGATACATGGGTACACTAGAAAGCTCTTGTATGATTCAAGCTTTTCAAATTAACTTTTAAAATACAAATATGCATATACTATTCTGAAAAGATAAAAGTGTTTTGTGAAATACAGATATTTTTTGAATCAAGTATACTTTCTATTATCTAGGATTACTAAAGTATGAATCTAGAATAGACTTTTGAAGTTGTTTATTTGAGATACAATTCATTATTCTACTTATTTTAATCATATTGAATTGGATTGTGTTTTGATTCGTATGTAGTTGAAATTTATTCTGAAAATCATATTTGGAAGATTCAGGATAACAGATGTTTGGAAAGAAGAAAAAAAGATGATAATATAATTACCACCTATGTGATGCTAATATATTTTGTATGTAATTTACATATGTTTTAAATATATTTGCAGGATGAAGAGGAGAAAACAATGTGAAATAGATTACTGAAAAATACAGAATATCTATATAGTAATCTAATTTATGTATTTTGAAGAAAAAAAATGAAGAATTAGTTCTAGCACGTAGAAAGACCAACTAGTTAGATCTTAGTTTGCTAAGGGACTAGCAAAATTTAAGTACGGGGGAAGTGTTTAGAATGAGAAAATGCATAATATTAACGATTAAATGATGGTTAATTGCATAATATTTAGCTTATCATATGAGAATTAAACCATTATGTTATAATTGCACTGTTATATGCTTTAATGAAAGAATCTACATAATTTCAAGGAATTAACATTAATTAAGTACATTTTTGAATTATCGATAAGTTACAAGCTTTGAAATTCTTAAGTATCCGAATTTTCTATTATTTTAGAGAGTTATATTGCATGTACCAGACAGTTATGTTTTAAATGCTTAAAGAATATTTTATTATTTCTTGGAGTACATGTGTTGAAACATCAATGTATGACTTAAGTAAATTTTCGGTAAGTTATTTGTTAACTATCTGAAATGCATTTAAGCATCAAATAGTTAGGTTTGTAGGTATTTGAAATATCTAAACTTATTAAGTTAGAATTATACATGTGTTGAATTTAAATGCTTTATTATGTCACGTGAGTTGTACGTGTATAACTCATTAAGTTAGCATAACTATACGCATTGAGTTAATTGAATACACACTAAAGTAACACATTGTGTTAGTAGCTTATTTCTTTATTGCACATGTTTTATAGTTAAATCAACAAAGTAAGTCTGTTGAGTTATCTGTAACTCCACCGACCATTTATTTTCTAATATGCCATTGTAACAATTGCAGAAACAAGACATTCAAAGGACAACCAGGATTGCACGTATCACGCAGGAATTCACTTGTGGAATGAAAAAGAAATCACCATCGTTGATATGAATGAAGGAAATCCAACTAATCATTTAAGCAAGAGCAGTTACTACTGTAAGGATATAAAAGACGAAGAAAAAGTGTGTGTGTAGTGGTGGAGAACCGCGCTAACTATAGGAAGCGTCGGAAGTTCCCTAAAGCTCCACACCACTACCATAATCACCAACCATTAGAGGTTTGTGAGGATACTTTCCTGATGTCGGGTTGATTCTAAGCCAAACACGGTGTCTAACAACCATTGTGAGAAGTGATCACGTCGCGGAAAGGAAAGCCATTTTCACCAAGCATCGACTCATATCTCAGGAGATCATAAAGCTTTTAGCCTTGGTTTCGAGTTGATGCCAGTATGCTGAAGAGGAGATCACCTTACAATTTTGGACTCGTGATTCTATAGGGAGAAGAGACAAGATTATAAGTGATTAAATTTTCAGTGGTGTAATCGCATCGCATGTAGTGACAAAAGTTTTTATTATTGATAGAGATTTTTACATTTCACCCTTTCGCTCATCTTTAAGAACATATCAAAACAAAAATACCAAAAACAACAAATTATCTTTGTTTACATTTAGTATAAAAGTGTTGTATTGTTTGTTTTATATTGTGATTAATGTTATAATTGTCTGTATTGTGAATATTTTATGTTAGTTTGATTCAGAAAATAGAAAATAGTTTTATTGTTTATTGAAATTGATTTGTTCCAAATACTTAAAGATTCTAATGGTTATTGTTACAAACATCTGAATGTTAGTATTACTTAATGATAAATCTAATATTAACTAGCATTAAAGAGCTTAATCGATGTTATTTATATTCTATGGAACTGCCCAATGGTTGGCCAAATTCCTCTGTAAATAGTAGTATTTAACTTAAAAGATAGGCTCGTAGAGTTAACTTAAGTCCACGAGGTTAGTCTGTTGAGTTAATTGTAACTCACCGGAGTGCTTACTGAACACATATAAACTCCAATATAAAAAAAAGAACAGTACACAATTCTTACTCAATCTTTGTAGGATCGACCTGTACTTGTACACAAATACAATATACATTGTGCACTTGCAGTTAAAAATACAAATTATATTTAATATCTAATTTGTGTGAAATGTTGTTTGTTCATTTCTAAAAGTAATTATTGATATACAAGTTTTCTTGCGTCGTTGCCAAGGAATTAATCAAGTTCTCTGGTACCGCCTAACAAACAAAAGTTAACAATCAATACAAGTTTTCTAGTGCTGTTGCCGAGGAACTAATCAAGTTCTCTAGTATCACCTAACAAACAGAAGTTAACAATCAATACAAGTTTTTTGTTTTCTCCTCTTGATCTTGCAAATATATTTAAAACATATATAAATTACATACAAATATATTAGCATCACATAGGTGGTAATTATATTATCATCTTTTTTTCTTCTTTCCAAACATTTGTTATCCTGAATCTTCCAAATATGATTTCCAGAATAAATTTCAACTACATACGAATCAAAACACAATCCAATTCAATATGATTAAAATAAGTAGAATAATGAATTGTATCTCAAATAAACAACATAAAACATTAAAACTATTTTCTATTTTCTGAATCAAACTAACATAAAACATTCACAATATTGACAATTATAACATTAATCACGATACAAAACAAACAATACAACACTTTTATATTAAATGTAAACATAGATAATTTATTGTTTTTGGTATTTTTGTTTTGATATGTTCCTGAAGATGAGCGAAAGGTGAAATGTAAAAATCTCTATCAATAGTAAAAAACTTCCGTCACTACATGCGATGCGATTACACTATTGAAAACTTAATCACTTACAATCTTGCCTCCTCTCCTTATAGAATCGCGAGTCCAAAATTGTAAGATGATCTCCTCTTCAGCATACTGGCATCAACCTAAAACTAAGGCTAGAAGTTTTACGATCTCTTGAGATATGAGTTGGTGCTTGGCGAAAATGGCTTTCCTTCCCGTGATGCAATCACTCGTCACAGTGGTAGTCAGACACCGTGTTTGGCTCGGAATCGACCCGACATTAGGAAAGTATCCTCTTAGACCTTCGATGGTTGGTGATTATGGTGGTGGTGTGGAGCTTTAGGGAACTTCCGACGCTTCCTGCAGTTAGCGTAGTTCTCCACCACTACACACACATTTTTCGTCTTTCTCCTCTTCTTTTATATTTCTTTTTGTAATAACTACTTCTGTTTAGATAATCGGTTGGATTTCCTTCATTCATATCAACAATGGTGATTTCTTCTTCATTCTACAAGTGAATTCTTGCATGATACGTGCAATCATGGTTGTCCTTCGAATGTCCTATTTCTACAATTACTATAGTGGCATATTAGAAAATAAATGGTCCGTGGAGATACAAATAACTCAACGGACTTATTTCGTTGATTTAACTATAAAACACATGTACTAAAGAAATAAGTTACTAACACAACGTGTTACCTTAGTGTGTATTCAATTAACTCAATGTGTATAGTTATGCTAATTAAATGAGTTATACATGTGCAACTCACGTGACATAATAAAGCATTTAAATTCAACACGTGCATAATTCTAACTTAACATGTTCAGATATTTCAGATACTTATGAACCTAACTATCTGATGCTTAGATGCATTTCGAATAGTTAACAGATAACTTACCGAAAATTCACTTAAGTCATGCATTAAGGTTTCAACACGTGTACTCAAGGAAATAATAAAATATTCTTTAAGCATTTAAAACATAATTGTCCGGTACATGCAATATAACTCTTCGAAATAACAGAAAATTCGAATATATAAGAATTTCAAAGCTTGTAACTTACCGATAGTTTAGAAATGTACTTAATTAACGCTAATTCCTCTAAATTATGTAGATTCCTTCATTAAAGCATATAACAGTGCAATTATAACATAATGACTTAATTCTCATATGATAAGCTAAATATTATGCAAGTAACCATCATTTAACCATTAATATTATGCACTTTTTCATTCTAAACACTTCCCCCATACTTAAATTTTACTAGTCCCTTAGCAAACTAAGATCTAACTAGTTAGTCTTTCTAAAGTGCTAGAACTAATTCTTTAGAGTACATAAATTAGATTACTATATAGATATTTTGTATTTTTCAATAATTTGTTTTAACATTGTTTTCTCCTCTTCATCCCACAAATATATTTAAAACATATGTAAATTACATACAAAATATATTAGCATCACATAGGTGGTAATTATACTATCATCTTTTTCTTCTTTCCAACATTTGTTATCCTGAATCTTCCAAATATGATTTCTAGAATAAATTTCAACTACATACGAATCAAAACACAATCCAATTCAATATGATTAAAACAAGTAGAATAATGAATTGTATCTCAAATAAACAACTTCAAAAGTCTATTCTAGATTCATACTTCAGTAATCCTAGATAATAGAAAGTATACTTGATTTAAAAGATATCTGTATTTCACAAAACGCTTTTATCTTTTCAGAATAGTATATGCATATTTGTACTTTAAAAGTTAATTTGAAAAGCTTGAATCATACAAGAGCTTTCTAGTGTACCCATGTATCGAGCTTTTAGTCAATAATCCCAGATCTAATCAGGATCTTGGGTTGCCAGATTTAAAGAGTTTTTTTTTAGGTCAACAATCCTTACATACCTATCTGCTCAAGTACAAAAGGCTCGTGATCAAACAAGTCAATAAACTCTCAAAGTTTTTCTCTTTTTTTTTCCTCTTTTCTTTTCAACACAGTATGTATATGTATTTCATTAATATAGATGTAATAAAACACAAATCTCATATAATTCTGCTTCCATTATTTATTGAAAATATGAATCCATATCAATAAGCTCATACCTTTTTTGTAGTTTAATAAGATTTACACATAAATCTAATTAAATTCTCTAAGGAAATAATAAGCATCTTCTCTTTCTAATCCATGAAAGTGTGACAATTAACTAATATAATTAGATTTCAGTTCAAACCTATCTCCCTTAAATTTTGGCAATCGAATACATGGAGGTTCATTAACTAATTTAGGATACAGAATTTCCCCTAATGGTTTTTCTACTAGACCAGTCATATCTTCATTCTCTTTTAAAGAAAAGTTAGCTACACCCCTAAGGATTTCGTTAAAGTTCAATTTAGAAAATATTTCAGTATGCCTTTGTGTTGAATAATCCTATGTAGGTGTTCTTACTAATCGTTTAATGCTAGGAGAACGAATCCATGTGCTCATAAACTTTTAATCATAACATAAAATAGTAGAAGATTAATTACATACCAGTCTGATGCTTTGTTTTTAGTAAATAGTTGTTGACAGATGAAGTAGAATCAGTTGCTTCTCCTTCCAGTTCTCCAACGAATTTCTTTTCTTTTCTCAAGTGCTGGCAACTTGTAAATAACATTCTGTTCTATATTTATAATGCACGTCCATAAAGTAAATGAATCTCGTTGTAAGAACGTGTCTTGTAACATGCAGTATTGTTCCTATTTTTATGGATACGTGTTCCACTTCCAATTTCAAATTTCAATAACCGCTAAACCCATGAAGTTTCGTTCATGGTGAAAAGAATAACCGTTCAGCTTAATCCACGACCAAACCTCATTAAGTTACAGATAACTTAACGGACTAGCCTAGTTTACTGTTTGCTAACTCAATGGACTAACTTCGTTGAGTTACAGATAACTCAACGGAGTGACTTGTATACTATTATTGACCTCGTGGAGTTAAGTGTAACTCAACAGACTAAGTTCATTGAGTTAACACTAAGCAAATTTTTCTAAACTTACTCCTCGTATTAACTTATATATATATTTTTTTACTTTTTCTCCTACATCTTATCAACTTAATTAAAGTTAAATACATGTCATTAATGTAGTGTTCTAACTTAAATTCATTTAAATTTGAACATTATATGCATATTTAACTTACAGTTCACTTCCTATTATGTAGAATTTACATTTTACTTTTCCGTATGCAGATATATTCAAGCATTAACCAATCATCATGCACTTAATCATGTCATTTATAAAATTTGTAAATCTTTTAAACAGTCTTGCACCTCTTTAAATAGCTATATAATATTCAATTTAGTTCTTAATTATATCATTCATTCTCAAACACGAATTGAAAAAATCTGAAATTCAAACCTTCATTTATATGAATAATTTACATTTACATTTAGTCAAATATTTTTCAATACAAATATAAGTAGATGAACAATGCATTTAGTCTTTTCTCCTAAATTCATCTACTTCCTTCTGGAGCTTTTCTAATTGTTGCTCTAATTGATTTATCTGTTCAACAGCTCTAATAATGTCTCTAGAAGGTATAGATACTTCAACAGTTGCACCTTTGTAGTTTTTGTATTCCTTCACTAAAATGACTCTTGATTTTATCCTTTTAGATGTCCATTTAGTGAAGTCAATATAATCCACCATTAATATAGGTATCAAATCTCCATAAAATAATTTCTTCTTTGCAGATTTTATCTTGGACAAGAAGACTTGACACTAGTTAAGTTGAATTTTATTCACAACTGCATATGTGGTTCATTTGACAAAGTGACTCAGTTCAATATCATAGCCTTGTTGTTGGTAGACATTTTTAATCAACATGTTAGCTACCATGTGTACTTTACCATTTAAGTGATTCAGTCTATTTAATAATGTCACACTAGGATTGATAGTTAAATTGTCCTTGATTTCATGTTCTGTCCACTAAACAGCAGTTGTGCTTTCCAAAATTTGTTTCCCATCATTTTTCAATCCTAAAATGTTGTGGAGAAGTTCTGGTGTTATCTATATATCAGCTTACTCCACGTTGGAAATTAATTGTCCTTCTTCTTCTCTCAAATTTGCATAGAAATAGGGTACTAGATTTTCATATACTGCATGCCCTTTCTATTAAGAAATAATTTACAGTAGACCCTAGAACTCAAATAATTCTTTGATTTCCTGCATACCATGCTAATTTACTAGTCTACTGTAAATAATATCATAACCCCTAATCTCTTGATATTTATTGTATGCTTCCTGACTCCAAAAGTGTACTTCATTCAGAACTATTGCTTCAGTCAGGTTAGGAATTTGAATTTGTTGTTCTAGAGAGGTTTGTTCTTGAGTTTACTCTTCCATGTGTTGAACTTGACTTTGTTGAAAATGATCCAAAGATTCCAACCTTTTTGCTTCTATTTGTATCTATGGTGGAGAGCTGGCAGAACTCTCCACTCTTCTATCTTAAATTTTTTAAAGAATTTGCTAAAGAGTCTCTTGCTCTTCAGTGGAATCTATCGAGATATTTCCTTTTTGTTGCATATGCTCTTGTTCAACTTCTTGTTTAGTTTCTTCCTTTTCTTCTTCCTCTTGACTATCAATCTACATTGTCATTATTCTTTCTGATTCTGTGGCAGATTGGGATGGAGTTACAGGCAAATAAACTTCTATCTTAATTTCCATTTCTTCTGTTTGTATAGGTTGTAGATTAGTTTCAACCTGTTTTTCTTCTTTTCTTTGCTCTTGCTGCTATTGCTTCTGCTCCTCCTCATATTCGAATAGCAGGTCTACAAAAATTGGCTCTACAGGTCCTACCGATGTTGCTCACTTAGGTTTAATCTCTTCTTGAGGTTCAAACACTATCTCTTTTCCTATCCTTCTTCTAATTAGTTGTGTCTGGTCTTCCTCTTCCTCCTTTGAGATTAAATCTACTAAAATAGGCTCTACAGGCCCTCGAGCCACAGGTACTGACTCTTCCTATTTTACTTTTTCTATAATTACTGGTCTCGAAGGACCAGCTTCAGTTTCTCTTGCAGCTCTTGATCTAGCTGCTTCTTGATGTTGCTCCACCTTAATCTTATATTGGGCCCTCAACTTTTCTTCGACCCTTCTTTTCTTCATGGCATCATACAGAATATGTGCCTTGGCCATAGCCATTTCTTCATCATCTCCTTGGTCTTTTGCTATTTGACCAAGCTAGCAAACTCTTTCTCTTCTTCAATTCTTGGCCAAGCAAATGTTACTCGTGGTAATGGCTCTATTAGTGGAACTGAATGTCCTAGTTGTTGTTCCTTAGGGATAGGTCTTTCAGCAATCGGTTCCTCTTGTTCTTCAACTACATGTTCTTCGGCTTCTTTTCTCTATTGCTCCTAGATTGCCCATTGGGCATGCCCACCAATGTGTCTCACGAACCATAATCTTGACTTGCACCGGATTAACTCTAGGGCAACTTCATTGTTTGGCCTGATTTTTCTTTTTCTGTTAACAACTTTTGTTGCTAATTAAATTCTTGTTTCTATAATCTGAGGTATTTTTATGTCTAAATCTATTAAGACTTTCCTCCAATAGAAGATGTTAGATTCTACCTTTTGTAGTTCTTTTTCCTATGTTGTATTTCTGATCTTCTGTCTTATATGCCATTCTTCTGATTCTTTGAGAAATCTTGTCGTGTCTATTTCCTCCTAGAACTCTAGCGTCATCTTGTCTTTGTGGTGTGATGGAACGGAATGGAAATTGCTCTGATCTTCACTGTGCTAAGTTCTAAATGATTCTGTGAATAATGCCCCCAAATCCTAAGTTTTAGTATAAATAAACCTTAAGTTTAGGTGGGTAATCGGGTCATTTTCCTGTGCAAACTCTCGCTCTCTCACTCACTTCTCCGTGGAGTTATAGTTAACTCCACGGAGTAAGTCCGTAGACTTAGCTGCAGTACTCCATTGAGTTATGGTTAACTTAACGGGGTAAGTTCGTTGACTTATCCTAGACTCAACGGAGTAAGTTCGTTGAGTTAAGTGTAACTCAATGGATATTTCGTAAAGTTATAACTAATAAAAATACTTATAATAATAGTTTTTACTTCAGTCAACATCAAAGAATTTTCGGTTTAACTAACTCTTAATTTTTTCAACATTTTAGAATTTGCGGTCAAACCGTTATATTCCTCGGTTGAATTGAAATTAATACTTTTCTTTTTTTCCTATTGATTTAACTGATACTGTCTTCGGTAAAACCGATATTTTACTTAATATATATATATATATATATTTTAAGTCTATTTCAGTCAAACTGATGGATCTTGTCAATTTTACCGCAACAATTTTTTTTCTTTTTAATATATGTTTCGGTCAAATCGATAACTTCTATCGGTTGAATCGTAATTAAGTTTAATAATTTTTTTTTTTTTTAACATAACATATACTTAGAAAATGTCTTACTAAATAAAGCTCGAGTAGTTCTCTACTCTTACTTCTTCTATAATTCCAAAGGAACTTGTTGGAATTTTCAGAATAGGTTTAAGTCTTTGTCCATTTACTTTAAATATATTCTGATTTTTAGGATTTTCCTAAAATAGGATGAAAGTATTCTTTCAGTCATTCTGACCCACATTTTCCTTTTGAATTTTCTTTAATCATCAATCTTGGATCTCTGAAAAATTTCTTGCAAAATAAACTTTCTCGTCTAAATTTTTTCATCAAATGTAATAAGAAGTCATTGTGTTAATGTTAACTAAATGAGTAAGACAAGTATATTTATAACTTAACATATCTAACTTAACGAGTTCATCATGTGCTAAATCACATGACAAGTACTATAGCTAACTCAACGAACTAAGTCTGTGGTGTTACGCTAACTATTGAGTATTTTGTTTTGATGATGTGTGCTGAATGAAAATAATCATAATTGCTCAATTACTATTGCTTGTGAAAAGAAATTAAAATCATCAATTAATACAGAAAAAGCTTAATGATATAAATACTTGTCTGTATTGGATCTGAGATTATACTAAGTTAATAACTAGTCATTTCGTTGCATTAATTTCTCATTTAACTAAACGTTAAGTTAATGTGTGTTTTTTATTGAAAGCATGATATGTTTTAAAGTTATATTTTCTGTATCATGTATAGTGCACGTTTAGACAACACGTTAAGTTAGAGTGTTATTTGTATAGAGGTTACATGAGAACTCGTTAAGTTAAAGGCTTAAAGGTTAAAATAGGTCACGTGAGAACTCGTTGAGTTAGTGAGTAAAAGAAGAGACAAACTCGTTAAGTTAGTGTTGTACACGTGGTGAAATTATAAGTTACAAATGTTATATTGTATCACGTGAGGTGCACATGTTTAACTCGTTAAGTTAACATAACTAAACACGTTGAGTTGCTATATTGAACACTAAGGCAACGCGTTAGGTTAGTGTTATAAAACTTAAGTTGTTATTTTTGCATGTGGTAAAATTATTATCATAAAAACATTTGTTTATTACTAGTTCGTTGAGTTATCTGTATCACAACGGAGATGATTTGTTGAGTTATTTGTAACACTACGGAGATAGTTCGTTGAGTTAGCTACAGTATTTGTCACGTGAGTTGGCACATGAGGAACTCGTTAAGTTAGAAACATTAAGTTAATATCTACTTGTGTTACTCGTTTAGTTAACATTAAAGTAACGACTTCTTATTACACTTAATGAAAATGGACGAGAAAGTTTATTTTGCAGGAAATTTTTCAGCGATCCAGGATTGATAGTTAAAGAAAAACTCAAAATGTAAACGTGGGTCAGAACGTGCGTATTTCGATGAAGTAAAAAGAAAAGACGTGAAGAAGTGGAAAATTGGTAGTGATTAAATGTGGAGGATATGCATGAAATGAAGGTACAATATAAAAGGCATAAAATTCTCATGGATCAAACTATCCCTACACATCAAAATGAAAAATCTTTTCAGGGATTAGTTATCCCTACACACCAAAAGAAAAATCTTTTCAGGGATCAAAAACACCTCTTTGGGGAAAAGCTCTCAAGTGGAAGAAAATTCAGTGAACTAGAAAAAATGTCAAATTTATGTCACTGAAGATCTGAAGTATTAGGAGAATGTAAATTCGGTGAAACAGAAAAAGTCAAAATATTCGTCACTAAAGAATTGCTGAAGAAGAAAAAGAAGAAGAAGAAAAAAGATCTCAAATAGGGAGAAATGTTTTAAATTCCGTAAATTAGTTTTTTCTATTTGTAGTTATGAAATTGTATAGATGAAACATGGTATCGATATATAATTGCATCTACAATTTCTGAGGAGAATTGAATTGTATATTGAAATTGAAACCTTGAATAAAAATGATTTTATGAAAACAGTGTCTTGACTTGTTTTTAAGTTTTAAAGTTTCAATTATATTCAAAATTGTTGAAAAACACAATTCACCCCCCTCTTGTGTAGCCATACGATCCTACACTAACTCAACGAACCAGCTTCATGGTGTTACAGTTAACTCAACGAACTAACTTCATGAAGTTACTAATAACTTAACGAACCAGTAATAAACAAATGTTTTAAATAATAAAGTATTTACCACGTGCAATAATAATAACTTTAAGCTTATAATGCTAACTTAACGTATTATCTTAGTGTTCAATATAGCAACTCAACGCGTTTAGTTATGTTAATTTAACGAGTTAAACATGTGCAACTCATGTGATACAATATAACATTCGTAAACTTTAATTTCACCACATGTACAATACTAACTTAATGAGTTCGTCTCTTCATTTTGCTCTTTTACTCACTAACTTAACGAGTTCTCACGTGATCTATTTTAACCTTTAAGCCTATAACTCAACGAGTTCTCACGTGACTTTTTTACAAATAATGCACTAACTTAACAAGTTGTCTAAACGTGCATTGTTCATGATATAGAAAATATAACTTTAAAATATATCATACTTTACAATAAAAACACACGTTAACTTAATATTTAGTTAAATGAAAAGTTAGTATAATGTAACGACTAGTTATTTAACTTAGTATAATTTCATATCCATTACAGACAAGTATTTATATTAGTAAACTTTTTCTATATTAATTGATGTTCTTAATTTACTTTCACAAACAATAGTAATTGGGTAAATATGAATACATTCGTTTAGCACACATCATCAAAACAAAATACTCAACAATCTCCCCCTTTTTGATGATGACAAAACTAATTAAATCAATTATGAAATATATTTAACTTAATGAAGTACCTCCGTTGGGTTAATTTTTAATTCAACAAACAAGTTTGTTGACTTAAGTTCACTTAAGCTTATTTATATTGTTTGTGTAAAATTCACCTTTTAGAAGTAAAACTTCCAAAAAAATTTCAATAACCACATAATCATCTCCCCCTTTATAATATATGCATTTAAACTCATAATCATCTCCCCCTTTTTATCATTAATCAAAAAGATGATTACACAGTATACAAATCGAGAGACAAGTATGTACAACTAAACTTTCTATAAACATTAATAAGAATGAACACATTTATAGTAGAAATGTATTGTTCAAATAATCAAACAATAAATACAAACATTATATTTTGTATTCAGAAATCAAGTAAACAGACAAATGACATTACATTTATTTATTCCTCCTAATGATATCACTAATAGCATTACAAATTTATCTCCTAGATGCCTAATATCATTTCTGATGTCATTTAGCACTACATCTAGGTTAAGAGGTAGCTCGGGTTGCTGTTGTATTTGAACTGAATAGTTTTACTGTTGTGGTTGTTGTTCTGTAATGTCAGTTTGTTGTTGTTGCTGTCGTTGTTGCATTGATTGGTATTTTTGCAAATCTTTGATACTAAAAGTTCTCATGCCTTTAGTTTCAAAGGGCCAGTCGGATAAAGTTAATTGGTTTGCAAGAATTCTACATACAACATCACCAAAAAATAACTTTGAACTCATATGATGTAGTTGAGAAATGAAAACATCAAACCAATTGATTTGAATTCTATTTAAGAGGCCATAAATTGCATATAAACAACTTCTGCTAACTTCCAGATTATGTCCGACTCTCTGAAATAAATTGGCATGCAGAATATTTGCAATAAACATTGCCTTTGCATTCAGATTTTCCATTAATCTCATTTCTAGATATACATCTAGAATCTATGATAAAGATTGAATGTCCCATTCCAACTATCTAATAATGTCAAATCTGTTAGTAACAACAACACCTTCATTTCTTAATCCCAAAACTTGAAAAATCAACTCAGGAGATAAAGTAAACTCTTGCTGAGATATCTGAGTTTTCAAAAGATTGTCATTCATTACCAGATTGCCGTAAAAAGCTACTATAAGCTCTTTATATTGCTTCCATTTTGTTTCAACTGGTAATAATTGCATTAAGCATTGAAACTCAAATAAATCTTTTATTTCCAATAAATTTTAGAACTTTATTGGTCGAGCATGCAGAATTTGATAATAAATCAAACTGTTGTATTTCTGCAATGCTTCCTCAGACCTAAAATATATTGAATTTCCTTGAATGGGTAGTATTCTATACATAGAAGGTGATACCTAAAGCCTTGATTCAGAATTTAAGTATCCTTCAGGAATCTCTTTTTCAAAATGAATGTCATTTTGTTCCTTTATCAAAATATTTTCTTGAAGCTACTCAGGTAGGCTTGATTCTCTAGCTTCAACAATGTAAGGAACATTTTCAATATCCGCAACATCCATTAATTCAGTTTCTATAGAATGTTCAAAGTTCAAATTTTCCACAAATTCTATAGTCAGTGTATCTATTTGTAAGTCTTCATTTTCTTCAACAGATATTTCCATTTCAACATGTTGTGAGTTCTCAAACTCTGGTTCTATAGATTTTGAAATAGGCTGATCAACATTAAGCTCTTCTAGAGTCTTATGTTTTTCAATAGCTACTACTTTAGACAATCCAACCTCTGAATTAGTTACTGCCTTAATATTTTCAAGCATATCTGCAATAACTTATTCAATGTCATCTGCCCGATGCTCTAATTGTTCAATTTCCTTATCATTAGGGCTTGAAACTATAGAAAAACTTGAACGAATTTGTTGCTTTGATTTCTTTTCAAGTTTTCTAAAAAAAGATAACAAAGTATCATTGTCATCATTAGTCTTAGTGTGTTCAGAACTGATGAGCTTATTAGATGCATTGAAAGGCACAATGTCTAGACAAACATTGCCCTTTGAAATTAAATCCTCATTTGATTTTTCTTTTCCAACAACATTTGTTTCCTTAGAAACAATTTTTCTGACTCTTTTTCTCTTGTAACAAGTCAGCTGTTCTACTATTATTGCTGTTTTCTTTTGAATCTGTTCCATAAAAGTTTTTTGTTTTAATTTTTCAAAGGCACTTTCTATAGCTATTGCCTTTCGAAGACCTTCAACTTTTCTTTGATTAGTAGCAATATTTGTTTGTTTTTCCTTTGAAAATAAAGGTGTAGGTATTGCAGATTAATGTTCTTCCTCAAATGATTGTAGTCGTGTTCCATTTATAGGTGTTTGAGGAATTCTATTTGATGAACCTACGCCTTTTTCTAAATATTGAGTATATTGTTCCAAGAATGCAATTTTAGCACATTTCATTCGATATTCTTTGTCAAATTTACTTCTAATACCCATGTACTATATACTTTTAGCTGTATTTTTAAGTTCTTACCGAACTTCATTAAGTATTTCTTTAGAAAAGAAAGTCACTATAGATTTGAGCTAACATTTTGTCAACTTGAAAAATTTTCTTAAACCATGTACGTGGAACTTCATCTTCATCTATTTCTTTACCTTTTGTATTTCCTCTATCACGCCCTTTGTGAAACTTGGAAACCATCGTCGCAAGTTGTAACAGGAACAAGCAAGAAAGATTTTCAGACACAAAGTTTACGAGATAACCTAAGTTCCTATGCAATAAGTGTTTAAATAGGGTTTCAGTCGACTAACTTAATGAGTCTATTAGTCGGGTTTGGGTTTTAAAATGAATATTGAATAAAGTTTATTCAATTGAGCTACTCGAAATATTTAAGTATAACTCGTTGAGTTAACTAACCTAATGAGTAAAACGTTGTCTAGAGACAGTTTTACACGTTGCCTTACATAACATAATGTCTAATTAGTATACTTGACTAAAAACAAGTTTCAGATGTTTTCAACAGAAAGTTTCTGAAGATAACACACAAGCTATAATTAACATATATAAAACATCATCTTGAGAGCATTGTAAACTATTCTAATATTCTTTTTATGAATCTAAAATAGTTTGTCTATCTTTTAAATTGTTTCATCAAGATCTTAAGAGGACTAAACTTAGATTAACCAAGATTTATCTTTTGAATGATATTAATCTATTTTGGACATTGTAATTCCTCCCCCTACAAATATACTTCAAATATATTCAATAATATACAAAATATACTTGTATAAAAATAGGTGTTAATTATAACTAAACATTAAGATTTACTTTTCAGAAATTTTTTGTTATCCTGAATTCATCAAAAATGATTTCAAGAATCAACTCCAACTATATATGAATCAAAACATAATTTTAAAATTAATATGATTAACACAAGGAGAATAAAGGAATGTATCTCAGATAAACATTTTTAAAAGTACTAACTTAGATTCAACTAATTAGTAGTCATATTGGTAGAGACTGTATTCGATTCAAAGATATCTGTATTTAATGAAACAACTTTTATCTTTTCAAAACAATAGATATTAATAATTTTCTTTAAAAGTTAGTTTGAAAAGTTTAAATCATCCAAGAGCTTTCTAATGTACTCGTATAATGAGCTTTCGATCAATAATCCCAGGTCTGATCAAGACCTTAGGTTGCCAGATTTAAAGAATCCTTTTTTAGGACAACAATCTTTACATACTTATCTACTCAAGTACAAGAGGCTTGTGATCAAATTGATCAATAAACTCTCAAAGATTTTCACTTTATAAGCACTTTTTATTTTAAGCACAGTATATATGTATTTCATTAATACAGACACAATAAAACACAAATCTCATACAATTTTTACGTCTATGATTTTACTGAAAATATGAATCAATTTCAATAAGCTCATACTTTTGATTAGTAGTTTAATATGATTTACATATAAATTATTCTACAAGTTTAATCAATCAAGTCAAACTCATTTTTGATCATATGCACTTTCATTGATCTAAAGAAAAGACTTAATCAAAATTTCAAAATTTCAGATGAATTTAATATTTTTCATTGACATTTCCACTTAAAATTTTGAAAAATCATTAAACTTAACAAAATAAGTAAAATTAATAAGATACTACTATAATTTTATCATAAATACATAGTATCTTATGCAGCAGTTTAGATATTACTTAGATATTTATGATAAGTATATAATATCTATGAGGTAAACAACATCATCAACAATATTTATCTTTTGTGGAGTTTAAGCATTTTACACATCACATAACCTACAAATACCTAAATTTAATCTTATGTTGAAGAATGTAGTTTCATTTAGAGGTTTTGTAAATATATCAGCTAATTGATTTTTACTAGACACAAATCCTAATTTAATTTTACCTTTAACTACGTTATCTCTTAGAAAATGATGTCTAACCTTTATATGCTTTGCTCTAAAATGTAATATAGGATTTTTGGAAAGATTTATTGCAGAACTACTGTCACAATAAATCTCAGTTGTATCATAAAATAATCCAAAATCTTCTAAAGTTTGCCTTATTCACAGAATCTAAGTGCAACACAGTACAATAGCAACATATTCAACTTCAGTGGTTAAAAGTGCTACACAGTTTTGCTTTTTACTAAACCATGACACCAAATTATTTCCCAATAATTGACATGTGCCACTAGTACTATTTCTATCAGATTTAGATCCTACATAATTAGCATCAATATATCCTATAAGATCTATTGAACTATTCTTGGAATAATACAATCCGAAATTTTTAGTTCCTTGTATATATCTAAATATTCTTTTAACAGTAATTGAGTGTGATTCTTTAGGATTAGATTGAAATCTAGCACAAGCACACACAACAAACATAATATCAGGTCTACTAGCAGTCAAATAAAGTAAAGAACCAATCATTCTTCTGTATTTTCTTTGATTTATTGATTTTCCTATCATCAATATCTAACTTTAAAGAAGTACTCATAGGAGTTCCTCGAATCTTTGTATCACTAAAATTAATTTTCTTAAGCATTTCAACTACATATTTTTCTTGATTTAAAAATATACCTTTGTCCATTTGCTTAATTTGAAGTCTTAGAAAATATGAAAGTTCTCCTATCATACTCATTTCAAATTGACTAGTCATCTCTTTAGAAAATATTTTTATCAGTTTATTAGAAGTTGCTCCAAAGATTATATCATCCACATATATTTAAACAATAATCTGATCTTTATCATCTTTCTTGATAAATAGAGTATGGTCTACTTTTCCCATGATATATACTTATTCTATTAGAAAAGTAGATAACTTTTCATACCACGATCTAGGTGCTTGCTTCAAACCTTATAAGGCTTTCTTCAATTTATACACTTAGTCAGAATTTTTAATATCTTCAAATCCAGTTGGTTATTTTACATAAACTTCTTTATTAATTAAACCATTTAGAAATGCACTCTTAACATCCATTTGATATAGTTTAAAATTTATATAACAAGCATAGGCCAATAATATTCTAATACTTTCTAACCTAGCCATAGGAGTAAATGTTTCATCATAATCAAGTCCTTCTTCCTGTGTATACCCTTGTGCAACTAATCTAGCTTTATTTCTTATAACTTGACTAATCTCATATAGCAAGCATAAGCTAATAATATTCTAATACTTTCTAACCTAGCCACAAGAGCAAATGTTTCATCATAATCAAGTCTTTCTTCTTGTATATACCCTTGTGCAACTAATCTAGTTTTGTTTCTTATAACTTGACCAGTCTCATTAGTTTTGTTTCTAAAGATCCACTTTGTACCTATTATGGATTGATTTTCTGGTAGAGAAACTAATTCCCAAACATCATTTCTTATGAATTGATTTAGTTCATCTTGCATTGCGACTATCCAATTTTTATCAGATAATGCTTCTTCTATATTCTTTGGTTCCACCATAGAAACAAACATACACATACTATTGAAATTTACTGAAGCTCTAGTTTTAACTCTCTCATTAATATTACCAATGACTTAAGTGATGGGATGTGACAAAGAATAATGCCAATTTCTATGATTCTTCTCAATATTCTCACCAACATTTGAAGGTACATCACTTTGATCATTAGTTTGATCATTTAAGTTCATATTTTTAATTTTCTCAAATAAATCTTCAATCTCTCTATTGATTTCTAATTCTTTTGGGAAATTGATCATATCATCATTATCAGCTTTAGATTGAGATTCTTTAAAACAATTTTCATTAAAGCTTACATGAAGGGTTTCTTTAATGGTTCTAGAAGTCTTATTATATACTCTATAGGCTTTACTTCTAGTAGAGTAACTTACAAAAACTCCTTCATCCGCTTTGGCTTGAAATTTATCCCTTTTATCTTTAGTGTTAAGAATAAAATACTTATAGCCAAATGGTTTCATATAGGAAATTTTTGGAACCTTATCAAACATAATTTTAAAGGGAGTTTATTAACATTAGGTTTTAGGTGACTTCTGTTAATAATATAACAAGCTGTATTTACTACTTCAACCCATAGATTTTGAGGTAATTTATGTTCATTTAACATAGTTCTGGTCATTTCCTGAAGTGATTGATTCTTTCTCTCAATAACACCATTTTGAGAAGGTGCTCTTGGAAAAGAATATCTATGATCAATGTTATGATTTTTACAGTAATTATTTATTTGATCATTTTCAAATTCAGTACCATGATCACTCCTTAGTTTTTGAATAGAGACACTTTGTTCATTTTGAACAAGATTGCAATACATTTTAAACATTTCAAAAACTTCTATCTTAGTTGCTAAAAAGTACACCCAAGTGTATTTAGAGAAGTCATCTACTAAAACAAATACATACTGTTTACCACCAAGACTCATGATTCTTGTTGGTCCAAATAGATCCATATGTATAAGTTCTAAGACTTTCTTGCTTGATATATCAGTTTTGAATTTAAAAGAGTTTTTATGAAGTTTACCTAACTCACATGCATCACACATGAAATCCTTTGAGTATTTAATCTTTGGTAAACCTCTTGTTTAGAATGAAAAAGTGCATAATATTAACGGTTAAATGATGGTTAATTGCATAATATTTAGCTTATTATATGAGAATTAAGTCATTATGTTATAATTGCACTGTTATATGCTTTAATGAAAGAATCTACATAATTTTTAGGAATTAGCATGAATTAAGTATATTTTCTGAACTATCAGTAAATTATAGGTTTTTAATTCTTAAGTATCTGAATTATCTGTTATTTCAGAGAGTTATATTTAATATACCAAACAGTTATGTTTTAAATGCTAAAAGAATATGCAGGTTCACAGAAATAACTCGTTGAGTTAAAGCCTTAAAGGTGTAAAAAGTACAAGTAACAACTTGTTGAGTTAGTGAGTAAAAATCGTAAGTTGTATATTTGAACTCGTTAAGTTAGATTTATGCACGTGTTGAATTTAAACGCTTTATTACGTCACGTGAATTGCACATGTATAACTCATTAAGTTAACGTAACTGTACACATTAAGTTACTTGAATACACACTAAGGTAACATATTGTGTTAGTAGCTTATAAGTTATTTCTTTATTGCACGTGTTTTATAAATGAATCAATGAAGTAAGTCCGTTGAGTTAGCTGTAACTCCACAGACCATTTATTTTCTAATATGCCACTGTAGCAGTTGCAGAAATAGGAAATTCGAAGGAAGACCACGATTACATGTATCATGCAGGAATTCACTTGTGGAACGAAGAAGAAATCACCATCGTTCATTTGAATGAAGGAAATCCAACCAACTATCTAGCAGAAGCAGTTACTATAGGAAGAAATATAAAAGAAGAGAAAAAAAGATGAAAAAGTGTGTGTGTGTAGAGTGGAGAATCACACTAATTGTAGAAAGCGTCGGAAGTTCCTTGAAGCTCCACACCACCACCAAAATCACCAACCATCGGAGGTCTGTGAGGATACTTGCTTGATGTTAGGTTGATTCCAAGCCAAACATGGTACCTGACAACCATTGTGAGGAATGATCACGTCGCGGGAAAGGAAGCCATTTTCACCAAGCACCAACTCATATCTTAGGAGATCGTAAAACTTCTAACCTTGGTTTCAGGTTGATGCCAGTATGCTGAAGAGGAGATCATCTTAGAATTTTGGATTCACGATTCTATAGGGAGAGAAGACAAGATTGTAAGTGATTAAGTTTTCAGTGGTGTAATCGGGTCGCATGTAGTGACAGAAGTTTTTATTATCGATAGACTTTTACATTTCACCTTTCGCTCATCTTCAGGAACATATCAAAATAAAAATACTAAAAACAACAAATTATCTGTGTTTACATTTAGTATTAAAGTGTTATATTGTTTGTTTTATATCGTGATTAATGTTATCATTGTCAATATTGTAAATGTTTTATATTAGTTTGATTCAGAAAATAGAAAATAGTTTTATTGTTTACTGAAATTGATTCGTTCTAGATACTTAAAGATTTTAATGGTTATTGTTTGAAATATCTGAATGTTAGTATTGCTTAATGATAAATCTAATGTTAACTAATATTAAAGAGCTTAATTGATGTTATTTACATTTTGCGGAACCGCCTAATGGTTGGCTGAATTCCTCTGTAAATAGTAGTATTTAACGGGAAAGACAGGCTTGTGGAGTTAACATAAGTCCATGAGGTTAGTCCGTTGAGTTAGCCATTACTCCACGAACTAAGTTCGTTAAGTTAACTGTGACTTAACGGAGTACTTAACTGAATACATATAAACTCCAATATAAAAATCAGAACAATACACAATTTTTACTCAATCTTTGTGGGATCGACCTATACTTGCACACAAATACAATATACATTGTGCACTTGCAGTTAAAAATACAAATTGGATTTAATATCTAATTTGTGTGAAAGGTTGTTTGTTTACTTCTAAAAGTACTCATTTATATAAGCATAAATCCTAGGTTTTCTATATATAGTACATTCAAAATAACACAAGTAGGAGTTATTTGAACATTGCCCATACCTATGATTTTATCCTTGCTTTTGTTTCCAAATATTACACTTCCTTTCTTAGTATATATAAAATTTTTTAGTAGGCTTTTCTGTTCGGTCATGTGACTTGATGCTCTACTATCCAAGATCCATTTTGATGTTGTTTCCTCTTGCAAAATAAATTAAGAAGAACTGTTTCTTGGTACCTAATGTCTTTGAGGACAAAGTTCATTAAAAGCATATTTCTTCTTTTTGTTTAAAAACAGCTTAACAAAATCTTTTTCTACACAAGAATTTTCAGATAAAGAACATGCCGAACCAGTAATTGGTCTAATATTAGGGTTTTGAATTTCATGCTTAGGTTTCTGAATTTTCAGTTTACTACAATTGTTTGAAATTTTAGAAACATTAGTAACTGAATTTCTAGAACAAGAAACAAGATTTTTAGAAACATTGATAGTCATGTTAGAAGTACATTTAGATAAATTACATTGGTTTATATTATTACTACATGATTCATCCATTGAAGTACCTACTTCTACATATTTATTACCTTGTTTCATGATAAAAGGAATTTTAGTCTTAGATTTACTTGAACTGCAACTAATAAATTCTTTGTTGGCTTAAGATTCAGGGTATTCAGGATAATCAAATCCTTAGCCAAATTTATGTGACACTGCAAGGGTACTAGTTAGTTTGTCTAACTCAGTTTGACTTACATTCCATTTTTCAATGGTGGAATTTAAATCTAGCTCTCTCATTTTTAATTTATCAATCTCTAACTCAAGATCATTTATGTTGTTTCTCAACTTTTCATTTTCAGATTCTATCTTTAATTTTTTAGCATTTATATTTTGTATTTGTTCATGCAAGACACATTCATTAAATCTAAATTTATGCAAATCTCTAGCATGATTTTCATTATCACATTTAAACTTCTCTAAAGTAGTAGATAGGAAACAATTTTCTTCTTCCATAATGGACAAAGAGTTTCTAATGTTCTTATTTTCTAGTTTACAAGCTTTAAGTTTTTGTAATAATGCATGATAAGCACATAATAATTCATCAAAGTTAAAATCTGAATGACTTTCAGGATCAGATATTACCTTAGACTCATCTGCCATGAAACACACATGATCCACGTCTTCTAACTCTTGTTCTTCTTCTGAATATGAAGATTTTGATGATAATTCCTCAAATTCAGACTCTTCTGACGTGTCATCCCAAGTGACCTTCAAAGCCTTTTTCTCTTAAAACTTTTTCTGAGTTTTTTGAGTTATCTTCTTCTAATTTGTCCTACCTTGCTTTTCATTTTTCCTTATAGGACAATTTGGAGAAAGATGTCTAGATTTCTTGTAGTTGTAACATACATACTTTCTAGATGAAGAATTCTTTTCATTCAGTGACTTTGACGTTGAGGGTTTATCATTTCTGTTCCTTTGTTGTTTCCTAGCTTTCTTGAATTCCCTAGTCAGCAAAATCAAATCCTCGTCAGAATTAGTTGATATTTCAGAATCTGAATTAATATTGAAGGCTATTTCTTTCTTCATTTTTAATTTGTTGTGACTTAGTGAATCATTTAATTGAACTTCATAAGCAATTAAATTTCCTATAAGTTCATTTATAGTATAAACATTTAAATCTCGTGATTCCTCAATTGATGTCACTTTTTGAGACCATTTAGAACTTAGGGATTTGAGAATTTTTCTCACCAAATCCTTCTATTCAAAATTCTTTCCTAAGCATTTTAAAGAGTTTATTATATCTAGGAATTTGAAAAACATCTCAGAAATACTTTTATCTTCATGCATCTTAAAGAGTTCATACTTATGAATTAACATATTAATCTTAGTCTCTTTAACTTGAGAAGTACCTTCATGTGAAACTTCTAATGCATGCCACACCTCATAAGTAGATTTATATGCTGAGACTTTACTGAACTATTCATAACTCAATGTACACAATAAGATATTTAAGCCTTTAACATTCAGAGTTTCATTTTCTTTTTCAGTAATTGTCTAAGTATTATAAGGAGTAGTTAACAGAGTATATGGTTTAGAAATCATGAACCACAACTTGTGATCTATACTTTGAAGAAAGACTGTCATTCTATATTTCCAATATTCAAAATGTATTCCATCAAATAAAGGAGTACGGTTAAGATTTTGACCTTCATATAATGAAAAATTACCATTTCCAGTAGCCATTTTACCTTAGATTTTTCAACCTATTTGATTTTAAACAATTTAAAACATTAAAAACAACTTGAGCCTAATATTTACACAATTAAATGTATGCTCAGATATTAATTTCTATTTAAAAACAAGGAATGTAGAATAAACTCTGATATTAATTAAGTTGGTATCAATTTTATATCAATGATTATCAATCAGCTTTCATACTACTTGTAGGATCGAATTGCTACACAAGAGGGGGGTGAATTGTGTTTTTCAACATATTTACTTATAATTGAAACTTCAAAAATTAAAAAAAGTTGAGACACTATTTTAATCAAATCATTTTATTCAAGGTTTCAATTACAATATACAATTCGATTCTCCTCAGAAATTGTAGATGCAATTATATAACGATACTATGTTTCATCTAATCAATTTCATAACTACAAATAGAGAAAACTAATTTACAAAATTTAAAACATTTCTCTTTATTTGAGATTTTTCTTCTTCTTCTTCTCCTACAATTCTTCAATGACAAATATCTGACTCTTTACTTTACCGAATTTGCTTTCTTCTTCTTCTTCAAATCTTTAGTGACATATATCTAACTTTCTCTACTTCACTGAATTTTCTTCTCTCTAAGAGCTTTTCCTCGAAGATGTGTTTTTGATTCCTGAAAATATATTTCGTTTAGTGTGCAGGGATAATTGATCAACAAGAATTCTATGCCTTTTATATTGTATATTCACTTCATGTATATCTTCTACGTTTAGCCATTATCAATTTTTCACTCTTCACGTTTTTTCTTTTTTCTTCATCGAAATACACACGTTTTGAGTCATGTTTTCCTTTCGAATTTTCTTTAATCATTGTTTAGAATCAAAAAGTGCACAATATTAACGATTAAATGATGGTTAATTGCATAATATTTAATTTATCATACGAGAATTAAGCCATTATGTTATAATTGCACTGTTATATGCTTTAATGAAAGAATCTACATAATTTCAAGGAATTAGCATTAATTTAGTACATTTCTGAACTATCGGTAAGTTGCTGATTTTTAATTCTTTAGTATCCAAATTTTCTATTATTTTAGAGAGTTATATTGCATGTACCGGATAGTTATGTTTTAAACGTTAAAAGAATATTTAGGTGAACAGTAACAACTCGTTGAGTTAGTGTTCTTTTTGTTAAAAGATCACATGCCAACTCGTTGAGTTAGCGAGTAAAAACCTTAAGTTATATATCTAAACTTGTTAAGTTAGAATTATGCACATGTTGAATTTAAATGCTTTAGTATATCACGTGAGATGCACATGTGTAACTCGTTAAGTTAGCATAACTGTACGCATTGAGTTACATGAATACACATTAAGGTAACGCATTATGTTAGCAGCTTATTTCTTTATTGCATGTGTTTTATAGTTAAATCAACGAAGTAAGTCCGTTGAGTTATTTGTAACTCCACGAATCATTTATTTTCTAATATGCCATCGTAGCGGTTATAGAAATAGGACATCCGAAGGAAAACTACGATTGCACGTATCACGTAGGAATTCACTCGTGGAAGAAAGAAGAAATTACCATCGTTGATAGGAACGAAGGAAATCCAACCGATCATTTAAGCAGAAGCAGTTACTATTGAAAGAAATATAAAAGAAGAGGAGAAAAATGAAGAAAGTGTGGTGGGTAGTGTGTGTAGAGGTGGAGGGCCGCGCTAACTGCAAGCAGCGTTGGAAGTTCAATGAAACTCCACACCATCACCAAAATCACCAACCATTGGAGGTCTGTGAAGATACTTTCTTGATGTCGAGTCGATTCCGAGCCAAACACGGTGTCTGACAACCACTATGAGGAGTGATCGCGTTGCAGGAAGGGAAGCCATTTTCACCAAGCATCGACTCTTATCTCAAGAGATCGTAAAACTTCTAGCCTTGGTTTTGGGTTGATACTAATATGCTGAAGAGGAGAACATCTTGCAATTCTAGACTCGCGATTCTATAGGGAGAGGAGACAGGTTTGTAAGTGATTAAGTTTTCAGTGGTGTAATTGTGTCGCATGTAGTGACAGAAGTATTTACTGTCGATAGAGATTTTTACATTTCACCTTTCGCTCATCTTCAGGAACATATCAAAACAAAAATACCAAAAACAACAACTTATTTGTGTTTACATTTAGTATTTAAGTGTTGTATTGTTTGTTTTGTATCGTGATTAATGTTATCATTGTTAGTATTGTGAGTGTTTCATGTTTGTTTGATTTAGAAAATAGAAAATAGTTTTGCAATTTACTAAAATTGATTCGTTCTAGATACTTAAAGATTTTAATGGTTACTGTTTGAAATATCTGAATGTTAGTGTTGCTTAATGATAAATCTAATCTTAACTAGCATTAAAGAGCTTAATTGATGTTATTTACAATTTGTAGAACCACCCAATGGTTGGCCGAATTCCTCTGTAATTAATAGTATTTAACTAGAAAGATAGGCTCGTGAAGTTAACTTAAGTCCACGAGGTTAGTCTGTTGAGTTATGGATAACTCAACAAACTAAGTCTGTTGCGTTAACTGTAACTCAACGGAGTGATTACTGAATACATTAAGTCTAATATAAAAAAATGGAACAATGCACAATTCTTACTCAATCTCTATCGAATCGACCTATACTTGCATACAAATACAAATTGGAATTAATATCTAATTTGTGTGAAAGGTTGTTAGTTTACTTCTAAAAGTAATTATTGATATAAGCATAAAGACAAAGTAAACAAGTTTAAGATCTAATCTTTCACGATCAAAACAATCATCAATCCTGGATCTTTGAAAAATTTCCTGCAAAATAAACTTTCTTATCCAAAATTTTTCATCAAATGTAATAAGAAGTCA
The DNA here is from genome assembly GCA_036874045.1 of Cymodocea nodosa. Classification (NCBI taxonomy): domain Eukaryota; kingdom Viridiplantae; phylum Streptophyta; class Magnoliopsida; order Alismatales; family Cymodoceaceae; genus Cymodocea; species Cymodocea nodosa. The sequence goes on from CM072335.1 coordinate 13,052,702, forward strand.
TTGTGTTAATGTTAACTAAATGAGTAAAACAAGTATATTTATAACTTAACATATTTAACTTAACGAGTTCATCATGTGCCAAATCATGTGACAAGTACTGTAGCTAACTAAACGAACTAAGTCTGTGGTGTTACGCTAACTCAACGAACTAGCTTTGTGGTGTTACAATTAACTCAACGAACTAACTTCGTAGAGTTATTGATAACTCAACGAACCAGTAATAAACAAATATTTTAAACAACAAAGTATTTACCACGTGTAATAATAATAACTTTAAGTTTATAACGCTAACCTAACGCGTTGTCTTAGTGTTCAATATAGCAACTTGTTTGGGTTTTCCTAGTACTATACTAGAAAAACTTGGATTTGATACTTCTATTTTTACTTAGTTAATTTATCTTTATGCCTATTCTTTCTTTTAGAAGTAAACAAACAACCTTTAATACAATTTAGATATTAATTCCAATTTGTACTTTAACTACAAGTGCATAGTGTCTATTGTATCAGTGTGCAAGTACAGGTCGATCCCATAGGGAATTGCTGAAGAACTTGAGAATTGTTCGTTTGTTAACAATCAAATTTATATATTCAATAAGCTCTTCATTGACTTACAGTTAACTCAACGGACTAAGTTCGTTGATTTATGGCTAACTCAACGGACTAACCTCGTGGACTTAAGTTAACTCCATGAGCCTGTCTTTTCTTTTTAATACTACTATTTACAGAGGAATTCGGCCAACCATTGGGCGATTCCATAGATTGTAAATAACATCAATTAAGCTCTTTAATGTTAGTTAACATTGGATTTATCGTTAAGCAATACTAACATTCAGATAATTCAAATAGTAACCATTAAAATCTTTAAATCTTTTGAACGAACCAATTTCAGTAAACTGTAAAACTAAAATAAACATAAAACAATCACAACACTGACAAAGATAACATTAATCACGATACAACACAAATAATACAACACTCAAATATAACATACAAACATAGATAAATTGTTTTTGGTATTTTTGTTTTAATATGAACATGGAAATGGGCGAAAGGTGAAATGTAAAGTAATTTCACTTGACAGTAAATACTTCCGACACTACTTGCAACGCGATTACATCACTGAAAATTAAACCACTTACAATCCTATCTCCTCTCCCTATAGAATTGCGAGTCTAGAATTGCAAGATGATCTCCTCTTCAGCATACAGGCATCAACCCGAAGCTAAGGCTAAAAGCTTTGCGATCTCCTGAAATATGAGTCGGCGCTTGGTGAAAATGGATTCCCTTCCCACGACATGATCACTCCTCACAATGGTTGTCAAGCACTGTGTTTGGCTCGAAATTGACCCGACATCAGGCAAGTATCATCATAGACCTCCGATGGTTGGTGATTATGGTGGTGATGATGATGGTTGGTGTGGTACTTCAGAGAATTGCGACGCTGATCCTCCTCTGCACACACTGTCCACCCATCGATCACACACGCACACTTTACTTCTTTTTCTTCTTTTCTTTTATATTTCTTCAGTAGTAATTGCTTCTGCTTGAATGGTCGGTTGGATTTCCGTCGTTCATATCAATGGCGATGCTTTCTTCTCCCTACGACGATTGAATTCCTATGTGATACGTGCGAACATGATTTTTCTTCCAACTGTCTTGTTTCTGCAACCGCTACAGTGGCATATTAGAAAATATAAAGAAATAAGCTGCTAACATAACACGTTACCTTAGTGTATATTCATGTAACTCAACGCGTACAGTTATGCTAACTTAACGAGTTAAACATGTGCATCTCACGTGATATACTAAAGCATTTAAATTCAACACGTGCATAAATTTAACTATCCGATGCTCAGGTGCATTTCGGATACTTAAAAACTTAACTATCCGATGCTCAGATGCATTTCGGATAGTTACAAATAACTCACCGATATATAACTTAAGTAAATCTACCAGATCTCGACACGTGTCAGCAGTAGTTTAATAATAAAATAACATTTTAGAGAGTTATAGGTTTAACTATCCGATGCTCAGATGCATTTCGGATAGTTACATCTAACTCACCGAAAATCCACTTAAGTCACTTTACCAGAACATGACACGTGTCATCAGCAGTTTTATAATAAAAGGAGATTTCGGAGAGTTATAGGGATAACTATCCTATGCCCAGCTGCAATTTCGGATAGTTATAGATAACTCACCGAAAGTTCACTTAAGTCATGCATTATGGTTTTGACATGTGTACTTCAGGAAATAATAAAATATTCTCTTAAAACATAACTGCTCGGTAATTTAAATATAACTATCCGATACATGTTCGGTCTGTTAAACATAATTGTCTGAATATGTTCGGTATGTTAAACATAACTGTCCGAAATATCAGAAAATTTGGATACTTAAGAATTTCATAGCGTGCAACTTACCGACAGTTCAGAAATGTACTAAATTAACATTAATTCCCCCAAATTAAGCAGATTCTTCAATTAAAGCATATAACAGTGCAATTATAACATAATGGCTTAATTCTTATATGATAAACTAAATATTATGCAATTAACCATCATTTAACCGTTAATAATATGCACTTTTTCATTCTAAACACAACTCAACACGTTTAGTTATTTTAACTTAACGAGTTAAACATGTGCAACTCACGTGATACAATATAACATTCGTAAACTTTAATTTTATCACGTGTACAATACTAACTTAACGAGTTCGTCTCTTCATTTTGCTCTTTTACTCACTAACTTAACGAGCTCTCACGTGACCTATTTTAACCTTTAAGCCTATAACTCAATGAGTTCTCACGTGACCTTTTTACAAATAATGCACTAACTCAACGAGTTATCTAAACGTACACTGTTTATGATACAGAAAATATAACTTTAAAATATATCATGCTTTACAATAAAAACACACGTTAACTTAACGTTTAGTTAAATGAAAAGTTAGTATAACGTAACGACTAGTTATTTAACTTAGTATAATTTACAATATACTAAGTATCTGTGGTATCATGTTATTTAAAATAGAGTTAGATATGTGAAAAATATCTAATAGAGTATCGAAAGTTTTCTATGCAATTTCTATACAATAACTCTGTTTATTTTATCAATAACTTCTTGATCTAATCCTGTATTTTGAGCTTGTGGAGGTTGCTGTAATGAATCTATAAGTCTATTTGTGTGTTGTTTGTATATTGTATGTTGCTGTTGTCCTAGTGTTGATTATTCTGACTATTGTTGTTATTAGTCTTGCTAATTTTGTTGGTCTTACTGATCTTGATTTTGTTTTTGCTATCAATTTTTGATTTCAAGTGGATCTATTTGCTGGTATTTATGTAACTCTTTTGTAGAGAAAGATTGTGATTTCATCTTTTTCTATGGCCAATGTGTAATATCTATTTGACTTGTCACAAGTTTTAAAATATCATCATCATAAAATAACTTGCTCTACAAATTCAGAATATGATAAATAAAAACATCACACCAATTCACTTGTATATGTTTAATTAAAGCATATGTTAGCATAAAGACAACATCTGTCAACTTCAGCTCCATGGCCAAACTTTTAAAAAATTAAAGCATGCAATATCTTTGCAATAAATCGTGTTTGACCATTTAAATCATTTAAGAATCTCAATTGACTGTTGGCAGTAGGATCTTTTGCTAATTCTTTATTGTCTCATCCTAGTTGATAAACTTGTTTTCTTGCTGATAATTTAACTCCTTCATTTTTCAATCCAAGTATTTGATAAATTAATTTTAAAGTTAAATATATGTCTGATTCTTGTATATTTGAAATAGGAATATCATTTTTTACTATTAAGTTTGAATAAAAACATCTTACAATTTCTAGTAGTGAGAGATGGCTCGACTGTTATGGTAGCAGTGTTAACAAGCCTTGAAATTCAAACATTTCTCTAATGTTTGTCATTCTTTCAAACTTAATTGGTCTAGCATATAAAACTGTAAAAGTTTTTAAATTTTGAAACTTTGCATAACAGGATCCATTTCTGAACCATAATAGAGTATTATCTTCAAAATCTTGTTCAGGATTAGGAATTTTCTTGTCATGTACTTTTGACCTGGGACTTATTTCTTCAATAGCTACATTATCACATATTTCAGAACTTGTCGAATTTATGTAAAAAACATTTGAAATATCTGCAACTGTGATATTAATGATACTTTGTGCTTCATCTGTTTGAATTTCTTCGAACATATCAGCAACTATCATCTCTGTATCATTATCAATAGTCTTTATTTGAATATCTGTATTAGTGTAAAGTGATAATTTTTGTACATTTAGGTAGGTTAATTCATGCATTTTAGAGATTAAATGACTAAACATTATAAACTTTTAAGTCATATTACATGAATTGCATATTTTTATGGACTTACATGAATTATGGGTTTAAATAATATAAAGTGCACAAATTAAACTTTACTTAATTAGAACTTCATGTTATCATTTAAATGACATATGTATTAGCTTAGTTTTATTTCTTGTGAGTACTAATGTTTCTTTTAGTGATTTGATTTCTTAGGTAGAGATTACTAAATTGCCCTTGAGCATGAAGACTTAATTAAAGGGGCAACTTGGTCATTGGGCCAAGAGTCTCCTATAAGAGGCAACTTAAGGCCAACCTTCTCTCCCTCTCTAAACCTATTGTTTCTTTCCTCTCCAAAGGGTAGCTATCGACCTTCCTCCTTGGTGGTGAGCATCCATCTTCCTCCTCCAACCGGTGAAGGTATTAGGTGCGTGAGTGGAATGTGAATCTCTCCCTTGAGCTCCTCTACTTGGCATTGGCATCATCTTCATGTGGCTGAAGGTGAACTGAACATAGGGCAAGAACTCGTGGGTGAAGGTACTTCTTGTGAACCTCTTTTGGTGGAGAAAGCTTCTTCCCTTGGTGGTCCTCTAGGTGCTGGAGATCATGTAAGGGAGAGTGTGAATCTTTCCTATTCCAAGGGGCATCCAAGAGGATCCATGGCAATAACTTCTTCTACAACTTGTAGTTGATTGGAGGCTCCATCTGTTGGTGGTGATTCAAGGTAGTGACAGTCCTTTAAGAGCCACATAGGGGGTGTGTGAATCCTCAAAGATTAGGGCAACTACAAGGAAAAGAAGTTCGATTTAAAGGTATAAATATTTGGATGAAAGAATTGACAGTATAGTTTTAATGTTTAGGAGTAGTGTTCGTTATAATGATAGTTATGTTTACATGTTATGTAGTGTTGATAAACTTTACCATTTTGTAGTTAGTAAACGTTGTTACATTTTGTAGTTAATGTTTAGTGGATTAATATCATTGCTACTTCAATAGTTTTCATTTGTATAGTGTGAATGTACACTATGTGAATGTAGTTTTCCATTTTCTAAATTTATAGTTTGTATGCAACTTTTGTTTTAATTATATATATAGATTTTATCACTTGTTGATGTCGTATTTTGAATAACTACTTCTGCCTAAATGATTAGTTGGATCTTCTTCATTTGTATCAATGATGGTGATTTCTTTTTCATTCCACGATTTAAATCCTATGTGATATGTGCAATCATAGTTTTCCTTCGAATTTCCTATTTCTACAACTGCTCACATATGAATATTAGAAAATAACTAGTCTGTGGAGTTAGTGTAACTCAATGGATTTACTTCGTTGACTTAACTCTAACTCAATGGACTTACCTCATTGAATTAAACTTTGTAGTTTAATAAAACAAATATTTTTATAACATTTTATTTAATATGTAAAAGAAGTAATTCTTTATCATTTAACAATTGACATGTGTGATAATTCCTAACTTTATAAGGTTCTGTAAACTTGTAACTCAACAAGTTATTACTGTACATTGGTATATGATATAAATATGTGCAAATAAAATATATCATGTTTAACACTATAAACCACATGTAAACTAGGTTTTCGATCTTTCAGAAATGATATTTAATTAACGTTAATTTCATGAAATTATACATATTCTTTAAGTAAGACATATAATCGTGTAATTATAACATAATGGCTTAATTCTCATATGATAAGCTAAATATTATGTAATTAACCATTAATATTATGCACTTTTTCATTCTAACCATATATTGATTAATTACTTATCCTGAGTTTATATTCATGTGCAGTTCGTAGAGTTATTCATTAACTCAACGAACTAACTTTATTTAATTAAGTGCTATGTTAACGAAATAGTTTATCATGTTTGCTATCATATACTGTATTTTCTGTAAATCTTTTACATTGAGGACAATGCAAAATGTAGGTATGGGGGAGAGGTAATTAGATTAAAATTAAAGTAATCTTGTCAATTGTAGGAATTAGGATTGTTCTGCAAATTTCTGTAGAATTTGATAAAATTTTTGCGAATTTTACTACAACCTTTCAAAAGTTCACTTTAATTATCCAAAAATTATCTGAAACCTTCCAATAGCTGAAACTAAAAAAAAATAAATTTACAATAAACTTTTCGAATTAACTTTTAAAGTAAAAATATACATATAATGTTATGAAAAGATGAAAGTGTTTTATTAAAAGTATAGATATCTTTTGAATCGAGTATGGTTTCTGTTCTTTATGACTACTGATGTTGAATCTAGATTAGACTTTTGAAGTTGTTTATTTAAGATACATTTCATTATTCTTATTGTTTTAATCATATTAAGTTGAATTGTGTTTTGATTTGTATGTAGTGAAATTTATTCTAGAAATCATATTGGGAAATTCAGGATAACAAATGTTTGAAAAAAAATTGATAGTATAACTACCATCTATTTTATGCAAGTATATTTTGTATGTAATTTGAGTATTTTTGAAATATATTTGTAGGATGGGGAGGAAGAACAATGTTAAATTAGATTACTGATTTATAGAGAATATCCTAATATTAATCTAATTTTAGTATTCTAAGGATATAAGATGAATATATATTTTCAAAAAGAATACAGATTTATGAAGAAAAGAAATAGTTCTAGCACTTTAGAAAGACCAATTAACGAGATCATATTAGTCTACTAAGGGACTAGCAAAAGTTAAGTATGAGGGAAGTGTTTAGAATGAAAAAGTACATAATATTAATGGTTAATTGTATAATATTTAGCTTAGCATATGAGAATTAAGTCATTATGTCATAATCATACGATTACATGCTTTAAATAAAGAATATGCATAATTTCAAGGAATTAATGTTAATTAAATATCATTTCTAAAAGATTGAAAACCTAGTTTACGTGTGGTTTTATAGTATTAAGCATGATATGTTTTATTTACACATATTAATATCATGTATAGGTGCATAGTAACAACTCGTTGAGTTATAGGTTTAAAGGTGTAAAAAGATCACGTGAGAACTCGCTAAGTTAGTATTATGCACATGTTGAATTTAAATATTTTATTATATCACGTGAGTTGCACATGTTTAACTCGTTAAGTTAGCATAACTATATGTGTTGAGTTACTTGATTACACACTAAGGTAACACTTTGTGTTAGTGTTATAAGCTTATAAGTTATTTCTTTATTTCACGTGATACATATATTATTATTTATATTAAGTCCATTGAGTTAAGCTTAACTCAATGAGGTAAGTCCATTGAGTTACAGTTAAGTCAATGAAGTTAGTCTATTGAGTTACACTAACTTCACAGACCAGTTATTTTTTAATATTTAAATGTGAGCAGTTGTAGAAATAAGAAATTCGAACATGATTGCATGTATCACGCAAGATTTAAATCGTGGAATGAAGAAGAAATCATCATCATTGATACGAATGAAGGAGATCCAACTGATCATTGTAAGGGTAAGATGTGTGATGTTAAAACACAAGTTTTACATTTATATTAACTGCAAGCGCATGACGTCTATTGTAATAAGCATGTGCAAGTACAAGTCATCCCACAAGGAGTTTGTCTTAATTAAACCCATTGAATTGATTATTCAATAAAATATCCCTTTCATTAAATTCATCATGAAAATTATAATTACATGTTATTAAGTTGAGAATTACAAAAATAAACTAAAGAATTCAAAGAAGCTCAAAAATCCATTAGGTTCCTAAGGCTAAACTCTAGGAACTCAAGAAAATTCAATGAGTCTCAACCTTGAAATCACAGAAGTTAGGCCCAACTTCAAACTCTCCTCACTTCCAACCTAGACATTGAAAAATCCAGAAAAAATGTGTTGGAAAGATCATCGATTATCTTTGAAATGGCAGTTATTTCGTGGTCTAACTCACTTTAAAACATTGACACTATTGGATTTACGAAAAGGGCATAGAACCATTCTGTAAACTTTCCAGAAACGCACCTTCAGTGCAAAAACCATATCTTGACCAATACTCTATGAAATACTACAAAATCATAGTGCTTTGAAGCTAGACTTGGAGTACTAACAAGGAAAATTAACAGAACAACTTTCCAAAAAGTATGCAGCACAGGCACCATGCAGGCATCGAGCATAGAATCTGGTACTCAATCAGAAATTCAAAACCACTACAACCTCAGAAAGGAAAAATTGAAAACCTTACCAAAACTCATCTAAAATTCCATTAAAGGCACAGATGGAAACTAGACTTGAAAGTGTACAAAAATGCATCAAAACCCAATCAAAAAGACTGGGGAAATCTTGAGTTATATTAAAACAAAATGACCTAAAATCTGTACACGAATCTGGGTCAAATAAATAGTCTGCACACAAGCATTCACCCAAACTTTGTATCTACACTACATATATTCACATATATGTAAGGGAAACCAACATTCAAATCATTAAATCATTGATTCAACTACTGAAATATAAAGTTTAACATACGAGTTACACTACAATACCATCAAATAACATGATAAAACACATGAACACAAATGGAACATATTACCTATGCACACAAACATAATGTTGAGCTATATTTTTAGCTCAAGCTTTACTGCAAGTGCACAGTTCTTTTGGTGTACATGGCAAATATAGGTCATTCTTCTACAAGGATTGTGTTTATGACTTTATCAACTATTACTCAACTTGTTCTTCAAGCTCTTAGGTATACTTCAGTAAATTAATGACATGTGAATGTAGAATAATCAAAGTTAACACAAGCTCACAAATCATGCAATTTCAAGGTAATGTGTAGTGGAAAATGGTGATGTGAATCAATTTCTTTACTTGTAAATCTATCAACTCATTCAATTATAACATGCACACAAGTTCCACGTGATTTCAGAAGTGATATCAATGCATCAATATTAAGGAAAGAAAAATAAAACAACAAGGTTCAATAGACTATACTACTCTATTCTAATTTATACTAAATGCATGCAACTATGCTATTTGCTAATCTAGCTAAACTATACTATACTACTTGCATTAGAAATTCTTTTTGGAGATTGATTAGGACAAAATGTGATCAATATAAGATATAACAAACTCAATTAACTACTGAAATTAAAATTAACAACTAGATATAAGTGATAGGTTCTTCATTCAAATGAACATCAACACTTATTTTCTTCTTCTTTCAATTCACACCTTCTTCTCAAATGTGCCAAGTCACCATTGATGAGTGTCATTCACTCATGTGAAAGCCTCACCAACAGCCCCAACAATACACGTGAATAGAGGATGCAAATTAGAAGTTGAAAAGAAGAATTAAACATTCATATACATTCATTGAACTCTATCTAGCTAAGAAGACATATAATTGAGATGTTCACCACCATTTCTCATCAATTCTTCCTTCTATACAAGAAAATAATAAACTCTAAGAGTTGTCACTACCTTAGGAGCTTCTTATCTTCTTCTCTAGAGCTTTGAATTCAATGGAACTTGGCAGCAAATCCACCTCCAAGCTTGGACGTCTTCTCCTTAGCCCTTGGAATGGTGAATAGCATGAATGGATGGTCTCTCTTGGAAGCACAAGCCTCACCTCCAAGCTTCTCCTCCTCCTTCTTTCTCTCGTTGGAAACACCAAGTTGTTGGCCGAAATTCCTCTCCCCTTGTATTTATGTTGTTTTGTCTTCTCTCTCTTTGATGTGGCACCTTGGTTTTATCACCAAGCCAATAAGATGCCATAGATCTAGGAGGGCCAATAAGGTGTTGGCATGTCCTCTTCTTTAAAGTTTAGTCCACCAACTTTTGATTCTTTACATCTTCTTTGGTCTTTTGCATTAAGCTCCTCCCATATATATGTTACCTACAATTAATGGAAGTTGAACTCCAAGAGATGTTAGCCAACATAGGACATGCAAAATAAATCAATGTGTTCCATGTAAAATTATATCCAATGGGGGATGCACTTGTTAATTAAATTTCTATATTGCACTATATTTCAAGACTTATATTACCCATAATTAATATCATTTATCCACCATAGATATATAATATCATGCAAAATTACTTATAAAATTCATTAAAAATGGGCAAGATTAAAGCTTAAACACATAACATGAACAAAAAAGTATGCATAGGGATCTCTCCTTCTCTCCATTTTACCTTGAAGAATGGTTTCTCTTCAAACAAGTTGCTCCAAGGTTGGTCAAACTCACTCCAATGGCCACGTTTTCTCCAAGTTCCCACCACTTGGAGGTCACCTTGGAGGGAGCCTTCCCCAGCTTGCAAGAGGAAACTTCTTAGTCGTCCACCTCCTTCAAGCTCCTAAGATAGTTCTCTTTTTCCTCAACCTATTGCTGAAGATGCTCTTTTACACCACCCAAGTGCAATGTCCAAGCCTTCCCAAGGTTGCCGCCTAGCTCCAAGCCACCAACACCCAAGAAGGGCCACTAATGGAGCTTCCAAGACGTGCTTCAACTATGAGGAGGAGTGGAACACCACCTTGGAGAGGGGCATCTTGTTGGAAATGCAGCCACCTTGGTGTTGGAAGAGAAGGGGCTCTTGGAGGACGAGAATGGTTGGAGTTGGAGTGAGAAAATGAGAGATACCCCTCTCTTAGCCACCCAAGGTCTTTAAATAGAGGTGGCTTTTGGTCTTCTTGTAGATCCAATGACTAGAATTGATTTCAACCATCTTTCTCCATCCAATGGTTATGATCATCCCTATTTAATATTTAATCCTCACAACCAAGTTATACATATAAGTATCCTTAAACATTCATTCATATAACTAAAGAGAATAAAGCCTCCATGAAATATAAATGCCATAAATATTATATGTTCATTCCACATTTTCTCTCATAATGAGACATTCTTTATAAATATAGGAAATAAATAATGAATTCTCTTATAACTAAGTTCATGTATTTCATTTCATATTATGATGATTTTACTTTTGAAGACACCTATGAAATTAGCAATTGAAAAGATACATGTGTGCACTAAAAGTGTGTGACATGTGATTCATTTATAAGATGCAATATTGACACATGGGTTATTTGACTTGGCATTAATTCCATTAAAGATAGATTTGTGCATTATTTCATTTTTTTCGCATAAAACATGCATGGTCTAAAAATATGCTTTTTGTGCAATTTAATATTAAAGTCATGTAATGTGCACTTGAAATTCCTATAATGCATGCTTTAACATATAATAAACCACACAAATCTATGCTTTACAATCATTTAGGTGGAAGTAGTTATTACTGAAAGAAATATAAAAAGGAAAGAGAAAGAATGAAGAAGTGAGTGGAGAACTACACTAACTGTAGCAAACATTGGTAGTTCCCTAAAGCTCTACCACACAACACAACCAAAAAACAATCACCAATCACCAACCATTAGAGGTTTGTGAGGATACTTTCCAGATGTCGGGTCGATTCTAAGCTAAACACGATGATTGACAACTGCTGTGAGGAGTGATCACATCGTAGGAAGGGAAGTCATTTACACCAAGCATCGAATCATCTCTTAGGAGAAAGTAAAGCTTCTAGCTTTGGTTTCGGGTTGATACCAATATACTGTTGAGTATTTTGCTTTGATGATGTATGCTAAATGAATGTAATCATATTTACTCAATTACTATTGTTTGTGAAAGTAAATTAAGAGCATCAATTAATACAGAAAAAGTTTACAGATATAAATACTTGTTTGTAATGGATTTAAAATTATGCTAAGTTAAATAACTAGTCATTAAGTTATACTAACTTTTCATTTAACTAAACGTTAAGTTAACGTGTGTTTTTATTGAAAAGCATGATATGTTCTAAAGTTATATTTTCTGTATCATATACAGTACATGTTAAGACAACTCATTGAGTTAGTGCTTTATTTGTAAAAAGGTCACGTGAGAACTCATTGAGTTATAGGCTTTAAAGGTTAAAATAGGTCATGTGAGAACTCGATGTGTTAGTGAACAAAACGTTAAGGTGAAGAGACGAACTTGTTAAGTTAGTATTATGCACGTGGTGAAATTAAAGTTTACAAATGTTATATTGTATCACGTGAGTTGCATATGTTTAACTCATTAAATTAACATAACTACACGCGTTGAGTTGCTATATTGAACATTAAGACAACGCATTAGGTTAGTGTTATAAACTTAAAGTTATTATTATTACATATGGTAAATAATTTATTATTTAAAATATTTATTTATTACTGTTCGTTGAGTTATTAGTAACACAACGGAGTTAGTTCGTTGAGTTAACTATAACACCACAAAGTTGGTTTGTTGAGTTAGCATAACACAACGAAGTTGGTTCGTTGAGTTAGCGTAGCACCAAAGACTTAGTTCATTAAGTTAGCTACAGTACTTGTCACGTGAATTGGCATATGATGAACTTGTTAAGTTAGATACGTTAAATTATAAATCTACTTGTTTTACTCGTTTAGTTAACATTAACATAATGACTTGTTATTATATTTGATGAAAAATTTTAGACGAAAAAGTTTATTTTGTAGGAAATTTTTTAGAGATCTAGGATTGATGATTAAAGAAAATTCGAGAGAAAAACGTGGGTCAGAACATGTATATTTCGATGAAGAAAAAAGAGAAGACGTGAAGAGTGGAAAATTGATTGTGGTTAAATGTGGAAGATATGCATGAGATGAAGATACAATATAAAAGGCATAGAATTCTCGTTGATCAATTATCCCTGCACACCAAATGAAATATATTTTCAGAGATTAAAACACCTCTCTAGGGAAAAGCTTTTAGATGAAAGAAAATTCAGTGAAGAAGAGAAAGTCAGATATATGTCACTAAAGAATTGAAGAATTGCAAGAAAGCAAATTCGGTGAAGCAAAGAAAGTCAGATATTAGTCACTGAAGATTTGCAGAAGAAGAAGAAGAAAAATCTAAAACAAAGAGAAATGTTTTAAATTCCGTAAAATTAGTTTTCTTTATTTGTAGTTATGAAATTGATTAGATGAAACATGGTATCGTTATATAATTGCATTTACAATTTCTGAGGAGAATTGAATTGTATATTGTAATTGAAACCTTGAATAAAATGATTTGATTAAAACATTGTCTTGACTTCTTTTTAATTTTGAAGTTTCAATTATAATTAAATATTATTGAGAAACACAATTCACCCCCCTCTTGTGTAGTCATTCGATCCTACAAGTGGTATCAAAGCAGGTTAATAATCTTTCATATAAAATCGATACCAACTTAATTAATATCAAAGCTTGTTTTACCTTCCTTGTTTTTAAACAGAAATTAATATCTGAGGATACGTTTAACTTTGTTGATTTTAGGCTCAGGTTATTTTTGAAAGTTTTAAACTGTTTAAAATCTTATAGGTTGAAAAATCTAAGGTAATATGGCTACTTGAAATGGTAATTTTTCTTTGTATGAAGGCTAGAATCTTAATCATCCTCCTTTATTTGATGGAATACATTTTAAATATTAGAAATATAAGATGACAATCTTTCTTCAAAGTATAGATCACAAGTTGTGGTTCATGATTTCTAAACCATATAATCTATTAACTACTTTTTATAATACTTGGATAGTTACTGAAAAAGAAAATGAAACTCTAAATACAAAAGGCTTAAATATCTTATTTTGTGCATTGAGTTATGAATAGTTCAGTAAAGTGTTGGCATATAAATCTGCTTATGAGGTGTGACATGCATTAGAAGTTCCATATGAAGGTATTTCTCAATTTAAAGAGACTAAAATTAATATGTTAATCCATAAGTATGAACTCTTTAAGATGCATGAAGATGAAGGTATTTCTGAGATGTTTTTCAGATTCCTAGATATCATAAATTCTTTAAAATGCTTACAAAAGAATTTTGAACACAAGGATTTGGTGAGAAAAATTATCAGATCCCTAAGTTCTAAATGGTCTCAGAAAGTGACATCAATTGAGGAATCACGAGACTTAAATGTTTATACTATAAATGAACTTATAGGAAATTTAACTGCTTATGAAGTTAAATTAAATGATTCATTGAGTCACAAGAAATTAAAAATGAAGAAAGAAATAACCTTCGAAACTAATTCAGATTCTAAAATATCTATTGATTCTAACGAGGATTTGATTTTGCTGACTAGGAAATTCAAGAAAGCATAGAAAACTAAGAAATAGCAAAGGAATAGAAATGACAAACCCTCAATGTCAAAGTCACTGAATAAAAAGAATTCTTCATCTAAAAAGTATGTGTGTTACAACTACAAGAAACCTAGACATCTTTGTCTAGATTGTCCTATAAAGAAAAATGAAAAGCAAAGTAGGACAAATCAGAAGAAGGCTCAAAAAACTCAAAAAAAGTTTTACAAGAAAAATGCTTTGGAAGTCACTTGGGATGACATGTCAGAAGAGTCTGAATCTAAGAAATCATCATCAAAATCTTCACATTCAAAACAAAAATAAGAGTTAGAAGATGTTGCTCATGTGTGTTTCATGGTAGATGAGTTTGAGGTAATATCTGATATTGAAAGTCATTCAAATTTTAACTTTGATGAATTATTATGTGCTTATCATGCACTATTACAAAAACTTAAAGCTTGTAAACTGGAAAATAAGAATATTAGAAACTCTTTGTCCATTATGGAAGAAGAAAATTGTTTCCTATCTACTACTTTAGAAAAGTTTAATTGTGATAATGAAAATCATGCTATAGATTTGCATAAATTTAGATTTAATGAATGTGTCTTGCATGAACAAATATAGAATATAAAGGCTAAAAAATTAAAGATAGAATCTGAAAATGAAAAGTTGAGAAACAACATAAATGATCTTGAGTTAGAGATTGATAAATTAAAAATGAGAGAGCTAGATTTAAATTCCACCATTGAGAAATGGAATTTAAGTTAAACTAAGTTAGACAAGCTAACTAGTACTCTTGTGGTGTCATATAAATTTGGCTTAGGATTTGATTATCCTAAATATTTTGAATCTCAAGCCAACAAAAGATTTATTAGAGTCAGTTCAAGTAAATCTAAGACTAAAATTCCTTTTATTATGAAACAAAGTAATAAATATGTAGAAGTAGGTACTTCAAGGGATGAATCATGTAGTAATAATATAAACCAATGTGATTTATCTAAAGGTACTTCTAACATGACTATCAATATTTCTAAAAATCTTGTTTCTTGTACTAGAAATTCAATTACTAATGTTTCTAAAATTTCAGACAATTGTAGTAAATTGAAAATTCAGAAACCTAAGCACGAAATTCAAAACACTAGTATTAGACCAATTACTAGTTCTATATGTTCTTTATCTGAAAATTCATGTGTAGAAAAGGATTTTGTATATATTGAAAATTTAAATACAAGTACAAAATCTTGGTACGATCTTATTAAAATGTATGAGCATAACCAAAATAAATTAACATCTGATAAAAATCGGTTTGGTCTTAGTTATACTACATCTAAAAATAAAAAAATATTAATAAGAGCAATAATTCTATAAGTAAATATGAAGCTAATGATAAATCAGTAGTACTTACAACTAATAAGAATATAAATGATAATGTTAGACTATTTTTAAACAAAAAGAAGAAAGATGCTTTTAATGAACTTGGTCCTCAAAGACATTGGGTACCAAGAAATAGTTCTTCTTAACTTGTTTTGCAAGAGAAAACAACATCAAAATGGATTTTGGATAGTGGAGCATCAAGTCACATGACCGGACAGAAAAGTCTATTGAAAAATTTTACAAATTCCAAGAAAGGAAGTGTAATATTTAGAAACAAAAGCAAGGATAAAATCATAGGTATGGGCAATGTTCAAATAACTCCTACTTGTGTTATTTCGAATGTACTATATGTAGAAAACCTAGGATTTAATTTGCTGAGTATTATAAAACTAATTGATAATGGATACTATGTATTGTTTAAAAATAATGTATGCAAAATTATTAATAAAATTACAAATGAACTTAAGTTTATTACTAAAAGAAAAGGTTCTATATGTATTTTATCTTTACCTTCTGGTGCACTTGATTTAAATTCATGTTTACTAGCTGAAACTAGTGATGCATATCTTTGGCATAGAAGGATTGGGCATATAAATATGAAACTATTGCAGAAATTATCTAAACAAAATTTAGTGAGAGGTTTACCAAAAATTAAATACTCAAAGGATTTCATGTGTGATGCATGTGAGTTAGGTAAACTTTATAAAAACTTTTTTAAATCCAAAACTGATATATCAAGCAAGAGAGTCTTAGAACTTATACATATAGATCTATTTGGACCAACAAGAATCATGAGTCTTGGTGGTAAACAATATGTATTTGTTTTAGTAGATGACTTCTCTAGATACACTTAGGTATATTTTCTAGCAACTAAGACAGAAGTTTTTGAAACGTTTAAAATGTATTGCAATCTTGTTCAAAATGCACAAAGTGTCTTCATTCAAAAACTTAGGAATGATCATGGTACTAAATTTGAAAATGATCAAATGGATAATTATTGTAAAGATCATGACATTGATCATAGATATTCTTTTCCTAGAGCACCTTCTCAAAATGGTGTTGTTGAGAGAAAGAATCAATCACTTTAAGAAATGGCAAGAACTATGCTAAATGAACATAATTTACCTTAAAACCTTTGGGCTGAAGTAGTGAATATAGCTTGTTATATTATTAACAGAAGTCACTTAAGACCTCTTGTTAATAAAACTCCTTTTGAAATTATGTATGATAGGGTTCCAAAAATTTCCTATATGAAACCATTTAGCTGTAAGTGTTTTATTCTTAACACTAGGGATAAAATGGATAAATTTCAAGTCAAAGTGGATGAAGGAATTTTTGTAGGTTACTCTACTAAAAGTAAAGCCTATAGAGTTTATAATAAGAATTCTAGAACCATTGAAGAAACCCTTCATGTAAGCTTCAATGAAAATTCTTTTAGAGAATCAAAATCTAAAGTTGATAATGATGATATGATCAATTTCCCAAAAGAATTAGAGATTAATCAAGAGATTAAAGATTTATTTGAGAAAATAAAAAATATGAACTTAAATGATCAAACTAATGATCAAAGTGATGTACTTTCAGATGTTGATGAGAATATTAAGGAAAATCATAGAAATTGGCGTTATTCTTCATCACATCTTATCACTCAAGTTATTGGTAATATTAATGAGGGAGTTAAAATCAAAGCTTCAATAAATTTGAATAGTATGTGTATGTTTGTTTCTACAGTGGAACCAAAGAATATAGAGGAAGCATTATCTGATGAAAATTGGATAGTGCCAATGCAAGATGAATTAAATCAATTCATAAGAAATGATGTTTGGGAATTAGTTTCTCCACCAAAAAATTAGTCCATAATAGGTACAAAATAGATCTTTAGAAACAAAACTAATGAGATTGGTCAAGTTATAAGAAATAAAGTTAGATTAGTTGCGCAAGGGTATACACAAGAAGGACTTGATTATGATGAAACATTTACTCTTGTGGCTAGGTTAGAAAGTATTAGAATATTATTGGCCTATGCTTGCTATATGGATTTTAAACTATATCAAATGGATGTAAAGAGTGCATTTCTAAATGGTTTAATTAATGAAGTTTATGTAAAACAACCACTTGGATTTGAAGATATCAATAATCCTAACTATGTGTATAAATTGAAAAAAGCCTTATATGGTTTGAAGCAAGCACCTAGATCGTGGTATGAAAGATTATCTACTTTTCTTGAAGAACAAGGATATATTATGGGAAAACTAGACCATACTCTTTTTATCAAGAAAGATGATAAAGATCAGATTGTTGTTCAAATATATGTGGATGATATAATCTTTGGAGCAACTTCTAATAAACTGATAAAAATATTTTCTGAAGAAATGACTAGTCAGTTTGAAATGAGTATGATGGGGGAACTTTTATATTTTCTAGGACTTCAAATTAAGCAAATAGATAAATGTATATTTTTAAATTAAGAAAAATATGTAGTTGAAATGCTTAAGAAATTTAATTTTAATGATACAAGGATTCAAGGAACTCCTATGAGTACTATTAGGACTCTTGTATTTTGATAATGCAAAAACTTGTGTGAAGAAACAAATTGTATCTCATAGATAAGACAGTTCAGTAGAAGCTCAAAAAGTAGATAAGTCGATATAGGTAGTTTAGAAATTCTTGCAAGAGATAAACAGTAAATCGAAAGGTTATCAGGCTTAAGTATTCGAAAAAAATAAATCTTTGGTGATTTACAAGCTTAAGTATCTGATGAGTCAGTTTAAGCAGAAAAACACCATTAGACAGTTAGAAAAATAACTATCCGAAAATACAAAGACTTTGGAGAGTTTTTAAGATAGCTGCGTGAATGATTAGAAAGTTAAGGCAATAACTATTCGGAAGATCAAGGAATTCAGAAAGTTTGGAAAGCTAGCTATGCGAAACTTAAGTCAGTAAAGCTTACAGAGTATACTTTGCTAAAGACAGAAGAGTAGAGGAAAGTATAAGTATTCAATTTGATGAAGATTTGATACAGAATCTCAAAAATTTGAAGATTGACAATGAGAGTGAAAAAGATAACTACAAGTAGAAACTCAGATCCCAAGCATCAAATCAGAATCAAAATAGTTGGAAATTCAAATCAGACCATCCCATGGAACAAATAATTGGAAATATAACCAAAGGGGTATAGACTAGAAGCAAAACACAAGATATTTGCAATTATTGTGCATTTGTGTTAGAAATTGAGCCAAAATCAATAGATGAAGCTTGTAAGGATATTTACTGGACAATGGCTATGCAGGAAGAATTAAATTAGTTCTAGAAAAACAATGTTTCGGAATTAGTGAAAAAACCTACAGGAAAATTCATCATTAGGACTAAATGGATTTTCAGAAATAAATTAGATGAAGAAAGAAACATACTCAGAAATAAAGCTCGTTGGTTGCACAAGGATATAATCAGAGGGAAGGCATTGATTATGAAGAAACTTTTACACCTGTAGCTAAATTAAAGTTATTAGAATGTTGCTTGCTTTTGCAAGCAGTATGAGGATAAAACTGTTTCAAATGGATGTAAAAAGTGCATTTTTGAATGGAGAAATATAAGAAGTATTTGTCAAGCAACCCCTTGGATTTGAAGATGAAGTCAATTGAGATCATGTCTACAAACTAAACAAAGCTTTATATGGTCTGAAACAAGCACCTAGGGCATGGTATGAAAAATTGAAAAAGTTCTTAATTGATAATGATTTTATCTTAGGCAAAGTGGACAGCACTTTGTTTATCAAAACTTTTGGTTTACACATGTTGATTTTACAAATCTATGTTGATGATATTGTGTTTAGGGCTACTTCAGAAAAATTGTGTCATGACTTTTAGAATTTGATGAAAAATAAATTTGAAATGAACATGATGGGAGAGCTGAGATTTTTCTTAGGACTACAGATCCATCAATTGAAAAATGACATCTTTGTTAATTAGGAAAAATACTGCAAAGAAACTCTGAAGAAATTTGGCTTTGAGAATATCAAGTTTGCAAACACACCAATGAGTTCAAATACTAAACTTGAAAATAATGACTCAAGTATTGTAGTAGATCAAAAGAATTACAGAGGCGTGATTGGATCTTTGTTGTACTTATCAGCAAGTAGGCCAGATATCATGTTCAGTGTATGCTTGTGTACTAGATTTCAAGTATCACCAAAAGAATCTCATCTCAAATCAATCAAAAAGATCTTTAAGTATTTACAAGGCACTAAAGATTTCAGATTATATTACTCAACTGATAGCAGTCTAACTTTAACAGGTTATAGTAATGTAGATTATGCAGGCAGTAGATCAGACAAAAAAAGCACAAGTGGCACATGCCAACTGCTTGGAAATTCTTTAATTTCATGATTCAATAGGAAACAAAACTGTATTGCATTATCCACTACTGAAGTAGAATATATTGTAGTAGGTCTATGTTATGCTCAAATTTTATGGATGCAGCAAATTTTAGCAGACTACAGACTGAAAATTCAGAATATAGATATATATTGTGATAATAGCAGTGCAATAAGTTTATCTAAGAATATAGTACTTCATTCCAAAGCCAAGCATATCGAGATTAGACATCATTTCTTGAGAGATCATGTGGAAAAAGGGCACATCTCACTTAAGTTTGTTCTAATAGAAAATTAACTTGCAGATATTTTCATAAAACCTTTAAATGAATCAACATTTAATCATATTAGAAGAAATCTAAGCATATGTTCTTTGCATGACTTATAATGTATTCATATTTGATTTATGATTATTTTCCCTCAAGCTCACCATATGGGAGCTTGTTTTCTGCTAACGTGTACTCATGCAGGACTTATAAGAAGTCTTTTTTTATCAGATATCAAAAATTACAGATATCAGAAGTCTCTTTTTATCTAATGACAAAAAAGGGGAGAAGTATAAAGAGAAAATTACATGGAATGTAGGGGGAGAATTCCCAACACATAGACAGGGGGAGATATTGTCTAAATCATGTTGTATTTATTCTTTGTAAACTCCAGAAATCTGTTTTAATTGTTCTTGGTGTGACTGAATGTATAGCAATAAACTAGGGAGTAAAATACATGTAATTAAATGTAAAGGATTTTGTCATTATCAAAAAGGGGGAGATTGTTAGGACCCTTGTATTTTGATAATGCAAAAACCTGTGTGAAGAAACAAATTATATTTCACAGATAAGACAGTTTAGCAGAAGCTCAAAAGGCAGATAAGTTGATACAGGTAGTTCAGAAATTGTTCAAGAGATAAATAGAAAATTGGAAGGTTATCAGGCTTAAGTATCTAGAAGAAATAAATCTTCAGTGATTTACAGGCTTAAGTATCCAATGAGTCAATTTAAGCAGCAGAAACACCATCGGATAGTTAGAAAAATAACTATCCGAAAATACAAGGACTTTGGAGAGTTTTTAAGATAGCTAGGTGAATGATCGAAAAGTTAAGGCAATAACTATCCAGATGATTAAGGAAATCAGAAAGTTAGGAAAGCTAACTATCTAAAACTTAAGTTAGTAATTTTCCCACGTGTAGAAATCCAGAACAGAAGCTTAAAAGGATTTTTCAGAGAGTTAGAAAGCTAACTATCCGAAAAATAAGAAGTTTTAGAAAGTTACAAATTTAACTATCCGAAACTTAAGTCATCCTATTGCGCACATGCAAAAATAAGAAGATAGCAGTCAGAAGCTTAAAGGAATCAGAAGGTTACTATAGCTAACTATCTAAAAGTTGAAGATTTTCGGTAGGTTAACATCCATAACCATTCAAACTTAAGACCTTCATGTGTATGACTTAAATTCTCATGTGACACAGACAAAAAAACTTAACTGAAATTTTGAAGAGTTATGGTTGTTCTTCGGAGTGTTATAAAGCCAACCATCCGAAAATCAAAGGGAATCAGAAGGTTGCAAGTTGGATAGTATACAAAATGATAACTTACTATTTTTGGGACTTACTACATAGTAAGTACAACAGAAACATTCGTTAGAATTGAATATGATCATTATACCTCTTGGTATAAATATGAGAAGTAAAGGGAAGATTACAACAACGATTATCAAATATTGTGAGCTACTCAAAAATTCCAGAAACACTCTCAAGCCTGCAAAATATAGAAATATTCTCAAGTTCACTACAGCACAAAAGCTCCCTGCGCTCAAACTCTGCTTCAAAGTTCAAAGTGTTGGTTCATGAGTTTCTACCTAAAAACTCTTTGTTGGTTAAGAGCTTGTACCTAAAAGCTCAAAGAAAGGTTGATTGCTGAGCTTCAACTTGAAAGCTCAAGTGTTGGTTCTTGCTTCAACCTAAAAGCAAGTGTTGTAAGTATTCATAAACTTAGTGAAGCCCAAGTGAATCTTGGGAGTGGACTAGCCAAGTTGGTGAACCACCTAAAAATCTCTTTGTGTTCATTAATTTTCACTGTTGTGCATGCACATTGATTAATTAAGATCACAGATAAATTGAATCAACCAATTAAGTTAAAAAGGAAGTTAAAATTACTCACACACACCATTCACCCCCCCTTTAGTGAGACTTTCGATCCTAACAAGTACTTCTTTAAAGTTAGATATTGATGACATAGGAAAATCAATAGATCAAATGATTGGTTCTTTACTTTATTTGATAGCTAGTAGACCCGATATTATATTTGCTGTGTGTGCTTGTGCTAGATTTCAATCTAATCCTAAAGAATCATACTCAATTACTATTAAAAGAATATTTAGATATATAGAAGGAACTAAAAATTTCAGACTGTATTATTCTAAAGATAGTTCAATAGATCTTATAGAATATACTGATGCTGATTACACAGGATTTAAATATGATAGAAAGAGTACTAGTGGTACATGTCAATTATTGGGAAATAATCTAGTGTCATGGTTTAGTAAAAAGCAAAACTGTGTAGCACTTTCAACCACTAAAGTTGAATATGTTGTTGCTGTATTGTGTTGCACTTAGATTCTGTGGATAAGGCAAACTTTAGAAGATTTTGGATTATCTTATGATACAACTGAGATTTATTATGACAGTAGTTCTACAGTAAATCTTTTCAAAAATCCTGTATTACATTTTGTTAGGACCTAATGGCTTACCAAAGGGGGGGGGTGAATGGTAAGATTTAATGATTTTTGAGAGATTTCATGATTTAACAATAAATGATTGATTGTCAGTTTAATTCAGCAAGCATAAAATGATTTTTCTTAGTGCAAACACAAAGTAAATGAAGATAATACACATAGGGATTTTAGGTGGTTCACCACTAACAGTTAGTCCACCCCCAAGGGATACTTGGGTTTCACTAATCTTTCAAAACCTACAAACACTTGCTTTAAGGTCAAAGCAAGAACCAACCAATTAAACTGAGCTTTCTAGTCATAGCTTTAGCTAACCTATCTCTAAAGTTTTTAGTTGGCACACTTCAATAAACAACTGGCTTTAGGAGATTAGAGTTTATTTGCGTGGAGAGCTCTAGACTTGAGTTTGTATTTACTGAAGATTTGATCTTGAATATGTTTTGCTGTATCTATGGAGCTTGGTGTATGGATATGTCTATTCAAAAAAGCTGTGTAACTCTCTTGTTTGCTGTTTATATTTATAACATTAAGCATAACAATCATATTCACTTCTAACAGATGTATTCTGTTGTATTTATTGAAATTGCAAGTCCCAAAATGGTAAGTAACCGTTTAGAAGAGTATTTTCAAGATAACCTTCCGATTTTCTTAGATTTTCAGATGTTTAGTTGTGTAACTCTTCGAAGGATTACCGTAACTCTCCGACAATCCACTTAAAGACCTTTTGTTTGTGTCATGTGAGATTTAAGCCATACATGTGAAGTCTCATTTGGTTCGTATAATTAAAACTATAACTTACTGAAACATATTTAACTTTCGGATAGTTAGCTTTCCTAACTTACCGAATCATCCTTTTCAAGCTTTTGACTAAGTTTCTAAAATCTACACATGTGTATTTGAGTAACTTATCTTTTGGATAGTTGTAGCTGTTAACTCACCGAAATTTTTAACTTTTAGATAGTTAGCTTCAGTAACCTTTCAAATTTCTTGGTAAGATTCTGAAAATCATTTAAGCTTCTGTCTGGATTTCTGCATGTGTGAATTTGCATGACTTAAGTTCTTAGATGGTTAAATCCTCTAACTTTCTGATTTCCTTGGTCTTTTGGATAGTTAGCTCCTTAACTCTCCAATTTTCCAAACAGCCATCTTACTAACTTTCCGAAGGCTTTTTATTTTTGGATAGTTATCCTTTTAATTGTTTGAAGGTGTTTCTAGTTTTAAAATGACTCTTCAGATACTTAAAAACTGTAACTCGCTAAAGATCTATTTCTTCTGGATACTTAAGCCTAGTAACCTTCTGAAAATCTTGTTTTTCTCTAGCAGCAAATTCTGAACTGACTATATTTATTTTTATGCCTTCTGGTCTTCAGTTTACTAAACTATCTTGTGACACCTATGTAATACAAGTTGTTTCCTTAGATGGATTTTTACATTATCAAAATATAGAGGTCCTTTCACATTTTAGAGCAAAGCATATAGATGTTAGACATCATTTTCTAAGAGATAACGTAATTAAAGGAAAAATTAAATTAGGATTTGTGTCTAGTAAAAATCAATTAGCTGATATATTTACAAAACCTCTAGATGAAAATACATTCTGCAACATAAGATTAAATTTAGGTATTTGTAGGCTATGTGATGTGTAAAATACTTAAACTCCACAAAAGATAAATATTGTTGATGATGTTGTTTACCTCATAGATATTATATATTTATCATAAATATCTAAGTAATATCTAAACTATTGCATAAAAGGTATTTACTATAAAATTATAGTAGTATCTTATTGATTTTACTTATTTTTCTAAGTTTAATGGTTTTTAAAATTTTAAGTGAAAATGTCAATGAAAAACATTAAATTTCTTTGAAATCCTAAAATTTTGATTAAGTGTTTTCTTTGGATCAATGAAAGTGCATGTTTAGAATGAAAAGTGCATAATATTAAGGGTTAAATGATGGTTAATTACATAATATTTAGCTTATCATATGAGAATTAAGCCATTATGTTATAATTGCACTATTATATGCTTTAATGAAAGAATCTACATAATTTCAAGGAATTAGCGTTAATTAAGTATATTTTCGCACTATCGGTAAGTTACAGGTTTTTTAATTCTTAAGTCTCCAAAATTTTTGTTATTTCAGAAAGTTAAATTTCATGTAATGGACAATTATGTTTTAAATGCTTAAAAAATATTTTATTATTTCCTAGAGTACATGTGTTTAAACCTTAATACATGACCTAAGTGAATTTTTGGTAAGTTATCTGGTAACTATTCGAAATGTGTCCGAGCATCGGATAGTTAAGGTTTGTAAGTATCCGAAATATCTGAACTCGTTAAGTTAGAATTATGCACGTGTTGAATTTAAATGCTTTATTATGTCACGTGAGCTGCACATGTATAACTCGTTAAGTTAGCATAACTATACGCATTGAGTTACTTGAATATACACTAAGGTAACGCGTTGTGTTAGTGTTATAAGCTTATAAGTTATTTCTTTATTGCACGTGTTTTATAGTTAAATCAATGAAGTAAGTCCGTTGAGTTACACTAACTCCACAGACCCCTAATTTTCTAACATGCCACTATAGTAGTTGTAGAAATAGGAAATTCGAAGGAAAACCACGATTGCACGTATCATGTAGGAATTAACTCATGGAATGAAGAGGAAATCACCATTGTTGATATGAATAAAGGAAATCCAACCAATCATTTAAGCAGAAGTAGTTACTACTGAAAGAAATATAAAAGAAGAGGAGAAAGATGAAAAAAGGTGTGTAGTATGGGTGGAGGACCACGCTAACTGCAGGAAGCATCGAAAGTTCCCTAAAGCTCCACACACCACCAAAATCACCAACCATTAGAGGTCTATAAGGATACTTTCTGGATGTCAGGTTGATTTCGAGCCAAACACGGTGACTGACAACCACTGTGAGGAATGATCGCGTCGTAGAAAGGGAAACCATTTTCACCAAGCACCAACTCATATCTCAGGAGATCGTAAAACTTCTAACCTTGGTTTCAAGTTAATGCCAATATACTGAAGAGGAGATCAACTTACAATTCTTGGTTCGCAATTCTATAGGGAGAGGAGGCAAGATTGTAAGTGATTAAGTTTTCAATGGTGTAATCGCGTCGTATGTAGTGACATAAGTTTTTATTGTCGATAGAGATTTTTACATTTCACATTTCGCTTATCTTTAGGAACATATCAAAATAAAAATACCAAAAACAACTATTATATGTGTTTACATTTAGTATTAAAGTGTTGTATTATTTGTTTTGTATCGTGATTAATGTTATAATTGTTAGTATTGTGAATGTTTTATGTTTGTTTGATTTAGAAAATAATAAATAGTTTTATTGTTTACTGAAATTGATTCGTTCTAGATACTTAAAGATTTTAATAGTTACTGTTTGTAATATCTAAATGTTAGTGTTGCTTAACGACAAATCTCAGATTAACTAACATTAAAAAGCTTAATTGATGTTATTTACATTCTATAGAACCGCCTAATGGTTAGTTGAATTCCTCTATAAATAGTAGTATTTAACTGGAAAGGTAAGCTCATGAAGTTAACTTAAGTCCACAAGGTTAGTCTGTTGAGTTAATCATAACTCTACGAACTAAGTCCGTTGAGTTAACTGTAACTCAACGGAGTGCTTAACTGAATACATATAGACTCTAATATAAAAATTGAAATAGTACACATGTTTAACTCAATCTCTATGGGATTGTCCTGTACTTGCACACAAATACAATATATACACTATGCACTTGCAATTAAAAAAATACAAATTGGACTTAATATCTAATTTGTGTGAAAAGTTGTTTGTTTACTTCTGAAAGAATTTATTAATATAAGCATAAAAACAAATTAAACAAAGTTTTTTGGCATTATTTATTAGACAAGTTTCTGATTTAACTTTTCACAACAATACAAGTTTTCTAGCATTGTTGCCAAGGATTGAGAAGCTAAGCAACTGTGAGTCCTGTTTTGTTTTAATAGCAGAAGGAGTGTTTTGTGTTTTATTTTATAATTGAGAATATGACATATGCTTATGCTCAAAGATTTTTGAAACCTGTAGTTGGCATATGTGACTTCTGCAATTTAGATGGTCATGACATTTCTGATTGTTTGAAACTGAGATGATTGCAGATATATGTTTGACTTCTGCAATTTAGATGGTTAGATCACATGAACAACAAATGAATTATATTCAATATAATAGAACTGAGTATGAGAATCCTATAGTTTACCCAACTAATGGTCAGTTTAGAACAAGTAATATGTTGAGAGACAAGGAAGTTTGAGATAGGTATGATAGACTGGAGCGTAGTTTAGAGTGAAACATGGATAAACTGGAACATTACATGCATTAGCAACAAAAAGTCAACCAATTAAATTATAAGGAAGAATATTCAGAACCTAAAATTGATATCATATACCAAACTGAAAAAACCATAATGAAAATTGATCAAAAATTGAATGCAATGAGACTAGATGATGAAAGAAAGCTAAAAGCATTGGATGAATTTACAATGAAATTACAAGTTATGCAATAGGAAAATACAAATGAAAACTTTAATGCTATAGATTTGCATAATTTGCAAAACATACAGACAAAAGAAAATACCAATGCAATAGAATTTTAAAAATGTAAGTTAAAACTAGAAACAATTGAAGATCAAAATTATGAAAATGAAATACAAGAACATCATGAAAGTAATGAAAATCTAGAAGATGTATGCATAACATTAAGATTTGGAACTGATATACCACCAAAAATTCAAAAAGAAAGTAATGTGAAGGTGGATAAGAAAAAATTCAAAATGATAATGAAAATGTAATATTTGAAAACTTAGAAATCAAAGAAGAAAAATCTGAATCTGAAAATGAGATTAAAATGATCAAATGAATGCAATGAAAGAAAATGAATCTTGTAAATCACAATCATTAGCACCCTATCTTGAAAGATTATAACAAACATTTCCTAAAAAATAAGAAAAAATTAGAGAAATTTTTGAAAAAGTACAAGTTAACATTCATTCCTTTGTTAGACTTATTGTAGAAAATGCCACATTGTGCTAAATGTCTTAAGGATTGGTGTACTAAGAAAAGAAAATGAAAAGTTTTAAGGAAAGTCTTTTTAGCTGAGTAAAGTAGTTCCCTATTTCTACCACAAATTCTTAAAAAGTTATCTGATCTAGGAATCCTTGTTATATCATGCACCATAGGAAATACCATTCTGGAAAGAACCTTAATAGACCTAGGTGCAGGTATAAATGTTATGCCTAGTGATATATTGCATCCTTAGGATTAGAATACTTAATACCTACTAGGACTGTAATTTAATTAGCTGTTAGAAGTACAAGATACCCTAGAGGAAAAATAGAAGATGTCTTAATTAAAATCAAAAACTTCATATATCCTATTGATATTGTGATTTTGGATTCCCAGCAAATTAAGCATCAGAATCATGATATATCTTTAATTTTGGGAAGACCATTTTTAGCAACATCAAGGGCTATTATAAATTATAAAACTAGAGTGACGAAGTTAGCTTATGGTAATGAGGATACTTAGTTAAACATTTTCAAACCAGAAAAGTTTGAGGAGTTAGAAATGTCATTACATACTATAGACTTTTTAGAGGATGAAGGAGATATGTTAGATGATGTGATTCAAGAAGAATTAAATAGGTAATTAAATTCAGAAACTTTAGAAGTAAGTGAAAGCATAGATGTAGAAGAAGATCAAGAAGAATTTAATATAGAAGATGAAAATGTTAAATTAGGAGCTCTAGCTTCTTATGGTCAACATTTAGATTTAAAACCTTTACCTCCTAAATTAACCTATATATTTTTGGAAGAAAAAAGAACATGTTCAATCATTATTACTTCAGATTTAAAAGAGGATCAAATTTCTAAATTAAAAGATGTAGTAAAAACTTATAAAGAATTAATAGGATGGACTATGACTGATATAAAAAGGTTAAGTGCAACTATATGCTGTCACCATATATATTTAGAAGAGAATGCTAAACCAGTTAGAATTCCTAAGAGGAGATTAAATTCAAACCTTAAACAAGTAGTTAGGAAGGAAATAGTGAAGTGGTTAGATAATGACATAATTTATCCGATTTCTGATAGCTCATGGGTTAATCCAATCCATGTAGTTCACAAGAAATCAGGATTAACAATTATTAAGAATGAAAGTCAGGACTTGATACCTACTAGAATTCAATCAAGTTGGAGAGTGTGTATAGATTATAGAAAGCTGAATGTTGTGATTAGGAAAGATCATTTTTCCTTACCTTTTATAGATCAAATGCTAGAGAAGTTAGCAGGGCAAAAATATTTTTGTTTTCTAGACAGGTATTCAGGATATAACCAAGTTCCAATAGCATTAGAGGATCAAGAGAAAACAACTTTTACATGTCCTAATAGAACTTATGCTTTTAAGAGGATGCCATTCGGATTATGCAATGCACCAGCCACCTTTCAAAGGTGTATGCAGGGCATATTCACTGGAATGACTAAAGATTTTTTAGAAATATTTATGGATGATTTCACTGTATATGGAAGTTCATATGAAGTGTGTTTAAACAATTTAGACCAAGTATTAAAACATTGTGTGGAAAAGAATCTGGTTCTAAATTGGGAAAAATGTCACGTCATGGTTAAACAATAAATAGTCTTGGGACATGTTTCAAAGAAAGGGCTGGAAGTAGATAAAGCTAAAATAGAAGTAATTTCTAATCTACCAGAACCTAAATTAGTAAAAGATATTAGATCATTTCTAGGACATGCTAGATTTTATAAAAGATTCATTAAAGATTTTAGCAAAATAGTTAGACCTTTAACTAATCTATTAAAAGATGTCCCATTCAACTTTGATAAAAATTGCAAAGAAGCATTTTTCAAGCTTAAAACTAGCTTAATTTCAACTCCTATAATAGAAGAACCTAATTGGAGCCATCCATTTGAATTAATGTGTGATGCTTCTAATTTTGTTGTAGGAGCAGTGCTAGGACAGAAAATAGAAAAATCTCCTAGAGTGGTTCATTATGCAAGCAAAACTTTAAATGATGCTCAAGTTAACTATACAACTACTGAAAAAGAATTGTTAGTTGTTGTGTTTGCCTTAGAAAAGTTTAGATCATATTTGATTGGAGCTAAAGTGATAGTATATACGGATCATTCAGCTTTAAAACACCTAATAGCAAAGATAAAAACTAAACCTAGATTGATCCGATGAATATTGTTATTGCAAGAATTTGATCTAGAAATTAAAGATAAAAAATGTTGTGAGAATGTAGTAGCGGATCATTTATCAAGATTGCAAATAGAAAAATCAAACATTGAAATTAAGGATAATTTTCCTGATGAACAATTAATGACCATAAAAATAATGCCTTGGTATGGAGACATAGTTAATTACTTAGTCATTGATTTAACACCTAATGATTGGAATAGACAGGATAAGAAATTATTCTTTCAAGAGTAAAATATTATTATTGGGACGACCCATACTTATTTAAGAAATGTCCTAATATGGTTTTGAGGAGGTGTATTCTAGAAACTAAATATCAGAGCATATTGTTTTTCTGCCATGACCAAGCATGTGGAGGACATTTTGGTTCAGGGAAAACTACTGCCAAAATTCTGCAATGTGGATTTTATTAACCAACACTATTCAAAGATGCTCATAAATACTACTTAAGTTGTTTAAAATGTCAACAAATAGGAAGAATATCAAAGAGGAATATGATGCCTCCGAATCCTATTGTTGAGGTTGAAATATTTGATGTGTGGGGAATAGATTTTATGGGTCCATTTCCTATGTCTAATCAATTTAATTATATATTATTGGGGGTGGATTATGTATCTAAATGGATAGAAGCTATTCCTACAAAAACTAATGACAACAAAGTGGTAATACATTTTATAAAAACCAATATAATTGCTAGATTTGGAATACCTAAAGCTGTTATTAGTGATAGAGGAACTCATTTTTGTAATAGAAGTTTTAAAGCCTTAATGAAGAAATATGGAGTAAATCACAAAATTGTAACATCTTATCATCCGCAAACAAGTGGACAAGTAGAAAGTGCAAACAAACAAATTAAGTTAATCTTAGAAAAAGTAGAAAATCCTACTAGAATAAATTGGGCTAATAGATTAATAGATGCACTTTGGGCTTATAGAACTGCTTACAAGACAAGCTTAGGTATGTCACCCTTTAGAACAGTATATGGAAAAAGTTGTCATTTACCAGCTAAAGTTGAACATAAAGCTTATTGAGCATTAAAAACTCTAAACACTAATTTAAATCAAAGTGCTAAAAGTAGAAAATGTAATTAATAGAATTAGAAGAATTTAGGAATGAAGCTTATTTGAAAACTGTAAAAGAAAAAGAGAAAATGAAGTTTTGGCATGACAAGAAAATTATTCCAAAAAGTTTTGAAATAGGACAAGAAGTATATCTTTACATGACTAGACTTCATAGCCATCTAGGGAAATTAAGATCTAGATGGGTAGGACTTTACATAATTTGAAATATTTATTCCTATCTAGCTATTGAAATTGAAAATCCTAAAAATCAGAATATATTTAAAGTAAATGGACAAAGACTAAGGCCTATTCTGAAGTTTCCAAAAAGTTCCTTTGGAATTATAGAAGAAGTAAGAGTAGAGGACTACTTGAGTTTTATTAAGTAAATATACATTAGTATTAAAAAAAAATATTTATTTTATTTTAGATATAGTAACGTTTTAATTGAAAGAAATTATCGATTTTACCGAAACATGTATTAAAAGAAAAAAATTGTTACAGTCACATCGAAAGGATCCATCGGTTTGACTGAAACATAAAAACATAAATATATATATATATATTAAGTAAAAATGTCAGTTTTACTAAAGCATGGTATCAGTTCAACCGATAGAAAAAAAAGTATGTAATTTGGTTCAATCGAGGAAATATAATGATTTGACCGAAATTCTATAATGTTGAAAAATTAAGAATCGATCAGATCGAAAATTCTTCGATCTTGATCGATTAAAAATTATTATTTTTAGTATTTTTATTAGTTATAACTTTATGGGAGGTCCGTTGAGTTACGCTTAACTCAACGAACTTACTCCGTTGAGTCTAGGATAAGTTAACAAACTTACTCTGTTGAGTTAACTGTAACTCAACGGAGTACTGTAGTTAAGTCCACGAACTTAGTCCGTGGAGTTAACCGTAACTCCACAGAGTAGTGAGTGAGAGAGTGATAGTTTGTGCGGGAAAATGACCCGATTACCCGCCAAAAACTTAGGGTTTATTTATACTAAAACTTAGGATTTGGGGGCATTATCCGCAGAAATCATTTAGAACCTAGAACAGTAGAGATCAAAACCATTTTGTTCTATTCCGTAACACCACGGAGATTCACGATGATGCTAGAATTCTGGGAAGTAGTGGACACTACGAGATTTCTTAGGAAGTCAGAGGAATGAGATACACGACAAAAGATTAGGAACACGATAAGGGAGAAAGAATTAGAAAAGGTAGAATCTGATATTTTCTTTTGGAGGAAAGTTTTGGTTGATTTAGATATTAGAATACCTTAGATAGTAGAAATGAGAATCAAAGTAGCAACAGAAGTGGTTGTAAATGGAGAAAGGAAAATTAGACCAAATAATGAGGTTGCCTTAGAGTTGATCTGGTGCAAGTCATGACTATGGTTTGTAAGACATATTACTGGACACACTCGGTGGGAAATCAGGGAGCAATAAAGAAAAGCAGTTGAAGAACCTACAGCTGAAGAGCCGACTACTGAAGAACCTATTACTAAGGAACAGCAGCCAAGACCATCCATTCCACTACCAAGGCCATTAGAAAGAGCAACATTTTTTAGGACTATCGATGCTAGAGGAATGGAGAGAATTTGCAGAGCTTGTTAAAGTTGCCAAGAGACAAGGAAATTCTGAAAATATGGCTATGGCAAAGTCACATTTACTGTATGATGCACTCTATAAGAAAATGGCCAAAGATAGGTTGAAGGCCCAATATAAAATTAAAGTAGAACAACATTCTCAAGCAGCTAGATCACTAGCTGCAAGAGAAACTGAAGTTAGTTGTTCCAGAGTAGTAACTATTAAATAGGAAGAGCCAATACCTATGGCTTGAGGGCTTAAAGAGCCCATTTTTGTTGACTTAATGTCAAAAGAAGAAGAAGAAGATCAGGCACAATTATTTAGAAGAAGAAAAGGAAAAGAAAAAGTGCCTAAGGATTAAGAAGAAATTAAATCTAAGCCTATAATGTTTACAATAGGGCATAAAGAGCCTATTTTTGTAGACCTACTATCCGAATCTGAGGAGGAGCAGTAGCAGCAGTAGTAAGAGCAAAGAAAAGGAGAAAAACAAGCTAAAATTAGTCTACAGCCTATACAAATAGAAGAAACAAGTAGGGCAGAATATACTGTGCTGGTGACTCCATCCCAATTTGCCACAGAATCAGAAAGAACAGTAACAATGTAGATTGGTAGTTAGGAGGAAGACAAAATAAAAGAAGTTGAGCAAGAGCATATTGAACAAAAAGGAAATGACTCGACAGATTCCACTAAAGAGGGAGAGACTCTTCAGCAAATTATTGAGAAAGTACAAGAAAAAAGGGTGGAGAGTTCTACTGACTCTCCACCATAGACCGAAGTAGAAACAAGAATCTTTGGATCATTTCCAACAAACACAAGTTCAACATTTTGAGGAAGAAGTAAAAATTCAAGAACAAACCCCTCTAGAGCAACAAATTCAGATTCCTGAACAGCAAATTCTAAATGAAGTTCACTTTTGGAGTCAAGAAGCATACAACAAGTATCAAGAGATAAAGGGGTATAATATTATTTACAATAGGCCAGTAGATTGGACTGGAATGGAGGAAATTAAAAAATTATTTGAATTCTAGAGCCTACTGCAATTTATTTCAAGGGAAAAAGGGCATGCAGTTTATGAAAGTTTAGTGCCCTACTTTTATGTAAATTTAAGAGAGAAAGATAGAAAATTAATTGCAAACGTGGAGCAAGCTGATGTACTGATAACACTAGAGCTTCTCTACGATATTTTTAGGTTGAGAAATGAAGGAATTGAAATTCTAGAAGAAACAACTGCAGTGGAATGGATTGAACAAGAAATTAAGCATTATTTAGCTAGTGACTCTCATGTGCCAATACTTAATAGAATGAAATACTTAATTGGAAAGGCACACATGGTAGCAATTATACTGGTGAAAACTATTTATCAAAGACAAGGCTACGACATTGAATTGAGTCAATTTGTCAAGTGGGTCACCTATGCAGTTGTTAACAGAACACAAGTAAATTGGTTCAACGTATTCATCTCCAAGCTCAAGTTAGTAAAGAAAAAGTTATTTTATGGAGATTTAGTTCCTGTATTAATGGTGGACAGTATTGACTTCACAAAATGGACATCCAAGAGGATAAAATCTAGAGCCATTTCAATGAAGGAATATAGAAATTATAATGCTGTAGCTACTTTTTCTATTGCTAGACCTTCTAGAGACATTATAGGAGTTGTGGAACGTATAAATCAATTAGAACATCAACTAGAGAAGCTTTAGAAGGAAGTAGATGAACTTAGGAAGAAAGATTAAAATATATTGTTCATCTACTTATATTGAAAAAAATATCTGATTGTATGAAAATGTAAACTATTTATTTATATGAATGTTTGAACAACAAGATGTTGAATTAATGTTTGTGAACGAATGATTTAAAGTTGAGTTGAATATCATATAGCTGTTTAAAGATTTGCAAGACTGTTTTAAAAGTATTACAATTTTATTAATGACATGGTTAAATGCATAATGATTGGATAATATCTGAATATATCTACATACTGAAAAGTAAAATGTAAATTCTACATAATAGGAAATGAACTATAAGTTAAATATGCATATAATGTTCAGATTTAAAGGAGTTTAAATTAGAATACTGCATTAATGAAATGTATTTAACTTTATTTAAGTTGATAGAATACAGAAGAAAAATAAAAATAAAAATATAAAAGTAAGTTTTAGAAAAATTTGCTAAGTGTTAATTCAATGAAGTTAATTCGTGGAGTTAAGGTTAACTCCACGAGGTCAATAATAAAATATAAGGTTACTTTGTTGAGTTATTTGTAACTCAACGAAGTTAGTCCATGGAGTTAGCAAATGGGTGACGAAGCTAGTCCATTGAGTTAGCTATAACTCAACGAGATTAGTTTGTTGAGTTAGAAATAGTAACTGAAGCTAGTCCGTTGAGTTATATGTAATTCAACGAGATTAGTTCGTTGAGTTAGAAATAGTAACTGAAGCTAGTCCGTTGAGTTATTTGTAACTCAATGAGGTTAGTTCATGGATTAAGTTGAACAATTATTCTTTTAGCCACGAACGAAACTTTGTGGGTTTAGCGGTTATTAAAATTTGAAATTAAAAGTGGAACATGTATCCATAAAAATAGGAACCATACTGCACGTTACAAGACACGTTCTTGCAACAAGATTCATTTACCTTATGGATGTGCATTATAAATATAGAATAGAATGTTAGTTACTAATTACCAACACTTGAGGGGAGAAAAGAAAATTCATTGGGGGAATTGGAAGGAGAAGTAACTGATTCAACTTCATCTGTCAACAACTATTTATTGGGAACAAAGCTTCAGACTGGTATATAATTAATCTTTTGCAATTTTACTTTATGTTAAGAGTTTATGAGAACATGGACTCATTCTCCTAGCACTAAATGATTAGTAAGAACACCTAGATAGGATTATTCAACATAGAGGCGTGCTGAAATATTTTTTGAATTGGACTTTAACGAAATCCTTAGGGGTGTAGCTAACCTTTCTTTAAAGGAGAATGAAGATATGACTGCTCTAGTAGAAAAACCATTACGGGAAATTTTGTATCCTAAATTAGTTGATGAACCTTCATGTATTCGATTGCCAAACTTTGAGGGAGATATGTTTGAACTAAAATCTAATTATATTAGTCAATTGCTACACTTTCATAGATTAGAAAGAGAAGATGTCTATTATTTCCTTAAAGAATTTAAGAAAGTTTGTCAAATGATGAAAATGCCAAACATGAGTATTGATGCTATTAAACTTAGATATATTCCGTTTGCTTTAAAAGACACAGCTAAGAGATGGTTATATACTCTGTCGCCTGATTTAATTTCTGCTTGGACTGAATTTTGCTCTGTTTTTCTAGAAAAATATTATCCAACACATCAAACGATTAAAAAGAAAAAGGAAATATTAATGTGTAGCCAAAAGCAAGGGGAATCATTTTGAAAATATTTTGAATGATTTAAAC
This sequence comes from Cymodocea nodosa, assembly GCA_036874045.1. NCBI lineage: Eukaryota > Viridiplantae > Streptophyta > Magnoliopsida > Alismatales > Cymodoceaceae > Cymodocea > Cymodocea nodosa. The sequence continues at coordinate 13,089,004 of CM072335.1, forward strand.
ATTTACTAACTCAATGTCCACATCATGCAATGAATAAAGCACAATTAATAGGTATAATTTATGAAGGCATAGATGTTTCAACTAAATCTTTATTAGAATTTACTTGTCAAAATGGATTTTTAAAATTATGTAGTGAAGAAGCATGGGCATACTTAGAAAACTTTGCAAAAGAACTACACAGTGGGAAAACTCGGATGAAGCTATTACAGATAAAAGAATATTGCCAAGGGGAATGTATGGAATAGATTCAAGCAATATGCTTGAAGTTAAATTAATAGAGTTAACAAAGAAAATTGAGGAGTTATCATTAAATCAAAAATTAGCAGAAAAGAATGCAAATATTAATGACTTAGATATTATTTATGCTATAAACCAAAAAGATAACTTTGGAAATTCTTATAACCCTAATTGGAGAAATCACCCAAACCTATCTTGGAGAAATAACAATTTCCAAAGAGGAGAAAATATAAATGACAAAAATATAAGTTATGAAGCATTAATTGAACAAGGATCTAGAATAGAGAAGTTAGAAAAGATAATTCAACAATTAAACAATCGTCTAGATCATGTATTTGGAAATGCTGCCATTCAAAATCAAAATTTGAATAGAAATATACCCCCTAGATAGAAGGAATCAATAGAAATTAGACTTGCTGGAGAATTGCCAATGAAAGTAGTGCCTAACTTTGTTAATATAACTGTTAATGAAATTAATACCTCCTTTGGAAGGGAAGCAAAATGAAGTATTATAACTGAAGTAACTATGTATAACATAGTAGGTAGAAAAAAAAAATGAAAAAAAATGAATGAAAGTTTAATTGTAGTTAGTAGTATCATAGAGTTATTACTTAACTTAATGAACTTAGTTCGTTGAGTTATGACCTAACTCCACGAAGGTATGTAAGTAGCTATGTTAATTTTATTTCTGCTAAATTTTGTTTTTGTTATATATGTTGAGTATTTTTGTTTTGATGATGTGTGCTGAATGAAAATAATCATATTTGCTCAATTACTATTGCTTGTGAAAAGAAATTAAAATCATCAATTAATACAGAAAAAGCTTACTGATATAAATACTTGTCTGTATTGGATCTGAAGTTAATAACTAGTCATTTCGTTGCATTAATTTCTCATTTAGCTAAACGTTAAGTTAACGTGTGTTTTTATTGAAAAGCATGATATGTTTTAATGTTATATCTTCTGTATCATGAACAGTGCACGTTTAGACAACTCGTTAAGTTAGAGTTTTGTTTGTATAGAGGTCACGTGAGAACTCGTTAAGTTAGAGGCTTAAAGGTTAAAATAGGTCATGTGATAACTCGTTAAGTTAGTGAGTAAAAGAAGAGACGAACTCGTTAAGTTAGTGTTATACACGTGGTGAAATTATAAGTTACGAATGTTGTATTGTATCACGTGAGGTGCACATGTTTAACTCGTTAAGTTAACATAACTAAATGCATTGAGTTGCTATATTGAATACTAAGGCAACGCGTTAGGTTAGCATTATAAACTTAAGTTGTTATTTTTGCACGTGGTAAAATTCTTATTATAAAAACATTTGTTTATTACTATTTCGTTGAGTTATCATAACACCACGGACTTAGTTTGTTGAGTTAGCTACAGTACTTGTCACGTGAAATAGCACATGGTGAACTCGTTAAGTTAGAAACGTTAAGTTATATATATACTTGTGTTACTCGTTTAGTTAACATTAAAGTAACGACTTCTTATTACACTGATGAAAAACTTTTGGACGAGAAAGTTTATTTTGTAGGAAATTTTTTAGAGATCCAAGACTAATGATTAAAGAAAATTCGAAATATAAACGTGGGTTAGAACGTGTGTGTTTCGATGAAGGAAAAAGAAAAGACATGGAGAAGTGGAAAACTGGTAGTGGTTAAACGTGAAGGATATGCATGAAATGAAGATACAGTATAAAAGGCATAGAATTCTCATTGATCAATTTATCCTTACACACAAAATGAAAAATCTTTTCAAGGATCAAACCATCCCTACACACCAAAAGAAAAATCTTTTTCAGGGATCAAAAACACCTCTCCTCGGGGAAAATATCTCAAGTGGAAGAAAGTTCAGTGAAGCACAAAAAGGTAAGATTTTCGTCACTAAAGATTTGAAGTATCAGAAGAAAGCAAATTCGGTGAAGCATGAAAAGACAAGATTTTCGTCACTGAAGATTTGAAGTATCAGAAGGAAGAAAGTTCAGTGAAGCATAAAAAGGTAAGATTTTCGTCACTGAAGATTTGAAGTATCAGAAGAAAGCAAATTCGATGAAGCATGAAAAGACAAGATTTTTGTCACTGAAGATTTGAAGTATCAGAAGGAAGAAAGTTCAGTGAAGCATAAAAAGGTAAGATTTTCGTCACTAAAGATTTGAAGTATCAGAAGGAAGAAAGTTCAGTGAAGCATAAAAAGGTAAGATTTTCGTCACTGAAGATTTGAAGTATCAGAAGGAAGAAAGTTTAGTGAAGCATAAAAAGGTAAGATTTTTGTCACCGAAGATTTGAAGTATCAGAAGGAAGAAAGTTCAGTGAAGCATAAAAAGGTAAGATTTTTGTCACTGAAGATTTGAAGTATCAGAAGAAAGCAAATTCGGTGAAGCATGAAAAAACAAGATATTCGTCATGAAGAATTGCTGAAGAAGAAAAAGAAAAAGAAGAAAGATCTCAAACAGGGAGAAAAATTCTAAATTCCGCAAATTAGTTTTCTCTATTTGTAGTTATGAAATTGTTTAGATGATACATGGTATCGAAATATAATTGCATCTACAATTTCTGAGGCGAATTGAATTGTATATTGTAATTGAAACCTTGAATAAAAATGATTTTATGAAAACAATGTCTCGACTTGTTTTTGAGTTTTAAAGTTTCAATTATATTTCATAAAATATTAAAAATACACAATTCACCCCCCTCTTGTGTAGCCATACGATCCTACAAGTGGTATCAGAGCTTTGTTAGTAATCTTTGATATAAAATCGATACCAACTTATTTAATATCATTGCTTATTCTACCTTCCTTATTTTTTAATAGAAATTAATATCTGAGCATACGTTTAACTCTATTGATTTAAGGCTCAAATTGTTTTAAAGTTTTTAGACTGTTTAAAATCAAATAGGTTGAAAAATGTAAGGTAAAATGGCTACTGGAAATGGTAATTTTTCTTTATATGAAGGTCAAAATCTTAATCGTCCTCCTTTATTTGATGGAATACATTTTGAATATTGGAAATATAGGATGACTATTTTTCTTCAAAGTATAGATCATAAGTTGTGGTTCATGATTTCTAAACCATATACTCCGTTAACTACTCCTTATAATACTTGGACAATTACTGAAAAAGAAAATGAAACTTTGAATGCTAAGGGATTAAATATTTTATTTTGTACATTGTGTTATGAACAGTTCAGTAAAGTGTCGACATATAAATCTGCTTATGAGGTGTGGCATGCATTAGAAGTTTCACATGAAGGTACTTCTCAAGTTAAAGAGACAAAAATAAACATGTTGATTCATAAATATGAACTCTTTAAGATGCATGAAGACGAAAATATTTCTGAGATGTTTTCCAGATTTCTTGATATCATAAACTCTTTAAAATGTTTAGGAAAGAATTTTGAACAGAAGAATTTGGTGAGGAAAATTCTCAGATCCCTAAGTTCTAAATGGTCTCAGAAAGTAACATCAATTGAGGAATTACGAGATTTAAATGTTTATTCTATGAATGAACTTATAGGAAATTTAACAGCTTATGAAGTTCAATTAAATGAATCACTAAGTCACAACAAACTAAAAATGAAGAAAGAAATAGCCTTCGAAATTAATTCAGATTCTGATATATCTACTGATTCTGACGAGGATTTAACCTTGTAGAACGATTTATGTGTAAATCTTATTAAACTTCAGAAAAAGTATGAGCTTATTAATATGATTTCATGTTTTCAGTAAATTATAAAAGTAGGATTATATGAGATTTGTGTTTTATTGCAACTGTATTAATGAAATACGTATATATACTATGTTGAAAAGGAAAAAGAGGAAAAAAAGAGAAACTTTGAGAGTTTATTGATTTGTTTGATCATGAGCCTTTTGTACTTGAATAGATAGGTATGTAAGGATTGTTGACTTGAAAAATGACTCTTTAAATCTAGCAACCTAAGATCTTGATCAGATCTATGATTGTTGACTTGAAAAATGACTCTTTAAATCTAGCAACCTAAGATCTTGATCAAATCTAGGATTGTTGACTTGAAAAAGGACTCTTTAAATCTAGCAACCTAAGATCTTGATCAGATCTAGGATTGTTGATTGAAAGCTCAATAAATGGGTACATTAGAAAGCTCTTGTATGATTCAAGCTTTTCAAATTAACTTTTAAAGTAAAAATATGCATATACTGTTCTTAAAAGATAAAAGTATTTTGTAAAAATACAGATATCTTTTGAATCAAGTATGTTCTTTGTTATCTAAGATTACTGAAGTATGAATCTAGATTAGACTTTTCAAGTTGTTTATTTGAGATACAATTCATTATTTTTCTTGTTTTAATCATATTGAGTTGAATTGTGTTTTGATTCGTATGTAGTTGAAATTTATTCTGGAAATCATATTGGAAAATTTAAGATAACAGATGTGTGAAAAGAAAAATTTGATAATATAATTACCACATATGTGATGCTAGTATATTTTGTATGTAATTTACATATGTTTAAATATATTTGCAAGTTGAAGAGAAGAAAACAATGTTAAACTAGATTACTAAATTAATACAGAATATATTTACATTAATCTAATCTATGTATTCGAAAGATACAAAATGAAGAATTAGTTCTAGTACTTTAGAAAGACCAACTAGTAGATCTTAGTAGTTTGCTAAGGGGCTAGCAAAAGTTAAGTATAGGGGAAGTGTTTAGAATGAAAAAGTGCATAATATTAAGGGTTAAATGATGGTTAATTACATAATATTTAGCTTATCATATGAGAATTAAGTCATTATGTTATAATTGCACTCTTATATGCTTTAATGAAAGAATCTACATAATTTCAAGGAATTAGTGTTAATTAAGTATATTTTCGCACTATCGGTAAGTTACAAGCTTTTTAATTCCTAAGTCTCTAAAATTTCTATTATTTTGGAAAGTTAAATTTCATGTATCGGACAGTTATGTTTTAAACGTTTAAAGAATATTTTATTATTTCCTGGAGTACACGTGTTGAAATCTTAATGCATAACTTAAGTAAATTTTCAATAAGTTATCTGGTAACTATCCGAAATGTGTCTAAGCATCGGATAGTTAAGGTTTGTAAGTATCTGAAATATTTGAACTCGTAAGTTAGAATTATGCACGTGTTGAATTTAAATGTTTTATTATGTCACGTGAGCTGCACATGTATAACTTGTTAAGTTAGCATAACTATACGCTTTGAGTTACTTAAATATACACTAAGGTAACGTGTTGTGTTAGTGTTATAAGCTTATAAGTTATTTCTTTATTGCACGTGTTTTATAGTTAAATCAACGAAAAGTTCGTTGAGTTACACTAACTCCATAGACCCTTTATTTTCTAACATGTCATTGTAGTAATTGCAGAAACAAGAAATTTGAAGGAAAACCACGATTGCATGTATCAAACAAGAATTAACTCGTGGAATGAAGAGGAAATCACCATCGTTGATAAGAATGAAGGAAATCCAACAGATCATTTAAGCAGAAGTAGTTACTACTGAAAGAAATATAAAAGAAGAGGAGTAAGACGAAAAAAGGTGTGTTGTATGGGTGGACCGCACTAACTATAGGAAGCGTCGAAAGTTCCTTGAAGCTCCACACACCACCAAAATCACCAACCATTGAAGATCTATGAGGATACTTTCCAGATGTTGAGTCGATTCCAAGCCAAACACGATGACTGACAACCATTGTGAGGAGTGATCACGTCGTAGGAAGGGAAGTCATTTTCACCAAACACCAACTCATATCTCAAGAGATCATAAAGCTTCTAGCCTTGGTTTCGGGTTGATGCCAGTATGTTGAAGAGGAGATCAACTTATAATTCTTGGTTCGTGATTCTATAGGGATAGGAGGCAAGATTGTAAGTGATTAAGTTTTCAGTGGTGTAATTGCATTGCATGTAGTGATGGAAGTTTTTACTATCGATAGAGATTTTTACATTTCACCTTTTGCTCATCTTCGAGAACATATCAAAACAAAAATACGAAAAACAACTAATTATATGTGTTTACATTTAGTATTAAAGTGTTGTATTGTTTGTTTTGTATCGTGATTAATGTTATAATTGTTAGTATTGTGAATGTTTTATATTTGTTTGATTTAGAAAATAGAAAATAGTTTTATTGTTTACTAAAATTGATTCATTCTAGATACTTAAAGATTTTAATGGTTACTGTTTGAAATATCTGAATGTTAGTGTTGCTTAATGACAAATATCAGATTAACTAACATTAAAGAGCTTAATTGATGTTATTTATATTCTATGGAACCGCCCAATGGTTGACCAAATTCGTCTGTGAATAGTTGTATTTAACTGGAAAGATAAGCTCATGGAGTTAACTTAAGTCCACGAGGTTAGTCCGTTGAGTTAATCATAACTCCACAAACTAAGTCTGTTGAGTTAACTGTAAGTCAACAGAGTACTTAATTGAACACATATAGACTCCAATATAAAAATTGAAATAGTACACATGTTTAACTCAATCTTTGTGGGATCGACCTATACTTGCACACAAATACAATATTGTAGGATTGAATGGCTACACAAGAGAGGGGTGAATTGTGTTTTTCAACATATTTAATTATAATTGAAACTTCAAAAATTAAAAACAAGTTGAGACACTATTTTAATCAAATCATTTTATTCAAGATTTCAATTACAATATACAATTCAATTCCCCTTAGAAATTGTATATGCAATTATATAACGATACCATGTTTCATCTAATCAATTTCATAACTACAAATAGAGAAAACTAATTTATGGAATTTAAAATATTTCTCCCTATTTGAGATTTTTCTTCTTCTTCTTCTACAATTCTTTAGTAACAAATATATAACTTTCTCTACTTCACCGAATTTGCTTCTATTTGATTCTTCAAATCTTTAGTGACATATATCTGACTTTCTCTACTTCACTAAATTTTCTTCTATCTGATTCTTCAAATCTTCAGTGACATATATCTGACTTTCTCTACTTCACTGAATTTTCTTCTATCTGAGAGCTTTTTCCCAAAGAGGTGTTTTGATCCCTAAAAATATATTTCGTTTGGTGTGCAAGGATGATTGATCAACAAAAATTCTATGCCTTTTATACTATATCTTCATTTCATGCATATCCTCCACGTTTAATCACTATCAATTTTCCACTCTTCACATCTTTTCTTTTTCCTTCATCAAAATACACACATTCTGACCCACGTTTTCTTTAATAATCAATCCTAGATCTCTAAAAAATTTCCAACAAAATATACTTTCTCATCCAAAATTTTTCATCAAGTGTAATAACAAGTCGTTGTGTTAATGTTAACTAAATAAGTAAAACAAGTATATTTATAACTTAACGTATCTAACTTAACGAGTTTATCATGTGCCAAATCATGTGACAAGTACTATAGCTAACACAACAAACTAAGTCCGTGGTGTTATGCTAACTCAACGAACTAGCTTTGTGGTGTTATAGTTAACTCAATGAACTAACTTCATGGAGTTACTGATAACTCAACGAACTAGCTTCGTGGTGTTATAGTTAACTCAATGAACTAACTTCATGGAGTTACTGATAACTCAACGAACTAGTAATAAACAAATGTTTTAAACAATAAAGTATTTACCACATGCAAAAATAATAACTTTAAGTATATAAAACTAACCTAACGCGTTGCCTTAGTGTTCAATATAATAACTCAACACGTTTAGTTATGTTAACTTAACGAGTTAAACATGTGCAACTCACGTGATATAATATATTATTCGTAAACTTTAATTTCACCACGTGTATAATACTAACTTAATGAGTTCGTCTCTTCATTTTAACCATTTGTTCACTAACTTAACGAGTTTTCACATGACCTATTTTAACCTTTAAGCCTATAACTCAATGAGTTTTCACATAACCTTTATACAAAATAATGCACTAACTCAATGAGTTGTCTTAACGTGTACTATACATGATACAAGAAATATAACTTTAAAATATATCATGCTTTACAATAAAAATACACGTTAACTTAATGTTTAGTTAAATGAAAAGTTAGTATAACTTAACGACTAGTTATTTAACTTAGTGTAATCTCAAATCCATTACAAACAAGTATTTATATCAATAAACTTTTTCTGTATTAATTGATGTTCTTAATTTACTTTCACAAAAAATAGTAATTAAGTAAATACAATTACATTCATTTAGCACACATCATCAAAACAAAATACTCAACAAATATACATTGTGCACTTGTAGTTAAAAAAATACAAATTGGACTTAATATCTAATTTGTGTGAAAAGTTGTTTGTTTACTTTTGAAAGAATTTATTAATATAAGCATAAAAACAAATTAAACAAAGTTTTTTGGCATTGTTTATTAGACAAGTTTCTGATTTAACTTTTCACAACAATATAGTGCATATGATCAAGAATGAGTTTGACTTGATTGATTAAGCTTGTAGAATAATCTATATGTAAATCATATTAAGCTACTGATCAAAAGTATGAGTTTATTGAAATTGATTCATATTTTCAATAAAATCATAGAAGTAAAAATTGTATGTGATTTATGCTTTATTGCATCTATATTAATGAAATACATATATATTGTGCTTAAAATAAAAAGTGCTTACAAAGTGAAAATCTTTGAGAGTTTATTGATCAATTTGATCACGAGCCTCTTGTACTTGAGTAGATAGGTATGCAAGGATTGTTGTCTTGAAAAAGGATTCTTTAAATTTGGCAACCTAAAGTCCTGATCAGACCTAGCATTATTTACTAAAAGCTCATTGCACGGGTACATTAGAAAGCTCTTGTATAATTCAAGCTTTTCAAACTAGCTTTTAAAGAAAATTATTTATATTTACTATTTTAAAATGATAAAAGTTATTTCATTAAATACAGATATCTTTGAATCAAATATAGTTTCTACCAATATGACTAATGATTTATTGAATCTAAACTAGTACTTTTGAAAATATTTATTTGAGATACATTTCTTTATTCTCCTTGTGTTAATCATATTAAGTTTAAAGTTATGTTTTGATTCATATATAGTTGGAGTTGATTCTAGAAATCATTCTTGATAAATTCAGGATAATAGAAGTTTCTGAAAAATTTAAAGTATAGTTATAATTAACACCTATTTTATACAAGTATATTTTATATGTTATTGAATATATTTGAAGTATATTTGTAGGGGGAGGAATTACGATGTCTAAAATAGATTAATATCATTCAGAATATAAACCTTAGTTAATCTAAGTTTAGTCCTCTTAAAATATTAACGAAACAATTTAAAAGACAAAAAAAAGAACTATTTTAGGTACATAGAAAGAATATTAGAATAGTTTATTGTGTTCTCAAGATAATATTTTCGATAAGTTACTTATAGATTGTAAGTTGTTTTCGAAAGCTTTTAGTTAAAAACATCTAAAACTTACTTTTTAGTATACTAATTAGACGTTATGTTATGTAAGATAACGTGTAAAACTGCCTCCAAACAATGTTTTACTTGTTAGATTAGGTAACTCAATGAGTTATACTTAAATTTTCAAGTACCTTGATTAAATAAAGTTTATTCAATATTAATTTAAAACCCAAACTCGATTAAAGACTCGTTTAATTATTGCTACAGAAACCCTATTTAAACACTTATTACACAGTAACTTAGGTTATCTCGTAACATTTTTCTGAAAATCTTTCTCGCTTGTTTGATCCTATAACTACCTGTGACAATGTATTCAAAGTTCTACAAAGGGCATGGTAGAGGAAAAGGAAGAGGTAGAGGAAATGTAAAAGGAAAATAGATAGATGAAGATGAAGTTCCACGTTCATGGTTTAAGAAGATATTTCAAGTTGACAAAATGTTAGCTCAAATATATAGTGACTATTTCTTTTTAGAAGAAATTCTTGATGAAGTTTGGTTAGAACTTAAACATATTGCTAAAAGTATACAATATATGGGAATTAGAAGTAAATTTGATAGAGAATATCGTATGAAGTGTGCTAATATAGCATTTTTAGAATAGTATGCACAATACTTGGAAAAAGTAATAGGTTCATCAAATAGAAATCCTTAAACACTTATAAATGGAACACGACTTACATCATTTGAGGAAGAATATGAATCTACAATTCCTACTCCTTTATTTGCAAAGGAAAAATAGATAAATATTGTTGTAGATCAAGAAAAAGTTGAAGATCTTCGAAATGTAATAGCTATAAAAAGTGCTTTAGAAGAACTAAAATAGAAAACTTTTTTGGAACAAATTCATAAGAAAACAACAACAATACAAGCAGAAGAGAAACTGACTTGTTACAAAAGAAAAAGAGTTAGAAAATTGAAACAAAAAGAGATTATTTTTGAGGAAACAAATTTAGATGGAAAAGAAAAATCAGATGAGGATTTAATTCCAAAGGACAATGTATGTCTAGACATTGTGTCTTACATTGCATTTGACAAGGTGATCAGTTTAGAACACACTGAAATTGACGATGATAATGAGAAATTATTATCATTTTCTATAAAACTTGAAAAGAGATCAAAGCAACAAATTAGTTCAAGTTTTTCTATAGAATCAAGCCTTGATGATAAGGAAATTGAACAATGAGAGCATTAGGCAAACGTTATTGAACAAGTTATTGTAAAAGTGCTTGAAAATATTGAGGCAGTGACTAGTTCAGAGGTTGGATTGTTTGAAGTAGTAGCTATTGAAAAAGATAAGACTCTAGAAGAGCTTAAAGTTGATCAGCTTATTTCAAAATCTATAGAAATAGAGTATGAGAATTCATAGCATGTAGAAATGGACATATCTATTGAGGTAAATGAAGAATTATAGATAGATACACATGTTGTTGAATTTGTGGAAAATTTGAACTCTGACCATTCTATAGAAACTAAATTAATGGATGTTGTAGATATTGAAAATGTTTTTTACACTATTGAAGCTAAAGAATTAAGCTTACCTAAGTAGTTTCAAGAAAATATTTTGACAAAGGAACAACATGACATTCATTTGAAGAAGAGATTCTTGAAGAAGAATTAAATTCTGAATCAAGGCTTCAGGTATCACCTTTTGAATATAGGACACTACACATTCAAGGGAATTCAATTCATTTTAGATCTGAAGAAGCATTGCAGAAATACAATAGTTTGATTTCATGTCAAATTCTACATGCTAGACCAATAAAGTTTAGAAGTTTGATGGAAATTAAAGATCTATTTGAGTTTCAAGACTTAATACAATTCTTACCAGTTGGAATAAAATAGAAACAATATAAAGAGCTTATTGCAGATTTTTACAGCAATCTGGTATAGAATGACAATCTATTACAAACTCAAATAACTCAACAAGAGTTTACTTTATCTCCTAAATTAATTTTTAATGTTTTGAGATTACGGAATGAAGGTGTTGTTAACAACAGATTTGACATAGTTAGACAACTAGAATGGTACATTCAGTCTTTATCACAGATTCCAGATGTATATTCAAAAATGAGATTAATGAAAAATTTGAATGTCGAAGCTAGGTTTATTGCAAATATTTTGCATGCAAATTTATTTCAGAGAGTCAGACATAATCTGGAAGTAAGCAAAAGTTGTTTATATGCAACTTATGACATACTAAACAGAATACAAATAAATTGGTTTGATGTTTTCATATATCAATTATAGCATATGAGTTCAAAGTTATTTTTTGGTGATGCTGTATGTCGAATTATTGCAAGCCAAATGGATTTATCTGACTAGCCTTCTGAAGTTAAAGGCATGAGAGTATTTAGTATAAAAGATTTGCAGAAACACCAGCAAAAACAACAACAATAATAACCTGACCTTCCACATCAACAATAATAGCAAAATTATTCAGATCAAGTACAACAGCAACCCGAGCTATCTCCTGACTTAGATGCAGTACTGAATGAAATCAGAAATGATATTAGACATCTAAGAAATAAAATTTGTAATGCTATAGGTGATATTATTAAGAGGAATAGATAAATATGCTGTCATTTGTCTGTTTACTTGTATTTTGAATACAAAATGTAATGTTTGTATTTATTGATTGAATGTTTGAAGAATACATTTTACTGTAAATGTGTTTCACTTCTTATTTATGTTTACAGATTTTCACTATACATACTTGTCTCTCAATTTTTATACTTTGTAATCATCTTTTTGATTAATGACAAAAAGGGGGAGATGATTATGAGTTTAAATGTTGTTTGGGCATAAATGTTGCATATGTTTATGAGTTTTTATGAGGTAGATAATTTGACTTATAAGTTATTAAGGCTTTATTATACATAAATTCTAATATTAAGTCAAATTAATAACTTATTCTTAATTCATGCATTTTATATGAAAATTAATCTCATTATGATGTATTCTAATTGGTTTTATAAAATGTGATATGTGTGATATTATTTTATTTTGTTAGAAACAAGGTATCTCGTAAGAATTTCAAGATGAATGAAGATTAAATGTAGAAGGTCAAGTGGATCAACTCTCATCCATTGGATCAAAATCCAAAGGCATCAAGTCATGGAAGGGGCTTATAAAAGAAGGGGTAGATGTCCAAGATTGGCCCCCCCTCTCTCTCCCATTTTTCTCGTCCACCACGTCCACCATGCAAGGGGGCACCGGTCGTCACGTCTCATGCTCGTCCACAACTATTCCTCGTCTTGCGACCACGAACACAGGAGATCACCAATGCAAGTCACTATTCACCCACTCGTCATCACCACCACCGCAAGTCATGAACATGAGAGATCATCACCACAAGCCGCGAACACGCTCGTCATCACAAACATCACAAGTCACTGTTCACTGCTCACGGAAGTCACTGTTCATTCACTCATGGAAGTCACTATTCACTCGTGCCACCGCACAATGCTTGTTCCCAAGACACCGGTCACAGAAGTCTACCATTAACAACTCTTTGTGTATGAGGATTCTTCCACCCATTTTTCCTTCACTTTCTCCCTTGTCCTCGTGGGTTATCTTAGGACAATAGATTTTTATTAGGTTTTTATATCATTTTCATTTTTTAGGATGTGCTACATTAAAAACTTCAAAAATACTTTGTATCCTTGCATAATCTAGATTCTTAGTATTTGTTGTTTGTGTTATTTAATTTTTGTCTTGTTTGTGAATGACTCAATTTCATCATTTTAAAATTTTGTTATATGTTACTTTCTGAATGGTAATTAAGTGAATTTCAGTAATATCCATTTGAAAGAAATCAAAATTTGAAGTGAGTATGCAAGTGTATGATTGCAGATTCATAATTCTATTTTCTATCCATGTTTTCTAAGGTTTGAAGGTTGATTGAGTACTAAAACATTTGAGGAAAAATCTGAAACTCCTCTGAAATGTGTGGCTACATTTTTTCTTTTATTTTATGAAATTTCGTAATATTTAGAGTTGATTTGATAAGGTTTTTGAAGTTGAAAATATCAAGGTGTAGAATTTTAGTTTTCTCTATTTTATCTATAATGTTTTCCTCTATTTTGATCCTTATTCTAAGAAGCTTCCAACACACCTAATTGCATCCAATTTGGATAGGTATTCTTTGAGATATAAGGTTTTTAAGATAGGGATCCTAGCAGACGTAATTTTCCAATTTTTAGGGCTATGTTCACATCTGAATTTCTTGCCAATGTTTTGTTTTGTTTGAAGTTATATAAATTTTATCTTCTAATCTACACTTGGTTACAAGCTTATGATTAATTTCCTAAGCCTATTTGACATATGCATATAGAATTAAAATTTTGTTAATACAAAAGTTGTATATAAAATCCAATCTACATTAGTAATTGAGACAACTTCTTAATCTTGAAATCTAAAATTAACCAACAAGTCCTTGAGGATGACATGTATTTGCTAGTGTCTACATCTGATGTTGTGCACTTGCGGTCTTATAAATTTTAAAACTTCTAAGAGATGATTTTTACACACAACAAAAGTAAGCTTAAGTGACCTTAAGTCAACAAACTTGTTTGTTGAATTAAAACTTAACCCAACGGAGATGCTTCGTTGAGTTAAACATATTTCATAATTGATTTAATATGGTTTTATCATCATAAAAAAGGAGGAGATTGTTGAGTATTTTGTTTTGATGATGTGTGCTAAATGAATATAATCATATTTACTCAATTACTATTGTTTTTGAAAGTAAATTAAGAACATCAATTAATAAAGAAAAAGTTTACTGATATAAATATTTGTCTGTAATGGATCTAAAATTATGCTAAGTTAAATAACTAATTGTTAAGTTATACTAACTTTTCATTTAACTAAATGTTAAGTTAACGTGTATTTTTATTGAAAAGCATGATATATTTTAAAGTTATATTTTCTATATCACGTATAGTGCACGTTAAGATAACTCATTGAGTTAGTACTTTATTTGTAAAAAGGTCACGTGAGAACTCCTTGAATTATAGACTTAAAGGTTAAAATAGGTCACGTGAGAACTCCTTGAATTATAGACTTAAAGGTTAAAATAGGTCATGTGAGAACTCGTTGAGTTAGTGAACAAAATGTTAAGGTGAAGAGACGAACTCGTTAAGTTAATATTATGCACGTGGTGAAATTAAAGTTTACGAATGTTATATTATATCACGTGAGTTGCACATGTTTAACTCATTAAGTTAACTTAACTACACGCATTGAGTTGCTATATTGAACACTAAGGCAACGTGTTAGGTTAGTGTTATAAACTTAAAGTTATTATTATTGCACGTGGTAAATACTTTATTATTTAAAACATTTATTTATTACGAGTTTGTTGAGTTATCAGTAACACAATGAAGTTAGTTTGTTGAGTTAACAGTAACACCACGAAGCTGGTTTGTTGAGTTAGCATAACACCACGAAGTTGGTTTGTTGAGTTAGCATAACACCATAGACTTAGTTCGTTGAGTTAGCTACAGTATTTGTCATGTGAATTGGCACATGATGAACTCGTTAAGTTTGTTAATGTTATATCTGATCGTTCAGTCAACTCACTATGGTATGATTCTGAAAAGCTCACCTCTAAACTCACCGAAAATGGAAGTGAAGAGAAAGAGGAAGAAAGAACACTAAGATACAGGATTTACGTGGTTCAGCAACAGTCTACATCTACGGAGAGTTGAGGGTTCTACTATGAGCTTCAACACAATCAACCGTGCAATGTTTTACAACATCATAAAGGTTCATATACTACCCAACTTAGGGTTAATAAACCTTTAATTACATTTGAGCCATTATAATAGAATGTTATGTTATAGTAGAATGTTATGTTATGTTAAAAGATATATAGGCCAGTATTTAGAATGAAAAAGTACATAATATTAATGGTTAAATGATGGCTAATTGCATAACATTTAGCTTATCATATGAGAATTAAGCCATTATGTTATAATTGCACTATTATATGCTTTAATGAAAGAATCTACATAAATTCAGGAAATTAACGTTAATTTAGTACATTTCTAAACTGTCGGTAAGTTGCAAGTTTTTAATTCTCAAGTATCCGAATTTTCTGTTATTTCGGAGAGTTGTATTGCATGTACTGGACAGTTATGTTTTAAACACTTAAAGAATATTTTATTATTATTTCCTAGAGTACACGTGTTGAAACATCAATGTATGACTTAAGTGAATTTTTGGTAAGTTATCTGTTAACTATTCGAAATGCATTTGAGCATCGGATAGTTAGGTTTGTAAGTATTCGAAATATCTAAACTCATTAAGTTAGATTTATGCACGTGTTAAATTTAAATGCTTTATTATGTCACGTAAACTGTACATGTATAACTTGTTAAGTTAGCATAACTATACATGTTGAGTTAATTGAATACACACTAAGGAAACATGTTGTGTTAGTAGCTTATTTCTTTATTGCACGTGTTTTATAGTTAAATCAACGAAGTAAGTCCGTTGAGTTATCTATAACTCCACAGACCATAATATGCCACTATAGTAGTTGCAGAAATAGGACATTCGAAGGACAACCACGATTGCATGTATCACGTAGGAATTCACTTGTGGAATGAAGAAGAAATCACCATCGTTGATATGAATGAAGGAAATCGAACCGATCATTTAAGTAAGAGCAATTACTACTGTAAATGATATAAAAGATGAAGAAAAAGTGTGTGCGGAGGTGGAAACCGACGATTGCACGTATCACGTAGGAATTCACTCGTAGAATGAAGAAGAAATCACCATCGTTGATATGAATGAAGTAAATCCAATCGATCATTTAAGCAGAAGCAGTTACCATTGAAAGAAATATAAAAGACAAAGTGTGTGTAGAGTGTGTTGGAGAACCGCACTAACTATAGGAAGCGTCGGAAGTTCTCTGAAGCTCCACACCACCACCATAATCACCAACCATCGAAGGTCTGTGAGGATACTTTTCTAATGTCGGGTCGATTTTGAGCCAAACACGGTGCCTGACAACCACTATGAAGAGTGATTGTGTCACGGGAAGGGAAGCCATTTTCACCAAGCACCGACTCATATCTCAAGAGATCGTAAAGCTTCTAGCCTTGGTTTCGAGTTGATGCCAGTATGCTGAAGAGGAGATCATCTTACAATTTTGGACTCGTGATTCTATAGGGAGAGGAGGCAAGATTGTAAGTGATTAAGTTTTCAGTGGTGTAATCGCATGGGTTTTTAAGCCCCATTGGGACAGATGATCCTCTATTTATTAGATAGGTAGTTATATTGACAACTTCTACCCAGAATGTCTTGGAGAAACCTACATGTAGTCTCATGCATCTTACCTGTTCATTCAAGGTCCTATCCATCCTTTCAGCAACTCCATTAATTTGTGGAGTTCTAGCTACAGTCCTTTGCCTTCTAATCCCTTTCTCCTCATAGTAGACTTTGAATTCATGGCTGTAGGATTGTATGGCTACACAAGAGGGGGGTGAATTGTGTATTTTTAATATTTTTTGAAATATAATTGAAACTTTAAAACTCAAAAACAAGTCGAGACATTGTTTTCATAAAATCATTTTTATTCAAGGTTTCAATTACAATATACAATTCAATTCTCCTCAGAAATTGTAGATGCAATTATATTTCGATACCATGTATCATCTAAACAATTTTATAACTACAAACAGAGAAAACTAATTTGCGGAATTTAAAACTTTTCTCCCTGTTTGAGATCTTTCTTCTTCTTCTTTTTCTTCTTCAGCAATTCTTTAGTGACGAATATCTTGTCTTTTCATGCTTCACCGAATTTGCTTTCTTCTGATACTTCAAATCTTCAGTGACGAAAATCTTACCTTTTTATGCTTCACTGAACTTTCTTCCTTCTGATACTTCAAATCTTCAGTTACGAAAATCTTACCTTTTTATGCTTCACTAAACTTTCTTCCACTTGAGAGATTTTCCCCGAGAATGTGTTTTTGATCCCTGAAAAAGATTTTTCTTTTGGTGTGCAGGGATGGTTTGATCCTTGAAAAGATTTTTCTTTTTGTGTGCAAGGATAAATTGATCAACGAGAATTCTATCTTTTATACTGTATCTTCATTTCATGCATATCCTTCACGTTTAACCACCACCAGTTTTCCACTTCTCCACGTCTTTTCTTTTTCCTTCATCGAAACACACGTTCTAACCCACGTTTATATTTCGAATTTTCTTTAATCATCAGTCTTGGATCTCTGAAAAATTTCCTACAAAATAAACTTTCTCATCCAAAAGTTTTTCATCAGTGTAATAAGAAGTCGTTACTTTAATGTTAACTAAACGAGTAACACAAGTATATATATAACTTAACGTTTCTAACTTAACGAGTTTCTCATGTGCCATTTCACGTGACAAGTACTGTAGCTAATAACTCAACGAACTAAGTCCGTGGTGTTATGCTAACAACGAACCATCTCCGTTGTGTTGTGATAACTCAATGAACTATCTCTGTTGTTTTATGATAACTCAATGAACCAGTAATAAACAAATGTTTTTATAATAAGAATTTTACCACGTGCAAAAATAACAACTTAAGTTTATAACGCTAACCTAACGCATTGTCTTAGTGTTCAATATAGCAACTCAACGCGTTTAGTTATGTTACCTTAACGAGTTAAACATGTGCACCTCACGTGATACAATACAACATTCGTAACTTATAATTTCATCACGTGTATAACACTAACTTAACGAGTTCGTCTCTTCTTTTACTCACTAACTTAACGAGTTATCACGTGACCTATTTTAACCTTTAAGCCTCTAACTTAACGAGTTTTCACGTAACCTCTATACAAACAAAACTCTAACTTAACGAGTTGTCTAAACGTGCACTGTTCATGATACAGAAGATATAACATTAAAACATATCATGCTTTTCAATAAAAACACACGTTAACTTAACCTTTAGCTAAATGAGAAATTAATGCAACGAAACGACTAGTTATTAACTTCAGATCCAATACAGACAAGTATTTATATCAGTAAGCTTTTTCTGTATTAATTGATGATTTTAATTTCTTTTTACAAGCAATAGTAATTGAGCAAATATGATTATTTTCACTCAGCATACATCATCAAAACAAAAATACTCAACAATGGCTATCATATTCTCCTCCATTATCTGACCTGATGGATTTGATTTTTCTTCCACTCTGTTTTTCCACTTCTACCTTCTATTTCTTGAAGACTTGGAAAACTTCAGACTTCTATTTCAAAAAATAAATCCATACCTTCTTGGTACTGTCATCAATGAAGGTGACATAATAGAGAGCACCTCCTAAAGAATTGATAGGGGCAAGCCCCCACACATCCGTGTGAACCAGTTCCTATTTTTGTGACTTTAGATCATGAGGAGTCTTGGCAAAGTTGACTTTCTTCTGTTTTCCCTCAATGTAGTCCTCACATATCCTTAAATTGACCTTCTTTAGCTTAGGGATTTTTCCTTTTGCCACTAAAACCTTTAGTCCATTCTCACTAAGGTGTCCTACTCTTTTATACCATAAGTTAGTGTCTTCAGTATCACTGACTGCTACAATAGTGTCATCTTGATCCGATGTCAAATATAAGGTGCCAGTCCTCTGTCTTAAGGCAACAATTCCTGCACCCTTGATTACCTTCCATTTGCTTGCACCAAAGGCAATCTGGTAACCAGCATTATCTAGGGAACTTATGGAAATTAATTGCTTTGCAAGATCAAGAACATATCTGACTTCTTGTAATTTCCATATCTCTTGTTTTGTTTTATTGTGTACCTCTCCTTTTCCTAATACTTCCAAGCTTGTGTTGTTAGCTAGATATACTTTCTTCACAGGAGTTGCACGATAATTGTGCAACAAATGAGAAAATAGTTTAATTGCAAGAGTCACTAACTCAAAATGATTAAAACACAGCATAAAGATAACTCTTGTGGGGAGTCGATTAATGAAGCTCTAGGAGAAATTCTAATTGATCTGTAGGCTTTAATCTTCAGTGCTTTGTTGCAAAAAAATCTTCAAAGTGTTTACAGGATTGTTGAAAAACTAATTCTCATTCTATGTGTTGAAATTCTATGTTCTCAATTCTTCTATTTTCTGCAAATCCTTTCTATTCTTCCTTCGAGATTTGCATATATGGAAAGGATTTTGAAATAGTTAGATTCCTTGTGTAGTAATCCATTTCCAACAACATTCAATCATAATTAATTTGAGATTTACAATCAAGAGATATCTTGCCAAAACAATTAGTCAATAAATAGTATTTGCAAATTTTGTAAAAATAAAATCTTTAGAGGCTTTTAGAAAATTGGAGATTTAGAAAGTTAACCTATCGAAACTTAAAATCATTTTGGATAGTTAGAGCTAACATTCAGAAAGGCCACTTAAGTTATGCATTTAAATTAAAACACGTGTCCTTTTGAAACAGTAGCATAAAACATTAAAAATAAATTATCCGATAGAGAAAACATGTTTCAGATACTTATAGGAGATAACTCTCAGATTCTTAAGCCATTTTGAATAGTTACATTCATAATCTTTTGAAAAGTCACTTAAGTTAGAAATAAACATTAAAAATAACTATTTGAAGGTTAAAATAGATTTTAGATGCTTACTAAAGGTAACTCTCTGATTCTTAAGAGTTTTTGGATAGCTACATTCATAACCTTTTGAAAAGCCACTTAAGTCATGTGTTAAGGGCATGACACATGTCCTTCAAAAGGAAGTAACTAAAAATACATTAAATCAGAAAAATGCTAACTATTCGAAACTTAAAAACTTAACTATCCGAAAGCAAAGGCATTTCAGATACTTAGAAATAAAACCATCCGAACAGGAGAAAAGCTTAACTCACTGAAGAAAAATTCTTTTTGGATAGTTATAGAAATAACTCTTTGATCAACTAGGAGAAAAAGCTAACTATTTGATTTACTTGTTTTTTTCGGTGACTTGTAGTGTAACTCTTTGATCAGCCACTAGACAAAAATGAAAACCTTTCGAAATCTATTTTCAAAAGATTTCTAAATATATAGTAGTTAGACAATTTCAATTTCAATAGAGTGATTGCTAAAATTATTTCAGAGATATTAAACACATGTTTTTCATCATCAAAATTAACTTATAAAATAATGAACTAACACCCTTTCGATAGTAACTCTAGAGAGAAAACTCTTAGAAGTTTTGAAGATACTTGGAGAACGAGAGTTGAAAGTTATTCGAAGGAACTCAATGACAACAAATCTATTTCTTGAAGATTCAATGATTGTCGTATTTACAAGAGGAAAGTTTTTATTATGTTTATGGTGTCATGATTAATTTCTCTTTGCATTACATCATAAATTGAAAAAGAGAACCTATCCACAAGAGGTGTTGTGGAGGAAACTCTAAAAGATGTTCTTTTAGAAGAGTTTTAGGTAACTTTACAGAAGTCCATAAAGTTGTGTAGATAACTATATGAGGGTTCGTATAGTTAGCACAGTAACTGTACAAGGATTTGTATAGTTAGAGGGAGAACTTGATGAATGATTAGTGCCTTGTCAAGTTGATTTTACTTTGAGTAAAGCTGTAGTACACTAAGTTTTGAGTGAACCAAAATTTCCTAAGGATAGTGAATTCTTGAGTAGGGACTTAAGGAGTGGACGTACCCTCGTTGAGGGGAACCACTAGAAATTGTTTGTATGATTTAATCTCTGTTTTATTTCCACATTAACTAGATTTAAAAAGGGATCAAAAATATTAGAAAATTTGTAGTATGCTTAATTCACCCCCTCTTAAGTATAAACATTTTCTACAATATGTAAAAGAAGTAATTCTGAATCATTTAAAAGTTGACGTGTAAAATAATTCCTAACTTTACGAGGTTCCATAAACTTACCTTAGTAACTTTGTGAGGGTCCATAAACTTACCTTAGTAACTTTACGAGCTTCCTTAAATTTCTATAAAACCACACGTATTAGGCTTTTAATCTTTCAGAAATGATATTTAATTAATGCTAATTCTTTGAAATTATGCATATTTTGTAATTAAGGTATGTAACCGTATAATTATGATATAATGGCTTAATTCTTATATGATAAGCTAAATATTATGCAATTAACCATTCATTAACCACTAATATTATGTACTTTTTCATTCTAAACATCAACTAATGAATTGTTGAATCTAGATGCAAAACAATCATCAAGAGAGAGAGTTACAAACCCATCCATTGACCATTGAGTTATCTAGTAACTCAACAAACTTAGTTTGTTGAGTTAAGTAGTAATTTAATGGAGTGAGAGTTTTGTTAGTACAACATTGCACACATATCAAAGCATCCTAAAATCTAATTTTAATCACTCTTTGTGGTTTGACCTGTTCTTGCACACTTGTTGCAACTGAAGTTGTGCACTTGTAGTAAATTAAACGAACAAATTTCCTAGCTTTAAATCTTGTTCGGGAGATTGCTTGTTTCCTTATAAAAAATTAGTTTAAGTAGACATGATAGATTTCTCTTGAAGTGTTTCAATAGTCAAACATCATTACAAGGAGTTTTCTATAGTTTACTTTTAATCATTTTGAGTCTTATACTCCTATGTTGAAAATTTTCATTTAACTTCTAGAAAACCCTAACTCACAGGGGTGTTGTGAGTGTACCTTCACAAGGTTGGTGCTTTGTGCATAGTTGTTATTAAGCTCAAGAAAAACAGCATTTGTAAGATTGTTGCTCAACTTGTAAAAGTAATATAACTTAGGTTTGTGCTTAGCTTGAAAAGCATATAATGAATTCTCAAGGTTGTGGTCTTGAGGAGTGGACTACCTATTTTTGAGGAACCACTATAAAATTTCTTACATTTTTTTCTATGTGATTGTACTTTATTTTAAATTAATTAAAATTAGGGAATATTAGTGTCAAGTGCTTCCAAAATTATTTTTAAAAGCAATTAGACTTGCTAAGACACTATTCACCCTCCCTCTAGTGTGTCATTCGATTCTTACAACTTATTATATTGAGTTTATATGAATGTCACAAGTTCCTCATAGAGTTTATGTAAACTTAACAAACTTATTATGTTGAGTTTGTCCATATTAGTCTCAAACCTATTGTCTTGTCAGCTTAAGTGTATTTTTATAAGTAACAAGTAATTTCACAAATAATTTCTAATTTCAATAACTTAGTTCATTAAATTGACTACAAGTGCACAACATCTATTGTATAAGTGTGCAAGTACAGGTCAAACCTATAGAGAACGAATCGAAATCAATTTGACTCTTTAAATTTTCATAGTTAGAGTTTAGTATATACTTAAATCTACTCACTCCGTTGATTTACAATTAACTCAACGAACTTAGTTTGTAGAGTTATGGTTAACTCAATGGACTTCCCTCATGGAGTTATGGTTAACTCAATGAGCCTTCTTGGTAACTTCAAATTAATATTGCTACTTGAAAAAGAATATGGTCATCCATTAGGTGATTCAACATCTTTTAAGCTTTCAAATGCTATTTTATATTACATTCATCATTTATCAATTCTAGCATTCAATACTCCAAATAATACATATATCAATCAAGATTTTAGAGATTTATATTTACTAGTTTAAGCAATCAGTAATACGATTTTATATTAACTGGAATAAAATAAATACTAAACATTCAACATTTACTAACAATACAAACACAAATGATACAACATAGACTTGATAAACATAAATTTGTAAGTGAAAATAGATAATGGTTTTTATTTTGTTTTTGTTTTGTTTCTTAAGATAAACAAGTGATGAAAGGTAAAATTCTTTATTGACAGTAAGAAACTTCCATCACTACATACGACACGATTACACTATCAAAAACTTAACTACTTACTATCAAGTGCTTCTCTCCCTACTAGATTGCAAACCTAGACTTTTGTAAGTTGATCTTCTTTTTAGTATAGTGGCATCAACCCAAAACTAAGGTTAGAAGCTTTATGTCTCCTAAGAAATGATTCGGTGTTTGATGAAAATGTCCTTCCTTCTTGTGACACGATCACTCATCATAGTAGTTGTCAGTCACCGTGTTTTGCTTGAAATCGATCCGACATCTAGAAAGTATCCCCATAGACCTTTGTTGGGTGGTAGTAATGGTGGTATTAGTAAGAGCTCAAGAAACATCCGACGCTTTCTGTAGTAAGCGTGGTTCTCCCCCCTCCCTTTTCTTTGTTCTTTTTCTTTTCCTTTTATATTTTTTCCTTGTAATAATTACTTCTGTCTAAATGATTGGTTGGATTTCCTTCATTTACATTTATGATGGTAATTACTTCTTCATTCCATGATTTAGATAATGGTATGATTTATGCAACGTGGTTTCCTTTGTATTTCCTACAAATGCTCACAATCAGATATTAAAAAATAATTGGTTTGTGGAGCTAGTGTAACTCAATGAATTTACTCCATTAACTTAGCTATAACTTAATGGATCGACGTTGTTGAGTTAAACTTAACTCAACGGACTTGTTTAATTATGTAGTTTAGTAAAACAAATATTTATATAACCTTTAACACTTAATATGTAAAAGAAGTAATTTCTAATTCATTTATAAATCATACTTAATTAACCACTAATTCTTTTAAATTATGCACATTCTTTAATTAAGATTTATAATTGTAACATAATATCTTAATTATCATATGATAAACTAAATACTATGCAATTAATCATTTATTAATGATTAATATTATGCATAATTTCATTCTAAACACCTATATTCAACTTCATTGTGTTTGCGTAAACACCACAAATTTACATTGTTAAGTTTGTCAGAGCTACAAGCACCTTGAGTTCGTTGAGTTTTTGTAAACACCACAAACTCATTGTGTAATATACATAACCCTAATGAATTTATTTCATCGAGTTTGTTTAGACCTACATGTACATTGAGTTTGTGTAAACATCATAAACTCTTCATGTAGTTTACATAAATCTAATGAACTTATTCCATTGAATTTACATAAACACCATAAATTTCTCTAGACAATTGAATCTTTAGCTTTCTATTTATCTATAAGTGTTTCTCAACAATTTGATTGTAACTTTTTGATTCTTCAAATGTTTTTAGATAGTTAACTTTTAACTCTTTGTTATTCTTTATTATTAAGGACAAATGACACATTAAGACTCTAATTTCTTTAGTAGTGCTGCTACATGATTTTTGTTATAAGTATATTGTCATAGATTGTTCCCTTAGCTTTTTACGTACTTGTGAAATATATAATCTCCTCACATATATTTTTACATTATTAAAACATAAATATTCTTTCAAAATTAACATATTGATTTACAATCTACTAACTTAGGCAAATTCATTCCATATTTTAAGGTCAATATCTATATAGTCGTTAACATAATTCCAACTCCAACTACTTTGATTTATAATTTTTGTATATTATTTTTCATGTCTTCGTACAACTATCAACATGTTTCTTTTTTAATTTCATTCTTGTTTTGTTTGTTATACTCATTTATTACAAATTGCCAAGTATCATTTCTAATTTTTATCATTGAGTGTTTTTGCATTTCCCACTATGTTTAGCATTACAAATTAAACTTAATATCAATTCATTGACCTTTGCATCCCAAGAGAAATAACTTCACGTGGTTTTCTTATCACCTGAGGTATTTATATCTCCTACATATGAAGATTTTCTATTGCTTAAATGTAAGGATTAATACTAGATATTTCCAACTAGTAAAAAATTTAACAATGTAACTAGTAATATTGTCATCTTTTTATAAGAGTCAAAACAAAAGGATGAATGGGAAAAAAATGGATTAAAACACCTATTTTAGAGTGTTTGACATGTGTCAAAACATAGCAACAATATTACAAGATCATGATATAATTTTTTTAAAACATTTAATTTATGTATTTTTATCATTATTAAAATGGTGTCATTAGTCAGTTTGATCAAACTATCCAATGGTCACTAATCAGTTTGATCAAATTGTACAGTGAAGTATAGTTTTTTTTTTTTAATTTAATGTTAATTTGCCCATGCAAATGTACAAGCGAGGATATCTTCTTAACATAGAATATGACATGAACTATAGTGCTTGGTAATGGAAAAATTGGGTGCTACATCACGATAACCTATAATGCATATCGAACAAAGTTGTGCATCAAGACATGGCAGCCTATAATGTAAGATTTGTATCTTGATCAAGCTAGGTGTGCTAAAATTTATGTTTATAATCAAACAACTATTAAATAGCCAAAGAAAGGTACACAACATCTCCTCCTCCTGATGTTTCCCTTCTTTTCTTTAGCATAGGAAATAAGGGCATGATGTGATGATGTTCTTGTAGGGAAGAAAAGAGATAGGAAGAACTTGTACTATGGGATCTGGTAGAGGCTATGGGGAAAGTAGGTGGTAGAGATTAGAGAACCAAATGAAGGGTGTCTGGTTCAACATCTTTAACATTGTTGAGGAGGTAGCTCATGCCTATGACAAGGAGCTTAAAGTCTGACTTAACACCTTCAACGCCATCAACAAGGCCACTCATGCTTACGACAAGGACCTCCTATTTGGCTTGACATCTTTAACAACACCGAGGGGATCGCTCGTGCCTACGATAATTAGCTTAGGATTTGAGGAGGTCGCTTGCGCTTATGGCAATGAGGCATGTAGGATCTGAGGCAAGAAGGTGAATCTCTGATCTATCAATAGAGGGTCGTGCAAGAGGGGGGGCAAGTGAGCTTTCACGTCGGGTTTTTGTGGGAAGGAGAAATTTTAGTGATTTCAAAGGTGTGAGGGTTGGAAATGAAGGAATTCATTTTCATCTGCACAAATAGGTGAAATCTGGTGGAATTCATTTCGATGGAAATGAATTCCTAGATTCCACTTACACAAAGACTCCTAAGAAATAAATTATTTTAACTTAGTAAAATTTTCAGCAATCGTATGTGAAAATCTAGAAGAACTTTTACATCTTTCCATAAATAAATACAAGATAGGAATTAAACGATTGATGTTAGTAAGTGTTACCTATTGTATCGATTGTTTTTTTTGTTTAAGAAATATGCATGCTTTTAAGAAAATTCTCAACAATCGTACGTGAAAATTTAGAGGAACTTTAACATCTTTCCATAAATAAATACATGACAGAAATTTTATTTTAATTGAATAAGTATTGGTTCTTCGTTTAAATATTTTAAATTTAACTAATTTCTATTAAATTTCAATAATTGATTTTTATGTAAAATATTTTAACGAAAGTAAGTTAAAATTATGGTAACTGATAAATTAATTAATCATATAATTTAATTTTGTAAGTGAAAAAATTTACTTTATTTTTTAGTAAAATAAAAAAAATTAATCATAAATACGAATTTAAGAATTTAAATTTGCGTCGATAAAAATTCTTTACAAAGTACGTCATTAAATATAAAAATTTACTTTATTTTCGATAGGCACAGAATCATTATTAATTAATGACGTAAAAAAAATACGTGCCATTAGCGCCGTCGGCAATGTCCAGTGCCGGTGGAGGCGGTGTTGATGGTGATCACTTGAGTGGTGCGGGATCTGTTTGTCTTGTTGGATTCTACTCTTGGGTGCCGTCCACCTCGAAAGGGTTCCATCTTCGCCTTCTCCCTCCGTCCTGCTGTTGCTCTGTTTCTCTCGTCTGTTAGGGTTTTAGGAGCCGTTTCTAATTTTTTACCTTGCGGTGTTCTCCAGTCAAGGACTGAGGGTTGACGACCGGGGAGGGAGTGTCAGCGTTTTCGGGGAAGTTTTGAAGTATATCGGAGCTTGAAATGAGTGAGGCAAAAGAGGAGTCGGAATGTGTGTTGGAAGAGCCTTCCGGTGCTCAAAAGTTGGGTGTTGGAGGAAAGGGGTTGGCAAGTATGATGGAAAAGGAGGACCCAGGCGCTGAGAAGAATGTGGTTGTTCCTGAGCTAATTGATGTGCCGAAGAATGGGACTGAAGGCGTCGAGAAAAAGCGAGATGGTGAAGATTGCGATATGGAAGGTAGTGATGCGGAGCAAACAGGGAGGGACACTACCGAGGACGGAGGTGCCTCCACTGTGAAAGAGGAGAAGAGTGATCCAGTTGATCATAAACTGGAGAATGGTGGGAGATGTTCCGAAACAAATGTGAAAGTTGTGCAACCTAAGGCCCACAAATCGGAAGAGATGCCAGTAAAGAGGGATGCTGTCGATGGTGAACAACCAATTCCTGAAGGTGGTTCAAACCGACCCTTCTTTCTGGATATTTATTCTTATGAAGGAGATGGTTCTGGAACAGAAGAAGAACAAACTGCGTTCATGAAAGAGCTGGAAAATTTTCACAAAGAGATGAACTTAGAATTCAAGCCGCCAAAATTTTATGGTGAAGGATTGAACTGCCTCAAGTAAGTCATTTTGTTGTTATGAATAAATCTGTCTTTTCTGTATATTAATTTTGATTAAATTTTTGAATGACATTTTGCTAGATTATGGAGAGCTGTAACTAGATTGGGTGGTTATGATCAGGTATGAGGTGCTTCTTGTCAAAATATTATTCTCATGGATCTCTATATATTTGATTCAATTCTCAAGTATTTTCTTGCTTTCTGTTCAACAATGCGTACTTGTATATTTAATTGTTATGATTAGCTCTAATTCATCAATTCATGTTTTTAATCTTTTATGAAAAGGTTGCATGCTATCAACATGCCTGCATTTTTGAATTTTGAAAATGCCTAACTATTTTAGATCTAACTGAATAAAATTCAAGTTCTTATTTGGTTAATTCTTAATATGGTTTCAGGTGACGACTTCCAAGCTGTGGCGTCAAGTGGGAGAGTCATTCCATCCTCCAAAGTAAGAAACTTTACAATCTATTTCTTGAATAAACTATTGTCTTTTAAGTCCTATGGCTTTATATGACATCTTCATAACCTTCCCCTCTCCCACTTAAAAGAGTTATAGTAAGATGAGTATCACATAGTTAGAAATAAAGAATTAAAAATGACATAATCTAACTGAAAATTTAGTGACAGGAAAAAATAGATGCAGAGAAAAGATTGATGTTGCCAAAACACACATGGTAAGATTAAGGCATTGATTGTTGGTATTGTAAATTCATAACATTCCTTACTTTGGAACTGCTCATTTTGATTCAACTTGTGCTATGTTTATTGTGCTAAAACAATGATGTACTTCATATTTTGAGTTTTTTAGACAGAGCATTTAGAAGTAATTTGCAGGGGTAGAGGCACTCGTGAGTCCTGCTTATTTATCCAACAAGATAACTACTGTTCATGTACAGCTACTATTCAGCTGCTCTTGCAGTCACTTGTTTCTTTCCAATTTATAGTGGGTTTACTGTCTTGTAGCTGTGAGAATAAAGAAATAGGTGGAAGTTTAAGTCTTCTCTATTATTAAAAACAATGTTTCCATATATAGAAGCTACAAGAATATGATCAATACAACTCTAGCAATGTTGCATTAAACTCACTATAACACATAACTCTAAGACATTAATATACTCTAACACTTTTCCTCAAGTTGGAGCATTCAGCTTGCAACAAGTTTAATAATAACTCAATAAAAATAAATATAATTGAAAAGCAACAAATATATAGAGAAACATAAGAATCAATTGTTGTAGCAATAGCAATAGCAAAAAAAAATAGTTGTCATAACAAAAGTAGCACTAACAAGAATAATCTGAGATAAGTTGAAAAAGAACTATATTACAAATATAGTAAATTAACCATCAAATTATACAATCTAAGGAAGTTCAACAAATAAACAAATGTGATCTATCCTTAAGGAGTAAAAAAAAGTTGATAGATGTGATCTACCTTAAGGATTTTTTCCTTATGTCTTTTTCTCTTTTTTTTACTTCTACCATTTTTTGTGCTTGTTCTCCACCCCTCTCCCTTTTCCCCCATAATTGTTGCCAGTGGCTCTATGTCACACTAGCTTTGTCTCCAGCTCCATTGCCTCCATCAATGCCACAACAAAAGGACCAGCCCTTGATCTTTGGGAACTTTCTTTTTGGCAATGGTCAAATCATAGGACAAGTTCCCTTTCTCACTTTGAAGCTTCAAAAACCCAACTTAATAGTATCCTCCTTCCTTTGTTAATGTAATGGGCTTTGTTTTGGGCAACACCATTGGTTTGATTTGGTGGGAGGAGTCAACATGAAAGTAGAGGGTGGAGTAGGAACTTTTGGACAACCTATAGATCTTGTCCATTGATTTCCTGTAGATGAGGTTGGTGTTGATTGGGCTTGGGTTGTTGAGGGGAGTAGTATGTTGATGGTGACAACCTAGGGAGAAGTTGGAGGAGCACTACATTAGTGATGCAAGAGTTTGGTGGCCTAATGGCACTGGTTAGGAGGGGCGTTGGTGGCCTAGTAGCTTGATGTTAATGGTGGATGTTGGGCTGCTAGTGGTTAGGAGGGTGGTAGCTAGGGTTTTTCTCTTTCCTACCTAGATCTCTCATGTTTTTAGACTCTTAAAACCTAGACTTTGATACCTTGTGAGAATAAAAAAAAGGTGAGGTCAAGTGTTCTCTATTAGTAAAGACAATATCTCTATGTATAGAAGCTACAAAAACCTTATCAGTACAACTCCAGTAATGCAGAACTAAACCCACTACAACACAACCTTAATAAATTAATATACTCTAACAGTAACTTTTGTTAGTTGTTTCTCTTTAGCCTTATTTTGATCTCTTTTACCTTGTCTAATGTCTATTTTCATGTTTTATGGCATCTTGATGTTTATATTGTTCATGAATTTACATTTTCTCTCTCTATTTATCCCTCATGTCAATGTTTTGAATTGTTGAAGCAGTTACATTTTCATTTACATTTTCTCTCTCTATTTATCCCTCATATCTCTATTTGCATTTTCTTTTTTGCAGAACATGCACTACTATTTCCTGGTCATTTAGGTGTTTTTATGAAAAGGTGATCTGCTGCCCATGCTCATGATACTATTGATGGACTGAGATTTTTTTCTAAGAGCAGTACATGTTTTCATTTTTTTCATTTGTATGGTCTCGACATCACTAAAAAAGATTCAGAATCATCTAATTGTTTCCCTCCAAACCACCAACATATATTTTTATCTTTGAAATAGACTGAACAGATTTTGTAATCTTAGGATCATTTCCCACATAATTTCCCACATAATTTGTGCTCTTCTGAGTTCTGATTAGCTTTGATAGTTTTCATCATAATATTTTAAAGACATCATGCCATCATATTTTGTTGCTAAACTGCAGGCACTTCTTGAATATGAAAAGCATAAAATTCTCACCGGTGAACTTCATCTTAACATATCTTCTACAGAACACACGTCTGTTGAGAATCAGGTGATCTTTGGTTCTTTCAGATATCTGCCAGATTGTTATTATAATTAATATACTTTTTATTTGTTTTTTTATCCATATTTTCAAACATTTTTCTGTAACAATATATAGTTAGTAATGATTGGGATGCCGTTGTTTTCCATCAATTTGCCTTTTTCCTTTGCCTATAATAATTGGATTATGGAAACATTTTTCTTTCCTGTGGTCCTTATTCCTTATCTGTTGCATATGCTTCATGTTCTGTATTTGATCACTGCCTTTATTTTTAGCGTCTTAACTTTTTGTTTTCATATGTAAACTAACATGCATTATCAATTCTTTGTAGCATTTGAAAATTTATTCCTTATTAGATGTGCACTTTTGTTGGCATTTTGCATGGGGAACCTGATGGATATACTGATAACAGATAAATGATCTACTTCCATTTGACTGATGTTATCATATTATTTCTAAATGCTTCTTAGAATGATGTGATGATGAGGGTGTACTCTATTATTTATTTTTCTGAACATAATAGATGTTGGATTGCTTTATTTTTCAGTTCGAAACAAATGTCATATAAACTTTTTTTACCCCTTGCAGGTAAAAGCTAACCAACCATGTGTATCTGGCAGAACCATAAGAGATGCTGCTGCACGGGCCATGCAAGGTTGGCATTCTCATGATCCAATCATCAAGGTGTGAAGTGTTCAGCATCTTGTGAAATTTTTTTTTTTGACATTTTAGTTCAATAAGTTCTTTTCTGAACTACACTTATGCCTTATAGGACAAAAGTGCAAATTCTCTCCTAAAGCGTGACAAGCAACACAAAAGTGTTGGTGGTACATAAAAAGATGACATTTACTTTTTGGAAATGGTCAGAGTCATAATTGCATTATTTCTCTATATTTTTGCAGGTATCTTTAAGCGGAAGAAACCCCCATTCTTTGATCATTGCACCAAAGTTTCTCGACCAAAAGTAACAGATCCACAGTTAAGATCCTGCATTTCGTATCTTTTTATTGATGAACATCACCTATATATATTTCTAAAATTGATACAACAATAGTAACAACCTGTACCATAACCTCACTATATGTATTTCTAAAATTGATCTTAAAAAAATAATTTTTGGTTATGTTGCCAATTAGAAATGTTAGATGTAAGCTTCATGGTGGTTTGATATAAAGGACTAGTCATTTGACATTCAATTTTTTTCTTTTTCGAATTTAAAAATGTTCACTTCTATAATTTTAGCAAAGATCTAAACATTTATGCAATAGCAGAATGGATTCTATGGTTGATGATGTTGGCCCTCCCGCTGACTGGGTGAAAATTAATGTGCGAAGAACTGTAAGTTGTCTAAAAGGTTATTGTTGACTCTTTTATTACTACACCCTCATTGTTTGCAGTTTCTGTTCGTATGTATGCATATCTAAAATATTGTTTATATTCTTCTCGTGGCTTTGTGGCTAACTTAGTATTCATGGATGTATTTATTTTTGCATTTGATGCAGAAAGATTGCTTTGAAGTCTATGTGCTCGTTCCTGGCCTTTTGCGTGAGGAGGTACACTGTTTATCTTCCGCAGCTTCAAGCTCACCTTTGGTTTCGTTAGCATGTGCAAATTTTCTCGCTTGACTATATATTACGACATATCACACTGCCTTTTCCTTAAGTACATCGTTGAAAAGTTGGTTGCAATAGATATGGAGTCTTCTCATTTTTCCCTGGAAATCAATTTTACATAATGCTTCCCTCTGGTCAGGTACACGTTCAATCAGATGCTGCTGGTCGTTTGGTTATATCTGGTGAACCAGAACAGCTTGATAATCCGTGGGGAATAACACCATTTAAGAAGGTTGGTTAAAGCTGTCATCACACATCTATAGTGTCTCTCTTGGGATGGCTTTTGCTTATTAGAAATGTTAAATTATCAGCAGATCATCACCCTGCCTTCAAGAATTGATCCTCATCAGACTTCGGCAGTGGTCACGTTGCATGGCCAGTTGTTTGTACGTGCACCTTTTGAAAAGTCAGATTTGTAATCCATTGGAACGTTAGCTCCAGTGTGGGTATCATGCATCCGAATGAAAGATTAGACTATAATCTTGTGATCCCTGTATATTTTTGGATTTACTTGCTAACCCTAGTCTTTAGTTTCATGCCAACTTTATTCACTTGAATCGCAAGCTTTTCTTCAGCGTACAAACGGTGGATGGACTCCGAGGCATGTTTCCTGTAGCTTCTTGGTGTAATCTGACCTTTGGTGTAATTTTTTCGTATGATGTGAGTTAGGATTTCTTTTGTGGAGACTGGAAAATCCTTTCTTCTTCTACACCATTATCTTTATGTAGCTTTAACTGATTGACAAACACTAACATTATCAAAAAAAGGCTTTAACTGACTGATGAAATGTAGCTACTTGACATTCATCGTTCATGTGCCCTCCAACTCTCCTTCCATATCACCTCTTTCGTTACTACATCTTACCTTTGGCATTGCCGCCGTCACTCCAAACCTCCTCATTTCTCTTATCAGCCATCACAGCCTGGTAATTTGGTTTGCAAATGGATATTTGAAATTTGAAATTCTATTTGATTTTGAATTCGGCTAACATGAAATTATTTGAATTTGAAATTTGATAGGATGCATGTTTATTATTTTATTTGTAAATTTTTACTTTATCATCGTAATATTATTTATATTTAGAGGTTTATGTGTGTAGGTGCCTATACATAAAAATCATGGGAGAGAGAAAAGATAATGATAAAAAAATAATTGATTTTAAGGAGGGTTTGTATTATTAGAAAAGTTAGGAAAAGAAAAATATAGAAAGTTTTTTTGACTTTTTTAATATTTGTGTTGTCTGAGAAAGTTGAAAATATTAGATAAAAAGCTTCAACTATGGTCTGAAAATTGAGAAGTCTTTGGAAGACTCAACCTTCCCTCAACCCCTATGGAAGACTTTGCATCCTCGACCTCCTCGCTTATGCATTCATTAAGTGTCTTCACATGCTATGTGACCTTGCATACTCTATGACCTCGTTCACTCGCCTATTCGGAAGAGCTCTATTTGTGAGTGGGAGGGAGGTGAAGGAGAAGGTAAGTCTTTGTCTTCTCCTCTGATCTTACGTCTAGAGTTGTAAGGTCGTTGTAGAGGTTGGTGTCTAGACTCTACCACTTACATTGTCGGCTATGATGTTACCCATGCTTTATGTTTATGGTCCTGGGTTTGGTTGGGTTGTAAGGTTTTCTTTAAGTGGTGGTCGTTGTTGGTGATTCGTGAGTAGTAACGGTGCCATTTTTGTGAAGCTTAATATCTACAATTTAGTTTGAGAGGTTCACCAAGTGGAAGGAAACAAAGAGTTGGGAAGATCTCCGTTGTCTTCATTGGGTATTGTAAGATCTGGGGTATTAAGAACGACTCCAGGTGAAATGGGGGTTGGAGTTGGAAACAGTAGTACAATGGGTCTCAATGCTGTCTTCATTGCCTTCTTTTCTTTTGTCGTTTTTGTGATCCTCAACGACTTTTGCATCTTTGATCTTATTTGAAAAGAAATTTCAATCCCTTAACTCAAAAGTATCTTACTTCAATCCCTTATCTTACCATCTCTCTACTTACACGGTTATGCTTGTTTTCCACTTTGCTGTTTTGATTTCATGGCAAGTTTGGCGTTGGATGTTGTGCAGGGAGACATGGGTGCGATTGGCGGAAGTGAATTGTCACGAGATGACACAGAAAAGTAGTAGAGATGGCAACATTGTTGTAGACAATGAAAGAAAAGATAATGGTGGGAAAGAAGAGAAGAGGAGATAGTCGTGTCTGTAAGTTTGTGGCCAAGTAATTGGGAATGCATCAACAAGGCCACCGTTGCCTTTAGAAACAATCTATGTTTCTTATTGCCTACTCCTTTGGTAATTTATATTTATTCTTTGTAGCGATTGTGCAAATTAATATGGTGCTTTATGACATCATTGTTTTATCTATTTATTCATGAAAATCCTCTCCAAAAATGTTCAACAAATCACGTTTACTAAGAATTAAACTTTGCTAATATAAACATAATGAGCACCTACATAGATGTCTTAGAAATTTTGCTATGTTTGTGTATCCTTTTTTTGAAAGTGAAAGGAAAAAATAACATAGTGTTTATTCAATTAATTATTTTAATTCTAAATATATATTATAGTTTAATTATTAATAGTTCATAATATATTTAATGTTAATAATATTAATATTATAATTTAAGTTATTGAAAACCTAAATTATATAATTTTTCTAACTTTCTTCTGACTTATTATATATATATGTGATTTTTCTAAATTATATAAATATAACAAACCATTTCTTTTGACTCTTTTTCAGATTCGATAAATGTTGGTTGATTGTATATTTCATTATAGCTATATAATTCAAAGTATCATTTCCCATTTGATCCCTTTGAAATCCATATTTGAAATTGTGATTAGATCTATTCATTAAAAAGTGTTAATACATGTCTTGAATTAATTAGTTGTATATGTAAGGGTATTTTGGTCTTTTGATCACATGGGATGCTCAAAGTTATAAATAGGCTCTCAATGTGTGTGCATAAATGTATAAATCTTGTATCCCATTTGTTGATCACCTAGTGAAGAACTAATCGGCCAAGCCTTCATTTATGGATGTACCCAATTGGGGAACCACGTAAATCTTGTTGTTTTTGTGTGTGATTTGCCTCTTATTTCTTTTTTTCCTTATCCATGTGTCCAAGCTCCTCCCTTTCCGCATTGACCTTGGCACAACAAGTGGTATCAGAGCAATCTTGAGGAGTTGGTCTTGGACTTGATTTACTGGAAAAGAAAGAAAGAACTTCTTGGGAGCGCTCGATGCCAACGCCCGACGCCCGTGTCCATCGCTCGACGCCAATGCTTGATGCCCATGTCCATCGCTTAATGCCAGCACTCGACATCCGTGTCCATCGCCCGATGCCCACGTCCATTGCTCGACACCAACACCCAACGCTAACGTCCATCGCTCACACCAATGCTTAATGTTAGCATCTATCGCCTGACGCTTGCAACTATCACTTGCATTTGATGCTTGCGACCAGCGCCCGCGATCATCGCTCGTGACCATCGCCTACGACCAGTGCTAACGTTCATCACTTGCGACTAGCGCATGTGATCATCGCTCGTGCTCGATGCCCGCGACCATCATTTGTGCCTAATGCTTGCGACCAATGCCTATGACCAATGCTCACGATTAGCACACCTGCAATTAGCACTCGCGATCAACATGCCCACAACCATAGCTCACAATCAACACACTTGCAACCAATGCTTACGCTTGATGCCCGCAATCTTGCTTCTTTTAGCATGCGCCCGGTCATCAACCATTCCATTTGGGTGGATCAAATAGTAAGAATTTTGATTATCACTTTTGGAGTAGCATTCATGCACTAGTGATTCTATGGAATTCTTTTTTTGAACTTTTTTATTATAGACCAAGGGCAACCAGATCTTTGGAATTCTTTTTGTTTCTTGAGGCATCACGTGTGATCTTGACCCTTCTTTGTTTGATTTTGGGTTCCTTGTCCGAGTGATCTTTGAAATTAGTTGTTGCACTTGTTTATTGGGATACCTTGAATGCAAGATTCGTGTGCAATTTTGGGATAGCAAATTGATGCACGTTTGCTGTCCGAATTTTAGTTATATGTGTTGTTCTATTATCATGGCATCATTAGCCTTGAAGGTTGAAAAGTTCAATGATAAGAACAATTTCAATTTGTGGTAGATTAAGATGAAAGTACTTCTGAAACAGCAAGGTATTTGGGCTCCCTTGAATGTAGAGTCAACCTTAGATAAGAAGTCTACCAAGTTTGAACAGCAAGAGGAGAAAGCACACTTGACAATTCTGCTATGCTTATCAGATAAGATAATTATTGAGATAGCAGATGAGAATATAGCTTTTGGTTTTTGGAATAAGTTGGAGACATTGTATATGACTAAGTCCCTCACAAATAAACTATTGTTGAAGCAAAGACTATTTTCTCTTAGAATGAAGGAATGTACACCATTGAAGCAATACTTGGATTAACTCAACATCATTCTCATGGAGTTGAGGAATATTGGTGTCACTGTAGAAGATGAGGATGTTGCTCTCATCTTATTGGTATCTCTTCCTCTCTCATTTGAGAACTTTATGCAATCTTTTGTGGTTGGTAGAGATACAATCACCTTAGAGGAGGTGAGATCGAGCCTTCATTCTAGAGAGTTAAGGCATTTGGCTACTCATGGTAGTAATGATGTAGGAGGATTAATCTTGTTAGTGCATCATTTAGAGTCTAGATGACGACAGTGTAAGAAAGACAACAGGTGGAGGGGTAGAAATAAATCTAGAGGTAGATATTCCAAGGACACTTGCAATTATTGCAAGGAAAAATGGCAATGGAAAGCAAACTGCCTAAAGTTGAAAACAAAGGGAAATGCAATAGTTGTAGAAAATGGAGACTTAGGTTTTGATTATGATTTTTCGTTTACTATTTACTGTAGTGCCTACTCTGATTAGAGTTGGATATTAGATTTTGAAACATCACATCATATGACTCTCAATAGGGAGTATTTCCACATGTATGAGGAGGTAGATGGTGGACAAGTCACTTTGATAGATAATGATGTTTGTGACAGAACAGGTATTGGATTTGTTAGATTCAGGATGCATGATGGGACAATCAAAGTCTTGGAGGATGTTTTAGAGTTGGATAATCTCGTTGATGGCCCTTGATTAGAAGGGTTTTAGTTTTTCAGGTGGAGGAGGTAAACTCTACGTCCTAAAGGGTTCCCTAGTTGTGAC
The DNA here is from genome assembly GCA_036874045.1 of Cymodocea nodosa. Lineage (NCBI taxonomy): Eukaryota > Viridiplantae > Streptophyta > Magnoliopsida > Alismatales > Cymodoceaceae > Cymodocea > Cymodocea nodosa. The sequence goes on from CM072335.1 coordinate 13,126,822, forward strand.
GAAGGGAATCAAGGATGGACCTTTGTACATTCTTCAAGGCAAGCCCGTCATTAGATCAACAGCTACAACAGTGAGTGACCAGTAGTCTACGTTAGCTATTTGACATTCTAGGTTAGGACATTTGGGCTTGAAGGGAATGCAGAAGCTCAACACACTTGGTAGGTTAGATGGGCACATTTTTACTGATATTGATTTGTGCAAGCATGACATCTATGAGAAGTAGAAACATGTTTCTTTTGGTAGAGTAGAACATACCACAAAGGGGAAGTTGGACTACGTCCATGTAGATTGTTGGGGACCATCTCAACAACCCTCATTAGTAGGTTCTAAGTATTTTCTCTCTATTGTTAATGATTTCAGTCATATAACTTGGGTTTTCATTATGAAGCATAAAAGTGAGGCCTTTAAGAACTTTAAATAGTGGAAGACTATTGTTGAAAACCAAGTGGGGAGAAAAGTAAAGTACTTGAGAATAGATAATGGATTAGAATTCTGCTCAAATGAATTTGACATTTTTTGTAGAGATGTAGGCATAACCAAACATTATATTGTTAGGGGAACTCCATAACAAAATGGAGTTGCATAACATCTTAATAGGACGTTGTTGGAGAGAGTTAGATGCATGCTCTCACATATTGGGCTTGAAAAATGTTTTTGAGCTGAAGCTATTAACACAACCTCATATTTAGTGAATAGATTGCCATCTAATGCTATTGGCGACAAAATTTCCTATGAGGTATAGATGGATAAAACTACAAATTACTCCAAGTTGAAAGTATTTGGATGTCCTGCTTATTATCATATGAATCATGATAAATTAGAGCCGCGTGTCAAGGAAGACATTTTTGTGGGATATGGTATAGGAGTAAAGGGATACAGAATCTATGATAAAGAAACAAGGAAGGTCATTCATAGTAGGGATGTTACCTTTGATGAGGTTTCTTTGATGCATGTGAAAGAGAAGTCAATAGTTTCTAATCCACCTAGTACTCCTAAGTAGGTGGAGCTTGATTTAAATCAACCTTCGATTTCTGATTAGTCTGTTTCAGGTAATACAGATCAACATTTGATTTTGGAAGATAACCATGAAGACCAATTTGTAGAGGACACACATCCAAGGTGTGTTGCCAAGGATCGTCTTAGGAGGGATGTCCAACCTCCACAAAGGTATGGCTACAACAATATGGTTGCATTTGCCTTGTAGGTAGCAAGTGAGGTGGAGGATGCTAATCCACCTAGTTTTGATGCTGCTATTAACAGATCAGAAGCTATACATTGGATAGGAGCTATGCAAGAAGAACTTCAATCTTTGCATAAGAATAGGACTTGAGAATTGGTAAAACGTCCCAAGGATAAGAATGTTGTTGGTTCCAAATGGGTGTTCAAAAAGAAATTAGGAACACAAGGCAACCATGAAATACAATACAAGATAAGATTGGTAGCAAAAGGTTTTTCACAGAAGGAGGGTGTGGACTTCAATGAAGTCTTTGCACTAGTAGTGAGACACACCTCCATTAGAGTTCTTTTGGCGATTATTGCAGTAAAGGACTTAGAACTTGAGCAACTAGATGTGAAAAAAGCTTTTTTGTATGGTGATTTAGAAGAAGATATTTGGATGGAACAACCAACAGGTTTTGCAAAAAGGGGTAAATCAAACCTTATTTGTAAATTGTAGAAATCTTTGTATGGCTTAAAATAGTCTCCTAGGCAGTAGTATAAAAGATTTGATTCTTTTATTACAGATGTTGGTTTTGTTCATAGTAACTTTGATTCATGTGTCTATATTAAACAAATTAAAAATGATGAATTTGTTTATTTGCTCTTATATGTGGATGACATCTTGATTGTAGCCAAAGATGTCAATGAAATATAGTTTTTGAAAGACACATTGAAGTCTAAATTTGCAATGAAGGATTTAGGACCAGAATGGTAAAATCCTTGGGATGGAGATTTATCGTGACAGGAATATTGGAAGGTTATTTCTCCATTAGCATAGTTATGTTCGAAAAATTTTAAGTAGGTTTGGCATGACTTCAAGCAAAGCCATTGGGATGCCTTATGGTAGGAACTTGCGATTATCAATTGCTATGGCACCTTAGACATAGTTAGAATAGGAGTACATGAAGAAAGTTCCATATTCACAAGAAATTGGCAATCTTATGTATGCTATGATATGCACTCGTCTAGACTTTGCTTACCCCCTTAGTGTTGTAAGTAGGTTTATGTCAAATCTAGAAAAGAGTCATTGGCAAGCTGTGAAGAGGATCTTTAGGTACTTGAAGGGCACGTCTGATGTAGGATTAATTTATGGAGTGAAGTATAACTGTAATGTGGTTGGATATTTATACTTAGATTTTACAAGTGATGTTGATCAACATAGGTTTTTGATAGGATATATTTTTACAGTGGTAGATTCCATTGTTAGTTGGAAATCTACTCTTTAGCCTACAATTTCTTTATCCACCATAGAGGTTGAGTATATGACAATGACAGAAGCTGCAACAGAAGGTATTTGGCTAAAGGGATTACTTGGAAACTTTGGTTTGCGATATGAAAAGGTAGAAATATTTTGTAACAATATTGGTACCATCAGCTTGACGAAGGAAAATCTGTTTCATGATAGGATAAAGCACATTGATGTTCGTTATCACTTCCTTAGGACTAAAGACTGCAAGAAGATATTGAAGATCAACACTCATGACAATCTAGTTGATATGTTCACAAAGGGTGTCCTTGAGAGTAAGTTCAAGTATTGCTTGGACATACTAAATGTTTTTGCATATAGCTGACCCTTCGAGTCTTTGTGATGGACTATTTTTTAGTTTTAGGTGGAGTTCGTAAATTCAAGACAAGGTGGAGATTGTTAATATATGTCTTGAATTAATTAATTGTATATGTAGGGGTATTTTAGTCTTTTGACCACATGAGATGCTCAAAGTTATAAATAGGCCCCCAATGTATGAGCATAGACGTATGAATCTTATATCTCATTTGTTGATCACCTAGTGAAGAACCAATCGGCCAAGCCTTCATCTGTGGATGTACTCAATTGGGGAACTATGTAAATCTTGTTGTTTTTGTGTGTGATTTGCCTCTTATTTTTCTTTCTCCTTCTCCATGTGTCCAAGCTCCTCCTTTTTCGCATTGATCTTGGCACAACAAAAAGAGTCGATTCAATACTTTTCTTATATACCCATAGGAGCTATATTGGATTTGAATTAGATTTTGAATTAATCTATATTGATTGATTGCCTCCATTATGTTGCTAGCAAATAACACTATTTTTCATTTTGGATCTTCCAAATCATTCTTACAATGGATCCATATTGATTATTCATCTCTAGCCCCATTCAAGAATTTTTTTTGATCCAATCCATAGGAATCAATAGAAAAGGTGAATGTAGTCATGGAATAGATGACAAACCCAAAAATGGATTTTTGTTCAAGAATGAAAACTTATTGGAATTGTCTATATTTAGTTCATCCTTTGGAACTGTATCACATCCTAGATCTGATAAAATAAGATGAATTGAGATAGTATTTTGTAAATACGTAATTATCTTGAATATATCAACCATTTCTTTATTTTCAATCGATTGGAAGGGAAAAAAGAAACATCTTATTTTTCTTCACAAACTTTTGATCTTTAGTGTACCTCTCAATAGGATTTGAACCTAGATGAAGTTTTGACCATTTGTTAGAGAAAAAAGGATGAATTGATATTGTAGGATTCCCAAGGAATTCTGAAGATCCTTTCAATTGGCCAAAATCCATTACTTGAACAAAAATGGACCTTGTGGAATCATATTGAATATTTGACGACACATTCAATACCTTGCTAAAAATTGCACACTCCCATGATCCATTTTCTCTCTGTAGAATCTACTTCAACTATTTGTATCAAAGTATTAAATAAAAAATACAATATTTCAAGAGTTGAAGAAAAATATCCAAATAACATGTCTTATTCTTTTCAATAATCCACATTTGTAGCAATCTAGTTGGAATAATCATATTAATAGTTACATTGATAGTTATCTTCATTTTGAAATCAATATTGATAGTTGCATTTCAAGAGGTATTGACAATTATAGTGAAATTTATATTTATAATTTCACTTGTAGTGAAAGTGGAAGTTCTAGTTTGAGAATTAGTAGCAATGATTTTTATATAAGAGGAAGATCTAATGATCTTGATCTTGATATAAAGAAAAAGTATAGAGATTTATGGACTCAAAGCAAAAATTGTTATGGTGGATTAAATTATAAAAAAAATTTAGGTCAAAAATGAAAATTAAAATTTTTTTTATATCTATATAAAATAATTATATTATATTTGAATTTCTTAGATTTAGATATTTGAGCTAAGCATTTTATAGATAAAATATATCAATGTAACATAATCATATTCAAATATAAATTTTTGGATTCAAATTTTCAAATTTGGATATTCAAATTTAATATTTTGAGATTCATAATTTGAATGGATTTTGGATTAAGTTTTCCAAATATCTAAATTTAGATAAATCCATCAAATATGGATTTGAATATAATTAGATATATTCAAATTATCTAAATATAAAATGAATGCAATTTCTTTTTGGAATACGTGAGAGGAGTTATATTAAAGGGTCAAGTTGTTAGATATGTGACTACATATCGAGAAATCTACCAAAAAAAAAGACAATATTACAAACCAAAATAAAGAATCAAAATTTACTAATCCTTCAATAGACAAAAAGCATAATAATAGAGGCATTTAGTTAATATCATTTCCTTTACCAACAACCCACCTTCTGAAGGTAGAGGTGTTAAGGTCGGTAGAAGTCTTGATGCAAGGCACTTAGCAATAATTTTGTAAGTGTTGTTGGCAAGATTGATTGGCCTAAAATCAAGTGAAAATTTTCTTTTTTGGAATAAAATCAATAAAGGTTTTGTTAATAGAAGTAAAATAATTAATATTTGTACTCAAGGTGGAGTTAATAAACTCAATTAAGCCATATTTAATAGTATTTCAATATTTTTGAAGTTGAGAGAAAAGTCGTCAAGCCATGAGGATTTATCTCCCTCAAGGCCAAAAGTGGAAGCTTTGATTTTCTAAGAAAAAGGAATCTCTAAGCTATAAGGGTCTTGAATTTTTGTAGGAAAGATGTTGGACCAATCCAAATTGATTTCAAATGATGAGCTACTATTATAGATATTTTAGAAGGCCTCATTCTAAGTGAATTTGAAATTATTTGGAGATAAGTCTATTAGATTGTAATCTATGATGAAGGTGTTGAATTCGTCCATAATATTAAAATGAAGAATATTATTAGAAATTTTTCATGGGAAAATTTGATGAGATTGTAGTTGGCGCTAAGAATTCATAAGTTATTGACTTTGATTTAGAGATCAAATAGTTTTGCTTTTTTATCATTTTAAGCAGAACTATAGACTCCCGTGAGAAACTTTTTACTTGAGATATTGAAATATTTTATAGTAAGGAAAATGTTTTCTTTTAGGATGTCAATCTTAGAGTGGAGAGAATTATTCTAGGTAATAAAAATACCTCCTGAGGCACCTTTAAAGTGTTAGAAGAATGTAAAAGAATGGTAGAGGAATATAGAAAGGAGTTTGGGAGATTGGTTGTGAGGATGACCATCTTCCCATAGTGATGATATGGAAGATCAATGCTATATTTATAAGATAAAACAACTATTACAAGCATGACATTTTAAGGTGTTGACATAGCTTGATGGTTACCAAGTACGGGTTGTGGAGAATAGATGTATGACATGATCCACATCATGATTTGCACTGTGGATGGTGAGGAGCAGCTATGATCATTATCTCGAATATGCCCCTTACAACTAGAACTTGGTAGAGATTGCAAGTTCAACTTGGGCCTAATGGTAAGAAAAGGCATTGACGCTAGTGGCTTGGTTGGGAGGTCAGCAAGTTGAGAAGAGGATAGAGTAAAACGAACTTGTAGAATTCATTGCCAAACGAAATCACACACAAAATGAAAATCTATTACAATGTGTTTTGTGCAAGCATGGAACACTAGATTGGTCATGAGATAAGTGACACCACAAAGAATAAGAGCTTGAACAAGGGGAAAGCCTAGTTCACTAAGGAGAGAATGAAGCCATATAAGCTCGATGATGATGTTGGCAAGGGCACAGTACTTTGATTCAACGAATGAGCGAGTGATAACATGTTGTTTTCTAGATGACCAAGAGACAAGATTGTGACCTATTGACTAATTTTCTTTATGTGTGTATTGTTAAGTTTTAGTTTTAAATAACCACAAGTGCATTGCGTCAATTATAATAACTTCAGTGAGTATTGAGTCATCCACAAGGACTTGAAAAGTATTTTCTCTTCTTTAATTTAAGGATTAGATAAGATTTAGAGAATTTTCTTGCAAATCCAAACTATTCAACTTTGTTAATTAACACAATATTAAGTAATCACGAGATTACTTTCAAATTCACTTAAACACATTCTATATCCATGTAAACAAGTTACCAAACAAGTATTCATTTATTACATCACATCAAGTAAATATGGTCATTCACTCATTCATATAATTAAAATGTTTATAAATATCTAAAATGATGAATTATACAATGCACTTCTCAAGAGATTAATTCATAAGCGAGAACAAACACTCAAGAATCAACTTCCACTTTCCCTTGTGCAGAAATTCAAAACTTGATCAAAAATACAATGGAAATTACCCAAATCTCCAAATCACATGAAATCACATTTGCATGAAAGATGATTCAATAAACTAACCAGCATCATAAATAAAATCTCAGCAATGGGAGTTACAGTAGATGCTACTAAAGTGTGGTAATTACAGATAGTAATCAAGTCAAATTTTCATAATGTCCCTAGCTGTTCAAGAGTTCATAACTTCTAAATGAAAAATCAGATTACACTAAAATTAGTGGCGTTGAAAAGGTATTTCATTAAGTTATCACAAAATGCTGAAAATAGTTAGAACATACAGCAAATTTCAAAAAAAAAAAACATTATAGAGTGTGGTCAACTAGAATTCTATTGCAAGAACTTGTCCTTCAAAAATTTGCAACTTTCACTACACAACGTGGGAAACTATGAAATTTCAACAATAGTAGCTAACATAGCATACAATCCTTGAAAAATGCTACTAGCTAAATTAGGTGTGCCACAGAGTTGTAGATTTGCATAAATAGTTTCTATAGAAATAGAACTATTAACATCCCTAACTTGAACAGGCAGCTATAAAATTTACAAAACTCAGATTGAAATGAAATTTCAACACAAAGTTCTCAAGATATCAAGTATCTACAAAAAAATACCAATAAAAATCAACACATTCAATAAACCATTTTAATAAGCTCATTTCTGTTAAAACCTGTATGTTGTGATAATGCAAAAATCTATGTAAATAAACAATTTGTATTTCATAAGATAATTATAGATACAGATAAATAGGAGAAACTAATACAAAGAAAGATATAAAGAAGCAAATAGATGGTAGATAAATAGAAACAAGTAGTTTAGAAAATGTTGCTAGAGAAAAATAGGAACTTCAAATAGTTAAAACATAGTTTAAAGTTTAAGTATCCAAAAGAAGAAGAATTTTGGAAGGTTACTAGGTTAAGTATCCGAAAGTCAGCTTAAAGTAATAGGAAAGAATTTTTAGATAGTTACAAGATAACTGTTCAAGTTTTTTGGAAACATGTGAGGAACTTAAAGAAACATGTGATGAGTAGTCAAAAGCTTTGAAGGATAACTATTCGAGTTTTTTGGATAGTTATAAGATAACTGTTCAAGTTTTTTGGATAGTTACAAGATAACTATTCGAGTTTTTAAAGGGTTATTAGCTAACTATCTGAAACTAAGAAAACTCACATGTAGAACTTAAAGGTGTTAAAATCCTTGTGTTTTGATAATGCAAAAATCCATGTAAGGAAACAATTTGTATTTCACAAGACAATTACAAATGGCAAATAAATAAATATAGATAGTTTAGAAAATGCTACCAGAGAAAAGTAGGAACTTCGGATAATTTAAAGCTTAAGTATCCAAAAGAAGAAGAATTTCGAAAGGTTACCAGGCTAAGTATCCGAAATATTAGTTTAAAGTAGAAGGAATTCCTTTGGAAAGTTAGGAGGTTAACTATTCAAAAGATAAGTTTGTTTAGAAGGTTACTATAGAAAGTATTCGAAATGTAGTTTAAAGTATTAAGAATTATTTTGAAAAGTTAGAAGGCTAACTATCCAAAATCAAAAGTACTTTAGAAAGTTAATAGGTTAGCTACTTGAATGATTAGAGAGTTAAGAAGCTAACTATCTGAAAGTTCAAAAAAATTAGAGAGTTAGAAAAGCTAACTATCAACAGTTAAGTTAGATAATTATGTACATACAGAAATAAAACATATAGTAGTCAGAGGCTTAAAAGGATTTTTGGAAAGTTAGAAAAACTAACTATCCAAAAAATGAGAAGTTTCAAAAGGTTGCAGATTTAATTATCCAAAACTTAAGTCATTCAAATACACACATGGAGAAAGTCAAAAATATTAAAAATCAGCTATTTGAATTTTTTGGTAAGTTAAGACAAGAAACTACTCAAAAATAAGATAAAATTAGAGAGTTAGAAATGCTAACTATTTGAACTTAAGTTATTTAATTATGCACATGTAAAAATCAGAAAACAGTAGTTAGTGTTAGGAACTTAATATTTTGATAATGCAAAATCCTATGTGAGGAAACCAAATTGTATTTCACAGATATGATAGTTCAACAAAAGATTAGAAAGTAGACGAACAGATGGAGAAAGTTCCAAAAGATACTACTATAGAGTTACAGGAAAATCGGACAGTTATAGGTCTAAGTATCCAAAGAGTAAGTTTAAAGTAGCAGCAATATTATCGGACAGTTAGAAGAATAACTATTCAAAATTATAAAGCCTTCGAAGAGTTATGAAAGGTGGTTGGTTGAATGATCGGAGAGTTAAGGAGTTAACTATCCGAAAGCAAAAGGAAAATCGAAAAGTTAGAAAGGCTAACTATCCGAAACTTAAGTCAATTAATTAACCACGTGTAGAAATTCAGAACAGAAGCTTAAAGGATTTTTTGGAGAGTTAGGAAGATAACTATCTGACTTTTTCGGTGAGTTACAGGTATAACTTTCCGGAACTTAAGTTATCCTATTATGCACGTGCAGAATGGAGAAGACGGTAGTTAAAAGCTTAAAAGGAAAAATCGGAGAGTTAGATAACTATCCAAAATTTCAAGAGAGTTTTGGTGAGTTACAGTTTAACTATCCGAAACTTAAGTCATTGAATTTCCCACGTGCGGAAATCCAAACAGAAGCTTAAAAGGAAAATCGAAAAGTTACTAGAGATAACTATCCGAAATCTTAAAGCGTTTCGGTGAGTTACAGGTATAACCATCTGAACTTAAGTCAGTCTTTTATGCACGTGTTGAATTGAAGCAATCGAAAACTTAACGGAGGGTTACTGTAGCTAACTATCCGATAGTTAAGTAATAGTTCGGTAAGTTACAGCTATAAGTATCCAATTGAATGATAGCTCGCATTGTATGATCTGGAATCCTACATGGTAGAAAGACTTAAGTGATCTTACAGTGAGTTACATTTTTCAGAGAGTTACACAACTAACTATCTGAAAGGTTAAGAAAATCGGAAGGATATCTTGAAATATCTTTCTGAATGATAACTTATCGTATTTGGGATTGAAGTCAAATCAAGTACAGCAGAATAAATCCGTTGAGGAGAAAATATGATCGTTAGATATTCAATATTCAAAAAGAGCTTACAAGTGAGATTACAGATACAATTACATACAAAGATACAGTATACATTGTAGATCAATTAATGATATAGAAGAAAGCTTAAATTCAGTTCAAAAAAGAATCGATTGAAAGCTAGATTTACAAGAAGATTCTTAAAGCTCTCCATGTGCTGAAAGTCTAATCCAAGAAGGATCATTTGGTTTGTGGCTTCAACTTGAAAACTACATTCAGTTGTTAGTTTGAGTTTCGACTTGAAAACTCAAGAGGTTGGTTTTCTGGAGTTTATACCTAAAAACTTCTGAGTGTTAGTTTTTTGGAGTTTATACCTGAAAACTTCTGTGTGGTTGGTTCTTGCTTCGACCTGAAAGCAAGTGTGTAAGTGTTGAGCACTTAGTGAAGCCCAAGTGACCCTTGGGGGTGGACTAGCCGAGTTGGTGAACCACCTAAAATTTTCTTATGTTTCTTACCTTTATTTCCGCTGTGCATGATATTTTTATCTGATTATTACTTGTGCAAACTGATTAATCAAATTAGTTAGTAAAGTGAAAAATAGGCTTAAATTCATTTTGTTCTCCATTCACCCCCTCTAGTGAAGCCATTTGTTCCTAACAATTGGTATTAGAGCAGGTTGATCTCTTTTTATAGATTTAGCCATCTGAGATCATGACATCTTTTCACAGAGAGGGTCAGAACATCCATCGTCCTCTGCTGTTTGATGGTATTAATTATAATTACTGGAAAAACAGGATGGAATGTTTCCTTAGAAACTCAGATGTGAGTTTATGGAAAATAGTTGTTCTAGGAACACCTATTCCACCTAGTCATGAGGATGACTGGACTGAGGAGGATGAGAGAATCATCCAAATGGATGCTCGAGGGTTGAATATTATTTACTGTGCCTTATCTACTGAATAATATAATAAAGTTTTAGCTTGTAAATCTGCTTATGAGGCTTGGAACACTCTTCAAATAACCTTTGAAGGAATCAACCAAGTGAAAGACACTAAAATAAGCATTTTACTTAGAAAGCTTGAATTATTTAAAATGCTTGATGATGAAACTATCACTGATATATTTTCAAGATTCATTGAGATTATTAATGGCTTAAGAGGTTTGGGAAATGAATTTTTTGTTCGTGAACAGGCACATAAAATCTTCAGAAGCTTAACTGTGGAATGGAAGCAAAAGTCCACATCGATACAAGATTCTAAAGACCTCAACAAATACTTAGTAGAGGATCTAATGGGCAACTTGCTGGCCCATGAAGTTCAAATGAAGGAATGGAAAGTTGAAGAAGGTAGTGGTAAAAAGAAAACTGAAACAAAGAAAGAACTAGCCTTTCCATCAACACAAGAACTTCAAAGCTCAGATGATGATGAAGTTGTGTTACTGGCTAGAAAATTTAGAAAATGTATGAAGAAAAAGAATCATGCCGGCAATCAAAAAGTAATGCACCAATATGCTTTAAATGCAAGAAGCAGGGACATATACAATCTGATTGTCCATTGCAACAACAAGAAAAAAAAGAAATGAAGAAGAAGAAGAGGAGTTACAAAAAGAAAATGGCATTGAAGGCTACTTGGGATGATAGTAGTTCTTCTAGTAGCTCATCTAATTCAGATGAAGAGGTACCGATAAACGTGTGCTATACAACACAAGAGGTATGTTCCACTTCATCTCAAAGTGATTCTGATGTAGACAATGATAATCTAGATGTAAATATTCTTTTGTCTACTGTTGACAGCTTATATGTTAAATGCAAAAAGTATAAAAAGGAAATTAAGTATTTAACTGCATGCTTAGAAGAAGCACATACTAAACTTGAAAATTTGCATGTTGAAGATACAAAATGCAATAATGATAAATTGATAAATGAAAATGAAAATTTGAAATCAGAAATCACTGATCTGAAAAATTCTGTGCATAAATTTACCAATGGATAGAAAAGATTAGATCAAATCATTGGTTCACAAAGACATGGCTCAAATAGATTTGGCCTAGGGTATGCTACTCCACAGGAAATACCCTACTGTGGTGGTGTTATCTGATCTTATAGAGATGGTACAACAGTGTTTACCATCAAAAGAAGATCTAGTTCAATGTGGTTGTCAAAAGGTAATAAACTAAATATTGTCAGGACTAACACTTATGGACCCAAGAAAATATGAGTACCAAAATCTATTTCTGTTTGAATTGCAGGATTATATGGTTTAGGGGGAGTAGTTGATCTATAGCTCTAAACTAGTTATGACAGTAAAAATTTGGTATTACAAGAGGCACCATAAATTGATAGAAAGTGCTCACTTAGACTGAGTAGAAATTGTGCCTAAAATCTTGATGCTCAAGGAGAGCAAAATCTGCAGCCACTAGACTATAGTCACAAATTACTCTCTGCATATGTTTTAAAGGAATCTATTGAAGAGAGAGTTTAAGAAGCTAAACAATTGGTAATCAGAAGGCAATCAGTTAAGAATCAGTTATGATATTTTGAAATTAACAATTGGCATCAAAAGTAGCATCAATGATTGAATCATGTTCTTTAAAAGAAAGAAGGCTTGCACGAGCCAAGTTGAATGACTACAAATGTAGGGAAATCAGATTCATCAAAGGACAACCAAAATCTGCAATAGACAGATTACAATCTTCAAATTATCTTCTACAAATAGAAGAACCACTTGAAACAAAGATCCAAGAGAAGATAAATGAATTGGAGTTAGAAGCAAATTGATTGAAAATCTTTTATGATATTTTTGATTAACAATTGATATTTAGTTCAATTGGTATCATATATGACATTCATTTTGCAGAACAGGTGCAACAAATTTGTCTGCAAGGAGAAACATATAAGTAGGGGGAGAACCTACTATATGAAGAGAATTCAGAATGTTACTTCAGTACAAAATAAAAGTGTATAAAGAGGGCATGCATATAGGAGAAGAGCCTATAACTTGCTATTATAAATTAGAGAACCTCCATACAGATAGGGGGAGAGCATGTGGTAGAAATTACAAATATTAACTGCATATTTATAAATTGCTACATTAACTATTGGCATTTCACTATTTTCAGTTTTTATAGATGATACAATAATTACACTAAAACAAAGGAAGAAATATCACAAATCAGGAGAGTAATTACTGACTTCTTAGATGATAGAATGTCAACAACTGGCATCAGACAAGGATTAAGGAAATTGACACTTTAATTGATACTGTGCTCGAATAAGAAAGAAGAAAAGCAACACAATATCAAAGGAAAAGAAGAAAATAGACTGCAATGATGAAAATATCTCAACAATTGAGATTTACACATCAACAGTCTACATTTGATGGAAAATCAAAAATTGGTATTTGAAGATATTGATGCATTTGATTCTTTTCACAACTTGATATCTGACAGGATTATAGAGATCAGAAAATTGGTATATCATTAGATACAAATTTAATGACAAAAAGGGGAGAAGAAAATTCAGCAAAAGAAAATTGTGGAACTCCTTTTATCTAATGACAAAAAGGGGGAGAAGAATATAGAAAATTACATAAAAGGTAGGGGGAGCATTCTTAGCACACAGACAAGGTGAGAATTTAACTTCATTGTATTATATTCATTGTAAATCTTTGCTTTACTTAGTTTCTGTGTGATTGAATGTATTGCAACAATTTAAGGAGTGAAATACATGTAATTTAATGTAAAGGATTTTGTCATTATCAAAAAGGGGGAGATTGTTAGGACCCTAGTATTTTGATAATGCAAAAACCTATGTGAGGAAACCAAATTGTATTTCACAGATATGATAGCTCAGCAAAAGATCAGAAAGTAGACGAACAAATGGAGAAAGTTCTAGAAGATACTACTATAGAGCTATAGGAAAATTGGACAGTTACAGGTCTAAGTATCCGAAGAGCAAGTTTAAAGCAGGAACAATACTATCAAACAGTTAGAAGAATAACTATCCGAAATTATAAAACCTTCGGAGAGTTATGAAAGGCAGTTAGTTGAATGATCAGAAAGTTAAGGAGTTAACTATCCGAAAGCAAAAGGAAAATCGGAAAGTTAGAAAGGCTAACTATCTGAAACTTAAGTCATTCAATTAACCACGTGAAGAAATTCAGAACAGAAGCTTAAAGGATTTTTTGGAGAGTTAGGAAGATAACTATTCGACATTTTCGGTGAGTTACAAGTATAACTTTTCAGAACTTAAGTTATCCTATTACGCACGTGCAGAATGGAGAAGACGGTAGTTAAAAGCTTAAAAGGAAAAATTGGAGAATTAGATAACTATTCGAAATTTCAAGAGAGTTTCAGTGAGTTACAATTTAACTATCCGAAACTTAAGTCATTGAATTTCCCATGTGCAGAAATCCAAACAGAAGCTTAAAAGGAAAGTTGGAAAGTTACTGGAGATAACTATCCGAAATCTTAAAGCGTTTCGGTGAGTTATAGGTATAACCATCCGAAACTTAAGTCAGTTTTTTATGCACGTGCTGAATTGAAGCAATCAGAAACTTAATGGAGGGTTACTATAGCTAACTATCCGATAGTTAAGTAATAGTTTGGTAAGTTACAACTACAAGTATCTGATTGAATTATAGCTCGCATTGTATGATCTGAATCTTACATGGTAGAAAGACTTAAGTGATCTTTCAATGAGTTACAAACATTCTTCGGAGAGTTACATAGCTAACTATCCGAAAGGTTAAGAAAATCAGAAGGATATCTTGAAATATCTTTCTAAACGGTAACTTACCGTATTTGGGATTGAAGTCAAATCAAGTACAATAGAATAAATCCATTGAGGAGAAAATATGATCGTTGGATATTCAAGCATATATATAGTCAGATCATTCAGTATTCAAAAAGAGCTTACAAGGAGATTACAGATACAATTACATACAGAGATACAGTATACATTGCAGATCAATTACTGATATAGAAGAAAGCTCAAATTCAGTTCAACAAAGAATCAATTGAAAGCTGGATTTACAAGAAGATTCTTAAAGCTCTCCATGTGCTGAAAGTTTGATCCAAGAAGGATCATTTGGTTCGTGGCTTCAACCTGAAAGCTACATTCAGTTGTTGGTTTGAGTTTCAACCTGAAAACTCTAGAGGTTGGTTTTCTAGAGTTTATACTTGAAAACTTCTGAGTGTTGGTTTTCTGGAGTTTATACTTGAAAACTTCTGTGTGGTTGGTTCTTGCTTCGACCTGAAAGCAAGTGTGTAAGTGTTGAGCACTTAGTGAAGCCCAAGTGACCCTTGGGGTTGGACTAGCCGAGTTGGTGAACCACCTAAAATTCTCTTGTGTTTCTTACCTTTATTTCCGTTGTGCATGATATTTTTATCTAATTATTACTTATGCAAACTGATTAATCAAATTAATTAGTAAAGTGAAAAATAGGCTTAAATTCAAAATGTTCTCCATTCACCCTCCTTTTGGTGAAGCCATTCGTTCCTAACAGTTAGAAACTTAGAGGAAAAATCAGAAGGTTACGGTACCTAATTATTTGAAAGATGAAATGTTTTGGTAAGCTAACAGTTACAACTATCCGAACTTAAAGATTTATGTGCGAAATTTAAAGTCATGCACCGAGCATAAAGATAACGTGAAAGGTATAACTCTCCAAGGTTTTTGAAGAGTTACAGATCAGGTGTTTAGAATGAAAAAGTACATAATATTAAGGGTTAAATGATGGTTAATTGCATAATATTTAGCTTATCATATGAGAATTAAGCCATAATGTTATGATTGCACTGTTATATACTTTAATGAAGGAATCTACATAATTTCTAGAAATTAACATTAATTAAGTACATTTCTGAACTGTTAGTAAGTTGTAGGTTTTTAATTCTTAAGTATCCAAATTTTCTGGTATTTTAGAGAGTTATATTTAAAGTACCAGACAGTTATATTTTAAACGCTAAAAGAATATTCAGGTACACAGTAACAACTCATTGAGTTAGTGAGTAAAAATTGTAAGTTGTATATCTAAACTCGTTAAGTTAGAATTATGCATGTGTTGAATTTAAATGCTTTAGTATATCACGTGAGATGCATATGTTTAACTCGTTAAGTTAGCATAATTGTACGCGTTGAGTTACATGAATACACACTAAGGTAACATGTTATGTTAGTAGCTTATTTCTTTATTGCACGTGTTTTATAGTTAAATCAATGAAGTAAGTTCGTTGAGTTATCTGTAACTCCACGAACGATTTATTTTCTAATATGCCACTGTAGCAGTTACAGAAATAGGACATTTGAAGGAAAACCACGATTGCACATATCATGCAGGAATTCACTTGTGGAAGGAAGAAGAAATCACCATCGTTGATATGAATGAAGGAAATCTAACCGATCATCTAAGTAGAAGCAGTTACTACTGAAAGAAATATAAAAGAAGAGGAGAAAGACGAAAAAAGGGTGGTGGGCAGTGTGTGTAGAGGTGGAGGACTGCGCTAACTACAGGCAGCGTCGGAAGTTCACTGAAACTCTACACCATCACCAAAATCACCAACCATCGGAGGTCTGTGAGGATACTTTCCTGATGTCGGGTCGATTCCGAGCTAAACATGGTGCTTAACAACCACTATGAGGAGTGATCGCGTCATGGGAAGGGAAGCCATTTTCACCAAGCACCGACTCATATCTCAGGAGATCGTAAAGCTTCTAGCCTTGGTTTCGGGTTGATGCCAGTATGCTAAAGAAGAGATCATCTTACAATTTTGGACTCGCGATTCTATAGGAAGAGAAGGCAAGATTGTAAGTGATTAAGTTTTCAGTAGTGTAATTGCGTCGCATGTAGTGACAGAAGTATTTACTATCGATAGAGATTTTTACATTTCACCTTCCATTCATCTTCATGAACATATCAAAACAAAAATACCAAAAACAACAAATTATCTGTGTTTACATTTAGTATTTAAGTGTTGTATTGTTTGTTTTGTATTGTGATTAATGTTACCATTGTCAGTATTGTGAGTGTTTTATGTTTGTTTGATTTAGAAATAGAAAATAGTTTTACAATTTACTAAAATTGATTCGTTCCAGATACTTAAAGATTTTAATGGTTATTGTTTGAAATATCTGAATGTTAGTATTGCTTAATGATAAATCTAATATTAACTAATATTGAAGAGCTTAATTGATGTTATTTACAATCAGTGGAACCGCCCAACGGTTGGCCGAATTCCTTTGTAAATAGTAGTATTTAACTAGAAAGATAGGCTCGTGGAGTTAACTTAAGTCCATGAGGTTGGTCTGTTGAGTTAGCCATAACTCTACAAACTAGGTTCGTTGTGTTAACTATAATTCAATGGAGTGCTTACTGAACACATATACTCTAATATAAAAATCAGAACAGTACACAATTCTTACTCAATCTTTGTGGGATTGACCTGTACTTGCACACAAATACAATATACACTATGCACTTGTAGTTAAAATACAAATTAGAATTAATATCTAATTTGTGTGAAAGGTTGTTAGTTTACTTCTAAAAGTAATTATTGATATTAGGCATGTGAATTTTCGAAAGGTTACAATAACTAACTATCCGAAAATCAAAGGGAATTGAAGGTTATCTTGAAACATCTTTCTAAACGGTAACTTACCATATTTAGGATTGGCAAAGTGGTAAGTACAACAAAATACATCCGTTAGATAGAATATGATTGTTGTGCACTTTGGTATAAGTATGATCATAACAGAAAGAGATGTTAACTACTTTTTTCATCATATACTTTTGAGAGCTACATAAAACATTCCACGATACACATTTCAGAAAATACTGAAGAAGAAGAAGAATAGCAAAAGCTCCCTACACTCACATTCTGAAAGAAAGTAAGATTGTTGGTTCGTAAGCTTATACTTGAAAACTCACTATTGGTTAAGAGCTTGGACCTGAAAGCTCGAGAAAGATTGGTTATTGAGCTTCTACTTGAAAGCTTAAGTGTAGGTTCTTGCTTATACCTGAAATCAAGTGTTGTAAGTGATAACTTACTTAGTGAATCTTAGGGGTAGACTAGCCAAGTTGGTAAACCACCTAAAATTCTCTTATGTCGTTTATTTATTACTACTATGAATGTTTATTTTATAATTGTACTTACTGATTAATTAAATCAAGTAACTAAGTTAGAAAAGAGTTAAAATAATACATAGATCAGCATTCACCCCCCTCTAGTAAGCCATTCGATCCTAACAATTGGTATCATAGATTGGTTAATCTATATAAAGATTTAACCATCTGAATTATAATGGCACAATTTGTTAAGAGGCAAAACATCCACAAACCTCTTCTATTCGATGATTCCAATTATAACTATTGGAAGAATAGAATGGAGTGTTTGCTTAAGAGTTTTGATGTAAAACTCTAGAAGATTGTTGTTCTCAGAACTACACTTCCTACTAGTAATGTTATTGACTAGACTAAGGAAGATGAGAGAATCATCTAGTTGGATACTTGAGGGCTGAATACTATATATTATGCACTTATAGCTGAACAATATAATAAGGTATCTGCATGTAAATCAACACATAAAGCTTGGAAAATTCTCTAAGTCACACATGAAGGCACTAGTCAAGTAAAGGACACTAAAATAAGTATCTTATTGAGAAAGTTAGAATTATTTAAGAAGAATGAGAATGAATCTATTACTGAAATATTTTCAAGATTTATTGAAATCATTAACAGTCTTAGAGGCTTGGGAAAGAAATTTTCTATGTGTGAACAGGTACAAAAAATTCTAAGGAGCTTAACTATAGAGTGGAAACAAAGGTCCACTTCAATTCAAGACTCTAAGGACCTAACAACTACATTATTGAAGAGTTGTTGGGTAATCTACTAGCCCATGAGGTTTAGATGAAAGACTGGAAAGAACATGAGGGAATTGTTGAAAAGAAAGTCGAGAAGAAAAAGGAAATTGCATTTCCTTCAGTTGAAGAAGCTTAGAGCTTAGATGATGATGAAATTATGCTGCTGGTAAGGAACTTCAGAAAATTCATAAAGAAAAATAATAAGACCAGCTACTTTAAAAGAATGATCCCCATATGCTTCAAATACAAAAGGTAAGGACATATATAAGCCTTTTGTCCACTACAAAGTAAAGAAGATCATTATGAAAAGAAGAAAAGATGGAAGAGCAAGAGAAAAATGGCCTTGCAAGCTACTTAGGATGACAATAGTTCATCAAGTAGTTCTTTAGAGTTAGAAGAGGAGGCAGCAGCAAATGTGTGCTTCACAAAACAGGAGGTATGTTCTACATCTCCTTACTGCTTAGATAATGAAGAATATAATTTAGATATAAATAGTCTTCTTGGTATAGTAGATAGTTTGTATATAAAATGTAAAAAATATAAGAAAGATGTCAAAGGTTTAAATAATTGTTTAGAAGATTTTTTTGTTGAGTTGGAAAAAGCTCTTATTGAAAATAGAAACTTAAAAACAAAACTAGATGACTATAGTCGTAAAAATTTTGATTTAAAAGAAGAAAACAAAAATTTGCTATTTGAAATCCTTGATCTAAAAAATACTATATGCAAGTTTACACAGAGACAAAAATGATTAGATAAAATTATAGGATCCCAACGATATAATGGAATTAAATATGGCCTAGGGTATGCTACACTACAAGAAGTACCTTAATATGGTGGCATGATTCGATCTTATAGAGATGACACTACTATCTTTGCTATCAAAAGAAGATATGGTCATATGTGGATGCTAAGAGGCAATAAATTCAATGTTTTAAGGACTAACTCTGGTGGACCCAACAAGATTTAGGTATCAAAAGCCTTAATCCCAGTATGACATGTAGGATGGCAAGGAGCTCCAAACACAAACAACAAAATGGATCATGGATAGTGGATGCTCAAAACATATGATAAGTAATAAAAGACTTCTTGATTCTATTAAAGTTTTAAATTTAGGATTAGTCAAATTTGGAAATAATGAAAAGTGTAGAATTACTGACTACCATAGGAAACATTGCATCAGAAAATGGTAAAATTGAAAATGTCTTGCATGTTAATGGACTAAAACAAAATTTATTAAGTGTAGGAAAATTGTGTGATAGAGGATATAATGTTTTATTTACTACTGAAAAATGTTATATTATTGATCAAGCTACAAATGAAATAAAATTTACTAATTTTAGAAATAGTTTAATATATACACTAAACTTTCCATGTGAAAATTCTGCAAATGATTCATGTTTGGTAGCATCTAGTGAAGATGATTGGTTGTACCATAAGAGACTTGGACATGTCAATATGAAAACTCTTAGAAAGCTATCCAAAAATAATCTAATTAAGGGACTGCCCAAACTTAAGTTCAAGAAAGACAAGATCTATAGTGAATGTATGTTAGGCAAGTAGAAAAAAACTTCTTTACATGACAAAAATGAGATTACCACTAGAAAGCCATTGGAACTATTACATTTGGATCTTTTTGGTCCAACTCAAACATCAAGTTTAGGGAGTTGAAAATATACACTTGTTATTGTAGATGATTTCTCTAGACTAACTTGGGTCATATTTTTGGCACATAAAAATGAGACATGCAATGAATTCAGAAATTTCTTCAGAAGAGTTCAAAATCAAAAAGAATTGACAATAAAGAAAATCAAAAGTGATCATGAAGGAGAATTTGAGAATTCTAAATTTGCAAATCTATGTAATACTTTTGGAATATTACATGAATTTTCCTACCCTAGAACTCCAGCTCAAAATGAAGTTGTGAAAAGAAAGAATAGAATATTGTAAGAAATGGCTGGAACTATGTTGAATGCTACTGATCTACCAAAATTTCTTTGGGCTGAAGTTGTTAGTACAACTTGTCATATCTCCAACAAAACTCATATCAGATCTATGCTAAATAAGATATCATTTGAACTATGGTATGATAAGACACCAAATGTTGGATATTTTAAGACATTCAAATGTAAATGTTATGTCTTAAATACTAAAGATGTCAAAGATTAGTTTGATTTAAAGTCTAAATCTACCATACTAGTTGGCTATTCTTCTAGAAGCAAAGCCTATAGAGTATATTTTGATAAAGATAGAAGAATAAAGGAAACAATCAATATTCAGTTTGATGAAGATTTGATTCAAAATATGAGAAATCTAAAGATTAATAGTGAAAGTGAAAATGAAGAACATGAAAGAGATAAATGCAAGTAGAAATTCAAACCTCAAGCATCAGATCAAATTAAAAATAGTTGGAAATTCAGATCAGATCATCCAATAGAGTAAATAATTGGAAATATAAACAAAGGAGTATAGACAAGAAGCAAAACATAAGATATTTGCAATTATTGTGCATTTATGTCAAAAATTGAGCCAAAATTAGTTGATGAAGCTTGTAAGGACAATTACTGGACCATGACTATGTAGGAAGAATTAAATCAATTCTAGAAAAATAATGTCTAGGAATTAGTAAAGAAACCAGTAGGAAAAACCATCATTGAGACTAAATGGGTTATTAAAAATAAACTAGATGATGAAGGAAATATAGTTAGAAACAAAGCACGACTTGTTGCACAAGGATACAATCAACAAGAAGGAATAGATTATGAAGAAACCTTTGCACTTGCTACCAAAATTGAAGCTATTAGAATGTTGCTTGCTTTTGCAAGTAGTATGAAAATAAAATTCTTTCAAATGGATGTAATGAGTGTATTTTTGAATGGAGAAATACAAGAAGAAGTATTTGTCAAGCAACTCCTCGGTTTTGAAGATGAAGTAAAATCAGATCATGTCTATAGATTAAACAAAACTTTATATGGTCTAAAACAGGCACCTAGGGCATGGTATGAAAAATTGAAGAAGTTCTTAACTGATAATGATTTTAGCATAGGCAAAGTAGACAACATTTATTTATTAAAACTATTAATATACACATGTTGATTGTACAAATCTATGTTGATGATATTGTTTTTGGGGCAACATCTGAAAAACTATGTGATGAATTTCAAAATCTAATGAAGAATTAGTTTGAAATGAGCCTGATGGGAGAATTAAAGTTCTTTTTGGAGCTACAAATTCATCAAGTGAGAAATGATATCTTTGTTAATCAAGAAAAATATTGCAAGGAAACACTTTAGAAATTTGTTTTTGAAAACATCAAACCTACAAGTACACCTATGAGTTCAAACACCAAACTTGAGAATGATGAATTAAGTAGTGTAGTAGATCAAAAGAAATATAGAGGTATGATTAAATCTCTTTTGTATTTATCAACAAGTAGACCTGACATTAAGTTTAACATATGTCTATGTGATAGATTTCAAGCATCACCTAAAGAATCACATTTGAAATCTGTAAATAGAATTTTTAAATACTTACAAGGCACTAAAGATTTCAGATTGTATTACTCAAGTGATAGCAATTTTACATTAACAAGATACAGTGATGCAGATTACGTAGGTAGTAGATTAGACAAAAAAAGCACAAGTGGAACATGTCAACTACTTGGAAATTCTTTGATCTCTTGGTTTAGTAGAAAACAAAACTGTATTGCATTGTCTACTACTAAGGTAGAATAGATTGTAGCAGGTATGTGTTGTGCTCAAATATTATGGATGCAGTAGACATTGATTGATTATAGATTAAAATTTCAAAATATAAAAATATACTATGATAATAGTAGTGCAATTAGTTTATCAAAGAACATACTACTTCATTCTAGAGCCAAGTATACCGAGATCAGACATTATTTTTTGAGAGACCATGTGGAAAAAGGGCACATCTCACTTAAGTTTGTTACAATAGAAAATCAACTTGCAAACATTTTCATAAAACCATTAAATAAATCAACATTTAATCATATTAGAAGAAATCTAGGCATAAGCTATAAATATGACTTATAATGCATTTATATTGGTTTTATCTTCATCACCACTAAAGCTCACCATATGGGAGCTTATTTTCTGCTAACATGTGTTCATGTAGGATTTTAAATAGTGCACTATCTTAGGGGGAGAGCAGAAGAAATAGTTAACCAGCTTACTTAAAAGGATTGGTACTCATATAAGAATTTGAATGATGCACCTTCTTAAAGGGAGAGCATCATAAACAATTAAACAAACTTAATAGGGTAGATAAAGAATTACAATTTGGAACAATAGATAGAGAGATAGCAAATTGCTATATGACTGACAGAAAAATATGAAAATTATGGGGAGCAAAATCTAGAAATCTCTTTTCTCTAATGACAAAAGGGGGGAGAAGAACAGGGAAATACATGGAAATTATAATGTTTGAAGTTTCCAACACACAAATAGGGCTAGACAATATTGTAGATTCCTATAGATAGATAGAGGGAGAAATTAAATGTATTATGATGTAAACATTGCAATCCTTATGTTAATTGCTTTTCTGTGTGACTCAATGTATAGAAATATTTTAGGGAGTGAAATAGAATGTAATTTAATGTAATGGATTTTATCATTATCAAAAAGGGGGAGATTGTTAAAACCCTTGTGTTTTGATAATGCAAAAATCTGTGTAAGGAAACAATTTGCATTTCATAGGATAGTTATAGATGGCAGATAAACAGATATAGATAGTTCAAAAAATGCTGCTAGAGAAAAACAAGAACTTCAGATAATTTAAAGCTTAAGTATCTAGAAGAAGAAGAATTTTGGAAGGTTACCAGCCTAAGTATCTGAAATGTCAGTTTAAAGTAGTAGGAATTCCTTTGAAAAGTTAGGAGGCTAACTATCTAAAAGATAAGTTTGTTCAGAAGGTTATTAGAGAAAGTATCTGAAAGGTAGTTTAAAGCATCAGGAATTATTTTGGAAAGTTAGAAGGCTAACTATCCGAAATCAGAAGTCCTTTGAAAAGTTAGTAGGATAGCTGCTTGAATGATTAGAGAGTTAAGGAGCTAACTATTTGAAAATTCAAGAAAATCAGAGAGTTAGAAAAGCTAACCATCCAAACAGTTAAGTTAGATAATTATGCACGTGTAGAAATTAAACATATAGCAGTTAGAGGCTTAAAAAGATTTTCGGAAAGTTAGAAAAGCTAACTATCCAAAAAATGAGAAGTTTTGGAAGGTTGTAGATTTAATTATCCAAAACTTAAGTCATTCAAACACGCATATGGAGAAAGTTAGAAATATTAAAAATCAGCTATTCAAATTTTTTGATAAATTAAGATAGGAAACTATCTGAAAATAAGATAGAATCGAAGAGTTAGAAAAGCTAACTATCCAAACTTAAGTTATTCAATTATGCACGTGTAGAAATTAGAAAACAATAGTCGTAAGCTTAGAGGAAAAATCAAAAGGTTATTGTAGCTAACTATTCAAATGTTAAAACGTTTCGATAAGTTAACAGTTACAACTATCTGAACTTAAAGACTTACATGTGAAATTTAAAGTCACACACAAAACTTAAAGATCATGTGAAAGGAATAACTCTCCAAGGTTTTTCGGAGAGTTACAAATCAGACATGTGGATTTTTGAAAGGTTACAATAGCTAACTATCCAAAAATCAAAGGAAATCGGAAGGTTATCTTGAAACATCTTTTTAAATGGTAACTTACCATATTTAGGATTAGCAAAGTGGTAAGTATAACAGAATACATCTGTTAGATAGAATATGAACATTGTGCACTTTGGTATAAGTATGATCGTAATAGAAAGAGATGTTAACTACTTTTTTCATCATATACTTTTGAGAGCTACACAAAACATTCCATGATACACATTTTAGAAAATACTGAAGAAGAAGAATAGCAAAAGCTCCTTACATTCACATTCTAAAAGAAAGCAAGATTATTAGTTCATGAACTTATACTTGAAAACTCATTGATGGTTAAGAGCTTGGACTTGAAAGCTTGAGAAAGGTTGGTTGCTGAGCTTCTACCTGAAAGCTCTGTTAGGGCAAATATTACAGGTGTGGAGTATGCCATAAGTAGTCTAGGTTCAATCGGAAGCTTGTTAGCAGTAAGTATCCGGTAGTTATATATTTTCGGTAGGTTACAGACCTAAGTATCCAGAAATAAAAGTTAAGTCGGAGGCTTTGAGTTAACTATCCGAAAGTCAGATGATTTCGGAGAGTTAAGTTGTAACTATCCGAAATGACTTAAATGACACTTAAGTAGATCTTCGGATAGTTAAGAAGCCAAGTATCCAGAAAGTAGTGACTTAAGTGGATCTTCAGATAGTTAGGCAGTAACTATTCAAAGTTCATGAGTTTTTCAGAGAGTTATCGGCAAAACCTTTCGAAATGCCTGAAAAGACACTTAAGTGAGTTTTCGGATAGTTAAGGTATAACTATCCAAAAGACATGCAGTTTTCGGTGAGTTATCATCATAGCCTTCTAAAAAGACAGAGAGAGAAAAGTAAGTGACTTTTCAAACAGTTAAGTCTGTAACTGTCTAGAATACAGAATCTCTCGGACAGTTAACCTGGTACTGTACCACCCGTTCAGAAAGAATATTCTCTTCAGATAGTTAAGTCTGTAATTATCCGAAATGTTGTAGATTTCGAAGAGTTAAGAAGATAAGGCTCCAGAATTAATAGCCTCTTCTCTGAAGCATTGTTTCTCTACTTAATGGCTTGTATGTAATTAAAGGTTTATAAACCCTAAGTTGGGTAGTATATAAACCTTTATGATGTTGTAAAACATTGTGGTTGATTGTGTCGAAGCTCATAAGGAACTCTTAACTCTCCGTGGACGTAGGCTGTTGTTGAACCACGTAAATCCTGTTTCTTCTCTATATTATTTCTTCTCTTACTCTTCACTCCTAGTATCGGTGAGTTTATAGTTGAGTGTTTCAGTATCATGTCATAGAAGGTTAACTGAACGATCCGTTAAGAAATCAACAATTGGTATCAGAGCCAAAGGTTCTTTAGTTTAATAGAATGACAGACGATAGAAAGCTCAGGATCGAGAAGTTTGATGGAAAAGATTTCGGATACTAGAGGTCTCAGATCGAAGACTGTTTGTATCAGAAGGATCTTCATCAACCGTTGTTCGGAAGAAAACCAGAGAAGATGGATTAGGAAGAGTGGGAGTTATTAGACAGAAAAGCTTTAGGTCTCGTTAGGTTGTCACTGGCAAGAAATGTTCATTCAAACATTACCAAGGAGAAAACAACAGCTAACTTGATGAAAGCTTTGTCTAATATGTATGAGAAGCCTTTAGCCACCAACAAGGTATTTTTCATCCATAGATTATTTAATCTGAAAATACATGAATGTGGAAATGTAACTAACCATGTTAATGAGCTAAATACTATTCTGAATCAACTGCACTCAGTAGATATAGTATTTGATGATGAAGTTAGGGCCTTGATTGTATTATCCTCATTACTAGAAAGTTGGTCTCCTGTCGTGACTAGTGTAAGTAGTTCACTAGGTCATGAGAAGCTCAAGATGAGTGTCATCCAAGATTTAATTTTGAGTGAGGACATTCGTAGGAAAAGTGAATTGTCAGCTTCAACTTCTACCTTTAGTGTTGAAACTAGAGGGAGAAGTAAATCAAAACAATTTAAATCCAAAGGAAGGTCAAAGTCTAGAGGTACCAGTAAAATGAGAGCAGATATCAAATGACGGAACTATAATCAATGGGGGCACTTCAAGTCACAATGTAAGGCTCCTAAGAAAGACAACAGATGGAAGGAATTAGAAGGAGCAATTGCAAATGTTGTCTCCTACGATTCAGATGATGCCCTAGTATGCTATGTGGGTAGTTCAATTGACTTATGGGTATTGGACTTAGGAGCTTCTTTCCACACTACCTATAGGAAGGATTTGTTGCACAGTTATCGTGCAACTCCTATGAAAAAGGTGTACCTAACTAACAACATAAGTATGGATGTATTGGGAATTGGAGAGGTACACATTAAAATAAAGCAAGGGATATGGAAATTGTAAGAAGTCAGATATGATCCAGATCTTGCAAAGAAATTAATTTCCATAAGTTCCCTAGACAATGATGGTTATCAGATTGCCTTTGGTGTAGGCAAATGGAAGGTAACCAAAGGTGCAAGGATTATTGCCTCAGGATAGAAGACAGACACCTTATATTTAACATCGGATCAAGATGACTCCATTGCAGCAGTTAGTGATACTGAAGACACTGACTTATGACATAAATGATTGGGACACCTTAGTGAGAATGAACTGAAAGTTTTAGTGGCAGAAGGGAAAATCCCTAAGCTGAAGAATGTCAGTTTAGGGATATGTGAGGACTGCATTGAGGGAAAGCAGAAGAAAGTCAGCTTTGCCAGGAATCCTCATGATCTTAAGTCACAGAAATTGGAGCTAGTTCACACGGATGTGTGGGGGCCTGCTCCTATCAGTTCTTTAGGAGGTGCTATCTATTATGTCACCTTCATTGATGACAGTACAAGGAAGGTATGGGTTTATTTTCTAAAACAGAAGTCTGAAGTTTTCCAAGTCTTCAAGAAATGGAAGGTAGAAGTCGAAAATCAAAGTGGAAGAAAAATCAAATCCATTAGGTCAGATAATGGAGGAGAATATGATA
Source organism: Cymodocea nodosa (assembly GCA_036874045.1). Classification (NCBI taxonomy): domain Eukaryota; kingdom Viridiplantae; phylum Streptophyta; class Magnoliopsida; order Alismatales; family Cymodoceaceae; genus Cymodocea; species Cymodocea nodosa. The sequence goes on from CM072335.1 coordinate 13,154,105, forward strand.
GCCACGAATTTAAAGTTTACTATGAGGAGTAAGGAATTAGAAGGCAGAGGACTGTAACTAGAACTCCACAACAAAATGGAGTTGCTGAAAGGATGAACAGGGCCCTGAATGAACGGGCAAGATGCATGAGACTGCATGCAGATTTTCCCAAAACATTCTAGGCAGAAGCTGTTAATACAACTGCCTATCTAATAAATAGAGGACCATTCGTCCCAATGGGGCTTAAGAACCTTGAAGAGTTGCGAACAGGGAAAGAGGTCAACTATGCTTACTTGAAAGTCTTTGGATCCAAGTCATTTGTCCACTTGAATAGTGACAAAAGAGACAAGCTGAATTCAAAATCATAGATATGTTATTTCATTGGCTATGGTAAGGATTATTTTGGTTATAGATTCTAGGTAGAAGAAACCAAGAAAATAATCCATGCAAAAGATGTCATATTCATTGAATCCAAGATGTTTAAACATAGAGAAAGTGTAGAAGAACAATAGTCAGAGCTTCAGTCTAGAAGTATTGTTGAGATCAGTCTAGATAATGATGTTGAACAACCTCAGAAGGAACCTGTAGAAGAAATTTAGCTTCCAGAGGATGAACATCAAGAACATCTAGATGATCAAGAAGATAAAGTTGTCATTAGACAACTTAGAAGGTCTGGAAGGGTCTCCAGACAACCAGAAAGGTATGTACCATCATTCAATTATCTGTTATTGACGGATGATGGTGAACTTGAAACATATTAGGAAGCAATCTGTGCAAGTGATGCACATAAATGAGAGTTAGCAATGAAAGAAGAAATGAGATCCATAGAGAAGAATAATACTTGGGAGCTAACTTCCCTGCTAGAAGGAAAGAAAATCCTAGGAAACAAGTGGGTGTTCAGGATAAAAGAACAACCAGATGGCAGCAAGAAATATAAAGCCAGACTTGTCGTCAAGGGTTTTTAGCAAATTCAAGATATAGATTATACAAAAGTATTCTCTTCTGTTGTGAAGATGAATACTATTATAATAGTCTTAAGCATTGTTGCTGCAAGAAATTTGCTCTTGGAGAAAATGGATATAAAGACAACATTCCTACATGGTGACTTGCAGGAAGAACTTTACATGATGCAGCCAAAAGGATTTGTAGTTATTGGCAAGAAAAGAAAGACAGTTTGTAGATTGTTGAAAAGTTTGTATGGTTTGAAGCAAGCATCACGACAATGGTACAAGAGATTTGATACCTTTATCTGTACCCTAGGCTTCAAAAGATGTGATACAGATTATTGCTGCTACATAAAACTGCTAGATGATTGCTTCATTATTCTACTAATTTATGTAGATGATATGTTAATTGCTTGTTCCAGTATGGAACAGATTAAGCAATTAAAGAGACAACTATCAAAAAAATTTGACATGAAGGATATGGGAGAAGCCAAGCAAATCTTGGGTATGAGAATTATTCAAGATAGAGTGGCAGACACTATGAGATTAAATCAGAAGAAGTATCTAGAAAAGGTACTAAGGAGATTTAATGTCTCAAATGAGAGGAAGACTGAACTACCTCTCGGACCCCACTTCAAGTTGTCTAAAGATCAGTCAGCTAAGACTGAAGAAGAAAGGACAAGAATGTCTAGAATACCATATGCTTTAGTAATGGGAAGTTTAATGTATGCCATGATACTCATGTAGTGGGAGTGGTCAGTAGATATATGACAGAATCAGGAGTTGAGCATTGGTCTGTGGTACTATGGATACTCAGATATCTTAGATATTTCCTAGATGTAGATCTGAATTTCAAGGAAGGACTAGTTGAATTGATTGGCTACTGTGATGCTGATTTAGGAAGAGAGTTGGACAAAAGCAAGAGTACTTCAGGTTATGTTTTCTGCATAGGAAGTATTGCAATTAGCTGGAGATCCAAGTTGCAAAGTATTATTACACTCTCGACCATAGAAGCTGAATATGTTACAGTAGTAGAGGCAGCTAAAGAAAGAATCTGGCTAGAGAATTTGCTAGCCGAATTAGAGCACAAATAGAATAGAAGCATTCTATTCTGTGACAATCAAAGTGCAATTTATTTAGCTGAGAATTCGAAGTTCCATTCAAGGTCCAAGCATATGAGAATGAGATTTCATTTCATAAGGGAAGAGATAAAGCAGAACAAGTTAGATCTTCAGAAGATTGCTGGATCTAAAAATGCAGTAGATATGCTAACCAAAGTTCTGAATCTGCAGAAATTAAGGCTCTATATGGCCTTAATTGGTCTCCAAAAAAAATTGAAAAGTAGAAGGAGATGAAGAGTTGATGATTATTTGAGCAGCAGTTGCAATAATCTGTAAGCCAAGTGTAGAGATTGATTTTTTTTCTTTCGATCATTATGACAAACTCCAAGTGGGAGATTGTTAGGGTAAGTATTACAGGTGTGGAGTATGCCACAAGTAGTCTAGGTTCAATCGGAAGCTTGTTAGTAGTAAATATCCGGTAGTTATATATTTTCGGTAGGTTACAGACCTAAGTATCTAGAAATAAAAGTTAAGTCGGAGGCTTTAAGTTAACTATCCAAAAGTCAGAAGATTTCGGGGAGTTAAGTTGTAACTATCCGAAATGACTTAAAGGACACTTAAGTGGATCTTCGGATAGTTAAGAAGCCAAGTATCCAGAAAGTAGTGACTTAAGTGGATCTTCGAATAGTTAGGTAGTAACTATTTGAAGTTCATGAGTTTTTCGAAGGGTTATCGGCAAAACCTTCCGAAATGCTTGAAAAGACACTTAAGTGAGTTTTCGGATAGTTAAGGTATAACTATCCGAAAGACATGAAGTTTTCAGTGAGTTATCAGCATAACCTTCTGAAAGGACAAAGAGAGAAAAGTAAGTGACTTTTCAGACAGTTAAGTCTGTAACTGTCCAGAATACAGAATCTCTTAGACAGTTAACCTGGTACTGTACCGCCCGTTCAGAAAGAATATTCTCTTCGGATAGTTAAGTTTGTAACTATCCAAAATGTTGCAGATTTCGGAGAGTTAAGAAGATAAGACTTTGAAATTAATAGCCTCTTCTTCGAAGCATTGTTTCTCTACTATAATGGCTTGTATGTAATTAAAGGTTTATAAACCTTAAGTTGGGTAGTATATAAACCTTTATGATGTTGTAAAACATTGTGGTTGATTGTGCCGAAGCTCATAAGGAACCTTCAACTCTCCGTGAACGTAGGCTGTTGTTGAACCATGTAAATCCTATTTCTTCTCTATATTATTTCTTCTCTTATTCTTCACTCCTAGCATCAGTGAGTTTAGAGCTGAGTGTTTCAATATCGTGTCATAGAAGGTTAACTGAATGATTCGTTAAGAAATCAACAAGCTCAAGTGTAGGTTCTTGCTTATACCTGAAAGCTAGTGTTGTAAGTGAGAACTTACTTAGTGAAGTCTAAGTGAATCTTGGGGGTGGACTAGCAAAGTTGGTGAACCACCTAAAATTCTCCTATATCATTTATACTGATGTGAATGTTTATTTTATAACTATGCTTACTATTTAGAATGAAAAAGTGCATAATATTAATGGTTAAATGATGGTTAATTGCATAATATTTAGCTTATCATATGAGAATTAAGCCATTATGTTATAATTGCACTATTATATGCTTTAATGAATGAATCTACATAATTTCAGGGAATTAATGTTAATTTAGTACATTTCTGGACTGTCGGTAAATTGCAAGCTGTGAAATTCTTTAGTATCTGAATTTTCTATTATTTCGGAGAGTTATATTGCATGTACCAGATAGTTATGCTTTAAACGCTAAAAGAATATTTAAGTGATCAATATTAACTAGTTGAGTTAGTGTTTTTTTGTTAAAAGATCACGTGCCAACTCGTTGAGTTACAAGTTTAAAGGTATAAAAAGATCACGTGAGAACTCGTTGAGTTAGTGAGTGAAATTGTAAGTTATATATTTGAACTCGTTAAGTTAGAATGATGCACATGTTGAATTTAAAATACTTTATTATGTCACGTGAGATGCACATGTTTAACTCATTAAGTTAGCATAACTGGACGCATTGAGTTACATGAATACACACTAAGGTAACACGTTATGTTAGTAGCTTATTTCTTTATTGCACGTGTTTTATAGTTAAATCAATGAAGTAAGTCCGTTGAGTTATTTGTAACTCCACAAACCATTTATTTTCTAATATACCATTGTAGTAGTTACAAAAATAGGACATTCAAAGGAAAGCCACGATTGCACGTATCATGCAAGAATTCACTCGTGGAAGGGAGAAGAAATCACCATTGTTGATCTGAATGAAGGAAATCCAACAGATCATTTAGAGTAGAAGTAGTTACTACTAAAGAAATATAAAAGAAGAGGAGAAAAAATGAAGAAGTGTGGTTGGTGATGTGTGGTAGTGTGTGTAAATGTGGAGGACTATGCTAACTGCAGGCAGCATCAGAAGTTCACTGAATCATCCACACTATCACTAACAATTCACCAACATCACTAACCATCGGTGGTTTATAAGGATACTTTCTTGATGTCGGGTCGATTCTGAGTCAAACACAGTGTGTTTAGAATGAAAAAATGCATATTATTAACGATTAAATGATGGCTAATTGCATAATATTTAGCTTATCATATGAGAATTAAGCCATTATGTTATAATTGCACTGTTATATGCTTTAATTAGAATTACTGCTTAATTTTGGGGAATTAATGTTAATTTAGTATATTTCTGAATTGTCGGTAAGTTGTAGGTTGTGAAATTCTTAAGTATCCGAATTTTCTTATATTTCGGACAGTTATGTTTAACATATCGAACATATTTCAGACAGTTATGTTTAACAGACCGAACATGTATCAGATAGTTATGTTTAAATTGCCGAACAGTTATGTTTTGAAAGAATATTTTATTATTTCCTGAAGTACACATGTTAAAACCATAATGCATGAATTAAGTGAGGTTTCGATGAGTTATCTCTAACTATCCGAAATTGCAGCTGGGCATCAGACAGTTATATGTGTAACTCTCCGAAATCTCTTTTTATTTATAAAATAGCTGTGGACACGTGTCATGTTCTAGTAAAGTGACTTAAGTGGATTTTCGGTGAGTTATCTGTAACTACCCGAAATGCATCTGAGCATTGGATAGTTAGACCTGTAACTCTCCGAAATGTTTATTTTATTATTAAACTACTGCTGACACATGTCGAGATCTGGTAGATTTACTTAAGTTATATATCGGTGAGTTATCTGTAACTATCTGAAATGCATTTGGGCATCGGATAGTTAAGTTCGTCAGTATCCGAAATACATCTGAGCATCAGATAGTTAAATTTATGCACGTGTTTTATAGTTAAATCAACGAAGAAAGTCCGTTGAGTTATCTGTAACTCCATAGACTATTTATTTTCTAATATGCCACTGTAGCGGTTGCAGAAACAAGACAGTTGAAAGAAAAACCATGACTGCACGTATCGCGTAGGGAGAAGAAAACATCGCTGTTGATATTAATGAAGGAAATCCAACCGACCATTCAAGTAGAAGTAGTTACTACTAAAGAAATATAAAAGAAAAGAAGAAAAATAAGAGGTGTGTGTGATCGATGGACGACCAATGTGTACAAAGGAGGAGCATCGAGCTTTCTATAGGCAATGTCGACAATTCTCTGAAGTACCACACCAACCATCGTTACCACCACCACAATCACCAACCATCAGAGTTCTGTGAGAATACTTTCTTGATGTCGGGTCGATTCCGAGCCGAATACAGTGCTTGACAACCACTGTGAGGAGTGATCGCGTCGCGAGAAGGGAAGCCATTTTAACCAAGTGCCGACTCATATTTCAGGAGATCGTAAAGCTTTTAGCCTTGGCTTCGAGTTGATGCCTGTATGCTGAAGAGGAGATCATCTTGCAATTCTGGACTCGTGATTCTATAGGGAGAGGAGACAGAATTGTAAGTGGGTTAATTTTCAGTGGTGTAATCGTGTTGCAAGTAGTGATGGAAGTCTCTAAAAAGAAATTTTAACAGTATAGTTATACTTAACATCTATTGTCACTACAAGTATATTTTGTATTTTGATTGAATATATTTGACGTATATTTGTAGGAGGATTCACAATGTCGAAAACAGATTAATATAATTTAGAATACAAGTCTTAGTTATTCTAAATTAATGTCCTCTTAAAATCTTGATGAAATAATTTAAAAAGACATACAAACTATTTTAGATTCAAAGGACAAAATGTTCAAATAGTTTACAATGTTCTTAAGATAATGTTAAGTTTAGCATGTGTGTTGTTTTTGGAATGTTTCAATTGGAAGCATCCGAAAATTGTTTTAAGTGTACTTACTAGATGTCATGTTACATAAGGTAACGTGTAAAACTACCTGTAGACAGCGTTTTACTCGTTAGGTTAGTTAACTCAACGAGTTATACTTGAATATTTCGGGCACTTCGATTGAATAAATTTTATTCAATATTTATTTAATTTCTAAACTCGACTTCTCTTCATGTTGAGTTATACGCTTAAAAACCCTATTTAAACACTTATTACACGGGCACTTAGGTTATTTGTAAACTTTGTCAAGAAAATCTTTCTCGCTTGTTGCTGTTACAACCTATGATGATGGTCTCCAAGTTCTACAAAGGTCGTGGTAGAGGAAAAGGCAAAAGCAGAGGAGATGCACAAGGAAAAGAAATAGAGAATGATGAAGTTCCACGTACTTGGTTCAAGAAAATATTTCGAGTGGACAAAAGGTTAGCAGAAATTTATAGTGAATATTTCTTTCCTAAAGGTATACTAAATGAAGTTAAACAAGAACACCAAAATACTGATGCTAGTATTACATACATAGGGATTCGAAGTAAATTTGATAGAGAATACAGAATGAAATGTGCTGAGATTGCATTTTTGGAACAGTATGCAAAATATTTGGAAAAAGATGTAGGTTCATCAAATAGAACTCCTCAAACTCCTATAAATGGTACAAGACTACATGCATTTGAGGAAGAGCATGAATCAACTATCCCTACTCCTTATATTCAAAATAAGTAGAATCAAATATTGGTGTAGACAAAACAAAAGTTGATAGTCTTCGAAAGGCTGTTGCAATAGAAAGTGCCTTAGAAGAATTAAAGCAGAAAACTTTTCTAGAGCAATCTAAAAAGAAAACAACAATACTTGAAGAGGAGAAACAGAAATGTTATAGTAGAAGGAAAGTCAGAAAAATTATATCAATGGAAACAAAGTCTATTGAAGAAGGAAAATCAGATGAAACTTTATTTTCAGAGGACAATGTATGTCTAGACATTGTACCGTATTATGCATCTGATAAACTCATCAGTTCCGAACACACTGAAATTGATGAAGATAATGAGACTTTATTTTCCCTTGCTAGAAAGCTTGAGAAGAAATCCAAGTCAAATATAAGCTCAAGTTTTTCTATTAATACAAGTCCTGATGATGTAGAAATTGACAAATCAGAGCATCAGGCACCTAACATTGAACAAGTTATTGTAGCTATAATTGACAATGTTGAGGCAGTAACTAGTTCATAGGTTAAATTGTCTGGAGTAGCAGATATTGAAAATGTTAAGACTCCAAAAGAGCTAAAAGTTAACCAGCCTTCTTCAGAATCTATAGAAGCAGAGCCCGAGAATTCACAGCATGAATCAATGGAAATATCTGTTGAACAGAATGAACAATTACAGACAGATACACTCGCTGTAGAATTTGTGGAAAATTTGAACTCTGAACATTCTATAGAGACTGAACAGATGAATGTTGAGCATATTGACAATGTTCCTAACACTATTGAAGCTGAAGAATCAAGCTTACCTAAGCAGCTTCAAGATAATATTTTGGAAGAGGAACAACACGACATTCATTTTGAAGAAGTTCCTGAAGATGAATTAAACTCTGAATCATGGCTTCAGGTATCACCTTCTTTGTGTACAATATTACAAATTCAAGGTAATACAATTCATTTTAGATCTGAAGAAGCATTTCAAAAATACAATAATCTGATTACATGTTAGATTCTGCTTGCTTGTCCAATAAAGTTCAGAAATTTGATGGACATAAGAGATCTGTTTGAGTTTCAAGGCCTCATTATATTCTTGCCAGTAGGAACAAAATGGAAGCAATACATAGAGCTTATTGTAGCTTTTTATAGCAATCTAGTCAAGAATGGACATTTTCTGAAAACTCAAATAAATCAATAGGAGTTTATTTTGTCTCCTGAATTAATTTTTAAAGTTTTGGGATTAAAGAATGAAGGTGTTGTTGTTACGAATAAATTTGACATGATTAGACAACTAGACTGGAACATTCAATCTTTATCAAAAATTCCAGATGTATATTCTAAAATGAGATTAGTGGAAAATCTGAATGTAGAGGTAAGGTTTATTGCAAATATATTGCATGCAAATTTATTTCAAAGAGTTGGACACAATTTGGAAGTCAGCAGAAGCTGTTTATATGCAACTTATGGCCTGCTGAATAGAATTCAAATAAATTGGTTTGATGTTTTTATGTCTCAACTACAGCATATGAGTTCAAAGTCATTTTATGGTGATGCTATATGTAGAATCCTTGTAAGCCAATTGACTTTATTCGATTGGCCCTCTGAAACTAAAGGCATGAGAGCATTTAGTGTCAAAGATTTGCAAAAATTTCAGGCCATGCATAAACCTCAACGACAACAACAACAACCTGATTATACAGACCATATACAACAACAACAACAAAGTTATTCAGCTCAAGCAGAACAGCAAACCTAGCTACCTCCTGACTTAGATGTAGTGCTTAACGACATCAGAAATGATATTAGACATCTAGGAGATAAAATATGTAATGCTATAAGTGATATACTTAGGAGGGGTCATTAACTATTTTTGTTTGTTTCTGAATACAAAATGTAATGTTTGTATTACTTGTTTGATTTATTGAACAATACATTTTTTTGTAAATGTGTTCAATTATTATTCTTGTTTACAGAAAGAGTTGTTATAATTCTCTTATATATATATATATATATTCTCTGTAATTATCTTTTTGATTAATGACAAAAAGGGGAAGAAATATTATAAAAAGATAATTATGATCTTAATTGCATATATATATTATAAAAGGAGATGCTATTTAAATGGTTATTGTAGTCTGACAGACGATAATTAGAAAATTGATACTTATATAATTATTGACATCTGAGAGTTTTAGTTCTGAGAGGTAAAATTTACACAAACAATAGAAATAAGCTTAAGTGAACTTAAGTCAACAAAGGTGTTTTGTTGAGTTAAACATATTTCATAATTGATTTAATATGGTTTTGTCATCATCAAAAAGGGGGAGATTGTTGAGTATTTTGTTTTGAAGATGTGTACTGAATGAATATAATCATATTTGCTCAATTACTATTGCTTGTGAAAAGAAATTAAAATCATCAATTAATATAGAAAAAGCTTACTGGCATAAAATACTTGTCTGTATTGGATCTGAAGTTAATAACTAGTCGTTTCATTACAATTAATTTCTCATTTAACTAAACGTTAAGTTAACGTATGTTTTTATTGAAAAGCATGATATGCTTTAAAGTTATATCTTCTGTATCATGAATAGTGCACGTTTACACAACTCGTTAAGTTAGAGTTTTGTTCATATAGAGATCACGTGAGAACTCATTAAGTTAGATGCTTAAAGGTTAAAATAGGTCACGTGATAACTCGTTAAGTTAATGAGTAAAAGAAGAGACGAACTCGTTAAGTTAGTGTTATACACGTGGTGAAATTATAAGTTACGAATGTTGTATTGTATTACATGAGGTGCACATGTTTAACTCGTTAAGTTAACATAACTAAACGTGTTGAGTTGCTATATTGAACACTAAGGCAACACGTTAGGTTACCGTTATAAACTTAAGTTGCTATTTTTTGCACGTGGTAAAATTCTTATTATAAAAACATTTGTTTATGACTGAATCGGTGAGTTAAAGTTTTTTTCGGAGACTTACAGTCATAACTATTCGAAAGGTAACTTAAGTCATCTTTTCAGGTCTTGACATGTGTCTCACTAGCTTTATGATATAAAGATTTTTTCGATGACTTACAACTGTAACTATTCGAAACTTAAACTGTTTTCAGTGAGTTATCGTTTAACCTTCCGAAAGAAAGGTTAAGTTGGTTCATTGAGTTAGCATAACACCACAGACTTAGTTCGTTGAGTTAGCTACAGTACTTGTCACGTGGAATGGCACATGAGGAACTCGTTAGGTTAGAAACGTTAAGTTATATATATATACTTGTGTTACTCGTTTAGTTAACATTAAAGTAACGACTTCGTATTACACTTGATGGAAAATTCTTTGGACGAGAAAGTTTATTTTGCAGGAAATTTTTCAGAGATCCAGAATTGATGATTAAAGAAAATTTGAAATATAAACGTGGGTTAGAACGTGTGCGTTTCGATGAAGGAAAAAGAAAAGACGTGAAGAAGTGGAAAACTGGTAATGGTTAAACGTGAAGGATATGCATGAAATGAAGATACAGTATAAAAGGCATAGAATTCTCGTTGATCAAACCATCCTTGCACACAAAATGAAAAATCTTTTCAAGGATCAAACTATCCCTGCACACCAAAAGAAAAATCTCTTTCAAGGATCAAAAACACCTTCTCGGGGAAAATCTCTCGAGTGGAAGAAAATTCAATGAAGTAGAAAAAGGTATTATATATGTCGCTGAAGATTTGAAGTATCAGAAGAAAGCAAATTCAGTGAAGCAGAGAAAGACAAGATATTCGTCACTGAAGAATTGTTGAAGAAGAAAAAGAAGAAGAAGAAAGATCTAAAACAGGGAGAAATATTTTAAATTCTGCAAATTAGTTTTCTCTGTTTGTAGTTATGAAATTGTTTAGATGATACATGGTATCGAGTAATAATTGCATCTACATTTTCTAAGGAGAATTGAATTGTATATTGTAATTGAAACCTTGAATAAAAATGATTTTATGAAAACAATGTCTCGACTTGTTTTTGAGTTTTAAAGTTTCAATTATATGTCAGAAAATATTAAAATACACAATTCACCCCCCTCTTGTGTAGCCATACGATCCTACATACTATTTAACTATCTAAAACTTAAGTCATTGAATTTCTCACGTGCAGAATTCTAGATAGAAGCTCAAATAAGTTTTAGAAAAATTAGAAAGATAACTATCCGAAATCTTGAAGCGTTTCGGTGAGTTATAGAGATAACCATCCGAAACTTAAGTCAGTCTTTTATGCACGTGCTAAATTAAAGCAATCGGAAAGTTAACGGAGGGTTACTGTAGCTAATTATCCGATAGTTAAATAGTTGTTCGGTAATTTACAGTTGTAATTATCCGATTGAATGACAGCTCTCATTATATATTCTGGAATCCTACATGGCAGAAAGACTTAAGTGATTTTTCGGTGAGTTACAAATATTCTTTGGAGAGTTACACAGCTAACTATCCGAAAGGTTAAGAAAATCGGAAGGATATCTTGAGATATCTTTCTAAACGGTAACTTACCATATTTGGGACTGAAGTCTAATCAAGTATAGTAGAATACATCCGTTGGAAGAAAATATGATCATTACACATGTTTGGTATATATACAAGATACAAACAACAGAATTAGATAGTTTTTGCTCATACACATACTTACACCAAGCTCAACAGAAGAAAAGCTTTAGAGATTAAATCATCTTCAACGTTTACAGACTGAATTTCAGAAGCTCATCACGCACTCAACTCTGTTGCTCACAAGCTAGTGTTTATTGAAGTACACGAATCAAAACTTCAGAGAAAGGATTGATTGAAGCTTCGACTAGGCAGCTCAAGTGAATGGTTGGTTCTTGCTTAAACCTTAAAGCAAGTGATTGTAAGTTTGCAAGAGTTTAGTGAAGCCCAAGTATCCCTTGGGGGTGGACTAGCCGTTAGTGGTGAACCACCTAAAAATCTCTATGTGTATTCTTTTATCGTGTGCTTGCTATCTCTTTATATTAAACTACTTTTAAAAGGTTAAGAAACAAATTATTACCATTCACCCACCCTCTGGTAAGCCTTAAGGTCCTAACAATTGATATTAGAGCAAGGTTGATCTCATTAATAGATTTAACCATCTGAGATCATGGCTTTCCACACTATAGAGGGTTAGAATATCTATCGACCTCCCCTATTTGATGGTAGCAATTATAGCTATTGGAAAAATAGGATGAAGTGCTTTCTCAAGAGTACAGATGTGAAACTTTGGGGAATGGTTATACATGGTACACCAACTCCGATCAGTCATGAAAGTGACTGGATTGAGGAGGATGGAAGAATCATCTAGATGGATGCTCGTGGGCTTAATTCCATTTATTGTGCACTAACTAGTGAACAGTATAATAAAATATCTGCTTGTAAATTCTCCCATGAAGCTTGGAAGATCCTTCAAATTACATATGAAGGAACCAACCAAGTTAACGATACTAAAATCAGCATTTTGTTAAGAAAATATGAATTATTCAAAATGCTTGAAAAAGAAAGTATCACTGAAATGTTTTCTAGATTCATAGAAATTGTGAATGAACTAAGAGGCCTTGGGAGGAGTTTTTCTAATCGTGTACAGGTACAAAAGATCCTAAGGAGCCTGACAGTTGAATGGAAGTAGAAGTCTACATCCATACAGGATTTAAAGGATCTGAATAACTATTTAGTTGAAGATCTGTTGGGAAACCTTCTAGCCCATGAAGTCCAAATGAAGGAATGGAAAGAAGAAGAAGGAGTCACTGAAAAAAAAGTAGAGAAAAAGAAAGAATTAGCTTTTCCCTCAACAAAAGATCAACCAAGCTCGGATGAGGATGAAGTGTTACTGTTGGTTAGGAACTTCAAAAGGATGATGAGACAAGGAGGCAAAGCTAGCTTCTCAAAATCAAAAGTCCCTACATACTACAAGTGCAAGAAACTGGGACACATTCAACTTTATTGTCCTTTTCAACAGGAGGAGGACAAACAGAAATGGAAAAGGAAGAATAAGAAGAAAATGGCCTTGAAAGCCACTTGGGATGACAGTAGTTCATCCAATAGCTCATCAAACTCAGATGAGGAGGCATCTGCAAACGTGTGCTTTGCTGCACAAGAGGTATGTTCTACATCTCCCTATTGCTCAGAAAAGGAAAATGATGATGTGAATATAGATAGTCTTCTCTATATAGTAGATAACTTATATGTAAAATGTAAGAAGTACAAGAAAGAATTAAAGAGTTTAAATTCCTATCTAGAAGATGTTTTTGCTGAACTAGAAAAAGCCCTAGTTGATAATAGGGAATTAAAAACTAAAATGGATAGCTATACTTGTAAAAAATTTGATCTAAAAGAAGAAAATAAAAATCTATTATTTGAAGTTACTGATTTAAAGAAAACTGTATGTAAATTTACTAAGGGTGAAAATAGTTTAAACAAAATCATAGGATCTCAAAGAATAGGAAGAAGTAAGATTGGCCTAGGGTATGCTGTACCATAGGAAAACCCTTACTGTGGTGGAAACATTAGATCTTACAAAGATGGCACAACTGTGTTTGTCATTAAGAAGAGATCTACTTCTATATGGCTACCAAAAAGCAACAGGTTTAGTATATAGAGGACTAACAATGATGGACCCAAGAAGATATGGGTACCAAAAGTCTTAATTTCAACATGACTTGTAGGATTGCATGGACAAGAAAGCTCAAACGTCCAAGTGGATCATTGACAGTGGTTACTCAAAGCATATGACAGGTGAGAAAAGACTTCTGGAATCTATTGAATCAATAAATTCAGGATCTGTTACGTTTAGTAACAATGAAAAATGTAGAATTACTGCCATAGGAAATGTTGCATCTAAAAATGGAAAAATAGAAAATGTCTTACATGTAAATGGTTTGAAACAGAATCTGCTAAGTGTAGGTCAATTATGTGACAAAGGTTACAATATACTTTTTACTGCAGAAAACTATTTTATATTACAACAGGATACACATGAAATCAAATTTGCTGGATATAGAAATAATTCAATTTATACTTTGAAATTTCCATATTATATCTAGTGATGCATGTTTAGTTGCTTCTAATGAAGATGAATGGTTATGGCATAAAAGATTAAATCATGCAAACATGAGACTTATAAGAAAATTGACCAAACATGATCTTGTTAGAGGTGTGCCTAAGCTCAAATTCAAGAGAGATAAATTGTGTAGTGATTGTACAATTGGAAAACAAAAGAAATCAGCACACAAGAGTATTGAAGACATTGCCACATGTCAACCATTGGATCTATTGCATATGGACCTATTTGGTCCTACACAGACAGCCAGTTTAGGAGGAAGAAAATATACCTTAGTGGTAGTTGATGATTATACAAGATTCACTTGGGTTATTTTCTTAACACACAAGAATGAAGCCTGTGATGAATTCAAACATCTCTATATTAGAATTCAAAATGAAAAAGAATCAATCGTGAAGATCAGAAGTGATCATGGAGGTGAATTTGAAAATTCTGAATTTGAAGAATTATGCAATTCTTTTGGCATACTGCATGAATTCTCATGTCCAAGAACTCCTACTCAGAATGGAGTTGTAGAGAGGAAGAATAGATCAGTACAAGAAATTGTAAGGATAATTCTTAATGCATCTGATCTACCAAAGTCTCTATAGGCTAAAGTTGTAAGTACTGCATGTTATTCTATAAATAGAACTCACCTTAGACCTATCCTACATAAGACACCTTTTGAACTATGGTATGGTAAAATACCAAATGTTGGATATTTTAAGGTCTTTGGATCAAGATGTTTTGTGCTTAACACAAAGGATCAAAAGGACAAATTTGATGCAAAGTCTGATCCTACTCTACTTGTTGGATACTCTTCAAGAAGCAAGGCCTACAGGGTCTATTTTGAACATGAAAGAAGAGTAGAAGAGTCAATAAATGTATTCTTTGATGAAGACATGGTAGGAAAATTGAAGAGGCTAGAAATAGATAGTGAAAGTGAAAGTGAATTAATAAATCAGAAAAAGGATAGTTCAACACTGCCTACACCTACTGAGACAGAAAAAGCATGGAAGACAAAGTCTAAACATCCCATTGGACAAATTATTGGAAATATAAATCAAGGTTTTCAAACAAGAAGCAAAATTCAAAATATTTGTAATTATTGTGCTTTTGTGTTTGAACTTGAACCTTCAACAGTTGAAGATGCCTACAATGATGAATACTAGATCATGGCCATGCAAGAGGAACTAAATCAGTTTAAGGAAAATGAAGTCTAGAACTTGATTGAAAGGCCCATCGAAAAATCAATTATTAGTACTAAATGGGTGTTTAAGAACAAACTTGATAATGATGGTAGTATTATCAGAAATAAAGCTAGACTTGTTGCTCAGGGATACAACCAATAGGAAAGAATCGACTATGAAGAAACTTTTGCACCTGTTGCAAGACTTGAAGAAATTAGAATGTTACTTGCCTTTGCAAGTAGTATGAAAATCAAGTTTTATCAGATGGATGTTAAAAGTGCATTTCTTAATGGCATTCTGCAAGAAGAAGTATATGTAGAATAGCCACTAGGTTTTAAAGCTGAAGAAAAACCAAACCATGTATACAAACTAAATAAAGCTCTCTATGGTTTGAAGCAAGTACCACGTGCATGGTATGATAAACTAAAGAGTTTCCTTCTTGAGAATCAGTTTAACATAGGAACTACAGACAACACCTTATTCATAAAATCTGAAAGTTCTTAGATGTTGATTATTCAGATCTACGTGGATGATATCATTTTTGGTGCCACACATGAGAAACTATGTCATGATTTTCAAATCTTAATGAAGAATGAATTTGAGATGAGTCTTATGGGAGAATTAAAATTCTTTCTAGGATTACAAATTCATCAACTTTAGCATGGCATTTTCTAGAATCAAGAAAAATTTTGCAAAGAGATTCTCTTAAAATTTAGTATGGAGAAATCCAAAGCAGTAGGTACTCCCATGAACTCCCATGAACTCAAAGGACATTTTTGGCATTCCAGTAGATCAAAAGAAATTCATAGGCATGATTGGATCACTTCTGTATCTAACAGCTAGTAGACTAGATATAATGTTTAGGTTTGTGCTTGCGCAAGATATCAAGCCTCTCCAAAAGCATCACACTTAAAAGTAGTTAAACGTATATTTAAATATCTACAAGGTACCAAAGATTTTGGCTTATTTTATTCTTCACAAAATCATTTGATATTAGCAGGATACAGTGATGCAGATTATGCAGGATGCAAATCAAATTGAAAAAGCACCAGTGGGACATGTCAGTTGCTTGGTCATTCACTTGTTTCTTGGTTTAGCAGGAAACAAAACTCTATAACTCTATCCACCACTGAAGCTGAATATATGACAACAGGCCTATGTTGTACACAGATCTTATGGATGCAACAAACTCTAGTAGATTATAAGCTAAATTTTCAGAATACCATTATTTACTATGATAGCAGTAGTGCCATCAATCTCTCCAAAAATACAGTTCTACACTCTAGAGCAAAACATATCGAGATTAGGCTCCACTTTTTAAGAGACCATGTTGAAAAAGGTCATATTTCCTTAGAATATGTCTCTACTAAAGAACAACTTGCAGATATCTTCACCAAACCATTATTTGAAGCTGCATTTAATCATATTAGACAAAATTTAGGGATTTATTCTTTATATGATTTATAATTTCATATCTCTACTCTCCAAGCTCACAACTAGGAGCTTGTTCTACTAACATCTCTGTTTTGCAGCAACTTAGACATTTTGATACTCAGCTATAATTGCTCCACCAACTCAGTATCTAACTTCTCACTTCTTTTTGACAATTGGCAAAAAAGGGGGAGAAATATCATATTTTGGTAAGCAAAGTTGCAGTAAAGTAGGGGGAGAAATATCTCTGTATTCCTCGTGTGTTTTTTCTTGTATAGATATATAGAGAGAGAAATACATGTAATACATTGTAAGGTTTTTGCCATTATTAAAAAGGGGGAGATTGAAAGGACCTCTAGATTTTGATAATGCAAAAATCAATGTGAGGTTTTGAATTGTATTTCTTAGGTTTAGTCAGTGCAACAAAATATCAGAAGGTAGACAATTCTAAGTAGACAAACAGATGGAGAAAATCCCAAAATGTGCTGCTACAGAAAATCAGATAGTTAAGAAGGGATTGAATGATCGGAAAGTTAAGGAGTTAACTATCCGGAAGCTTAAAGGACTTTTCGGAGAGTTGCAGGTATAATTATCTGAAAGTTAAGTCATTCAATTAATCATGTGTAGAAATATAGAACGGAAGCTTAAAGGACTTGTCGGAGAGTTAGATAACTATCCGAGTTTTCTTTTCGGAGAGTTAGATAACTATTTGAGTTTTTCGGTGAGTTACAGGTATAACTTTCTAGAACTTAAGTCATCCTATTACGCAAGTGTAGAATGGAGAAGCCGACAGTCAAAAGCTTAAAATGAAAAATCGGAGAGTTAGATAACTATCAAGAGAGTTTCAGTGAGTTACAGTTTAACTATCCGAAACTTAAGTCATTGAATTTCCCACGTACAGAATTCCAGATAGAAGCTTAAATAAGTTTTTAGAGAGTTAGAAAGATAACTATCCGAAATCTTGAAGCGTTTCGGTGAGTTACAGGGATAACCATCCGAAACTTAAGTCAGTCTTTTATGCACGTGCTGAATTAAAGCAATCAGAAAGTTAACGGAGGGTTACTGTAGCTAACTATCTGATAGTTAAATAATTGTTCGGTAAGTTACAATTGTAAGTATCCAATTGAATGACAGCTCGCATTATATATTCTGGAATCCTACATGGCAAAAAGGCTTAAGTGATCTTTCGGTGAGTTACACAGCTAACTATCCGAAAGGTTAAGAAAATCGAAAGGATATCTTGAAATATCTTTCTGAATGGTAACTTACCGTATTTGGGACTGAAGTCTAATAAAGTACAGTAGAATACATCTGTTGGAAGAAAATATGATCATTATACATGTTTCGTATATATACAAGATACAGACAACGGAATTAGATAGCTTTTGCTCATACACATACTTACACCAAGCTCAATAGAAGAAAAGCTTTAGAGATCAAATCATGTTCAACGTTTACAGACTAAATTCCAGAAGCTCATCACGCACTCAACTCTATTGCTCACAAGCTAGTGTTTACTGAAGTACACGGATCAAAACTTCAAAGAAATGATTGATTAAAGCTTCGACTAGGAAGCTCAAGTGAATGGTTGGTTCTTGCTTAAACCTTAAAGCAAGTGATTGTAAGTTTGCAAGAGTTTAGTGAAGCCCAAGTATCCCTTGGGGGTGGACTAGCCGTTAGTGGTGAACCACCTAAAAATCTCTATGTGTATTCTTTTATCGTGTGCTTACTATCTCTTTATATTAAACTACTTCTAAAAGGTTAAGAAACATATTATTACCATTCACCCTCTCTCTAGTAAGCCTTAAGGTCCTAACAATTATGGTATAATTGCATTGTTATATGCTTTAATGAAAGAATCTACATAATTTTAGGGAATTAATGTTAATTAAGTATATTTCTGAATTGTCATTGAATTACAAGCTTTTTAATTCTTAAGTATCTGAATTTTCTGTTATTTTGGAGAGTTATATTGCATGTATCGGACAATTATGTTTTAAACGCTTAAAGAATATTTTATTATTTCCTAGAGTGCACGTGTTGAAATTGTAATGCATGACTTAAGTGAATTTTTGGTAAATTATCCGATAACCATCCGACATGCATCTAAGCATTGGATAGTTAGATTTTTAAGTATCCGATATTTTTTTTTATCATAAAATTGCTTGAGGACACGTGTCACGTTCTAGAAACTTGACCTAAGTTATCTTTCTAAAGGTTAGGTGTTAACTATCTGAAATGTATATAAGTTTCAGATATTTATAGTTATAACTATCTGAAACATTTGAACTAGTTATTTCTTTATTGCACGTGTTTTATAGTTAAATCAATAAAGTAAGTCCGTTGAGTTATCTATAACTCCACAGACCATTTATTTTCTAATATACCACTATAGTAGTTGTAGAAACAGGAAATTCGAAGGAAAACCACGATTGCATGTATCACGCAGGAATTCACTCGTGGAATCAAGAAAAAATCACCATCGTTGATATGAATGAAGGAAATCCAACCGAGCAATTAAGCAGAAGTAGTTACTACTAAAAGAAATATAAAAGAAGAGGAGAAAGATGAAGAAAGGGTGTGTGTGCAAAGGTGGAGAACCATGCTAACTATAGGAAGCATCGGAAGTTCCCTAAAGCCCCACACCACCAACAAAATTACCAACTATCGAAGGTCTGTGAGGATACTTTCTTGATGTCAGGTCAATTCCGAGCCAAACACGGTGACTAACAACCACTGTGAGGAGTGATCACATCGCAGGAGGGAAGCCATTTTCACCAAGCACCGACTCATATCTCAGGAGATCGTAAAGCTTCTAGCCTTGGTTTCAGGTTGATGCTAGTATGCTGAAGAGGAGATCATCTTACAATTCTTGATTCGTGATTCTATAGGGAGAGGAGGCAAGATTGTAAGTGATTAAGTTTTCAATGGTGTAATCACGTCACATGTAGTGACATAAGCTTTTACTATCGATAGAGATTTTTACATTTCACCTTTCATTCATCTTCAAGAACATATCAAAACAAAAATACCAAAAACAACAAATTATCTATGTTTACATTTAGTATTAAAGTGTTGTATTGATTATTTTGTATCGTGATTAATGTTATCATTGTTAGTATTGTGAATGTTTTATGTTTGTTTGATTTAGAAAATAGAAAATAGTTTTATTGTTTACTGAAATTAGTTCATTCCAGATACTTAAAGATTTTAATGATTACTGTTTGAAATATCTGAATGTTAGTGTTGCTTAATGATAAATCTAATATTAACTAACATTAAAGAGCTTAATTGATGTTATTTACATTCTATGGAACTGCCTAATGGTTGGCCAAATTCCTTTGTAAATTGCAATATTTAACTGTAAAGTAGGCTCGTGGAGTTAACTTAAGTCCACGAGGTTAGTCCGTTGTGTTAATTGTAACTTAACAGAGTGCTTACTAAACACATATAAACTCCAATATAAAAATCGAAATAGTACACAATTCTTACTCAATCTTTGTGGGATCAACCTGTACTTACACACAAATACAATATACACTGTGCACTTGTAGTTAAAATACAAATTGGAATTAATATCTAATTTGTGTGAAAGGTTGTTTGTTTACTTCTAAAAGTAATTATTGATATAAGCATAAAAGCAAATTAAACAAGTTTAAGATTTAACTTAACAACCCCAAACAATGAACAAACCTGGAAAGTTAGATCCAATCATCCATTAGATCAAATTATTGGAAACATAAACAAAGGAGTGCAAATAAGAAGCAAGACACAAGATAGATGCAATTATTGTAAATTTGTGTCAGAAATTGAGTCAAAATCTATTGATGAAGCTTGTAAGGACAATTACTAGACCATGACTATCCAAGAAGAATTAAATCAATTTCAAAAAAATAATGTCTGGGAATTAGTGAAGAAACCAGTAGGAAAAACCATCATTGTGACTAAATGAGTTTTTAGAAATAAACTAGATGATGAAGGAAATATAGTTAGAAATAAAGCTCAACTTGTTGCACAAGGATATAATCAGCAAGAAGGAATAGATTATGAAGAAACCCTTGCACTTATTGCTAGAATTGAAGCTATTAGAATGTTGCTTGCAAGTAGTAGGAAAATAAAACTCTTTCAAATGGATGTAAAGAGTACATTTTTAAATGGAGAAATACAAGAAGAGGTATTTGTCAAGTAGCCTCTCGAATTTGAAGATGAAGCAAAATCAGATCATGTCTATAGATTAAACAAAATATTATATGATTTGAAATAGGCACCTAGGGCATGGTATGAGAAATTGAAAAAGAAATATAGAGGTATGATTGGATCTCTTCTGTATTTATTAGCAAGTAGGCCTGACATTATGTTTAGTGTATGTCTATATGCTAGATTTCAAGCATCACCTAAAGAATCACATTTGAAATCTGTAAAGAGAATTTTTAAATATTTACAGGGCACTAAAGATTTTAGACTATATTACTCAAGTGATAGCAGTCTCATATTAACTAGATATAGTGATTCAGATTATGCAAGCAATAGATTAGACAGGAAAAGCACAAGTAGAACATGCCAAAGACTTAGAAATTCTTTGATCTCATGGTTCAGTAGAAAATAAAACTATATTGCATTTTCTACTATTGAGGCAGAATACATTACAATAGGTTTGTGTTGTGCTCAAATATTATGAATGTAGTAGACTGATTATAGATTAAAATTTCAAAATATAGAAATATATTGTGATAATAACAATGTAATTAATTTATCAAAGAACACAATACTTCATTTTAGAGCCAAGCATATCAAGATTAGACATCATTTCTTAAGAGACCATGTGGAAAAAGGGTATATCTCAGTCAAGTTTGTTCCAATAGAAAATCGACTTGCAAACATTTTTACAAAACCATTAAATGAATCAACATTTAATCATATTAGGAGAAATCTAGGCATATGTTCTAAATATGACTTATAATGCATTTATATTGGTCTTTATCATTATCACTACTTAAGCTCATGTTTAGAATGAAAAAGTATATAATATTAATGGTTAATAATGGTTAATTGCTTAATATTTAGCTTATCACATGAGAATTAAGCCATTATGTTCTAATTGCATGATTATATGTCTTAATTACTAATTGTGCATAATTTTAGTGAATTAGGGTTAATTAATTATATTTTTGAATTGTCAATAAGTTATAGGCTTTTTAATTCCTAAGTATCCGAAATGTCTATTGTTTTAGAGAGTACATTTTTTGTAATAGACAGTTGTGTTTTAAACGCTTAAAGAATATTTTATTATTATTTCAAGGACACGTGTTGAAACCTTAATACATGACTTAAGTTGTATTTCAAAAAGTTAGACTGTAACTATCCAAAATGTGTTTAAACATCGGATAGTTAGGTTTGTAAGTATCCAAAACACCCTTTTACCATAAAAATTACTGAGGACACATGTCATGACCTAGAAACTTGACTTAAATTATCCTTCAGAAGGTTAGAGGCTAACTATCTAAAATATATAAGTTTCGGTTAGTTACAGTTCGTAACTATCCAAAAAGTCTTTTTACCATCGTAAAGTTAGCATTATGCATGTGTGAACTTAAATGTTTTATTATGTCACATGGGTTGCACATGTTTTATATTAAGTCCATTGAGTTAAGCTTTACTCAACAAGGGAAGTTGAGTTAACAGTTAAGTCAATGGAGTATGTCCATTGAGTTACACTAACTTCATGGAATAGTTATTTTCTAATATACCATTGTGAACAATTGCAAGAATAGGAAATTTGAAGGAAAACCACAATTGCATGTATCAAGTAGGAATTAAGTTGTGGAATGAAGATGAAGTCTGTAGGATCGTATGGCTACACAAGAGGGGGGTGAATTGTGTATTTTTAATATTTTCTGAAATATAATTGAAACTTTAAAACTCAAAAACAAGTCGAGACATTGTTTTCATAAAATCATTTTTATTCATGGTTTCAATTACAATATACAATTCAATTCTCCTCAGAAATTGTAGATGCAATTATATTTCGATACCATGTATCATTTAAATAATTTCATAACTACAAACAGAGAAAACTAATTTGCGGAATTTAAAACTTTTCTCCCTGTTTGAGATCTTTCTTCTTCTTCTTTTTCTTCTTCAGCAATTCTTCAGTGACGAATATCTTGTCTTTTCATGCTTCACCGAACTTGCTTTCTTCTGATACTTCAAATATTTAGTGACGAAAGTCTTACCTTTTTATGCTTCACTGAACTTTCTTCCACTTGAGAGATTTTCCCCGAGAAGGTGTTTTTGATTCCTGAAAAAGATTTTTCTTTTGGTGTGCAGGGATGGTTTGATCCTTGAAAAGATTTTTCATTTTGTGTGCAAGGATAAATTGATCAATGAGAATTCTATGCCTTTTATACTGTATCTTCATTTCATGCATATCCTTCATGTTTAACCACTACCAGTTTTCTACTTCTCCACGTCTTTTCTTTTTCCTTCATCGAAACACACACGTTGTAACCCACGTTTATATTTCGAATTTTCTTTAATCATCAGTCTTGGATCTCTGAAAAATTTCCTGCAAAATAAAGTTTCTCGTCCAAAAGTTTTTCATCAGTGTAATAAGAAATCATTACTTTAATGTTAACTAAACGAGTAACACAAGTATATATATAACTTAACGTTTCTAACTTAACAAGTTCCTCATGTGCCATTTCATGTGACAAGTACTGTAGCTAACTCAACGAACTAAGTCTGTGGTGTTATGCTATCTCAACGAACCATCTCCGTTGTGTTATGGTAACTCAAGGAACCATTTCCATTGTGTTATGATAACTCAATGAACCAGTAATAAACAAATGTTTTTATAATAAGAATTTTACCACGTGCAAATATAACAACCTAAGTTTATAACGCTAACCTAACGTGTTGCCTTAGTGTTCAATATAGCAACTCAACGCGTTTAGTTATGTTAACTTAACGAGTTAAACATGTGCATCTCACGTGATACAATACAACATTCGTAACTTATAATTTCACCACGTGTATAACACTAACTTACCGAGTTCGTCTCTTCTCTTGCTCACTAACTTAACGAGTTATCACGTGACCTATTTTAACCTTTAAGCCTCTAACTTAACGAGTTCTCACGTGACCTCTATACAAACAAAACTCTAACTTAACGAGTTGTCTAAATGTGCACTATTCATGATACAAAAGATATAACATTAAAACATATCATGCTTTTCAATAAAAACGCACGTTAACTTAACGTTTAGCTAAACGAGAAATTAATGCAATGAAACAACTAGATATTAACTTCAGATCCAATAAAGACAAGTATTTATATCAGTAAGCTTTTTCTGTATTAATTGATGATTTTAATTTCTTTTCATAAACAATAGTAATTGAGCAAATATGATTATTTTCATTCAACACACATCATCAAAACAAAAATACTAAACAAAGTCACTATCGTTGATATGAATGAAGGAAATCCAATTGATCATTTAAGCAGAAGTAGTTACTTCTGAAAGAAATATAAAAAGAAGAGAAGAAAAATGAAGAAATGGGTGGAGAACTGCGCTAATTGCAAAAAGCATCGGAAGTTTCTTGAAGTTCCACAACACCAACCATCGAAGGTGTAGGATCATGTAGGATCGTATGGCTACACAAGAGGGGGGGTGAATTGTGTTTCTCAATATTTTCGAATATAATTGAAACTTTAAAACTCAAAAACAAGTCGAGACATTACTTTCATAAAATCATTTTTATTCAAAGTTTCAATTACAATATACAATTCAATTCTCCTAAGAAATTGTAGATGCAATTATATCTCAATACCATGTATCATCTAAATAATTTCATAACTACAAACAGAGAAAACTAATTTGCGAAATTTAAAACATTTCTCCCTATTTGAGATCTTTCTTATTCTTCTTCTCTTTCTTCTTCAGTGACGAATATCTTGTCTTTTTATGTTTCACCGAATTTGCTTTCTTCTGATACTTTAAATCTTCAGTGACACAAATCTGACTTTTTCTATTTCATTGAATTTGCTTCCACCTGATACTTCAAATCTTCAGCGACATATATCTCACCTTTTTCTGTTTCATTGAATTTTCTTCCACCGATACTTCAAATCTTCAGCAACATATATCTCACCTTTTTCTACTTCACTGAAATTTCTTTCACTTGAGAGATTTTCCCCGAAGAGGTGTTTTTGATCCCTGAAAATTTTTTTCGTTTGATGTGTAGGGATAGTTTGATCAATGAGAATTCTATGCCTTTTATATTGTATCTTCATTTGATACATATCCTCCACGTTTAATTACTACCAATTTTCCACTTCTTCACGACTTTTCTTTTTCCCACATCAAAATACACATGTTCTGACCTACATTTACATTTCGAATTTTCTTTAATCATCAATCCTAGATCTTTGAAAAATTTCCTACAAAATAAACTTTCTCGTCCAAAATTTTTCATCAGTGTAATAAGTAGTCGTTACTTTAATGTTAACTAAACGAGTAACACAAGTATATATATATAATTTAACGTTTCTAACTTAACGAGTTCCTCATGTGCCAACTCACGTGACAAGTACTGTAGCTAACTCAATGAACTAAGTCTGTGGTGTTACGCTAACTCAACAAACCATCTTCATGGTGTTACAATAACTCAACGAACTAGTAATAAACAAATGTTTTTATAATAAGAATTTTACCACATGCAAAAATAACAACTTAAGTTTATAACGCTAACCTAACATGTTGCGTTAATGTTTAATATAGCAACTCAACACGTTTAGTTATGTTAACTTAACGAGTTAAACATGTGCACCTCACATGATACAATATAACATTTGTAACTTATAATTTCACCACGTGTATAACACTAACTTAACGAGTTGTCTAAACTTTTACTCACTAACTTAATAAGTTCTCACGTGACCTATTTTAACCTTTAAGCCTCTAACTTAATGAGTTCTCATGTGATCTCTATACGACTAAAACTCTAACTTAACGAGTTCTCCAAACGTGCACTATACATGATACAGAAAATATAACTTTAAAACATATCATGCTTTTCAATAAAAACACACGTTAACTTAATGTTTAGTTAAATGAGAAATTAATGCAATGAAACGACTAGTTATTAACTTAGTATAATTTCAGATCCAATACAGACAAGTATTTATATCAGTAAGCTTTTTCTGTATTAATTAATGATTTTAATTTCCTTTCACAAGCAATAGTAATTGAGCGAATATGATTATTTTCATTAAGCACACATCATTAAAACAAAATACTCAATAGATCGTCTGTATCACAAGAGGAGAGGTGAATTGTGTCTTTAGTAATTATAATACTAGTGGATAAAACAAGAGCACAAAATACTCATAAATGAAATTCTATTCTTTATAATATTTAAAGACAGAATTTACAATATCTTTTCAGCTCAATTCCCTTCTTAAAAGTTTTGATACAGTAATGTTCGATATACAATACAAATAGAAAAATAAAGCTCTTATCAAAACTAATTTCAAATTGTATAAAACCTAATCTTTATGCACACGACTTCTTTCTTTCTCTTTGCTCAGCTTCTGTATCTATTCTTCTCTAGTTGTCGAATTTCCAGACTTCTTGCATTTGCAACTCCTTTTCTGAAATTGCTTGGAATTTCAAACTTCTTCTGACGTTGGAGAATTTTTTAAAATATGAATATTCAAACTTAACTTTTCAGTTAGGGATTTAGATTGAATATTTAGACTTGGTTTTTGAGATTGGGATCCTTCGTTGTAATGTAGCTCGTATTCTCTATTAGTAGTCGAACTATGTCTTCACATTCAATATGTTCATCCACTTAATCCATAATCCACGTACTAATTTTTTCTTTAATTCAAATTACTATCTTTTTGAGTTTCCACTTTCTCCACTATCATTTTGAATTTCCACAATCTTCACTCGTAGGTTCACCGAAACTTTATCTTCTTGGAGTCTTGTAGAATATCTTCTAAGTCTTCAATTTAGTCAAACACTTATCCTTTAAGTCCTGTAAAAACTCGAATACTTATCTGTAACTCTTCAAGTTTTTGCACCTGCAAAACACGTGACTAAACATAGCAAACTTATCTGTTCATTAGTCATTTTATAAAACTCGAAGATTTATCTATCCATGCGTATAAAATCTCGAACAGTTATCTAACTATTCGATTTTTATTACTGAACGCAAATGGAAAACACGTGACAACTTAAAACATTAAAAACACACGTGTAGATAACTTAACTATACGAGTTTTTAACATAAACTATTTGACAAAAATGAAACGTTAACTATTCGAAAGTTTAACTATCGAAAATCTAACTCTTCGAAAAACTTTAACTTATCCGACATAAAAATGAAACTTTTCGATAATCTGTTAACTATTATACTTAGAGAAATATACTTAGAGAATATTATTTAGACTTATTTAAAAACTTTAATAAAGTATATATCATCAAAACAAAATTCCTAACAATCTCCCCCTTTTTGATGATGTCAAAACCTAATAAGTCAAATAATCTATCTCTTCTCCCCCTTTTTGGCATTATAAAAAAGTAAATAAAATGTAAGGAAGAAAAATATTCTAAGTACATATCGTTCAAAAAAATATTTTTAAACATGCATAACATTCATGGATTAAGCAAAAACTATTTAAATATAAACTGTGAAAAATATTCCCATGAGCATTAAATGCAGTAAACAGTTTACATAATATTTTTGGTAACAAATTACAATATATAAATCATGTAATACATAATTTGTATAATCACAAGCCTCTTTGTCTTCGAAAAATACTAATCAGAGTATCTAAAATTTGCTTTGCAATTTCTGTACTTACTTTGTTTATCTGATCAATTACTGCTTGATCTAAATCATTTTGTGATGGTTGCTGTAAAAATTTAGTATGGATGTCTTATTTATACCTGTATTTGTATTTGTATGTATACCTATATTGATATCTATATGTTGCTGTTGTTCTGAAAATTGTGTTGATTGATGTTGTTGCTGTTGTGATTGTGTTTGCCTATCTTGTTGTTGTTGTTGTCGGACTACAGGTGTATCTACTTCCTGGTATTTTTGGAATTCCTTTGTAGAGAAAGATCTTGACTTTAATCTTTTCTATGGCCAAGGTGTAATATCTGTTTGACTTACCACAATTCTCAAAATTGTATCATCATAAAATAATTTACTCTGCAAATGTAAGATATGAGAAACAAAAATATCATACTAGTTCACCTGTATATGGTTAATTAATGCATATGTAGCATAAAGACAACATCTGCCAACTTTTGCACCATGACCAAACCTCTGAAACAATGAAGCATGCAATATTTTTGCAATAAAACGTGCTTGGCCATTTAAATCATTTATTAATCTCATTGGTTTGTTGGTAGTTGGATCTTTGGCTAAACTTTTAATGTCCCATCCCAATTGATAAACCTATTTTCTTTCAGATAATTTAACTCCATTTTTCAGACCAAGTACTTGGTAAAGTAAATCTGGAGTTAAATATATGTCATTGTATTGTATATTGGAAACAAGAATACCTTCTTCCACTGTTAAGTTTGAGTAAAAACAACTAAGAAGTTCTGGTATAACAAGATGGCCTGGTTGTTGTGGAAGTAGAGTCAACAAGCCTTGAAATTCAAACATTTCTTGTATATGTGCCATCCCTTCAAACTTAACTGGTCTTGAGTATAAAACTGTAAAAGTTCTATATGTCTGAAATTTTTCATAACAGGAACTAGTTCTGAACCATAATAATGTATGTTCGTCTAAACTCTATTCGGGATTAGGTATTTTCCTATCATGATGTTCTGATCTGGGATTGGTTTCAATATTATCAGTAGTATTTATATTTTCAGAGCTTTCAAAACTGGTGGAATTTCTATCAAAGTTGGTGGAATGTTTGAAATATCTATTATTGTCGTATCAATAATCTGCTAAAATTCTTCTGTTTGATCTTCTTTAGACATATCAATAGCAGCAGTCTCTGTATCAATCTGTCTATCAGCAACATTTATGTCTATGATTGATCTATACAACAACTGTCTCTATAGGAAAGAATGTTCTATAATAGATTCATTCTATATTTCTGAAATGTCTATACTTGAGACATTGGCAATGTGATATTCAATTTGTAATTGTGTATGTTGTTGATTATATACATTTATCAATAAGTATATTATATACTGTAATAGACATAACCATATGTATAAACTATAGTATAAGCAACTCTACCAAAAATCAAAAGTTTCTATCTGAGATACAGTTGGAGGAAGAATATCTGTACATTCCTCTTTAGATGAAATATCTTCAACATTCATAGACTCAGTGTCTATATCATCAAAAATATCATCAAAATTGATATCATCTGTATATGTATCATCAAAATTTCCTACATGTTCTCTTTTCGTAGGAAAAGAATGTGTGCTTGTAGTAGGATGTGAAAAATTATCCATTGTATTAAAAGATACATTTGCACTAATGTGACACAATACCTTAGAGTGTATGTGTGTAATCCAATATTTATCACATTTGTTGGGATTCCTAACACAAACGTTTGTCCAACTTCTGCAATGGAACATAGTTTTCCATTTTTCAATGATTATTCTTTTTGCTGCAATATTCCTTGTACACCTGCAGTTAGTCTAAAATATTTTAATGTTTTTTTTTTCTGACTATATGTCTGCAGTGTTTCTAGTTGTTCAGGAGATTCTAAATTTTCTTAATTTCTCCTGTTAAAGGCACCTGTGGTCGTGATGGTCTTTCACCATGATGCCTAGGTGGTAATAATGGAATATAGAGTTTTAAGCTCTCAACCTTTGCCATTTTTAGTTGATAAACTTTTTGTCCTTCACTTCGAAGACCTATTTTCCTAAAGGTAGTTTTCTATTCATCTATATACTATTGAATGTCATCTAAAACAACTAGGGGAAAATAATGTTGGGAATACAAAGATTCTAATTCCCTATTTGCATTTTCTATCATTGGTCCCTATTTCTTTCCATAATAAGTGATAGACTATACCGATTTTTCAGGTACATGTCCAGAACTTGTAACAATCTCAGGGTTAGGTTGTAAAGTTCGTTTTCATAGTTGTAATGTGGAAAGTTTAGTCTGTTTTAGTCTAAACTATATTTCAGCATAATTGAGAATAAACTTCCAATAGAAATTTTTCTCGTCTTGAATAGCTTTTCTAATTTTATGCAGTATTTCATTTGTAAAAGTGCACCTTGAGTAGATGACGTTGATTTCACTTTGCATTTTCTGAAGTTCCAGCTCTCCTTTTTGCACTTTTGTCATTCTGCCACGTCCTCTTCCACGTCCTGACATTACCAATTAATCTTTGTTGTGCATTGTAGAACTTAGTGGAAGTAAAGATTGTGAAACTAGGGTTTTACCAAGGTAGAAACACGAAAGGTTGTCAGTAAAACATTTATAACTCTTCGAGTTTATAAATGGATAAACAGATTCAATCATTGAAATCATAAATATAAGATTCGTTACTGATAAATAACTCAAGTGCTTACAATAACTGTACGAGTTTTACAACCGACAAAAGTAGAATACTTAGCGTAACTGTTCGTGTAAAGAAAATAACTTCGAGTTAAGTGAAAAGTGAGAAAACTCGAAAACTTATGATAACTATTTGAGTTTTGTGAGTAGTAAAGCACATAACTATATGACAAATGAGAATAGTTATTGTTAGAGATTAAGTCTTTCAAAAAAATATAAGAATATTAAGTTAACTGTTTGAGTTTCTCGAATGGATAGATGTGAAAGTTGAAGAGTTAAACATAACTATTCGAGTTTCAACTAAGACATAATAAAGCAATGAAATTCAACACGTGCATAATTCTAACTTAAGGTGTTTAGATATTTTTGGATACTTATAAACCTAACTATTCGATGCTTAGATGCATTTCGGAGAGTTACTAGATAACTTACTAAACATTCACTTAAGATATGCATTTAGGCTTCAACACATGTACTTTAGGAAATAATAAAATATTCTATTGATCATTTAAAACATAAATATCCGATATATATACAATATAGTCTTCCGAAGTCACAGAAAATTCAGATACTTAAGAATTAAAAAGCCTGTATTTCGCCAATAGTTTAGAAATGTACTGAATTAATGTCAATTTCCTAAAATTATGCAGATTCTTTCATGAAAACATATAATAGTTCATAAGAGTTGAATTATTATATGAGAAATTGCTCCCCCTACATAAATGTAGTCTAAAGAATCTATGACATACTTAAACTAGGTTGTTGCCAAGCCCCAAATTGATTTGGCTTTAAAAGGTCAAAATAGCTTACTTAAGTTGGTTACTAAGCCTTAAATAGATTTGAGTCTCTCTATTTATATATATATATATATATATATATTAAATATTAATTAAATACAGAAATAAGTAGTAGATTTAACAATTTAGACTTTCTAGCTTTTATCTTATTCAGTTTACAAAAGATAATTCATAGAGATATACCTTTAGGAACTTAAAAGAATTCAATAATGAGTACACGAACTTAAGACAATAAATATTGTACATTATGTGTAAAGGGTAGATAATAACAAGGAAAAATAACAAAGATTATATACACAGATTATGGCAGGATTGTTATAACACCTTGAAAATAAATTAAGCTTGAGTACATTGCCCCCTTTTTTTTATATATACACATATATATATATATTATGTATTACCTCCCACAATATCATCTTTTTACATGATCACAATCCCTTGCTTAGAGGAAAGATAATCAGTTACTCAATGACAAGTGAGAATAGGTAATTTATTATTATTATTATTTTAATATAATCTGAATTACTTGCAAAATGAGTTTTTAGTTAGCACATCCCAAACCAGTTGGTTTAAGTGACTAGGGTTTAAGATCCCCCAACGGACTTAATAACTCAAGTAATTGCAAACAAAAAAAAGAAATAAAACAAGACAGTAAATTAAATTAGAGGAAATCGCAATGCTTAATTTTTCTAATAGAATGTTAATAACTTTCCTTTAATAAAAAGTATATACTTTCTATGTATTTTCCTGTTAAAAACTCTGTAATAGCATATACATAAGTAACAAAAATACAGTTAGCACTCACATTGAATCAAATTAACTTTCCTTAAGTAATCTTTTCTGAATTTTTCTTAAATAAATTGACTTCAATAAAAATCAGAATTTCATAAATTCTTAACTACCAGAAAATTGTA
Source organism: Cymodocea nodosa (assembly GCA_036874045.1). Classification (NCBI taxonomy): domain Eukaryota; kingdom Viridiplantae; phylum Streptophyta; class Magnoliopsida; order Alismatales; family Cymodoceaceae; genus Cymodocea; species Cymodocea nodosa. The sequence continues at coordinate 13,186,050 of CM072335.1, forward strand.
ATTCGAAAATAGATATTTTGTTTTGTTTTGTTTTTTTTAATAATAAAGACATTAAATTCTAAAACTACCTTTATAACCAACCAAAATGCAATGAACAGGACAATTTAAACATTAGATAACCTACAGATACTAAGTTCTAATCGTAATTTTGAAAAGGTATTTTCATCTAAGGGTTTTGTAAATAGATCTGCTAATTGTTCTATGGTAGTAACAAAATTTAATACTATTTTTCCCTTTATAACATTATCCCTTAGAAAATGATGTCGAACTTCTATATGTTTTGCTCGTGAATGTAAGACAGGATTTTTAGACAAACTTATTGCAGAACTATCATAGAAAATCTTAGTTGGTTCATAGTCTAAATTAAAATCTTTTAAAATTTGTTTGATCCACAGGATTTGAACATAGCAAAGTGCGGCAGCTATATATTCAGCTTCAGTTGTAGATAATGCTACACAATTTTGCTTTTTGCTAAACCATGTTACTAAAGAATTTCCTAATAATTGACAAGTGCCACTGGTGCTTTTTGTTTTAGACTTACATCCTGCAAAATCAGTATCACTATAACCTACTAAATTTAAAGAACTGTGTTTAAAGTAAAATAGTTCAAAATTGATGGTTCCTAATAGATATTTAAAAATTTGTTTAATAGCAAGTAGGTGTGATTCCTTAGGATTAGATTGATATCTAGCACAAGTACACACACTAAACATAATATTTGGTCGGCTAGCTGTTAAATAAAGTAATGAACCAATCATACTTCTATATTGTTTTACATCTACAATTTTTCTAGAGTCATCTTTATCCAACTTGGTGATAGAAGTCTATTCTTTGTTTTAGTATTGTCTAAACCAAACCTCTTTAATAAATCTTGAGTATATTTTTCTTGTGAAATAAAAGTACTCTGATCTAATTGCTTAATTTGTAAGCTTAGAAAAAATGATAGTTCCCCGATCATACTCATTTCAAATTGATTAGTCATGTTTTTCGAAAAGGACTCAACTAATTTATCATTTGTTGCTCCAAATATGATGTCATCTACATAGATTTGAACTACCAATATATCTTTTTCGATCTTCTTGATAAAAAGAGTGTGATCTGCCTTTCACATAGAATACCCTTTTTCCATAAGAAATTTAGATAATCTCTCATACCAAGACCTAGGGGCTTGTTTAAGGCCAAATAGTGCCTTCTTAAGCTTATAAACATACTCAAGATGTTTTGAATCTTCAAAACCTAGAGGTTATTTTACATACACTTCTTCTTTTATCTATCCATTTAAAAAAGCAGTCTTAACATCCATTTGATATAATTTGAAATCCATATAACAAGCATATGCTAACAAAGTTCGTATTGATTCTAGTCTAGCAATAGGAGCAAATGTTTCATCATAGTCAATTCCTTCCTCTTGCTTGTAACCTTGAGCAACTAATCTAGCTTTATTTTTAACTATATGTCCATCTTGATCTACTTTATTTCTAAATACCCACCTTGTTCCTATTATGGACTGATTTTTAGGTGTTGGAACTAGATCTCATACCTCATTTCTTATAAATTGATTTAGCTCACCTCGCATAGCTAAATACCAAAATTCATCTTCTAAGGCATCTTCAATTTTCTTAGGTTCTAGTAAAGAAAAAAATGAATAAACACCACAAATGTTGATTACTGATGACCTAGTCCTAACTCCTTGATTAGGATCACCTATTATCTGATCGATAGGATAGATGAAGCATAACGCCAATTTCTATGTTGTTCCATATTTTTTATAGGTATGACATTATTTTCTTCTAAATTTTCATCATTTAAGTTTATATTTCTTATTCCGTCAGATAATCTCTCAATTTCTCTATCAACATCATTTGGTACCATTTCTGGGAGAATTTCTGAATCAAAGTTTTCAGCATGTTTTACATCCAAACGAGAATTTTCATGAAATTTCACATGTAGGGTTTCCTCAATGATTTTTGTTGATTTGTTATAAACTCTATATGCCTTACTTCTAATGGAATAACCAACAAAAATACCATCATCTGTTTTGGCTCTAAATTTGTCTCTTCGTTCCATAGTGTTTAAAATAAAACACTTACAACCAAAGGGTTTTAAATAACTTATTTTAGGAACCATATTATACCATATCTCATAAGGAGTTTTATCTAAAATTGGTCTTAGATGTACTCTATTTATAACATAGCATGCTGTATGAACTACTTCTGCCCAGAGAAATATGGGTAACTTATTCTCATTTAACATGGTTCTGGACATTTCCTGAAGTGATCTGTTTTTACATTCTACTATCTCATTTTATGAAGGAGCTCTTGGAAATGGGTACCTATGATCTATGCCTAATTCTTCACAAAAGGTGTCTATTTGATCATTATCAAATTCTGTACCATGATCACTTCTAAGTTTTTGAATTTTAACATTTTGCTCATTCTGAACTTTATTACAGAATATCTTAAATATTTCAAAAACTTCAATTTATTAGCTAGAAAATAGACCCAAGTAAATCTAGAATAGTCATCAACTAGTACAAAAGCATAATGTTTACCTCCTAGACTGGTTGTCCTAGTAGGTCCAAATAAATCCATATGCACTAGTTCTAATACTCTTTTGCTTGTTATTTCATTTAAACTTTTAAAGGATGTTTTATGTAATTTACCTAGTTGACATGCATCACATATAAACTCTTTCGAGTACTTAATACTAGGTAAACCTCTAACTATATTCTTTTTAGACAACTTTTGTAATAATTTTAAGTTTGAGTGTCCTAGCCTTCTATACCATAAAATAACTTCATCTGATTTTGCAATTAAGTAAGCATTGTCTTTAATAATATCAGAAGGCAAATTTAGAATACAAACGGATCCTTTCTTGTATGTAGTGAATAAAATTTCGTTTGTAGACATGTCCATAATTTTATAGGATTTTTTTTCAAAAATTACTTTGTAAAATTTCATTAAAATAGGAACACTCAATAAATTAAAACCTAAGTTTTCCACTAATAAGACATCATTTATAAAGCATTTCTCAATTACTTGAACCTTGCTAGACCTAAAGATATTTGTTTTGCTTTTATTTCCAAAGGTAACTTGTCCATTCTTGGTCTTTGTTATTTCTGTAAGTAATCATATATCTCTAGTCATGTGGTTGGATGCTCCACTGTCCATTATCCATTTTGATTTGTGTACTTCACTAGATTTTGCCATGAAGCATACATTTGCTAGATTTTCTTCAAAATCTGATGTTGATGTGGATTCATTGTTTGATGTTGAGTCCTTTGTTTCTTCACTTTGTGAAGCTGAAGAGTCATCCCATGTCACTTTAAGTGCCTTTCTCTTTCTGAATTTCTTACTCCTAAAATTCCTCCTTGAATTCTTCTTATCTTTATTGAGCAAACAATCAGTTTGAAAGTGACCTGATCTGTTGCACTTGTAGCATATGATTTTGTCTTTCATGAATGACTTCTTCTCCATATCTCCAGATGTCTTTGCTGACTTAAAGTTCCTACGTTTCTTCAACAAATTTCTAAATTTTCTAGTCAACAATAGTAAATCATCATTAGAATCACTAGTGACTTCTAAGACTTTATCAGCCTCAAAAGCTAGATCCCTTTTAGGATTTTTCCCTTTTGGATCTAAATGTTGTGCTTCATAGGCTGTCAGATTTCCTATGAGATCATCAAGAGTATATGTATTTAAATATTTGGACTCTTCAATAGATGTTGTCTTTTGAGCCCAAATTTTAGTTAAAGATCTAAGGATCTTTCTTACCAAGTCTTTTTCCTTGAATTTCTTGCCTAAAGATTTTAATGAATTTACAATCTCAAGAAAACAGGAAAACATGTCAGAGATACATTCATTTTCGTGCATTTTAGAAAGCTCATATTTATGTACTAACATATTAATCTTAGATTCCTTGACCTGGTTAGTACCTTCGTTGGAAACCTCTAATGCATGACATATCTCATATGTAGTTTGATATACAGAAACTTTATTAAATTGATCATGAGATAAAACACAAAACAAGATGTTTAAACCTTTAGCATTCAGTGTCATTCGCTCCTTTTCATCAAAAGTCCAAGTATCATATGGAGTCATAACTAACACTATAGGATTGCTAATTATATGCCATAGTTTAAAATCAATTGACTAAAAGAATACTTTCATCCTATATTTCCAATAGCCATAATTGCTACCTTCGAACATAGGAGGACGATTAGTGGTCTGTCCCTCAGTCATAACTAAGATTTCAGTATTATCCATTTTAAATAGATGATCCTGAGTAAATGATAGGAAAAACCGATTCCTAAATAGAGAAATGAAAGCTCTTAATTAAGATAAAGTGCTCTGATACTAATTGTAGGATCGTCTGTATCATAAGAGGGGGGGTGAATTGTGTCTTTAGTAATTAAAATACCAGTAGATAAAACAAGAGCACAAAACACTCGTAAATGAAATTCTATTCTTTATAATCTTTAAAGACAGAATTTACAATATTTTTTTAGCTCAATTCCCTTCTTGAAAGTTTTGATACAATAATGTTTGATATACAATTCAAATAGAAAAATAAAGCTCTTATTCAAAACTAATTTCAAATTGTATAAAACCTGATCTTTATGCACATAGCTTCTTTCCTTCTCTTTGCTCAGCTTTTGTATCTCTTCTTCTTTAGTTGTCGAATTTCCATACTTCTTGCATTTGCAGCTCCTTTTTTGAAATTGCTTGGAATTTCGAACTTCTTCTGATGTTGGAGAATTTTTCAGAATATGAATATTCAAACTTAACTTTTCAGTTAGGGATCCAGATTGAATATTCAGACTTGGTTTTTGAGATTGGGATCCTTCGTTGTAATGTAGCTTGTACTCTCTATTAGTAGCTGAACTATGTCTTCACATTCAACATGTTCATCCACTTAATTCATAATCCATAATCCATGTACTAATTTTTTCTTTAATCCAAATTACTATCTTTTTGAGTTTTCACTTTCTCCACTATCATTTTGAATTTCCACGATCTTTAGTCGTAGATTCACCAAAACTTTATCTTCCTGGAGTCTTGTAGAATATCTTCTAAGTCTTCGATTTAGTCAAACACTTATCCTTTAAGTCCTGTAAAAACTCGAATACTTATCTGTAACTCTTCGAGTTTTTGTACCTACAAAACACGTGACTAAACTTAGCAAACTTATCTATTCGTTAGTCATTTTATAAAACTCGAAGACTTATCTATCCATGCATATAAAAACTCTAACAGTTATCTAACTATTCGATTTTCATTACCGAACGCACATGGAAAACACGTGACAACTTAAAACATTAAAAACACACGTGCAGATAACTTAACTAACAAGTTTTTAACATAAACTATTCGACAAAAACAAAACGTTAACTATCCGAAATCTAACTCTTCAGAAAACTTTAACTTATCCGACATAAAAATGAAACTTTTCGATAATCTGTTAACTATTATACTTAGAGAATATTATTTAGACTTATTTAAAAACTTTAATAAAGCATATATCATCAAAACAAAATTCCTAATAGAAGGTTTGTGAGGATACTTTCCAGATGTTGGGTTGATTCCGAGCCAAACATAGTGATTGACAACCACTATGAGGAGTGATCGCATTGCAGGAAGGAAAGCCATTTTTACCAAGCACTGACTCATATCTTAGGAAATCATAAAGCTTTTAACATTGGTTTAAGGTTGATGCCAATATACTAAAGAGGAGATCAACTTACAAGTCTCGGTTCACGATTCTATAAGTAGAGGAGGTGTGATTGTAAGTGATTAAGTTTTCAATGGTGTAATCACGTCGCATGTAGTGACAGAAATTTTTATTGTCAATTGAGAATTTCTACATTTCACCTTTCGTTCATCTTCAGGAACATATCAAAACAAAAATACCAAAACAAAACTAATTATTTGTGTTTGTAGTTAGCAATTATGTGTTGTATTATTTGTTTTGTATCATGATTAATATTATTATTGTCAATATTGTGAATGTTTTATGTTTAGTTGATTCAGAAAATAGAAAATAGTTTTATTAATTATTGAAATTGATTCGTATAGAATACCCAAAAATCTTAATGGTTACCATTTGAAATATTTGAATGTTAGTATTGATTAATGATAAACACTGTATAAATTAATATTAAAAGCTTAATCAATGTTATTTACATTCTATAGAACCACCCAATGGATGGCCAAATTTCTCTATGAATAGCAAATCTTAATTTGAAATTACTAGTAAGACTCATGGAGTTAACTTAAGTCTACGAGGATAGTTCGTCTAATTAACTATAACTCAATGGAGTAAGTCTATTGAGTTAGCAATAACTCAATGGAGTGCTTAAATTAACACATATAAAACTCTAGATGTAAAAAAGCAAAATAGTACATTATTCTTACTCAATCTCTATAGTCGACTTGTACTTGCACACAAATACAATAGACAATGTACACTTATAGTTAAAAATAAATTGGATTTAATATCTAATTTGTGAAAATTGTTTGTTTACAATTGAATGGGAATTTACGTATAAAAAGTAAACAAAACAAATCGAACAAGCATTTCTGGCTCCATTGCTAGGGATTGAAAAGCTAAGCAACTATAATGTTGTTTTGTTTTACTAGCATAAGGAGTGTTGTGTGTTTTTATCATTGAGAATATGGCATATGCTTATGCTCAAAGATTTTTGAAACCTGTAGTTAACATATGTGAATTCTATAATTTGAAAGGTCATGACATTGTTGATTGTTTGAAACTAAGACAATTGTAGATGGTTAGATCACATGAACAACAAATGAATTATATCCAGTATAATAGAACTGAATATGAGAATCCTATAGTTTATCCAACTAATAGTCAATTTAGAACAGGTAATATGTTGAGAGATAAGGAAGTTTGGGATATGTATGACAAATTGAAGTGCAGTTTATAACAAAACCTAGACAAACTAGAATAATACATGTACTATCAACATGAAGTCAACCAAATAAACTATAAGGACAATTATTCAAAATCTAAAATTGATACATCTATGAAATTGAGAAAATCATAATGAAAATTGATCATAAATTGAATGCAATGAGATTAGATTATTTGGAAAGAAAGCTAAAAGCATTGGATGCATTTACAATGAAATTACAAGTTACGCAAAATGAGAATACAAATGAAAATTTCAATGTTGAAGATCTACATAATTTACAAAACATAAAGATAAAAGAAAATACTAATGAAATAGAAGTTAAGAAATGTAATTTAAAATTGGAAACAAGTGAAAATCAAAATCATAAAAATGAAATACAAGAACATCATGAAAGTAATGAAAATCTGGAAGATGTATGTATAACATTAAGATTTGGAACTTATGTGCCACCAAGAATTTAAAAAGAAAACAAAATGGAGTTAAGTAAAAGCAAAATTCAAAATGACAATGAACATGAAATGTCTGAAAACTTAGAAATTAATGAAGAAAATTTGAAGTTGAAAATGAGACTAAAAATGATCAAAAGAATGAAACAAAAGAAAAAGAATATCTTAAATCACAAATATTTAGCACTTGGTTGGATTTTTAGGCGGCACTAGAAAACTTATTTAGTTCCCCGACAACAGCGCTAGAAAACTTGATTGCCTTGTTAACTTCCGTTTGTAACTTAGTTAATTTATCTTTATGCTTATCATTAATTCCATTTTAGAAGTCAACAAACCATCTTTCACACAAATTAGATATTAATTCCAATTTGTATTTTAACTGCAAGTGCACAGTGTATATTGTATTTGTGTGCAAGTACAGGTCGATCCCACAGAGAATTGAGGAAGAATTGTGTACTGTTCTATTTTTAATAATGAAATTTATATCTTTAGTAAGCACTTCGTTGAGTTATAGCTAACTCAACGAACTAACCTCGTGAAATTGAAGTAACTCAACGAAGTTATCTATCCAAATTAATACTACTATTTACAAAGGAATTCGGTCAACCATTGAGCGGTTCCACAGATTGTAAATAACATCAATTAAGCTCTTTAATGCTAGTTAATATTAAATTTATCATTCGGCAACACTAACATTCAGATATTTCAAACATTAACCATTAAAATCTTTAAGTATCAAGAACAATTCGATTTCAGTAAACTGTAAAACTATTTTCTATTTTTTTTTTTAAATTTTAAATAAACATGAAACATTCCAAACACTAACAATGATGACAATAATCACGATACAAAACAAACAATACAACACTCCAATACTAACTATAAACACAGATAAGTTGTTTTTGGTATTTTTGTTTTTATATGATCATGAAAATGGGCGAAAGGTGAAATGTAAAAGTAATCTCTATTGATAATAAAAACTTCCATCACTACATGCGACGCGATTACACCACTGAAAATTAAACCACTTACAATTTTGTCTCCTCTCCCTATAGAATTGCAAGTCTAGAATTGCAAGTTGATCTTCTCTTTAGCATACTAGCATCAACCCGAGACCAAGGCTAGAAGCTTTATGATCTCTTGAGATATGAGTTGGTGCTTGGTGAAAATGACTTCCCTTCCCGCGACGTGATCACTCCTCATAGTGGTTGTCAGGCATCGTGTTTGGCTTAGAATTGACCCGACATCAGGAAAGTATCCTCACAGACCTTCGATGGTTGGTGATTATGGTGGTGGTGGTGATGGTAGTGTGGAACTTTAGGGAACTTCCGTCACTACCTATAGTTAGCGCGATCCTCCTCCTCTACACACACACTGGCCACCCCTGTATATTCTTTTCTCCTTGTCTTTTATATTTCTTAGTAGTAACTACTTCTGCTTCGATGATCGGTTGGATTTTCTTCGTTCATATCAACGATGGTAAATTCTTCTTCCTTTCACGAGCGATTTCCTGCGTGATACGTGCAATCGTGGTTTTCCTTCGAATGTCTTTTTTCTGTAACCACTACAATGGCATATTAGAAAATAAATAGTCCATGGAGTTACAGATAACTCAACGGACTTACTTCGTTGATTTAACTATAAAACACGTGCAATAAAGAAATAAGCCGCTAACATAACACGTTACCTTAGTGTGTATTCATGTAATCAACGTGTACAATTATGCTAACTTAACTAGTTAAACATGTGCATCTCACATGATATACTAAAGCATTTAAATTCAATACGTGCATAATTCTATCTTAACAAGTTCAAATATTTTGGACACTTATGAACCTAACTATCCGATGCTTAGATGCATTTCGGATAATTACAAATAACCTTCTGAAAATCCACTTAAGTCATGCATTGTAGTTTCAACACGTGTAATCCAAGAAATAATAAAATATTCTTTAAGCATTTAAAACATAACTGTCTAGTACATTAAACATAACTCTCCGAAATAAAAGAAAATTCAGATACTAAAGAATTTCACACCCTGCAATTTACCGACAGTTCAGAAATGTACTAAATTAACATTAATTCCCTGGAATTATGTTGATTCTTTTATTAAAGCATCTAACAGTGCAATTATAACATAATGGCTTAATTCTCGTATGATAAGCTAAATATTATGTAATTAACCATCATTTAACCGTTAATATTATGCACTTTTTCATTTTAAACACTTCTCCCATACTTAAATATTTGGTAGTCCCTTAGCAAACTAAGATCTAACTAATTGGTCTTTCTAAAGTGCTATATTTAATTCTTCAATTCGCTCTTCTTCAGAATAATAAATTAGATTACTCTATAGATATTCTATATGCTTTAGTAATCTGTTTTAACTTTGTTTTCTACTCTTCAACCTGCAAATATATTTAGAATATATGTAAATTATATACAAAATATATCAGCATCACATAGGTGTTACTTATATTATCATTTTTTTTTTTCAGCATCTGTCATCCTAAATTTATCAATATGATTTCCAGAATAAATTTCAAGTACATAAGAATCAAAGCACAATCCAATTCAATATGATTAAGACAAGTAGAATGAAAAATTGTATCTTGTTTGGGTTTTTTAGAAATTTTAAATTTAATAACTGCAAGTGCACGGCGTCCAATGAAGTACATCGGCAAGTACAGGTCGAACCACAGAAAAATGGGGATAATCTAGGATTCTAATTACAAGAATATGGTAAGCAAATACTTTCCAAATATAGATTAGACTACAAAAAAGGTAAGTCCACGGATTTTTAATTTATCGACCAATCAATAGATTAGACTGAAAATTTAATCTCAATCAGATCTGCTAATTTGTACTTCAGATAAAAAATTTTACACTTAAAAACGCACGAATGATATGACTGAAAATTGGGGGATTGAAAATGATGCATAAAATTGGAAACTTCTTTGCATTAACAACAGTATCTTAAAAACCTTATAAATCCAGAATTACTCAACCAAAAATTACAAAATCAGATGCGTTGCAAAATAGACAGAATGTAAATATTAATGAAATATTTATTCAAATTTTTATGCGATCTGAGTTGTGATAAAAACACGTTCAATCACGACAAAAGAGTCTCAGACCGAATTCTATGCTTGATAGAGTTATAGCTTTAAAATGGCAACAAATCTTCTCGTATTGCTATGAAATTTTAGAGAATCACAGAAGACTTATAATAGCACGATTAAGATTTTTTTCAGAATTTTCAGTTAAACAGAATCACTCCAGAATGCATATGAACTCTCGGAATAAAAATAGATCAACAAAACTGCAAATCTGCAAACAACATGCACAACCTTCAACGAATTCTATGTTGTTTCATGCATAACAGAATGTAATATCCAGATTTCAACATCAACAAACAACAATATATGAATATATATCAATAACAGCACCTGTTTTATGATTTTCAGATGAAAAGAACAAAGATTCACGGATTCAAAAAGGAACAAACAAACAACAACGAATCTGTTTTCTACTTTTACCCTATTACAATGAAAACTAAAAACATAAATAACTACCTACGTGAAACATGATAAAAAGTGATACATCTGAAGCCAAGGAAGAGGGGAAAGGGGAGAAATGATTTGTGGAACCTCACAAATGAAGAAGAGAACCCTTGTAGTGGTGGACGTCCCTCCTTCAAGATGTGGGATGAAGGCTTTCACGTTGGAGATGAATTGTGGAATGAAGATGATGAGATCCGAGTTGAAGAGATGTGGTGGAATGACTGGCGTTCTCCTTCCTTGCTTCAAGATGTGGAGCTCCAAGAGGGGGTGATGGCTAGTGGTGTTGGAGGTGGAAAACAAAAGAGTCCAAAAGCCAAGACCTAGACGTGCATCACTCTCTTTTATATAGAGAGTTTCCAAGTTTGGAGATCCATCTTTGATTCAACGATTGGGATTAAATCCCACTTGATTTTCTTTCTCCAATCTTCAATTTCCATGATCTTCTATTGAATTATAAACTTTTCACAACAATAAATACATCAAAATATCAAGTCATCCATAAAATTCATAAATGATGCATGTTTGAAATAATTTCCTACTTTTAACTATATAAAATGGGGATTGGTTCTTATTGGTTAAATAATGAAATAAATGCATAATATGACTTTAATAAATCTCATGTAAATCTATTTAACCAATAAGATCTTATAAAAATATGCAACATTTTAATCCAAACATATCTCAAATAAACAACTTCAAAAGTCTATTCTAGATTCATACTTTAGCAATTTCAGATAACAGAACATATACTCAATTCAGAAGATATCTGTATTTCACAAAACAATGCATATTTGTACTTTTAAAAGTTAATTTTACAAGCTTGAATCATACAAGAGCTTTCTAATGTACCCATGTATCGAGCTTTCAGTCAACAATCCCAGATCTGATCAGGATCTTAGGTTGCCAGATTTAAAGAGTCATTTTCAGGTCAACAATCCTTACGTACCTATCTGCTCAAGTATAAAAGTCTCGTGATCAAACAAGTCAATAAACTCTCAAAAATTTTCTCTTTTTTTTTCTTCTTTTTTTAACACAGTATATGTACATATTTCATTAATACAGATGCAATAAAACACCAATCTCATATAGTCATGCTTCTATTATTTACTGAAAATATGAATCTATATCAATAAGCTCATACTTTTTTCTGTAGTTTAATAAGATCTACACATAAATCATTCTACAAGTTTAATTAATCAAATTAAATGTATCATTGATCATATGTATTTCCTTTAATCCAAAAATCAACATTTCAGCTCTTTTAGAATTTCAAATAATTTACTGAGTTTCAGTTAAACATTCTGATTTCTTTTTAAAATCATGAAACTGTTAAACTCATAAATTTCAGCAAAAACATAAGATACTATATCTAGATTTGTATGAGTATTAAAATTTGTAGCATCTTATATAAGAATCTAAATATAACATTCAAGCAGTTACAGTTCTTAAAAAAAAAATTACAGTCTCAATTATCAGATAGTTACAGCAAATTCATAAAAATTTTCAATTTCCACAAAACTTTGCAGTACCATTCTAATTCCTTTAATTAACAAACTTATATGGCTGTTACTTTAATTACCTCCCCCCATACCTATTTTTTTTGCATTGTCCTCAATGTAAAAGATTTGACAATAAATACAGTAATTGTAACAGACATGAATATTGTTTCATTGACTTAGCATCTAACTCAATGAACTTAATTCGTTGAGTTAATGAATAACTCCACGAATTGAGTTTAAATCTAACTTCAGGATAAGTAATCAATTACATACCTTGTTTCGTTTGTATCTCCTTCTGTATATTCCGATTTTTGATTTTGAAAAACTTTTCATTCACAGATAAAAGCAGAATATATAACAAAATAACATTTAACAGATATTGATAAATCAGTGTCTTGTGTGGAACCCAGGCTCCTATGCCTTTGGTGGCTCATAAGCAAGCCATTTGGTTTCCTAGAATAGATACCAACAAACTGGATTGATATATATATATTTTTTTCTAAAAATAAATACAGATTACACACAACATTAAAAACACAGAATCATATTTTAAGAACATGACTGAAAAGTAGTAACAAATGGAATAAATGTGTCAGTCCAAGAAAACTTTTTTGGCATAATTCTTCTTGCTATCAATTCTGTTTCAATGCAGTCTATTTTCCTTTTTAATTTGTAAACTTGCAGTATGTTATCAATACTAAATATAAGTGTATTTCCATTAATGAAATGAAATGCAGAAAGAGATTCTCGTCTGTTCCAAGATAGTGTGGTTGTTTCTATTTCTACATCTATTTCAATATATTCCTCTTCCCACTCCATTCATTTAGGTCTTTTACAATCCATATTTGAAATTTCTTCAATTCATCGCACCATCTTATCAGGCATAGAGTAGGATCATCATATTCATTATACCACATTCCTAATTGAATTTTATCATATTCTACAGATGGTGGTTTAGCTATATCACTTGGTATAAGTAAAATTTCTATATAGTCATTATCATAACTATCTATGCTTACTATGTATAAATCAGATCTAAATGCAACTGATATATTTGTAACTAGATATATATATCCATCAAGTATGACATGTATGTTGTTAATTAAGGATTTCTATCCTAGATATATCATAGTATTTTCAGTCCAAGATCTATTCAGAAAATTATACACACTTAAGCATAAATCTTCATCCTAATTTCTAGTAGGTCTCCAATAATATAATTTTTCAGGAATTGTAGCTTTTTTATCAGAAAATATTAAAGCTGACCCACAATTTTCAGTTAGTACTTCATATCTATTAGGCCTTCCTATATTCCATTCTTCTCTAATGAGAGGATTTCTAATCAAAATATCAGGTAACAGAATTGCATACCTTGGTTTGGTTCTGTATATAATTAATCCTTCATCCATCCCCATAATATGATCTATTTCTTCTAATGCATTGGGTGGAATTCCAGTAGTTTCATCCATATTCAGATATTCATAGCTGATTGAACTACGATTAAATGACTTCCATAAAAATCTATCTCTAATCTTAGTCATTTTTGCAGCTTGTAGTCTATGAAAATATTTTTCTCTAACACAGTCTTTAATATCCTTTGATACACAACATACTCTACACAGATCTTTAGCTAATAAGTTACTCAGTACTTTCCTTTGTGTGTCTAGTGGTAATTTTAAGAATTCCATTTGTTGTGATTCTGTATAACATAAACAAAAGTTTAGCAGAGACAAAAATTAACATAACTACTTCACACCCTCGTAGAGTTAGGTCATAACTCAATGGATTAAGTTCGTTTAGTTAAGTAATAACTCTACGATACTATTAACTATAAGTAAACTTACATTTTTTTTTTTTTTTACTTACTATATTATACATAGTTACTTCAACTATACTGCTTCATTCAGCTACCCTCCTAGAGGAGGTATCAATTTCATTAATAGTTCTGTTAATAGGGTTAGGTACTGCTTACATTGGCAATCCTCCAATAGGTCTAACTTCTATTAATTCTTTCTGTCTAGGGGCTATATTTCTATTTATATTTTGATTTTGAATTGCAGCATTTCCAAATACAAAATCTAGATGATTGTTTAATTGCTGAATTATCTTTTCTAATTTCTCTATTCTAGATCCTTGTTCAATTAATGCTTCATAACTTATATTCTTGTCATTAATATTTTCTCCTCCATGGAAATTGTTGTTTCTCCAAGATAAATTCGGGTGATTTCTCCAATTAGGGTTATATGAATTTCCAAAGTTATCTTTCTGGTTTCTAGCATAAATAATATCTAGATTGTTAATGTTTGCATTCTTTTCTGCTAGTTTTTGATTTAATGATAACTCTTCTATTTTCTTTGTTAATTTAGTTAATTTCACTTCAAGCATAGTGCTTGAATCTATTTCATGCATTCCCCTTGGCAATATTCTTTTATTTGCAATAGCTTCAGCTGAGTTCTCCCACTATGCAGTTCTTTTTGCAAAAATTTTTAAGTATGCCCATGCTTCTTCACTACACAATTTTAAAAATCCATTCTGACAAGTAGATTCTAATAAAGATTTTTTTGAAACATCTATGCCTTCATAAATTACACCTATTAATTGTGCTTTACTCATTGCATGATGTGGAACATTAAGTCAGTAAATCTTTAAATCTTTCAAAATATTTCCAGAATGATTCTCCTTATTTTTGGCTACACATTAATATTTCCTTTTTC
This sequence comes from Cymodocea nodosa, assembly GCA_036874045.1. NCBI lineage: Eukaryota > Viridiplantae > Streptophyta > Magnoliopsida > Alismatales > Cymodoceaceae > Cymodocea > Cymodocea nodosa. Next base: position 13,201,206 of record CM072335.1, read on the forward strand.
TTTTTAATCGTTTGATGTGTTGGATAATCTTTTTCCAGAAAAATAGAGTAAAATTCAGTCCATGTAGAAATTGAATTAGGCGACAGAGTATATAACCATCTCTTAGCTGTGTCTTTTAAAGCAAAAGAGATATATCTAATTTTAATAGCATTTATACTCATATTCGGCATTTTCATCATCTAACAAACTTCGTTAAATTCTCTAAGGAAATAATAGGCATCCTCTCTTTCTAACCCATGAAAATGTGGCAATTGACTAATATAATTAGATTTCAGTTCAAACTTATCTCCCTCAAAGTTTGGTAATCGAATACATGAAGGTTCATCAACTAATTCAGGATATAGAATTTCCCCTAATGGTTTTTCTACTAGAGCAATCATATCTTCATTCTCTTTTAAAGAAAGGTTTGCTACACCCTTAAGGATTTCGTTAAAGTCTAATTCAAAAAATGTTTCAATACGCTTCTGTGTTGAATACTCCTAGGTAAAATAGCAAAGGATTAATTACATACCAGTTCGAAGCTTTCTATTCAGTAAATAATTGTTGACGAATGAAGTTGAATCAGCTGCTTCTCCTTCCACTTCTCCAACGAATTTTCTTTTCTCTTACAAGTGCTGGTAACTAGTAAATAACATTCTATTCTATATTTATAATGCACGTCCATAAAGCAAATAAATCTCGTTGCAAGAACGTGTCTAGTGACGTGTAGTGTGGTTCCTATTTTCTAGGTACGTGTGCCACTTCTAATTTCAAATTTTAGTAACCGCTAAACCCACAAAGTTTCGTTCGTGGCTAAAAGAATAACCGTTTAGCTTAACTCACGAACTAACCTCGTTGAGTTATTTGTAACTCAACGGAATAGCTTCGGTTACTACTGCTAACTCCACAGACTAACTTCGTTGAGTTACAGATAACTCAACGGAGTGACCTTATATTATATTACTGACCTCGTGAAGTTAAGGTTAACTCAACGGACTTACTTCGTTGAGTTAACACTTAGCTCTCTTTAAGTTTACTCCTCGTAAATACTTTTCTGCTCTCCTGCATTTTTTCAACTTAAATAAAGTTAAATACATGTCATTAATGTAGCATTCTAATTAAAGCTCATTTAAATTTGAACATTATATAAATTTTTAACTTGCAATTCATTTCATGTTATGTAGAATTTATATTTTAATTTGCAACATGCAGATATTTTCAAGCATTAATCAATTATCTTTCATTTAATCCTGTCATTCAACAAATTGTAAATCTTTTAAACAATCTTGCATAATGTTCCACAATTTACAGAATATTCAATATAGTTCATCCATTTCATCATTCTCAAACACAAACGAAAAATATATCTGAAAAATATATATTCATTAATATGAAAAATTTACATTACAACTTAATCAGATATTTTTCATACACATATATACAAGTAGACGAACAATACAATTTAGTCTCTTCTCCTAAGTTCATCTACTTCCTTCTAGAGTATTTCTACTTGTTGCTCTAATTGGTTAATCCTTTCTACAACTCTTGTAATTCCTCTAGAAGGTTCAACAATCTCTATAGCTACATAATTTCTATACTCTTTCATTGAAATGGTTCTTGATCTGATTCTTTTGGATGCCCATTTAGTGAAATCGATACAATCTACCATCAGCAATGGAATCAGATCTCCTTAAAACAATTTCTTCTTCACTGTTCTCAACTTGGAGATAAAAACTACAAAACAATTTATTTGAATTTTATTTACAACTACATATGTGGCCCACTTTACAAATTGACTCAGTTCTATATCATGGCCTTGTCGTTGGTAGATATTCTTAATTAGAATGTTTGCTATCATGTGTGCTGTACCATTTAACTACTTTAGTCTATTTAATAACGACACACTAGGATTGATAGCTAAATAATCCTTGATTCCCTCTTCTGTCCACTCAACAGCAGTTGTGCTTTCCAAAATTTCTTTCCCTTCATTTTTCAATCCTAAAATGTTGTGGAGAAGCTCTAGTGTTATTTGTACATCAACTTCCTCTACGTTGGAAATTAATCCTCCCTCATCTTCCCTTAAGTTTGCATAAAAGTAGGGCACTAGATTCTCATATATTGTATGCCCTCTTTCTTGAGAAATAAACTTCAGTAGACCTTGGAATTCAAATAATTCTTTGATTTCTTGCATTTCGTCCCAATTTACTGGTCTACTATAAATGATAGTATAACCCCTAATCTCTTGGTATTTTTCATAAGCTTCTTGACTCTAAAATTGTACTTCATTTAATACTATCGCTTCTGAAGGATTAGGAATATGCATTTGTTGCTCCTAAGGGGTTTGTTCTTGAACTTCCTCTTCCAAATGCTGAACTTGTACTTGCTGAAAATGCTCCACAGATTTCGGCATTTTTGCTTTTGCTTTTGTCTGTGGTGGTGAGCCAGTAGAACTCTCCACTTTGTCTTGAATTCTTTCCATAAATTGCTGAAGATTTTCTTGCTCTTTAGTGGAATCTGTTGAGTCCTCTCTTTCCATATATACTTGTTCAGCTTCTTGTTCATTTTTTTTTTCTTCTTCTTCCTCCTAACTACCAATCTGCATTGTCACTATTCCTTCTGATTCTATGGTAGATTGGGATGGAGTTCTAGGCAAATCAGTTTCTACCTTAATTTTTGTTTCTTCTATTTGTACAGGTTGCAGACTAGTTTCAGCCTGTTTTTCTTCTTCTCTTTGCTCTTTCTGCTGCTGCTCCTGTTCCTCTTCAGAATCGGATAGCAAGTGTACAAAATTTGGCTCTACAGGCCCTACTAACATTTGTCTTTCAGATTTAATCTCCTCTTGATATTCAGACACTCTCCTTTCCTTTACTTTTTCTAATTAATTGTGTTTGGTCTTCTTCTTCCTCGTTTGAAATTAAATCCATAAAAATAGGTTCTACACGCCTTTGAGCCACAGGTACTAGCTCTTCCTATTTAACTCTTTTAGTAATTACTGGTCTCAAAGGACCAGCTTCATCTCCTTTTGCAGCAGGTCTGGCAATAGTTTCTTGATACTATTCCACTTTGATTTTATATTGGGCTTTCAACTTTTCTACAACCCTCTTTTTGTAAAGTGCATCAAACACTAGGTGTGCTTTAGCCATTACCAAATCTTCTGATTCTCCTTGGTTTTTTCCTAACTTGAACCAGTTCTTCAAATTCTCTTAATTCTTCTTCGTTTGAAGGCCCCATAACTACCACCCTGTCTAATGGTTTAGGAAGTGGGTTTGAAGATCCTAGCTGCTGTTCCTCAGGAACAGGTCTTTCAGTAGTCAGCTCCTCTTGTCCTTCAGTTGCCTCTTCTTCATTTTCTTTCCTTTCTTGCTCCTAGATTGCCCTTTGAGCTCGTCTACCTATTCGTCTTTTGAACTAGAGCCGGGACTTACGTTGGATTAATTCTAGGGCAACTTCATTGTTTGGCTTGATTTTTCTCTCTTTGCTTACAGCAATTTCCGTAGTAACCTTTATTCTTGTTTCTATTATTTGAGGTATTTGTATACCTAAATCTACTAAAACTCTTCTCTAGTTGAAAAGTTCAGATTCTACCTTTTGTAGTTCTTTTTTTCTTATCGTATTCTTGATTTTCTGCCTTGTGTGCCATTCCTCCGAGTCTTTAAGAAATTCTGAAGTGTCTACTACATTTTCTCAGAACTCAGGTGTCATCTTCCTCATTGTGTAGTTATGCAACAGAACGGAGTCGCTCTAATCTTTACTGTTCTAAGTTTTAAATGATTTTGTAGATAATGCCCCCAAACCCTAAATTTAAGTATAAATAAGCCCTAAGTTTAGGTGGATAATCAGGTCATTTCCCATACAAAACTCTCGCTCTCTCATCCGTGGAATTACGATTAACTCCACAGACTAAGTCCGTGGACTTAACTACAGTACTCCGTTGAGTTATAGTTAACTCAACGGGGTAAGTTTATTAACTAATCCTAGACTCAACGGAGTAAGTTCGTTAAGTTAAGCATAACTCAACGGACTTCCCGTAAAGTTATATCTAATAAAAATACTTAAGATAATAATTTTTTTCTTCAGTCAAGACTGAAGAATTTTCGGTCTAACCGATTCTTAATTTTTTTTAACACTTTAAAAGTTTTCGGTCAAACTATTACATTCCTCGGTTGAATTGAAATTATATTTTTTTTCTATCGGTTGAATCGATACTATACTTCGGTAAAACTAACATTTTTACTAAATAATATATAGAAAATTTTATGTTTTTATGTTTCAGACAGACCGATGGATCTTGTCGATTGAACTGCAATGAATTTTTTTTTTTTAAGTTATATACTTAGAACTTTCTTACTAAGTAAAGCTTGAGTAGTCCTCTACTCTTACTTCTTCTACAATTCCAAAAGAAATTTTTGGTATCTTTAAAATAGGTCTAAGTCATTGTCCATTTACTTTAAATATATTCTGATTTTTAGGATTTTCAATCTCAATAACTCTATAGGGATAAATATTTCGAACTATGTAAGGTCCTGCACATCTAGATCTTAATTTTCCTAGATGGTTATGAAGTCTAGTCATGTAAAGATATACTTCTTGTCCTATTTCAAAGATTTTTGGAATAATTTTCTTGTCATGCCAGAACTTCATTTTTTCTTTTTCTTTTACAGTTTTTGAATAAGCTTCATTCCTAAATTCTTCTAATTCAATCTATTATATTTTCCTATTTTTAGCAACTTGATTTAAATTAGTGTTCAGAGTTTTTAATGCCCAATAAGCTTTATGTTCAATTTCAGTCAGTAAATGACAACTTTTTCCATATACTAGCCTAAAAGGTGACATACCTAAGCTTGTCTTATAAGCAGTTCTATAAGCCCAAAGTGCATCTATCAATCTATTAGCCCAATCTGTTCTAGTAGGATTTACTACTTTTTCTAAGATTAACTTAATTTGTTTGTTGGTACTTTCTACTTGTCCACTTGTTTTCAGATGATATGATGTTGCAATTTTGTGGTTCACTCCATATTTCTTCATTAACGCTTCAAAACTTCTATTACAGATTCTATCCATTTTGTTGTCATTAGTTTTTGTAGGAATAGCTTCTATCTATTTAAATACATAATCCACCCCCAACAATATGTAATTAAATTGATTAGACATAGGAAATGGACCCATAAAATCTATTCCCCACACATCAAAGATTTCAACCTCAACAATAGGATTAAGAGACATCATATTCCTCTTTGATATTCTTCCTATTTGTTGACATCTTAAATAACTTAAGCAATATTTATGAGCATCTTTGAATAGTGTTGGCCAATAAAATCCACATTGCAAAATTTTTGCAACAGTTTTCCTCGAACCAAAATGCCCTCCACACGCTTGGTCATGATGAAAAGACAATATGCTTTGATATTCAGTTTTTGGAACACACCTCCTTAAAACTAGATCAGGACATTTCTTAAATAAGTATGGGTCTTCCCAATATTAATATTTTACTCTTGAGAAAAATAATTTCTTATCCTGTCTATTCCAATCCTTAGGTATTAAACTAGTAACTAAGTAATTAACTATGTCTGCATACCAAGGCATTGTGTCGATGGTTATTAACTGTTCATTAAGAAAATGATCCTTAATTTCAATATTTGATTTTTCTATTTGTAATCTTGATAAATGATCTGCTACTACATTCTCACAACCTTTTTTATCTTTAATTTCTAGATCAAATTCTTGTAATAATAATATCCATCAGATCAATCTAGGTTTAGTCTCTTTCTTTGCAATTAGATGTTTTAAAGCTGAATGATCCATGTATACTATTACTTTAGCTCCAATCAAATATGATCTAAACTTCTCTAATGCAAACACAATAGCTAACAACTCTTTTTAAGTAGTTGTGTAATTAACTTCAACATCATTTAAGGTTTTTCTTACATAATGAATCACTCTAGGAGATTTTTCTATCTTCTGTCCCACCACTACTCCTACAGCAAAATCAGATGCATCACACATTAATTCAAATGGATGGCTTCAATCAGGTGCTTGAATTATAGGAGTTGAAATTAAGCTAGTTTTAAGCTTGAAAAATGCTTTTCTGCAATTTTTATCAAAGTTGAATGGGACATCTTTTAAAAGATTAGTTAAAGGTCTAGCTATTTTGCTAAAATCTTTAATAAATCTTCTATAAAATCCAGCATGCCCTAGAAATGATCTAATATCTTTTAATGATTGAGGTTCTGGTAGATTAGAAATTACTTCTATTTTAGCTTTATCTACTTCCAACCCCTTCTTTGAAACAACATGACCTAAGATGATTCCTTGATTTACCATGAAGTGACATTTTTCCCAATTTAGAACCAGATTTTTTTCCACACAGCGTTTTAATACTTGGTCTAAATTGTTTAAACACACTTCATATGAAGTTCCATAAACGGTAAAATCATCCATAAATATTTCTAAAAAATCTTCAGTCATTCTAGTGAATATGCCCTGCATACACCTTTGAAAGGTGGCTGGTGTATTGCATAATCCGAATGACATTTTCTTAAAAGCATACGTTCCATTAGGACAGGTAAAAGTTGTTTTCTCTTGATCCTTTAATGCTACTGGAACTTGGTTATATCCTGAATACCCGTCTAGGAAACAAAAATATTCTTGCCCTGCTAATTTCTCTAGCATTTGAACTATAAAAGGTAAGGGAAAATGATCTTTCCTAGTTACAGCATTTAGCTTTCTATAGTCTATACACACTCTCCAACCTGACTGAATTCTAGTAGGTATCAAGTCTTGACTTTCATTCTTAATTACTGTTAATCCTGATTTCTTGGGAACTACATGGATTGGACTAACAACCCATGAGCTATCAGAAATCGGATAAATTGTCATTATCTAACCATTTCACTATTTCCTTCCTAACTACTTCTTTAAGGTTTGGATTTAATCTCCTCTCAGGAATTCTAACAAGTTTTACATTCTCCTCTAAATATATATGGTGACAGCATAAAGTTGGACTTAACCCTTTTATATCAGTCATAGTCCATCCTATTGCTTCTTCATACGTTTTTACTACATCTTTTAATTTAGCTATTTGATCCTCTTTTAAATCTGAAGCAATAATGATTGGACATGTTCGTTTTTCTTCCAGAAATATATAGGTTAATTTAGGAGGTAAAGGTTTTAATTCTAAATGTTGCCCATCAGAAGCAAGTGCTCCTAATTGAACATCTTCATTTTCTAAATTAATTTCTTCTTGATCTCCTTCTATATTTATGCTTTCACTTTCCTTTAAAGTTTCAAAATTGAGTTGCCTATTTAATTCTTCTTGAATCACATCATCTAGCATATCTCCTTCATCCTCTAAAAAGTCTATGGTATGTAAGGACGTTTCTAACTCCTCGAACTTTTCTGGTTTGAAAATGTTTAATTGAGTATCCTCATTGCCATATGATAACTTCATTACTCCACTTGTACAATTTATAAATGCCCCTGATGTTGCTAAAAATGGTCTTCCCAAAATTAAAGATGTATCATTATTTTTATGCTTAATTTGTTGGGAATCCAAAATTACAATATCAATAGGATATATAAAGTTTTTAATTTTAATTAAGACATCCTCTATTTTTCCTCTAGGGTACCTTATACTTCTATCAGCTAATTGAATAACCGTACTAGTAGGAGTTAAGCCTTCTAATCCTAAGGATGCAAGTATATCACTTGGTATAACATTTATACCAGCACCTAAGTCTATTAAGGTTCTTTCTAGAATGGTATTTCCTATGGTGCATGATATAACTGGAATTCTAGGATTAGATAACTTTTTAGGAATTTGTGGTAGAAATAAGGAACTACTTTGCTCAGCTAAAAAGATTTTCCTTAAAACTTTTCACTCTCTTTTCTTAGTACACCAATCCTTAAGAAATTTAGCACAAGGTGGCATTGTCTACAATAAGTCTAACAAAGGAATGTTAACTTGCACTTTTTCAAAAATTTCTCTAATTTTTTCTTATTTTTCAGGAAATGTTTGTTGTAATCTTTCAGGATAGGGTGCTAATGATTGTGACTTAAAAGATTCTTTTTCTTTTATTTGATTTGTTTGATCATTCTTAGTCTCATTTTTTGATTTAGACTTTTCGTCATTGATTTCTATATTTTCATTATCATTTTGATTTGTGTTCTTACCCATCTTTCTATTACTTTCTTTTTGAATTCTTGGTGGTATATCAGTTCCAGATCTTAGTGTTATACATACATCTTCTAGATTTTCATTACTCTCATGATGTTCTTGTATATTATTTTCGTGATTATGATCTTCAATTGTTTTTAGTTTTAAAGTATATTCTTTAAATTCTATTGCATTGGTATTCTCTTTTGTCTATATATCTTGCAAATTATGCAAATCTATAACATTATAATTTTCATTTGTGTTGTCCTGTTGCATAACTTGTAATTTCATTGTATATTCGTCCAATGCTTTTAGTTTTCTTTCTAGATCATCTAATCTCATTGCATTCAATTTTTGATCAATTTTCATTATGGTTTTTTCAGTTTCATAAATGATATCAATTTTAGGTTCTGAATATGCTTCCTTATAGTTTAATTAGTTGACTTCTTGTTGTTGACACATAAAGTATTCTAATTTGTCCATGTTTTGCTCTATACACTCTAGTTTGTCATACTTATCCCAAACTTTCGTGTCTCTCAACATATTACACATTCTATACTGACCATCAGTTGCATAAAACATAGGATTCTCATTCTTGGCCCTATTATATTGAAGATAATTCATTTGTTGTTCATGTGATCTAACCATCTGCAGACGTCTCAGTTTCAAACAATCATAAATGTCGTGACCTTCAGAATTATAAAATTCACATATGCTAACTACAGGTTTCAGAAATCTTTGTGCATAAGCATATGCCACATTCTCAATTATAGAAGAAAACACACAACACCCCTCTTGCTATTAAAACAAAACAGCACTCACAGTTGCTTAGTGTTTGTATCTCCAGCATAGCACCAGAAAACTTGATTGGTTACCTAGCAACGCGCCAGAAAAATTTGGATTTGTTAACTTCTGTTTTTACTTAGTTAATTTATCTTTATGCCTATATCACTGAATTCTTTTTTAGAAGTAAACAAACAACCTTTCACACAAATTAGTTGTTAATTCTAATTTGTATTTTAACTGCAAGTGCATAGTGTCTATTGTATTAGTGTGCAAGTACAGGTTGATCTCACAGGGAATTGCTTAAGAATTGCGAATTGTTCCATTTTTAACAATCAAATTTATATATTCAATAAGCTCTCCGTTGAGTTATAGTTAACTCAACGAACTTAGTTCGTTGAGTTATGGCTAACTCAACAGACTAACATCTTGGACTTAAGTTAACTCCACGAGCCTATCTTTCCTATTTAATACTGCTATTTACAGAGGAATTCGGCCAACCATTGGGTGGTTCCACGGATTGTAAATAACATCAATTAAGCTCTTTAATGTTAGTAAACACTGGATTTATCATTAGACAATACTAACATTCAGATAATTCAAGCAGTAACCATTAAAATCTTTAAGTCTATTAAATGAACCAATTTCAGTAAACTGTAAAACTAAAACAAACATAAAACATTCACAATACTAACAAAGATAACATTAATCACGATAAAAATAAACAATACAATACCCAAATACAAAATACAAACACAGATAAGTTGTTTTTGGTATTATTGTTTTGATATGAGCATGAAAATGGGCAAAAGGTGAAATGTAAAGTAAACTCAGTCGACAGTAAATACTTCTGTCACTACATGTGACGCGATTACACCACTTACAATTCTATCTCCTCTCCCTATAGAATCGCGAGTCCAGAATTGCAAGATGATCTCCTCTTCAGCATACAAGCATCAACCCGAAGCCAAGGCTAGAAGCTTTACGATCTCCTGAGATATAAGTCGACGCTTGGTGAAAATGGCTTTCCTTCCCGCGACACGATCACTCCTCACAGTGGTTGTTAGGCACTATGTTTGGCTTGGAATCGACTCGACATCAGGAAAGTATCCTCACAGACCTCTGATGGTTGGTGATTATGGTGGTGGTGGTGATGGTTGGTGTGGTACTTCAGAGAATTGCCAACGCTACCTATAGAAAGCTCGGTGATCTTCCTCTACATACATTGGCCACACACATCGACCACCACACTTACTTCTTTTTTCTTCTTTTCTTTTATATTTCTTCAATGGTAACTGATTCTGCTTGAATGATCGGTTGGATTTCCTTCATTCATATCAACGACGATGATTTCTTTTTCCTTCGACGAGTGAATTCCTACGTGATACGTGCGATCGTAGTTTTTTTTCCAACTGTTCTGTTCCTACAACCACTATAGTGGCATATTAGAAAATAAATAGTCTGTGGAGTTACAGATAACTCAACGGACTTGCTTTGTTGATTTAACTATAAAACACGTGCATAAATTTAACTATCCGATGCTCAGGTGCATTTCGAATAGTTACAGACTTAACTATCTGCTACCTAAATGCATTTCGGATAGTTATAGATAACTCACCGATATATAACTTAAGTCAATCTTCTAGATCACGACACGTGTCATCAGTAGTTTTATAATAAAGAATTATTTCGAAGAGTTACAAGTCTAACTATCCGATGCCTAGATGTATTTCGAATAGTTAGAGATAACTCACCAAAAATCCACTTAAGTCATTCTTCCAGAACATGACATGTGTCATCAGCAGTTTTATAATAAAAGGAGATTTTAGAGAGTTACACATATAACTATCCGATGCCCAACTACAATTTCGGATAGTTAGAGATAACTCATTGAAAGTCCACTTAAGTCATGCATTATGGTTTCGACACGTGTACTTTAGGAAATAATAAAATATTCTTTTAAAACATAACTGTTCGGTAATTTAAACATAACTCTTCGGTACATTAAGCATAATTGTTCGATACGTTAAACATAACTGTCCGAAATAAAAAAAAAATTCGGATACTTAAGAATTTCACAGCCTGCAATTTACTGATAGTTCAGAAATGTACTAAATTAACATTAATTCCCTGAAATTAAGCAGATTCTTTCATTAAAGCATATAACAGTGCAATTATGACAAAATAGCTTAATTCTCATATGATAAGCTAAATATTATGCAATTAACCATCATTTAACTGTTAATATTATGTACTTTTTCATTCTAAACACTCCCCCCATACCTAAATTTTGCTAGTCCCTTAGCAAACTAAGATCTAATTAATTGGTCTTTCTAAAAGTGCTAGAATTAATTCTTCCTTTTTTCTTCTGTTCAACATAAGAACTTCTATTATTATATAGATATTCTATATGTTTTAGTCATCTGTTTTAACATTGTTTTCTCCTCTTCAACTTGCAAATATATACTTAGAATATATGCAAATTACATACAAAGTATATCATCATCACATAGGTGTTAATTATATTATCATTTGTTCTTCTTTTCATCATCTATCATCTTGAATTTTCCAATAAGATTTCTAGAAGAAATTTCAACAATATACAAATCAAAGTAGAATCCAATTCAAAATGATTAAGACAAGTAGTGTAGGATTGTATGGCTACACAAGAGGAGGGTGAATTGTGTATTTTTAATATTTTCTGAAGTATAATTGAAACTTTAAAATTCAAAAACAAGTCGCAACATTGTTTTCATAAAATCATTTTTATTCAAAGTTTCAATTACAATATACAATTCAATTCTCCTTAGAAATTATAGATGCAATTATAACTCGATACCATGTATCATCTAAATAATTTCGTAACTACAAACAGGGAAAACTAATTTGCAGAATTTAAAACTTTTCTCCCTATTTGAGATCTTTCTTCTTCTTCTTTTTCTTCTTCAGCAATTCTTTAGTGACGAATATCTTGTCTTTCTCTACTTCACCGAATTTGCTTTCTTTTGATACTTTAAATCTTTAGTGGCGTATATAATACCTTTTTTTGCTTCATTGAATTTTCTTCCACCTGAGAGATTTTACTCGAAGAGGTGTTTTTGATCCTTGAAAAAGATTTTTCTTTTGGTATGCAGGGATAGTTTGATCCTTGAAAAGATTTTTCTTTTTGTGTGTAAGGATAATTTGATCAACGAGAATTCTATGCCTTTTATACTGTATCTTCATTTCATGCATATCTTTCACGTTTAACTACTACTAGTTTTCCACTTCTCCACGTCTTTTCTTTTTCCTTCATCGAAACACATACGTTCTAACCCACGTTTATATTTCAAATTTTCTTTAATCATCAGTCCTGGATCTTTGAAAATTTTCCTCCAAAATAAACTTTCTTATCCAAAGAATTTTCCATCAAGTGTAATACAAAGTCATTACTTTAATGTTAACTAAACGAGTAACACAAGTATATATATATAACTTAACATTTCTAACTTAACAAGTTCCTCATGTGCCATTTCACGTGACAAGTACTGTAGCTAACTCAAAGAACTAAGTCCATGGTGTTATGCTAACTCAATGAACCAGCTTAACCTTTCTTTCGGAAGGTTAAACGATAACTCACCAAAAACAGTTTAAGTTTCGGATAGTTACAGTTGTAAGTCACCGAAAAACTCTTTATATCATAAAACTAGTGAGACACGTGTCAAGACCTGAAAACATGACTTAAGTTACCTTTCGGATAATTACGACTGTAAGTCTCCGAAAAAGCTTTAACTCACCGATTCAGTCATAAACAAATGTTTTTATAATAAGAATTTTACCACGTGCAAAAAATAACTTAAGTTTATAACGCTAACCTAACGCATTGCCTTAGTGTTTAATATAGCAACTCAACGCGTTTAGTTATGTTAACTTAACGAGTTAAACATGTGCACCTCACGTGATACAATACAACATTCGTAACTTATAATTTCACCACGTGTATAACACTAACTTAACGAGTTGTCTAAATGTGCAATGTTCATGATACAGAAGATATAACTTTAAAACATATCATGCTTTTCAATAAAAACACACGTTAACTTAACGTTTAGTTAAATGAGAAATTAATGCAACGAAACGACTAGTTATTAACTTCAGATCCAATACAGATAAGTATTTATGCCAGTAAGCTTTTCTGTATTAATTGATGATTTTAATTTCTTTTCACAAGCAATAGTAATTGAGCAAATATGATTATATTCATTCAACACACATCATCAAAACAAAATACTCAACAATCTCCCCCTTTCTAATGATGACAAAACCATATTAAATCAATTATGAAATATGTTTAACTCAACAAATCACCTTCGTTGGGTTAACTTTTAATTCAACAAACTTGTTTGTTGACTTAAGTTCACTTAAGCTTATTTCTATTTTTTGTGTAAATTTTACCTCTCAGAACTAAAACTCTCAGATGTCAATAATTATATAAGTATCAGTTTTCTAATTATCATCTATCAGATTACAATAACCATTTAAATAGCATCTCCTTTTATAATATATATGCAATTAAGATCATAATCATCTTTTTATAATATTTCTCCCCCTTTTTGTCATTAATCAAAAAGATAATTACAGAGAATATATATATATATATACGAGATATATTTACAACAACTCTTTCTGTAAACAAGAATAATAATTGAACATTTTTACAGAAAAATGTATTGTTCAATGAATCAAACAAGTAATACAAACATTACATTTTGTATTCAAAAACAAACAAAAACAGTTATCGACCCCTCCTAAGTATATCACTTATAACATTACATATTTTATCTCCTAGATGCCTAACATCATTTCTGATGTCGTTAAGCACTACATCTAAGTCAGGAGGTAGCTAGGTTTACTATTCTACTTGAACTGAATAACTTTGTTGTTGTTGTTGAATATGGTCTATATAATCAGGTTGTTGTTGATGTTGTCGTTGAGGCTTATGCATGACCTGAAATTTTTGCAAATCTTTAACACTAAATGCTCTCATGCCTTTAGTTTCAGAGGGCCAATCAGATAAAGTCAATTGGCTTGCAAGGATTCTACATACAGCATCACCATAAAATAACTTTGAACTCATATGCTGTAGTTGAGACATGAAAACATCAAACCAATTTATTTGAATTCTATTCAGCAAGCCATAAGTTGCATATAAACAGCTTTTGCTGACTTCCAAATTGTGTCCGACTCTCTAAAATAAATTTGCATGCAATATATTTGTAATAAACCTTGCCTCTGCATTTAGATTTTCCATTAATCTCATTTCAGAATATACATCTGAAATTTTTGATAAAGATTGAATGTTCCATTCCAATTGTCTTATCATGTCAAATCTGTTTGTAACAACAAAACCTTCATTCTTTAATCCTAAAACTTCAAAAATTAACGCAAGAGACAATATAAACTCCTGTTCATTTATTTGAGTTTTCAGAAAATTTCCATTCTTGACCAGATTTCTATAAAAAGCTGCAATAAGCTGTGTATTGCTTCCATTTCGTTCCTACTGGCAACAATTTAATGAGGCCTTGAAACTCAAATAGATCTCTTATTACCATCAAATTTCTGAATTTTATTGGACGAGTATGTAGAATCTGACATGTAATCAAATTATTGTATTTCTGCAATGCTTCTTCAGATCTAAAATGAATTGTATTACCTTGAATTTGTAATATTATACACAAAGAAGGTGATACCTAAAGCTGTGATTCAGAGTTTAATTCATCTTCAGGAACTTCTTCTTCAAAATGAATGTCATGTTGTTCCTCTTCCAAAATATTATCTTGAAGCTGCTTAGGTAAGCTTGATTCTTTAGCTTTAACAGTGTTAGGAACATTGTCAATATGCTCAACATTCATCTATTCAATCTCTATAGAATGTTCAGAGTTCAATTTTTCCACAAAGTCTACAGCTGGTGTATCTGTCTGTAATTGTTCATTCTGTTCAACAGATATTTTCATTGATTCATGCTGTGAATTCTCAGACTCTGCTTCTATAGATTCTGAAGAAGGCTGGTTAACTTTTAGCTCTTCTAGAGTCTTAACATTTTCAATATCTGCTACTCCAGACAATTCAGCCCTTGAACTAGTTACTGCCTCAACATTGTCAATTATATCTGCAATAACTTGTTCAATGTCAGGTGTCTGATGCTCTGATTTGTCAATTTCTGCATCATCAGGACTTGTACTAATAGAAAAACTCGAGCTCAATATTTGACTTGATTCTTTAGGATTAGATTGAAATCTAGCACAAACACACACAGCAAACATAATATCAGGTCTACTAGCAGTCAAATAAAGTAAAGAACCAATCGTACTTCTATATTTTCTTTGATCTATAGATTTCCCTATGTCATACATATCTAACTTTAAAGTAGTACTCATAGGAGTTCCTCGAATCCTTGTATCATTAAAATTAAATTTCTTAAGCATTTCATTTGCATATTTTTCCTGATTTAAAAATATACCTTTATCCATTTGCTTAATTTGAAGTCCTAGAAAATATGAAAGTTCTCCTATCATACTCATTTCAAATTGATTATTCATCTCTTCAGAGAATATTTCTACCAACTTATTAGAGGTTTCTCCAAAGATTATATCATCCACGTATATTTGAACAACAATCTGATCTTTACCATCTCTCTTAATAAATAGAGTATGATCCACTTTTCCCATGATATATCCTTTTTCTATTAAAAAAGTAAACAATCTTTCATACCATGATCTAGGTTCTTGCTTCAAACCATATAAGGCTTTCTTCAATTTATACACAAAGTCAGGATTTTTAATATCTTCAAATCCAAGTGGTTGTTTTACATAGACTTCTTCATTAATTAAACCATTTAGAAATGCATTCTTTACATCCATTTGATATAATTTAAAATCCAAATAACAAGCATAGGCCAATAATATTCTAATACTTTCTAACTTAGCCACAAGATCAAATGTTTCATCATAATCTAATCATTCTTCCTGTGTATACCCTTGTGCAACTAATCTAGCTTTATTCCTTATAACTTGACTAGTTTCGTTAGTTTTGTTTCTAAAGATCTACTTTGTACCTATTATGTACTGATTTTCTAGCGGAGAGACTAATTCCCATAGATCATTTCTGATGAATTGATTTAGTTTTTCTTGCATTGCCACTATCCAATTTTCATCAGATAATGCTTCTTGTATATTCCTTGGTTCCACCATAGAAACAAACATACATATACTATTTAAATTTACTGAAGCTTTAGTTTTAACTCCCTCATTAATATTACCAATGACTTGAGTAATGGGATGTGATGAAGAATAATGCCAATTTCTCTGATTTTCCTCAATATTCTCATCAACTTCTGAAGGTACATCACTTTCATCATTAATTTGATCATTTAAGTTCATATTTTTGATTTTCTCAGATAAATCATCAATCTCTCTATTGATCTCTAAATCTTTTGGAAGATTGATCAAATCATCATTATGAGTTTTAGATTGACATTCTCTAAAAGAATTTTCATTGAAACTTACATGGAGGGTTTCTTCAATAGTCCTAGAAGTCTTGTTATATACTCTATAGGCTTTACTTCTAGTAGAGTAACCTACAAAAATTCCTTCATCCAATTTAGCTTGAAATTTATCCCTTTTATCCTTAGTATTTAGAATAAAACACTTGCAGTCAAATGGTTTCATATAGGAAATTTTTGGAACTCTATTAAACATAATTTCAAAAGGAGTTTTATTAACATGAGGTCTTAAATGACTTCTGTTAATAACATAACAAGCTGTATTTACTGCTTCACCCCAAAGATTTTGAGGTAACTTATGTTCATTCAACATAGTTCTGGCCATTTCTTGAAGGGATCTATTCTTTCTCTCAACAACACCATTTTGACATGGTGCTCTTGGAAAAGAAAATCTATGATCAATGCCATTCTCATTACAATAATAATCCATTTGATCAATATCAAATTCAGTTCCATGATTACTCCTAAATTTTTGAATAGAGACACTCTGCTCATTTTGAACAAAATTGCAAAACATTTTAAATTTTTCAAAAACTTCTGTCTTAGATGCTAGAAAATATACCCAAGTGTATCAAGAAAAGTCATCTACTAAAACAAATATATACCATTTACCACCAAGACTCATGATTCTTGTTAGTCTACATAGATCCATATGTATAAGTTCTAAGACTTTCTTGCTTGAAATATCAATTTTGGATTTAAAAGAGTTTTTATGAAGTTTACCTAACTCACATGCATCACACATAAAGTCCTTTGAGTATTTAATCTTTGGTAAACCTCTCACTAAATGTTTTTTTGATAGATTATGTAACAGTTTCATATTTATATGCCCAATCCTTCTATGCCACAGATATGCATCACTAGTTTTAGCTAGCAAACATAAATTTAAATCAATTGCACCAAAAGGTAAAGATAAAGTACATACAGAACCTTTTCTTTTAGCAATAAACTTAATTTCATCTGTATTTTTATCAATTATTTTGCATACATTATCTTCAAACATTACATAATATCCATTTTCAGTTAGTTTTATGACACTCAGCAAATTAAATCCTAGGTTTTCTACATATAGTACATTCAAAATAACACAAGTAGGAGTTATTTGAACATTGCCCATACCTATGATTTTATCTTTGCTTTTGTTTCCAAATATTACACTTCCTTTCATGGTATTTGTAAAATTTTGTAGTAGACTTTTTTGTCCGGTCATGTGACTTGACGCTCCACTATCCAAGATCCATTTTGATGTTGTTTCCTCCTGCAACACAAATTAAGAAAAACTTTTTCTTGGTACCCAATGTTGTTGAGGACCAAGTTCATTATTGCATATTTCTTCTTTTGTTTAAAAATAGTTTAACATTATAATTTATATTCTTATTAATTGTAAGTACTATTGATTTATCGTTAGCTTCATACTCACATATAGCATTATTGCTTTTACAATCATTCTTTTTGTTTTCAGATATAGTATAATCAAGACCAAACGGATTTTTATCAGATTTTAATTTATTTTAGTCATGCTCATACATTTCAGTAAGTTCATACCAAGATTTTGTACTTGTATTAATATTTTTCGTATATAAAAAATCTTTTTCTGCACAAGAATTTTTAGTTTATCACATGCAGAATGAGTAATTGGTCTAATACCAATGTATTGAATTACATGCTCAGGTTTTTGATTTTTCTGTTTACTACAATTGTCTGAAATTTTAGAAACATTAGAAATTGAATTTCTAGAACAAGAAACAAGATTTTTAGAAACATTAATAGTTATGTTAGAAGTACAATTTGACAAATCACATTGATTTATATTATTACTACATGATTCATCCCTTGAAGTACCTACTTCTACATATTTATTACCTTGTTTCATAATAAAAGGAATTTTACCCTGTTTCCCATGATCCATCTCTTGTTCTCCTTCTGAATGTGAAGATTTTGATGCTAATTCTTCAGGTTCAGACTCTTCAGACGTGTCATCCCAAGTGACCTTCAAAGCCTTTTTCTAGTAAAACTTTTTCTAGGTTTTCTAAACCGTCTTCTTCTGATTTGTCCTACTTTGCTTTTCATTTTTCCTCATAGGACAATCTGGAGAAAGATGTCTAGGTTTCTTATAGTTGTAACATACATACTTTCTGGATGAAGAATTCTTGTCATTCAGTGATTTTGACGTTGAGGGTTTATCATTTTTGTTCCTTTGCTATTTCCTAGCTTTCCATGCTTTCTTGAATTTCCTGGTCAGCAAAATCAAATCCTCGTCAGAATCAGTAGATATATCAGAATCTGAATTAATTTTGAAGGCTATTTCTTTCTTCATTTTTAGTTTGTTGTGACTCAGTGATTCATTTAATTGAAGTTCATAAGTTGTTAAGTTACCTATAAGTTCATTCATAGTATAAACATTTAAATCTCGTGATTCCTCAATTGATGTTACTTTCTGAGACCATTTAGAACTTAGGGATCTGAGAATTTTCCTCACCAAATCCTTCTGTTCAAAATTCTTTCCTAAACATTTTAAAGAGTTTATGATATCAAGAAATCTGGAAAACATCTCAGAAATATTTTTGTCTTCATGCATCTTAAAGAGTTCATACTTATGAATCAACATGTTTATTTTAGTCTCTTTAACTTGAGAAGTACCTTCATGTGAAACTTCTAATGCATGCCACACCTCATAAGCAGATTTATATGCCGACACTTTAATGAACTATTCATAACTCAATGCACAAAATAAAATATTTAAGCCCTTAGCATTTAGAGTTTCATTTTATTTTTCAGTAATTGTCCAAGTATTATAAGGAGTAGTTAACGGAGTATATGGTTTAGAAATCATGAACCACAACTTATGATCTACACTTTGAAGAAAAACAGTCATCCTATATTTCCAATATTCAAAATGTATTCCATCAAATAAAGGAGGACGATTAAGATTTTAGCCTTCATATAAAGAAAAATTATCATTTCCTGTAGCCATCTTACCATAGATTTTTCAACCTATTTGATTTTAAACAGTCTAAAAACTTTAAAACAACTTGAGCCTTAAATCAAGAAAGTTAAACGTATGCTCAGATATTAATTTTTGTTTAAAAACAAGAAAGGTAGAATAAACAATGATATTAAATAAGTTGGTATCGATTTTATATCAAAGATTATTAACAAGGCTCTCATACCACTTGTAGGGTTGTATGGCTAAACAAGAGGGGGGTGAATTGTGTATTTTTAATATTTTCTAAAGTATAATTGAAACTTTAAAATTCAAAAATAAGTCGCGACATTGTTTTCATAAAATCATTTTTATTCAAGGTTTCAATTACAATATACAATTCAATTCTCCTTAGAAATTGTAGATGCAATTATAGCTCGATACCATGTATCATCTAAACAATTTCATAACTACAAATAGAGAAAACTAATTTGCGGAATTTAAAACTTTTCTCCCTGTTTGAGATCGTTCTTCTTCAGTGACGAATATCTTGTTTTTCTCTACTTCACCAAATTTGCTTTCTTCTGATACTTCAAATCTTCAGTGATGTATATAATACCTTTTTCTACTTCACTAAATTTTCTTCCACCTGAGAGATTTTGCCCAAAGAGGTATTTTTGATCCCTAAAAAAGATTTTTCTTTTGGTGTGCAGGGATAGTTTGATCCTTGAAAAGATTTTTCTTTTTGTGTGCAAGGATAATTTGATCAACGAGAATTCTATGCCTTTTATACTGTATCTTCATTTCATGTATATCCTTCACGTTTAACCACTACCAATTTTCCACTTCTCCACGTCTTTTCTTTTTCCTTCATCGAAACACACACGTTCTAACCCACGTTTATATTTCAAATTTTCTTTAATTATCAGTCCTAGATCTCTGAAAAATTTCCTCGAAAATAAACTTTCTCGTCCAAAGAATTTTCCATCAAGTGTAATACGAAGTCGTTACTTTAATGGTAACTAAACGAGTAACACAAGTATATATATATAACTTAACGTTTCTAACTTAACGAGTTCCTCATGTGTCATTTCATATGACAAATACTGTAGCTAACTCAACGAACTAAGTCTTTGGTGTTATGCTAACTCAACAAATCGGCTTAACCTTTCTTTTGGAAGGTTAAACGATAACTCACCGAAAATAGTTTAAGTTTCAGATAGTTACGGTTGTAAGTCACTGAAAAACTCTTTATATCATAAAACTAGTGAGACACATGTCAAGACCTGAAAACATGACTTAAGTTACCTTTCAGATAGTTACGACTATAAGTCTCCGAAAAAGCTTTAACTCACCGATTCAGTCATAAACAAATGTTTTTATAATAAGAATTTTACCACGTGCAAAAAATAACAACTTAAGTTTATAATGCTAACCTAACGTGTTGCCTTAGTGTTCAATATAGCAACTCAACGCGTTTAGTTATGTTAACTTAACGAGTTAAACATGTGCACCTTACGTGATACAATACAACATTCGTAACTTATAATTTCACCATGTGTATAACACTAACTTAACGAGTTGTCTAAGCATGCACTGTTCATGATACAGAAGATATAACTTTAAAACATATTATGTTTTTCAATAAAAACACATGTTAACTTAACGTTTAGTTAAATGAGAAATTAATGCAATGAAACGACTAGTTATTAACTTCAGATCCAATACAGACAGGTATTTATGCCAGTAAGCTTTTTTTGTATTGATTGATGATTTTAATTTCTTTTCACAAGCAATAGTAATTGAGCAAATATGATTATATTCATTCAGCACACATCATCAAAACAAAATACTCAACAAGTAGAATAAAGAATTGTATCTCCATTAAACAACTTCAAAAGTATATTCTAGATTCATATTTCAGCAATTCTAGATAACAAAAAATATACTCAATTCAAAAGATATCTGTATTTCACAAAACACTTGTATCTTTTCAGAACAGTATATGTATTTTTATACTTTAAAAGTTAATTTAACAAGCTTGAATCATACAAGAGCTTTCTAATGTACCCATGTAACGAGCTTTCAGTCAACAATCCCAGATCTAATCAGGATCTTAGGTTGCCAGATTTCAAGAGTCCTTTTTGAGGTCAACAATCCTTGCATACCTATCTGCTCAAGTACAAAAGGCTCGTGATCAAACTAGTCAATAAACTCTCAAAGTTTTTTTCTTTTTTCTTTTTTCTCTCTTTTTTTTTTTTTTTTTTTTTTTCACATACTGTATATGTATGTATTTCATTAATACAGATTTAATAAAACACTAATCTCATATAGTTCTGCTTCTATCATTTACTGAAAATATGAATCCATAACAATAAGCTCATACTTTTTCTATAGTTTAATAAGATCTACACATAAATCATTCTACAAGTTTAATCAGTCAAATTAAATGTATCTTTAATCATATGTGTTTTATTTAATCTAGAATTCACATCTCAGCTCTTTCAGGATTTCAGATAATTTACTGATTTTTCATTAAGCATTCTGATTTCATTTTAAAATCGTGAAACTGTTAAACTCATGAAATTCAGAAAAAACATAAGATTTGCATAAATAGTAAATTCTATAGCATCTTATATAGCCTTCTAAATATAACATTCAAGTAGTTATAGTTTATAAAAATTTTACAGTCTCAATTATCGGATGGTTACAGCAAGTTCATAAAAAAAATTCAATTTCCACAAACTTTCCAGTACCATTTTAATTCCTTTAATTAACAAACTTACATGGTTGTTACTTTAATTACCTCCCCACATACCTACATTTTGCATTGTCCTTAATGTAAAAGATTTGATAATAAATACGGTAATTGTAGCAGGCATGAATATAGTTTCATTGATTTAGCACCTAACTTAACGAATGAGTTTAAATCTAAATTTAGGATAAGTAATCAGTTACATACCTTGTTTCGTTTGTATCTCCTTCTGCATATTCCAATTTTTGATTCTGAAAAACTTTTTATTCATAGATAAAAGCAGAATATATAACAAAATAACAGTTAACAGATATTTATAAATCATTGTCTTGTGTGGAACCTAGACTCCTACGCCTTTGGTGGCTCACAAGCAAGCCAATTGGTTTCCTAGCATAGATACCAACAAACTGGATTGATATATATATTTTTTATTTATTTATAAAATAAACTAAAACTAAAATTTTTCTAAAAGTAAATGCAGAAAATACACAACATTAAAAGCACAAAATCACAACTTAAGAACATGATTGAAAAGTAGAAACAAATGGAATAAACGTGTCAGTCCAAACAAACTTTTTAGGCATAATTCTTCTTGCTATTAATTCTGTTTTAATGTAGTTTGTGTTCCTTCTTAATTTGTAAACTTGCAATATATTATCAATGCTAAATACAAGTGTATTACCATTAATGAAATGAAATGCAGAAAGGGATCCTTTTCGGTTCCAAGATAATGTAGCAGTTTTTATTTCTACATCTATTTTAATATATTCCTCTTTCCACTTCCATTCATTTATGTCTTTCATGATCCGTATTTGAAATTTCATCAACTCATCCCACCATCTTATCAGACATAAAGTAGGATCATCATATTCATTATACCACATCCCTATTTGAATTTTATCAAATTCTGTAGATGGTGGTTTAGCTATTTCTCTTGGTATAGGCAAAATTTCTATATATTCATCATAACTATCTATACTTACTATGTATAAATCAGATCTAAATGCAACTGATATATCTGTGACTAGATATATATATCCATCAAGTATGACATGCATGTTGTTAATTAATGATTTCTGTCCTAGATATATCATAGTGTTTTCAGTCCAAGATCTATTTAGAAAATTATACACACTCAAGCATAAATCTTCATCCCAATTTCCTATAGGTCTCCAATAATATAATTTTTCAGGAATGGTCAAATTTTTATCAGAAAATATTAATGCCGACCCACAATTTTCAATTGGTACTTCATATCTATTAGGTCTTCTTATATTCCATTCTTCTCTTGTGATAGGATTTCTGATCAAAATATTAGGTAATAGAATTACATACCTTGGTTTGGTCCTGTATATAATTAATCCTTCATCCATCCCCATAATATGATCTATTCCTTCTAATGTATTGGGTGGAATTCCAGTAGTTTCTTCCATATTCCAATATTCATGGCTAATTGAACTACAATTAAATGACTTCCATATGAATCCATCTCTAATCTGAGTCATTTTTGCAACTTGTAGTCCATGAAAATATTTTTCTCTGACACAGTCTTTAATTTCCTTTGATACACAACACAACCAGCATAGATCTCTAGCTGACAAGTTACTCAGTACTTCCCTTAGTGCATCCAGCGGTAATTGTATCAATTCCATTTGTTAATTCAATTTGAAGCTTTCCATTCAGTAAATATTTGTTGATGGATGAAGTTGAATCAACTGCTTCTCCTTCCAATTCCCCAACACATTCTCCTTTCTTTCAAAAGTGCTAGTAACTCGTAAATAACATTCTTTTCTATATATATAATGCACATCCCTAAAGTAAATAAATCTCGTTACAAGAATGTGTCTTGTAACGTGTAGCGTGGTTCCTATTTTTATGGGTACGTGTACGACTACTAATTTCAAATTTTGGTAACCGCTAAGCCGATGAAGTTTCGTTCATGGTTAAAAGAATAACCATTCTGCTTAATCCACGAACTAACCTTGTTGAGTTACAGATAACTCAACAGAACAACGTCGGTTACTGTTGCTAACTCCATGGACTAACTTCGATTTAGTCGAACATTTATCCTTTAAGTCCTGTAAAAACTCGAACACTTATCCTTTAACTCTTCGAGTTTTTTTTGCACCTGCAAAACACGTGACTGAACAAAGAAATTTATCTGTTCGTTAGTCCTTTTATTAAACTTGAATAGTTATCTATCTATGCGTATCAAAACTCGAACAGTTATCTAACTATTCGATTTTTCATTACCGAACGCACCTAGAAAACACGTGACAACTTAAAACATTAAAAACACACGTGCAGGTAACTTAACTATACGAGTTTTTAACATAAAGTATTCGACAAAAATGAGACATTAATGACTAGTTAAATGAAAAGTTAGTATAACTTAATGACTAGTTATTTAACATAGCATAATTTCAAATCCATTATAGACAAGTATTTATATTAATAAACTTTTTCTATATTAATGGATGTTCTTAATTTACTTTCACAAACAATAGTAATTGAGTAAATATAATTACATTCATTTAACACACATCATCAAAATAAAATACTCAACAATCTCCCCCTTTTTGATGATGATAAAACCATATTAAATCAATTATAAAATATGTTTAACTCAATGAAGCACCTTTGTTGGGTTAAGTTTTAATTCAACAAACAAGTTTGTTGACTTAAGTTGACTTAAGCTTATATTTATTGTTTGTGTGAAAATCATCTCTTAGAAGTAAAACTTTTAGAAAAATTTCAATGTTTACATAATCATCTCCCCTTTTAACATATACATTTAAACTCATAATCATCTCCCACTTTTGTCATTAATCAAAAAGATGATTACAAAGTATTAAAATGAGAGACAAAATGTACAACTAAACTTTTTGTAAACATTAATAAGAATTAAACCACATTTACAATAAAATGTATTGTTCAAATATTCAATCACTAAATACAAACATTACATTTTGTATTCAGAAATCAAGTAAACAAATAAATGACAGTACATTTATCTATTCTTCCTAATGATATCACTAATAGCATTACAAATTTTATCTCCTAGATGCCTAATATCATTTTTGATTTCATTCAACACTGCATTTAAGTCAGAAGGTAGCTCAAGTTGCTGTTGCACTTGATTTGAATAGTTTCACTGTTGTTGTTTAGTGGAAGGTTAGGTTGCTGTTGTTGCTGTTGTTGCATTTGCTGGTGTTTTTGCAAATCTTTTATACTGAACGCTCTCATTCCTTTAGTTTCAAAGGGCTAGTTAGATAAATTCAATTGGCTTACAATAATTTGGCATACAACATTACCAAAAAATAATTTTGAACTCATATGCTGTAGTTGAGATATGAAAACATCAAACCAATTTATTTGAATTCTGTTTAGTATATGCCATAAGTTGCATATAAACAACTTCTACTTACTTCTAGATTATGTTCGAGACTTTAAAAGAAATTTGCATGTAGAATATTTGCAATAAACCTAGCTTCTACATTCAAATTTTTCATTAATCTCATTTCAATATATACACTTAGAATTTGTGATAAAGACTGAAGGTCCCATTCTAGTTGTCTAACAATGTCAAATCTGTTTGTAATAACAACACCTTCATTCTTTAATTCCAAAATTAATTCAGGAGATTAAGTAAACTCCTGTTGAGTTATTTGAGTTGTCAAAAGATTTTCATTCTGTACCAAGTTGTTGTGAAAAGCTACAATAAGCTCTTTATATTGCTTCCATTTTGTTTCAATTGGTAAGAATTGCATTAAGCCTTGAAACTCAAATAATTCCTTTATTTCCTTGAAACTCAAATAATTCCTTTTATTGGTCGAGCATGTAGAATTTGACATGAAATCAAACTATTGTATTTTTGCAATGCTTCCTCAAATCTAAAATATATTGAATTGCCTTGAATGTTTAGAGTTCTATACTTAGAAGGTGATACCTGAAGCCTTAATTCAGAATTTAATTCTTCTTTAGGAATCTCTACTTCAAAATGAATGTCATTGTGTTCCTCTATCAAAATATTTTCTTGAAGCTACTTAGGTAAGCTTGATTCTCCAGCTTCAACAATGTAAGGAACATTATCAATATCTGCAACATCCATTAATTAAGTTTCTATAGAATTTCCAAAGTACAATTCTTCCACAAATTCAACAACGGTGTATCTATTTGTAATTCTTCATTTTCATCAATAGATATTTCCATTTCTACATGCTATGAATTCTCAGACTCTAGTTCTATAGATTTTGAAAAAGGCTGATCAACGTTAAGCTCTTTTGGAGTCTTGTCTTTTTCAATAGTTGCTACTCTAGATAATCTAACCTCTAAACTAGTTACTGCCTCAATATTTTCAAGCACATCTGCAATAACTTGTTTAATGTCATTTGCTTGATGCTTTGATTGTTCAATTTCCTTATCATCAAGGCATAATACTATAGAAAAACTTGAACTAATTTGTTGCTTTGTTCTCTATTCAAGTTTTCTAGAAAAAGATAATAAAGTTTCATTATCATCGTTAGTTTCAATGTGTTCTGAACTGATGACCTTGTCAAATGCAATGTAAGGCACAATGTTTAGACATACATTGTCCTTTAGAATTAAATCCTCATTTGATTTTTCAACTAAATTTGTTTCCTTAAAAATAATCCCTTTTTGCTTCATTTTTCTAACTCTCTTTCTCTTGTAGCAAGTCAGTTGCTCTACTATTATTGCTATTTTCTTCTAAATTTGTTCCATAAAAGTTTTCTATTTCAATTCTTATAAGGCACTTTCTATAGCTATTGCCTTTCAAAGACTTTCAACTTTTCTCTGATCTACAGTAATATTTGTTTGTTCCTTTGAAAATAAAGGTGTAGGTATTGTAGATTCATGTTCTTCCTCAAATGATGTAAGTCGAGTTCCATTTATAGGTGTTTAAGGAATTCTATTTCATGAACCTACTCTTTTTTCCAAGTATTGAGCATATTGTTCCAAAAATGCTATTTCATATGATACTCTCTATCAAATTTACTTCTAATGCCCATGTATTGTATACTGTTAGTAGTATTTTTAAGTTCTAGCCGAACTTCATCAAGTATTTCTTTAGAAAAGAAATAGTCACTATAGATTTGAGCTAACCTTTTGTCAACTTGAAGAATTTTCTTAAACCATGTATGTGGAACTTCATCTTCATCTATCTGTTTGCCTTTTGCATTTCCTCTACCTTTTCCTTTTCCTCTACCATGTCCTTTGTTGAACTTTGAATACATCATTGTAGGTGGTTACAAGAACAAGTGGGAAAGATTTTTAGAAAGATGTTAGGAGATAACTTAAGTCCCTGTGTAATAAGTGTTTAAATAGGGTTTCACTAGAATAACTTAACGAGTATATTAGTTGGGTTTGGGTTTTAAATGAATATTGAATAAAGTTTATTCAATCGAGGTACTTGAAAATTTAAGCATAACTCATTGAGTCACCTAACTTAATGAGTAAAATGCTGTCTAGAGGTAGTTTTACACATTACCTTACATAACATAATGTCTAATTAGTATACTTGACTAATAAACAAGTTTCGTATGTTTTCAACTGAAAGCTTTCAAAAACAACATACAAGCTATAAGTAACTTATATAAAACATTATCTTGAGAACATTGTAAACTATGCTAATATTCTTTCTATGAACCGAAAATAGTTTGTTTGTTTGTTAAATTGTTTCATCAAGATCTTAAGAGGACTAAACTTAGACTAAGTGTGATGCGCGTGTCTTCCATCAATTATATGTATATGTCATTATATATGGTTGTATTTCTTTGATAATTTGTATAGGGGCAAACTTGTCTTTTGGGTATCACCCATCGTTGCCCCTATATATGTAAGGGGTCATCCTCGTCCAAGGGCCAAGCCAAATCCCTAGATTTCGTTCTCCCCCTTCTTTGTACCAGCAACCATACAGCAAGGAATCACGATAGATTGATCACCCGTGGACATACCCGTGTTGGGGAACCACGTAAATTTGTTGTTCTTCCGAATTCTCCTATTGCATTCCTCTCATCGACGTTGATCTCTTCTCCACGCCACCCCTAGATGCTCCACATTTGTTTGATCTTTCTGCAAAACAACTAGTATCAGAGTGAGGTTGGACATCTCTGGGTTTGCATCTGAAGTTTCGAAGAGTTTCATCAAGGTTCAAGCCATTTCCGCAAGGGATTTCTCCATTGCTGCAACTGCTGTCATCACTAGCACCAGTCTGTACACTTCAATGCCAACTCCTGCGCCTTCCTCGTCCGTACTCCGTTGCATCTCAAATTTTGAGGACGTGTTGTAAGCTTCTTGAACTTCCTTCCTTTAAAATTTCGTGGTCAGAAGTTTCGTATTCAGAGAGATATAGCAGGAGGCGTCTGGCTAGGGCACAATAGTTTTCTAAACGAGTGACTCTTTGATTGTTGGATTTTAGGCATTTTGTGATTGTAGTTTTGTGCTTGGTTTGTGCGAGTATTTGCTATTGTTTTGTCCTAAGTAGCTTGGCTTGTGGCTGATTGCATTTCATTGAAATCAGTAGTTTCAATAGCATATTGTTGTTGAGATATTGCTTGTTATTATGTACCTTGCCGCAGAATTGTGTGTATTACTGGTTGTTTGTTGTTTTGAAAACATGAATACTTCGAGGTTGAAGATAGAAAAGTTTGATGGTAAGAATAGCTTCAGCTTATGGCAAATTAAGATGAAAGCACTTCTAAAGCAACAAGGTATTTGGGCTCCTTTAAATAAGGAAACTACTCTATACAGAAATTTGCCAGAGTTTGAATTGCAGGAGAAGAAACCTCACTCCACCATCTTGTTGTGTTTGTCTGATGAAGTTATAATAGAAGTTGCTGATGAATCTACCTCTTTAAGTCTTTGGCAGAAACTTGAGTCATTGTATATGACTAAGTCTTTAACAAACAAATTGTTGTTAAAGCAAAGACTGTTCTCTTTAAAGATGATAGAAGGTGTACCTCTCAAGCAGCATTTAGATTAGCTAAATGCTATTCTGATGGAACTCAAGAATATTGGAGTAATCATAGAAGATGAAGATGCAGCTCTTATCTTGCTTTGTTCACTCCCATTGAGTTATGAAAACTTTGTTTAGTCCTGTGTAGTTGGAAAAGATTCAATTACATTGGAGGAAGTGAAGTCCAACCTTCATTCTAGGGACCTCAGGCACATGGTGCACGGTAGAAACGAGGCAAGTGGTGTTGGCCTCTCAGCTCAGCAGCAAGAGAACAGGGGAAGAAACTAGAGACAAGGTGGAGGGAAGAATAGAAGCAAAAGCAAGGGCAAGTACTCTAGGAATACTTGTCATTACTGTAAGGAGAAAGGACATTGGAAATCACATTGTCCCAAGCTTATGAACAAAGGAAAGGCTGTTGTGGCAGAAACCAGTTCTGCGCCAGGTGATGACTTTTCTCTTACAGTTTGTTGCAGTGCCTATTCTGATGATTAGTGGATTATAGACTCAGGAGCTTCACATCATATGACTCCTACTAGGGAGTATTTTGACACCTACGAGCAGGTGGAGGGTGGTCAAGTGACCTTGGCCAATGATGATATGTGTTCTAGAGTTGGTGTGGGCACTAT
Organism: Cymodocea nodosa; assembly: GCA_036874045.1. NCBI lineage: Eukaryota > Viridiplantae > Streptophyta > Magnoliopsida > Alismatales > Cymodoceaceae > Cymodocea > Cymodocea nodosa. Next base: position 13,230,940 of record CM072335.1, read on the forward strand.
AAAATTTAAACTGCATGATGGCACAGTTAGAATTTTGGAGGATGTTTGGCACGACCCAAAGCTTGGAAAAAGTCTGATCTCACTAATGGCCCTTAATGTTAAGGGTTATAGATATACAAGTGGTGAGGGGAAGATCAACATACTAAAAGGCTCATTAGTTGTTATGAAGGGAACCAAATCTGGTCCCTTATACATTCTGTAGGACACTCCAATTGTTGGTGCAGCTACATCAGCTATATCTAGTAAGTAGGATTTTTCTGTCATGTGGCACTCAAGGATAGGTCATTTGGGGCAGAAAGGAATGTAGAAACTAAGTAGTCTGGGCAAGTTTGATGGACACAAGGTTGCTTGTATTGACATGTGCAAGCATTGTGTTTTTGGCAAATAGGAAAGAGTGTCATTTGCACGTAGTCAGCACAACTCCAAGGAAGTTCTTGATTATATTCATGCTGATTGTTGGGGGCCTTCATGTCAACCTTCTATTGCAGGTTCCAGATATTTTTTTTCTATCATTGACTGTCATTCAAGGATGAACTGGGTTTTATTTTTGACACACAAAAGTGAAGCTTTTTCTTGCTTCAAGCATTGGAAGAAGCAGGTAGAAAACCAAACAGACAGAAAGGTAAAATATCTTAGAATTTATAATGGTCTTGAGTTTTGTTCTCAAGAATTTGATAACTTTTGTAAAGATAAAGGCATTACACAACATAACATCGTTAGATATACCCCTCAGCAAAATGGAGTGGTTGAAAGATTAAACAGAACACTCCTAGAAAAGGCACGTTGTATGCTATCTCATGCAGGTTTGAGCAAGAAGTTTTGGGCAGAGGCTGTTAACACAACTTCCTATTTGGTGAACAAGTCCCCTTCTAGTGCCTTAGATGGGAAGATACCTCTTGAGGTATGGCTGAAAAGATCTGCTAGTTATTCAAAGCTCAAAATTTTTGGATGTCCAACTTACTATCATGTGAACAATGGCAAGCTGGAATCACGTGACAAGAAAGGCATATTTGTGGGCTATGGTGTTGGTGTAAAGGGATACAGGATATATGATATTGAGTCTCACAAAGTAATATATAGCCGTGATGTTACTTTTGATGAGAATTCTCTTTTGCAGGCAACAGATAGACTAGCAAGTAAAATACTAGAAGTTGGGCACACCCTTCATGAACAGATGGAGATAAATGATGCACAGCAGCCGCCTATCACTAATCAAGTTGAAATTAGAGAAACTTCATCTGAAACTCAGGAAAATGAAATTGAGGAGGAAGAGGTGGAGCAACCACCACCAAGAACCATTGGCAAAGATCGTCCTAGAAGAGACGTTAGACCTCTGATTAGATATGGCTACAACAGTTTGGTTGCTTTTGCTTTATAGGTAGCAGTTGAGGTGGAGGATTCTGTTGATCCACCTACATATGAAGCTGCAATGAAAGATTCAGAAGCTGGTCTTTGGATGTCTGCTATGAAGGAGGAACTCCAATCTCTCCATAAGAATAAGACTTGGGAACTGGTGAAACGTCCAAAGAACACAAATATTGTTGGTTGCAAAATGGGTCTATAAGAAGAAGATCGGGACTCAAGGCAACGTAGGTATATAGCACAAGGCAAGATTAGTTGCCAAAGGTTATTCACAACGAGAAGGAGCTGACTTCAATGAAGTATTTGCTCCTGTTGTTCGTCATACATCTATTAGAATTTTGTTATCTATTGCTGCAACACAGAATTTAGAATTGGAACAGCTAGATGTAAAGACGGCCTTCTTGCATGGTGAGTTAGAAGAAGATATTTGGATGGAACGACCAACAGGATTTGTGGTGAAAGGCAAATCTGATTGGGTGTGCAAATTAAAGAAGTCCTTGTATGGACTTAAACAATCACCACGCCAATGGTACAAGAGGTTTGATGCCTTTATAGTTAAAGTTAGTTTTAGACGCAGCAACTATGATTCATGTGTATATGTTAAAACTCTTGATAAGAATACACATGTTTATTTGTTATTGTATGTTGATGATATTCTTATAGCTGCGAAGAATATCAAAGTGATACAGGAGTTGAAGGACACATTAAAATCAGAATTTGATATGAAGGATTTTGGTCCAATTGGCAGAATGGAGATTAGGCGTGAAAGAAATTCTGGTAAGCTGTTTTTGAATCAACAGAAGTATATTGAAAAGATCCTTAGCAGATTTGGTATGGCTTCATGCAAAGCTATTAGCACGCTTTATGATAGAAATGTCAAGTTATCATCTACGATGTGTCCACAAACTGATTCTGAAAAGCTTGATATGCAACGAGTTCCTTATGCACAGGTAGTTGGAAGTCTTATGTATGCTATGGTATCCACTAGGCTTGATTTGGCATATCCTTTGAGTGTTGTTAGTAGGTTCATATCCAATCTGGGCAGGGAACATTGGAAAGCAGTTAAAAGAATATTTAGATATTTGAAAGGAACTCCAGGCATTGGCTTGATGTATGCAGCAGATTAAGGTTGTACTATGGCTGGTTATACAGACTCAGACTATGCAGGTGATGTTGATAGAAGGAGATCATTATCCGGTTATGTCTTTCCATTTGCAGGTTCTATTGTGAGTTGGAAATCAACTCTTCAGCCTACAGTATCTCTGTCCACAACTGAGGCTGAATATGTGGCTATGATAGAAGCTGCAAAGGAAGAGATTTGGTTGAAAGGCTTACTTGGAGACTTTGGTTGGCGCATTGATAAAGCTAATATCTTCTGTGATAGTCTTAGCACTATTTTTCTCTCCAAAGATAATGTCTTTCATGATAGAACTAAACATATTGATGTTAAGTATCACTTCCTCAGGAATGAAGACAGGATAAAGATTATGAAGGTCAACACAAAGGATAACCCGGCTGATATGTTTACAAAGGGCGTTGTTGAAAGCAAGTTTAAGCATTGCTTGGACTTACTCAACGTCTATTGTTGCTGTTGACCCACACTGGGTCTTGGTGATCTATCACTTGTTCGTGATGAAGATTGATGAAAGACAATGTGGAGATTTGTGATGCACGTGTCTTCCATCAAATATATGTATATGTCATTGTATATGGTTGTATTTCTTTGATAATTTGTACAGGGGCAAACTTGTCATTTGGGTATCACCCATCGTTGCCCCTATATATGTAAGGGGTCATCCTCATCCAAGGGAGGCCAACAAGCCAAATCCCTAGATTTCGTTCTCCCCCTTCTTTGTACCAGCAACCATATAGTAAGGAATCACGATAGATTGATCACCCGTGGACGTACCCGTGTTGGGGAACCACGTAAATTTGTTGTTCTTCTGAATTCTCCTCTCGCATTCCTCTCATCCACATTGATCTCTTCTCCACGCCACCCCTAGATGCTCCACGTTTGTTTGATCTTTTCGCACAACACTAAGATTTATCTTCTAAATGATATTAATCTATTTTGGACATTGTAATTCCTCCCCCCACAAATATACTTCAAATATATTCAATAACATACAAAATATACTTGTATGAAATAGGTGGTAATTATAACTATACTTTAAATTTTTCTTTTTAGAAATTTCTATTATCCTGAATTCATCAAGAATGATTTCTAAAATCAACCTCAACTGTATATGAATGAAAACATAACTTTAAACTTAATATGATTAACATAAGGAGAATAAAGAAATGTTTCTTAAATAAACATTTTCAAAGGTACTAGTTTAGATACAACAAATCAGCAATCATATTGGTAGAAACCATATTTGATTCAAAGATATTTGTATTTAGTGAAATAACTTTCACCTTTTCAAAATAGTAAATATAAATATTTTTTCTTTAAAAGTTACTTTGAAAAGTTTTAATCATACAAGAGCTTTCTAATGTACCCGTGTAATGAGCTTTCAGTCAACAATCCCAGGTCTGATCAGGACCTTAGGTTGCCAGATTTAAAGAATCCATTTTTAGGACAATAATCCTTACACACCTATCTACTCAAGTATAAGAGGCTTGTGATCAAATTGATCAATAAACTCTCAAAGATTTTCACTTTATGAGCACTTTATATTTTAAGCACAATATATATTTATTTCATTAATACAGATGCAATAAAACACAAATCTCATACAATTTTTGTCTATGATTTTACTGAAATATGAATCAATTTCAATAAGCTCATACTTTTGATCAACAGCTTAATATGATTTATATATAAATTATTCTACAAGTTTAATCAATCAAGTCAAACTCATTCTTGATCATATGCACTTTCATTGATCTAAAGAAAACACTTAATCAAAATTTCAAGATTTCAAAAGAATTTAATATTTTTCATTGACATTTCCACTTAAAATTTTAAAAACCATTATGTTAGGATTGTAAGGCTCACCAAAGAGGGGTGAATGGTGTGTGTGTGAAATTTTAACTTCTTTTTAAACTTAATTGTTTGATTCAATTTATCTTTGAGCTTAATTAATAGATATGCATGCAAAGTAGTAAAGAGTAATGAACATAAGGAGATTTTTAGGTAGTTCACCAACTTGGCTAGTCCACCCCCAAGATTCACTTAGGCTTCACTAAGTATATAAATACTTATAACACTTGCTTTCAGGTTGAAGCAAGAATCAACACTTGAGCTTTCAAGTAGAAGCTCAGCAACCAACCTTTCCTTGAGCTTTTAGGTACAAGATCTTAACCAATAGTGAGTTTTTAGGTAGAAACTCATGAACCAACAACTTTAAACTTTGAACTAAAGTTTGAGCATAGGGAGCTTTTGTACTGCAGTATGCTTGAGTATATTTCTCTTCTATATTTGCAGACTGAGTGTATAGTTGGAATTTTTGAGTAGCTCACAATATTTGATAATCATTGTTTTAATCTTCCCTTTACTTATCATATTTATACCAAGAGGTATAACGATCATATTCACTTCTAATGAATGTTTTCTGCTGTACTTACTAGTAGTCAGTCCCAAAAATAGTAAGTTATCGTTTTGTTTACTATTTAGCTTGTAACCTTCTGATTCCCTTTGATTTTCAGATGGTTAGTTTTGTAACTTTCCAAAGGATAACCATAACTCACGGAAAATCCACTTAAGTCCTTTTGTCTATCAGGTGGGATTTTAAGTCATACACGTGAGGTGACTTAAGTTCGGATACTTGTAGCTATAACTTATCAAATCTTTTTTGACTATCAGATAGTTAGCTATAGTAACTCTTCGATTTTCTTCAAAGCTTTTGATTGTAGTTATTCTATTTCGGCATGTGTATAATAGAATGACTTAAGTTTCAGATAGTTCATTCTGTAACCTTCTAAAACTTCTCAATTTTTGGATAGTTAGCTTTTCTAACTTATCGAAAGTCCTTTTAAGTCTTTATCTGCAATAAGTTCAATTTCTACACGTGCATATTTTTCTGACTTAACAGTCTAGATAGTTGTTCTAGATAACTTTTCGATTTGCCTGTATTTTCAGATAGTTACCAATTTAACTTTCTAAAAATTTGAACAATCGTCTTTCTCTACTTCTAACTTTCATCACATGTGTTTTAAATGACTTATCTTATCGGATAGTTACATTTTCTAATTCACTGATTTCCTTGGATTTTTAGATAGTTAGCTTTCCTGACCCTCTAATCATTCAACTAGTTATCTTTCAAACTTTCCGAAGGTATTGAAATTTCAGATAGTTAACCTTCTAATTGTTCGACAAGTATTTGTTGCTTTAAATTTGACTCTTTGGATACTTAGCACTATAACTCACCGAAGATCCATTTCTTTCAAATACTAAAGTCTGGTAACCTTCTAAAAATCCTATTTTTCTCTTGTAGTAGTTTCTGAACTATCTATATCAACTTATCTACCTTTTGATCTTCAGTATGCTGAACTATCTTGTGATATCTATGAAATACAATTTTTTTCCTCACACAGGTTTTTGCATTATCAAAATACAAGGGTTCTAACACATTAAACTTAGAAAAATAAGTAAAATCAATAAGATATTACTAAAATTTTATTGTAAATACATAGTATCTTATGTAGTAGTTTAGATATTACTTAGATATTTATGATAAGTATATAATATCTATGAGGTAAACAACATTATCAACAATATTTATCTTTTGTGGAGTTTAAGCATTTTACACATCACATAGCCTACAAATACCTAAATTTAATCTTATGTTGCAAAATGTATTTTCATCTAGAGGTTTTGTAAATATATCAAATAATTGATTTTTACTAGACACAAATCCTAATTTAATTTTTCCTTTAATTACATTAATTTTTAGAAAATGATGTTTAACCTCTATATGCTTCGCTCTAGAATGTAATACAAGATTTTTGGAAAGATTTATTGCAGAACTACTATCACAATAAATCTTAGTTGTATCATAAGATAATCCAAAATCATCTAAAGTTTACTTTATCCATAGAATCTGAGTGCAACACAATGCAGCAACAATGTATTCAACTTCAGTGGTTGAAAGTGCTATACAGTTTTGCTTTTTACTAAACCATGACACCAAATTATTTCCCAATAATTGACATGTGCCACTAGTACTCTTTCTATTAGATTTAGATCCTGCATAATCAACATTAATATATCCTATAAGATCTATTGAACTATCCTTAGAATATAGTCTGAAATTTTTAGTTCCTTGTATATATCTAAATATTCTTTTAACAGCAATTGAGTGTGATTCTTTAGGATTAGATTGAAATCTAGCACAAGCACACACAGTAAACATAATATTAGGTCTACTAATTGTCAAATAAAGTAAAAAACTAATTATACTTTTATATTTTCTTTGATCTATTGATTTTCCTATGTCATCAATATATAACTTTAAAGAGATACTCATAGAAGTTCCTTGAATCCTTGTATTATTAAATTTCTTAAGCATTTCAACTACATATTTTTCTTGATTTAAAAATGTTAGGTATTTAATTTTGATGATATATGCTTTATTAACATATTTAAATAAGTCTACATAATATTCTCTAAGTATATTTCTCTAAGTATAATAGTTAACATATTATCAGAAAGTTTCATTTTTATGTCAGATAAATTAAAGATTTTCGAAGAGCTAGATTTGCAATAGTTAAACTTTCAGATAGTTAACGTTTCATTTTTGTCGAATACTTTATGTTAAAAACTCGTATAGTTAAGTTATCAGCACGTGTGTTTTTAATGTTTTAAGTTGTCACGTGTTTTCCATGTGCATTTGGTAATGAAAAATCGAATAGTTAGATAACTGTTTAAGTTTTTATACGCATGGATAGATAACTGTTCAAGTTTTATAAAAGGACTAACAAATAGAAAAGTTTCTTTGTTTAGTCATATGTTTTGTTGGTGCAAAAACTCGAAGATTTAAAGGATAAGTTTTCGAGTTTTTATAGGAGTTAAATGATAACTGTTCGACTAAATCAAAGACTTAGAAAATATTCTACAAGACTCTAGGAAGATAAAGTTCCGATGTATCTACAAGTGGAGATCGTGGAAACTCAAAATGTTAGTGAAGTAAGTGGAAATTTAAATAAAAAGTACGTTGAATAAATTTAAAGAAGAAAATCAAAGGCATGCACAAGAAATTTTAAAGTTCACTGCTATAGAAAGAAAATTGCATGTTGATTGTGAAAATTTAATTGCTGATAAGAAAAAAATGATCTGTGAAATTGAAAAACTGGAACTGACTATTACTGATTTAAATTCAGAAATTGATGTGTTAAAGATTAAAGTTTGCAATCAAAAGGCTATATTAAGTAAATGGAATAATAGTCAAACTTTAACAAATGAACTCAGTAGTAAAATATCAAATGTAGAAAAACATGGTATTGGTTTACACGATGCATCTTCTGAAAATTATATATTGCATGATGGTATTGTTAAAAATAATGTCTTTATTTCTAGTACTAAGAATAGTAAGAGAAGAACTATTCCGTGTGTAATCAAAAAGGGAGAAAAATATGTGCAAATTGATGAAATACAACATATACATGATAGCACACGATGCAAGAATTTCAAAAGAAATCTTCAGAAGAATCAAGCTAAGACATTTGAGAATTTTAATATTCTTGATCAATTTTCTTCATATTTAAAGAATATTGGATATTGGAAATCAAATAATGTTAGAAATGAAATTTTCAACTTTGGTTTACATGGAGATAAATGTTCTTATAATTATAACACTAAGAGAAAGAAACGCAAAAATAATTATCAGAAAATAGATAAATTGAAGTCTAAAAATATGGATTATTTTGATATGACTCTCTCTAAAATTCTTGGACCCACTCAAAAATGGGTTCCAAGAGATAAAATCTCTTTTTGACTATTTTGTAGGTACACAAATCAAAATGGATAATGGACAGTGGAGCATCCAGCCACATGACTGGAGATATATGATTACTTACAGAAATAACAAAGACCAAGAATGGACAAGTTACCTTTGGAAATAAAAGCAAAACAAATATCCTTGGGTCTAGCAAGGTTCAGGTAACTGAGAAATGTTTTATAAATGATGTCTTATTAGTTGAAAACTTAGGTTTTCATTTATTGAGTGTTCCTATTTTAATGAAGATTTACAAAGTAATTTTTGAAAAAGATTCCTGTAAAATTATGGACATGTCTACAAAGGAAATTTTATTCACTACATACAAGAAAGGATCTGTTTGTATTCTAAAATTGCCTTCTGATATTATTAAAGACAATGCTTGCTTAATTGCAAAATTGGATGAAGTCATTTTATGGCATAGAAGGCTAGGACACTCAAACTTAAAATTATTACAAAAGCTATCTAAAAAGAATCTAGTTAGAGGTTTACCTAATATTAAGTACTCGAAAGAGTTTATGTGTGATGTGTGTCAAGGTAAATTACATAAAACATCCTTTAAAAGCTTAAATGAAATAACAAGCAAAAGAGTATTAGAACTAGTGCATAAGGATTTATTTGGACCTACTAGAACAACTAGTCTAGGAGGTAAACATTATGCTTTTGTACTAGTTGATGACTATTCTAGATTTACTTGGGTCTATTTTATAGCTAATAAAACTGAAGTTTTTGAAATATTTAAGATATTTTGTAATAAAGTTCAAAATGAGAAAAATGTTAAAATTCAAAAACTTAGGAGTGTTCATGGTACAGAATTTGATAATGATCAAATGGACACCTTTTGTGAAGAATTAGGCATAGATCATAGGTACTCATTTCCAAGAGCTCATTCACAAAATGGGATAGTAGAATGTAAAACAGATAACTTCAGGAAATGTCCAGAACCATGTTAAATGAGAATAAGTTACCCCTTTTTCTCTAGGCAAAAGTAGTTCATACAGCATGCTATGTTATAAATAGAGTACATCTAAGACCAATTTTAGATAAAACTCCTTATGAGATATAGTATAACAAGGTTCCCAAAATAAGTTATTTAAAACCCTTTGGCCGTAAGTGTTTTATTTTAAACACTAAGGAATAAAGAGACAAATTTAAAGCCAAATCAGATGAAGGGATTTTTGTTGGTTATTCCATTAGAAGTAAAGCATATAAAGTTTATAATAAATCAACAAAAACCATTGAGGAAACCCTGCATGTGAAATTTCATGAAAATTCTCATTTGGATTTAAGACATGCTGAAAACTTTGATTCAGAAATTCTCCCAGAAATAGTACCAAATGATGTTGACAGAGAAATTGATAGATTATCTGACAGAATAAGAACTCTACATTTGAATGATGAAAATTTAGAAGAAAATAATGCCATACCTATAGAAAATATGGAACAACATAGAAATTGGCATTATGCTTCATCTAATCCTATTGATCAGATAATAGGCGATCCTAATCAAGGAATTAGGACTAGGTCATCAGTAGTCAACATTTGTTGTGCTTATTCATTTGTTTCTTTACTAGAACCTAAGATAATTGAAGATGCCTTAAAAGATGAGTTTTGGTATTTAGCTATGCAAGATGAGCTAAATCAATTTATAAGAAATGAGGTATGGGATTTAGTTCCACCACCTGAAAATCAGTCCATAATAGGAACAAGGTGGGTATTTAGAAACAAAATAGATCAAGATGGATATATAGTTAAAAATAAAGCTAGATTAGTTGCTCAAGGTTACAAGCAAGAGGAAGAAATTGACTATGATGAAACATTTGCTCCTATTGCTAGACTAGAATCAATACGAATTTTGTTAGCTTATGCTTGTTATATGGATTTCAAATTATATCAAATGGATGCTAAGACTGCTTTTTTAAATGGATATATAAAAGAAGAAGTGTATGTAAAACAACCTCCAGGTTTTGAAGATTCAAAACATCCTAAGTATGTTTACAAGCTTAAGAAGGCACTATATGGCCTTAAACAAGCTCCTAGGTCTTGGTATGAAAGATTATCTAAATTTCTTATGGAAAAAGGGTATTCTATGGGAAAGGCAGATCACACTCTTTTTATCAAGAAGATCGAAAAAGATATATTAGTAGTTCAAATCTATGTAGATGACATCATATTTGGAGCAACAAATGATAAATTAGTTGAGTCCTTTTCGAAAGACATGACTAATCAATTTGAAATGAGTATGATGGGTGAACTATCATTTTTCCTAGGCTTACAAATTAAGCAATTAGATCAGGGTACTTTTATTTCACAAGAAAAATATACTCAAGATTTATTAAAGAGGTTTGGTTTAGACAACACTAAAACAAAGAATACACCAATGAGTACTATCACCAAGTTGGATAAAGATGACTCTAGAAAAACTGTAGATGTAAAACAATATAGAAGTATGATTGGTTCATTACTCTATTTAACACCTAGCCGACTAGATATTATGTTTAGTGTGTGTACTTGTGCTAGATATCAATCAAATCCTAAGGAATCACACCTACTTGTTGTTAAACGAATTTTTAAATATCTATTAGGAACCATCAATTTCAGACTATTTTACTTTAAACACAGTTCTTTAAACTTAGTAGGTTATAGTGATGCTGATTTCACAAGATGTAAGTCTAAAAGAAAAAGCACCAGTGGCACTTGTCAATTGTTAGGTAATTCCTTAGTGTTATGGTTTAGCAAAAAACAAAATTGTGTAGCATTATCTACAACTGAAGTTGAATATATAGCTGTTGCACTTTGCTGTGCTCAAATCTTGTGGATCAAACAAACCTTAAAAGATTTTAATTTACACTATGAACCAACTAAGATTTTCTGTGATAGTAATTCTATAATTAGTTTATTTAAAAATCCTGTCTTACATTCAGGAGCAAAACATATAGAAGTTCGACATCATTTTCTAAGGGATAATGTTATAAAAGGAAAAATAATATTAAATTTTGTTCCTACCACAGAACAATTAGCAGATCTATTTACAAAACCCTTAGATGAAAATACATTCTAAAAATTACGATTAGAACTTGGTATCTGTAGGTTATCTGATATTTAAATGGTCCTGTTCATTGTACTTTGGTTTGTTATAAGGTAGTTTTAGAATTTAATGTCTTTATTATTAAAAAAAGAAAAAGAAACAAAATATCTATTTTCAAATTACAGTTTTCTAGTAGTTAAGAATTTATGAAATTCTGATTTTTATTGAAGTCAATTTATTTAAGAAAAATTCAGAAAAGATTACTTAAGGAAAAGTTAAATTGATTCAATGTGAGTGCCAACTATATTTTTGTTACTTATGTATATGCTATTACAGAGATTTTAACAAGAAAATACATAGAAAGTATGTACTTTTTATTAAAGGAAAGTTATTAACATTCTGTTAGAAAAATTAAGTCTTATGGTTGCCTCTAATTTAATTTACTGTCTTGTTTTATTTTTGTTTATTTTTTGTTTGTAATTACTTGAGTAATTAAGTCCGTTGGGAGATCTTAAACCCTAGTCACTTAAACCAACTAGTTTGGGATGTACTGACTGAAAACTCATTTTGCAAGTAATTCAGGTTATATTTTAAAAAAAAAAAAATTACTTGTTCTCACTTGTCATTGAGTAACTGGTTATGTTTCCCCTAAGAAAGGAATTATGATCATGTAAAAAGATGATATTGTGGGAGGTAATACATAAAATATATATATATGAATATAATAAAAAAAAGGGGGCAATGTACTCAAGCTTAATTTATCTTTCAAGGTGTTATAACAATCCTAACATAATCTGTGTATATAATCCTTGTTATTTTTGTTATTATCTACACTTTACACATAATGTACGATATTTATTTGTCTTAAGTTGTGTATTCATTATTGAAATCTTTTAAGTTTCTGTAGGTATATCTCTATGAATTATCTTTTGTAAACTGAATAAGATAAAAGCCAGAAAGTCTAAATTGTTAACTCTACTACTTATTTCTGTATTTCATTCAAATTAAAAAAAAGAAGAAGGAGAGACTCAAATCTATTTAAGGCTTAGCATACTTTTTAAGTAAGCTATTTGACCTTTTTAAGCCAACTCTACTTAGGGCTTGGCAACCTAGATTATGTACGCCATAGATTCTTTACACTACAATTATGTAGGGGGAGCAATTTCTCGTATAATAATTCATATCTTTTGAACTATTATATGTTTTCATGAAAGAATCTACATAATTTCAGGAAATACACCTTAATTAAGTACATTTCTAAACTGTCGGTGACTTGCAGGTATTTTAATTCTTAAGTATCCAAATTTTCTATTGTTTCGGCAAGTTATGTTACAAGTATCAGATAGTTGTGTTTTAAAACGTTCAATAGACTATTTTATTATTTCCTGAAATACACGTGTCGAAACCATAATGCATGACTTAAGTGGATTTTCGGTAAGTTATCTGTAACTCTCTGAAATATGTCTGGGCATCGGAAAGTTAGATTTGTAACTGTCCGAAACATCTCTTTATTATAAAACTACTTAAGTACACGTGTCGTGATCTGGACGATTGACTTAAGTTATCTTTCGGAAGGTTATTTGTAACTCTCCAAAATGCATCTGAGCATCGGATAGTTAGGTTTATAAGTCTTCGAAACTTTCTAAACACCTTAAGTTCAAATTGTGCACGTGTTGAATTTCACTGCTTTATAATGTCTCAGTTGAAACTTGAACAGTTATGTTTAACTCTTTGACTTTTCACACCTATTCCTTCGAGAAACTCGAACAGTTATCATAAATCTTCGAGTTTTCTCACTTTTTCACTTAGCCTGAAGTTATTTTCTTTATTTGCATAGTTACGCTAAGTATTCTGCAATTGTTGGTTGTAAAACTTATATAGTTATTGCAAGCACTCGAGTTATTTATCGGTAACAGATCTTCTATTTATGATTTTAATGATTGAATCTGTTTATCCATTTATAAACTCGAAGAGTTATGAATGTTTTACTAACAACCTTTCGTGTTTCTACCTTGGTAAAACCCTAGCTTCACAATCTTTCCTTCCACTAAGTTCTACAGTGCAAAGCGAAGATTAATCAACAATGTCAGGACATGGAAGAGGACGTGGTAGAATGACCAAAGTGCAGAAAAGAGAGCTGGAACTTCTGAAAATGCAGAATGAAATCAACGACATCTATTCAAGGTACACTTTTTCAAATGAAATACTGCATGAAATAAGAAAAGTTGTCCAAGATGAGAAAAATTTCTATTGGAAATTTATTCGAAATTATGCTAAAACACAGTTTAGACTAAAACAGACTGAACTTTCCGCATTGCATTTATGGAAAAGAAATTTACAACCTAACCCTGCGGTTGTAAGTTCTGGACATGTACCAGAGACATCGGTACAGTCTATCACTTATTATGGAAAGAAGTGGGGACCAATGATCGAAAATGCAAATAGGGAATTACAATCCTTATATTCCTAACATTATTTTCCCCCAGTTGTTTTAGATGATATTAAATAGTGTATCGATAAACAGAAAACTGCCATTAGCAAAATGGGCCTTCGAAGTGAAGGACAAAGAATTTATCAACTCAAAATGGCAGAGGTGGAGAGCTTAAAACTCTATATTCCATTATTACTACCTAGGCATCTTAAGAGTCTACGAATTTTGAAGATATTTCATCTCAAGAGGAATGTACAGATATTCTTCCTCTTACTGTATCTCGAACAGAGACTTTTGAATTTTGGTACAGTTGCTTATACTACACTTTATATGTATGGTTATGTCTGTTACAATATATTGTATACTTGTTGATAAATGTATATAATCAACAACATACACAGTTACAAATAGAATATGATACTACCAATGTCTCACATATAAAAATTTCAGAAATACAGGATGATTCTATTCCATAGACAGATATAGAACATTCTTTCATACAGAGACAATTGTATAGATCACATATAGATATACAAGTTGCTGATATACAGATTGTTATAGAGACTATTCCTATTGAAATGTTTCTAGAAGAACAAACAGAAGAAATTCAGTAGATTATTGATACGACAATAACAGATATTTCAAACATTTATACTAGTTTTAATAGAAATTCCACCAGTTCTGAAAGATCTGACAATATAGATGTTGTTGATAATATTGAAACAAGTCCTAGATTAGAACATCATGATAGGAAAATACCTAATCCTGAATAGAGTTTAAATGCAAATACACTATTATGTTCAGAAATAATTCCTGTTATGACAAATTTCAGACATATAAAACTTTTATAGTTTTATATTCAAGACCAGTTAAGTTTGAAGGGATGGTACACATACGTGAACTGTTTGAATTTCAAGGCTTGTTGACTCTACTTCCACAACAGCCAAGCCATCTTGCTATACCTGAACTTCTCAGTTGTTTTTACTCAAACTTAATAGTGGAAGAATGTATTCCTGTTTCTAATATACAAGAAAATAATATATATTTAACTCCAGATTTACTTCATCAGGTACTTGGTCTGAAAAATGAAGGAATTAAATTATCAAAAAGAAAACAGGTTTATCGATTGGGATGAGACATTACAAGTTTAGCCAAAGATCCAATTGCCAACAAACCATTACTAAATGTCTTAAATGGCCAAGCACATTTTATTACAAAAATATTGCATTGCTATACCCGAACATTGACATTACTAAATGACTTAAATGGCCAAGCACGTTTTATTACAAAAATATTGCATGCTACATTGTTTCAGAGGTTTGGTCATGGGGCAGAAGTTGGCAGATGTTGTCTTTATGCTACATACACATTAATTGACCATATAAAGGTGAACTGGTATGATATTTTTGTTTCTCATATCTTACATTTGCAGAGTAAATTATTTTATGGTGATACAATTTTGAGAATTATGGCAAGTCAAACAGATATTACACCTTGGCCACAGAAAAGATTAAAGTCATGATCTTTCTCTACAAAGGAACTCCAAAAATACCAAGCGGCAGATACACCTATCCTTAGACAACAACAACAACAGGTTCAGCAAACACAACAACAATCCACAGAATTTACAGAAACACAGCAACATACAGATATACAACAAGATATACATATAGATATACAACAAGGTATACACAGAGAAATTCATACAGGTATAGATACAGACATACATACTGAATTTTTAAAGTAACCATCACAAGTTTCTCAAAATGATTTAGATCAGGCATTACTTGATTAGATAAACAGAGTTAGTACAAATATTGCAAGGAAAATTTCAGATACTCTAATTGATATTTTTCAAAGACAAAGAGGCTTGTGATTATACAAATTATGTATTACATGATTTATTTTTTGTAATTTGTAACCAAAACCATTATGTAAACTGTTTACTGATTTTAATGTTACATGATTATTTTTCATAATTTATGATATTAAACAGCTTCTACTTAATCCATAAATTCTATGTATGTTTGACACTATCGTTTTGATTAATATATACTTAGTAAGATATCCTTCCTTACATTTATAAAACTTAACTTCCTAAAGGGGGAGAAAATAGTGTAAGATCGTATGTCTACACAAGAGGGGGGTGAATTGTATATTTTTAATATTTTCTGAAATATAATTGAAACTTTAAAACTCAAAAACAAGTCGAGATAGTGTTTTCATAAAATCATTTTTATTCAAGGTTTAAATTATAATATACAATTCAATTCTCCTCAGAAATTGTAGATGCAATTATATTTTGATACCATGTTTCATCTATACAATTTCATAACTACAAACAGAGAAAACTAATTTACAGAATTTAAAACATTTCTCCCTATTTGAGATCTTTCTTCTTCTTCTTTCTTCTTCCTTCTTCAGCAATTCTTCAGTGACGAATATCTTGTCTTTTTATGCTTCACCGAATTTACTTTCTTCTGATACTTCAAATCTTCGGTGACGAAAATCTTACCTTTTTATGCTTCACTGAATTTTCTTCCACTTGAGAGATTTTCCCCGAGAAGGTGTTTTTGATCCCTAAAAAAGATTTTTCTTTTGGTGTGCAGGGATGGTTTGATCCTTGAAAAGATTTTTCTTTTTGTGTGCAAGGATGGTTTGATCAACGAGAACTCTATGCCTTTTATACTGTATCTTCATTTCATGCATATCCTCCACGTTTAATCACTACCAGTTTTCCACTTCTCCACGTTTTTTCTTTTTCCTTCATTGAAACACACACGTTCCAACCCACGTTTATATTTCGAATTTCCTTTAATCATCAATCTTGGATCTCTGAAAAATTTCATGCAAAATAAACTTTCTCGTCTAAAAATTTTTCATCAATGTAATAAGAAGTCGTTACTTTAATGTTAACTAAATGAGTAACACAAGTATATATATATAACTTAACGTTTCTAACTTAACAAGTTTCTCATGTGCCATTTCATGTGACAAGTACTGTAGCTAACTCAACGAACTAAGTCTGTGGTGTTATGCTAACTCAACGAACCAACTTAACCTTTCTTTCGGAAGGTTAAACGATAACTCACCGAAAACAGTTTAAGTTTCGGATAGTTACGGATGTAAGTCACTGAAAAACTCTTTATAATATAAAACTAGTGAGACACGTGTCAAGACCTGAAAACATGACTTAAGTTACCTTTCGGATAGTTACGACTGTAAGTCTCTGAAAAACTTTAACTCACCGATTCAGTAATAAACAAATGTATTTATAATAAGAATTTTACCATGTGCAAAAATAACAACTTAAGTTTATAACGCTAACCTAACGCATTGCCTTAGTGTTCATTATAGTAACTCAACGCATTTAGTTATGTTAACTTAACGAGTTAAACTTGTGCACCTCACATGACAATACAACATTCGTAACTTATAATTTCATCACGTGTATAACACTAACTTAACGAGTTCATCTCTTCTTTTATTCACTAACTTAACGAGTTATCACGTGACCTATTTTAACCTTTAAGCCTCTAACTCAACGAGTTCTCACGTGACCTATATACAAACAAAACTCTAACTCAACGAGTTGTCTAAACGTGCATTGTTCATGATACAGAAGATATAACTTTAAAACATATCATGCTTTTCAATAAAACCACACGTTAACTTAACGTTTAGCTAAATGAGAAATTAATGCAACGAAACGACTAGTTATTAACTTCATATCCAATACAGACAAGTATTTATATCAGTAAGCTTTTTCTATATTAATTGATGATTTTAATTTCTTTTCACAAGCAATAGTAATTGAGAAAATATGATTATTTTCATTCAGCACACATCATCAAAAGAAAAATACTCAACAATCTCCCCCTTTTTCATGATGACAAACCATATTAAATCAATTATGAAATATGTTTAACTCAACAAAGCACCTTCGTTGGGTTAACTTTTAATTCAACAAACTTGTTTGTTGACTTAAGTTCACTTAAGCTTATTTCTATTGTTTGTGTAAATTTTACCTCTCAGAACTAAAACTTCTCAGATGTCAATAATTATATAAGTATCAGTTTTCTAATTATCATCTGTTAGATTACAATAACCATTAAATAGCATCTCCTTTTATAATATTATATGCAATTAATATCATAATCATCTTTTTATAATATTTCTCCCCCTTTTTGTCATTAATCAAAAAGATAATTACAGAGAATATATATATATATATATGCAGATGCCTAATATCATTTCTAATGTCGTTAAGCATTGCATCTAAGTCAGGAGGTAGCTGGGTTTGCTGTTCTGCTTGAACTGAATAACTTTGTTGTTGTTGTTGTATATGGTATGTATCAGGTTGTTGTTGTTGTTGTCGTTGATGTTTATGCATGGTCTGGAATTTTTGCAAATCTTTGACACTAAATGCTCTCATGCCTTTAGTTTCAAAGGGCCAGTCAGATAAAGTCAATTGGCTTGCAAGGATTCTACATACAGCATCACCATAAAATAACTTTGAACTCATATGTTGTAGTTGAGACATAAATACATCAAACCAATTTATTTGAATTCTATTCAGCAGACCATAAGTTGCATATAAACAGCTTCTGCTAACGTCCAAATTGTGTCCAACTCTCTGAAATAAATTTGGATGCAATATATTTGCAATAAATCTTGCCTCTACATTCAGATTTTCCATTAATCTCATTTCAGAATATACATCTAGAATTTTTGATAAAGACTGAATGTTCCATTCCAGTTGTCTTATCATGTCAAATCTGTTGGTAATAACAACACCTTCATTCTTTAATCCTAAAACTTCAAAAATTAACTCAGGAGACAATATAAACTCCTGTTCATTTATTTAAGTTTTCAGAAAATTTCCATTCTTGACTAGATTGCTATAAAAAGCTGCAATAAGCTTTGTGTATTGCTTCCATTTCATTCGTACTGGCAAGAATTTAATGAGGCCTTGAAACTCAAACAGATCTCTTATTTCCATCAAATTTTTGAAATTTATTGGACGAGCATATAGAATCTAACATGTAATCAGATTATTGTATTTCTGCAATGCTTCTTCAGATCTAAAATGAATTGCATTACCATGAATGTTTAATATTGTACACAAAGAAGGCGATACCTGAAGCCATGATTCAGAGTTTAATTCATCTTCAGGAACCTCTTCTTTAAAATGAATGTCATGTTGTTCTTCTTCCAAAATATTATCTTGAAGCTACTCAGGTAAGCTTGATTCTTCAGCTTCAATAGTGTTAGGAACATTGTCAATATGCTCAACATTCATCTGTTCAGTCTCTATAGAATGTTCAGAGTTCAATTTTTTCACAAATTCTACAACCGGTGTATCTGTCTGTAATTATTCATTTTGTTCAACAAACAATTCCATTGATTCATGCTGTGAATTCTCAAACTCTACTTCTATAGATTCTAAAGAAGGCTAGTTAACTTTTAGCTCTTCTAGAGTCTTAACATTTTCAATATCTGCTACTCCAGACAATTCAGCCTTTGAACTAGTTACTGCTTCAATATTGTCAATTATATCTGCAATAACTTGTTCAATGTCAAGTGCCTGATGCTCTGATTTGTCAATTTCTGCATCATCAGGACTTGTACTAATAGAAAAACTTGAGCTCATATTTGACTCGTATTTCTTCTCAAGCTTTCTAGCAAGGGAATATAAAGTCTCATTATCTTCATCAGTTTCAGTGTGTTCGGAACTGATGAGTTTATCAAATGCATAATAAGGTACAATGTCTAGACATACATTGTCCTTTGGAAATAAATTTTCATCTGATTTTCCTTTTTCAATAGACTTTGTTTCCTTAGACATAATTTTTCTAACTTTCCTTCTTCTATAGCATTTTTGTTTCTCCTTTTCAAGTATTGCTGTTTTCTTTTCAAATTGCTCCATAAAAGTTTTCTGCTTTAATTCTTCTAAGGCACTTTCTATTGCAATGGCCTTTCGAAGACTGTCAACTTTTGTTTTGTCTACAGCAATATCTGATTCTACTTGTTTTGAATATAAAGGAGTAGGGATAGCTTACTCATACTCTTCCTCAAATGCATGTAGTCTTGTACCGTTTATAGGAGTTTGAGGAGTTCTATTTGATGAACCTACACCTTTTTCCAAATATTTTGCATACTGTTCCAAAAATGCAATCTTAGCACATTTCATTTTGTATTCTCTATCAAATTTACTATGAATACCCATGTACGTAATACTAGCATCAGTATTTTGGAGTTCTTGTCTAACTTCATTCAGTATACCTTTAGGAAAGAAATATTCACCATAAATTTTTGCTAAGCTTTTGTCCACTCGAAATATTTTCTTGAACCAAGTACGTGGAACTTCATCATTCTCTATTTCTTTTCCTTTTGCATCTCTTCTATTTTTGACTTTTCCTCTGCCACGACCTTTGTAGAACTTGAAGACCATCATCGCAGGTTGTAACAGCAACAAGCGGGAAAGATTTTCTTGACAAAGTTTACAAATAACCTAAGTGCCCATGTAATAAGTGTTTAAATAGGGTGTTTAGGCGTATAACTCAACGTGAAGAAAAGTCGGGTTAAGAAATTAACTAAATATTGAATAAAGTTTATTCAATCAAAGTACCCAAAATATTCAAGTATAACACATTGAGTTAACTAACCTAACGAGTAAAACGTTGTCTACAGGCAGTTTTACACGTTACCTTATCTAATATAATGTCTAGTTAGTACACTTAAACAAGTTTCGGATGCTTCCAACTGAAACGTTCCGAAAACAACACACATGCTAAACTTAACATTATCTTGAGAACATTGTAAACTATTTGAACATTTTGTCTTTTGAATCTAAAATAGTTTATTTGTCTTTTTAAATTATTTCATCAAGATTTTAAGAGGACATTAATTCAGATTAACTAAGATTTGTATTCTAAATTATATTAATCTGTTTTTGACATTGTTAATGCTCCCCCTACAAATATACTTCAAATATATATTCAATCAACATACAAAATATACTTGTAGTGACAATAGATGTTAAGTATAACTATACTTTTAAATTTTCTTTTCAGAGACTTCCGTTATTCTAACATCATCAAAAATAATTTCCAGAATCAATTCCTACTGTATATGAATCAAAACACAACTTTGAACTTAATGTGATTAATTCAAGGAGAATAAAAGAATGTATCTCAAATAAACGTTTTCAAAAGTACTAATGTAGATTCAATAAATCAGTAGTCATATTGGTAGAAACTATATGCGATTCAAAGATATCTGTAATTAATGAAACAACATTTTTATTTTTTTTTTTCAAAATAGTGAATATTGATAATTTTCTTTAAAAGTTAGTTTGAAAAACTTGAATCATACAAGAGCTTTCTGATGTACCCGTGTAATAGGCTTTCAGTCAACAATCCCAGATGTGATCAGGACCTTAGGTTGCCAGATTTAAAGAATCCTTTTTTAGGACAACAATTCTTACATACCTATTTGCTCAAGTACAAAAGGCTCGTGATCAAACTAATCAATAAACTCTCAAAGATTTTCATTTTGTAAGCACTTTTCATTTTAAGCACAGTATATATGTATTCCATTAATACAGATGCAATAAAACACAAATCTCATACAATTTTTACTTCTATGATTGTATTGAGAATATGAATCAGTTTCAATAAGCTTATACCTTTGATTAACAGTTTAAGATGAGTTACATATAACTTATTATACAAGTTTAATCAATTAAGTCAAATTTATGCATGATCATATGCATTTTCCTTGATTCAAAGAAAACATTTAATCAAAATTTTAGAATGTCAAAAGTATTTAATGTTTTTCATTTACACTTCCACTTAAAATTGTAAAAACCATTAAAATAGATATTATGGGTACTAGTTAGTTTGTCTAACTTAGTTTTTACTTAAATTCCATTTCTCAAAGGTATAATTTAAATCTTGCTCTCTCAGTTTTAATTTTTCTATCTCTAATTCAAGTTCATTTATATTGTTTCTCAATATTTCATTTTCAGATTCTATCTTTAATTTTTCAGCATTTATATTCTGTATTTGTTCATGCAAGATACACTCATTAAATCTAAATTTTTGCAAATCTCTAGCATGATTTTCATTATCACATTTAAACTTTTCTAATGTAGTAGACAGGAAACAATTTTCTTCTTCCATAATGAATGAAGATTTTCTAATATTTTTATTTTCCAGTTTACATACTTTAAGTTTTTGTAATAATGCAAGATAAGCACATAATAATTCATCAAAGTTGAAATCTGAATGACTTTTAAGATCAGATATTACCTTAGACTCATCTGCCATGAAACACACATGAGCAACGTCTTCTAACTCTTGTTCTCCTTCTGAATGTGAAGATTTTGATGTTGATTCCTCAAATTCAGACTCTTCAAATGTGTCATCCTAAGTGACCATCAAAGCCTTTTTCTTGTAAAACTTTTTCTGAGTTTTCTAAGCCGTCTTCTTCTGATTTGTCCTACTTTACTTTTCATTTTTCTCATAGGACAATCTGGAGAAAGATGTCCTGGTTTCTTACAGTTGTAACATACATACTTTCTGGATGAAGAATTCTTGTCATTTAGTGATTTTGACGTTGAGGGTTTATCATTTTTGTTCCTTTACTGTTTCTTAGCTTTCCATGCTTTCTTGAATTTCCTAGTCAGCAAAATCAAATCCTCATCAGAATTAGTAGATATATCAGAATCTGAATTAATTTCCAAGGCTATCTCTTTCTTCATTTTTAGTTTGTTGTGACTCAATGATTCATTTAATTGAACTTCATAAGCTATTAAATTTCCTATAAGTTCATTCATAGTATAAACATTTAAATCTCATGATTCCTCAATTGATGTTACTTTCTGAGACCATTTAGAACTTAGGGATCTGAGAATTTTCCTCACCATTTCTTTCTATTCAAAATTCTTTCCTAAACATTTTAAAGAGTTTATGATATCAAGAAATCTAAAAACCATCTCAGAAACATTTTCATCTTCATGCATCTTAAAGAGTTCATACTTATGAATCAACATGTTTATTTTAGTCTCTTTAACTTGAGAAGTACCTTCATGTGAAACTTCTAATGCATGCCACACCTCGTAAGCTGATTTATATGCCGACACTTTACTGAACTGTTCATAACTCAATGCACAAAATAAAATATTTAAGCCCTTAGCATTTAGAGTTTCATTTTCTTTTTCAGTAATTGTCTAAGTATTATAAGGAGTAGTTAACAGAGTATATGGTTTAGAAATCATGAACCACAACTTATGATATATACTTTGAAGAAAAATAGTCATCCTATATTTCCAATATTCAAAATGTATTCCATCAAATAAAGGACGACGATTAAGATTTTGGCCTTCATATAAAGAAAAATTACCATTTCCAGTAGCCATCTTACCTTAGATTTTTCAACCTATTTGATTTTAAACAGTCTAAAAGCTTTAAAACAACTTGAGCCTTAAATCAAGAAAGTTAAACGTATGCTCAGATATTAATTTCTGTTTAAAAACAAGGAAGGTAGAATAAGCAATGATATTAAATAAGTTGGTATAGATTTTATATCAAAGATTATTAATAAAGCTCTAATACCACCTGTAAGATCGTATGGCTACACAAGAGGGGGGTGAATTGTTTACTTTTAATATTTTCTAAAATATAATTGAAACTTTAAAACTCAAAAACAAGTCGAGACAGTGTTTTCATAAAATCATTTTTATTTAAGGTTTCAATTACAATATACAATTCAATTTTCCTTAGGAATTGTAGATGCAATTATATTTCGATACCATGTTTCATCTATACAATTTCATAACTACAAACAGAGAAAACTAATTTGCGGAATTTAAAACATTTCTCCCTGTTTGAGATCTTTCTTCTTCTTATTTTTTCTTCCTTCTTCAGCAATTCTTCAGTGACGAATATCTTGTCTTTTTATGCTTCACCGAATTTGCTTTCTTCTGATACTTCAAATCTTCAGTGACGAAAATCTTACCTTTTTAAGCTTCACTGAATTTTCTTCCACTTGAGAGATTTTCCCTGAGAAGGTGTTTTTGATCCTTGGAAAAGATTTTTCTTTTGGTGTGCAGGGATGGTTTGATCCTTGAAAAGATTTTTCTTTTTATGTGCAAGGATGGTTTGATCAACGAGAACTCTATGCCTTTTATACTGTATCTTCATTTCATGCATATCCTCCACGTTTAATCACTACCAGTTTTCTACTTCTCCACGTCTTTTCTTTTTCCTTCATTGAAACACACACGTTCCAACCCACGTTTATATTTCGAATTTCCTTTAATCATTAGTCTTGGATCTCTGAAAAATTTCCTACAAAATAAACTTTCTCGTCCAAAAATTTTTCGTCAATGTAATAAGAAGTCCTTACTTTAATGTTAACTAAACGAGTAACACAAGTATTTGATAACTTAACGTTTCTAACTTAACAAGTTCCTCATGTATCATTTCACGTGACAAGTACTATAGCTAACTCAACGAACTAAGTCCGTGGTATTATGCTAACTCAACGAACCAGCTTAAACTTTCTTTCGGAAGGTTAAATGATAACTCACTGAAAATAGTTTAAGTTTTGGATAGTTACAGATGTAAGACACTGAAAAACTCTTTATAATATAAAACTAGTGAGACACGTGTCAAGACCATAAAACATGACTTAAGTTACCTTTCGGATAGTTACGATTGTAAGTCTCCGAAAAACTTTAACTCACTGATTCAGTAATAAACAAATGTTTTTATAATAAGAATTTTACCACGTGCAAAAATAACAACTTAAGTTTATAACGCTAACCTAATGCGTTGCCTTAGTGTTCAATATAGTAACTCAACGCGTTTAGTTATGTTAACTTAACGAGTTAAACATGTGCACCTCACGTGATACAATACAACATTCGTAACTTATAATTTCACCATGTGTATAATACTAACTTAACGAGTTCGTCTCTTCTTTTACTCACTAACTTAACGAGTTATCACGTGACCTATTTTAACCTTTAAGCCTCTAACTTAAGGAGTTCTCACATGACCTATATACAAACAAAACTCTAACTTAACGAGTTGTCTAAACGTGCACTGTTCATGATACAGAATATATAACTTTAAAACATATAATGCTTTTCAATAAAACCACACGTTAGCTTAACATTTAGCTAAATGAGAAATTAATGCAACGAAACGACTAGTTATTAACTTCAGATCCAATACAAACAAGTATTTATATTAGTAAACTTTTTCTGTATTAATTGATGATTTTAATTTCTTTTCACAAGCAATAGTAATTGAGCAAATATGATTATTTTCATTCAGCACACATCATCAAAACAAAAATACTCAACAAATAGTTTGTTTACTTTTTTATAATGCCAAAAAGGGGGAGATATAAATTATGTAACTTATTAGGTTTTGACATCATCAAAAAGGGGGAGATTGTTAGGTATTTAATTTTGATGATATTTGCTTTATTAACATATTTAAATAAGTCTACATAATATTCTCTAAGTATATTTCTCTAAGTATAATAGTTAACAGATTATCGAAAAGTTTCATTTTTATGTTGGATAAATTAACGATTTCTGAACAGCTAGATTTGTAATAGTTAAACTTTCGGATAGTTAACGTTTCGTTTTTGTCAAATACTTTATGTTAAAAACTCGTATAGTTAAGTTATCTACATGTGTGTTTTTAATGTTTTATGTTGTCACGTATTTTCCATTTGAGTTCGGTAATGAAAAATCGAATAGTTAGATAACTATTTGAGTTTTTATATGCATGGATAGATAACTGTTCGAGTTTTATAAAAGGACTAATGAACAAAAAAGTTTCTTTGTTTAGTCACGTGTTTTGCAGGTGCAAAAACTCGAAGAGTTAAAGGATAAGTGTTTGAGTTTTTATAGGAGTTAAAGGATAACTGTTCAACTAAATCGAAGTCTTAGAAGATATTCTACAAGACTCCAGGAAGATAAAGTTTCGATGTATCTACGAGTGGAGATCGTGGAAACTCAAAATGTTAGTGAAGTAAGTGGAAATTTTAATAGAAAGTAATTTGGATTAAAGAGAATTAGTATGTGGATTATGGATTATGGATTGTGGATCAAGTGGATGAACATGCTGAACGTGAAAGACAACAGAGTTCGACTACTAATAGAGAGTACGAGCTACATTACAATAGAGGATACCAATCTTAAAAACCAAGTTTGAATATTCAATCTAGATCCCTAATTGAAAAGTTAAGTTTGAATATTCATATTCTAAAAAGTTCTCCAACATCAGAAGAAGTTTGAAATTCCAAGCAATTTTAGAAAAGGAGCTGCAAACGCAAGAAGTCTGGAAATTCGACAACTGGAGAAGAAGAGATACAGAAGCTAAGCAAAGAGAAAGAAAAGAGCTGTGTGCGTAAAGATCAGGTTTTATACAATTCAAAATTAGTTTTGAAAAAGAGCTTTGTTTTCCTATTTGAATTGTATATCAAAAATTACTATATCAAAACCGTCAAGAAGGGAATTGAGCTGAAAAGATATTGTAAATTCTATCTTGAAATAAAAGAATAGAATTTCATTTACGAGTGTTTTTTGCTCTTGTTTTATTCGCTAGTTTAATTACTAAAGACATAATTCACCCCCTCTCTTGTGATACAGACGATCCTACAAAAAATATACCTTTATCTATTTGCTTAATTTGATGTCCTAGAAAATATGAAAGTTCCCCTATCATACTCATTTCAAACTAATTAGTCATCTCTTTAAAAAATATTTTTATCAGTTTATTAGAAGTTGGTCCAAAGATTATATCATCCACATATATTTGAACAACAATCTAATCTTTATCATCTTTCTTGATAAAAAGAGTTTGGTCTACTTTTCCCATGATATATCCTTGTTCTACAAGAAAAGTAGATAATCTTTCATACCATGATCTAGGTGCTTGCTTCAAATCATATAAGGCTTTCTTCAGTTTATACAAATAGTTAGGATTATTAATGTCTTCAAATCTAAGTGGTTGTTTTACATAAACTTCTTCATTAATTAAACCATTTAGAAATGCACTCTTTACATCCATTGATATAGTTTAAAATCTATAAAGCAAGCATAGGCCAATAATATTCTAATACTTTCTAACCTAGCCATAGGAGCAAATGTTTCATCATAATCAAGTACTTCTTATGTATACCCTTGTGCAACTAATCTAGCTTTGTTTCTTATAACTTGACTAGTCTCATTAGTTTTGGTTTCTAAAGATCCATTTTATACCTATTATGGACTGATTTTCTAGTAGAGAAACTAATTCCCAAACATCATTTCTTATGAATTGATTTAATTCATCTTGCATTGCCACTATCTAATTTTCATCAGATAAGGCTTCCTTTATATTCTTTGGTTCCACCATAGAAATAAACATACACATACTATTTAAATTTATTGAAGCTCTGGTTTTAACTCCCTCATTTATATTACCAATGACTTGAGTGATGGGATGTGATGAAGAATAACGCCAATTTCTATGATTCTCCTCAATATTCTCATCAACATCTAAAAGTTCATCACGTTGGTCATCAGTTTGATCATTTAAGTTTATATTTTTGATTTTCTAAAATAAATCTTCAATTTCTCTATTAATCTCTAATTCTTTTGGGAAATTAATCATATCATCATTATCAGCTTTAGATTTTGATTCTCTAAAAGAATTTTCATTAAAGCTCACATGAAGGGTTTCTTCAATGGTTCTAGAAGTCTTATTATAAACTTTATTGGCTTTACTTCTAGTTAAGTAACCTACAAAAATTTCTTCATCTGCTTTGGCTTGAAATTTATCCCTTTTATCCTTAGTGTTAAGAATAAAATACTTACAACCAAATGATTTCATATAGGAAATTTTTGGAACCCTATCAAACATAATTTCAAAAGGAGTTTTATTAACAAGAAGTCACTTAAGTGACTTCTGTTAATAATATAACAAGTTGTATTCACTACTTCAGTCTAAAGATTTTGAGTTAATTATGTTCATTTAGCATAGTTCTAGCCATTTCCTAAAGTGATCGATTCTTTCTCTCAACAACACCATTTTGAGAAGGTGCTTTAGGAAAAGAATATCTGTGATCAAGGCCATGATCTTTATAAAATTATCCATTTGATCATTTTCAAATTCAGTACCATGATCACTCCTAAGTTTTTGAATAGAGACACTTTATTCATTTTGAACAAGATTGCAATACATTTTAAACATTTCAAAAACTTGTCTTAGTTGCTAGAAAATATACCCAAGTGTATCTAGAGAAGTCATCTACTAAAACAAATACATACCGTTTACTACTAAGACTCATGATTCTTGTTAGTCCAAATAGATACATATGTATAAGTTCTAAGACTCTCTTGCTTGATATATCAGTTTTGGATTTAAAAGAGTTTTTATGAAGTTTACCTAACTCACATGCATCACACATGAAATCTTTTGAGCATTTAATCTTTAGTAAACCTTTCACTAAGTTTTGTCTAGATAATTTATGCAATAGTTTCATATTTATATGTCTGATCCTTCTATGCCAAAGATATACATCACTAGTTTCAACTAGTAAACATAAATTTAAATCAACTACACTAGAAGGTAAAGATAAAATGCATACATAACATTTTCTATTAGCAATAAACTTAAGTTCATTTGTAATTTTATCAATAATTTTGCATACATTATCTTCAAACAATACATAATATTCATTATCAATTAGTTTTATAACATTCAGCAAATTAAATCTTAGGTTTTTTACATATAGTACATTTAAAATAACACAAGTAGGAGTTATTTGAACATTGCCCATATCTATGATTTTATCCTTGCTTTTGTTTCCAAATATTACACTTCCTTTCTTGGTATTTGTAAACTTTTCAGTAGGCTTTTCTTTCCGATCATGTGACTTGATGCTCCACTATCCAAAATCCATTTTGATGTTGTTTTCTCTTGCAAAACAAATTAAAAAGAATTGTTTCTTGGTACCCAATGTCTTTGATGACCAAGTTTATTAAAAGCATATTTCTTCTTTTTATTTAAAGTTAGTCTAGCATTATCATTTATTGTAGGATCGTCTATATTACAAGAGGGGGGTGAATTATGTCTTTAGTAATTAAATACTAGCGAATAAAACAAGAGCACAAAACACTCGTAAATGAAATTCTATTCTTTTATTTCAAAACAGAATTTACAATATCTTTTCAACTCAATTCCCTTCTTGACGGTTTTGATACAAAAATGTTCGATATACAATTCAAATAGGAAAACAAAGCTCTTATTCAAAACTAATTTTGAATTGTATAAAACCTGATCTTTCTTTGTCTTTACTCAGTTCTGTATCTCTTCTTCTCCAGCTGTCGAATTTCCAGACTTCTTACGTTTGCAGCTCCTTTTGTGAAATTGCTTGGAATTTCGAACTTCTTCTGATGTTGGAGAATTTTTCAGAATATGAATATTCAAACTTAACTTTTTATTTAGGGATCCAGATTGAATATTTAGACTTGGTTTTTGAGATTGGGATCCTCTATTGTAATGTAGCTCATACTCTTTATTAATAGTCGAACTCTGTTGTCTTTCATGTTTAGCATGTTCATCCACTTGATCCACAATCCATAATCCACGTACTAATTTTCTCTTTAATCCAAATTACTTTCTATTTTAATTTCCACTAACAATTTGAATTTCCACGATCTCCACTTCGTAGATTCACCGAAGCTTTATCTTCCTAGAGTCTTGTAGAATATCTTCTAAGTCTTCGATTTAGTTGAACA
Source organism: Cymodocea nodosa (assembly GCA_036874045.1). Lineage (NCBI taxonomy): Eukaryota > Viridiplantae > Streptophyta > Magnoliopsida > Alismatales > Cymodoceaceae > Cymodocea > Cymodocea nodosa. Next base: position 13,260,510 of record CM072335.1, read on the forward strand.
GTTATCCTTTAAGTCCTATAAAAACTTAAACACTTATCCTTTAACTCTTCGAGTTTTTGCACTTGCAAAACATGTGACTAAACAATGAAACTTATCTGGTCGTTAATCCTTTTATAAAACTCGAACAGTTATCTAACTATTCGATTTTTCATTATCGAACGCACATGGAAAACACGTGACAACTTAAAACATTAAAAACACACGTGCAGATAACTTAACTATACGAGTTTTTAACATAAAGTATTCGACAAAAATGAAACGTTAACTATCCGAAAGTTTAACTATTGCAAATCTAACTCTTCGAAAATCTTTAATTTATCCAACATAAAAATGAAACTTTCCAATAATCCGTTAACTATTATACTTAGAGAAATATACTTAGAGAATATTATGTAGACTTATTTAAATACGTTAATAAAGCATATATCATCAAAATTAAATACCTAACATTTATATTCTTATTAGTTGTAAGTAATACTGATTTATCATTAGCTTCATACTCACTTATAGAATTTTTGCTCTTATTAATATTCTTTTTATTTTCAAATGTAGTATAACCAAGACCAAACTGATTTTTATTTGATGTTAATTTATTTTGGTCATGCTTATACATTTCAGTAAGTTTGTACCAAGATTTTGTACTTGTATTTAAATTTTCAGTACATACAAAATCTTTTTCTACACATGAACTTTTAGATAAAGAACATGTAGAATTAGTAATTGGTCTAATACTAGTGTTTTAAATTTCATGCTTAGGTTTTTGAATTTCCAATTTACTACAATAGTCTAAAGTTTTAAAAACATTAGTAATTAAATTTTCAGAACAAGAAACAAGATTTTTAGAAACATTGATAGCATTATTAGAAGTACATTTAGATATATCACATTGGTTTATATTATTACTGTATGATTCATCCCTTGAAGTACCTACCTCTACATATTTATTACCTTGTTTCATAATAAAAGAAATTTTAGTCTTGCATTTACTTGAACTACAACTAATAAATCCTTTGTTGGCTTAAGATTCAAGGTATTCAGAATAATCAAATTCAAATTTATATGATACCGCAGGGATACTAGTTAGCTTGTCAATGGTGGAATTTAAATCTAGCTCTCTCATTTTTAATTTATCAATCTCTAACTCAAGATCAGTTATATTGTTTCTCAATTTTTCATTTTCAAATTCTATCTTTAATGTTTTAGCATTTATATTCTGTATTTGTTCATGCAAGACACATTCATTAAATCTAAATTTATGCAAATCTCTAGCATGATTTTCATCATCACATTTAAACTTTTTTAAAGTAGTAGACAAGAAATAATTTTCTTCTTCCGTAATGGACAAAGAGTTTCTAATATTCTTATTTTCTAGTTTACAAACTTTAAGTTTTTGTAATAATGCATGATAAGCACATAATAATTCATCAAAATTAAAATCTAAATGAATTTCAAGATTAGATATTACCTCAAACTCATCTGCCATGAAGCACACATGAGCAATGTCTTTTAACTCTTGTTCTTCTTCTGAATCTGAAGATTTTGATGATAATTCTTCAGATTCAAACTCTTCTAACATGTCATCCTAAGTGACCTTCTAAGCATTTTTCTTGTAAAACTTTTTCTGAGTTTTCTAAGCCTTCTTTTGATTTGTCCTACTTTGCTTTTCATTTTTCCTTATAGGATAATTTAGAGAAACATGTCCAGGTTTCTTGCAGTTGTAACATACATACGTTCTAGATGAAGAATTCTTTTCATTTAGTGACTTTGACGTTGAGGGTTTATCATTTCTATTCCTTTGTTGTTTCTTAGCTTTCCATGCTTTCTTGAATTTCCTAGTCAGCAAAATCAAATCCTCGTTAGAATCAGTTTATATTTCAGAATCTGAATTAATTTTGAAGGCTATTTCTTTCTTCATTTTTAATTTGTTGTGACTCAGTGAATCATTTAATTGAACTTCATAAGCAGTTAAATTTCCTATAAGTTCATTTATAGTATAAACATTTAAGTCTCATGATTCCTTAATTGATGTCACTTTTTGAGACCATTTAGAACTTATAGATCTAAGAATTTTTCTCACCAAATCCTTCTGTTCAAAATTCTTTCCTAAGCATTTTAAGGAGTTTATGATATTTAGGAATCTAGAAAACATCTCAGAAATACTTTCGTCTTCATGCATCTTAAAGAGTTCATACTTATGAATTAACATATTAATCTTAGTCTTTTTAACTTGAGAAGTACCTTCATATGAAACTTCTAATGTATGCCACATCTCATAAGCATATGTATATGCTGACACTTTATTGAACTGTTCATAACTCAATGCATAAAATAAAAAATTTAAGCCTTTTGCATTTAGAGTTTTATTTTCTTTTTCAATAACTGTCCAAGTATTATAAGGCGTAGTTAATAGATTATATGGTTTAGAAATCATGAACCACAACTTGTGATCTATACTTTGAAGAAAGACTATCATCCTATATTTCCAATATTTAAAATGTATTTCATCAAATAAAGGAGGACAATTAAGATTTTGGCCTTCATACAAAGAAAAATTACCATTTTCAATAGTCATCTTACCTTGTATTTTTCAACCTATAAGATTTTAAACAAATTAAAACTTTTGAAAACAACTTGAGCCTAAAATCAACAAAGTTAAACGTATGCTCAGATATTAATTTTTATTTAAAAGAAAGAAGGTAGAACAAGCTTCGATATTAATTAAGTTGGTATCGATTTTATATTAGAGATTATTAACTAGCTTTGATACCACTTGTAGGATCAAATGACTACATAAGAGGAGGGTAAATTGTGTTTTTCAACATATTTAAGTATAATTGAAACTTCAAAATTAAAAACAAGTCGAGACACTATTTTAATCAAATCATTTATTCAAAGTTTCAATTACAATATACAATTTAATTCTCGTTAGAAATTGTAGATGCAATTATATAACGATACCATGTTTCATCTAATCAATTTCATAACTACAAATAGAGAAAACTAATTTACGGAATTTAAAACATTTCTCCCTGTTTGAGATTTTTCTTCTTCTTCTTCTTTTTTTGCAATTCTTCAGTGACAAATATCTAACTTTCTTTGCTTCACCGAATTTGCTTTCTTCTAATTCTTCATATCTTCAATGACATATATCTAACTTTCTATTCTTTACTGAATTTTCTTCTATCTAAGAGCTTTTCCCTAGAGAGGTGTTTTTATCCTTGAAAATATATTTTCTTTGGTGTGTAGGGATAATTGATAAACAAGAATTCTGTACCTTTTATACTGTATATTTATTTTATGCATATCCTTCACGTTTAACCACAATCAATTTTCCACTTTTCACGTCTTCTCTTTTTCCTTCATCGAAATACACACGTTCTGACCCACGTTTTCCTCTTGAATTTTCTTTAATCATCAATCCTGGATCTTTGAAAAATTTCCTGCAAAATAAACTTTCTCGTCTAAAAATTTCCATGAAGTGTAATAACAAGTTGTTGTGTTAATGTTAATTAAACGAGTAAAACAAGTAGATTTATAACTTAACGTATCTAACTTAACGAGTTCATCATGTGCCAAATCACGTGATAAGTAATGTAGTTAATTCAGCGAACTAAGTCCATGGTGTTATGCTAACTTAATGAACCAACTTAACCTATCTTTCGAAAGGTTAAATGCTAACTCACCAAAAAGTGTTTAAGTATTAGATAGTTAAGTTTTCTAAGTATCCAAAATATATTTTTACCATAAAACTAGTGAGACATGTGTCATGACCTAAAAACATGACTTAAGTTATCTTTCAGAAGGTTAGATGCTAACTTACCGAAAATAGTTTGAGTTTTAGATAGTTACAATTGTAAGTCTCCAAAAAACCTGATAACTCACCGATCAGTAATAAATAAATGTTTTTACAATAAGTTATTTACCACGTGCAAGAATGATAACTTTAAGTTTATAACGCTAACCTAACACATTACCTTAGTATTCAATATAGCAACTCAACATGTATAGTTTTGTTAACTTAACGAGTTAAATATGTGCAATTCATGTAATACAATATAATATTCATAACCTTTAATTTCACCACGTGCATAATACTAACTTAACGAATTCTTTGTTACGATTAAAACTGATCATTTAGTCAACTTACTATGGCACGATTCTGAAACACTCACCTCTTAACTCATCAAAACTAGAAAGTGAAAAAAGAGAGGAAGAAATAACACTGAAGACAAGGATTTACGTGGTTCAGCAACTGCCTACGTCCATAGAGAGTTGGGGGTTTTACTATGAGCTTCGGCACAATCAACCGCTATGTTTTACAACATCATAAAGGTTTATATACTACCCAACTTTGGGTTAATAAACCTTTAATTACATTCAAGACATTACAGTAGAGAAATAATGCTTCAAAGAAGGGACTCTCAATTTCAGAGCCTTATCTTCTAAACTTTCCGAAAACTACAACACTTTAGATAGTTACAAACTTAACTATCCAAAGAAATTCTTCTTTCTTCATTTATTGTAACGAGTAGTACTATAGCAGGCTAACTGTTCGGAGAGATTCGATATTTTGGATAGTTATAGACTTAACTGTCCAAAAACCCATTTACTTCTCTCTCTATCCTTTTAGAAGGTTCTACCTAAAAGGACCTCTAGATTTTGATAATGCAAAAATCAATGTGAGGTTTTGAATTGTATTTCTCAGGTTTAGTTAGTGCAGTAAAAGATCAGAAGGTAGACAATTCTAAGCAGACGAACAGATGGAGAAAATCCTAGAATGTGCTGCTACAGAAAATCGGACAGTTAAGAAAGGATTGAATGATCGGAAAGTTAAGGAGTTAACTATTCAGAAGCTTAAAGGACTTTCCGAAGAGTTGCAGGTATAACTATCCGAAAGTTAAGTCATTCAATTAATCACGTGCAGAAATACAGAACGAAAGCTTAAAGGACTTGTCGGAGAGTTAGATAACTATCTGAGTTTTCTTTTCGGAGAGTTAGATAACTATTCAAGTTTTTCGGTGAGTTACAGGTATAACTTTTCGGAACTTAAGTCATCCTATTACGCACATGTAGAATAGAGAAGTCGGCAGTCAAAAGCTTAAAACGAAAAATCGGAGAGTTAGATAACTATCCGAAATCTCAAGAGAGTTTCGGTGAGTTACAATTTAACTATCTGAAACTTAAGTCATTGAATTTCCCACATGGAGAATTCCAGATAGAAGCTCAAATAAGTTTTTGGAGAGTTAGAAAGATAACTATCCGAAATCTTGAAGCGTTTCGGTGAGTTACAGGGATAACCATCCGAAACTTAAGTCAATCTTTTATGCACGTGCTAAATTAAAGCAATCGGAAAGTTAACGGAGGGTTACTGTAGCTAACTATCCGATAGTTAAATAACTATTTGGTAAGTTACAGTTGTAAGTATCTGATTGAATGACAACTCGCATTATATATTCTAGAATCGTACATGGCAGAAAGGCTTAAGTGATCTTTTGGTGAGTTATAGATATTCTTCGGAGAGTTACACAGTTTACTATCTGAAAGGTTAAGAAAATCGGAAGGACATCTTGAACTAACTTTTTGAAAGGTAACTTACCGTATTTGGGACTGAAGTCTAATCAAGTAGAGTAGAATACATTCGTTGGAAGAAAATATGATCGTTACACATGTTTGGTATATATACAAGATATAGACAATGGAATTAGATAGCTTTTGCTCATACACATACTTACACCAAGCTCAAAAGAAGAAAAGGTTTAGAGATCAAATCATCTTCAACATTTACAGACTAAATTTCAAAAGCTCATCACGCACTCAACTCTGTTGCTTACAAGCTAGTGTTTACTGAAGTACACGGATCAAAACTTCAGAGAAAGGATTGATTGAAGCTTCGACTAGGAAGCTCAAGTGAATGGTTGGTTCTTGCTTAAACCATAAAGCAAGTGATTGTAAGTTTGCAAGAGTTTAGTGAAGCCCAAGTATCCCTTGGGGGTGGACTAGCTGTTAGTGGTGAACCACCTAAAAATCTCTGTGTATTCTTTTATCGTGTGCTTGCTATCTCTTTATATTAAACTACTTCTAGAAGGTTAAGAAATGAATTATTACCATTCACCCCTCCCTTTGGTAAGCTTTAAGGTCCTAACAATTGATATTAGAGCAAGGTTGATCTCGTTAATAGATTTAACCATCTAAGATCATGACTTTCTTAAAGGACCTCTAGATTTTGATAATGCAAAAATCAATGTGAGGTTTTGAATTGTATTTCTCAGGTTTAGTTAGTGCAGTAAAAGATCAGAAGGTAGACAATTCTAAGCAGACGAACAGATGGAGAAAATCCTAGAATGTGTTGCTACAGAAAATCGGATAGTTAAGAAAGGATTGAATGATCGGAAAGTTAAGGAGTTAACTATTCAGAAGCTTAAAGGACTTTCCGAAGAGTTGCAGGTATAACTATCCGAAAGTTAAGTCATTCAATTAATCACGTGCAGAAATACAGAACGAAAGCTTAAAGGACTTGTCGGAGAGTTAGATAACTATCTAAGTTTTCTTTTCGGAGAGTTAGATAACTATTTGAGTTTTTCGGTGAGTTACAGGTATAACTTTCCGAAACTTAAGTCATCCTATTACGCACGTGCAAAATGGAGAAGCCGGTAGTCAAAAGCTTAAAAGGAAAAATCAAAGAGTTAGATAACTATCTGAAATCTCTAGAGAGTTTCGGTGAGTTACAGTTTAACTATCCGAAACATAAGTCATTGAATTTCCCACATGTAGAATTCCAGATAAAAGCTCAAATAAGTTTTCGGAGAGTTAGAAAGATAACTATCTGAAATCTTGAAGTATTTCAGTGAGTTACAAGGATAACCATCAGAAACTTAAGTCAGTCTTTTATGCACGTGCTGAATTAAAGCAATTGGAAAGTTAATAGAGGGTTATTGTAGCTGACTATCTAATAGTTAAATAACTGTTTGGTAAGTTACAGTTGTAAATATCCGATTGAATAACAGCTCGCATTATATATTCTGGAATCCTACATGGCAGAAAGGCTTAAATGATCTTTCGGTGAGTTACAGATATTCTTCGGAGAGTTACACAGCTAACTATCCGAAAGGTTAAGAAAATCGGAAGGACATCTTGAAATAACTTTCTAAATGGTAACTTACCGTATTTGGGACTGAAGTCTAATCGAGTAGAATACATTCGTTGGAAGAAAATATGATCGTTAAACATGTTTGGTATATATACAAGATACAGACAACGGAATTAGACAGCTTTTGCTCATACACATACTTACACCAAGCTCAATAGAAGAAAAGCTTTAGAGATCAAATCATCTTCAACGTTTACAGACTGAATTTTAGAAGCTCATCACGCACTCAACTCTGTTGCTCACAAGCTAGTGTTTACTGAAGTACACAGATCAAAACATCAGAGAAAGGATTGATTGAAGCTTCGACTAGGAAGCTCAAGTGAATGGTTGGTTCTTACTTAAACCTTAAAGCAAGTAATTGTAAGTTTTCAAGAGTTTAGTGAAGCCCAAGTATCCCTTGGGGGTGGACTAGCCATTAGTGGTGAACCACCTAAAAATCTCTATATATTCTTTTATCTTGTGCTTGCTATCTTTTTATATTAAACTACTTCTAAAAGGTTAAGAAATGAATTATTACCATTCACCCCCCGCCTTTGGTAAGCCTTAAGGTCCTAACACTTTCCACACTATAGAGGGTTAGAATATCCATCGACCTCCCCTCTTTGATGGTAGCAATTATAGCTACTGGAAAAATAGGATGGAGTGCTTTCTCAGGAGTATAGATGTGAAACTTTGAAGAATGGTTCTACATGGTACACCAACTCCAATCAATCATGAAAGTGACTAGACTAAGGAGGATGAAAGAATCATCCAGATGGATGCTCGTGGGCTTAATTCCATTTACTGTGCACTAACTGGTGAACAGTATAATAAAATATCTACTTGTAAATTCTCCCATGAAGCTTGGAAGATCCTTCAAATTACATATGAAGGAACCAGCCAAGTTAAAGATATTAAAATCAGCATTTTGTTAAGAAAATATGAATTATTCAAAATGCTTGAAAAAGAAAGTATCATTGAAATATTTTCTAGATTCACAGAAATTGTGAATGAACTAAGATAAGAGGCCTTGGGAGGAGTTTTTCTAATCGTGAACAGGTACAAAAGATCCTAAGGAGCCTGACAGTCGAATGGAAGTAAAAGTCTACTTCCATATAGGATTCAAAGGATCTGAATAACTATTCAGTTGAAGATCTGTTTGGAAACTTTCTAGCCCATGAAGTCCAAATGAACGGGATGGAAAGAAGGAGTCACAAAAAGAAAAGCAGACAAAAAGAAAGAACTAGTTTTTCCCTCAATAGAAGATCAACCAAGCTCGGATGAGGATGAAGTGTTACTACTAGCTAGGAACTTCAGAAGGATGATGAGACAAGGAGGCAAAGCCAGCTTCTCAAAATCAAAAGTCCCTACATGCTACAAGTGCAAGAAACTGGGACACATTCAACTTTACTATCTTTTTCAATAGGAGGACAAACAGAAATGGAAAAGGAAGAATAAGAAGAAAATGGCCTTGAAAGCCACTTGGGATGACAGCAGTTCATCCAGCAGCTCATCAGACTCAAATGAGGAGGCATCTGCAAACATGTACTTTGCTACACAAGAGGTATGTTCTACATCTCCCTATTGCTCAGAAAAAGAAAATGATGATGTAGATATAGATAGTCTTCTCTATATAGTCGATAACTTATATGTAAAATGTAAGAAGTACAAGAAAGAATTAAAGAGTTTAAATTCCTATCTAGAAGATGTTTTTGCTGAACTAGAAAAAGCCCTAGTTGATAATAGGGAATTAAAAACTAAAATGGATAGCTATAGTTGTAAAAATTTTGATCTAAAAGAAGAAAATAAAAATTTGTTATCTAAAGTACTGATTTAAAGAAAACTGTATGTAAATTTACTAAGGGTGAAAATAGTTTAAACAAAATCATAGGATCTCAAAGAATAGGAAGAAGTAAATTTGGCCTAGGGTATGCTGTATCACAAGAAACTCCTTACTGTGGTGGAAAAATTAGATCTTACAAAGATGGCACAACTGTGTTTGTCATTAAGAAGAGATCTACTTCTATATGGCTACCAAAAGGCAACAGGTTTAGTATATAGAGGACTAACAGTGATGGACCCAACAAGATATGGGTACCAAAAGTTTTAATTTCAACATGACTTACAGGATTGCATGGACAAGAAAGCTTAAACGTCCAAGTTGATCATTGACAGTGATTGCTCAAAGCATATGACAGGTAAGAAAAGACTTCTAGAATCTGTTAAATCAATAAATTCAGGATCTGTTATGTTTGGTAACAATGAAAAATGTAGAATTACTGCCATAGGAAATGTTGCATCTAAAAATGGAAAAATAGAAAATGTCTTACATGTAAATGGTTTAAAACAGAATCTGCTAAGTGTAGGTCAATTATGTGACAAAGGTTACAATATATTTTTTACTGTAGAAAACCGTTTTATATTACAACAAGATACACATGAAATCAAATTTACTAGATATAGAAATAATTCAATTTATACTTTGGAATTTCCATGTGATATTATATCTAATGATGCATGTTTAGTTGCTTCTAATGAAGATGAATGGTTATGGCATAAAAGATTAAATCATGCAAACATGAGACTTATAAGAAAATTGACCAAACATGATCTTGTTAGAGGTGTGCCTAAGCTCAAATTCAAGAGAGATAAATTTTGTAATGACTATATAATTGGAAAACAAAAGAAATCAGCACACAAGAGTATTGAAGACATTGCCACACGTCAACCATTGGATCTATTGCATATGGACCTGTTTGGTCCTACATAGACAACTAGTTTAGGAGGAAGAAAATATACCTTAGTGGTAGTTGATTATACAAGATTCACTTGGGTTATTTTCTTAACACATAAGAATGAAGCCTGCGATGAATTTAAACATCTCTACATTAGAATTCAAAATGAAAAAGAATCAACCGTGAAGAAGATCAGAAGTAATCATGGAGGTGAATTTGAAAATTCTGAATTTGAAGAATTATGCAATTCTTTTGGCATACTGCATGAATTCTCATGTCCAAGAACTCCTGCTCAGAATGGAGTTGTAGAGAGGAAGAATAGATCAGTACAAGAAATGGCAAGGACAATTCTTAATGCATCTGATCTACCAAAGTCTCTATAGGCTGAAGCTGTAAATACTGCATGTTATTCTATAAATAGAACTCACCTTAGACCTATCCTACATAAGACACCTTTTGAACTATGGTATGGTAAAATACCAAATGTTGGATATTTTAAGGTCTTTGGATCAAGATGTTTTGTGCTTAATACTAAGGATCAAAAGGACAAATTTGATGTAAAGTCTAATCCTACTCTACTTGTTGGATACTCTTCAAGAAGCAAGGCCTACGTGGTCTATTTTTAACATGAAAGAAGAGTAGAAGAGTCAATAAATGTATTCTTTGATGAAGACATGGTAGGAAAATTGAAGAGGCTAAAAATAGACAGTGAAAGTGAAAGTGAATTAATAAATCAGAAAATTCCTCAGAAAAAGTATAGTTCAACACTACCTACACCTACTGAGATAGAAAAAGCATGGAAGACAAAGTCTGAACATCCCATTGGACAAATTATTGGGAATATAAATCAAGGTGTTCAAATAAGAAGCAAAATTCAAAATATTTGTAATTATTGTGCTTTTGTGTTTGAACTTGAACCTTCAATAGTTGAAGATGCCTGCAATGATGAATACTAGATCATGGCCATGCAAGAGGAACTAAATCAGTTCAAGAAAAATGAAGTGTGGAACTTGATTGAAAGGCCCATCGAAAAATCAATTATTGGTACTAAATGAGTGTTTAAGAACAAACTTGATAATAATGGTAGTATTATCAGAAATAAAGCTAGACTTGTTGCTCAGGGATACAACTAATAGGAAGGAATCGACTATGAAGAAACTTTTGCACCTATTGCAAGACTTGAAGCAATTAGAATGTTACTTGCCTTTGCAAGCAGTATGAAAATAAAACTTTATCAAATGGATGTTAAAAGTGCATTTCTTAATGGCATTCTGCAAGAAGAAGTATATGTAGAATAGCCACCAAGTTTTGAAGATGAAGAAAAACCAAACCATGTATACAAACTGAATAAAACTCTCTATGGTTTGAAGCAAGCACCACGTGCATGGTATGATAAACTGAAGAGTTTCCTTCTTGAGAATTAATTTAACATAGGAACTGCAGACAACACCTTATTCATCAAATTTGAAAGTTCTCAGATGTTGATTACTCAGATCTACGTGGATGATATCATTTTTGGTGCCACACATGAGAAACTATGTCATGATTTTCAAATCTTAATGAAGAATGAATTTGAGATGAGTCTTATGGGAGAATTAAAATTCTTTCTAGGATTACAAATTCATCAACTTCAGCATGGCATTTTCCTGAATCAAGAAAAATTTTGCAAAGAGATTCTCTTAAAATTTGGTATGGATAAATCCAAAGCAGCAGGTACTCCCATGAACTCAAATGAAAAACTTGATAAGGACACTTCTAGCATTCCAATAGATCAAAAGAAATACAGAGGCATGATTAGATCACTTCTATATCTAACAGCCAGTAGACCAGATATAATATTTAGTGTTTGTGCTTGTGCAAGATATCAATCCTCTCCAAAAGCATCACACTTAAAAGCAGTTAAACATATATTTAAATATCTACAGGGTACCAAAGATTTTGGCTTATTTTATTCTTCACAGAATCATTTGATATTAGTAGGATACAGTGATGCAGATTATGTAGGATGCAAATCAGATCGAAAAAGCACTAGTGGGACATGTCAGTTGCTTGGTCATTCACTTGTTTCTTGGTTCAGCAGGAAACAAAACTCTATAGCTCTATCCACCACTGAAGCTGAATATATGGTAGTAAGCCTATGTTGTGCACAGATCTTATGGATGCAACAAACTCTAGCAGATTATAAGCTAAATTTTCAGAATACCATTATTTACTGTGATAGCAGTAGTGTCATCAATCTCTCCAAAAATATAGTTCTACACTCTAGAGCAAAACATATCAAGATTAGACACCACTTTTTAAGAGACCATGTTGAAAAAGGTCATATTTCCTTAGAATATGTCTCTACTAAAGAACAACTTGCAGATATCTTTACCAAACCATTATCTGAAACTACATTTAGTCATATTAGACGAAATTTAGGGATTTGTTCTTTATATGATTTATAATTTCATATCTCTACTCTCCAAGCTCACAACTAGGAGCTTGTTCTACTAACATCTCTATTTTGCAGCAACTTAGACATTTTGATACTCAGCTATAATTGCTCCACCAACTTAGTATCTGACTTCTCACTTCTTTTTGACAATTGGCAAAAAAGGGGGAGAAATATCATATTTTGGTAAGCAAAGTTGCAGTAAAGTAGGGGGAGAAATTCAGGAGGAGAAATATCTCTGTATTCCTCGTGTGTTTTTCTTGTATAGATATATAGGGAGAGAAATACATGTAATACATTATAAGGTTTTTGCCATTATCAAAAATGGGGAGATTGAAAGGACCTCTAGATTTTGATAATGCAAAAATCAATGTGAGGTTTTGAATTGTATTTCTCAAGTTTAGTCAGTGTAGCAAAAGATCAAAAGGCAGACAATTCTAAGTAGATGAATAGATGGAGAAAATCCTAGAATGTGTTGCTACAGAAAATCAGATAGTTAAGAAAGGATTGAATAATCGAAAAGTTAAGGAGTTAACTATCCGAAAGCTTAAAGGACTTTTCAGAGAGTTGTAGATATAACTATTCGAAAGTTAAGTCATTCAATTAATCATGTGTAGAAATATAGAACGGAAGCTTAAAGGACTTGTCAGAGAGTTAGATAACTATCCAAGTTTTCTTTTCGAAGAGTTAGATAACTATTCGAGTTTTTCAGTGAGTTACAGGTATAACTTTCTGGAACTTAAGTCATCCTATTACGCACGTGCAGAATGGAGAAGCCGGTAGTCAAAAGCTTAAAAGGAAAAATCGGAGAGTTAGATAACTATCCGAAATCTCAAGAGAGTTTCGGTGAGTTACAGTTTAACTATCCGAAACTTAAGTCATTGAATTTTCCATGTACAGAATTCCAGATAGAAGCTCAAATAAGTTTTCGAAGAGTTAGAAAGATAACTATCCGAAATCTTGAAGCGTTTTAGTGAGTTATAAGGATAACCATCCCAAACTTAAGTCAGTCTTTTATGCACATGTTGAATTAAAGCAATCGGAAAGTTAACAGAGGGTTACTGTAGCTAACTATTCAATAGTTAAATAACTGTTCGGTAAGTTACAGTTGTAAGTATCCGATTGATTGACAACTCGCATTATATATTCTGGAATCCTACATGGCAGAAAGGCTTAAGTGATCTTTCGGTGAGTTACAGATATTCTTTGGAGAGTTACACAGCTAACTATCTGAAAGGTTAAGAAAATCAGAAGTACATCTTCAAATAACTTTTTGAACAGCAACTTACCATATTTGGGACTGAAGTCTAATCAAGTACAGTAGAATACATTCGTTGGAAGAAAATATGATCGTTACACATGTTTGGTATATATACAAGATACAGACAACAGAATTAGACAACTTTTGCTCATACACATACTTACACCAAGCTCAACAGAAGAAAAGCTTTAGAGATCAAATCATCTTCAACGTTTACAGATTGAATTTTAGAAGCTTATCATGCACTCAACTCTGTTGCTCACAAGCTAGTGTTTACTGAAGTACACGGATCAAAACTTTAGAGATTGATTGAAGCTTCGACTAGGAAGCTCAAGTGAATGGTTGGTTCTTGCTTAAACCTTAAAGCAAGTGATTGTATATCTCATTCTTCTTTTTTAATTTGAATTAAATACAGAAATAAGTAGTAGAGTTAACAATTTAGACTTTCTGGCTTTTATCTTAGTCAGTTTACAAAAGAAAATTCATAGAGATATACCTTCAGGAACTTAAAAGAATTCAATAATGAGTACACAAACTTAAGACAATAAATATCATACATTATGTGTAAAGAGTAGATAATAACAAAAAGATAACAAGGATTATATGCACAGATTATGGCAGGATTGTTATAACACCATGAAAAAGAAATTAAGCTTGAGTACATTGCCCCTTCTTCTTTTTTATATTCATATATATATATATATTATGTATTACCTCCTACAATATCATCTTTTTACGTGATCACAATCCCTTGCTTAGGGGAAAGATAACCAGTTACTTAATGACAAATGAGAACAGGTAACTTTTTTAAAAAAAATTTTTTAATTGTAATCTGAATTACTTGCAAAATGAGTTTTCAGTCAGCACATCCTAAACTAGTTAGTTTAAGTGACTAGGGTTTAAGATCCCCCAATGGACTTAATTATTCAAGTAATTGCAGACAAAAACAAACAAAAAATAAAACAAGATAGTAAATTAAATTAGAGGCAACTACAAGACTTAATTTTTCTAACAAAATGGTAATAACTTTCCTTTAATAAAAAGTACATACTTTCTATGTATTTTCCTATTAAAATCTCTATAATAGCATATACATAAGTAACAAAAATATAGTTGACACTCACATTGAATCAATTTAACTTTACTTAACTAATCTTTTTTGAATTTTTCTTAAATAAATTGACTTCAATAAAAATCAGAATTTCATAAATTCTTAACTACCCGAAAACTGTAATTCGAAAATAGATATTTTGTTTTTTTTTAATAATAAAGACATTAAATTCTAAAACTACCTTTATAACAAAATAGTCAAAAAGAGATTTTATCTCTTGGAACCCATTTTTGAGTGGGTCCAAGAATTTTAGAGAGAGTCATATCAAAATAATCTATATTTTTAGACTTCAACTTATCTATTTTCTAATAATTATTTTTTCGTTTCTTTCTCTTAGTGTTATAATTATCAAAACATTTATCTCTATGTAAACTAGAGTTGAAATTTTCATTTCTAACATTATTTGATTTCCAATATCTGATATTCTTTAAATATGAAGAAAATTGATCAAGAATATTAAGATTCTCAAATGACAGCTTGATTTTTCTGAAAATTTCTTTTGACATTCTTGCATCATGTGCTATCATTTATATGCTGCATTTTATCAACTTGCACATATTTTTCTCCCTTTTTAAGTACACACAGAATAGTTTTTCTCTTACTATTCTTAGTACTGGAAATAAAGACATTATTTTTAGTAGTACCATCATGCAATATATAATTTTCAGAAGATGCATCATGTAAACCAATACCATGTTTTTCTATATTTGATATTTTACTACTAAGTTCATTTGTTATAGTTTGACTATCATTCCATTTACTTAATATAGCTTTTTGATCACAGATCTTAATCTTTAGCATATCAATTTCTGAATTTAAATTAGTAATATTCAGTTCCAGTTTTTCAATTTCACAAATTATGTTCTTCTTATCAGCAATTAAATTTTCACAATTAGCATGCAATTTTCTTTCTATTGCAGTAAACTTTAAAATTTCCTGTGCATACCTTTGATTTTCTTCTTTAAATTTATTTAATGTAGAGTTTAGAAAATCAACCTTATTTTCAGATTCATCTAGCATTTTCCTAGTGTTCTTTCCTTCTATTTTTACTTTCTTATATTTTCTAACTAGTCTATTGTATTCAGCAAGTAATCCATCAAAACTATCAAAGTTAGCATTTTGATCAGAGGATACCTCACTGGATTTTGCCATAAAGCATACATTTGCCAGATTTTCTTTTGAATTTGATGTTGATGACGATTCATTGTCTAATGTTGAATCCTTTGTTTCTTCACTTTGTGAAGCTGAAGAGTCATCCCATGTCACTTTAAGCGCCCATCTCTTTCTGAATTTCTTATTCCTGAAATTCCTCGAATTCTTCTTATCTTTGTTGAGAGGATAATCAGTTTGAAAGTGACCCAGCCTGTTTCACTTGTAGCATATACTTTTGTCTTTCGTGAACAACTTCTTCTCCATATCTCCAGATGTCTTTGCTGACTTGAAGTTCCTACGTTTCTTCAACAGATTTCTAAATTTTCTGGTCAACAATAGTAAATCATCATTAGAATCACTAGTGACTTTTGAGACTTTATCAGCCTTAAAAGTCAATCCCTTCTAGGATTTTTTCCTTTTGGATCTAAATGTTGTACTTCATAGGCTATCAGATTTCTTATGAGATCATTGAGAGTATATATATTTAAGTCTTTGGACTCTACAATAGATGTTGTCTTTTGAGCCCAAATTTTAGTTAAAGATCTAAGGATCTTTCTTACTAAGTCTTTTTCCTCGAATTTCTTGCCTAAAGATTTTAATGAATTTACAATCTCAAGAAAATGGGAAAACATATCAGAGATACATTCATTTTTGTGCATTTTAAAAAACTCATATTTATGTACTAACATATTGATATTAGATTCCTTGACCTGATTAGTACCTTCGTTGGCAACTTCTAATGCATGTCATATCTCATATGCAGTTTGATATGTGGAAACTTTATTAAATTGATCATGAGATAAAGTACAAAACAAGATGTTTAAACCTTTAGCATTTAGTGTCATTCGCTCCCTTTCATCAAAAGTCCAAGTATCATATGGAGTCATAAGGAACACTATAGGATTGCTAATTATATGCCATAGTTTGAAATCAATTGACTGAAAGAATACTTTCATCCTATATTTCCAATAGCCATAATTGCTACCTTTGAACATAGGAGGACGATTAGTGGTATGTCCTTCAATAATAACTAAGATTTCAAAATTATCCATTTTAAACAAATGATCCGAAGTAAATGACATAAAAAAACCGATTCCTAAATAGAGAAATGAAGGCTTTTCAGATGCTTTAAATAGTTTAAGTGCAATGATACTAGTTGTAGTAGAGTGTAGTAAATCTGAAAAAAAAAAAGTGAAAAATAGAAGCTTTGATACCAGTTTGTAGGATCGTCTATATTACAAGAGGGGGGGTGAATTGTGTCTTTAGTAATTAAAATACTAGCGGATAAAACAAGAGCACAAAACACTCGTAAATGAAATTCTATTCTTTATGTAAGGATAAAATTTACAATATCTTTTCAGCATAATTCCCTTCTTGATGGTTTTGATACAGAAATGTTCGATATACAATTTAAATATAACAATAAAGCTCTCATTGAAAACTAATTTCGAATTATATAAAACCTGATCTTTCTTTGTCGCTTAGCTTCTGTATCTCTTCTTCTCCAGTTGTAGAATTTCCAAACTTCTTACGTTTGCAGCTCCTTTTCTGAAATTGCTTGGAATTTCGAATTTCTTATGATGTTGGAGAACTTTTCAGAATATGAATATTCAAAATTAACTTTTCAGTTAGGGATCAGGATTGAATATTCAGACTTGGTTTTCGAGATTGGGATCCCTTGCTGTAATGTAGCTCGTACTCTCTATTTGTAGTCGAACTCTTTCATGTTCAGCATGTTCATCCACTTAATCGATAATCTACGTACTAATTTTCTCTTTAATCCAAATTACTTTCTATTTTAATTTCCACTTTCTCCACTAACATTTTGAATTTCCACGATCTCCACTTCGTAGATTCATCGAAACTTTATCTTCCTAGAGTCTTGTAGAATATCTTCTAAGTCTTCAATTTAGTCGAACACTTATCCTTTAAGTCCTAAAAAACTCGAACACTTATCCTTTGACTCTTTGAGTTTTTGCACCTGCAAAACACGTGACTAAACAAAGAAACTTATTTGCTCCTTAGTCCTTTTGCAAAACACGTGTAGATAACTTAACTATACGAGTTTTAACATAAAGTATTCGACAAAAATGAGACGTTAACTATCCGTAAGTTTAACTATTGCAAATCTAACTCTTCGGAAATCTTTAATTTATCCGACATAAAAATGAAACTTTCCGATAATCTGTTAACTATTACACTTAGAGAAATATACTTAGAGAATATTATGTAGACTTATTTAAAAATGTTAATAAAGCATATATCATCAAAATTAAATGCCTAACATCGGCTAGTCCACCCCCAAGGATCACTTGGGCTTCACTAAGTGTCTCAACACTTACACACTTGTTTTCAGGTCAAAGCAAGAACCAACCATTCACTTGAGCTTTCTAGTCATAGCTCTAACCAACCACATAGAAGTTTTCAGGTATAAACTTCAGTAAACCAACCTCTTGAGTTTTCAGGTTGAAACTCAAACCAACAACTTGAATGAAGCTTTAAGGTTGAAGCCACGAACCAAATGATCATTCATGCATTAGACTTTCAGCACTTGGAGAGCTTTAAGAATCTTCTTGTAAATCTAGCTTTCAATCGATTCCTTGTAGTAGTTAATCTGAATTGAGCTTTGTAACAGTAGTCTCATTTCATAGCAATGTATATTGTATCTCTGTATGTGTTTTTCTGTGTAATCTCACTTCATAGCTCTACTGAATATTGAATGATCTGTTTGTATAAATACTTGTAAGTCTAACGATCATATTTTCTCCTCAATGGATTTATGCTGCTGTACTTACTAATTTGCATGTCTAAATATGGTAAGTTACCATTTGGAAAGGTATTTTAAGATAACCTTCCGATTTTCTCAAACTTTCAGATAGTTAGCTATGTAACTTTCTGAAGGATATTTGTAATTCACCGAAAATCCACTTAAGTCCTTTTGTCACGTGAGATTTAAGTTATACACGTGACGTGTCTTAAGTTTGAATACTTGTCACCGTAACTCACTAAAATGTCCTTGACTTTCGGATAGTTAGCTACAGTAACTCTCCGTTTATTCTATTAAGCTTCTGACTATTATCTTCTTATTTCTACACGTAGGCAAATGAGTAACTTAAGTTTCAGATAGTTAGATTTGCAACCTTTCGAAACTTCTTATTTTTCGGATAGTTAGCTTTCCTAACTTACCGAAAAATCCTTTGAGCTTCCATTTGGATTTCTACATGTGGGAAATTGAATAATTTAAATTTCGGATAGTTAGATCTACAACCTTTCGAAACTTCTGGTCTTTTCAGATAGTTTGCTTTCTAACTCTTCGATTTCCATATAGCCATCTTTCTAACTCTTCGATAGAATTCCTACTACTTTAAACTACCTTTCGGATACTTAGCTTGTAACTATTCGATTTTCCTAGCTTGCTCTTTCAATTGTGAATGAACTGCTTATAAGGTAATAACTTCTGGATTCCTTATGTAGCATTCATCTGCTCTATTTGGGTGCAATTAGCTTTGACTTTTCCATCCATATTTGTTCAACCTGCAACCTATGAAATACAAACACTACTCTCATAGATGTTTGCATTATCAAAATACCGAGGTCCTTTCAATCTCCCCCTTTTTGATAATGACAAAATCCTTTACATTAAATTACATGTATTTCACTCCCTAAATTGTTTCTATATAGAGAATCACACAGAACATAAGTAAAACGAAGATTTACAATGTATACAATATAATGGAGTAAATTTCTCTCCCTATCTGTGTACTGAGAATTTCAATACTGTAATTTCCATATTCTTCTCCCCCTTTTTGTCATTAGATAAAAGGAGTTCCACAATTTTCTTTTGTTAAAGTAATTGCCATATTTCTCTCCTTAGTTTCAAGATGTAATATCTGATCTCATAACAGTTTTCTAATCTTGTTTCCATAATCCTATTTGATATCAAATGTTGAAATAATTGATTGCATACATATCTTCGAGTACCAATTTTGATTGTGCATCAAATGTTTGACTGTTGGTGTGCTGATATCAATTGTTGAGATATTTTCATCATTTTAGTCTATTTTCTTTTTTTCCTTTGATGTTGTACTACTTTTCTTCTTTCTTATTTGAGCACAGTATCAATTGAAGTGTCAATTTCCTCAATACTTGTCTGATACCAGTTGTTGACATATTAACATCTGAGAAGTTAGTAATTGCTCTCCTGATTTGTGGTATTTCTTCCTTTGTCTCGTTTATTTACTACATCATCTGTAAAAACTGAAAAACAATGAAATGCCAAGAGTTAATGTAGCAATTTATAAATATGCAGTTAATATTTGTAGTTGCTGCCACATGCTCTCCCCCTATCTATTATGGAGGTTTTCTGATTTTTAGTAGCAAGCTATAGACTCTCCCCCTATGTGTGTGCCCTCTTTATACACATTCTTTTTGCATTGAAGCAACATTCTGAATTCCCTTCATATAGTAGGTTCTCCCCTTACTTATATGCTTTTCCTTGTAGATAGTTTTGTTGCACCTAATTTGCAAAATGACATATATGATACCAACTAAACTAGGTACCAATTATTAATCAAAAACATCATAAATAATTCTCAATCATTTAGCTTCTGATTCCAATCTGTTTATCTTCTCTTAGATCTTTATTTCAAGAGGTTCTTCAATTTGCAGAAGATAATTTGAAGACTGTAAAATGGCTACTGCATATTTTGCTTATCCTCCAATAAATCTGATTTCCTTACTTTTGTATTCATTCATCTTGGCTCGTGCAGATCTTATTTCCTTTAATGAACATGATTCAATCATTAATGCTACTTTTGATACCAATTGTTAATTTCAGAACATCATAATTGATCATTTACTGATTACCTTCTAATTACCAACTGTTTAGCTTCTTAAAATCTCTCTTCAAGAGATTCTTCTTTTTCTAACAATACTTGTTTCTAACTGTTGCAAATTTTGCTCTCCTTGAGTATCAAGATTTTAGGCACAATTTCCACTCAATCTATGTGAGTACTTTTTACCAATTTATAGTGCCTCTTGTGATGCCAAATTGTTACTGTCATAACTGGTTTGGAGCTATAGATCAACTACTCCCCCTAAACAATATAATCCTGCAATTCAAACAAAAATTGATTTTGGTACCCATACTTTCTTGGGTTTATAAGTGTTAGTCCTAACAATATTTAGTTTATTACCTTTTGGCAGCCACATTGATCCAGATCTTCTTTTGATGGCAAACACTATTGTACCATCTCTATAGGCTTGGATAATACCACCATAGTAGGGTATTTCCTGTGGAGTAACATACCCTAGGCCAAATCTATTTAAACTATATCTTTGAGAACTAATTATTTAATCTAATCCTTTCTGTCCATTGGTAAACTTATGCACAATATTTTTCAGATCAGTAATTTCAGATTTCAGATTTTCATTTTTGTTTATCAATTCATCATTTACTATTTTCAACATGCAAATTTTCAAGTTTAGTATGTGCTTCTTTTAAGCATGTAGTCAAATGCTTAATTTCCTTTTTATAATTTTTGCATTTAACATATAAACTATCAACAGTAGACAAAAGAATATTTACATCTAGATTATCATTGTCTACATTAGAATCATTTTGAGATGAAGTGAAACATATCTCTTGTGCTGTATAGCACACATTTATTGGTACCTCTTCATCTGAACTGGATGAGCTACTAGAAGAACTACTATCATCCCAAGTAGCCTTCAATGCCATTTTCTTTTTGTAGGTATTTTTCTTCTTCTTCATTTCTTCTTCTTCTTCTAGTTGCAGTAGACAATCAGGTTGTATATGTCATTGCTTCTTACATTTAAAGCATATTGGAACATTACTTTTTGATGTGTTGGCTTGGTTTTTTTTCTTCATCCATTTTCTGAATTTTCTAGCCAATAGCACAACTTCATCATCTTCCGAGCTTTAAAGTTCCTGAGTTGATGGAAAGGCTAGTTCTTTCTTCGTTTCTGTTTTTTTTTTAGCACTTCCTTCCTCATCTTTCCATTCTTTCATTTAAACTTCATGGGCCAGTAGATTGCCCATTAGATCCTCTACTGAGTATTTGTTGTGGTCTTTGGAATCTTGTATTGATGTGGACTTTTACTTCCACTTCACAGTTAAGCTTCTAAGGATTTTTCTATACCTATTCATAGACAGAAAATTCTTTTCGCAAATCTCTTAAGCCATTAATAATCTCAGTGAATTTAGAAAACATATCTATAATTGTTTCATCATCAAGCATTTTAAATAATTCAAGCTTTCTAAGTAAAATGCTGATTTTAGTGTCTTTCACATGGTTAGTTCCTTCAAAGGTTATTTGAAGAGTGTTCCAAGCCTCATGAGCAGATTTACAAGCTGAAACTTTATTATATTGTTCAGTAATATTCAACCTAGAACCATCTATTTGGATGATTCTCTCATCCTCCTCAGACCAGTCATCCTCATGACTAGGTGGAATAGGTGTTCCTAGAACCACCATTTTCCATAGACTTACATCTGAGCTTCTAAGGAAACATTTCATCCTGTTTTTCTAGTAATTGTAGTTAATACCATCAAATAGGGGATGACGATGGATGTTCTGACCCTCTCTGTGAAAATATGTCATGATCTTAGATGGTTAAATCTATAAAAGAGATCAACCTGCTCTGATATCAATTGCTAGGAACGTATGGCTTTACCAGAGGAGGGGTGAATGGTGTCTATGTGTAGTTTTAACCTATTTGTAAATTTGTTAACCAATTTGAATTAACAGTTTACACAAGTACTAAATAGATATATAAACATGCACAACAGAAATATAAATAAGAAACATAAGGGAATTTTAGGTGATTCACCAACTTGGTTAGTCCACCCCCAAGGATCACTTGGGCTTCACTAAGTGTCTCAACACTTGCACACTTGCTTTCAGGTCGAAGCAAAAACCAACCATTCACTTGAGCTTTCTAGTCATAGCTCTAACCAACCACACAGAAGTTTTCAGGTATAAACTTCAGTAAACCAACCTCTTGAGTTTTCAGGTCGAAACTCAAACCAACAACTTGAATGAAGCTTTAAGGTTGAAGCCACGAACCAAATGATCATTCATGCATTAGACTTTCAGCACTTGGAGAGCTTTAAGAGTCTTCTTGTAAATCTAGCTTTCAATCGATTCCTTGTAGTAGTTAATCTGAATTGAGCTTTGTAACAGTAGTCTCATTTCATAGCAATGTATATTGTATCTCTGTATGTGTTTTTCTGTGTAATCTCACTTCATAGCTCTACTAAATATTGAATGATCTGTTTGTATAAATACTTGTAAGTCCAACGATCATATTTTCTCCTCAATGGATTTATGCTGGTGTACTTACTAACTTGCAAGTCTAAATATGGTAAGTTACCGTTTGGAAAGGTATTTCAAGATAACCTTCCGATTTTCTCAAACTTTTAGATAGTTAGCTATGTAACTTTCCAAAGGATGTTTGTAATTCACCAAAAATCCACTTAAGTACTTTTGTCACGTGAGATTTAAGTCATACATGTGACGTGTCTTAAGTTCGGATACTTGTCACCGTAACTCACTAAAATGTCCTTGACTTTCGGATAGTTAGCTACAGTAACTCTCCGTTTATTCTATTAAGCTTCTGACTACTGTCTTCTTATTTCTGCACGTGGGCAAATGAGTAACTTAAGTTTCAGATAGTTAGATCTGCAACCTTTCGAAACTTCTTGTTTTTTGGATTGTTAGCTTTCCTAACTTACCGAAAAATCCTTTGAGATTCCATTTGGATTTCTACACGTGGGAAATTGAATAATTTAAATTTCGGATAGTTAGATCTACAACCTTTCGAAACTTTTGGTCTTTTCAGATAGTTAGCTTTCTAACTCTTCGATTTCCATACAACCATCTTTCTAACTCTTTGATAGAATTCCTACTACTTTAAACTGCCTTTTGGATACTTAGCTTGTAACTATCCGATTTTCCTAGCTTGCTCTTTCAATTGTGAATGAATTGCTTATAAGGTAATAACTTCTGGATTCCTTATGTAGCATTCATCTGGTTCATTTGGCTGCAATTAGATTTGACTTTTCCATCCATATTTGTTCAACCTGCAACCTGTGAAATACAAACACTTCTCTCATGGATGTTTGCATTATCAAAATACTAAGGTCCTTTTAGAAGTTTGACACAATGATCAAAGAAAAATCAATATCTACTCTTGGCTTACAGATTATTGCAACAACAGCTCAAATAATCATCAACTCTTCCTCTCCTTCTTCTTCTCAATTATTCAGGAGACCAATTAAGGTCATACAGAGCCTTAATTTCTACAGATTCAGAACTTTAGTTAACATGTCTACAGCATTTTCAGCACCAGCAATCTTCTGCAAATCTAACCTATTCTTCTCTATCTCTTCCCTTATGAAATGAAATCTCATTCTCATATGCTTGGACCTTGAATGAAACTTTGGATTTTCAGCTAAATAAATGGCACTTTGATTGTTACAGAATAGAATGCTTCTTTTCTATTTGTGCCCTAATTCGACTAGTATATTCTCTAGCTAGATTCTTTCTTTAATTGCCTCTGCTACTACAACATATTCAACTTCTGTGGTCGAGAGTGCAATATGTTAGGACCTGATGGCTTCCCAGAGGGGGGGTGAATGGTAATAATATTTGTTTCTTAGAAATTAGAAGAATAATTGGCAATGTAAAATAGCAGGCACACAATAAAAAGAATGCACACAATATTTTTAGGTGGTTCACCACTAACGGCTTGTCCACCCCCAAGGGATACTTGGGCTTCAATAAACCTTCACAGACTTACAAACACTTGCTTTAAGGTCAAAGCAAGAACCAACCAATCTGATTGAGCTTTCAGGTCGTAACTCCAACCAACCTTTCACTAAAGTTTTCAAAGAGTGTAATTTAGTAAACTCTTTCTTGAGGAAATCAGTTTCTCTTTCGTGAAGGGCTTGTGAAATTGAGTTTGTATTTGTTGATGATGATTTGGTCTGCAAGACTTTCTATTGTTGAGCTTGGTGTATATATCTATATGAGCAAGAAGCTATCTGATTCTGTTGTCTGTTGCTTGTATATATACTATTATGTGTAACAATCATATTTTCTTCTAATAGATGTATTCTATTGTACTTGGTAAGATTTCAGACCAAAATATGGTAAGTTACCGATCAAGGAGGTATTTCATGATACCCTTCCGATTTTTTGGGTTTTTTGGAGGTTTAACAATGTAACTCTCCGAAGAATACCTGTAACTTACTAAAAAGTCACTTAAGTCTCTTTGCCACATAGGATTTCAAGTCGTTCACTTGAGGTGTCATAAGATCAGATACTTGTAACTGTAACTCACCAAAATTCTTCAACTTTCAGATAGATAGCTATAGTAACTCACCAAAATTCTTCAACTTTCAGATAGATAGCTATAGTAACTCACCGAAAATCCACTTAAGTCCTTTTGTCATGTGAGATTTATGTCATACACATGACGTGTCTTAAGTTTAGATGGTTATAACTATAACTCACCGAAATTAGATGACTATCCTATTAGATGATTTTGTGAAGAATAGAATAAGCCAAAATCTTTGATACCCTATAAATATTTAAAGATACGTTTAACTACTTTTAAATGTGATTCTTTTGGAGAGGCTTGATATATTGCACAAGCACAAACACTGAACATTATGTCTGGTCTACTGGGTATTAGATATAGAAGTGATCCAATCATGCCTCTATATATCTTTTGATCTACTAAGTTGCTAGAGATATCCTTATCAAGTTTTTCATTTGAGTTCATAGGTGTATTTGCTACTTTGGATTTATCCATACCAAATTTCAAGAGAATATCTTTGCATAATTTTTCTTGATTCAAAAAGATGCCATACTAAAGTTGATGAATTTGTAATCCCAAAAAGAATTTTAATTCTCCCATAAGACTCATTTCAAATTCATTCTTCATTAAGGTTTGAAAATCATGACATAGTTTCTCATGTGTAGCACCAAAAATGATATCATCCACGTTGATCTGAATAATCAACATATGAGAATTTTCTGATTTGATAAATAGAGTATTGTCTATAGTTCCTATATCAAACTGATTCTCAAGAAGGAAGCCCTTCAATTTATTATACCATGCACGTGATGCTTACTTTAGACCATAGAGAGCTTTATTCAATTTGTATACATGGTTTAGTCTTTCTTCATCTTCAAAACCTGATGGCTGTTCTACATATACTTCCTCTTGCAAAATGCCATTCAGAAAGGCACTTTTAACATCCATCTAATAGAGCTTGATTTTCATACTGCTTGCAAAGGCAAGCAACATTCTAATTGCTTCAAGTCTTGCAGCAGGTGCAAAAATTTCTTCATAATCGACTCTTTCCTACTGGTTGTATCCCTGAGCAACGAGTCTAGCTTTGTTCCTGATAATATTGCCATTATTATCAAGTTTATTCTTAAACACCCATCTAGTTCCAATGATTGATTTTTCAATGGGTCTTTAAATTAAATCCCACACTTCATTTTTCTTGAACTGATTCAGTTCTTCTTGCATGGCCATAATCCAGTATTCATCATTGCAAGCTTCTTCAACTGTTTTAGGTTCAATTTCAGATACAAAAGCACAATAATTGCAGATATTCTGAATTTTGCTTCTCGTTTGAATACCTTGATTTATATTCCCAATAATTTGTGCAATGGGATGTCCAGATTTTGTCTTCCAAGCTTTTTCTGTCATAGTAGGTGCAGGCAGTGTTATGCTATACTTTTCCTGTAGAGTTTTCTGATTTCCTGATTCACTTTCACTTTCACTATCTATTTTTAGCTGCTTCAATTTTCCTACTAGATCTTCATCAAAGGATACATTTATTGACTCTTCTACTCTTCTTTCATGTTCAAAATAGACCCTGTAAGCCTTACTTCTTGAAGAGTATCCAATTAGTAGAGCAGGATCAAACTTTGCATTAAATTTGTCCTTTTGATCCCTTATATTAAGCACAAAACATCTTGATCCAAAGACTTTAAAGTATCCAACATTTGGTATTTTACCATACCATAATTCAAAAGGTGTCTTATGCAAGATAGGCCTAAGATGAATTCTGTTTCTTGAATAACATGCAGTATTTACTGTTAGAACCTAAATATTTTGATAATGCAAAACCTATGTGAGGAAACATATTGTATTTCACAGTTAAGTTAGTGTAGCGTTAGATCAGAAGGCAGATAGAACAAATTTCAAGCAGACGAACAGATGGAGAAGGTTTCAGATGATACTACCTTCAAGTTACAGGAAAATCGGACAGTTATAGGTCCAAGTATCCGAAGAGTAAAACAGCATCAAGTCCATCGGACAATTAGAAGGATAACTATCTGATTTTACAAAGTCTTCGAAGAGTTATTTAATCAGATAGTTAAGTTGGTTGAATGATCGGAGAGTTATGGAGTTAACTATTCGAAAGAAAAAGGAAAATCGAAAAGTTATAAAAGCTAACTATCCGAAACTTAACTCATTCAATTAACTAGGTGAAGAAATACAAAACAGAATCTTAAAGGACTTTTTTGGAGAGTTAGATAACTATCCGAGTTTTCTTTCGGAAAGTTAGATAACTATTCGAGTTTTTCGGAGAGTTACAGGTATAACTTTCCAGAACTTAAGTCATCTTATTATGCACATGTAGAATGGAGAAGCCGGCATTTGAAAGCTTAAAAAGGAAAATCGAAGAGTTAGATAACTATCCAAATTTTCAAAGAGAGTTTCGGTAAGTTACAATTTAACTATCCGAAACCTAAGTTATTGAAATTGCCACGTGTAGAATTCCAGAAAGAAGATCATTTAAGTTTCCAGAGAGTTAGAAAGATGACTATCCGAAATCTCAAGAGAGTTTCGGTGAGTTACAGTTTAACCATCCGAAACTTAAGTGAGTGAATTTCCCACGTGCAAAA
This sequence comes from Cymodocea nodosa, assembly GCA_036874045.1. Lineage (NCBI taxonomy): Eukaryota > Viridiplantae > Streptophyta > Magnoliopsida > Alismatales > Cymodoceaceae > Cymodocea > Cymodocea nodosa. The sequence goes on from CM072335.1 coordinate 13,288,283, forward strand.
TTCCAGATAGATGTTCAAATAGGTTTTCGGAAAGTTAGAAAGATAACTATTCGAAAAATGGGAAGGTTTCGGTGAGTTAAATTACTAACTATCCAAAACTTAAGTTATGATTTTATACACGTGCAGATTTGAAAGGACAACTATCGGAGACTTAAATGAAACATCAGAGAGTTACAGTAGTTAACTATCCGAAAGTCAGGAGCTCATTTCGATAAGTTAAATGCAAGACTCCGATCACTTGACATTACACATGAGCAGCTTAAAATCATCACGTGACTTAGATAATAGAATATGAGTGATGAATCGGTAAGTTATGAATACTTTTCGATAAGTTATTTTTGTAACCATCTGAAAGTTTGAGATTTTTGGAAGGTTACTTATTGAACATCAGACAGAACGTTAACTTAACATATTTAGGTCTGATTATTTACCAAGTACAGCAGAATACATTCATTGAAAGAAAAGATATGATCGTTATACATTTGGTATAAATATGAGGAGTTTAAGAGAGGAATAGACGGAGATAACATATATACCACATATAGTGAGCTACACTCCAATTCCAAATATACTTGAGTCTGCAAACAGTGAAGCATATTCTAAATATCTACTACAGAAAAAGCTATGTGCACCAAAACCCTGATTGAAAGACTCAAATTGTTGGTTCGTGGCTTCAACTTGAAAGTTACATTCAGTTGTTGATTTGAGTTTCGACCTGAAAACTCTAGAGGTTGGTTTACTGAAGTTTATACCTGAAAACTTCTGTGTTGTTGGTTCTTGCTTTGTCTTGAAAGCAAGTGTGTAAGTGTTGAAACACTTAGTGAAGCCCAAGTGAATCTTGGGGGTGGACTAGCCAAATTGGTGAACGACTTAAAACTTGCTGTGTGTTATCTTTCTTTACTACTTTGCATTTGTTTAATTTCATCTCATTTCATTTCTGTTGAATCATTGATTCAACAATTGAAAGAATATAAAAAAAATTACACACATTCACCATTCACCCCCCCTCTAGTGAGTCTACCGATCCTAGCAATTGGTATCAGAGTTAGGTTAATCCTTCATAAGATTTAACCATCTAGATTTATGGCTCAATTTGCTGAGGGACAAAACATCCACAGACCTCCTCTATTCGATGGTTCCAATTATAACTATTAGAAGAATAGAATGGAGTGCTTCCTTAGGAGTTCTGATGTTAAACTCTAGAAGATTGTTGTTCTTGGAACTACACTTCCAACCAACGATGTTATGAACTGGTCTGAGGAGGATGAGAAACTCATCCAGTTGAATGTGTAGGATCGTATGGCTACACAAGAGGGGGGGTGAATTGTGTATTTTTAATATTTTCTGAAATATAATTGAAACTTTAAAACTCAAAAACAAGTCGAGACATTGTTTTCATAAAATCATTTTTATTCAAGGTTTCAATTACAATATATAATTCAATTCTCCTCAGAAATTGTAGATGCAATTATAACTCGATACCATGTATCATCTAAACAATTTCATAACTACAAATAGAGAAAACTAATTTTTGAAATTTAAAATATTTCTCCCTGTTTGAGATTTTTCTTCTTCTTCTTTTTCTTCTTCAGCAATTCTTAAGTGACAAATATCTTGTCTTTCTCTACTTCACCAAATTTGCTTTCTTCTAATACTTTAAATCTTTAGTGACATAAATAATACCTTTTCTGCTTCACTGAATTTTCTTTCACCTGAGAGATTTTCCCAAAGAGGTGTTTTTAATCCCTGAAAAAGATTTTTCTTTTGGTGTGCAGGGATAGTTTGATCCCTGAAAAGATTTTCGTTTTGTGTGTAAGGATAATTTGATCAACGAGAATTCTATGCCTTTTATACTGTATGTTAACTTCATACATATCCTCCACGTTTAATCACTACCAGTTTTCCACTTCTCTACGTCTTTTCTTTTTCCTTCATCGAAACACACACGTTTTGACCCATGTTTATATTTTGAATTTTCTTTAATCATCAGTCTTAGATCTCTGAAAAATTTCCTACAAAATAAACTTTCTCGTCCAAAGAATTTTCCATCGAGTTTAATAATAAGTCGTTACTTTAATGTTAACTAAACAAGTAACACAAGTATATATAACTTAACGAGTTCCTCATGTGCCATTTCACGTGACAATTACTGTAGCTAACTCAATGAACTAAGTCCGTGGTGTTATGCTAACTCAACGAACCAACTTAACCTTTCTTTCGGAAGGTTAAACGATAACTCACTGAAAATAGTTTAAGTTTCGAATAGTTAAGGTTGTAAGTCACCGAAAAACTCTTTATACCAAAAAACTAGTGAGACACATGTCAAGTCCTGAAAACATGACTTAAGTTACCTTTCGGATAGTTACGACTGTAAGTCTCCGAAAAAACTTTAACTCACTGATTCAGTAATAAACTCGATGGAAAATATAGTTCTTTTCAACTTGCTGCATAAAGGTTTTCTACTTTAATTCTTCTAAGGCACTTTCTATTGCAACAGCCTTTCGAAGACTGTCAACTTTTGTTTTGTCTACAGCAATATTTGATTCTACTTATTTTGAATATAAAGGGGTAGGGATAGCTGATTCATGCTCTTCCTCAAATGCATGTAATCTAGTACCATTTATTGGTATTTGAGGAGTTCTAGTTGAAGAATCTACACCTTTTTCCAAATAATTTGCATACTGCTCGAGAAATGTAATCTCAGCACATTTCATTCTGTATTCTCTATCAAATTTACTACGAATACCCATGTATGTAATATTTGCATCATTATTTTGGAGTTCTTGTCTAACTTCATTTAGTATACCTTCAGGAAAGAAATATTCACTATAAATTTCTACTAACCTTTTGTCCACTCGAAATATTTTCTTGAACCAAGTGCATGGAACTTCATCATTCTCTATTTCTTTTCCTGTTGCATCTCCTCTGCTTTTACCTTTTCCTTTGCCATGACCTTTGTAGAACTTAGAGACCATCGTCGCAGGTTGTAACAACAACAAGCGGGAAAGATTTTCTTGACAAAGTTTACAAATAACCTAAGTGCCTGTGTAATAAGTGTTTAAATAGGGTTTTTGGTGAATAACTCTATGTGAAGAGAAGTCAAGTTTAGATATTAAATAAATATTAAATAAGGTTTATTCAATCAAGGTACCCGAAATATTCAAGTATAACTTGTTAAGTTAATTAACCTAACAAGTAAAACGCTATCTAGAGGTAGATTTACACGTTACCTTATCTAACATAACGTCTAGTTAGTACACTTAAAACAAGTTTTGGATGCTTCCAACTAAAACATTCTGAAAACAACACACATGCTAAACTTAACATTATCTTGAGAACATTTTAAACTATTTGAACATTTTTTTCCTTTGAATCTAAAATAGTTTGTTTGTCTTTTTAAATTATTTCATCAAGATTTTAAGAGGACATTAATTCAAATTAACCAATATTTGTATTTTGAATTATATTAATCTATTTTCGACATTGGTAATCTTCCCCCTACAAATATACTTCAAATATATTCAATAAAAATACAAACTATACTTGTAGTGACAATAGATGTTAAGTATAACTATACTTTTAAATTTTCTTTTCAGAGACTTCCGTTATTCTGACATCATCAAAAATGATTTCCAGAATCAATTCTTACTGTATATGAATCAAAACACAACTTTGAACTCAATGTGATTAATTCAAAGAGAATAAAAGAATGTATCTCAAATAAACATTTTCAAAAGTACTAATGTTGATTCAATAAATCAGTAGTCATATTGGTAGAAACTATATGTGATTCAAAAATATCTGTAATTAATGAAACAACTTTTTTTAAAAAAAAAAAAGAAGTAAATATTGATAATTTTCTTTAAAAGTTAGTTTGAAAAGCTTGAATCATACAAGAGCTTTCTAATGTACCTGTGTAATGAGCTTTCAGTCAACAATCCCAGATTTGATCAGGACCTTAGGTTGCCAGATTTAAAGAATCTTTTTTCAGGACAACAATCCTTACATACCTATCTACTCAAGTACAAAAGGCTTGTGATCAAACCGATCAACAAACTCTCAAAGATTTTCACTTTGTAAGTACTTTTCATTTTAAGCACAGTATATATGTATTCCATTAATATAGATGCAATAAAACACAAATCTCATACAATTTTTACTTCTATGATTGTACTGAGAATATGAATCAGTTTCAATAAGCTTATACTTTTCATTAACAGTTTAAGATGAGTTACATATAACTTATTCTACAAGTTTAATCAATTAAGTCAAATTTATGCATGATCATATGCATTTTCCTTGATTCAAAGAAAACATTTAATCAAAATTTCAGAATGTTAGAAGTATTTAATGTTTTTCATTTACACTTCCACTTAAAATTGTAAAAACCATTAAAATTGATAAACTACTTAAAATTAATAAGATACTACTATGATTTTACAATAAATACATAGTATCTTAAGCAGCAGTTTAGATATTACTTTAGATATTTATAATAAGTATATAATATCTATGAGGTGAACAACATCATCAATAATATTTATCTTTTTATGTGGAGTTTAAGAATTTTACACATCACATAGCCTACAAATACCTAAATTTAATCTAATGTTGTAGAATGTATTTTCGTCTAGAGGTTTTGTAAATATATCAGCTAATTGATTTTTACTAGACACAAATTCTAATTTAATTTTTCCTTTAATTACATTATCTCTTAGAAAATGATGTCTAACCTCTATATGCTTTGCTCTTGAATGTAATACAGGATTTTGGAAGGATTTATTGCAGAACTACTATCGCAATAAATCTCAATTGTATCATAAGATAATCCAAAATCTTCTAAAGTTTGCCTTATCCACAGAATTTGAGTGCAACATAGTGCAGCAGCAACATATTTAGCTTCTATAGTAGAAAGTGCTACACAGTTTTGCTTTTTACTAAACCATGACACCAAATTATTTCCCAATAATTGACATGTGCCACTGGCACTCTTTCTATCAGATTTAGATCCTGCATAATTAACATCAGTATATCCTATAAGATCTATTGAACTATCCTTAGAATAATACAATCCAAAATTTTTAGTTCTTTGTATATATCTAAATATTCTTTTAACTGCAATTAAGTGCGATTCTTTAGGATAAGATTGAAATCTAGCACAAACACACACAGCAAACATAATATCAGGTCTATTAGCAGTCAAATAAAGTAAAGAACCAATCATACTTCTGTATTTTTTTTGATCTATAGATTTTCCTATGTCATCAATATCTAACTTTAAAGAAGTACTCATAGGAGTTCCTCGAATCCTTGTATCATTAAAATTAAATTTCTTAAGCATTTCATCTACATATTTTTCCTAATTTAAAAATATACTTTTTTCCATTTGCTTAATTTGAAGTCCTAGAAAATATGAAAGTTCTCCTATCATACTCATTTCAAACTGATTAGTCATCTCTTCAGAGAATATTTTTATCAACTTATCAGAGGTTGCTCTAAAGATTATATCATCCACGTATATTTGAACAACAATCTGATCTTTACCATCTCTCTTAATAAATAGAGTATGATCCACTTTTCCCATGATATAGCCTTTTTCTATTAAAAAAGTAGACAATCTTTCATACCATGATCTAGGTGCTTGCTTCAAACCATATAAGGCTTTCTTCAATTTATACACAAAGTCAGGATTTTTAATATCTTCAAATCTAGGTGGTTGTTTTACATAGACTTCTTCATTAATTAAACCATTTAGAAATGCACTCTTTACATCCATTTGATATAATTTAAAATCCATATAACAAGCATAGGCCAATAATATTCTAATACTTTCTAACCTAGCCACAGGAGCAAATGTTTCATCATAATCTAATCCTTCTTCCTGTGTATACCCTTGTGCAACTAATCTAGCTTTATTCCTTATAACTTGACTAGTTTCGTTAGTTTTGTTTCTAAAGATCCACTTTGTACCTATTATAGACTGATTTTCTGGTGGAGAGACTAATTCCCATACATCATTTTTGATGAATTGATTTAGTTCTTCTTGCATTGCCACTATCCAATTTTCATTAGATAATGCTTCTTGTATATTCCTTGGTTCCACTATAGAAACAAACATACACATACTATTTAAATTTACTGAAGCTCTTGTTTTAACTCCCTCATTAATATTACCAATGACTTGAGTAATGGGATGTGACGAAGAATAACGCCAATTTCTCTGATTTTCCTCAATATTCTCACCAACATCTAAAGGTACATTACTTTCATCATTAGTTTGATCATTTAAGTTCATATTTTTGATTTTCTCAGATAAATCATCAATCTCTATTTTGAACTCTAACTCTTTTGGAAGATTGATCAAATCATCATTATCAGCTTTAGATTGAGATTCTCTAAAAGAATTTTCATTGAAGCTTACATGGAGGGTTTCTTCAATAGTCCTAGAAGTCTTGTTATATACTCTATAGGCTTTACTTCTAGTAGAGTAACCTACAAAAATTCCTTCATCTGATTTGGCTTGAAATTTATCCCTTTTATCCTTAGTATTAAGAAGAAAACACTTGCAGCCAAATGGTTTCATATAGGAAATTTTTGGAACCCTATTAAACATAATTTCAAAAGGAGTTTTATTAACATGAGGTCTTAAATGACTTCTGTTAATAACATAACAAGCTATATTTACTACTTCAGCCCAAAGTTTTTGAGGTAACTTATGTTCATTCTTTCTCTCAACAACACCATTTTGACACGGTACTCTTGGAAAAGAAAATATGTGATCAATGTCATGCTCATTACAATAATTATCCATTTGATCATTATCAAATTTAGTTCTATGATCACTTCTAAGTTTTTAAATAGAGATACTCTATTCATTTTGAACAAAATTGCAAAACATTTTAAACTTTTCAAAAACTTCTGTCTAGAAAATATGCCCAAGTGTATCTAGAAAAGTCATCTACTAAAACAAATACATATCATTTACCACCAAGACTCATAATTCTTGTTGGTCCAAATAGATCCATATGTATAAGTTCTAAGACTCTCTTGCTTGAAATATCAGTTTTGGATTTAAAAGAGTTTTTATGAAGTTTACCTAACTTACATGCATCACACATAAAGTACTTTGAGTATTTAATCTTTGGTAAACCTCTCACTAAATATTTTTTTGATAGATTATGTAACAGTTTCATATTTATATGCCCAATCCTTCTACGCCACAGATATGTATCACTAGTTTCAACTAGCAAACATGAATTTAAATCAACTGCATCAAAAGGTAAAGATAAAATACATACAAAACCTTTTCTTTTAGCAATAAACTTAATTTCATATGTATTTTTATCAATTATTTTGCATACATTATCTTCAAACACTACATAATATCCATTTTCAGTTAGTTTAATGACACTCAGCAAATTAAATCCTAGGTTTTCTACATATAGTACATTCAAAATAACACAAGTGGGAGTTATTTGAACATTGCCCATACCTATGATTTTATCTTTGCTTTTGTTTCCAAATGTTACACTTCCTTTCATGGTATTTGTAAAATTTTGTAGTAGACTTTTCTATCCGGTCATGTGACTTGACGCTCTACTGTCCAAGATCCATTTTGATGTTGTTTCCTCCTACAACACAAATTAAGAAAAACTTTTTCTTGGTACGCAATGTTGTTGAGGACCAAGTTCATTAAACGCATATTTCTTCTTTTTGTTTAAAAATAGTTTAACATTATCATTTAAATTCTTATTAGTTGTAAGTACTATTGATTTATTTTTAACATCATACTTACTTATACCATTATTGCTCTTATAATCATTCTTTTTGTTTTCAAGTGTAGTATAATCAAGAACAAACAGATTTTTATCAGATGTTAATTTATTTTGGTCATGCTCATAGATTTCAGTAAGTTCATACCAAGATTTTGTACTTGTATTTTAATTTTCAGTGTATACAAAATCCTTTTCCGCACAAAAATTTTCAGATTTATCACATGCAGAATGAGTAATTGGTCTAATACCAGTGTATTGAATTACATGCTCAGGTTTCTGAATTTTCAGTTTACTACAATTATTTGAAATTTTAGGGGCTGTTAGTGCACGTTGGAAAGTTCAAACGGAAAGGAAATGGAAAGTTCAGAAGGAAAGGAAATAGAATGTCTGGAATGTAAGAATTTCCATAGGGGTTTAGTGCATCTATCGGAAAGTTCAGAAAGTTAGAATTCCTATGGGGTTTTAGTGCACGCCAGAATGTTTGGAAATTGAAAAAATAATGAAATAAATTATAATACACTACTCAAAATTGTGTAATTGATACATTAATTTGTAATTTTATATTTACACCTAAAAATAATATTAATTTATTTGATATTCAAATATAATTATGTACATTAAATGTTTTTAATTATACATTAGGAAATATAGAATAATAATCATCAAAATGCAAAAGGTCCCTAAAAGATAAGCATACTTAAGACCATTAAAAATCTACATCTTCATTTTTTCTTTGTAAATTAAATTTTATTATTATTTTTATTATTAATTCTTAGATATATATGTCTAATATTATTCTCTCTTTTTCTTAAATTTTTTATATTATTTTAATTATTATATTATATTTTATGTGTATTTATAATTTTTTTAAAAATAATATAAAGATGTTATATCATTATTAATCCATTGTTTACCATTATTATTTTAATATATATGTATGTATATTTACTTAACTTGGGAAAACCGAGAATGTATTTGTTGAGCAGAAGAATAAAATATTTAATGATATATTATTATTATTTACATATTTACTTATTGGAAAACGGTTGAACCGTAAATATATTGGTTCAAACGATAGATTATAAACTATTAATATTTATTAATATTGAAAACGGTTGAATCGATGATCTTTCGGTTCAACCGATAATTTATGTTATATATATATATATATATTAATCGGTTGAGTAGAGGGCTTTGCATATTTGTAATTTTTTATGATATTTTTGAATTGGTTGAACCGAACATGTTCGGTTCAACCGATACTTTTTATATATATAAAGATATATATATATGTATAACATAAATTAGTATCGGTTGAACCGAACATGTTCGGTTCAACTGATACTTTTTATATATATAAATATATATATATACATATATAAGCATCGGTTGAACCGATAATGTTCGGTTCAACCGATACTTCTTATATATATAAATATATATATTTGTATTGGTTGAACCGAACATGTTCGGTTCAACCGATACTTTTTATATATATAAAGATATATATATACATATATATAAGCATCGGTTGAACTGATAATGTTCGGTTCAACCGATACTTCTTATATATATAAATATATATATTTGTATCGGTTGAACCGAACATGTTCGGTTCAACCGATACTTTTTATATATATAAAGATATATATATACATATATATAAGCATCGGTTGAACCGATAATGTTCGGTTCAACCGATACTTCTTATATATATAAATATATATATTTGTATCGGTTGAACCGAACATGTTCGGTTCAATCGATACTTTTTATATATATAAATATATATATATGTATATATATTTTTTCAATTGGTTGTTTAGGAAAACCGATACTTTATATATATATAAATAAATATATATATATGTATATGTATTTTAAACTAAATTGTATTTAAAGATTAAAATAATAAGAATAATTTATAATCTATGGTTTGAACTAATAGATTTAAGATTTCAACCAAAATATATTATAAAACACTACCTAAAATTATGTAATTAATACATCAATCTGTAATTTTTTGAATTGAAAATGAAAATAATATTAATGACTTGAAAAAGTATACATGCTCTAATTATTACAACATAAATTTAAAAAGTAGTCTAAAAGTACAAAGCATCCAAAGTTTTACGACATCAATCTACACAATAGTCCAAAGATACAAAGCATTCTACTTATTACTTAAATAGTCCTTCCATCCCACATTGCCATCATCATATCCTCACGCATCTTATCAGCTAATTCTTTTCGTTGTTCTTGACTCCTTCCAACCTGTGAATGACCATCCATATGCACTTCTCCTGTTGGTTGTATATCATCAGTAATATTTAATTCTTCTAACTCATCTTGCAAATCTTCAAGTAAATCTTCTTTATCAGCCAATCGAATGAAATTGTGAAGTAAAAAACATGCGATCACAATCTTCACTTGTGTTTCATATGGATATGGCATCTGACCTCGTAAGATTGAAAAACGATGTTTCACAACTCCAAATGTACGCTCAATGACTGTTCTTAGTTGTGAATGCCTGTAGTTAAAGTTTTCTACAGCATTACTAGAAAGTCTATCATTAACATAATCAGATAAATGATAGCGTACACCTCGAAATGGGCAAATATACTCTGGTCGATTGGGATATCCAGCATCTACCAAGTAAAACTTACCTATAGAAGAATAGAAATTAGTATTATAATGTGCATATTACTTGAAAATATACTAATTGCATTTACCTGGAGGAACTTTGAAACCATTAGGTCTACTAATTGCATCTTGAAGGATACGAGCATCAGCTGCTGATCCTTCCCAACCAGCTAAAATATATGTAAATCTCATATCAAAATTACATGCTGCCATCACATTTTGAGACAATTCACCTTTCCTATTTCTAAATCTAGCTGTTTCTTGTCCAAAAATAGTTGCTTTGATATGAGTACCATCAATAGCTCCAATGCAATCCTATACACATTAAACATCATTTAATTCCTTAAATAAGATAAAAACTGCAATATATATACAAAAGTGAATACATACCTTAAAATATGGATAAACATTTACATCATCTGTAATTCGACTTGGTGTTGAAGATAAAGGTCTTGCTATAAGCACATGATGTAGACGTATTATAGCATTTAATACTTCATTAAAGTATTTGCTAACACTCCAACTTGAACGACTAAATCGCTCAACTGTTACTCCATACCTTTGATTTTGCCCTACTGTGACAAGGAACATGGCAAATTTCTCTTCTACACTAATGTTGGCGGTATCAGCAATAACTCCTTCATTTCTCATTAAAGAACAAAAACTTTTAAACACACTTTGACTCATTCTGTAAATCTTTCGACAATTGTAAGCTTGATGAGGTTGACAAGGATCTAGTAATCTCTTAATGTAATCTGCACCTTCTTTACTATATATACGACTTGTGTTATTGTATAGTAATAGTGACGTACTTGACATTTTCGCTAAAATTGTCCATGACATTAATAGACGTAGTCGCCTTCTTCTAGCCACTTCTTCTTCATCCAGTATGAATGAAATTGCATTATCAACTGTAGTAGTAAACATGTCACTGGGATTCATCCTCACCTACAAAATAACAAGAATATTACGAATTTACCATTTCACATTTCAATATATAAAAGACATTTCACATTTTTAAGAAAATAAAAGACATTTCACATTTTTAAGCAAAAAAAAAAAACATTCGATGTTTCAACTAATAAAAAGCATTTTACATTTCATAATGATAAGTCATTTCACATTTCAATATATAATATCCATTTTACATTTCATCCATATATGACCTTCCACAAAAAGATTTCATCCATAAAAGATTACATTCACGAAAACACTTCATAAACACAAGAAGTTCAAGATTGGAAAGAAAGTGAATTCATGCACAAAACAAACATTCCATCCATTGTAACCATATGCTCACTTTCTAAACCTCAACCATCCATAACGCATTTATGCTGGTAAACTTAAGAACATTTTACAAAATTCTGGCTTTTGGAATAACTCCATAGCTTCATATTATTCTTCTGTAGAAAGACCTTCAATCTAAAGTAACGCTGCAACAGCATGATCTAAATAGTTTTTAGTCTTTTCTTTAATATCAACCAACCTTTCCTGTACTTCAACTAATTTTTTTTGTGTATCAACCAACTCTTTAAATTGCTCGTTCCGTGTAGTTTGATTTTGTTGATCTATTTCACACATATGCATAATGGCTTTTGATGCATCTTTAAATGAATCTGATATGATTTGATGGGACACTGCATGAGGTCTTGCTCATCTCTTCTTCTTCTCAATTGCCACCCTTGAACTTCCTCCTGATGAAGGAGGTAAATCAGAATCCATGTCCATTGTTTCTTGAGTGGTATTGAAAGTGTTCATTTCCACATCATCATGCGTGTTTGGTACAAACTCTACCTCATCACCTTGTTTAGCCATATTCCCAGTGGCCATACTACCTTCAAATATTTGTTGCAATTGCTCAAATATCAAGCATGGTTTGCCTTTGTAGCTTTCACACTCTGGATGTGCCTATAAAAAGAAAATTGTAGTCAAATGGAAAAAGATAAAGATTACAATATTTTATAAGTCATAAGTGATTAAAAAATTAACCTTAACGAACTCTTTCCAAATCTCATCATCAATGTCAGTGTAACCTTGGATGAAATTCCAACCCCATCCACTCTGGTTGGCAATTTTGGAGTAATTTTGATACATTAGTCGCCAAGTTTTTAAGCGACTTTCTACATTCTTCCTTGTGATACTTGTGTTTCTTCTAGTATTGTATTTTTCAATTACTTCATCCCAAGTGCTACCTTTGATTTTTCCATCATGAGTTTTCTTATTTCCTTCATTCAATACTTCTGCTAAAATATCTAAGAAATACGCATCTGCTTCAGCATTCCAACTAATGTAACTTCTACCTCTACCTGTCCTTCCCTTATCAGGAGTACTCATTTTCTACACAAGCACAGTTTCAACAACTACAATAAAACATATGGAATAACAACAATAATAAAAATATTCGATGGAGTTAAAAGGTCGACTTCATGCTACGGTAATTAGTGAAGATGCACTGTGATATGAGAAAAACGAAAAAAGTCTTCATGGATGTATGATTGACTTTCAAGGAATCAAGAACTATGTCAAATTTCAAATCGAAGAATTGCATAATGAGAGAAAGGCATGAAGTTTTTATATATCCTCTAAATAATAATCCTTGGTTCATTATTTGACATCTACTGACATTCTTTAACAAATATAAGCACGAATAAGCACCGTAAACTGGAACGATGACATTAGAATTTCCATCTGGCATGATTGTCATAAATCAGTAGATCAGCAACCACTTTATGGCATAAGCCCTAAGAGCTTCCCCCATCACATTAGCTGGTATCCTTCCTTTGGCTTAACTTCTAAAATTGGAAGGTTGCATTTATCTTGAAGGATCAACATTGCAACAACAGAAAATAGAAAGAGAATAATCACAATGGCTCTGCTTTTTGAATAATGGGAGTTATTGAACAAGAGCTCTCTGTTAAGCTTGCTTTATGAGTTGATCATCTTTTATTATAATAAATATGTTTGATTAGTGCAAGATTTGTATCCTTAGGCCAAACCTATTGGGTGGGCAACGACAGGTGACAACAGCTTCGAGCGACAGCGGCAGCTTCAGGCGACAGCGAGGGCTTCAGGTGACAGCGGTGGCTTCAGGCGACAGCGAGGGCAGGGGTGGTTTCCGTGTGAGGAGGTTTCGACGGTGCTATGCGTAGGAGGCTTCCGTCAAGGCGAGCAGTGAGGGCGAGCAGTGAGCGCGACTGCCAGTGCGAGTACGACAACGACTGTGAGGGCGAGTGCGAGCGGCAACGGCGAGCGTGAGGGAGGGTGAGTGCGTGCGCGAGAGGGTGAAAATCGCGTGCGCGAGGGTGGAAAAATTTCCGCCAGAAATGGAAATTGAATCTTTATATGGACGGAAATGTGTAGAATTCCTTTCCGTCAATTGACATGCACACTAACGACTTACAAAAGGAAAGTGCAAACTTTACTTTCCTTTCCATGAATTCCGGTGTGCACTAACCCCCCCTTAGAAACATTAGAAATTGAATTTTCAAAACAAGAAACAAGATTTTTAGAAACATTAATAGTCATGTTAGAAGTACAATTTGACAAATCACATTGATTTATATTATTACTGCATGATTCATCCCTTGAAGTACCTACTTCTACATATTTATTACCTTGTTTCATAATAAAAGGAATTTTAATCTTAGATTTACTTGAACTGCAACTAATAAATCTTTTATTGGCTTGAGATTCAGGATAATCAAATCCTAAGCCAAATTTATAAGACACTGTAGGGGTACTAGTTAGTTTGTCTAACTTAGTTTGACTTAAATTCCATTTCTCAAAGGTAGAATTTAAATCTTGCTCTCTCAGTTTTAATTTATTTATCTCTAATTCAAGTTCATTTATATTGTTTCTCAACATTTCATTTTCAAATTCTATCGTTTATTTTTCAACATTTATATACTGTATTTGTTCATGCAAGATACATTCATTAAATCTAAAATTTTGCAAATCTCAAGCATGATTTTCATTATCACATTTAAACTTTTCTAAAGTAGTAGATAGGAAACAATTTTCTTCTTCCATAATGGATGAAGATTTTCTAATATTCTTATTTTCTAGTTTACATACTTTAAGTTTTTGTATTAATGCATGATAAGCACATAATAATTCATCAAAGTTGAAATCTGAATGACTTTCAGGGTCATATATTACCTCAGACTCATCTGCCATGAAGCACACATGAGCAACGTCTTCTAACTCTTGTTCTCCTTCTGAATGTGAAGATTTTGATGATAATTTCTCAGATTCAGACTCTTCAGATGTGTCATCCCAAGTGACCTTCAAAGCCTTTTTCTTGTAAAACTTTTTCTGAGTTTTCTGAGTTGTCTTCTTCTGATTTGTCCTACTATGCTTTTTATTTTACCTCATAGGATAGTCTAGAGAAAGATGTCTAGGTTTCTTATAGTTGTAACATACATACTTTTTGGATGAAGAATTCTTGTCATTTAGTGATTTTGACGTTGAGGGTTTATCATTTTTGTTCCTTTGCTATTTCCTAGCTTTCCATGCTTTCTTGAATTTCCTAGTCGGCAAAATCAAGTCCTCGTCAAAATCAATAGATATATCAGAATCTGAATTAATTTCAAAGGCTATTTCTTTCTTCATTTTTAGTTTGTTATGACTCAGTGATTTATTTAATTGAACTTCATAAGCTGTTAAATTTCTTATAAGTTCATTCATAGTATAAACATTTAAATCTCGTGATTCCTCAATTGATGTTACTTTCTGAGACTATTTAGAACTTAGGGATCTGAGAATTTTCCTCACCAAATCCTTTTGTTCAAAATTCTTTCCTAAGCATTTTAAAGAGTGTATGATATCAAGAAATCTGGAAAACATCTCAGAAATACTTTCATCTTCATGCATCTTAAAGAGTTCATACTTATGAATCAACATGTTTATTTTAGTCTCTTTAACTTGAGAAGTACCTTCATGTGAAACTTCTAATGCATGCCACACCTCATAAGTAGATTTATATACCGACACTTTACTGAACTATTCATAACTCAATGCACAAAATAAAATATTTAAGCCCTTAGCATTCAGAGTTTCATTTTCTTTTTTAGTAATTGTCCAAGTATTATAAGGAGTAGTTAATGGAGTATATGGTTTAGAAATCATGAACCACAACTTATGATCTATACTTTGAAGAAAAACAATCATCCTATATTTCCAATATTCAAAATGTATTCCATCAAATAAAGGAGGACGATTAAGATTTTGGCCTTCATATAAAGAAAAATTACCATTTCTAGTAGCCATCTTACCTTAGATTTTTCAACCTATTTGATTTTAAACAGTCTAAAAACTTTAAAACAACTTGAGCCTTAAAATCAAGAAAGTTTAACGTATGCTTAGATATTAATGTCTGTTTTAAAACAATGAAGGCAGAATAAGCAATGATATTAAATAAGTTGGTATCGATTTTATATCAAAGATTATTAACAAAGCTCTGATACCACTTGTAGGATCGTATGACTACACAAGAGGGGGGGGTGAATTGTTTATTTTTAATATTTTCTGAAATATAATTGAAACTTTAAAACTCAAAAACAAGTCGAAACATTGTTTTCATAAAATCATTTTTATTCAATGTTTCAATTACAATATACAATTCAATTCTCCTCAGAAATTGTAGATGCAATTATAACTCGATACCATGTATCATCTAAACAATTTCATAACTACAAACAGAGAAAACTAATTTATGGAATTTAAAATATTTCTCCCTGTTTGAGATTTTTCTTCTTCTTTTTCTTCTTTAGTAATTCTTCAATGACGAATATCTTGTCTTTCTCTGCTTCACCAAATTTTCTTTCTTGTGATACTTTAAATCTTCAGTGACATAAATAATACCTTTTCTGCTTCACTGAATTTTTTTCCACTTGAGAGATTTTCACGAAGAGGTGCTTTTAATCCCTGAAAAAGACTTTTCTTTTGGTGTGCAGGGATAGTTTGATCCTTGAAAAGATTTTCGTTTTGTGTGCAAGGATAATTTGATCAACGAGAATTCTATGCCTTTTATACTATATGTTAATTTCATGCATATCCTCCATGCTTAATCACTACCAGTTTTCCACTTCTCCATGTCTTTTCTTTTTCCTTCATCAAAACACACATGTTCTGACCCACGTTTATATTTCAAATTTTCTTTAATCATCAGTCCTGGATCTTTGAAAGATTTCCTACAAAATAAACTTTCTTGTCCAAAGAATTTTCTATCAAGTGTAATAATAAGTCGTTACTTTAATGTTAACTAAACGAGTAACACAAGTATATATAACTTAACGTTTCTAACTTAACGAGTTACTCATGTGCCATTTCACGTGACAATTACCGTAGCTAACTCAATGAACTAAGTCTATGGTGTTATGCTAACTCAACGAACCAGCTTAACCTTTCTTTCGGAAGGTTAAACGATAACTCACCAAAAACAGTTTAAGTTTTGGATAGTTACGGTTGTAAGTCACTGAAAAACTCTTTATACCATAAAACTAGTGAGACACATGTCAAGACCTGAAAACATGACTTAAGTTACCTTTCAGATAGTTACGACTGTAAGTCTCTAAAAAAACTTTAACTCATCGATTTAGTAATAAACAAATGTTTTTATAATAAGAATTTTACCACGTGCAAAAATAACAACTTAAGTTTATAACGCTAACCTAACGCGTTGCCTTAGTGTTCAATATAGCAACTCAACGCGTTTAGTTATGTTAACTTAACGAGTTAAACATATGTACCTCACATGATACAATACAACATTCGTAACTTATAATTTCACCACATGTATAACACTAACTTAACGTGTTCGTCTCTTCTTTTACTCACTAACTTAACGACTTATCATGTGACCTATTTTAACCTTTAAGCCTCTAACTTAACGAGTTCTCATGTGACCTCTATACAAACAAAACTCTAACTTAATGAGTTGTCTAAACATGCACTGTTCATGATACAGAAGATATAACTTTAAAACATATCATGCTTTTCAATAAAAACACACGTTAACTTAACGTTTAGTCAAATGAGAAATTAATGCAACGAAATGACTAGTTATTAACTTTAGATCCAATACAGACAAGTATTTATGCTAGTAAGCTTTTTCTGTATTAATTGATAATTTTAATTTCTTTTCACAAGCAATAGTAATTAAGCAAATATGATTATTTTTCATTCAGCACACATCATTAAAACAAAATACTCAATAGGATGCTAGAGGGATGAATACCATTTATTGTGCACTAACTACTGATCAATATAATAAAGTATTTGTATGTAACTCTGCTCATGAGGCTTGGAAAATCCTTCAAGTTACTCATGAAGGTACAAGCCAAGTTAAGGATATAAAAATCAGTATCTTGTTGAGAAAACTAGAACTGTTTAAAATGAATGATAATGAAAACATAACTGAAATGTTTTCAAGATTTACTGAAATCATTAACAATTTAAAAGGCTTGGGAAAGGAATTCTCTTCATGTGAATAGGTATAGAAGATCCTGAGGAGCTTAACTATTGAGTGGAAATAGATGTCCACATCTATTCAAGATTCCAAGGACCTTAGCAACTACACAGTTGAAGAACTATTGGGCAATCTTCTGGCCCACGAAGTTCAGATGAAGGACTGGAAAGATCAAGAAGGAGTTGTTGAAAAGAAAAAGGAAATAGTATTTCCATCTACAGAAGAAGCTCCAAGCTCAGACGATGATGAGATCATGTTATTGGCAAGGAACTTCAAAAAGTTCATGAGGAAAAAGAATAAGCCCAGCTCCTCTAAAAGAACTATCCCTACATGTTTCAAATGTAAAAGGCAAGGGCACATACAGACCTTCTGTCCATTTCAGACAGAAGAGGATCAAGGAGATAAGAAGAAGAGATTGAAGGACAAAAAGAAGATGACTCTCAAAGCTACGTGAGATGATAGTAGCTCTAGAAGCTGTTCATCATATTCTGAAGATGAAGCTA
This sequence comes from Cymodocea nodosa, assembly GCA_036874045.1. Taxonomy (NCBI): domain Eukaryota; kingdom Viridiplantae; phylum Streptophyta; class Magnoliopsida; order Alismatales; family Cymodoceaceae; genus Cymodocea; species Cymodocea nodosa. The sequence continues at coordinate 13,306,672 of CM072335.1, forward strand.
CAGCCAACATGTGTTTTGCAGCACAAGAGGTATGCTCTTCTTTCTCTAGTTCAGAAAATGAGCATGATGATTTAGACATAAACAGTCTTCTGTCTACTGTAGATAATTTATATGTGAAGTGTAGAGAATTTAAGAAAGAAATTAAAAGGTTAAATCATTGCTTAGAAAATTCATTTGCTGAATTAGAATCAATTATAGTTGAAAATAGAAATCTAAAATCAAATTTAGATAAGTATAGTTGTGTTAACTGTGAATTAAAAGAAGAAAATAAAAATCTATTAACCACTATATCAAATTTGAAAGATACCATATGTAAATTTACTCAATGTCAAAAAGGATTAAATAAAATAATAAGATCTCAACGATCAAATGGGAATAAATATGGCCTAGGGTATGCTACACCATAGGAAATACCTTATTGTGGTGGAGTAATTCGATCTTATAGAGATGGCACCACTGTATTTGCCATCAAACGAAGATCAGGTCATATGTGGCTGCCAAGAGGTAATAGATTTAATGTTTTAAGGACTAACTCTACTGGACCCAAGAAGATTTGGGTACCAAAAGCTTTAATTTCAGTATGATTTGCAAGGTGACAAGGAGTTTCAAGCACGTTCAACTAAATGGATTGTGGACAGTGGATGCTCAAAGCACATGACAGGTAAGAAAAGTTTTCTTGACTCTGTTAAAAACTTAACTTCAGGATATGTTAAATTTGGAAATAATGAAAAGTGTACAATAACTGCAATAGGAAATATTACATCTAAAAATGGTATAATTGAGAATGTCTTGCATGTAAATGGATTAAAACAAAATTTGTTAAGTGTAGGATAATTATGTGATAAAGGTTATACTGTTCCTTTTAATGCTGAAAATTACTACATTATTGATCCAACCATGAATGATACAAAATTTACTGGTATTAGAAATTGCTCAATATATACATTAAATTTTCCATGTGAAAATTTTGCAATCAATTCCTGTTTGGTAGCAACTGGTGGAGAGATTGGGTGTGGCATAAAAGACTTGGCCACATCAGTATGAAGAATATCAGAAAGCTATCCACGGGTGATCTTGTCAGGGGTCTGCCTAAACTCACTTTTAAGAAAGATAGAGTGTATAGTGAGTATATGCTAGGGAAGCAGAAGAGAACTGCTCTTCATAGTAAAAAAGTTTTTACCATCAAAAGGCCATTGGAACTGCTACATCTAGATTTATTTAGTCCTTCTCAAGTATCAAGTCTTGGGGGTTGAAAATTTACCTTTATTATTGTTGATTATTTCTCTAGATTAACTTGGGTAATATTTTTGACACATAAAAATGAAACGTGCAATGAGTTCAGGAATTTTTGCATAAGAGTTTAGAATCAGAAGGAATTAACAGTGAAGAAAATCAAAAGTGATCATGGAGGAGAATTTGAAAACTATGATTTTGAAAATCTTTGCAATTCATTCGGAATTCTACATGAATTCTCCTATCCTAGAACTCCTGCTCAAAATGGAGTTATGGAAAGGAAAAATAGGACATTGCAAGAAATGACTAGAACTATGTTAAATGCTATGGATCTACCTAAATTTCTCTAGGTAGAAGTTGTAAGAATAGCTTGTCACATTTCCAATAGAACTCACATTAGATCTATGTTGAATAAGACACCATTTGAAATTTGGTTTAATAAAACTCCAAATGTTGGCTATTTTAAGACATTTGGATGCAAATGCTTTGTCTTAAATACAGGAAATGCTAAAGACAAGTTTGATGCAAAGTCTGAACCTACCATATTTGTTGGTTACTCCTCTAGAAGCAAAGCTTACAGGGTATATTTTGCTAAAGATAGAAGAGTAGAGGAGAGTATAAATGTTCAGCTTGATGAAGATATGATCCAAAATTTCAAAAATTTGGAGATTAAAAATGATAGTGAAAATGAATACTTTGAAGATGATAACTGCAAGCAGAAACTCATTTCACAAGTGTTAGATCAGAATCTCAACAATAGGTATCAGAATCATAACAGTTGGAAGTTTAGATCTGATCATCCTGAGGAATAAATTATTGGAAATATATATAAAGGGGTACAAACAAGAAGCAAAGCACAAGATATCTACAATTTTTATGCATTTGTGTTAGGAATAGAGCCAAAATCAGTAGATGAAGCATGTAAGGATACCTACTAGACAATGGCTATGTAGGAAGAATTAAATCAATTCTAGAAAAACAATGTTTGGGAACTAGTAGAAAAACCTATAGGAAAATCCATCATTGGAACTCAATGGATTTTCAAAAACAAATTAGATGAAGAAGGTAACATTCTCAGAAATAAGGCTCGATTAGTTGCACAAGGCTACAATCAGCAGGAAGGTATTGACTATGAAGAAACTTTTGCTCTTGTAGCCAGGATTGAAGCTATCAGAATGTTGCTTGCTTTTGCAAGTAGTATGAAGATAAGATTGTTTCAGATGAATGTGAAAAGTACCTTCTTAAATGGAGAAATTCAGGAAGAAGTGTTTTTTAAACAACCTCCTGGATTTGAAGATGAATTCAAGTTAGATCATGTCTACAAACTAAGAAAGGCTTTATATGGTCTGAAACAGGCACCCAGAGCTTGGTATAAGAAATTGAAAAAGTTTTTAACTAAAAACAATTTTTCTATAGGCAAAGTGGACAGCACTTTGTTTATCAAAACTTTTGATGTGCATATTTTGATTGTACAAATATATGTTGATGATATAGTCTTTGGAGCCACTTCAGAAGATCTCTGTCATGAATTTCAGATTTTGATGAAAAATAAATTCAAAATGAGCATAATGGGAGAATTGAAGTTTTTCTTGGAATTACAGATTCATCAAGTGCATAATGGCATTTTTGTCAACCAAGAAAAATACTGCAAAGAGATGTTGAAGAAATTTGGTTATGAAAACATCAAACTTGCAAATACTCCATTGAGTTCAAGCATTAAACTGGAAATGGATGATTCAAGTGTTGTAGTGGATCAAAAGCAATATAGAGGTATGATTGGATCCTTGTTATACCTTTCAGCTAGCAGGCTAGATATTATGTTCAGTGTATGCTTGTGTGCTAGATTTCAAGCATCACCAAAGGAATCGCACTTGAAATCAGTCAAAAGGATTTTCAGATATCTACAAGGAACAAAAGATTTCGAACTATTCTACTCAGCTGACAGTAATTTGATTTTAACAGGCTATAGTGATGCAGATTATGCAGGTAGCAGATCTGACAGAAAAAGCACTAGTGATACTTATCAATTACTTGGAAATTCTTTAATCTCCTAGTTCAGTAGGAAACAAAATTGTATAGCTTTATCTACTACTGAAGTCGAGTATATTGTAGTAGGATTGTGCTGTGCTCAAATCCTTTGGATGCAGCAAACTCTAGCAGATTACAGACTGAAAATTCAAAATTCAATCATTTTTTGTGATAACAGCAGTGCAATCAGTCTATCTAAGAATACAGTACTTCATTCCAGAGCCAAGCATATCGAGATCAGACATCACTTTCTGAGAGATCATGTGGAAAAAGGGAACATCTCACTTAAGTTTGTGCCAACAGAAAATCAACTTGTAGATATTTTCACCAAACCTTTAAATGAATCAACTTTTAATCATATTAGAAGAAATCTAGGCATATGTTCTTTACTAGACCTTTAAATAATTTTTTTCATCAAGCTCACCATATGGGAGCTTGTTTTCTAGTAACTTACTCGTGCAAGATATATTCAATATCAGTTTTACAGTCCTCACCTTTTTATATAATGACAAAAAGGGGGAGAAGAATTTGGAAATTTGTGAAGTATATGGTCACTTACAGTATTTCCAGCAAGAACTGAAAGAGAATTATTAAAAGGTGAAGAAAAACTCAGCACACAGATAGGGGGAGAAGACAACACAAAGTCAAGGGGAGGAATCCCTCCACGTCAGTATAGTCTTGTTAAATTCCTATTTTATTTAGTTCTTTGTGTGACTGAATGTATAGAAATACACTAGGGAGTGAAATACATGTAAATAATTATAAAGGTTTTTGTCATTATCAAAAAAGGGGAGATTGTTAGAACCCGAGTATTTTGATAATGCAAAACCCATGTGAGGAAACATATTGTATTTCACATTTAAGTCAATGCAACATTAGATCAGAAGGCAGATAGAACAAATTTCAAGCAGATGAACAAATGGAGAAGGTTTCAGATGATACTGCCTTCAAGTTACAAGAAAATTAGATAGTTACAGGTCCAAGTATCTGAAGAGTAAAATAGCAGCAAGTCCATCGGACAATTAGAAGGATAACTATCTGATTTTACAAAGTCTTCAAAGAGTTATTTAATCAGATAGTTAAGTTGGTTGAATGATCGGAGAGTTATGGACTTAACTATCCGAAAGAAAAAGGAAAATCGGAAAGTTAAAAAAGCTAACTATTCGAAACTTAAGTCATTCAATTAACCACGTGCAGAAATACAAAACAGAACCTTAAAGAACTTTTTTAGAGAGTTAGATAACTATCTGAGTTTTCTTTCAGAAAGTTAGATAACTATTCGAGTTTTTCAGAGAGTTACAGGTATAACTTTCCGAAAGTTAAGTCATCTTATTACACACGTGCAGAATGGAGAAGTCGGCAGTTGAAAGCTTAAAAGGGAAAATCGGAGAGTTAGATAATTATCTGAATTTTCAAAGAGAGTTTCGGTAAGTTACAATTTAACTATCTGAAACTTAAGTTATTGAAATTGCCACGTGCAGAATTCCAAAAAGAAGATCATTTAAGTTTTCAAAGAGTTAGAAAGATAACTATCTGAAATCTCAAGAGAGTTTCGGTGAGTTACGGTTTAACTATCCAAAACTTAAGTTAGTGAATTTCCTATGTGCAAAATTCCAAATAGATGTTCAAATAGGTTTTTGGAGAGTTAGAAAGATAACTATCCAAAAAATGGCAAGGTTTCGGTGAGTTAAATTATTAATTATCCGAAACTTAAGTTATGATTTTATGCATGTGTAGATTTGAAGGGACAGCTGTCGGAGACTTAAATGAAAGATCGGAGAGTTACAGTAGTTAACTATCCGAAAGTCAGGAGCTCTTTTCGGTAAGTTAAATACAAGACTTCGATCACTTGACATTACATGTGAGCAACTTAAAATCCTCACGTGACTTAGATAATAGAATATGAGTGATGAATCGGTAAATTATGAATGCTTTTCGGTAAGTTATTTTTATAACCATCCGAAAGCTTGAGATTTTCGGAAGGTTACTTACTAAACATCAGACAGAATGGTAACTTACCATATTTAGGTCTGATTATTTACCAAGTACAACAGAATACATCCGTTGAAAGAAAAAATATGATCGTTATACATTTGGTATAAATATGAGGAGTTTAAGAGAGGAATAGATAGAGATAACGTATATACCACATACAGTGAACTACACTCCAATTCCAAATACACTCAAGTCTGCAAACAGTGAAGCATATTCTAAAGATCTACCATAGAAAAAGCTCTGTGCGCTAAAACTCTAGTTGAAAGACTCAAGTTGTTGGTTCGTGACTTCAACCTGAAAAATACATTCAGTTGTTGGTTTGAGTTTCGACCTGAAAACTCTAAAGGTTGGTTTACTGAAGTTTATACCTGAAAACTTCTGTGTTGTTGGTTCTTGCTTTGTCCTGAAAGCAAGTGTGTAAGTGTTGAAACACTTAGTAAAGCCCAAGTGAATCTTGGGGGTGGACTAGCCAAATTGGTGAACCACCTAAAACTTGCTGTGTGTTATCTTTCTTTACTGCTTTACATTCGTCTAGTTTCATCTCATTTTATTTTTGTTGAATCATTTGATTTAACAATTGAAAGAATATAAAAAAAATTACACACATTCACCATTCACCCCCCCTCTAGTGAGTCTACCGATCTTAACATTTACAGCTTTAGCCCATAAGAACTTTGGTAGATTATATGCATTAAGAATTGTTCTTTCAATTTCTTGTACTGATCTATTTTTCCTTTCTACAACTCCATTCTATGCAGGAGTTTTTGGACATGAAAATTCATGTAGTATGCTAAAGGAATTACATATTTCTTCAAATTCACCTCCATGATCACTTCCGATCCTTTTCACAGTTGATTCTTTTTCATTTTGAATTCTAATGCAAAGATGTTTGAATTCATAGCAAGCTTCATTCTTGTGTGCTAAGAAAATAACCCAAGTGAATCTTGTGTAATCATCAACTACCACTAAGGTATATTTTCTTCCTCCTAAACTGGCCATTTGTGTAGGGCCAAACAGGTCCATATGCAGTAGATCTAGTGGCTGACTTGTGGTAATATCTTCAATACTCTTGTGTACTGATTTCTTTTGTTTTCCAATTGTATTATCGCTATAGAGTTTATTCCTCTTGAATTTGAGTTTAGGCACACCTCTAACAAGATCATGTTTGGTCAATTTCTTAAGATTTTCATGTTCACATGATTTAATCTTTTATGCCATAACCATTCATCTTCATTAGAAGCAACTGAACATATATCACTTGATATATTATCAAATGAAAATTCCAGTACATAAATTGAATTATCCTTATATCCAGTAAATTTGATTTCATGTGTATCTTGTTGTAACATAAAACAATTTTCAGCAGTAAAAAGTATATTGTAACCTTTATCACATAATTAACCTACACTTAGCAAATTTTGTTTTAAACCATTTACATGCAAGACATTTTCTTTGTTTCTATTTTTAGATGAAACATTTCCTACAGCAGTAATTCTACATTTTTCATTATTACCAAACTTAACAAATCCTAAACTTATTATTTTAACAGATTCTAGAAATCTTTTCTTACCTGTCATATGCTTTGAGCATCCACTATCAATAATCCACTTGGACGTTTGAGCTTCCTTGTCCATGCAGTCCTACAAATCATGTTGAAATTAAGACTTTTGGTATCGATATTTTCTTGGGTCCATCAGTGTTAGTCCTTTGTATATTAAACCTATTGCCTTTTGATAGCCATATAGAAGTAGATCTCCTCTTAATGACAAAAACAATTGTGCGATCTCTATAGGATCTAATTTTTCCACTACAGTAGGGAGTTTCCTATGATACAGCATACACTAGGCCAAATTTACTTATTCTTATTCTTTGGGATCCTATGATTTTGTTTAAATTGTTTTCACCTTTAGTAAATTTACATATAGTTTTCTTTAAATCAGTAATTTTAGATAATAGATTTTTATTTTCTTCTTTTAGATCAAAATTTTTACAACTATAACTATCCATTTTAGTTTTTAATTCCCTGTTATCAACTAGAGTTTGTTCTAATTCAGCAAAAACATCTTCTAGATAGGATTTTAAGCTCTTTAATTCCTTCTTATAGCTCTTACATTTTACATATAAGTTATGTACTGTACAAAGAAGACTATCTACATCTAGATCATCATTTTCCTTTTCAAAATTATAAGGGGATGTAGAACATACCTCTTATGCAGCAAAGCACATGTTTGCAGATGCCTCTTCTTCTGAGTCTGATGAGCTGTTGGATGAACTACTGTCATCCCTTGTGGCTTTCAAGGCCATCTTCTTCTTGTTCTTCTTCTTCCATTTTTGTTTGTCCACCTCCTGTTGGAAAGGACAGTAAAGTTGAATATATCCTAGTTTCTTACACATGTAGCATGTGGGAATTTTTGATCTTGAGGAGCTGGCTTTGCCTCCTTATCTCATCATTTTTCTGAAGTTTCTAGCTAGCTATAGGAACGTATGGCTACACAAGAGGGGGGTGAATTGTGTATTTTTAATATTTTCTGATATATAATTGAAACTTTAAAACTCAAAAACAGGTCGAGACGTTGTTTTCATAAAATCATATTTTTTCAAGGTTTCAATTACAATATACAATTCAATTCTCCTCAAAAATTCTAGATGCAATTATATCTCAATACCATGTATCATCTAAACAATTTCATAACTACAAACAGAGAAAACTAATTTGTGGAATTTAAAATATTTCTCCTATTTGAGATCTTTCTTCTTCTTCTTTTTCTTCTTCAGTAATTCTTTAGTGACGAATATCTTGTCTTTCTCTACTTCACCGAATTTGCTTTCTTCTGATACTTCAAATCTTCAGTGACATATATAATACATTTTCTTGCTTCACTGAATTTTCTTCCACTTGAGACATTTTCCCTGAGAAGGTGTTTTTGATCCCTGAAAGAGATTTTTCTTTTAGTGTGCAGGGATAGTTTGATCCTTGAAAAGATTTTTCATTTTGTGTGCAAGGATAGTTTGATCAACGAGAATTCTATGCCTTTTATACTATATCTTCATTTCATGCATATCCTTCACGTTTAACCACTACTAGTTTTCCACTTCTCCACGTTTTTTCTTTTTCCTTCATCGAAACACACACGTTCTAACCCACGTTTATATTTCAAATTTTCTTTAATCATCAGTCCTAGATCTCTAAAAAAATTTGTGCAAAATAAACTTTCTCGTCCAAAATCTTTCATTAAGCGTAATAAGAAGTCGTTACTTTAATGTTAACTAAACAAGTAACACAAGTATATATATATATAACTTAACGTTTCTAACTTAACGAGTTCCTCATGTGCCACTTCACGTGACAAGTACTGTAGTTAACTCAACGAACTAAGTCCGTGGTGTTATGCTAACTCAATGAACCAGCTTAACCTTTCTTTCGGAAGGTTAAACGATAACTCACCGAAAACAATTTAAGTTTTGGATAGTTACAGTTGTAAGTCATCGAAAAGCTCTTTATATCATAAAACTAGTGAGACACGTGTCAAGATCTGAAAACATGACTTAAGTTACCTTTTGGATAGTTATGACTGTAAGTATCTGAAAAAACTTTAACTCATCGATTCAGTCATAAATAAATGTTTTTATAATAAGAATTTTACCACGTGCAAAAAATAACAACTTAAGTTTATAACGCTAACCAAACACGTTGCCTTAGTGTTCAATATAGCAACTCAACGCGTTTAACGAGTTGAACATGTACACCTCACGTGATACAATATAACATTCGTAACTTATAATTTCACCATGTGTATAATACTAACTTAACAAGTTCGTCTCTTCTTTTACTCACTAACTTAACGAGTTATCACGTGACCTATTTTAACCTTTAAGCCTCTAACTTAACAAGTTCTCACGTGACCTCTATACAAACAAAACTCTAACTTAACGAGTTGTCTAAACGTGCACTATTCATGATACAGAAGATATAACTTTAAAACATATCATGCTTTTCAATAAAAACACACGTTAACTTAAAGTTTAGTTAAATGAGAAATTAATGCAACGAAACGACTAGTTATTAACTTCAGATCCAATACAGACAAGTATTTATGCCAGTAAGCTTTTTCTATATTAATTGATAATTTTAATTTCTTTTCACAACCAATAGTAATTGAGCAAATATGATTATATTCATTCAGCACACATCATCAAAACAAAATACTCCACACTAGCAGTAATACTTCATCCTCATCCGAGCTTGGTTGGTCTTCTATTGAGGGAAAGGCTAGTTCTTTCTTTTTCTCAACCTTTCTTTTAGTGGCTCCTTCTTCTTTCTATTCCTTCATTTAGACTTCATGAACAAGAAGATTTCCCAGCAGATCTTCAACTGAATAATTGTTTAAATCTTTTGAATCTTGTATGGAAGTAGATTTCTGCTTCCATTCAACTATTAGGCTTCTTAAGATCTTTTGTACCTATTTACGATTAGAAATGTTCCTTCCAAGGTCTCTCAATTCATTTATAATTTATGTGAATTTAGAAAACATTTCATTAATACTTTCTTTATCAAGCATTTTGAATAATTCATATTTTCTTAACAAAATGCTGATCTTTGTATCTTTTACTTGATTGGTTCCTTCATATGTGATTTGAAGGGTTTTCCAAGCCTCATGAGAAGATTTACAAGCAAATATTTTGTTATACTATTCACCAGTCAGTGCACAGTAAATTGAGTTTAGCCCACAAGCATTCATCTGGATGATTCTTTCATCCTCCTCAGACCAATCACTTTCATGACTGATTGGAAGTGGTGTACCATGTACAACCATTCTCTAGAGTTTTACATCAGTACTCTTGAGAAAACACTCCATCCTATTTTTCCAATAGCTATAATTGCTACCATCAAAGAGGGGAGGTCGATGGATATTCTGACCCTCTGCAGTGTGGAAAGCCATGATCTCAAATGGTTAAATCTATTAACGAGATCAACCTTGCTCTAATACCAATTGTTAGGACCTGATGGCTTACCAAAGGGGGGGGTGAATGGTAATAATATTTGTTTCTTAGAAATTGGAAGAATAATTGGCAATGTAAAATAGTAGGCACACAATCAAAAGAATGCACACAAGATTTTTAGGTGGTTCACCACTAACAGCTAATCCACCCCTAAGGGATACTTGGGCTTCACTAAACTTTCACAAACTTACAAACACTTGCTTTAATGTCAAAGCAAGAACCAACCAATCTGATTGAGCTTTCAGGTTGTAGCTCCAACCAACCTTTCACTGATGTTTTCAATGAGTGTACTTCAGTAAACTCTTTCTTAAGGAAATTAGTTTCTATTTCATGAAGGGCTTGTGAAATTGAGTCTGTATTTGCTTATGATGATTTGGTCTTCAAGACTTTCTATTGTTGAGCTTGGTGTATATATCTATATGAGCAAGAAGCTATCTGATTCTGTTTTCTATTGCTTGTATATATACTATTATGTATAACGATCATATTTTCTTCTAACAGATGTATTCTACTGTACTTGGTAAGATTTCAGACCCAAATATGGTAAGTTACCATTCAGGGAGGTATTTCAAGATACCCTTTTGATTTTTTTGGGTTTTTCGAAGGTTTAACAATGTAACTCTCCGAAGAATACCTGTAACATATCGAAAAGTCACTTAAGTTTCTTTGCCATGTAGGATTTCAAGTCATTCACCTAAGGTGTCATAAGATCAGATACTTGTAACTGTAACTCACCAAAATTCTTCAACTTTTGGATAGTTAGCTACAATAACTCACCGAAAATCCACTTAAATCCTTTTGTCGCGTGAGATTTAAGTCATACACGTGACGTGTCTTAAGTTCAAATGGTTATAACTGTAACTCACCGAAATTCTTCAACATTTATAGTAACTTTTTGATTCTTCTTTTAAGCTTCTATCTAGATTTTTACACATGGAAAAATTCAATGACTTAAACTTCGGATAGTTAGCCTTCCTAACTCTCCGAAATTCTATCTCTTCTAGATAGTTGAGCCTAGTAACCTTTCGAACTCCTTATTATTATTTGCAGCAAATTCTTAACTGTCTATATCATCTTCTACTCTTTTGCTAATTGTTGTATCCGAGAAATACAATTTAAATCCTTACATTGATTTTTACATTATCAAAATCTAGAGGCCTTTCACAGCAATACTTTGCAGCTTGGATCTCCAGCTAATTGCAGTACTTCCTATGCAAAAAACATAGCCTGAAGTACTTCTACTTTTATCCAACTCTCTTTCCAAATCAGCATCACAGTAGCCAATCAATTCAATTAGTCCTTTCTTGAAGTTCAAATCTATGTCTAGGGAATATCTAAGATATCTAAGTATCCACAATACAGCAGACCAATGCTCAGCTCCTAGATCTACCATATATCTACTGACCACTCCTACTACATGAGATATATTAGGTCTTGTGCATATCATGACATACATTAAACTTCACACCACTGAAGCATATGGTATTCTAGACATTTTTGTCCTTTCTTCTTCAATCTTAGCTGACTGATCTTTAGATAACTTGAAGTGGGGTCCAAGAGGTAGTTCAGTTTTCCTCTCATTTGAGCTATTAAATCTCCTCAGTACCTTTTCTAGGTACTTCTTCTGATTTAATCTCAAAGTGCCTACCACTCTATCTCGGATGATTCTCATACCCAAGATTTGCTTGGATTCTCCCATATCCTTCATGTCAAATTCTTTTGATAGTTGTCTCTTTAATTGCTTAATCTGTTCCATACTAGAACAAGCAATTAGCATATCATCTACATAAATCAGTAGAATAATGAAGCAATCATTAAATAGTTTTATGTAGCAGCAATAGTCTGTATCGCATCTTTTGAAGCCTAGGGTACAGATAAATGTATCAAATTTCTTATAACACTATCTTGGTGCTTGCTTCAAACCATACAAACCTTTTAGCAATCTACATACTGTCTTTCTTTTCTTGCTAGTTACTACAAATCTTTCTAGCTACATCATGTAGAGTTCTTCCTACAAGTCTCCATGTAGGAATGTTGTCTTTACATCCATTTGCTCTAGGAGCAAATTTTCTATAGCAACAATACTTAAGATTATTCTTATAGTATTCATCTTCACAACAGGAGAGAATACTTTAGTATAGTCTATGTATTGAATTTGCTGAAAACCCTTGACGACAAGTCTGGCTTTATATTTCTTATTGCCATTTGGTTGTTCTTTCATCCTGAACACTCACTTGTTTCCTAGGATTTTCTTTCTTTCTAGCAATGAAGTTAGCTCCCAAGTTTTATTCTTCTCTAGGGACTTCATTTCTTCTTTCATGCTAACTCCCATTTATGTGCATCACTTGCATAGATTGCTTCCTGATATGATTTAGGTTCACCATCATTTGTCAACAACAGATAATTGAATGATGGTACATACATTTCAGGTTGTCTGGAAACCCTTCCAGATCTTCTAAGATGTTTGGTGACAACTTCATCTTCTTGATCATCTAGATGTTCTTGTTATTCAGCCTCTAGAAGCTGAATTTCTTTTACAGGTTCCTTCTGAAGTTGTTCAACATCATTATCTAGATTGATCTCAGTAGTACTTTCAGACTGAAGCTCAAACTGCTGTTCATCTGTACTTTCTTTGTGCTTATACATCTTGGATTCAATAAAGGTGACATCTTTTGCATAGATTATTTTCTTAGTTTCTTCTACCCAGAATCTGTAACCAAAATAATTCTTACCATAGCCAATGAAATAACATTTCTATGATTTTGAATCCAGCTTGTCTCTTTTGTCACTGTTCAAGTGGACAAATGACTTAGATCCAAGGACTTTTAAATGAGCATAGTTGACCTCTTTTCCTGTCCACAACTCTTCAGGGTTTTTGAGCCCCATTGGGACAGATGGTCCTTTATTTATTAGATAGGCAGCTGTATTGACAGCTTCTACTCAGAATGTCTTAGGAAAGCCTACATGTAGTCTCATGCATCTTGCCTATTCATTCAAGGTCCTATTCATCCTTTCAGCAACTCCATTTTGTTGTGGAGTTCCAACTATAGTCCTCTACCTTCTAATCCCTTGCTCCTCACAATAAACTTTGAATTCATGGTTATCATATTCCCCTCCATTATCTGACCTAATGGATTTGATTTTTCTTCCACTTTGATTTTCTACTTCTGCCTTCCATTTCTTGAAGACTTGGAAAACTTTAGACTTCTGTTTCAGAAAATAAACTCATACCTTCCTTGTACTATCATCAATGAAGGTGACATAATAGAGAACACCTCCTAAAGAACTAATAGGGGCATGCCCCCACACATCCGTGTGAACTAGCTCCAATTTCTGTGACTTAGGATTATGAGGAGTCTTGGCAAAACTGACTTTCTTCTACTTTCCCTCAATGTAGTCCTCACATATCCTTAAATTGACACTCTTTAGCTTAGAGATTTTCCCCTCTGCCACTAAAACCTTCAATCCAGTCTCACTAAAGTGTCCTAGTCTTTTATGCCATAAGTCAATGCCTTCAGTATCACTAACTACTGTAATAGTGTCATCTTGATCCGATGTCAAATATAAGGTGTCAATCCTCTGTCCTGAGGCAACAATTCTAGCACCTTTGGTTACCTTCCATTTTCTTGCACCAAAGGCAATCTAATAACCATCATTGTTTAGGGAACTTATGGAAATTAATTGCTTTGCAAGATTAGGAATATATCTAACTTCTTGCAATTTTCATATCCCTTGTTTTGTTTTAATGTGTACCTCTCCTATTCCTAACACATCCAAATTTGTGTTGTTAGCTAGGTACACTTTCTTCACAGGAGTTGCACGATAATTGTGCAACAAATCCTTCCTATAGGTAGTGTGGAATGAAGCTCCTGAGTCCAGTACCCATGAGTTAATAGAACTGTCTACACAATATACTAGGGCATCATCTGAATCGTAGGAGACAACATTTGCACTTGCTCCTTCTGATTCCTTCCCTCTACTGTCTTTCTTTACTGTCTTTCTTGGGAGCCTTTCACTATGACTTGAAGTGCCCCCATTAATTGCAGTTCCAACATTTGATATTTGATCTCACTTTACTGGTACCTCTAGATTTTGACCTTCCCTTGGATTTAAATTATTTTGATTTACTTCTCCCTCTACTTTCAACACTAAGGGCAGAAGTTGAAGCTGACAATTCACTTTTCCTACGAATGTCCTCACTCAAAATTAAATCCCGAATGTCACTCATTTTGAGCTTCTCATGACCTAGTGAACTACTTACACTAGTCACGACAAGAGACTAACTTTCTAGTAATGAGGATAATAAAATCAATGCCCTAATTTCATCATCAAATACTATATCTACTGAATGCAATTGATTCAAAATAGTATTTAACTCATTAACATGGTCTATAACATTTCCACTTTCATGCATTCTAAGATTAAATAATCTACACATGAGAAATACCTTGTTGTCGGTTGATGGCTTCTCATACATGTTGGATAGTGCTTTCATCAAGTCAGTCGTTGTTTTCTCCTTAGCAACATTTGAATGAACATTCCTTGCTAGTGAAAACCTAACGAGACCTAGAGCTTTTCTGTCTAGCAACTCCCACTCTTCTTAATCCATCTTCTCTAGTTTTCCTCTAAACAAAGGTTGATGAAGACCATTCTGATACAAACAATCTTCTATCTGAGACCTCTAGTATTTGAAATCTTTTCCATCGAACTTCTTGATCCTGAGCTTTCTATCGTCTGCCATTCTGTTAAACTGAAAAACCTTCGGCTCTAATATTAATTGTTATGATTAAAATCGATTGTTTAGTCAACTTACTATGGCACGATTCTGAAACACTCACCTGTTAACTCACTGAAACTAGAAAGTGAAGAGAAAGAGGAAGAAATAACACTGAAGACAAGGATTTACGTGTTTCAGCAACTGCCTACGTCCACGAAGAGTTGAGGGTTCTACTATGAGCTTCGGCACAATCAACCACTATGTTTTACAACATCATAAAGGTTTATATACTACCCAACTTAGGGTTAATAAACCTTTAATTACATTCAAGCCATTACAGTAGAGAAATAATGCTTTAGAGAAGGGACTCTCAATTTTGGAGCCTTATCTTCCTAACTTTCCGAAAATTGCAACACTTCAAATAGTTACAGACTTAACTATCTAAAGAAATTCTTCTTTCTTCATTTATTGTAATAGGTGGTACTGTAGTAGGCTAACTATTCAAAGAGATTTCGTATTTCGGATAGTTACAAACTTAACTATCCGAAAACCCACTTACTTCTCTTTCTATCCTTTCAGAAGGTTCTAATGTTAACTCTTCGAAAACTGTGTAGGATCATTGTATCACAAGAGGGGAGGTGAATTGTGTCTTTAGTAATTAAAATTACCAGCAAATAAAACAAGAGCACAAAACACTTGTAAATAAAATTCTATTCTTTATAAACTTTAAAGACAGAATTTACACTATCTTTTCAGCTCAATTCCCTTCTTGATGGTTTTGATTCAGTAATGTCTGATATACAATTCAAATAGAAAATGAAGTCCTTATTCAAAACTAATTTTGAATTGTATAAAACCTGATCTTTATGCACGTAGCTCCTTTCCTTCTTTTTGCTCAGCTTCTGTATCTCTTCTTCTCCAGTTGTCAAATTTCCAGACTTCTTGCGTTTGCAGCTCCTTTTCTAAAATTGCTTGGAATTTCGAACTTCTTCTGATGTTGGAGAATTTTTCTGGATATGAATATTCAAACTTAACTTTTCAATTAGGGATCTGAATTGAATATTCAGACTTGGTTTTTGAGAGTTTGGATCCTAATTGTAATGTAGCTTGTACTCTCTATTAGTAATCAAACTCTATCTTCATATTTAGCATGTTCATCCACTTAATCCATAATCCACGTACTAATTTTTTATTTAATTCAAATTACTATCTTTTTGAATTTCCATTTTCTCCACTATCATTTTGAATTTCCACGATCTCCACTCGTAGATTCACAGAAACTTTATCTTCCTGGAGACTTGTAGAATATCTTCTAAGTCTTCGTTTTAGTCGAACACTTATCCTTTAAGTCTTGTAAAAACTCGAACACTTATCTGTAACTCTTCAAGTTTTTGTACCTGCAAAACACGTGACTGAACTTAGAAAACTTATCTATATGTTAGTCATTTTATAAATCTCGAACAGTTATCCAACTCTTCGATTTTCATTATTGAACGCACATGGAAAACACGTGACAACTTAAAACATTAAAAACACACTTGCAAATAACTTAACTATATGAGTTTTTAACATAACTCTTCGACTAAATCGAAACGTTAACTATCTGAAAACTTTCACTATTCGAAAACTGTAACTATCTGAAAGTTAACTATTCGAAATTTTAAATGAAACTTTTCGATAACTTGTCACCATTTTATTAGTTGACTATTATACTTAGAAAATATTATTTAGACTTATTTATATAAACTTTAATAAAGAATTTATCATCAAAAAAAAGTTCCTAATAATCTCCCCCTTTTTGATGATGTCAAAACCTAATAAGTCTAAATAATATATCTTCTCCCCCTTTTTGGCATTATGAAAAAGTAAATAAAATGTGAGGAAGAAAAATTTGCTAAGTACATATCATTCAAAAAGATATTTTTAAACATACATAACTTTCATGGATAAGGATAAACTATTTAAATAAAAACTATTTTAAACATAAATTGTCAAAAACAAGTATATGATCATTAAATGCAATAAATAGTTTACATGATGCGAGTGCTTGACATAAGTAAGTTGTGATAACAAATTATAATAAATAAATCATGCAATACATAATTTGTATAATCACAAGCCTCTTTGTCTTCGAAAAATATTAATCAGAGTATTTGAAATTTGCCTTGAAATTTCTGTACTTACTCTATTGATCTGATCAATTATTGCTTCATCTAAATCAATTTGTGAAACTTGTGACGGTTGGTGTAAAAATTTAGTATTTATGTCTATATGTAAATCTGTATGTATACTTGGATTTGTATTTGTATGTATACTTGTATTTGTATCTGTATGTTGTTGTTGTTTTGAAAACTGTGTTGACTATTGCTGTTGTTCTTGTGACTGAGTTTGCCAATCCTATTGTTGTTGCTGCTGTCGAATTATAGGTGTATCTGCTTCTTAGTACTTTTAGAGTTCCTTTGCAGAGAAAGATCTTGATTTTAATCTTTTCTATGGCCAAGGTGTAATATCTGTTTGACTTACCACAATTCTCAAAATTGTATCACCATAAAATAATTTACTCTGCAAGGTTAAGATATGAGAAACAAAAATATCATAACAGTTCACCTGTATATGGTTAATTAATGCATATGTAGCATAAAGACATCATTTGCCAACCTCTGCCAACCTGAAGCATGTAGTATTTTTGCAATAAAACGTGCTTGGCCATTTAAGTCATTTAGTAATCTCATTGGATTGTTGGTAGTCGGATCTTTGGCTAAACTTTTAATGTCTCATCCCAACTGATAAACCTATTTTCTTTCTGATAATTTAACTACTTCATTTTTCAGACCAAGTACTTGATAAAGTAATTCTAGAGTTAAATATATATCATAGTCTTATATATTGGAAACAAGAATACCTTCTTCCACTGTTAAGTTTAAGTAAAAACAACTTACAAGTTCTGGTATAACAAGATGGCCTGCCTATTGTAGAAATAGAGTCAACAAGCCTTGAAATGCAAACTGTAGGTAATCTGACAATAATAAAAGCTCTGATACTAGTTGTAGGATCGTTGTATCACAAGAGGGGGGGTGAATTATGTCTTTAGTAATTAAATTACCAGCGGATAAAACAAGAGCACAAAACACTCGTAAATAAAATTCTATTCTTTATAAACTTTAAAGACAGAATTTACAATATCTTTTCAGCTCAATTCCCTTCTTGACAATTTTGATACAGTAATGTCCAATAAACAATTCAAATAGAAAAATGAAGTCCTTATTTAAAACTAATTTCGAATTGTATAAAACCTGATCTTTATGCACACAGCTCATTTCCTTCTTTTTGCTTAGCTTCTATATCTCTTCTTCTCTAGTTGTTGAATTTCAAGACTTCTTACATTTGCAGCTCCTTTTTCTAAAATTGCTTGGAATTTCAAACTTCTTCTGATGTTGGAGAACTTTTCTGAATATGAATATTCAAACTTAACTTTTCAGTTAGGGATCTGGATTAAATATTCAGACTTGGTTTTTGAGATTGGGATCCTCTTTTGTAATGTAGCTCGTACTCTCTATTTGTAGTTGAACTATGTCTTCATGTTCAACATGTTCATCCACTTAATCCATAATACATAATCCATGTACTAATTTTTTCTTTAATCCAAATTACTATCTTTTTGAATTTTCACTTTCTCCACTATCATTTTGAATTTCCACGATCTCCACTCATAGATTCACCGAAACTTTATCTTCCTAGAGTCTTGTAGAATATCTTCTAACTCTTCGTTTTAGTCGAACAGTTATCCTTTAAGTCCTGTAAAAACTCGAACACTTATCTATAACTCTTTGAGTTTTTGCACTTGCAAAACATGTAACTGAACATAGCAAACTTATCTATTTGTTAGTCATTTTATAAAACTCGAACAGTTATCTATCCATACATATAAAAACTCGAACAGTTATCTAACTATTTGATTTTCATTACCAAACGTATATGGAAAACACGTGACAACTTAAAACATTAAAAACACATGTGCAGATAACTTAACTATACAAGTTTTTAACATAACTATTCGACAAAAATAAAACGTTAACTATCTGAAAGTTTAACTATCAAAAATCTAACTATTCGAAAACTTTAACTATTCAAAAACTTTAACTATACGAAAGTTAACTATCCGAAATAAAAATGAAACTTTCCGATAACCTATTAACATTTAATTACGTGGCAATTATTCTTAAAGAATATTATTTAGACTTATTTAAAAACTTTAATAAAACATATATCATCAAAACAAAATTCCTAACAATCTCCCCCTTTTTGATGATGTCAAAACCTAATAAGTCAAATAATCTATCTTGTCCCCCTTTTTGGCATTATAAAAAAGTAAATAAAATGTAAGGAAGAAAACATTGCTAAGTATATATTAATCAAAAAGATATTTTCAAACATGCATAACTTTCGTGGATTAAGCATAAACTGTCAAAAACAATCACATGAGCATTAAGTGCAGTAAATAGTTTACATAATGCGATTTCTTTACATAAATAATTTTTGGTAACAAATTACAATAAATAAATCATGCAATACATAATTTGTATAGTCACAAGCCTCTTTGTCTTCGAAAAAGATTGATCAAAGTATTTGAAATTTGCCTTGCAATTTCTATACTTACTCTGTTTATCTGATCAATTACTACTTGATCTAAATCATTTTGTGAAACTCTTGACGGTTGGTGTAAAAATTCAATATGTATGTCTATATTTAAATCTATATGTATATCTGTATTTATACCTGTATTTGTATCTGTATGTTGCTATTGTTCTGAAAACTGTGTCGACTATTGTTGTTGCTGTTGTGACTGATTTTGCCAATCCTGTTGTTGTTGTTGCTGTCGAATTACAGGTGTATCTGCATCTTGGTATTTTGTAGTTCCTTTGCAGAGAAAGATCTTGACTTTAATCATTTCTATGGCCAAGGTGTAATTTCTGTTTGACTTGCCACAATTCTCAAAAGTGTATCACCGTAAAATAATTTACTCTACAAGTTTAAGATATGAGAAATGAAAATATCATACCAGTTCACTTGTATATGGTTAATTAATGCATATGTAGCATAAAGACAACATCTGCCAACTTCTGCACCATGACCAAACCTTTGAAAGAGTGAAGCATGTAGTATTTTTGCAATAAAATGTGCTTGGCCATTTAAATCATTTAGTAATCTCATTCGATTGTTGGTAGTCGGATCTTTGGCTAAACTTTTAATGTCCCATCCCAACTGATACACCTGTTTTTTTTCTGATAATTTAACTCATTCATTTTTCAAACCAAGTACTTGATAAAGTAAATCTAGAGTTAAATATATATCGTAATCTTGTATATTGGAAATAGGAATACCTTCTTCAACTGTTAAGTTTGAGTAAAAACAACAAATAATTTTTGGTATAACTAGATGGCCTGGCTGTTGTGGAAGTAGAGTCAACAAGCCTTGAAATTCAAACATACTTTCCGACTATATGCTTGTAGTGTTTCTGGTTGTTCAGGAGGTTCTAAAGTTTTCTTAATTTCTTCTGTTAAAAACACCTGTGGTCTTGAAGGTCCTTCACCATGATGCCTACGTTGTAATAATGGAATATAGAGTTTTAAGCTCTCAACCTTTGCCATTTTTAGTTGATAAACCTTTTGTTCTTCACTTCGAAGGCCTATTTTTCAAATGGTAGTTTTTTATTCATCAATAAATTGTTGAATGTCGTCTAAAACAGTTGGGGGAAAATAATTTTGGAAATACAAAGACTCTAATTCCTTGTTGGCATTTTCTATCATTGGTCCCCCATTTCTTTCCATAATAAGTGATAGACTGTACCAATTTTTTAGGTACATGTCTAGAACTTGTAACAATTGCAAGGTTAGGTTGTAAAGTTCGTTTTCATAGTTGTAATGTGAAAAGTTCGATCTATTTTAGTCTAAACTATGTTTCAACATAATTTCGGATAAATTTCCAATAGAAATTTTTCTCGTCTTGAACAGCTTTTCTAATTTCATGTAGTACTTCATTAGAAAAAGTATACCTTGTGTAGATGTCGTTGATTTCATTTTCTATCTTTTGAAGTTCCATCTCTCTTTTCTACACTTTTATCATTCTACCACGTCCTCATCCATGTCCTAACATTGTCGATTAATCATCACTGTTCACTGTAGAACTTAGTGGAAGTAAAGATTGTGAAACTAGGGTTTTACCAAGGTAAAAACATGAAAGGTTAACAGTAAAACATTTATAACTCTTCGAGTTTATAAATAGATAAACAGATTCAATCATTGAAATCATAAATATAAGATCCGTTACTGATAAATAACTCGAATGCTTACAATAATTGTATGAGTTTTACAATCGACAAAAGTAGAATACTTAGCATAACTGTTTGTGTAAAGAAAAGAACTACGGGCTAAGTGAAAAGTGAGAAACCTCGAAGACTTATGATAACTATTTGAGTTTTGAGAGTAGTAAAGCACATAACTATACGACAAACTAGAATAGTTATTGTCATAGTTTAAGTCTTTCAGAAAAATATAATAATATTAAGTTAACTGTTTGAGTTTCTCGGATGGATATGCGTAAAAGTCGAAGACTTAAGCATAACTATTCGAGTTTCAACATGAGATATAATAAAGCATTGAAATTCAACACATGCATAATTCTAACTTAAGGAGTTCAGATATTTTCAAATACTTATAAACCTAACTATCTGATGCTCAGATGCATTTCAGACAGTTACTAGATAACTTACCGAACATTCACTTAAGATATGCATTAAGGTTTCAACACGTGTACTTCAGGAAATAATAAAATATTCTTTTAATCGTTTAAAACATAACTGTCCAATATATACAATATAACCTTCCGAAATAACAGAAAATTTGGATACTTAAGAACTAAAAAGCTTGTATTTCACTGATAGTTCAGAAATGTACTTAAATAATGTTAATTTCCTAAAATTATGTAGATTCTTTCATTAAAGCATATAATAGTTCATAATGGTTGAATTATTATATGAGAAATTGCTCCCCCTACATAAATGTAGTCTAAAGAATCTATGACGTACTTAAACTAGGTTGCCAAGTCCTAATAGATTTGGCATTAAAAGGTCAAATAGCTGACTTAAGTTGGTTACTAAGCCTTAAATAGATTTGAGTCTCTCTCTCTTATTATTATTATTAATTAAATACAGAAATAAGTAGTAGATTTAACAATTTAGACTTTCTAGCTTTTATCTTATTCAGTTTACAAAAGATAATTCATAGAGATATACTTTCAGGTAAGTTAAAAGAATTCAATAAGGAGTATACGAACTTAAGAAAATAAATATAGTACATTATGTGTAAAGAGTAGTTAATAACAAAGAGAAATAACAAAGATTATATACATAAATTATGGCAGGATTGTTATAACACCTGTAAAATAAATTAAGCTTGAGTACATTGCCCCCCTTCTTTTTTTCTTTTGTTTATATTCATATATATATATATACTTTATGTATTACCTCCCACAATATCATCTTTTTACATGATCACAATCCCTTGCTTAGTAAATTTTTTTTTTTAAAATATAATCTGAATTATTTGTAAAATGAGTTTTCAGTCAACACATCCCAAATCAATTGGTTTAAGTGACTAGGGTTTAAGATCCCCCAACGGACTTAATTACTTAAGCAATTATAGATAAACAATAAAATAAGACAGTAAATTAAATAAGAGTCAACTGCAAGACTTAATTTTTCTAACAGTTTGTTAATAACTTTCCTTTAATAAATAGTACATACTTTCTATGTATTTTCTAGTTAAAATCTTTGTAATAGCATATACATAAGTAACCAAAATATAGTTGGTACTCACATTGAATCAAATTAACTTTCAATTAGTAATCTTTTCTAAATTTTTCTTAAATAAATTAACTTCAATAAAAATCAAAATTTCATAAATTCTTAACTACTAGAAAATAGTAGTTCGAAAATAGATATTTTGTTAGTTTTCTTTTTTTTTAATAATAATGAAATTAAATTCTAAAACTACCTTTTAACAAACCAAAATGTAATGCAATGAACAAGACAATTTAAACATCAGATAACCTACAGATACCAAGTTCTAATCGTAATTTTGAAAAGGTATTCTCATCTAAGGGTTTTGTAAATAGATCTGCTAATTATTCTGTGATAGGAACAAAATTTAATACTATTTTTCCTTTTATAACATTATCTCTTAGAAAATGATGTCGAACTTCTATATGTTTAGCTTGTGAATGTAAGATAGGATTTTTAGACAAACTTATTGCAGAACTACTATCACATAAAATCTTAGTTGGTTCATAGGTTAAATTAAAATCTTTTAAAGTTTATCTGATCCATAGGATTTGAGTACAGCAAAGTGTTATATTCAGCTTTAGTTGTAGATAATGCTACACAATTTTGCTTTTTGCTAAACCATGACACTAAAGAATTTCCTAATAATTGACATGTGCCACTAGTGCTTTTTCTTTCAAACTTACATCCTACGAAATCAGCATCACTATAACCTATTAAATTTAGAGAACTGTGTTTAAAGTAAAACAATCCAAAATTGATGGTTCCTAATAGATATTTAAAAATTCGTTTAACAGTAAGTAGGTGTGATTCTTTAGGATTAGATTGATATCTAGCATAAGTACACACACTAAACATAATATCTGGTTGGCTAGCTGCTAAATAAAGTAATGAACCAATCATACTTCTATATTGTTTTATATTTACAGTTTTTCCAAAGTCATCTTTATCCAACTTGGTGACACGCATTATGATTTCGACATGTGTACTTTAGGAAATAATAAAATATTCTTTAAAATATAACTGTCAAGTACATTACACATAACTCTCTGAAATAATAGAAAATTTGGATACTTAAGAATTTCACAGCCTACAATTTACCGACAGTTCAGAAATGTACTAAATTAACATTAATTCCCTGAAATTATACAGATTCTTTCATTAAAGCATATAACAGTGCAATTATAACATAATGGCTTAATTCTCATATGATAAGCTAAATATTATGCAATTAACCATCATTTAACCGTTAATATTATGCACTTTTTCATTCTAAACACTTCCCCCATACTTAAATTTTGCTAGTCCCTTAGCAAACTAAGATCTAATTAATTGGTTTTTCTAAAGTGCTAGAATTAATTCTTCCTTTTGTTCTTCTTTTTAGCATAAGAACTTATATTATTATATAGATATTCTGTATGTTTCAGTAATATATTTTAATATTGTTTTCTCCTCTTCAACCTACAAATATTCATAGAATATATGTAAATTACATACAAAATATATTAGCATCACATAAGTGTTAATTATATTATCATTTATTCTTCTTTTCATCATCTGTCATCCTGAATTTTCCAATAAGATTTCCAGAATAAATTTCAACAACATACGAATCAAAACACAATCCAATTCAATATGATTAAGATAAGTAAAATAAAGAATTGTATCTCAAATAAACAACTTCAAAAGTCTATTCTAGATTCATATTTCAGCAATTTTAGATAACATAAAATATACTCGATTCAAAAGATATCTGTATTTCACAAAACACTTGTATCTTTTCAGAACAATATATGTATATTTGTACTTTAAAAGTTAATTTGACAAGCTTGAATTATACAAGAGCTTTCTAGTGTACCCATGTATCGAGCTTTCAGTCAACAATCCCATATCTGATTAGGATCTTAGGTTGCCAGATTTAAAGAGTCCTTTTTCAAGTCAACAATCCTTACATACCTATCTGCTCAAGTATAAAAGGCTCATGATCAAATAAGTCAATAAACTCTTAAAGTTTTTCTCTTTTTTTTTTTTTTTCTTTCTTTTCAACACAGCATATGTACGTATTTTATTAATACAGATGCAATAAAACACCAATCTCATATAGTCCTACTTCTATTATTTACTGAAAATATGAATCTATATCAATAAGCTCATACTTTTTCTGTAGTTTAATAAGATCTACACATAAATCATTCTACAAGTTTAATCAGTCAAATTAAATGTATCTTTAATCATATGTGTTTCATTTAATCTAAAAATCAACATTTCAGCTCTTTTAGGACTTCAAATAATTTACTAAGTTTCGGTTAAGCATTCTAATTTCATTTTAAAATCGTGAAATTGTTAAACTCATAAAATTCAACAACATAAGATACTATATCTAGATTTGTATAAATAGTAAATTCTATAGCATCTTATATAGCATTCTAAATATAACATTCAAGCAATTACAGTTCTTAAAAAATTTACAGTCTCAATTATCGGATAGCTATAGCAAGTTCATAAAAATTTTCAATTTCCACAAAACTTTGCAATGCCATTCTAATTCCTTTAATTAACAAACTTACTTAGCTGTTACTTTAATTACCTCCCCCCCATATCTATTTTTTTGCATTGTCCTCAATGTAAAAGATTTGACAATAAATACAGTAATTGTTAGTAGGCATGAATATTATTTCATTGACTTAGCATCTAACTCAACGAACTTAATTCGTTGAGTTAATGAATAACTCCACGAATTGAGTTTAAATCTAAATTCAGGATAAGTAATCAATTACATACCTTGTTTTGTTTATATCTCCTTCTATATATTCTGATTTTTGATTCTGAAAAACTTTTCATTCATAGATAAAAGCAGAATATATAACAAAATAACATTTAACAGATATTGATAAATCAATGTCTTGTGTGGAACCTAGGCTCCTATGCCTAGGTTCTCATAAGCAAGCTAGTTGGTTTCCCAGAATAGATACCAACAAACTGGATTGATATTTTGTTTGTTTGTTTTTTTTTCTAAAAATAAATGCAAAATACACAACATTAAAAGCACAAAATTATAATTTAAGAATATTGTAGGATCGTATGGCTACACAAGAGGGGAGTGAATTGTGTATTTTTAATATTTTCTGACATATAATTGAAACTTTAAAACTCAAAAATAAGTCGTGACATTGTTTTCATAAAATCATATTTATTCAAGGTTTCAATTACAATATACAATTCAATTCTCCTCAGAAATTGTAGATGCAATTATATCTCGATACCATGTATCATCTAAACAATTTCATAACTACAAACAAAGAAAACTAATTTGTGGAATTTAAAACATTTCTCCTTGTTTTAGATATTTCTTCTTCTTTTTCTTCTTCAGTAATTCTTCAGTGACGAATATCTTGTCTTTCTCTGCTTCACCGAATTTGCTTTCTTTTGATACTTTAAATCTTCAGCGACATATATAATACATTTTTCTACTTCACTGAATTTTCTTCCACTTGAGAGATTTTCCCTGAGAAGGTGTTTTTGATCCTTGAAAGAGATTTTTCTTTTGGTGTGCAGGGATAGTTTGATCCTTGAAAAGATTTTTTGTTTTGTGTGCAAGGATAGTTTGATCAACGAGAATTCTATGCCTTTTATACTGTATCTTCATTACATGCATATCCTTCACGTTTAACCACTACCAATTTTTCACTTCTCCATGTCTTTTCTTTTTCCTTCATCGAAACACACACGTTCTAACCCACGTTTATATTTCAAATTTTCTTTAATCATCAGTCCTAGATCTCTAAAAAATTTCCTGCAAAATAAACTTTCTCGTCCAAAGAATTTTCCATTATGTGTAATACGAAGTCGTTACTTTAATGTTAACTAAACGAGTAACACAAGTATATATATATAACTTAACATTTCTAACTTAACAAGTTCCTCATGTGCCATTTCACGTGACAAGTACTGTAGCTAACTCAACAAACTAAGTCTGTGGTGTTATGCTAACTCAATGAACCAGCTTAACCTTTCTTTCGGAAGGTTAAACGATAACTCACTGGAAACAGTTTAAGTTTCAGATAGTTACGGTTTTAAGTCATGGAAATACTCTTTATAACATAAAACTAGTGAGACACGTGTCAAGACCAGAAAACATGACTTAAGTTACCTTCCGGATAGTTACGACTGTAAGTCTCCGAAAAAGCTTTAACTCACCGATTCAGTAATAAATAAATGTTTTTATAATAAGAATTTTACCACGTGCAAAAAATAACAACTTAAGTTTATAACGCTAACCTAACGTGTTGCCTTAATGTTCAATATAGCAACTCAATGCATTTAGTTATGTTAACTTAACGAGTTAAACATGTGCACCTCACGTGATACAATACAACATTCGTAACTTATAATTTCACCACGGGTATAACACTAACTTAACGAGTTCGTCTCTTCTTTTACTCACTAACTTAACGAGTTATCACGTGACCTATTTTAACCTTTAAGCCTCTAACTTAACAAGTTCTCATGTGACCTCTATACAAACAAAACTCTAACTTAACGAATTGTCTAAACGTGCACTGTTCATGATACAGAAGATATAACTTTAAAACATATCATGCTATTCAATAAAAACACATGTTAACTTAACATTTAGTTAAATGAGAAATTAATGCAACGAAACGACTAGTTATTAATTTCAGATCCAATACAGACAAGTATTTATGCTAGTAAGCTTTTTCTGTATTAATTGATGATTTTAATTTCTTTTCACAAGCAATAGTAATTGAGCAAATATGATTATATTCATTCAGCACACATCATCAAAACAAAATACTCAACAATCTCCCCCTTTTTGATGATGACAAAACCATATTAAATCAATTATGAAATATGTTTAACTCAACAAAGTACCTTCGTTGGGTTAACTTTTAATTTAACAAACTTGTTTGTTGACTTAAGTTCACTTAAGTTTATTTCTATTGTTTGTGTAAATTTTACCTCTCAGAAATAAAACTCTCAGATGTCAATAATTATATAAGTATCAATTTTCTAATTATCATCTGTCGAATTACAATAACCATTTAAATAGCATCTCCTTTTATAATATATATATGCAATTAAGATCATAATCATCTTTTTATAATATTTCTGCCCCTTTTTGTCATTAATTAAAAAGATAATTATAGAGAATATATATATATATACGAGATATAATTACAACAACACTTTCTATAAACAAGAATAATAATTGAACATTTTTACAGAAAAATGTATTATTCAATGAATCAAATAAGTAATACAAACATTACATTTTGTATTCAGAAACAAACAAAAACAGTTATCAACCCCTCCTAAGTATATCACTTATAACATTATATATTTTATCTCCTAGATGCCTAATATCATTTCTGATGTCGTTAAGTAGTGCATCTAAGTCAAGAGGTAGCTGGGTTTGCTGTTCTGCTTGAACTGAATAACTTTGTTATTGTTGTATATGGTCTGTATAATTAGGTTGTTGTTGATGTTGTCGTTGAGGTTTATGCATGGCCTAGAATTTTTGCAAATCTTTAATACTAAATGCTCTCATGCCTTTAGTTTCAAAGGGCTAGTCGGATAAAGTCAATTGGCTTGCAAGGATTCTACATACAGCATCACCATAAAATAACTTAGAACTCATATGCTGTAGTTGAGACATAAAAGCATCAAACCAATTTATTTCAATTCTATTTAGCTAGCCATAAGTTGCATATAAATAACTTCTGCTGACTTCCAAATTGTGTCCAACTTTCTGAAATAAATTTGCATGCAATATATTTGCAATAAACCTTGCCTCTACATTCAGATTTTCCATTAATCTCATTTCAGAATATACATCTAGAATTTTTGATAAAGACTGAATGCTCCGTTCTAGTTGTCTTATCATGTCAAATCTGTTTGTAACAACAACACCGTCATTCTTTAATACTAAAACTTTAAAAATTAACTCAGGAGACAACATAAACTCCTATTCATTTATTTGAGCTTTCAAAAAATTTCCATTTTTGACCAGATTGCTATAAAAAGCTGCAATAAGCTCTATGTATTGCTTTCATTTCGTTCCTACTGGCAAGAATTTAATGAGGCCTTGAAACTCAAACAGATCTCTTATTTCCATCAAATTTCTGAACTTTATTGAACGAGCATGCAGAATTTGACATGTAATCAGATTATTGTATTTTTGCAATGCTTCTTCAGATCTAAAATGAATTGTATTACCTTGAATTTGTAATATTGTACACAAAGAAGGTGATACCTGAAGCTGTGATTTAGAGTTTAATTCATCTTCAGGAACTTCTTCAAAATGAATGTCATGTTGTTCCTCTTCCAAAATATTATCTTGAAGCTGCTAAGTAAGCTTGATTCTTCAGCTTCAACAGTGTTAGAAACATTGTTAATATACTCAACATTCATCTGTTCAGTCTCTATAGAATGTTCAGAGTTCAATTTTTCCACAAATTCTACAGCTAGTGTATCTATCTGTAATTGTTCATTTTGTTCAACAGATATTTCCATTGATTCATGCTGTGAATTCTCAGACTCTGCTTCTATAGATTCTGAAGATGACTAGTTAACTTTTAGCTCTTCTGGAGTCTTAACATTTTCAATATCTGCTACTCCAGACAATTCAGCCTATGAACTAGTTAATACCTCAACATTGTCAATTATATTTGCAATAACTTGTTCAATGTTAGGTGCCTGATGCTCTGATTTGTCAATTTCTACATCATCAGGATTTGTTCTAATAGAAAAACTTGAGCTTATATTTGACTTGTATTTCTTCTCAAGCTTTCTAGCAAGGGAAAATAAAGTCTCATTATCTTCATCAGTTTCAGTGTGTTCGAAAATGATGAGTTTATCAGATGCACAATACGGTACAATGTCTAAACATACATTGTCCTTTGGAAATAAATTTTCATCTGATTGTCCTTTTCCAATAGACTTTTTTTCTTTAGACATAATTTTTTTGATTTTTCTTCTTCTATAACATTTCTGTTTCTCCTCTTCAAGTATTGCTGTTTTCTTTTTAGATTGCTCTATAAAAGTTTTCTGCTTTAATTCTTCTAAGACACTTTATTGCAACGGCCTTTTGAAGACTGTCAACTTTTGTTTTGTCTACAGCAATATTTGATTCTACTTGTTTTGAATATAAAGGAGTAGGGATAGTTGATTCATGCTCTTCCTCAAATGCATGTAGTCTTGTACCGTTTATAGGAGTTTGAGGAGTTCTATTTGATGAACCTACATCTTTCTCCAAATATTTTGCATACTATTCCAAAAATGCAATCTCAGCACATTTTATTCTGTATTCTCTATCAAATTTACTTCGAATCCCCATGTATGTAATACTAGCATCAGTATTTTGGAGTTCTTGTCTAACTTCATTTAGTATACCTTCAGGAAAGAAATATTCACTATAAATTTCTACTAACCTTTTGTCTACTCAAAATATTTTCTTGAACCAAGTACGTGGAACTTCATCATTCTCTATTTCTTTTCCTTTTGCATCTCCTCTACTTTTGCCTTTTCCTCTGCCACGACCTTTGTAGAACTTGGAGACCATCGTCCCAGGTTATAACAACAACAAGCGGGAAAGATTTTCTTGACAAAGTTTACAAATAACTTAAGTGCCCATGTAATAAGTGTTTAAATAGGGTTTTTAGGCGTATAACTCAACGTGAACAGAAGTCGGATTTAGAAATTAAATAAATATTGAATAAAATTTATTCAATCGAAGTGCACGAAATATTCAAGTATAACTCCTTGAGTTAACTAACCTAACGAGTAAAACGCTATCTAGAGGAAGTTTTACACGTTACCTTATTTAACATAACGTCTAGTTAGTACACCAATTTTCGGATGCTTCCAACTGAAACGTTTCAAAAACAACACACATGCTAAACTTAACATTATCTTGAGAACATTGTAATCTATTTGAACATTTTGTCCTTTGAATCTAAAATAGTTTGTATGTCTTTTTAAATTATTTCATCAAGATTTTAAGAGGACATTAATTTAGATTAACTAAGACTTGTATTCTAAATTATATTAATCTGTTTTCGACATTGTGAATCCTCCCCCTACAAATATACTTCAAATATATTCAATCAAAATACAAAATATGCTTGTAGTGACAATAGATGTTAAGTATAACTATACTTTTAATTTTTCTTTTCAGAGACTTCCGTTATCCTCACATTATCAAAAATGATTTCCAAAATAAATTCCTACTATATATGAATCAAGACATAACTGTGAACTCAATGTGATTAATTCAAGGAGAATAAAAGAATGTATCTCAAATAAATGTTTTCAAAGGTACTAATGTTGATTCAATAAATCAGTAGTCATATTGGTAGAAACTATATGTGATTCAAAGATATCTGTAATTAATGAAACAACATTTTTTTTTTTTTTTCAAAATAGTGAATATTGATAATTTTCTTTAAAAGTTAGTTTGAAAAGCTTGAATCATACAAGAGCTTTCTAATGTACCTATGTAATGAGCTTTTAGTCAACAATCCCAAATCTGATCAAGACCTTAGGTTGCTAAATTCAAAAAATCCTTTTTCAGGACAACAATCCTTACATACCTATCTACTCAAGTACAAAAGGCTCGTGATCAAACTTATCAATAAACTCTCAAAGATTTTCACTTTGTAAGCACTTTTCATTTTAAGCACAGTATATATGTATTCCATTAATACAGATGCAATGAAACACAAATCTCATACAATTTTTACTTCTATGATTGTACTGAGAATATGAATCAGTTTCAATAAGCTTATACTTTTGATTAATAGTTTAAGATGAGTTACATATAACTTATTCTACAAGTTTAATCAATTAAGTCAAATTTATGCATGATCATATGCATTTTCCTTGATTCAAAGAAAATATTTAATCAAAATTTCAGAATGTCAGAAGTATTTAATGTTTTTCATTTTCACTTCCACTTAAAATCGTAAAAACCATTAAAATTGATAAACTACTTAAAATCAATAAGATACTACTATGATTTTACAATAAATACATAGTATCTTAAGCACCAGTTTAGATATTACTTTAGATATTTATAATAAGTATATAATATCTATGAGGTGAACAACATCATCAATAATATTTATCTTTTTATGTGGAGTTTAAGCATTTTACACATCACATAGCCTACAAATACCTAAATTTAATCTAATGTTGCAGAATGTATTTCGTCTAAAGGTTTTGTAAATATATCAGCTAATTGATTTTTACTAGAAACAAATTCTAATTTAATTTTTCCTTTAATTACGTTATGTCTTAGAAAATGATGTCTAACCTCTATATGCTTTGCTCTTGAATGTAATACCGGATTTTTGGAAAGATTTATATACCCAATCCTTCTATGCCACAGATATGCATCACTAGTTTCAGCTAGCAAATATGAATTTAAATCAATTGCACTAGAAGGTAAAGATAAAGTACATACAGAACCTTTTCTTTTAGCAATAAACTTAATTTCATCTGTATTTTTATCAATTATTTTGCATACATTATCTTCAAACACTACATAATATCCATTTTCAGTTAGTTTTATGACACTCAGCAAATTAAATCCTACATTTTCTACATATAGTACATTCGAAATAACACAAGTAGGTGTTATTTGAACATTGCCCATACCTATGATTTTATCTTTGCTTTTGTTTCCAAATATTACACTTCCTTTCATGGTATTTCTAAAATTTTGTAGTAGACTTTTTTGTCCGGTCATGTGACTTGACGCTCCACTGTCTAAGATCCATTTTGATATTGTTTCCTCCTACAACACAAATTAAGAA
This sequence comes from Cymodocea nodosa, assembly GCA_036874045.1. Classification (NCBI taxonomy): domain Eukaryota; kingdom Viridiplantae; phylum Streptophyta; class Magnoliopsida; order Alismatales; family Cymodoceaceae; genus Cymodocea; species Cymodocea nodosa. Next base: position 13,339,319 of record CM072335.1, read on the forward strand.
AAAAATTTTCTTGGTACCCAATGTTGTTGAGGACCAAGTTCATTAAACGCATATTTCTTCTTTTTGTTTAAAAATAGTTTAACATTATCATTTATATTCTTATTAATTGTAAGTACTATTGATTTATCATTAGCTTCATACTCACATATAGCATTATTGCTTTTACAATCATTCTTTTTGTTTTTAGATGTAGTATAATCAAGACCAAATGGATTTTTATCAGATTTTAATTTATTTTGGTCATGCTCATACATTTCAGTAAGTTCATACCAAGATTTTGTACTTGTATTAACATTTTCCGTAATTACAAAATCTTTTTCTGCACAATAATTTTTAGTTTTATCACATGCAAAATGAGTAATTGGTCTAATACCAGTGTATTGAATTACATGCTCAGGTTTCTGAATTTTAAGTTTACTACAATTGTTTGAAATTTTAGAAACATTAGAAACTGAATTTCCAAAACAAGAAACAAGATTTTTAGAAACATTAATCATGTTAGAAGTATAATTTGACAAATCACATTGATTTATATTATTACTACATGATTCATCCCTTGAAGTACCTACTTCTACATATTTATTTCCTTGTTTCATAATAAAAGGAATTTTAGTCTTAGATTTACTTGAACTGCAACTAATAAATCCTTTATTGGCTTGAAATTTAGGATAATCAAATCCTAAGCCAAATTTATAAGACACCGTAGGGGTACTAGTTAGTTTGTCTTACTTAGTTTGACTTAAATTCCATTTCTCAATGATAGAATTTAAATCTAGCTCTCTCAGTTTTAATTTATCTATCTCTAATTCAAGTTCATTTATATTGTTTCTCAACATTTCATTTTCAGATTCTATCTTTAATTTTTCAGCATTTATATTCTGTATTTGTTCATGCAAGATACATTCATTAAATTTAAATTTTTGCAAATCTCTAGCATGATTTTCATTATCACATTTAAACTTTTCTAAAGTAGTAGACAGGAAACAATTTTCTTCTTCCATAATGGATGAAGATTTTCTAATATTCTTATTTTCCAGTTTACATACTTTAAGTTTTTGTAATAATGCATGATAAGCACAAAATAATTCATCAAAGTTGAAATCTGAATGACTTTTAGGATCAAATATTACCTCAGACTCATCTGCCATGAAGCACACATGAGCAACGTCTTCTAACTCTTATTCTCCTTCTGAATGTGAAGATTTTGATGCTGATTCTTCAGATTCAGACTCTTCAGACGTGTCATCCCATGTGACCTTCAAAGTCTTTTTCTTGTAAAACTTTTTCTGAGTTTTCTAAGCTGTCTTCTTTTGATTTGTCCTACTTTGCTTTTCATTTTTCCTCATAGGACAATTTGGAGAAAGATGTCTAGGTTTCTTACAGTTGTAACATACGTACTTTCTAGATGAAGAATTATTGTCATTCAGTGATTTTGACGTTGAGGGTTTATCATATTTGTTCCTTTGCTGTTTCCTAGCTTTCCATGCTTTCTTGAATTTCCTAGTCAGCAAAATAAAATCCTTGTCAGAATTAGTAGATATATTAGAATCTAAATTAATTCCAAAGGCTATTTCTTTCTTCATTTTTAGTTTGTTGTGACTCAGTGATTCATTTAATTGAACTTCATAAGCTGTTAAGTTACCTATAAGTTCATTCATAGTATAAACATTTAAATCTCGTGATTCCTCAATTGATGTTACTTTCTGAGACCACTTAGGGATCTAAGAATTTTCCTCACCAAATCTTTCTATTCAAAATTCTTTCCTAAACATTTTAAAGAGTTTATGATATCAAGAAATTTGGAAAACATCTCAGAAATATTTTCGTCTTCATGCATCTTAAAGAATTCATACTTATGAATCAACATGTTTATTTTAGTCTCTTTAACTTGAGATGTACCTTCATGTGAAACTTCTAATGCATGCCACACCTCATAAGCAAATTTATATGCCGACACTTTACTGAATTGTTCATAACTCAATGCATAAAATAAAATATTTAAGCCCTTAGCATTTAGAGTTTCATTTTCTTTTTTAGTAATTGTCCATGTATCATAGGGAGTAGTTATCGGAGTATATGGTTTAGAAATCATGAACTACAACTTATGATCTATACTTTGAAGAAAAACAGTCATCCTATATTTCCAATATTCAAAATGTATTCCATCAAATAAAGGAGGACAATTAAGATTTTGGCATTCATATAAAGAAAAATTACCATTTCTAGTAGCCATCTTACCTTAGATTTTTTAACCTATTTGATTTTAAACAGTCTAAAAACTTTAAAACAACTTGAGCCTTAAATCAAGAAAGTTAAACGTATGATTAGATATTAATTTCTGTTTAAAAACAAGGAAGGTAGAATAAGCAATGATATTAAATAAGTTAGTATCGATTTTATATCAAAGATTATTAACAATGCTCTGATACCACTTGTAGGATCGTATGGCTATACAAGAGAGGGGTGAATTGTGTATTTTTAATATTTTCTGACATATAACTAAAACTTTAAAACTCAAAAACAAGTTGAGACATTGTTTTCATAAAATCATATTTATTCAAGGTTTCAATTACAATATACAATTTAATTCTCCTCAGAAATTGTAGATGCAATTATATCTCGATACCATGTATCATCTAAACAATTTCATAACTACAAACAGAGAAAACTAATTTGCAGAATTTAAAACATTTCTCCCTGTTTGAGATCTTTCTTCTTCTTCTTTTTCTTCTTCAGCAATTCTTCAGTGACGAATATCTTGTCTTTCTCTGCTTCACCGAATTTGATTTCTTCTAATACTTCAAATCTTCAGCGACATATATAATACCTTTTTCTGCTTCACTAAATTTTCTTCCACTTGAGAGATTTTCCTCGAGAAGGTGTTTTTGATCCCTGAGAAAGATTTTTCTTTTGGTGTGTAGGGATAGTTTGATACTTGAAAAGATTTTTTGTTTTGTGTGCAAGGATAGTTTGATCAATGAGAATTCTATACCTTTTATACTGTATCTTCATTTCATGCATATCCTTTACGTTTAACCACTACTAGTTTTCCACTTCTCCATGTCTTTTCTTTTTCCTTCATCAAAACACACACATTCTAACCCATGTTTATATTTCAAATTTTCTTTAATCATCAGTCCTAGATCTCTGAAAAATTTCCTGCAAAATAAACTTTCTCATCCAAAATCTTTCATTAAGCGTAATAAGAAGTCATTACTTTAATGTTAACTAAACAAGTAACACAAGTATATATATATATAACTTAACGTTTCTAACTTAACGAGTTCCTCATGTGTCATTTCACGTGACAAGTACTATAGCTAACTCAATGAACTAAGTCTGTGGTGTTATGCTAACTCAATGAACTAGCTTAACCTTTCTTTCAGAAGGTTAAACGATAATTCACCGAAAACAGTTTAAGTTTCGGATAGTTACAATTGTAAGTCATCGAAATACTCTTTATAACATAAAACTAGTGAGACGCGTGTCAAGACCTGAAAACTTGACTTAAGTTACCTTTTAGATAGTTACGACTGTAAGTCTCCGAAAAAGCTTTAACTCATCGATTTAGTAATAAACAAATGTTTTTATAATAAGAATTTTACCACGTGCAAAAAATAACAACTTAAGTTTATAACGCTAACCTAACGCATTGCCTTAATGTTCAATATAGCAACTCAATGTGTTTAATTATGTTAACTTAACGAGTTAAACATGTGCACCTCACGTGATACAATACAACATTCGTAACTTATAATTTCACCACGTGTATAACACTAACTTAACGAGTTATCACGTGACCTATTTTAACCTTTAGGCCTCTAACTTAACGAGTTCTCATGTGACCTCTATACAAACAAAACTCTAACTTAACGAGTTGTCTAAACGTGCACTGTTCATGATACAGAAGTTATAACTTTAAAACATATCATGCTATTCAATAAAAACACACGTTAACTTAACGTTTAGTTAAATGAGAAATTAATGCAACGAAATGACTAGTTATTAACTTCAGATCCAATACAAACAAGTGTTTATGCTAGTAAGTTTTTTCTGTATTAATTGATGATTTTAATTTCTTTTCACAAGCAATAGTAATTGAGCAAATATGATTATATTCATTCAGCACACATCATCAAAACAAAATACTCAACAAACATGATTGAAAAGTAGTAACAAATGGAATAAACGTGTTAGTCGAAGCAAACTTTTTAAGCATAATTCTTCTTGCTATTAATTCTATTTTAATGTAGTTTGTGTTCCTTCTTAATTTGTAAACTTGCAGTATGTTATCAATACTAAATACAAGTGTATTACCATTAATGAAATGAAATGCAGAAAGGGATCCTTTTCGATTCCAAGATAATGTAGCTGTTATTATTTCTACATCTATTTCAATATATTCTTCTTCCCACTTCCATTCATTTATGTCTTTCATAATCCATATTTGAAATTTCATCAATTCATCCCACCATCTTATTAGACATAAAGTAGTATCATCATATTCATTATACCACATCCCTATTTGAATTTTATCATATTCTGCAGATGGTGGTTTAGCTATTTCTCTCGGTATAGGCAAAATTTCTATATAGTCATTATCATAACTATCTATGCTTACTATGTATAAATCAGATTTAAATGTAATTGATATATCTATGACTAGATATATATATCCATCAAGTATGACATGTATGCTGTTAATTAATGATTTCTGTCCTAGATATATCATAGTGTTTTCAGTCCAAGATATATTCAGAAAATTATACACACTTAAGCATAAATCTTTATCCCAATTTCCAATAGGTCTCCAATAATATAATTTTTCAGGAATGGTCAAATTTTTATCAGAAAACATTAAAGATGACCCACAATTTTCAGTTGGTACTTCATATCTATTAGGCCTTCCTATATTTCATTCTTCTCTTGTGAGAGGATTTCTAATCAAAATATCATGTAACAGAATTGCATACCTTGGTTTGGTTCTGTATATAATTAATCCTTCATCCATCCCCATAATATGATCTATTCCTACTAATGTATTAGGTGGAATTCCAACAGTTTCTTCCATATTCAGATATTCATAGCTAATTGAACTACGATTAAATAACTTCCATAAAAATCCATCTCTAATCTTAGTCATTTTTGCAGCTTGTAGTCTATGAAAATATTTTTCTCTAACACAGTCTTTAATATCCTTTGATACACAACACAATCTACATAGATCTTTAGCTGACAAGTTACTCAGTACTTCCCTTAGTGCATTCAGCGGTAATTTTATAAATTCCATTTGTTGATTCTGTATAACATAAACAAAAATTCAGTAAAGACAAAAATTAACATAACTACTTCACACCCTCGTGGAGATAGGTCATAACTCAACAAATTAAATTCGTTGAGTTAAGGAATAACTCTACGATACTATTAACTATAAGTAAACTTACATTTTTTTTTTCTTACTATATTATACATAGTTACTTCAGTTATACTACTTCATTCAACTACTCTTCTAGAGGAGGTATCAATTTCATTAACAGTTCTATTGACAGGGTTAGGTATTACTTGTATTGGCAATCCTTCAATAGGTCTAACTTCCATTGATTCCTTCTGTCTAAGTGGTATGTTTCTATTTTGATTTTGAATTGTAGCATTTCCAAATACAAGATCTAGACGATTGTTTAATTGTTGGATTATCTTTTCTAATTTCTCTATTCTAGATCCTTGTTTAATTAATACTTCATAACTTATATTCTTGTCATTTATATTTTCTCCTCCCTAGAAATTGTTATTTCTCTATTCTAGATTCTTGTTCAATTAATACTTCATAACTTATATTCTTCAGCCAAGTTTTCCCACTGTGTAGTTCTTTTTGCAAAGTTTTCTAAATATGCCCATGCTTCTTCGCTACATAATTTTAAAAATCCATTCTGACAAGTAGATTCTAATAAAGATTTTGTTGAAACAACTATGCCTTCATAAATTATACCTATTAATTGTGCTTTACTCATTGCATGATGTGGACATTGAGTTAGTAAATCTTTAAATCTTTCAAAATATTTCCAGAATGATTCTCCCTGTTTTTGGCTACACATTAATATTTCTTTTTTCTTTTTAATCATCTGATGTGTTGGATAATATTTTTCTAGAAAAACAGAGCAAAATTCAGTCCATGCAGAAATTGAATCAGGCGACAGAGTATATAACCATCTTTTAGTTGTGTCTTTTAAAGCAAAAGGGATATATCTAAGTTTAATAGCATTTATACTCATGTTTGACATTTTCATCATTTGACAAACTTCGTTAAATTCTCTAAGGAAATAATAGGCATCCTCTCTTTCTAATCCATGAAAATGTGGCAATTAACTAATATAATTAGATTTCAGTTCAAACTTATCTCCCTCAAAGTTTGGCAATCATACATGAAGGTTCATCAACTAATTCAGGATACAAAATTTTCCTTCATGGTTTTTCTATTGGAGCAGCCATATTTTCATTCTCTTTTAAAGAAAGGTTAGCTACACCCCTAAGGATTTCGTTAAAGTCCAATTCAGAAAATGTTTCAGTACGCCTCTATGTTGAATACTCCTAGGTAGGTGTTCTTACTAATCATTTAATGCTAAGAGAATGAGTCCATGTGCTTATAAACTCTTAACATATAGTAAAATAGCAGAAGATTAATTACATATCAGTCTGAAGCTTTCTATTCAGTAAATAGTTGTTGACAGATGAAGTTGAATCAGCTGCTTCTCCTTCCAGTTCCCCAATGAATTCTCTTTTCTTTCAAAAGTGCAGGTAACTAATAAATAACATTCTGTTCTATATTTATAATGCACGTCCGTAAAGCAAATAAATCTCGTTGCAAGAACGTGTCTTGTAATGTGCAGTGTGGTTCCTATTTTTCTAGGTACGTGTGCCACTTATAATCTCAAATTTTAGTAATTGCTAAACCCACGAAGTTTTATTCGTGGTTAAAAAGAATAACTGTTTAGCTTAATCCACGAACTAACCTCGTTGAGTTACAGTTAACTCAACGGACTAGCTCTGATTACTATTGCTAACTCCACGGACTAACTTTGTTGTGTTACAGATAACTCAATGGAGTGACCTTATATTATATTATTGACCTCGTGGAGTTAAGTTTAACTCAACGAACTAAGTTCGTTGAGTTAACACTTGGCAAATTTCTAAAACTCACTCCTCGTACTAACTTCTATGTTTTTCTCTCCTACATTCTATTAACTTAAATAAAGTTCAATACATGTCATTAATGCAGCATTCTAATTAAAACTCATTTAAATCTAAATATTATATAAATATTTAACTTGCAGTTCATTTCATGTTTTGCAAAATTTATATTTTACTTTGCAGCATGCAGATATTTTCAAGCATTAATCAATTATCTTTCATTTAATCCTGTCATTCAACAAATTGTAAATCTTTTAAATAATCTTGCATAATGTTCCACAAATTATATAATATTCAATATAGTTCATCTATTTCATCATTCTCAAACACGAATGAAAAATATATCTGAAAAACATATATTCATTAATATGAATAATTTACATTACAATTAATCAAATATTTTTCATACAAATATATACAAGTAGACGAACAATACAATTTAGTCTCTTCTCCTAAGTTCATCTACTTCCTTCTGAAGTCTTTCTACTTGTTGCTCTAATTGGTTAATCCTTTCTACAGCTCCTGACATTCCTCTAGAAGGTTCAACAATCTCTACAGCAACATAATTTCTATACTCTTTCACTAAAATGGTTCTTGATCTTATCCTTTTGGATGCCCATTTAGTGAAATTGATATAGTCCACCATTAGTAGTGGAATCAGATCTCCATAAAATAATTTCTTCTTTATTGTTCTCAGCTTAGAGATAAAAACTTTAGACCAATTTATTTGAATTCTATTCACAACTGCATATGTGGCCCATTTAACAAATTGACTCAGTTCTATATTGTGACCTTGTCGTTGGTAGACATTCTTAATCAAAATGTTAGCTATCATGCGTGCTTTACCATTTAATTGTTTTAATCTATTTAATAATGGTACACAAAAATTGATAGCCAAACAATCCTTTATGGTCTGTTCTGTCCACTCGACTATAGTTGTGTCTTCTAGAATTTTTAGTCCTTCATTTTTCAATCCTAGAATGTTGTGGAGAAGCTCTGGTGTTATCTGTACATCAACTTCCTCCACGTTGGAAATTAATCCTCCTTCTCCTTCTCTTAAGTTTGCATAAAAGTAGGGCACTAGATTTTCATATATTGCATGCCCTCTTTCTTGAGAAATATATCGCAGTAGACCTTGGAATTCAAATAAATCTTTAATTTCCTGTATTCCATCCCAATTTACTGGTCTAATGTATATGATATCATAACCCCTGATCTCTTGGTATTTATTATGAGCTTCCTGACTCCAAAAGTGTACTTCATTTAGAATTATTGTTTCAGTCGGGTCAGAAATGTGAATTTGTTGCTCTAGAGGGGTTTGTTCTTGAACTTCCTCTTCCATATGCTGAACGTGAACTTGCTAAAAATGCTTTAAGGATTCCTGAATATTTGCTTTTGCTTCTGTTTATGGTGGTGAGCTGGTAGAACTCTCCACTCTATCTTGAATTCTTTCCATAAATTGCTGAAGAGTTTCTTGCTCTTTAGTGGAATCTGCAAAGTCATTTCTTTCCATATGGACTTGTTCAGCTTCTTGTTCAGTTTCTGTTCTTTCTTCTTCCTCCTGACTACCAATCTGCATTGTCACTGTTCTTTCTGATTTTGTGGCAGATTGAGATGGAGTTACGGGCAAATCAACTTCTACCCTAATTTCTGTTTCTTCTTCTTGTACAGGCTGCAGACTAGTTTCAACTTGTTTTTCTTCTTCTCTTTGCTTTTGCTGCTGCTCTTGCTTCTCGTTAGAATCGAATAGTAGGTTTACAAAAATTGGCACTATAGGCCCTATTGATATTGGTACTTTAGATTTAATCTTCTCTTGATATTCAGACACTATCTCTTTTCCTTTCCTTCTTCTGATTAATTGTGTCTGGTCTTCCTCTTCTTCTAAGATTAAATCTACAAACATAGGCTCTACACGCCTTTGAGCCATAGGTACTAGCTCTTCCTGTTTAACTTTTTTGATAATTGCTGGTCTCGAAGGACTAGCTTCAGCTCCTCTTGCAGTAGGTCTAGCAATAGCTTCTTGATGTTGTTCCACTTTGATTTTATATTGAGTTTTCAACTTTTCTATAGCCCTCTTTTTGTAAAGTGCATTGAACACTAGGTGTGCTTTAGCCACTACCAAATCTTCTGATTCTCCTTGGTTTTTCCCAACTCGAACCAGTTCTTCAAATTTCCCTTAATTCTTCTTCATTTGAAGGCCCCATAACTACCACCCTTTCTAATGGTTTAGGAGGTGGAATTGAAGGTCCTGGCTGCTGTTCCTCAAGAACAGGTCTTTCAGCAGTCAATTCCTCTTGTTCTTCCTTTTCTTTCCTTTGTTGCTTCCGTCTAATTTCTCCTCTTGTACAACCAACAATGTTCCTTTTGAACCATAATCGGGACTTACGTTGGATTAGTTCTAGGGCAACTTCATTATTTGGCCTGATTTTTCTCTCTTTACTTACAACGATTTTTGTTGCTACTTTGATTCTAGTTTCCATTATTTGAGGGATTTGTATACCCATATCTACTAACTCTTTCCTCCAATAAAAAAGGTCAGATTCTACCTTTTGTACCTCTTTTTCCCTCATCGTATTTCTGATTTTCTGCCTTGTGTGCCATTCCTCTGAATCATTTAGAAATTCTGACATGTCAATTGCCTTTTCCTAGAACTCAGGTGTCATCTTCCTCATCGTGAAGTTATACAACAGCACGGAGTCACTCTGATCTCTACTGTTCTAAGTTCTAAATGATTCTACGGATAATGCCCCCAAAAACCCTAAGTTTAAGTATAAATAAGCCCTAAGTTTAGGTGGGTAATCGGGTCATTTCCCATACAAAACACTCGCTCTCTAATTCGTGGAATTACAGTTAACTCCACGGACTAAGTCTGTGGACTTAACTATATAGTACTCCGTTGAGTTATAGTTAACTCAATGGCGTAAGTTCATTAACTAATCCTAGACTCAACGGAGTAAGTTCATTGAGTTAAGCATAACTCAACGGACTTCCCGTAAAGTTATATTGAATAAAAATACTTAAGATAATAATTTTTCTTTGGTCAAGACTAAAGAGTTTCTGGTCTAACTGCTCTTACTTTTTCCATATTTTAAAAATTCTTCGATCAAATTGTTATATTCCTCGGTTGAATCGAAATTAAATATTTTCTTTCTTTCTTCATTTTTTCTACCAGTTGAACCGATACTATGCTTCGGTAAAACCGACATTTTTACTAAATAATATATAGATTTTTTTATATTTTTATGTTTCGATCAAATCGATGGATCCTATCGGTTGAACCACAATGATTTTTTTTTATATTAAATAAAAATGATTTCTTACTAATTAAAGCTCGAGTAGTCCTCTACTTTTACTTCTTCTATAATTCCAAAAGAACTTTTTAGTATTTTCAAAATGGGTCTAAGTCTTTGTCCATTTACTTTAAATATATTCTGATTTTTAAGATTTTCAATCTCAATAACTCCATAGGGATAAATATTTTGAACTATGTAAGGTCCTGCCCATCTAGATCTTAATTTTCCTAAATGGTTATGAAGTCTAGTCATGTAAAGATATACTTCTTGTCCTATTTCAAAGATTTTTAGAATAATTTTCCTGTCATGCCAGAACTTCATTTTTTCTTTTTCTTTTACAGTTTTTGAATAAGCTTCATTCCTAAATTCTTCTAATTCAATCTATTATATTTTCCTATTTTCAGCAGCTTGATTTAAATTAGTATTCAGAGTTTTTAATGCCCAATAAGCTTTATGTTCAATTTCAGTTGGTAAATGACAACTTTTTCCATATACTAGCCTAAAAGGTGGCATACCTAAGCTTGTCTTATAAGCAGTTCTATAAGCCCAAAGTGCATCTATCAATCTATTAGCCCAATCTATTCTAGTAGGATTTACTACTTTTTCTAAGATTAACTTAATTTGTTTGTTGGCACTTTCTACTTGTCCACTTGTTTGCGAATGATATGATGTTGCAATTTTGTGGTTCACTCCATATTTCTTCATTAAGGCTTCAAAACTTCTATTACAGAAATGAGTTCCTCTATCACTAATAATAGCATTAGGTATTCCAAATCTGGCAATTATATTAGTTCTTATAAAATGTATTACCACTTTGTTGTCATTAGTTTTTGTAGGAATAGCTTCTATCCATTTATATACATAATCCACCCCCAACAATATATAATTAAATTGATTAAACATAGGAAATGGACCCATAAAATCTATTCCCCATACATCAAAGATTTCAACCTCAACAATAGGATTAAGAGGCATCATATTCCTCTTTGATATTCTTCCTATTTATTGAAATTTTAAATAACTTAAGAAATATTTATGAGCATCTTTGAATAGTGTTGGCCAATAAAATCCACATTGTAGAATTTTTGCAGTAGTTTTCCCTGAACCAAAATGCCCTCCACATGCTTGGTCATGATAGAAAAATAATATGCTCTGATAATCAGTTTCTGGAACACACTTCCTTAAAACCAGATCAGGACATTTCTTAAATAAGTATGGGTCTTCCCAATAGTAATATTTTACTCTTGAGAAAAATAATTTCTTATCCTGTCTATTCCAATCCTTAGGTGTTAAACCAGTAACTAAGTAATTAACTATGTTTGCATACCAAGGTATTGTTTTGATGGTCATTAATTGTTCATCAAGAAAATTATCCTTAATTTCAATATTTGATTTTTGTATTTGTAATCTTGATAAATGATCTACTGCTACATTCTCACAACCTTTTTATCTTTAATTTCTAAATCAAATTCTTGTAATAATAATATCCATCAAATCAATCTAGGTTTAGTCCTTTTTTTTCTATTATGTGTTTTAAAGTTGAATGATTCGTGTATACTATTACTTTAGCTCTAATTAGATACGATCTAAACTTCTCTAAGGCAAACACAACAGCTAATAGTTCTTTTTCAGTAGTTGTATAATTAACTTGAGTATCATTTAAGGTTTTGCTTGCATAATGAATCACTCTAGGAGATTTTTCTATCTTCTGTCCTAACACTACTCCTATAGCAAAATCAGATGCATCGCACATTAATTCAAATGGATGACTTCAATCAGGTGCTTGAATTATAGGAGTTGAAATTAAGCTAGTTTTAAGTTTGAAAAATCCTTGCAATTTTTATCAAAGTTGAATGGGACATCTTTTAATAGATTAGTTAAAGGTCTAGCTATTTTGCTAAAGTCTTTAATAAATCTTCTATAAAAACCAGCATGTCCTAGAAATGATCTAATATCTTTCACTGATTTAGGTTCTGGTAAATTAGAAATTACTTCTATTTTAGCTTTATCTACTTCCACCCCTTTCTTTGAAACATGCCTTAAGCCTATTCCTTGCTTAACCATGAAGTGACATTTTTCCCAATTTAGAACCAGATTTTTTTCCACACAACGTTTTAATATTTGGTCTAAATTGTTTAAACACACTTCATATGAAGTGCCATAAATAGTAAAATCATCTATAAATATTTTTAAAGAATCTTTAGTCATTCCAGTAAATATGCCCTGCATACACCTTTGAAAGGTGACTAGTGTATTGCATAATCCGAATGGCATTCTCTTAAAAGCATAAGTTCCATTAGGACAGGTGAAAGTTGTTTTCTCTTGATCCTCTAATGCTACTAGAACTTGGTTATATCCTGAATACCCATCTAGGAAAAAAAATATTCTTGCCCTACTAATCTTTCTAGCATTTGATCTATAAAAGGTAAGGGAAAATGATCTTTCCTAGTTACAGCATTCAGCTTTTTATAGTCTATACACACTCTCCAGCCTGATTGAATTCTAGTAGGTATCAAGTCTTGACTTTCATTCCTAATAACTATTAATCCTAATTTCCTGGGAACTACATGGATTGGGCTAACCCATGAGCTACCAGAAATCAGGTAAATTATGTCATTATCTAACCATTTCACTATTTCCTTTCTGACTACTTCTTTAAGGTTTGGATTTAATCTCCTCTCAAGAATTCTAACAGGTTTAGCATTCTGTTCTAAATATATGTGGTGACAGCATAAAGTTGCACTTAACCCTTTTATATCAGTCATAGTCCATCCTGTTGCTTTTTTATAACTTTTTACTACATCTTTTAATTTAGCTATTTGATCCTCTTTTAAATCTGAAGCAATAATGATTGGACATGTTCATTTTTCTTCCAGAAATATATAGGTTAATTCAGGAGGTAAATGTTTTAATTCTAAATGTTGCCCATCAAAAGCTAAAGCTCCTAATTGAACATCCTCATTTTCTAAATTAATTTCTTCCTGATCTCCTTCTATATTTATGCTTTCACTTTCCTCTAAAGTTTCAAAATTGAGTTGCCTATTTAATTCTTCTTGAATCACATCATCTAACATATCTCCTTCATCCTCTAAAAAGTCTATGGTATGTAAGGACATTTCTAACTCCTCAAACTTTTCTAGTTTGAAAATGTTTAATTGAGTCTCCTCATTACCATATGATAACTTCATTACTCCACTTTTACAATTTATAACAGCCTCTGATATTGCTAAAAATGGTATTCCTAAAATTAAAGATGTATCATTATGTTTATGCTTAATTTGTTGGGGATCCAAAATTACAATATCAATAGGATATATAAAGTTTTTGATTCTAATTAAGACAACCTCTATTTTTCCTCTAGGGTATCTTATACTTCTATCAGCTAATTGAATAACCGTACTAGTAGGAGTTAAGCCTTCTAATCCTAAGGATGCAAATATATCACTTAGCATAACATTTATACCTCCACCTAAGTCTATTAAGGTTCTTTCTAGAATGGTATTTCCAATTGTGCATGATATAACAGGGATTCCAGGATCAGATAACTTTTTAGAAATTTGTGGCAAAAATAGGGAACTACTTTGCTCAGCTAAAAAGACCTTCCTAAGAACTTTTCACTCTCTTTTCTTAGTACACCAATCCTTTAGAAATTTAGCACAATGTGGCATTTTCTACAATAGATCTAACAAAGGAATGTTAACTTGTACTTTTTCAAAAATTTCTCTAATTTTTTCTTATTTTTCAGGTATTGTTTGTTGTAATCTTTCAAGATAGGGTGCTAATGATTGTGATTTAAAAGATTCTTTTTCTTTCATTTGATTTGTTTGATCATTTTTAGTCTTATGAGCAGATTCAGATTATTCTTCATTGATTTTTAAATTATTTTTAGTTTTAAAGGGCATTCTTTAAATTCTCTTGCATTAGTATTTTCTTTTGTTTGTATATCTTGCAAATTATGTAGATCTATAACATTATAATTTTCATTGTCCTGTTGCATAACTTGTATTTTCATTGTATATTCGTCCAATGCTTTTAGTTTTCTTTCCAAATCATCTAATCTCATTGCATTCAATTTTTGATCAATTTTCATTATGGTTTTTTCAGTTTCGTAAATGATATCCATTTTAGGTTCTGAATATGCTTCCTTATAGTTTAATTAGTTGAATTCTTGTTGTTGACACATAAAGTGTTCCAATTTATCCATGTTTTGCTCTATACTACGCTCCAACCTATCATACCTATCCTAAACTTTCGTGTCTCTCAACATATTACACACTCTATACTAACCATCAGTTGGGTAAACCATAGGATTCTCATACTCGACTCTATTATATTGAGGATAATTCATTTGTTGTTCATGGGATCTAGTCATCTGCAAACATCTCAGTTTCAAATAGTCAGAAATGTCGTGACCTTCAGAATTGTAGAATTTACATATGCTAACTACAGGTTTCAAAAATCTTTGAGCATAATCATATGCCATATTCTCAATTATAGAAGAAAACACACAACACTCTTGCTATTAAAACAAAATAGCTCTTACAATTACTTAGCTTCTCAAATCCCTAGCAACGGTGCTAGAAAAACTTGTTGTTAGTTTTAGGTGGCACTAGAGAACTTGTTTAGTTCACAAGTAACATCACCAGAAAACTTGCATTTGTTAACTTCTATTTTTACTTGGTTAATTTATCCTTGTGCTTATATCAATAATTTCTTTTTAGAAGTAAACAAACAACCTTTCACACAAATTAGATATTAATACCAATTTGTATTTTAACTACAAGTGCGCAGTGTATATTGTATTTGTGTGCAAGTACAGGTCCATCCCATAGAGATCTGATTGAGAATTGGGTACTATTCTATTTTTTATTATACTTAATGTGTTTAGTAATCACTCCATTGAGTTACAACAGACTAATCTCGTGGACATAAGTTAACTCCACGAGCCTATCTTTCCAGTTTAATATTGCTATTTACAGAGGGATTCAGCCAACCATTGGGCGGTTCCACAGATTGTAAATAACATCAATTAAGCTCTTTAATGTTAGTGAACATTAGATTTATCATTAAGCCATACTAATATTCAGATATTTCAAATAGTAACCATTAAAATCTTTAAGTATTTTGAACGAATCAATTTCACTAAACTATAAAACTATTATCTTTTTTCTGAATCAAACAAACATAAAACATTCACAATAACAATGATAACTTTAATTACGATACAAAACAAACAATACAACACTTAAATACGAAATACAAACATAGATAAGTTGTTGTTTTAAGTACTTTTGTTTTGAGATGTTCATGAAAATGGGCGAAAGGTGAAATGTAAAAATTCTCTATCGATAGTAAATACTTCCGTCACTACATGCTACGCGATTACACCATTAAAAACTTAATCACTTACAATTCTACCTTCTCTCCCTATAGAATCGCGAGTCTAGAATTACAAGATGATCTCCTCTTCAACATACTGGCATCAACCCAAAACCAAGGCTAGAAGCTTTACGGTCTCTTAAGATATGAGTCGGTGCTTGGTGAAAATGGCTTCCCTTCCTGCGACGTGATCACTCCTCACAGTGGTTGTCAGGCACCGTGTTTGGCTTGGAATCAACCCGACATCAGGTAAGTATCTTCACAGACCTCCGATGGTTGGTGATTATGGTGGTGGTGGCGATGGTTGGTGTGGAACTTCAGGGAACTTCTGACGCTGCCTACAGATAGCTTGATTTGTCCTCCTCTGCACACATACCCTTCTTCGTCTTTTCTCCTTTTCTTTTATATTTCTTTAGTGGTAACTGCTTCTGCTTAGATGATCGGTTGGATTTCCTTCATTCATATCAATGATGGTGATTTCTTCTCCCTTCCACGAGTGAATTCCTACGTGATACGTGCAATCGTGGTTTTCCTTCGAATGTCCTATTTCTGTAACTGCTATAGTGGTATATTAGAAAATAAATGGTCCGTGAAGTTACAGATAACTCAACGGACTTACTTTGTTGATTTAACTATAAAACACGTGTAATAAAGAAATAAGCTGTTAACATAACATGTTACCTTAGTGTGTATTCATATAACTCAACACGTCCAGTTATGCTAACTTAACAAGTTAAACATGTGCATCTCACGTGATATACTAAAGCATTTAAATTCAACACGTGCATAATTCTAACTTAACGATTACAAATATTTTGGATACTTAAAAACCTAACTATCCGATGCCCAAATGCATTTCGGATAATTAACAGATAACTTACCGAAAATCCACTTAAGTCATGCATTATGGTTTCGACATGTGTACTTCAAGAAATAATAAAATATTCTTTAAAACATAACTGTCTGATACATTACACATAACTCTCTGAAATAACAAAAAATTCGAATACTTAAGAATTTCACAGCCTGTAATTTACCAAGAGTTTAGAAATGTACTAAATTAACATTAATTCCTTGAAATTATGCAGATTCTTTCATTAAAGCATATAACAGTGCAATTATAACATAATGGCTTAATTCTCATATGTTAAGCTAAATATTATACAATTAACCATTATGTAACCATTAATATTATGCACTTTTTCATTCTAAACTGTCTCTTTGTTCCTTAGTGTTTAAAATAAAACACTTACAGCCAAAGGGTTTTAAATAACTTATTTTAGGAACCTTGTTATACTATATCTCACAAAGAGTTTTATCCAAAATTGGTCTTAGATGTACTCTATTTATAGCATAACATGCTGTATGAACTGCTTCTGCCTAGAGAGATAGGGGTAACTTATTTTCATTTAACATGGTTCTGGGCATTTCCTGAAGTGATCTGTTTTTACATTCTACTATTCCATTTTGTGAAGGAGCTCTTGGAAATGAGTACCTATAATCTATGCCTAATTCTTCACAAAAGGTGTCTATTTGATCATTATCAAATTCTATACCATGATCACTCCTAAGTTTTTGAATTTTAACATTTTGCTCATTTTGAACTTTATTACAGAATATCTTAAATATTTTAAAAACTTCAATTTTATTAGCTAGAAAATAAACCCAAGTAAACCTAGAATAGTCATCAACTAGTACAAAAGCAAATTCCACTAAAGAGGGAAAGTCTCTTCAACAAATTTTTGAGAGGATTCAAGAAAGAAGAGTGGAGAGTTTTGTCGGCTCTCCACCACAGATAGAAGTGGAAACAAGAATGCAGGAATCTTTGGATCATTTCTAACAAATTCAAGTTCAGCAAATTGAGGAGGAAATTCAAGAACAAACCCCTCTAGAGCAACAAATTCAAATTCCTAACCCATCTAAAGCAATAGTTCTGAATGAAGTACACTTTTGGAGTCAAGAAGCATACAATAATTATCAAGAGATTAGGGGTTATGATATTATATATAGTAGACTAGTAAATTGGGATGGTATGCAGGAAATTAAAGAATTATTTGAGTTCCAAGATCTACTACAATTTATTTCTCAATAGAAAGGGCATGCAGTATACGAAAATCTAGTGCCTTGCTTTTATGCAAACTTGAGAGAGGAAGAAGGAAAGTTAATTTCTAAGGTAGAGCAAGCTGATG
The DNA here is from genome assembly GCA_036874045.1 of Cymodocea nodosa. NCBI lineage: Eukaryota > Viridiplantae > Streptophyta > Magnoliopsida > Alismatales > Cymodoceaceae > Cymodocea > Cymodocea nodosa. The sequence goes on from CM072335.1 coordinate 13,357,365, forward strand.
TACAAATAACACTAGAGCTTCTCTACAACATTTTGAATTGAAAAATGAAGAGATAGAAATTCTAGAGAACACAACTATAGTTGAGTCAACAGAATAGGAAATAAAGGATTGTTCATTCCTGATGTGCCATTATTAAATAGATTGAAGAACTTAAATGGTAAAGCACACATGGTAGCTAACATTTTGATTAAAAATGTCTACCAATGACAAGGCCATGATATTGAACTAAGTCAGTTTGTTAAATGGGCCACATATGCAGTTGTAAACAGAATTCAATTTAATTGGTACAAAGTTTTTATCTCCAAGTTAAGAGCAACAAAGAAGAAATTATTTTATGGGGATTTGATTCCACTGCTAATGGTAGATAGTATTGACTTCACAAAATGGACATCCAAAAGGATAAGATCTAGAGTCATTTAAGTGAAAGAGTATAGAAATTATAATGTTATAGTTACTGAGGTATCTAGACCTTCTGGAGACATTATAGGAGCTGTTGAACAAATAAATCAATTAGAGCAACAACTAGAAAAACTCTAGAAGGAAGTAGATGAACTTAGGAAAAATGACTAAATGTATTGTTCGTCTACTTATATTTGTATTGAAAAATATCTAAATATATGTAAATGTAACTATTTATATAAATGAATGTTTGAATTTCAGATGTTTTTGAATTAGAGTTAGAAGACGTTGCTCATGTGAACTTCATGGCAGATGAGTCTGAGGTAATATCTGATCCTGAAAGTCATTAAGATTTCAACTTTGATGAATTATTATGTACTTATCATGCATTATTACAAAAACTTAAAGTATGTAAACTGGAAAATAAGAATATTAGAAAATCTTCATCCATTATGGAAGAAGAAAATTGTTTCCTGTCTACTACTTTAGAAAAGTTTAAATGTGATAATGAAAATCATGCTAGAGATTTGCAAAAATTTAGATTTAATGAATGCATCTTGCATGAACAAATACAGAATATAAATGTTGAAAAATTAAAGATAGAATCTGAAAATGAAATGTTGAGAAACAATATAAATGAACTTTAATTAGAGATAGAAAAATTAAAACTGAGAGAGCAAGATTTAAATTCTACCTTTGAGAAATGGAATTTAAGTCAAACTAAGTTAGACAAACTAACTAGTACCCCTGCGGTGTCTTATAAATTTGGCTTAGGATTTGATTATACTAAATCTCAAGCCAATAAAGGATTTATTAGTTGCAGTTCAAGTAAATCTAGGACTAAAATTCCTTTCATTATGAAACAAGGTAATAAATATGTAGAAGTAGGTACTTCAAAGGATGAATCATGCAGTAATAATATAAATCAATATGATTTGTCAAATTGTACTTCTAACATGACTATAAATGTTTCTAAAAATCTTATTTCTTGTTCTGGAAATTCAGTTTCTAATGTTTCTAAAATTTCAGACAATTATAGTAAACTGAAAATTCAGAAACCTGAGCATGTAATTCAATACACTAGTATTAGACCAATTACTCATTCTGCATGTGATAAAACTAAAAATTCTTGTGTAGAAAAAGTTTTTGTATGTACGGAAAATGTTAATACAAGTACAAAATCTTGGTATGAACTTACTGAAATGTATAAGCATGACCAAAATAAATTAACATCTGATAAAAATATGTTTGGTCTTGATTATACTACATCTAAAAACAAAAAGAATGATTGCAAAAGCAATAATGCTATAAGTGATATACTTAGGAGGGGTCGATAACTGTTTTTGTTTGTTTCTACATACAAAATGTAATGTTTGTATTACTTGTTTGATTTGATTGAACAATACATTTTTCTATAAATGTTTTCAATTATTATTCTTTTTTATAGAAAGAGTTGTTGTAATTATATCTCTTATATATATATATATATATTCTCTGTAATTATCTTTTTGATTAATGACAAAAAGGGGGAGAAATATTATAAAAAGATGATTATGATCTTAATTGCATATATATATTATAAAATGAGATGCTATTTAAATGGTTATTGTAATCTAACAAATGATAATTAGAAAACTGATACTTATATAATTATTGACATCTGAGAGTTTTAGTTCTGAGAGGTAAAATTTATATCATTAAGCTTTTTCTGTATTAATTGATGATTTTAATTTCTTTTCACAAGCAATAGTAATTGAGCAAATATGATTATTTTCATTCAGCACACATCATCAAAACAAAAATACTCAACACTATCACTAGAGAAGAATGGAATATAAGAAGGCCTAATAAATTTGAAGTACCAATTGAAAATTGTGGGTTAGCTTTAACATTTTCTAATAAAAATTTGACCATTCCTGAAAAATTGTATTACTAGAGACCAAATGGAAATTGGGATGAGGATTTATGCTTAAGTGTGTATAATTTTCTAAATAGATCCTGAACTGAAAATACTGTGATATATCTAGGATAGAAAGTATTAATTAACAACATACATGTTATATTTAATGGATATATATATTTAGTCATAGATATATCAGTTGTATTTAGATCTGATTTATACATAGTAAGCATAGATAGTTATGATGATGACTTTATAGAAATATTGCCTATATCGAGTGATATAGCTAAACCACCATCTGCAGAATATGATAAAATTCAATTAGGAATGTGGTATAATAAATATGATGATCCTACTTTATATTTGATAAGATGGTGGGATGAACTTATGAAATTTCAAATATGGATTATGAAAGACCTAAATGAATGGAAGTGGGAAGAGGAATATATTGAAATATATGTTGAAATAGAAACAGCTACATTATCTTGGAATAGAAAAGGATCCCTTTCTACATTTCAATTCATTAATGGAAATACACTTATATTTAGTATTGATAACATATCGCAAGTTTACAAGTTAAAAAGGAAAGAAAATTGCATTAAAATAGAATTAATATTAAGAAGAATTATGCCTAAAAAGTTTACTTGGACTAACACATTTATTTCAATTGTTACTACTTTTCAATCATGTTCTTAAAGTATGATTCTGTGATTTTAATGTTGTATGTACTCTGCATTTATTTTTAGAAAAGGAAGAAAATTTTTTAGTTTTGTTTTATTTTATAAAAAGAAAAGAAAAGAAAATATAAATTCAGTTTTTTGGTATCTATTTTGGGAAACCAATTGGCTTGCTTATGAGCCACCAAAGGCATAGGAGCTTGGGTTCCACACAAGACACTAATTTAACAATTTATGTTTTGTTATTTTTTTATATATTCTGCTTTTATTTGTGAATGAAAAGTTTTTCAGAATCAAAAGTAGGAAGATATTGAAGGAGATATAAAAGAACAAGCTATGTAATTGATTACTTATCCTGAATTTACATTTAAACTCAGTTCGTGGAGTTATTCATTCACTCAACGAATTAAGTTCGTTGAGTTAGGTGCTAAGTCAATGAAACAATATTCATGCCTGCTAACAATTACTGTATTTACTATAAAATCTTTTACATTGAGGACAATGCAAAATGTAGGTATGGGGGGGAGGTAATTAGATTAAAAGCCAAGTAATTTTGTTAATTAGAGGAATTAGAATGGTGTTGCAAAGTTCTGTGAAATTGAAAATTTTTTATGAATTTGCTATAACTAACTGAAATTTCCTATAACTATCCGATAATTGAGACTATCAAATTTTTAAGAACTGTAAATGCATGAATGTTATATTTAGAATCTTATATAAGATGCTACAAAATTTTACTATTAATACAAATCTGGATATAGTATCTTATGTTTTTGTTGAATTTTATGAGTATCCAAATTTTCTGTTATTTCGGAGAGTTATATTACATGTATTGAACAATTATGTTTTAAACACTTAAAGAATATTTTATTATTTCCTAGAGTACACGTGTTGTAACCTTAATGCATGACTTAAGTGGATTTTCGGTAAGTTATCTGGTAACTATCCGAAATGTGTCTAAGCATCAGATAGTTAGATTTGCAAGTATCTGAAATATCTCTTTACAATAAAACTGCCTGAGGACACGTGTTGCATTTTGGAAACTTGACTTAAGTTATCTTTCGGAAGGTTAGGTGCTAACTATCTGAAATGCATATAAGTTTCGGATACTTATAATTATAAATATCTAAAACATCTAAACTAGTTATTTCTTTATTGCACGTATTTTATAGTTAAATCAACGAAGTAAGTCCGTTGAGTTATTTGTAACTCCATAGACCATTTATTTTCTAATATGCCACCATAGCAATTGTAGAAATAGGAAATTTGAAGGAAAACCACAATTGCACATATCACACAGGAATTAACTCATGGAATAAAGAATAAATCACCATTGTTGATATGAATGAAGGAAATCCAACTGATCATCTAAACAAGCAGTTACTACAAAAAGAAATATAAAAGAAGAGGAGAAAGATGAAGAAAGGTGTGTGTGTAGAGGTGAACCGCGCTAACTACAGGAAGCGTTAGAAGTTCCTTGAAGCTCCACACCACCACCAAAATCACCAACCATCGGAGGTCTGTGAGAATACTTTCCTAATGTTAAGTCGATTTCGAGCCAAACACGGTGATTGACAACTACTGTGAGGAGTAATCGTGTCGTAGGAAGGGAAGCCATTTTCACTAAGCACCAACTCATATCTCAGGAGATTGTACAACTTCTAGCCTTGGTTATAATGTTCAAATTTAAATGAGTTAAATTAGAATAGTGCATTAATGACATGTATTTAACTTTAATTACGTTGACAAAATGCAAGAAAAGAAAAAATATATAACTTTAATTAAGTTTTAGAAAAATTTACTAAGTGTTAACTCAATGAAGTAAGTCCGTTGAGTTAACCTTGACTCCACGAGGTCAATAAGAAAATATAAGGTCACTCTGTTGAGTTATCTGTAACTCAACGAAGTTAGTCCGTGGAGTTAGCAAATAGACAACGAAGCTAGTCCGTTGAGTTAGTTATAACTCATTGAGATTACTTCGTTGAGTAAGAAATAGTAACCAAAGCTAGTCCGTTGAGTTAACTATAACTCAACGAGGTTAGGTCGTAGATTAAGCTAAACGGTTATTCTTTTAGCCACGAACGAAACTTCATGGGTTTAGCGGTTACTGAAATTTCAAATTAGAAGTGGAATATGTATCCATAAAAATAGGAACCATATTGCACGTTACAATACACATTCTTGAAACAAGATTCATTTGCCTTATGGACGTGCATTATAAATATAGAACAGAATGTTATTTACGAGTTACTAGCACTTGAGGAAGAAAAGAAAATTCATTGGCGAACTAGAAGGAGAAGTAGATGATTCAACTTCCTCCATCAACAACTATTTACTAAGAACAAAGCATTAGACTAAATCGCAATAGATGAAATTAATGAAATTACCACTGGATGCACTAAGGGAAGTACTAAGTAACTTATTAGTTAAAGATCTATGCAAATTGTGTTGTGTATCAAAAGAAATTAAAAATTGTGTTAGAGAAAAATATTTTCATGGACTACAAGTTGCAAAAATGACTAAGATTAGAGATGGATTTTTTTGGAAGTCATTTAATCATAGTTCAATCAGCTATGAATATCAGAATATGGAAGAAACTACTGGAATTCCACTCAATACATTAGAAGGAATAGATCATATTATGGGGATAGTTGAAAGATTAATTATTTACAGAACCAAACTAAGGTATGCAATTCTATTACCTAATATTTTGATTAAAAATCCTATCTGTAGAATCGTATGGCTACACAAGAAGGGGGTGAATTGTGTATTTTTAATATTTTCTGAAATATAATTGAAACTTTAAAACTCAAAAACAAATCGAGACATTGTTTTCATAAAATCATTTTTATTCAAGGTTTCAATTACAATATACAATTCAATTCTCCTCAGAAATTGTAGATGCAATTATATTTCGATACCATGTATCATCTAAACAATTTCATAACTACAAACAGAGAAAACTAATTTGCGGAATTTAAAACTTTTCTCCCTGTTTGAGATCTTTCTTCTTCTTCTTTTTCTTCTTCAGCAATTCTTCAATGACGAAAATCTTACCTTTTTATGCTTCATTGAACTTTCTTCCACTTGACAGATTTTTCCCGAAGAGGTGTTTTTGATCCCTAAAAAAGATTTTTCTTTTCGTGTACAGGGGATGGTTTGATCCTTGAAAAGATTTTTCTTTTTGGTGTGCAAGGATAAATTGATCAACGAGAATTCTATGCCTTTTATACTGTATCTTCATTTCATGCATATCCTTCACGTTTAACCACTACCAGTTTTCCACTTCTCCACGTCTTTTCTTTTTCCTTCATTGAAACACACACGTTCTAACCTACATTTATATTTCGAATTTTCTTTAATCATCAGTCCTGGATTTCTGAAAAATTTCCTAAAAATAAACTTTCTCGTCCAAAATTTTTTCATTAGTGTAATAAGAAGTCGTTACTTTAATGTTAACTAAATGAGTAACACAAGTATATATATATAACTTAACATTTCTAACTTAACGAGTTCACCATGTGCTATTTCACGTGACAAGTACTGTAGCTAACTCAACGAACTAAGTCCGTGGTGTTATGCTATCTCAACAAACCATCTCTGTTGTGTTACGATAACTCAACGAACCAGTAATAAACAAATGTTTTTAAAATAAGAATTTTACCACGTGCAAAAATAACAACTTAAGTTTATAACGCTAAGCTAACGCGTTGCCTTAGTGTTCAATATAGCAACTCAAGGCGTTTACTTATGTTAACTTAACGAGTTAAACATGTGCACCTCACGTGATACAATACAACATTCGTAACTTATAATTTCACCACGTGTATAACACTAACTTAACGAGTTTGTCTCTTCTTTTACTCACTAACTTAACGAGTTATCACGTAACCTATTTTAACCTTTAAGCCTTTAACTTAACGAGTTCTCACGTGACCTCTATACAAACAAAACTCTAACTTAATGAGTTGTCTAAACGTGCACTGTTCATGACACAGAAGATATAACATTAAAACATATCATGCTTTTCAATAAAAACACACGTTAACTTAACGTTTAGCTAAATGAGAAATTAATGCAACGAAACGACTAGTTATTAACTTCAGATCCAATACAGACAAGTATTTATATCAGTAAGCTTTTTCTGTATTAATTGATGATTTTAATTTCTTTTCACAAGCAATAGTAATTGAGGAAATATGATTATTTTCATTCAGCACACATCATCGAAACAAAAATACTCAACAATCTCCCCCTTTTTGATGATGACAAAACCATATTAAATCAATTATGAAATATGTTTAACTCAACAAAGCACCTTCATTGGGTTAACTTTTAATTCAACAAACTTGTTTGTTGACTTAAGTTCACTTAAGCTTATTTCTATTGTTTGTATAAATTTTAATACAATACACTAGTATTAGACAAATTACTCATTCTGCATGTGATAAAACAAAAAATTCTTGTGTAGAAAAAGTTTTTGTATGTACGGAAAATGTTAATACAAGTACAAAATCTTGGTATGAACTTACTAAAATGTATAAACATGACCAAAATAAATTAACATCTGATAAAAATATGTTTGGTCTTGATTATACTACATCTGAAAACAAAAAGAATGATTGCAAAAGCAATAATGCTATATGTGTGTATGAAGCTAATGATAAATCAATAGTACTTACAACTAATAAGAATATAAATGATAATGTTAAACTATTTTTAAACAAAAAGAAGAAATATGCGTTTAATGAACTTGGTCCTCAACAACATTGGGTACCAAGAAAAAGTTTTTCTTAATTTGTGTTGCAGGAGGAAACAACATTAAAATGGATCTTGGATAGTGGAGCATCAAGTCACATGACTGGACAGAAAAGTCTATTACAAAATCTTACAAATACCATGAAAGTAAGTGTAACATTTGGAAACAAAAGCAAAGATAAAATCATAGGTATGGGCAATGTTCAAATATCTCCTACTTGTGTTATTTCGAATGTACTATATGTAGAAAACCTAGGATTTAATTTGCTGTGTCACAAATGGATAAAGGTATATTTTTAAATTAGGAAAAATATGCAGATGAAATGCTTAAGAAATTTAATTTTAATAATACAAGGATTCGAGGAACTCCTATGAGTACTACTTTAAAGTTAGATATTGATGACATAGGAAAATCTATAGATCAAAGAAAATACAGAAGTATGATTGGTTCTTTACTTTATTTGACTGCTAGTAGACCTAATATTATGTTTGCTGTGTGTGTTTGTGCTAGATTTCAATCTAATCCTAAAGAATCACACTTAATTGCAGTTAAAAGAATATCTAGATATATACAAGGAACTAAAAATTTCAGACTGTATTATTCTAAGGATAGTTCAATAGATCTTATAGGATATACTAATGCTGATTATGCAAGATCTAAATCTGATAGAAAGAGTACCAGTGGCACATGCTAATTATTGGGAAATAATTTGGTGTCATGGTTTAGTAAAAAGCAAAACTGTGTAGCACTTTCTACTACAGAAGCTGAATATGTTGCTGTTGCACTGTGTTGCACTTAGATTCTGTGGATAAGACAAACTTTAGAAGATTTTGGATTATCTTATGATACAACTGAGATTTATTGTGACAGTAGTTCTGCAATAAATCTTTCTAAAAATCCTGTATTACATTCAAGAGTAAAACATACAGAGGTTAGATATCATTTTCTAAGAGATAACGTAATTAAAAGAAAAATTAAATTAGAATTTGTGTCTAGTAAAAATCAATTAGCTGATATATTTACAAAACCTCTAGACGAAAATACATTTTGCTACATTAGATTAAATTTAGGTATTTGTAGGCTATGTGATATGTAAAATGCTTAAACTCCACATAAAAAGATAAATATTATTGATGATGTTGTTCACCTCATAGATATTATATACTTATTATAAATATCTAAAGTAATATCTAAACTGCCGCTTAAGATTCTATGTATTTATTGTAAAATCATAGTAGTATCTTATTGATTTTTAAGTAGTTTATCAATTTTAATAGTTTTTACGATTTTAAGTGGAAGTGTAAATGAAAAACATTAAATACTTTTGACATTCTGAAATTTTGATTAAATGTTTTCTTTAAATCAAGGAAAATGCATATGATCATGCATAAATTTGACTTAATTAATTAAAATTGTAGAATAAGTTATATGTAAATCATCTTAAACTATTAATCAAAAGTATAAGCTTATTGAAATTGATTCATATTCTCAATAAAATCATAGAAGTAAAAATTGTATGAGATTTGTGTTTTATTGCATCTGTATTAAATGGAATACATATATACTGTGCTTAAAATGAAAAGTGTTTACAAAGTAAAAATCTTTGAGAGTTTACTGATCAGTTTGATCACAAGCCTTTTGTACTTGAGCAGATAGGTATGTAAGGATTGTTGTCCTAAAAAAGGATTCTTTAAATCTGGCAACCTAATGTCCTGATCAGATCTGGGATTGTTGACTGAAAGCTCATTACACGGGTACATTAGAAAGCTCTTGTATGATTCAAGCTTTTCAAACTAACTTTTAAAGAAAATTATCAATATTTACTGTTTTGAAAAGAAAAAGTTGTTTCATTAATTACAGATATCTTTGAATCGCATATAGTTTATACCAATATGACTACTGATTTATTGAATCAACATTAGTACTTCTGAAAAAGTTTATTTGAGATACATTCTTTTATTCTCCTTGAATTAATCTAATTGAGTTCAAAGTTGTGTTTTGATTCATATACAGTAGAAATTGATTCTGGAAATCATTTTTGATGATGTCAGGATAACGGAAGTCTTTGAAAAGAAAATTTAAAAGTATAGTTATACTTAACATCTATTGTCACTACAAGTATATTTTGTATTTTTATTGAATATATTTGAAGTATATTTGTAGGGGGAGGATTAACAATGTCAATAACAAATTAATATAATTTAGAATACAAACTTAGTTAATCTGAATTAATGTCCTCTTAAAATCTTGATGAAATAATTTAAAAAGACAAATAAACTATTCTAGATTCAAAAGACAAAATGTTCAAATAGTTTAAAATGTTCTCAAGATAATGTTAAGTTTAGCATGTGTGTTGTTTTCAGAAGGTTTCAGTTGGAAGTATCTGAAACTTGTTTAAGTGTACTAACTAGACATTATATTAGATAAGGTAACATGTAAAACTGCCTCTAGACAGCGTTTTACTCGTTAGGTTGGTTAACTCAACGAGTTATACTTGAATATTTTGGGTACCTTGATTGAATAAACTTTATTCAATATTTATTTAATTTCTAAACCTGACTTCTCTTCACGTTGAGTTATACGCCTAAAAACCCTATAAACACTTATTACACACGGACTTAGGTTATTTGTAAACCTTGTCAAGAAAATCTTCTCTATTTGTAGTTATGAAATTGTTTGGATGATACATGGTATTGAAATATAATTGCATCTACAATTTCTAAGGAGAATTGAATTGTATATTGTAATTGAAACCTTGAATAAAAATGATTTTATGAAAACAATATCTCGACTTGTTTTTGTGTTTTAAAGTTTCAATTATATTTCAGAAAATATTAAAAATACACAATTCACCCCCCTCTTGTGTAGCCATACGATCCTACAAGTGTTATTAGAGCTTTGTGAATAATCTTTGATATAAAATCGATACCAACTTATTTAACATCATTGCTTATTCAACCTTCCTTGTTTTTAAATAGAAATTAATATCTGAGCATACGTTTAACTCTATTGATTTAAGGCTCAAGTTGTTTTAAAGTTTTTAGACTGTTTAAAATCAAATAGGTTGAAAAATCTAAGGTAAAATGGCTACTAGAAATGGTAATTTTTCTTTATATGAAGGCTAAAATCTTAACCGTCCTCCTTTATTTGATGGAATACATTTTGAATATTGGAAATATAGGATGACTGTTTTTCTTCAAAGTATAGATCATAAATTGTGGTTCATGATTTCTAAACCATATACTCCGTTCACTACTCCTTATAATACTTGGACAATTACTGAAAAAGAAAATGAAACTCTGAATGCTAAGGGCTTAAATATTTTATTTTGTGCATTGAGTTATAAATAGTTCAGTAAAGTGTCAGCATATAAATCTGCTTATGAGGTGTGGCATGCATTAGAAGTTTCACATGAAGGTACTTCTCAAGTTAAAGAGACAAAAATAAACATGTTGATTCATAAGTATGAACTCTTTAAGATGTATGAAGACAAAAATATTTCTAAGATGTTTTCCAGATTTCTTGATATCATAAACTCTTTAAAATGTTTAGGAAAGAATATTTGTTGAGTATTTTTGTTTTGATGATGTGTGCTGAATGAAAATAATCATATTTCCTCAATTACTATTGCTTGTGAAAAGAAATTAAAATCATCAATTAATACAGAAAAAGCTTATTGATATAAATACTTGTCTGTATTGGATCTGAAGTTAATATCTAGTCGTTTCGTTGCATTAATTTCTCATTTAGCTAAACGTTAAGTTAACATGTGTTTTTATTGAAAAGCATGATATGTTTTAATGTTATATCTTCTGTATCATGAATAGTGCACGTTTAGACAATTCATTAAGTTAGAGTTTTGTTTGTATAGAGGTCACGTGAGAACTCATTAAGTTAGAGGCTTAAAGGTTAAAATAGGTCACGTGATAACTTGTTAAGTTAGTGAGTAAAAGAAGAGACGAACTCGTTAAGTTAGTGTTATACACGTTGTGAAATTATAAGTTACGAATGTTGTATTGTATCACGTGAGGTGCACATGTTTAACTTGTTAAGTTAACATAACTAAATGCGTTGATTTACTATATTGAACACTAAGGCAACGCGTTAGGTTAGCGTTATAAACTTAAGTTGTTATTTTTACAGGTGGTAAAATTCTTATTATAAAAACATTTGTTTATTACTGGTTCGTTGAGTTATCATAACACAACGGAAATGGTTCGTTGAGTTATCATAACACAACGGAGATGGTTCGTTGAGATAGCATAACACCATAGACTTAGTTCGTTGAGTTAGCTACAGTACTTGTCACGTGAAATGGCACATGAGGAACTCGTTAAGTTAGAAACGTTAAGTTATATATATACTTGTGTTACTCGTTTACTTAACATTTAAGTAACGACTTCTTATTACACTAACGAAAAACTTTTGGACGAGAAAGTTTACTTTGCAGGAAATTTTTCAGAGATCCAAGACTGATAATTAAAGAAAATTCGAAATATAAATGTGGGTTAGAACGTGTGTGTTTCGCTGAAGGAAAAAGAAAAGACATGGAGAAGTGGAAAACTAGTAGTGGTTAAACGTGAAAGATATGCATGAAATGAAGATACAGTATAAAAGGCATAGAATTCTCGTTGATCAATTTATCCTTGCACACAAAATGAAAAATCTTTTCAAGGATCAAACCATCCCTGCACACCAAAAGAAAATCTTTTTCAAGGATCAAAAACACATTCTCAGGGAAAATCTCTCAAGTGGAAGAAAGTTCAATGAAGCATAAAAAGGTAAGATTTTCGTCACTGAAGATTTGATGTATCAGAAGAAAGCAAATTCGGTGAAGCATGAAAAGACAAGATATTTGTCACTGAAGAATTGCTGAAGAAGAAAACGAAGAAGAAGAAAGATCTCGAACAGGGAGAAAAGTTTTAAATTCCGTAAATTAGTTTTCTATGTTTGTAGTTATGAAATTGTTTAGATGATACATAGTATCGAAATATAATTGCATCTACAATTTCTGAGGAGAATTGAATTATATATTGTAATTGAAACCTTGAATAAAAATGATTTTATGAAAACAATGTCTCGACTTGTTTTTGAGATTTAAAGTTTCAATTATATTTCAGAAAATATTAAAGATACACAATTCACCCCCCTCTTGTGTAGTCATACGATCCTTCAAGTGGTATCAGAGCTTTGTTAATAATCTTTGATATAAAATCGATACCAACTTATTTAATATCATTGTTTATTCTACCTTCCTTGTTTTTAAACAGAAATTAATATATGAGCATACGTTTAACTTTCTTGATTTAAGGCTCAAATTATTTTAAAGTTTTTAGACTGTTTAAAATCAAATAGGTTGAAAAATCTAAGGTAACATGGCTACTGGAAATGGTAATTTTTCTTTATATGAAGGCTAAAATCTTAAACGTCCTCCTTTATTTGATGGAATACATTTTGAATATTGGAAATATAGGATGACTGTTTTCCTTCAAAATATAGATCATAAGTTGTGGTTCATGATTTCTAAACCATATACTCCGTTAAGTACCCCTTATAATAGTTGGACAATTACTGAAAAAGAAAATGAAACTTTGAATGCTAATGGCTTAAATATTTTATTTTGTGCATTGAGTTATGAACAGTTCAGTAAAGTGTCGGCATATAAATTTGCTTATGAGGTGTGGCATGCATTAGAAGTTTCACATGAAGGTACTTCTCAAGTTAAAGAGACAAAAATAAACATGTTGATTCATAAGTATGAACTCTTTAAGATGGATGAAGACGAAAATATTTCTGAGATGTTTTCTAGATTTCTTGATATCATAAACTCTTTAAAATGTTTAGGAAAGAATATTGAACAGAAGGATTTTGTGAGGAAAATTCTCAGATCCCTAAGTTCTAAATGGTCTCAAAAAGTAACATCAATTGAGGAATCACGAGATTTAAATGTTTATACTATGAATGAACTTATAGGAAATTTAATAGCTTATGAAGTTCAATTAAATGAATCACTGAGTCACAACAAACTAAAAATGAAGAAAGAAATAGCCTTCGAAATTAATTCAGATTCTGATATATCTATTGATTTTGACGAGGATTTGATTTTGCTGACTAGGAAATTCAAGAAAGCATGGAAAACTAGGAAACAGCAAAGGAACAAAAATGATAAGCCCTCAACGTCAAAATCATTGAATGACAAGAATTCTTCATCTAGAAAGTATATATGTTACAACTGTAAGAAACCTGGACATCTTTCTCTAGATTGTCCTATGAGGAAAAATGAAAAGCAAAGTAGGACAAATCAGAAGAAGACGGCTCAGAAAACTTAGAAGAAGTTTTACAAGAAAAAGGCTTTGAAGGGCACTTGGGATGACACATCTGAAGAGTCTGAATCTGAGGAATCAGCATCGAAATCTTCACATTCAGAAGGAGAACAAAAGTTAGAAGACGTTGCTCATGTGTGCTTCATGGCAGATGAGTCTGAGGTAATATCTGATCCTGAAAGTCATTCAGATTTCAACTTTGATGAATTATTATGTGCTTATCATGCATTATTACAAAAACTTAAAGTATGTAAATTGGAAACTAAGAATATTAGAAAATCTTCATCCATTATGGAAGAAGAAAATTGTTTCATGTCTACTACTTTAGAAAAGTTTAAATGTGATAATGAAAATCATGCTAGAGATTTGCAAAAATTTAGATTTAATGAATGTATCTTGCATGAACAAATATAGAATATAAATGCTGAAAAATTAAAGATAGAATCTGAAAATGAAATGTTGAGAAACAATATAAATGAACTTGAATTAGAGATAAAAAAATTAAAACTGAGAGAGCAAGATTTAAATTCTACCTTTTAGAAATGGAATTTAAGTCAAACTAAGTTAGACAAACTAACTAGTACCCCTACGGTGTTTTATAAATTTGGCTTAAGATTTGATTATCCTGAATATCCTGAATCTCAAGCCAATAAAGGATTTATTAGTTGCAGTTCAAGTAAATCTAAGACTAAAATTCCTTTTATTATGAGACAAGGTAATAAATATGTAAAAGTAGGCACTTAAAGGGATGAATCATGTAGTAATAATATAAATCAATGTGATTTGTCAAATTGTACTTCTAACATGACTATAAATGTTTCTAAAAATCCTATTTCTTGTTCTCGAAATTCAGTTTCTAATGTTTCTAAAATTTCAGACAATTGTAGTAAACTGAAAATTCAGAAACCTGAGCATGTAATTCAATACACTAGTATTAGACCAATTACTCATTCTGCATGTGATAAAACAAAAAATTCTTGTGCAGAAAAATATTTTGTATGTATGGAAAGTGTTAATACAAGTACAAAATCTTGGTATGAACTTACAGAAATGTATAAGCATGACCAAAATAAATTAACATCTGATAAAAATATGTTTGGTCTTGATTATACTACATCTGAAAACAAAAAGAATGATTACAAAAACAATAATGCTATATGTGAGTATGAAGCTAATGATAAATCAATAGTACTTACAACTAATAAGAATATAAATGATAATGTTAAACTATTTTTAAACAAAAAGAAGAAATATGCGTTTAATGAACTTGGTCCTCAACAACATTGGGTACCAAGAAAAAGTTTTTCTTAATTTGTGTTGTAGTGGAGCGTCAAGTCACATGATCGGACAAAAAAGTCTATTACAAAATTTTACAAATACCATGAAAGGAAGTGTAACATTTGGAAACAAAAGCAAAGATAAAATTATAGGTATGGGCAATGTTCAAATAACTCGTACTTGTGTTATTTCGAATGTACTATATGTAGAAAACCTAGGATTTAATTTGCTGAGTGTCATAAAACTAACTGAAAATAGATATTATGTAGTGTTTGAAGATAATGTATGTAAAATAATTGATAAAAATACAGATGAAATTAAGTTTATTGCTAAAAGAAAAGGTTCTATATGTATTTTATCTTTACCTTCTGGTGCAGTTGATTTAAATTCATGTTTGCTAGCTGAAACTAGTGATGCATATCTATGGCATAGAAGGATTGGGCATATAAATATGAGACTGTTACATAAACTATCTAGAAAACATTTAGTGAGAGGTTTACCAAAGATTAAATACTCAAAGAACTTTATGTATGATGCATGTGAGTTAGGTAAACTTCACAAAAACTCTTTTAAATCCAAAACTGATATTTCAAGCAAAAGAGTCTTAGAACTTATACATATGGATCTATTTGGACCAACAAGAATCATGAGTCTTGGTGGTAAACGGTATGTATTTGTTTTAGTAGATGACTTCTCTAGATACACTTGGGTTTATTTTCTAGCATCTAAGACAGAAGTTTTTGAAAAATTTAAAATGTTTTGCAATTTTGTTCAAAATGAGCAAAGTGTCTCTATTCAAAAACTAAGGAGTGATCATGGAACTGAATTTAATAATGATCAAATGGATAACTATTGTAATGAGCATGACATTGATCACAAATTTTTCTTTTCCAAGAGCACCGTGTCAAAATGGTGTTGTTGAGAGAAAGAATAGATCCCTTCAAGAAATGGCCAGAACTATGTTGAATGAACATAAGTTACCTCAAAATCTTTGGGCTGAAGCAGTAAATACAGTTTGTTATGTTATTAATAGAAGTCATTTAAGACCTCATGTTAATAAAACTCATTTTGAAATTATGTTTAATAGGGTTCCAAAAATTTCCTATATGAAACCATTTGGCTGCAAGTGTTTTATTCTTAATACTAAGGATAAAAGGGATAAATTTCAAGCCAAATCAGATGAAGGAATTTTTGTAGGTTACTCTACTAGAAGTATAGCCTATAGAGTATATAACAAGACTTCTAGGACTATTGAAGAAACCCTCCATGTAAGCTTCAATGAAAATTCTCTTAGAGAATCTCAATCAAAAGCTGATAATGATGATATGATCAATTTTCCAAATGAGTTAGAGATCAATAGAGAGATTGATGATTTATCTGAGAAAATCAAAAATATGAACTTAAATGATCAAACTAATGATGAAAGTGATGGACTTTCAAATGTTGATGAGAATATTGAGGAAAATCAGAGAAATTGGCGTTATTCTTCATCACATCCCATTACTCAAGTCATTGGTAATATTAATGAGGGAGCTAAAACTAGAGCTTCAATAAATTTAAATAGTATGTGTATGTTTGTTTCTATGGTGGAACCAAAGAATATACAAGAAGCATTATCTGATGAAAATTGGATAGTGGCAATGCAAGAAGAACTAAATCAATTCATCAGAAATGATGTATGAGAATTAGTTTCTCCACTAGAAAATCAGTCCATAATAGGTACAAAGTGGATCTTTAGAAACAAAACTAACGAAACTGGTCAAATTATAAGGAATAAAGCTAGATTAGTTGCACAAGGGTATACACAGGAAGAAGGATTAGATTATGATGAAACATTTGCTCTTGTGGCTAGGTTAGAAAGTATTAGAATATTATTGGCCTATGCTTGTTATATGGATTTTAAATTATATCAAATGGATGTAAAGAGTGCATTTCTATGAAGAAGTCTATGTAAAACAACCACCTGGATTCCTGACTTTGTGTATAAATTGAAGAAAGCCTTATATGGATTGAAGCAAGCACCTAGATCATGGTATGAAAGATTGTCTACTTTTTTAATAGAAAAAGGCTATATCATGGGAAAAGTGGATCATACTCTATTTATTAAGAGAGATGGTAAAGATCAGATTATTGTTCAAATATACGTGGATGATATAATCTTTGGAGCAACCTCTGATAAGTTGATAGAAATATTCTCTGAAGAGATGACTAATCAGTTTGAAATGAGTATGATAGGAGAACCTTCATATTTTCTAGGACTTCAAATTAAGCAAATGGATAAAGGTATATTTTTAAATTAGGAAAAATTTGTAGATAAAATGCTTAAGAAATTTAATTTTAATGATACAAGGATTCAAGGAACTCCTATGAGTACTACTTTAAAGTTAGATATTGATGACATAGGAAAATCTATAGATCAAAGAAAATACAGAAGTATGATTGGTTCTTTACTTTATTTGACTGCTAGTAGACCTGATATTATGTTTGCTGTGTGTGTTTGTGCTAGATTTCAATCTAATCCTAAGGAATCACACTTAATTGTAGTTAAAAGAATATTTAGATATATACAAGGAACTAAAAATTTCAAACTATATTATTCTAAGGATAGTTCAATAGATCTTATAGGATATACTAATGCTGATTATGCAGGATCTAAATCTGATAGAAAGAGTACTAGTGGCACATGTCAATTATTGGGAAATAATTTGGTGTCATGGTTTAGTAAAAAACAAAACTGTGTAGCACTTTCTACTACAGAAGCTGAATATGTTGCTCCTGCACTGTGTTGCACTCAGATTCTGTGGATAAGGCAAACTTTAGAAGATTTTGGATTATCTTATGATACAACTGAGATTTATTGTGACAGTAGTTCTGCAATAAATCTTTCTAAAAATCCTGTATTACATTCAAGAGCAAAACATATAGAGGTTAGACATCATTTTCTAAGAGATAACGTAATTAAAGGAAAAATTAAATTAGAATTTGTGTCTAGTAAAAATCAATTAGCTGATATATTTACAAAACCTCTAGACGAAAATACATTCTGCAACATTAGATTAAATTTAGGTATTTGTAGGCTATGTGATGTGTAAAATGCTTAAACTCCACATAAAAAGATAAATATTATTGATGATGTTGTTCACCTCATAGATATTATATACTTATTATAAATATCTAAAGTAATATCTAAACTGTTGCTTAAGATACTATGTATTTATTGTAAAATCATAGTAGTATCTTATTGATTTTAAGTAGTTTATCAATTTTAATAGTTTTTACGATTTTAAGTGGAAGTGTAAATGAAAAACAATAAATACTTCTGACATTCTGAAATTTTGATTAAATGTTTTCTTTGAATCAAGGAAAATGCATATGATCATGCATAAATTTGACTTAATTGATTAAACTTGTAGAATAAGTTATATGTAACTCATCTTAAACTGTTAATCAAAAGTATAAGCTTATTGAAACTGATTCATATTCTCAGTACAATCATAGAAGTAAAAATTGTATGAGATTTGTGTTTTATTGCATCTGTATTAAATGGAATACATATATACTGTGCTTAAAATGAAAAGTGCTTACAATGTAAAAATCTTTGAGAGTTTATTGATTAGTTTGATCACAAGCCTTTTGTACTTGAGCAGATACGTATGTAAGGATTGTTGTCCTAAAAAAGGATTCTTTAAATCTGGCAACCTAAGCTCCTGATCAGATTTGGGATTGTTGACTGAAAGCTCATTACACGGGTACATTAGAAAGCTCTTGTATGATTCAAGCTTTTCAAACTAACTTTTAAAGAAAATTATCAATAGTTACTGTTTTGAAAAGAAAAAGTTGTTTCATTAATTACAGATATCTTTGAATCGCATATAGTTTATACCAATATGACTACTGATTTATTGAATCAACATTAGTACTTTTGAAAATATTTATTTGAGATACATTCTTTTATTCTCCTTGAATTAATCGAATTGAGTTCAAAGTTGTGTTTTAATTCCTATACAGTAGGAATTGATTCTGGAAATTATTTTTTGATGATGTTAGGATAACGGAAGTCTCTTAAAAGAAAATGTAAAAGTATAGTTATACTTAACATCTATTGTCACTATAAGTATATTTTGTATTTTGATTGAATATATTTGAAGTATATTTGTAAGGGGAGCATTAACAATGTCAAAAACAGATTAATATAATTTAAAATTCAAATTTTAGTTAATCTGAATTAATATCCTCTTTAAATCTTGATGAAATAATTTAAAAAGACAAATAAACTATGTTAGATTCAAAGGACAAAATGTTCAAATAGTTTACTATGTTCTCAAGATAATGTTAAGGTTTAGCATGTGTATTGTCTTCGGAACGTTTAAGTTGGAAGCATCTGAAAATTGTTTTAAGTGTACTAACTAGACATTATGTTAGATAAGGTAACGTGTAAAACTGCCTCTAGACAGTGTTTTACTCGTTAGGTTAGTTAACTCAATGAGTTATACTTGAATATTTCGGGTACTTTGATTGAATAGGCTTTATTCAATATTTATTTTATTTCTAAACCCGACTTCTCTTCACGTTGAGTTATACGCCTAAAAACCCTATTTAAACACTTATTACACGGGGACTTAGGTTATTTGTAAACCTTGTCAAGAAAATTTTTCCCGCTTGTTACTGTTACAACCTGCGACGATGGTCTCCAAGTTCTACAAAGGTCGTGGCAGAGGAAAAGGCAAAAGCAGAAGAGATGCAAAAGGAAAAGAAATAGAGAATGATGAAGTTCCACGTACTTGGTTCAAGAAAATATTTTGAGTGGACAAAATGTTAGAAGAACTTTATAGAGATTACTTCTTTTCTCAAGATATATTAGATGAAGTTAGACAATAACTTCAACATACTGATGCAAGTATTACATACATGGGTATTCAAAGTAAATATGATAGAGAATATAGAATGAAATGTGATGAGATTGCATTTTTGGAACAGTATGCAAAATATTTGGAGAAAGGTGTAGGTTCATCAAATAGAACACCTCAAACTCCTATAAACAGTACAAGACTACATGCATTACAGGAAGAGCATGAATCAGCTATCCCTACTCCTTTATATTCAAAACAAGTAGAATCAGATATTGCTGTAGACAAAACAAAAGTTGACAGTCTTCGAAAGGCCATTGTAATAGAAAGTGTCTTAGAAGAATTAATGCAGAAAACTTTTATGGAGCAATTTGAAAAGAAAACAGCAATACTTGAAAAGGAGAAACAAAAATGTTATAGAAGAAGGAAAGTTAGAAAAATTATGTCTAAAGAAACAAAGTCTATTGAAAAAGGAAAATCAGATGAAAATTTATTTCCAAAGGACAATGTATGTCTAGACATTGTACCTTATTGTGCATCTGATAAACTCATTAGTTCCGAACACACTGAAACTGATGAAGATAATGAGACTTTATTTTCCCTTGATAGAAAACTTGAGAAGAAATCCAAGTCAAATATGAGCTCAAGTTTTTCTATTAGTACAAGTCCTGATGATGCAGAAATTGACAAATCAGAGCATCAGACACCTGACATTGAACAAGTTATTGCAGATATAATTGACAATGTTGAGGCAGTAACTAGTTCAAGGGCTGAATTGTCTGGAGTAGCAGATATTGAAAATGTTAAGACTCTAGAAGAGCTAAAAGTTAACCAGCCTTCTACAGAATCTATAGAAGCAGAGTCTAAGAATTCACAGCATGAATCAATAGAAATATCTGTTGAATAAAATGAACAATTACAGACAGATACACTAGTTGTAGAATTTGTGGAAAAATTGTACTCTGAACATTCTATAGAGACTGAACAGATGAATGCTGAGTATATTGACAATGTTCCTAACACTATTGAAGCTGAAGAATCAAGCTTACTTGAGCAGCTTCAAGATAATATTTTGGAAGAGGAACAACTTGACATTCATTTTGAAGAAGAGGTTCCTGAAGATGAATTAAACTCTGAATCACGGCTTCAGGTATCACCTTCTTTGTGTATAATATTAAAAATTCAAGGTAATGCAATTCATTTTAGATCTGAAGAAGCATTGCAGAAATACAATAATCTGATTACATGTCAGATTCTGCATGCTCGTTCAATAAAATTTAGAAATTTGATGGAAATAAGAGATCTGTTTGAGTTTCAAGGCCTCATTAAATTCTTGCCAGTAGGAACGAAATGGAAGCAATACACAAAGCTTATTACAGCTTTTTATAGCAATCTAGTCAAGAATGGAAATTTTTTGAAAACTCAAATAAATGAATAAGAGTTTATATTGTCTCCTGAGTTAATTTTTGAAGTTTTAGGATTAAAGAATGAAGGAGTTGTTGTTACCAACAGATTTGACATAATAAGACAATTGGAATGGAACACTCAGTCTTTATCAAAAATTCCAGATGTATATTCTGAAATGAGATTAATGGAAAATCTGAATGCAGAGGCAAGGTTTATTGCAAATATATTGCATGCAAATTTATTTCAGAGAGTTGGACACAATATGGAAGTCAGCAGAAGTTGTTTATATGCAACTTATAACTTGCTGAATAGAATTCAAATCAATTGGTTTGATGTTTTCACTTCTCAACTATAGCATATGAGTTCAAAGTTATTTTATGGTGATGCTGTATGTAGACTCATTGCAAGCCAATTGAATTTATCCGACTAGCCCTCTAAAACTAAAGGCATGAGAGCATTTAGTGTCAAAGATTTGCAAAAATTCTAGGCTATGCATAAACCTCAACGACAACAACAACAACCTGATACAGACCATATACAACAACAACAACAAAGTTACTCAGTTCAAGTAGAACAGCAAACTCAGCTACCTCCTCACTTAGATGCAGTGCTTAACGACATCAGAAATGATATTAGGCATCTAGGAGATAAAATATGTAATGCTATAAGTGATATACTTAGGAGGGGTCGATAACTGTTTTTGTTTATTTCTGAATACAAAATGTAATGTTTGTATTACTTGTTTGATTCATTGAACAATACATTTTTCTATAAATGTGTTCAATTATTATTCTTGTTTATAGAAATCGTTGTTGTAATTCTCTTATATACATATATATATTCTCTGTAATTATCTTTTTGATTAATGACAAAAAGGGGGAGAAATATTATAAAAAGATGATTATGATCTTAATTGCATATATATATTATAAAAGGAGATGCTATTTAAATGGTTATTGTAATCTGATAGATGATAAATAGAAAACTGATACTTATATAATTATTGACATTTGAGAGTTTTAGTTCTGAGAGGTAAAATTTACACAAACAATAGAAATAAGCTTAAATGAACTTAAGTCAACAAACAAGTTTGTTGAATTAAAAGTTAACCCAACGAATGTGCTTTGTTGAGTTAAACATATTTCATAATTGATTTAATATGGTTTTGTCATCATCAAAAAGGGGGAGATTGTTGAGTATTTTTGTTTTGATGATGTGTGCTGAATGAAAATAATCATATTTCCTCAATTACTATTGTTTGTGAAAAGAAATTAAAATCATCAATTAATACAGAAAAAGCTTACTGATATAAATACTTGTTTGTATTGGATCTGAAGTTAATATATAGTCGTTTCGTTGCATTAATTTCTCATTTAGCTAAACGTTAAGTTAACGTGTGTTTTTATTGAAAAGCATGATATGTTTTAATGTTATATCTTCTGTATCATGAACAGTGCACGTTTAGACAACTCGTTAAGTTAGAGTTTTGTTTGTATAGAGGTCACGTGAGAACTCGTTAAGTTAGAGGCTTAAATGTTAAAATAGGTCACGTGATAACTCGTTAAGTTAGTGAGTAAAAGAAGAGACGAACTCGTTAAGTTAGTGTTATACACATGGTGAAATTATATGTTACGAATGTTGTATTGTATCACGTGAGGTGCACATGTTTAACTCGTTAAGTTAACATAACTAAACGCGTTGAGTTGCTATATTGAAAACTAAGGCAACGCGTTAGGTTAGCGTTATAAACTTAAGTTGTTATTTTTGCACGTGGTAAAATTCTTATTTTAAAAACATTTGTTTATTACTGGTTCGTTGAGTTATCATAACACAACGGAAATGGTTCGTTGAGTTATCATAACACAACGGAGATGGTTCGTTGAGATAGCATAACACCACAGACTTAGTTCGTTGAGTTAGCTACAGTACTTGTCACGTGAAATGGCACATGAGGAACTCGTTAAGTTAGAAACGTTAAGTTATATATATACTTGTGTTACTCGTTTAGTTAACATTAAAGTAACGACTTCTTATTACACTGTTGTAAAACTTTTGGACGAGAAAGTTTCTTTTGCAGGAAATTTTTCAGAGATCCAAGACTGATGATTAAAGAAAATTTGAAATATAAATGTGGGTTAAAACCTGTGTTTTTCGATGAAGGAAAAAAAAAAGACGTGGAGAAGTGGAAAACTAGTAGTGGTTAAACGTGAAGGATATGCATGAAATGAAGATACAGTATAAAAGGCATAGAATTCTCGTTGATCAATTTATCCTTGCACACAAAACGAAAAATCTTTTCAAGGATCAAACCATCCCTGCACACCAAAAGAAAAATCTTTTTCAGGGATCAAAAACACCTTCTCGGGGAAAATCTCTCAAGTGGAAGAAAGTTCAGTGAAGTATAAAAAGGTAAGATTTTCGTCACTGAATAATTGCTGAAGAAGAAAAAGAAGAAAAATCTCAAATAGGGAGAAAAGTTTTAAATTCCGCAAATTAGTTTTCTCTATTTGTAGTTATGAAATTGTTTAGATGATATATGGTATCGAAATATAATTGCACCTACAATTTCTGAGGAAAATTGAATTGTATATTGTAATTGAAACCTTGAATAAAAATGATTTTATGAAAACAATGTCTGGACTTGTTTTTGAGATTTAAAGTTTCAATTATATTTCAGAAAATATTAAAGATACACAATTCACCTTCCTCTTGTGTAGCCATACGATCCTACAATATTGAACAGAAGGATTTGGTGAGGAAAATTCTCAGATCCCTAAGTTCTAAATGGTCTCAAAAAATAACATTAATTGAGGAATCACGAGATTTAAATGTTTATACTATGAATGAACTTATAGGAAATTTAATAGCTTATGAAGTTCAATTAAATGAATCACTGAGTCACAACAAATTAAAACTGAAGAAAGAAATAGCTTTCGAAATTAATTCAGATTCTGATATATCTACTGATTCTGACGAGGATTTGATTTTGCTGACTATGAAATTCAAGAAAGCATGGAAAGCTAGGAAACAGCAAAGAAACAAAAATGATAAATTCTCAATGTCAAAATCATTGAATGACAAGAATTCTTCATCTAGAAAGTATGTATGTTACAATTGTAGAAACCTAGACATCTTTCTCCAGATTGTCCTATGAAGAAAAATGAAAAGCAAAGTAGGACAAACCAGAAGAAGACGGCTTAGAAAACTCATAAAAAGTTTTACAAGAAAAAGACTTTGAAGGTCACTTGGGATGACACGTCTGAAGAGTCTGAATCTGAGGAATTTCCATCAAAATCTTCACATTCAGAAGGAGAACAAGAGTTAGAAGACGTTGCTCATGTGTGCTTCATGGCAGATGAGTCTGAGGTAATATCTGATCTTGAAAGTCATTCAGATTTCAACTTTGATGAATTATTATGTGCTTATCATGCATTATTACAAAAACTTAAAGTATGTAAACTGGAAAATAAGAATATTAGAAAATCTTCATCCATTATGGAAGAAGAAAATTGTTTCTTCTCTACTACTTTAGAAAAGTTTAAATGTGATAATGAAAATCATGCTAGAGATTTGCAAAAATTTAGATTTAATGAATGTATCTTGCATGAACAAATACAGAATATAAATGCTGAAAAATTAAAGATAGAATCTGAAAATGAAATGTTGAGAAACAATATAAATGAACTTGAATTAGAGATAGAAAAATTAAAACTGAGAGAGCAAGATTTAAATTCTACCTTTGAGAAATGGAATTTAAGTCAAACTAAGTTAGACAAACTAACTAGTACCCCTGCGGTGTCTTATAAATTTGGCTTAGGATTTGATTATCCTGAATATCCTGAATCTCAAGCCAATAAAGGATTTATTAGTTGCAGTTCAAGTAAATCTAAGACTAAAATTCCTTTCATTATGAAACAAGGTAATAAATATGTAGAAGTAGGTACTTCAAGGGATGAATCATGCAGTACTAATATAAATCAATGTGATTTGTCAAATTGTACTTCTAACATGACTATAAATGTTTCTAAAAATCTTATTTCTTGTTCTGGAAATTCAATTTCTAAAATTTCAAACAATTGTAGTAAACTGAAAATTCAGAAACCTAAGTATGTAATTCAATACACTAGTATTAGACCAATTACTCATTCTACATGTGATAAAACTAAAAATTCTTGTGCAGAAAAAGTTTTTGTATGTACAGAAAATGTTAATACAAGTACAAAATTTGGTATGAACTTACTGAAATGTATAAGCATGACCAAAATAAATTAACATCTGATAAAAATATGTTTGGTCTTGATTATAGTATATCTGAAAACAAAAAGAATGATTGCAAAAGCAATAATGCTATAAGTGATATACTTAGGAGGGGTCGATAACTGTTTTTGTTTGTTTCTGAATACAAAATGTAATGTTTGTATTACTTGTTTGATTTGATTGAACAATACATTTTTCTGTAAATGTCTTCAATTATTATTCTTGTTTACAGAAAGAGTTGTTGTAATTATATCTCTTATATATATATATATATATTCTCTATAATTATCTTTTTGATTAATGACAAAAAGGGGGAGAAATATTATAAAAAGATGATTATGATCTTAATTGCATATATATATTATAAAAGGAGATGCTATTTAAATGGTTATTGTAATCTGACAGATAATAATTAGAACACTGATACTTATATAATTATTGACATCTGAGAGTTTTAGTTCTGAGAGGTAAAATTTATATCAGTAAGCTTTTTCTGTATTAATTGATGATTTTAATTTCTTTTCACAAGCAATAGTAATTGAGCAAATATGATTATTTTCATTCAGCACACATCATCAAAACAAAAATACTCAACACTATCACTAGAGAAGAATGGAATATAAGAAGGCCTAATAAATTTGAAGTACCAATTGAAAATTGTGGGTTAGCTTTAACATTTTCTGATAAAAATTTGACCATTCCTGAAAAATTGTATTACTAGAGACCAAATGGAAATTGGGATGAGGATTTATGCTTAAGTGTGTATAATTTTCTAAATAGATCCTGAACTGAAAATACTATGATATATCTAGGACAGAAAGCATTAATTAACAACATACATGTTATATTTAATGGATATATATATTTAGTCATAGATATATCAGTTTCATTTAGATCTGATTTATACATAGTAAGCATAGATAGTTATGATGATGACTTTATAGAAATATTGCCTATATCGAGTGATATATCTAAACCACCGTTTGCAGAATATGATAAAATTCAATTAGGAATGTGGTATAATGAATATGATGATCCTACTTTATGTTTGATAAGATGGTGGGATGAACTTATGAAATTTCAAATATGGATTATGAAAGACCTAAATGAATGGAAGTGGGAAGAGGAATATATTGAAATGTTTGTTGAAATAGAAACAACTACATTATCTTGGAACAGAAAAGGATCCATTTCTACATTTCAATTCATTAATGGAAATACACTTATATTTAGTATTGATAACATATTGCAAGTTTACAAGTTAAAAAGGAAAGCAAACTGCATTAAAATAGAATTAATATTAAGAAGAATTATGCCTAAAAAGTTTACTTGGACTAACACATTTATTCCAATTGTTACTACTTTTCAATCATGTTCTTAAAGTGTGATTCTATGCTTTTAATGTTGTATGTACTCTGCATTTATTTTTAGAAAAGGAAGAAAACTTTTTAGTTTTGTTTTATTTTATAAAAAGAAAAGAAAAAATATATATATAAATCCAGTTTGTTGGTATCTATTTTGGGAAACCAATTGGCTTGCTTATGAGCCACCAAAGGCATAGGAGCTTGGGTTCCACACAAGACACTAATTTAACAATTTATGTTTTGTTATTTTGTTATATATTCTGCTTTTATTTGTGAATGAAAAGTTTTTCAGAATCAAAAGTAGGAAGATATTGAAGGAGATACAAAAGAACAAGTTATGTAATTGATTACTTATCCTGAATTTACATTTAAACTCAGTTCGTGGAGTTATTCATTCACTCAACGAATTAAGTTCGTTAAGTTAGGTGCTAAGTCAACGAAACAATATTCATGCCTGCTAACAATTACTGTATTTACTATAAAATCTTTTACATTGAGGACAATGCAAAATGTAGGTATGGGAGGGAGGTAATTAGATTAAAAGCCAAGTAATTTTGTTAATTAGAGGAATTAGAATGGTGTTGCAAAGTTCTGTGAAATTGAAAATTTTTTATGAATTTGCTATAACTAACTGAAATTTCCTATAACTATCCGATAATTGAGACTATCAAATTTTTAAGAACTGTAAATGCATGAATGTTATATTTAGAATCTTATATAAGATGCTACAAAATTTTAATATTAATACAAATCTGGATATAGTATCCTATGTTTTTATTGAATTTTATGAGTATCCAAATTTTCTATTATTTCGGAGAGTTATATTACATGTATCGGACAATTATGTTTTAAACACTTAAAGAATATTTTATTATTTCCTAGAGTACACGTGTTGTAATCTTAATGCATGACTTAAGTGGATTTTCGGTAAGTTATCTGGTAACTATCCAAAATGTGTCTAAGCATCAGATAGTTAGATTTGCAAGTATCTGAAATATCTCTTTATCATAAAACTGCCTGAGGACACGTGTTGCGTTTTGGAAACTTGACTTAAGTTATCTTTTGGAAGGTTAGGTGCTAACTATCCGAAATGCATATAAGTTTCGGATACTTATAATTATAAATATCTAAAACATCTGAACTAGTTATTTCTTTATTGCACGTATTTTATAGTTAAATCAACGAAGTAAGTCCGTTGAGTTATTTGTAACTCCACAGACCATTTATTTTCTAATATGCCACTATAGCAGTTGCAAAAACAAGAAATTCGAAGGAAAACCACAATTGCACATATCACACAGGAATTCACTCATGGAATAAAGAAGAAATCACCATTGTTGATATGAATGAAGGAAATCCAACTAATCATCTAAACAAGTAGTTACTACAGAAAGAAATATAAAAGAAGAGGAGAAAGACGAAGAAAGGTGTGTGTGTAGAGGTGAACCGCGCTAACTACAGGAAGCGTTAGAAGTTCCTTGAAGCTCCACACCACCACCAAAATCACCAACCATCAGAGGTCTGTGAGAATACTTTCCTAATGTTAGGTCAATTTTGAGCCAAACACGGTGATTGATAACTACTGTGAGGAGTAATCGCGTTGCAGGAAGGGAAGCCATTTTCACTAAGCACCGACTCATATCTCAAGAGATCGTACAACTTCTAGCCTTGGTTTCGGGTTGATGCCAGTATGCTGAAGAGGAGATCATCTTATAATTCTTGATTCATGATTCTATAGGGAGAGGAGGAAAGATTGTAAGTGATTAATTTTTCAGTGGTGTAATCACGCTGTATGTAGTGACGAAAGTTTTTATTATCGATAGAGATTTTTACATTTCACCTTTCATTCATTTTCAAGAACATATCAAAACAAAAATATCAAAAACAACAAATTATCTATGTTTACATTTAGTATTAAAGTGTTGTATTATTTGTTTTGTATCATGATTAATGGTATCATTGTTAGTATTGTGAATGTTTTATGCTTGTTTGATTCAGAAAATAGAAAATAGTTTTATTGTTTACTGACATAGATTCGTTCTAGATACTTAAAGATTTTAATGGTTACTATTTGAAATATTTGAATGTTAGTGTTGCTTAATGATAAATCTAATATTAACTAACATTAAAGAGCTTAATTGATGTTATTAACATTCTATGGAACCGCCTAATGGTTGGCAAAATTCCTTTGTAAATAGCAGTATTTAACTAGAAAGGTAGGCTTGTGGAGTTAACTTAAGTCCACAAGGTTAGTCTGTTGAGTTAACCATAACTCCACAAACTAGGTTTGTTGTGTTAATTGTAACTCAACGGAGTGCTTAACTGAACACATATAAACTCCAATATAAAAATCAAAACAATACACAATTCTTACTCAATCTCTATGGGATCGACTTGTACTTGCACACAAATACAATATACACTGTGCACTTGCAGTTAAAAATACAAATTAGATTTAATATCTAATTTGTGTGAAAGGTTGTTTGTTTACTTCTAAAAGTAATTATTTATATAAGCATAAAAACAAATTAAACAAGTTTTTTGGCACTACTATATAAACAAGTTTATGATTTAACTTTTCGCAACAATACAAGTAGCATTAGAGGATCAAGAGAAAACAACTTTCACATGTCCTAATGGAATTTATGCTTTTAAGAGAATGCCATTCGGATAATGCAATGCACTAGCTACCTTTCAAAGGTGTATGTAGGGCATATTCACTGGAATGATTGAAGATATTTTAAAAATATTTATGGATGATTTTACTGTATATGGAACTTCATATGAAGTGTGTTTAAATAATTTAGATCTAGTATTAAAATGTTGTGTGGAAAAAAATTTGGTTCTAAATTGGGGAAAATGTCATTTCATGGTTAAACAAGGAATAGTCTTGGGACATGTTTCAAAGAAAGGGCTGGAAGTAGATAAAACTAAAATAGAAGTAATTTCTAATCTACCAAAACCTAAATCAGTAAAATATATTAGATCATTTCTAGAACATGTAGGATTTTATAGAAGATTTATTAAAGATTTTAGCAAAATAGCTAAACCTTTAACCAATTTATTAAAAGATGTTTCATTCAACTTTGATAAAAATTGCAAGGAAGCATTTTTCAAGCTTAAAACTAGCTTAATTTCAACTCCTATAATACAAGCACTTGATTGGAGCCATCCATTTGAATTAATGTGTGATGCATCTGATTTTTCAATAGGAGCAGTGTTGGGACAAAAGATAGAAAAATCTCCTAGAGTGATTCATTATGCAAGCAAAACATTAAATGATGCTCAAGTTAATTATACAACTACTAAAAAAGCACTGTTAGCTGTTGTTTTTGCCTTAGAAAAGTTTAGATCATATCTAATTGGAGCTAAAGTGATAGTATACACA
This sequence comes from Cymodocea nodosa, assembly GCA_036874045.1. NCBI lineage: Eukaryota > Viridiplantae > Streptophyta > Magnoliopsida > Alismatales > Cymodoceaceae > Cymodocea > Cymodocea nodosa. Next base: position 13,387,964 of record CM072335.1, read on the forward strand.
AATCATTTAGCTTTAAAACACCTAATAGCAAAGAAAGAGATTAAACCTAGATTGATCCGATGAATATTATTATTACAAGAATTTGATCTAGAAATTAAAGATAAAAAAGGTTGTGAGAATGTAGTAGCAAATCTTTTATCTAGATTACAAATAGAAAAATCAAACATTGAAATTAAGGATAATTTTCCTAATGAACAATTAATGACCATTGTTGAGTATTTTGTTTTGATGATGTGTGCTAAATGAAAGTAATCATATTTGCTCAATTACTATTGCTTGTGAAAGGAAATTAAGTACATCAATTAATACAGAAAAAGTTTATTGATATAAATAATTGTCTGTATTGGATCTGAAATTATACTAAGTTAAATAACTAGTCGTTTCATTGCATTAATTTCTTATTTAACTAAATGTTAAGATAACGTGTGTTTTTATTGAAAAGCATGATATGTTTTAAAGTTATATCTTCTGTATCGTGAACATTGCACGTTTAGACAACTCGTTAAGTTAGAGTGTTATTTGTATAGAGGTCACGTGAGAACTCGTTAAGTTAGTGAGTAAAAGAAGAGACGAACTCGTTAAGTTGGTGTTGTACACGTGCTGAAATTAAAGGTTACAAATGTTATATTGTATCATATAAGGTGCACATATTTAACTTGTTAAGTTAACATAACTAAACGTGTTGAGTTACTATATTAAATACTAAGGCAACTGTTAGGATCGATAGGCTCACTAGAGGGGGGGTGAATGGTGAAGGTGTGTAAGTTTACTTCTTTTTAATTAAGAATCAGTTGATTCTATCAAACAGTGTATTGAACTAAATTAAATGGATGCACAACAATAAGAAGAAAATAACACAGTAATTTTTAGGTGATTCACCAACTCGGCTAGTCCACCCCCAAGATACACTTGAGCTTCACTAAGTAGACAAGTACTTACAACACTTGCTTTCAGGTTGAAGCAAGAACTAACACTTAGAGCTTTTAGGTATAAGCTCAATAACCAACCTTTCTTCAAGCTTTCAAGTTGAAGCTCTCAACCAACAATGAGTTTTCAAGTTGAAACTCACAAACCAACAGCTTGAACTTTTTATTAGAGTATATGAGTTTCTGCACGTGGGTAATTGAATGACTTAAGTTTTAGATAGTTAGCTTTTCTAACTTGCCAAAAAGTCCTTTAGCTTTCGGATAGTTAACTCCTTAACTCTCCAATCATTCAATCTTTCTTAATTGTCCGATCATTTAACTCTCTGAAGGCTTTGTAAATTCGGATAGTTATTCTTTTAACTATCCGATGGTATTTCTACTGCTTTACTCTTCAGATACTTAAGCCTGTAACTTACCAAAAATTAACTTTCTTCTGAATACTTGGCTTGGTAATTATCTGATTTTCTTGTAGCTTTATAGCGGTAAATTCTAAACTACCTAAATCTGTTTATCTACCTTCTGATCTTTAGCTGCACTATCTTCATTGTGAAATACAATATGTTTCCTCACATAGGTTTTTGCATTATCAAAATACTAGGGTCCTAACAATCTCCCTCTTTTTGATAATGACAAAACCCTTTACTTTTATTTACATGTATTTCACTCCCTAGATTGTTTCTATACATTCAGTCACACAGAAACTAAGTAAAGTAAAGATTCACAATGAATATAAAGAAGGGAAGTTAATTCCTCCCCTTGACTGTGTGCTGTCTTCTCCCCCTGTTTGTGTGCTGAGATTTCACTCCCCCTTTTAATACTTCTCTTTTTGTCTATGCTGGAAATACTGGAATTTTCCATATTCTTCTCCAATTGCCATATTCTTCTCCCCATTTTTGTCATTATATAAAAAAGGTGACTAATATCTGTAAAACTGTAAAATTGATATCTAATATATCCTGCACAAGTACATGTTAGCAGAAAGCAAGCTCCCATATGGTGAGCTTGAGGAATAATAAAAGCATTTAAAGATCATGTAATGAACATATGCCTAGATTTCTTCTAATATAATTAAAGATTGATTCATTTAAGGGTTTTGTGAAAATATCTGCAAGTTGATTTTCTGTTGGAACAAACTTGGGTGTGATGTTCCCTTTCTTCACATGATCTCTTAGAAAATGTGTCTCATCTTGATATGCTTGGCTCTGGAATGAAGTACTGTATTCTTAGATAAACTTATTGCACTACTATTATTACAAAATATAACTATATTCTGAATTTTCAATCTGTAGTCTACTAAAGTTTGCTGGATCCAAAGAATTTGAGCACAACACACACTTGCTACAATATATTCAGCTTCAGTAGTAGATAATGCAATACAGTTTTGTTTCCTACTGAACCATGAGATTAATGAATTTCCAAGTAGTTGGCATGTGCCACTAGTACTTTTTCTGTCAGATCTGCTACCTGCATAATCTGCATCACTATAGCTTGTTAACATTAGATTGCTGTCAGTTGAGTAGAATAATCCAAAATCTTTGATGCCTTGTAGATATTTGATAATTCTTTTGATTGATTTCAGATGAGATTCCTTAAGTGATGCTTGAAATCTAGCACACAAGCATACATTGAACATAATATTTGGCCTACTTGCTGAAAGATACAACAGGGATCCAATCATGCCTCTATATTTCTTTTGATCTACTACAACACTTGAATCATCCATTTCAAGTTTAGTGCTTGAACTCATTGGAGTATTTGCAGATTTGATGTTTTTATAACCAAATTTCTTCAACATCTCTTTGCAGTATTTCTCTTGGTTGATAAAGATGCCATTTTGCACTTGATGGATCTGTAAGCCTAAGAAAAACTTCAATTCTCCCATTATGCTCATTTCAAATTTATTTTTCATCAAATTTTGAAATCTATGACAGAGTTTTTCTAAAGTGGCTCCAAAAACTATATCATCAACATATATCTATACAATCAAAATGTGCAAATCAAAAGTTTTGATAAACAAAGTGCTGTCCACTTTGCCTATAGAGAAATTATTTACAGTTAAGAACTTTTTCAATTTCTCATACCAAGCCCTGGGTGCCTATTTCAGACCATATAAAGCCTTTCTTAGTTTGTAGGCATGATCTGGCTTGACTTCATCTTCAAATCCAAGAGGTTGTTTAACAAAAACTTCTTCTTGAATTTCTCCATTTAAAAAGGCACTTTTCACATCCATCTAAAACAATTTTATTTTCATACTACTTGCAAAAGCAAGTAACATTCTGATAGCTTCTATTCTAGCTATAGGTGCAAAAGTTTCTTCATAGTCAATACCTTCTTGCTGGTTATAGCCTTGTGTAACTAGTCAAGCTTTATTTCTGAGTATGTTTCCTTCTTCATCTAATTTGTTTTTGAAAATCTATTTAGTTCCAATTATGGATTTTCCTACAGGTTTTTCCACTAGTTCCTAGACATTGTTTTTCTGGAAATGATTTATTTCTTCCTACATAGCCATTGTCCAGTAAGTATCCTTACAGGCTTTATCTACTGATTTTAGCTCTATTTCTAACACAAATGCACAAAAATTGCAAATATCTTGTGCTTTGCTTTGAGTTTGTACCCCTTTAGTTATATTTCCAATTATTTGTTCCACGGGGTGGTCAGATTTGAACTTCCAACTGTTATAATTCTAATTTGAAGCTTGAGATTTGAGTTTTTACTTGTAGTTATCTTTTTCAAAACTTTCATTATCACTTTCACTGTGAATCTTCAAATATCTTAAATTCTATATCAATTCTTCATCAAACTGAACATTTATGCTTTCTTCTACTCTTCTGTCTTTGGCAAAGTATACTCTGTATGCTTTACTTCTGGATGAGTATCCAACAAATATAGCAGGTTCAGATTTTGCATCAAACTTGTCTTTAGCATTTCCAGTATTTAATACAAAGCATTTGCATCCAAAAGAGTTAAAGTGACCAACATTTGGAGTCTTATCAAACCAAAGTTCAAAAGGAGTTTTATTTTTCAAAGATCTGATATGAGTCCTGTTGGATATGTGACAGGTTGTACCTACAGCTTTAGCCCAAAGAAATTTTGGCAAATTAGTTGCATTCAACATAGTTCTAGCCATTTCTTGCAATGTTCTATTTTTCCTTTCCACAACTCCATTTTGAGCTGTAGTTCTAGGACAGGAGAATTCATGCAGGATTCCAAATGCATTGCAAAGATTTTCAAATTCATAGTTTTCAAATTCTCCTCCATAATCACTTTTGATTTTCTTCACTGTTAGTTCCTTTTGATTCTGAACTCTTATGCAGAAGTTTTTGAACTCATTGCAAGTCTCATTTTTATGTGTCAAAAATATTACCCAAGTTAATCTAAAGAAATCATCAACAATAACAAAGGTATATTTTCAACCCCCAAGACTTGATACTTGAGATGGGCCAAACAAATCCAAATGTAATAGTTCCAATGGCCTTTTGGTGGTAAATTCATTTTTGCTATGAAGAGAAGTTCTCTTCTGCTTCCCTAGCATACAATCACTACACACTCTATCTTTCTTAAATGTAAGTTTAGGTAGTCCCCTGACAAGATCACCCTTGGATAATTTTCTAAAAGTCTTCATACTGACGTGACCAAGTCTTTTATGCCACAACCAATCATCTTCACTAGATGCTACCAAACAGGAATTGCTTGCAGAATTTTCACATGGAAAGTTTAATGTATAAATTGAGCAATTTCTAATACTAGTAAATTTTATTTCATTTGTAGCTGGATCAATAATGTGACAATTTTCAGTAGTAAAAGAAACTGTATAACCTTTATCACATAATTGTCCTACACTTAATAAATTTTGTTTTAATCCATTGACATGCAAGACATTCTCAATTATAACATTTTCAGATGTAATATTTCCTATTGCAGTTATTTTACACTTTTCATTATTTCCAAACTTAGCAGATCCTGAACTTAAACTTTTAACAAAATCAAGAAATCTTTTCTTACCTATCATGTGCTTTGAGCATCCACTATCCACAATCCATTTTGTTGTACGTGCTTGGAGCTCCTTGTCATCTTGCAAATTATACTGAAATTAAGGCTTTTGGTACCCAAATCTTCTTGGATCCAATAGAGTTAGTCCTTAAAACATTAAATCTATTGCCTCTTAGCAGCCACATATGACTTGATCTTCTTTTGATGGTAAACACAGTGGTGCCATCTCTATATGATCGAATCATTCCACCACAATAAGGTACTTCCTATGGTGTAGCATACCTTAGGCCATATTTATTTCCATTAGGTCGTTGAGATCCTATCATTTTATTTAGTCCTTTTTGACCTTAAGTGAATTTACATATGGTATTTTTCAGATCAGATATTGTAGTTAATAAGTTTTTATTTTCTTCTTTTAATTCATAGTTATCACAACTATATTCATCCAAGTTAGATTTCAGATTTCTCTTTTCAACTACAGGTGTTTCTAATTTAGCAAGGGAATCTTCTAAACAATTATTCAACCTTTTAATTTCTTTCTTAAATTCTCTACATTTAACATATAGATTATTTACAGTAGACAGAAGACTACTAATATCTAATTCATCATGCTCATTTTTCAAGCTAGAGGAAGAAGTAGAACATACCTCCTGAGTCTAAAGAGCTATCTGATGAACTACTATCATTCCAAGTAGCTTTAAGAGCCATTTTCTTTTTGTTCTTCCACCTTTTCTTCCTTTTTGATTGCTCCTCTTCTACTTGCAATGGACAAAAGGTCTGTATGTGTCCTTGCCTTTTGCATTTGAAGCATGTGGGAATAGTTCTTTTGGAGGAGCTAATCTTATTCTTTTTCTTCATGAACTTCCTAAAGTTCCTTGCCAGCAACATAATCTCATCATCATCTGAACTTAGAGCTTCTTCAGTTGAAGGAAATGCAATTTCCTTTTTCTTTTTAACTTTCTTTTCAACTATTCCCTTTTGTTCCTTCTAGTCTTTCATTTGAACTTCGTCGGCCAGAAGATTGCCTAATAGTTCTTCAACTGTATAATTGTTGAGATCCTTGGAATCTTGGATAGAGGTAGACTTCTGTTTTCACTCGACGGTTAAACTTCTTAGGATCTTCTGTACCTGTTCACGAGAAGAAAATTCCTTTCCTAGGCCTTTCAAACTATTAATAATTTCAGTGAATCTTAAAAACATTTCAGTTATGTTTTCATTATCATCCATTTTAAATAGTTCTAGTTTTCTCAATAGAATGCTAATTTTAGTATCCTTCACTTGGCTTGTACCTTTGTGAGTCACTTGAAGGATTTTCCAAGCCTCATGTGTAGACTTACATGCAGAAACTTTGTTATATTATTCAGCAGTTAGTACACAGTATATAGCATTCAGCCCTCTAGCATCCAACTAGATGATTCTCTCATCCTCCTCAGACCAGTTCATAACATCACTAGTTGGAAGTGTAGTTCCAAGAACAACAATCTTCTAGAGTTTTACATCAGAACTCCTAAGGAAACACTCCATTCTATTCTTCCAATAGTTATAATTGGAACCATCAAATAGAGGAGGTCTGTGGATGTTTTGTCCCTTAGCAAATTAAGCCATAAATCCAGATGGTTAAATCTTATAACGGATTAACCAAGCTTTGATACCAATTGTTATGATCGATAGGCTCACCAGAGGGGGGGTGAATGGTGAAGGTGTGTAATTTTACTTCTTTTTAATTAAGAATCAGTTGATTCTATTAAATAGTGCATTGAACTAAATTAAATGGATGCACAACAGTAATAAGAAAATAACACAGCAATTTTTAGGTGGTTTACCAACTCAGCTAGTCCACTCCCAAGATATACTTGGGCTTCACTAAGTAGACAAGTACTTACAACACTTACTTTCAGGTTGAAGCAAGAACCAACACTTAGAGCTTTCAGGTATAAGCTCAATAACCAACCTTTCTTCGAGCTTTCAGGTTGAAGCTCTCAATCAACAATGAGTTTTCAGGTTGAAACTCACGAACCAACAGCTTGAACTTTTTATTAGAGTTTATGCACAGGGAGCTTTTCTATTATAGTGACTCTTGAAGAGTATTCTTGAATGTTGCTACCTTGAGAGTGTATCTGGAATTTTTGTGTAGCTCACAATATGATATTTTCATTAGATTGATCTTCTCTTTACTTCTCATATATATACCAAGAAGTGTAACAAACATATTTACTTCCAACAGATGTTTTCTGCTATACTAGATATGTAGCAGTCCCAAAAATAGTAAGTTACTGTTCTGTCTGATGTTTAGTAAGCAACCTTCCGATTCCCTTTGATTTTTAGATGGTTATATGTGTAACTCACCGAAGAACATCTTTAACTCACTGAAAAATCACTTAAGTCTTTCTGCCATGTAGGATTTCAGATCGTACAAAGAGTTGTCACCCGATCGGATAATTGTAACTGTAACTTACCGAACTATCCTTTGACTATTGGATAGTTAGCTATAGTAACCCTCCGAAATCCTTCTCTTTAAGTTTCCAACTGCTTTCTTATTTCAACACGTGCATAAAAGAATAACTTAAGTTTTCAGATAGATAAGTCTGTAACCTTCCGAAAATTCCTATTTTTCGGATAGTTAGCTTTCTAACTCACTGAAAAATCACTTAAGTCTTTTGTTCAAGATTTCCGCACATGTGTAATTGAATGACTTAAGTTTCGAATAGTTAGCTTTTCTAACTTACCAAAAATTCCTTTAGCTTCCAGATAGTTAACTCTTTAACTCTCCGATCATTGAATCTTTCTTAACTGTCCGATCATTTAACTCTCCGAAGGCTTTGTAAATTCGGATAGTTATTCTTCTAACTATCCGATGGTATTTCTACTACTTTACTCTTCGGATACTTAAGCCTGTAACTTACCGAAAATTAACTTTCTTCCAGATACTTGGCTTGGTAACTATCTGATTTTCTTGTAGCTTTATAGCAGTAAATTCTAAACTACCTAAATCTGTTTATCTACCTTTTGATCTTTAGCTACACTGTCTTCATTGTGAAATACAATATGTTTCCTCACACAAGTTTTCGCATTATTAAAATACTAGGGTCCTAACATCAACATGTTATGTTAATGCTATAAAACTTAAGTTGTTATTTTTGCACGTGGTAAAATTCTTATTATAAAAATATTTGTTTATTACTGGTTCGTTGAGTTATCTGTAACACAATGAGATGGTTTGTTGAGTTATCGTAACACTATGGAGATGGTTCATTGAGTTAGCGTAACACCATGGACTTAGTTCGTTGAGTTAGCTACAGTACTTGTTACGTGAGTAGGCACATGAGGAACTTGTTAAGTTAGAAATGTTAAGTTATATATATCTACTTGTTTTACTCGTTTAGTTAACATTAAAGTAATGACATCTTATTACACTTGATGAAAAATTTTGAACGAGAAAGTTTATTTTACAGGAAATTTTTCAGAGATCGAGGATTGATTAAAGAAAATTTGAAATGTAAACATGGGTCAGAATGTGTGTATTTCGATGAAGAAAAAAGAAAAGACGTGAAAAAGTGGAAGACTGATAGTGATTAAACGTGGAGGATATACATGAAATGAAGATACAGTATCAAAGGCATAGAGTTCTCGTTGATCAGTTATCCCTGCACATCAAACGAAAAATCTTTTTAGGGATCAAAAATACCTTTCAGGGAAAAGCTCTAAGATGGAAGAAAATTCAGTGAAGTAGAAAAGGTCAGATTTATGTCACTGAAGATTTGAAGTATTAGGAGAAAGAAAATTCGGTGAAGTAGAGACTAGATATTTGTCACTGAAGAATTGCTGAAAAAGAAAAAGAATAAGAAGAAGAAGAAAGATCTCAAATAGGGAGAAATGTTTTAAATTCCGTAAATTAGTTTTCTCTGTTTGTAGTTATGAAATTGTATAGATGAAACATGGTATCAATATATAATTGCATCTACAATTTCTGAGGAGAATTGAATTGTATATTGTAATTGAAACTTTGAATAAAAATGATTTTATGAAAACAATGTCTCACTTGTTTTTAATTTTTAAAGTTTCAATTATAATCGAAAATGTTGAAAAACACAATTCACCCCTCTCTTGTGTAGCCATACGATCCTACAACCATCAACATAATGCCTTGGTATGCAGACATAGTTAATTACTTAGTTACTAGTTTAACACCTAAGAATTGGAATAGACAAGATAAGAAATTATTCTTTTCAAGAGTAAAATGTTACCATTGGGAAGACCCATACTTGTTTAAGAAATGTCCTGATCTGGTTTTAAGGAGGTGTGTTCCAAAAATTGAATATTAGAGTATATTGTCTTTCTGCCATGACCAAGCATGTGGAGGGCATTTGGTTCAAGGAAAACTACTGCCAAAATTCTACAATGTGGATTTTATTGGCCAACACTATTCAAAAATGCTCATAAATACTACTTAAGTTGTTTAAGATGTCAACAAATAGGAAGAATATCAAAGAGGAATATGATGCCTTTGAATCTTATTGTTGAGGTTAAAATCTTTGATGTGTGGGGAATAGATTTTATGGGTCCATTTCCTATATCTAATCAATTTAATTATATATTGTTGGGGGTGGATTATGTATCTAAATGGATAGAAGTTATTCCTACAAAAACTAATGACAACAAAGTGATAATACATTTTATAAGAACTAATATAGTTGCTAGATTTGGAATACTTAAAGTTATTATTAGTGATAGAAGAACTCATTTCTGTAATAGAAGTTTTGAAGCCTTAATGAAGAAATATGGAGTAAATCACAAAATTGTAACATCATATCATCCGCAAACAAGTGGACAAATGGAAAGTGCAAACAAACAAATTAAGTTAATCTTAGAAAAAGTAGTAAATTCTACTAGAAAATATTAGGCTAATAGATTAATAGATGCACTTTGGGCTTATAGAACTACTTATAAGACAAGCTTAGGTATGTCACCTTTTAGACTAATATATGAAAAAAGTTGCCATTTACGAGTTGAAATTGAATATAGAGCTTATTGGGCATTAAAAACTCTAAACACTAATTTAAATCAAGCTGCTGAAAACAGAAAAATGTAATTGATTGAATTAGAAGAATTTAGGAATGAAGCTTATTCAAAAACTATAAAAGAAAAAGAGAAAATGAAGTTCTGGCATGATAAGAAAATTATTCCAAAAACTTTTGAAATAGGACAAGAAGTCTATCTTTACATGACTAGACTCTATAACCATCCAAGAAAATTAAGATCTAGATAGGCAGGACCTTACATAATTGGAAATATTTATTCCTATAGAGCTATTGAAATTAAAAATCTTAAAAATCAGAATATATTTAAAGTAAATGGACAAAGACTTAGACCTATTCTGAAAATTCCAAAAAGTTGCACGATTCAATCCAAAAGAAATCATCGATTTTACCGAAAATTATAGTAAAAGAAAAAATTGTTACGATTAACTAACAAGATCCATCGGTTTGACCGAAACATAAAAACATAAAAAAATCTATATATTATATTAAGTAAATGTCAGTTTTACCGAAGCATGGTATCAGTTTAACTAGTAAAAAAAAAAGGTATTTAATTTCGATGCAACCGAGGAATATAACGGTTTGACCAAAATTTTAAAATGTTGAAAAATTAAGAATTGGTTATACTAGAAATTCTTCAGTCTTGACTGAATTTAAAATTATTATTATAAGTATTTTTATTAATTATAACTTTATGAGAAGTCCGTTGAGTTACGCTTAACTCAACGAACTTACTCCGTTGAGTCTAGGATAAGTTAACGAACTTATTCTGTTGAGTTAACTGTAACTCAACAGAGTGCTGTAGTTAAGTCCATGGACTTAGTTCGTGGAGTTAACCATAACTCCATGGAGAGGTAAGTGAGAGAGTGAGAGTTTGCATGGGAAAATGGCCCGATTAACCACCACAAACTTAGGGTTTGTTTATACTAAAACTTAGGATTTAGGGGCATTATCTGTAGAAATCATTTAGAACTTAAAACAGTAGAGATCAAAGTGATTCTATTCTGTTCCGTAATGCCACGAAGACAAGATGACGCTTGAGTTCTAGGAGGAAGTTGACACCACGAGATTTCTCAGAGAGTCTAAGGAATGGCATACCAGATAAAAGATCAGAAACACCACAAGGGAAAAAGTACTAGAAAAGGTAGAATCTGATATCTTCTATTGGAGAAAAGTTTTGGTAGATTTAGATATTAGCATACCTTAGATTATAGAAACGAGAATCAAAGTAGCTACAAAAGTAGTTGTGAATAGAGAAAGAAAAATCTGACCAAACAACAAGGTTGCCCTAGAGTTAATCTGGCGCAAGTCCATATTATGGTTCTTACGAGAAATTATTGGATGTGCAAGGGGTGTAATTAGGTGGCAACAACAACAAAGGAAAGCAATGGAAGAACCTACAGCAGTAAAACAAGTAGGACCTTTAGTTCCACCAACAGAACCATTACCATGAGTAACATTTGCTTAGTTAAGAACTGAAGAAGAAGACAAGGAGTTTGCTAGCTTGGTCAAAGCAGCAAAAGACCAAGTAGATAATGAAGAAATGGCTATGGCTAAGGCACATATTCTATATGATGCCATAAAGAAAAAGCAGGCTAAAGAAAAGTTGAAAGCCTAGTATAAAATTAAAGTAGAATAGCATCTAGAAGTAGTTAGATCAATGGCTGCAAGAGAAATTGAAGTTGGTCATTCGAGACTAATAATTATAGAAAAAGTAAAATAGGAAGAGTCAGTACCTATGACTCTAGAGCCTACAAAGCCTATTTTTGTAGACTTACTCTTAGAGGAGGAAGAGGAAGATCAGACAACGTTATTAAGGAAAAGAGGTAGTGCCTAAAGCTCACGTAGAGGTTAAATCTAAGCTTAAAATAGCAGTAGGGCCTAAAGAGCCTATTTTTGTAGGTTTGCTATCCAAATCTGAGGAGGAGCAAGAGTAGTAGTAGCAAGAGCAAAGAGAAGAAGAAAAACAAGCTGAAATTAGTTTACAGCCTATACAAAGAGAAGAAACTGAAGTTAGGGTAGAAGCTGATTTGCTCGTAACTTCATCCAAATTTGCCATAGAATCAGAAAGAACAGTAACAATGAAGATTGGTAGTTAGGAGGAAGAAGAAAGAGAAGAAGCTAAACAAGTACATACTGAATAAAAAGGAAACGACTCGACAGATTCCACTGAAGAGGGAGAGACTCTTCAACAAATTTTTGAAAGAATTCAAGAAAGAAGAGTGGAGAGTTCTGCTGGCTCTCCACCATAGATAGAAAGAGAAACTGAAATGCAGGAATCTCCCAATCATTTCCAACAAACTCAAGTTCAGCAAATTGAAGAAGAAATTCAAGAAAAAACCCATCTAGAGCAACAAATTCAGATTCCTGACTCGGCTGAAGCAACTATTCTAAATGAAGTTCACTTTTGGAGTTAGGAAGCATACAACAAATATCAAGAGATAAAGGGGTATGATATTATATATAGTAGACTAGTAAACTGGGATGGTATGTAGGAAATTAAAGACTTATTTGAGTTCTAGGGTCTACTAACATTTATTTCTCAATAGAGAGGGCATGTAGTGTATGAAAATTTAGTGTCTTGATTTTATGCAAACTTGAGAGAAGAAGAAGGAAATTTAATTTCTAACGTGGAAGAAGTTAATATACAGATAACACTAGAGCTTCTCCACAACATTTTTGGATTGAAAAATGAAGGAATAGAAATCCTGGAAAATACAACTACAACTGAATGGATAGAACAAGCAATCAAGCAATGTTTGGCCATCGACCTTAGTGTGCCATTACTGAATAGACTAAAGTATTTAAATGGGAAAGTGTATTGAATTTGTTAACTTCTGTTTAACTGTGCAAAGTTAAATCTTAAACTTGCTTATATCAGTAATTTCTTTTAGAAGTAAACAAACAACCTTTCACACAAATTAGATATTAATTTCAATTTATATTTTAATTGCAAGTGCACAGTGTATATTGTATTTGTGTGCAAGTACAGGTCAATTCCACAGAGAATTGAGTAAGAATTGTGTATTGTTCCAGTTTTAATAATGAAATTTATGTATTCAGTAAGCACTCCGTTGAGTTACAGTTAACACAACAGACCAAGTTCGTAGAGTTATGGCTAACTCAACGGACTAACTTCGTGGACTTAAGCTAACTCCACGAGCCTATCTTTCCAGTTTAATATTGCTATTTACAAAAGAATTCAGCCAACCATTGGGCGGTCCCACAGATTGTAAATAACATCAATTAAGCTCTTTAATGCTAGTTAATATTAGATTTATCATTAAGCCATACTAACATTCAAATATTTCAAACAGTAACCATTAAAATCTTTAAGTATCTGGAACGAACCAATTTCAGTAAACTGTAAAACTATTTTCTATTTTCTGAATCAAACAAATATAAAACATTCACAATACCGACAATGATAACTTTAATCATGATACAAAACAAACAATACAACACTTAAATACTAAATATAAACATAGATAAGTTGTTGTTTTTGGTATTTTTGTTTTGATATGTTCATGAAAATGGGCAAAAGGTGAAATGTAAAAATCTCTATTGACAATAAATACTTTTGTCACTACATGCAGTGCGATTACACCATTGAAAACTTAATAACTTACAATCCTGCCTCCTCTCCCTATAGAATCGCAAGTCCAGAATTGCAAGATAATCTCCTCTTCAGCATACTAGCATCAACCCGAAACCAAGGCTAGAAGCTTCACGATCTCCTGAGATATGAGTCGGTGCTTGGTGAAAATGGCTTCCTTTCCCGTGACATGATCACTCCTCACAATGGTTGTCAGGCACCGTGTTTGGCTCGGAATCGACCCGACATCAGGAAAGTATCCTCACAGACCTCCGATAGTTGGTGATTATGGTGATGTTGGTGAATTGTTAGTGATGGTGTGGATGCTTCAGTGAACTTCCAACACTACCTGCAGTTAGCGCGGTCCTCCACCTCTACATGTACTTCATTTAGAATTGTTGTTTCAGTCGAGTCAAGAATGTGAATTTGTTGCTCTAGAGGGGTTTGTTCTTGAACTTCTCTTCCATATGCTGAACGTGAACTTGCTGAAAATGCTATAAGGATTCCTGAATATTCGCTTCTACTTTTGTTTGTGGTGGTGAGCTGGCAAAACTCTCCACTCTATCTTGAATTCTTTCCATAAATTGCTAAAGAGTTTCTTGCTCTTCAGTGGAATCTGTAAAGTCATTTCTTTCCATATGGACTTGTTCAGCTTCTTGTTCAGTTTCTGTTCTTTCTTCTTCCTCCTGACTACCAATCTGCATTGTCACTGTTCTTTCTGATTCTGTGGCAGATTGTGATGGAGTTACAGGATAATCAACTTCTACCCTAATTTCTGTTTCTTCTTCTTGTATAGGCTGCAGACTAGTTTCATCTTGTTTTTCTTCTTCTCTTTGCTTTTGCTGCTGCTCCTGCTCCTCCTTAGAAGCGGATAGCAGGTTTACAAAAATTGGCTCTACAGGCCCTATTGATATTGGTACTTCAGATTTAATCTCCTCTTGATATTCAGGCACTATCTCTTTTCTTTCCTTCTTCTGATTAATTGTGCCTAGTCTTCCTCTTCCATATGCTGAGATTAAATCTACAAATATAGGCTCTACATGCCTTTGAGCCACAGGTACTAGCTCTTCCTGTTTAACTTTTTCAATAATTGCTGGTCTCAAAGGACCAACTTTAGCTCCTCTTGTAGTAGGTCTAGCAATAGCTTCTTGATACTGTTCCACTTTGATTTTATATTGGGCTTTCAACTTTTCTGTAGCCCTCTTTTTATAAAGTGCATCGAACACTAGGTGTGTTTTAGCCACTACCAAATCTTCTAATTCTACTTGGTTTTTCCCAACTCGAACTAGTTCTTCAAATTCTATTAATTCTTCTTCATTTGAAGGCCCCATAACTACCACCCTTTCTAATGGTTTAGGAGGTGGAATTGAAGGTCGTAGCTGCTGCTCCTCAAGAATAGGTCTTTCAGCAGTCGGTTCCTCTTGTTCTTCCTTTTCTTTCTTTTATTGCTCTCGTCTAATTTCTCCCCTTACACAACCAACAATGTTCCTTTTGAACTATAGTCGAGACTTACATTGGATTAGTTCTAGGGCAACTTCATTATTTGGCCTGATTTTTCTCTCTTTACTTATAGTGATTTCTGTTGCTACTTTGATTCTAGTTTCCATTATTTGAGAGATTTGTATACCCATATCTACTAACTCTTTTCTCCAATAAAAAAGGTCAGATTCTACCTTTTGTAACTCTTTCTCCCTCGTCGTATTTCTGATTTTCTGCCTTGTATGCCATTCCTCTAAATCTTTTAGAATTTCTAACGTGTCAATTGCCTTTTCCCAAAACTCAGGTGTCATCTTCCTCATCATGGAGTTATAAAACAGCATGGAGTCGCTCTGATCTCTATTGTTCTAAGTTCTAAATGATTCTACGGATAATGCCCCCAAAAACCCTAAGTTTAAGTATAAATAAGCCCTAAGTTTAGGTGGGTAATCAAGTCATTTCACATACAAAACTCTCACTCTCTCATCCGTGGAATTACAGTTAACTCCACGGACTAAGTCCGTGGACTTAACTACAGTACTCCATTGAGTTATAGTTAACTCAACGGCGTAAGTTCATTAACTAATCCTAGACTCAACGGAGTAAGTTCGTTGAGTTAAGCGTAACTCAACGAACTTCTCGTAAAGTTATATCTAATAAAAATACTTAAGATAATAATTTTTCTTTGGTCAAGACCGAAGAGTTTCCGATCTAACCGCTCTTACTTTTTCCATATTTTAAAATTTTTTCGATCAAACCATTATATTCCTCGGTTGAACTAAAATTAAATATTTTCTTTCTTTCTTCATTTTTTCTACCGGTTGAACCGATACTATGCTTCAGTAAAATCGACATTTTTACTAAATAATATATAGATTTTTTTATGTTTTTATGTTTCAGTCAGACCGATGGATCTTGTCGGTTGAATCGCAACAATTTTTTTTTTCTTTTTTTTTTTATATTAAATAAAAATGATTTCTTACTAAGTAAAGCTTGAGTAGTCCTCTACTCTTACTTCTTCTATAATTCCAAAAGAACTTTTTGCTATTTTCAAAATAAGTCTAAGTCTTTGTCTATTTACTTTAAATATATTCTGATTTTTAGGAGTTTTAATCTCAATAGCTCCATAGAGATAAATATTTCGAACTATGTAAGGTTCTGCCCATCTAGATCTTAATTTTCCTACATGGTTATGGAGTCTAATCATGTAAAGATATACTTCTTGTCCTATTTCAAAGATTTTTGGAATAATTTTCCTATCATGCCAGAACTTCATTTTTTCTTTTTCTTTTACATTTTTTGAATAAGCTTCATTCCTAAATTCTTCTAATTCTATCAACTGTATTTTTCTATTTTCAGCAGCTTGATTTAAATTAGTGTCTAGAGTTTTTAATGCCCAATAAGCTTTATGTTCAATTTCAACTGGTAAATGACAACTTTTTCCATATACTAGCCTAAAAGGTGATATACCTAAGCTTGTCTTATAAGCAGTTCTATAAGCCCAAAGTGCATCTATCAATCTATTAGCCCAATCTATTCTAGTAGAATTTACTACTTTTTCTAAGATTAACTTAATTTGTTTGTTGGCACTTTCTACTTGTCCACTTGTTTGTAGATGATATGATGTTGCAATTTTGTGGTTCACTCCATATTTCTTTATTAAGGCTTCAAAACTTTTATTACAGAAATGAGTTCCTCTATCACTAATAATAGCTTTAGGTATTCCAAATCTGGCAATTATATTGGTTCTTATAAAATGTATTACCACTTTGTTGTCATTAGTTTTTGTAAGAATAGCTTCTATCCATATAGATATATAATCCACCCCCAACAATATATAATTAAATTGATTAGACATAGGAAATGGACCCATAAAATCTATTCTCCACACACCAAAGATTTTAACCTCAACAATAGGATTAAGAGGCATCATATTCCTCTTTGATATTCTTCCTATTTGTTGACATCTTAAACAACTTAAGCAATATTTATGAGCATCTTTGAATAGTGTTGGCAATTAAAATCCACATTGCAGAATTTTTGCGGCAGTTTTCCCTGAACCAGAATGCCCTCCACACGCTTGGTCGTGATAGAAAGACAATATGCTTTGATATTCAGTTTTTGGAACACACCTTAAAACCAAATCAAGACATTTCTTAAATAAGTATGGGTCTTCCCAATAGTAATATTTTACTCTTGAGAAAAACAATTTCTTATCCTGTCTATTCCAATCCTTAGGTGTTAAACTAGTAACTAAGTAATTAACTATGTCTGCATATCAAGGTATTGTTTTGATGGTCATTAATTATTCATTAGGAAAATTATCCTTAATTTCAATATTTAATTTTTCTATTTGTAATCTTGATAAATGATCTGCTACTACATTCTCACAACCTTTTTTATCTTTAATTTCTAGATCAAATTCTTATAATAATAATATCCATCGGATCAATCTAGGCTTAGTCTCTTTTTTTAGTATTAGGTGTTTTAAAGTTGAATGATCCGTGTATACTATTACTTTAGCTCCAATCAGATATGATCTAAACTTCTCTAAGGAAAACACAACAGCTAATAGTTCTTTTTCAGTAGTTGTGTAATTAACTTGAGTATCATTTAAGGTTTTACTTGCATAATGAATCACTCTAGGAGATTTTTCTATCTTCTATCTCAACACTGCTCCTACAGCAAAATCAGATGCATCGTACATTAATTCAAATAGATGGCTCCAATCAGGTGCTTGAATTATAGGAGTTGAAATTAAGCTAGTTTTCAGTTCCATTAGGACAAGTGAAAGTTGTTTTCTCTTAATCCTCTAATGCTATTGGAACTTGGTTATATCCTAAATACCTGTCTAGGAAACAAAAATATTCTTGCCCTGCTAATCTTTCTAGCATTTCATCTATAAAAGATAAGGGAAAATGATCTTTCCAAGTCACAACATTCAGCTTTCTATAGTCTATACACACTCTCCAACCTGATTGAATTCTAGTAGGTATCAAGTCTTGACTTTCATTCCTAATAACTGTTAATCCTGATTTCTTGGGAACTACATGGATTGGGCTAACCCATGAGCTATCAGAAATCGGATAAATTATATCATTATCTAACCATTTCACTATTTCCTTTCACTATGATAAATTATATATTTAGCATTCTCTTCTAAATATATGTGGTGACAGCATAAGGTTGCACTTAACCATTTTATATCAGTCATAGTCTATCCTATTGCTTCTTTATAACTTTTTACTACATCTTTTAATTTAGCTATTTGATCCTCTTTTAAATCTGAAGCAATAATGATTGGACATGTTTGTTTTTCTTCCAGAAGTATATAGCTTAATTTAGGAGGTAAATGTTTTAATTCTAAATGTTGTCCATCAGAAACTAGAGCTCCTAATTGAACATCCTCATTTTCTAAATTAATTTCTTCCTGATCTCCTTCTATATTTATGCTTTCATTTTCCTCTAAAGTTTCAAAATTGAGTTGCCTATTTAATTCTTCTTGAATCACATCATCTAACATATCTCCTTCATCCTCTAAAAAGTCTATGGTATGTAAGGACATTTCTAACTCCTCAAAATTTTCTGGTTTGAAAATGTTTAATTAAGTATCCTCATTGCCATATAATAACTTCATTACTCCACTTTTACAATTTATAACAGCCCCTGATGTTGCTAAAAATGGTCTTCCCAAAATTAAAGATGTATCATTATTTTTATGCTTAATATGTTGGGAATCCAAAATTACAATATCAATGGGATATATAAAGTTTTTGATTTTAATTAAGACATCCTCTATTTTTCCTCTAGGGTATCTTATACTTCTATCAACTAATTGAATAACCGTACTAGTAGGAGTTAAGCCTTCTAATCCTAAGGATGCAAATATATCACTTGGCATAACATTTATACCTACACTTAATCTATTAAGGTTCTTTCTAGAATGGTATTTCCTATGGTGCATGATATAATAGGAATTCCAAGATCAGATAACTTTTTAGGAATTTATGGCAGAAATAGGGAACTACTTTGCTCAGCTAAAAACACCTTCCTAAGAACTTTTCGCTTTCTTTTCTTAGTACACCAATCCTTCAAAAATTTAGCATAAGGTGGCATTTTCTGTAATAGATCTAACAAAGGAATGTTAACATGTACTTTTTCAAAAATTTCTCTAATTTTTTCTTGTTTTTCAGGTATTGTTTGCTGTAATCTTTCAAGATAGGGTGCTAATGATTGTGATTTAAAAGATTCTTTTTTTTTCATTTGATTTGTTTGATCATTTTTAGTCTCATTAGTAGATTCAGATTGTTCTTCATTAATTTCTATATTTTTGGATATTACATTCTCATTATCATTTTGATTTTTGCTCTTATCCACGTTCATATTATTTTCATTTTGAATTCTTGGTGGTATATCAGTTCTAGATCTTAGTGTTATACATACATCTTCCAGATTTTCGTTACTCTCATGATGTTCTTGTATGTCATTTTCATGATTATGATCTTCAATTTTTTTAGTTTTAAAGTGCATTCTTTAAATTCTCTTGCATTAGTATTTTCTTTTGTTTGTATATCTTGCAAATTATGCAAATCTATAACATTATAATTTTCATTGTCCTGTTGCATAACTTGTATTTTCATTGTATATTCGTCCAATGCTTTTAGTTTTCTTTCCAAATCATCTAATCTCATTGCATTCAATTTTTGATCAATTTTCATTATGGGTTTTTCAGTTTCGTAAATAATATCCATTTTAGATTCTGAATATGATTCCTTATAGTTTAATTAGTTGACTTCTTGTTGCTGACACATAAAGTGTTCCAGTTTGTCCATGTTTTGCTCTATACTACGCTCTAGTCTATCATACATATCCCAAACTTCCATGTCTCTCAACATATTATACATTCTATACTAACCATCAGTTGGGTAAACCATAGGATTCTCATATTTGGCTCTATTATATTGAAGATAATTCATTTGTTGTTCATGTGATCTAACCATCTGCAAACGTCTCAGTTTCAAACAATCAGAAATGTTGTGACCTTTTGAATTGCAGAATTCACATATGCTAACTATAGGTTTCAAAAATCTTTGAGCATAAGCATATGCCATATTCTCAATTATAGAAGAAAACACATAACACTCTTGCTATTAAAACAAAATAGCTCTTACAATTGCTTAGCTTCTAAATTCCCCGACAATGGTGTTAGAAAAACTTGTTTGGGTTAGCTTTAGGCGACACTAGAGAATTTGTTTAGTTCATAGGTAACATCGCCAGAAAACTTGCATTTGTTAACTTCTATTTTTACTTGGTTAATTTATCCTTGTGCTTATATTAATAATTTCTTTTTAGAAGTAAACAAACAACCTTTCACACAAATTAGATATTAATTGCAATTTGTATTTTAACTACAAGTGCACAATGTATATTGTATTTGTGTGCAAGTACAGGTCGATCCCATAGAGAATTGATTGAGAATTATGTACTGTTCCATTTTTTATTATACTTAATGTGTTCAGTAATCACTCTGTTGAGTTACAGTTAACACAACAGACTAATCTCGTGGACTTAAGTTAACTCTACGAGCCTATCTTTCCAGTTTAATACTACTTTTATAAAGGAATTCGGCCAACCATTGGGCAGTTCTACAGATTGTAAATAACATGAATTAAGCTCTTTAATGTTAGTGAGCATTAGATTTATCATTAAGCCATACTAACATTCAGATATTTCAAACAGTAACCATTAAAATCTTTAAGTATTTTGAATGAATCAATTTCACTAAACTGTAAAACTATTATCTATTTTCTGAATCAAACAAACATAAACATTCACAATACTAACAATGATAACTTTAATCATGATACAAAACAAACAATACAACACTTAAATACGAAATACAAACACAGATAAGTTGTTGTTTTTGGTATTTTTGTTTTGAGATGTTCATGAAAATGGGTAAAAGGTGAAATGTAAAAATTCTCTATCGACAGTAAATACTTTCGTCACTACATGTTACGTGATTACACCACTGAAAACTTAATCACTTACAATTCTGCCTCCTCTCCCTAGGGAATCGCAAGTCCAGAATTGCAAGATGATCTCCTCTTCAGCATACTGGCATCAACTCAAAACCAAGGCTAGAAGCTTTACGATCTCCTGAGATATGAGTCAATGCTTGGTGAAAATAGCTTTCCTTCCTGCGATACGATCACTCCTCACAATGGTTGTCAACACCGTGTTTGGCTTGAAATCGACCCGACATCAGGTAAGTATCCTCACAAACCTCCGATGGTTGGTGATTACGGTGGTGGTGGTGATGGATGGTGTGGAACTTCAGGGAACTTCCGACTCTACCTGTAGATAGCTCGGTTTGTCCTCCTCCGCACACACACCCTTCTTCGTCTTTTCTCCTTTTCTTTTATATTTCTTTAGTGATAACTGCTTCTGCTTAGATGATTAGTTGGATTTCCTTCATTCATATCAACGATGGTGATTTCTTCTCCCTTCCATGAGTGAATTCCTACGTGATACGTGCAATCGTGGTTTTCCTTCGAATGTCCTGTTTTTGTAACCGCTATAGTGGCATATTAGAAAATAAATGGTCTGTAGAGTTATAGATAACTCAATGGACTTACTTCGTTGATTTAACTATAAAACACGTGCAA
This sequence comes from Cymodocea nodosa, assembly GCA_036874045.1. NCBI lineage: Eukaryota > Viridiplantae > Streptophyta > Magnoliopsida > Alismatales > Cymodoceaceae > Cymodocea > Cymodocea nodosa. The sequence continues at coordinate 13,409,655 of CM072335.1, forward strand.
TAAAGAAATAAATCGCTAACATAATGCGTTACCTTTGTGTGTATTTATGTAACTCAACACGTATAGTTATGCTAACTTAACAAGTTAAGCATGTGCATCTCACGTGATATACTACAGCATTTAAATTCAACACGTGCATAATTCTAATTTAACAGTTACAAATATTTCAGATAGCTAATAGATAACTTACCGAAAATCCACTTAAGTCATGCATTATGGTTTCGACACGTGTACTTCAGGAAATAATAAAACATTCTTTAAAACATAACTGTCTGGTACATTACACATAACTCTCTGAAATAACAGAAAATTTGAATACTTAAGAATTTCACAGCTTGCAATTTACCGATAGTTCAAAAATGTACTAAATTAACATTAATTCCCTGAAATTATGCAAATTCTTTCATTAAAGCATATAATAGTGTAATTATAACATAATGGCTTAATTCTCATATGATAAGCTAAATATTATACAATTAACCATCATTTAACCATTAATATTATGCACTTTTTCATTCTAAACACTACTTCATACCCTCGTGGAGTTAGGTCATAACTCAACGGACTTAGTTCGTTGAGTTAAGTAATAACTCTACGATACTACTAACTATAATTAAACTTATATTTTTTTTATATTTTTCTTTTTATTTTTTTCTACTTACTATATTATACATAGTTACTTTAGTTATGACGTTTCATTTAGCTACCCTCCCAAAGGAGGTATCAATTTCATTAACAGTTCTGTTAATAATGTTAGGTACTGCTTTCATTGGCAATCCTCCAATAGGTCTAACTTATATTGATTCTTTCTGTCTAGGGGGTATATTTCTATTTATATTTTGATTTTGAATTGCAGCATTTCCAAATACAAGATTTAGACGATCGTTTAATTGTTGAATTATCTTTTCTAACTTCTCTATTCTAGATCCTTGTTCAATTAATGCTTCATAACTTATATTTTTGTAATTTATATTTTCTCTTCAGAAATTGTTGTTTCTCCAAGATAAATTCAGATGATTTCTCCAATTAAGATTATAAGAATTTCTAAAGTTATCTTTTTTGGTTTCTTGCATAAATAATATCTAAATCATTAACGTTTGCACTCTTTTTTGCTAGTTTTTGATTTAATGATAACTTTTCTACTTTCTTTGTTAATTCAATTAATTTAACTTCAAGCATAGTGCTTGAATCTATTTCATGCATTCCCCTTGGCAATATTCTTTTATCTACAATAGCTTCAGTTGAGTTTTCCCACTATGCAATTCTTTTTGCAAAGTTTTCTAAATATGCCCATGCTTCTTCACTACACAATTTAAAAATCCATTTTAACAAGTGGATTCTAATAAAGATTTTGTTGAAACATCTATACCTTCATAAATTATACCTATCAATTGTGCTTCACTCATTGTATGATGTGGACATTGAGTTAGTAAATCTTTAAATCTTTCAAAATATTTCTAAAATGATTCTCACTGTTTTTGGCTACACATTAATATTTCTTTTTTCTTTTTAATCGTTTGATTTTAGGCACAATTTCCACTCAGTCTAAGTGAGCACTTTCTACTAATTTATGGTGCCTCTTGTAATACCAAATTTTTACTGTCATAATTGGTTTGGAGCTATAGATCAACTACTCCCCCTAAACCATATAATCATGCAATTCAAACAAAAATAGATTTTGGTACCCATACTTTCTTGGGTCCATAACTGTTAGCTTGACAATATTTAGTTTATTGCCTTTTGGTAGCCACATTGAACCAGATCTTCTTTTGATGGTAAACACTGTTGTACCATCTCTATAAGATCAGATAACACCACCACAATAGGGTATTTCCTATGGAGTAGCATACCTTAGGCCAAATCTATTTGAGCCATGTCTTTGTGAACCAATGATTTGATCTAATCTTTTATGTCCATTGGTAAATTTATGCACAGAATTTTTTAGATCAGTGATTTCTGATTTCAAATTTTCATTTTCATTTATCAATTTATCATTATTGCATTTTGTATCTTCAGCATGCAAATTTTCAAGTTTAGTATGTGCTTCTTCTAAGCATGCAGTTAAATGCTTAATTTCCTTTTTATACTGTTCGCATTTAACATATAAGCTGTCAATAGTAGACAAGAATATTTACATCTAAATTATCATTGTCTACATCAGAATCACCTTGAGATGAAGTGGAACATACCTCTTGTGCTGTATAGCACACGTTTACTGGTACCTCTTCATCTGAACTGGATGAGCTACTAGAAGAACTACTATCATCCCAAGTAGCCTTCAATGCCATTTTCTTTTTGTAGCTCCTCTTCTTCTTCTTCATTTCTTTTTCTTCTTCTTGTTGCAGTGGACAATCAGGTTGTATATGTCCCTACTTCTTGCATTTAAAGCATATTGGTGCATTACTTTTTGATGTGCTAACATGATTCTTTTTCTTCATCCATTTTTTGAATTTTCTAGCCAGTAGGATAACTTCATCATCATCTGAGCTTTGAAGTTCCTGTGTTGATGGAAAGGCTAGTTCTTTCTTTGTTTCAGTTTTCTTTTTACCACTACCTTCCTCAACTTTCCATTCCTTCATTTGAACTTCATGGGCCAACAGGTTGCCCATTAGATCCTCTATTGAGTATTTGTTGAGGTCTTTGGAATCTTGTATCGATGTGGACTTTTGCTTCCATTCCACAGTTAAGCTTCTGAGGATTTTCTGTACCTGTTCACGGATATAAAATTCCTTTCCCAAACCTCTTAGGCCATTAATAATCTTAGTGAATCTTGAAAACATATCAGTGATAGTTTCATCATCAAGCATTTTAAATAATTCAAGCTTTCTAAGTAAAATGCTTATTTTATTGTCTTTCACTTGGCTGGTTCCTTCAAAGGTTATTTGAAGAGTGTTCCAAGCCTCGTGAGCAAATTTACAAGTTGAAACTTTATTATATTGTTTAGTAGATAAGGCACAGTAAATAATATTCAGCCCTCGAGTATCCATTGGGATGATTCTCTCATCCTCCTCAGTCTAGTCATCCTCATGACTAGGTGGAATAGGTGTTCCTAGAACAACCATTTTTCATAAACTCACATCTGAGCTTCTAAGGAAACATTCCATCCTGTTTTTCTAGTAATTATAATTAATACCATCAAACAGGAGAGGACGATGGATGTTCTGACCCTCTCTATGAAAAGATGTCATGATCTCAAATGGTTAAATCTATAAAAAGAGATCAACCTGCTCTGATACCAATTGTTAGGAACGAATGGCTTCACCAGAGGAGGGGTGAATGGAGAATAGTGTGAATTTAAGCCTATTTTTCACTTTACTAACTAATTTGATTAATCAGTTTGCACAAGTAATAATCAGATAAAAATATCATGTACAACGGAAATAAAGGTAAGAAACATAAGAGAATTTTAGGTGGTTCACCAACTCAGCTAGTCCACCCCCAAGGGTCACTTGGGCTTCATTAAGTGTCTCAACACTTACACACTTGCTTTCAGGTCGAAGCAAGAACCAACCATACAAAAGTTTTCAAGTATAAACTCTAGAAAACCAACACTCAAAAGTTTTCAGGTATAAACTCTAGAAACCAACACTCAAAAGTTTTCAGCTATAAACTCCAGAAAACCAATACTTAGAAGTTTTCAGGTACAAACTCCAGAAAACCAACCTCTTGAGTTTTTAGGTCGAAACTCAAACCAACAACTGAATGAAGCTTTCAGGTTGAAGCCACGAACCAAATGATCCTTCTTGGATTAGACTTTCAGCACATGGAGAGCTTTAAGAATCTTCTTGTAAATCCAGCTTTCAATCGATTCCTTATTGAACTGAATTTGAGCTTTCTTCTATATCAGTAATTGATCTGCAATGTATACTATATCTCTGCATGTAATTGTATTTGTAATCTCACTTGTAAGCTCTTTTTGAATACCGAATGATCTGACTGTATATATGCTTGAATATCCAACGATCATATTTTCTCCTCAACGGATTTATTCTACTGTACTTGATTTGACTTCAGTCCCAAATACGGTAAGTTACCGTTCAGAAAGATATTTCAAGATATCTTTCCGATTTTCTTAACCTTTCAGATAGTTAGCTGTGTAACTCTCCGAAGAATGTTTGTAACTCACCGAAAGATCACTTAAGTCTTTCTACCATGTAGGATTCCAAATCATACAATGCGAGCTGTCATTCAATCAGATACTTGTAGCTGTAACTTACCGAACTGTTACTTAACTGTCGGATAGTTAGCTATAGTAACCCTCCGTTAAGTTTCTGATTGCTTCAATTCAACACGTGCATAAAAGACTAACTTAAGTTTCGGATGGTTATACTTGTAACTCACTGAAACGCTTCAAGATTTTGGATAGTTATCTCCAATAACTTTTCGATTTTCCTTTTAAGCTTCTATTTAGATTTCTACACGTGGGAAATTCAATGACTTAAGTTTTGGATAGTTAAATTGTAACTCACTGAAACTCTCTTGAAATTTCAGATAGTTATCTAACTCTTCGATTTTTCCTTTTAAGCTTTTAACTGCCGTCTTCTCCATTCTACACGTGCGTAATAGGATAACTTAAGTTCCAGAAAGTTATACCTGTAACTCACAGAAAAAGTTGGATAGTTATCTTCCTAACTCTTCGAAAAATCCTTTAAGCTTCTGTTTTGAATTTCTGCATGTGGTTAATTGAATGACTTAAGTTTCGGATAGTTAGCCTTTCTAACTTTCCGATTTTCCTTTTGCTTTCAGATAGTTAACTCCTTAACTCTCCGATAGTTCAACCAACTACCTTTCATAACTCTCCGAAGGCTTTATAATTTCGGATAATTATTCTTCTAACTGTCCGATAGTATTGCTGCTGCTTTAAACTTGCTCTTCAGATACTTAGACCTGTAACTGTCCGATTTTCCTGTAGCTCTATAACAGTATCTTTTGAAACTTTCTCCATCTATTCGTCTGCTTTCTGATCTTTTGCTGAGCTATCATATCTGTGAAATACAATTTGGTTTCCTCACATAGGTTTTTACATTATGAAAATACTAGGGTCCTAACAGAATCAGTTGCTTCTCCTTCTAGTTCCCTAACGAATTTTCTTTTCTCAAATGTTGGTAACTTGTAAATAACATTCTATTCTATATTTATAATGCACGTCCATAAAGCAAATGAATCTCGTTGTAAGAACGTGTCTTGTAACGTTGAGTGTGGTTTCTATTTTTATGGATACGTGTGCCACTTCTAATTTCAAATTTTAGTAACCGCTAAACTCACGAAGTTTCATTCGTGGCTAAAAAAATAACCGTTTAGCTTAATCCACGAACTAACCTCGTTGAGTTATAGTTAACTCAATGGACTAGCTTTAGTTACTACTGCTAACTCCACGGACTAACTTCATTAAGTTATAGATAACTCAACGGAATGACCTTATATTATATTATTGACCTTGTGGAGTTAAGGTTAACTCAACGGACTTACATCGTTGAGTTAACACTAGGCAGTTTTCTAAAACTTACTCCTCGTATTAATGTCTATACTTTTCTTCTCTCCTGCATTTTGTTAACTTAATTAAAGTTAAATACATGTCATTAATGCAGTGTTCTAATTTAACTCATTTAAATCTGAACATTATATAAATATTTAACTTGCAGTTCATTTCATATTATGCAGAATTTATATTTTACTTTGCAGCATATTGATATTTTCAAGCATTAATCCGTTATCGTGCCTTTAATCTTGTCATTCAACAGATTGCATAATGTTCAAACAATTATTTAATATTCAAGATAGTTCATCAAATATATCATTCATTCACAAACACAAATGCAAAAACATCTAAAAAACATACATTCATTTATATGAATAGTATATATTACAATCAGTCAGATATTTTTCATACAAATATATATAATTACAATTAGACAAACAATACAATTTTAATCTTTTCTCCTAAGTTTCCTTCTGAAGCTTTTCTACTTGTTGCTCTAATTGGTTAATCCTTTCTACAGCTCCTATAATTCCTCCAAAAGGTTCAGTAATCTCTGCAGCTACATAATTTCTGTATTCTTTCACTGAAATAGTTCTTGATCTGATCTTTTTAGATGCCCATTTCGTGAAATCAAGTCCACCATTAGCAATGGAATCAAATCTCCATTAAATAACTTTTTCTTCATTATTCTCAGCTTGGAGATAAAAACTGCAAACCAATTTATCTGAATTCTGTTCACAACTACATATGTGGCCCATTTGACAAATTGACTTAGTTATCATGGCCTTGTCGTTGGTAGACATTCTTAATGAGAATGTTAGCTATTATGTACTCTTTACCATTTAATTGCTTTAGTCTATTTAATAACGGCACACTAGGATTGATAGCTAAACAATCCTTTATGGTCTGTTCTATCCACTCGACTGCAATTGTGCTTTCCAGAATTTCTAGTCCTTCATTCTTCAATCCAAGAATGTTGTGGAGAAGCTCTGGTGTTATCTATACATCAGCTTTCTCCACGTTGGAAATCAATCCTCCTTCTCCTTCTCTTAAGTTTACATAAAAGCAGGGCACTAAATTCTCATATACTACATGCCCTCTTTGTTGAGAAATAAACTATAGTAAACCTTGGAACTCAAATAAATCTTTGATTTCTTGCATTCCGTCCCAATTTACTGGTCTACTGTAAATGATATCATAACCCCTAATCTCTTGGTATTTGTCATAAGCTTCTTGACTCCAGAAACGTACTTCATTTAAAACTGTTGCTTCAAAAGGATCAGGAATATGCATTTGTTGCTCTTGAGGGGTTTGTTCTTAAACTTCCTCTTCCAAATGTTGAACTTGGATAGATTGAAAATGCTCTAGGGATTCCTGAATTTTTGCTTCTACTTCTGTCTGTGGTGGTGAGCTGGCAGAACTCTCCACTCCTCTTTCTTGTATCATCTCTAAAATTTGCTGAAAAGTTTCTCCCTCTTCAGTGGAATCTATCGAGTCATTCCTTTCTTATTCCATTTGCTCTTCTTCAGCTTCTTGTTCAATTTCTGTTCTTTCTTCTTCCTCCTGACTACCAATCTGCATTGTCACTGTTCTTTCTGATTCTGTGGCAAATTAGGATGGAGTTCTGGGCAAATCAGCTTCTGCCCTAATTTTTGTTTCTTCTATTTGTATAGGTTGCATATTAGTTTCAGCCTGTTTTTTTTCTTCTCTTTACTCTTGCTGCTGTTGCTCCTACTCCTCTTCATAATCGGATAACAGGTTTACAAAATTTGGCTCTACAGGCCCTACTAACATTTGTCTTTCAGATTTAATCTCCTCTTGATATTTAGGCACTATCTCTTTTCCTTTCCTTTTTCTAATTAATTGTGCCTAGTCTTCCTCTTCCTCGTCTAAGATTAAATCCACAAAAATAGGCTCTGTAGGCCTTTGAGCTACAGGTACTAGCTCTTCCTATTTAACTCTTTCCATAATTACTGGTCTCGAAGGACCAGCTTCATCTCTTTTTGCAACAAGTCTGGCAGTAGCCTCACGATGCTGTTCCACTTTGATTTTATATTGGGCTTTCAACTTTTCTGTAGCCCTCTTTTTGCACCGTCCATCAAACACCAGATGTGCTATAACTACTGCCAATTCTTCTAGTTCTCCTTGGTCTTCTCCTATTTGAACCAATTCTTGAAATTCTCTTCTTTCTTCCTCAGTAGAAGGCCCCAAAATTGCTGCTCGTTCCAACGGCCTTGGTGGTGGAACTGAAGGTCCTGACTGCTGTTCCTTAGGGACAGGTCTTTCAATAGTCGGTTCCTTTGGTTCTGTAGTTGCCTTCCTTTGTTGCTCCCATCTAATTTTTCCCTTGCACAACCAACAATGTTCTTTTTGAACCATAGTCGGGACTTATGTTGGATTAGTTCTAGGGCAACTTCATTATTTGGCCTAATTTTTCTTTCTCTTCTTACAGCAATTTCTGTAGCAACTTTGATTCTAGTTTCCATAATTTGAGGTATTTGTATACCCAAATCTACTAACTCTTTCCTCCAATAGAAAAGGTCAGATTCTACCTTTTGTACCTCTTGTCGTATTTCTGATCTTCTACCTTGTGTGTCATTCCTCTGTATCTTTGAGAAATTCTGACGTGTCTACTGCCTTTTCCTAGAACTCAAGTGTCATCTTCCTTATCGTGGAGTTACACAATGGAACGAAGTCGCTCTGATCTTTATTGTTCTAAGTTCTAAATGATTTTGTTGATAATGCCCCCAAACCCTAAGTTTAATATAAATAAGCCCTAAGTTTAAGCGGGTAATCAGATCATTTCCCACACAAACTCTCGCTCTCTCATCCATGGAATTACAGTTAACTCCATGGACTAAGTCTATGGACTTAACTACAGTACACCATTGAGTTATAGTTAACTCAATAGGGTAAGTTCATTAACTTATCCTAGACTCAACGGAGTAAGTTCGTTGAGTTAAATGCTGAACTTGGATAGATTGAAAATGCTCTAGGGATTCCTGAATTTCTACTTTTGCTTCTGTCTATGGTGGTGAGCCGGCAGAACTCTCCACTTTTCTTTCTTGCATCATCTCTAAAATTTGCTGAAGAGTTTCTCCCTCTTCAATGGAATCTGTTGAGTCATTCCTTTCTTATTCCATTTGCTCTTGTTCAGCTTCTTGTTCAATTTCTATTCTTTCTTCTTCCTCCTAACTACCAATCTACATTGTCACTGTTCTTTCTGATTCTATGGCAGATTGGGATGGAGTTCCGAGCAAATCAGCTTTTGTCCTAATTTCTATTTCTTCTATTTGTATAGGTTGTAGATTAGTTTCAGCCTATTTTTCTTCTTCTCTCTACTCTTGCTACTACTACTCCTGCTCCTCTTCATAATCAGATAGCAGGTTTACAAAATTTAGCTCTACAGGCCCTACTAACATTTGTCTTTCAGATTTAATCTCCTCTTGATATTCAAGCACTTTCTTTTTTCCTTTCCTTTTTCTAATTAATTGTGTCTGGTCTTCCTCTTCCTCGTTTGAGATTAAATCCACAAAAATAGGCTCTGCAGGCCTTTGAGCCACAGGTACAAGCTCTTCTTGCTTAACTCTTTCCATAATTACCGGTCTCGAAGGACCAGCTTCATCTCCTTTTGCAGCAAGTCTGGCAGTAGCTTCACGATGCTATTCCACTCTAGTACCAATTCTTCTGGTTCTCCTTGGTCTTTTCCTATTTGAACTAGTTCTTGAAATTCTTTTCTTATCCTAAACTCAATGGAGTAAGTTCATTGAGTTATGTGTAACTCAACGGACTTCCTATAAAGTTATATCTAATAAAAATATATATAATAATATTTTTTTCTTCGGTCAAGACTGAAGAATTTCCGGTCTAACCGATTCTTAATTTTTCAACACTTTAAAAGTTTTCGGTCAAACCATTACATTCCTCAGTTGAATCGAAATTACATATTCTCTCTTTTTTTTCTATCGGTTGAACCGATAGTATACTTCGGTAACACTGACACTTAACTAAATATAATATATATGTTTTTTTATGTTTTTGCATTTTGGTCAAACCGATGGATCTTGTTGGTTGAACCACAATGATTTTTTTCTTTTTAAAACATGTTTTGGTAAAATCGATAATTTCTTCTGGTTGAACCTTGTCTATGCTTTAAATAAGTTTTTTTTTTTTTTAAACTTAGAAACTTCTTACTAAGTAAAGCTCGAATAGTCTTCTACTCTTACTTCTTCTACAATTCCAAAAAAAACTTTTTGGCATCTTCAAAATAGGTCTAAGTCTTTGTCCATTTACTCCACGAACTTAGTCCGTGAACTTAACTACAGTACTCCGTTAAGTTATATCTAATAAAAATGCATATAATAATAATTTTTACTTCGATCAAGACCGAAGAATTTCTGGTCTAGCCGATTCCTAATTTTCCAACATTTTAAAATTTTTCGGTCAAACCATTATATTCCATGGTTGAACCTAAATTAATTATTTTCTTTTTTTTCTTTGTTGATGGAACCGATACTATACTTTGGTAACACCAACATTAAACTAAATATAATATTTTTTTTTATGTTTTTGTGTTTCGGTCAAACTGATAGATCCTATCGGTTGAACCGCAATGATTTTTTTTCTTTTAAAATATGTTTTGGTAAAATCAATATTTCATTTCGGTTTAACCGTGATTATATTTAAATAAGTTTTTTTTTACATATACTTAGAAATTTTCTTACTAAGTGAAGCTCGAGTAGTCTTCTACTCTTACTTCTTCTATAATTCCAAAGGAACTTTTTGGTATTTTCAAAATAGGTCTAAGTCTTTGTCCATTTACTTTAAATATATTCTGATTTTTAGGATTTTCAATTTAAATAGCTCCATAGGGATAAATATTTCGAACTATGTAAGGTCCTGCCCATCTAGATCTTAATTTTCTTTGATGGTTATGAAGTCTAGTCATGTAAAGATATACTTCTTGTCCTATTTCAAAGGTTTTTGAAATAATTTTCCTGTCATGCTAGAACTTCATTTTCTCTTTTTCTTTTATAGTTTTTGAATAAGCTTCATTCCTAAATTTTTCTAATTCAATCAATTGTATTTTTCTATTCTTAGCAACTTGGTTTAAATTAGTGTCCAGAGTTTTTAATGCCCAATAAGCTTTATTTCAATTTCAACTGATAAATGACAACTTTTTCCATATACTAGCCTAAAAGGTGACATACCTAAGCTTGTCTTATAAGCAGTTCTATAAGTCCAAAGTGCATCTATCAATCTATTAGCCCAATCTATTCTAGTAGGATTTACTACTTTTTCTAAGATTAACTTAATTTGTTTGTTTGCACTTTCTACTTGTCCACTTGTTTGTAGATGATATGATGTTGCAATTTTGTGGTTTACTCCAAATTTCTTCATTAAGGCTTCAAAACTTCTATTACAGAAATGAGTTCCTCTATCACTGACAATAGCTTTAGGTATTCCAAATCTAGCAATTATATTGGTTCTTATAAAATGTATTACCACTTTGTTGTCATTAGTTTTTATAGGAATAGCTTCTATCTATTTAGATACATAATCCACCCCCAACAATATATAATTAAATTGATTAGACATAGGAAATGGACCCATAAAATCTATTCCCCACACATCAAAGATTTCAACCTCAACAATAGGATTAAGAGGCAACATATTCCTCTTTGATAGTCTTCCTATTTGTTGACATTTTAAACAACTTAAGCAATATTTATGAGCATCTTTGAATAGTGTTGGCCAATAAAATCCACATTATAGAATTATAGTAGCAGTTTTCCCTAAACCAAAATGCCCTCCACATGCTTGGTCATGGTAGAAAGACAATATGCTTTGATATTCAGTTTCTAGAACACACCTCCTTAAAACCTAATCAAGACATTTCTTAAATAAGTATGGGTCTTCCCAATAGTAATATTTTACTCTTGAAAAGAACAATTTCTTATCCTGTCTATTCCAATCCTTAAGTGTTAAACCAGTAACTAAGTAATTAACTGTCTACATACTAAGGTATCGTGTTGATGGTCATTAATTGTTCATCAGGAAAATTATCCTTAATTTCAATATTTGATTTTTCTATTTGTAATCTTGATAAATGATCTGCTACTACATTCTCACAACTTTTTTATCTTTAATTTCTAGATCAAATTCTTATAATAATAATATCCATCGGATCAATCTAGGTTTGGTCTCTTTCTTTGCTATTTGGCGTTTTAAAGCTAAATGATCCGTGTATACTATCACTTTAACTCCAATCAGATATGATCTAAACTTTTCTAAGGCAAACACAACAACTAACAGCTCTTCTTTAGTAGTTGTATAATTAACTTGAGAATCATTTAAGGTTTTGCTTGCATAATGAATCACTCTAGGAGATTTTTCTATCTTTTGTCCCAACACTACTCCTACAACAAAATCAAATGCATCACACATTAATTCAAATGGATGGCTCCAATCAGGTGCTTGAATTATAAGAGTTGAAATTAAGCTAATTTTAAGCTTGAAAAATGCTTCTTTGTAATTTTTATCAAAGTTGAATGGGACATCTTTTAATAGATTGGTTAAAGGTCTAGTTATTTTGCTAAAATCTTTAATAAATCTTCTATAAAATCCAACATGTCCTAGAAATGATCTAATATCTTTTATTGATTTAGGTTCTGGTAGATTAGAAATTACTTCTATTTTAGCTTTGTCTACTTCCAACCCTTTCTTTGAAACATGTCCCAAGACTATTCCTTGTTTAACCATGAAGTGACATTTTTCCCAATTTAGAACCAGACTTTTTTCCACATAGCATTTTAATACTTGGTCTAAATTGTTTAAACACACTTCATATGAAGTTCCATAAATAGTAAAATCATCCATAAATATTTCTAAAAAATCTTCAGTCATTCTAGTGAATATGCCCTGCATACACCTTTGAAAGGTGGCTGGTGCATTGCATAATCCGAATGGCATTCTCTTAAAAGCATAAGTTCCATTAGGACAGGTGAAAGTTGTTTTCTCTTGATCCTCTAATGCTACTAGGACTTGGTTATATCTTGAATACTTGTCTGGGAAATAAAAATATTCTTGCCCTATTAATTTTTCTAGTATTTGATCTATGAAAGGTAAGGGAAAATGATCTTTCCTAGTCACTGCATTTAGCTTTCTATAGTCTATACACACTCTCCAACCTGATTGAATTCTAGTAGGTATCAAGTCTTGACTTTCATTCCTAATAACTGTTAATCCTGATTTCTTCGGAACTACATGGATTGGACTAACCCATGAGCTATCAGATATCAGATAAATTATGTCATTATCTAACCATTTCACTATTTCCTTCCTGACTATTTCTTTAAGGTTTGGATTTAATCTCCTCTCAGGAATTCTAACAGGTTTAGCATTCTCTTCTAAATATATGTAGTGACAGCATAAAGTTGCACTTAACCCTTTGATATCTATCATAGTCCATCCTATTGCTTCTTTATAAGTTTTTACTACATCTTTTAATTTAGCAATTTGATCCTCTTTTAAATCTGAAGCAATAATGATTGGACATGTTCATTTTTCTTCCAAAAATATATAGGTTAATTCAGGAGGTAAAGGTTTTAATTCTAATTGTTGCCTATCAGAAGCTAGAGTTCCTAATTGAACGTCATCATTTTCTAAATTAATTTCTTCCTGATCTCCTTCTATATTTATGATTTCACTTTCCTCTAAAGTTTCAGAATTGAGTTGCCTATTTAATTCTTCTTGAATCACATCATCTAGCATATCTCCTTCATCCTAAGTCTATAGTATGTAAGGACATTTCTAGCTCCTCAAACTTTTCTGGTTTGAAAGTGTTTAATTGAGTATCCTCATTACTATATGCTAACTTCATTACTTCAGTTTTACAATTAATAATAGCCTTTGATGTTGCTAAAAATGGTCTTCCCAAAATTAAAGATGTATCACTATTTTTATGCTTAATTTGTTGGGAATCTAAAATTACATTATCAATAGGATATATGAAGTTTTTGATTTTAATTAAGACATGCTCTATTTTTTCTCTAGGGTATCTTATACTTCTATCAGCTAATTGAATAACAGTCCTAGTAGTGATTAAGCCTTCTAATCCTAAGGATACAAATATATCACTTGGCATAACATTTATACCTGCACCTAGGTCTATTAAGGTTCTTTCTAGAATGGTATTTCCTATGGTGCATGATATAATAGGGATTCCAAGATCAGATAACTTTTTAGGAATTTGTGGTAGAAATAGGAAACTACTTTGCTTAGCTAAAAAGACTTTCCTTAAAACTTTTTGCTCTCTTTTCTTAGTACCTTAATCCTTAGGAAATTTAGCACAAGGTGGCATTTTCTGTAATAAATCTAACAAAGGAATGTTAACTTGTACCTTTTCAAAAATTTCTCTAATTTTTTCTTCTTTTTCAGGAAATGTTTGTTGTAATCTTTCAAGATAGGGTGCTAATGATTGTGATTTAAAAGATTCTTTTTCTTTCATTTGATTTGTTTGATCATTTTTAGTCTCATTTGCAGATTCAAATTTTTCTTCATTGATTTCTATATTTTTAGATATTACATTTTCATTATCATTTTGATTTTTGTTCTTATCCACCTTCATATTATTTTCGTTTTGAATTCTTGATGGTATATCAGTTCCAGATCTTAATGTTATACATACATCTTCTAGATTTTCGTTACTTTCTTGATGTTCTTGTATATCATTTTCGTGATTATGATCTTCAATTGTTTTTAGTTTTAAATTACATTCTTTAAATTCTATTGCATTGGTTTTTTCTTTTGTTTGTATGTCTTGCAAATTATACAGATCTATAACATTATAATTTTCATTTGTGTTATATTGTTGCATAACTTGTAATTTCATTGTATATTTGTCGAATGCTTTTAGTTTTCTTTCTAGATCATCTAATCTCATTGCATTCAATTTTTGATCAATTTTCATTATGGTTTTTTTAGTTTCATAAATGATATCAATTTTAGGTTCTGAATATGCTTCCTTATAGTTTAATTGGTTGACTTCTTGTTGCTAACACATAAATTGTTCTAGTTTGTCCATGTTTTGCTCTAAGCTACGCTCCAGTTTGTCATACCTATCCCAAACTTCCTTGTCTCTCAACATATTACACATTCTAAATTGACCATTAGTTGGGTAAACCATAGGATTCTCATACTTAGATCTATTATAGTGAAGATAATTCATTTGTTGTTCATATGATCTAACCATCTGCAATCATTTCAATTTCAAACAATTAGAAATGTCGTGACCTTCCAAATTGTAGAATTCACATATGCTTACTACAGTTTTCAGAAATTTTTGTGCATAAGCATATGCCATATTCTCAATTATAAAAGAAAACACACAACACTCCTCTTGTTATTAAAATAAAATAGTACTTACAGTTGCTTAGCTTCTCAATTCCCCAGCAACAGCGCTAAAAAACTTGTATTGAATTTGTTAACTTCTGTTTAGTTATGCAAAGTTAAATCTTAAACTTGCTTATATCAGTAATTTCTTTTAGAAGTAAACAAACAACCTTTCACACAAATTAGATATTAATTCCAATTTTTATTTTAACTGCAAGTGCATAGTGTATATTGTATTTGTGTGCAAGTACATGTCGATTCCACAAAGAATTGAGTAAGAATTGTGTATTGTTCCAGTTTTAATAATGAAATTTATGTGTTCAGTAAGCACTCCGTTGAGTTACAGTTAATACAACAAACCAAGTTCGTGGAGTTAACTCCATGAGTCTATCTTTCTAGTTTAATACTAATATTTACAAAGAAATTCGGCCAACCATTGCGTGGTTCCATAGATTGTAAATAACATCAATTAAGCTCTTTAATGCTAGTTAATATTAGATTTATCATTAAGCAATAATAACATTCAAATATTTCAAACAGTAACCATTAAAATCTTTAAGTATCTGGAATGAATCAATTTTAGTAAATTGTAAAATTATTTTCTATTTTCTGAATCAAACAAACATAAAACATTCACAATACTGACAATGATAACTTTAATCACGATACAAAACAAACAATACAACACTTAAATACTAAATATAAACACAGATAAGTTGTTGTTTTTGGTATTTTTGTTTTGATATGTTCATGAAAATGGGTGAAAGGTGAAATGTAAAAATCTCTATCGATAGTAAATACTTTCATCACTACATGCGACGTGATTACACCATTGAAAACTTAATCAATTACAATCCTACCTCCTCTCCCTATAGAATTGCGAGTCTAGAATTGGAAGATAATCTCTTCTTTAGTATACTGGCATCAACCTGAAACCAAGGCTAGAAGCTTCATGATCTCCTGAGATATGAGTTGGCGCTTGGTGAAAATGGCTTCCCTTTCCGTGACACAATCACTCCTCACAGTGGTTGTCAAGCACCATGTTTGGCTCAGAATCAACCTGACATCAAGAAAGTATCCTCACAAACCTTCAATGATTGGTGGATGTTGGTGATGTTGGTGAATTGTTGGTGATGGTGTGGATGCTTCAATGAACTTTTGACATTGCCTGTAGTTAGCACGATCCTCCACCTCTACACACACTGCCATACACCACCAACTACACCTTCTTCGTTTTTTCTCCTCTTCTTTTATATTTCTTCAATAGTAACTACTTCTGCTTTAGATGATCGATTGGATTTCCTTCATTCATATCAACGATGGTGATTTCTTCTTCCTTCCACGAGTGAATTCCTACGTGATATGTGCAATCGTGGTTTTCCTTCGAATGTCCTATTTCTGTAACCGCTATAGTGGCATATTAGAAAATAAATAGTCTGTAGAGTTATAAATAACTCAACAGACTTACTTCGTTGATTTAACTATAAAACACGTGCAATAAAGAAATAAGCTGCTAACATAACGCGTTACCTTAGTGTATATTCATGTAACTCAATGCGTACAGTTATGCTAACTTAACAAGTTAAACATGTGCATCTCACGTGATATACTAAAGCATTTAAATTCAATACGTGCATAATTCTAACTTAACAAGTTCAGATATTTTGAACACTTATGGACCTAACTATCCGATGCTCAAATGCATTTCGAATAGTTAGCAGATAACTCACCAAAAATCCACTTAAGTCATACATTGAGATTTCAACACGTGTACATCTAGGAAATAATTAAATATTCTTTAAAACATAACTGTCCAGTACATTAAACATAACTCTCTGAAATAACAAAAAATTCGGATACTTAAGAATTTCACAACCTGCAATTTATCGACAGTTCAAAAATGTACTAAATTAACATTAATTCCCTGAAATTATGCAGATTCTTTCATTAAAGCGTATAACAGTGCAATTATAACATAATGGCTTAATTCTCATATTATAAGCTAAATATTATGTAATTAACCATCATTTAACCATTAATATTATGTACTTTTTCATTCTAAATAGAAAGCACACATGGTAGCAAACATTTTAGTTAAAACTGTCTATCAGAGGCATGGCCACGACATTGAACTAAGTCAATTTGTTAAATGAGCCACATATATAGTTGTAGATAGAATTCAAGTTATCTAGTGTCAAGTCTTCTTGTCAAAGATAAAGTCTACAAAGAAGAAACTATTTTGTAGAGATTTAATACCAGTATTAATGGAGGATAGTATTAACTTCACGAAATGGACATCTAAAAGGATAAGATCTAGAGCCATTTCTGTGAAGGAATATAGAAATTATGCTGCTGCTAAGATAACAGGACCTTCTAGAGACATTATAGGAGTTGTTGAGCATATCAATCAATTAGAAAAGCTCTAGAAGGAAGTAGATGAACTTAGGAAGAAAGATTAAAATATATTGTTCATCTACTTGTATTGAAAAAAAAATAATATCTAACTATATGTAAATGTAAACTATTTATAAAAATGAATGTTTGAATTTCAGATGTTTTTGAATTTATGTAATTGTGAATGAATGATTTAATCAAGAACTATATTGAATTGAATATTATATAGTCGTTTAAAGATTTGCAAGACTATTTAAAAGTTTTACAAATTTTTATGAATGACATGGTTAAATGCACGATGCATGGTTAATGTCTGAATATATTTGCAAATTGAAAAGTAAAATGTAAATTCTACATAACAGGAAATGAACTGTAAGTTAAATATGCATATAATGTTCAGATTTAAATGAGTCAAATTAGAACACATTAATGACATATATTTAACTTTATTTAAGTTGATAAAATGTAGAGAAAAATATATAGAAGTTAAGACGAGGAGTAAGTTTTAGTAAAATTTGCTAAGTGTTAACTCAACGAACTTAGTCTGTTGGGTTAACCTTAACTCCACAAGGTCAATAATAAAATATAAGGTAACTCCATTGAGTTATCTGTAACTTAATGAAGTTAGTCCATGGAGTTAGCAAATAGGCAACGAAGCTAGTTCGTTGAGTTAGATGTAACTCAATGAGGTTAGTTCGTTGAGTTAGAAGCAGTAAACAAAGCTAGTCCGTTGAGTTAATTGTAACTCAATGAGGTTAGTTCGTGGATTAAGTTGAATGGTTATTCTTTTAGCCTCGAACAAAACTTCGTAGGTTTAGCGGTTACTGAAATTTGAAATTTGAAGTGGAACACGTATCCATAAAAATAGGAACCATACTACACGCTACAAGACACGTACTTGCAATGAGATTCATTTGCCTTATAGATGTGCATTATAAATATAGAACAAAATGTTATTTACGAGTTACCAGCACTTATGAATAGAGAAGTTAGAAAAGATAATTCAATAATTAAAAAATCGTCTAAATCATGTATTTGGAAATGTTGTCATTCAAAATCAAAATATGAATAGAAATATATCCCCTAGAAAGAAGGAATCAATAGAAGTTAGACCTACTAGAGGATTCCCAATACAAGCAGTACCTAACCTTGTCAATAGAACTATTAATGAAATTGATACCTCCTATAAGAGGGAAACTAAATGAAGTAGTATAATTGAAGCAACTATGTATAATATAGTAAGTAGAAAAATATAATAAAAAATGTAAGTTTAATTATAGTTAGTAATATCGTAAAGTTATTACTTAACTCAACGAACTTAGTTCGTTGAGTTATGACCTAACTCCACGAGGGTATGTAAGTAGTTATGTTAATTTTATCTCTACTAAATTTTGTTTATGTTATACAGAATTATAGTAGATGGAATTGATGAAATTACCACTAGATGCACTAAGGGAAGTACTGAGTAACTTATCTGCTAAAGATCTGTGCAAATTGTGTTGTATGTCAAAAGAAATTAAAGAATGTGTTAGAGAAAAATATTTTCATGGACTACAAGTTGCAAAAATGACTAATATTAGAGATGGATTTTTATGGAAGTCATTTAATCGTAGTTCAATCAACTATGAATATCTGAATATGGAAGAAACTACTAGAATCTCACCCAATACATTAGAAGGAATAGATCATATTATGTGGATAGATGAAGGATTAATTATTTACAAGACCAAACCAAGGTATGCAATTCTGTTACCTGATATTTTGATTAAAAATCCTATCACTAAAAAAGAATGGAGTATAGGAAGGCGTAATAGATTTGAAGTATCAACTGAAAATTGTGGGTCAGCTTTAACATTTTCTGATAAAAATTTGACCATTCCCAAAAAATTGTATTATTGGAGACCAACTGGAAATTAGGATGAAGATTTATGTTTAAGTGTGCATAAGTTTCTTAATAGATCTTGGACTAAAAATACTATGATATATCTAGGACAAAAAGCATTAATTAACAACATACATGTTATACTTGATGGATATATATATTTAGTTTTGGATATATCAATTGCATTTAGATCTGAATTATACATAGTAAGCATAGATAGTTATGATGATGACTTTATAGAAATATTACCTATACCTAGTGATATAGCTAAACCATTATCTGCATAACATAATAAAATTCAATTAGGAATGTGGTATAATGAATATGATGAGCCTACTTTATGTTTGATAAGATGGTGGGATGAAATAATGAAATTTCAAATATGGATTATGAAAGACTTGAATGAATGGAAGTGGGAAAAGGAATATATTGAAATATATGTAAAAATAGAAACAACTACATTATCTTGGAACAAAAGAGGATCCTTATTTGCATTTCAATTCATCAATGGTAATACACTTATATTTAGTATTGATAACATATTGCAAGTTTGCAAGTTAAAAAGGAAAGCAGACTACATTAAAACAGAATTAATAGCAAGAAGAATTATGCCTAAAAAGTTTGTTTGGACTAACACTTTTATTCCATTTGTCACTACTTTTCAATCATGTTCTTAAATTGTAATTTTGTACTTTTAATGTTGTGTACTCTACATTTATTTTTAGAAAAAAAATATATATATATCAATCCAGTTTGTTGATATCTATTTTGGGAAACCAACTGGCTTGCTTATGAGCCACCAAAGGTATGGGAGCCTAAGTTCCACACAAGACACTGATTTAACAATTTATGTTTTGTTGTTAAATGTTATTTTGTTATATATTCTACTTTTATGTGTGAATGAAATGTTTTTTAGAATCAAAAGTTGGAAGATATTGAAGGAGATACAAAACAACAAGGTATGTAATTGATTACTTATCTTGAATTTACATTCAAACTCAGTTCATGGAGTTATTCATTAACTCAACCAATTAAGTTTGTTGAGTTAGGTGCTAAGTCAATGAAACAATATTCATGCCTACTAACATTTACTATATTTACTATAAAATCTTTTACATTGAGGATAATGCAAAATGTAGGTATGGAGGGAGGTAATTAGATTAAAGCCAAGTAATTTTGTTAATTAGAGGAATTAGAATTGTGCTGCAAATTTTTGTGGGAATTGAAAATTTTTTTATGAATTTGCTATAACTAATCGAAATTTCCTATAACTATCTGATAATTGAAATTGTAAAATTTTTAAGAACTGTAACTGCTTAAATGTTATATTTAGAATCTTATATAAGATACTACAAAATTTTACTATTAATACAAATCTAGATATAGTATCTTATGTTTTTGCTGAATTTTATGAGTTTAACAATTTCACGATTTTAATGAGAGATCAGAACGCTTAACTGAAACTCGGTAAATTATCTGAAATCCTGAAAGAGCTGAAATGTTGATTTTTGGATTAAATGAAATACATATGATCAAGGATACATTTAATTCGATTGATTAAATTGTAGAATGATTTATGTGTAAATCTTATTAAACTACAAAAAAAGTATGAGCTTATTGATGTGGATTCATGTTTTTAGTAAATTATGGAAGCAGGACTATATGAGATTTGTGTTTTATTGCATCTATATGAATGAAATACATATATATACTATGTTGAAAAAGAAAAAAAGAGGAAAAAAAGGGAAAAACTTTGAGAGTTTATTGACTTGTTTGATTACGAGCCATTTGTACTTGAGCAGATAGGTATGTAAGGATTGTTGACTAGAAAAAGGACTCTTTAAATATGGCAACCTAAGATCCTGATCAGATTTGGGACTGTTGACTAAAAGTTCGATACATGGGTACACTAGAAAGCTCTTGTATGATTCAAGCTTTTCAAATTACAAATATGCATATACTATTTTGAAAAGATAAAAGTGTTTTGTGAAATACAAAATTTTTTTGAATCGAGTATTTTCTATTATCTAAGATTACTGAAGTATGAATCTAGATTAGACTTTTGAAATTGTTTATTTGAGATATAATTCATTATTCTTCTTGTTTTAATCATATTGAGTTGGATTGTGTTTTGATTCGTATGTAGTTGAAATTTATTCTGGAAATTATATTGGAAAATTTAGGATAACAGATGTTTGAAAGGAAAAAAATGATAATATAATTACCACCTATGTGATGCTAATATATTTTGTATGTAATTTGCATATGTTTAAATATATTTGCAGGTTGAAGAGGAGAAAACAATGTTAAAATGGATTATTGAAAAAAATAGGATATCTTTATAGTAATTTAATCTATGTATTCTAAAGATACAAAATGAAGAATTAATTCTAGCACTTTAGAAAGACCAACTAGTTAGATCTTAGTAGTTTGCTAAGGGACTAGCAAAATTTAAGTATAGAGGAAGTGTTTAGAATGAAAAAGTGCATAATATTAATGGTTAAATGATGATTAATTGCATAATATTTAGCTTATCATATGAGAATTAAGCCATTATGTTATAATTGCATTGTTATATGTTTTAATGAAAGAATTTGCATAATTTCAAGGAATTAACGTTGATTAAGTATATTTCTGAACTATTAGTGAATTATATGTTAGGATCGATAGGCTCACTAGAGGGGGGTGAATGGTGAAGGTGTATAAGATTTTAAATCTTTTAACTTTGAATCGAATAATTCAACAAAAGTGAGATGAGATGAATTAAATGAAAGCAAAACAGTAAGTGGAAAATAACACACAGTAAATTTTTAAAGTGGTTCACCAACTTGGCTAGTCCACCCCCAAGATACATTTGGGCTTCACTAAGTATTCAAATACTTACAACACTTGCTTTCAGGTTGAAGCAAGAACCAACACTTAGAGCTTTTAAGTATGAGCTCAATAACCAACCTTTCTTTGGTAAGCTTTCAGGTTGAAGCTCTCAACCAACAATGAGTTTTCAGGTAGAAACTCACTAACCAACAACTTTGAGTCTTTCTATCAGAGTTTTGGCACACAGAGCTTTTTCTGCAATGAAACTTTTGAGTATGCTTGACTATTTGTAGACTTGAGAGTGTAACTGGAATTTGTGTAGCTCACTATGTATTGTATGATCGTTATCTTTGTATAATCTTCTCCTAAACTTCTCATATTTATACCAAAAGGTATAACAATTACATTTTTTTTTCAACAGATGTATTCTACTGTACTTGCTAAATAATTAGACCTAAATATGGTAAGTTACCATTTTGTCTAATGTTCAGTAAGTAACCTTCCGATTTCCTTTAACTTTCGGATGGTTATATGAATAACTCACCGAAGAGTGTCCATAACTTACCGATTCTTCACTTACATCCTATTATCTGTCATGTGAGGATTTTAAGTTGCTCACGTGAAATGTCAAGTGATCGAAAACTTGTAGTTTTAACTCACCGAAAAACTCTTTACTTTCGGATAGTTAACTACACTAACTCTCCAATTTCTTTTAAGCTTCCGACTACTATCTCTTTAATTCTGCATGTGCATAAAAGAATAACTTAAGTTTCGGATAGTTAGAAATGTAACTCACCAAAACTTCCTATTTTTCAGATAGTTATCTTTTTAACTCTCCGAAAACTCATTTGAGCTTCTGTTTGGATTTCTGCACGTGGGAAATTCAATGACTTAAGTTTCAGATAGTTAAATTGTAACTCACCAAAACTCTTTTGAAATTTTGGATGGTTATCTAACTCTTCGATTTTTCCTTTTAAGCTTTTAACTACCATCTTCTCCATTCTACACGTGCATAATAGGATAACTTAAGTTCCAGAAAGTTATACCTGTAACTCACTGAAAAAGTTGGATATTTATCTTCCTAACTCTCTGAAAAATCCTTTAAGCTTCTGTTTTGGAATTCTATACGTGGTAAATTGAATGACTTAAGTTTCGGATAGTTATACTTGTAACTTACTGAAAAAGTCGGATAGTTATCTTTCTAACTCTTCAAAAAGTCTTTTAAGCTTTCGGATAGTTAACTCCTTAACTTTCCTATCATTCAATCTTTCTTAAGTATCCGATCATTTAACTCTCCGAAAAACCCTTTAAGCATTTGGATAGTTAACTCCTTAGCTTTCCGATCATTCAATTTTTCTTAACTGTCCGATAGAATTGTTGCTGTTGTAAACTTGCTCTTCGGATACTTTGATCTATAACTGTCCGATTTTCTATAGCAGCACATTCTCGGATTAACTACAACCTATTTGCTACTTAGAATTGTCTGTCTTCTGATCTTTTGCTGCACTGACTTATTTGTGAAATACAATATGTTTCCTCACATAGGTTTTGCATTATCAAAATACTCGAGTTCTAACATTATAGGCTTTGAAATTCTTAAGGCTACGAATTTTCTGTTATTTTAGAGAGTTATATTTCATGTACTAGACAGTTATGTTTTAAATGCTTAAAGAATATTTTATTATTTCCTAAAGTACACGTGTTGAAATCTTAATGCATGACTTAAGTGAATGTTTGGTAAGTTATCTGCTAACTATTCGAAATGCATCTAAGCATTGGATAGTTAGGTTTGTAAGTATCCGAAATATCTAAACTCATTAAGTTAGAATTATGCACGTGTTGAAATTAAATGCTTTATTATGTCACGTGAGCTGCACATGTTTAACTCATTAAGTTAGCATAACTATACGCATTGAATTACTTGAATATACAC
This sequence comes from Cymodocea nodosa, assembly GCA_036874045.1. NCBI lineage: Eukaryota > Viridiplantae > Streptophyta > Magnoliopsida > Alismatales > Cymodoceaceae > Cymodocea > Cymodocea nodosa. The sequence continues at coordinate 13,433,550 of CM072335.1, forward strand.
TAAGGTAATGCATTGTGTTAGTAGCTTATAAGTTATTTCTTTAGTGCACATGTTTTATAGTTAAATTAACGAAGTAAGTTCGTTGAGCTACACTAACTCCACGGACCATTTATTTTCTAATATGCTACTATAGCAATTGCAGAAACAAGAAATTCGAAGGAAAACCACGATTGCACGTATCACGTAGGAATTCACTCGTGGAAGGAAGAAGAAATCATCATCGTTGATATGAATGAAGGAAATCCAACCAATCATTTAAGCAGAAGTAGTTACTACTAAAAGAAATATAAAATAAGAGGAGAAAGATGAAGAAAAAGGTGTGTGTGTAGAGAGGTGGAGAACTGTGCTAACTATAGGAAGTGTCGGAAGTTCCTTGAAGCTCCACAACCACACCACCAACATCACCAACTATCGAAGGTTTGTGAGGATACTTTCTAGATGTCGGGTCGATTCCGAGCCAAACACGGTGACTAACAACCACTATGAGAAGTGATCACATCATAGGAAGGGAAGCCATTTTCACCAAGCACCGACTCATATCTTAAGAGATCGTAAAGCTTCTAGCTTTGGTTTCAGGTTGATGCCAGTATATTGAAGAGGAGATCATCTTACAATTCTTGGTTCGTGATTCTATAGGGAGAGAAGGCAAGATTGTAAGTGATTAAGTTTTCAGTGGTGTAATTGCATTGCATGTAGTGACAAAAGCTTTTACTGTCGATAGAGATTTTTACATTTCACCTTTCGCTCATCTTTAGGAACATATCAAAACAAAAATACCAAAACAACAAATTATCCATGTTTACATTTAGTACTAAAGTGTTGTATTGTTTGTTTTGTATCATGATTAATGTTATCATTGTTAGTATTGTGAATTTTTTATATTTGTTTGATTTAGAAAAGAGAATAGTTTTATTGTTTACTAAAATTGACTCGTCTAGATACTTAAAGATTTTAATGGTTACTATTTGAAATATCTGAATGTTAGTGTTGCTTAATGACAAATCTAATATTAACTAACATTAAAGAGCTTAATTGATATTATTTATATTCTGTGGAACCACCCAATGGTTGGCCAAATTTCTCTGTAAATAGTAATATTTAACTAGAAAGGTAGGCTCATGGAGTTAACTTAAGTCCACGAGGTTAGTTCGTTGAGTTAACCATAACTCCATGAACTAAGTCTATTAAGTAACTGTAACCCAATGGAGTGCTTAACTAAATACATATAAACTCCAATATAAAAATCATAATAGTACACAATTCTTACTCAATCTCTATGGGATCGACCTGTACTTGTATGCAAATACAATATACACTGTGCACTTGCAGTTAAAAATACAAATTGGACTTAATATCTAATTTGTGTGAAAGGTTGTTTATTTAATTCTAAAAAGAATTTATTAATATAAGCATAAAAACAAACCCAAACAAGTTTTCTAACTCTGTTGGGGATCTAATCAAGTTCTCTAGTGTCGACGAATAGACAAGTTTTTGATTTAACTTCACAACCAAACAAACATAAATGATATTAAATTAAAAACTTTCTAACTCCATTGGGGATCTTGAGTTAGAGATTGATAAATTAAAAATGTGAGAGCTAGATTTAAATTCCACCAATGAGAAATGAAATTTAAGTCAAACTAAGTTAGACAAGCTAACTAGTACCCTTACAGTGTCATATAAATTTGGCTTAAGATTTGATTATCCTGAAAATCCTGAATCTCAAGCCAACAGAGGATTTATTAGTTGCAGTCCAAGTAAATCTAAGACTAAAATTCCTTTTATTATGAAACAAGGTAATAAATATGTAGAATTAGGTACTTCAAGGGATGAATCATGTAGTAATAATATAAACCAATGTGATTTATCTAAATGTACTTCTAAGATGATTATCAATGTTTCTAAAAATCTTGTTTCTTGTTCTGGAAATTCAGTTACTAATGTGTATTGTTGTGAAAAGTTAAATCATAAACTTGTTTAATTCATTTTTATGCTTATATAAATAATTACTTTTAGAAGTAAACAAACAACCATTCACACAAATTAGATATTAAATCTAATTTGTATTTTTAACTACAAGTGCACAGTGTATATTGTATTTGTGTGCAAGTACAGGTCAATCCCACAAAGATTGAGTAAGAATTGTGTACTATTTCGATTTTTATATTAGAGTTTATATGTATTCAATTAAGCACTCCGTTGAGTTATAGTTAACATAATAGACCTAGTTCATGGAGTTATGGTTAACTCAATAGACTAACCTTGTGGACTTGAGTTAACTCCATGAGACTACCTTTCCAATTAAATACTACTATTTACACAGGAATTCGGCCAACCATTGGGTGGTTCCACAGAATGTAAATAATATCAATTAAGCTCTTTAATGTTAGTTAATATTAGATTTATCATTAAGCAACACTAACATTCAGATATTTCAAATAGTAACTATTAAAATCTTTAAGTATCTGAAACGAATCAATTTCAATAAATAATAAACTATTTTCTATTGTCTGAATCAAACAAACATAAAACATTCACAATACTAACAATGATAACATTAATCACGATACAAAACAAACAATACAACACTTTAATACTAAATGTAAACACAGATAATTTGTTGTTTTCGGTATTTTTGTTTTGATATGTTCTTGAAGATGAACAAAAGGTGAAATGTAAAAATCTCTACCAACAGTAAAAACTTCTGTCACTACAAGTGATGCGATTACACCACTGAAAACTTAATCACTTACAATCTTGCCCCCTCTCCCTATAGAATCGCGAATCAAGAATTGTAACATGATCTCCTTTTTAGCATATTGGCATCAACTTGAAACCAAGGCTAGAAGCTTTACGATCTCCTGAGATATGAGTCGGTGCTTGGTGAAAATGGCTTCCCTTTCCGCGACACGATCACTCCTCACAGTGGTTGTCAATCACTATGTTTGGCTCGAAATCGACCTGATATCAGGAAAGTATTCTCGTAGACCTCTGATGGTTGATGATTTTGGTGGTGGTGTAGAGCTTCAGGGAACTTCCGACGCTTCCTACAATTAGCGTGGTTCTCCACCTCTACACACACACTTTCTTCGTCTTTCTCCTCTTCTTTTATATTTCTTTCTATAGTAACTGTTTCTGCTTAGATGATCGGTTGGATTTCCTTCATTCATATCAACGATGGTGATTTCTTCTCCATTCCATGAGTGAATTCCTGCGTGATACGTGCAATCGTGGTTTTGCTTTGAATTTCCTATTCTACTACAGTGGCATATCAGAAAATAAATGGTCCGTGGAGTTATAAATAACTCAACAGACTTACTTCGTTGATTTAACTATAAAAACACATGCAATAAAAAAATAATTAGTTCAGATGTTTCAGATATTTACAACTATAAGTATCTGAAGCTTATATGCATTTTGGATAATTAGTACCTAACCTTTTGTAGGATCGTATGGCTACACAAGAGGGGGGTGAATTGTGTATCTTTACTACTTTCTGAAATATAATTGAAACTTTAAAATTCAAAAACAAGTCGAGACATTGTTTTCATAAAATCATTTTTATTCAAGGTTTCAATTACAATGTTATTATATCAACTTAAGCTTCAATTAAAACTAGTTATTAACTTCAGATCCAATACAGACAAGTATTTATATCAATAAGCTTTTTCTGTATTAATTGATGATTTTAATTTCTTTTCACAAGCAATAGTAATTGAGCAAATATGATTATTTTCATTCAGCACACATCATCAAAACAAAATACTCAATAATCTCTCCCTTTTTGATGATGACAAAACCATACTAAATCAATTATGAAATATGTTTAACTCAACAAAGCACCTTCATTGGGTTAACTTTTAATTCAACAAACTTGTTTGTTGACTTAATTTCACTTAAGCTTATTTCTATTGTTTGTGTAAATTTTACCTCTCAAAACTAAAACTCTCAGATGTCAATAATTATATAAGTATTAGTTTTCTAATTTTCATCTATCAGATTACAATAACCATTTAAATAACATCTCCTTTTATAATATATATGTAATTAAGATCATAATCATCTTTTATAATATTTCTCCCCCTTTTTGTCATTAATCAAAAAGATAATTACAGAGAATATATATATATATAAGAGATATAATTACAACAACTCTTTATGTAAACAAGAATAATAATTGAACACATTTACAGAAAAATGTATTGTTCAATGAATCAAACAAGTACTATAAACATTACATTTTGTATTCAGAAACAAACAAAAATAGTTATCGACCCCTCCTAAGTATATCACTTATAGCATTACATATTTTATCTCCTAGATGCCTAATATCATTTCTGATGTCGTTAAGCACTGCATCTAAGTCAGGAGGTAGCTGGGTTTGCTGTTCTACTTGAACTGAATAACTTTGTTGTTGTTGTTGTATATGGTCTATATAATCAGGTTGTAGTTGTTGTTGTCCTTAAGGTTTATGCATGGCTTGGAATTTTTGCAAATCTTTAACATTAAATGCTCTAATGCCTTTAGTTTCAGAGGGCTAGTCGAATAAAGTCAATTGGCTTGCAAGGATTCTACATACAGCATCACCATAAAATAACTTTGAACTCATATGCTGTATTTGAGACATAAAAACATCAAACCAATTTATTTGAATTCTATTCAGCAGGCCATAAGTTGCATATAAACAGCTTCTGTTGACTTCCAAATTGTGTCCAACTCTCTGAAATAAATTTGCATGCAGTATATTCGCAATAAACCTTACCTCTGCATTCAGATTTTCCATTAATCTCATTTTAGAATATACATCTGGAATTTTTGATAAAGACTGAATGTTCCATTGTAGTTGTCTTATCATGTCAAATCTGTTTGTAACAACAACACCTTCATTCTTTAATCCTAAAACTTCAAAAATTAACTCAGAAGACAATATAAACTCCTGTTCATTTATTTGAGTTTTCAGAAAATTTCCATTCTTGACCAGATTACTATAAAAAGCTGCAATAAGCTCTATGTATTGCTTTCATTTTGTTCCTACTGGCAAGAATTTAATGAGGCATTGAAACTCAAACAGATCTCTTATTTCTATCAAATTTTTGAATTTTATTGGACGAGCATGCATAATCTGACATGTAATTAGATTATTGTATTTCTGCAATGCTTCTTCAGATCTAAAATGAATTGTATTACCTTGAATTTGTAATATTGAACACATAGAAGGTGATACCTAAAGCCGTGATTCAGAGTTTAATTCATCTTTAGGAACTTCTTCTTCAAAATGAATGTCATGTTATTCCTCTTCCAAAATATTATCTTGAAGCTACTCAGGTAAGCTTGATTCTTCAGCTTTAACAATGTTAGGAACATTGTCAATATGCTCAACATTCATCTGTTCAGTCTCTATAGAATGTTCAGAGTTCAATTGTTCCACAAATTCTACAACCGTTGTATCTGTCTGTAATTGTTCATTTTGTTCAACAGATATTTCCATTGAGTCATGCTATGAATTCTCAACTCTACTTCTATAGATTCTGTAGAAGGCTGGTTAACTTTTAGCTCTTTTGGAGTCTTAACATTTTCAATATCTGCTACTCTAGACAATTCAGCCTTTGAACTAGTTACTGCCTCAACATTGTCAATTATATTTGCAATAACTTATTCAATGTCAGGTGTCTGATGCTCTGATTTGTCAATTTCTGCATCATCAGGAATTGTACTAATAGAAAAACTTGAGCTCATATTTGACTTATATTTCTTCTCAAGCTTTCTAGCAAGGGAAAATAAAGTCTCATTATCTTCATCAGTTTTAGTGTGTTCGGAACTGATGAGTTTACCAGATGCACAATAAGGTACAATGTCTAGACATACATTGTCCTTTGGAAATAAATTTTCATTTGATTGTCCTTTTCCAATAGACTTTGTTTCGTTAGACATAATTTTTCTGATTTTTCTTCTTCTATAACATTTTTGTTTCTCCTACTCAAGTATTGCTGTTTTCTTTTCAAATTGCTCAATAAAAGTTTTCTACTTTAATTCTTCTAAGGCACTCTCAATTGCTACAGCCTTTCGAAGACTGTCAACTTTTGCTTTGTCTACAACAATATTTGATTCTACTTGTTTTGAATATAAAGGAGTAGGGATAGGTGATTCATGCTCTTCCGCAAATGCATGTAGTCTTGTACCGTTTATAGGAGTTTGAGGAGTTCTATTTGATGAACCTATACCTTTTTCCAAATATTTTGCATACTATTCCAAAAATGCAATCTCAGCACATTTCATTCTGTATTCTCTATCAAATTTACTTGGAATCCCCATGTATGTAATACTAGCATCAGTATTTTGGAGTTCTTGTCTAATTTCATTTAGTATACCTTCAGGAAAGAAATATTCACTATAAATTTCTGCTAACATTTTGTCCACTCGAAATATTTTCTTAAACCAAGTATTTAGAACTTCATCATTCTCTATTTCTTTTCCTTTTGCATCTCCTCTGCTTTTGCCTTTTCCTCTGCCACGACCTTTGTAGAACTTGGAGACCATCGTCGCAGGTTGTAACAACAACAAGCGAGAAAGATTTTCTTGACAAAGTCAATTGCCCATGTAATAAGTGTTTAAATAAGGTTTCTAGGTGTATAACTCAACGTAAAGAGAAGTCGGGTTTAGAAATTAAATAAATATTGAATAAAGTTTATTCAAACAAGGTACCCGAAATATTCAAGTATAACTCGTTGAGTTAACTAACCTAACGAGTAAAATGCTGTCTAGAGGTAGTTTTACACGTTACCTTATTTAACATAACGTCTAGTTAGTACAATTAAAACAATTTTCGGATGCTTCCAACTGAAACGTTCCAAAAACAACACACATGCTAAACTTAACATTATCTTGAGAACATTGTAAACTATTTGAACATTTTGTCCTTTCAATCTAAAATAGTTTGTATGTCTTTTTAAATTATTTCATCAAGATTTTAAGAGGACATTAATTTAGATTAACTAAGATTTGTATTCTAAATTATATTAATCTATTTTCAACATTGTTAATCCTCCCCATACAAATATACTTCATATATATTCAATCAAAATACAAAATATACTTGTAGTGACAATAAATGTTAAGTATAACTATTGTTGAGTATTTTGTTTTGATGATGTGTGCTGAATGAAAATAATCATATTTGCTCAATTACTATTGCTTGTGAAAAGAAATTAAAATCATCAATTAATACAGAAAAAGCTTACTGATATAAATACTTGTCTGTATTGGATCTGAAGTTAATAACTAGTCATTTCATTGCATTAATTTCTCATTTAACTAAACGTTAAGTTAACGTGTGTTTTTATTGAAAAGCATGATATGTTTTAAAGTTATATCTTCTATATCATGTATAGTGCTCGTTTAGACAACTTGTTAAGTTAGAGTTTTGTTTGTATAGAGGTCACGTGAGAACTCGTTAAGTTAGAGGCTTAAAGGTTAAAATAGGTCACGTGATAACTCGTTAAGTTAGTGAGTAAAAGAAGAGACGAACTCATTAAGTTAGTGTTATACACGTCGTGAAATTATAACTTATGAATGTTGTATTGTATCACGTGAGGTGCACATGTTTAACTCGTTAAGTTAACTTAACTAAACGCGTTGAGTTGTTATATTGAACAACACTAAGGCAACACGTTAGGTTAGTGTTATAAACTTAAATTGTTATTTTTGCATGTGGTAAAATTCTTATTATAAAAACATTTGTTTATTACTGAATCGGTGAGTTAAAGTTTTTTTCGGAGACTTACAGTCGTAACTATCCGAAAGGTAACTTAAGTCATGTTTTCAGGTCTTAACACGTGTCTCACTAGTTTTATGGTATAAAGAGTTTTTCGGTGACTTACAATCGTAACTATCCGAAACTTAAACTGTTTTTAGTGAGTTATCGTTTAACTTTCCGAAAGAAAGGTTAAGCTGGTTTGTTGAATTAGCATAATACCACGAACTTAGTTCGTTGAGTTAGCTATAGTACTTGTCACGTGAAATGGCACATGAGGAACTCGTTAAGTTAGAAACGTTAAGTTATATATATACTTGTGTTACTCGTTTAGTTAATATTAAAGTAACGACTTCGTATTACACTTGATGGAAAATTCTTTGAACGAGAAAGTTTATTTTGTAGGAAATTTTTCAGAGATCTAGGACTGATGATTAAAACAAATTCGAAATATAAACGTGGGTTAGAACTTGTGTGTTTCGATGAAGGAAAAAGAAAAGATGTGGAGAAGTGGAAAATTGGTAGTGGTTAAACGTGAAAGATATGCATGAAATGAAGATACAGTATAAAAGGCATAGAATTCTCGTTGATCAAACTATCTCTGCACACCTAAAGAAAAATCTTTTTCAAGGATCAAAAACACCTCTTCAAGCAAAATCCCTCAAGTGGAAGAAAATTCAGTGAAGTAGAAATGATTAAATTTATGTCCCTGAAGATTTGAAGTATCAAGTGAAAGCAAATTCAGTAAAGTAGAGAAAGACAACATATTCGTCATTGAAGAATTGCTGAAGAAGGAAAAGAATAAAAAGAAAGATCTCAAACAAAGAGTAAAGTTTTAAATTCCGCAAATTAGTTTTCACTATTTGTAGTTATGAAATTGTTTAGATAATACATGGTATTGAGTTATAATTGCATCTACAATTTCTGAGGAGAATTGAATTGTACATTGTAATTGAAACCTTGAATAAAAATGATTTTATGAAAACAACGTCTCGACTTGTTTTTGAGTTTTAAACTTTCAATTATATTTCAAAAAAAATTAAAAATACACAATTCACACCCCTCTTGTGTAGCCATACAATCCTACAAGTGGTATCAGAGCTTTTTTAATAATCTTTGATATAGAATCAATACCAACTTATTTAATATCATTGCTTATTCTACCTTCCTTGTTTTTAAACAGAAATTAATATCTGAGCATACGTTTAACTTTCTTGATTTAAGGCTCAAGTTGTTTTAAAGTTTTTAGACTGTTTAAAATCAAATAGGTTGAAAAATCTAAGGTAAGATGGCTACTGAAAATGATAATTTTTCTTTATATGAAGGCCAAAATCTTAATCGTCCTCCTTTATTTGATTGAATACATTTTGAATATTGGAAATATAGGATGACTGCTTTTCTTCAAAGTATAGATCATAAGTTGTGGTTCATGATTTCTAAACCATATACTCTGTTAACTACTCCTTATAATACTTGGACAATTACTGAAAAGAAAATGAAACTTTGAATGCTAAGGGCTTAAATATTTTATTTTGTGCATTGAGTTATGAATAGTTCAGTAAAATGTCGACATATAAATTTGCTTATGAGGTGTGGCATGCATTAGAAGTTTCACATGAAGGTACTTCTCAAGTTAAAGATACTAAAATAAACATATTGATTCATAAGTATGAACTCTTTAAGATGCATGAAGACGAAAATATTTCTAAGTTGTTTTCCAGATTTCTTAATATCATAAACTCTTTAAAATGTTTAGGAAAGAATTTTGAACACAAGGATTTGGTGAGGAAAATTCTCAGATCCCTAAGTTCTAAATGGTCTTAGAAAGTAACATCAATTGAGGAATCACGAGATTTAAATGTTTATACTATGAATGAACTTATAAGTAACTTAATAGCTTATGAAGTTCAATTAAATGAATCACTGAGTCACAACAAACTAAAACTGAAGAAAGAAATAGCCTTCGAAATTAATTCAGATTTTGATATATCTACTGATTTTGATGAGGATTTGATTTTGCTGACTAGGAAATTCAAGAAAGCATGGAAAGCTAGGAAATAGCAAAGAAACAAAAATGATAAACCCTCAACGTCAAAATCACTGAATGACAAGAATTCTTCATCCAGAAAGTATGTATGTTACAACTGTAAGAAACCTAGACATCTTTCTCCAAATTGTCCTATGAGGAAAAATGAAAAGCAAAGTACGACAAATCAGAAGAAGACGGCTTAGAAAACTTAGAAAAAATTTTACAAGAAAAAGGCTTTGAAGGTCACTTGGGATGACACGTCTAAAGAATCAGTATCAAAATCTTCACATTCAAAAGGAGAACAAGAGTTAGAAGACGTTGCTCATGTGTGCTTCATGGCAGATGAGTCTAAGGTAATATCTGACCCTAAAAGTCATTCAGATTTCAACTTTGATGAATTATTATGTACTTATCATGCATTATTACAAAAACTTAAAGTATGTAAACTGGAAAATAAGAATATTAGAAAATCTTCATCCATTATGGAAGAAGAAAATTGTTTCCTGTCTACTACTTTAGAAAAGTTTAAATGTGATAATGAAAATCATGCTAGAGATTTACAAAAATTTAGATTTAATGAATGTATCTTGCATGAACAAATACAGAATATAAATGCTAAAAAATTAAAGATAGAATCTGAAAATGAAATGTTGAGAAACAATATAAATGAACTTGAATTAGAGATAAATAAATTAAAACTGAGAGAGCTGGATTTAAATTGTACCATTGAGAAATGGAATTTAAGTCAAACTAAGTTAGACAAACTAACTAGTACCCCTGCGGTGTCTTATAAATTTGGCTTAGGATTTGATTATCCTAAATATCTTGAATCTCAAGCCAATAAAGGATTTATTAGTTGCAGTTCAAGTAAATCTAAGACTAAAATTCTTTTAATTATGAAACAAGGTAATAAATATGTAGAAGTAGGTACTTCAAGAGATGAATCATGTAGTAATAATATAAATCAATGTGATTTGTCAAATTGTACTTCTAACATGACTATTAATGTTTCTAAAAATCTTGTTTCTTGTTTTAGAAATTCAGTTTCTAATGTTTCTAAAATTTCAGACAATTGTAGTAAACTGAAAATTCAGAAACCTGAGCATGTAATTCAATACACTGGTATAGACCAATTACTATTCTACATGTGACAAAACTAAAAATTCTTGTGTAGAAAAAGATTTTGTATGTATAGAAAATGTTAATATAAGTACAAAATCTTGGTATGAACTTACTGAAATGTATGAGCATGACCAAAATAAATTAAAATCTGATAAAAATCCATTTGGTCTTGATTATACTACATCTGAAAACAAAAAGAATGATTGTAAAAGCAATAATGCTATATGTGGGTATGAAGCTAATGATAAATCAATAGTACTTACAATTAATAAGAATATAAATGATAATGTTAAACTATTTTTAAACAAAAAGAAGAAATATGCGTTTAATGAACTTGGTCCTCAACAACATTAGGTACCAAGAAAAAGTTTTTCTTAATTTGTTTTGCAGGAGGAAACAACATCAAAATGGATCTTGGACAGTGGAGCAACAAGTCACATGACCAAACAGAAAAGTCTACTTCAAATTAAGTAAATGGATAAAGGTATATTTTTAAATCAAGAAAAATATGTAGATGAAATGCTTAAGAAATTTAATTTTAATGATACAAGGATTCGAGGAACTCCTATAAGTACTACTTTAAAGTTAGATATTGATGACATAGGAAAATCTATATATCAAAGAAAATACAGAAGTATGATTGGTTCTTTACTTTATTTGACTACTAGTAGACCTAATATTATGTTTGCTATGTGTGCTTATGCTAGATTTCAATCAAATCCTAAAGAATCACACTTAATTGCAGTTAAAAGAATGTTTAGATATATACAAGGAACTAAAAATTTTAGATTGTATTATTCTAAGGATAGTGCAATAGATCTTATAGGATATACTGATGCTAATTATGTAGGATGTCAATTATTGGGAAATAATTTGGTGTCATGATTTAGTGTAACGCTTTTATGTATTATTAAAATAATGGCAAAAACACAAATTTTACATTTATAACCGCAAGTGCATGGTGCCCATTGTAATAAGCATGTGCAAGTACAGGTCGAATCCACAAGGAGTTTGTCTTAAATAATTTTATTAAAATGATTATCCAATTAAATATCCACATTAAACTAATTCATAATTAAACTCTGATTACTTAATATTAATATACAAAATTCGTAGCACAATTAAGGTTTATAAGATTACCACAAAATCCAATTAGTTATGATAAGATATTAAAGAAATCAATGAGTATTAATCTGAAAATCACAGAATTTATGCTCGACTTTTAACTCCAATAACTTCAAACTTGAACGTTTAAAAATCCAGAATAAATAACAGTTGGAAAGATCCTCAAAATATCTTTCAAATGGCTATGATTTCGTGGATTAACACAAATTAAAACGCTGGCAATATCTTATTTAAGAAAGGGGTGCACACGGTTATGGAAACTTTCCAAAAATCATATCTCCGTCAAATCTTCATGAAATGCTACGAAATAAGCGCGCCTTGAAAGTATATCCGTTACACTAACAAGGAAAATTTACCAAACTGAATTCCACAAAATACACAATGCAAGCACAGCACAGGCGTTGAGCTCAAAATTAGCACTCGACAAAGACTCAAAACTGCTGATACCTTCACAAAATAAAATCGAAAATCTTTGGAAAACATTCTAAAAAATTCTAAAACTTTGTAAACCTATTCTACATTCATTATACTTACAAAATGAAACAAAAAACGGAATTTATAGATGAGGAACAAGTAGATACAATTCGAAGAAAAAACTACTAACAATCTGGCCATCTAAGAACGGAAAACTGCCTTCACAATTCACATCATCACATTCATTCACACTAAACATATAATATGAACTCAATCCTGATATCAATTAACATCAAAATAGTATGTGATCTTTAATATAGAACATTTGAAACAAAGATTTATGCATAGAATTTCGTTCTTCCACATACTCAAACTATACTCATACATATAAAATTGTAAAACATGAAAACTAGTATGAGGATCTCTCCTTTCCATCATACCTTTTAATCCTCCACGTTTCTTCAAGCAATGACTCCCCAAAGTCCTTGAAATCGATGCTCCACAGGGCTGTCACCACCTGTAGCACGTCCAAGTGAAGCTTCTAAGGTTGCCTTGAAGAAGAGTGGTGCACGTCCTCAAGATCTTGCCTCCAAGACCTACAACTTTGGCTTCCACATCTAAGAATGGTGCTTCCAATGACTCAACCCTGAAGATCCTAACCTTTTGCTCCACTCCAAATCAGTCACACGAGCCTCCCAATCCACCAAGATGAACACCCAAGGAGATCCTAACGTATGGCCGTCTGAATTGAAGAGAATGTGTCTTCTAGGAGGAGTGGAAGACGCCAAAGCTCACCATTCTTGAAGGGAGCTTGTTCAAGATTAAGGGGAAGATGGGACTTTCTGGATGAAGATGCTGGAATGGCTGGAACCGTCGGCTGCAATGTGTTGGAAGAGGAGGAGATAGCCTAGAATTGAGTAGTCAAACACTTTAAATACTCTAGGCTTTTGTTACTTGGGCTCTAATAAGTTGCATCCAATGGCCCACGTTTTTTCCTCTTTAATCCACCTTGATTTCATGATTTATTGACCTATAAAACTCAAAACCAAGTTGGATGCACATATACATTGAATATAAATCATATGATGCAAATATAGTATACATGCATGCATGAGTTGCCATATATGGAAAGTTGCCAAATTAGGAAGGTTTTGGTCTACAACTTTTTCACATGTACATACATGAATTACTTAAAGTTCTTTAGTTTAACATCATATTTAAGTGATTTGGCAATCATACAATGTATATAAAGTCATACATTGAAGAATTATAAGAATTATGTCTAATACAAGGGCTATTGACTAGGTGTTTAATTGATAAAGTATAAATTTGTACATTATCAACTATTTAATTCCTAATTCATGCATATGTCTAAAAATATGATTTTCATGTAATCCTTTATAAGAACATATATAATGATGACTCATAATCCTTAACATGCATGAATTAACATATATAAAATGCACAAATTGATACTTTACATTTAGTAAAAAGCAAAACTATGTAGCACTTTCTACTACAAAAGCTGAATATGTTGCTGCTGCATTGTGTTGCACTCAAATTTTGTGGATAAAACAAACTTTAGATTATCTTATGATACAACTGATATTTATTATGACAGTAGTTCTACAATAAATCTTTCCAAAAATCATGTATTACATTCAAGAGCAAAGCATATAGAGGTTAGACATCATTTTCTAAGAGATAACGTAATTAAAGGAAAAATTAAATTAGAATTTGTGTCTAGTAAAAATCAATTAGCTGATATATTTACAAAACCTCTAGACGAAAATACATTCTGCAACATTAGATTAAATTTAGGTATTTGTAGGCTATGTGATGTGTAAAATGCTTAAACTCCACATAAAAAGATAAATATTATTGATGATGTTGTTCACCTCATAGATATTATATACTTATTATAAATATCTAAAGTAATATCAAAACTACTACTTAAGATACTATGTATTTATTGTAAAATCATAGTAGTATCTTATTGATTTTAAGTAGTTTATCAATTTTAATGGTTTTTACGATTTTAAGTGGAAGTGTAAATGAAAAACATTAAATACTTCTAACATTCTGAAATTTTGATTAAATGTTTTCTTTGAATCAAGGAAAATGCATATGATCATGCATAAATTTGACTTAATTGATTAAACTTGTAGAATAAGTTATATGTAACTCATCTTAAACTGTTCATCAAAAGTATAAGCTTATTGAAACTGATTCATATTCTCAGCACAATCATAGAAGTAAAAATTGTATGAGATTTTTGTTTTATTGCATCTTTATTAATGGAATATATATATACTATGCTTAAAATGAAAAGTACTTACAAAGTGAAAATCTTTGAGAGTTTATTGATCAGTTTGATCACGAGACTTTTGTACTTGAGTAGATAGGTATGTAAGGATTGTTGTCCTGAAAAAGGATTCTTTAAATCTGGCAACCTAAGGTCCTGATCAGATCTGAGATTGTTGACTGAAAGCTCATTACACGGGTACATTAGAAAGCTCTTGTATGAGTCAAGCTTTTCAAACTAACTTTTAAAGAAAATTATCAATATTCACTATTTAAAAAAAAAAAAAAAAATGTTGTTTCATTAATTACAGATATCTTTGAATCACATATAGTTTCTACCAATATGACTACTGATTTATTGAATCAACATTAGTACTTTTGAAAATGTTTATTTGTGATACATTCTTTTATTCTCCTTGAATTAATCACATTGAGTTCAAACTTGTGTTTTGATTCATATACAGTAGGAATTGATTCTAGAAATCATTTTTGATGATGTCAGAATAACGGAAGTCTCTGAAAAGAAAATTTAAAAGTATAGTTATACTTAACATCTATTGTCACTACAGATATATTTTGTATTTTGATTGAATATATTTGAAGTATATTTGTAGGGGGAGGATTAACAATGTTGAAAACAGATTAATATAATTTAGAATACAAATCTTAGTTAATCTTAATTAATGTCCTCTTAAAATCTTGATGAAATAATTTAAAAAGACAAATAAACTATTTTAGATTCAAAGGACAAAATGTTCAAATAGTTTACAATGTTCTCAAGATAATGTTAAGTTTAACATGTGTGTTGTTTTTGGAACGTTTCAGTTGGAAGCATCTGAAAATTGTTTTATGTGTACTAACTAGACGTGATGTTAGATAAGGTAATGTGTAAAACTACCTCTAGACAGTGTTTTACTCGTTAGGTTAGTTAACTCAACGAGTTATACCTGAATATTTTGGGTACCTCGATTGAATAAACTTTATACAATATTTATTTAATTTCTAAACCTGACTTCTCTTCACGTTGAGTTATTCCCTTAAAACCCTATTTAAACACTTATTACAGGGGCACTTTAGGTTATTTGCAAACTTTGTCAAGAAAATCTTTCCTGCTTGTTGCTGTTACAACCTGCGACGATGGTCTCCAAGTTCTACAAAGGTCGTGGTAGAGGAAAAGGCAAAAGCAGAAGAGATGCAAAAGGAAAAGAAATAGAGAATGATGAAGTTCCACGTACTTGGTTCAAGAAAATATTTCGAGTGGACAAAAGGTTTGCAGAAATTTATAGTGAATATTTCTTTCCTGAAGGTATACTAAATGAAGTTAGACAAGAACTCCAAAATACTGATGCTAGTATTACATACATGGGGATTCCAAGTAAATTTGATAGAGAATACAGAATGAAATGTGTTGAGATTGCATTTTTGGAACAGTATGCAAAATATTTGGAAAAAGGTGTAGGTTCATCAAATAGAACTCCTCAAACTCCTATAAATGGTACAAGACTACATGCATTTGCGGAAGAGCATGAATCAGCTATCCCTACTCCTATATATTCAAAACAAGTAGAATCAAATATTGCTCTAGATAAAGCAAAAGTTGACAGTCTTCGAAAGGTCATAGCAATTGAGAGTGCCTTAGAAGAATTACAACAGAAAACTTTTATGGAGCAATTTGAAAAGAAAACAGCAATACTTGAAAAGGAGAAACAAAAATGTTATAGAAGAAGAAAAGTTAGAAAAATTATGTCTAAGGAAACAAAGTCTATTGAAAAAGGAAAATCAGATGAAAATTTATTTCCAAAGGACAATATATGTCTAGACATTGTACCTTATTGTGCATCTGATAACCTCATCAGTTCTGAACACACTGAAACTGATGAAGATAATGAGACTTTATTTTCCCTTGCTAGAAAGCTTGAGAAGAAATACAAGTCAAATATGAGCTCAAGTTTTTCTATTAGTACAAGTCCTGATGATGTAGAAATTGACAAATCAGAGCATCAGGCACCTAACATTGAACAAGTTATTGCAGATATAATTGACAATGTTGAGGTAGTAACTAGTTCACAGGCTGAATTGTCTAGAGTAGCAGATATTGAAAATGTTAAAACTCCAGAAGAGCTAAAAGTTAACCAGCCTTCTTCAAAATCTATAGAAGCAGAGTTTGAGAATTCACAGCATGAATCAATGGAAATATCTGTTGAACAAAATGAAGAATTATAGATAGATACACCGGCTGTAGAATTTGTGGAAAAATTGAACTCTGGACATTCTATAAAGACTGAACAAATGAATGTTGAGCATATTGACAATGCTCCTAACATTGTTGAAGCTGAAGAATCAAGCTTACCTAAGCAGCTTCAAGATAATATTTTGGAAGAGGAACAACATGACATTCATTTTGAAGAAGAGGTTCCCGAAGATGAATTAAACTCTGAATCACAGCTTCAGGTATCACCTTCTTTGTGTACAATATTACAAATTCAAGGTAATACAATTCATTTTAGATCTGAAGAAGCATTGCAAAAATACAATAATCTGATTACATGTCAGATTCTGCATGCTCGTCCAATAAAATTCAGAAATTTAATGGAAATAAGAGATCTGTTTGAGTTTCAAGGCCTCATTAAATTCTTGCCAGTAGGAACGAAATGGAAGCAATACACAGAGCTTATTGCAACTTTTTATAGTAATCTGGTCAAGTATAGAAATTTCTGAAAACTCAAATAAATGAATAGGAGTTTATATTGTCTCCTGAGTTAAATTTTGAAGTGTTAGGATTAAAGAATGAAGGTGTTGTTGTTACAAACAGATTTGACATGATAAGATAACTGGAATGGAACATTCAGTCTTTATCAAAAATTCTAGATGTATATTCTAAAATGAGATTAATGGAAAATCTGAATGCAGAGTCAAGGTTTATTGCAAATATATTGCATGCAAATTTATTTTAGAGAGTTGGACACAATTTGAAAGTCAACGGAAGCTGTTTATATGCAACTTATGGCTTGCTGAATAGAATTCAAATAAATTGGTTTGATGTTTTTATGTCTCAAATATAGCATATGAGTTCAAAGTTATTTTATGGTGATGCTGTATGTAGAATCCTTGCAAGCCAATTGACTTTATCCGACTAGCCCTCTAAAACTAAAGGCATGAGAGCATTTAGTGTTAAAGATTTGCAAAAATTCCAAGCCATGCATAGACCTCAACGACAACAACAACAACAACCTGATACAAACCATATACAGCAACAACAACAAAGTTATTCAGTTCAAGCAGAACAGCAAACCTAGCTACCTCTTGACTTAGATGCAATGCTTAATGACATCAGAAATGATATTAGGCATCTAGGAGATAAAATATGTAATGCTATAAGTGATATACTTAGGAGGGGTCGATAACTTTTTTTGTTTGTTTCTGAATACAAAATGTAATGTTTGTATTACTTGTTTGATTCATTGAACAATACATTTTTCTGTAAATGTGTTCAATTATTATTCTTGTTTACAAAAAGAGTTGTTGTAATTATATCTCTTATATATATATATATTCTCTGTAATTATCTTTTTGATTAATGACAAAAAGGGGGAGAAATATTATAAAAAGATGATTATGATCTTAATTACATATATATTATAAAAGGAGATGCTATTTAAATGGTTATTGTAATCTGACAGATGATAATTAGAAAACTGATACTTATATATTTAATGACATTTGGGAGTTTTAGTTCTGAGAGGTAAAATTTACACAAACAATAGAAATAAGCTTAAGTGAACTTAAGTCATAATTGATTTAATATGGTTTTGTCATCATCAAAAAGGGGGAGATTGTTGAGTATTTTGTTTTGATGATGTGTGCTGAATGAAAATAATCATATTTACTCAATTACTATTGCTTGTGAAAAGAAATTAAAATCATCAATTAATACAGAAAAAGCTTACTGATATAAATACTTGTTTGTATTGGATCTAAAGTTAATAATTAGTCGTTTCGTTGCATTAATTTCTCATTTAACTAAACGTTAAGTTAACGTGTGTTTTTATTGAAAAGCATGATATGTTTTAAAGTTATATCTTCTATATCATATACAGTGCACGTTTAGCAACTCGTTAAGTTAAAGTTTTGTTTGTATAGAGGTCACGTGAGAACTCGCTAAGTTAAAGGCTTGAAGGTTAAAATAGGTCACGTGATAACTCATTAAGTTAGTGAGTAAAAGAAGAGACGAACTCGTTAAGTTAGTGTTATACACGTGGTGAAATTATAAGTTACGAATGTTGTATTGTATCACGTGAGGTGCACATGTTTAACTCGTTAAGTTAACATAACTAAACGTGTTGAGTTGCTATATTGAACACTAAGGCAACGCGTTAAGTTAGCGTTATAAACTTAAGTTGTTATTTTTGCACGTGGTAAAATTCTTATTATGAAAACATTTGTTTATTACTGAATCCGTGAGTTAAAGTTTTTTTCGGAGACTTACAGTCGTAAGTATCCGAAAGGTAACTTAAGTCATGTTTTCAGGTCTTGACACATGTCTCACTAGTTTTATTGTATAAAGAGTTTTTCGGTGACTTACAACCGTAACTATCCGAAACTTAAACTATTTTCAGTGAGTTATCGTTTAACCTTTCGAAAGAAAGGTTAAGCTGGTTTGTTGAGTTAGCATAACACCACAGACTTAGTTCGTTAAGTCAGCTACAGTACTTGTCACGTGAAATGGCACATGAGGAACTCGTTAAGTTAGAAACGTTAAGTTATATATATATATATACTTGTGTTACTCGTTTAGTTAACATTAAAGTAACGACTTCGTATTACACTTGATGGAAAATTCTTTGGACGAGAAAGTTTATTTTGTAGGAAATTTTTCAGAGATCTATGACTGATGATTAAAGAAAATTTGAAATATAAACGTGGGTTAGAACATGTGTGTTTTGATGAAGGAAAAAGAAAAGACGTGGAGAAGTGGAAAACTAGTAGTGGTTAAACGTGAAGGATATGCATGAAATGAAGATACAGTATAAAAGGCATAGAATTCTCGTTGATAAAACTATCCCTGCACACCAAAGAAAAATCTTTTTCAGGGATCAAAAACACCACTTCGAGCAAAATCTCTCAAGTGGAAGAAAATTCAGTGAAGCAGAGAAAGACAAGATATTCGTCACTGAAGAATTGCTGAAGAAGAAAAAGAAAGATCTCAAACAGGGAGAAATGTTTTAAATTCCACAAATTAGTTTTCTCTATTTGTAGTTATGAAATTGTTTAGATGATACATGGTATCAAGTTATAATTGCATCTACAATTTCTGAGGAGAATTGAATTGTACATTGTAATTGAAACCTTGAATAAAAATGATTTTATGAAAACAATGTCTCGACTTGTTTTTGAGTTTTAAAGTTTCAATTATATTTCAAAAAATATTAAAAATACACAATTCACCCCCCTCTTGTGTAGCCATACGATCCTACAACTATACTTTTAAATTTTCTTTTCAGAGACTTCCGTTATTCTGACATCATCAAAAATGATTTCTAGAATCAATTCCTACTATATAAGAATCAAAACATAACTTTGAACTCAATGTGATTAATTCAAGGAGAATAAAAGAATGTATCTCAATTAAACATTTTCAAAAGTACTAATGTTGATTCAATAAATAAGTAGTCATATTGGTAGAAACTATATGTGATTCAAAGATATCTATAATTAATGAAACAACATTTTTTTTTTTTTTTTTCAAAATAGAGAGTATTGATAATTTTCTTTAAAAGTTAGTTTTAAAAGCTTGAATCATACAAGAGCTTTTTAATGTACCCATGTAATGAGCTTTTAGTCAACAATCCCAAATCTGATCAGGACCTTAGGTTGCCAGATTTAAAGAATTATTTTTCAGGACAACAATCCTTACATACATATCTGCTCAAGTACAAAAGGCTCGTGATCAAACCGATCAATAAACTCTCAAAGATTTTCACTTTGTAAGTACTTTTCATTTTAAGCACAATATATATATATTCCATTAATACAGATGCAATAAAACACAAATCTCAAACAATTTTTACTTCTATGAATGTACTAAGAATATGAATCAGTTTCAATAAGCTTATACTTTTTATTAACAGTTTAAGATGAGTTACATATAACTTATTCTATAAGTTTAATCAATCAAGACAAATTTATGCATGATCATATGCATTTTCCTTCATTCAAAGAAAACATTTAATCAAAATTTCAGAATGTTAGAAGTATTTAATGTTTTTCATTTACACTTCCACTTAAAATCGTAAAAACCATTAAAATTGATAAACTACTTAAAATCAATAAGATACTACTATGATTTTACAATAAATACATTGTGTCTTAAGCAACAGTTTAGATATTACTTTAGATATTTATAATAAGTATATAATATCTATGAGGTGAACAACATCTTCAATAATATTTATCATTTTATGTGGAGTTTAAGCATTTTACACATCACATAGCCTACAAATACCTAAATTTAATCTAATGTTGCAGAATGTATTTTCGTCTAGAGGTTTTGTAAATATATCAGGTAATTGATTTTTACTAAACACAAATTCTAATTTAATTTTTCCTTTAATTACGTTATCTCTTAGAAAATGATGTCTAATCTCTATATGCTTTCCTTTTGAATGTAATACAGGATTTTTGGAAATATTTATTGTAGAACTACTATCACAATAAATCTCAGTTGTATCATAAGATAATCCAAAATCTTCTAAGGTTTCCCTTATCCACAGAATTTGAGAGCAACATAGTGCAGCAGCAACATATTCAACTTCTGTAGTAGAAAGTGCTACATAGTTTTGCTTTTTACTAAACCATGACACCAAATTATTTCCCAATAATTGACATGTGTCACTCGTACTCTTTCTATCAGATTTAGATCCTGCATAATTAGCATTAATATATCCTTTAAGATCTATTGAACTATCCTCAAAATAATACAGTCTGAAATTTTTAGTTCCTTGTATTTATCTAAATATTCTTTTAACTGTAATTAAGTGTGATTCTTTAGGATTTGATTGAAATCTAGCACAAACACACACAGCAAACATAAAATCAGGTCTACTAGCAGTCAAATAAAGTAACGAACCAATCATACTTCTGTATTTTCTTTGATCTATGGATTTTCCTATGTCATCAATATCTAACTTTAAAGAAATACTCATAGGAGTTCCTCAAATCCTTGTATCATTAAAATTAAATTTCTTAAGCATTTCATCTACACTTTTATCAATTATTTTGCATACATTATCTTCAAACACTACATAATATCCATTTTCAGTTAATTTTATGACACTCAGCAAATTAAATACTAGGTTTTCTATGTATAGTACATTCGAAATAACACAAGTAGGAGTTATTTGAACATTGCCCATACCTATGATTTTATCTTTGCTTTTGTTTCCAAATGTTACACTTCCTATCATGGTATTTGTAAAATTTTGTAATAAACTTTTCTGTCCGGTCATGTAAGTTGACGCTCCACTATCCATGATCCATTTTGATGTTGTTTCCTCCTGCAACACAAATTAAGAAAAACTTTTTCTTGGTACCCAATGTTGTTGAGGACCAAGTTCATTAAACGCATATTTCTTCTTTTTGTTTAAAAATAGTTTAACATTATCATTTATATTCTTATTAATTGTAAGTAATATTGATTTATCATTAGCTTCATACTCACATATAGCATTATTGCTTTTACAATCATTCTTTTTGTTTTCAGTTGTAGTATAATCAAGAACAAACGGATTTTTATCAGATTTTAATTTATTTTGGTCATGCTCATATATTTCAGTAAGTTCATACCAAGATTTTGTACTTGTATTAACATTTTTCGTACATATAAAATATTTTTCTGCATAAGAATTTTTAGTTTTATCACATGCAGAATGAGTAATTGGTCTAATACCAGTGTATTGAATTACATGCTCAGGTTTCTGAATTTTCAGTTTACTACAATTGTCTAAAATTTTAGAAACATTAGAAACTGAATTTCCAGAACAAGAAACAATATTTTTAGAAACATTAATAGTCATGTTAGAAGTACAATTTGACAAATCACATTGATTTATATTATTACTACATGATTCATCCCATGAAGTACCTACTTCTACATATTTATTACCTTGTTTCATAATAAAAGGAATTTTAGTCTTAGATTTACTTGAACTGCAACTAATAAATCCTTTATTGGCTTGAGATTCAGGATAATCAAATCCTAAGTGAAATTTATAAGACATCGTAGGGGTACTAGTTAGTTTGTCTAACTTAGTTTGACTTAAATTCCATTTCTCAATGGTACAATTTAAATCCAGCTCTCTCAGTTTTAATTTATCTATCTCTAATTCAAGTTCATTTATATTGTTTCTCAACATTTCATTTTCAGATTCTATCTTTAATTTTTAGCATTTATATTCTGTATTTATTCATGCAAGATACATTCATTAAATCTAAATTTTTGCAAATCTCTAGCATGATTTTCAATATCACATTTAAACTTTTCTAAAGTAGTAGACAGGAAACAATTTTCTTCTTCCATAATGGATGAAGATTTTCTAATATTCTTATTTTCTAGTTTACATACTTTAAGTTTTTGTAATAATGCATGATAAGCACATAATAATTCATCAAAGTTGAAATCTGAATGACTTTCAGGATCAGATATTACCACAGACTCATCTGCCATGAAGCACACATAAGCAACGTCTTCTAACTCTTATTCTCCTACTTAATGTGAAGATTTTGATGCTGATTCTTCAGATTCAAACTCTTCAAACGTGTCATCACAAGTGACCTTCAAAGCCCTTTTCTTGTAAAACTTTTTCTGAGTTTTCTAAGCCGTCTTCTTCTGATTTGTCCTACTTTGCTTTTCATTTTTCCTCATAGGACAATCTGGAGAAGGATGTCTAGGTTTCTTACAGTTGTAACATACATACTTTCTAGATGAAGAATTCTTGTCATTTAGTGATTTTGACGTTGAGGGTTTATCACTTTTGTTCCTTTGCTGTTTCCTAGCTTTCCATGCTTTCTTGAATTTCCTAGTCAGCAAAATCAAATCCTCGTTAGAATCAGTAGATATATCAGAATCTGAATTAATTTCGAAGGCTATTTCTTTCTTCATTTTTAGTTTGTTGTGACTCAGTGATTCATTTAATTGAACTTCATAAGCTGTTAAGTTACCTATAAGTTCATTCATAGTATAAACATTTAAATCTCGTGATTCCTCAATTGATGTTACTTTCTGAGACCATTTAGAACTTAGGGATCTGAGAATTTTCCTCACCAAATCCTTCTGTTCAAAATTCTTTCCTAAACATTTTAAAGAGTTTATGATATCAAGAAATCTGGAAAACATCTCAGAAATATTTTCGTCTTCATGCATCTTAAAGAGTTCATACTTATGATTCAACATGTTTATTTTAGTCTTTTTAACTTGAGAAGTACCTTCATGTGAAACTTCTAATGCATGCCACACCTCATAAGAAGATTTATATGCCGACACTTTACTGAACTGTTCATAACTCAATGCACAAAATAAAATATTTAAGCCCTCAGCATTCAGAGTTTCATTTTCTTTTTCAGTAATTGTCCAAGTATTATAAGGAGTAGTTAACGAAGTATATGGTTTAGAAATCATGAACCACAACTTATGATCTATACTTTGAAGAAAAGCACAGTCATCCTATATTTCCAATATTCAAAATGTATTCCATCAAATAAAGGAGGACGATTAAGATTTTGGCCTTCATATAAAGAAAAATTACCATTTCCAGTAGCCATCTTACCTTAGATTTTTCAACCTATTTGATTTTAAACAGTCTAAAAACTTTAAAACAACTTGAGCCTTAAATCAAGAGAGTTAAATGTATGCTCAAATATTAATTTCTGTTTAAAAACAAGGAAGGTAGAATAAGCAATGATATTAAATAAGTTGGTATCGATTTTATATCAAAGATTATTAACAAAGCTTTGATACCACTTGTAGAATCGTATGGCTATACAAGAGGGGGGTGAATTGTGTATCTTTACTATTTTCTAAAATATAATTGAAACTTTAAAATTCAAAAACAAGTCGAGACATTGTTTTCATAAAATCATTTTTATTCAAGGTTTCAATTACAATATACAATTTAATTCTCCTCAAAAATTGTAGATGCAATTATAACTCGATACCATGTATCATCTAAACAATTTCATAACTACAAACAGAGAAAACTAATTTGTGGAGTTTAAAACTTTTCACCTTGTTTGAGATCTTTCTTCTTCTTCTTTTTCTTCTTCAGCAATTCTTCAGTGACGAATATCTTGTCTTTCTCTACTTCACCGAATTTGCTTTCACTTGATACTTCAAATCTTCATTGACGTATATAATACATTTTTCTACACTGAATTTTCTTCCACTTGATACTTCAAATCTTTAGCGACATAAATTTAACCTTTTCTGCTTCACTGAATTTTCTTCCACTTGAGAAATTTTCCCCAAAGAGGTGTTTTTGATCCCTAAAAAATTATTTTCTTTTGGTGTGCAGGGATGGTTTGATCCTTGAAAAGATTTTTCTTTTTGTATGCAAAGATGGTTTGATCCTTGAAAAGATTTTTCTTTTTGTGTGTAAGGATAATTTGATCAACAAGAATTCTATGCCTTTTATACTGTATCTTCATTTCATGCATATCCTTCATGTTTAACCACTACCAATTTTCCACTTCTCCACGTCTTTTCTTTTTCCTTCATCAAAACACACACGTTCTAACCCACATTTATATTTTGAATTTTCTTTAATCATCAGTCCTGGATCTCTGAAAAATTTCCTGCAAAATAAACTTTCTCATCCAAAGAATTTTCCATCAAGTGTAATAAGAAGTCGTTACTTTAATGTTAACTAAATGAGTAACACAAGTATATATATAACTTAACGTTTCTAACTTAACGAGTTCCTCATGTGCCATTTCACGTGACAAGTACTGTAGCAAACTCAACGAACTAAGTCTGTGGTGTTATGCTAACTCAACGAACCAGCTTAACCTTTCTTTCGAAAGGTTAAACGATAACTCACCGAAAATAGTTTAAGTTTCAGATAGTTACAGTTGTAAGTCACCAAAAAACTCTTTATATCATAAAACTAGTGAGACACGTGTCAAGACCTAAAAACATGACTTAAGTTACCTTTCGGATAGTTACGACCGTAAGTCTCCGAAAAAAAAATTTTAACTCACCAATTCAGTAATAAACAAATGTTTTTATAATAAGAATTTTACCACGTGCAAAAAATAACAACTTAAGTTTATAATGCTAACCTAACGTGTTAGCTTAGTCTTCAATATAGCAACTCAACGTGTTTAGTTATGTTAACTTAACGAGTTAAACATGTGCACCTCACGTGATACAATATAACATTCGTAACTTATAATTTCACCACATGTATAACACTAACTTAACGAGTTCGTCTATTCTTTTACTCCGTAACTTAACGTTTAGTTAAATGAGAAATTAATGCAATGAAACGACTAGTTATTAACTTTAGATCCAATAAAGACAAGTATTTATATCAGTAAGTTTTTTCTATATTAATTAATGATTTTAATTTCTTTTCACAAGCAATAGTAATTGAGCAAATATGATTATTTTCATTTAGCACACATCATCAAAACAAAATACTCAACACCTTTCAAAAGATAACTTAAGTCAGGTTTCCAAAACGCGACACGTGTCCTCAAGCAGTTTTATGATAAAAATATATTTCGAATACTTGCAAATTTAACTATCCGATGCTTAGACACATTTCAGATAGTTACCAAATAACTTACCGAAAATCCACTTAAGTCATGTATTATGGTTACAACACGTGTACTCTAGGAATTAATAAAATATTCTTTAAGCATTTAAAATATAATTGTCCCATACATGCAATATAACTCGACAAAATAATAGAAAATTTGGATACTTACAAATTAAAAACCTACAACTTACCAACAGTTCAAAAATATACTAAATTAACGTTAATTTCTTGAAATTTTGTAGATTCTTTCATTAAAGCATATAATAGTGCAATTATAACATAATGGCTTAACTCTCATATGATAAGCTAAATATTATGCAATTAACCCTCATTTAACCATTAATATTATGCACTTTTTCATTCTAAACACTTCCCCCATACTTAAATTTTGCTAGTCCCTTAGCAAACTAAGATCTAACTAGTTGGTCTTTCTAAAGTTCTAGAATTAATTCTTCCTTTTTTTTCCTTCAGAATACATAAATTAGATTACTATAAAGATATTCTATATTTTTCAATAATCTATTTTAACATTGTTTTCTCCTCTTCAACCTGCAACTATATTTAAAACATATGTAAATTACATACAAAATATATTAGCATCACATAGGTGTTAATTATATTATCATCTTTTTCTTTTCAAACATCTACTATCCTGAATTTTCCAATATGATTTCTAGAATAAATTTCAACTACATATGAATCAAAATACAATCCAATTCAATATGATTAAAATAAGTAGAATAATGAATTGTATCTCAAATAAACACTTCAAAAGTCTATTCTAGATTCATACTTCAGTAATCTTAGATAACAGAAAATATACTTGATTCAAAAGATTTCTATATTTCACAAAACACTTTTATCTTTTTAGAACAGTATATGCATATTTATACTTTAAAAGTTAATTTGAAAAGTTTGAATCATACAAGAGCTTTCTAGTGTACCCATGTATTGAGCTTTCAGTCAACAATCCTAGATCTGATCAAGATCCTAGGTTGCTAGATTTAAAGAGTCCTTTTTTAAGTCAACAATCCTTACATACTTATCTGCTCAAGTACAAAAGGCTCATGATCAAACAAGTCAATAAACTCTCAAAGTTTTCTCTCTTTTTTTCTCTTCTTTTTTTCTTTTCAACATAGTATATATACGTATTTCATTAATACAAATGTAATAAAACACAAATCTCATATAATCCTACTTCTATAATTTACTGAAAATATGAATCTATATCAATAAGCTCATACTTTTTCTATAGTTTAATAAGATTTACACATAAATCATTTTACAAGTTTAATCAATCAAATTAAATGTATCCTTGATCATATGTATTTCATTTAATCCAAAAATCAGCATTTCAGCTCTTTTAGGATTTCATATAATTTACTAAATTTCAGTTAAGCATTATGATTTCTTTTTAAAATTATGAAACTATTAAACTCATAAAATTCAGCAAAAACATAAGATACTATATCTAGATTTGTATTAATAGTAAAATTTTGTAGCATCTTATATAAGATTCTAAATATAACATTCAAGCAGTTATAGTGCTTAAAAATCTTATAGTCTCAATTATCAGATAGTTATAGGAAATTTCAGTTAGTTATAGCAAATTCATAAAAAAATTTTCAATTTCCACAGAATTTTGCAACACCATCTTAGTTCCTCTAATTAACAAAATTACTTGGCTTTTAATCTAATTACCTCCCCCCCATACCTACATTTTGCATTGTCCTCAATGTAAAAGATTTTATAGTAAATACAGTAATTGTTAGTAGGCCTAAATATTGTTTTCTTGACTTAACACCTAACTCAACGAACTTAATTCGTTGAGTTAATGAATAACTCCATGAACTAAGTTTAAATGTAAATTCAGGATAAGTAATCAATTATATACCTTGTTCTTTTGTATCTCCTTTAATATCTTCTGACTTTTGATTTTGAAAAATTTTTCATTCACAAATAAAAGTGAAATATATAACAAAATAAAAAAACATAAATTGTTAAATCAAAGTCTTGTGTGGAACCTAGGCTCCTACACCTTTGGTGACTCACAAGCAAGCCAGTTCGTTTCCCAAAATAGATATCGACAAACTAGATTGATATTTTGTTGTTTTTTTTTCTTTTTATAAAATAAAACAAAAACTAACATTTTCTTCCTTTTCTAAAAATAAATGTAGAGTACTTACAACATTAAAAGCACAAAATCACACTTTAAGAACATGATTGAAAAGTAGTAACAAATAGAATAAATGTGTTAGTCCAAGCAAACTTTTTAGGCATAACTATTCTTGCTATTAATTTTATTTTAATGCAATATGCTTTCCTTTTTAACTTGTAAACTTGTAGTATGTTATCAATACTAAATATAAATGTATTTCCATTAATGAAATGAAGTACAAAAAGGGATCCTTTTCTGTTCCAAGATAATGTAGTTGTTTCTATTTCTACATATATTTCAATATATTCCTCTTCCCACTTCCATTGATTTAGGTCTTTCATAATTCATATTAGAAATTTCATAAGTTCATCCCACCATCTTATTAGACAAAAAGTAGGATCATCATATTCATTATACCACATTCCTAATTGAATTTTACTATACTTTGTAGACGGTGGTTTAGCTATATCACTCGGTATAGGCAATATTTCTATAAAGTCATTATCATAACTATCTATGTTTACTATGTATAAATCAGATCTAAATGCAACTGATATATCTGACACTAAATATATATATCCATCAAGTATGACATGTATGTTGTTAATTAATGTTTTCTGTCCTAGATATATGTTTGGATTTTCCCAATACTACACTAGAAAAACTTAGATTTGTTACTTCTGTTTTTACTTAGTTAATTTATCTTTATGCCTATTCTTTTTCTTTTAGAAGTAAACAAACAACCTTTAATACAATTTAGATATTAATTCCAATTTGTACTTTAACTGCAAGTGCACAGTGTCTATTGTATCAGTGTGCAAGTACAGGTCGATCCCATAGGGAATTGCTTAAGAACTTAGAACTATCTGTTTGTTAACAATCAAATTTATATATTCAATAAGCTCTCCGTTGAATTACAGTTAACTCAACGGATAAAGTTCGTTGAGTTATGGCTAACTCAACGGACTAACCTCGTGGACTTAAGTTAACTTCACAAGCCTATCTTTTCTTTTTAAATACTGCTATTTACAGAGGAATTCAGCCAACCATTGGGTGATTCCACATATTGTAAATAACATCAATTAAGCTCTTCAATGTTAGTAAACACTGGATTTATCATTAAGCAATACTAACATTCAGATAATTCAAACAATAACCATTAAAATCTTTAAGTCTTTTGAACGAACCAATTTTAGTAAACTGTAAACTAAAACTAACATAAAACAATCACAACACTGATAAAGATAACATTAATCACGATACAACACAAGCAATACAACACTCAAATACAAAATACAAACACAGATAAATTGTTTTTGGTATTTTTGTTTTAATATGAACATGGAAATGGGCGAAAGGTGAAATGTAAAGTAATCTCAATCGACAGTAAATACTTTTGTCACTACTTGCAACACGATTACACCACTGAAAATAAAACCACTTACAATTCTGTCTCCTCTCCCTATAGAATCGCGAGTCCAAAATTGCAAGATGATCTCCTCTTCAGCATACAGGCATCAACCTGAAGCCAAGGCTAGAAGTTTTACGATCTCCTGAAATATGAGTCGGCGCTTGGTGAAAATGGCTTCCCTTCCCACGACGTGATCACTCCTCACAGTGGTTGTCAAGCACTGTGTTTGGCTCGGAATCGACTCGACATCAAGAAAGTATCCTCACAGACCTCCAATGGTTGGTGATTATGGTGGTTATGGTGGTGGTAATGATGGTTGGTGTGGTACTTCATAGAATTGCCAATACTGTCTGCAGAAAGCTCGGTGCTCCTCCTTTGTACACACTAGCCGCCCATCGATCACACACCCTTTACTTCTTTTTCTTCTTCTCTTTTATATTTCTTCAGTGGTAACTGCTTCTACTTGAAAGGTCGGTTGGATTTCCTTCATTCATATCAACGACGATGATTTCTTCTCCCTTCGACGAGTGAATTCCTGCGTGATACGTGCAATCGTAGTTTTTCTTCCAACTGTCCTATTTCTGCAACCGCTACAGTGGCATATTAGAAAATAAATAGTCTGTGGAGTTATAGATAACTCAACGAACTTTCTTCGTTGATTTAACTATAAAACACGTGCATAAATTTAACTATTCGATGCTCAGGTGCATTTCGGATACTTATAAACTTAACTATCTGATGCCAAGATGCATTTCGGATAGTTACAGATAACTCACCGATATATAACTTAAGTAAATCTACCAGATCTCGACACGTGTCAGCAACAGTTTAATAATAAAATAAACATTTCGAAGAGTTACAGGTCTAACTATCCGATGCTCAGCTACAATTTCGAATAGTTAGAGATAACTCACCGAAAATCCACTTAAGTCAGTTTCCCAGAACATGACACTTGTCCTCACCTATTTTATAAATAAAAAGAGATTTCGGAGAGTTACACATATAACTGTCCGATGCCCAGTTGCAATTTCGGATAGTTAGAGATAACTCACCGAAAGTTCACTTAAGTCATGCATAATGGTTTCGACATGTGTACTTCAGGAAATAATAAAATATTCTTTCAAAACATAACTGTTCGGCAGTTTAAACATAACTATCCGACATGTTCGGTCTATTAAACATAACTATCTGAAATATGTTCGTTATGTTAAACATAACTATCCAAAATATCAGAAAATTCGAATACTTAAGAGTTTCACAGCCTACAACTTACTGATAGTTCAAAAATGTACTAAATTAACATTAATTCCCCCAATTTAAGTAGATTCTTTAATTAAAGCTTATAAGAGTGCAATTATAACATAATGGTTTAATTATCATATGATAAGCTAAATATTATGCAATTAACCATCATTTAATCGTTAATAATATACACTTTTTCATTCTAAACACTTCCCTCATACCTAAATTTTGCTAGTCCCTTAGAAAACTAAGATCTAATTAATTGGTCTTTCTAAAAGTGCTAGAATTAATTCTTCTTCTTTCTTTTTTCTTCTGTTCAACATAAGAATATATATTCTGTATGTTTCAATAATCAACCTGTAAATATACTTAGAATATATGTAAATTACATACAAAGTATAACATCATCACATAGGTGTTAATTATATTATCGTTTGTTCTTCTTTTCATCATCTGCCATCCTGAATTTTCCAATAAGATTTTTAGAAGAAATTTCAACAACATACGAATCAAAGTACAATCCAATTCAATATGATTAAGACAAGTAGAATAAAGAATTGTATCTCCATTAAACAACTTCAAAAGTCAATTCTAAATTCATATTACAGCAATTCTAGATAATAGAAAATATACTTGATTCATAAGATATCTGTATTTCACAAAACACTTGTATCTTTTCAAAACAGTATATGTATATTTTTTTCTTTTTTTTCTTTTTTTTTGTACTTTAAAAGTTAATTTGACAAGCTTGAATCATACAAGAGTTTTCTAATGTACCCATGTAACAAGCTTTCAGTCAATAATCCCAGATCTGATCAAGATCATAGGTTGCCAGATTTCAAGAGTCCTTTTTCAGGTCAACAATCCTTACATACCTATCTGCTCAAGTACAAAAGGCTCGTGATTAAACAAGTGAATAAACTCTCAAATTTTCCTCTTTTCTTTTCTTTTTTTCTTTTTTCTTTGTTTTTTTTCTCTTTTCAATCAAAATACAAACACAAAACAAAACATTAATCACATATTGTATATGTATGTATTTCATTAATACAGATGTAGTAAAACACCAATCTCATATAGTCCTGCTTCTATCATTTACTGTAAATATGAATCCATAACAATAAGCTCATACTTTTTCTATAGTTTAATAAGATCTACACATAAATCATTTTACAAGTTCAATCAGTCAAATTAAATGTATCTTTAATCATATGTGTTTCATTTAATCTAGAATTCACATCTCAGCTCCTTTAGGATTTCAGATAATTTACTGATTTTTCATTAAGCATTCTGATTTCATTTTAAAATCGTGAAACTGTTAAACTCATGAAATTCAGAAAAAAAAAAAAATACTATATCTAGATTTGCATAAATCGTAAATTCAATAACATCTTATATAGCCTTCTAAATATAACATTCAAGCAGTTACAGATTATAAAAATTTTACAATCTCAATTATTGGATAGTTACAGCAAGTTCATAAAAATTTTCAATTTCCACAACTTTGCAGTACCATTTTAATTCCTTTAATTAACAAACTTACATGGCTGTTACTTTAATTACCTCCCTCTCATACCTACATTTTGCATTGTCCTCAATGTAAAAGATTTGACAATAAGTACAGTAATTGTAGCAGACATGAATATAGTTTTGTTGATTTAAAATTCAGGGTAAGTAATTAGTTACACACCTTGTTTCATTTGTATCTCCTTTTGCATATTCTGATTTTTTATTCTGAAAAACTTTTCATTTATAAATAAAAGCAGAATATAAAACAAAATAACATTTAACAGATATTAATAAATCAGTGTCTTGTGTGGAACCTAGGCTCCTATGCCTCTAGTGGCTCACAAGCAAGCCAATTGGTTTCCCAAAACAAATACTAACAAACTGGATTGATATTTTGTATTTTTTTTATAAAATAAAAACTACACATTTTTTTTTTCTAAAAATAAATGTAGAATACACACAACATTAAACACACAAAATCACAGCTTAAGAACATGATTGAAAAGTAGGAACAAATGGAATAAATGTATCAGTCCAAGCAAACTTTTTAGGCATAGTTCTTCTTGCTATTAATTCTGTTTTAATGTAGTTCTTGTTTCTTCTTAATTTGTAAACATGTAATATATTATAAATTCCAAATACAAGTGTATTACCATTAATGATATGAAATGCAGAAAGAGATCCTTCTTGGTTCCAAGGTAATGTAGTAGTTTCTATTTCTACATCTATTTCAATATACTCCTCTTCCCACTTCCATTCATTTATGTCTTTCATAATCCATATTTGAAATTTCATCAATTCATCCCACCATCTTATCAGACATAAAGTAGGATCATCATCTTCATTATACCACATTCCTATTTGAATTTTATTAAATTCTGTAGATGGTGGTTTAGCTATTTCTCTCGGAATAGGTCAAATTTCTATATATTCATCATAACTGTCTATGCTCACTATGTATAAATCAGATCCAAATGCTATTGATATATCTGTAACTAGATATATATATCCATCAAGTATGACATGTGTTTGGTTAATTAATGATTTCTGACCTAGATATATCATTCCAAGATCTATTTAGAAAATTATACACACTTAAGCGTAAATCTTTACCTCAATTTCCTGTAGATCTCTGTTCGTGTTTTCCTAGCACTACACTAGAAAAACTTGGATTTGTTACTTCTATTTTTACTTAGTTAATTTATCTTTATGCCTATTCTTTCTTTTAGAAGTAAACAAACAACCTTTAATACAATTTAGATATTAATTCTAATTTGTACTTTAACTGCAAGTGCACAGTGTCTATTGTATCAGTGTGCAAGTACAGGTCGATCCCATAGGGAATTGCTAACGAATTTAAGAAATGTTTGATTGTGAACAATTCAAATTTATATTCAATAAGCACTCCATTGAGTTACAGTTAACTCAACGGACTAAGTTCGTTGAGTTATGGATAACTCAACAGACTATCCTCGTGGACTTAAGTTAACTCCACGAGCCTATCTCTTCTTTATAATACTGCTAATTACAGAGGAATTCGGCCAACCATTGGGCGATTCCACAGATTGTAAATAACATCAATTAAGCTTTTTAATGCTAGTTAACATTGGATTTATCATTATGCAATACTAACATTCAGATGATTCAAACAGTAACCATTAAAATCTTTAAGTTGTTTTGTACGAACCAATTTCAGTAAACTGTAAAATTAAAACTAACATAAAACAATCATAAAATTGATACAGATAACATTAATCACGATACAACACCAACAATACAACACTCAAATACAACATACAAACAAAGATAAATTATTTTTGGTATTTTTGTTTTGATGTGATGGGCGAAAGGTGAAATGTAAAGTAATTTCACTTGACAGTAAATACTTCTGACACTACTTGCAACGCGATTACACCACTGAAAATTGAACCACTTACAATTTTGTCTCCTCTCCCTATAGAATCGCGAGTACAGAATTGCAAGATGATCTCCTCTTCAACATACAGGCATCAACCCGAAGCCAAGGCTAAAAGCTTTACAATCTCCTGAAATATGAGTCGGCGCTTGGTGAAAATGTCTTCCCTTCCCGTGACGCGATCACTCCTCACAGTGGTTATCAGGCACTGTGTTTGGCTCGGAATCGACCCGACATCAGGCAAGTATCCTCACAAACCTCCGATGATTGGTGATTATGGTGGTGATACGATGGTTGGTGTGATACTTCGGAGAATCGCCGATACTGTCTGCAGAAAGCTCGGTGCTCCTCCTCTGTATACACTAGCCATCCATCGATCACACCCTTTCTTTTTTTTCTTCTTTTCTTTTATATTTCTTCAATGGTAACTGCTTCTACTTGAATGGTCGGTTGGATTTCCTTCCTTCAGATCAACGGCGATGATTTCTTTCTCCCTACACGATTGAATTCCTACATGATACGTGCAAACGTGGTTTTTCCTTCCAACTATCTGTTCCTACAACCGCTACAGTGGCATATTAGAAAATATATAGTCCGTGGAGTTACAGATAACTCAACAGACTTCCTTCGCTGATTTAACTATAAAACACGTGCAAAAATAACAACTAAGTTTATAACGCTAACCTAACGCGTTGCCTTAGTGTATTTTCATGTAACTTAACGCGTGCAGTTATACTAACTTAACGAGTTATAATGTAAGTAAATCTACCAGCTCTCAACACGTGTCAATAGCAGTTTAAACATAAAATAACATTCTAGAGAGTTACAGGTATAACTATCCGATGCTCAGATGCATTTTCGGATACTTAAGAATTTCACAGCCTGCAATTTACCGACAGTTTATAAATGTACTAAATTAACATTAATTCCCCAAAATTAAGCAAATTCTTCAATTAAAGCATATAACAGTGCAATTATAACATAATGGCTTAATTCTCATATAATAAGCTAAATATTATGCAATTAACCATCATTTAACCGTTAATAATATGCACTTTTTCATTCTAAACACTTCCCCCATACCTAAATTTTGCTAGTCCCTTAGCAAACTAAGATTTAATTAATTGGTCTTTCAAAAAGTGCTAGAATTAATTCTCCCCCTTTTGTTTTTTTTTTCTTCTGTTTAGCATAAACATATTCTGTATGTTTCAGTAATCAACCTGTAAAGATATTTAGAATATATGTAAATTACATACAAAGTATATCATCTTCATATAGGTGTTAATTATATTATCGTTTGTTCTTTTCATCATCTGTAATCCTGAATTTTCCAATAAGTTTTTCCAGAAGAAATTTCAACAACATACAAATTAAAGTACAATCCAATTCAATCTAATTACGACAAGTAGAATAAAGAATTGTATTTCCATTAAACAACTTCAAAAGTCAATTCCAGATTCATATTTTAGCAATTCTAGATAACAGAAAATATACTCGATTCATAAGATATCTGTATTTCACAAAATACTTGTATCTTTTCAGAACAGTATATGTTTTTTTTTTTTTTTGTACTTTAAAAGTTAATTTGACAAGCTTGAATCATGCAAGAGCTTTCTAATGTACCCATGTAACGAGCTTTCAGTCAACAATCCCAGATCTGATCAAGATCTTAGGTTGCCAGATTTTCAGAGTCCTTTCTCAGGTCAACAATCCTTACATACCTATCTACTCAAGTACAAAAGGCTCGTGATCAAACAAGTCAATAAACTCTCAAGGTTTTTTTTTTTTTCTAAAAATAAATGCACACACAAAACAAAGCATTAATCACATACTATATATGCACGTATTTCATTAATATAGATGCCGTAAAATACCAATCTCATATAATCCTGCTTCTATCATTTACTAAAGATATGCATCCATAACAATAAGTTCATACTTTATCTGTAATTTAATAAGATCTACACATAAATCATTCTACAAGTTCAATCAGTCAAAGTAAATGTATCTTTCATCATATGTGTTTCATTTAATCTAGAATTCACATCTCAGCTCCTTCAGGACTTCAGATAATTTTCTGATTAAGCATTAAATATTTTGATTTCATTTTAAAATCGTGAAACTGTTAAACTCATGAAATTCAAAAAAATCATAAGATACTATATCTAGATTTACATAAATAATAAATTCTATAGCATCTTCTATAGCCTTCTAAATATAACATTCAAGTAGTTTATAAAAATTTTACAATCTCAATTATCGGATAGTTACAGCAAGTTCATAAAAATTTTCAATTTCCTCAAAACTTTGCAGTACCATTTTAATTCCTTTAATTAACAAACTTATATGGCTGTTATTTTAATTACCTCCCCCCCATACCTACATTTTGCATTGTCCTCAATGTAAAAGATTTGACAATAAGTACAGTAATTGTAGTAGACATGAATAAAGTTTGGTTTGATTTAAAATTCAAGATAAGTAATTGGTTACATACCTTGTTTCATTTGTATCTCCTTCTGCATATTTCGATTTTTGATTCTGAAAAACTTTTCATTCCTAGATAAACACAGAATATAAAACAAAATAACATTTAACAGGTATTAATAAATCAGTGTCTTGTGTGGAACCCAAGCTTCTATGCCTTTGGTGGCTCAAAAGCAAGCCAATTGGTTTCCTAGAACAGATACCAACAAATTGGATTGATATTTTGTTTTGTTTGTTTTTTTTTTTTTTTATAAAATGAACATGAAAAACTTCAAAATTCCTTTTTTTTTTTCTAAAAAATAAATGCAGAATACACAACATTAAACACACAAAATCACAGCTTAAGAACATGATTGAAAAGTAGAAACAAATGGAATAAATGTATTAGTCCAAGCAAACTTTTTAGGCATAGTTCTTGCTATTAATTCTGTTTTAATGCAGTTCTTAGTCCTTTTTAATTTGTAAACATGCAATATATTATAAATTCCAAATACGAGTGTATTACCATTAATGATATGTAATGCAGAAAGGGATCCTTTTTAGTTCCAGGGTAATGTAGCAGTTTCTATTTCTACATCTATTTCAATATACTCCTCTTCCCACTTCCATTCATTCATGTATTCCATAATCCATATTCGAAATTTCATCAGTTCATCCCACCATCTTATCAGACATAAAGTAGGATCATCTTTTTCATTATACCACATTCCTATTTGAATTTTATTAAATTTTTCAGATAGTGGTTTAGCTATTCCACTCGGGACAAGTAAAATTTCTGTATAATCATCATAACTGTCTATGCTCACTATGTATAAATCAGATCTATATGCTATTGATATCTCCGTGACTAAATAAATATAACCATCAATTATGACATGTGTTTGGTTAATTAATGATTTCTGTCCTAGATATATTATAATGTTTTCATTCCAAGATCTGTTCAGAAAATTATACACACTTAAGCATAAATCTTCACCTCAATTTCCTATAGGTCTCCAATAATATAATTTTTCAGGAATTGCAGAATTTTTATCAAAAAATATTAAAGCTGACCCACAATTTTCAGTTGGTGCTTCAAATATATTAGGTCTTCCTATATTACATTCTTCTCCTGTTATAGGATTTCTTATCAAAATCTTAGGTAATGATAAACTTGCATACCTTGGTCTCATCTTGTATATGATTAATCCTTCATCCATCCCCATAATATGACTCATTCCTTCTAATGCATTGGGTGGAGTTCCAGTAGTTTCTTCCATAGCCAGATATTCATGTGTATTTGAACTACGATTAAATGACCTCCATATGAATCCATCTCTAATCTTAGTCATTTTTGCAGCTTGTAGTCCCTGAAAATATTTTTCAATATAGTCTTTAATTTCCTTTGATACACAACACATCCTACACAAATCTTTAGCTGACAAGTTACTTAGTATTTCCCTTTGTGCATCCAACGGTAATTGCATTAATTCCATTTGTCGATTCTGTAAAAAAAAAAAAAAAATAGGAGAGACAAAAATTAACATAACTACTACACACCCTTGTGGAGTTAAGACATAACTCAACGGACTAAATTCGTTGAGTTAAAAATTAACTCTACAATACTATTAACTTAAAATAAAAATAAAAACATATATACATACAGATAGTTGCTTCAGATATGCTGCTTCATTCAACTGCCCTCCCAGAAGAGGTATCAATTTCATTAACCGTTCTATTGACAGGATTAGGTATAGCTTGTATTGGCAATCCTCTAGTAGGTCTAACTTCCATTGGTTCCTTCTGTCTAAGTGGTATATTTCTATTCTGATTTTGATTTACAGCATTTCCAAATATAAATTCTAGACGATTGTTTACTTGTTGGATTATCTTTTCTAATTTCTCTATTCTAGCTCCTTGTTCAATTAATACTTCATAACTTATGTTCTTCTCATTTATATTTTCTCCTCCCTAGAAATTGTTGTTTCTCCAAGATAAATTCTGGTGATTTCTCTAATTAGGATTATAAGAATTTCCCAAGTTATCTCTTTGGTTTCTAGCATAAATAATATCTAAGTCATTTATGTTTGTATTCTTTTCTGCTAGCTTTTGATTTAATGATAACTCTTTTATTTTCTTTGTTAATTCATTTAATTTCACCTCAAGCATAGTATTGGAATCTATTTCATGCATTCCTCTTGGCAATAATCTTTTATCTGCAATAGATTCAGCTGAATTTTCCCACTGTGTAGTTCTTTCTACAAAATTTTCTAAATATGCCCATGCTTCTTCACTACATAATTTTAAAAATCCATTTTGACAAGTAGATTCTAATAAAGATTTCGTTGAAACATCTATGCCTTCATAAATTATGCCTATTAATTGTGCTTTACTCATTGCATGATGTGGACATTGAGTCAGTAAATCTTTAAATCTTTCAAAATATTTCCAAAATGATTCACCCTATTTTTGGCTACACATTAATATTTCTTTCTTCTTTTTAATCGTTTGATGTGTTGGATAGTATTTTTCTAGAAAAACAGAGCAAAATTCAGTCCATGTAGAAATTGAATCAGGCGATAGAGTATATAACCATCTCTTAGCTGTATCTTTTAAAGCAAAAGGGATATATCTAAGTTTAATAGCATCTATACTCATGTTCGGCATTCTCATCATTTGACAAACTTCGTTAAATTCTCTAAGGAAATAATAGGCATCCTCTCTTTCTAATCCATGAAAATGTGGCAATTGACTAATATAATTAGATTTCAGTTCAAACCTATCTCCCTCAAAGTTTGGCAATCGAATACATGAAGGTTCATCAATTAATTCAAGATACAGAATCTATCCTAATAGTTTTTCTACTGGAGCAACCATCTCTACGTTCTCTTTTAAAGAAAGGTTAGCTACACCCCAAAGAATTTCGTTAAAGTTCAGTTCAAAAAATTTTTCAGGACTCCTTTGCAATGAAAATTCCTGGATAGATGTTCTTACTAATCGTTTAGTGCTTAGAGAATGAGTCCATGTGCTCATAAATAAATAACAGAAGATTAATTACATACCAGTCTGAAGCTTTCCATTCTATAAATATTTGTTGTCGGATGAAGGTTGAATCAGCTGCTTCTCCTTCCAATTCCTCCAACGCTTTCTCCATTCTCTTAAAAGTGCTGGTAACTCGTAAATAACATTCTGTTTCATATATATACTGCGCATCCATAAAGTGAATAAATCTCGTTGCAAGAATGTGTCTTGCAACGTGCATGTGGTTCCTATTTTAATGGGTACGTGTACCACTACTAATTTCAAATTTTGGTAACCGCTAAACCGACGAAGTTTCGTTTGTGGTTAAAAGAATAATCGTTCTGCTTAATCCACGAACTAACCTCGTTGAGTTACAGATTACTCAACAGAACATAGTCGGTTACTATTGCTAACTCCACAGACTAACTTCGTTGAGTTACAGATAACTCAATGGAGTGACCTTATATTATATTACTGACCTCGTGGAGTTACGGCTAACTCAACGGAATTACTTCGTTGAGTTAACACATGGCAACTTCTAATTTTCACTCTCGTAAGTTTTCTATTCTGTTTTTTTTTTTTTCTTTGTCATTCTACTAACTGTAATAAAGTTAAATCTATGTCATTAATGCCTCATTTTAATTAAAATACATTTAAATCTAAACATTATATAAAGATTTAAATTGCAGGTCATTTTATGTTATGCAGAATTTACATTTTACCTTATAACATGCAGAAATTTTTAAGCAGTTATACTGTCATTCAGCAAATTCTAAATCTGTTACATATTCATAAAGTTCCACAAATTACATAATATTCAATAAATTCTATTCATTTCACATTCAAATAAGTATGAAAATTGCATCTGAAAAATTATATTCATTAATATGAATCAATTACATTACAAGTACATCATACAATTTCATACAATTTTACACAAGTAGACGAACAATACAATTTAATCTCTATGCCTAAGTTCATCTACTTCCTTCTGGAGTTTTTCTAATTGCTACTCTAATTGATTTATCCTCTCTACTGCTCCTGCAATTTCTCTAGAAGGTACAGCTGTTGAGTATTTTTGTTTTGATGATGTGTGCTGAATGAAAATAATCATATTTGCTCAATTACTATTGCTTGTGAAAAGAAATTAAAATCATCAATTAATACAGAAAAAGCTTACTGATATAAATATTTGTCTGTATTGGATCTGAAGTTAATAACTAGTCGTTTTGTTGCATTAATTTCTCATTTAGCTAAACGTTAAGTTAACATGTGTTTTTATTGAAAAGCATGATATGTTTTAATGTTATATCTTCTGTATCATGAACAGTGCACGTTTAGATAACTCGTTAAGTTAGAGTTTTGTTTGTATAGAGGTCACGTGAGAACTCGTTAAGTTAGAGGCTTAAAGGTTAAAATAGGTCACGTGATAACTCGTTAAGTTAGTGAGTAAAAGAAGAGACGAACTCGTTAAGTTAGTGTTATACACGTGGTGAAATTATAAGTTACGAATGTTGTATTGTATCACGTGAAATGCACATGTTTAACTCGTTAAGTTAACATAACTAAACGCGTTGAGTTGCTATATTGAACACTAAGGCAACGCGTTAGGTTAGCGTTATAAACTTAAGTTGTTATTTTTGCACGTGGTAAAATTCTTATTATAAAAACATTTGTTTATTACTGGTTCGTTGAGTTATCATAAAACAACGGAGATGGTTTGTTGAGTTATCATAACACAACGGAGATGGTTCGTTGAATTAGCATAACACCACAGACTTAGTTCGTTGAGTTAGCTACAGTACTTGTCACGTGAAATGGCACATGAGGAACTCATTAAGTTAGAAACGTTAAGTTATATATATACTTGTGTTACTCGTTTAGTTAACATTAAAGTAACGACTTCTTATCACACTGATGTAAAACTTTTGGACGAGAAAGTTTATTTTGTAAGAAATTTTTTAGAGATCCAAGACTGATGATTAAAGAAAATTCGAAATATAAACGTGGGTTAGAACGTGTGTGTTTCGATGTAGGAAAAAGAAAAGATGTGGAGAAGTGGAAAACT
The DNA here is from genome assembly GCA_036874045.1 of Cymodocea nodosa. Classification (NCBI taxonomy): domain Eukaryota; kingdom Viridiplantae; phylum Streptophyta; class Magnoliopsida; order Alismatales; family Cymodoceaceae; genus Cymodocea; species Cymodocea nodosa. The sequence continues at coordinate 13,475,891 of CM072335.1, forward strand.
GGTGGTGGTTAAACGTGAAGGATATGCATGAAATGAAGATACAGTATAAATGGCATAGAATTCTCGTTGATCAATTTATCCTTGCACACAAAAAGAAAAATCTTTTCAAGGATCAAACCATCCCTGCACACCAAAAGAAAAATCTTTTTCAAGGATGAAAAACACCTTCTCGGGGAAAATCTCTCAAGTGGAAGAAAGTTCAGTGAAGCATAAAAAGGTAAGATTTTCGTCACTGAAGATTTGAAGTATCAGAAGAAAGCAAATTCAGTGAAGCATGAAAAGACAAGATATTCGTCACTGAAGAATTGCTGAAGAAGAAAAAGAAGAAGAAGAAAGATCTCAAACAGGGAGAAAAGTTTTAAATTCAGTAAATAAGTTTTCTCTGTTTGTAGTTATGAAATTGTTTAGATGATACATGGTATCGAAATATAATTGCATCTACAATTTCTGAGGAGAATTGGATTGTATATTGTAAATTGAAACCTTGAATAAAAATGATTTTATGAAAATAATGTCTCGACTTGTTTTTGAGTTTTAAAGTTTCAATTATATTTCAAAAAATATTAAAAATACACAATTCACCCCCCTCTTGTGTAGCCATACGATCCTACAAGTGGTATTAGAGCTTTGTTAATAATATTTGATATAAAATCGATACCAACTTATGTAATATCATTGCTTATTCTACCTTCCTTGTTTTTAAACAGAAATTAATATCTGAGCATACGTTTAACTCTATTGATTTAAGGCTCAAGTTGTTTTAAACCTTTTAGACTGTTTAAAATCAAATAGGTTGAAAAATCTAAGGTAAAATGGCTACTGGAAATGGTAATTTTTCTTTATATGAAGGCCAAAATCTTAATCGTCCTCCTTTATTTGATGGAATACATTTTGAATATTGGAAATATAGGATGACTGTTTTTATTCAAAGTATAGATCATAAGTTGTGGTTCACGATTTCTAAACCATATACTCCGTTAACTACTCCTTATAATACTTAGACAATTACTGAAAAACAAAATGAAACTCTGAATGCTAAGGGCTTAAATATTTTATTTTGTGCATTGAGTTATGAACAGTTCAGTAAAGTGTCGGCATATAAATCTGCTTATGAGGTGTGGCATGCATTAGAAGTTTCACATGAAGGTACTTCTCAAGTTAAAGAGACAAAAATAAACCTGTTGATTCATAAATATGAACTCTTTAAGATGCATGAAGACGAAAATATTTCTGAGATGTTTTCCAGATTTCTTGATATCATAAACTCATTAAAATGTTTAGGAAAGAATTTTGAACAGAAGGATTTGGTGAGGAAAATTCTCAGATCCCTAAGTTCTAAATGGTCTCAGAAAGTAACATCAATTGAGGAATCACGAGATTTAAATGTTTATTCTATGAATGAACTTATAGGAAATTTAACAGCTTATGAAGTTCAATTAAATGAATCACTGAGTCACAACAAACTAAAAATGAAGAAAGAAATAGCCTACGATATTAATTCAGATTCTAATATATCTACTGATTCTGACGAGAATTTGATTTTGCTGACTAGGAAATTCAAGAAAGCATGGAAAGTTAGGAAACAGCAAAGGAACAAAAATGATAAACCCTCAATGTCAAAATCATTGAATGACAAGAATTCTTCATCTAGAAAGTATGTATGTTACAACTGTAAGAAACCTGGACATCTTTCTCCAGATTGTCCTATGAGGAAAAATGAAAAGCAAAGTAGGACAAAGCAGAAGAAGACAGCTCAGAAAACTCAGAAAAAGTTTTACAAGAAAAACGCTTTGAAGGTCACTTGGGATGACACGTCTGAAGAGTCTGAAACTGAGGAATCAACATCAAAATCTTCACATTCAGAAGAAGAACAAGAGTTAGAAGATGTTGCTCATGTGTGCTTCATGGCAGATGAGTCTGAGGTAATATCTGATCCTGAAAGTCATTCAGATTTCAACTTTGATGAATTATTATGTACTTATCATGCATTATTACAAAAACTTAAAGTTTGTAAACTAGAAAATAAGAATATTAGAAAATCTTCATCCATTATGGAAGAAGAAAATTGTTTCCTGTCTACTACTTTAGAAAAGTTTAAATGTGATAATGAAAATCATGCTAGAGATTTGCAAAAATTTAGATTTAATGAATGTATCTTGCATGAACAAATACAGAATATAAATGCTGAAAAATTAAAGATAGAATCTAAAAATGAAATGTTGAGAAACAATATAAATGAACTTGAATTTGAGATAGATAAATTAAAACTGAGAGAGCAAGATTTAAATTCTACCTTTGAGAAATGGAATTTAAGTCAAACTAAGTTAAACAAACTAACTAGTACCCCTGTGGTGTCTTATAAATTTGGCTTAGGATTTGATTATCCTGAATATCCTGAATCTAAAGCCAATAAAGGATTTATTAGTTGCAGTTCAAGTAAATCTAAGACTAAAATTCCTTTTATTATGAAACAAGGTAATAAATATGTAGAAGTAGATACTTCAAGAGATGAATCATGTAGTAATAATATAAATCAATGTGATTTGTCAAATTGTACTTCTAACATGACTATAAATGTTTCTAAAAATCTTGTTTCTTGTTCTGGAAATTCAGTTTCTAATGTTTCTAAAATTTCAAACAATTGTAGTAAACTGAAAACTCAGAAACCTGAGCATGTAATTCAATACACTGGTATTAGACCAATTACTCATTCTGCATGTGATAAAACAAAAAATTCTTGTGCAGAAAAAGATTGGAATGTACTTACAGAAATGTATAAGCATGACCAAAATAAATTAACATCTGATAAAAATATGTTTGGTCTTGATTATACTACATCTGAAAATAAAAAGAATGATTGCAAAAGCAATAATGCTATATGTGAGTATGAAGCTAATGATAAATCAATAGTACTTACAACTAATAATAATATAAATGATAATGTTAAACTATTTTTAAACAAAAAGAAGAAATATGCGTTTAATGAACTTGGTCCTCAACAACATTGGGTATCAAGAAAATGTTTTTCTTAATTTGTTTTGCAGGAGGAAACAACATTAAAATGGATCTTGGATAGTGGAGTGTCAAGTTACATGACCAGACAAAAAGGTCTATTACAAAATTTTACAAATACCATGTAAGGAAGTATAACATTTGGAAACAAAAGCAAAGATAAAATCATAGGTATGGGCAATGTTTAAATAACTCCTACTTGTGTTATTTCGAATGTACTATATGTAGAAAACCTAGGATTTAATTTGCTGAGTGTCATAAAACTAACTGAAAATGGATATTATGTAGTATTTGAAGATAATGTACGCAAAATAATTGATAAAAATACAGATGAAATTAAGTTTATTGCTAAAAGAAAAGGTTATGTATGTATTTTATCTTTACCTTCTGGTGCAGTTGATTTAAATTCATGTTTGCTAGTTGAAACTAGTGATGCATATTTATGGCATAGAAGGATTGGGCATATAAATATGAGACTGTTACATAAACTATCTAGAAAACATTTAGTGAGAGGTTTACCAAAGATTAAATACTCAAAGAACTTTATGTGTGATGCATGTGAGTTAGGTAAACTTCACAAAAACTCTTTTAAATCCAAAACTGATATTTCAAGCAAGAGAGTCTTAGAACTTATACATATGGATCTATTTTGACCAACAAGAATCATGAGTCTTGGTGGTAAACGGTATGTATTTGTTTTAGTAGATGACTTCTCTAGATACACTTGGGTATATTTTTTAACATCTAAGATAGAAGTTTTTGAAAAATTTAAAATGTTTAGCAATTTTGTTCAAAATGAGCAAAGTGTCTCTATTCAAAAACTTAGGAGTGATCATAGAACTGAATTTGATAATGATCAAAGGGATAACTATTGTAATGAGCATGACATTGATCACAAATTTTCTTTTCCAAGAGCACCGTGTCAAAATGGTGTTGTTGAGAGAAAGAATAGATCACTTCAAGAAATGGCCAGAACTATGTTGAATGAACATAAGTTACCTCAAAATCTTTGGGCTGAAGTAGTAAATACAGCTTGTTATGTTATTAACAAAAGTCATTTAAGACCTCATGTTAATAAAACTCCTTTTGAAATTATGTTTAATAGGATTCCAAAAATTTCCTATATGAAACCATTTGGGTGCAAGTGTTTTATTCTTAATACTAAGGATAAAAGGGATAAATTTCAATCCAAATCGGATGAAGGAATTTTTGTAGGTTACTCTACTAGAAGTAAAGCCTATAGAGTATATAACAAGACTTCTAGGACTATTGAAGAAACCCTCCATGTAAGCTTCAATAAAAATTCTCTTAGAGAATCTCAATCTAAAGCTGATAATGATGACTTGATCAATTTTCCAAATGAGTAAGAGATCAATAGAGAGATTGATGATTTATCTGAGAAAATCAAAAATATGAACTTAAATGATCAAACTAATGATGAAAGTGATGGACTTTCAAATGTTGATGAGAATATTGAGGAAAATCAGAGAAATTGGCGTTATTCTTCATCACATCCCATTACTCAAGTCATTGGTAATATTAATGAGGGAGTTAAAACTAAAGCTTCAGTAAATTTAAATAGTATGTGTATGTTTGTTTCTATGGTGGAACCAAGGAATATACAAGAAGCATTATCTGATGAAAATTGGATAGTGGCAATGCAAGAAGAACTAAATCAATTCATCAAAAATGATGTATGGGAATTAGTCTCTCCACCAGAAAATCAGTCCATAATAGGTACAAAGTGGATCTTTAGAAACAAAACTAACGAAACTGGTCAAATTATAAGGAATAAAGCTAGATTAGTTGCATAAGGGTATACACAAGAAGAAGGATTAGATTATGATGAAACATTTGCTCCTATGGCTAGGTTAGAAAGTATTAGAATATTATTGCCTATGCTTGTTATATGGATTTTAAATTATATCAAATGGATGTAAAGAATGCATTTCTAAATGGTTTAATTAATGAAGAAGTCTATGTAAAACAACCACCTGGATTTGAAGATATTAAAAATCCTGACTTTGTGTATAAATTGAAGAAAGCCTTATATGGTTTGAAGCAAACACCTAGATCATGGTATGAAAGATTGTCTACTTTTTTAATAGAAAAAGGCTATATCATGGGAAAAGTGGATCATACTCTATTTATTAAGAGAGATGGTAAAGATCAGATTGTTGTTCAAATATACGTGGATGATATAATCTTTGGAGCAACCTCTGATAAGTTGATAGAAATATTCTCTGAAGAGATGACTAATCAGTTTGAAATGAGTATGATAGGAGAACTTTCATATTTTCTAGGACTTCAAATTAAGCAAATGGATAAAGGTATATTTTTAAATCAGGAAAAATATGCAGTTGAAATGCTTAAGAAATTTAATTTTAATGATACAAGGATTCGAGGAACTCCTATGAGTACTACTTTAAAATTAGATATTGATGACATAGGAAAATCTATAGATCAAAGAAAATACAAAAGTATGATTGGTTCTTTACTTTATTTGACTGCTAGTAGACCTGATATTATGTTTACTGTGTGTGTTTATGCTAGATTTCAATCTAATCCTTAAGAATCACACTTAATTGCAGTTAAAAGAATATTTAGATATATACAAGGAACTAAAAATTTCGGACTGTATTATTCTAAGGATAGTTCAATAGATCTTATAGGATATACTGATGCTGATTATGCAGGATCTAAATTTGATAGAAAGAGTACCAGTGGCACATGTGAATTATTGGGAAATAATTTGGTGTCATGGTTTAGTAAAAAAAAAAACTGTGTAGCACTTTCTACTACAGAAGCTGAATATGTTGCTACTGCATTGTGTTGCACTCAGATTCTGTGGATAAGGCAAACTTTAGAAGATTTTGGATTATCTTATGATACAACTGAGATTTATTGTGATTCTGCAATAAATCTTTCTAAAAATCCTGTATTACATTCAAGAGCAAAGCATATAGAGGTTAGACATCATCTTCTAAGAGATAACGTAATTAAAGGAAAAATTAAATTAGAATTTGTGTCTAGTAAAAATCAATTACCTAATATATTTACAAAACCTCTAGACGAAAATACATTCTGCAACATTAGATTAAATTTAGGTATTTGTAGGCTATGTGATGTGTAAAATGCTTAAACTCCACATATAAAGATAAATATTATTGATGATGTTGTTCACCTCATAGATATTATATACTTATTATAAATATCTAAAGTAAAATCTAAACTGCTACTTAAGATACTATGTATTTATTGTAAAATCATAGTAGTATCTTATTGATTTTAAGTAGTTTATCAATTTTAATGGTTTTTACAATTTTAAGTGGAAGTGTAAATGAAAAACATTAAATACTTCTGACATTCTGAAATTTTGATTAAATGTTTTCTTTGAATCAAGGAAAATGCATATGATCATGCAAAAAAAATTTGACTTAATTGATTAAACTTGTAGAATAAGTTATATGTAACTCATCTTAAACTATTAATCAAAAGTATAAGCTTATTGAAACTGATTCATATTCTCAGTACAATCATAGAAGTAAAAATTGTATGAGATTTGTGTTTTATTGCATCTGTATTAATGGAATACATATATACTATGCTTAAAATGAAAAGTGCTTACAAAGTGAAAATCTTTGAGAGTTTATTGATCAGTTTGATCACGAGCCTTTTGTACTTGAGCAGATAGGTATGTAAGGATTGTTGTCCTAAAAAAGGATTCTTTAAATCTGGCAACCTAAGGTCCTGATCAGATCTGGGATTGTTGATTGAAAGCTCATTACACAGGTACATTAGAAAGCTCTTGTATGATTCAAGCTTTTCAAACTAACTTTTAAAGAAAATTATCAATATTTATTGTTTTGAAAAGAAAAAGTTATTTCATTAATTACAGATATCTTTGAATCGCATATAGTTTATACCAATATGACTACTGATTATTGAATCAACATTAGTACTTTTGAAAACGTTTATTTGAGATACATTCTTTTATTCTCCTTGAATTAATCGAATTGAGTTCAAAGTTGTGTTTTCATTCATATACAGTAGGAATTGATTCTGGAAATCATTTTTGATGATGTCAGGATAACGGAAGTCTCTGAAAAGAAAATGTAAAAGTATAGTTATACTTAACATCTATTGTCACTACAAGTATATTTTGTATTTTGATTGAATATATTTGAAGTATATTTGTAGGGGGAGCATTAACAATGTCAAAAACAGATTAATATAATTTCAAATACAAATTTTAGTTAATCTGAATTAATGTCCTCTTAAAATCTTGATGAAATAATTTAAAAAGACAAATAAACTATTTTAGATTCAAAGGACAAAATGTTCAAATAGTTTACAATGTTTTCAAGATAATGTTAAGTTTAGCATGTGTGTTGTTTTCGGAACGTTTTAGTTGGAAGCATCCGAAACTTGTTTAAGTGTACTAACTAGACGTTATGTTAGATAAGGTAACATGTAAAACTGCCTCTAGACAACGTTTAACTCGTTAAATTAGTTAACTCAACGAGTTATACTTGAATATTTCGGGTACTTTGATTGAATAAGCTTTATTCAATATTTATTTTATTTCTAAACCCGACTTATCTTCACGTTGAGTTATACACCTAAAAACCCTATTTAAACACTTATAACACGGGGACTTAGGTTATTTGTAAACTTTGTCAAGAAAATCTTTTCCGCTTGTTGCTGTTACAACCTACGACGATGGTCTCCAAGTTCTACAAAGGTCGTGACAGAGGAAAAGGCAAAAGCAGAAAAGATGCAAAAGGAAAAGAAATAGAGAATGATGAAGTTCCACGTACTTGGTTCAAGAAAATATTTTGAGTGTACAAAAGGTTAGAAGAACTTTATAGAGATTACTTCTTTTCTCAGGATATATTAGATGAAGTTAGATAAGAACTTCAACATACTGATGCAAGTATTACATACATGGGTATTCAAAGTAAATATGATAGAGAATACAGAATGAAATGTGCTGAGATTGCATTTTTGGAACAATATGCAAAATATTTGGAAAAAGGTGTAGGTTCATCAAATAGAACTCCTCAAACTCCTATAAATGGTACAAGACTACATGCATTTGAGGAAGAGCATGAATCAGCTATCCCTACTCCTTTATATTCAAAACAAGTAGAATCAGATATTGCTGTAGATAAAACAAAAGTTGACAGTCTTCGAAAGGCCGTTGCAATAGAAAGTGCCTTAGAAGAATTAAAGCAGAAAACTTTTATGGAGCAATTTGAAAAGAAAACAGCAATACTTGAAGAGGAGAAACAGAAATGTTATAGTAGAAGGAAAATCAGAAAAATTATGTCTAAGGAAACAAAGTCTATTGAAAAAGGAAAATCAGATGAAAATTTATTTTCAAAGGATAATGTATGTCTAGACATTATACCTTTTTGTGCATCTGATAAACTCATCAGTTCCGAACACATTGAAACTGATGAAGATAATGAGACTTTATTTTCCCTTGCTAGAAAGCTTGAGAAGAAATACAAGTCAAATATGAGCTCAAGTTTTTCTATTAGTACAAGTCCTGATGATGCAGAAATTGACAAATTAGAGCATTAGGCACCTGACATTGAACAAGTTATTGCAGATATAATTGACAATGTTGAGGCAGTAACTAGTTCAAAGGCTGAATTGTCTGGAGTAGCAGATATTGAAATTGTTAAGACTCTAGAAGAGCTAAAAGTTAACCAGCCTTCTATTGAATCTATAAAAGCAGAGTCTGAGAATTCACAGCATGAATCAATGGAAATATTTGTTGAACAAAATGAACAATTACAGACATATACACCAGCTGTAGAATTTGTAGAAAAATTGTACTCTAAACATTCTATAGAGACTGAACAGATGAATGTTGAGCATATTGACAATGTTCCTAACACTGTTGAAGTTGAAGAATCAAGCTTACCTAAACAGCTTCAAGATAATATTTTGGAAAAGGAATAACATGACATTCATTTTGAAGAAGAGGTTCTTGAAGATGAATTAAACTCTAAATCACGGCTTTAGGTATCACCTTCTTTGTGTACAATATTAAAAATTCAAGGTAATGCAATTCATTTTAGATCTAAAGAAGCATTGCAGAAATACAATAATTTGATTACATGTCAGATTCTGCATGCTCGTCCAATAAAATTCAGAAATTTGATGGAAATAAGAGATCTGTTTGAGTTTCAAGGCCTCATTAAATTCTTGCCAGTAGGAATGAAATGGAAGCAATACACAGAGCTTATTGTAGCTTTTTATAGCAATCTGGACAAGAATGGAAATTTTCTGAAAACTCAAATAAATGAACAGGAGTTTATATTGTCTCCTGAGTTAATTTTTGAAGTTTTGGGATTAAAGAATGAAGGTGTTGTTACAAACAGATTTGACATGATAAGACAACTAGAATGGAACATTCAGTTTTTATCAAAAATTCCAGATGTATATTCTGAAATGAGATTAATGGAAAATCTGAATGCAGAGGCAAGGTTTATTGCAAATATATTGCATGCAAATTTATTTCAGAGAGTTGGACACAATATGGAAGTCAGCAGAAGTTGTTTATATGCAACTTATAGCTTGCTGAATAGAATTCAAATCAATTGGTTTGATGTTTTCACTTCTCAACTACAGCATATGAGTTCAAAGTTATTTTATGGTGATGTTGTATGTAGACTCATTGCAAGCCAATTGAATTTATCCAACTGGCCCTCTGAAACTAAAGGCATGAGAGCATTTAGTGTCAAAGATTTGCAAAAATTCCAGGCCATGCATAAACCTCAACGACAACAACAACAACCTGATACAGACTATATACAACAACAACAACAACAAAGTTATTCAGTTCAAGCAGAACGGCAAACCTAGCTACCTCCTGACTTAGATGCAGTGCTTAACGACATCAGAAATGATATTAGGCATCTAAGAGATAAAATATGTAATGTTATAAGTGATATACTTAGGAGGGGTCGCTAACTGTTTTTGTTTGTTTCTGAATACAAAATGTAATGTTTGTATTAATTATTTGATTCTTTGAACAATGCATTGGTTTCTGTAAATGTTTACAATTCTTATTATTGTTTACAGAAAGAGTTGTTGTAAATATATCTCTTAATTCAAAAGGGGGAGAAATGTTATTTATCTTTTACAATTCTTACTTATCTTTTTGATTAATGACAAAAAGGGGGAGAAATATTATAAAAAGATGATTATGATCTTAATTGCATATATATATTATTAAAAGGAGATGCTATTTTGAATGGTTATTGTAATCTGATAGATGATAATTAGAAAACTGATACTTATATAATTATTGACTTTTGAGAGTTTTCAGTTCTGAGAGGTAAAATTTACACAAACAATAGAAATAAGCTTAAGTGAACTTAAGTCAACAAACAAGTTTGTTGAATTAAAAGTTAACCCAACGAAGGTGCTTTGTTGAGTTATACATATTTCATAATTGATTTAATATGGTTTTGTCATCATCAAAAAGGGGGAGATTGTAGAGTATTTTTATTTTGATGATGTGTGCTGAATGAAAATAATCATATTTGCTCAATTACTATTATTTGTGAAAAGAAATTAAAATCATCAATTAATACAGAAAAAGCTTACTGATATAAATACTTGTCTGTATTGGATCTGAAGTTAATAACTAGTCGTTTCGTTGCATTAATTTCTCATTTAGCTAAACGTTAAGTTAACGTGTGTTTTTATTGAAAAGCATGATATGTTTTAATGTTATATCTTCTGTATCATGAACAGTGCACGCTTAGACAACTCGTTAAGTTAGAGTTTTGTTTGTATAGAGGTCACGTGAGAACTCGTTAAGTTAGAGGCTTAAAGGTTAAAATAGGTCACTTGATAACTCGTTAAGTTAGTGAGTAAAAGAAGAGACGAACTCATTAAGTTAGTGTTATACACGTGGTGAAATTATAAGTTAGGAATGTTGTATTGTATCACGTGAGGTGCACATGTTTAACTCGTTAAGTTAACATAACTAAACGCGTTGAGTTGCTATATTGAACACTAAGGCAATGCGTTAAGTTAGCGTTATAAACTTAAGTTGTTATTTTTGCACGTGGTAAAATTCTTATTATAAAAACATTTGTTTATTACTGGTTCGTTGAGTTATCATAAAACAATGGAGATGGTTCGTTGAGTTATCATAAAACAATGGAGATGGTTCGTTGAATTAGCATAACACCACAGGCTTAGTTCGTTGAGTTAGCTACAGTACTTGTCATGTGAAATGCCACATGAGGAACTCGTTAAGTTAGAAACGTTAAGTTATATATATACTTGTGTTACTCGTTTAGTTAACATTAAAGTAACGACTTCTTATTACACTGATGAAAAACTTTTGGACGAGAAAGTTTATTTTGTAGGAAATTTTTCAGAGATCCAGGACTGATGATTAAAGAAAATTCGAAATATAAACGTGGGTTAGAACGTGTGTGCTTCGATGAAGGAAAAAGAAAAGACGTGGAGAAGTGGAAAACTGGTGGTGGTTAAACATGAAGGATATGCATGAAATGAAGATACAGTATAAAAGGCATAGAATTCTCGTTGATCAATTTATCCTCGCACACAAAAAGAAAAATCTTTACAAGGATCAAACCATCCCTGCACACCAAAAGAAAAATCTTTTTCAGGGATGAAAAACACCTTCTCGGGGAAAATCTCTCAAGTGGAAGAAAGTTCAGTAAAGCATAAAAAGGTAAGATTTTCGTCACTAAAGATTTGAAGTATTAGAAGAAAGCAAATTCGATGAAGCATGAAAAGACAAGATTTTTGTCACTGAAGAATTGCTGAAGAAGAAAAAGAAGAAGAAAGATCTCAAACAGGTAGAAAAGTTTTAAATTCCGCAAATTAGTTTTCTCTGATTGTAGTTATGAAATTGTTTAGATGATACATGGTATCGAAATATAATTGCATCTACAATTTCTAAGGAGAATTGAATTGTATATTGTAAATTGAAACCTTGAATAAAAATGATTTTATGAAAACAATGTCTCGACTTGTTTTTGAGTTTTAAAGTTTCAATTATATTTCAGAAAATATTAAAAATACACAATTCACCCCCCTCTTGTGTAGCCATACGATCCTACAACAACTAATTCTGCAACTACAAAATTTCTGTATTCTTTCACTGAAATGGTTCTAGATCTTATCCTTTTTTATGTCTATTTAGTGAAACCAATACTATCCACCATCAGTAGTGGAATCAAATCTCCATAAAATAATTTCTTCTTTACTATTTTCAGCTTGAGATAAAAACTACAGACCAATTTATTTGGATGTTATTTACAACTGCATACGTGGCCCATTTAACTAATTGACTTAATTCTATGTTATGGCCCTATCGTTGATAGACATTCTTAATCAGAATGTTAGCTACCATGTGTGCTTTACCATTTAAATGCTTCAATCTGTTTAATAATGGCACACCAGGATTGATAGCTAAACAATCCTTAATTTGCTGCTCAGTCCATTCAACTACAGTTGTATCCTCCAAAATTTTTGTTCCTTCATTCTTTAAACCAAATATGTTGTGGAGAAGCTCTGGTATTATCTGTACATCAGCTTCCTCCACGTTTGAAATTAATTCTCCTTCTCCTTCTCTTAAATTTGCATAGAAACAGGGTACTAAATTCTCATATACTGCATGCCCTCTATCTTGAGATATAAATTGCAGTAGACCTTGGAATTCAAATAGATATTTGATTTCTTGCATTCCATCCCAATTTACTGGTCTACTGTAAATAATATCGTAACCTCTTATTTCTTGGTATTTGATATAAGCTTCCTAACTACAAAAATGTACTTCATTCAAAATTGTTGTTTCAGTCGGGTCAGGAAGGTGACTTTGTTGCTCTAGAGGGGTTTGCTCTTACTCTTCCTCTAGCATAGGCTGCATTTGGACATTCTCTTCAGATTCCTAAATTTTTGCTTTTGCTTCTGTCTGTGGTGGTGAGCCGGAAGAACTCTCCACTCTGTCTTGAATTCTTTCCATAATTTGCTGAAGAGTTTCTTGCTTTTCAGTGGAATCTGTGAAATTATTTTTGTCCAAATGGATTCTTTCAGCCTCTTCATTTTCTACTCTTTCTTCTTCCTCCTGACTACCAATCTGTTCTGTTACTGTTCTTTCTGATTCTATAACAGATTGGGATGGAGTCACGGGCAATTCAGTTTCTGCCCTAATTTCTATTTCTTCTTGTACAGGCTGCAAACTAATTTCAGCCTGATTTTTTTCTTTTCTTTGCTCCTCCTGCTCCTCCTCAGATTCAGATAGCAGGTTAATAAAAATCAACTCCACAGGCCCTGTAAAAATTGGTACTTCAAATTTAATTTCTTTATAATCAGGCACTTTTTCTTTTTCTTCCTTTTTTCTGATTAGTTGTGCTTGTTCTTCCTCTCCATCTTCTGAAATTAAATCTACAAAAATAGGCTCTGTAGGCTTTCAAACCACAGGTACTGGCTCTTCCTATTTAATTCTTCCAATAATTGCTGGTCTTGAAGGACCAGCTTCAGCTTCTTTTGCAACATCTCTAATAGCAGTTCTAGCAGTAGCTTCTTGATGCTGTTCTACCTTAATTTTATATTGGGCTTTCAACTTTTCTGCAGCCCTCTTTTTGTACAGTGCATCAAACACCAGAGGTGCTTTAACCACTACCAAATCTTCTGATTCTCCTTGGTTTTTTCCAACTTGAACCAGTTCTGCAAATTCTCTTATTTCTTATTCAGTCGAAGGCCCCATCATTTCTGCTCGTGTCAATGGCTTAAATGGTGGAACTGAAGGTCCAGACTACTGCTCCTCAGGAATAGGTCTTTCAACAGTTGGTTCCTCCCGTTCTTCAGTTGCCTCTTCATTTGCTTTCCTTTCTTGCTCCCAGATCACCCATTTAGTTTGTCTACAGATTCATCTTTTGAACCAAAGTCGGGAGTTACGCTGGATTAATTCTAGGGCAACTTCATTACTTGGCCTTATTTGTCTTTCCTTACTTACAACTATTTCTGTTGCTATTCTGATTCGTGTTTCCATTATTTGAGGTATTTGTATATCCATATCTACTAAATCTCTTCTCAACTTGAAAAGTTCTGATTCTACCTTCTGTAGCTCTTTCTCTCTTGTCATATTTCTGATCTTCTACCGCGTGTGCCACTCTTCTGATTCCTTCAGAAATTCTGATGTATCAACATCTTCCCAGAATTCAGGCGTCATCTTCATCATCGTGGAGTTACACAACAGCACGTAATCACTCTGATTTCTACTATTCTAGATTCTAAATGATTTGTCGGATAATGCCCCCAAAACCTTAGGTTTTAGTTTAAATAAGCACTAAGTTTAGGCAGGTAATCGAGTCATTTCCCGAACCAACTATTACTATTTTATCCGCGGTCTTAGCTATAGTACTCCGTTGTGGTACAGGTAACTCAACGGAATAAGCTCGTTAACTAACTCAAGACTTAACGGAGTAAGCTCGTTGAGTTAAGCGTAACTCAACGGAGCAAATATAATAATAAAAATATTATAGAGAATAGTTTTTTTTTTTTTTTTTTACAGGTTTAACCGATACTATGCTTCGGTCAGACCTAAATATTTTTTTATTTTTTTATCTTTCTTTCGGTTGAACCGATACTATATTTCGATAAAACAAATTTTTTTTTTTTTTTTTTGAAAATTAATATACAATTTTTTTCCGGTTTAACCGATATTATGCTTCGGTAAAACCAAAATTTTTTTAATGTTCCGGTCATACCGATGCTACGCTTCGATCAGACCTAAATATTTTTTAATTTTCCGACCATACCGATAGATCCAATCGGTTGAATCGCAATTATTTTTATGTTTTATATATATTTTTAATGTTTTTTTTTTTATATATATATATATATATATAAACATAAAAACTGATTTCTTACTAAGTAAAACTCGAATAGTCCTCTACTCTGATTTCTTCTATAACTCTAAAGGAGCTTTTTGGTGTTTTCAGAATAGGTTTAAGTCTTTGTCCATTTACTTTCAATATATTCTGATTTTTAGGATTTTCAACTTCAATAGCTCCATAAAGATAAACATTTCGAACTATGTAAGGTCATGCCCATCTAGATCTTAATTTTCCTAGATGGTTATGGAGTCTAGCCATATAAAGATATACTTCTTGTCCTATTTTAAAGTTTTTAGGAATAATTTTTCTATCATGCCAGAATTTAATTTTCTCTTTTTCTCTTACAGTCTTTGAATAAACTTCATTTCTAAATTCTTCTAATTCAATTAGTTGCATTTTTCTATTTTCAGCAACTTGATTTAAATTAGTGTTCAAAGTTTTTAATGCCCAATAAGCTTTATGTTCTATTTTAGCAGTTAAATGACAACTTTTTCCATATATTAGCCTAAAAGGTGACATACCTAAGCTTGTTTTATAAGCCCAAAGTGCATCAATCAATCTATTAGCCCAATCTGTTTTAGTAGGATTTACTACTTTTTCCAAGATTAATTTAATTTGTTTGTTTGCACTTTCTACTTGTCCACTTGTTTGCGGATGATATGATGTTGCAATTTTGTGGTTTACTCCATATTTCTTCATTAAGGCTTCAAAACTTCTATTACATAAATGAGTTCCTCTATCACTAATACTAGGTATTCTAAATCTAGCAAATATATTTGTTCTTATAAATTGTATTACCACTTTGTTATCATTAGTTTTTATAAGAATAGCTTCTATCCATTTAGATACATAATCCACTTCCAACAATATGTAATTAAATTGATTAGATATAGGAAATGGACTCATAAAATCTATTCCCCACACATCAAAGATTTCAACCTCAACAATAGGATTTAGAGGCATCATATTCCTCTTTGATATTCTTCCTATTTGTTGACATCTTAAACAACTTAAGTAATATTTATGAGCATCTTTGAATAGTGTTGGCCAATAAAATCCACATTGCAAAATTTTTGCAGTAGTTTTCCCTGAATCAAAATGTCCTCCACAAGCTTGGTCATGATAGAAAGACAATATGCTCGAATATTCAGTTTTTGGAACACACCTCCTTAAAACCAGATCATGACATTTCTTAAATAAGTAAGGTTATTCCCAATAGTAATATTTTACTCTTGAGAAAAACAATTTCTTATCCTGTCTATTCCAATCCTTAGGTGTTAAACCAGTAACTAAGTAATTAACTATGTCTGTATACCAAGGCATTGTGTTGATGGTCATTAATTGTTCATCAGGAAAATTATCCTTAATTTCAATATTTGATTTTTCTATTTGTAATCTTGATAAATGATCTGCTACTACATTCTCACAACCTTTTTTATCTTTAATTTCTAGATCGAATTCTTGCAATAATAATATCCATCGGATCAATCTAGGTTTAGTTTCTTTTTTCTTTATTAGATGTTTTAGAGCTGAATGATCCGTGTATACTATTACTTTAGCTCCAATCAAATATAATCTAAACTTTTCTAAAGCAAACACAACAGCTAATAATTCTTTTTTAGTAGTTGTGTAATTAACTTGAGCATCATTTAAGGTTTTGCTTGCATAATGAATCACTCTAGGAGATTTTTCAGTTTTCTGTCCTAACACTGCTCCTACAGCAAAATCAGAAGCATCGCACATTAATTCGAATGGATGGTTCCAATTAGGTGCTTGAATTATAGGAGTTGAAATTAAGCTAGTCTTAAGTCTAAAAAATGCTTCCTTGCAATTTTTATCAAAGTTAAATGGAACATCTTTTAATAGATTAGTTAAAGGTTTAGCTATCTTGCTAAAGTCTTTAATAAATCTTCTATAAAAACCAACATGTCCTAGAAATGATCTAATATCTTTTACTGATTTAGGTTCTGGTAGATTAGAAATTACTTCTATTTTAGCTTTATCTACTTCCAACCCTTTTTTAGAAACAACATGCCCTAAGACTATTCCTTGTTTAACCATGAAGTGACATTTTTCCCAATTTAAAACCAAATTTTTTTCCACACAACGTTTTTATATTTGGTCTAAATTGCTTAAACACACTTCATATGAGTTGCCATATACAGTAAAATCATCCATAAATATTTCTAAAAATTCATCAGTCATTCTAGTAAATATGCCCTGCACACACCTTTGAAAGGTAGCTGGTGCATTGAATAATCCGAATGGCATTCTTTTAAAAGCATAAGTTCCATTAGGACAGGTGAAAGTTGTTTTCTCTTGATCCTCTAATGCTACTGGAATTTGATTATACCCTGAATACCCGTCTAGGAAACAAAAATATTCTTGCCCTACTAATCTTTCCAGCATTTGATCTATAAAAGGTAAGGGAAAATGATCTTTCTTAGTCATAGCATTCAGCTTTCTATAGTCTATACATACTCTCCAGCCTGATTGAATTCTAGTAGGTATCAAGTCTTGACTTTCATTCCTAATAACTGTTAATCCTGATTTCTTGGGAACTACATGGATTGGACTAACCCACGAGCTATCAGAAATTGGATATATTATATCATTATCTAACCATTTAACTATTTCCTTCCTAACTACTTCCTTAAGGTTTGGATTTAATCTCCTCTTAGGAATTCTAACAGGTTTAGCATTCTCTTCTAAATATATGTGGTGACAGCATAAAGTTGAACTTAACCCTTTTATATCAGTCATAGTCCATCCTATTACTTCTTTATAACTTTTTATTACCTCTTTTAATTTAGCTATTTGATCCTCTTTCAAATCTAAAGCAATAATGATTAGACAGGTCCGTTTATCTTCCAGAAATATATAGGTTAATTCAGGAGGTAAAGGTTTTAATTCTAAATGCTGCCCATCAGAAGCTAGAGCTCCTAATTGAACATCATCATTTTTTAAATTAATTTCTTCTTGATCTCCTTCTATATTTATGCTTTCACTTTCTTCTAAAGTTTCAAAATTGATTTGCCTATTTAATTCTTCTTGAATCACATCATCTAACATATCTCCTTCATCCTCTAAAAAGTCTATGGTATGTAAGGACATTTCTAACTCCTCAAACCTTTCTAGTTTGAAAATATTTAATTGAGTATCCTCATTACCATATGCTAATTTCATTACTCTAGTTTTACAATTTATAACAACCCCTGATGTTGCTAAAATGGCCTTCCCAAAATTAAAGATGTATCACTATTTTTATGCTTAATTTGTTGGGAATCCAAAATTACAATATCAATAGGATATATAAAAATCTTGATTTTAATTAAGACATCCTCTATTTTTCCTCTAGGGTATCTTATACTTCTATCAGCCAATTGAATAACCGTACTAGTAGGAGTTAAGCCTTCTAATCCTAAGGATGCAAATATATCACTTGGCATAACATTTATACCTGCACCTAAGTCTATTAAGGTTCTTTCTAGAATGGTATTTCCTATGGTGCATGATATAATAGGGATTCTAGGATCAGATAACTTTTTAGGAATTTGTGGCAAAAATAGGTAACTACTTTGCTCAACTAAAAAGACCTTTCTAAGAACTTTTCGCTCTCTTTTCTTAGTACACCAATCCTTCAGAAATTTAGCACAAGGTGACATATTCTACAATAGATCTAACAAAGGAATGTTAACTTGTACTTTTTCAAAAATTTCTCTTATTTTTTCTTGTTTTTCAGGAATTGTTTGTTGTAATCTTTCAAGATAGGGTGCTAAAGATTTTGATTTCAAAGACTCTTTTTCTTTCAGTTGATTTGTTTGATCATTTTTAGCTTCAATTGCAGATTCAAATTGTTCTTCAGTGATTTCTAGATTTTCAGCTATTACATTTTCATTATCATTTTGATTTTTACTCTTGTCCACCTTCATATCATTTTCATTTTGAGTTCTTGGTGGTATATCAGTTCCAGATCTTAATGTTACACATACATCTTCCAAATTTTCGTTACTTTCATGATGTTTTTGTATATCACTTTCGTGATTATGATCTTCAATTGTTTTTAGTTTTAAAGTGCATTCTTTAAATTCTCTTACATTTGTGTTTTCTATTTGTTGTATATTTTGCAAGTTGTGTAGGTTTATAACATTATAATTTTCATTGTCATGTTGTAAAACTTGTATTTTCATTGCATTTTTGTCTAATGATTTTAATTTTGTTTCCAGATCATCTAATTTCATTGCATTCAATTTTTGATCAATTTTCTTTATGGCTTTTTCAGTTTCGTAAATTATATCCTGTTTAGGTTCTGCATATGCCTCCTTATAGTTTAATTGGTTGACTTCTTGTTGTTGACACACAAAGTATTCTAGTTTGTCTAGATTTTGCTCTATACTATGCTCTAGTCTATCATAGCTATCCCAAACTTCAGTGTCTCTCATCATTTTTCACATTCTATACTAACCATTAGTTGGGTAAACTATAGGATTCTCATACTCGGCTCTATTATATTGAGGATAATTCATTTGTTGTTCATGTGATCTATCAATCTGTAAATGTTTCAATTTCAAACAATCAGAAATGTCGTGTCCTTCAGAATTGCAGAATTCACATATGCTAATTAAAGGTTTCAGAAATCTTTGAGCATAAGCATATGCCATATTCTCAATTACAGAAGAAAACACACAACTCTAACTATTAAAGTGAAATAGCTCTAACAGTTGCTTATATCAATTCAATTCAATTCAATTCCCCGGCAACGGCACCATAAAACTTGTTCGTGTTTTCCCAGCACTACACTAGAAAAACATGGATTTGTTACTTCTATTTTTACTTAGTTAATTTATCTTTATGTCTATTCTTTCTTTTAGAAGTAAACAAACAACCTTTAATACAATTTAGATATTAATTCTAATTTGTACTTTAACTGCAAGTGTACAGTGTCTATTGTATCAGTGTGCAAGTACAGGTCGATCCCACAGGGAATTGCTAACGAATTTAAGAAATGTTTGATTGTGAACAATTCAAATTTATATTCAATAAGCACTCCATTGAGTTACAGTTAACTCAACGGACTAAGTTTGTTGAGTTATGGATAACTCAACGGACTATCCTCATGGACTTAAGTTAACTCCACGAGCATGTCTCTTCTTTATAATACTGCTAATTACAGAGGAATTCGGCCAACCATTGGGCGATTCCACAGATTGTAAATAACATCAATTAAGCTTTTTAATGCTAGTTAACATTGGATTTATCATTATGCAATATTAACATTCAGATGATTCAAACAGTAACCATTAAAATCTTTAAGTTGTTTTGTACGAACCAATTTCAGTAAACTGTAAAATTAAAACTAACATAAAACAATCATAAAATTGATACAGATAACATTAATCACGATACAACACTCAAATACAACATACAAACAAAGATAAATTGTTTTTGGTATTTTTGTTTCGATGTGATGGGCGAAAGGTGAAATGTAAAGTAATTTCACTTGACAGTAAATACTTCCGACACTACTTGCAACGTGATTACACCATTGAAAATTGAACCACTTACAATTCTGTCTCCTCTCCCTATAGAATCGCGAGTCCAGAATTGCAAGATGATCTCCTCTTCAACATACAGGCATCAACCCGAAGCCAAGGCTAAAAGCTTTACGATCTCCTGAAATATGAGTCGGCGCTTGGTGAAAATGTCTTCCCTTCCAGTGGTTGTCAGGCACTATGTTTGGCTCGAAATCGACCCGACATCAGGCAAGTATCCTCATAGACCTCCGATGATTGGTGGTTATGGTGGTGATACGATGGTTGGTGTGATACTTCGGAGAATCGCCGATACTATCTGTAGAAAGCTCGGTGCTCCTCCTCTTTATACATTGGTCGTCCATCGATCACACCCTTTCTTTTTTTTCTTCTTTTCTTTTATATTTCTTTAGTGGTAACTGCTTCTGCTTGAATGGTCGGTTGGATTTCCTTCCTTCAAATCAACGACGATGATTTCTTTCTACCTACGTAATTGAATTCCTGCGTGATACGTGCAAACGTGGTTTTTCCTTCCAACTGTCTGTTCCTACAACCGCTATAGTGGCATATTAGAAAATATATAGTCCGTGGAGTTACAAATAACTCAACAGACTTCCTTCGTTGATTTAACTATAAAACACGTGTAAAAATAACAACTTAACTTTATAACGCTAACCTAACACGTCGCGTTAGTGTATTTTCATGTAACTCAACGCGTGCAATTATACTAACTTAACGAGTTATAACGTAAGTAAATCTACCAGCTCTCAACATGTGTCAGCAGCAGTTTAAACATAAAATAACATTCCAAAGAGTTACAAGTATAACTATCCGATGCTTAGATACATTTTCGGATACTTAAGAATTTCACAGCCTGCAATTTACCGACAGTTCATAAATGTACTAAATTAACATTAATTCCCCAAAATTAAGCAGATTCTTCAATTAAAGCATAGAACAGTGCAATTATAATATAATGGCTTAATTCTCATATGATAAGCTAAATATTAAGCAATTAACCATCATTTAACCGTTAATAATATGCACTTTTTCATTCTAAACAGTCTCCAATAATATAATTTTTCAGGAATTGTAGAATTTTTATCAAAAAATATTAAAGCTGACCACAATTTATAGTTGGTACTTCATATCTATTAGGTCTTCCTATATTCCATTCTTCTCTTGTTATAGGATTTCTTATCAAAATATCAAGTAATAAAATTGCATACCTTGGTCTCGTCTTGTATATGATTAATCCTTCATCTATCCCCATAATATGATCTATTCCTTCTAATGTATTGGGTGGAATTCCAGTAGTTTCTTCCATAGGCAGATATTCATGGTTAATTGAACTACGATTAAATGACCTCCATATGAATCCATCTCTAATCTTAGTCATTTTTGCAGCTTGTAGTCCCTGAAAATATTTTTCTTCAATACAATCTTTAATTTCCTTTGATACACAACACAGCCTACACAAATCTTTAGCTGATAAATTACTTAGTACTTCCCTTAGTGCATCCAATGATAATTGCATCAATTCCATTTGTTGATTCTGTATAACACAAATAAAAATTAAGTAGAGACAAAAATTAACATAACTACTACACACCCTCGTGGAGTTAAGGCATAACTCAACAGACTAAGTTTGTTGAGTTAAGGACTAACTCTACGATACTATTAACTTTAAATAAAAACATATATATATACAGATAGTTGCTTCAGATATGTTGTTTTGTTCAGCTACCCTCCTAGAAGAGGTATCAATTTCATTAACAGTTCTATTGGCAGGGTTAGGTATTGTTTGTATTGGCAATCCTCTAGTAGGTCTAACTTCCATTGGTTCCTTCTGTCTAAGTGGTATATTTCTATTCTGATTTTGAATTGCAGCATTTTCAAATACAAAATCTAGACGATTGTTTAATTGTTGGATTATCTTTCCTAATTTCTCTATTCTAGATCCTTGTTCAATTAATGCTTCATAACTTATATTCTTCTCATTTACATTTTCTCCTCCCTAGAAATTGTTGTTTCTCCATGATAAATTCGAGTGATTTCTCCAATTAGGATTATAAGAATTTCCCAAGTTATCTCTCTTGTTTCTAGCATAAATAATATCTAAATCATTTATGTTTGCATTCTTTTCTGCTAGCTTTTGATTTAATGATAACTCTTCTATTTTTGTAGGATCGTATGGCTACACAAGATGGGGGTGAATTGTGTATTTTTAATATTTTGTGACATATAATTGAAACTTTAAAACTCAAAAACAAGTCGAGACATTGTTCCCATAAAATCATTTTTATTCAAGGTTTCAATTACAATATACAATTCAATTCTCCTCAGAAATTGTAGATGCAATTATATCTCGATACCATGTATCATCTAAACAATTTCATAACTACAAACAGAGAAAACTAATTTGCGGAATTTAAAACATTTCTCCTTATTTGAGATCTTTCTTCTTCTTCTTTTTCTTCTTCAGCAATTCTTCAGTGACGAATATCTTGTCTTTCTCCTTCAACAAATTTGCTTTCTTCTGATACTTCAAATCTTCAGCGACATAAATAATACCTTTTTCTGCTTCACTGAATTTTCTTTCACTTGAAAGATTTTCCCCGAGAAGGTGTTTTTGATCCTTGAAAGAGATTTTTCTTTTGGTGTGCAAGGATAGTTTGATCCTTGAAAAGATTTTTTATTTTCTATGCAAGGATAGTTTGATCAACGAGAATTCTATGCCTTTTATACTGTATCTTCATTTCATGCATATCCTTCATGTTTAACCACTACCAATTTTCCACTTCTCCACATCTTTTCTTTTTCCTTCATCGAAACACACACGTTCTAACCCACGTTTATATTTCAAATTTTCTTTAATCATCAGTCCTAAATCTCTGAAAAATTTCCTGCAAAATAAACTTTCTCGTCCAAAGAATTTTCCATCAAGTGTAATACAAAGTCGTTACTTTAATGTTAACTGAACAAGTAACACAAGTATATATATATAACTTAACGTTTCTAACTTAACGAGTTCCTCATGTGTCATTTCACGTGACAAGTACTGTAACTAACTCAACGAACTAAGTCTGTGGTGTTATGCTAACTCAATGAACCAGCTTAACCTTTCTTTTGGAAGGTTAAACGATAACTCACCGAAAAAAGTTTAAGTTTCGGATAGTTACAATTGTAAGTCACCAAAAAACTATTTATATCATAAAACTAGTGAGACACGTGTCAAGACCTGAAAACATGACTTAAGTTACCTTCCGGATAGTTACGACTGTAAGTCTCCGAAAAGAGCTTTAACTCACCAATTTAGTCATAAACAAATGTTTTTATAATAAGAATTTTACCACGTGCAAAAAATAACAACTTAATTTTATAACGCTAACCTAACGCGTTGCCTTAGTGTTCAATATAGCAACTCAACGCATTTAGTTATGTTAACTTAACGAGTTAAACATGTGCACCTCACCTGATACAATACAACATTCGTAACTTATAATTTCACCACATGTATAACACTAACTTAACGAGTTCGTCTCTTCTTTTACTCACTAACTTAACGAGTTATCACGTGACCTATTTTAACCTTTAAGCCTCTAACTTAACGAGTTCTGATGTGACCTCTATACAAACAAAACTCTAACTTAACGAGTTATCTAAACGTGCACTATTCATGATACAGAAGATATAACTTTAAAACATATCATGCTTTTCAATAAAAACACACGTTAACTTAATGTTTAGTTAAATGAGAAATTAATGCAACGAAACGACTAGTTATTAACTTCAGATCCAATATAGATAAGTATTTATGCCAGTAAGCTTTTTCTGTATTAATTGATGATTTTAATTTCTTTTCACAACCAATAGTAATTGAGCAAATATGATTATATTCATTCAGCACACATCATCAAAACAAAATACTCAACAATCTCCCCCTTTTTGATGATGACAAAACCATATTAAATCAATTATGAAATATGTTTAACTCAACAAAGCACCTTCATTGGGTTAACTTTTAATTCAATAAACTTGTTTGTTGACTTAAGTTCACTTAAGCTTATTTCTATTGTTTGTGTAAATTTTACCTCTCAGAAATAAAACTCTCAGATGTCAATAATTATATAAGTATTAGTGTTCTAATTATCATCTGTCAGATTACAATAACCATTTAAATAGCATCTCCTTTTATAATATATATATGCAATTAAGATCATAATCATTTTTATAATATTTCTCCCCCTTTTCGTCATTAATCAAAAAGATAATTACAGAGAATATATATATATATATACGAGATATAATTACAACAACTCTTTTTGTAAACAAGAATAATAATTGAACATTTTTACAAAAAAATGTATTGTTCAATGAATCAAACAAGCAATACAAACATTACATTTTGTATTCAGAAACAAACAAAAACTGTTATCGACCCCTCCTAAGTATATCACTTATAGCATTACATATTTTATCTCCTAGATGCCTAATATCATTTCTGATGTCGTTAATCACTATATCTAAGTCAAGAGGTAGCTGGGTTTGCTGTTCTACTTGAACTGAATAACTTTGTTGTTGTTGTTGTTGTATATGGTCTGTATAATCAGGTTGTTGTTTATGTTGTCATTGAGGTTTATGCATGGCCTGGACTTTTTGCAAATCTTTAACACTAAATGCTCTCATGCCTTTAGTTTTAGAGGGCCAGTTGGATAAAGTCAATTGGCTTGCAAGGATTCTACATACAGCATCACCATAAAATAACTTTGAACTCATATGCTGTAGTTGAGACATAAAAACATCAAACCAATTTATTTGAATTCTATTCAGCAGGCCATAAGTTGCATATAAACAGCTTATGCTGACTTCCAAATTGTGTTCAACTCTTTGAAATAAATTTGCATGCAATATATTTGCAATAAACCTTACCTCTACATTCAGATTTTCCATTAATCTCATTTTAGAATATACATCTGGAATTTTTGATAAAGATTGAATGTTCCAGTCTAGTTGTCTAATCATGTCAAATTTATTCGTAACAACACCTTCATTCTTTAATCCCAAAACTTTAAAAATTAATTCAGGAGACAATATAAACTCTTGTTTATTTATTTGAGTTTTCAGAAAATTTCCATTCTTGACCAGATTGCTATAAAAAGTTGCAATAAGCTTTGTGTATTGCTTCCTTTTCGTTTCTATTGGCAAGAATTTAATGAGGCCTTGAAACTCAAACAGATCTCTTATTTCCATCAAATTTCTAAATTTTATTGGACGAGCATGTAGAATCTGACATGTAATTAGATTATTGTATTTCTGCAATGCTTCTTCAGATCTAAAATGAATTGTATTATCTTGAATTTGTAATATTGTACACAAAGAAGGTGATACCTAAAGCCGTGATTCAGAGTTTAATTCATCTTCAGGAACTTCTTCAAAATGAATGTCATGTTGTTCCTCTTAGAAAATCTTATCTTGAAGTTACTCAGGTAAGCTTGATTCTTCAGCTTCAACAGTGTTAGGAACATTGTCAATATGCTCAACATTCATCTGTTCAGTCTGTATAGAATGTTAAGAGTTCAATTTTTCCACAAATTCTACAGCCGGTGTATCTGTCTGTAATTGTTCATTCTGTTCAACAGATATTTCCATTGATTCATGCTGTGAATTCTCAAACTCTACTTCTATAGATTCTGAAGAAGGCTGGTTAACTTTTAGATCTTCTAGAGTCTTAACATTTTCAATATCTGCTACTCTAGACAATTCAGCCTATGAATTAGTTACTGCCTCAACATTGTCAATTATATCTGCAATAACTTGTTCAATGTCAGGTGCCTAATGCTCTGATTTGTCAATTTCTGCATCATCAGGACTTGTACTAATAGAAAAACTTGAGCTCATATTTGACTTGTATTTCTTCTCAAGCTTTCTAGCAAGGGAAAATAAAGTCTCATTATCTTCACCAGTTTCATTGTGTTCAGAACTGATGAGTTTATCAGATGCACAATACGGTACAATGTCTAGACATACATTGTCCTTTAGAAATAAATTTTCATCTGATTGTCCTTTCCCAATAGACTTTTTTTCCTTAGACATAATTTTTCTGATTTTTCTTCTTCTATAACATTTATGTTTCTCCTCTTCAAGTATTGCTGTTTTCTTTTTAGATTTCTCTATAAAAGTTTTCTGCTTTAATTCTTCTAAGGTACTTTCTATTGCAACGGCCTTTCAAAGACTGTCAACTTTTGTTTTGTCTATAGCAATATTTGATTTTACTTGTTTTGAATATAAAGGAGTAGGGATAGCTGATTCATGCTCTTCCTCAAATGCATGTAGTCTTGTACCGTTTATAGGAGTTTGAGGAGTTCTATTTGATGAACCTACATCTTTTTCCAAATATTTTGCATACTGTTCCAAAAATGCAATCTCAGCACATTTCATTCTGTATTCTCTATCAAATTTACTTCGAATCCCCATGTATGTAATACTAGCATCAGTATTTTGGAGTTCTTGTCTAACTTCATTTACTATACCTTCAGGAAAGAAATATTCACCATAAATTTTTGCTAACCTTTTGTCCACTCGAAATATTTTCTTGAACCAAGTACGTGGAACTTCATCATTCTCTATTTCTTTTCCTTTTGCATCTTCTCTGCTTTTGCCTTTTCCTTTGCCACGACTTTTGTAGAACTTAGAGACTATCGTCGTAGGTTGTAACAACAACAAGCGGGAAAGATTTTCTTAACAAAGTTTACAAATAACCTAAGTGCCCGTGTAATAAGTGTTTAAATAGGGTTTTTAGGCATACAACTCAACGTGAAGAGAAGTCGGGTTTAGAAATTAAATAAATATTGAATAAATTTATTCAACCGAAGTGCCCGAAATATTCAAGTATAACTCGTTAAGTTAACTAACCTAGCGAGTAAAACGCTATCTAGAGGCAGTTTTACACGTTACCCTATTTAACATAACGTCTAGTTAGTACATTTAAAATAATTTTCGGATGCTTCCAACTGAAACGTTCCGAAAACAACACACATGCTAAACTTAACATTCTCTTGAGAACATTGTAAACTATTTGAACATTTTTTCCTTTGAATCTAAAATAGTTTGTATATCTTTTTAAATTATTTCATCAAGATTTTAAGAGGACATTAATTTAGATTAACTAAGACTTGTATTCTAAATTATATTAATCTATTTTCGACATTGTTAATCCTCCCCCTACAAATATACTCCAAATATATTCAATTAAAATACAAAATATACTTGTAGTGACAATAGATGTTAAGTATAACTATACTTTTAAATTTTCTTTTTAGAGACTTACGTTATCCTAACATCATCAAAAATGATTTCCAGAATCAATTCCTAATGTTTATGAATCAAGACATAACTGTGAACTTAATGTGATTAATTCAAGGAGAATAAAAGAATGTATCTCAAATAAATGTTTTCAAATGTACTAATGTTGATTCAATAAATCAGTAGTCATATTGGTACAAACTATATGTGATTCAAAGATATCTGTAATTAATGAAACAACATTTTTTTTTTTTCAAAATAGTGAATATTGATAATTTTCTTTAAAAGTTAGTTTGAAAAACTTGAATCATACAAGAGCTTTCTAATGTACCCATGTAATGAGCTTTCAGTCAACAATCCCAGATCTGATCAGGACCTTAGGTTGCTAGATTTAAAGAATCATTTTTCAGGACAACAATCCTTACATACCTATCTACTCAAGTACAAAAGTCTCGTGATCAAACTGATCAATAAACTCTCAAAGATTTTTACTTTGTAAGCACTTTTCATTTTAAGCACAGTATATATGTATTCCTTTAATACAGATGCAATAAAACACAAATCTCATACAATTTTTACTTCTATGATTGTACTGAGAATATGAATCAGTTTCAATAAGCTTATACTTTTGATTAACAGTTTAAGATGAGTTACATATAACTTATTCTACAAGTTTAATCAATTAAGTCAAATTTATGCATGATCATATGCATTTTCCTTGATTCAAAGAAAACATTTAATCAAAATTTTAGAATGTTAGAAGTATTTAATGTTTTTCATTTACACTTCCACTTAAAATTGTAAAAACCATTAAAATTGATAAACTACTTAAAATCAATAAGATATTACTATGATTTTACAATAAATACATAGTATCTTAAGCAACAGTTTAGATATTACTTTAGATATTTATAATAAGTATATAATATCTATGAGGTGAACAATATCATCAATAATATTTATCTTTTTATGTGGAGTTTAAGCATTTTACACATCACATAGCCTACAAATACCTAAATTTAATCTAATGTTGCAGAATGTATTTTCGTCTAGAGGTTTTGTAAATATATCAGCTAATTGATTTTTACTAGACACAAATTCTAATTTAATTTTTCCTTTAATTACGTTATCTCTTAGAAAATGATGTCTAACCTCTATATGTTTTGCTCTTGAATGTAATACAGGATTTTTAGAAAGATTTATTGCAGAACTACTGTCATAATAAATCTCAGTTGTATCATAAGATAATCTAAAGTTTGCCTTATTCACAGAATCTGAGTGCAACACAATGCAGCAACAACATATTCAGCTTCTGTAGTAGAAAGTGCTACACAGTTTTGCTTTTTACTAAACCATGACACCAAATTATTTCCCAATAATTGACATGTGCCACTGGTACTCTTCCTATCAGATTTAGATCCTGCATAATCAGCATCAGTATATCCTATAAGATCTATTGAACTATCCTTAGAATAATATAGTCTGAAATTTTTAGTTCCTTATATATATCTAAATATTCTTTTAACTGCAATTAAGTGTGATTCTTTAGGATTAGATTGAAATCTAATACAAACACACATAGCAAACATAATATCAGGTCTACTAGCAGTCAAATAAAGTAAAGAACCAATCATACTTTTGTATTTTCTTTGATCTATAGATTTTCCTATGTCATTAATATCTAACTTTAAAGTAGTACTCATAGGAGTTATTCGAATCCTTGTATCATTAAAATTAAATTTCTTAAGCATTTCATCTACATATTTTTCCTGATTTAAAAATATACCTTTATCCATTTGCTTAATTTGAAGTCCTAGAAAATATGAAAGTTCTCCTATCATACTCATTTCAAACTGATTAGACATCTCTTTAGAGAATATTTCTATCAACTTATTAGAGGTTGCTCCAAAGATTATATCATCCACGTATATTTGAACAACAATCTGATCTTTACCATCTCTCTTAATAAATAGAGTATGATCCACTTTTCCCATGATATAGCCTTTTTCTATTAAAAAAGTAGACAATCTTTCATACCATGCATGATCTAGGTGCTTGCTTCAAACCATATAAGGCTTTCTTCAATTTATACACAAAGTCAGGATTTTTAATATCTTCAAATCCAGGTGGTTGTGGTTGTTTTACATAGACTTCTTCATTAATTAAACCATTTAGAAATGCACTCTTTACATCCATTTGATATAATTTAAAATCCATATAACAAGCATAGACCAATAATATTCTAATACTTTCTAACCTAGCCACAAGAGCAAATGTTTCATTATAATCTAATCCTTCTTCCTGTGCAACTAATCTAGCTTTATTCCTTATAACTTGACCAGTTTCGTTACTTTTGTTTCTAAAGATCCACTTTGTACATATTATGGACTGATTTTCTGGTGGAGAGACTAATTCTCATACATCATTTCTGATGAATTGATTTAGTTCTTCTTGCATTGCCACTATCCAATTTTCATTATATAATGCTTCTTGTATATTCCTTGGTTCTACCATAGAAACACACATACACATATTATTTAAATTTACTGAAGCTCTAGTTTTAACTCTCTCATTAATATTACCAATGACTTGAGTAATGAGATGTGATGAAGAATAACGCCAATTTCTCTGATTTTCCTCAATATTCTCATCAACATCTGAAGGTACATCACTTTCATCATTAGTTTGATCATTTAAGTTCATATTTTTTATTTTCTCAAATAAATCATCAATCTCTCTATTGATCTCTAACTCTTTTGGAAGATTGATCAAATCATCATTATCAACTTTAGATTGAGATTCTCAAAAAGAATTTTCATTAAAGCTTACATGGAGGGTTTCTTCAATAGTCCTAGAAGCCTTGTTATATACTCTATAGGCTTTACTTCTAGTAGAGTAACTTACAAAAATTCCTTCATCCAATTTGGCTTGAAATTTATCCCTTTTATCCTTAGTATTTAGAATAAAACACTTGCAGCCAAATGGTTTCATATAGGAAATTTTGGGAACCCTATTAAACATAATTTCAAAAGGAGTTTTATTAACATGAGATCTTAAATGACTTCTGTTAATAACATAACAAGCTGTATTTACTACTTCAGCCCAAAGATTTTGAGGTAACTTATGTTCATTCAACATAGTTCTGGCCATTTCTTGAAGTGATCTATTCTTTCTCTCAACAACACCATTTTGACACGGTGCTCTTAGAAAAGAAAATTTGTGATCAATGTCATGCTCACTACAATAATTATCCATTTGATCATTATCGAATTTAGTTCCATGATCACTCCTAAGTTTTTGAATAGAGACACTCTGCTCATTTTGAACAAAATTGCAAAACATTTAAAATTTTTCAAAAACTTTTGTCTTAGATGCTAGAAAATATACCCAAGTGTATCTAGAGAAGTCATCTACTAAAACAAATGCATACCGTTTACCACCAAGACTCATGATTATTGTTGGTCCACATAGATCCATATATATAAGTTCTAAGCTCTCTTGGTTGAAATATCAATTTGGATTTAAAAGAGTTTTTATGAAGTTTACCTAACTCACATGCATCACATATAAAGTCTTTTGAGTATTTAATCTTTGGTAAACCTCTCACTAAATGTTTTTTTGATAGATTTTGTAACAGTTTCATATTTATATGTCCAATCCTTCTATACCACAGATATGCATCACTAGTTTCAGCTAGCAAACATGAATTTAAATCAACTGCACCAGAAGGTAAAGATAAAGTACATACAGAACCTTTTCTTTTAGCAATAAACTTAATTTTATCTATATTTTTATCAATTATTTTGCATACATTATCTTCAAACACTACATAATATCCATTTTCAGTTAGTTTTATGACACTCAACAAATTAAATCCTAGGTTTTCTACATATAATACATTCGAAATAACACAAGTAGGAGTTATTTGAACATTGCCCATACCTATGATTTTATCTTTGCTTTTGTTTCCAAATATTACACTTCCTTTCATGGTATTTGTAATATTTTGTAGTAGACTTTTCTGTCTAGTCATGTGACTTGACGCTCCACTGTCCAAGATCCATTTTGATGTTGTTTCCTCCTACAACACAAATTAAGAAAAACTTTTTCTTGGTACTCAATGTTGTTGAGGACCAAGTTCATTAAACACATATTTCTTCTTTTTGTTTAAAAATAGTTTAACATTATCATTTATATTCTTATTAATTGTAAGTACTATTGATTTATCATTAGCTTCGTACTCACATATAGCATTATTGCTTTTACAATCATTCTTTTTGTTTTCAGATGTAGTATAATCAAGAACAAATGGATTTTTATCATATTTTAATTTATTTTGGTCATGCTCATACATTTCAGTAAGTTCATACTAAGATTTTGTACTTGTATTAACATTTTCCGTACATACAAAATCTTTTTCTGCACAAGAATTTTTAGTTTTATCACATGTAGAATGAGTAATTGGTCTAATACTAGTGTATTGAATTACATGCTCAGGTTTCTGAATTTTTAGTTTACTACAATTGTCTGAAATTTTAGAAACATTAGAAATTGAATTTCCAGAACAAGAAACAAGATTTTTAGAAACATTAACAGTTATGTTAGAAGTACAATTTGACAAATCACATTGATTTATATTATTACTACATGATTCATCCCTTGAAGTACCTATTTCTACATATTTATTACCTTGTTTCATAATAAAAGGAATTTTAATCTTAGATTTACTTGAATTGCAACTAATAAATCCTTTATTGGCTTTAGATTTAGGATATTCAAGATAATCAAATCCTAAGCCAAATTTATAAGACACCGGAGGGGTACTAGTTAGTTTGTCTAACTTAGTTTGACTTAAATTCCATTTCTCAAAGGTATAATTTAAATCTTGCTCTCTCAGTTTTAATTTTTCTATCTCTAATTCAAGTTCATTTATATTGTTTCTCTTTCATTCTCAGATTCTATCTTTAATTTTTCAGCATTTATATTTTGTATTTGTTCATGCAAGATACATTCATTAAATCTAAATTTTTGCAAATCTCTAGCATGATTTTCATTATCACATTTAAACTTTTCTAAAGTAGTAGACAGGAAATAATTTTCTTCTTCCATAATGGATGAAGATTTTCTAATATTCTTATTTTCCAGTTTACATACTTTAAGTTTTTGTAATAATGCATGATAAGTATATAATAATTCATCAAAGTTGAAATCTGAATGACTTTCAAGATCAGATATTACCTTAGACTCATCTGCCATGAAGCACACATGAGCAACGTCTTCTAACTCTTGTTCTCCTCCTGAATGTGAGGATTTTGATGCTGATTCCTCAGATTCAGACTCTTCAGACGTGTCATCCCAAGTGACCTTCAAAGCCTTTTTCTTGTAAAACTTTTTCTGAGTTTTCTGAGCCGTCTTCTTCTGATTTGTCCTACTTTGCTTTTCATTTTTCCTCATAAGACAATCTAGAGAAAGATGTCCAAGTTTCTTACAGTTGTAGCATACATACTTTCTAGATGAAGAATTCTTGTCATTCAATGATTTTGACGTTGAGGGTTTATCATTTTTGTTCCTTTGCTGTTTCCTAGCTTTCCATGCTTTCTTGAATTTCCTAGTCAGCAAAATCAAATCCTCATCAGAATCAGTAGATATATCAAAATCTGAATTAATTTCGAAGGCTATTTCTTTCTTCATTTTTAGTTTGTTGTGACTCAGTGATTCATTTAATTGAACTTCATAAGCTGTTAAATTTCTTATAAATTCATTCATAGTATAAACATTTAAATCTCGTGATTCCTCAATTGATGTTACTTTCTGAGACCATTTAGAACTTAGGGATCTGAGAATTTTCCTCACCAAATCCTTCTGTTCAAAATTCTTTCCTAAACATTTTAAAGAGTTTATGATATCAAAAAATCTGGAAAACATCTCAGAAATATTTTCGTCTTCATGCATCTTAAAGAGTTCATACTTATGAATCAACATGTTTATTTTAGTCTCTTTAACTTGAGAAGTACCATCATGTGAAACTTCTAATGCATGCCACACCTCATGAGCAGATTTATATGTCAACACTTTAATGAACTGTTCATAACTCAATGCACAGAATAAAATATTTAAGTCCTTAGCATTCAAAGTTTCATTTTCTTTTTCAGTAATTGTCCAAGTATTATAAGGGGTAGTTAACGGAGTATATGGTTTAGAAATCATGAACCACAACTTATGATCTATACTTTGAAGAAAAACAGTCATCCTATATTTCCAATATTCAAAATGTATTCCATCAAATAAAGGAGGACGATCAAGATTTTGGCCTTCATATAAAGAAAAATTACCATTTCCAGTAGCCATTTTACCTTAGATTTTTCAACCTATTTGATTTTAAACAGTCTAAAAACTTTAAAACAATTTGAGCCTTAAATCAAGAAAGTTAAACGTATACTTAAATATTAATTTCTGTTTAAAAACAAGGAAGGTAGAATAAGCAATGATATTAAATAAGTTGGTATCGATTTTATATCAAAGATTATTAACAAAGCTCTGATACCACTTGTAGGATCGTATGACTACACAAGAGGGGGGTGAATTGTGTATCTTTAATATTTTCTGAAATATAATTGAAACTTTAAAACTCAAAAACAAGTCGAGACATTATTTTCATAAAATCATTTTTATTCAAGGCTTCAATTACAATATACAATTCAATTCTCCTTAGAAATTGTAGATGTAATTATATTTCGATACCATGTATCATCTAAACAATTTCATAACTACAAATAGTGAAAACTAATTTATGGAATTTAAAACTTTTCTCCCTGTTTGAGATCTTTCTTCTTCTTCTTTTTCTTCTTCAGCAATTCTTCAGTGACGAATATCTTGTCTTTTCATGCTTCACCGAATTTGCTTTCTTCTGATAGTTCAAATTTTCAGTGACGAAAATCTTACCTTTTTATGCTTCACTGAAATTTCTTCCACTTGAGAGATTTTCCCCAAGAAGGTGTTTTTGATCCCTGAAAAAAAATTTTCTTTTGATGTGCAGGGATGGTTTGATCCTTGAAAAGATTTTTCGTTTTGTGTGTAAGGATAAATTGATCAACGAGAATTCTATGCCTTTTATACTGTATCTTCATTTCATGCATATCCTTCACATTTAACCACTACCAGTTTTCCACTTCTCCACGTCTTTTCTTTTTCCTTCATCGAAACACACACGTTCCAACCCACGTTTATATTTCAAATTTCCTTTAATCATCAGTCTTGGATCTCTGAAAAATTTCCTGTAAAATAAACTTTCTCGTCCAAAAGTTTTTCATCAGTGTAATAAGAAGTTGTTACTTTAATGTTAACTAAACGAGTAACACAAGTATATATATAACTTAACGTTTCTAACTTAACAAGTTTCTCATGTGCCATTTCACGTGACAAGTATTGTAGCTAACTCAACGAACTAAGTCTGTGGTGTTATGCTATCTCAACGAACCATCTCCGTTGTGTTATGATAACTCAACAAACCATTTCCGTTGTGTTATGATAACTCAACAAACCATTTCCGTTGTGTTATGATAACTCAACGAACCAATAATAAACAAATGTTTTTATAATAAGAATTTTACCACGTGCAAAAATAACAACTTAAGTTTATAACGCTAACCTAACGCGTTGCCTTAGTGTTCAATATAGCAACTCAACGCGTTTAGTAATGTTAACTTAACGAGTTAAACATGTGCACCTCACGTGATACAATACAACATTCGTAACTTATAATTTCACTAACTTAACGAGTTTGTCTCTTCTTTTACTCACTAACTTAATGAGTTATCACGTGACCTATTTTAACCTTTAAGCCTCTCACTTAACGAGTTCTCACGTGACCTCTATACAAACAAAACTCTAACTTAACGAGTTGTCTAAACGTACACTGTTCATGATACAGAAGATATAACATTAAAACATATTATGCTTTTCAATAAAAACATGTTAACTTAACGTTTAGCTAAATGAGAAATTAATGCAACGAAACGACTAGATATTAACTTCAGATCCAATACAGACAAGTATTTATATTAGTAAGCTTTTTTTGTATTAATTGATTATTTTTATTTCTTTTCACAAGCAATAGTAATTGAGGAAATATGATTATTTTCATTCAGCACACATCATCAAAACAAAAATACTCAACACATATGCACATTACACATAAATTGCTACTCAATTATAAAGCAAAAATGAAATGTGCATAATATATTGCTTGCTCAATTGAGGATTATTTGATTTCATATCTTAATGATAATTCTTTTAAGATATGCATGAAATCAATATATAAATTACTTATATCTTCATATGGGCTAATTGACTAGGTGTTAATTTAATAAAGGATAAATTTGTGCATTATTGACTATTTAAACAATAAAACATGCATAGTTCTAAAATATGATTTTCATGTAATCTTTCATAAGAACATATATAATGATAACTTATAATCCTTAATATAAAATATAAAATGCACAAATTGATACTTTACAGTTACACATGTCAGGTATATATACAAGATACAGACAACGGATTTAGGTAGCACTTTGCTCATACATATACTTACACCAAGCTCAATAGAAGAAAAGCTTTAGAGATCAAATCATCTTCAACACTTACAGACCAAATTTCAGAAGTTCATCACGCATTCAACTCTGTTGTTCACAAGATAGTGTTTACTGAAGTACACGGATTAAAACTTCAGAGAAAGGATTGATTGAAGTTTCAACAAGGAAGCTCAAGTGAATGGTTAGTTGGTTCTTGCTTAAACCTTAAAGCAAGTGATTGTAAGTTTGCAAGAGTTTAGTGAAGCCCAAGTATCCCTTGGGAGTGGACTAGTTGTTAGTGGTGAACTACCTAAAAATCTCTATGTGATTTCCTTTATTTTATGCTTGCTATCACTTTACATTAAACTACTTCTAAAAGGTTAAGAAACGAATTTTTACCATTCACCCCCCTTTGGTAAGCCTTAAGGTCCTAACAATTGGTATTAAAGCAAGGTTGATCTCGTTAATAGATTTAACCATCTGAGATCATGACTTTCCACACTACAGAGGGTCAGAATATCCATCGACCTCCCCTCTTTAATGGTAGCAATTATAGCTACTGGAAAAATAGGATGAAGTGCTTTCTTAGGAGTACAGATGTGAAACTTTGGAGAATGGTTGTACATGGTACACCAACTCCAATTAGTCATGAAAGTGACTAGACTAAGGAGGATGAAAAAATCATCTAGATAGATGCTCGTGGGTTTAATTCCATTTACTGTGCACTAACTAGTGAACAGTATAATAAAATATCTGCTTGTAAATTCTCCCATGAAGCTTGGAAGATCCTTCAAATTACATATGAAGGAACCAGCCAAGTTAAAGATACTAAAATCAGCATTTTGTTAAGAAAATATAAATTATTCAAAATGCTTGAAAAAGAAAGTATCACTGAAATGTTTTCTAGATTCACAGAAATTGTGAATGAACTAAGAGGCCTTGGGAGGAGTTTTTTTAATCGTGAACAGGTACAAAAGATCCTAAGGAGCTTGACAGTTGAATGGAAGTAGAAGTCTACTTCCATACAGGATTCAAAGGATCTGAATAACTATTCAGTTGAAGATCTGTTGGGAAACCTTCTAGCCCATGAAGTTCAAATGAAGGAATGGAAAGAAGGAGTCACTAAAAGAAAAGTAGAGAAAAAGAAAGAACTATCTTTTCCCTCAACAGAAGATCAACTAAGCTCGGATGAGGATGAAGTGTTACTGCTGGTCAGGAACTTTAGAAGGATGATGAGACAAGAAGGCAAAACCAACTCCTCAAAACCAAAAGTCCCTACATGCTACAAGTGCAAGAAACTAGGACACATTCAACTTTACTATCCTTTTCAACAGGAGGAGGACAAATAGAAATGGAAAAGGAAGAATAAGAATAAGATGGCCTTGAAAGCCACTTGGGATGACAGCAGCTCATCTAGCAGCTCATCAAACTCAGATGAGGAGGCATCTGCAAACGTGTGCTTTGCTGCACAAGAGGTATGCTCTACATCTCCCTATTGCTCAGAAAAGGAAAATGATGATGTAGATATAGATAGTCTTCTCTATATAGTAGATAACTTATATATAAAATGTAAAAAGTATAAGAAAGAATTAAAGAGTTTAAATTCCTATCTAGAAGATGTTTTTGCTGAACTAGAAAAAGCCTTAGTTGATAATAGGGAATTAAAAACTAAAATGGATAACTATAATTGTAAAAATTTTGATCTGAAAGAAGAAAATAAAAATTTGTTATCTGAATTTACTGATTTGAAGAAAACATATGTAAATTTACTAAAGGTGAAAATGGCTTAAACAAAATAATAGGATCTCAAAGAATAGCAGGAAGCAAATTTGGCCTAGGGTATGTTGTACCATAGGAAACCCCTTACTGTGGTGGAAAAATTAGATCTTATAAAGATGGCACAACTGTGTTTACCATTAAGAAGAGATCTACGTCTATATGGCTACCAAAAGGCAACACGTTTAGTATACAGAGGACTAACAGTGATGGACCCAAGAAGATATGGGTACCAAAAGTCTTAATTTCAACATGACTTGTAGGACTGCATGGACAAGAAAGTTCAAACGTCCAAGTGGATCATTTATAGTGGTTGCTCAAAGCATATGATAGGTAAGAAAAGACTTCTGGAATCTGTTAAATCAATAAATTCAGGATCTGTTAAGTTTGGTAACAATGAAAATGTAGAATTACTGCCATAGGAAATGTTGCATCTGAAAATGGAAAAATAGAAAATGTCTTACATGTAAATGGTTTAAAACAGAATCTACTAAGTGTAGGTCAATTATGTGACAAAGGTTACAATATACTTTTTACTCTAGAAAACTGTTTTATATTACAACAGGATACACATGAAATCAAATTTACTGGATATAGAAATATTTCAATTTATACTTTGGAATTTCCATGTGATATTATATCTAGTGATGCATGTTTAGTTGCTTTTAATGAAGATGAATGGTTATGGCATAAGAGATTAAATCATGCAAACATGAGACTTATAAGAAAATTGACCAAACATGATCTTGTTAGAGGTGTGCCTAAGCTCAAATTCAAGAGAGATAAATTGTGTAGTGAATGTACAATTGGAAAACAAAAGAAATCAGCACACAAGAGTATTGAAGACATTACCACATGTCAACCATTGGATCTATTGCATATGGACCTGTTTGGTCCTACACAGACAGCTAGTTTAGGAGGAAGAAAATATACCTTAGTGGTAGTTGATGATTATACAAGATTCACTTGGGTTATTTTCTTAACACACAAGAATGAAGCCTGTGATGAATTCAAACATCTCTGTATTAGAATTCAAAATGAAAAAGAATCAACCGTGAAGAAGATCAGAAGTGATCATGGAAGTGAATTTCAAAATTCAGAATTTGAAGAATTATGCAATTCTTTTGGCATACTGCACGAATTCTCATGTCCAAGAACTCCTACTCAGAATGGAGTTGTAGAGAGGAAGAATATATCAGTACAAGAAATGGCAAGGACAATTCTTAATGCATCTGATCTACCAAAGTCTCTATGGGCTGAAGCTATAAATACTACATGTTATTCAATAAACAGAACTCATCTTAGACACCTTTTGAACTATGGTATGGTAAAATACCAAATGTTGGATATTTTAAGGTCTTCGGATCAAGATGTTTTGTACTTAATACAAAGGATCAAAAGGACAAATTTGATGCAAAATCTGATCCTGCTCTACTTGGATACTCTTCAAGAAGCAAGGCCTACATGGTCTATTTTGAACATGAAAGAAGAGTAGAAGAGTCAATAAACGTATTCTTTGATGAAGACATGGTAGGAAAATTGAAGAGGCTAACAATAGACAGTGAAAGTGAAAGTGAAGAAATAAATCAAAAAATTCCTCAGAAAAAGGATAGTTCAACATTGCCTACATCTACTAAGACAGAAAAAGCATGGAAGACAAAGTCTGAACATCCCATTGGGCAAATTATTGGGAATATAAATCAAGGTGTTCAAACAAGAAGCAAAATTC
This sequence comes from Cymodocea nodosa, assembly GCA_036874045.1. Taxonomy (NCBI): domain Eukaryota; kingdom Viridiplantae; phylum Streptophyta; class Magnoliopsida; order Alismatales; family Cymodoceaceae; genus Cymodocea; species Cymodocea nodosa. The sequence goes on from CM072335.1 coordinate 13,515,720, forward strand.
AAAATATTTGTAATTATTGTGCTTTTGTGTCTGAACTTGAACCTTCAACAGTTGAAGATGCCTGCAATGATGAATACTGGATCATGGTCATGCAAGAGTAACTAAATCAGTTCAAGAAAAATGAAGTCTGGAACTTGATTGAAAGGCCCATCGAAAAATCAATTATTGGTACTAAATGGGTGTTTAAGAACAAACTTGACAATAATGGTAGTATTATTAGAAATAAAGCTAGACTTGTTGCTCAGGGATACAATCAATAGGAAGGAATCGACTATGAAGAAACTTTTGCACCTGTTGCAAGACTTGAAGCAATTAGAATGTTACTTGCCTTTGTAAGCAGTATGAAAATCAAGCTTTATTAGATGGATGTTAAAAGTGCATTTCTTAATGGCATTCTACAAGAAGAAATATATGTAGAACGGCCACTAGGTTTTGAAGATGAAGAAAATCCAAACCATGTATACAAACTGAATAAAGCTCTCTATGGTTTGAAGCAAGCATCACGTGCATGGTATGATAAACTGAAGAGTTTCCTTCTTGAGAATCAATTTAACATAGGAACTGCAGACAACACCTTATTCATCAAATCTGAAAGTTCTCATATGTTAATTATTCAAATCTACATGGATGATATCATTTTTAGTGCTACACGTGAGAAACTATGTCATGATTTTCAAATCTTAATGAAGAATGAATTTGAGATGAGTCTTATAGGAGAATTAAAATTCTTTCTAGGATTACAGATTCATCAACTTTAGCATGGTATTTTCCTGAATCAAGAAAAATTTTGCAAAGAGATTCTTTTAAAATTTGGTATGGATAAATCCAAAGCAGTAGGTATTCCTATGAACTCAAATGAAAAACTTGATAAGGACATTTCTGGCATTCTAGTAGATCAAAAGAAATACAGAGGTATGATTGGATCACTTCTATATTTAACAGCCAGTAGACCAAATATAATGTTTAGTGTTTGTACTTGTGCAAGATATCAAGCCTCTCCAAAAGCATCACACTTAAAATCAGTTAAACGTATATTTAAATATCTACAGGGTACCAAAGAGTTTGGCTTATTTTATTCTTCACAGAATCAATTGACTTTAGCAAGATATAGTGATGCAGATTATGTAAGATGCAAATCAGATCGAAAAAGCACTAGTGGGACATGTCAGTTGCTTGGTCAGTCACTTGTTTCTTGGTTCAGCAGGAAACAAAACTCTATACCTCTATCCACCACTGAAGCTAAATATATGGCAGCAGGCCTATGTTGTGCACAGATCTTATAGATGCAACAAACTCTGACAGATTATAAGCTCAATTTTCAGAATACCATCATTTACTGTGATAGCAGTAGTGCCATTAATCTCTCCAAGAATATAGTCCTACACTCTAGAGCAAAACATATCTAGATTAGGCACCACTTTTTAAGAGACCATGTTGAAAAAGGTCATATTTCCTTAGAATATGTCTCTACTAAAGAACAATTTGCAAATATCTTCACCAAACCATTATTTGAAGTTGATTTAATCATATTAGATGAAATTTAGGGATTTGTTCTTTATATGATTTATAATTTCATATCTACTCTCCAAGTTCACAACTAGGAGCTTGTTCTACTAACATCTCTATTTTGCAGCAACTTAGACATTTTGATACTCAGCTATAATTGCTCCACCAACTCAGTATCTGTCTTCTCACTTCTTTTTGACAATTGGCAAAAAAGGGGGAGAAATATCATATTTTGGTAAGCAAAGCTACAGTAAAGTAGGGGAAGAAATTCAAGGGGAGTCTTTAAATTTACATTATTCTATATTCCTCGTGTGCTTTTCTGTATAGATATATAGGGAGAGAAATACATGTAATACATTGTAAGGTTTTTGCCATTATCAAAAAGGGGAAGATTGAAAGGACCTCTAGATTTTGATAATGCAAAAATCAATGTAAGGTTTTGAATTGTATTTATCAGGATTAGTCTATATAGCAAAAAGATCAGAAGACAGACAAATTGAAGCAGCAAACAGATTGCAATAAATCTCAAAATATGCTGTTGCAAAAAATCGGACAGTTAAGAATTGTATTTCTCAGGATAAGGAGGATTGAATGATCGGATAGATAAGGAGTTAACTATTCGGAAGCTTAAAGAACTTTTCGGAGAGTTACAGGTATAACTATCCAAAAGTTAAGTCATTCAATAAATCACGTGCAGAAATACAGAACGGAAGCTTAAAGGACTTGTCGGAGAGTTAGATAACTATCCGAGTTTTCTTTTCGAAGAGTTAGATAACTATTTGAGTTTTTCAGTAAGTTACAAGTATAACTTTCTAGAACTTAAGTCATCCTATTACGCACGTGCAGAATAGAGAAGTCGGCAGTCAAAAGCTTAAAGGAAAAATCGAAGAGTTAGATAACTATCTGAAATCTCAAAGAGAGTTTCGGTAAATTACAATTTAACTATCCGAAACTTAAGTCATTGAATTTCCCACGTACATAATTCCAGAAAGAAGCTCAAATATATTTTCGGAGAGTTAGAAAGATAACTATCCGAAATCCTAAAGCGTTTCGATGAGTTACAGGGATAACCATCTGAAACTTAAGTCATTGAATTTCCCACGTGCAGAATTCCAGAGAGAAGCTCAAATAAGTTTTCAAAGAGTTAGAAAGATAACTATCCGAAATCTTGAAGCGTTTCGGTGAGTTACAAGGATAACCATCCAAAACCTAAGTCAATCTTTTATACACATGTTGAATTGAAGCAATCAGAAAGTTAACGCAGAGTTATTGTAGCCAACTATCCGACAGTTAAATAACTGTTCAGTAAGTTACAGTTATAAGTATCCGATTGAATGACAACTTGCAGTATATATTCTGGAATCCTACATGACAGAAAGGTTTAAGTGATCTTTCGATGAGTTACAGATATTCTTCGGAGAGTTACACAGCTAACTATCTGAAAGGTTAGGAAAATCGGTAAGATATCTTGAAATAACTTTCTGAACGGTAACTTACCGTATTTGGGACTGGAGTCTAATCAAGTACAGTAGAATACATCTGTTGGAAAAAAATATGATCGTTACACATGTCAGGTATATATACAAGATACAGACAACGGATTTAAGTAGCACTTTGCTCATACATATACTTACACCAAGCTCAACAAAAGAAAAGCTTTAGAGATCAAATCATCTTCAACACTTATAGACCAAATTTCAAAAGTTCATCACGCATTCAACTCTGTTGTTCACAAGATAGTGTTTACTGAAGTACACGGATTAAAACTTCAAAGAAAGGATTGATTGAAGCTTCGACAAGGAAGCTCAAGTGAATGGTTAGTTGGTTCTTGCTTAAACCTTAAAGCAAGTAATTGTAAGTTTGCAAGAGTTTAGTGAAGCCCAAGTATCCCTTGGGGGTGGACTAGCTGTTAGTGGTAAACTACCTAAAAATCTCTGTGTGATTTCCTTTATTGTATGCTTGCTATCACTTTACATTAAACTACCTCTAAAAGGTTAAGAAACGAATTTTTACCATTCACCCCCCCCTCTTGTAAGCCTTAAGGTCCTAACAATTCTATTACCCAATATTTTGATTAAAAATCCTATCACTAGAGAAGAATGAAATATAGGAAGGCCTAATAGATTTGAAGTACCAACTGAAAATTGTAGGTCGACTTTAACATTTTCTAATAAAAATTCAACCATTCCTAAAAAATTGTATTACTAGAGACCAACTAGAAATTGGGATGAGGATCTATGTTTAAGTGTGTATAATTTTCTAAATAGATCTTGGAATGAAAATATTATGATATATCTAGGAGAGAAAGCATTAGTTAATAACATACATGTCATACTTGATGGATATATATATCTGATTTATACATAGTAAGCATAAATAGTTATGATGATGACTTTATAGAAATATTGCTTATACTTAATGATAGCTGAACCACCATCTGCAGAAGATGATAAAATTCAATTAGGAGTGTGGTATAATGAATATGATGATCCTACTTTATCTTTAGTAAGATGTGGGATGAATTGATGAAATTTCAAATATGGATTATGAAAGACCTAAATGAATGGAAGTGAGAAGAGGAATATATTGAAATATATGTAGGAATAGAAACAACTACATTATCTTGGAATAGAAGAGGATCCATTTCTACATTTCAATTCATTAATGGTAAGACACTTGTATTTAGCATTGACAACATATTGCAAGTTTACAAGTTAAAAAGGGAAGCAGACTGCATTAAAACAAAATTAATAGCAAAAAGAATTATGCCTAAAGGTTTTGCTTGGACTAACACGTTTATTTCATTTGTCACTACTTTTCAATCATATTCCTAAACTGTGATTTTGTACTTTTAATGTTGTATGTATGATGCATTTATTTTTAAGAAAAAAATATATTTTAGTTTCTGTTTTAATTACTTTTAGAAAGGCAAAAATATATATATATATCAATCTAGTTTGTTGGTATCTATTCTGAGAAACCAATTGGCTTACTTGTGAGCCACCAAAGGCATAGGAGCTTGGGTTCCACACAAGACACTGATTTAATAATTTATGTTTTATTATTAAGTTGTTATTTTGTTATATATTCTGCTTTTATTTGTGAATGAAAAAAATTTTAGAATCAAAAGTTAGAAGATATTGAAAGAGATACATAGAACAAGGTATGTAATTGATTACTTACCTTGAATTTACATTCAAGCATAGTTTGTTGAATTAGGTGCTAAGTTAACAGAACATTATTCATGCTTGCTAACATTTTCTGTATTTACTATAAATCTTTTACATTGAGGACAATGCAAAATGTAGGTATGGAGGGAGGTAATTAGATTAAAATCCAAGTAATCTTGTTAATTACAGGAATTAAGATTATGTTGTAAATTTTTATGGAAACTGAAAACCTTTTATGAATTTCTATAACTAATTGAAATTTCCTATAACTATTCAATAATTGAAACTATGAATTTTTTTTTTTTTGAGAACTGTAACTGTTTGAATGTTATATTTAGAATCTTATATAAGATGCTACAAAATTTTACTATTAATACAAATCTGGATATAGTATCTTATGTTTTTGCTGAATTTTATGAGTTTAACAGTTTCATGATTTAAAAAAAAAAGAAATCAGAATGCTTAACTAAAACTGTGGAAATGATCTGAAATCCTAAAAGAGCTGAAATGTTGATTTTTGGATTAAATGAGATGCATATGATCAATGACACATTTAATTTGATTGATTAAACTTGTAGAATGATTTACATGTAAATCTTATTAAACTACAGAAAAAGTATAAGCTTATTGATATGGATTCATGTTTTCGGCAAATTATAGAAGTATGATTATATGAGATTTGTGTTTTATTGCATTTGTATTAATGAAATACATATATATACTGTGTTGAAAAGAAAAAAAAGGAAAAAAAGAGAAAAACTTTGAGAGTTTATTGATTTGTTTGGTCACGAGCCTTTTATACTTGAGCAGATAGGTATGTAAGGATTGTTGTCCTGAAAAAAGACTCTTTAAATCTGGCAACCTAAGATCTTGATTAGATCTAGGATTGTTGACTGAAAGCTCGATATATGGGTACACTAGAAAGCTCTTGTATGATTAAGCTTTTCAAATTAACTTTTAAAGTAAAAATATGCATATATTGTTCTAAAAAGATAAAAGTGTTTTGTAAAAATACAGATATCTTTTGAATCGAATATATTCTCTATTATTTATGATTACTGAAGTATGAATCTAGAATTAGACTTTTGAAGTTGTTTATTTGAGATACAATTCATTATTCTTCTTGTTTTAATCATATTGAGTTGAATCGTGTTTTGATTCATATGTAGCTGAAATTTATTTTGGAAATCATATTGGAAAATTCAAGATAACAAATGTTTGAAAAGAAAAAAATGATAATATAATTACCACCTATGCGATGCTAGTATATTTTGTATGTAATTTACATATGTTTTAAATATATTTACAGGTTGGAGAGGAGAAAACAATGTTAAATTAGATTACTGAATTAATACAGAATATCTTTACATTAATCTAATCCATGTATTTTGAAGATACAAAATGAAGAATTAGTTCTAGCACTTTAGAAAGACCAACTAGTTAGATCTTAGTAGTTTGCTAAGAGACTAGCAAAAGTTAAGTATGGGGGAAGTGTTTAGAATGAAAAAGTGCATAATATTAATGGTTAAATAATGGTTAATTGCATAATATTTAGCTTATCATATGAGAATTAAGTCATTATGTTATAATTACACTATTATATGCTTTAATGAAAGAATCTACATAATTTCAGGGAATTAGTGTTAATTAAGTACATTTCTGCACTGTCGGTGAGTTACAGGTTTTGTAATTCTTAAGTATCCAAATTGTCTATTATTTCAGAGAGTAACATTTTATGTACCAGATAGTTATGTTTTAAATGCTTAAAGAATACTTTATTATTTACTAGAGTACACATGTTGTAACCTTAATATTTGACTTAAGTGGATTTTCGGTAAGTTAGATGCTAACTATCTGAAATGTGTCTAAGTATCGGATAGTTAGGTTTGCAAGTATCCAAAATATCTTTTTATTGTAAAACTAACTAAGGACACATGTCACGATCTAGAAACTTGACTTAAGTTATCTTTCAGAAGGTTAGGTGCTAACTATCCAAAATGCATATAAGTTTCGGATACTTATAGTTGTAACTATTCGAAATATCTAAACTCGTTAAGTTAGAATTATGCACATGTTGAAATTAAATGCTTTATTATATCACGTGAGTTGCACATATTTAACTCATTAAGTTAGCATAACTATATGCATTGAGTTACTTAAATATATACTAAGGTAACGCATTGTGTTAGTGTTATAAGTTATTTCTTTATTGCACGTGTTTTATAGTTAAGTCAATAAAGTAAGTCTGTTGAGTTACACTAACTTCATGGACCACTTATTTTTTAACATGCCATTGTAGTAGTTGTAGAAATAGGAAATTCGTAGGAAAACCACGATTGCATGTATCACATAGGAATTCACTCGTGGAATGAAGAAGAAATCACCATCATAGATACAAATGAAGGAAATCTAACCGATCATTTAAGCAGAAACAATTACTACTAAAAGAAATATAAAAGAGGAGAAAAATCGTGTGTGTGAAGGTGGAGGATCATGCTAACTACAAGAAGTGTCGGAAGTTCCACAACACCACCAAAATCACCAACCATCGGAGGTCTATGAGGATACTTTCTAGATGTCGGATCGATTCCAAGCCAAACACGGTGATTGACAACCACTGTGAGAAGTGATCGCGTTGCAGGAAGGGAAGCCATTTTCTCCAAACACCAGCTCATATCTCAAGAGATCGTAAAGCTTCTAACCTTGGTTTCGGGTTGATGCCAGTATACTGAAGAGAATATCAACTTACAAGTCTTGGTTTGCAATTCTATAGGGAGATGAGGCAAGATTGTAAGTGATTAAATTTTTAGTGGTGTAATCGCATCGCATGTAGTGACGAAAGTTTTTACTATCGATAGAGATTTTTACATTTTACCTTTCGCTCATCTTCAAGAACATATCAAAACAAAAATATCAAAAAACTAATTATTTGTGTTTACATTTAATATTAAGGTATTGTATTGTTTGTTTTGTATCGTGATTAATGTTATCATTATTAGTATTGTGAATGTTTTATATTTATTTGATTCAAAAAATAGAATATAGTTTTATTGTTTACTGAAATTGATTCATCTAGAATACTTAAAAATCTTAATGGTTAATGTTTGAAATATCTAAATGTTAGTGTTGCTTAATGACAAATCTCAAATTAACTAACATTAAAAAGCTTAATTGATGTTATTTACATTCTGTGGAACCACCTAATGGATGGTTGAATTCCTTTATGAATAGTAGTATTTAACTAGAAAGGTAGGCTCATGGAGTTAACTTAAGTCCATGAGTTTAGTTTGTTGAGTTAACTGTAACTCTACGAACTAAGTCCATTAAGTTAACAATAACTCAATGAAGTGCTTAATTGAACGCATACAAACTCTGGCATAAAAATTAAAATAGTACATAGTTCTTACTCAATCTCTATGGGATCGACCTATACTTGCACATAAATACAATATATACTATGTGTTTGTAGTTAAAAACACAAATTAGACTTAATATCTAATTTGTGTGAAAAGTTGTTTGTTACCTTAAAAGAATTTATTAATATATACAATAGACAAGATTTGATTAAACAATATAGGTTTTCTAATTTAACTACAAACAACCCAAACATGTGACGTTATGTGTTTGTATGTGTGATTTTGTATCTCATGTTTATGTGTTTTTATATTAATAGGATAGTTGTTAATGTTAGTGTCTTTATCTTAACATTGATACTTTACTTTTCAAGTTTAATGAAATTTATATTTGAAAATGGATGAGCCTTGTTAATACTATAAATACTTGTACATAGGTTGTTAATGTACGTGACTAACTCAATTAACCCTTTTACTTTCATTTCATTTTTTCTTAAAAATGTATAGAAATAAATTTTGATTATGTACATAGTGGTGAATGGATGTATTAGATGTGTTTTAGATGTAGATCCATGATAAAGAAGTATTATAGTTCAATGTATGATCAGGTAGAAGTTTCTTTGGTGTTCCTATGCCTAGGTCCGTTGAGTTAGCCATAACTCAACAGACAGGTCTGTGGAGTTATGAGCAGTGTCCATGGAGTTATGAACAGTGTCTGTGGAGTTAGCTGTAACTTAACGAACAAGGTCCGTTGAGTTAAGCATAGTGTCCATGGAATTATGAACAATGTCCATTGAGTTAGTTATAACTCAACGAACTTAATTCGTTGAGTTAGGAACAATGAAATTTAACTCATTCAAAAGTCAAGTTTTAAGTGGAGTTTTTGAGTATTTCTTGATGCTATTTTAAATGGTTTTTCATATAGATTCATATTATGGAATTTGTGAAATTTTTTGGAATGATTTGATTAGAGTTTTCTAATTTTGAAATCAGAGATGAAATTGTCCTATTTTCTGTTCTAGACATTGGATTTTGTGCTTTAAAGAATAATGTGTTTCATGAGCTATACTTATGAAATCTAGTTCTGTAAAAGGCAATAATTAGATTGTTGACTTATCTTTCTACGATTCAGATTTTGTTAGTTTTCATGAAGAATTCAAGGAGATATGATCTTTCTTCTATCAGTGCATAATTTAATAATCACCTAGATTGTTTTGCACTCTCTTGATAAGATATTTGTTGACAACACGTCAAGAGGATTTTTTTCCTGAAATCACTTTTGTTATTTTGTGCCATGATGGTATTTTTAGTGAATTTATTATCGAGTAGGATGAAAGGAAAAAGGTATAGAGTTAGGCTTAATTTCAATGATTTTCAAGCAAGATAGTTTTAGTGATGCTTTTGTTTTCTTTGATCTCTCCTTATAGTAATTGAATGATTTGAGTTTGCTTCACCTCTATTGATGGTTTTCACTTGATAAAGACATGTTAAACTACGAAAATGAATAGAATGTATATTTGGATGACATTGAGTTTCACTTTATATTTCTTTGAATATCTCTTAGAAAATCTTAAAGGCTTAGGAACATTTGACTATACAAAATTTTGAGTTTTACTTTAAACAAGTTCCTTGTGGATTGACCCGTACTCGCATACTATCTATGATAGGCATCGTGCACTTACGGTTATAAATTTTAAAACTGGATTTTTATAATTTTGAGTTTTGAAATTCTCTACCATGATCACTTCTAATTCTCTTTACTGTCAATTCTTTACCATTTTGAATTCTAGTGTAGAAATTTTTGAATTCAATATAAGTTTCATTTTTATCAACTAAGAATACAACTCAAGTAAATGTTGTGAAACCATCTACAATAACTAATGTATATTTTTGTCCACCTAGGCTTGTTGGACCAAATAAGTCCAAGTGTAGCAGCTCCAATGGCTTTCTAGTAGCAATGTCATTTTTACTTTAACAATATGATTTTTTCTATTTGCCAACCATACATTCACTACACACTCTTTCTTAAATTTGAATTTAGTCACACCTCTAATAAGATCATGTTTGAACAGTTTTCTAAGTGATTTTGTATTAATATGTCAAAGTCTTTTATGTCATAACCAATCGTCTTCACTAGATACTACTAAACAAGCATCATTTATCGAATTTTCAAATGGAAAATCTAAAGCATATATAGAATTATATCCAAAACCAGTAAATTTAGTTTAATGTGTGATTTGATCAATTATAAAATAGTTTTCAATAGTAAAAAATACATTGTAACCTCTATCACATAACTATCATACACTTTAAAGATTTTATTTTAATCTATTTACATGCAAAATATTTTTAATTTTAGCATTTTCAAAAGCAATGTTTACTATTGTAGTTATTTTATATTTTTCATTGTTTCCAAATTTAACACTACGTAAATTTATCAATTTAACAAAATCAAGAAAACTTTTCTTACCTATCATATGTTTGGAGTATCCACTATCAATTATCCATCTTGACGTCTACAACTCCTTAACTTTTCTTTCCTATAAGTCATATTGAAATTAAGGCTTTTGATACCTAAATTTTCTTAGGTCCAAAAGTGTTAGTCCTTAATACATTAAACTTGTTACCCTTTAGTAGCTACATAAATCTAAATCCTCTTTTGATGGCAAAAACAAACATATCATCTCTATAGGATCTAATGACTCCACCATAGTAGGGAAGCTGTAGGATCGTATGACTACACAAAAGAGGGGTGAATTGTGTTTTTCAACATTTTCGATTATAATTGAAACTTCAAAACTCAAAAACAAGTAGAGATACTATTTTCATAAAATTATTTTTATTCAAGATTTCAATTACAATATACAATTCAATTCTCCTCAGAAATTGTAGATGCAATTATATATCGATACCATATTTCATCTATACAATTTCATAACTACAAAAAGAGAAAACTAATTTGCAGAATTTAAAATATTTCTCCCTATTTGATATCTTTCTTCTTCTTCTTCTTTTTCTTCTTCAACAATTCTTCAGTGACGAATATCTTGTCTTTCTCTACTTCATCGAATTTACTTTCTATTGATACTTTAGATCTTTAGTGACATAAATCTAACCTTTTTTGCTTCACTAAATTTTCTTCCATCTGAGAGTTTTTCCCCGAAGAGTGTTCTTGATCCTTGAAAAGATTTTTCATTTAATGTGTAGGGATAATTTGATCAACGAGAATTCTATGCCTTTTATACTATATCTTCATTTCATACATATCATCCACATTTAATCATTGCCAGTTTTCCACTTCTTCACATCTTCTCTTTTTCCTTCATCAAAATACACATGTTCTGACCCACATTTATATTTTGAATTTTCCTTAATCATTAATCCTAGATCTCTGAAAAATTTCCTGTAAAATAAATTTTCTCGTCCAAAATTTTTCATCAAGTACAATAAAAAATATTCGTTACTTTAATGTTAACTAAACGAGTAACACAAGTAGATATATAACTTAACGTTTTTAACTTAACGAGTTCCTCATGTGCCAACTCACATGACAAGTACTATAGCTAACACAACGAACTAAGTCCATGGTGTTACACTAACTCAATAAACCAGCTTCGTGGTGTTACGATAACTCAACGAACCAACTCCATTGTGTTATAGATAACTCAACGAACCAGTAATAAACAAATGTTTTTATAATAAGAATTTTACCACGTGCAAAAATAACAACTTAAGTTTATAACGCTAACCTAATGCGTTGCCTTAATATTCAACATAGCAACTCAACGGGTTTAGTTATGTTAACTTAACGAGTTAAACATATGCACCTCACGTGATATAATATAACATTCGTAACCTTTAATTTCACCACATGTACAACACTAACTTAACGAGTTTGTCTCTTCTTTTACTCACTAACTTAACGAGTTCTCACATGACTTATTTTAACCTTTAAGCCTCTAACTTAACGAATTCTCACGTGACCTCTATACAAATAACACTCTAACTTAACAAGTTGTCTAAACATACACTGTTCACGATACAGAAGATATAACTTTAAAACATATCATGCTTAGCAATAAAAATACACGTTATCTTAACGTTTAGTTAAATGAGAAATTAATGCAACAAAATGACTAGTTATTTAACTTAGTATAATTTCAGATCCAATACAAATAAGTATTTATATCAGTAAGCTTTTTCTGTATTAATTGATGTTTTTAATTTCTTTTCACAAGCAATAGTAATTGAGCAAATATGATTACTTTCATTCAGCACACATCATCAAAACAAAATACTCAACAATCTCCCCCTTTTTGATGATGACAAAATCATATTAAATCAATTATGAAATATATTTAACTTAACAAAGCACCTTCGTTGGGTTAACTTTTAATTCAACAAACAAGTTTGTTAATTTAAGTTCACTTAAGCTTATTTCTATTGTTTGTATAAAATTCACCTCTCAGAAATAAAACTTTCAAATGTCAATAATTACATAAGTATCTTTCAGATTTTAATAACCATATAACTATTTTTCAAATTACATTATCATCTATCAGATTACAATAACCACTCAAATATCATCTCCCTTTATAATATATGCAATTAAAATCATAATCATCTTCTTCTTTTGAATTTATAACATTTCTCTCCCTTTTTATCATTAATCAAAAAGATGATTACATAGTACATAAATCAAGAGATAAGTGTATACAGCTCAACTTTCTATAAACATAAATAAGAATTGAACCATTTACAGAAAAATATATTATTCAAATAATCAAACAATAAATACAAACATTACATTCTGTATTCAGAAACAAGCAAACAGACATTTATCTATACCTCCTAAGTATATCACTTATAACATTACATATTTTATCTCCTAGATGCCTAATATCATTTCTGATGTCGTTAAGCACGTCATCTAGGGAAGGAGGTAGCTGAGGTTGCTGTTCTACTCGATCTGAATAACTAGGCTATTGTGGTTGAATCTGTTATGTGCATTCAGTTGGTTGTTGTTATTAATGAGGTTGAGGTTGATGCATGGCCTGGAATCTTTGCAAATCTTTTACACTAAAAGTTCTCATGCCTTTAGTTTCAAAGGGCTAGTCAGATAAATTCAATTGGTTTGCAAGGAGTCTGCATATAGCATCACCAAAAAATAACTTTGAACTCATATGCTATAGTTGAGAAATGAAAACATCAAACCAATTGATTTGAATTCTATGCAGTAGACCATAAGTTGCATATAAACAGCTTCTGCTGACTTCCATATTGTGTCTGACTCTCTGAAATAAATTGGCATGCAATATATTTGCAATAAACCTAGCCTCTACATTCAGATTTTCCATTAACCTCATTTCACTATATACATCTGGAATCTTTGATAGCGAGTGAATGTCCCATTCCAGCTGTTTGATCATGTCAAATCTATTGGTAACAACAACACCTTCATTTTTTAATCCCAAAACTTCAAAAATGAATTCAAGAGACCATGTGAACTCCTATTGATTTATTTGAGTTTTCAGTATATTGTCATTCTTGACCAGATTGCTATAAAAGGCTGCAATAAGCTCTTTATATTGTTTCCATTTTATTCCAACTAGCAAGAATTGAATTAGGCCTTGAAACTCAAATAGATCTCTTATTTCCATCAAATTTCTGAATTTTATTGGACGAGCATGTAGAATCTAACATGTAATTAGATTATTGTATTTTTGTAATGCTTCCTCAAATCTAAAATGAATTGAATTACCTTGAATTTGTAATACTTTACACAAAGAAGGTGATACTTGAAGCCTTGATTCAGAGTTTAATTCATCTTCAAGAACCTCTTCTTCAAAATGAATGTCATGTTGTTCCTCTATGAAAATATTTTCTTGAAGCTACATATGTAAACTTGATTCTTCAGCTTCAATAGTGTAAGGAACATTTTCAATATGCTCTACATTCATCTGTTCAGTCTCTATAGAATATTCAGAATTCAATTTTTCCACAAATTCTACAGTCGATGTATCTATCTATAATTATTCATTTTGTTCAATAGATATCTCCATTGATACATGCTATGAATTCTCAGACTCTACTTCTATAGATTCTGAAGAAGGTTGATTGACATTAAGCTCTTCTAGAGTCTTAACTTTTTCAATATCCGCTACTCTAGACAATTCAGCCGGTGAACTAGTTACTGCCTCAACATTGTCAATTATATCTGCAATAACTTGTTCTATGTTAGTTGCCTGATTCTCTAATTTTTCAATTTCTACATCATCAAGGCTTGAACTAATAGAAAAACTTGAACTCATATTTGACTTGGATTTCTTTTCAAGTTTTCTAGCAAGAGAAAATAAAGTCTCATTATCTTCATCAGTTTCTGTATGCTCGGAACTAATGAGTTTTTCAGATGCACTAAAAGGAACAATGTGTAGACATACATTGTCCTTTGGAAATAAATGCTCATTTGATTTTTCTTTTCCAACAGACTTTGTTTCCTCAGACATAATTTTTCAGATTTTTCTTCTTCAATAACAAGTCAGTCTCTCTTCTTCAAGTATTGCTATTTTCTTTTGAAATTGTTCCATAAAAGTTTTCTAGTTTAATTCTTCTAAGGCACTTTCTATTGCTACTGCCTTTCGAAGACCTTCAACTTTTCTTTTATCCACAATAATATTTGTTTATTTTTCTATTGAATACAAAAGAGTAGGAATAGCAGATTCATGTTCTTCCTCAAATGCATATAATCTTGTATCATTTATGGGTGTTTGAGGAATTCTAGTTGATGTACCTACACCTTTTTCCATATATTTTGCATATTGTTCTAAAAATACAATTTTAGCACACTTCATTCTATATTCCCTATCAAACTTGCTTCGAATACCCATGTATTTTATACTTTCATCAGTGTTATGAAGTTCTAATCTAACTTCATTCAATATTCCTTCAGGAAAGAAGTATTCACTATAAATTGTTGCTAACCTTTTGTCCACTTGAAGTATTTTCTTAAACCAAGCTCGTGGAACTTCATCATGGTTTATTTCTTTTCCTTTTTCATCTCCTTTGCTTTTGTCTTTTCCTCTGCCATGACCTTTGTAGTACTTGGAGACCATCATCGTAGGTTGTAACAGGAACAAGCGGGAAAGATTTTCAAACAAAGATTATGAATAACCTAAGTTCCCATGTAATAAGTGTTTAAATAGGGTTTTAGGCAACTAACTCAACGTGTATAGAAGTCGAGTTTGGATTTTAAATGAATATTGAATATAGTTTATTCAACTAAAGTACCCAAAATATTTAAGCATAACTCATTGAGTTAACTAACCTAACAAGTAAAACGCTATCTAGAGGTAGTGTTTAGAATGAAAAAGTGCATATTATTAACAGTTAAATGATGGTTAATTGCATAATATTTAGCTTACCATATAAGAATTAAGCCATTAAGTTATAATTGCACTGTTATATGCTTTAATTGAAGAATCTGCTTAATTTGAGGGAATTAATGTTAATTTAATACATTTATGAACTACGGTAAGTTGCAAGTTGTGAAATTCTTAAGTATCCGAATTTTCTGATATTTTCGGACAGTTATGTTTAACATACCAAACATATTCGGACAGTTATGTTTAACAGACCGAACATGTATCGGATAGTTATGTTTAAATTGCCGAACAGTTATGTTTTGAGAGAATATTTTATTATTTCCTGAAGTACACGTGTCGAAACCATAATGAATGACTTAAGTGAACTTTCGGTGAGTTATCTATAACTATCCAAAATTGCAACTGGGCATTAGATAGTTATCCTTGTAACTCTCCGAAATCTCTTTTTATTTATAAAATAGTTGACACGTGTCATGTTCTGGGAAATTGACTTAAATGGATTTTCGGTGAGTTAGCTATAACTATCTGAAATGCATCTGAGCATCGGATAGTTAGACCTGTAACTCTCTGAAATGTTATTTTATGATTAAATTGCTGCTGACACGTGTTGAGATCTGGTAGATTTACTTAAGTTATATATCGGTGAGTTATTTGTAACTATCCGAAATGCATCTGAGCATCGGATAGTTAAGTTTATAAGTATCCAAAATGCACCTAAGCATCGGATAGTTAAATTTATGCACGTGTTTTATAGTTAAATCAATGAAGAAAGTCTGTTGGGTTATCTGTAACTCCACAGACTATATATTTTCTAATATGCCACTGTAATGGTTGTAGGAACAAACAGTTGGAAGAGAAAAACCACGTTTGCACGTATCGCGTAGAGAAAGAAATCATCACCATTGATATGAATGAAGGAAATCCAACCGACCATTCAAGTAGAAGCAGTTACTACTAAAGAAATATAAAAGAAAAGAAGAAAAGAAGAAAAAAAGAAGTGTGTGATCGATGAGCGGACAGTGTGTGCAAAGGAGGATCGACGACGTAATTCTCTGAAGTACCACACCAACCATCATCATCACCATCATCACCACCATAATCACCAACCATCAGAGGTCTGTGAGGATACTAGCTTGATGTTGGGTCGATTTCGAGCCAAACACAATGCTTGACAACCATTGTGAGGAGTGATCGCGTCACGGGAAGGGAAGCCATTTTCACCAAGCGCCGGCTCATATTTCAGGAGATCGTAAAGCTTTTAGCCTTGGCTTCAGGTTGATGCTTGTATGCTGAAGAGGAGATCATCTTGCAATTCTGGACTCGCGATTCTATAAGGAGAGGAGACATGATTGTAAGTGGTTTAATTTTCAGTGGTGTAATCGCGTTGCAAGTAGTGTCGGAAGTATTTACTGTCAAGTGAGATTACTTTACATTTCACCTGTCACCCATTTCCATGTTCATATTAAAAATAAAATACCAAAAATAATTTATCTATGTTTGTATGTTGTATTTGAGTGTTGCATTGTTTGTGTTGTATCGTAATTAATGTTATCTTTGTCAATGTTGTGATTGTTTTATTTTTATTTTAGTATTACAGTTTACTAAAATTAGTTTGTTCAAAAGACGTAAATATTTTAATGGTTACTGTTTGAATTATCTAAATGTTAGTATTACTCAATGATAAATCCAATGTTAACTAACATTAAAGAGCTTAATTGATGTTATTTACAATCTGTGGAATCGCCCAATGGTTGGCTGAATTCCTCTCTAAATAGCAGTATTAAAAAGAAAAGTCAAGCTCGTGGAGTTAACTTAAGTCCACGAGGTTAGTCCGTTGAGTTATCCATAACTCAACGAACATAGTCCGTTGAGTTAGCTGTAATTCAACGGAAAGCTTATTGAATATATAAATTTGATTTTTAACAAACGAACAGTTCTCAAGTTCGTCAACAATTTCCTCTGGGATCGACCTGTACTTGCACACTGATACAATAGATACTGTGCACTTGTAGTTAAAATACAAATTGGAATTAATATCTAAATTGTATTAAAGGTTGTTTGTTTACTTCTAAAAGAGGGAATAGGCATAAAGATAAATTAACTAAGTAAAAACAGAAGTAACAAATCCAAGTTTTTCTAGTGTAGTGTTGGGAAAACCCAAACAAGTTTTATGGCGCCATTGCCGGGGAATTGAATTGAATAGATATAAGCAACTGTTAGAGCTATTTCATTTTAATAGCCAGAGTTGTGTGTTTTCTTTTGTAATTGAGAATATGGCATATGCTTATGCTCAAAGATTTCTGAAACCTGTAATTAGCATATGTGAATTCTGCAATTCTGAAGGACACAACATTTCTGACTGTTTGAAACTGAGACATTTGCAGATGGTTAGATCCCATGAACAACAAATGAATTATCCTCAATATAATAGAGTCGAGTATGAGAATCCTATAGTTTACCCAACTGATGGTTAGTATAGAATGTGTAATATGATGAGAGACACTAAAGTTTGGGATAGCTATGATAGACTGGAGCATAGTATAGAGCAAAATTTGGACAAACTGGAATACTTTTTGTATCAACAACAAGAAGTCAACCAATTAAACTATAATGAGGCATATTTAGAACCTAAAAAGAATATAATTTACGAAACTAAAAAAACCATAAAGAAAATTGATCAACAATTGAATGCAATGAAATTAGATGATTTGGAAACAAAATTAAAAGCATTAAACGAAAATGCAATGAAAATACAAGTTATGCAACAGGACAATGAAAATTATAATGTTATAAACCTGCATAATTTGCAAAATATACAGCAAATAGAAAAAACTAATGCAAGAGAATTTAAAGAATGTACTTTAAAACTAAAAACAATTGAAGATCATAATCACGAAAATGATATACAAAAACATCATGAAAGTAACGAAAATCTAGAAGATGTATGTGTAACATTAAGATCTAAAACTAATATACCACCAAGAACTCAAAATGAAAATGATATGAAGGTGGATAAGAGTAAAAATCAAAATAATAATGAAAATGTAATAGCTGAAAATCTAGAAATCACTGAAGAACAATCTGAATTTGTGAATGAAGCTAAAAATGATCAAACAAATCAATTGAAAGAAAAAGAGTCCTTGAAATCAAAATCTTTAGCACCCTATCCTGAAAGATTACAACAAACAATTCCTGAAAAATAAGAAAAAATTAGAGAAATTTTTGAAAAAGTACAAGTTAACATTCCTTTGTTAGATCTATTGCAGAAAATGCCACCTTGTGCTAAATTTCTTAAGGATTGGTGTACTAAGAAAAGAGAGCGAAAAGTTCTTAGAAAGGTCTTTTTAACTTAGCAAAGTAGTTCCCTATTTCTGCCACAAATTCCTAAAAAGTTATCTGATCCTAAAATCCCTATTATATCATGCACCATAGGAAATACCATTCTAGAAAGAACTTTAATAGACTTAGGTGCAAGTATAAATGTTATGCCAAGTGATATATTTGCATCCTTAGGATTAGAAGGCTTAACTCCTACTAGTACGATTATTCAATTAGCTGATAGAAGTATAAGATACCCTAGAGGAAAAATAAATGATGTCTTAATTAAAATCAAAAATTTTATATATCCTATTAATATTGTAATTTTGGATTCCTAACAAATTAAGCATAAAAATAGTGATACATCTTTAATTTTGGGAAGGCGATTTTTAGCAACATTAGGGGCTGTTATAAATTGTAAAACTGGAGTAATGAAGTTAGCATATGGTAATGAGGATACTTAATTAAATATTTTCAAACTAGAAGGGTTTGAGGAGTTAGAAATGTACTTACATACCATAAACTTTTTAGAGGATGAAGGAGATATGTTAGATGATGTGATTCAAGAAGAATTAAATAGGCAAATCAATTTTGAAACTTTAGAAGAAAGTGAAAGCATAAATATAGAAGGAGATCGGGAAGAAATTAATTTAAAAAATGATGATGTTCAATTAGGAGCTCTAGCTTCTGATGGGTAGCTTTTAGAATTAAAACATTTACCTCCTGAATTAACCTATATATTTCTAGAAGATAAACGAACCTGTCCAATCATTATTGCTTCAGATTTAAAAGAGTATCAAATAGCTAAATTAAAAGATGTAGTAAAAAGTTATAAAGAAGCAATAGGATGGACTATGTTAGATATAAAAGGGTTAAGTTCAACTTTATGCTGTCACCACATATATTTAGAAGAGAATGCTAAACCTATTAGAATTCCTGAGAGGAGATTAAATCCAAACCTTAAAGAAGTAGTCAGGAAGGAAATAGTTAAATGGTTAGATAATGATATAATTTATCCGATTTCTGATAGCTCGTGGGTTAGTCCAATCCATGTAGTTCCCAAGAAATCAGGATTAACAGTTATTAGGAATGAAAGTCAAGACTTGATACCTACTAGAATTCAATCAGGCTGGAGAGTATGTATAGACTATAGAAAGCTGAATGCTGTGACAAGGAAAGATCATTTTCTCTTAGCTTTTATAGATCAAATGTTGGAAAGATTAGCAGGGCAAGAATATTTTTGTTTCCTAGACGGGTATTTAGGGTATAACCAAATTCCAGTAGCATTAGAGGATCAAGAGAAAACAACTTTCACTTGTCCTAATGGAACTTATGCTTTTAAAAGAATGCCATTCAGATTATGCAATGTGCTAGCTACCTTTCAAAGATGTGTGCTGGGCATATTTACTGGAATGACTAAAGATTTTTTAGAAATATTTATGGATGATTTTACTGTATATGGCAACTCATATGAAGTGTGTTTAAGTAATTTAGACCAAATATTAAAACGCTGTGTGAAAAAAAAAATGGTTTTAAATTGGGAAAAATGTCACTTCATGGTTAAACAAGGAATAGTCTTAGGGCATGTTGTTTCTAAAAAGGGTTGGAAGTAGATAAAGCTAAACTAGAAGTAATATCTAATCTACCAAAATCTAAATCAGTAAAAGATATTAGATCATTTTTAAGACATGCTAGTTTTTAAAGAAGATTTATTAAAGACTTTAGAAGATAGCTAGACCTTTAACTAATCTATTAAAAGATGTTCCATTTAACTTTGATAAAAATTGCAAGGAAGCATTTTTCAGACTTAAGACTAGCTTAATTTCGACTCCTATAATTCAAGCACTTGATTGGAACCATCCATTTGAGTTAATGTGCGATGCTTTTGATTTTGCTGTAGGAGTAGTACTAGGACAGAAGATAGAAAAATCTCCTAGAGTGATTCATTATGCAAGCAAAACCTTAAATGATGCTCAAGTTAATTACACAACTACTGAAAAAGAATTATTAGCTATTGTGTTTGCTTTAGAAAAGTTTAGATCATATCTGATTGGAGCTAAAGTAATAGTATACACGGATCATTCAGCTCTAAAACATCTAATAAAGAAAAAAGAAACTAAACCTAGATTGATCCGATGGATATTATTATTACAAGAATTTGATCTAGAAATTAAAGATAAAAAAGGTTGTGAGAATGTAGTAGCAGATCATTTATCAAGATTACAAATAAAAAAATCAAATATTGAAATTAAGGATAATTTTCCTGATAAACAATTAATGGCCATTAACACAATGCCTTAGTATGTAGATATAGTTAATTACTTAGTTACTAGTTTAACACCTAAGGATTGGAATAGACAGGATAAGAAATTATTTTTCTCAAGAGTAAAATATTACTATTAGAAAGACCCATACTTAATTAAGAAATGTCCTGATCTGGTTTTAAGGAGGTGTGTTCTAGAAATTGAATATCCGAGCATATTGTACTTCTGTCATGACCAAGCTTGTGGAGGGCATTTTGGTTCAGGGAAAACTGCTGCAAAAATTCTGCAATGTGGGTTTTATTGGCCAACACTATTCAAAGATGCTCATAAATATTGCTTAAGTTATTTAAGATGTTAACAAATAGGAAGAATATCAAAGAGGAATATGATGCCTCTTAATCCTATTGTTGAGGTTGAAATCTTTGATGTGTGGGGAATAGATTTTATGGGTCCATTTCCTATGTCTAATCAATTTAATTACATATTGTTGGGGGTAGATTATGTATCAAAATGGATAGAAGCTATTCCTACAAAAACTAATGACAACAAAGTGATAATTCAATTTATAAGAACAAATATATTTGCCAGATTTGGAATACCTAAAGCTCTTATCAGTGATAGAGGAACTCATTTCTGTAATAGAAGTTTTAAAGCCTTAATGAAGAAATATGGAGCAAACCACAAAATTGCAACATCACATCATCCGCAAACAAGTGGACAAGTAGAAAGTGCAAACAAACAAATTAAATTAATCTTGGAAAAAGTAGTAAATCCTATTAGGACAGATTGGGCTAATAGATTGATAGATGCACTTTGGGCTTATAGAACTGCTTATAAAACGAGCTTAAGTATGTCACCTTTTAGGCTAGTATATGGAAAAAGTTGTCATTTACTTGCTGAAATAGAACATAAAGCTTATTGGGCATTAAAAACTCTAAACACTAATTTAAATCAAGCTGCTAAAAATAGGAAAATGCAATTAATTGAATTAGAAGAATTTAGAAATGAAGCTTATTCGAATACTGTAAGAGAAAAAGAAAAAATTAAATTTTGGCATAATAGAAAAATTATTCCTAAAAGCTTTGAAATAGGACAAGTATATCTTTATATGGCTAGACTCCATAACCATCCAAGAAAATTGAAATCTAGATGGGCAAGACCTTACATAGTTTGAAATGTTTATCATTATGGAGCTATTGAAATTGAAAATCATAAAAATCAGAATATCTTTAAAATAAATGGACAAAGACTTAAACCTATTTTGAAAACACCAAAAAGCTCCTTTGGAATTATAGAAGTCAGAGTAGAGGATTACTCGAGCTTTTCTTAGTAAGAAATTAGTTTTTATGTTTATATATATAAAAAAAAAACATTAAATATATATATATAACATAAAAATCGTTGCAGTTCAACCAATTGGATCCATCGGTATGACCGGAACATAAAAAAATGTATATTAATTTTTAGAAAAAATATTGGTTTTACCGAAACATAGTTTCGGTTCAACTGGAAAAAAAAAAAATCATAAAACTTGGATTTGTTACTTCTATTTTTACTTAGTTAATTTATCTTTATGCCTATTCTCTCTTTTAGAAGTAAACAAACAACCTTTAATACAATTTAGATATTAATTCCAAGTTGTATTTTAACTGCAAGTGCACAGTATCTATTGTATCAGTGTGCAAGTACAGGTCGATCCTAGAGGGAATTGCTAACGAACTTGAGAACTGTTCATTTGTTAAAAATCAAATTTATATATTCAATAAGCTTTCCGTTGAATTACAGCTAACTCAACGGACTAAGTTCGTTGAGTTATGAATAACTCAACGGACTAACCTCGTGGACTTAAGTTAACTCCACGAGCTTGACTTTTCTTTTTAATACTGCTATTTATAGAGGAATTCAGCCAACCATTGGGCGATTCCACAGATTGTAAATAACATCAATTAAGCTCTTTAATGTTAGTTAACATTGGATTTATCATTAAGCAATACTAACATTCAGATAATTCAAACAATAACCATTAAAATATTTACGTCTTTTGAACGAACCAATTTTAGTAAACTGTAATACTAAAATAAAAATAAAACAATCACAACATTGACAAAGATAACATTAATCATGATACAACACAAACAATACAACACTCAAATACAACATACAAACATAGATAAATTGTTTTTGGTATTTTTGTTTTAATATGAACATGGAAATGGGTGACAGGTGAAATGTAAAGTAATCTCACTTGACAGTAAATACTTCCGACACTACTTGCAACGCGATTACACCACTAAAAATTAAACCACTTACAATCCTGTCTCCTCTCCCTATAGAATCGCGAGTCTAGAATTGCAAGATGATCTCCTCTTCAGCATACAGGCATCAACCTGAAGCCAAGGTTAAAAGCTTTACGATCTCCTATAATATGAGCCGGCGCTTGGTGAAAATGGCTTCCCTTCCCGCGACATGATCACTCCTCACAGTGGTTGTCAGGCACTGTGTTTGGCTCGGAATCGACCCGACATTAGGCAAGTATCCTCACAGACCTCCGATGGTTGGTGATTATGGTGGTGATGATGATGGTTGGTGTGGTACTTCAGAGAATTGCGTCGTCGATCCTCCTCTGCACACACTATTTGCCCATTGATCACACACTTCTTCTTTTTTTCTTCTTTTCTTTTATATTTCTTCAATAGTAACTGCTTCTGCTTGAATGGTTGGTTGGATTTCCTTTATTCGTATCAACAGTGATGATTTCTTTCCCTACGCGATACATGCAAACGTGATTTTTCTCTTCCAACTGTTTGTTCCTACAACCGCTACAGTGGCATATTAGAAAATATATAGTCTGTGGAGTTACAGATAACCCAACGGACTTTCTTCATTGATTTAACTATAAAACACGTGCATAAATTTAACTATCCGATGCTCAGGTGCATTTCGGATACTTATAAACTTAACTATTTGATGTTTAGATGCATTTCGGATAGTTACAAATAACTCACCGATATATAACTTAAGTAAATTTACCAGATCTCAACATGTGTCAGCAGTAGTTTACTCATAAAATAACATTTCGAAGAGTTATAAGTCTAACTATCCAATGCTCAGATGCATTTTGGATAGTTACAGCTAACTCACCGAAAATCCACTTAAGTCAATTTTCCAAAACATGACACGTGTCCTCAACTATTTTATAAATAAAAAGAGATTTCAAAGAATTACACGGATAACTATCCAATGCCCAGTTGCAATTTCGGATAGTTATAAATAACTCACCGAAAGTTCACTTAAGTCATTCATTATGGTTTCGACACATGTACTTCAGGAAATAATAAAATATTCTCTCAAAACATAACTGTTTGGCAATTTAAATATAGCTATCCGATACATGTTCGGTCTATTAAACATAAATGTCCGAATATGTTCGGTATGTTAAACATAACTGTTCGAAAATATCAGAAAATTCGGATACTTAAGAATTTCATAGCTTGCAACTTACCGATAATTCATAAATGTACTAAATTAACATTAATTTCCCCAAATTAAGCAGATTATTCAATTAAAGCATATAATAGTGCAATTATAACTTAATGGCTTAATTCTTATATGATAAGCTAAATATTATGCAATTAACCATCATTTAACCGTTAATAATATGCACTTTTTCATTCTAAACACTTCCCCCATACCTAAATTTTGCTAGTCCCTTAGCAAACTAAGATCTAATTAATTGGTCTTTAAAAGTGCTAGAATTAATTCTTCCCCTTTTGTTTTTCTTCTGTTTAGCATAAAAATATATTCTGTATGTTTCAGTAATCAACCTACAAATATACTTAGAATATATGTAAATTACATACCAAGTATATCATCATCATATAGGTGTTAATTATATTATCGTTTGTTCTTCTTTTCATCATCTATCATGTTGAATTTTCCAATAAGATTTCTAGAAGAAATTTCAACAGCATACGAATCAGAGTACAATCCAATTCAATCTGATTAACACAAGTAGAATAAAGAATTGTATCTCCATTAAACAACTTCAAAAGTCAATTCCAGATTCATATTTCAGCAATTCTAGATAACAGAAAATATACTCAATTATAAGATATCTGTATTTCACAAAACACTTGTATCTGTTCAGAATAGTATATGTATATTTTTTTTCTTCTTCTTTTTTTCATACTTTAAAAGTTAATTTGACAAGCTTGAATCATACAAGAGCTTTCTAATGTACCCATGTAACGAGCTTTCAGTCAACAATCCCAGATCTGATCAGGATCTTAGGTTACCAGATTTCAAGAGTCCTTTTTCCGGTCAACAATCCTTGCATACCTATCTGCTCAAGTACAAAAGGCTCATGATCAAACAAGTCAATAACTCTCAAATTTACCCTTTTTTTTTTTTTTAAACTACAAACACAAAACAAAACATTTATCACATACTATATATGTATGTATTTCATTAATACAGATGCAGTAAAACGCTAATCTCATATAGTCCTGCTTCTATCAGTTACTGAAAATATGAATCCATAACAATAAGCTCATACTTTTTCTATAGTTTAATAAGATCTACACATAAATCATTCTACAAGTTCAATCAGTCAAATCAAATGTATCTTTAATCATATGTGTTTCATTTAATCTAGAATTCACATCTCAACTCTTTCAGGACTTTAGATAATTTTTTTCATTAAGCATTCTAATTTCATTTTAAAATCGTGAAACTGTTAAACTCATGAAATTCAGAAAAACATAAGATACTATATCTAGATTTGCATAAATAATAAATTCAATAGCATCTTATATAGCCTTCTAAATATAATAGTCAAGCAGTTTATAAAAATTTTACAGTCTCAATTATCAGATAGTTCGGATAGTTACAATAAGTTCATAAAAATTTTCTTTCAATTTCCACAACTTTGCAGTACCATTTTAATTTCTTTAATTAACAAACTTACATGATTGTTACTTTAATTACCTCCCTCCCATACCTACATTTTGCATTGTCATCAATGTAAAAGATTTCACAATAAGTACAGTAATTGTAGCAAGCATGAATACAGTTTTGCTTGATTTAAAATTCAGGATGAGTAATTAGTTACATACCTTGTTTCATTTGTATCTCCTTCTGCATATTCCGATTTTTGATTCTGAAAAACTTTTCATTCACAGATAAAAGCAAAATATAAAACAAAATAACATTTAATAGATATTAATAAATCAGTGTCTTGTGTGGAACCCAAGCTCCTATGCCTTTGGTGGCTCATAAGCAAGTCAGTTGGTTTCCCAGAATAGATACCAACAAACTGGATTGATATTTTGTTTTTTTTTTCTTTTATAAAATAAAAATGAAAACTTTAAAAAAAAAAAATTATTTTTTTATTTTTTAACAATAAATGCAAAATACACACAACATTAAACAAATGGAATAAATGTAACAGTCCAAGCAAACTTTTTAAGCATAGTTCTTCTTGCTATTAATTCTGTTTTAATGCAGTTCTTGTTCCTTCTTAATTTATAAACATGCAATATATTATAAATTCCAAATATGAGTGTATTACAATTAATGATATGTAATGCAAAAAGGGATCCTTTTTGGTTCCAGGGTAATGTAGCAGTTTCTATTTTTACATCTATTTCAATATACTCCTCTTCCCACTTCCATTCATTTATGTCTTCCATAATCCATATTTGAAATTTCATTAGTTCATCCCACCATCTTATCAGACATAAAGTAAGATCATCTTCTTCATTATACCACATTCCTATTTGAATTTCATTAAATTCTGCAGATGGTGGTTTAGCTATTTCACTCAGTACAGGTAAAATTTCTATATATTCATCATAACTGTCTATGCTCACTATGTATATATCAAATCCATATGCTAATGATATCTCCGTGACTAGATATATATATCCATCAAGTATGACATGTGTTTGGTTAATTAATGATTTCTGTCCTAGATATATCATAATATTTTCATTCCAAGATCTGTTCAGAAAATTATACACACTTAAGCGTAAATCTTCACCCCAATTTCTTGTAGGTCTCCAATAATATAATTTTTCAGGAATTGCAGAATTTTTATCAGAAAATATCAAAGCTGACCCACAATTTACAGTTGGTGCTTCAAATCTATTAAGTCTTCCTATATTCCATTCTTCTCCTGTTATAGGATTTCTTATCAAAATATCAGGTAATAATAAACTTGCATACCTTGGTCTCGTCTTGTATATGATTAATCCTTCATCTATCCCCATAATATGATTTATTCCTTCTAATGCATTGGGTGGAATTCCAGTAGTTTCTTCCATAGTCAGATATTCATAGGTATTTGAACTATGATTAAATGACCTCCATATGAATCCTTCTCTAATCTTAGTCATTTTTGCAGCTTGTAGTCCCTGAAAATATTTTTCTTCAATACAGTCTTTAATTTCCTTTGATACACAACACAACTTGCACAGATCTTTAGTTGACAAGTTACTTAGTACTTCCCTTAGTGCATCCATTGGTAATTGCATCAATTTCATTTGTCGATTCTGTAAAACACAAACAAAAATTTAGTAGAGACAAAAATTAACCTAACTACTGCACACCCTCGTGGAGTTAAGGCATAACTCAACGGACTAAGTTCATTGAGTTAAAAATTAACTCTATGATACTATTAACTAAAAATAAAAAACATATATACATACAGATAGTTGCTTCAGATATGTTGCTTCATTCAGCTGCCCTCCCAGAAGAGGTATCAATTTCATTAACCATTCTATCGACAGGATTAGGTATAGCTTGTATTGACAATCCTCCAGTAGGTCTAACTTCCATTGGTTCCTTCATTGGTTCCTTCTGTCTAAGTGATATATTTCTATTCTGATTTTGAATTGCAGCATTTCCAAATATAAATTCTAGATGATTGTTTACTTGTTGGATTATCTTTTCTAATTTCTCTATTTTATCTCCTTGTTCAATTAATACTTCATAACTTATGTTTTTCTCATTTATATTTTCTCCTCCCTGGAAATTATTGTTTCTCCAAGATAAATTCGGGTGATTTCTCTAATTAGGATAATAAGAATTTCCCAAGTTATATCTCTGGTTTCTAGCATAAATAATATCTAAGTCATTTATGTTTGCATTCTTTTTTGCTAGCTTTTGATTTAATGATAACTCTTCTATTTTCTTTGTTAATTCATTTAATTTCACCTCAAGCATAGTATTGGAATCTATTTCATGCATTCCTCTTAGCAATATTCTTTTATCTACAATAGCTTCAGTCAAATTTTCCCACTATGCAATTCTTTTTGCAAAGTTTTCTAAATATGCCCATGCTTCTTCACTACATAACTTTAAAAATCCATTTTGACAAGTAGATTCTAATAAAGATTTCGTTGAAACATCTATGCCTTCATAAATTATACCTATTAGTTGTGCTTTACTCATTGCATGATGTGGACATTGAGTCAGTAAATCTTTAAATCTTTCAAAATATTTCCAGAATGATTCACCCTATTTTTGGCTACACATTAATATTTCTTTCTTCTTTTTAATCGTTTGATGTGTTGGATAATATTTTTCTAGAAAAACAGAGCAAAATTCAGTCCATGTAGAAATTGAATCAGGCAACATAGTATATAACCATCTCTTAGCTGTGTCTTTTAAAGAAAAATGGATATATCTAAGTTTAATAGCATCTATACTCATGTTCGGCATTTTCATCATTTGACAAACTTTGTTAAATTCTCTAAGGAAATAATAACCATCCTCTCTTTCTAATCCATGAAAATGTAGTAATTGACTAATATAATTAGATTTTAGTTCAAACCTTTCTCCCTCAAAGTTTGGTAATTGAATACATGAAGGTTCATCAATTAATTCAGGATACAAAATCTCTCCTAATGGTTTTTCTACTGGAGCAGCCATCTCTACGTTCTTTTTTAAAAAAAGGTTAGCTACACCCTAAAGAATTTCGTTAAAGTTCAATTCAGAAAATTTTTCAGTACTCCTCTACAATGAAAATTCCTAGGTAGGTGTTCTTACTAATCATTTAGTGCTTAGAAAATGAGTCCATGTGCTCATAAATAAATAGCAGAAGATTAATTACATACTAGTCTGAAGCTTTCCATTCTATAAATATTTGTTATCGGATGAAGTTGAATCAGCTGCTTCTCCTTCCAGTTCCTCCAACGCCTTCTCCTTTCTTTTAAAAGTGCTGGTAACTCGTAAATAACATTCTGTTTTATATATATATTGTGCATCCATAAAGTGAATAAATCTTGTTGCAAGAACGTGTCTTGCAACGTGCATCGTGGTTCCTGTTTATATGGATACGTGTACCACTACTAATTTCAAATTTTGGTAACCGCTAAATCGACGAAGCTTCATTCGTGGTTAAAAGAATAATTGTTCTGCTTAATCCATGAACTAACCTCGTTGAGTTACAAAAAACTCAACAGAATACAATCGGTTACTATTGCTAACTCCACAGACTAACTTCGTTGAGTTACAGATAACTCAACGGAGTGACTTTATATTATATTACTAACTTTGTGGAGTTACGGTTAACTCAATGGACTTACTTCGTTGAGTTAACACTTAACAACAACTATGTTTTACTCTCATAAGTTCCTCTCTTTTCTTTTCTTTTTTATTCTGCTAACTGTAATAAAGTTAAATCTATGTCATTAATGCATCATTCTAATAAAAATACGTTTAAATCTAAGCATTATATAAATATTTAACTTGCAGGTCATTTTATGTTATGCAGAATTTACATTTTACCTTAAAACATGTAAAAATTTTTAAGTAGTTATCCTGTCATTCTGCAAATTGTAAATCTGCTACATATTCATTCATAAATTTTCACAATAACATAATATTCAATAAATTCCATTCATTTCACATCCAAAACATGTATGAAAATTGCATCTGAAAAATTTACATTCATTAATATGAATCAATTACAATACAAGTACATCATACAATTACTATACATATATACATATACTGTTCTAAACAGATACAAGTGTTTTGTGAAATACAGATATCTTATGAATCGAGTATATTTTCTGTTATCTAGAATTGCTGATTCGTATGCTCTTGAAATTTCTTCTAGAAATCTTATTGGAAAATTCAACATGATAGATGATGAAAAGAAGAACAAACAATAATATAATTAACACCTATATGATGATGATATACTTGGTATGTAATTTACATATATTCTAAGTATATTTGTAGGTTGATTACTGAAACATACAGAATATATTTTTATGCTAAACATAAGAAAAACAAAAGGGGAAGAATTAATTCTAGCACTTTTAAAGACCAATTAATTAGATCTTAGTTTGCTAAGGGACTAGCAAAATTTAGGTATGGGGGAAGTGTTTAGAATGAAAAAGTGCATATTATTAACGGTTAAATGATGGTTAATTGCATAATATTTAGCTTATCATATAAGAATTAAGCCATTAAGTTATAATTGCACTATTATATGCTTTAATTGAATAATCTGCTTAATTTGGGGAAATTAATGTTAATTTAGTACATTTATGAATTATCGGTAAGTTGCAAGCTATGAAATTCTTAAGTATCCGAATTTTCTGATATTTTCGAACAGTTATGTTTAACATACCGAACATATTCGGACATTTATGTTTAATAGACCGAACATGTATCAGATAGCTATATTTAAATTGCCAAACAGTTATGTTTTGAGAGAATATTTTATTATTTCCTGAAGTACATGTGTCGAAACCATAATGAATGACTTAAGTGAACTTTCGGTGAGTTATTTATAACTATCCGAAATTGCAACTGGGCATTGGATAGTTATCCGTGTAATTCTTTGAAATCTCTTTTTATTTATAAAATAGTTGAGGACACGTGTCATGTTTTGGAAAATTGACTTAAGTGGATTTTCGGTGAGTTAGCTGTAACTATCCAAAATGCATCTGAGCATTGGATAGTTAGACTTATAACTCTTCGAAATGTTATTTTATGAGTAAACTACTGCTGACACATGTTGAGATCTGGTAGATTTACTTAAGTTATATATCGGTGAGTTATTTGTAACTATCCGAAATGCATCTAAACATCAAATAGTTAAGTTTATAAGTATCCGAAATGCACCTGAGCATCGGATAGTTAAATTTATGCACGTGTTTTATAGTTAAATCAATGAAGAAAGTCCGTTGGGTTATCTGTAACTCCACAGACTATATATTTTCTAATATGCCACTGTAGCGGTTGTAGGAACAAACAGTTGGAAGAGAAAAATCACGTTTGCACGTATCGCGTAGGGAAAGAAATCATCACTGTTGATACGAATAAAGGAAATCCAACCAACCATTCAAGCAGAAGCAGTTACTATTGAAGAAATATAAAAGAAAAGAAGAAAAAAAGAAGAAGTGTGTGATCAATGGGCAAATAGTGTGTGCAGAGGAGGATCGACGACGCAATTCTCTGAAGTACCACACCAACCATCATCATCACCACCATAATCACCAACCATCGGAGATCTGTGAGGATACTTGCCTAATGTCGGGTCGATTCCGAGCCAAACACAGTACCTGACAACCACTGTGAGGAGTGATCATGTCGCGGGAAGGGAAGCCATTTTCACCAAGCGCCGGCTCATATTATAGGAGATCGTAAAGCTTTTAACCTTGGCTTCAGGTTGATGCCTGTATGCTGAAGAGGAGATCATCTTGCAATTCTAGACTCGCGATTCTATAGGGAGAGGAGACAGGATTGTAAGTGGTTTAATTTTTAGTGGTGTAATCGCGTTGCAAGTAGTGTCGGAAGTATTTACTGTCAAGTGAGATTACTTTACATTTCACCTGTCACCCATTTCCATGTTCATATTAAAACAAAAATACTAAAAACAATTTATCTATGTTTGTATGTTGTATTTGAGTGTTGTATTGTTTGTGTTGTATCATGATTAATGTTATCTTTGTCAATGTTGTGATTGTTTTATTTTTATTTTAGTATTACAGTTTACTAAAATTGGTTCGTTCAAAAGACGTAAATATTTTAATGGTTATTGTTTGAATTATCTGAATGTTAGTATTGCTTAATGATAAATCCAATGTTAACTAACATTAAAGAGCTTAATTGATGTTATTTACAATCTGTGGAATCGCCCAATGGTTGGCTGAATTCCTCTATAAATAGCAGTATTAAAAAGAAAAGTCAAGCTCGTGGAGTTAACTTAAGTCCACGAGGTTAGTCCGTTGAGTTATTCATAACTCAACGAACTTAGTCCGTTGAGTTAGCTGTAATTCAACGGAAAGCTTATTGAATATATAAATTTGATTTTTAACAAATGAACAGTTCTCAAGTTCGTTAGCAATTCCCTCTAGGATCGACCTGTACTTGCACACTGATACAATAGATACTGTGCACTTGCAGTTAAAATACAACTTGGAATTAATATCTAAATTGTATTAAAGGTTGTTTGTTTACTTCTAAAAGAGAGAATAGGCATAAAGATAAATTAACTAAGTAAAAATAGAAGTAACAAATCCAAGTTTTTCTAGTGTAGTGCTGGGAAAACCCAAACAGGTAGTTTTACATGTTACCTTACATAACATAATGTTAAGTTAGTGTACTTTACAAAAAAAAAGTTTCGGATGCTTTCAATTAAAACCTTCCGAAGACAACACACAAGCTAAACCTTAATATATATATATAACATCATCTTGAGAACATTGTTAACTATTCTAATATTCTTTTTATAAATCTAAAATAGTTTGTTTGTCTTTTAAATTGTTTCATCAAGATCTTAAGAGTACTAAACTCAGATTAACCAAGATTTGTATTCTAAATTATATTAATTTATTTTGGACATTGTTTTTTCTCCCCCTACAAATATACTTCAAATATATTCAATTACATACAAAATATATTTGTATAAAATAGAAGTTAATTATAGCTACACTTTAAATTCTCTTTTCAAACGATTTCTATCATCCTTAATTCATCAAAAATGATTTCAAGAATCAACTTCATTCGTATATGAATCAAAACATAACTTTAAACTTAATATGATTAACACAAGAAGAATAAAGGAATGTATCTCAAATAAACATTTTCAAAAATACTAATTTTGATTCAACAAATCAACAGTTATATTGGTAGAAACCATATTAGATTCAAAGATCTCTATAATTAATAAAACAACTTTTATCATTTTAGAACAGTAAATATTGATAATTTTCTTTAAAAGTTAGTTTGAAAAGTTTGAATCATACAAGAGCTTTCTAATGTACCCATGTAATGAGCTTTTAGTCAACAATCACAGGTCTGATCAAGACCTTAGGTTGCTAGATTTAAAAAATCCTTTTTCAAGACAACAATCCTTACATACCTATTTGCTTAAGTACAAAAGACTCGTGATCAAACTGATCAATAAACTCTCAAAGATTTTCACTTTATAAGCACTTTTCATTTTAAGCATAGTATATATGTATTCCATTAATACAGATGCAATAAAACACAAATCTCATACAATTTTTACATCTATGATTTTACTGAAAATATGAATCAGTTTCAATAAGCTCATACTTTCGATCAGTAGTTTAATATGGTTTACATATAAATTATTCTACAAGTTTAATCAATCAAATCAAATTCATGCATCATCATATGTACTTTCATTGATCCAAAGAAAACATTTAATCAAAATTTTAGGATTCCAAAGGTATTTAATGTTTTTCATTTACACTTCCACTTAAAATTTTGAAAACCATCAAACTTGACAATATACTTAAAATCAATAAGATACTACTATAATATTACAATAAATACATAGTATCTTATGCAGCAATTTAGATATTACTTAGATATTTATGATAAGTATATAATATCTATGAGGTAAACATCATCAACAAAATTTATCTTTTGTGGAGTCTAAGCATTTTATACATCACATAGCCTACAAATACCTAAATTTAATATTATGTTGTAGAATGTATTTTCATCTAGAGATTTTGTAAATATATCAGCTAATTGATTTTTACTAGACAAAAATCCTAATTTAATTTTTCCTTTAATTACATTATCCCTTAGAAAATGATGTCTAACCTCTATATACTTTGCTCTAGAATGTAATATAAGATTTTTGAAAAGATTTATTGTAGAACTACTGTCACAATAAATCTCAGTTGTATCATAAGATAATCCAAAATCTTCTAAAGTTTGCCTTATCCACAGAATCTGAGTGCAACACAGTGCAGCAACATATTCAGCTTCTGTAGTTGAAAGTGCAACACTAGTTTTGCTTTTTACTAAACCATGACACCAAATTATTTCCCAATAATTAACATGTGACACTGGTACTTTTTCTATCAGATTTAGATCCTACATAATCAACATCAGTATATCTTATAAGATCTATTGAACTATCCTTAGAATAATACAGTTCGAAATTTTTAGTTCCTTGTATATATCTAAATATTCTTTTAACAACAATTGAGTGTGATTCTTTAGGATTAGATTGAAATCTAGCAAGAGCACACATAGCAAACATAATATCAAGTCTACTAGCTGTCAAATAAAGTAAAGAACCAATCATACTTCTATATTTTCTTTGATCTATTGATTTTCCTATGTCATCAATATCTAACTTTAAAGAAGTACTCATAAGAGTTCCTCGAATCCTTGTATCATTAAAATTAAATTTCTTAAGCATTTCATCTACATATTTTTCCTGATTTAAAAATATACCTTTATCCATTCGCTTAATTTGAAGTCCTAGAAAATATGAAAGTTCTCCTATCATACTCATCTCAAACTGACTAGCCATCTCTTCAGAAAATATTTTTATCAGTTTTTCAGAAGTTGCTCCGAAGATTATATCATCCACATATATTTGAACAACAATCTAATCTTTATCATCCTTTTTGATAAAAAGAGTATGGCCTACTTTTCCCATGATATAACCTTGTTCTATTAGAAAAGTAGATAATCTTTCATACCACGATCTAGGCGCTTGCTTCAAACCATATAAGGCTTTCTTCAATTTATACACAAAGTCAGGATTTTTAATATCTTCAAATCTAGGTGGTTGTTTTACATAAACTTCTTCATTAATTAACCCGTTTAGAAATGCACTCTTAACATCCATTTGATACAGTTTAAAATCTATATAACAAGCATAAGCCAATAATATTCTAATACTTTCTAACCTAGCCATAGGAGCAAATGTTTCATCATAATGTAATCCTTCTTCTTGTGTATACCATTGTGCAACTAATCTAGCTTTGTTCCTTATAACTTGACTAGTCTCATTAGTTTTGTTTCTAAAGATCCACTTTATACTTATTTTGGACTGATGTTCTAGTGGAAAGACTAATTCCCAAACATCATTTCTAATGAATTGATTTAGTTCTTGCATTGCCACTATCCAATTTTCATTAGATAATGCTTCTTCTATATTCTTTGGTTCTACCATAGAAACAAACATACACATACTATTTAAGTTAACTGAAGCTTTATTTTTAACTCCCTCATTAATATTACCAATGACTTGAGTGATGGGATGTGATAAAGAATAATGCCAATTTCTTTGATTTTCCTCAATATTCTCATCAACATCTGAAGGTACATCACTTTCATCATTAGTTTGATCATCTAAGTTCATATTTTTTATTTTCTCAGATAAATCTTCAATCTCTCTATTGATCTCTAATTCTTTTGGGAAATTGATCATATCATCATTATCAACTTTAGATTGAGATTCTCTAAAAGAATTTTCATTGAAGCTTACATGGAGGGTTTCTTCAATAGTTCTAGAAGTCTTATTATATACTCTATAGGCTTTACTTCTAGTAGAGTAACCTACAAAAATTCCTTCATCTGCTTTGACTTGAAATTTATCCCTTTTATCCTTAGTATTAAGAATAAAACACTTGCAGCCAAAAGGTTTCATATAAGAAATTTTTGGAATCCTATCAAACATAATTTCAAAAGGAGTTTTATTAACATGAGGTCTTAAGCAACTTCTGTTAATAACATAACACGTTGTATTCACTACTTCAGCCCAAAGATTTTGAGGTAAATTATGTTCATTTAACATAGTTCTGGCCATTTCCTGAAGTGATCTATTCTTTCTCTCAACAACACCATTTTGAGATGGTGCTCTTGGAAAAGAATGTTTGTGATCAATGCCATGATCTATACAGTAATTATCCATTTGATCATTATCAAATTCAGTACCATGATCACTCCTAAATTTTTGAATAGAGACACTTTGTTCATTTCGAACAATATTGCAAAACATTTTAAATTTTTCAAAAACTTCTATCTTAGATAATAGAAAATATACCCAAGTGTATCTAGAGAAGTCATCTACTAAAACAAATACATACCGTTTACCACCAAGACTCATGATTCTTGTAGATCCAAATAGATCCATATGTATAAGTTCTAAGACTCTTTTGCTTGATATATCAGTTTTAGATTTAAAAGAGTTTTTATGAAGTTTACCTAACTCACATGCATCGCACATAAAGTCCTTTGAGTATTTAATCTTAGGTAAACCTCTCACTAAATTTTTTCTAGACAGTTTATGTAACAGTTTCATATTTATATGTCTGATCCTTCTATGCCACAGATATGCATCACTAGTTTCAGCTAGCAAACATGAATTTAAATCAACTACACTAGAAGGTAAAGATAAAATACATACAGAACCTTTTCTTTTAGCAATAAACTTAAGTTCATCTGTACTTTTATCAATAATTTTGCATACATTATCTTCAAACACTACATAATATCCATTATCAAGTAATTTTATAACACTCAGCAAATTAAATCCTAGGTTTTCTACATATAGTACATTCAAAATAACACAAGTAGGAGTTATTTGAACATTGCCCATACCTATGATTTTATCTTTGCTTTTGTTTCCAAATGTAACATTTCCTTTCTTGGTATTTGTAAAAATTTTCAGTAGACTTTTCTATCTGGTCATGTGACTTGATGCTCTACTATCCAAAATCCATTTTGATGTTGTTTCCTCTTGCAACACAAATTAAGAACTGTTTCTTAGTACCTAATGTTGTTGAGGACCAAGTTCATTAAACGCATATTTCTTCTTTTTGTTTAAAAATAGTTTAACATTATCATTCACATTCTTATTAGTTGTAAGTACTAATGATTTATCATTAGCATCATATTTACTTATAGCATTATTACTCTTATAATCATTCTTTTTGTTTTCAGATGTAGTATAACTAAGACCAAACCGATTTTTATCGAATGTTAATTTATTTTGGTCAACTCATACATTTTAGTAAGTTCATACCAAGATTTTATACTTGTATTTGAATTTTCAGTACATACAAAATCTTTTTCTGCACAAGAATTTTTAGATAAAGAACATGTAGAATGAGTAATTGGTCTAACACTAGAGTTTCGAATTTCATGCTCAGATTTCTGAATTTTCAGTTTACTACGATTGTTTGACATTTTTGAAACATTAGTGACTGAATTTCCAAAACAAGATTTTTAGAAACATTTTAATGTTGTTTCCTCCTGCAAAACAAATTAAGAAAAACATTTTCTTGATACCCAATGTTGTTGAGGACCAAGTTCATTAAACGCATATTTCTTCTTTTTGTTTAAAAATAGTTTAACATTATCATTTATATTATTATTAGTTGTAAGTACTATTGATTTATCATTAGCTTCATACTCACATATAGCATTATTGCTTTTGCAATCATTCTTTTTATTTTCAGATGTAGTATAATCAAGACCAAACATATTTTTATCAGATGTTAATTTATTTTGGTCATGCTTATACATTTCTGTAAGTACATTCCAATCTTTTTCTGCACAAGAATTTTTTGTTTTATCACATGCAGAATGAGTAATTGGTCTAATACCAGTGTATTGAATTACATGCTCAGGTTTCTGAGTTTTCAGTTTACTACAATTGTTTGAAATTTTAGAAACATTAGAAACTGAATTTCCAGAACAAGAAACAAGATTTTTAGAAACATTTATAGTCATGTTAGAAGTACAATTTGACAAATCACATTGATTTATATTATTACTACATGATTCATCTCTTGAAGTATCTACTTCTACATATTTATTACCTTGTTTCATAATAAAAGGAATTTTAGTCTTAGATTTACTTGAACTGCAACTAATAAATCCTTTATTGGCTTTAGATTCAGGATATTCAGGATAATCAAATCCTAAGCCAAATTTATATGACACCGTAGGGGTACTAGTTAGTTTGTCTAACTTAGTTTGACTTAAATTTCATTTCTCAATGGTGGAATTTAAATTTAGCTCTCTCATTTTTAATCTATCAATCTCTAACTTAAGATCATTTATGTTGTTTCTCAACATTTCATTTTTAGATTCTATCTTTAATTTTTCAGCATTTGTATTCTGTATTTATTCATGCAAGATACATTCATTAAATCTAAATTTATGCAAATCTCTAACATGATTTTCATTATCACATTTAAAATTTTCTAAAGTAGTAGATAGGAAACAATTTTCTTCTTCCAAAATGGACAAAGAGTTTTTAATATTCTTATTTTCCAGTTTACAAACTTTAAGTTTTTGTAATAATGCATGATAAGCACATAATAATTCATTAAAGTTAAAATCTGAATGACTTTCAAGATCAGATATTACCTCAGACTCATCTGCCATGAAGCACACATGAGCAACGTCTTCCAACTCTTATTCTTCTTCTGAATGTGAAGATTTTGGTGATAATTCCTCAAATTCAGACTCTTCTGATGTGTCATCCCAAGTGACCTTCAAAGCCTTTTTCTTGTAAAACTTTTTCTGAGTTTTCTAAGCCGTCTTCTTTTGATTTGTCCTATTATGCTTTTCATTTTTCCTTATAGGACAATCTGGAGAAAGATGTCCAGGTTTCTTGTAGTTGTAACATACATACTTTTTGGATGAAGAATTCTTGTCATTTAGTGATTTTGACGTTGAGGGTTTATCATTTCTATTCCTTTGCTATTCCCTAGCTTTCCATGCTTTCTTGAATTTCCTAGTTAGCAAAATCAAATCCTTGTTAGAATCAATAGATATTTCAAAATCTAAATTAATTTCAAAGGCTATTTCTTTCTTCATTTTTAATTTGTTGTGACTTAGTGAATCATTTAATTGAACTTCATAAGTTGTTAAATTTCCTATAAGTTCATTTATAGTATAACATTTAAATCTTGTGATTCCTCAATTGATGTCACTTTTTGAGACCATTTAAAACTTAGGGATCTGAGAATTTTCCTCACCAAATCCTTTTGTTCAAAATTCTTTCCTAAGCATTTTAAAGAGTTTATGATATCAAGGAATCTAGAAAACATCTCAGAAATACTTTCGTCTTCATGCATCTTAAAGAGTTCATACTTATGAATTAACATATTTATCTTAATCTCTTTAACTTGAGAAGTACCTTCATGTGAAGCTTCTAATGCATACCACACCTCATAAGCAGATTTATATGCTGACACTTTACTGAACTGTTCATAACTCAATGCACAAAATAAAATATTTAAGCATTTAGCATTCAAAGTTTCATTTTCTTTTTCAGTAATTGTCCAAGTATTATAAGGGGTAGTTAATGGAGTATATGGTTTAGAAATCATGAACTACAACTTATGATCTATACTTTAAAGAAAGATTATCATCCTATATTTTCAATATTCAAAATGTATTCCATCAAATAAAGGAGGACGATTAAGATTTTGACCTTCATACAAAGAAAAATTACCATTTCCAATAGCCATCTTACCTTAGATTTTTCAACCTATTTGATTTTAAATAGTTTAAAAATTTTAAAACAACTTAAACTTTAAATCAAGAAAGTTAAACATATACTCAGATATTAATTTCTGTTTAAAAACAAGGAAGGCATAATAAGCAATGATATTAAATAAGTTGGTATCGATTTTATATCAAAGATTATTAAATAATCTCTAATACCACTTGTAGGATCGTATGGTTACACAAGAGGAGGGTGAATTGTGTTTTTCAACATTTTCGATTATAATTGAAACTTCAAAACTCAAAAACAAGTCGAGATACTGTTTTCATAAAATCATTTTTATTCAAGGTTTCAATTACAATATACAATTCAATTCTCCTTAGAAATTGTAGATGCAATTATATATCGATATCATATTTCATCTATACAATTTCATAACTACAAATAAAGAAAACTAATTTACGAAATTTAAAACATTTTTCCCTATTTGAGATCTTTATTCTTCTTCTTCTTTTTCTTCTTCAACAATTCTTCAGTGATGAATATCTTGTCTTTGTTTATTTCACCGAATTTACTTTCTATTGGTACTTCAGATCTTCAGTGACATAAATCTGACCTTTTTTGCTTCACTGAATTTTCTTCCATCTGAGAGCTTTTCCTCGAAGAGTGTTTTTGATCCTTGAAAGGATTTTTTGTTTGGTGTGCAAAGATAATTTGATCAACGAGAATTCTATGACTTTTATACTATATATTCATTTCATGCATATCCTCCATGTTTAATCACTGCTGGTTTTCCACTTCTTCACGTCTTCTCTTTTTCCTTCATCGAAATACACACGTTCTGACCTACGTTTACATTTCAAATTTTCCTTAATCATCAATCCTAGATCTCTGAAAAATTTCCTGCAAAATAAACTCTCATCCAAAATTTTTCATCAAGTATAATAATAAGTAGTCGTTACTTTAATGTTAACTAAATGAGTAACACAAGTAGATATATAACTTAATGTTTCTAACTTAACGAGTTCCTTATGTGCTAACTCACATGATAAGTATTGTAGCTAACTCAACGAACTAAGTCTGTGGTGTTATGCTAACTCAACAAACCAGCTTTATGGTGTTACAATAACTCAACGAACCAACTCCGTTGTGTTACAAATAACTCAATGAACCAATAATAAACAAATGTTTTTATAATAAGAATTTTACCACGTGTAAAAATAACAACTTAAGTTTATAACGCTAACCTAACGTGTTGCCTTAATGTTCAATATAGCAACTCAACACGTTTAGTTATGTTAACTGAATGAGTTAAATGTGCACCTCACGTGATACAATATAACATTCGTAAACTTTAATTTCACCACATGTACAACACTAACTTAACGAGTTCGTCTCTTCTTTTACTCACTAACTTAACGATTTCTCACGTGACCTATTTTAACATTTAAGCCTCTAATTTAACAAGTTCTCACGTGACCTCTATACAAATAATACTCTAACTTAACGAGTTGTCTAAACGTGCATTATTCACGATACAGAAGATATAACTTTAAAACATATCATGTTTTACGATAAAAACACATGTTATCTTAACGTTTAGTTAAATGAGAAATTAATACAACGAAACGACTAGTTATTTAACTTAGTATAATTTCAAATCCAATACAGACAAGTATTTATATCAGTAAGCTTTTTCTGTATTAATTGATATTTTTAATTTCTTTTCACAAGCAATAGTAATTGAGTAAATATGATTACTTTCATTCAACACACATCATCAAAACAAAATACTCAACAGAATCTCTTATAGGGTAGTACACCCTAGGCCAAATTTATTTATTCCTAATCTTTGAGATCCTATAATTTTACTTGATCCTTTTTCTCCTTGAGTAAACTTACAACTAGTACTTTTTAGATCAGCAACTTTAGTTTTCTGATTCTTGTTTTCTTCCTTTTAAGTCAAAATTGCTACAACTATAACCATCCATTTTAGTTTTTAGATTCCTATTATCTACAAGTGTTGTTTCTAATTCAACAAAAGAATTTTCTAAATAAGTATTTAAGCTTCTAATTTCTTTCTTATCATTTTTGCATTTAATATACAAATTATCTACAGTTAACAGAAGACAATCTATATCTAAATTATTTTCTTCTACATTAAAGCAATGAGAAGTAGAGCAAACCTCCTATGTAGTAAAGCATATGTTGACAAGCACATCCTCATTTGAGTTTGATGAGCTTCTATCATCCTAGGTAGTCTTTAGTGTCATTTTCTTTTTCTTTTTCCTCTTCTTTTCCAATTGGTCCTCTTCAAATTGCAAGGGACAATAGGCCTAAATGTATCCTTGCTTTTGCACTTGAAGCAAGTTAAAATCTTACTTCTTAAGGTATTGGCCTTGCTACTTTTCTTCATTATTTTCCAAAATTCCTAGTTAGTAGTAGTACTTTATCATCATCTAAGCTCTATGGCTCTTCAATAGAAGGGAAGGCAATCTCCTTTTTCTTTCAGCTTTATTTTCAGCAATTCCTTTCTTTTCCTTCCAATCTTTCATTTACACTTCATAGGCAAGAAGGCTACCTATCAGATCCTCCACAAAGTATGTGTTGAGGTCTTTCGAATCTTGGATTGAAGTAGACTTTTATTTCTACTCTATAGTTAAACTCCTTAGAATTTTCTACACTTGTTCACTTATAGAAAATTGTTTTTTCAAACCTCTTAAGTCATTAATGATTTTAGTAAATCTAGAAAATATATCAATAACTATCTCATTTTCATTCATCCTAAATAGTTTATACTTCTTAAGTAGTATACTAATCTTAGTGTCTCTCACTTAGCTAGTACCCTCATAGGTTACTTGAAGGGTTTTTCATACCTCATGAGTAGATTTACATGTAGAGATTTTATTAAACTATTTAATAGATAGTGCACAATAAATTGCATTCAACTCTCAAACATCCATTTGAATGAGCCTCTCATCCTCTTCAATCCAGTCATCTTTATGACTAGTTTGAAGGAATGTTCTACAAACCACCAACTTTTAAAGCTTCACATTGAAGTTCCTGAAAAAACATTCTATTCTATTCTTTCAATAACTATAATTAGAGCCATCAAATAGAAAAGGTTGATAGATGTTCTACCTCTCAAAGAAATGTGAAGTCATAAATCTTATATGGTTAAATGTTTACAAGGATTAACTTGCTTTGATACCACTTATTAGGATCATATAGACTCACTAAAAAGAGGGTAAATGGTAATGTGTCATTTTTACCAGTTATTCTTTAATTTACTTGATAGTATGTATATAAAATTAAATCTGTAATGAAATCAATGAAGCATGCAAAGAAACCAAATAAAAATGCATAAGAGCACATAAGAAGATTTTTAGGTAATTCACCATTAACACCATTACCCTCAAGCTTCACTATTTTCTTCATTTACAACATTTTCTTTAAGGTCAAAGTAAGAACCAACCACATAGAGTTTTCAAGTTAAAGCTTTAACCCACAACTATTGAAGATTTTAGGTCAAAACTTCTAACCAATGATTATCTTCTTTTTATCACAGTGAAAGTATAGTGAGAGTTTTTTCCTAATCTTCAATTTATCTAATTCGTGTAGAAAATATGTGCTTGACTTTCTCCTTTGCTTTTGTAAAAAATTTTCTTTTGGGGTTCTCGAATGCTC
Source organism: Cymodocea nodosa (assembly GCA_036874045.1). Classification (NCBI taxonomy): domain Eukaryota; kingdom Viridiplantae; phylum Streptophyta; class Magnoliopsida; order Alismatales; family Cymodoceaceae; genus Cymodocea; species Cymodocea nodosa. The sequence continues at coordinate 13,559,160 of CM072335.1, forward strand.
TCTATATTTTCTTTCATATGTGTTTGCTTTACTAAAGTGTATCTTGGATCTTTTTATACCTATCTATGCAACAATCGAATTTCTCTTTGGTCAAGTCAAGATCATTAGTTGTACTTCCCAATGTGATAGTCTTAGATATGGAATGTTACCGTTGTGCTGACTATCGAAGGTTCTAATTGATTTTTAGTAAGTTGTTTCCTTTCCTTGTATCACTAGAATGTTCTTCCAACATAGATAATATGTTGCCAAAAATACTAATAGTCTCATTTAATGCTTCAACAAGTTGTCCTTCTTTATTGGCCAAGTCAGATGCTTGACTAATTAGTTGCCAAATATCTTACTAATATTCAATCTCTTCAATTATAACTCACCAAGATAACTTTCTAAATGTTGCCTTATGTTGTCGAGTATACAAGTACAATCTTTAAGAGATTTGGTAGGTTATTTTTGTTCCATGTGTTCCTTGGAAACTTATCTATTATAATATCGAATATACTTTTGACATTTAATCTCTTCTATTGCAATTCATCAAACATCCTTCATTTATTCTTCTTTCTATCATGTGAGAACTTAAGTTGGTTGTACGTAAGACAAATAAGGATATTGTAGGGTTATGGTAACTCTACAAGTTTTTCTTCCTACTTCTAATATAAACTCATACAATTATCTCATAACTAATTGAGTTTCCTATTTACTTACCAAACTTTCATCCTTTATTTTTCTATTGCAATTATTCTTAGAGTTAGATGATTATTACATAAGCTGTCAAATAATCTATTGATATTTAGTTACTTTACCACATAACATTTCATCCTGGCCTATATACCTTTTGACTTACTACTTTATAAGATTTTACTTGTTTAGCCTAAAGTGTTGTCTTCACTGTTCTTCATCTACACTTGTAAAATACATAAATTCATCACATAGATTTATTATATTTTCAGGGATTCTTTCATTAAGCACAAATACCAACATCCATGGTCACATCCATTCATTGCACATCAATACTTATATATATATCATTCAAAATTGGGTTCGCACATTAAGCACTAATATCATTCTACATCTAGCACTAATAAAAACAACCTTGACAAAATAGAGTTTCCCTACACTAAATAATCTCAATAGGTCTTTTCCTAAATTAAAGTAGCAATAATAGAAGTAATTTCAATAGAAAATTAAATCTTAACAACTAAAGCTAGGTAAGCAACCTAAGAAGATAATAATATGACTAGTCCAAGGAGGTTACCACCAAATAGCTTGAAGTTCCTTGAAACATCCTTGTAGCTTCACACTTTTCCTATTGAAAATGATTTCCACACCCTTGTCCTTGGTTTGCAATGCTCAAATAGGGTGCATAACTCTTCCTAAACATGGATAGTTGATGCAAACCAAGAGAATCAAACCTTTAAAACCATCTACATTGACACCATGTTTTTGTGATGGCTTTATTGATATGTTCCTCATCACACCTCCTTCGTCTACCTCCACACAAGTCCAGTAGTGTCTATCACCCATGAGCTAGAGTCACTAAAGGAAGGAAGAAGTGCCACATGTAGCACTTGATGTCATTAGGCCCAGGGCACATCAGTATTTTCATATATGCCCATTGAAAATGTAAATGCTAGGGTTGAATGATGGGGTTTTATATGCTCGTTGAAACATTGCAATCACACCCCTCATAACCTCTAAAATCTTGCAAAAAATAGAAGAAAAGATAAATCACAAAAGCAACAAGCAATCAACACAAAATAAAACAAGTTAGCTTCTTAATATTTTCCATCATTAATTAGGCATGCATGAGGGAACCTTAACCATGGAAACTTCATTAACTTGATTCATTTTAAGCTCTTTTACACTAAAATCCATAAAATATGATTGACCAATAAATGATGCAATAAATGTAAAAATAACATCAATGAAGCTCCAAAATCACACAAAATCTTTCTTAAAATGGTTACTAAAAATATGGCAAACAATATGCATAAATGGGCATGACATATAAATTAATATAATTGTGTAAATATACATAAATGAGCATGACTAGGTGAGCATAATACGTGTATTTGTATAAATGGGTGTGAAAGCAAGATCTTTTGTGTATGTCACGTCCTTTGCCTCAGACTTGCACCAAATTTTCCAATAGCTATGGCCATAATGAAAGCCTCATTTTGTACATCATTGAAAGATATATTATTTCAAGAACCATCTAGCAATTTAATGCACATTTACATCTCTTTCCTCCTAGATTTCATTCTTCATGGCTTACCTCATCTTCAACGTAGTTCTTCCTTTCTCACATTGTAACTTCAAGATCGATTAGATCCCTTTACTTTGGTGCTTTATTTGCAAAGATCAACTTCCACTTGGGCCATTGCACTTTTACTTTTCTTGAAAACTTCAATTGTTTGCTTCAAGCATAACGCTATCATCACCATATTATTTAAGCACATGTGATGTGAAATCTCTTGGCGTGTCATTTGCAATAACTTTGAACTAGCATGCACCCTCAATTCATCCTGCACATCCCTTGGAACTTTCTTGCATAATGTTATATTTTTATCACCATCGATAAGATGGTGCTCAATGCATACTAATTGACTTTGTTGCAAATTATGCACATGCTGGTGTTTTTTGATCTTCCACAATAACATATTTCCAGCATGGCTGTCTTCTTTCCGTCAATCTAAAAAATCAAATAATTAGGCAAACAAACAAACTTAAATCACAACAAAATTGATTTGAAATAACTAATCAGATCCTATTGAAAAGAATTAAACAAAACAGACCAAAAATTGGGAAAATATAAATAATATAGTGATTAAAGACTAAAAATGGAAAACAAGACTTTTTGATAAGTTAGTCCATTAATGACGTATTTATATACAATTATAATTATCATATATATTTAATATTCAAGAAAATTATTGAAAAAATGAGGCAAAAAAAAATTGATGTGAAAAATTGCTTATTAGAGAGGGTAAATACAATAAAAAATGAATTGCTAATTTATCAAAACGTTATAAAAATTTAGAGAAACTTGTTTTTGTCAAAATTTCAATCAAACAAGGAAAAAGGAAACATACCTTTATCCGTGACCTTGAGCTTTCTATAGGCTGGAGAGGAGGTTGGCGAGAAAGCAACAATAGGTAGAGGAACCTTCAACGGGTACAACTATGTTTTCCGACGGCGATGATGACAGCAAGAGGACCTTCAACCGTCGGTCGGAGTATCGTAGATGCTCGATTTTGGAATTATTATCAAAAATACATTTATTCAATTCTGTATTAAATGGTACCTTCAGGGTTTCACATGATTATTACATATGACTTTGGTTTTTAACGATAGCCGAGCGATCATCAGCAATGCAAAGTTGCGTTGGTGTTGAAGCATGGCCTGCATGTGAAATCAAACCTCTGATTTTGCAGGTGAAGGAACGCATCCCTACCATATTGGTGATAATTACAAGTGCAACAACAAGCAGCTGATGGAGTCATCTGCATGTTACTACTAATTTTGCAAAGCGTAAGCACTGTATCCTTTGAAATATGTTGATATTATCTGCTGGTACGCACTTATCACTGGATCATTTGAAAAGAGTACATTCCCGCAGTTCCATCTTAAATATGGGAACAGCAAGACACGAATATTCATGTCCGGTCACACAGGATTGTCATCATTCCTTGGGCAATGATTGGAAAGTGAGATTTCACAGGGTACGAAGGAAATCATCTCAGGTCAATGGTTGCCCTCTTCAGAAGGTACCGAAGAGAGAACATCCCCAGGGCCAGAGTCTGCCAGAACCATCCCTTGGAATTTTCAGGATCTACCTTTTTTGCCAGATTCCATGCATAGATAGCTTCACCAGCATGGAGGGCTACGGAGAGAGCAAATACTAGTTGGATAACCCACAATGCTCGGAAGACAAAGAGACCAAGTGATTTCATGTACTTTAAGGGTCCATAAGGAGGAAGACAAGCCGCACAGAAGTTAATGAGCATTCCCACTATAACAAGAATCCATGTATAGATACTGGGTCCATCTAGCTCACTTCTTTTCCTCTCTTGCCAGAACGAGATTGTTGCAGTCAGACCATCTCCAGGACTCACCATAGGAACATAGCCAAGCTCGTGCTTTGCTTTTAGATAGGAAAAGTAGTGAGTAACGCCAACCTGAAAGATATTCATACAAAACTTATAAAATTATTCACAATGTGCTTATAAATAACATATACCATAGAAACCTTTTTTTGTGTGGCTTATTTCAAATACCAAACTATTTCACAAACAAATCTTTGCCTTAAACCAACAAAATCGGAGATTAGATGGTGAACAAGTACAGTAGCTTCTGGAACTATGAAGCAGCAGTGAATCAATATAAGCTGTGATACCAATCATGAAAGCACGCAAGAGAAAGTCTAGGAATTAACCTTGTAGACTTCTGCAGGAAGAAGGGGAGGCTGGGGAAGCCATGATCGGTTCAACCATGGATACAACAGACAGTAGAAAGCCCAAAAGAACTTTGAAATTGTAAATGCCCATTCAACAGATAACGTCCATTTTGGTTGCCCATAGCCTAGACCATGAATTAGTGGGCTCACCAAAAACTGAAATGTATTAACTGGCAATCCTGCAACACAAAGTTGAAGGTCTGATCAAGATAAATAAGAATATCTATACATTGAGAATATGAAAAAGGAAAAAAGGAAAAGGGGGCAGTAATTTCCTGACATTGATGTTAAATATGCTTTAAACTACAAAAATCCTATTATTATGAGGTGCACATGCTCACATGCAAGTTCCCATACATGTTTATCTTGTTTTGCCCATGTCATCCGTATTAGTAATTGTTTTTCAGTTATTATGTTTCCCTTATCTCCATGTCAAGTCACTTAGTGTGGTAGACAGTTATTTGTATGGATGTATAAAAACTTTTATTGTGTATGGAAAGGCAGGTAGCATTTTCATCTCCTACGAATCCTGTTTTCACTCTTCTATCTTCTCTGTTTTCACCTTGTATACTTCTTCCACCAATCTCTCACTAAGAGAACAGATTTGGGTTATCAAAACCTAAATTAAAAACGACTTTTAACAATTGATTCTTCAATATGTCAGTTACTCTAACAGTCTTCTTTTCTTGAAATAGTTTCAAATTCAAGTATAAATACTAGGCTATCTTCAACAAGGCCAAAACCACCAAGAAATATATTAATTTTCCTTGTCTTCTAATCTGAACTTGGTCTTGATTGCTTTTCTCTCCAGCCTGACAGGTGGACTTAAGGTCAAGAAACTACATCTAGACAAAAGGTAGCTGCCAAAAGCTTGAGGGTCAGCCTGGGGAATGCCTGTGTTGTGAAAGATGGTCATATAGCCCACAGTTTGAGGACAGCCAAAAGGTTCTCTGTTGCCCAAATCAATTGAACAAGACAAAGGTGTACATCAAGTTTCAAAGATAGAACATTGGAAATGTCCAATCAAAGAATTGTGCCAAAGGATCTAGTGGGGGGTATTTATAGCCTCTTGTGAGAGATGGTGCTAGGTGGGAGGCTCCCAACCAAAAAGGACACATGGTGGTATATGATTGGCCATGGCTAATAGTTGTGAATGAAATTGTGTTCCATGATTAAGTTGAGCTACCAATTGCAATCCAACTAGCTTAGAGAGAGAGAGAGAGAGAGAGAGAGAGAGCCCATGGTCAGCAAACAGTTGAGATGGGTTAGCCAACCAAATGTTAAGTTAACTAGATAGGTAGACCAGGTCTAGGTCAAGATGCATGCCCTAAGACTAGGTTTAGGACAAAATACTACCCACATCAGTATTAAACGACATTTTAAATACTTCCAAATTATTTCAACCTTGTAAAAGACAACATTGTTTCTTTTGAAAATATTCAAATTTGTACAAAGATCAATGTTGTATATGAATATTTCCAAACTATTTGAAAATATCATAGCACAAATCTTTAAAAAGCATAAAAAACTGCACAATATAACCAATAACCTGGAGCAAGGGCTAGCTGAATCTAGGTCTGTCAAACAAACCAGATTGAGACTAACACAAGTCATTTGCGCTTTATGCAACAGAAAATGGAATGGACCAAACCTGGCAATTTACTAAGATGGTTTCTTAATTCACTACAAGAACTTGACCTATCATTAGAAGGCTCAAACCCAGCACAATCTAAATGGGTTAGCTAAGTAAACAGGTGGAATGAGTTTATATATTCATGAAGTTGGGGTTTGGGGTAAGCAGGCTGCTAAATGGGTCTTTAATCATTGTATCTGTTTGGCTATGTCCTATGTACAAATACATAAATTAATCTGTCTTTCCTTTACCATTCTGCATCAATCCAAATTCATGAATAATAAAATACATATAAATTAATATGTAAAATCAATAATTAAACTAAAAATATCATGAGTTACATAACTACATTACATCTAAATATATTAACAATTGTCAATCCAATACAACAGTTACCCCAGGTTGATTGGGTTTACTTCACCAGGTGACTCAAGTGTCAATTGTTTGTTTTTTCTACAAATTCAGGTTTGATTCTGGTCCATTAAATGCGTCAGATTTGGGATTGTTAAAAGGGTCTGGGTTAGGTTGACAGGCCTAATTGGTCCTCATGTTCTTCTGCATGGGATATGAGCCATATGGTCAATTTAGGTACCAAAATTTGACATATGTCCATATTTCTTATAAGGTTGTTTATGGGGAAGACTCCCTCTTGATACCAGGGGTGCAAAAAAAGGAAATCCACAAAGAGGAATGCCTTGGTTGAGTTGATATTTTAAGTACGACTCAAGGTTCATTTGGAATCTCTTTCCAAGTAGCTTTTTGGTGTTGACTACTCTAATACATTGTGTTTAGCCCAAATAAGATGCAACTAATTGCTTTTGGAAAGAGAATGTAAAAGATTCCAACTTCTACCAAAAGTTAGGATAGGTAGCTTCTGGTACATATGCTGAAATTTTTTGTTTTTTTCTAATGTTTCCTTCAAGTTCATCCATTATTTAGTTCTAATTACAAGAAATGCCATACCTTGCATTTTCAATCAACTAAACAATATCAAATAATCCATAGATATCAAATTATACATTATAAATTATTTTCTAGAAGCTAGATTTTACAAAGGTTTGGTTTCAAACAAGCCCTCAATTTGTCCATTATTGACACAACATTACTTTATCCTTGATGAAAACACACGGTACCATACCTATGAAAGCTATGCAACGTACCTAACATGATTGTCTTTGTTAGTATCTCTGTATTTTGATAATGTAAAAATTCATGTAAGGTATTATAATATATTTTGCAAGTACAGATGAAAAGTTGGATATAGGAGAATCTGCTTGATCAAAACCACATCTATTGCAGATGGAAGGAATAACTCATTGAGTTAGAATAACTCAACGAGTCTTTACAAGTATATAAGACATAACAACTCATTAAATTAGCAGATTTCACATGACAAACATCAAGTGTAAATAGAAGGAACTCATTGAATTAGGATAACTCAACGTGTCTATACAAGTATACAAGGCAAAATAACTCTTCAAGTTAGGAGATATCACATGCAGTTCACTTAAGATATCATGTGACAAACATCAAGTATAAACAGGCAGAATAACTCATTGAGTTAGTAAATTTCACGTGATATATATCACGTACTAATGGAAAGAATAACTCGTTGAGTTAACATAACTCAACGTATCCTTACAGAAATATAAGTAGAACAACTTGTTAAGTTAATAATAACTTAACAGCTTCAAAGAAGATTAACAACTATCTAATTTGGAAAATAATTGATAATAAATCAAACGATAACTTTTCATTTTTAAGACTAGCAAATTAGAATTGTATAACATTAGAGAAAATTCGATCGTTCCATTCTTCGATATAAAAATAGATTGAGAGCAATAATTAAGATAACAATCATATCTATATATTCAGAAAGAGTAAATTTAAGAAGTGCAAAAAGAGAAAATCTAGAATTATTGTAGTTCACGATCAACTCAAATATAGTGAAGAATTCTCAAGTAAATTTCAAGTGCTGAAAGTTCTCTATCTGTAAACTTTAATTGAAGACAAGTTGATTGGTTTTAAAAGTTTTTACTAAAAAACTTCAAGTGTTTAAGTTAGAGCTACGATTAGAAAGTTCAAGTTGTGATTGATTCTTACTTCAATCATAAAGTAAGAGTTGTAAGTGAAATTAATAGTGAAGCTCAAGCTATATTTTAAGGGTAAACTAGACATTTAGGGTAAACCAGTTAAATTTTCTTATGTATTTTTGTTATCTATTTTACTCTTTTGCATCACTTCCCATATTTATAATTGATTTAATTGTTCATGTACTCATAAGATAAAAATTATATACAACTAATTAAAAATTAATCATCACTCATCATTCACCTCTCTTTTGGTAAGTCCATATATTCCTAACAATTAATATTAAAGTAAGATTAATCTCTACTAAGATTTAATCATTTAAGATTTATAGTTTAATTTGCTGAAGGATAGAATATCTATAGACCTCCTCTATTCAATGAATCTAATTATAATTATTAAAAGAATAGAATGGTGTTCCCATAAAGTTTAGATGTAAAACTTTGAAAAATGGTTATTCGTGAAACACTCCTTCCTACCAGCTAAGAAATGAATTAGATTGAGGATGAAAAACTCATCTAAATGTATGTTTGTGGGATGAATGCTATATACTATGCACTATCTGCTGAATAATACAATAAAATTTTTGCATGTAAGTCTTCTCGTAAGGCTTGAAAAATCCTTCAAGTTGCTTACAAAGGTATCAACTAATGAGGGATACAAAAATAAGTATTTTACTAAGAAAATATAAATTATTTAAGATAACTAAAATTGAAATCTATTATTGAAATATTTTCAAGATTCACTGAAATTGTTAATAGTCTAAGAGGCTTGGGAAAAGAGTTTTTTGTGTATAAATAGGTATAGAAATTCTAAGAAGTTTGACTATAGAGTGAAAACAAAAATTCACCTCAATTCAATATTCCAAAGACCTCAACACTTATTAGTGTAAGATTTGATGAACAATCTACTAGCCAACGAAGTTTAGATGAAAGAAGAGGAAAGAGTTACTAAAAAGAAACCTGAAAAAAAAAAAAAATTGTCTTTCCTTCAATTGAAGAGCTTCCAAACTCGAAGGATGATAAAATACTACTATTAGTAAAGAATTTCAAAAAATTCATAAAGAAAAATAATAATGTCAACACTTCAAGAAGTAAAATTTCAACTTGCTTCAAATGCAAACGACAAGGACACATACAAGCTAATTATCCTATGCAATCAAAAGATGAACAACTAGATAAAAAGAAAAGGAAGAAGAATAAAAAGAAAATAACATTGAAGACTACTTAGGGGGGGTTTGTGCACTCAGAATCTGACGGAATTGAAAATTTTTTCCGTCAGATTCCGAGTCATGAGGTGTTTGTGCATTTTGGAATTTGAATTCCAATCATGTATAAAGGTTGGGAAAATGAATTCCCAACCTAAAAGATCGGAATTCATTTTTCGACAGTCGGCCCCTCACGATCCCTCCCGCTTGTCGTCCTCGCGATCACACGCACCGTCGCCCTCGCTTGTGCCAGAGTCGATTCCCCCTCGCGCTTGTCGGCACCGATGCTCGACCCCTCGACTTGCGCGCTCGCTGGGGCACTCACCTGCACCATCGCCCTCGCCTGTGCCGTAGTCGACTTGCACACTCGGCCCCAACACTTTCAAGTATCGAAAGTCTCTATTTCTCCCTCGCACTCATCGACACCCACGCTTGGCCCCGACACTTGCGCGCTCTACCTCCCACTCGCCTGCACCGTCGCCCTCGCCCGCACCGCAATCGATTCCCCCTCACGCTCGTCGACACCCATGCTCGGCCCCGACACTTGCACGCTCCGCCTCCCACTCACCTACACCATCTTCAACAATAAGTTCTTTGGTTCAACAGACATTTGCACGCTCGTCTCCATCGCATTTGTCCTACTCGTCGTCCTAGACATTTGCGTGCACCGTCGCCCTCACCCGCGTCGGAGTCGATTCCCCCTCGCGCTCATCGGCACCCACGCTCGGCCCTGACACTTGCCCGCTCACCGTCGCACTCACCTGCATCGTCGCCCTTGCCCACACCGCAGTCGATTCCCCTTCGCGCTCGTCGGCACCCACACTCGGCCCTGACGCTTGCGCTGTCGCCGTCACCCTTGCCCGCACCGCAGTTGATTCCCCCTTGCGCTCGTTAGCACCCACGCTCGGCCTTGACACCTCCGCGCTCTGCCTCCCACTCGCCTGCACCGTCTTCAACAGTAAGTTCTCTAGTTCAACAGGAAGCATTTCTTGCCACTTTCACATTCAAATGCTAGCTTCTTCATACTGTTGATTTGTTTTGTTGCGTCTTCATGTTATATTCGTAAATTTTGGATGTGTAGCAACAAATTTCATTCCCAAATGGTATATTGTTTTAGATTCCCAAATGGTATATTCTGTGGTATAAACAAATGGTATACTATTTTATGATTTACTGAAAGTATACTTTGAAACTGCAATGTTGCAACTAGCATTCACTAAGCAACAAATTATGATTCCCAAAATTGAATTGATAGGTGTATATTGTGAAAATGTTTATGGTAATGTCCATCTCTATGTTATGTTGTGGTGCATTTTATATTTTGTTCATATATGTATTCTTCGGAAATGGAAAACAAGAAATGATGTGGAAGATCTTATTTTAATTAGAGTGTTCAAGCAGATGAGATGATATTAAGAAGGGTGTGCGATACTATTAAGGAGAGTAATGGTAAAACTCCTGATGGAAAGATACGAGCTGATACTTGGTTGAAGGTAATTGATAATTACAATAAAGAAACAGGAGGTAACATCCAAAAGGAAAATATTGATAGTCGAATGAAAACATGGCGACAAATGTACAAGATTTATACAAAGATTGGTGCACAAAATGGTTGGGGATGGAACTACATTCATGGATATACTGATATCGCAAAAGAAGTTTGGGATGAATTTGTTATGGTTAGTTGAATTTATTCAAATTTAAATTTAACATTTGATTAGCTTCTAATTTGTATTAATATTTTTTTTCCTAATAGGTTCATCCAAAGTGTGTACAGTACAAAGGTAAAGCATATCCTATATATGACCAGCTTCAAATAATATTTGAAGGAAATCTTGCAACAGGCTTAACTAAAATGAATACAACAAATCTGAGAGCAACTGTGAACTTGAATAAAGATACAAATGACCTTGATAATGTACCTCTTACACAAAATACTATGGAATTTAAGGTTGAAACTCAAGATCTTTTTCCTACTCAAACTCCTTCTCCTAGTTTGAATGATGTAGACTCATACAAGAAAGGAAAACGTCTACGTCCACATGCTGAATCACAACAACTTATGGCAACTACAATGAACAATGTTGTTGTATCACTTATGAATTATTTTAGTGAGGATATGGAAGAAAATTCGAGGAAAATGGCATACACAAAGCGTGTCATACAACTACAAGAGAACATGATATCGATCTAAAAGGAAAAGATGGCATTTACACAATGTATTGAAGAAATGAAATTAACATACATAGAGAGGAAGATGGAATTGTTAGAGAAAAAAGATTGTGAAGAAGATGATGTTCTCATTATTTTACTTTCACTTACAGATTTTACAGAAGAATAAAAATACAAGGCAATGCAATTATTGGAAATAGAATTAAAGAAGAATCAATTTAGGCGTCTACCACCGAATACGAGAACTTCATGGTTGAAGTTTAATTTGAAATGATGTGTTTTTTTCATTTAAAAATTTAAATTTTGTTGAACATGTTTAAATTTATTGAACTTGTGCTATCCTTAATGTTATGTAACATGGTGTAAACATTTTGTTGATGTATGCATTGTTTTGCATTGTATGCTATTATTATGTTTTCTTTATTAAATCATAATTGGTATGATAGGTACAGATGCAAAGACTAGAATTTATGAAGATGTCTATGTCCATTATTAATGAAGACGAAGAACGAAGGAAGAAAAAAAGAAAAGTTATATTAGGAACATGGCAATTTCTATGCGAAATTACTATAAATGAGATTCAAACATCTACCACTCATATATACAGTACGGAAGGAGCAGAATATGTACAAAGATTGTTAGATCCATCGTCACCATATCAAGCATACAACTACAGGAAAATTTATCGAATAAGTCAACATATTTTTTCACAATTTTGTGGATTATTAAGAAATATGAAAGTAATATCAGATAGTAAAAATATGTGTAGAGGAGAAACTTGCTATTTTTTTAGTAACAGTTGGACAAAATCAAAGGTATGGAGTAACCAGAGAGCGTTTTCATCACTCAGCATGGACTGTCAGTACATATTTCAATGAAATGATAAATTCTATATTAAAAATAAGTGATATACTTCTAGCTAAACATGAAGTTGCTACACACAATCGAATTCAGAATGATGTTAATGTTTATCCATATTTCAATGTACACACTTCAATCTTTATTTCTATTTTGATATTTCATGTTATTCATTTATATATTAATTAAATTTATTTTTGGTATAAATAGGATTGTATAGGTGCTATTGATGGTACACACATTAAAGCCACAATTTATGAAAAAGAGAATGCCCGATTTAGGAATAGAAAAGGTGAATTGTCACAAAACGTATTGGTTGCATGCAATTTTGATATGGAATTTACTTATATTCTTAGTAAGTGGGAAGGTTCAACTACTGATGCTCGACTCCTTCAAGATGCAACAACTCAATACAATGGTTTGCAAGTGCCACGAGGTATACAACTTATGATCTACCTTTATGTCACCTTATTTTCAAAATTGAATTTATTTCAAATGATGTTCAAATACATGCAGGTAAATTTTACTTAGTTGATGTTGGATTTCCAAATAGGCCTGAGTTTATATGTCCATTTCGAGGTGTTCGATATCACTTATCAAAATATGAAGTAAATCGACAACCAACAAATGCAGTGAAAAACTTCAACTATAGACATTCACAGTTGAAGACAGTAATTGAACATACATTTAGAGTAATCAAACATCGTTTTGCAATATTACGAGGATATATGCTATTTCCTTACACAACTCAAGCAAAAATAGTTGGCATGTTTTTTAGTTCACAACTTCATTCATAAAGCAGATAAAATAGACTTATGTCAAGATCTTGAAGATAAAATACAAGAAGATGAACGTGATATACAAGTTAAAGACTCTACAAATGTAAAAAGATAATATGAAATACTTAACACTATTGGGAACAACACGCAAGAGCAAAGAAAAGAAATTGCAGATAAATTTCATGAAAATATTATGTATACAATGTAGTATGGTCGTGAATGAAAATATTACAAACATCATAATGAGTAAATTTTTTGTAATATGCCTTTTTTTGATCATTATGAGGAATATAAAATTTATAATTATCCTTTTGTTGTTTTAAATATGTAATATAACGGGAAAGTTATCAATTTCTGTAATTTTTGATTTATTTTATATAATGATATATTTAATTAATTGATAAATGATATATAAAAATTTATTTTAATAATATGTTCATTTATTAATGTCAACAATTCATAAATAAATTAATTACATTTTCACTAATTATTTTAAGTCAATACTTAATTTTATTAAAAATAAATTCTATTCAATTCCCTCCAATTCTGTCATGTGCACAAACACCTGGAATTCAATTTCCGTTAAATTCCTGAACGTGCACAAACACCTAGATTTTGAATTCTTTCTGTCAAATTCTGTAGAATTCAAATTCCATTAGAATTCAAATTCTGCGAAATTCAAATTCTAGGTGCACAAACAGACCCTTAGGATGATAGCAGTTCATCAAGTAGATCATTAAATTCAAAGAATGAAGTACTAGTCAATGTGTACTTTACAATACAAGAGGTTTGTTCCACTTCTCCACATTGCTTTGATTTAGAAGATGAAAATTTGAATGTAAATGTTTTACTTTCAATTGTAGATAATTTATACATTAAGTGTAAAAATTATAAGAAAGAAATTAAAAGTTTAAATTCCTACTTAAAATATGCTTTTGCAGAATTAGAAAAGACTTTAATTGATAATAGAAACTTAAAAACTAAAATGGATAACTATAGTTGTAATAACTTTGAATTAAATGATGAAAATAAAAGCTTGAAAACTAAAATTGATGATTCGAAAAATACTATATATAAATTCACTCAAAAACAAAAAAAATTAAATAAAATTATAAGATCTCAGAGAGTAGGAATTAACAAATTTAGCCTAAAATATACTACTCTACAGGAAGTTCCCTATTATAATGGTATGATCTGCTCTTACAGAGATGACACTACTATTTTTATCAAAAGAAGATCCAAACATATGTGACTGTCAAAAAACAATAAATTCAATATTTTAAAGACTAACATTGTTGACTTAAGAAGGTTTGGATATCAAAAGTCCTAATTTCAATATAATTTACAAGAATGCAAAGATAAAGTGCAAATATCAATATGAATTATAGACAATGGATGTTCAAAATATGACAAATAAGAGAAAATTTCTTAATTCCATTAAATCAATAAATTCTAGATCTGTTAGATTTAGTAACAATGAAAAATGTAGAATTACTATTATAAGAAATATTGCATCTGATAATGATAAAATTAAAAATATTCTACATATAAATGGATTAAAACAAAATGTGTTAAGTATAAGATAGCTCTATGATAAAGGATATAATGAATTTTTTACTATTAAAAATTATTTTATAGTTGATCAAAACTCAAACGAAGCTAAATTTACTAGCTTTAGAAATAACTCCATATATACATTAGATTTTTCATTTAAAAATTTTACAAATAATTCCTACCTAGTAACATCTAGTGAAGATAACTAGTTATAACACAAAAGACTTGAACATGTTAATATGAAAATACTTAGAAAATTGTCCAAACATGATTTTATTAGAGGTGTACCTAAGCTTAAGTTCAACAAGGATAAAATCTACAATGAATGCATGATAAGGAAAAAGAAAAGATATTCACAGCACAACAAAAATGATATTGCTATTAGGAAGCCACTAGAATTATTACACTTGGATTTATTTGGTCCAACACAAATCTTAAGTTTGGATAGATGTAAATATATACTTGTGATAGTAAATTTCTCTAGACTCACCTAGGTTATATTTTTGGCTCACAAAAATGAAACTTGCACTGAATTCAAAAACTTTTGTACAAGAATTCAAAATAAAAAAGAATTGACAATGAAAAGAATTAAAAGTGATCATAAAGGAGAATTTAAAAATTCTAAATTTGAAAACTTTTGCAACAATTTTGGAATATTACATGAATTTTCTTATCTAATAACTCTAATTCAAAATGAAGTAGTAGAAAGGAAAATAGATTTTTATAAGAAATGATAAGGACTTTGTTAAATGCTGTAAATATACCAAAATTCTTATGAGTTAAAGTTGTTGGATCAATTTGTTACATAATAAATAGAACTCATATCAAACCTATTTTAAACAAGACACAATTTAAATTATAGTATGAGAAAATACCTAATGTTGCATACTTTAAGACATTTGAATGTAAATATTGTTTTAAACATTAGAGATCTAAAAGATAAGTTTGATTCAAAATTAGATCCTGTTAAGATCAAATGACACATTAGACAGGGATGAATAGTGTCCTAATAAGTTTAATTATTTTTTAAAAAATTTTGAAAGTTGTTGACGCTAATAAACCTTAATTAAGATGATTCAATGAATAGTAAACAATCACACAAATAAAGAAACACAAAGAATTTATAGTGATTTTCCAAAACTGAGTAGTCCACTCTTTAAAACCCTAACCTTGAGAATTCACTAGTGCTTTTAAGGCTAAGCACAAACCTTAGTCAAATTACTTTTACAAATTAAACAAGCTTTATAACTGTTATTTTTCTCAAGCTTAACAACAACCCTCACAAATATTATTTTTAAGGCTCAACAACAACCTTACACAAAACACCAACTTTGTATACTCAAGACCCCACCAATCTTAAGTAAGTGAAGTTATACATTTTACTCTCTTCACCAAGACCTCGATCTTGTGAAGGTTTACTTACAACACCCTTACAAGATCTCTATGAGTTAGGATTTTCAGAAGTTTAAAAAGATTTTCAACACAAGAATACATGACTCAAAATAATTAAAAACACACATAATAGAAAACTCTCTGTTTGAATGTTGATGGTTGAAGTTTCAGGAGAATTCTAAATGAATCTGCATTGTTAGTGTTTATGTTCTTTGTAATATGGAAGATCCATTTAACATAAATGGATCCTCCTCTTGTCTAGGGTATTTATACCTTTGTTATCTCTTCCTTTCAATCTATGAAACCTAGTTTGTACGTGGTATCAATAGCTTAGGTTAAACTCCCACCACCCCATCCTCCTCCTCCGGCCACCGTTTGCCACCCTTACCCATCTTCTTTTTCCTCTAGCTGGCACTGTTCATCATTGGTCCAATTGCGGTCATCCTCATGCAGTGATCAGTCGATCGTCTTCTGTGTTGGCTCCTCTGACCACAGTGAGATCTTCCACCATGCCTCGGTTTCCTTTTTCCGACGAGTTTCTTCTGTTGTGCATCTTCTGCCCAATCTCTGCAAGTTTCTTCCATCGTGCATCTTCTGCCCGGTCTCTGCAAGTTCTTTCGCAGTGCTTGGTCGCAGTATCCTGTCTCGATTTTTTCCACCAATCTGCCTGACCAATTCTGCAGTCTACTGTTTACGACTTCCTCCTTTCCCACCAGCCTTCACACGTTCCTCTTGTTCGCGAGTTCGCCCATCCTAGCTAGTTGAAGTCATGCCCGTGCACTAATGCACACACACCTCCGTTGAAGTTCCGCCAAGCAATCTCAACCTTGTTTTGTCGAGCCGCCTATCTCAACTATCTGTCGTTGAGTGGTATGTGTCATGACAATCTCCTTTGTTGTCGTTTTAAGTCTGTAGGTTCCCTTGCACTTGTGGTTCTCTGACTTACACCGTCCATGGCGACACGAGATCTCCTTACCAAGTTCACTGGCAATTATGAAAGGCTCAATGGTAGCAATTATGTGCATTAGGCTCAAAGCTTTGAGACTATGGTAATGGCACACTGCAAGTGTTGCCATCTCCTTTTCCCACCTCCCGATGATAAAGATGTTGTTTATAAGGACTGGTTGGCAAATGACTTTGTCATTGTGTCTTGGATGTTGTCTAGCATGGAACCTTTTGTTGCTCGAGGAGTTTTCATGTTACGTCCCGCCAAGTGTATGCGAGACAATCTCCATTATATCTATGGTCATCAAAATAACATCTCCAAGGTTTTTTAGATCTATGAGCAATTGTTTCAAGCTAAATAGGACAATCGGACTTGCCAAGAGCACTACACTTATATTTGTGGGCTCATTAATGAGCTCAATCTTTATCAACCTCCTTCTGCTAACCTGGCTACCTTCATTCGTCATCGTGAGGAGTTAGTTGTCACTACCTATCTAACCAGCCTCAAACCTACTGTTGCCTCCCAAATCTACGGCTCCATTTTAGGTGGTGACACTCTACTAGATTTGGATGAAACATTTTCTCGTGCTCTTCGAGTCTTCACTCCATCCAAGTTATCTATTCCAGTTTTTGATCAATTTGCCCTTACTGTTGGGGGGGGTTGTGGCTCCAACTCCAACCAAGAGATAGGTGGACAATCCACTACTCAACAGCATCCCAAGTGCCAGTGGTGCGACAAACTAGAACACAAGTTTGAGAAGTGCTAGGATAAATTCGACAAGCCGTCTGTCGCTCATCTCACTACTAAGGCCTCTAGCATTGAACCTCTGCCTATATCTGACCCTATTGTTACTATCTCACAGGATGACTATAATCGTCTCACTCAGACTTGTGACATCAAATCCACTACTCTACCGGCCCAGGCCTCTGCCCCTTCAGGTATCTCCTCTACTACCCTTGCTACCACTCATGATGATAGCTGGGTTATCAACTCTGGCATCTCCTCCCATATATCAAGTACCCAGTCTTTATTTGAGCATCTTTCTACCATTCATGACAAATCCACTGTCACTATTGTTGATGGTTGTTCATGTCATATATCTGGTCAAGGGGAGATTCAAGTCTCCTCTCAGATACAATTGAACAATGTCCTTTATGTTCTTGAGTTATCTTTCAACCTATTGTTCATTAATGTCATAACTATCCAATTATCTTGCTTAGTTCATTTCTTTCCTTTTCATTGTGCTTTTCAAGACTTGTAGATGAAGAAGAGGATTAGTTTGGGGTGTAAGCAGCATACGTCTGAGATGTACTATCTAGTCCACGATGATGTTCCTCAAAGATTAGTAGCTTGCATGACATCCACAATCTCATCTCATCTTTGGCACTCACATCTTGGTCATCTTTCTTTGCAGAAGCTACATCAAGCTCTTCCTTGGATCAATGTTTCATCCTTCTAGTGTGAGTCTTGTTAACTTAGAAAGCATACATGTGCGTCCTTCAAATGTGTGCGTCTTGCTTTCTCAGCCTTTCCATTTGATCTCATTCACTATGATGTTTAGGGTCCCAATTGGGTTGTTTCTGTTAGTGGTCATCGCTATTATGTTATTTTCATTGATGACCACACTCATGTATCTTGGATCTATCTTCTAAAGACTCATCGTGATGTACTATTGGTGTTTAAAAACTTTATTGCTAAAATTAAGAATTAATTTTCTACTTGTCCCAAAATCTTACATACTGATAATGTTCTTGAATTTCTCCAGCATGATTTTTAGGAAGTGTGTTCTTCTCTTGGGATTGTTCACCAAACTTCGTGTCCTTATACCTCTTCCTAGAATGGGGTTACTAAGCGCAAACATCGTCATGTACTTGATGTTGCCCGCACTTTAATGCTTTATATACATGTTCCCAAATACTTGTGGGTTGATGTTACTCTCACCATTGTCTATCTCATAAACCGCATGTCTTTCACTCCATTGGGCAGTGTCATTCCTCTCCACCAACTCTTCTCCACATTAGACCTCTTTCCTGTTTCTCCACACGTTTTTGGTTGTGTTGCGTTTGTCCAGGACTTATCACTTAATCTGGATAAACTATCTCCTTGTGCCATCAATTGTCTTTTTGTTGGTTACTCCTACACTCAAAAGGGATATCATGTTTTTCACCCTCCCTCTCACTGATACTTCGTCTCTATGGATGTCACCTTTTTTGAAGGCGAGTCCTACTTCTCCTCCAATACTCTGAATTCCCCTCCTATAGAGCAAGCTCCTCTTCCTCTTCCTACGCTTGTCAAGCTTGATCATCCCTCTCATTTTGATGAGTTGTCCATGCCAGATGTCCCCATGCCACCTCCCTTGCAAGTTTATCATCATCAAACGCCTCTGATCCCAATTGCTCTCGACCTCTCCTCGACCTCCACCTACGAGTCCTCACCCACCACCTCTAGCAACTTACCCATTGCCCTCCGAAAAGGTACTTGCTTTTGCACTCTACATCTCCTTTCTAATGTTACTTTTTATGCTCGCTTTAATGACACTTTTCGCAGTCTTGCCTTTTCCATTGCCACTGAGTCTTTACCTAGGGATCATCATGAGGCACTCCAATTTCCTCACTAGAAGGCCGCTATGGATGAGGAGATGGAGGCCTTGCTCTCTTGAGGCACATGGGATCTTATTCCGTGTCTTAGCGGGGTTAACATTATTTCCTGCCGATGGGTCTACACTATCAAACAGCATCCTGATGGTAGCATGGCATGCTATAAGGCTTGCCTCATTGCTCGTGGCTTCTCTCAAGAGTTTGGCATCGATTACTTTGAGACCTTTTTCCCAGTGGCACATCTCAATTCTATTCGTGTTCTTATGTCCTTGGCCATCAATCAATCTTGGACCGTTTCCTAGCTTGATGTCAAAAATGTCTTTCTGTATAATGATCTTGAGGAGCAAGTCTTCATAAAGCAACCTCTCGGATATGTTGCTTAAGGGGAGTCCAATGTGTGCTTACTCAACAAGGCTATCTATGATTTGAAATAAAGCTCTAAGGTGTGGTTTAACAGGTTCAACAGTGTGATATGGTGTGGTGGGTTTGACAAGTGTCGAGTTGACCCATCACTTTTCATCAATAAGACCATACAGGACATGATTATTTTGGCAGTATATGTTGATAATATACTTCTCAGATGAGATGACATACAAGGCATTGAAGACAAAGCATTTCCTTCTGTCTCACTTTGCTACCAAAGATATAGGCAAACCCTGATACTTTTTAGGTATAGAGTTTGCTTACTCCAAGGGTTCTCTCTCTTTGTCTCAAAGGAAATATGTTCTTGACTTGCTCAAAGAGACAAGACTTGAAGGGTGTAAACCTGAGAGCACTCTCATTGAGTAGGATCATTTGTTCTGGCAAGATGACCCTCCATCTTATGAAGACCCAACAAGACATAGAAGACTTGTGGGAAAACTAATCTATCTCACCAATACTAGGCTAGACATCACCTTTGCTATCAATTTCCTTAGTCAGTTCATACATGATCCTAAGGTCATTCATTAGCAAGGTGTGATATGAGTTCTTGCCTATCATAAGAAGGCACTAGGAAAGGGACTTTTGTACAAGAACTCGTATAAGAATGGACTAAGAACAATAATTAAGATAACGATCATATCTATACATTTAGAGAGAGAAAATTTGAGAAGTACAAAAAGAAAAAATCCAAAATTATTGCAGTTCACAATCAACTCAAGTATAGTGAAGAATTTTCAAGTAAATTTCAAGTGTTAAAAACTCTATGTACAAACTCTGATTGAAGACAAACTAGTTGGCTTTAGAAGTTTATACCAAAAAACTTCAAGTGTTGTAGGTTAAAACTATAATCAAAAAGCTCAAGTTATGGTTGGTTCTTACTTTAACCATAAAATAAAAGTTGTAAGTGAAATTAATAGTGAAGTTTAAGTTGTGTCTTAAGAGTGGACTAGTTGTTTAAAGTGAATCACCTAAAATTTCTTATGTATTTTTATTGTCTATTTTACTCTCTTGCATCACTTCCCATATTCATAATTGATTTAATTGTTCATGCACTCATAAGATAAAAATTATATACAACTGATTAAAAATTAATCATCACTCACCATTCACCTCCTCTCTAGTAAGTCCATACATTCCTAACAATCTTTTCATTTACATAACCACACCGTTGATAATTCAATAAGTGATATGGAAGATGAGATCATAAAGGAGATAAAGTACAATATAGGTCATTTTTCAATTTAAAAGGATGAATCAGTAAGTTAAAACAAACAATGAACAAAAGCCACATACTATCAGATATACAAAAATTATCTCATGATGGGGTTCATGATACATGAAAATTACCATCGGATATGAAGTATGTTTGTCCTGAAGCCACAGGACGTCCCTTTCTACTAGGAACGTCATTTAAAAGTCCCATGCTTGCTAGTATCAACGCAAGCACAAGATTGTCGACATACACCCAATCAGTCTTCACATCTTCTTTGCCAACTTTAAAGTTTAAAAGGCCCAATTTTGCTAGGGACACGATCCTCGGTAGGTGCCTCTCCTCACCTGGGCCATATATGGTGGCAGGGCGAACTGCACAGGTGTAAAGACAGCCCCCTCCTTTCTTCCTAAAACAAGAAATTTTAACATTACACGAGGGAAAAATAATTTGTTACACTTTTTTCTATCTCTACCAACATTCTGTATTCATTGTTCATAATGCAGGGTTTGAACGCTTTCCCTTCCACATATTAGAAACAAAAAAGTAGCTTACTTGTTACGCCCATTGCTCTTCAAAACTAGCTGTTCAGCAACTGATTTACTGCGGCCATAGGGATCAACATGGCCATCAATGGGGAAATAAGGTAGTGATTCATTCCCATTCACAATCTCCTTTCCACCAAACACCACATTGTATGTACTAGCATACACAAGCCTCCCAATCCCAAAGTCATGGCACACATCCAGCACATTGCAGGTTCCATTGATATTAACTGAATCAATCCTCCCAGCCTGGAGCATCTCCTTTCCCGACATGCCAAACGAGGCTAAATGAAAGACGCAATCCGCTCCCCGGAATGCTTTCTCGACATCTTTCTTGTTGGTAACATTTCCTACCATGCCAATAAACATCTCATAAATTGCACTTCAAACAAGTCCCACAACACTAAATCAGAAAATGAAGCACAATCTACTACTCGAGGCTCAAGCACAGAGAAAACAGATTTCCACAAGTATTGGGATGGAATCCTAGATTAAAGACTAGAAAATTCAACACAAGAGCCTGAACTTCTAAAAGAAAAAGAATCCAAAATTCGTAAGGACGACATGCTTCTTATGAAATCAGAAAGACCGTACCTTCGATGCAATGGACGCCGGACTTGGCGAGATCGGCGGACCAAGGAGAAGCCAGGCGGAGGTCGAGAGAACGAACGTCGCGGGCGCCTCTTCGTACCAGATCCAAGCAGAGCGCAGAGCCGACGAAGCCTAGACCGCCCACGACGACGAAGGCGTTCCCTTCGATCCCCTCGTTCTCGCTCAGATGCATGGCCCCAGGTTACTCTCCTCTTCGGCGCCGCCGTTCACAGTGTCTCGGCACAGGCCCAGACGGTCCAGTGGCGACGACTGCACCGGCGAAATCAGCGTCTTCGGCTCCGACCTTTGGAAAAAAAAAATGGAGGTCTTTTTTATTAACATAGTTTTTACATTTATTAATATTTAAATATATATAAAAACTACTTTTTTAATCGATTAAATTATCATTGCGTGATGTTCGTTTTTTAAGATACCACTAATTAGAAGACTTACAAGGTTAAGATTTTAGAATTGCCACTTTATTAAAGTGAAAATTAAAAAACCCGTAAATAATATGGATAAAGATTAATTTACGTCAAAAATCAAATAAGTGTTTAGGTACAAATTACAAAAGCGTTAAGTATCTAATCATATTCGATCAAAGGTTAGCCTCTCTGTGTCTTAGATTAATGACAGTCTATATTTTTAACAATATCTGTGATCCATGAAAGATTCAAATGTACATTTTATCAAGATAAACAAAGAAAAGTCTAAATGGTTGACTATGATGGTGCTGTGTCGAAAAGTCTAACAAGGATTCACACTAATTCAAATGGTAAATAGTAAAGATACATGTTGCACATCTAAAAAGAAAAAAAAGAATGAAACAAGATTAGCTGAGGAGAGATATCCACAAGGACGTATGTGGAGTCAATTGCAAAACAATGTTAAAACTGTAAAGAATTTGCAATGATTCATGCAAATTCACTTAGAAGAAATGAATTAGCAATGATTCATGCTAATTTATAAAAGCTAAGTTGCAATCAAAATTGAAAAATTTTGAAGGGAAAGAAACCGATTCAATTGACGAAGATGCACGCTACATGTGATATGCAAAACAAATAAAAGTCATAGGTTGTGAATTTACAAGGATTCATGTAAATCCACCAAAAAGAAACATTAAATCTATAGAAGATAACATGGATTTGCAAGAATTCATGCAAATCTAAAAGGATGTTTTGCACAGATGCATACAACTCTCCTAAAAACAAAGCAAGAATGTCAAGATGGAAATAAGATTCACAAGAATTCATACAAATTCAAAAGAAAACTACTATATAAATTTGAAGCATTTGAGAAAAAAAATTAAATCAATTGGTAAGAATATACACCAAGTGCAGATACGCACTAGAAGAAGTAATTCCCTTCATTTTCTTAAAATTGATCCTAGAACTACATTACCTACCTACGTTTCTAGGGGAAGACTTCAATCAACTAAAGCTTTGCGCTACTCGCACTAGTCTGTTCCTCAGTGTCTTATCTCTAAAAGTGTCAAGATGCATCCCTTATCTCATTGACCCACTCGTATTTACAGAGATGAGTTTGTTATAATTGACTTATTTTCTAGTTGTAACACATGTGACATTTAATTTTTATTTCTACTACTATTCTACTAAGTCTCAACCCTCTTAAACGGGCGAGATGCTGTTTCAGATAAAACGACTATGGTCTTGGACAATGTATATACTATTCTGGAAAAAATGAAATAGTTTCAAACAAAATGTGCACAATTCTAAACAAATAGCCTTTTATTTGAAAAAATGTTTTCGATGAAAATTTTGATGACAAAACTTTTAAGATGCGTTCGAACAAAATTACTATAGTTTTAGATAAAATGTACATGGTTTTGAACAAACAACTATTTGTTCAAGTAAAACACCTTTGAAGAAAGACTTGATAAGGAGGTTTATGAAATGTGTCCAAGCAAGATTATTATAGTTCCAGATAAAACTAACAATTTTAGACAAAATGACTTTATCCGATCAAAATGCCTTTGATTAAAGCAATTTCGAATAAAATTGATATTTGTCATGGATAAATGCCTTTAATTAAGGTGAAAATTATTAGAAGAAATGTCTGATAAATGTTTCGGATAAGACAGAATCCTGGACAAAATAACTTTGTTCGATCGTAATACCGTTAATTAAGGCAATTTTAGACAAAATAGATATTTGTTTTGAATGATGTCTTTAACTAAGGCGAAAATTGTTAGAAGAAATGTCTAGATAAATATTCTAGACAAAACAAAATAGTTTCAGACAAAATCGATATCTGTAAATGTTTTTAATTAAGGTAAAAATTATTATAAAAATGTCTAAATAAAAGTTCTAGACAAAACCAATGGTTCTAGACAAAATGACTTTACCCAATCAAAATACCTTTGATTAAGGTGAAAATTGCTAGAAAAAAATGTTTAAGTAAAAGTTCTAGATAAAACAAATGATTCCAAACAAAATGACTTTGTACAATCAAAACACATTTGATTAAGGAGGTTCTAGTGAAAATGTTTGAATAGCAATTTTAGACAAAATGAAATAATTATAAACAAAATGGTTATTTATCTAGATAAGTTATTCATGCTACAGACAACATGCATTTTCCTTATAAAAATGAGATGGTCAATTACATCTTCCTATTTTCAAGGTTTTGAATAGCTTTTAATTAAGGGTTGAATGTGAGATGTCTATAGTTGTCCCTCCTTAGATAAAGTTGAAATGTCATTAAGACATGCAAACTAAAATCTAGGGAAAAAGGATAGCTTATATTTGACATAAACATGTATTGATAAATATTTAATTAATAGGAAAAGATTTACAACTAGGTATTCAACTCAATTATTTACTTGCTAAAGTTCATATCAAAGCAATGTTTTCTTTATATGTGCATATACCACCTAACATTCCTTGTTCTCTAAACTAGTAAACTTTCCTTCGCTTATTAGGGGTTGTTAGTGCACACTGAAAAGTTCAGACAGAAAGGAAATGGAAAGTTTAGAAGGAAAATAAATAGAATGTCTGGAATGTCAGAATTTTCATAGAGTTTTAGTGCACCTATCAGAAAGTTTAGAAAGTTAGAATTCCTATGAGGTTTTAGTGTACGCTAGAATATTTAGAAATTGAAAAAGTAATGAAATAAATTCTAATACACTACTTAAAATTGTGTAATTAATACATTAATTTGTAATTTTATATTTACACCTAAAAATAATATTAATGAATTGAAAATAATATTAATTTATTTGATATTCAAATATAATTATGTACATTAAATGTTTTTAATTGTACATTAGGAAATATAGAATAATAATCATCAAAATGCAAAAGGTCCCTAAAAGATAGGCATACTTTTACCATTAAAAATCTACATCTTCATTTTTTCTTTGTAAATTTAATTTTATTATTATTATTATTATTAATTCTTAGATATATATGTCTAATATTATTCTCTCTTTTTCTTAAATTTTTTATATTATTATAATTATTTTATTTTATTTTATGTGTATTTATAATTTTAAAAAAAATAATATAAAGATGTTATATCATTATTAATCCATTGTTTACCATTATTATTTTAATATATATGTATGTATATTTACTTAACTTGGCAAAACCGAGAATGTCTTTGTTGAGCAGAAGAACAAAATATTTAATGATATATTATTATTATTTACATATTTACTTATTGGAAAACGGTTGAACCGTAAATATATTGGTTCAACCGATAGATTATAAACTATTAATATTTATTAATATTGAAAACGGTTGAATCGATGATCTTTCGGTTCAACCGATAATTTATGTTATATATATATATATATTAATCGGTTGAGTAGAGGGCTCAATATATTTGTAATTTTTTATGATATTTTTGAATTAGTTGAACCGAACATGTTCGGTTCAAATGATACTTTTTATATATATAAATATATATATATGTATATATATTTTTTGAATTGGTTGAACCGATCATGTTCGATTCAACCGATATTTTTTATATATATAAATATATATATATATGTATATATACTTTTTGAATTGGTTGAACCGACCATGTTCGATTCAACTGATACTTTATATATATATATATATATATATGTATATATACTTTTTGAATTGGTTGAACCGATCATTTCGGTTCAACCGATACTTTATATATATATAAAAATATATATATGTATATATGTATATGTATTTTAAACTAAATTGTATTTAAAGATTAAAATAATAATAATTATTTATAATCTATGGTTTGAACTAATAGATTTATGATTTCAACCAAAATATATTATAAAACACTACCTAAAATTGTGTAATTAATACATCAATCTGTAATTTTATTTTTAAAAATGAAAATAATATTAATGACTTGAAAAAGTATACATGCTCAAATTATTACAACATAATTTTAAAAAGTAGTCTAAAAGTACAAAGCATTCAAAGTATTACAACATCAATCTACATAATAGTCCAAAGATACAAAGCATTCTACTTATTACTTATTAAGATCCAAAGGTATAATATAAATGGACTTAAATAGTCATTTCATCTCACATTACCATCATCATATCTTCACGCATCTTATCAACTAATTCTTTTCGTTGTTCTTGACTCGTTCCAACCTGTGAATGTCCATCCATATGCACTTCTCCTGTTGGTTGTATATCATCAGTGATATTTAATTCTTCTAACTCATCTTGCAAATCTTCAAGTAAATCTTCTTTATCAGCCAATCGAATGAAATTGTGAAGTAAAAAACATGCGATCACAATCTTTACTTATGTTTCATATGGATATGGCATCTGACCTTGTAAGATTAAAAAATGATGTTTCACAACTCTAAATATACGCTCAATGACTGTTCTTAGTTGTGAATGCCTGTAGTTAAAGTTTTCTACAACATTACTAGGAAGTCTATCATTAACATAATTAGATAAATGATAGCGTACACCTCAAAATGGGCAAATGTACTCTGGTCGATTGGGATATCCAGCATCTACCAAGTAAAACTTACCTATATAAGAATAGAAATTAGTATGATAATGTGCATATTACTTGAAAATATACTAATTGCATTTACTTGGAGGAACTTTGAAACCATTAGGTCTACTAATTGCATCTTGAAGGATATGAGCATCAACTGCTGATCCTTCCCAACTAGCTAAAATATATGTAAATCTCATATCAAAATTACATGCTGCCATCACATTTTGAGACAATTCACCTTTCCTATTTCTAAATCTAGTTGTTTCTTGTCCAAAAATAGTTTCTTTGATATGAGTATCATCAATAGCTCCAATGCAATCTTATACACATTAAACATCATTTAATATTATTCCTTAAATAAGATAAAAACTACAAGGACATTACAAAAGTGAATACATACCTTAAAATATGGATAAACATTTACATCATCTGCAATTCGACTTGGTGTTGAAGATGAAGGTCTTGCTATAAGCACATGATGTAGACGTATTATAGCATTTAATACTTCATTAAAGTATTTGCTAACACTCCAACTTGAATGACTAAATCACTCAACTGTTACTCCATACCTTTGATTTTGTCCTACTATGACAAGGAACATGGCAAATTTCTCTTCTACACTAATGTTGTTGGTATCAGCAATAACTCCATTTCTCATTAAAGAACAAAAACTTTTAAACACACTTTGACTCATTCGGTAAATCTTACGACAATTGTAAGCTTGATGAGGTTGACAAGGATCTAGTAATCTCTTAATGTAATCTGCACCTTCTTTACTATATATACAACTTGTGTTATTGCATAGTAATAGTGACGTACTTGCCATTTTTGCTAAAATTGTCTATGACGTAAATAGACGTAGTCGCCTTCTTCTAGCCACTTCTTCTTCATCCAGTATGAATGAAATTGCATTATCAACTGTAGTAGTAAACATGTCACTAAGATTCATCCTCACCTACAAAATAACAAGAATATTACGAATTTAACATTTCACATTTCAATATATAAAAGACATTTCACATTTTTAAGAAAGTAGAAAGACATTCGATGTTTCAACTAATAAAAAGCATTTTACATTTCATAATGATAAGTCATTTCACATTTCAATATATAATATCCATTTTACATTTCATCCATATATGACCTTCCACAAAAGGATTTCATCCATAAAAGATTACATTCACGAAAACACTTCATAAACACAAGAAGTTCAAGATTGGAAAGAAAGTGAATTCATGCACAAAACAAACATTTCATCCATTGTAACCATATGCTCACTTCCTAGACCTCAACCATCCATAACACATTTCTGTTGGTAAACTTAAGAACATTTTATAGAATTCTGGCTTTTGGAATAACTCCATAGTTTCATAATGTTCTTTTGTAGAAAGACCTTCAATCTGAAGTAATGCTGCAACAGCATGATCTAAATAGTTTCAGTCTTTTCTTTAATATCAACCAACCTTTCTTGTACTTCAACTAATTTTTTTTATGTATCAACCAACTCTTTAAATTGTTCGTTCCGTGTAGCTTGATTTTGTTGATCTATTTCACACATATGCATAATGGCTTTTGATGCATCTTTAAATGGATCTGCTATGATTTGATGGGACATTGCATGAGGTCTTGCTCGTCTCTTCCTTTTCTCAATTGCCACCCTTGAACTTCCTCCTAATGAAGGAGGTAAATCAGAATCCATGTCCATTGTTTCCTGAGTGGTATTGAAAGTGTTCATTTCCACATCTTGTGTGCTTGGTACAAACTCTACCTCATCACCTTGTTTAGCCATATTCCTAGTGGCTATACTACCTTCAAATATTTGTTGCAATTGCTCAAATATCAAGCATGGTTTGCCTTTGTAGCTTTCACACTCTAGATGTGCCTATAAAAAGAAAATTGTAGTCAAAATGAAAACAGATAAAGATTATAATATTTTATAAGTCATAAGTGATTAAAAATTAACCTTAACGAACTCCTTCCAAATCTCATCATCAATGTTAGTGTAACCTTGGATGAAATTTCAATCCCATCCACTCTAGTTGGCAATTTTGGAGTAATTTTGATACATTAGTTGCCAAGTTTTTAAGCGACTTTCTACATTCTTCCTTGTGATACCTATGTTTCTTCTAGTATTGTATTTTTCAATTACTTCATCCCAAGTGCTACCTTTGATTTTTCCATCATGAGTTTTCTTATTTCCTTCATTCAATACTTCTGCTAAAATATCTAAGAAATATGCATCTGCTTCAGCATTCCAACTAATGTAACTTCTTCCTCCACCTGTCCTTCCCCTATTAGGAGTACTCATTTTCTACACAAGCACAGTTTCAACAACTACAATAAAACATATGGAATAACAACAATAATAAAAATATTCATATGCATTTGCAAATAC
The DNA here is from genome assembly GCA_036874045.1 of Cymodocea nodosa. Lineage (NCBI taxonomy): Eukaryota > Viridiplantae > Streptophyta > Magnoliopsida > Alismatales > Cymodoceaceae > Cymodocea > Cymodocea nodosa. Next base: position 13,588,982 of record CM072335.1, read on the forward strand.
CATTACATTCATATTATTGTCAAAATCATATAAGAGAATTGCAAAAGTAAAAACAAAGTAAAATAATTAATCATTGGACATGCTACACAAGTCATGTAAAATGAAATTTGTGGGAGTTCTACACAAAAGATTGGTCAAATCTTCTATGTGATGTTTGACAAAGGTTTAATTGATTCTTATAACTAATGTACATCTATTGAACAAAGTGACATTTGAAACTCATAACATAAAGGAAGAAAATAGTATTATAAACTATTTATAATGGAAACAAATGTTTGACTAGAATTTTTTTTTCCAGATCTCAAAGCAGCATAACAAAATAAAATCCAGACTCTTGCAAAGGTGGTAGTTAAGAATACCCAGCTATCAAGCAATATTTCATCTTTCTCACACATACTATAGATTCTATAAATTAATGCTACTTTCAGTCATCAATGAAAATTAGATATAATAAATTAGCATCAAATGTACAAATCCAGCAAATAAGAAAAGGACCTACTTGCTTATGAAATAACTTCACAAATGTAAAAAGTATAGGTGAAAATGAGGAATGTTAGGATTAAAATTTGTAACATGTGCAAGAAAACCATTTTGCAAGTAAATTTACAAATTTTCATATTAACGAATCAAAACTAAGTTAATCATTCACAAGATAAAAGGCTACCAATCAAAAGAGAAATTTTGATTACATATTCTAGGTAGCAGTATAATTATGCAAAAAGGTGTATGTTGAAGAATAGAGCATGGAGTCGGTAAGCCATTAAAAATGTGGCTGATAACTCATAGGCTGTCTTGAAAGTAAATTTTTAATTGATCTGTTCCAAGGGAAAATTGACCTACAAAATATATGTAATACTAGTTCAGAAGTACAAAGAAACTTACCAAGTCAAGAAGACGTTTTTTAGTATCAACTTGTTGCTGGGTCAAGCAAACATCACCATTAGCAGATCCCTTGGTTAACAACAACAATCTATTTGGATTTTCACCAGTCAACCATGATAGAGTCAACACTTTCTTTCCACTTAAACATGTTTGACTAGTATTATAAACATGAGATTTGGTTTATTAGCTTCGTGCATCAGTAAAGCATGCAATAAAATTGGGGAAAAAAATATTCATCCATCGCACTCGTGTATCAGATGCTATTATAGTGCAAAAAACAACGGCACTTATTGAAAGTGAATAAAGATTTACATAGCAAAGTATTTGTAGGCCAAACCTATTGGGTGGGCAACGGTGGGCGACAACAGCTTCGAGTGACAGTGACAGCTTTGGGTGATAGTGGAGGCTTTAGGTGACAGTGCCGGCTTTAGGCGACAGCGAGGGCGAGGGCGGTTTCGGCGCGAGGAGGTTTCGACGGTGCTATGCGTAGGAGGTTTCCGTGAGGGTGAGCAACGAGCGTGATAGTGAGCGTGAGTGCGAGTACGACGACGACTGCAAGGGCGAGTGCGAGCAGCAAGTGTGACGACGAGCACAAGTGCGAGTGCGACGGCAAGCGCGAGCGCGAGGGAGGGTGAGTGCACGCACGAGAGGGCGAAAATCGCGTGCCCTCTAGGCGATTTTTGCGTGCGTGAGGGTGGGAAAATTTGAGTCAGAAATGGAAAATGAATCTTTTATATGGACGAAAATGTGTAGAATTCCTTTCCGTCAATTGACATGCACACTAACGACTTACAAAAGGAAAGTTTGAACTTTCCTTTCCTTTTCATGAATTCCGATGTGCATTAACCCCCCCTTAGTCTTCAAAAGCATGAATCCCAAATATCCTCAAAGATCTTCTAGTGTGCCACCCCTACTAATCCAAGGCCTTCTCAATAGCCTCTAGTGTTAGGATTGTATGGTACATTAGAGAAGAGGGTGAATGGTGTGATATGTATATTTTCTTAATTTCAAATTAAACATGTAGAATGATTGTATTCAATTGATTTAATAGAAATTGAATTATCAAGTTTACAAGGTATAAAGAAAAACATGCAAAAATCACACAATAAATTTTTTAGATGGTTTACTACTAACGACTATTCCACTCTTAAGTTTCACTTGAACTTTACTATTGAAATGAATCAAAAGGTTACACAAGAAGATGGTGAATTATATTTTTTAAAAATAAATGATAATTAAAACTTTGATTTCAAGTATCAAAAATAATTTTTATTTAAAAATCAATTTACAGAATTTCAATCAAGATAAACAATTCTACAATCTCTTAAATTCTAAGTGTGTTATTATGTGCCTTGTTCGTGTTTTCCCAGCACTACACTAGAAAAACTTGGATTTGTTACTTCTATTTTTACTTAGTTAATTTATCCTTATGCCTATTCTTTCTTTTAGAAGTAAACAAACAACCTTTAATACAATTTAGATATTAATTCCAATTTGTACTTTAACTGCAAGTGCACAGTGTCTATTGTATCAGTGTGCAAGTACAGGTCAATCCCACAGGGAATTGCTGACGAATTTAAGAAATGTTTGATTGTGAACAATTCAAATTTATATTCAATAAGCACTCTGTTGAGTTATAGTTAACTCAACGGACTAAGTTCGTTGAGTTATGGATAACTCAACGGACTATCTTCGTGGACTTAAGTTAACTCCACGAGCCTGTCTCTTCTTTATAATACTGCTATTTACAAAGGAATTCGGCCAACCATTGGGCGATTCCACAGATTGTAAATAACATCAATTAAGCTTTTTAATGCTAGTTAACATTGGATTTATCATTATGCAATACTAACATTCAGATGATTCAAACAGTAACCATTAAAATCTTTAAGTTGTTTTGTACAAACCAATTTCAGTAAACTGTAAAATTAAAACTAACATAAAACAATCATAAAACTAATACAGATAACATTAATCACGATACAACACAAACAATACAACACTCAAATACAACATACAAACAAAGATAAATTGTTTTTGGTATTTTTGTTTTTTGATGAAATGGGCAAAAGGTGAAATGTAAAGTAATCTCACTTAACAGTAAATACTTCCGACACTACTTGCAACGCGATTACACCACTGAAAAATTAACCACTTACAATTCTGTCTCCTCTCCCTATAGGATCGTGAGTCCAGAATTGCAAGATGATCTCCTCTTCAGCATATAGGCATCAACCCGAAGCCAAGGCTAAAAGCTTTACGATCTCCTAAAATATGAGTCGGCGTTTGGTGAAAATGTCTTCCCTTCTCGCGACGCGATCACTCCTCACAGTGGTTGTCAGGCACTGTGTTTAGCTCGGAATCGACCCGACATCAGGCAAGTATCCTTACAGACCTCTAATGATTGGTGATTATGGTGGTGATAACGATGGTTGGTGTGATACTTCGGAGAATCGCCGATACTATCTGTAGAAAGCTCAATGCTCCTCCTCTGTATACATTGGCCGTCCATCGATCACACACTTTCTTTTTTTCTTCTTTCCTTTTATATTTCTTCAGTGGTAACTGCTTCTGCTTGAATGATTGGTTGGATTTCCTTCCTTCAGATCAATGGCGATGATTTCTTTCTCTTTACGCGATTGAATTCCTGCGTGATACGTGCGAACGTGGTTTTTCCTTCCAACTGTCTATTCCTGCAACCGCTACAGTGGCATATTAGAAAATATATAGTCCGTGGAGTTACAAATAACTCAACGGACTTCCTTCGTTGATTTAACTATAAAACACGTGCAAAAATAACAACTTAAGTTTATAACGTTAACCTAACGCGTTGCCTTAGTGTATTTTCATGTAACTCAACGCGTGCAGTTATACTAACTTAACGAGTTATAACGTAAGTAAATCTACCAGCTCTCAACACGTGTCAGTAGCAGTTTAAACATAAAATAACATTTCGGAGAGTTACAGGTATAACTATCCGATGCTCAGATGCATTTTCGGATACTTAAGAATTTCACAGCCTACAATTTACCGACAGTTCATAAATGTACTAAATTAACATTAATTCCCCAAAATTAAGCAGATTCTTCAATTAAAGCATATAACAGTGCAATTATAACATAATGACTTAATTTTCATATGATAAGCTAAATATTATGCAATTAACCATCATTTAACTGTTAATAATATGCACTTTTTCATTCTAAACACTTCCCCCATACCTAAATTTTGCTAGTCCCTTAGCAAACTATGATCTAATTAATTGGTCTTTCAAAAAGTGCTAGAATTAATTCGTCCCCTTTTGTTTTTGTTTTTTTTTTCCTTCTATTTAGTATAAACATATATTTTATATGTTTCAGTAATCAACCTGCAAAGATATTTAGAATATATGTAAATTACATACAAAGTATATCATCTTCATATAGGTGTTAATTATATTATCGTTTGTTCTTCTTTTCATCATCTGTAATCCTGAATTTTCCAATATATTTTTCTAGAAGAAATTTCAACAACATACGAATCAAAGTACAATCCAATTCAATCTGATTAAGACAAGTAGAATAAAGAATTGTATTTCCATTAAACAACTTCAAAAGTCAATTCCAGATTCATATTTCAGCAATTCTAGATAACAGAAAATATACTCGATTCATAAGATATCTGTATTTCACAAAACACTTGTATCTTTTCAGAATAGTATATGTTTTTTCCTTTTCCTTTTTTTTTTTTTGTACTTTAAAAGTTAATTTGACAAGCTTGAATCATACAAGAGCTTTCTAATGTACCCATGTAACGAGCTTTCAGTCAACAATCCTAGATCTGATCAAGATCTTAGGTTGCCAGATTTTCAGAGTCCTTTTTCAGGTTAACAATCCTTACATACCTATCTGCTCAAGTATAAAAGGCTTGTAATCAAATAAGTTAATAAACTCTCAAGGTTTTTTTTTTCTTTTTTTCTTCTTCTTCTTTTTTTTTCTAAAAATAAATGCACACACAAAACAAAGCATTAATCACATACTGTATATGCACGTATTTCATTAATACAGATGCAGTAAAACACCAATCTCATATAATCCTGCTTCTATCATTTACTAAAAATATGAATCCATAACAATAAGCTCATACTTTATCAGTAGTTTAATAAGATCTACACATAAATCATTCTACAAGTTCAATCAGTCAAAGTAAATGTATCTTTCATCATATGTGTTTCATTTAATCTAGAATTCACATCTCAGCTCCTTTAGGACTTCAGATAATTTTCTGATTAAGCATTAAATATTCTGATTTCATTTTAAAATCGTGAAACTGTTAAACTCATGAAATTTAGAAAAATCATAAGATACTATATCTAGATTTACATAAATAATAAATTCTATAGCATCTTCTATAGTCTTCTAAATATAACATTCAAGCAATTTATAAAAATTTTACAGTCTCAATTATCGGATAGTTACAGCAAGTTCATAAAAATTTTTAATTTCCTCAAAACTTTGCAGTACCATTTTAATTCCTTTAATTAACAAACTTACATGGTTGTTACTTTAATTACCTCCCCCCCATACCTACATTTTGCATTGTCCTCAATGTAAAAGATTTGACAATAAGTACAGTAATTGTAGCAGGCATGAATAAAGTTTTGTTTGATTTAAAATTCAGGATAAGTAATTGGTTACATACCTTGTTCCATTTGTATCTCTTTCTGCATATTCCGATTTTTGATTCTAAAAAACTTTTCATTCCCAGATAAACATAGAATATAAAATAAAATAACATTTAACAGATATTAATAAATCAGTGTCTTGTGTGGAACCCAGGCTCCTATGCCTTTAGTGGCTCACAAGCAAGCTAGTTGGTTTCCCAAAACAGATACCAACAAACTAGATTGATATTTTGTTTTGTTTGTGTTGTTTTTTTTTTTTTATAAAATGAACATGAAAAACTTCAAAATTCCTTTTTTTTTCTTTCTAAAAATAAATGTAGAATACACAACATTAAGCACACAAAATCACAACTTAAGAACATGATTGAAAAGTAGAAACAAATGGAATAGATGTATCAGTCCAAGCAAACTTTTTAGGCATAGTTCTTCTTGCTATTAATTCTGTTTTAATACAGTTCTTGGTCCTTTTTAATTTGTAAACATGCAATATATTATAAATTCCAAATATGAGTGTATTACCATTAATGATATGTAATGCAAAAAGGGATCCTTTTTGGTTCCAGGGTAATGTAGCAATTTTTATTTCTACATCTATTTCAATATACTCCTTTTCCCACTTCCATTCATTCATGTCTTCCATAATCCATATTTGAAATTTCATCAGTTCATCCCACCATCTTATCAAACATAAAGTAGGATCATCTTCTTCATTATACCACATTCCTATTTGAATTTTATTAAATTTTTCAGATGGTGGTTTAGCTATTTCACTCGGTATAGGTAAAATTTCTATATAATCATCATAACTGTCTATGCTCACTATGTATAAATCAGATCTATATGTTATTGATATCTCTATGACTAAATAAATATAACCATCAAGTATGACATGCGTTTGGTTAATTAATGATTTCTGTCCTAGATATATTATAATGTTTTCATTCCAAGATCTGTTTAGAAAATTATACATACTTAAGCGTAAATCAATGTGTGCTTTGATATACAATGAATCTTGTATCCCATTTGTGATCACCTAAAGAAGAATCAATCAGTTGAGCTCCATCCGTGGACGTACCCAATTGGGGAACCACATTAAATTTGTTGTTTGTTGCACACGTTATTCCTCCTTTGTCTTCTTCTTTCTTCTCCACATGTCTAAGCTTCTCCCTTTCCACACTCATTCTTTGCATAATAAGTGGTATTAGAGTGAAGTTTGAGGAGTTTACCGTAGACTAGGCTTGGAAAGAAGAAAGAAAGATCTTGGCCAACACACGTAGTTGGCATCCAAGACCAGTGATGTCACCACCTGACGCCAGCGGCAGTGCTTGACGCCCACGCCATCACCCCACGCCAGCGCCAGCGCTCAATCACCTACTTCCTTCGCCCAACGCTAGTGGCTGTTGCTCGCATCCATCTTCCGACGCCAACGCCAACGCCCATCGCCTACATCCTTGCCCGACGCCAGCGGCCATCACCCGCATCTTTGCCCGACGCCAATGCCTATCGCTCGCATCCTCGTCCGACGCCAACAACCATCACTTGCATCTTTGCCTAACACCAGCACCCGATGCCAACGCCTGACGCTCGTCTTCACTTGACGCCAACGCTCGCAATTTGCTCATGCGACCTTCACTCACGACTTGTGCTTGTGATCACTATTTGTGACCTATGCCTGCAATCATCGCCTGTGGTCATTGCCTGCGGTCTGCACTCGCGATCATCGCTCGCAACCTTTGCTTGTGACAAGTGTCCGTGATTGGAGATTTCTGTTCGATGCCTACGATCTTGAATCTTGTCAGCGTGCACTTGGTCATCTGTCATTTCCACATTGGTGGGATGAGTAGTAAGAATTCCTATCATAACTTTTAAAGTTTATTGTTGTTATTTTGTGAAATTCTTTTTCGATTTTTCGATTACAGACCAAGGGTGGCTAGTTCTTTGGAATTCTTTTGAAGTCTTGGAATTCTTTGGAATCTTTTTGGGAATTCTTTTTGTTTTCTTGAGGCATAGCGTGTGATCTTGGCTCATATTTGTTTTGTTGGGATTCTTTGCGAGTGATCTTTTGAATTCGGTAGCTGCATTTGTTAGTTAGGATATTTTGAATGAAAGATTCGTCTACAGCTTTGAGATAGCAAATTTGGTGCTTATTTGTTGTCTGAATTCTTTGTTATTTGCTTGCTATATTTGTGTTGTTCTATTATCATGGCATCTTCAGCCTTAAAGGTTGAGAAGTTCAATGGCAAGAATAACTTTAGTTTGTGGCAGATTAAGATGGAAGCACTTTTGAAACAGTAAGGTATTTGGGCTCCCTTAAATGCAGAGACAACCCTAGATAAGAAGTCTGCCGAATTTGAAGAGCAAGAGGAGAAGACACATTTGACTATTCTACTATGTTTATCAGATGAGATAATCATTGAGGTAGCAAATGAAAATACAACTTTAGGTCTTTGGAATAAGTTGGAATCTCTATATATAACTAAGTCTCTCACGAATAAGCTATTTTTGAAGTAAAGGTTGTTCTCTCTCAGAATGAAGGAATGTATACCATTAAAGCAACATTTGGATCACCTTAACACCATTCTCATGGAGCTGAGGAACATTGGTGTTACTATGGAAGATGAGGATGCTGCTATCATCTTATTAGTATCTCTTCCTCTCTCATTTGAGAACTTTGTGTAATCTTTTGTGGTTGGCAAAGATACTATTACCTTAGAGGAGGTAAGATCGAGTCTTCATTCTAGGGAATTGAGACATTTGGCTACTCATGGTAGCAATGATACTGGCGGATCAGGTTTGACAATGCATCATTCAAAGTCTAGGGGATGGCAGAGTAGAAGAGACAACAGGAGAAGAGGTAGAAGTAAGTCTAGAGGTAGAATTTCTAAGGACACTTGCAATTATTGCAAGGAAAAGAGGCATTGGAAGGTGAATTGCCCTAAATTGAAGACTAAGGGAAATGCAATAGTCGCTGAAAATGTAGACTCAAGATCTGACTGTGATTTTTTCCTTACTATTTGCTGTAGTGCCTACTCCGATTAGAGTTGGATTATGGATTCTAGTGCATCACATCATATGACTCCCAACAAAGAATTTTTCCATACATATGAGGAGGTAGATGGTAGACAGGTCACTTTAGCAGATAATGATGTTTGTGATAGAGCATGTATTGGATTTGTCAGATTCAGGATGCATGATGGGACAATCAAAGTGTTGGAGGATGTTTGGCATGTGCCAAGGTTGAGCAAGGGCCTTATTTCATTAATGGCTCTTGATTAGAAAGGTTTCAATTTTTCAGGTGGAGGAGGTAAACTCCACATTTTGAAGGGTTCCCTAGTAGTGATGAAGGGAATCAAGGACAGACCTTTATACATTCTTCAGGGCAAACCTATCATTGGATTAGTAGTTGTGACAATAAGTGATCAACAATCTACATCAGCTATTTGACATTCCAGGTTAGGACATTTGGGTTTGAAGGGAATGTAGAAGCTCAACACACTTGGTAGGTTAGATGGTCATATCTTTACTGATATTGATTTATGCAAGCATTGCATCTATAGGAAACAAAAATGTGTTTCTTTTGGAAGAGCAGAACATTCCACCAAGAGGAAGTTAGATTATGTCCATGCAGATTATTGGGGACCATCTCAACAACCCTCCTTAGTAGATTCTAAGTATTTTCTCTTCATTATTGATGACTTTAGTTATATGACTTGGGTTTTCATTATGAAGTACAAGAGTGAAGCCTTCAAGAACTTTAAATAGTGGAAGGCTATTATTGAAAACCAAGTAGGGAGAAAAGTAAAATACTTGAGAATAGATAATGGATTAGAATTCTACTCAAATGAATTTGATATTTTTTGCAAAGATGCAGCCATAACTAGACATTATACTGTCAAGGGAACTCCACAACAGAATGGAGTTGTAGAACATCTTAATAGGACGTTATTGGAGAGAGCTAGATGTATGCTCTTGTATGTTAGGCTGGAAAAATGTTTTTGGGCTGAAGCTATTAACACAACCTCCTATTTGGTAAATAGATCGCCATCTAATGCTATTGGCAACAAGATCCCTTATGAAGTATGGATGGATAAAGCAGCAAACTACTCCAAGTTGAAAGTATTTGGATGTCTTGCTTATTACTATGTGAATCATGGTAAATTAGAGTCATGTGCCAAGGAAGGCATTTTTGTGGGATATGGAATGGGAGTAAAAGGGTATAGAATATATGATAAAGAAACAAGGAAGGTCATTCATAACAGGGATGTTACCTTTGATGAGGTTTCTTTGATGCATGAGAAAGAAAAGCCAACAATTTTGGATCCACCTAGTACTCCTAAGCAGGTGGAGCTTGATTTGAATCAACTGTTGATTTCTGATCAGTTTGTTCCTGTTGATTCAAATCAACGTTTGATTTTGGAAGATGGCCATGGAGATGAATTTGTAGAGAACACACGTCCAAGGTGTGTTGCCAGAGATCATCCTAGGAGGGATGTTCACCCTCCACAAAGGTATGACTACAACAATATGGTTGCTTTTGCCCTTCAGGTAGCTAGTGAGGTGGAGGATGCTGATCCACCTAATTTTGATACTACCATTAGTGAACCAGAAGCCATACATTGGATGAGAGCTATGCAAGAAGAACTACAATCTTTGCATAAGAATAGGACTTGAGAGTTGGTAAAACGTCCCAAAGACAGGAATGTTGTTGGTTGCAAATGGGTGTTCAAAAGGAAATTAGGAACACAAGGCAATCATGGAATTTAGTACAAGGCAAGATTAGAAGCAAAAGGTTTTTCACAGAAGGAAGGTGTGGACTTCAATGAAGTCTTTGCACTAGTAGTTAGACACCTCCATTCGAGTCCTTTTGGCAATTGTTGTAGTAAAGGATTTAGAACTTGAGCAATTAGATGTGAAAATAGCTTTCTTGTATGGTGATTTAGATGAGAACATCTGGATGGAATAGCCAACAGGTTTTGCAGAAAGAGGTAACTCAGTCCTCGTTTGTAAGTTGCAGAAATCTTTGTATGGGCTGAAATAGTCTCTCAAGCAGTGGTATAAAAGATTTGATTCTTTTATCACAAATGTTGGCTTTGTTCATAGCAGTTTTGATTCATGTGTCTATATTAAATAAATTAAAGATGAATTTTTTTATTTGCTCTTGTATGTGGATGACATCTTGATTACAGTTAGAGATGTTAATGAGATATAGTTTTTGAAAGACACATTGAAATCTAAATTTGCAATGAAGGATTTAGGACCGACAAGTAAAATCCTTGGGATGGAGATTTATCATGATAGGAACATTGGAAGGTTATTTCTCCATCAGCATAGTTATGTTCTAAAAATTCTGAGCAGGTTTGGAATGACTTCAAGTAAAGCCATCAGAACACCCTATGACAGGAACCTGTGATTACCAATTGTTATGGCACCTCAGACGTAGTCAAAGGAGTACATGAAGAAAGTTCCATATTCACAAGCAGTTAGCAGTCTCATGTATGCCATGGTTTGTACTCATCCAGATCTTGCTTACCTTCTTAGTGTTGTAAGCAGGTTTATGTCAAATCCAAGGAAGAGTCATTGGTAGGCTATGAAGATGATCTTCAGGTACTTAAAGGGCATGTTTGATGTAGGACTGATTTATGGAGTTAAGCATAACTGTAGTATGGTTGGATATTCTGATTCAGATTTTCTTGTTGAGTTACCTAACCTAATGAGTAAAATGCTATTTAGAGGCAATTTTACACGTTACCTTATATAACATAACACCTAATTAGTATACTTAACCAAAAAGCAAGTTTCAGATGTTTTCAACTAAAAGCTTTCGAAAACAACTTACAATCTGTAAATAACTTATCAAAAATATTATCTTAAGAACATTGTAAACTATTCTAATATTCTTTCTATGTACCTAAAATAGTTTGTTTGTTTGTTAAATTGTTTCATCAAGATTTTTAGAGGACTAAACTTAGATTAACTAAGGTTTATCTTCTGAATGATATTAATCTATTTTGGACATTGTAATTTTCCCCCCTACAAATATACTTCAAATATATTCAATAACATATAAAATATACTCATATAAAATAGGTGTTAACTATAACTATACTTTAAATTTTTTAAAAACTTTTGATATCTTGAATTTATCAAGAATGATTTCTAGAATCAACTCTAACTATATATGAATCAAAACATAACTTTAAACTTAATATGATTAACATAAGGAGAATAAAGAAATGTATCTCAAATAAACATTTTCAAAAGTACTAGTTTAGATTTAACAAATCAGTAGTCATATTGGTAGAAACTATATTCGATTCAAAGATATCTATATTTAATGAAACAACTTTTATCTTTTCAAAATAGTAAATATATATAATTTTCTTTAAAAGTTAGTTTGAAAAGCTTGAATCATACAACTTTCTAATGTACCTGTGTAATGAGTTTCAGTCAACAATCTTAGGTCTGATCAGGACCTTAGGTTGCCAGATGTAAAGAATACTTTTCAAGACAACAATCCTTACATACCTATCTGCTCAAGTACAAAAGGCTCATGATCAAAGTGATCAATAAACTCTCAAAGATTTTCACTTTGTAAGCACTTTTTATTTTAAGCATAATATATATGTATTTCATTAATACAGATGTGATAAATCTCATACAATTTTTACTTCTATGATTTTACTAAAAATATGAATCAATTTCAATAAGCTCATACATTTGATAGTAGCTTAATATGATTTATATATAAATTATTCTGCAAGTTTAATCAATCAAGTCAAACTCATTCTTGATCATATGCACTTTCATTGATCCAAATTTTAGGATTTTAGAGGAATTTATTATTTTTCATTGACATTTCTACTTAAAATTTTGAAAACCATTAAACTTAGAAAAATAAGTAAAATCAATAAGATACTACTATAATTTTATTGTAAATACATAGTATCTTATGCAATAGTTTAGATATTACTTAGATATTTATGATAAGTATATAATATCTATGAGGTAAAAACATCAACAATATTTATCTTTTGTGAAGTTTACGCATTTTACACATCAGATTTAGATCTTACGTAATCAACATCAGTATATCTTATAAGATCTATTGAACTATCCTTAGAATAATATAGTTTGAAATTTTTAGTTCCTTATATATATTTAAATATTTTTTTAACAGCAATTGAGTGTAATTCTTTAGAATTAGATTGAAATCTAGCATAAGCACACACAACAAACATAATATTAGGTCTACTAGCTATCAAATAAAGTAAAGAACCAATCATACTTCTATATTTTCATTGATCTATTGATTTTCCTATGTCATCAATATCTAACTTTAAAGAAGTACTCATAGGTGTTTTTTGAATCCTTGTATTATTAAAATTAAATTTCTTAAGCATTTCAATTGCATATTTTTCCTAATTTAAAAATATACCTTTATCCATTTACTTAATTTGAAGTCTTAGAAAATATGAAAGTTCACTTATCATACTCATTTCAAATTGATTAGTCATATCTTTAGAAAATATTTTTATCAGTTTATCAGAAGTTGCTCCAAAGATTATATCATCCACATATATTTGAACAACAATCTGATCTTTATCATCTTTCTTAATAAAAAGAGTATAATCTACTTTTCCCATGATATATCCTTGTTCTATAAGAAAAGTACATAATCTTTCATACCACAATCTAGGTGCTTGCTTCAAATCATATAAGGCTTTCTTCAGTTTATACACATAGTTAGGATTATTAATATATTCAAATCTAGGTAGTTGTTATACATAATGTAGGATCGTCTGTATCACAAGAGGGGAGGTGAATTATGTCTTTAGTAATTAAACTAGCGGATAAAACAAGAGCACAAAATACTCGTAAATGAAATTCTATTCTTTTATTTCAAGACAGAATTTACAATATCTTTTCAACTCAATTCCCTTCTTGACGGCTTTGATACAGTAATTTTTGATATACAATAGGAAAACAAAGCTCTTTTTCAAAACTAATTTTGAATTGTATAAAACCTAATCTTTATGCATACAGCTCTTTTCTTTCTCTTTGCTTAGCTTTTGTATCTCTTCTTCTCCAGTTGTCGAATTTCCAGACTTCTTGTGTTTACAGCTCCTTTTCTAAAATTGATTGGAATTTTGAAGTTCTTCTGATGTTGGAGAACTTTTCAGAATATGAATATTCAAACTTAACTTTTTAGTTAGGGATCTAGATTGAATATTCAGACTTGGTTTTTGAGATTGGGATCCTCTATTGTAATATATCTCGTACTCTCTATTAGTAGTTGAACTCTGTTGTCTTTCACGTTTAGCATGTTCATCCACTTGATTCACAATCCATAATCCACATACTAATTTTCTCTTTAATCCAAATTACTTTCTATTTAAATTTCCACTTACTTCACTAACATTTTGAGTTTCCACGATCTCCACTCATAGATATATCGAAACTTTATATTCCTGGAGTCTTGTAGAATATCTTCTAAGTCTTCAATTTAGTCAAACAGTTATCTTTTAACTTCTGTAAAAACTCGAACACTTATCCTTTAACTCTTTGAGTTTTTGCACCTGCAAAACACGTGACCAAACAAAGAAACTTTTCTATTCATTAGTCCTTTTATAAAACTCGAACAGTTATCTATCTATGCATATAAAAACTCGAATAGTTATCTAACTATTTGATTTTTCATTACCGAACGCACATGAAAAACACATGACAACTTAAAACATTAAAAACACATGTGCATATAACTTAACTATATGAGTTTTTAACATAAAGTATTCAACAAAAATGAAACGTTAACTATCCGAAAGTTTAACTATTACAAATCTAGCTCTTTGGAGTTCCTTTGTAGAGAAAGATCATGACTTTAATCTTTTCTATGGCCAAGGTGTAATATCTGTTTGACTTGCCACAATTCTCAAAATTGTATCACCATAAAATAATTTACTCTACAAATGTAAGATATGAGAAACAAAAATATCATACCAGTTCACCTGTATATGGTTGATTAATGTGTATGTAGCATAAAGACAACATCTGCCAACTTTTGCCCCATGACTAAACCTTTGAAACAATGTAGCATGCAATATTTTTGCAATAAAACGTGCTTGGCCATTTAAGTCATTTAGTAATGTCAATGGTTTGTTGGCAGTTGGATCTTTGGCTAAACTTGTAATGTCCCATCCCAATCAATGAACCTATTTTCTTTCTAATAATTTAACTCCATTTTTCAGACCAAGTACTTGATGAAGTAAATATGGAGTTAAATATATGTCATTTTCTTGTATATTAGAAACAGGAATACCTTCTTCCACTGTTAAGTTTGAATAAAAACAATCGAGAAGTTCGGGTATAGCAAGATGGCCTGGCTATTGTGGAAGTAGAGTCAACAAGCCTTGAAATTCAAACAGTTCATGTATGTGTGCCATCCCTTCAAACTTAACTGGTCTTGAATATAAAATTGTAAAAGTTTTATATGTCTGAAATTTGTCATAACAGGAATTATTTCTGAACCATAATAGTGTATTTGCATCTAAACTCTATTCAGGATTAGGTATTTTCCTGTCATGATGTTCTGATCTGGGACTTGTTTCAATATTATCAGCAGCATCTATATTGTCAGATCTTTCAAAACTGGTGGAATTTCTATCATAACTAGTATAAATGTTTGAAATATCTGTTATTGTCGTATCAATAATCTACTGAATTTCTTTTGGAAACATTTCAGTAGCAACAGTCTCTGTAACAATCTGTATATCAACAACCTGTATATCTATATGTGATCTATACAACTATCTCTGTATGAAAGAATGTTCTATATTTATCTATGGAATAGAATCATCCTGTATTTCTGAAATTTGTATATGTGAGACATTGGTAGTATCATATTCTATTTGTAACTGTGTATGTTGTTGATTATATACATTTATCAACAAGTATACGATATATTGTAACAGACATAACCATACATATAAAGTGTAGTATTAGCAACTGTACCAAAATTCAAAAGTCTTTGTTCGAGATACAGTAAGAGGAAGAATATCTGTATATTCCTCTTCAGATGAAATATCTTCAAAATTCATAGACTCAGTGTCTATGTCATCAATAATATCATCAAATTTGATATCATCTCTATATATATCATCAAAATTTCCTACATTCTCACTTTCCGTAGGAAAAGAATGTGTGCTTACAGCATTGTGTGAAAAACTGTCCATTGTATTAAAAGATACATTATGTACTAATGTGACACAATACCTTAGAGTATATGCTTGTAAGCCAATATTTGTCACATCTGCTGGGATTCTTGACAAAAATGTTTGTCCAGCTTCTGCAATGGAGCATAGTTTTCCATTTTTCACTGATTCTTCTTTTTGTTGCAATATTCCTTGTACACTTGTAGTTAGTCCAAATATTCAATTGTCTTTTTCTTTGTCTGACTATATGTCTGCAGTGTTTCAAGTTGTTCAGGAGGTTCTAAAATTGTCTTAATTTCTCTTGTTAAAGGCACCTGTTGTCTTGATGGTCCTTCACCATGATGCCTAGGTGGTAATAATGGAATATAGAGTTTTAAGCTCTTCACCTCTGCCATTTTTAGTTGATAAACTCTTTGTCCTTCACTTCGAAGGCCTATTTTGCTAATGGTAGTTTTCTATTCATCGATATACTGTTTAATATCATCTAAAACAGCTAGGGGAAAATAATGTTGGGAATACAAGGATTGTAATTCCCTGTTTGCATTTTTAGTCATTGGTCCTCACTTCTTTCCATAATAAGTGATAGATTGTACCGATGTCTTTGGTGCATGTCCAGAACTTACAACTGCAGGGTTAGGTTGTAAATTTCTTTTCAATACATGTAATGCGGAAAGTTCAGTATGTTTTAGTTTAAACTGTGTTTCAGCATAATTTCGAATAAATTTCCAATAGAAAATTTTCTCATCTTGAACAGCTTTTCTTATTTCATGCAGTATTTCATTTGAAAAAGTGTACCTTGAATAGATGTCGTTGATTTCATTCTGCATTTTTTGAAGTTCCAGCTCTCTTTTTTGCACTTTGGTCATTCTACCACGCCTTCTTCCACATCTTGACATTGTTGATTAATCTTCGCTTTGTACTATAGAACTTAGTGGAAGGAAAGATTGTGAAGCTAGGGTTTTACCAAGGTAGAAATATGAAAGGTTGTTAGTAAAACATTCATAACTCTTCGAGTTTATAAATGGATTCAATCATTGAAATCATAAATAGAAGATCCGTTACTGATAAATAACTCGAGTGCTTGCAATAACTGTATAAGTTTTACAACCAACAATTGCAGAATACTTAGCGTAACTGTGCATATAAAGAAAATAACTTCAGGCTAAGTGAAAAAGTGAGAAAACTCGAAGACTTATGATAACTATTCGAGTTTCAACTAAGACATTATAAAGCAGTGAAATTCAACACGTACACAATTTGAACTTAAGGTGTTCAAAAAGTTTCGGAGACTTATAAACCTAACTATCCGATGCTTAGGTACATTTTAGAGAGTTATAGATAACCTTCCGAAAGATAACTTAAGTTAATCATCCAGATCACGACACGCGTACTTAAGCAGTTTTATAATAAAGAGATGTTTCAGACAATTACAAATCTAACTTTTCGATGCCCAGACGCATTTCGGAGAGCTACAGATAACTTATCGAAAATCCACTCAAGTCATGCATTATGGTTTCGACACGTGTACTTCAGGAAATAATAAAATAGTCTATTGAACATTTTAAAACACAACTGTCCAATACTTGTAATATAACTTGCCGAAACAATAGAAAATTTGGATACTTAAGAATTAAAATACCTACAAGTCACCGACAGTTTAGAAATGTACCTAATTAAGGTGTATTTCCTGAAATTATGCAGATTCTTTCATGAAAACATATAATAGTTCAAAAGTTATGAATTATTATACAAGAAATTGCTCCCTCTACATAAATGTAGTGTAAAGAATCTATGGCGTACTTAATCTGGGTTGCCAAGCCCTAAGTAGAGTTGGCTTAAAAAGGTCAAATAGCTTACTTAAAGAGGATGCTAAGCCTTAAATAGATTTGAGTCTCTCCCTTTTTTTTTTTAATTTGAATGAAATACAGAAATAAGTAGTAGAGTTAACAATTTAGACTTTTTGGCTTTTATCTTATTCAATTTACAAAAGATAATTCATAGAGATATACCTACAGAAACTTAAAAGATTTCAATAATGAGTACACAACTTAAGACAAATAAATATCGTACATTATGTGTAAAGAGTAGATAATAACAAAAATAGCAAGGATTATATGCACAGATTATGTCAGAATTGTTATAACATCTTGAAAGATAAATTAAGCTTGAGTACATTGACTCCTTTTTTTTATTATATTCATATATATATATTTTATGTATTACCTCCCACAATATCATCTTTTTACGTGATCATAATCCCTTGCTTAGGGGAAAGATAACCAGTTACTCAATGACAAGTGAGAACAGGTAATTTTTTTTTTTTAAATATAATCTGAATTACTTGCAAAATGAGTTTTCAGTCAGCAAATCCCAAACTAGTTGGTTTAAGTGACTAGCGTTTAAGATCCCCTAACGGACTTAATTACTCAAGTAATTACAAACAAAAAATAAACAAAAATAAAACAAGACAGTAGATTAAATTAGAGGCAACCGCAAGACTTAATTTTTCTAATAGAATGTTAATAACTTTCCTTTAATAAAAAGTACATACTTTCTATGTATTTTCCTATTAAAATCTCTATAATAGCATATACATAAGTAACAAAAATATAGTTGGCACTCACATTGAATGAATTTAACTTTTCCTTAAGTAATCTTTTCTGAATTTTTCTTAAATAAATTGACTTCAATAAAAATCAGAATTTCATAAATTCTTAACTACTAGAAAACTGTAATTCGAAAATAGATATGTTGTTTTGTTTTGTTTTCTTTTTTAATAATAAAGACATTAAATTCTAAAACTACCTTATAACAAACCAAAATATAATGAATAGGACTATTTAAAAATCAGATAACCTACAGATACCAAGTTCTAATCGTAATTTTGAGAATGTACTTTCATCTAAGGGTTTTGTAAATAGATCTGCTAATTGTTCTGTGGTAGGAACAAAATTTAATACTATTTTTCCTTTTATAACATTATCCCTTGGAAAATGATGTCGAACTTCTATATGTTTTGCTCGTGAATGTAAGACAGGATTTTTAGATAAACTAATTACAGAATTACTATCACAGAAAATCTTAGTTGGTTCATAGTCTAAATTAAAATCTTTTAAGTTTTGTCTGATCCACAGGATTTGAGCACAGCAAAGTGCAGTAGCTATATATTTAGCTTCAATTGTAAATAATGCTACATAATTTTGTTTTTTGCTAAACCATGACACTAAAGAATTACCTAACAATTGACAAGTGCCACTGGTGCCTTTTCTTTCAGACTTACATCCTGCGAAATCAGCATCACTATAACCTACTAAGTTTAAAGAACTGTGTTTAAAGTAAAACAGTCCGAAATTGATGGTTCCTAATAGATATTTAAAAATTCGTTTAACAGCAAGTAGGTGTGATTCCTTAGGATTTGATTGATATCTAGCACAAGTACACACACTAAACATAATATCTGGTCGGCTAGCTATTAAATAGAGTAATGAACCAATCATACTTCTATATTGTTTTACATCTACAGTTTTTCCAGAGTCAACTTTATCCAACTTGGTGATAGTACTCATTGGTGTATTCTTTGTTTTAGTGTTGTCTAAACCAAACCTCTTTAATAAATATTGAGTATATTTTTCTTATGAAATAAAAGTACCCTGATCTAATTGCTTAATTTGTAAGCCTAGGAAAAATGATAGTTCACCCATCATACTCATTTCAAATTGATTAGTCATGTCTTTCGAAAAGGACTCAACTAATTTATCATTTGTTGCTCCAAATATGATGTCATCTACATAGATTTGAACTACTAATATATCTTTTTTGATCTTCTTGATAAAAAGAGTGTGATATGCTTTTCCCATAGAATACCCTTTTTCCATAAGAAATTTAGATAATCTTTCATACCAAGACCTAGGAGCTTGTTTAAGGCCATATAGTGCCTTCTTAAGCTTGTAAATATACTCAAGATGTTTTGAATCTTCAAAACCTAGAGGTTGTTTTACATACACTTCTTCTTTTATATATCCATTTAAAAAAGTAGTCTTAACATCCATTTGATATAATTTGAAATCCATATAACAAGCATAAGCTAACAAAATTCGTATTGATTCTAGTCTAGCAATAGGAGCAAATGTTTCATCATAGTCAATTCTTTCCTCTTGCTT
This sequence comes from Cymodocea nodosa, assembly GCA_036874045.1. Lineage (NCBI taxonomy): Eukaryota > Viridiplantae > Streptophyta > Magnoliopsida > Alismatales > Cymodoceaceae > Cymodocea > Cymodocea nodosa. Next base: position 13,608,895 of record CM072335.1, read on the forward strand.
GTAACCTTGAGCAACTAATCTAGCTTTATTTTTAACTATATATCCATCTTGATCTACATTGTTTCTAAATACCCACCTTGTCCCTATTATGGATTGATTTTCAGGTGGTGGAACTAGATCCCATACCTCATTTCTTATAAATTGATTTAGCTCATCTTGCATAGCTAAATACCAAAACTCATCTTCTAAGACATCTTCAATTATCTTAGGTTCTAGTAAAGAAACAAGTGAATAAGCACCACAAATGTTGACTACTGATGACCTAGTCCTAACTCCTTGATTAGGATCGCCTATTGTCTGATCAATAGGATGAGATGAAGCATAACGCCAATTTCTATGTTGTTCCATATTTTCTATAGGTATGACATTATTTTCTTCTAAATTTTCATCATTCAAACTTAGATTTCTTATTTCGTCAGATAATCAATCAATTTCTCTATCAACATCATTTGGTACTATTTCTGGGAGAATTTCTAAATCAAAGTTTTCAGCATGTCTTAAATCCAAATGAGAATTTTCATGAAATTTCACATGTAGGGTTTCCTAAATGGTTTTTGTTGATTTATTATAAACTCTATATGCTTTACTTCTAATGGAATAACCAACAAAAATCCATTCATTTGATTTGGCTTTAAATTTGTCTCTTCGTTCCTTAGTGTTTAAAATAAAACACTTACAACCAAAGGGTTTTAAATAACTTATTTTGGGAACCCTGTTATACCATATCTCATAAGGAGTTTTATCTAAAATTGGTCTTAGATGTACTCTATTTATAACATAGCATGCTGTATGAACTACTTCTGCCTAGAGAAAAAGGGGTAACTTATTCTCATTTAACATGGTTTTGGACATTTCCTGAAGTGATCTGTTTTTACATTCTACTATCCCATTTTGTGAAGGAGCTCTTGGAAATGAGTACCTATGATCTATGCCTAATTCTTCACAAAAGGTGTCCATTTGATCATTATCAAATTTTGTGCCATGATCACTCCTAAGTTTTTGAATTTTAACATTTTACTCATTCTGAACTTTATTACAGAATATCTTAAATATTTCAAAAGCTTCAGTTTTATTAGCTAGAAAATAGACCCAAGTAAATCTAGAATAGTCATCAACTAGTACAAAAGCTAATGTTTACCTCCTAGACTGGTTGTTCTAGTAGGTCCAAATAAATCCATATGCATTAGTTCTAATACTCTTTTGCTTGTTATTTCATTTAAGCTTTTAAAGGATGTTTTATGTAATTTACCTAGTTGACACACATCACACATAAACTCTTTCGAGTACTTAATACTAGGTAAACCTCTAACTAGATTCTTTTTAGACAGCTTTTGTAATAATTTTAAGTTTGAGTGTCCTAGCATTCTATGCCATAAAATAACTTCATCCGATTTTGCAATTAAGCAAGCATTGTCTTTAATAATATCAGAAGGCAAATTTAGAATACAAACAGATCCTTTCTTGTATGTAGTGAATAAAATTTCGTTTGTAGTCATGTCCATAATTTTACAGGAATCTTTTTCAAAAATTATTCTGTAAATCTTCATTAAAACAGGAACACTCAATAAATTAAAACTTCAGTTTTCAACTAATAAGACATCATTTATAAAACATTTCTCAGTTACCTGAACCTTGCCAAACCCAAGGATATTTGTTTTGCTTTTATTTTTAAAGGTAACTTGTCCGTTCTTGGTCTTTGTTATTTCTGTAAGTAATCGTATATCTCTAGTCATGTGGCTGGATGCTCCACTGTCTATTATCCATTTTGATTTGTGTACCTCCAAAACAATCAAAAAGATATTTTATCTCTTGGAACCCATTTTTGAGTGGGTCCAAGAATTTTAGAGAGAGTCATATCAAAATAATCCATATTTTTAGACTTCAACTTATCTATTTTCTAATAATTATTTTTGCATTTCTTTCTCTTAGTGTTATAATTATCAGAACATTTATCTCCATGTAAACCAAAGTTGAAATTTTCATTTCTAACATTATTTGATTTCCAATATCTGATATTCTTTAAATATGAAGAAAATTGATCAAGAATATTAAAATTCTCAAATGTCTTAGCTTGATTCTTTTGAAGATTTCTTTTGAAATTCTTGCATCATGTGCTATCATTTATATGCTGCATTTCATCAATTTGCACATATTTTTCTCCTTTTTTGATTACACACGTAATAGTTTTTCTCTTACTATTCTTAGTATTGGAAATAAAGACATTATTTTTAGCAGTACCATCATGCAATATATAATTTTCAGAAGATGCATCGTGTAAATTAATACCATGTTTTTCTACATTTGATATTTTACTATTGAGTTCATTTGTTAAAGTTTGACTATTATTCCATTTACTTAATATAGCCTTTTGATCACAGACTTTAATCTTTAACACATCAATTTCTGAATTTAAATCAGTAATAGTCAGTTCCTATTTTTCAATTTCATAGATCATTTTTTTCTTATCAGCAATTAAATTTTCACAATCATCATGCAATTTTCTTTCTATAATAGTGAACTTTAAAATTTCTTGTGCATGCATTTGATTTTCTTCTTTAAATTTATTCAACGTAGAGTTCAGAAAATCAATCTTATTTTTAGATTCATCTAGCATTTTCCTAGTGTCCTTTCTTTCTATTTTGACTTTCTTATATTTTCTGGCCAGTCTATTGTATTCAATAAGTAATCCATCAAAACTATCAAAATTAGCATTTTGATCAAAGGATACCTCACTGGATTTTGCCATAAAGCATACATTTGCCAGATTTTCTTCTGAATCTGATGTTCAATCCTTTGTTTCTTCACTTTGTGAAGTTGAAGAGTCATCCCATGTCACTTTAAGCACCCTTCTCTTTTTGAATTTCTTATTCCTGAAATTACTCCTCGAATTCTTCTTATCTTTGTTGAGAGGACAATCAGTTTGAAAGTGACCCGACCTATTGCACTTGTAGCATATACTTTTGTCTTTCGTGAATAACTTCTTCTCCATATCTCCAAATGTCTTTGCTGATCTGAAGTTCCTGCATTTCTTCAACAGATTTCTAAATTTTCTGGTCAACAACAATAAATCATCGTTAGAATCACTAGTGACTTCTGAGACTTTATCAGCCTCAAAAGCTAGATCCCTTCTAGGATTTTTCCCTTTTGGATCTAAATGTTGTACTTCATAGGCTGTTAGATTTCCTATGAGATCATCGAGAGTATATGTATTTAAGTCTTTGGACTCTTCAATAGATGTTGTCTTTTGAGCCCAATTTTTAGTTAAAGATCTAAGGATCTTTCTTACCAAGTATTTTTCCTTGAATTTCTTGCCTAAAGATTTTAATGAATTTACAATCTCAAGAAAACGGGAAAACATGTCAGAGATACATTCATTTTCGTGCATTTTAAAAAGCTCATATTTATGTACTAACATATTGATCTTAGATTCCTTGACCAGATTAGTACCTTCATTGGCAACTTCTAATGCATGCCATATCTCATATGCAGTTTGATATGTAGAAACTTTATTAAATTGATCATGAGATAAAGCACAAAACAAGATGTTTAAACCTTTAGCATTCAATGTCATTCGCTCCTTTTCATCAAAAGTCCAAGTATGATATGGAGTCGTAACTAACACTATAGGATTGCTAATTATATGCCATAATTTGAAATCGATTGATTGAAAGAATACTTTCATCCTGTATTTCTAGTAGCCATAATTACTACCTTCGAACATAGGAGGATGATTAGTGGTCTATCCTTTAGTCATAACTAAGATTTCAAAATTATCCATTTGAAACAGATGATCCGAAGTATATGATAGGAAAAACCAATTCCTAAATAGAGAAATGAAGGCTTTTCAAATGCCTTAAACAGTTTAATTGCTCTAATACCAGTTGTAGGATCGTCTATATCACAAGAGGGGGGGTGAATTGTGTCTTTAGTAATTAAACTAGCGAATAAAACAGGAGCACAAAACACTCATAAATGAAATTCTATTCTTTTATTTTAAGATAGAATTTACAATATCTTTTCAGCTGAATTCCCTTTTTGACGGTTTTGATACAGTAATTTTTGATATACAATTCAAATAGGAAAACAAAGCTCTTTTTCAAAACTAATTTTGAATTGTATAAAACCTGATCTTTATGCATACAACTCTTTTCTTTCTCTTTGCTTAGCTTCTGTATCTCTTCTTCTCTAGTTGTCGAATTTCCAGACTTCTTGTGTTTGCACCTCCTTTTCTAAAATTGCTTGGAATTTCGAACTTCTTCTGATATTGGAGAACTTTTCAGAATATGAATATTCAAACTTAACTTTTCAGTTAGGGATCCAAATTAAATATTCAGACTTGGTTTTTGAGATTGGAATCCTCTGTTGTAATGTAGCTCGTACTCTCTATTAGTAGTCGAACTCTGTTGTCTTTCACGTTTAGCATGTTCATCCACTTGATCCACAATCCATAATCCATAATCCACGTATTAATTTTCTCTTTAATCTAAATTACTTTCTATTTAAATTTCCACTTTCTTCACTAACATTTTGAGTTTCCACGATCTCCACTCGTAGATTCACCGAAACTTTATCTTCTTGGAGTCTTGTAGAATATCTTCTAAGTCTTCGATTTAGTCGGACAATTATCCTTTAACTCCTGTAAAAACATGAACACTTATCCTTTAACTCTTCGAGTTTTTGCGCCTGCAAAACACGTGACTAAACAAGGAAACTTATCTGTTTGTTAGTCCTTTTATAAAACTCGAACAGTTATCTATCTATGCGTATAAAAACTCGAATAGTTATCTAACTATTTGATTTTTCATTACCGAACGCACATGAAAAACACATGACAACTTAAAACATTAAAAACACATGTGCATATAACTTAACTATATGAGTTTTTAACATAAAGTATTCAACAAAAATGAAACGTTAACTATCCGAAAGTTTAACTATTACAAATCTAGCTCTTTGGAAATCTTTAATTTATCCGACATAAAAATGAAACTTTCCGATAATCTATTAACTATTATACTTAGAGAAATATACTTAGAGAATATTATGTAGACTTATTTAAATACGTTAATAAAGCATATATCATCAAAATTAAATACCTAACACTAGCTGAAACTAGTGATGCATATCTGTGGCATAGAAGGATTGGGCATATAAATATGAAACTGTTACATAAACTATCTAGAAAACATTTAGTGAGAGGTTTACCAAATATTAAATACTCAAAGGACTTTATGTGTGATGCATGTGAGTTAGGTAAACTTCACAAAAACTCTTTTAAATCCAAAACTGATATTTCAAGCAAGAGAGTCTTAGAACTTATACATATAGATCTATTTGGACCAACAAGAATCATGAGTCTTGGTGGTAAACGGTATGTATTTGTTTTAGTAGATGATTTCTCTAGATACATTTGGGTATATTTTCTAGCACCTAAGACAGAAGTTTTTGAAAAGTTTAAAATGTTTTGTAATTTTGTTCAAAATGAACAAAATGTCTCTATTCAAAAACTTAGGAGTGATCATAGTACAAAATTTGATAATGATCAAATGGATAATTATTGTAATGAGCATGGCATTGATCACAGATTTTCTTTTTCAAGAGCACCATGTCAAAATGGTGTTGTTGAGAGAAAGAATATATCACTTCAAGAAATGGCCAAAACTATGTTGAATGAACATAAGTTACTTCAAAATCTTTAGGCTGAAGTAGTGAATACAGCTTGTTATGTTATTAACAGAAGTCACTTAAGACCTCATGTTAATAAAACTCCTTTTGAAATTATCTTTAATAGGGTTTCAAAAATTTCCTATATGAAATCATTTGGCTACAAGTGTTTTATTCTTAATACTAAAGATAAAAGGGATAAATTTCAAGCCAAAGCGGATGAAGGAATTTTTGTAGGTTACTCTACTAGAAGTAAATCTTATAGAGTATATAACAAGACTTCTAAAACTATTGAAGAAACCCTCCATGTAAGCTTCAATGAAAATTCGTTTAGAGAATCTCAATCTAAAGCTGATAATGATGATATGATCAATTTCCCAAAAGAGTTAGAGATCAATAGAGAGATTGAAGATTTATCTAAGAAAATAAAAAATATGAACTTAAATGATCAAACTCATGATGAAAGTGATGGATCTTCAGATGTTGATGAGAATATTGAGGAAAATCAGAGAAATTGGCGTTATTCTTCATCACATCCCATTACTCAAGTCATTGGTAATATTAATGAGGGAGTTAAAACTAGAGCTTCAGTAAATTTAAATAGTGTGTGTATGTTTGTTTCTATGGTGGAACTAAGGAATATACAAGAAGCATTATCTAATGAAAATTGGATAGTGGCAATGCAAGAAGAACTAAATCAATTCATCAGAAATGATGTTTGGGAATTAGTCTTTCCACTAGAAAATCAGTCCATAATAGGTACAAAGTGGATCTTTAGAAACAAAACTGGTCAAGTTATAAGGAACAAAGCTAGATTAGTTGCACAATGGTATACATAGGAAGAAGGACTAGATTATGATGAAACATTTGCTCTTGTGGCTAGGTTAGAAAGTATTAGAATATTATTGGCCTATGCTTGTTATATGGATTTTAAATTATTTCAAATGGATGTAAAGAGTGCATTCCTAAATGGTTTAATTAATGAAGAAGTCTATGTAAAACAACCACCTGGATTTGAAGATATTAAAAATCCTGACTTTGTGTATAAATTGAAGAAAACCTTATATGGTTTGAAGCAGACACCTAGATCATGGTATGAAAGATTATCTACTTTTTTAATAGAAAAATGCTATATCATGGGAAAAGTGGATCATACTCTATTTATCAAGAGAAATTGTTGCGTATTTTGTTTTGATGATGTGTGCTGAATAAAAATAATCATATTTACTCAAGTACTATTGCTTGTGAAAAGAAATTAAAATCATTAATTAATACAAAAAAAGCTTACTGATATAACCACTTGTCTGTATTGGATCTGAAATTATACTAAGTTAATAACTAGTCGTTTTGTTACATTAATTTCTCATTTAACTAAACATTAAGTTAACGTGTGTTTTTGTTGAAAAGCATGATATGTTTTAAAGTTATATTTTCTATATCATGAATAGTGCATGTTTGAACAACTCGTTAAGTTAGAGTTTTATTTGTATAGAAATTATGTGAGAACTCGTTAAGTTAGAGGCTTAAAGGTTAAAATAGGTCACGTGAGAACTCGTTAAGTTAGTGAGTAAAAGTTTAGACAACTTGTTAAGTTAGTGTTGTACACGTGATGAAATTATAAATTACAAATGTTATATTGTATCACATGAGGTGCACATGTTTAACTCGTTAAGTTAACATAATTAAACACGTTGAGTTGCTATATTGAACACTAAGACAACACATTAGGTTAGCGTTATAAACTTAAGTTGTTATTTTTGCACGTGGTAAAATTCTTATTATAAAAACATTTGTATATTACTAGTTCTTTGAGTTATCGTAACACAACGGAGATAGTTTGTTGAGTTATCATAATACCACAGGGTTAATTCGTTGAGATAGTGTTTAGAATGAAAAAATGCATAATATTAACGGTTAAATGATGGTTAATTACATAATATTTAGCTTATCATATGAGAATTAAGCCAATATGTTATAATTGCACTATTATATGCTTTAATGAAAGAATTTGCATAATTTCGGGGAATTAATGTTAATTTAGTACATTTCTGAATTGTCGGTAAATTGCAGGCTGTGAAATTCTTAAGTATCCGAATTTTCTATTATTTTGGATAGTTATGTTTAACGTACCGAACATTTATGTTTTAAAAGAATATTTTATTACTTCCTGAAGTACACGTGTCGAAACCATAATGCATGACTTAAGTGGACTTTTGGTGAGTTATATCTAACTATCCGAAATTGCAGCTGGGCATCGAATAGTTATATATGTAACTCTCCGAAATCTCCTTTTATTATAAAACTACTAATGACACGTGTCGTGATTTAGAAGATTGACTTAAGATATCGGTGAGTTATCTGTAACTATCCGAAATGCATCTGAGCATTAGATAGTTAAGTCTGTAACTATCCGAAATGCATTTAGGCATCAGATAGTTAAGTTTGTAAGTATCCGAAATGCACCTGAGCATTGGATAGTTAAATTTATGCACGTGTTTTATAGTTAAATCAACGAAGTAAGTTTGTTGAGTTATCTGTAACTCCACGGACCATTTATTTTCTAATATGCCACTATAGTGGTTGCAGGAACAGAATAGTTGGAAGAAAAAAAACCATGATTGCACATATCACGTAGGAATTCACTCGTCGAAGGGAGAAGAAATCATCGTCGTTGATATGAATGAAGGAAATCCAATCGATTATTCAAGCAGAAGTAGTTACCACTGAAGAAATATAAAAGAAAAGAAGAAAAAAAGCACTAGGGTGTGGTTGATGGGTGTGGCCTGTGTGTGCAGAGGAGGATCACCAAGCTTTCTACAAGCAACGTCGGCAATTCTCTAAAGTACCACACCAACCATCACCACCACCACCATAATCACCAACCATCGGAGGTCTGTGAGGATACTTTCCTGATGTCAAGTTGATTCTGAGCCAAATACAGTGCCTGACAACCATTGTGAGGAGTGATTGCGTCGTGGGAAGGGAAGCTATTTTCACCAAGCACTGACTCATATCTCAAGAGATCGTAAAGCTTCTAGCCTTGGTTTCAAGTTGATGCTTGTATGCTGAAGAGGAGATCATCTTGCAATTCTAGACTCGTGATTCTATAGGGAGAGGAGACAGAATTGTAAGTGGTTTAATTTTTAGTGGTGTAATCGCATCGCATGTAGTGATAGAAGTATTTACTGTCGACTGAGATTACTTTACATTTCACCTTTCGCCCATTTTCATGCTCATATCAAAACAAAAATACCAAAAACAACTTATCTATGTTTGTATTTTGTATTTGGGTATTGTATTGTTTGTTTTGTATCATGATTAATGTTATCTTTGTCAGTGTTGTGAATGTTTTATGTTTGCTTTAGTTTAACAATTTACTGAAATTGGTTCGTTCAATAGACTTAAAGATTTTAATGGTTATTGTTTGAATTATCTGAATGTTAGCATTGCCTAATGATAAATCCAGTGTTTACTAACATTAAAGAGCTTAATTGATGTTATTTACAATCTGTGGAGCCGCCCAATGGTTGGCTGAATTCCTTTGTAAATAGTAGTATTAAATAGAAAAGACAGGCTCATGGAGTTAACTTAAGTCCACGAGGTTAGTCCATTGAGTTAATTGTAACTCAACGGAGAGCTTATTGAATATATAAATTTGATTGTTAAAAATGGAACAGTTTGCAATTCTTAAGTAATTCCCTGTGGGATCGACCTGTACTTGCACACTAATACAATAGACACTGTGCACTTGCAGTTAAAATACAAATTGGAATTAATATCTAATTTGTGTGAAAGGTTGTTTGTTTACTTCTAAAAAGGAATTCAGTAATATAGGCATAAAGATAAATTAACTAAGTAAAAATAGAAGTCAACAAATCCAAGTTTTTCTAGCACGTTGCTAGGTAACCAAACAAGTTTTTTGGTGCTATTGCCGGGGAATTCATATAAGCAACTGTTAGAGCTGTTTCGTTTTAATAGCCAGAGTGTTGTGTGTTTTCTTCTATAATTGAGAATATGGCATATGCTTATGCTCAAAGATTTTTGAAACCTGTAGTTAGCATATGTGAATTCTACAATTCTGAAGGACACGACATTTCTAACTGTTTGAAACTGAGATGTTTGCAAATGGCTAGATCCCATGAACAATAAATGAATTATCCTTAATATATAATAGAGCCGAGTATGAGAATCCTATAGTTTACCCAACTGATGATTAATATAGAATGTGTAAGATGTTGAGAGACACTGAAGTTTGGGATAGGTATGACAGACTGGAGCGTAGTATAGAGCAAAACCTGGACAAACTAGAATAATTTATGTGTCAGCAACAAGAAGTCAACCAATTAAACTATAAGGAAGCATATTCAAAACCTAAAATGGATATAATTTACAAAACTAAAAAAACCATAATAAAAATTGATCAAAAATTGAATGCAATGAGATTAGATGATCTGGAAAGAAAACTAAAAGCATTGGACGAATATACAATGAAAATACAAGTTATGTAATAGGACAATGGAAATTATAATGTTATAGATCTACATAATTTGCAAAATACACAGCCAAAAGAAAATACTAATGCAAGAGAATTTAAAGAATGCACTTTAAAATTAAAAATAATTGAAGATCATAATCACGAAAATGATATACAAAAACATCATGAGAGTAATGCAAATCTGGAAGATGTATGTGTAATATTAAGATCTGAAACTGATATACCATCAAGAACTCAAAATGAAAATAATATGAAGGTGGATAAGAGTAAAAATCAAAATGATAATGAAAATGTAATAGCTGAAAATCTAGAAATCATTGAAGAATAATCTGAATCTACTAATGAGGCTAAAAATGATCAAACAAATCAAACGAAAGAAAAAGAATCTTTTAAATCACAATCTTTAGCACCCTATCTTGAAAGATTACGACAAATAATACTTGAAAAACAAGAAAAAATTAGAGAAATTTTTGAAAAAGTGCAAGTTAACATTCCTTTGTTAGATCTATTGTAGAAAATGCCACCTTGTGCTAAATTTCTAAAGGATTGGTGTACTAAGAAAAGAGAGTGAAAAGTTCTTAGAAATGTCTTTTTAGCTGAGCAAAGTAGTTCCCTATTTTTGCCACAAATTCCTAAAAAGTTATCTGATCCTAGAATCCCTGTTATATCATGCACCATAGGAAATACCATTCTAGAAAGAACCTTAATAGACTTAGGCGCAAGTATAAATGTTATGCCAAGTGATGTATTTGCATCCTTAGGATTAGAAGGCTTAACTCCTACTAGTACGGTTATTCAATTAGCTGATAGAAGTATAAGATACCCTAGAGAAAAAATAGAGCATGTCTTAATTAAAATCAAAAACTTCATATATCCTATTGATATTGTAATTTTGGATTCCCAACAAATTAAGCCTAAAAATAGTGATACATCTTTAATTTTGGGAAGGCCATTTTTAGCAACATCAGGGGTTGTTATAAATTGTAAAAGTGGAGTAAGGAAGTTATCATATGGCAATGAGGATACTCAATTAAACATTTTCAAACTAGAAAGGTTTGAGGAGTTAGAAATGTCCTTACATACCATAGACTTTTTAGAAGATGGAGGAGATATGTTAGATGATGTGATTCAAGAAGAATTAAATAGGCAAATCAATTCTAAAACTTTAGAGGAAAGTGAAAGCATAAATATAGAAGGAGATCTGGAAGAAATTAGTTTAGAAAATGATGATGTTCAATTAGGAGCTCTAGCTTCAGATAGGCAACATTTAGAATTAAAACATTTACCTCCTGAATTAACCTATATATTTCTAGAAGAGAAACGAACCTGTCCAATCATAATTGCTTTAGATTTAAAAGAGAATCAAATAGCTAAATTAAAAGATGTAGTAAAAAGTTATAAAGAAGCAATGGGATGAACTATGACTAATATAAAAGGGTTAAGTTCAACTTTATGTTGTCACCACATATATTTAGAAGAGAATGCTAAACCTGTTAGAATTCCTGAGAGGAGATTAAATCCAAACCTTAAAGAAGTAGTCAGGAAGGAAATAGTGAAATGGTTAGATAATGACATAATTTATCTGATTTCAGATAGCTCGTGGGTTAGCCCAATCCATGTAGTTCCCAATAAATCAGGATTAACAGTTATTAGGAATGAAAGTTAAGACTTGATACCTACTAGAATTCAATCAAGTTGGAGAGTATGTATAGACTATAGAAAGCTGAATGCTGTGACTAGGAAAGATCATTTTCCCTTACCTTTTATAGATCAAATGCTGGAAAGATTAGTAGGGCAAGAATATTTTTGTTTCCTAGACGGGTATTTAGGTTATAATCAAATTCCAGTAGCATTAGAGGATCAAGAGAAAACAACTTTCACCTGTCCTAATAGAACTTATGCTTTAAAGAGAATGCCATTCGGATTATGCAATGCACTAACCACCTTTCAAAGGTATATGCAGGGCATATTTACTAGAATGACTGAAGATTTCTTAGAAATATTTATAGATGATTTTACTGTTTATGGCAATTCATATGAAGTTTGTTTAAAAAATTTAGACCAAATATTTAAATGCTATGTGAAAAAAAATCTGGTTCTAAATTGGGGAAAATGTCACTTCATGATTAAACAAGGAATAGTCTTAGGGCATGTTGTTTCAAAGAAAGGGTTGGAAGTAAATAAAGCTAAAATAGAAGTAATTTCTAATCTACCAGAACCTAAATCAGTAAAAGATATTAGATCATTTCTAGGACATGCTGGTTTTTATAGAAGATTTATTAAAGACTTTAGCAAAATAGCTAGACCTTTAACTAATCTATTAAAAGATGTCCCATTCAAATTTGATAAAAATTGCAAGGAAGCATTTTTCAGACTTAAAACTAGCTTAATTTCAACTCCTATAATTCAAGCACCTAATTGGAGCCATCCATTTGAATTAATGTGCAATGCATCTGATTTTACTATAGGAGTAGTGTTGGGACAGAAGATAGAAAAATCTCCTAAAGTGATTCATTATGCAAGCAAAACCTTAAATGATGCTCAAGTTAATTACACAACTATTGAAAAAGAACTATTTGTTGTTGTGTTTGCCTTGGAAAAGTTTAGATCATATCTGATTGGAGCTAAAGTAATAGTATACACAGATCATGCAATTTTAAAACACTTAATAGCAAAAAAAGAAACTAAGCTTAGATTGATCTGATAGATATTATTATTACAAGAATTTGACCTAGAAATTAAAGATAAAAAGGGTTGTGAGAATGTAGTAGTAGATCATTTATTAAGATTACAAATAGAAAAATCAAATATTGAAATTAAGGATAATTTTCCTGATGAACAATTAATGACCATCAACATAATGCCTTGGTATGTAGACATAGTTAATTACTTAGTTATTGGTTTAACACCTAAGGATTGGAATAGACAAGATAAGAAATTGTTCTTCTCAAGAGTAAAATATTACTATTGGGAAGACCCATACTTATTTAAGAAATGTCCTGATTTGGTTTTAAGGAGGTGTGTTCCAGAAACTGAATATCAGAGCATATTGTCTTTTTATCATGACTAAGCTTGTGGAGGGCATTTTGGCTCAGGGAAAACTGTTGCAAAAATTCTGCATTGTGGATTTTATTGGCCAACACTATTCAAAGATGCTCATAAATATTGCTTAAGTTGTTTAAGATGTCAACAAATATGAAGAATATCAAAGAGGAATATGATGCCTTTTAATCCTATTGATGATGTTGAAATCTTTGATGTGTGGGGAATAGATTTTATGGGTCCATTTCCTATGTCTAATCAATTTAATTACATATTGTTGGGGGTGGATTATGTATTAAAATGGATAGAAGCTATTCCTACAAAAACTAATGACAACAAAGTGGTAATACAATTTATAAGAACCAATATATTTACCAGATTTGAAATACCTAAAGCTATTATCAGTGATAGAGGAACTCATTTCTGTAATAGAAGTTTTGAAGCCTTAATGAAGAAATATGGAGTAAACCATAAAATTGCAACATCATATCATCCGCAAACAAGTGGACAAGTAGAAAGTGCTAACAAACAAATTAAGTTAATCTTAGAAAAAGTAGTAAATCCTACTAGAATAGATTGGGCTAATAGATTGATAGATGCATTTTGGGCTTATAGAACTACTTATAAGACAAGCTTAGGTATGTCACCTTTTAGGCTAGTATATGGAAAAAGTTGTCATTTACTAGCTGAAATAGAACATAAAGCTTATTGGGCATTAAAAACTCTGAACACTAATTTAAATCAAGCTGCTGAAAATAGGAAAATGCAATTAATTGAATTAGAAGAATTTAGGAATGAAGCTTATTCGAAGATTGTAAGAGAAAATGAAATTCTGGCATATAGGAAAATTATTCCAAAAAGCTTGGAAATAGGACAAGAAGTATATCTTTACATGGCTAGACTCCATAATCATCTTGGAAAATTAAGATCTAGATGGGCAGGACCTTACATCGTTCGAAATATTTATCCCTATGGAGCTATTGAGATTGAAAATCCTAAAAATTAGAATATCTTTAAAGTAAATGGACAAAGACTTAGACCTATTTTGAAAATACCAAAAAGCTCCTTTGGAATTATAGAAGAAGTCAGAGTAAAGGACTACTTGAGCTTTACTTAGTAAGAAATCAGTTTTTATTTTATTTTCATATAAAAAAAGATATTTTAAAAAATTAAAAAATTAAAAAATTATAAAATATAAAAAAATCGTTGTGGTTCAACCAACTAGATCCATCAGTATGACCGGAACATAAAAAAATCTATATTAATTTTTAGTAGAAAAAAAAAAATTTGGTTTTACTGAAACATAGTATCGGTTCAACCAAAAAAAAAGTTGGTCTGACCGAAATATAGTATTGATTAAACCGGTAAAAATTGAAAAAAAAAACTATTATCTTAAATATTTTTTATTATATCTGTCTGTATGGGAGGTCCATTGAGTTATGCTTAACTCAACGAACTTACTCCGTTGAGTCTTGAGTTAGTCAACGATCTTATTCCGTTGAGTTAACTGTAACTCAATGGAGTACTGTAGTTAAGTCCACGGACTTAGTTCGTGGAATTATCTGTAATTCCACGGATGAGAGAGCGAGTGTTTTGTTTGGGAAATGACCCAATTACCCGCCTAAACTTAGGGCTTATTTAGACTAAAACTAAGGGTTTTGGAGGCACTATCCGACAAATCATTTAGAACTTAGAACAGAAAGATCAAAGTGATTCTATGCCATTGTGTATTTCCACGATGAGGAAGATGATGCCCAAGTTCTAGGAAGATGCGGTTGACACATCACAATTTCTAAAAGAGTCAAAGGAATAGCGCACACGATAGAAAATCAGGAATACAACAAGAGAAAAAGAGCTACAGAAGGTAGAATCCGAACTTTTCAACTTGAGAAGATTTTTAGTAGATTTAGGTATACAAATACTTCAGATAGTGGAAATAAGAATCAGAGTAGCAACAGAAATTGCTATCAGTAAAGAAAGAAAAATCAGGCCAAACAACGAAGTAGCCCTAGAGCTAATCCAGTGCAAGGCCAGATTATGGTTCAAAAAGCGCATTGCTGGTCGTGCAAGGTGTGCAATATGGCGGTAACAACAAGAAGCAGAAGAACAAGAGGAGTCGACTGTTGAAAGATCTATTCCTAAGGAACAACAGCCAAGACCTTCAGTTCCACCATTCAAGCCGTTGGCACGAGCAGAAATGTTGGGGCCTTCAACTGAAGAGGAATTAAGAGAATTCCAAGGATTGGTTCAAGTTGGGAAAAACTAAGGAGAACCAGAAGATTTAGTAGTAGCTAAAGCACACCTGGTATTTGATGCACTTTGCAAGAAGAGGGTTGTAGAAAAATTGAAAGCCCAATACAAAATTAAAGTTGAACAGCATCAAAGAACCACTGCCAAATTTACTGTAAGAGGAGCTGAAGCTGGTCCTTGGAGACCAGCAAATATTGAAAAAATTAAACAGGAAGAGCCAGTACTTGTGGCTCAAAGGTGTGCAGAGCTTATGTTTATAGATTTAATCTTAGAAGAAGAAGAGGAAGACCAAGCACAATTAATCAGAAGAAGGAAAGGAAAAGAGATAGTGCTTGAATATCAAAAGGAGATTAAATCTGAAGTACCAACATCAATAGGGCCTGTAGAGCCAATTTTTGTAAACCTGCTATCTGATTCTGAGGTAGAGCAGGAGCAACAGTAAAAGCAAAGAGAAGAAGAAAAATAGGCTGAAACTAGTCTACAGCTTGTACAAGAAGAATAAACAGAAATTAAGGCAGAAGCTGATTTGCCCATGACTCCATCTCAATCTGCCATAGAATCAGAAAGAACAGTGATAGTGGGGATTGGTAGTTAGGAGGAAGAAGAAAGAACAGAAACTGAACGAGAAGCTGAACAAGCCCATATGGACAAAAATGACTTTGCAGATTCGACTGAATTTAATGAAACACTTCAAGACAAAGTGGAGAGTTCTGCCAGCTCACCACCACAGACAAAAGTAGAAGAAAATGTTCAGGAATCTACAGAACATTTTCAACAAGTTCAAGTTCAGCCTATGGAAGAGGAAGATCAAGAACAAACCCCTCTAGAACAACAAAGTCACATTCCTAACTCGACTGAAGCAATAGTTCTGAATGAAGTACACTTTTGGAGTCAAGAAGCTTATAATAAATACCAAGAGATTAGGGGTTATGATATCATATACAGTAGACCAGTAAATTGGGACGGAATGCAAGAAATTAAGGAATTATTTGAGTTCCAAGGTCTACTACAATTTATTTCTCAACAAAAAGAGCATGCAATATATGAAAATCTAGTGCCCTACTTTTATGCTAATTTAAGAGAAGAAGGACAATTAATTTCCAATGTGGAGGAAGCTGATGTACAGATAACATTAGAGCTTCTCCACAACATTTTTGGATTGAAGAATGAAGGAAAAGAAATTTTGGAAAGCACAACTGTGTTGAATTGATAGAGCAGGAAATCAAGGACAGTCTAGCTATCAATCCTAGTGTGCCATTATTAAATAGACTGAAGCATTTAAATGGTAAAACACACATGATAGCTAATATTTTGATTAAAAATGTCTACCAACGACAAGGCCATGGCATTGAACTAAGTCAATTTGTCAAGTGGGCCACTTATGTAGTTGTGAACAGAATTCAAGTTAATTGGTGTCAAGTCTTCCTATCCAAAATGAAGTCTACAAAGAAGAAATTATTTTATGGAGATTTGATACCTATATTGATGGTAGACTGTATTGATTTCACGAAATGGACATCCAAAAGGATAAGATCAAGAACCATTTCAGTGAAAAAATACAGAAATTATGATGCAGCTGAAACATCTGTACCTTCTAGAGGCATTATTGGAGCTGTAGAAAGGATAGAACAATTAGAGCACCAATTAGAAAAACTCCAGAAGGAAGTAGATGAACTTAGGAATAGAGGCTAATTATATAGTTTGTCTACTTATACTTGTATATATTTGTATGAAAAATATATGATTTGATTATACTGTAATTGATTCATATGAATGAATATATGTTTTTCAGATATATTTTTCATGCGTGTTTAGAATGATGAAATGGATGAACTATATTGAATGTTATATAATTTGTGGAACATTATGCATGAATGTTTAAAAATATTTACAGTTTGCTGAATGACAGGATTAAATAATAAATGCTTAAAAATATCTGCATGCTGCAAGGTAAAATGTAAATTCTACATAACATGAAATGAACTACAAGTTAAATATTTATATAATGTTCAAATTTAAACGAATTTTGATTAGAATGCTACATTAATGACATGTATTTAACTTTATTTCAGTTAGCAGAATGCAGGAGAGAAAAAAAAACATAGAGGTACTTACGAGGAGTAAACTTAGAGGTTGCTAAGTGTTAACTCAATGAAGTAAGTTCGTTGAGTGAAACTTAACTCCACGAGGTTAGTAATACAATATAAGGTCACTCCATTGAGTTATCTGTAACTCAACGAAGTTAGTTTGTGGAGTTAGCAACAGTAACCGACGTTGTTCCGTTGAGCTGCAAATAACTCAATGATGTTAGTTCGTGGATTAAGTAGAACAGTTATTCTTTTAACCATGAACGAAACTTCATCAACTTAGCAGTCCCATGAACAAAACTTCATCGACTTAGCAGTTACCAAAATTTGAAATTAGTAGTAGTACACATACCCATAAAAATAGGAACCACGCTGCACGTTACAAGACACGTTCTTGCAACGAGATTTATTTACTTTATGGATGTGCATTATATATATAAAACAGAATGTTATTTACGAGTTACCAGCACTTTTGAAAGAAAGGAGAATGCATTGGGGAACTGGAAGGAGAAGCAGCTGATTCAACTTCATCTATCAACAAATATTTATTGAATGGAAAGCTTCAGACTAGTATGTAATTAATCTTTTGCTATTTTATTTATGAGCACATGGACTCGTTCTCTTAGCACTAAATGATTAGTAAGAATACCTACCTAGGAATATTCAACACAGAGGTGTACTGAAACATTTTCTGAACTGGACTTTAATGAAATCCTTTGGGGTGTAGCTAACCTTTCTTTAAAAGAGAACGAAGAGATAGCTGCTCTAGTAGAAAAACCATTAGGAGAAATTCTGTACCCTGAATTAGTTGATGAACCTTCATGTATTTGATTGCCAAACTTTGAGGGAGATAGGTTTGAACTGAAATCTAATTATATTAATCAATTGATACATTTTCATGGATTAGAAAGAGAGGATGCCTATTATTTCCTTAGAGAATTTAATGAAGTTTGTCAAATGATGAAAATGCCGAACATGAGTATAGATGCTATTAAACTTAGATATATCCCTTTTGCTTTAAAAGACACAGCTAAGAGATAGTTATATACTCTGTCGCTTGATTCAATTTCTGCATGTACTGAATTTTGCTCTATTTTTCTGGAAAAATATTATCCAACACATCAAACGATTAAAAAGAAAAAAGAAATATTAATGTGTAGTCAAAAATAGGGTGAATCATTCTGGAAATATTTTGAAAGATTTAAAGATTTACTAACTCAATGTCCACATCATGCAATGAGTAAAGCACAATTAATAGGCATAATTTATGAAGGCATAGATGTTTCAACAAAATCTTTATTAGAATCTACTTGTCAAAATGGATTTCTGAAACTATGTAGTGAAGAAGCATGGGCATATTTAGAAAACTTTGCAAAAAGAACTGCATAGTGGGAAAACTTGGTTGAAGCTATTGCAGATAAAAGAATATTGCCAAGGGGAATGCATGAAATAGATTCAAGTACTATGCTTGATGTGAAATTAATTGAATTAATAAAGAAAATAGAAGAGTTATCATTAAATCAAAAGCTAGCAAAAAAGAATGCAAACATTAATGATCTAGATATTTATGCTAGAAACCAGAAAGATAAGTTTGGAAATTCTTATAATCCTAATTGGAGAAATCACTCGAATTTATCTTGGAGAAACAATAATTTCCAGGGAGGAGAAAATATAAATGATAAGAATATAAGTTATGAAGCATTAATTGAACAAGGATCTAGAATAGAGAAATTAGAAAAGATAATCCAATAATTAAACAATCGTTTGGATCTTGTATTTGGAAATGCTGTAATTCAAAATCAGAATAGAAACATACCACTTAGATAGAAGGAATCAATGAAAGTTAGACCTATTGGAGGATTGCCAATACAAGCAATACCTAACCTTGTTAATAGAACTGTTAATGAAATTGATACCTCTTCTGGGAGGATAGCTGAATGAAGCAGTATAACTAAAGTAATTATATATATATATAAGTTTATTTGTAGTTAATAGTATCGTAGAGTTAGTACTTAACTCAATGAAGTTAGTCCGTTGAGTTATACCCTAACTCTACGAGGGTGTGCAGTAGTTATGTTAATTTTTGTCTCTACTAAAATTTTTGTTTATGTTATATAGAATCAACAAATGGAATTGATACAATTACCGCTAGATGCACTAAGGGAAGTATTGAGTAACTTGTCGGTTAGAGATCTGTATAGGCTGTGTTGTGTATCAAAGGAAATTAAAGACTGTGTTGGAGAAAAATATTTTCAGGAACTACAAGCTGTAAAAATGACTAAGATTAGAGATGGATTCATATGGAAGTCATTTAATCGTAGTTTAATTAGCCATGAATATCTGAATATGGAAGAAACTACTGGAATTCCACCCAATACATTAGAAGGAATAGATCATATTATGGGAATGGATGAAGGATTAATTATATACAAGACCAAACCAAGGTATGCAATTCTATTACCTGATATTTTGATCAGAAATTCTATCACAAGAGAAGAATGGAATATAGGAAGACCTAATAGATATGAAGTACCAATTGAAAATTATGGGTCGGCTTTAATATTTTCTGATAAAAATTTGACCATTCCTGAAAAATTATATTATTGGAGACCTACAGGAAATTGGGATGAAGATTTATGCTTGAGTGTGTATAATTTTCTGAATAGATCTTGGACTGAAAACATTATGATTATCTAGGACAGAAATCATTAATTAACAGCATGCATGTCATACTTGATGGATATATATATCTAGTCACAAATATATCAGTTGCATTTAGATTTGATTTATACATAGTAAGCATAGATAGTATGATGAATATATAGAAATTTTGCCTATATTGAGAGAAATAGCTAAACCACCATCTACAGAATTTGATAAAATTCAAATAGGGATGTGGTATAATGAATATGAAGATCCTACTTTATGTTTGATAAGATGGTGGGATGAGTTGATGAAATTTCAAATATGGATCATGAAAGACATAAATGAATGGAAGTGGGAAGAGGAATATATTGAAATAGATTTAGAAATAGAAATTGCTACATTATCTTGGAATCGAAAAGGATCCCTTTCTGCATTTCATTTCATTAATGGTAATACACTTGTATTTAGCATTGATAATATATTGCAAGTTTACAAATTAAGAAGGAACACGAACTACATTAAAACAGAATTAATAGCAAGAAGAATTATGCCTAAAAAGTTTGCTTGGACTGACACGTTTATTCCATTTGTTTCTACTTTTCAATCATGTTCTTAAGCTGTGATTTTGTGCTTTTAATGTTGTGTGTTTTCTGCATTTACTTTTAGAAAAATTTTAGTTTTAGTTTATTTTATAAAAAAAAAAAAAAAATATCAATCCAGTTTGTTGGTATCTGTGCTAGGAAACCAACTTGCTTGCTTGTGAGCCACCAAAGGTGTAGGAGCCTGGGTTCCACACAAGACAATGATTTATAAATATCTGTTAACTGTTATTTTGTTATATATTCTGCTTTTATCTGTGTATAAAAAGTTTTTCAGAATCAAAAATCGAAATATGCAGAAGGAGATACAAATGAAACAAGGTATGTAACTAATTACTTATCCTGAATTTAGATTTAAACTCATTCGTTGAGTTAGGTGCTAAATCAATGAAACTATATTCATGCCTGCTACAATTACCGTATTTATTGTCAAATCTTTTACATTGAGGACAATGCAAAATGTAGGTATGGGGGGGAGGTAATTAAAGTAACAACCATGTAAATTTGTTAATTAAAGTAATTAAAATAGTACTGAAAAGTTTGTGGAAATTGAAATTTTTTTATGAACTTGCTGTAACTATCCGATAATTGAGACTGTAAAATTTTTATAAACTATAACTACTTGAATGTTATATTTAGAAGGCTATATAAGATGCTATAGAATTTACTATTTATGCAAATCTAGATATAGTATCTTACGTTTTTTTTCTGAATTTCATGAGTTTAACAGTTTCACGATTTTAAAATGAAATCAGAATGCTTAATGAAAAATAAGTAAATTATCTAAAGTCTTGAAAGAGCTGAGATGTGAATTTTAGATTAAATGAAACACATATGATTAAAGATACATTTAATTTGACTGATTGAACTAGAAGAATGATTTATGTGTAGATCTTATTAAACTATAGAAAAAGTATGAGCTTATTGTTATGGATTGATATTTTCAGTAAATGAAAGAAGCAGGACTATATGAGATTGGTGTTTTATTGCATCTGTATTAATGAAATACGTACATATACAGTATGTGATTAATGTTTTTTTGTTTTGAAAAAAAAAAAGAGAAAGACAAAAAAAAAGAAAAAAAAAGAAGAGAAAAAAACTTTGAGAGTTTATTGACTTGTTTGATCACGAGCCTTTTGTACTTGAGCATATAGGTATGTAAGGATTGTTGACCTGGAAAAGGACTCTTGAAATCTGGCAACCTAAGATCTTGATCAGATCTAGGATTGTTGACTGAAAGCTCGTTACATGGGTACATTAGAAAGCTCTTATATGATTCAAGCTTGTCAAATTAACTTTTAAAGTACAAAAATACATATACTTTTTTGAAAAGATATAAGTGTTTTGTGAAATACAGATATCTTATGAATCAAGTACATTTTATGTTATCTAGAATTGCTGAAATATGAATCTAGAATTGACTTTTGAAGTTGTTTTATAGAGATACAAGTCTTTATTCTACTTGTCTTAATCATATTGAATTGGATTGTACTTTGATTCGTATGTTGTTGAAATTTCTTCTAGAAATCTTATTAGAAAATTCAGGATGACAGATGATGAAAAGAAGAACAAACGAAAATATAATTAACACCTATGTGATGATGATATACTTTGTATGTAATTTGCATATATTCTAAGTATATTTGCAGGTTGAAGAGGAGAAAACAATGTTAAAACAGATTACTGAAACATACAGAATATCTATATAATAATACAAGTTCTTCTGCTGAACAGAAGAAAAAAGGAAGAATTAATTCTAGCACTTTTAGAAAGACCAATTAATGAGATCTTAGTTTGCTAAGGGACTAGCAAAATTTAGGTATGGGGGGAGTGTTTAGAATGAAAAAGTGCATAATATTAATGGTTAAATGATGGTTAATTGCATAATATTTAGCTTATCATATGAGAATGAAGTTATTATGTTATAATTGCATTGTTATATGCTTTAATGAAAGAATCTACATAATTTCAGGGAATTAATGTTAATTTAGTACATTTCTAAACTATCGGTAAATTGCAGGCTATGAAATTCTTAGGTATTCGAATTTTCTATTATTTCGGACAGTTATGTTTAACATACCAAACAGTTATGCTTAATGTACTGAAGAGTTATGTTTAAATTACCGAACAGTTATGTTTTAAAGGAATATTTTATTATTTCCTGAAGTACATGTGTCGAAACCATAATGCATGACTTAAGTGGACTTTCGGTGAGTTATCTTTAACTATTCGAAATTGTAGTTGGGCATCGGATAGTTATATGTGTAACTCTTTGAAATCTCCTTTTATTATTAAACTATTGATGACATGTGTCGTGATTTGGAAGATTGACTTAAGTTATATATTAGTGAGTTATATGTAACTATCCGAAATGCATCTAAGTATCGAATAGTTAAGTTTGTAATTATCCGAAATGCATCTGGCCGATGGGTGTGGCTAGTGTGTGTAGAGGAGGATTACCGTGCTTTCTACAGGCAGCGTCGGCAATTCTTTGAAGTACCACACCAACCATCACCACCACCACCATAATCACCAACCATCAGAGTCTGTGAGGATACTTTCCTAATGTCGGGTCAATTTCGAGCCAAACACAGTGCTTGACAACCACTGTGAGGAGTGATCGCGTCGCGGGAAGGGAAGCCATTTTCACTAAGCACCGACTCATATCTCAGGAGATCGTAAAGCTTCTAGCCTTGGTTTTGGGTTGATGCCTGTATGCTAAAGAGGAGATCATCTTGCAATTCTGGACTCATGATTCTATAGGGAGAGGAGACAGAATTGTAAGTGGTTTAATTTTCAGTGGTGTAATCGTATCGCATGTAGTGACGAAAGTATTTACTATTGACTGAGATTACTTTACATTTCACCTTTCGCCCATTTTCATGCTCATATCAAAACAAAAATACCAAAAACAACTTATTTGTGTTTGTATTTTGTATTTGGGTATTGTATTGTTTGTTTTGTATCGTGATTAATGTTATCTTTGTTAGTGTTGTGAATGGTTTATATTTGTTTTAGTTTTACAGTTTACTAAAATTGGTTCGTTCAATAGACTTAAAGATTTTAATGGTTACTGTTTGAATTATCTGAATGTTAGTATTGCCTAATGATAAATCTAGTGTTTACTAACATTAAAGAGCTTAATTGATGTTATTTACAATCTATGGAACCGCCCAATGGTTGACCGAATTCCTTTGTAAATAGTAGTATTAAATAGGAAAGATAGGCTCTTGGAGTTAACTTAAGTCCACGAGGTTAGTCCGTTGAGTTAACTGTAACTCAACGGAGAGCTTATTGAATATATAAATTTGATTATTAAAAACGAAACAGTTCGCAATTCTTAAGTAATTCCCTATGAGATCGAGCTGTACTTGCACACTAATACAATAGACATTGTGCACTTGCAGTTAAAATACAAATTGGAATTAATATCTAATTTGTGTGAAAGGTTGTTTGTTTACTTCTAAAAAGGAATTCAATGATATAGGCATAAAGATAAATTAATTAAGTAAAAACAAAAGTCAACAAATCCAAGTTTTTCTAGCGCGTTGCTGGGTAACCAATCAAGTTTTCTGGTGCCATGTTGGAGATCCAAACAATTAGCTATAGTACTTGTCACATGAATTGGCATATGAGGAACTCGTTAAGTTAAAAATGCTAAGTTATATATATATACTTGTGTTACTCGTTTAGTTAACATTAAAGTAACGACTTTTTATTATACTTGATGAAAAATTTTGGAAGAGAAAGTTTATTTTGCATGAAAATTTTCAGAGATCCAAGATTAATGATTAAAGAAAATTCGAAATGTAAATGTGGGTCAGAACGTGTGTATTTCGATGAAGGAAAAAGAAAAGACGTAAAGAAGTGGAAAACTGGTAGTGATTAAACGTGGAGGATATGCATGAAATGAAGATACAATGTAAAAGGCATAGAATTCTTGTTGATCAAAAGTATCCTTGCACGAAAAATCTTTTTAGGGATCAAAATCACCTCTTCGGGGAAAAGCTCTCAGGTGGAAGAAAGTTCAGTAAAGCATAAAAAGGTAAGATATATATCACTGAAGATTTGAAGTATCAAATGGAAGAAAATTTAGTGAAGTAGAAATGGTCAGATTTACATCACTGAAGATTTAAAGTATTAGAAGAAAGCAAATTCAGTGAAGCATAAAAAGACAAGATATTCGTCACTAAAGGATTGCTGAAGAAGAAAAAGAAGAAGAAGAAGAAAGATCTCAAATAGGGAGAAATGTTTTAAATTCCGCAAATTAGTTTTCTTTGTTTGTAGTTATGAAATTATTTAGATGATACATGGTATCGAGATATAATTGCATCTACAATTTCTAAGGAGAATTGAATTGTATATTGTAATTGAAACCTTGAATAAAAATGATTATATGAAAATAGTGTCTCGACTTGTTTTTGAGTTTTAAAGTTTCAATTATATTTGAAAATATTGAAAAACACAATTCACCCCTCTCTTGTGTAGCCATACGATCCTACAAGTGGTATCAAAGCTTTGTTAATAATCTTTGATATAAAATTGATACCAACTTATTTAATATCATTGCTTATTCTACCTTCCTTGTTTTTAAACAGAAATTAATATCTGAGCATACGTTTAACTTTCTTGATTTAAGGCTCAAGTTTTTTTAAAGTTTTAGATTGTTTAAAATCAAATAGGTTGAAAAATCTAAGGTAAGATGGCTACTGGAAATGGTAATTTTTTTTTATATGAAGACCAAAATCTTAAGCGTCCTCCTTTATTTGTTGGATTACATTTTGAATATTGGAAATATAGGATGACTATTTTTCTTCAAAGTATAGATAAAAAGTTGTGGTTCATGATTTCTAAACCATATACTCTGTTATCTACCCCTTATAATACCTAGACAATTACTGAAGAAGAAAATGAAACTCTGAATGCTAAGGGTTTAAATATTTTATTTTGTGCATTGAGTTATGAACAGTTCAGTAAAGTGTCGGCATAATAATTTATTTATGAGGTGTGGCAGACATTAAAAGTTTCACATGAAGGTACTTCTCAAGCTAAAGAGACTAAGATAAACATGTTAATTCATAAGTATGAACTCTTTAAGATGCATGAAAACGAAAGTATTTTTGAGATGTTTTCCAGATTTCTTGATATCATAAACTCTTTAAAATGCTTAGGAAAGAATTTTGAACAGAAGGATTTGGTGAGGAAAATTCTCAGATCCCTAAGTTCTAAATGGTCTTAGAAAGTAACATCAATTGAGGAATCACGAGATTTAAATGTTTATACCATGAATGAACTTATAGGAAACTTAATAGCTTATGAAGTTCAATTAAATGAATCACCGAGTCACAACAAACCAAAAATGAAGAAAGAAATAGCCTTCGAAATTAACTTAGATTCTGATATATCTACTAATTCTGTCGAGGATTTGATTTTGCTGACTAGGAAATTCAAGAAAGCATGGAAAGCTAGCAAACAACAAAGGAATAAAGATGACAAACCCTCAACATCAAAATCACTGAATAACAGGAATTCTTCATTTAGAAAGTATGTATGTTACAACTGTAAGAAACCTAGACATCTTTCTTCAGATTGTCCAATATGGAGAAATGAAAAGAAAAGTTAGGACAAATCAGAAGAAGACGGCTCAGAAAACTTAGAAAAAGTTTTCCAAGAAAAAGGCTTTGAAGGTCACTTGGGATGATATGTCTGAAGAGTCTGAATCTGAGGAATCATCATCAAAATCTTCAAATTCAGAAGGAGAGCTAGAGTTAGAAGATGTTGATGTGTGCTTCATGGTAGATGAGTCTAAGGTAATATTTAATCCTGAAAATTATTCAGATTTTAACTTTGATGAATTATTATGTGCTTATCATGCCTTATTACAAAAACTTAAAGTTTGTAAACTAGAAAATAAGAATATTAGAAACTCTTTATCCATTGTGGAAGAAGAAAATTGTTTCCTATCTACTACTTTAGAAAAGTTTAAATGTGATAATGAAAATCATGCTAGAGATTTGCATAAATTTAGATTTAATGAATGTGTCTTGCATGAACAAATACAGAATACAAATGTTGAAAAATTAAAGATAGAATTTGAAAATGAAATCTTGAGAAAAAATATAAATGAACTTGAATTAGAGATTGATAAATTAAAACTAAGAGAGCTAGATTTAAATTCTACCATTGAGAAATGGAATTTAAGTCAAACTAAGTTAGACAAACTAACTAGTACCCTTGCGGTGTCATATAAATTTGGCTTAAGATTTGATTATCCTGAATATCCTGAATCTCAAGCCAATAAAGGATTTATTAGTTGTAGTTCAAGTAAATCTAAGACTAAAATTCCTTTTATCATGAAACAAGGTAATAAATATGTAGAAGTACGTACTTCAAGGGATGAATCATGTAGTAATAATATAAATCAATGTGATTTGTCAAAATGTACTTCTAACATGACTATTAATGTTTCTAAAAATCTTGTTTCTTGTTTTGGAAATTCAGTTTCTAATGTTTTTAAAATTTCAGACAATTGTAGTAAATTGAAAATTCAGAAACCCGAGCATGTAATTCAAAACATTGGTGTTAGACCAATTACTCATTCTGCATGTGATTTATCTGAAAATTCTTGTGCAGAAAAAGATTTTGTATGTACTGAAAATTCAAATACATGTACAAAATCTTGGTATGAACTTACTGAAATGTATGAGCATGACCAAAACAAATTAACATCTAATAAAAATCTATTGGGTCTTGGTTATACTACATCTAAAAATAAAAAGAATGATTGTAAAAGCAATAATGCTATAAGTAAGTATGATACTAATGATAAGTCAACAGTACTTACAACTAATAAGAATGTAAATGAAAATGTTAAACTGTTTTTAAACAAAAAGAAGAAATATGTGTTTAATGAACTTGGTCCTCAACAACATTGGGTACCAAGAAAAAGTTTTTCTTAATTTGTTTTGCAGGAGGAAACAACATCAAAATGAATCTTGGACAGTGGAGCATCAAGTCACACGACCAGACAGAAAAGTCTACTACAAAATTTTACAAAAACCATGAAAGGAAGTGTAACATTTGGAAACAAAAGCAAGGATAAAATCATAGGTATGGGTAATGTTCAAATAACTCCGACTTGTGTTATTTTGAATGTACTATATGTAGAAAACCTAGGATTTAATTTGCTAAGTGTTATAAAACTAATTGAGAATAGATATTATGTAGTGTTTGAAGATAGTGTATGCAAAATTATTGATAAAAATACAGATGAAATTAAGTTTATTGCTAAAAGAAAAGGTTCTGTATGTATTTTATCTTTACCTTCTAGTGCAGTTGATTTAAATTCATGTTTGCTATCTGAAACTAACAATGCATATCTATGGCATAGAAGGATTGGGCATATAAATATGAAACTGTTACATAAACTATCTAGAAAACATTTAGTGAGAGGTTTACCAAAGATTAAAAACTCAAAGGACTTTATGTGTGATGCATGTGAGTTTGGTAAACTTCACAAAAAGTCTTTTAAATCCAAAACTGATATTTCAAGCAAGAGAGTCTTAGAACTTATACATATGGATCTATTTGGACCAACAAGAATCATGAGTTTTGGTGGTAAATGATATGTATTTGTTTTAGTAGATGACTTCTCTAGATACACTTGGGTATATTTTCAAGCATCTAAGATAGAAGTTTTTGAAAAGTTTAAAATGTTTTGCAATTTTGTTCAAAATGAACAAAATGTCTCTATTCAAAAACTTAGGAGTGATCATGGTATAGAATTTGATAATGATCAAATGGATAATTATTGTAATGAGCATGACATTGATCACAAATTTTCTTTTCCAAGAGCACCGTGTCAAAATGGTGTTGTTGAGAGAAAGAATAGATCACTTCAAGAAATGGCTAGAACTATGTTGAATGAACATATGTTACTTCAAAATCTTTAGGCTGAAGCAGTAAATACAGCTTGTTATGTTATTAATAGAAGTCACTTAAGACCTCATGTTAATAAAACTCCTTTTGAAATTATGTTTAATAGAGTTCCAAAAATTTCTTATATGAAACCATTTGGTTGCAAGTGTTTTATTCTTAATACTAAGGATAAAAGGGATAAATTTAAAGCCAAAGCGGATGAAGGAATTTTTGTAGGTTACTCTACTAGAAGTAAAGCCTATAGAGTATATAACAAGACTTCTAGAACTATTGAAGAAACCCTCCATGTAAGCTTCAATGAAAATTCTTTTAGAGAATCTCAATCTAAAGTTGATAATGATGATATGATCAATTTCCCAAAAGAGTTAGAGATCAATAGAGAGATTGAAGATTTATCTGAGAAAATCAAAAATATGAACTTAGATGATCAAACTCTTGATGAAAGTGATAGATCTTCAGATGTTGATGAGAATATTGAGGAAAATCAGAGAAATTGACATTATTCTTCATCACATCCAATCACTCAAGTCATTGATAATATTAATGAGGGAGTTAAAACTAGAGCTTCAGTAAATTTAAATAATATGTATATGTTTGTTTCTATGGTGGAACCAAGGAATATACAAGAAGCATTATCTAATGAAAATGGATAGTGGCAATGCAAGAAGAACTAAATCAATCATCAAAAATGATGTTTGGGAATTAGTCCCTCCACCAGAAAATCAGTCCATAATAGGTACAAAGTGGATCTTTAGAAACAAAACTAACGAAATTGGTCAAGTTATAAGGAACAAAGCTAGATTAGTTGCACAAGGGTATACACAAGAAGAATGACTAGATTATGAGGAAACATTTGCTCCTATGGCTAGGTTAGAAAGTATTAGAATATTATTGGCCTATGCTTGTTATATGGATTTCAAATGGATGTAAAGAGTGCATTTCTAAATGGTTTAATTAATGAAGAAGTCTATGTAAAACAACCACCTGGATTTGAAGATATTAAAAATCTTGACTTTGTGTATAAATTGAAGAAATCCTTATATAGTTTGAAGCAAGCACCTAGAGCATGGTATGAAAGATTATCTACTTTTTTAATAGAAAAAAGTTATATCATGGGAAAAGTGGATCATATTCTATTTATCAAGAGAGATGGTAAAGATCAGATTGTTGTTCAAATATATGTGGAAGATATAATCTTTGGAGCAACTTTTGATAAACTAATAAAAATATTTTCTGAAGAGATGACTAGTCAGTTTGAAATGAGTATGATAGGAGAACTTTCATATTTTCTAGGACTTCAAATTAAGCAAATGGATAAAGGTATATTTTTAAATTAGGAAAAATATGTAGATGAAATGCTTAAGAAATTTAATTTTAATGATACAAGGATTCAAGGAACTCCTATGAGTACTTCTTTAAAGTTAGATATTGATGACATAGGAAAATCAATAGATCAAAGAAAATACAGAAGTATGATTGGTTCTTATTGAGTATTTTGTTTTGATGATGTGTGTTGAATGAAAATAATCATATTTGCTCAAATTACTATTGCTTGTGAAAAGAAATTAAAATCATCAATTAATACAGAAAAAGTTTACTGATATAAATACTTGTTTGTATTGGATCTGAAATTATACAAAGTTAATAACTAGTCGTTTCATTGCATTAATTTCTCATTTAACTAAACGTTAAGTTAACGTGTGTTTTTATTGAAAAGCATGATATGTTTTAAAGTTATATCTTCTGTATCATGAACAATGCACATTTAGACAACTCGTTAAGTTAGAGTGTTATTTGTATAGAGGTCACGTGAGAACTCGTTAAGTTAGAGGCTTAAAGGTTAAAATAGGTCATGTGAGAACTCGCTAAGTTAGTGAGTAAAAGAAGAGACGAACTCGTTAAGTTAATGTTATACACGTGGTGAAATTATAAATTACGAATGTTATATTGTATCACATGAGGTGCACATGTTTAACTCGTTAAGTTAGCATAACTAAATGCGTTGAGTTGCTATATTGAACACTAAGGCAACACGTTAGGTTAGCGTTATAAAACTTAGGTTGTTATTTTTGCACATGATAAAATTCTTATTATAAAAACATTTGTTTAGTATTGGTTCGTTGAGTTATCGTAACACAACGGAGATGGTTCGTTGAGTTAGCGTAACGCCACAGACTTAGTTCATTAAGTTAGCTATAGTACTTGTCACATGGAATGGCACATGAGGAACTTGTTAAGTTAGAAACATTAAGTTATATATATACTTGTGTTACTCGTTTAGTTAACATTAAAGTAATGACTTCTTATTACATTGTTGAAAAAATTTTGGACGAGAAAGTTTATTTTGCAGGAAATTTTTCAGAGATCTAAGACTATCGATTAAAGAAAATTTGAAATGTAAATGTGGGTCAGAACGTGTGTATTTCAATGAAGGAAAAAGAAAAGACGTGGAGAAGTGGAAAACTGGTAGTGATTAAACGTGGAAGATATGCATGAAATGAAGATATAGTATAAAATGTATAGAGTTCTCGTTGATCAAACCATCCTTGCACACAAAACGAAAAGTCTTTTCAAGGATCAAACTATCCCTACACATCAAATGAAAAATCTTTTTAGGGATCAAAAACACCTCTTCGGGGAACAACTCTCAAGTGGAAGAAAATTCAGTGAAGCATAAAAAGGTAAGATTTATGTCACTGAAGATTTGAAGTATTAAAAGAAAGCAAATTCATTGAAGCATAAAAAGACAAGATATTCGTCACTAAAGAATTGTTGAAGAAGAAAGATCTCAAATAGGGAGAAATGTTTTAAATTCCACAAATTAGTTTTCTCTGTTTGTAGTTATGAAATTGTATAGATGAAACATGGTATCGATATATAATTGCATCTACAATTTCTGAGGAGAATTGAATTGTATATTGTAATTGAAACCTTGAATAAAAATGATTTTATGAAAACAATGTCTTGACTTGTTTTTGAGTTTTAAAGTTTCCATTATAATCGGAAAAAGTTGAAAAACACAATTCACCCCCTCTTGTGTAGCCATACGATCCTACAAGTGGTATAAGAGCTTTGTTAATAATCTTTGATATAAAATTGATACCAACTTAGTTAATATCATTGCTTATTCTACCTTTCTTGTTTTTAAATAGAAATTAATATATGAGCATACGTGTAACTTTCTTGATTTAAGGCTCAAGTTGTTTTAAAGTTTTTAGACTGTTTAAAATCAAATAGGTTGAAAAATCTAAGGTAAAGATGGCTACTCGAAATGGTAATTTTTCTTTATATGAAGGCCAAAATCTTAATTGTCCTCCTTTATTTGATGGAATACATTTTGATTATCGGAAATATAGGATGACCGTTTTTCTTCAAAGTATAGATCATAAGTTGTGGTTCATGATTTCTAAACCATATACTTTGTTATCTACCCCTTATAATTCTTGGACAATTACTGAAAAAGAAAATGAAACTCTGAATGCTAAGAGCTTAAATATATTATTTTGTGCATTGAGTTATGAAAAGTTCAGTAAAGTGTCTGCATATAAATCTGCTTATGAGGTGTGGCATGCATTAGAAGTTTCACATGAAGGTACTTCTCAAGTTTAAGAGCCAAAAATAAACATGTTGATTTATAAGTATGAACTCCTTAAGATGCATGAAGACGAAAGTATTTCTGAGATGTGTTCGTGTTTTCCCAACACTACACTAGAAAAACTTGGATTTGTTAGTTCTATTTTTACTTAGTTAATTTATCTTTATGCCTATTCTTTCATTTAGAAGTAAACAAACAACCTTTAATACAATATAGATATTAATTCCAATTTGTACTTTAACTGCAAGTGCACAATGTCTATTGTATCAGTGTGCAAGTACAGGTCAATCCCACAAGGAATTGCTGACGAACTTAAGAAATGTTTGATTGTGAACAATTCAAATTTATATTCAATAAGCACTCCGTTGAATTACAGTTAACTCAACGGACTAAGTTCGTTGAGTTATGGATAACTCAACGGACTATTCTCGTGGACTTAAGTTAACTCCACGAGCCTGTCTCTTCTTTATAATACTGCTAATTATAGAGGAATTCGACCAACCATTGGGCGATTCCACAGATTGTAAATAACATCAATTAAGCTTTTTAATGCTAGTTAACATTGGATTTTTCATTATGCAATACTAACATTCAGATGATTCAAACAGTAACCATTAAAATCTTTAAGTTGTTTTGTAAGAACCAATTTCAGTAAACTGTAAAATTAAAACTAACATAAAACAATCATAAAATTGATACAGATAACATTAATCACAATACAACACCAACAATACAACACTCAAATACAACATACAAACAAAGATAAATTGTTTTTGGTATTTTTGTTTTGATGTGATGGGCGAAAGGTGAAATGTAAAGTAATTTCACTTGATAGTAAATACTTTCGACACTACTTGCAACGCGATTACACCACTGAAAATTGAACCACTTACAATTCTGTCTCCTCTCCCTATAGAATCGTGAGTCCAGAATTGCAAGATGATCTCCTCTTCGGCATACAGGCATCAATCCGAAGCCAAGGCTAAAAGCTTTACGATCTCCTGAAATATGAGTCGGCGCTTGGTGAAAATGTCTTCCCTTCCCGCAACGTGATCACTCCTCACAATGGTTGTCAAGCACTATGTTCGGCTCGGAATCGACCTGACATCAGGCAAGTATCCTCACAGACCTCCGATGATTGGTGATTATGGTGGTGATACGAAGGTTGGTGTGATACTTCGGAGAATCGCCGATACTGTCTGCAGAAAGCTCAATGCTCCTCCTCTATATACACTGGCCGTCCATCGATCACACTCTTTCTTTTTTTTCTTCTTTTCTTTTATATTTCTTCAGTGGTAACTACTTCTACTTGAATGGTTGGATGGATTTCCTCCCTTCAGATCAACAGCGATGATTTCTTTCTCCCTGCACGATTGAATTCCTGCGTGATACGTACAAACGTGGTTTTTCCTTCCAACTATCTGTTCCTGCTACCGCTATAGTGGCATATTAGAAAATATATAGTCCGTGGAATTACAGATAACTCAACGGACTTCCTTCGTTGATTTAACTATAAAACACGTGCAAAAATAACAACTTAAGTTTATAACGCTAACCTAACACGTTGCCTTAGTGTATTTTCATGTAACTCAACACGTGCAGTTATACTAACTTAACGAGTTATAACGTAAGTAAATCTACCAGCTCTCAACACGTGTCAGCAGTAATTTAAACATAAAATAACATTTCAGAGAGTTACAGGTATAACTATCCGATGCTCAGATGCATTTTCGGATACTTAAGAATTTCACAACCTGCAATTTACCGACAGTTCATAAATGTACTAAATTAACATTAATTCCCCAAAATTAAGCAGATTCTTCAATTAAAGCATATAACAGTGCAATTATAACATAATGGCTTAATTCTCATATGATAAGCTAAATATTATGCAATTAACCATCATTTAACCGTTAATAATATGCACTTTTTCATTCTAAACACTTCCCTCATACCTAAATTTTGCTAGTCCCTTAGCAAACTAAGATTTAATTAATTGGTCTTTCAAAAAGTGCTAGAATTAATTCTCCCCCTTTTGTTTTTTTTTTCTTCTATTTAGCATAAACATATATTCTATATGTTTCAGTAATCAACTTGTAAAGATATTTAGAATATATGTAAATTACATACAAAGTATATCATATTCATATAGGTGTTAATTATATTATCGTTTGTTCTTCTTTTCATCATCTGTAATCCTGAATTTTTTAATAAGTTTTTCTAGAAGAAATTTCAACAACATACAAATTAAAGTACAATCCAATTCAATCTGATTAAGACAAGTAGAATAAAGAATTGTATTTCCATTAAACAACTTCAAAAGTCAATTCCAGATTCATATTTCAGCAATTCTAGATAACAGAAAATATACTCGATTCATAAGATATCTGTATTTCACAAAACACTTGTATCTTTTCAGAATAGTATATGTTTTTTTTTTTTTTGTGTACTCTAAAAGTTAATATGATAAGCTTGAATCATGCAAGAGCTTTCTAATGTACCCATG
Organism: Cymodocea nodosa; assembly: GCA_036874045.1. Lineage (NCBI taxonomy): Eukaryota > Viridiplantae > Streptophyta > Magnoliopsida > Alismatales > Cymodoceaceae > Cymodocea > Cymodocea nodosa. The sequence continues at coordinate 13,643,717 of CM072335.1, forward strand.
TAACGAGCTTTCAGTCAACAATCCCAGATCTGATCAAGATCTTAGGTTGCCAGATTTTTAGAGTCCTTTTTCAGGTCAACAATCCTTACATACCTATCTGCTCAAGTACAAAAGGCTCGTGATCAAACAAGTCAATAAACTCTCAAGGTTTTTTTTTAATTTTTTCTAAAAATAAATGCACACACAAAACAAAGCATTAATCACATACTGTATATGCACATATTTCATTAATACAGATGCAGTAAAACAGTAGTCTCATGTAATCCTGCTTCTATCATTTACTAAAGATATGAATCCATAACAATAAGTTCATACTTTATCTATAGTTTAATAAGATCTACACATAAATCATTCTACAAGTTCAATCAGTCAAAGTAAATGTATCTTTCATCATATGTGTTTCATTTAATCTAGAATTCACATCTCAGCTCCTTTAGGACTTTAGATAATTTTCTGATTAAGCATTAAATATTCTGATTTCATTTTAAAATCGTGAAACTGTTAAACTCATGAAATTCGGAAAAATCATAAGATACTATATCTAGATTTACATAAATAATAAATTCTATAGCATCTTCTATAGCCTTCTAAATATAACATTCAAGCAGTTTATAAAAATTTTACAGTCTCAATTATCGGATAGTTACAGCAAGTTCATAAAAATTTTCAATTTCCTCAAAACTTTGCAGTACCATTTTAATTCCTTTAATTAACAAACTTACATGACTGTTACTGTAATTACCTCCCCCCCATACCTACATTTTGCATTATCCTCAATGTAAAAGATTTGACAATAAGTATAGTAATTGTAGTAGGCATGAATAAAGTTTTGTTTGATTTAAAATTCAGGATAAGTAATTGGTTACATACCTTGTTTCATTTGTATCTCCTGCATATTCCGATTTTTGATTCTGAAAAACTTTTCATTCCCAGATAAACACAGAATATATAACAAAATAACATTTAATAGGTATTAATAAATCAGTGTCTTGTGTGGAACCCAGGCTTCTATGCCTTTGGTGGCTCACAAGCAAGCCAGTTGGTTTCCCAGAATAGATACCAACAAACTGGATTGATATTTTGTTTTGTTTGTTTGTTTGTTTTTTTTTATTTATAAAATGAACATGAAAAACTTCAAAATTCCTTTTTTTTTTTTTCTAAAAAATAAATGCAGAATACACAACATTAAACACACAAAATCACAGCTTAAGAATATGATTGAAAAGTAGAAACAAATGGAAGAAATGTATCAGTCCAAGCAAACTTTTTAAGCATAGTTCTTCTTGCTATTAATTCTGTTTTAATGCAGTTCTTGGTCCTTTTTAATTTGTAAACATGTAATATATTATAAATTCCAAATACGAGTGTATTACCATTAATGATATGTAATGCAAAAAGGGATCCTTTTTAGTTCCAAGGTAATGTAGCAGTTTCTATTTCTACATCTATTTCAATATACTCCTCTTCCCACTTCCATTCATTCATTTCTTCCATAATCCATATTTGAAATTTCATCAGTTCATCCCACCATCTTATTAGACATAAAGTAGGATCATCTTTTTCATTATACCACATTCCTATTTGAATTTTATTAAATTTTTCAGATGGTGGTTTAGCTATTCCACTCGGGACAGGTAAAATTTCTGTATAATCATCATAACTGTCTATGCTCACTATGTATAAATCAAATCTATATACTATTGATATCTCCGTGACTAAATAAATATAACCATCAAGTATGACATGTGTTTGGTTAATTAATGATTTCTGTCCTAGATATATTATAATGTTTTCATTCCAAGATCTGTTCAGAAAATTATACACACTTAAGCATAAATCTTCACCCCAATTTCCTGTAGGTCTCTAATAATATAATTTTTCAGGAATTGCAGAATTTTTATCAGAAAATATTAAAGCTGACCCACAATTTTCAGTTGGTGCTTCAAATATATTAGGTCTTCCTATATTACATTCTTCTCCTGTTATAGGATTTCTTATCAAAATCTCAGGTAATGATAAACTTGCATACCTTGGTCTCGTCTTGTATATGATTAATCCTTCATCTATCCCCATAATATGACTCATTCCTTCTAATGCATTGGATGGAGTTCCAGTAGTTTCTTCCATAGCCAGATATTCATGGGTATTTAAACTACGATTAAATGACCTCCATATGAATCCATCTCTAATCTTAGTCATTTTTGCAGATTGTAGTCCCTAAAAATATTTTTCTTCAATACAGTCTTTAATTTCCTTTGATACACAACACATCCTGCACAAATCTTTAGCTGACAAGTTACTTAGTATTTCCCTTTGTGCATCTAACGGTAATTGCATTAATTCTATTTGTCGATTCTGTAAAATAAAAAAAAATTTAGCAGAGACAAAAATTAACATAACTATTGCACACCCTCGTGGAGTTAAGGCATAACTCAACGGACTAAGTTTGTTGAGTTAAAAATTAACTCTACGATACTATTAACTTAAAATAAAAATAAAAACAAAAACATATATACATACAGATAGTTGCTTTAGATATGCTACTTCATTCAACTGCCCTCCTAGAAAAGGTATCAATTTCATTAACCGTTCTATTGACAGGATTAGGTATAGCTTGTATTGGCAATCCTCTAGTAGGTCTAACTTCCATTGGTTCCTTCTGTCTAAGTGGTATATTCTATTCTGATTTTGATTTACAGCATTTCCAAATATAAATTCTAGACGATTGTTTACTTGTTGGATTATCTTTTCTAATTTCTCTATTCTAGCTCCTTGTTCAATTAATACTTCATAACTTATGTTCTTCTCATTTATATTTTCTCCTCCCTGGAAATTGTTGTTTCTCCAAGATAAATTCGGGTGATTTCTCCAATTAGGATTATAAGAATTTCCCAAGTTATCTCTCTGGTTTCTAGCATAAATAATATCTAAGTCATTTATGTTTGTATTCTTTTCTGCTAGCTTTTGATTTAATGATAACTCTTCTATTTTCTTTGTTAATTCATTTAATTTCACCTCAAGCATAGTATTGGAATCTATTTCATGCATTCCTCTTGGCAATAATCTTTTATCTGCAATAGCTTCAGCCGAATTTTCCCACTGTGCAGTTCTTTTTGCAAAATTTTCTAAATATGCCCATGCTTCTTCACTACATAATTTTAAAAATCCATTTTGACAAGTAGATTCTAATAAAGATTTCATTGAAACATCTATGCCTTCATAAATTATGCCTATTAATTGTGCTTTACTTCTTGCATGATGTGGACATTGAGTCAGTAAATCTTTAAATCTTTCAAAATATTTTCAGAATGATTCACCCTATTTTTGGCTACACAACTCCTCTCAGAAATTCTAACAGGTTTAGCATTCTCTTCTAAATATATGTGGTGACAGCATAAAGTTGAACTTAACCCTTTTATATCAGTCATAGTCCATCCTATTGCTTCTTTATAACTTTTTATTACCTTTTTTAATTTAGCTATTTGATCCTCTTTCAAATCTGAAGCAATAATGATTGGACAGGTCCGTTTATCTTCCAGAAATATATAGGTTAATTCAGGAGGTAAAGGTTTTAATTCTAAATGCTACCCATCAGAAGCTAGAGCTCCTAATTGAACATCATCATTTTTTAAATTAATTTCTTCCTGATCTCCTTCTATATTTATGCTTTCACTTTCTTCTAAAGTTTCAAAATTGATTTGCCTATTTAATTCTTCTTGAATCACATCATCTAACATATCTCCTTCATCCTCTAAAAAGTCTATGGTATGTAAGGACATTTCTAACTCCTCAAACCTTTCTGGTTTGAAAATATTTAATTGAGTATCCTCATTACCATATGCTAATTTCATTACTCTAGTTTTACAATTTATAACAGCCCCTGATGTTGCTAAAAATGGCCTTCCCAAAATTAAAGATGTATCACTATTTTTATGCTTAATTTATTGGAAATCCAAAATTACAATATCAATAGGATATATAAAATTCTTGATTTTAATTAAGACATCCTCTATTTTTCCTCTAGGGTATCTTATACTTCTATCAGCCAATTGAATAACCGTACTAGTAGTAGTTAAGCCTTCTAATCCTAAGGATGCAAATATATCACTTGGCATAACATTTATACCTGCACCTAAGTCTATTAAGGTTCTTTCTAGAATGGTATTTCCTATGGTGCATGATATAACAGGGATTCTAGGATCAGATAACTTTTTAGGAATTTGTGGCAGAAATAGGTAACTACTTTGCTCAGCTAAAAAGACCTTTCTAAGAACTTTTTGCTCTCTTTTCTTAGTACACTAATCCTTCAGAAATTTAGCACAAGGTGGCATATTCAGCAATAGATCTAACAAAGGAATGTTAACTTGTACTTTTTCAAAAATTTCTCTTATTTTTTCTTGTTTTTCAGGAATTGTTTATTGTAATCTTTTAGGATAGGGTGCTAAAGATTTTGATTTCAAAGACTCTTTTTCTTTCAGTTGATTTGTTTGATCATTTTTAGCTTCAATTGCAGATTCAGATTGTTCTTCAGTGATTTCTAGATTTTCAGCTATTACATTTTCATTATCATTTTTATTTTTACTCTTGTCCACCTTCATATCATTTTCATTTTGAGTTCTTAGTGGTATATTAGTTCCAGATCTTAATGTTACACATACATCTTCCAGATTTTTGTTACTTTCATGATGTTTTTGTATATCATTTTCGTGATTATGATCTTCAATTGTTTTTAGTTTTAAAGTGCATTCTTTAAATTCTCTTACATTTGTGTTTTCTGTTTGTTGTATATTTTGCAAGTTGTGCAGGTTTATAACATTATAATTTTCATTGTCCTGTTGTAAAACTTGTATTTTCATTGCATTTTTGTCTAATGCTTTTAATTTTGTTTCCAGATCATCTAATTTCATTGCATTCAATTTTTGATCAATTTTCTTTATGGCTTTTTCAGTTTCGTAAATTATATCCTGTTTAGGTTCTGAATATGCCTCCTTATAGTTTAATTGGTTGACTTCTTGTTGTTGACACACAAAGTATTTCAGTTTGTCCAGATTTTGCTCTATACTATGCTCTAGTCTGTCATAGCTATCCCAAACTTCAGTGTCTCTCATCATATTACACATTCTATACTGACCATCAGTTGGGTAAACTATAGGATTCTCATACTCGGCTCTATTATATTTAGGATAATTCATTTATTGTTCATGGGATCTATCAATCTGTAAATGTCTCAATTTCAAACAATCAGAAATGTCGTGTCTTTCAGAATTGCAGAATTCACATATGCTAATTAAAGGTTTTAGAAATCTTTGAGCATAAGCATATGCCATATTCTCAATTACAGAAGAAAACACACAACTCTGACTATTAAAATGAAACAGCTCTAACAATTGCTTATATCTATTCAATTCAGTTCAATTCAATTCAATTCCCCGGCAACGGCGCCATAAAACTTGTTCGTGTTTTCCCAACACTACACTAGAAAAACTTGGATTTGTTACTTCTATTTTTACTTAGTTAATTTATCTTTATGCCCATTCTTTCTTTTAGAAGTAAACAAACAACCTTTAATACAATTTAGATATTAATTCCAATTTGTACTTTAACTGCAAGTGCACAGTGTCTATTGTATTAGTGTGCAAGTACAGGTTGATCCCACAGGGAATTGCTGATGAACTTAAGAAATGTTTGATTGTGAACAATTCAAATTTATATTCAATAAGCACTCCGTTGAATTACAGTTAACTCAACAGACTAAGTTCATTGAATTATGGATAACTCAATGGACTATCCTCGTGGACTTAAGTTAACTCCACGAGCCTGTCTCTTCTTTATAATACTGCTAATTACAGAGGAATTTGGCCAACCATTGGGCGATTCCACAGATTGTAAATAACATCAATTAAGCTTTTTAATGCTAGTTAACATTGGATTTATCATTATGCAATACTAACATTCAGATGATTCAAACAGTAACCATTAAAATCTTTAAGTTGTTTTGTATGAACCAATTTAAGTAAACTGTAAAATTAAAACTAACATAAAACAATCATAAAATTGATACAGATAACATTAATCACGATACAACACCAACAATACAACACTCAAATACAACATACAAACAAAGATAAATTGTTTTTGGTATTTTTGTTTTGATGTGATGGGCGAAAGGTGAAATGTAAAGTAATTTCACTTGACAATAAATACTTCCGACACTACTTGCAATGCGATTACACTACTGAAAATTGAACCACTTACAATTCTGTCTCCTCTCCTTATAGAATCGCGAGTCCAGAATTGCAAGATGATCTCCTCTTCAACATACAGGCATCAACCCGAAGCCAAGGCTAAAAGCATTACGATTTCCTGAAATATGAGTCGGCGCTTGGTGAAAATGTCTTCCCTTCCCGCAACGCGATCACTCCTCATAGTGGTTGTCAGGCACTATGTTCGGCTCGGAATCGACCCGACATTAGGCAAGTATCCTCACAGACCTCCGATGATTGGTGATTATGGTGGTGAAACGATGGTTGGTGTGATACTTCGGAGAATCGCCGATACTGTCTGTAGAAAACTAGGTGCTCCTCCTCTGTATACACTGGCCGTCCATCGATCACACTCTTTCTTTTTTTTCTTCTTTTCTTTTATATTTCTTCAGTGGTAACTGCTTCTGCTTGAATGGTCGGTTGGATTTCCTTCCTTTAGATCAACAGCGATGATTTCTTTCTCCCTACGCGATTGAATTCCTGCGTGATACGTGCAAACGTGGTTTTTCCTTCCAACTGTCTGTTCCTGCAACCGCTACAGTGGCATATTAGAAAATATATAGTCCGTGGAGTTACAGATAACTCAAAGGACTTCCTTCATTGATTTAACTATAAAACACGTGCAAAAATAACAACTTAAGTTTATAACGCTAACCTAACGCGTTGCCTTAGTGTATTTTCATGTAACTCAACGCGTGTAGTTATACTAACTTAACGAGTTATAACGTAAGTAAATCTAACAACTCTCAACACATGTCAGCAGCAGTTTAAACATAAAATAACATTCCGGAGAGTTACAGGTATAACTATCCGATGCTCAGATGCATTTTCGGATACTTAAGAATTTCACAGCCTACAATTTACCGATAGTTCATAAATGTACTAAATTAACATTAATTCCCCAAAATTAAGCAGATTCTTCAATTAAAGCATATAACAGTGCAATTATAACATAATGGCTTAATTCTCATATGATAAGCTAAATATTATGCAATTAACCATCATTTAACTGTTAATAATATGCACTTTTTCATTCTAAACAAGATGTTTTCCAGATTTCTTGATATCATAAACTCTTTAAAATGCTTAGGAAAGAATTTTGAACAGAATGATTTGGTGAGGAAAATTCTCAGATCCCTAAGTTCTAAGTGGTCTTAGAAAGTAACATCAATTGAGGAATCACAAGATTTAAATGTTTATACCATGAATGAACTTATAGGAAACTTAACAGCTTATGAAGTTCAATTAAATGAATCACTGAGTCACAACAAACTAAAAATGAAGAAAGAAATAGTCTTTGAAATTAATTCAGATTCTGATATATCTACTGATTCTAACGAGGATTTGATTTTGTTGACTAGGAAATTCAAAAAAGCATAGAAAGCTAAGAAACAACAAAGGAACAAGAATGATAAACCCTCAATGTCAAAATCACTAAATGTCAAGAATTCTTCATCCAGAAAGTATGTATGTTACAACTGCAAGAAACCTAGACATCTTTCTCCAAACTGTCCTATAAGGAAAAATGAAAAGCAAAGTAGGACAAATCAGAAGAAGACGACTCAGAAAACTCAGTAAAAGTTTTACAAGAAAAAGGCTTTGAAGGTCACTTGGGAAGACATGTTTGAAGAGTCTGAATCTAAGGAATCATCATCAAAATCTTCACATTCAGAAGGAGAACAAGAGTTAGAAGACGTTGCTCATGTGTGCTTCATGGTAGATGAGTCTAAGGTAATATCTGATCCTGAAAGTTATTCAGATTTCAACTTTGATGAATTATTATGTGCTTATCATGCGTTATTACAAAAACTTAAAGTTTATAAACTAGAAAATAAGAATATTAGAAACTCTTTATCCATTGTGGAAGAAGAAAATTGTTTCCTGTCTACTACTTTAGAAAAGTTTAAATGTGATAATGAAAATCATGCTAGAGATTTGCATAAATGAATGTGAAATGTGTCAAAATGTACTTGCAAGTAAGTATAATTTGCTATAAGTAATAAGAATGTAAATGATAATGTTAAACTATTTTTAAACAAAAAGAAGAAATATGCATTTAATGAACTTGGTCCTCAACAACATTGGGTACCAAGAAAAAGTTTTTCTTAATTTGTTTTGCAAGAGGAAACAACATCAAAATGGATATTGGACAGTGGAGTGTCAAGTCACATGACCGGACAGAAAAGCCTACTACAAAATTTTACAAATACCATGAATGGAAGTGTAACATTTGGAAACAAAAGCAAGGATAAAATCATAGGTATGGGTAATGTTCAAATAACTTCGACTTGTGTTATTTCGAATGTACTATATGTAGAAAACCTAGGATTTAATTTGCTGAGTGTTATAAAACTAACTGAAAATGGATATTATGTGGTGTTTAAAGATAATGTATGCAAAATTATTGATAAAAATACAGATGAAATTAAGTTTATTGCTAAAAGAAAAGGTTCTGTATGTATTTTATCTTTACCTTCTAGTGTAGTTGATTTAAATTCATGTTTGCTAGCTGAAACTAGTGATGCATATCTATGGCATAGAAGGATTGGGCATATAAATATGAAACTATTACATAAACTATCTAGAAAACATTTAGTGAGAGGTTTACCAAAGATTAAATACTCAAAGGACTTTATGTGTGATGCATGTGAGTTAGGTAAACTTCATAAAAACTCTTTCAAATCCAAAACTGATATTTCAAGCAAGAGAGTCTTAGAACTTATACATATGGATCTATTTGGACCAACAAGAATCATGAGTCTTGGTGGTAAATGGTATGTATTTGTTTCAGTAGATGACTTCTCTAGATACACTTAGGTATATTTTCTAACATCTAAGACAAAAGTTTTTGAAAAATTTAAAATGTTTTGCAATTTTTTTCAAAATGAACAAAGTGTCTCTATTCAAAAAGTTACGAGTGATCATGGTACTGAATTTGATAATGATCAAATGGATAATTATTGTATAGATCATGACATTGATCATAGTTTTTCTTTTCCAAGAGCACCGTCTCAAAATGATGTTGAGAGAAAGAATAGATCACTTCAAGAGATGGCCAGAACTATGTTAAATGAACATAAGTTACCTCAAAATCTTTGGGCTGAAGTAGTGAATACAACTTGTTATGTTATTAACAGAAGTCATTTAAGACCTCGTGTTAATAAAACTCCTTTTGAAATTATGTTTAATAGGGTTCCAAAAATTTCCTATATGGCTGCAAGTGTTTTATTCTTAATACTAAGGATAGAAGGGATAAATTTCAAGCCAAAGCGGATTAAGGAATTTTTGTAGGTTACTCTTCTAGAAGTAAAGCCTATAGAGTATATAACAAGACTTCTAAGACTATTGAAGAAACCCTCCATGTAAGCTTCAATGAAAATTCTTTTAGAGAATCTCAATCTAAAGTTGATAATGATGATATGATCAATCTCCCAAAAGAGTTAGAGATCAATAGAGAGATTGAAGATTTATTTGAGAAAATTAAAAATATAAACTTAAATGATCAAACTAATGATGAAAATGATGAATTGTTAGATGTTGATGAGAATATTAAGGAAAATCAGAGAAATTAGCTTTATTCTTCATCACATCCTATTACTCAAGTCATTGGTAATATTAAAGAGGGAGTTAAAACTAGAGCTTCAGTAAATTTAAATAGTATGTGCATGTTTGTTTCTATGGTATAACCAAAGAATATAAAAGAAGCATTATCTAATGAAAATTGGATAGTGGCAATGCAGGAAGAACTAAATCAATTCATCAGAAATGATGTTTGGGAATTAGTCTCTCCACCAGAAAATCAATAGGTACAAAGTGGATCTTTAGAAACAAAACTAATGAAACTGGTCAAGTTATAAGGAACAAAGCTAGATTAGTTGCACAAGGGTATACACAGGAAGAAGGACTAGATTATGATGAAACATTTGCTCCTGTGCCTAGGTTAGAAAGTATTAGAATATTATTGGCCTATGCTTGTTATATGGATTTTAAATTATTTCAAATAGATGTAAAGAGTGTATTTCTAAATGGTTTAATTAATAAAGAAGTCTATATAAAACAACCACCTGGATTTGAAGATATTAAATATCCTGACTTTGTGTATAAATTGAAGAAAGCCTTATATGGTTTGAAGCAAGGACCTAGATCATGGTATGAAAGATTATCTACTTTTTTAATAGAAAAAGGCTATATCATGGGAAAAGTGGATATACTCTATTTATCAAGAGAGATGGTAAAGATTAGATTGTTGTTCAAATATACGTGGATGATATAATCTTTGGAGCAACCTCTAATAAACTAATAAAAATATTTTTTGAAGAGATGACTAGTCAGTTTGAAATGAGTATGATAGGAGAACTTTCATATTTTCTAGGACTTCAAATTAAGCAAATGGATAAAGGTATATTTTTAAATTAGGAAAAATATGCAGATGAAATGCTTAAGAAATTTAATTTTAATGATACAAGGATTTGAGGAACTCCTATGAGTACTTCTTTAAAGTTAGATATTGATGACATAGGAAAATCAATAGATCAAAGGAAATATAGAAGTATGATTGATTCTTTACTTTATTTGACTGCTAGTAGACCTGATATTATGTTTGCTATGTGTGTTTGTGCTAGATTTCAATCTAATCCTAAAGAATCACACTCAATTGCAGTTAAAAGAATATTTAGATATATACAAGGAACTAAACATTTTGGACTGTATTATTCTAAGGATAGTTCAATAGATCTTATAGGATATACTAATGCTGATTATGTAGGATCTAAATCTGATAGAAAGAGTACTAGTGGCACATGTCAATTATTGGGAAATAATTTGGTGTCATGGTTTAGTAAAAAGCAAAACTGTGTAGCACTTTCTACTACAGAAGCTGAATATGTTGCTGCTGCACTGTGTTGCACTTAGATTCTGTGGATAAGGCAAACTTCAGAATATTTTGGATTATCTTATGATACAACTGAGATTTATTGTGACAGTAGTTCTACAATAAATCTTTCCAAAACTCTTGTATTACATTCAAGAGCAAAGCATATAGAGGTTAGACATCATTTTCTAAGAGATAACGTAATTGAAGGAAAAATTAAATTAGAATTTGTGTCTAGTAAAAATCAATTAGTTGATATATTTACAAAACCTCTAGACGAAAATACATTCTGCAACATTAGACTAAATTTCGGTATTTGTAGGCTGTGATGTGTAAAATGCTTAAACTCCACATAAAAAGATAAATAGTATTGATGATGTTGTTCACCTCATAGATATTATATACTTATCATAAATATCTAAAGTAATATCTAAATTGCTGCTTAAGATACTATGTATTTATTGTAAAATCATAGTAGTATCTTATTGATTTTAAGTAGTTTATCAATTTTAATGGTTTTTACGATTTTAAGTGGAAGTGTAAATGAAAAACATTAAATACTTCTGACATTTTGAAATTTTGATTAAGTGCTTTCTTTGAATGAAGGAAAGTGCATATGATTATGCATAAATTTGAATTAATTGATTAAACTTGTTGAATAACTTATATGTAACTCATCTTAAACTGTTAATCAAAAGTATAAGCTTATTGAAACTGATTCATATTTTAGTAAAATCATAGAAGTAAAAATTGTATGAGATTTGTGTTTTATTGCATCTGTATTAATGGAATACATATATACTTTGCTTAAAATGAAGAGTGCTTACAAAGTGAAAATCTTTGAGAGTTTATTGATCAGTTTGATCACGAGCCTTTTGTACTTGAGCAGATAGGTATGTAAGGATTGTTGTCCTAAAAAAGGATTCTTTAAATTTGGAAACCTAAGGTCCTGATCAGATTTGGGATTGTTGACTGAAAGCTCATTACATGGGTACATTAGAAAGCTCTTGTATGATTCAAGCTTTTCAAACTAACTTTTAAAGAAAATTATCAATAATTACTGTTTTGAAAAGAAAAAGTTGTTTCATTAATTACAGATATCTTTGAATCGAATATAGTTTCTACCAATATGACTACTGATTTATTGAATCAACATTAGCACTTTTGAAAACACTTATTTGAGATACATTCTTTTATTCTCCTTGAATTAATCATATGGAGTTCAAAGTTGTGTTTTGATTCATATATAGTAGGAATTGATTTTGGAAATCATTTTTGATGAAGTCAGAATAACGGAAGTTTCTGAAAGGAAAATTTAAAAGTATAGTTATACTTAACATCTATTGTTATACAAGTATATTTTGTATGTTATTGAATATATAAGAAGTATATTTGTAGGGGGAGGATTTGTTAGGACCCTAGTATTTTGATAATGCAAAAACCTATGTGAGGAAACCAAATTGTATTTCACAGATATTATAGCTCAGCAAAAGATCAGAAAGTAGACGAATAGATGGAGAAAGTTCTAGAAGATACTGCTATAAAGCTACAGGAAAATCAGACAGTTATAGGTCTAAGTGTCCGAAGAGCAAGTTCGAAGCAGCAACAATACTATGGGACAATTAGAAGAATAACTATCCGATTTTACAAAGCCTTCAGAGAGTTATTTAATCAGACAGTTAAGGGGATTGAATGATCAGATAGTTAAGGAGTTAACTATCTGGAAGCTTAAAGAACTTTTCAGAGAGTTACAAGTATAACTATTCGAAAGTTAAGTCATTCAATAAACCACGTGCAGAAATACAGAACGGAAGGACTTGTCGGAGAGTTAGATAACTATCTGAGTTTTCCTTTTGGAGAGTTAGATAACTATTCGAGTTTTTCGGTAAGTTACAGGCATAACTTTCCAGAACTTAAGTCATTTTATTACGCACATGCAAAATGGAGAAGCCGGCAGTTGAAAGCTTAAAAGGGAAAATCGGAGAGTTAGATAACTATCCGAAATTTCAAAGAGAGTTTCGGTAAGTTACAGTTTAACTATCCGAAACTTAAGTTAGTAAATTTCTCACGTGCAGAATTCCAGAAAGATGCTCAAATGGGTTTTTCGGAGAGTTAGAAAGATAACTATCCGAAATTTCAAAAGAATTTCAGTGAGTTACAGTTTAACCATCCGAAACTTAAGTCACTGAATTTCCCACGTGCAGAATTCCAGAAAGAAGTGCAAATAAGTTTTCAGAGAGTTAGAAAGATAACTATCCAAAATCCTAAAGCGTTTCAGTGAGTTACAAGGATAACCATTTGAAACTTAAGTCAGCCTTTATGCACGTGCTGAATTAAAGCAATCGAAAAGTTAACAGAGACAAACTATCCAACAAGAATATAACTATTCGGTGAGTTACAATTATAAGTATCTGATTGAATGGCAGCTTACATTTAAATATTCTGGAATCCTACCTGGTAGTAAAGGTTAAGTGATCTTTCGGTGAGTTACAGTTACTCTTCGGAGAGTTGCATAGCTAACTATCCGAAAGAATAGGAAAATCGGGAAGATATCTTGAAACGATTTTCTGAACGGTCACTTGCCGTATTGGGACTTGATCCTCATCAAGTATAGTAGAATACATCTGTTGGAGGAAAATATGATCGTTGTATATATCAAGTATATATACAAAATACAGACAACGGATATACGATAGAGCTTACAAGTGAGATTATAGATACAATTACATACAAAGATACAATATACATTGTAGATCAATTATTGATATAGAAGAAAGCTCAAATTCAGTTCAACAAAGAATCAATTGAAAGCTGGATTTACATGAAGATTCTTAAAGCTCTCCATGTGCTGAAAGTTTGATCCAAGAAGGATCATTTGGTTCGTGGCTTCAACCTGAAAGCTACATTCAGTTGTTGGTTTGAGTTTCGACCTAAAAACTCAAGAGGTTGGTTTTCTGGAGTTTATACCTGAAAACTTCTAAGTGTTGGTTTTCTGGAGTTTATACCTGAATACTTCTGTGTGGTTGGTTTTTGCTTCGACCTAAAAGCAAGTGTGTAAGTGTTGAGACACTTAGTGAAGCCCAAGTGACCCTTGGGGGTTGACTAGCCGAGTTGGTGAACCACCTAAAATTCTCTTGTGTTTCTTACCTTTATTTTCGCTGTGCATGATATTTTTATCTGCTTATTACTTATGCAAACTGATTAATCAAATTAGTTAGTAAAGTGAAAAATAAGCTTAAATTCACTCTGTTCTCCATTCACCCCCCCTTTGGTGAAGCCATTCGTTCCTAACAGGATTAACAATGTCCAAAAATAGATTAATATAATTCAGTATAGAAATCTTGGTTAATCTGAATTAATATCTTCTTAAAATCTTGAATGAAATAATTTAAAAAGACAAACAAACTATTTTAGATTCAAAGGACAGGAATGTTAGAATAGTTTACAATGTTTTCAAGAAAATGATAAGGTATAGCTATTGTGATGTGTTCGGAACGTTTCAGTTGGAAGCATCCGAAAATTGTTTTAAGTGTACTAATTAAACGTTATGTTAGATAAGGTAACGTGTAAAACTACCTCTAGACAACGTTTTACTCGTTTGGTTAGTTAACTCAATGAGTTATACTTGAATATTTTGGGTACCCTTATTGAATAAACTTGATTCAATATTTATTTAATATCTAAACCCGACTTCTCTTCACGTTGAGTTATTCACCTAAAACCCTATTTAAACACTTATTACACGGGCACTTAGGTTATTTGTAAACTTTGTCAAGAAAATATTTTCCGCTTGTTGCTGTTACAACCTACGACGATGGTCTCCAAGTTCTACAAAGGTCGTGGCAGAGGAAAAGGCAAAAGCAGAGGAGATGTATAAGGAAAAGAAATAGAAAATGATGAAGTTCAACGCACTTGGTTCAAGAAAATATTTTGAGTGGACAAAATGTTAGCAAAAATTTATAGAGATTACTTCTTTCCTTAGGGTATATTAGATGAAGTTAGACAAGAACTTCAACATGCTGTTGCAAATATTACATACATGGGTATTCGTTGCAAATATTACATACATGGGTATTCGTAGTAAATATGATAGAGAATACAGAATGAAATGTGCTGAGATTGCATTTTTGGAATAGTATGCAAAATATTTGGAAAAAGGTGTAGGTTCATCAACTAGAATTCCTCAAACTCCTATTAGTGGTACACGACTACAACCATTTGAGGAAAAGCATGAATCAGCTATTCCTACCCCTTTATATTCAAAACAATTAGAATCAAATATTGCTGTTGATAAAAGAAAAGTTGAAAGTCTTCGAAAGGCTATAGCTATAGAAAGTGCTTTTGAAGAACTAAAGCAGAAAACTTTTATGGAGCAATTTGAAAAGAAAACAACAATACTTGAAGAGGAGAAACAGAAATGTTATAGTAGAAGGAAAATTAGAAAAATTATGTCTAAGGAAACAAAGTCTATTGAAAAAGGAAAATTAGATAAAAATTTATTTCCAAAGGACAATGTATGTCTAGACATAGACATTGTACCTTATTGTGCATCTGATAAACTCATCAGTTCCAAATATACTGAAATTGATGAAGATAATGAGACTTTATTTTCCCTTACTAGAAAGCTTGAGAAGAAATACAAGTCAAATATGAGCTCAAGTTTTTCTATTAGTACAAGTCCTAATGATGCAGAAATTGAAAAATTAGAGCATCAGGCACTTGACAATGAACAAGTTATTGCAGATATAATTGACAATGTTGAGGCAGTAACTAGTTCATAGGCTGAATTGTCTAGAGTAGTAGATATTGAAAATGTTAATACTCTAGAAGAGCTAAAAGTTAACCAGCCTTCTTCAGAATCTATAGAAGCAGTGTCTGAGAATTCACAGCATGTATTAATGGAAATATCTGTTGAACAAAATGAACAATTACAGACAGATACACCGGCTATAGAATTTGTGGAAAAATTGAAATCTGAAGATTCTATAGAGACTAAACAGATGCATGTTGAGCAAATTGAAAATGTTCCTTACACTGTTGAAGCTGAAGAATCAAGCTTACCTGAGCAGCTTCAAGAAAATATATTCACAAAGGAACAAAATGACATTCTTTCTACAGAAGAGATTCTTGAAGATGAAATAAATTCAGAATCACAACTTCAGGTATCACCTCTTTGTGTACAATATTACAAATTCAAGGTAATTAAATTCATTTTAGATTTGAAGAAGCATTGTAGAAATACAATAATCTGATTACATGTCACGTGAGAGTATAGAGGTCACGTGAGAACTCGTTAAGTTAGATGCTTAAAGGTTAAAATAAGTCACGTGAGAACTCGTTAAGTTAGTGAGTGAAAGAAGAGACGAACTCGTTAAGTTAGTGTTATACACATGGTGAAATTATAAGTTACGAATGTTATATTGTATCACGTGAGGTGCACATGTTTAACTCATTAAGTTAGCAAAACTAAACTCGTTGAGTTGCTATATTGAACACTAAGGCAACGTGTTAGGTTAGCTTATAAAACTTAAGTTGTTATTTTTGCACGTGGTACAATTCTTATTATAAAAACATTTGTTTATTAATGGTTCGTTGAGTTATCGTAACACAGTGGAGATGGTTTGTTAAGTTTGCGTAACACCACAGACTTAGTTCGTTAAGTTAGCTACAGTACTTGTCACGTGGAATGGCACATGATGAACTCGTTAAGTTAGAAACGTTAAGTTATATATATACTTGTGTTACTTGTTTAGTTAACATTAAAGTAACAACTTCTTATTAGACTAATGAAAAATTTTTGGACGAGAAAGTTTATTTTGTAGGAAATTTTTTAGAGATCCAAGATTGATGATTAAAGAAAATTCGAAATGTAAACGTGGTTCAGAATGTGTGTATTTCGATGAAGGAAAAAGAAAAGACGTGGAGAAGTGGAAAACTGGTAGTGATTAAATGTGGAGGATATGTATGAAATGAAGATACAGTATAAAAGGCATAGAGTTCTCGTTGATCAAACCATCCTTGCACACAAAACGAAAAGTCTTTTCAAGGATCAAACTATTCCTACCCATCAAACGAAAAATCTTTTCAAGGATCAAAAACACCTCTTCCGGGAATAGCTCTCAGGTGGAAGAAAATTCAGTGAAGCATAAAAAGGTAAGATTTACGTCACTGAAGATTTGAAGTATCAGAAGAAAGCAAATTTAGTGAAGCATAAAAAGACAAGATATTCGTTACTGAAGAATTGCTAAAGAAGAAAGAAGAAGAAGAAGTATAAATGATATACTGATGTTTATTATGTAGGATCAAAATTTGATAGAAAAAGTGCTAGTGGCACATGTCAATTATTGGGAAATAATTTGGTGTCATGGTTTAGTAAAAAGCAAAATTGTGTAGCACTTTCTACTACAGAAGCTGAATATGTTGTAGTTGCACTGTGTTGCACTCAAATTCTATGGATAAGGCAAACTTTAGAAGATTTTGGATTATCTTATTGTGCAACTGAAATTTTTTGTGAAAGTAATTCTACAATAAATCTTTCCAAAAATCCTGTATTATATTCTAGAGCAAAGCATAGTTAGACATCATTTTCTAAGAGATAATGTAATTAAAGGAAAAATTAAATTAGAATTTGTGTCTACTAAAAATCAATTAGCTAATATATTTACAAAACCTCTAGACGAAAATACATTCTACAACATTAGATTAAATTTTGGTATTTGTAGGCTATGTGATGTGTAAAATGCTTAAACTCCACAAAAAGATAAATATTATTGATGATGTTGTTCATTTCATAGATATTATATACTTTTCATAAATATCTAAGTAATATCTAAACTACTGCTTAGGATACTATGTATTTATTGTAAAATCATAGTAGTATCTTATTGATTTTAAGTAGTTTATCAATTTTAATGGTTTTTATGTTTTTAAGTGGAAGTGTAAATGAAAAATATTAAATACTTTTGAAATTCTGAAATTTTGATTAAGTGTTTTCTTTGAATGAAGGAAAGTTTATATGATCATGCATAAATTTGACTTAATTGATTAAACTTGTAGAATAATTTATATGTAACTCATCTTAAACTGTTAATCAAAAGTATAAGTTTATTGAAACTGATTCATATTTTAGTAAAATCATAGAAGTAAAAATTGTATGAGATTTGTGTTTTAATGCATCTGTATTAATGGAATACATATATATTGTGTTTAAAATGAAAAGTGCTTACAAAGTGAAAATCTTTGAGAGTTTATTGATCAGTTTGATCACAAGCCTTTTGTACTTGAGTAGATGGGTATGTAAGGATTGTTGTATTGAAAAATGATTCTTTAAATCTGGCAGCCTAAGGTCCTAATCAAATCTGGGATTGTTGACTGAAAGCTCATTACACAGGTACATTAGAAAACTCTTGTATGATTCAAGGTTTTCAAACTAACTTTTAAAGAAAATTATCAATAATTACTGTTTTGAAAAGAAAAAGTTGTTTCATTAATTACAGATATCTTTGAATCGAATATAGTTTCTACCAATATAACTACTGATTTATTGAATCAACATTAGTACTTTTGAAAACATTTATTTGAGAGACATTCTTTTATTCTCCTTGTATTAATCATATAGAGTTCAAAGTTGTGTTTTGCTTCATATACAGTAGGAATTGATTCTAGAAATCATTTTTGATGAATTCAGAATAACAGAAGTTTTTGAAAAGAAAATTTAAAAGTCTAGTTATACTTAACATCTATTGTTATACAAGTATATTTTGTATGTTATTGAATATATAAGAAGTATATTTGTAGGGGGAGGATTAACAATGTCCAAAACAGATTAATATAATTTAGAATACAAATCTTGGTTAATCTGACTTAATGTCCTCTTAAAATCTTGATGAAATAATTTAAAAAGACAAACAAACTATTTTACATTCAAAGGATAGGAATGTCAGAATAGTTTACAATGTTCTCAAGAAAATGTTAAGGTATAGCTATTGTGGTGTGTTCGAAACGTTTTAGTTGGAAGCATCTGAGAATTGTTTTAACTGTACTGATTGAACATTATGTTATATAAGGTAGCGTGTAAAACTACCTCTAGACAGCATTTTACTCGTTAGGTTAATTAACTCAACGAGTTGTACTTGAATATTTCAGGTACCTTGATTGAATAAACTTTATTCAATATTCATTTAATATCTAAACCCGACCTCTATTCAGGTTGAGTTATTCGCCTAAAACCCTATTTAAACACTTATTACACAAGCACTTAGGTTATTCATAAACTTTGTTAAGAAAATCTTTCCCACTTGTTGCTGTTACAACCTACGACGATGGTCTCCAAGTTCTACAAAGGTCGTGGCAGAGGAAAAGGCAAAAGTAGAAGAGATAAAGGAAAAAGTATAGAGCATGATGAAGTTCCACGTGCTTGGTTTAAGAAAATTTTGCAAGTTGACAAAAGTTTAGCAGAAATTTATAGTGATTATTTCTTTTTTGAAGAGATACTAGATGAAGTTAAACAAGAACTTCAAAATACTGATGCAAGTATTAAATACATGGGTATTCAAAGCAAGTTTAATGGAGAATATCGAATGAAATGTGCTGAAATTGCATTTTAGAAAAATATGCAAAATATTTGGAAAGAGGTGTAGGTACTTCAACTAGAATTCCTCAAATACCTATAAACGGTACAAGACTACATACATTTGAGGAAGAGCATGAATCAGCTATTCCTACCCCTTTATATTCAAAACAAGTAGAATCAAATGTTGCTATAGATCAAAGAAAAGTTGATGGTCTTCAAAAGGCAATTGCAATAGAAAGTGCCTTAGAAGAATTAAATCAGAAAACTTTTATGGTGCAATTTGAAAAGAAAATAGCAATACTTGAAGAGGAGAAATAGAAATTTTATAGAAGAAGGAAAATCAGAAAAATTATGTCTAAGGAAACAAAGTTTGTTGAAAAAGGAAAATCAGATGAAAATTTATTTCCAAAGGATAATGTATGTCTAGACATTGTACCTTACTATGCATCTGATAAACTCATCAGTTCTAAGAAGACTGAAACTGATGATGATAATGAGACTTTATTTTCTCTTGCTAGAAAACTTGAGAAGAAATACAAGTCAAATATGAGTTCAAGTTTTTCTATTAGTTCAAGTCCTAATGATGTAGAAATTGAAAAATCAGAGCATTAGGCACCTAACATTGAACAAGTTATTGTAAATATAATTGACAATGTTGAGGTAGTAACTAGTTCACAGGCTGAATTATTTGGAGTAGTAGATATTGAAAACGTTAAGACTCCAAAAGAGCTAAACGTCAACCAGCCTTCTTTAGAATCTATAGAAGTAGAGTATGAGAATTCACAGCATGTATCAATGGAGATATCTGTTGAACAAAATGAACAATTATAGAAAGATACACCGGCTATAGAATTTGTGGAAAAATTGAACTTTGATTATTCTATAGAGACTAAACAGATGAATGTTGAGCAAATTGAAAATGTTCCTTACAATGTTGAAGCTGAAGAATCAAGTTTACCTAAGTAGGTTCAAGAAAATATTTTCATAGATGAACAACATGACATTCATTTTGAAGAAGAAGTTCTTGAAGATGAATTAAACTTTGAATCACAGCTTCAAGTATAACCTTCTTTGTGTACAATATTACAAATTCAAGGTAATTCAATTCATTTTAGATCTGAAGAAGCATTGCAGAAATACAATAATCTGATTACATGTCAGATTTTGCATGCTCGTCCAATAAAATTCAGAAATTTGATAGAAATAAGAGATCTATTTGAGTTTCAAGGCCTCATTCAATTCTTGCTAGTTGGAACAAAATGGAAGCAATACAAAGAGCTTATTGCAGCTTTCTATAGCAATCTGGTCAAGAATGAAAATTTTCTAACAACTCAAATAAATCAACAGGAGTTCATATTGTCTCCTGAGTTAATTTTTGATGTTTTGGGATTAAAGAATGAAGGTGTTGTTGTTACAAACAGATTTGACATGATTAAACAGTTGGAATGCAACATTCAGTCTTTATCAAATATTCCATATGTATATTCTAAAATGAGATTAATGGAAAATCTAAATGTAGAAGCAAGGTTTATTGCAAATATATTGCATGCCAATTTATTTCAAAGAGTCGGACATAATATAGAAGTTAGCAGAAGCTATTTATATGCAACTTATGGTCGGCTAAATAGAATTTAGATCAATTGGTTTGATGTTTTTACTTCTCAACTACAGCATATGAGTTCAAGGTTATTTTATGGTGATGCTGTAAGTAAAATCCTTGCAAGCCAATTGAATTTATTCGATTGGCCCTCTGAAACTAAAGGCATGAGAGCATTTAGTATAAAAGATTTGCAAAAATTTCAAGCCATGCATAAAACTCAACGACAACAACAACAACAACCTGATTGTATAGAACAGATTCAACCACAACAATAGAGTTATTCAGTTCAAGCAGAACAGCAAACCCAGGTACCTGCTGACTTACATGATGTACTTAATGACATCAGAAATGATATTAGGTATCTAGGAGATAAAATATGTAATGCTATAAGTGATATACTTAAGAGATGTCGGTAACTGCTTGGTTGCTTGTATCTGAATACAAAATGTAATGTTTGTATTCATTGTTTGATTCATTAAGCAATACATTTTTCTATAAATGTATTCAATTCTTATTATTGTTTACTGAAAGCGTTGTGTAAATATATCTCTTACTATATATTTTGTGTAATTATCTTTTTGATTAATTACAAAAAGGGGAAGAAATGTTATAAAAAGGATGATTATGATTTTAAATTGCATATAGTATAAAGGGAGATGATATTTAATTGGTTATTGTAATCTGACAGATGATAATATAATCTGAAAGGTATAGAAATGATACTTATATAATTATTGACATCTAAAAGTTTTATTTCTAAGAGGTGAAATTTACACAAACAATAGAAATAAGCTTAAGTGAACTTAAGTCAACAAACTTGTTTGTTGAATTAAAAGTTAACCCAACAAAGGTGCTTTGTTGAGTTAAATATATATCATAATTGATTTAATATGTTTTTGTCATCATCAAAAAGGGGGAGATTGTTGAGTATTTTGTTTTGATGATGTGTGCTGAATGAAAATAATCATATTTGCTCAATTACTATTGCTTGTGAAAAGAAATTAAAATCCTTAATTAATACAGAAAAAGCTTACTGATATAAATACTTGTCTGTATTAGATCTGAAATTATACTAAGTTAATAACTAGTCATTTCGTTGCATTAATTTCTCATTTAACTAAACATTAATTTAACGTGTGTTTTTATTGAAAAGCATGATATGCTTTAAAGTTATATTTTCTATATCATGAACAGTGCACGTTTGGACAACTCGTTAAGTTAGAGTTTTATTTGTATAGAGATCACGTGAGAACTCGTTAAGTTAGAGGCTTAAAGGTTAAGATAGGTCATGTGAGAACTCGTTAAGTTTGTGAGTAAAAGTTTAGACAACTCATTAAGTTAGTGTTGTACACGTCGTGAAATTATAAATTACGAATGCTATATTGTATCACGTGAGGTGCACATGTTTAACTCGTTAAGTTAACAAAACTAAATGCGTTGAGTTGTTATATTGAACATTAAGGCAACGCGTTAGGCTAGCGTTATAAACTTAAGTTGTTATTTTTGCACGTGGTAAAATTCTTATTATAAAAACATTTGTATATTACTGGTTCGTTGAGTTATCGTAACACAATGGAGATAATTCGTTGAATTATCATAACACCACAGAGTTAATTCGTTGAGTTAGCTACAGTACTTGTCACGTGAATTGGCACATGAGGAACTCATTAAGTTAAAAACGTTAAGTTATATATATATACTTGTGTTACTCGTTTAGTTAACATTAAAGTAATGACTTCTTATTATATTTGATGAAAAATTTTGGAGGAGAAAGTTTATTTTGTAAGAAATTTTTCAGAGATCCAAGATTAATGACTAAAGAAAATTTGAAATGTAAACGTGGGTTAGAACGTGTGTATTTCGATGAAGAAAAAAGAAAAGACGTGAAGAAGTGGAAAATTGGTAGTGATTAAAGGTGGAGGATATGCATGAAATGAAGATACAATATAAAAGGTATAGAATTCTCATTGATAAAACTATCCTTGCACATCAAACGAAAAATCTTTTTAGGGATCAAAAACACCTCTTCAGGGAAAAGCTCTCAAGTGGAAGAAAGTTCAGTGAAGTATAAAAAAGTAAGATATATATCATTGAAGATTTGAAGTATCAGATGGAAGAAAATTCAGTGAAGTAGAAAAGGTCAGATTTACGTCATTGAAGATTTAAAGTATCAGAAGAAAGCAAATTCGGTGGAGCATAAAAAGACAAGATATTCGTCACTGAAGAATTGCTAAAGAAGAAAGAGAAGAAGAAGAAGAAAGATCTCAAATAGGGAGAAATGTTTTAAATTCCTCAAATTAGTTTTCTCTGTTTGTAGTTATGAAATTATTTAGATGATACATGGTATCAAGATATAATTGCATCTATAATTTCTGAGGAGAATTGAATTGTATATTGTAATTGAAACCTTGAATAAAAGTGATTATATGAAAACAGTGTCTCGACTTGTTTTTGAGTTTTAAAGTTTCAATTATATTCGAAAATATTGAAAAACGCAATTCACCCCCCTTTTATGTAGCCATACAATCCTACAGAGATGGTAAGGATCAGATTGTTGTTCAAATATATGTGGATGATATAATCTTTGGAGCAACTTCTGATAAACTAATAAAAATATTTTTTGAAGAAATGACTAGTCAGTTTGAAATGAGTATGATAAGAGAACTTTCATATTTTCTAGGACTTCAAATTAAGCAAATGGATAAAGGTATATTTTTAAATCAGGAAAAATATGTAGATGAAATGCTTAAGAAATTTAATTTTAATGATACAAGGATTCGAGGAACTCCTATGTGTACTTCTTTAAAGTTAGATATTGTTGACATAGGAAAATCAATAGATCAAAGAAAATGCAGAAGTATGATTGGTTCTTTACTTTATTTGACTGCTAGTAGACCTGATATTATGTTTGCTGTGTGTGTTTGTACTAGATTTCAATCTAATCCTAAAGAATCACACTCAATTGCAGTTAAAAGAATATTTAGATATATAATAGGAAGTAAAAACTTTAGATTGCATTATTCTAAGGATAGTTCAATAGATCTTATAGGATATACTGATGTTGATTATGCAGGACCTAAATCTGATAGAAAAAGTACCAATGGCACATGTCAACTATTGGAAAATAATTTGATGTCATGGTTTAGTAAAAAGCAAAACTATGTAGCACTTTCTACTACAGAAGCTGAATATGTTGCTGCTGCACTGTGTTGCACTCAGATTCTGTGGATAAGGTAAACTTTAGAAGATTTTGGATTATCTTATGATGCAACTGAGATTTATTGTGACAGTAATTCTGCAATAAATCTTTCCAAAAATCCTGTATTACATTCTTGAGCAAAGCATATAAAGGTTAGACATCATTTTCTAAGAGATAATGTAATTAAAGGAAAAATTAAATTAGAATTTGTGTCTAGTAAAAATCAATTAGCTGATATATTTACAAAACCTCTAGATGAAAATACATTTTGCAACATTAGATTAAATTTGGGTATTTGTAGGCTATGTGATGTGTAAAATGCTTAAACTCCACAAAAAGATAAATACTATTGATGATGCTGTTCATTTCATAAATATTATATACTTATCATAAATATCTAAGTAATAACTAAACTGTTGCTTAAGATACTATGTATTTATTGTAAAATCATAGTAGTATCTTATTGATTTTAAATAGTTTATCAATTTTAATGGTTTTTACGATTCTAAGTGGAAATGTAAATGAAAAACATTAAATACTTCTGAAATTTTGAAATTTTGATTAAGTGTTTTCTTTGAATGAAGGAAAGTGCATATGATCATGCATAAATTTGACTTGATTGATTAAACTTGTAGAATAATTTATATGTAACCCATCTTAAATTGTTAATCAAAAGTATAAGCTTATTAAAACTGATTCATATTTTCAGTAAAATCATAGAAGTAAAAATTGTATGAGATTTGTGTTTTAATGCATCTGTATTAGTGGAATACATATATATTGTGCTTAAAATGAAAAGTGCTTACAAAGTGAAAATCTTTGAGAGTTTATTGATCAGTTTGATCACGAGCCTTTTGTACTTGAGCAGATAGGTATGTAAGGATTGTTGTCCTGAAAAAGGATTCTTTAAATCTAGCAACCTAAGGTCCTGATCAGATCTGAGATTGTTGACTGAAAGCTCATTACACGAGTACATTAGAAAGCTCTTGTATGATTCAAGCTTTTCAAACTAACTTTTAAAGAAAATTATCAATAATTGCTATTTTGAAAAGAAAAAGTTGTTTCATTAATTATAGATATCTTTGAATCGAACATAGTTTCTACCAATATGACTACTGATTTATTGAATCAATATTAGTACTTTTGAAAACGTTTATTTGAGATACATTCTTTTATTCTCCTTGAATTAATCATATTGAGTTCAAAGTTGTGTTTTGATTCATATACAGTAGGAATTGATTGTGGAAATCATTTTTGATGAATTTAGAATAACGGAAGTTTCTAAAAGGAAAATTTAAAAGTCTAGTTATACTTAACATCTATTGTTACACAAGTATATTTTGTATGTTATTGAATATATAAGAAGTATATTTGTAGGGGGAGGATTAATAATGTCCAAAATAGATTAATATAATTTAGAATACCAATCTTGGTTAATCTGAATTAATGTCCTCTTAAAATCTTGATGAAATAATTTAGAAAGAGAAACAAACTATTTTAGATTCAAAGGACAGGAATGTTAGAATAGTTAACAATGTTCTCAAGAAAATGTTAAGGTATAGCTATTGTGATGTGTTCGGAACGTTTCAGTAGGAAGCATCCGAGAATTGTTTTAAGTGTACTAACTAAACGTTATGTTACATAAGGTAACGTGTAAAACTACCTCTAGATAGTGTTTTACTCATTAAGTTAGTTAACTCAACGAGTTATACTTGAATATTTTGGGTACCTTGATTGAATAAAATTTATTCAATATTCATTTAATATCTAAACTTGACTTCTATTCACATTGAGCTATTCGCCTAAAACCCTATTTAAACACTTATTACACGGGCGCTTAGGTTATTTGTATACTTTATTAAGAAAATCTTTCCCGCTTGTTGCTGTTACAACCTGTGACGATGGTCTCCAAGTTCTACAAAGGTTGTGGCAGAGGAAAAGGCAAAAGCAAAGGAGATAAAGGAAAAGCTATAGAGCATGATGAAGTTCCATGTGCTTGGTTTAAGAAAATTTTTCAAGTTGACAAAAGGTTAGCAAAAATTTACAGTGAATACTTCTTTCCTGAAAGTATACTAAATGAAGTTAGATTAGAGCTTCATAATACTGATGCAAGTATTAAATACATGGGTATTCGAAGCAAGTTTAATAGAGAATATCGAATGAAATGTGCTGAAATTGCATTTTTAGAATAATATGCAAAATATTTGGAAAGAGGTGTAGGTACTTCAACTAGAATTCCTCAAATACCTATAAACGGTACAAGACTACATGCATTTAAGGAAGAGCATGAATCAGCTATTCCTACCCCTTTATATTTAAAACAAGTAAAATCAAATGTTACTGTAGATCAAAGAAAAGTTGAAGGTCTTCGAAAGGCAATTGCAATAGAAAGTGCCTTAGAAGAATTAAATCAGAAAACTTTTATAGAGCAGTTTCAAAAGAAAACAACAATACTTGAAGAGGAGAAACAAAAATGTTATAGAAGAAGGAAAATCAAAAAAATTATGTCTAAGGAAACAAAGTCTGTTGAAGAAGGAAAATCAGATGAAAATTTATTTCCAAAGGATAATGTATGTCTAGACATTGTACCTTACTATGCATCTGATAAACTCATTAGTTCCAAGCATACTGAAACTGATGATGCTAATGAGACTTTATTTTCTCTTACTAGAAAACTTGAGAAGAAATACAAGTCAAATATGAGCTCAAGTATTTCTATTAGTTCAAGTCTTGATGATGCAGAAATTAAAAAATCAAAGCATCAGGCACCTAACATTGAACAAGTTATTGTAGATATAATTGACAATGTTGGGGTAGTTACTAGTTCACAGGCTGAATTGTCTAGAGTAGTAGATATTGAAAATGTTAAGACTCTAGAAGAGTAAAACGTCAACCAGCCTTCTTCAGAATCTATAGAAGTAGAGTCTGAGAATTCATAGCATGTATCAATGGAGATATGTGTTGAACAAAATGAACAATTACAGACAAATACACCAGCTGTAGAATTTGTGGAAAAATTAAACTCTGATAATTCTATAGAGACTGAATAGATGAATGTAGAGCATATTGAAAATGTTCCTTACAATGTTGAAGCTGAAGAATCAAGTTTACCTAAGCAGCTTCAAGAAAATATTTTCACAAAGGAACAACATGACATTCATTTTGAAGAAGAAGTTCCTAGAGATGAATTAAACTTTGAATCACGGCTTTAGGTATCACCTTCTTTGTGTATAATATTACAAATTCAAGGTAATTCAATTCATTTTAAATCTGAAGAAGCATTGCAGAAATACAATAATCTGATTGCATGTTAGATTTTGCATGCTCATCCAATAAAATTCAAAAATTTGATAGAAATAAGAGATCTATTTGAGTTACAAGGCCTCATTCAATTCTTGCTAGTTGGAATGAAATGGAAGCAATACAAAGAGCTTATTGCAGCTTTCTATAGCAGTCTAGTCAAGAATGAAAATTTTCTAAAAACTCAAATAAATAAATAGGAGTTCATATTGTCTCTTGAGTTAATTTTTAAAATTTTGGGATTAAAGAATGAAGGTGTTGTTGTTACAAATAGATTTGACATGATTAGATAGCTGGAATGGGACATTCAGTCTTTATCAAATATTCCAAATGTATATTCTAAAATGAGATTAATGAAAAATCTAAATGTAGAGGCAAGGTTTATTGCAAATATATTGCATGCCAATTTATTTCAGAGTCGGACACAATATGGAAGTTAGCAGAGCTGTTTATATGCATCTTATGGTTTGCTAAATAGAATTCAAATCAATTGGTTTGATGTTTTTACTTCTCAACTACAGCATATGAGTTCAAGGTTATTTTATGGTGATGCTGTATGTAGAATCCTTGCAAGCTAATTGAATTTATCCGACTAGCCTTTTGAAACTAAAGGCATGAGAGCATTTAGTATAGGAGATTTGCAAAAATTCTAGGTCATGCATAAAACTCAACGACAACAACAACAACAACTTGATTGTACAGAACAGATTCGACCACAACAACAAAGTTATTCAGTTCAAGCAGAACAACAAACCTAGATACTTCCTGACCTAGATGATGTACTTAATGACATCAGGAATGATATTAGGCATCTAGGAGATAAAATATGTAATGCTATAAGTAATATACTTAGGAGGGGTCGATAACTACTTGTTTGCTTGTATCTGAATACAAAATGTAATGTTTGTATTCATTATTTGATTCATTGAACAATACATTTTCTTCTGTAAATGTATTCAATTCTTATTATTGTTTACAAAAGATGTTGTTGTAACTATATCTCTTACTATATATATTCTCTGTAAATATCTTTTTGATTAATGACAAAAAGGGGGAGAAATGTTATAAAAAGATGATTATGATTTTAATTGCATATAATATAAAGGGAGATGATATTTATGGTTATTGTAATCTAAGAGATGATAATGTAATCTGAAAGGTATAGAAATGATACTTATATAATTATTGACATCTGAAAGTTTTATTTCTAAGAGGTAAAATTTACACAAACAATAGAAATAAGCTTAAGTGAACTTAAGTCAACAAACTTGTTTGTTGAATTAAAAGTTAACCCAACAAAGGTGCTTTGTTGAGTTAAATATATATCATAATTGATTTAATATGATTTTGTCATCATCAAAAAGTGGGAGATTGTTGAGTATTTTGTTTTGATGATGTGTGCTGAATGAAAATAATTATATTTGCTGAATTGCTATTGCTTGTGAAAAGAAATTAAAATCATTAATTAATACAGAAAAAGCCTATTGATATAAATACTTGTCTGTATTGGATCTGAAATTATACTAAGTTAATAACTAGTCATTTCATTGCATTAATTTCTCATTTAACTAAACATTAAGTTAACGTGTGTTTTTATTGAAAAGCATGATATGTTTTAAAGTTATATTTTCTGTATCATGAACAATGCACGTTTAGACAACTTGTTAAGTTAGAGTTTTATTTGTATAGAGATCACGTGAGAACTCGTTAAGTTAGAGGCATAAAGGTTAAAATAGGTCACGTGAGAACTCGTTAAGTTAGTGAGTAAAGGTTTAGACAACTCGTTAAGTTAGTATTGTACACATGGTGAAATTATAAATTATGAATGTTATATTGTATCATGTGAGGTGCACATGTTTAACTCGTTAAGTTAACATAACTAAACATGTTGAGTTGCTATATTGAACACTAAGGCAACACGTTAGGCTAGCGTTATAAACTTAAGTTGTTATTTTTGCATGTGGTAAAATTCTTATTATAAAAACATTTGTATATTACTAGTTCGTTGAGTTATTATAACACAACGGAGATAGTTCGTTGAGTTATTGTAACACAACGGAGATAGTTCGTTGAGTTAATTACAGTACTTGTCACGTTAGTTGGCACATGAGAAACTCGTTAAGTTAAAAATGTTAAGTTATATATATACTTGTGTTACTCGTTTAGTTAACATTAAAGTAACAACTTCTTATTATACTTGATGAAAAATTTTAGACGAGAAAGTTTATTTTACAAGAAATTTTTCAGAGATCCAGGATTAATGATTAAAGAAAATTCAAGATGTAAACGTGGGTCAGAACATATGTATTTCGATGAAGGAAAAAGAAAAGACGTGAAGAAGTGGAAAACTGGTAGTGATTAAATGTGGAGGATATGCATGAAATGAAGATATAGTATAAAAGGCATAGAATTCTCGTTGATCAAACTATCCCTGCATATCAAACAAAAAATCTTTTCAAAGATCAAAAACACCTCTTCGGGGAAAAGCTCCTAGGTGGAAGAAAGTTCAGTGAAACATAAAAAGGTAAGATATATGTCACTAAAGATTTGAAGTATCAAGTGGAAGAAAATTTAGTGAAGTAGAAAAGGTCAGATTTACGTCACTAAAGATTTAAAGTATCAGAAGAAATCAAATTCGGTGAAGCATAAAAAGACAAGATATTCATCACTGAAGAATTACTAAAGAAGAAAGAGAAGAAGAAGAAGAAAGATCTCAAACAGGGAGAAATATTTTCAATTCCGCAAATTAGTTTTCT
This sequence comes from Cymodocea nodosa, assembly GCA_036874045.1. Classification (NCBI taxonomy): domain Eukaryota; kingdom Viridiplantae; phylum Streptophyta; class Magnoliopsida; order Alismatales; family Cymodoceaceae; genus Cymodocea; species Cymodocea nodosa. Next base: position 13,674,277 of record CM072335.1, read on the forward strand.
CTATTTGTAGTTATGAAATTGTTTAGATGATACATGGTATCGAGATATAATTGCATCTACAAATTTTTGAGGAGAATTAAATTGTATATTGTAATTGAAATCTTGAATAAAAATGATTATATGAAAATAGTGTCTCGACTTGTTTTTGAGTTTTAAAGTTTCAATTATATTCGAAAATATTGAAAAACATAATTCATCCCCCTCTTGTGTAGCCATACGATCCTACAATTTCTAATGTAGCAGAACCTAAATTAATAAAAGATATTAGATCATTTCTTGGACATGTAGGATTTTATAGAAGATTTATTAAAGATTTTAGCAAAATAGCTAGACCTTTAACTAATCTATTAAAAGATGTCCCATTCAACTTTGATAAAAATTGCAAAGAAGCATTTTTAAAGCTTAAGACTAGCTTAATTTCAACTTCTATAATACAAGCACCTAATTGGAGCCATTCATTTGAATTAATGTGCGATGCATCTAATTTTGCTGTAGGAGTAGTGCTGAGACAGAAGATAGAAAAATCTCCTAGAGTGATTCATTATGCAAGCAAAACTTTAAATATGCTCAAGTTAATTATACAAGTACTGAAAAAGAGTTGTTAGCTGTTGTGTTTACCTTAGAAAAGTTTAGATCATATTTGATTGGAGCTAAAGTGATAGTATACATGGATCATTCAACTTTAAAACACCTAATAGTAAAGAAAGAAAATAAACCTTGATTGATCCGATGGATATTATTATTACAAGAATTTGATCTAGAAATTTTAAAAAAAAAGGTTGTGAGAATGTAGTGGCAGATCATTTATCAAGATTACAAATAGAGAAATCAAATATTGAAATTAAGGATAATTTTCTTGATGAATAGTTAATGACCATGAATACAATGCCTTGGTATGCAAACGTAGTTATTTACTTAGTTACTAGTGTAACACCTAAGGATTGGAATAGACAGGATAAAAAATTGTTCTTTTCAAGAGTAAAATATTATGTTTGGGAAGACCCATACTTATTTAAGAAATGTCCTGATCTAGTTTTAAGGTGTGTTCCTGAAATTGAATATCAGAGCATATTGTCTTTCTGCCATGATTAAGCATGTGGAGGGCATTTTGATTTAGGGAAAACTACTGCCAAAATTCTGTAATGTCGATTTTATTGGTCAACACTATTTAAAGATGCTCATAAATACTGTTTAAGTTGTTTAAGATGTCAACAAATAGGAAGAATATCAAAGAGGAATATGATGCCTTTGAATCTTATTGTTGAGGTTGAAATCTTTGATGTGTGGGGAATAGATTTTATGGGTCTATTTCCTATGTCTAATCAATTTAATAATATTCCTACAAAAACTAATGACAACAAAGTGGTAATACACTTTATAAGAACTACTATAATTGCCAGATTTGGAATACCTAAAGCTATTATCAATGATAGAGGAACTCATTTCTGTAATAGAAGTTTTGAAGCCTTAATGAAGAAATATGGAGTAAATCACAAAATTGCAACATCATATCATCCGCAAACAAGTGGACAAGTAGAAAGTGCAAACAAACAAATTAAGTTAATATTAGAAAAAGTAGTAAATCCTACTAGAAAAGATTGGGCTAATAGATTAATAGATGCACTTTGGGCTTATAGAACTGCTTATAAGACAAGCTTAGGTATGTCACCTTTTAGGCTAGTATATGGAAAAAGTTGTCATTTACCAGCTGAAATTGAACATAAAGCTTATTGGGCATTAAAAACTTTGAACACTAATTTAAATCAAGCTACTGAAAATAGGAAAATGCAATTGATTGAATTAGAAGAATTTAGGAATGAAGCTTATTCAAAAACTATAAGAGAAAAAGAGAAAATGAAGTTCTGGCATGACAAGAAAATTATTCCAAAAACTTTTGAAATAGGACAAGAAGTATATCTTTACATGACTAGACTCCATAACCATCCAGGAAAATTAAGATCTAGATGGGTAGGACCTTATATAATTTGAAATATTTATTCCTACGAAGTTATTGAAATTGAAAATCCTAAAAATTAGAATATATTTAAAGTAAATGGACAAAGACTTAGACCTATTTTGAAAATACCAAAAAGTTCTTTTGGAATTATAGAAGAAGTAAGAGTAGAGGACTACTCAAGCTTTACTTAGTAAGAAACTATCTAAAAAAAAAAACCTTATTTAAACATAGTCATGGTTCATTCGAAAGAAATTATCAATTTTACCGAAACATATATTAAAAGAAAAAAATCATTGTAGTTCAACTAATAGGATCTATCAATCTGACTGAAACATAAAAACATAAAAAATCTATATATTATATTAAGTAAAAATGTCAATTTTACCAAAGCATAGTCATGGTTCAATTGGTAGAAAAAAGAGAGTATTTAATTTCGGTTCGACTAAGAAATATAACAGTTTGACCGAAATTCTAAAATGTTGAAAAAATTAAGAGTCGGTTAGACCGAAAATTCTTCAGTCTAGACCAAAGTAAAATTTATTATTATAAGTATTTTTATTAGTTATAACTTTACGGGAAGTCCATTGAGTTACACTTAACTCAACGAACTTACTCCGTTGAGTCTAGGATAAGTTAATGAATTTACTCCATTGAGTTAACTGTAACTCAACGGAGTACTGTAGTTAAGTCCACAGACTTAATCTATGGAGTTAACCATAACTCCATAGAGAAGTAGTGAGAGAGCAAGAGTTTGCGTAAGAAAATGACCCGATTACCCACCTAAAACTTAGGGTTTATTTATACTAAGACTTAGGATTTGGGGGCATTATTCGTAGAATCATTTAGAACTTAGAACAGTAGAGATCAGAACGATTCCATTCCGTTCCGTCACACCACGAAGTCAAGATGATACCTAAGTTCTAGGAGGAAATTGACACCACAAGATTTCTTAGAGAATCAGAAGAATGACATATGAGACAAAAGATCAAGAACACAACGTAGGAAAAAGAACTAGAAAAGGTAAAATCTGACATCTTCTATTGGAGGAAAGTTTTAGCAGATTTAGATATTACCATACCTCAAATTGTAGAAACAAAGATTAAAGAAGCAATAGAAGTTACTATGAACAGAAAAAGAAAAATCAGGCCAAACAACGAAGTTGCCCTAGAATTGATCCGATGCAAGTCCAGATTATGGTTCGTACGACATATTGGTGGACATGCCCGATGGGTAATTTGGGAGCAATAAAGGAAAGCAATTGAAGAACCTGCAGTTGCAAAGCCAATGGGTGAAAGACCAATTACTAAGGAACAGTAGCTAGGACCATCCATTCCACTGCTAAGGCCGATAGAAAGAGCAGCATTTTTGGGGCTATCGACGCCAAAGGAATGGAGAGAATTTGCAGAACTTGTTAAAGTTGCCAAGAGCCAAGGAAATTCTAAGGATATGGTTATGGCAAAAACACATTTACTATACAATGCACTCTACAAGAAAAGCGCCGCAAATAAGTTGAAGGTCCAGTATAAAATTAAAGTAGCATCAGGAAGTAGCTAGATCAATGGCTGCAAGATAAACTAAAGCTGGTCCTTCGAGACCAGTAATTATAGAAAACGCAAAACGAGAAGAGTTAGTACCTGTGGCTCGAGGGCCTATAGAGCCTATTGTTGTAGATTTAATCTCAAAAGAGGAAAAGGAAGACCGGACATAACTATTTAGAAGAAGGAAAGGAAAAGAGATAGTGCTTGAAGCTCTTGTAGAGATTAAAACTAAGTTGAAAATATCAGGAGGGTCTACAAAGCCCAGTTTTGTAGACTTGCTATCTGAATCTAAGGAGGAGTAGGAGTAGTAGCAGCAAGAGCAAAGTGAAGAAGAAAAACAGGCTGAAATTAGTCTACAGCCTGTACAAATAGAAGAAATTGAAATTAAGGCAAAAGCTGATTTGCCTGTGACTCCATCCCAATCTACCACAAAATCAAAAAGAATAGTGACAATGCAGATTGGTAGTCAAGAGGAAGAAGAAAGAGTAGAAAATGAATAAGAAGCTGAACAAAAGCATATGGAACAAGAAGGAAATATCTCAATAGATTTCATTGAAGAGGGAGAGACTCTTCAGCAAATTTTTGAGAGGATTCAAGAAAGAAGAGTGGAAAGTTCTGTTGGCTCTCCACCATAGATAGAAGTAGAAACAAGAATGCAGGAATCTTAGGATCATTTCCAACAAACTCAAGTTCAGCAAATGGAGGAAGAAATGCAAGAGCAAACCCCTCTAGAACAACAAATTCAAATTCCTAACCTAGTTGAAGCAACAGTTCTAAATGAAGTACACTTTTGGAGTCAAGAAGCATACAATAAATATCAAAAGATTAGGGGTTATCATATTATATACAGTAGACCAGTAAATTGGGACGGTATGTAGGAAATTAAAGAATTATTTGAGTTCCAAGGTCTACTACAATTTATTTCTCAATAGAAAGGGCATGCAATATACGAAAATCTAGTGCCCTACTTTTATGCAAACTTGAGAGAGGAAGAAGGAAAGTTAATTTCTAACATGGAGCAAGTTGATGTACAAATAACACTAGAGCTTCTCCACAACATTTTTGAATTGAAAAATGAAGGGATAGAAATTTTGGAGAACACAACTGCAGTTGAGCGGACAGAACAAGAAATAAAGGATTGTTTAGCTATCAATCCTGATGTGCCATTATTAAACAGATTGAAGCACTTAAATGATAAAGCACACATGGTAGCTAACATTTTGATTAAAAATGTCTACCAAAGACAAGGCCATAATATTGAACTAAGTGAGTTTGTTAAATGGGCCACATATGCAGTTGTGAACAGAATTCAAATTAATTGGTACAAAGTTTTTATCTCCAAGTTGAGAGCAGCAAAGAAAAAATTATTTTACGGGGATCTAATTCCATTGCTAATGGTAGATAGTATTGACTTCACAAAATGGACATCCAAAAGGATAGGATCTAGAGCCATTTCAGTGAAAGAGTATAGAAATTATAATACTGTAGCTGCTGAGGCATCTGGATCTTCTAGAGACATTATAGAAGTTGTTGAACGGATAAATCAATTAGAGCAACAACTAGAAGAGCTCTAAAAGGAAGTAGATGAACTTAGGAAAAAGGACTAAATGTATTATTCGTCTACTTATATTTGTATTGAAAAAATATCTAACTGTATGTAAATGTAAACTATTCATATAAATGAATGTTTGAATTTCAGATGTTTTTGAATTCATATTTGAGAATGAGTGATATAATTGATGATTGTATTGAATATTATACAACTATTTAAAAGATGCACAAGACTGTTTAAAAGATTTATAGATTTTATGACTGACATGTTAAAGGCACGATAATTGGTTAATACCTGAATATATCTGCATGCTGAAAAGAAAAATGTAAATTCTACATAATAGGAAATGAACTGTAAGTTAAATATGCATATAATGTTTAGATTTAAATGAGTTAAATTAGAACACTGCATTAATGACATGTATTTAACTTTAATTAAGTTGACAAAATGTAGGAGAAGAAAAAAAAATATAGAAGTTAATACAAGGAGTAAGTTTTAGAAAAATTTGCTAAGTATTAACTGAATGAAGTAAGAAAATATAAGGTCACTCCGTTGAGTTATTTGTAACTCAACGAAATTAGTCTATGGAGTTAGCAAATAGGCATCGAAGCTAGTTCGTTGAGTTAACTATAACTCAATGAGGTTAGTTCATAGATTAAGCTGAACAGTTATTCTTTTAACCATGAATGACACTTCGTGGGTTTAGTGGTTACTGAAATTTGAAATTAGAAGTAGAACACGTATCCATAAAAATAGGAACCATACTGCATGTTACAAGATACGTTCTTGCAATGAGATTCATTTGCCTTATGGACGTGCATTATAAATATAGAGCAAAATGTTATTTACAAGTTACCAGCACTTAAGGAAGAAAAGAAAATTCGTTGGGGAACTGGTAGGAGAAGTAGCTAATTCAACTTCATCCGTCAACAACTATTCATTGAGAATAAAGCATCAGACTGGTATGTAATTAATCTTCTACTATTTTACTTTATGTTGAGAGTTTATGAGTACATGGATTCGTTCTCCTAACACTAAATGATTAGTAAGAACACCTATATAGGATTATTCAACACAAAGGTGTACTGAAATATTTTTTGAATTGGACTTTAATGAAATCCTTAGGGGTGTAGCTAACCTTTCTTTAAAAGAGAATGAAGATATGGTTGCTCTAGTAGAAAAATCATTAGGGGAAATTCAGTATCCTGAACTAGTTGATCAACCTTCATGTATTCGATTGCCAAACTTTGAGGGAGATAGGTTTGAACTGAAATCTAATTATATTAGTCAATTGCCACACTTTCATGGATTAGAAAGAGAAGATGCCTATTATTTCCTTAGAGAATTTAACGAAGTTTGTCAAATGATAAAACTGTCGAACATGAGTATTGATGCTATTAAACTTAGATATATCCCTTTTGCTTTAAAAGACACAACTAAGAGATGGTTATATACTCTATTGCCTGATTCTATTTCTACATGGATTGAATTTTGCTTTGTTTTTGTGGAAAAATATTATCCAACATATCAAATGATTAAAAAGAAAAAGGAAATATTAATGTGTAGCCAAAAATAGGGAGAATCATTCTGAAAATATTTTGAAAGATTTAAAGATTTACTGACTCAATGTCCACATCATGCAATGAGTAAAGCACAATTAATAGGTATAATTTATGAAGGCATAGATGTTTCAATGAAATCTTTATTAGAATCTACTTGTTAGAATGAATTTTTAAAACTATGTAGTGAAGAAGCATGAGCATATTTAGAAAACTTTGCAAAAAGAACTATACAGTGGGAAAACTTGGCTGAAGCTATTATAGATAAAAGAATATTGCCAAGGGGAATGCATGAAATAGATTCAAGTACTATGCTTGAAGATAAATTAATTGAATTAACAAAGAAAATAGAAGATTTATCATTAAATTAAAAATTAGTAGAAAAGAATGTGAATGTTAATGACTTAGATATTATTTATGCTAGAAACCAGAAAGATTACTTTGGAAATTCTTGTAACCCTAATTGGAGAAATCACCCAAACTTATCTTGGAGAAATAACAATTTCTAGGGAGGAGAAAATATAAATGATAAAAATATAAGTTATGAAGCATTAATTGAATAAGAATCTAGAATAGAGAAGTTAGAAAAGATAATTCAACAATTAAACAATCGTCTAGGTCATGTATTTGGAAATGCTGCCATTCAAAATCTAAATATGAATAGAAATATACCTCCTAGACAAAAGGAATCAATAGAAGTTAGACCTATGGGAGGATTGCCAATGTAAGCAGTACCTAACTCTATCAATAGAACTGTTATGAAATTGATACCTCCTATAGGGGGGAAATTGAATAAAGTAGTATAACTGAAGTAATTATGTATAATATAGAAAGTAGAAAAATATAAAAAGAAAAAAATGTAAGTTTAATTATAGTTAATAGTATCATAGAGTTATTACTTACCTCAACAAACTTAGTCCGTTGAGTTATGACCTAACTCCACAAGGGTAAGTAAGTAGCTATGTTAATTTTATCTTTGTTAAATTTTTGTTTATGTTATACAGAATCATAACAGATGGAATTGATGAAATTACCACTAGATGCATAGAGGAAAGTACTGAGTAACTTATCAGCTAAAGATCTATGCAGATTGTGTTGTGTGTTAAAAGAAATTAAAGACTATGTCAGAGAAAAATATTTTCATTGACTACAAGCTACAAATATGACTAAGATTAGAGATGGATTTTTATGGAAGTCATTTAATTGTAGTTCAATCAGCTATGAATATTTGAATATGGAAGAAACTGTTGGAATTTCACCCAATACATTAGAAGGAATAGATCATATTATGGGGATAGATGAAGGATTAATTATTTATAGAACCAAACCAAGGTATGCAATTATGTTACCCGATATTTTGATTAGAAATCCTATCACTAGAGAAGAATGGATTTTAGGAAGGCCTAATAGATTTGAAATACCAACTGAAAATTGTGGGTCAGCTTTAACATTTTCTGATAAAAATTTGACCATTCCTGAAAAATTATATTACTAGAGACCAACTGGAAATTGGGATGAGGATTTATGCTTAAGTGTGTACAAGTTTCTGAATAGATCTTGGACTTAAAATACTATGATATATTGTTTAGAATGAAAAGTGCATATTATTAACGGTTAAATGATGGTTAATTGCATAATATTTAGCTTATCATATGAGAATTAAGCCATTATGTTATAATTGCACTGTTATAAGCTTTAATTAAAGAATCTGCTTAAATTGGGGGAATTAATGTTAATTTAGTACATTTCTGAACTGTCGGTAAGTTGCAGGCTGTGAAACTCTTAAGTATCCAAATTTTCTGATATTTCGGACAGTTATGTTTAACATACCGAACATATTTCGGACAGTTATGTTTAATAGACCGAACATGTCGGATAGTTATGTTTAAACTGCTGAATAGTTATGTTTTGAAAGAATATTTTATTATTTCCTGAAGTACACGTGTCGAAACCATAATGCATGACTTAAGTGAACTTTCGGTGAGTTATCTCTAACTATCCAAAATTGCAGCTGGGCATCGGACAGTTATATGTGTAACTCTTCGAAATCTCTTTTTATTTATAAAATAGCTAAGGACATGTGTCATGTTCTAGGAAATTGACTTAAGTGGATTTTCAGTGAGTTATCTCTAACTATCTGAAATTGCAGCTAAGCATCGGATAGTTAGACCTGTAACTCTCCGAAATGTTTATTTTATTATTAAACTATTGCTGACACATGCCAAGATTCGGTAGATTTACTTAAGTTATATATCGATGAGTTATCTGTAACTATCCAAAATGCATCTAGGCATCGGATAGTTAAGTTTATAAGTATCCGAAATGTACCTAAGCATCAAATAGTTAAATTTATGCACGTGTTTTATAGTTAAATCAACGAAGAAAGTTCATTGAGTTATCTGTAACTCCACGGACTATTTATTTTCTAATATGCCACTGTAGCGGTTGCAGAAACAGGATAGTTGGAAGAAAAACCATAATTGCACGTATCACGTAGGAATTTACTCGTCGAAGGGAGAAGAAATCATCGTCGTTGATATGAATGAAGGAAATCCAACTAACCATTCAAGCAGAAGCAGTTACCACTGAAGAAATATAAAAGAAAAGAAGAAAAAGAAGTAAAGGGTGTGTGATCAATGGGCAGCCAGTGTGTACAGAGGAGGAGCACCGAGCTTTTTGTAGACATTATCGGCAATTCTCTGAAGTACCACACCAACCATCATTACCACCACCATAACCACCATAATCACCAACCATCGGAGGTTTGTGAGGATACTTTCTTGATGTCGGGTCGATTCCGAGCCAAACACAGTGCTTGACAACCATTGTGAAGAGTGATCGTGTCGCGGGAAGGGAAGCCATTTTCACCAAGCGCCGACTCATATTTTAGGAGATCGTAAAGCTTCTAGCCTTGGCTTCGGGTTGATGCCTGTATGCTGAAGAGGAGATCATCTTGCAATTCTAGACTCGCAATTCTATAGGGAGAGGAGATAGAATTGTAAGTGGTTTAATTTTCAGTGGTGTAATCGCATTGCAAGTAGTGATGGAAGTATTTACTGTCGATTGAGATTACTTTACATTTCACCTTTCGCCCATTTCCATATTCATATTAAAACAAAAATACTAAAAACAATTTATCTGTGTTTGTATTTTGTATTTGAGTGTTGTATTGTTTGTGTTGTATCGTGATTAATGTTATCTTTATCAGTGTTGTGATTGTTTTATGTTAGTTTTAGTTTTAGAGTTTACTAAAATTGGTTTGTTCAAAAGACTTAAAGATTTTAATGGTTACTGTTTGAATTATCTGAATGTTAGTATTACTTAATGATAAATCTAGTGTTTACTAACATTAAAGAGCTTAATTGATGTTATTTACAATCTATGGAATCGCCCAATGGTTGGCCGAATTCCTTTGTAAATAGTAGTATTTAAAAAGAAAAGACAGGCTCGTGGTGTTAACTTAAGTCCACGAGGTTAGTCCATTGAGTTAGCCATAACTCAACAAACTTTATCCATTGAGTTAACTGTAATTCAATGGAGAGCTTATTGAATATATAAATTTGATTGTTAACAAACGGACAGTTCTAAGTTCTTAAGCAATTCCCTATGGGATCGACCTGTACTTGCACACTAATACAATAGACACTATGCACTTGTAGTTAAAGTACAAATTGGAATTAATATCTAAATTGTATTAAAGGTTATTTGTTTACTTCTAAAAGAAAAAGAATAAGCATAAAGATAAATTAACTAAGTAAAAATAGATGTAACAAATCCAAGTTTTTCTAGTGTAGTGCTGGGAAAATCCAAACAAGTTTTATGGCACTGTTGCTGGGGAATTGACTGGAATTGAATTGAATAGAATTGAATTGAATTAATATAAGTAACTGTTAGAGCTATTTCGTTTTAATAGCTAGAGTTTTGTATTTTCTTCTGTAATTGAGAATATGGCATATGCTTATGCTCAAATATTTCTGAAACCTGTAATTAGCATATGTGAATTCTACAATTCTGAAGGACACAACATTTCTGACTTTTGAAACTGAGACATTTACAGATGGTTAGATCCCATGAACAACAAATGAATTATCCTCAATATAATAGAGTCGAGTATGAGAATCCTATAGTTTACCCAACTGATGGTCAGTATAGAATGTGTAATATGTTGAGAGACACTGAAGTTTGGGATAGGATGACAGACTAGAGCATAGTATAGAGAAAAACCTTGACAAACTAGAATACTTTATGTGTCAGCAACAAGAAGTCAACCAATTAAACTATAAGGAAGCATATTCAGAACCTAAAAAGGATATAATTTACGAAATTGAAAAAACCATAATGAAAATTGATCAAAAATTGAATGCAATGAGATTAGATGATCTAGAAAGAAAATTAAAAGCATTAGACGAATATACAATGAAAATACAAGTTATGCAACAGGACAATGAAAATTATAATGTTATAAACTTGCATAATTTGCAAAATATACAGCAAACAGAAAATATTAATGCAAGAGAATTTAAAGAATGCACTTTAAAACTAAAAACAATTGAAGATCATAATCACGAAAATGATATATAAAAACATCATAAGAGTAACGAAAATCTGGAAGATGTATGTGTAACATTAAGATCTGGAACTAATATACCACCAAGAACTCAAAATGAAAATAATATGAAGGTGGATAAGAGTTAAAATTAAAATGATAATGAAAATGTAATAGCTGAAAATCTAGAAATCACTGAAGAACAAATTGAATCTGCTAATGAAGCTAAAAATGATCAAACAAATCAACTGAAAGAAAAAGAATCTTTTAAATCACAATCTTTAGCACCCTATACTAAAAGATTACAACAAACAATACCTGAAAAATAAGAAAAAATCAGAGAAATTTTTGAAAAAGTATAAGTTAACATTCCTTTGTTAGATTTATTGCAGAAAATGCCACCTTGTGCTAAATTTCTGAAGGATTGGTGTACTTAGAAAAGATAGCGAAAAGTTCTTAGAAAGGTTTTTTTAGCTGAGCAAAGTAGTTCCCTATTTCTGCCACAAATTCCTAAAAAGTTATCTAATACTGGAATCCCTGTTATATCATGCACCATAGGAAATACCATTCTAGAAAGAACCTTAATAGACTTAGGTGTAGGTATAAATGTTATGCCAAGTGATATATTTGCATCCTTAGGATTAGAAGGCTTAACTCCTACTAGTTCGGTTATTCAATTAGTTGATAGAAGTATAAGATACCCTAGAGGAAAAATAGAGGATGTCTTAATTAAAATCAAAAACTTTATATATCCTATTGATATTGTAATTTTGGATTCCCAACAAATTAAGCATAAAAATAGTGATACATCTTTAATTTTGGGAAGTCCATTTTTAGCAACATCAGAGGCTGTTATAAATTGTAAAACTGGAGTAATGAAGTTAGCATATGGTAATGAGGATAATCAATTGAATATTTTCAAACCAGAAAGGTTTGAGGAGTTAGAAATGTCCTTACATACCATAGACTTTTTAGAGGATGAAGGAGATATGTTAGATGATGTGATTCAAGAAGAATTAAATAAGCAAATCAATTCTGAAACTTTAGAAGAAAGTGAAAGCATAAATATAGGAGATCTGGAAGAAATTAATTTAGAAAATGATGATGTTCAATTAGGAGCTCTAGCTTCTAATGGGCAACATTTAGAATTAAAACATTTACCTCCTGAATTAACCTATATATTTCTAGAAGATAAACGAACCTGTCCAATCATTATTGCTTCAGATTTAAAAGAGGATCAAATAACTAAATTAAAAGATGTAGTAAAAAGTTATAAAGAAGCAATAGGATGGACTATGACTGATATAAAAGGGTTAAGTTCAACTTTATGCTGTCACCATATATATTTAGAAGAGAATGCTAAACCTGTTAGAATTCCTAAGAGGAGATTAAATCCAAACCTTAAAGAAGTAGTTAGGAAGGAAATAGTGAAATGGTTAGATAATGACATAATTTATCTGATTTCTGATAGCTCGTGGGTTAGCCCAATCCATGTAGTTTCCAAGAAATCAGTATTAACAGTTATTAGGAATGAAAGTCAAGACTTGATACCTACTAGAATTCAATCAGGCTGGAGAGTATGTATAGACTATAGAAAGCTGAATACTATGACTAGGAAAGATCATTTTCCCTTACCTTTTATAGATCAAATGCTGGAAAGATTAGCAGGGCAAGAATATTTTTGTTTCCTAGACGGGTATTCAGGTTATAATCAAATTCCAGTAGCATTAGAGGATCAAGAGAAAACAACTTTCACTTGTCCTAATGGAACTTATGCTTTTAAGAGAATGCCATTCGGATTATGCAATGCACCAGCTACCTTTCAAAGGTGTATGCAGGGCATATTTACTGGAATGACTGAAGATTTTTTAGAAATATTTATGGATGATTTTACTGTATATGGCAACACATATGAAGTTTGTTTAAAAAATTTAGACCTAATATTAAAACATTGTATGGAAAAAAATCTGATTTTAAATTGGGAAAAATGTCACTTCATGGTTAAATAAGGAATAGTCTTAGGGCATGTTGTTTCTAAGAAAGGGTTGGAAGTAGATAATGCTAAAATAGAAGTAATTTCTAATTTATCAGAACCTAAATTAGTAAAAGATATTAGATCATTTCTAGGACATGTTGGTTTTTATCGAAGATTTATTAAAGACTTTAGCAAGATAGCTAGACCTTTAACTAATCTATTAAAAGATGTTTCATTTAACTTTGATAAAAATTGCACGGAAGCATTTTTCAGACTTAAGACTTGCTTAATTTCAACTCTTATAATTCAAGTACCTGATTGGAGACATCCATTTGAATTAATGTGCGATGCTTCTGATTTTGCTGTAGGAGCAGTGTTGGGATAGAAGATAGAAAAATCTCCTAGAGTGATTCATTATGCAAGCAAAACCTTAAATGATGCTCAAGTTAATTACACAACTACTGAAAAAGAACTATTAGCTGTTGTGTTTGCCTTGGAAAAGTTTAGATCATATCTTATTGGAGCTAAAGTAATAGTATACACGGATCATTCAACTCTAAAACATCTAATAAAGAAAAAAGAAACTAAACCTAGATTCATCCGATGGATATTATTATTGCAAGAATTCAATCTAGAAATTAAAGATAAAAAAGGTTGTGAGAAATTAAGCAGATCATTTATCAAGATTACAAATAGAAAAATCAAATATTGAAATTAAGGATAATTTTCCTGATGAACAATTAATGACCATCAACACAATGCCTTGGTATGCAGACATAGTTAATTACTTAGTTACTAGTTTAACACCTAAGGATTGGAATAGACAGGATAAGAAATTGTTTTTCTCAAGAGTAAAATATTACTACTGGGAAGACCCTTACTTATATAAGAAATGTCCTGATCTGGTCTTAAGGAGGTGTGTTTTAGAAACTGAATATTCGAGCATATTGTCTTTCTATCATGACCAAGCTTGTGGAGGACATTTTGGTTCAGGGAAAACTGCTGCAAAAATTTTGCAATGTGGGTTTTATTGGCCAACACTATTCAAAGATGCTCATAAATATTGCTTAAGTTGTTTAAGATGTCAACAAATAGGAAGAATATCAAAGAGGAATATGATGCCTCTTAATCCTATTGTTGAGGTTGAAATCTTTGATGTGTGGGGAATAGATTTTATGGGTCCATTTCCTATGTCTAATCAATTTAATTACATATTGTTGGGGGTGGATTATGTATCTAAATGGATAGAAGCTATTCCTACAAAAATTAATGACAACAAAGTGGTAATACAATTTAGAAGAAAAAATATATTTGCCAGATTTGGAATACCTAAAGCTATTATCAGTGATAGAGGAACTCATTTCTGTAATAGAAGTTTTGAAGCCTTAATGAAGAAATATGGAGTAAACCACAAAATTGCAACATCATATCATCCGCAAACAAGTGGACAAGTAGAAAGTGCAAACAAACAAATTAAATTAATCTTAGAAAAAGTAGTAAATCCTACTAGAACAGATTGGGCTAATAGATTAATAGATGCACTTTGGGCTTATAGAACTGCTTATAAAACGAGCTTAGGTATGTCACCTTTTAGGCTAGTATATGGAAAAAGTTGTCATTTACTAGCTGAAATAGAACATAGAGCTTATTGGGCATTAAAAACTCTGAACACTAATTTAAATCAAGCTGCTGAAAATAAAAAAATGCAATTAATTGAATTAGAAGAATTTAGAAATGAAGCTTATTCGAAGACTATAAGAGAAAAAGAGAAAATGAAATTCTGGCATGATAGAAAAATTATTCCAAAAAGCTTTGAAATAGGACAAGAAGTATATCTTTATATGGCTAGACTTCATAACCATCCAAGAAAATTAAGATCTAGATGGGCAGGACCTTACATAGTTCGAAATATTTATCCTTATGGAGCTATTGAAATTGAAAATCCTAAAAATCAGAATATATTTAAAGTAAATGGACAAAGACTTAGACTTATTCTGAAAACACCAAAAAGCTTCTTTGGAATTATAGAAGAAGTCAAAGTAGAGGACTACTTGAGCTTACATAGTAAGAAATCAATTTTTATGTTTATATATAAAAAAAAACATTAAAAAAATATAAAATATAAAAATCGTGGTGGTTCAACCGATTGGATCCATCGGTATGATTGGAACATAAAAAATATGTATATTAATTTTCAGAAAAAAATGTTGGTTTTACCGAAACATAGTATCGGTTAAACCGGTAAAAAAATAGAAAAACTATTATCTTAAGTATTTTTATTATTATATCTGTTTGTACGGGAAGTCCGTTGAGTTATGCTTAACTCAACGAGCTTACTCCGTTGAGTCTTGAGTTAGTCAACGAGCTTATTCCGTTGAGTTAACTATAACTCAACGGAGTACTGTAGCTAAGACCGCAGATGAGAGAGCAATAGTTGGTTCGGGAAATGACTCGATTACCCGCCTAAACTTAGGGCTTATTTAAACTAAAACCTAGGATTTTGGGGGCATTATCCGACAAATCATTTAGAATCTAGAACAGTAGAAATCAGAGCGATTCCATGCTGTTGTGTAACTCCACGATGAGGAAGATGACACCTGAATTCTGGGAAGATGCAATTGACACAGCATAGTTTCTGAAGGAATCAGAAGAATGGCACACACGACAAAAGATTTAGAATACGACAAGAGAAAAGGAGCTACAAAAGGTAGAATCAGAACTCTTTAACTTAAGGAAAGTTTTGGTTGATTTGGATATACAAATATCTCAGATAATGGAGACACGAATCAGAGTGGCAATAGAAATTGTAGTTAGTAAAGAAAGAAAAATCCGGCCAAACAATGAAGTAGCCCTAGAGCTAATTCAACGTAAAGTCAGATTGTGGTTTAAAAAATGCATTCCTGGTCGTGGAAGTTGAGAAATATGGCAACAGCAACGAGTAGGAGAACACGAAGAACCGACTGCTGAAAGACCTGTTCCTAAGGAACAGCAGTTAGGACCTCCAGTTCAGCCAATAGAGCCATTGCCATGAGTAGCATTTGCTTGGCTGAGAACTGATGAAGAAGAGAAAGAGTTTACTAGCTTGGTTAAAACAGCAAGAGACCAAGGTGATAATGAAGAAATAGCTACAGCTAAGGCACATATTTTATATGATGCCATTAAGAGAAGAAGGGTCGAAGAAAAGTTGAGGGCCCAGTATAGAATTAAGGTTGAACAACATCAGGCAACAGCTAAATCAAGTGCTGCAAGAGAAGCTGAGGCTGGTCCTTCGAGACTAGTAATTATAGAGAGAATTAAACAGGAAGAGCCAGTACCTGTGGCTCGAAGGCCTACAGAGCCTACTTTTGTAGATTTAATTTTAGAAGAAGAAAAGGAAGAACGGGCATAATTAATCAGAAAAAGGAAAGGAAAAGAGATAGTGATTGAATATAGGGAAGAAATTAAATCTGAAGTATCAATTTCAATAGGGCCTGTGGAGCCAATATTTATAAACCTGCTATCCGATTCTGAGGAGGAGCAGGAGCTGCAGTAGTAGGAGCAAAGACAAGAAGAAAAACAAGCTGAAATTAATCTGCAGCCTGTACAAGAAGAAAGAATAGAAATTAGGGTAGAAACTGAATTGCTCGTGACTCCATCCCAATCTGTTACAGAATTAGAAAGAACAGTGACAGAGCATATTGGTAGTTAGGAGGAAGAAGAAAGAGTAAAAAATGAAGAGGCTGAAAGAAGCCATTTGGACAAAAATAACTTTACAGATTCCACTAAAGAGCAAGAAACTCTTCAATAATTTATGGAAAGAATTCAAGACAGAGTGGAGAGTTTTGCTATCTCACCACCATAGACAGAAGTAGAAACAAAAATTCAGGAATCTATAGAGAATGTTCAAATGCAGCCTATAGTAGAGGAAGATCAAGAACAAACCCCTCTGGAACAAAAAAGTCACATTCCTAACTCGACTGAAATAACAGTTCTGAATGAGGTACATTTTTGGAGTTAGGAAGCTTATATCAAATATCAAGAAATTAGGGGTTATGATATTATTTATAGTAGACTAGTAAATTGGGATGGAATACAAGAAATCAAAGATTTATTTGAATTCCAAGGTCTACTGAAGTTCATTTCTCAAGAAAGAGGGTATGCAATATATGAGAATCTAGTGCCCTATTTTTATGCAAATTTAAGAGAAGGAGAAGGAGGATTAATTTCCAACGTGGAGGAAGTTAATGTACAGATAACACTAGAGCTTCTCCACAACATTTTTGGATTAAAGAATGAAGGACTAAAAATTTTGGAAGATACAATTGCAGTTGAGTGGACAGAACAGGAAATCAAGGACAGTTTGGCTATCAATCCTGGTGTGCCTTTATTAAACAGATTGAAGCATTTAAATGGTAAAGCACACATGGTAGCCAACATTTTGATTAAGAATGTCTATCAACGACAAGGCCATGACATAGAATTAAGTCAATTTGTCAAATGAGCCACGTTTGCAGTTGTAAATAGGATTCAAATAAATTGGTCTGTAGTTTTTATCTCCAAGTTGAGAACAACAAAGAAGAAATTGTTTTATGGAGATTTGATTCCATTGCTGATGGTGGATTGTATTGATTTCACGAAATGGGCATAAAAAAAGATCAGATCAAGAACCATTTCAGTGAAAGAATACAGAAATTTTGTAGCTGCAGAACTAACTGTACCTTTTGGAGGAATTACAAGAGTAGTAGAAAGAATTAATCAATTAGAGCTTCAATTAGAAAAACTCCAAAAGGAAGTAGATGAATTTAGGAATAGAGATTAAATTGTATTGTTTGTCTACTTGTATAAAATTGTATGAAAATGTCTAATGTATTTGTACTGTAAATTGATTCATATTAATGAATATAATTTTTCAGAGATACTTTTCATACGTGTTTTGAATGTGAAATGAATGGAATTTATTGAATGTTATATAATTTGTGGAACTTTATGAATGAATGTTTAACAGATTTACAATTTGCTGAATGATAGGATAAATGCTTAAAAAAATTTTGCATGTTGCAAGGTAAAATGTAAATTCTACATAACATAAAATGACCTGCAAGTTAAATCTTTATATAATGTTCAGATTTAAACAAATTTTGATTAGAATGATGCATTAATGGCATAGATTTAACTTTATTTCAGTTAGTAGAATGAAAAAGAAAAAAAAACAGAGAGGAACTTACGAGGAGTAAAACTTAGAGGTTGTTAAGTGTTAACTCAACGAAGTAAGTTCGTCGAGTTAACCGTAACTCCACGAGGTCAGTAATATAATATAAGGTTACTCTGTTGAGTTATCTGTAACTCAACGAAGTTAGTTCGTGGAGTAAGCAATAGTAACTGACTATGTTCTGTTGAGTTATCTATAACTCAACGAGGTTAGTCGTGGATTAAGCAGAATGGTTATTCTTTTAACCACGAACAAAAATTCGTTGGTTTAGCGGTTACCAAAATTTGAAATTAGTAGTGGTGCATGTACTCATAAAAACAGGAACCACAATGCACGTTGCAAGACACGTTCTTGCAACGAGATTTATTCACTTTATGGATGTGCATTATATATATACAACAGAATGTTATTTACGAGTTACCATCACTTTTAAAAGAAAGGAGAATGCGTTGGAGGAACTAGAAGGAGAAGTAGGTGATTCAACTTCATTCGACAACCAATATTTATTGAATGGAAAGCTTCAGACTGGTATGTAATTAATCTTCTTATATTTATTTATGAGCACATGGACCCGTTCTCTAAGCACTAAACGATTAGTAAGAACACCTACCTAGGAATTTTCATCGCAGAGGAGTACTGAAAAATCTTCTGAACTGAACTTTAACGAAATTCTTTGGGGTGTAGCTAACCTTTCTTTAAAAGAGAATGTAGAAATGACTGCTCCAGTAGAAAAACCATTAGGAGAAATTATGTATCTTGAATTAGTTGATGAACCTTCATGTATTCGATTGCCAAACTTTGAGGGAGATAGGTTTGAACTGAAATCTAATTATATTAGTTAATTGCCACATTTTCATGGATTAGAAAGAGAGGATGCCTATTATTTCCTTAGAGAATTTAATGAAGTTTGTCAAATGTTGAAAATGCCGAACATGAGTATAGATGCTATTAAACTTAGATATATCCCTTTTTCTTTAAAAGATACACCTAAGAGATGGTTATATACTCTATTGCCTAATTCAATTTCTACATGGACTGAATTTTGCTCTGTTTTTCTGAAAAAATATTATCTAACACATCAAACGATTAAAAAGAAAAAAGAAATATTAATGTGTAGCCAAAAACAGGGTGAATCATTCTAGAAATATTTTGAAAGATTTAAAGATTTACTGACTCAATGTCCACATCATGCAATGAGTAAAGTACAATTAATAGGTATAATTTATGAAGGCATAGATGTTTCAACGAAATCTTTATTAGAATCTACTTGTCAAAATGGATTTTTGAAACTTTGTAGTGAAGAAGCATGGGCATATTTAGAAAACTTTGCAAAAAGAACTGCATAGTGGGAAAACTCGGTTGAAGCTATTGTAGGAAAAAAAATATTGCCAAGAGGAATGCATGAAATTGATTCAAGTACTATGCTTGAGGTGAAATTAACTGAATTAATAAAGAAAATTGTTGAGTATTTTCTTTTGATGATGTGTGCTGAATGAATATAATCATATTTGCTCAATTACTATTGCTTGTGAAAAGAAATTAAAATCATCAATTAATATAGAAAAAGCTTACTAGTATAAATACTTGTCTGTATTGGATCTGAAGTTAATAACTAGTCGTTTCGTTGCATTAATTTCTCATTTAACTAAATGTTAAGTTAACGTGTGTTTTTATTGAAAAGCATGATATGTTTTAAAGTTATATCTTCTTTATCATGAACAGTGCACGTTTAGACAACTCGTTAAGTGAGAGTTTTGTTTGTATAGAGGTCACATGAGAACTCGTTAAGTTAGAGGCTTAAAGGTTAAAATAGGTCACGTGATAACTCGTTAAGTTAGTGAGTAAAAGAAGATACGAACTCGTTAAGTTAGTGTTATACATGTGGTGAAATTATAAGTTACGAATGTTGTATTGTATCACGTGAGGTGCACATGTTTAACTCGTTAAGTTAACATAACTAAACGCGTTGAGTTGCTATATTGAACACTAAGGCAACGCGTTAGGTTAGCGTTATAAACTTAAGTTGTTATTTGTTGCACGTGGTAAAATTCTTATTTTAAAAACATTTGTTTATGACTAAATCGGTGAGTTAAAGCTTTTTTCGGAGACTTACAGTCGTAACTATCCGAAAGGTAACTTAAGTCATGTTTTCAGGTCTTGACACGTGTCTCACTAGTTTTATGATATAAAGAGTTTTTCAGTGACTTACAACTATAACTATCTGAAACTTAAACTGTTTTCGGTGAGTTATCGTTTAACCTTCCGAAAGAAAGGTTAAGCTGGTTCATTGAGTTAGTATAACACCACAGACTTAGTTCGTTGAGTTAGCTACAGTACTTGTCACATGAAATGGCACATGAGGAACTCATTAAGTTAGAAACGTTAAGTTATATATATATATACTTGTGTTACTCGTTTAGTTAACATTAAAGTAACGACTTCATATTACACTTGATGGAAAATTCTTTGGACGAGAAAGTTTATTTTGTAGGAAATTTTTCAAAGATCCAGGACTGATGATTAAAGAAAATTCGAAATATAAATGTGGGTTAGAATGTGTGTGTTTCGATGAAGGAAAAAGAAAAGACGTGGAGAAGTGGAAAACTGGTAGTGGTTAAACGTGAAGGATATGCATGAAATGAAGATACAGTATAAAAGGTATAGAATTCTCGTTGATCAAACTATCCTTGCACACAAAACGAAAAATCTTTTCAAGGATCAAACTATCCCTGCACACCAAAAGAAAAATCTCTTTTAGGGATCAAAAACACCTTCTCGGGGAAAATCTCTCAAGTGAAAGAAAATTCAGTGAAGCAGAAAAAGGTATTATTTACGTCGCTGAAGATTTGAAGTATCAGAAGAAAGAAAATTCAGTGAAGTAGAGAAAGACAAGATATTGGTCACTGAAGAATTGCTGAAGAAGAAAAAGAAGAAGAAGAATGATCTCAAACTAGGAGAAATGTTTTAAATTTTGCAAATTAGTTTTCTCTATTTGTAGTTATGAAATTGTTTAGATGATACATGGTATCGAGATATAATTGCATCTACAATTTCTAAGGAGAATTGAATTGTATATTGTAATTGAAACCTTGAATAAAAATAATTTTATGAAAACAATGTCTCGACTTGTTTTTGAGTTTTAAAGTTTCAATTATATGTCAGAAAACATTAAAAATACACAATTCACCCCCCTCTTGTGTAGCCATACGATCCTACAAGTGGTATTAGAGCTTTGTGAATAATTTTTGATATAAAATCGATACCAACTTATTTAATATCATTGCTTATTCTACCTTCCTTGTTTTTAAGCAGAAATTAATATCTGAGCATACGTTTAACTTTCTTGATTTAAGGCTCAAGTTGTTTTAAAGTTTTTAGACTGTTTAAAATCAAATAGGTTGAAAAATCTAAGGTAAGATGGCTACTGGAAATGGTAATTTTTCTTTATATGAAGACCAAAATCTTAATCGTCCTCCTTTATTTGATGGAATACATTTTGAATATTGGAAATATAGGATGACTGTTTTTCTTCAAAGTATAGATCATAAGTTGTGATTCATGATTTCTAAACCATATACTCCGTTAACTACTCCCTATAATACTTGGACAATTACTGAAAAAGAAAATGAAACTCTGAATGCTAAGGGCTTAAATATTTTATTTTGTGCATTGAGTTATGAACAGTTTAGTAAAGTGTCAGCATATAAATCTACTTATGAGGTGTGGCATGCATTAGAAGTTTCACATGAAGGTACTTCTCAAGTTAAAGAGACTAAAATAAACATGTTGATTCATAAGTATGAACTCTTTAAGATGTATGAAGACGAAAATATTTCTGAGATGTTTTCCAGATTTCTTGATATCATAAACTCTTTAAAATGTTTAGGAAAGAATTTTGAACAGAAGGATTTGGTGAGGAAAATTCTCAGAGCCCTAAGTTCTAAATGGTCTCAGAAAGTAACATCAATTGAGGAATCATGAGATTTAAATGTTTATACTATGAATGAACTTATAGGTAACTTAACAGCTTATGAAGTTCAATTAAATGAATCACTAAGTCACAACAAACTAGAAATGAAGAAAGAAATAGCCTTCAAAATTAATTCAGATTCTGATATATCTACTGATTCTAACGAGGATTTGATTTTGCTGACTAGGAAATTCAAGAAAGCATGGAAAGCTAGGAAACAGCAAAGGAACAAAAATGATAAACCCTTAACATCAAAATCACTGAATGACAAAAATTCTTCATCCAGAAAGTATGTATGTTACAATTGTAAGAAACCTGGACATCTTTCTCCAGATTGTCCTATGAGGAAAAATGAAAAGCAAAGTAGGACAAATCAAAAGAAGACAGCTTAGAAAACTCAAAAAAAGTTTTACAAGAAAAAGGCTTTGAAGGTCACTTGGGATGACACGTCTTAAGAGTCTGAATCTAAAGAATCAACATCAAAATCTTCACATTCAGAAGGAGAACAAGAGTTAGAAGACATTGCTCATGTGTGCTTCATGGTAGATGAGTCTGAGGTAATATCTGATCCTGAAAGTCATTCAGATTTCAACTTTAATGAATTATTATGTGCTTATCATGCATTATTACAAAAACTTAAAGTATGTAAACTGGAAAATAAGAATATTAGAAAATCTTCATCCATTATGGAAGAAGAAAATTGTTTCTTGTCTACTACTTTAGAAAAGTTTAAATGTGATAATGAAAATCATGCTAGAGATTTGCAAAAATTTAGATTTAATGAATGTATCTTGCATGAACAAATACAGAATATAAATGCTGAAAAATTAAAGATAGAATCTGAAAATGAAATGTTGAGAAACAATATAAATGAACTTGAATTAGAGATAGAAAAATTAAAACTGAGAGAGCAAGATTTAAATTCTACCTTTGAGAAATGGAATTTAAGTCAAACTAAGTTAGACAAACTAACTAGTACCCCTGCGGTGTCTTATAAATTTGGCTTAGGATTTGATTATCCTGAATATCCTGAATCTCAAGCCAATAAAGGATTTATTAGTTGCAATTCAAGTAAATCTAAGACTAAAATTCCTTTCATTATGAAACAAAGTAATAAATATGTAGAAGTAGGTACTTCAAGGGATGAATCATGTAGTAATAATATAAATCAATGTGATTTGTCAAATTGTACTTCTAACATGACTGTAAATGTTTCTTAAATTCTTGTTTCTTGTTCTAGAAATTCAGTTTCTAATGTTTCTAAAATTTCAGACAATTATAGTAAACTGAAAATTCAGAAACCTGAGCATGTAATTCAATACACTGGTATTAGACCAATTACTCATTCTGCATGTGATAAAACAAAAATTCTTGTGTAGAAAAGGATTTTGTATGTACGGAAAGTGTTAATACAAGTACAAAATCTTGGTATGAACTTACAGAATTGTATAAGCATGACCAAAATAAATTAACATCTGATAAAAATATGTTTGGTCTTGATTGTACTACATCTGAAAACAAAAAGAATGATTGCAAAAGCAATAATGCTATATGTGAGTATGAAGCTAATGATAAATCAATAGTACTTACAACTAATAAGAATATAAATGATAATGTTAAACTATTTTTAAACAAAAAGAAGAAATATACGTTTAATGAACTTGGTCCTCAACAACATTGGGTACCAAGAAAAAGTTTTTCTTAATTTGTGTTGCAGGAGGAAACAACATCAAAATGGATCTTAGATAGTGGAGCGTCAAGTCACATGACTGGAGAAAAAAGTCTATTACAAAATTTTACAAATACCATGAAAGTAAGTGTAACATTTGGAAATAAAAGCAAAGATAAAATCATAGGTATGGGCAATGTTCAAATAACTCCTACTTGTGTTATTTCAAATGTACTATATGTAGAAAACCTAGGATTTAATTTACTGTGTCACAAATGGATAAAGGTATATTTTTAAATTAGGAAAAATATGCAAATGAAATGCTTAAGAAATTTAATTTTAATAATACAAGGATTCGAGGAACTCCTATGAGTACTACTTTAAAGTTAGATATTGATGACATAGGAAAGTCTATAGATCAAAGAAAATACAGAAGTATGATTGGTTCTTTACTTTATTTGACTGCTAGTAGACCTGATATTATGTTTGCTATGTGTGTTTGTGCTAGATTTCAATCTAATCCTAAAGAATCACACTTAATTGCAGTTAAAAGAATATTTAGATATATATAAGGAACTAAAAATTTCGAACTGTATTATTCTAAGGATAGTTCAATAGATCTTATAGGATATATTGATGCTGATTATCTAGGATCTAAATCTGATAGAAAGAGTACCAGTGGCACATGTCAATTATTGGGAAATAATTTGGTGTCATAGTTTAGTAAAAAGGAAAACTGTGTAGCACTTTCTACTACAGAAGCTGAATATGATGCTGTTGCACAGTGTTGCACTCAGATTCTGTGGATAAGGCAAACTTTAGAAGATTTTGGATTATCTTATGATACAACTGAGATTTATTGTGACAGTAGTTCTGCAATAAATCTTTCTAAAAATCATGTATTACATTTAAGAGCAAAACATATAAAGGTTAGACATCATTTTCTAAGAGATAACGTAATTAAAAGAAAAATTAAATTAGAATTTGTGTTTAGTAAAAATCAATTAGCTGATATATTTACAAAACCTCTAGACGAAAATACATTATGCTACATTAGATTAAATTTAGGTATTTGTAGGCTATGTGATGTGTAAAATGCTTAAACTCCACATAAAAAGATAAATATTATTGATGATGTTGTTCACCTCATAGATATTATATACTTATTATAAATATCTAAAGTAATATCTAAACTGCTGCTTAAGATACTATGTATTTATTGTAAAATCATAGTAGTATCTTATTGATTTTTAAGTAGTTTATCAATTTTAATAGTTTTTACGATTTTAAGTGGAAGTGTAAATGAAAAACATTAAATACTTCTGACATTCTGAAATTTTGATTAAATGTTTTCTTTGAATCAAGGAAAATACATATGATCATGCATAAATTTGACTTAATTGATTAAACTTGTAGAATAAGTTATATGTAACTCATCTTAAACTGTTAAGCAAAAGTGTAAGCTTATTTAAACTGATTCATATTCTCAATACAATCATAGAAGTAAAAATTGTATGAGATTTGTGTTTTATTGCATCTATATTAAATGGAATACATATATACTGTGCTTAAAATGAAAAGTGTTTACAAAGTAAAAATCTTTGAGAGTTTATTGATCAGTTTGATCACGAGCCTTTTGTACTTGAGTAGATACGTATCTAAGGATTGTTATCCTGAAAAAGGATTCTTTAAATCTGGCAACCTAAGGTCCTGATCAGATCTGGGATTATTGACTGAAAGCTCATTACACGGGTACATTAGAAAGCTCTTGTATGATTCAAGCTTTTTAAACTAACTTTTAAAGAAAATTATCAATATTTACTGTTTTGAAAAGAAAAAGTTGTTTCATTAATTACAGATATCTTTGAATTGCATATAGTTTATACCAATATGACTACTGATTTATTGAATCAACATTAGTACTTTTGAAAAAGTTTATTTGAGATACATTCTTTTATTCTCCTTGAATTAATCGAATTGAGTTCAAAGTTGTGTTTTGATTCATATACAGTAGGAATTGATTCTGGAAATCATTTTTGATGATGTCAAGATAACGGAAGTCTCTAAAAAGAAAATTTAAAAGTATAGTTATACTTAACATCTATTGTCACTACAAGTATTGATGTTACTTTCTAAGACCATTTAGAACTTAGGGATTTGAGAATTTTCCTCACCAAATCCTTCTGTTCAAAATTCTTTCCTAAACATTTTAAAGAGTTTATGATATCAAGAAATCTGGAAAACATCTCAGAAATATTTTCGTCTTCATGCATCTTAAAGAGTTCATACTTATGAATCAACATGTTTATTTTTGTCTCTTTAACTTGAGAAGTACCTTCATGTGAAACTTCTAATGCATGACACACCTCATAAGCAGATTTATATGCCGACACTTTACTGAACTATTCATAACTCAATGCACAAAATAAAATATTTAAGCCCTTAGCATTCAGAGTTTCATTTTCTTTTTCAGTAATTGTCCAAGTATTATAAGGAGTAGTTAACGGAGTATATGGTTTAGAAATCATGAACCACAACTTGTGATCTATACTTTGAAGAAAGACAGTCATCTTATATTTCCAATATTCAAAATATATTCCATCAAATAAAGGAGGATGGTTAAGATTTTGGCCTTCATACAAAGAAAAATTACCATTTCCAGTAGTCATTTTACCTTAGATTTTTCAACCTATTTGATTTTAAACAGTTTAAAATTTTAAAACAACTTGAGCCTAAAATCAAGACAGTTAAACATATGCTCAAATATTAATTTTTGTTTAAAAACAAAGAAGGCAAAATAAGCAATGATATTAATTAAGTTGGTATCGATTTTATATCAAAGATTATAAACAAGCTCTAATACCACTTGTAGGATCGAATGGCTACACAAGAGGAGGGTGAATTGTGTTTTTCAACATTTTTGATTATAATTGAAACTTCAAACATAAAAACAAGTTGAGACATATGTTAATCAAATCATTTTATTCAAGGTTTCAATTACAATATACAATTCAATTCTCCTCTGAAATTGAAGATGCAATTATATATCGATACCATGTTTCATCTAATCAATTTCATAACTACAAATAGAGAAAACTAATTTACGGAATTTAAAACATTTCTCCCTATTCGAGATTTTCCTTCTTCTTCTTTTTCTTTTGCAATTCTTTAGTGACAAATATCTAACTTTCTTTTCTTCACCAAATTTGCTTTCACCTAATACTTCAAATCTTTAATGACATAAATCTGACTTTTTTTACTTCACTGAATTTTCTTTCATCTTATACTTCAGATCTTCAGTGACATAAATCTGACTTTATTTGCTTCATTGAATTTTCTTTCATCTGATACTTCAGATCTTTAGTGACATAAATCTGACTTTATTTGCTTCACTGGATTTTCTTTCACCTGAGAGCTTTTCCCTGAATAGGTGTTTTTGATCCTTGAAAAGATATTTTGTTTGGTGTGCAGGGATAATTGATCAACGAGAATTCTATGCCTTTTATACTATATATTCACTTCATGCATATCCTCCACATTTAATCACTATCAGTTTTCCACTCTTCATGTATTTTGTTTTTCCTTCATCGAAATACACACGTTCTAACCCACGTTTTTTTTTCGAATTTACTTTATTCATCAATTCTTGATCTCTAAAAAATTTCCTACAAAATAAACTTTCTCATCCAAAATTTTTCATCAAGTGTAATAATAAGTCATTACTTTAATGTTAACTAAATGAGTAAAACAAGTAGATATATAACTTAATGTTTCTAACTTAACGAGTTCCTCATGTGCCAACTCACGTGACAAGTACTGTAGCTAACTCAACAAACTAAGTCTATGGTGTTATGCTAACTCAACAAACCAACTTCGTGGTGTTACGATAACTCAACAAACCAACTCCATTGTGTTACAGATAACTCAACGAACCAGTAAAAAACAAATATTTTTATAATAAGAATTTTACCACATGTAATAATAATAAATTTAAGTTTTATAACACTAACCTAACACGTTGCCTTAGTGTTCAATATTTCTAAAAAATCTTCAATCCTCTAATGCTACTAAAACTTGGTTATATCCTGAATACTCATCTAGGAAACAAAAGTATTCTTACACTACTAATTTCTCTAGCATTTGATCTATAAAAGGTAAGGGAAAATGATATTTATTAGTCATAGCATTCAGCTTTCTATAGTCTATACATAATCTCTAGCCTGATTGAATTCTAATAGGTATCAAGTCCTAACTTTCATTCCTAATAACTGTTAATCCTGATTTCTTGGGAACTACAAGGATTGGGCTAACCCATAAGTTATTAGAAATTGGATAAATTATGTCATTATCTAACCATTTCACTATTTCCTTCCTGACTACTTCTTTAAGGTTTGGATTTAATCTCCTCTCAGGAATTCTAACTAGTTTAGCATTCTCTTCTAAATATATATGGTGACAGCATAAAGTTGCACTTAACCCTTTTATATCAGTCATAGTCCATCCTATTGCTTCTTTATAAGTTTTTACTACATCTTTTAATTTAGCAATTTGATCCTCTATTAAATCTAAAGCAATAATGATTGTGCATGTCTGTTTTTCTTCTAGAAATATATAGGTTAATTTCAGAGGTAGGTTTTAAATCTAAATGTTGCATATCAGAAGCTAAAGCTCCTAATTGAACATCATCATTTTCTATATTAATTTCTTCTTGATCTCCTTCTACGTTTATGCTTTCACTTTCTCCTAAATTTTCAGAATTTAGTTGCCTATTTAATTCTTCTTGAATCACATCATCTAGCATATCTCCTTCATCCTCTAAAGAGTCTATAGTATGTAAAGACATTTTTAACTCCTCAAACTTTTCTAGTTTGAAAATGTTTAATTGAGTATCCTCATTACCATATGCTAACTACATTACTCCAGTTTTATAATTTATAACAGCCCTTGATGTTGCTAAGTTTTACAATTTAGAAAATGATGATGTTCAATTAGGAGCTTTAGCTTTTGATATGCAACATTTAGATTTAAAATCTGCCTCTGAAATTAACCTATATATTTCTAGAAGAAAAACGGACATGCACAATCATTATTGCTTTAAATTTAACAGAGGATCAAATTGCTAAATTAAAAGATGTAGTAAAAACTTATAAAGAAGCAATAGGATGGACTATGAC
This sequence comes from Cymodocea nodosa, assembly GCA_036874045.1. Taxonomy (NCBI): domain Eukaryota; kingdom Viridiplantae; phylum Streptophyta; class Magnoliopsida; order Alismatales; family Cymodoceaceae; genus Cymodocea; species Cymodocea nodosa. Next base: position 13,703,405 of record CM072335.1, read on the forward strand.
TGATATAAAAGGGTTAAGTGCAACTTTATGCTGTCACCATATATATTTAGAAGAGAATGCTAAACTAGTTAGAATTCCTGAGAGGAGATTAAATCCAAACCTTAAAGAAGTAGTCAGGAAGGAAATAGTGAAATGGTTAGATAATGACATAATTTATCCAATTTCTAATAACTCATGGGTTAGCCCAATCCTTGTAGTTCCCAAGAAATCAGGATTAACAGTTATTAGGAATGAAAGTTAGGACTTGATACCTATTAGAATTCAATCAGGCTAGAGATTATGTATAGACAAATCAGAAGAAGATGGCTTAGAAATCTTAGAAAAAGTTTTACAAGAAAAATGCTTTGAAGGTCACTTGGGATGATATGTCAAAAGAGTCTAAATTTGAGGAATTATCATCAAAATCTTCACATTCAGAAGTAGAACAAGAGTTAGAAGACATTGCTCATGTGTGCTTCATGGTAGATGAGTCTAAGGTAATATTTGATCCTCAAAGTCATTCAGATTTTAACTTTGATGAATTATTATGTGCTTATCATGCATTTTTACAAAAACTTAAAGTCTATAAACTGGAAAATAAAGATATTAGAAACAAACTCTTTGTCCATTTTGGAAGAAGAAAATTGTTTCCTGTCTACTACTTTAAATGTGATAATGAAAATCATGCTAGAGATTTGCATAAATTTAGGTTTAATGAATGTGTCTTGCATGAACAAATTCAGAATATAAATGCTGAAAAATTAAAGATATAATCTGAAAATAAAAAATTGAGAAACAACATAAATGATTTTGAGTTAGAGATTGAAAGATTAAAAATGAAAGAGATAGATTTAAATTCTAGCATTGAAAAATGGAATTTAAGTCAAACTAACTAGTACCCCTATGGTGTCATATAAATTTAGCTTAGGATTTGATTATCCTAAATAGCCTGAATCTCAAGCCAACAAAGGATTTATTAGTTGTAGTTCAAGTAAATATAAGACTAAAATTCCTTTTATCATGAAACAAGGTAATAAATATGTAGAAGTAAGTACTTCAAGGGATGAATCATGTAGTAATAATATAAACCAATGTGATTTATCTAAATGTACTTCTAACATAACTATTAATGTTTCTAAAAATCTTGTTTCTTGTTCTAGAAATTCAATTACTAATGTTTCTAAAATTTCAGACAATCGTAGTAAATTGAAAATTCAGAAACTTGAGCATGAAATTCAAAATACTAATATTAGACCAATTACTAGTTCTACATGTTCTTTATTTGAAAATTCATGTGTAGAAATAGATTTTGTATGTACTGAAAATTTAAATATAAGTACAAAAACTTGGTACGAACTTACTGAAATGTATAAGCTTGACCAAAATAATTTAACTTCTGATAAAAATTGATTTGGTCTTGGTTATACTACATCTAAAAATAAATAGAAACTCAATAAGAGCAATAATTTCATAAGTATGATGCTAATGATAAATCAGTAGTACTTACAACTAATAAGAATGTAAATAATAATATTAAATTGTTTTTAAACAAAAAGAAGAAATATGCTTTTAATGAACTTGGTCCTCAAAGACATTGGGTACCAAGAAACAGTTTTTAATTTGTTTTGTAGGAGAATACAACATCAAAATGGATTTTAGATAGTGGAGCATCAAGTCACATGATTGGACAGAAAGTCTACTGAAAAATTTTACAAATACCAAGAAAGGAAGTGTAATATTTGGAAACAAAAGCAATGATAAAATCATAGGTATGGGTAATGTTCAAATAACTCCTACTTGTGTTATTTTGAATGTACTGTATGTAGAAAACCTAAGGTTTAATTTGTTGAGTGTTATAAAACTAATTGATAATGGATACTATATAGTGTTTGAAGATAATGTATGCAAAATTATTGATAAAATTACAGATGAACTTAAGTTTATTGCAAAAAGGAAAGGTTTTGTATGTATTTTATCTTTACCTTTTGGTGTAATTGATTTAAATTCATGTTTGCTAGCTGAAACTAGTGATGCATATCTTTGGCATAGAAGGATCGAGCATATTAATATGATACTGTTACATAAACTGTCTAGAAAAAATTTAGTGAGAGGTTTACCAAAGATTAAATACTCAAAGGATTTCATGTGTGATGCATGTGAGTTGGGTAAACTTCATAAGAACTCTTTTAAATCCAAAACTGATATATCAAGCAAGAATCAATCACTTCAGGAAATGGCCAGAACTATGTTAAATGAACATAATTTACCTCAAAATCTTTGGGCTGAAGTAGTGAATACAGCTTGTTATATTATTAACAGAAGTCACCTAAGACCTCTCGTTAATAAAACTCCTTTTGAAATTATGTATGATAGAGTTCCAAAAATTTCCTATATGAAACCATTTGGTTGTAAGTGTTTTATTCTTAATACTAAGAATAAAAGGGATAAATTTCAAGCTAGAGCGGATGAATGAGTTTTTGTAGGTTACTCTACTAGAAGTAAAGCCTATAGAGTTTATAATAAGACTTCTAGAATTATCAAAAAAACCTTTCATGTAAGCTTCAATGAATATTCTTTTAGAGAATCTCAATCTAAAACTGATAATGATGGCATGATCAATTTCCCAAAAGAACTAGACATCAATAAAGAGATTGAAGATTTATCTGAGAAAATCAAAAATATGAACTTAAATGATCAAACTAATGATGAAAGTGATGTACCTTCAGATGTTGATGAGAATATTGAGGAAAATTAGAGAAATTAGCGTTATTCTTCATCACATCCTGTCACTCAAGTCATTGATAATATTAATGAGGGAGTTAAAACTAGAGCTTTAGTAAATTTAAATAGTTTGTATATGTTTATTTCTATGGTGGAACCAAAGAATATAGAAGAAATATTATGTGATGAAAATTGGATAGTGGCAATGCAAGATGAACTAAATTAATTCATTAGAAATGATGTTAGGGAATTAGTCTCTCCACCAAAAAATTAGTCCATAATAGGTACAAAGTGGATATTTAGAAACAAAACTAATGAGACTGGTCAAGTTATAAGAAACAAAGCTAGATTAATTGCACATGGGTATACATAGGAAGAAAGACTAGATTATGATGAAACATTCGCTCTTGTGGCTAGGTTAGAAAGTATTAGAATATTATTGGCCTATGCTTGTTATATGGATTTTAAACTATATCAAATGAATGTCAAGAGTGCATTTCTAAATGATTTAATTAATGAAGAAGTTTATGTAAAACAACCACCTAGATTTGAAGATATTAAAAATCCTGACTTTGTGTATAAATTGAAGAAAGCCTTATATGGTTTGAAGCAAGCACCTAGATCGTGGTATGAAAGATTATCTACTTCTCTAATAAAATAAGGTTATATCATGGGAAAAGTAGACCATACTCTTTTTATCAAAAAGGATGATAAATATCAGATTGTTGTTCAAATATATGTGGATGATATAATCTTTGGAGCAACTTCTGAAAAACTGATAAAAATATTTTCTAAAGAGATGGCTAGTTAGTTTGAGATGAGTATAATAGGAGAACTTTCATATTTTCTAGGACTTCAAATTAAGCAAATGGATAAAGGTATATTTTTAAATCAAGAAAAATATGCAGTTGAAATGCTTAAGAAATTTAATTTTAATGATACAAGGATTCGAGGAGCTCCTATGAGTACTTCTTTAAAGTTAGATATTGATGACATAGGAAAACCAATAGATCAAAGAAAATACAGAAGTATGATTGGTTCTTTACTTTATTTGACAACTAGTAGACTTGATATTATGTTTTCTGTGTGTGCTTGTGCTAGATTTTAATCTAATCCTAAAGAATCACACTTAATTGATGTTAAAAGAATATTTAGATATATACAAGGAACTAAAAATTTTGGCCTGTATTATTCTAAGGATAGTTCAATAGATCTTATAGGATATACTGATACTAATTACGTAGGATCTAAATTTGATAGAAAAAGTACTAATGACACATGTCAATTATTGGGAAATAATTTGGTGTCATGGTTTAGTAAAAAGCAAAACTATGTAGCACTTTCAACCACTAAAGCTAAATATATTGTTGCTGCATTGTGTTGCACTTAAATTCTATGGATAAGGCAAACTTTAGAAGATTTTGAATTATCTTATGATAAAACTGAGATTTATTGTGATAGTAGTTCTGTAATAAATCTTTTCAAAAATTTTGTATTACATTCTAGAGCAAAACTTATAGAGGTTAGACATCATTTTCTAAGAGACAACGTAATTAAAGGAAAAATTAAATTAGGATTTGTGTCTAATAAAAATCAATTAGCTGATATATTTACAAAACCTCTAGATGAAACTACTTTCTGCAACATAAGATTAAATTTAGGTATTTGTAGGCTATATGATGTGTAAAATGCTTAAACTCTTCAAACGATAAATATTGTTGATGATGTTATTTATCTCATAGATATTATATACTTATCATAAATATCTAAGTAATATCTAAACTGCTACATGAGATACTATGTATTTACGATAAAATTATTGTAGTATCTTATTGATTTTACTTATCTTTCAAAGTTTAATGTTTTTAAATTTTTAAGTGGAAATGTCAATGAAAAACATTAAATTACTTTGAAATCCTGAAATTTTGATTAAATGTTTTCTGTGGATTAATGAGAGTGCATATGATCATGCATGAATTTGACTTGATTGATTAAACTTGTAGAATAATTTATATGTAAATCATATTAAACTACTGATAAAAAGTATAAGCTTATTGAAATTGATTCATATTTTCAGTAAAATCATAAACGTAAAAATTGTATGAGATTTGTGTTTTCTCGCATCTGTATTAATGAAATACATATATATATTGTGCTTAAAATGAAAAGTACTTACAAAGTGAAAATCTTTGAGAGTTGATTGATTAGTTTGATCATGAGCCTTTTGTACTTGAGTAGATAGGTATGTAAAGATTGTTGTTCTGGAAAAGGTCTCTTTAAATCTGGCAACCTAAGGTCCTGATCAAATTTGGGATTGTTGATTGAAAGCTCATTACACAGGTACATTAGAAAGCTCTTGTATGATTCAAGCTTTTCAAACTAACTTTTAAAGAAAATTATCAATATTTACTATTTTGAAAAGATAAAAGTTATTTCATTAATTACAGATATCTTTGAATCGAATATGGTTTCTACCAATATGACTGCTGATTTGTTGAATCAAAATTAGTACTTTTGAACGTGTTTATTTAAGATACATTCCTTTAATCATATTAAGTTTAAAGTTATGTTTTAGTTCATATACGGTTTGAGTTGATTTTGGAAATCATTCTTAATGAATTTAGGATAACGGAAGTTTCTGAAAGGAAAATTTAAAGTATAGTTATAATTAACATCTATTTTTATACAAGTATATTTTGTATGTTATTGAATATATTTGAAGTATATTTGTAGGGGGAGGAATAACAATGTCCAAAATAGATTAATATAATTCAGAATATAAATCTTGGTTGATCTGATTTTAGTCCTCTTAAGATCTTGATGAAATAATTTAAAAGACAAACAAACTATTTTAGATTCATAAAAAGAGTTGGAATAGTTTACAATGTTCTCAAGAAAATGGTTAATTAAGTTAATTATAGCTTGTGTGTTGTCTTCGGAAGGTTTCAGTTGAAAGCATCCGAAACTTATTTTTGGTAGTGTACTAATTAAACGTTATGTTATGTAAGGTAACGTGTAAAACTACCTCTAGACAGTGTTTTACTCATTAGGTTAGTTAACTCAATGAGTTATGCTTATTATTTTCGGGTACCTCGATTGAATAAACTATATTTAATATTCATTTAAAATCCAAACCCGACTATTATACTAGTTGAGTTACTCAACTAAAACCCTATTTAGACACTTATTACATGGGAACTTAGGTTATTCGTAAACTTTGTGTTTGAAAATCTTTTCCGCTTGTTCCTCTTACAACCTACGATGATGGTCTCCAAGTTCTACAAAGGTCGTGGCAGAGGAAAAGGCAAAGGTAGAGGAAATGGAAAAGGAAAAGAAATAGATGAAGATGAAGTTCCACGAGCTTGGTTTAAGAAAATACTTTAAGTGGACAAAAGGTTAGCAAAAATATATAGTGAATATTTCTTTCCCGAAAGAATACTAAATGAAGTTAGACTAGAACTTCATAATATTGATGAAAGTATAAAATACATGAGTATAAGAAGTAAATTTGATAGAGAATATAGAATGAAGTGTGACGAAATTGCATTTTTGGAATAGTATACATAATATATGGAAAAAGGCGTAGGTTCATCAAATAGAATTCCTCAAACCCCTATCAGTGGTACACAACTACAACCATTTGAGGAAGAACATGACTCTACAATACCTACACCCTTATTTTCAAAGGAAAAACAAACAAATATTGTTATTGATCAAAGGAAAGATGAAGGTCTTCGAAAGACAATAGCAATAGAAAGTGCCTTAGAAGAATTGAACCAAAAAACTTTTATGGAACAATTTCAAAAGAAAATAGCAATACTTGAAGAAGAGAAGCTAACTTGTTATAGAAGAAGAAAAATCAGGAAAATTGTTACTAAGGAAACAAAGATTGTTGGAAAAGAAAGATCAGATGAGGATTTATTTCCAAAGGACAATGTATGTCTAGACATTATACCTTACAATGCATTTGATAATCTCATCAGCTCCGAACACACTAAAACTGATGATGATAATGAGACTTTATTCTTTCTTTCTAGAAAACTTGAAAAGAAATCAAAGACAAATATTAGTTCAAGTTTTTCTATTGGTTCTAGCCCTAATGATAAGGAAATTGAACAATCAGAGCATCAAGCAACTGATATTGAACAAGTAATTACAGATGTACTTGAAAATGTTGAGGTAGTAACTAGTTCAAAGGTTAGATTGTCTAGAGTAGCAGATATTGAAAAAGATAAGACTCTAGAAGAGCTTAATGTTAATCAGCCTATTTCAGAATCTATAGAACCAGAGTCTGAGAATTCACAACATGCATCAATGGAGATATCTGTTGAACAAAATGAACAATTACAGACAGATACATCGACTATAGAATTTGTTGAACAATTGAACTCTGAACATTCTATAGAGACTAAATAGATGAATGTTGAGCATATTGAAGATGTTCCTTACACTGTTGAAGCTGGAGAATCAAGCCTACCTATGTAGCTTCAAGAAAATATTTTCATAGAGGAACAACATGACATTCATTTTGAAGAAGAGGTTCTTGAAGATGAATTAAATTCTAAATCAAGGCTTTAGGTATCACCTTCTTTGTATAGAGTTTTACAAATTCAAGGTAATTCAATTTATTTTCAATCTAAGGAAGCATTGCAGAAATACAATAATTTGATTACTTGTCAGATTCTGCATACTCGACTAATAAAGTTTAGAAATATGTTGGAAATCAGAGATCTATTTGAGTTTCAAGGCTTAATTCAATTCTTGCCAGTTGGAACAAAATGGAAATAATATAAAGAGCTTATTGCAGCCTTTTACAGCAATCTGGTTAAGAATGACAATATACTAAAAACTCAAATAAATCAACAGGATTTTACATTGTCTCCTAAATTAATTTTTCAAGTTTTGGGATTAAAAAATGAAGGTGTTGTTGTTACAAATAGATTTGACATGGTTAGACAGTTGGAATGGGACATTTACTCGCTATCAAAGATTCCAGATGTATATAGTGAAATGAGGTTAATGGAAAATCTAAATGTAGAGGCAAGATTTATTGCAAATATCCTACATGCCAATTTATTTCAAAGAGTCGGACACAATATAAAAGTTAGTAGAAGTTGTTTATATGCAACTTATGGTCTGTTGAACAGAATTCAAATCAATTGGTTTGATGTTTTCATTTCTGAACTACAACATATGAGTTCAAAGTTATTTTTTGGTAATGTTGTATGTAAACTTCTTGCAAACCAATTAAATTTATCTGATTGGCCCTCTGAAACTAAAGGCATGAGAGCTTTTAGTGTAAAAGATTTGCAAAGATTCAAGGCCTTAGTGTAAAAGATTTGCAAAGATTCAAGGCCATGCATCAACCTCAACCTCATCAACAACAACAATAATAACTAGAATGTACAGAATAGATACAATCACCTATATAGCCAAGTTATTCAGTTCGAGCAGAACAGCAACCCTAGCTACCTCCTTCCCTAGATGATGTGCTTAACGAAATCAGAAATGATATTAGGCATCTAGGAGATAAAATATGTAATGCTATAAATGATATGCTTAGGAGGGATAGATAAATGTCTATTTGCTTGTATTTGAATACAAAATGTAATGTTTGTATTTATTGTTTGATTATTTGAACAATACATTTTTCTGTAAATGGTTCAATTCTTATTTATGTTTACAGAAAGTTTAGCTGTAAATATATCTCTCGATTAATATATATTGTGTAATCATCTTTTTGATTAATGACAAAAAGGGGGAGAGATGTTATAAATTCAAAAGAAGAAGATGATTATGATTTTAATTGCATATATTATAAAGGGAGATGATATTTAAGTGGTTATTGTAATCTAACAGATGATAATGTAATCTAAAAGATAATTATATGGTTATTAAAATCTAAAAGATACTTATGTAATTATTGACATTTGAAAGTTTTATTTCTGAGAGGTGAATTTTACACAAACAATAGAAATAAGCTTAAGTGAACTTAAGTCAACAAACTTGTTTGTTGAATTAAAAGTTAACCCAATGAAGGTGCTTTGTTGAGTTAAATATATTTCATAATTGATTTAATATGGTTTTGTCATCATCAAAAAGGGGGAGATTGTTGAGTATTTTGTTTTAATGATGTGTGCTGAATGAAAGTAATCATATTTGCTCAATTACTATTGCTTGTGAAAGGAAATTAAGAACTCAATTAATACAGAAAAAGTTTACTGATATAAATACTTGTCTATAATGGATCTAAAATTATACTAAGTTAAATAACTAGTCATTTCGTTGCATTAATTTTTCATTTAACTAAACGTTAAGATAACGTGTGTTTTTATTGAAAAGCATGATATGTTTTAAAGTTATATTTTCTGTATCATGAACAATGCACGTTTAGATAACTTGTTAAGTTAGAGTGTTATTTGTATAGAGGTCACGTGAGAACTCGTTGAGTTAGAGTCTTAAAGGTTAAAATAGGTCATGTGAGAACTTGTTAAGTTAGTGAGTAAAAGAAGAGACAAACTCATTAAATTAGTGTTGTACACGTGGTGAAATTAAATGTTTTGAATGTTATATTATATCACGTGAGTTGCACATGTTTAACTCGTTAAGTTAACATAACTGCACGCGTTGAGTTGCTATATTGAATACTAAGGCAACGTGTTAGGTTAGCGTTATCAAATTTAAAGTTATTATTATTGCACGTGGTAAAATTCTTATTATAAAAATATTTGTTTTTTACTAGTTCGTTGAGTTATTTGTAACACAATGGAGTTGGTTCGTTGAATTCTCGTAACACCATGAAGTTGGTTCGTTGAGTTAGCATAATACTACAAACTTAGTTCATTGAGTTAGCTATAGTACTTGTCACATGTGTTGGCACATGAGGAACTCGTTAAGTTAGAAACGTTAAGTTATATATCTACTTATTTTACTCGTTTAGTTAACATTAAAGTAACAACTTATTATTACACTTGATGAAAAATTTTGGATGAGAAAGTTTATTTTGTAGGAAATTTTTCAGAGATCTAGAATTAATGAATAAAGTAAATTCGGAAAGAAAACATGGGTCAGAATGTGTGTATTTTGATGAAGGAAAAATAAAAGACGTGAAGAGTGGAAAACTGATAGTGATTAAACATGGAAGATATGCATGAACTGAATATATAGTATAAAAGGCATAGAATTCTCGTTGATCAATTATCCTTGCACACCAAACGAAATATCTTTTCAGGGACCAAAAATACCTCTTCGGGAAAAAGTTCTCCAATGAAAGAAAATCTAGTGAAGTAAATAAAGTCAGATTTATGTCACTAAAGATCTAAAGTATTAGATGAAAGAAAATTCAGTGAAGCAAATAAAGTCAGATTTATGTCATTGAAGATCTGAAGTATTAGATAAAAGAAAATTCAGTGAAGCAGAAAAAGTCAGATTTATGTCACTAAAGATCTGAAGTATCAAGTGAAAGCAATTTCGGTGAAGCAAAGAAAGTCAGACATTTGTCACTAAAGAATTGCAGAAGAAAAAGAAGAAAAAGGAAAATCTTGAATAGGGAGAAATGTTTTAAATTCCACAAATTAGTTTTCTTTATTTGTAGTTATGAAATTGATTAGATGAAACATGGTATCGATATATAATTGCATCTACAATTTCATAGGAGAATTGAATTTTATATTGTAATTGAAACCTTGAATAAAATGATTTGATTAAAATAGTGTCTTGACTTGTTTTTACTTTTGAATTTTCAATTATATTTGAAAATGTTGAAAAATACAATTCACCCCCCTCTTGTGTAGCCATTCGATCCTACAATTTTCCTAGTGTTCTTTCCTTCTGTTTTTACTTTCTTATATTTTCTAGCCAATTTATTGTATTCAACAAGTAATCCATCAAAACTATCAAAACTAGCATTTCAATTAGAGGATACCTCATTGGATTTTGCCATGAACCATATATTTGCTAGATTTTCTTCTGAATCTAATGTTGATAAGGATTCATTGTCTGATGTTGAATCATTTGCTTCTTCACTTTGTGAAGTTAAAGAGTCATCCCATGTCACTTTAAGTGCTATTCTCTTTCTGAATTTCTTATTCCTAAAATTCCTCCTTGAATTCTTCTTATCTTTGTTAAGGGGACAATCAGTTTGAAAGTGACCTAGCCTGTTGCACTTGTAGCATATGATTTGTCTTTCATGAATGACTTCTTCTTCATATCTCTAGATGTCTTTACTGACCTGAAGTTCCTACGTTTTTTCAACAGACTTCTAAATTTTCTAGTCAACAACAGAAAATCATCGTCAAAATCACTAGTGACTTTTGAGACTTTATCAGCCTCAAAAGCCAGATCCCTTCTAGGATTCTTCCCTTTTGGATCTAAATGTTGTACTCCATATGCTATCAGATTGCCTATGAGATCATCAAGAGTATATATATTTAAATCTTTGGACTCTTTAATAGATGTCGTCTTTTGAGCCCAAATTTTTGTCAAAGATCTAAGGATCTTTCTTACCAAGTGTTTTTCCTTGAATTTCTTACTTAAAGATTTTAATGAATTTACAATCTCAAGAAAACGTGAAAACATATCAGAGATACTTTCATCTTCGTGCATTTTAAAAAGCTCATATTTATGTACTAACATATTAATCTTAGATTCCTTGACCTGGTTAGTACCTTCGTTGGCAACTTCTAATGCATGCCATATCTCATATGTAGTTTGAAATGCAGAAACTTTGTTAAATTGATCATGAGATAAAGCACAAAACAAGATGTTTAAACCTTTAGCATTCAGTGTCATTCGCTCCTTTTCATCAAAAGTCCAAGTATCATATGGAGTCGTAAATAACACTATAAGATTGCTAATTATATGCCATAGTTTGAAATCAATTAACTGAAAGAATACTTTCATCCTATATTTCTAGTAACCATAATTGCTACCTTAAAACATAGGAGAACGATTAGTGGTCTGTCCTTCAGTCATAACTAAGATTTCAGTATTATCCATTTTAACCAGATGATCCTAAGTAAATGACAGGAAAAATCAATTCCTAAATAGAGAAATGAAAGCTTTTAACTATGCTCTGATACCAGTTGTCCTTTATCTTCCTAGAGATTTGTAGAATATCTTCTAAGTCTTCATTTTAGTCGAACACTTATCCTTTAAGTCCTGTAAGAATTCAAACACTTATCTATAACTCTTTGAGTTTTTGCACTTGCAAACACGTGACTGAACAAGGAAAACTTATTTGTTCGTTAGTCATTTTATAAAACTCAAACAGTTATCTATCCATGCATATAAAAACTTGAACAGTTACCTAACTATTCGATTTTCATTACCGAACGCACATGGAAAACACGTGACAACTTAAAACATTAAAAACACATGTGTAGATAACTTAACTATACAAGTTTTTAACATAACTCTTCGACTAAATCAAAATGTTAACTATCCGAAAGTTTAACTATTCGAAAATCTAACTATCCGAAAACTTTAACTATCTGAAAGTTAACTATCCAAAATTTTAAATGAAACTTTCCGATAACTTGTCAACATTTAATTACGTGACTATTATACTTAGAAAATATTATTTAGACTTATTTAAAAATGTTAATAAAGCATTCATCATCAAAACAAAATTCTTAACAATCATCATAATCATTATACCACATTCCTAATTGAATTTTATCATGTTCTATAGATGGTGGTTCAACTATATCACTAGGTATAAGTAATATTTCTATAAAGTCATCATCATAACTGTCTATGCTTACTATGTATAAATTAGATCTAAATGCAACTAATATATTTGTGACTAGATATATATATCTATCAAGTATAATATGTATGTTATTAATTAATGTTTTCTGTCCTAGATATATCTTAGTATTTTCAGTCCAAGATCTATTTAGAAAATTATACACACTTAAACATAAATCTTCATCCCAATTTCCAGTTGGTCTCTAGTAATACAATTTTTCAGGAATTGTCAAATTTTTATCAAAAAAGATTAATGATGACCCACAATTTTTAGTTGGTACTTCAAATCTATTAGGCCTTCCTATATTCCATTCTTCTCTAGTGATAAGATTTCTAATCAAAATATCAGGTAACAGAATTGCATACATTGGTTTGGTTTTGTAAATAATTAATCCTTCATCTATCCCCATAATATGATCTATTCCTTCTAATGTATTGGGTGGAATTCCAGCAGTTTCTTCCATATTCAGATATTCATAGCTGATTGAACTATGATTAAATGACTTCCATAAAAATCCATCTCTAATCTTAGTCATTTTTGCAGCTTGTAGTCCATGAAAATATTTTTCTCTAACACATTCTTTAATTTCTGCATAGATCTTTAGCTGATAAGTTACTCAGTTACTCAATACTTCCCTTAGTGCATCTAGTGGTTATTTCATCAATTCCATCTGTTGTGATTCTATAAAAATAAAATTTAGCAGAGATAAAATTAACATAGCTACTTACTTACCCTCGTGGAGTTAGGTCATAACTCAACAGACTAAGTTCGTTGAGTTAAGTAATAACTCTATGATATTACTAACTATAATTAAACTTACACATTTTTTTTTATATTTTTCTATTTACTATATTATACATAATTGTTTCAGTTATACTACTTCATTTAGTTTCCCTCCCAAAGGAGGTATCAATTTCATTAACAGTTCTATTGATAGGGTTAGGCACTGCTTGCATTGGCAATCCTCTAGTAGGTCTAACTTCTATTGATTTCTTCTATCTATGGGGTATATTTCTATTCATATTATGATTCTGAATGGTAGCATTTCCAAATACATGATCTAGACGATTATTTAATTGTTGAATTATCTTTTCTAACTTCTCTATTCTAGATCCTTGTTCAATTAATGCTTCATAACTTATATTTTTAACATTTATATTTTCTCCTCCCTGGAAATTGTTATTTCTTCAAGATAGGTTCGAGTGATTTCTCCAATTAAGGTTATAAGAATTTCCAAAGTTATCTTTTTGATTTCTAGCATAAATAATATCTAAGTCATTAATATTTGCATTCTTTTCTGCTAGTTTTTGATTTAATGATAACTCTTCTATTTTCTTTGTTAACTTAGTTAATTTAACTTCAAGCATAGTGCCTGAATCTATTTCATGCATTCTCCTTGGCAATATTGTTTTATCTGTAATAGCTTTAGCTGAGTTTTCCCACTATGTAGTTCTTTTTGCAAAGTTTTTTAAATATGCCCATGCTTCTTCACTACGTAGTTTTAAAAATCCATTTTGACAAGTAGATTCCAATAAAGATTTAGTTGAAACATCTATGCCTTCATAAATTATACCTATTAATTATGCTTTACTCATTGCATAATGCAGACATTGAGTCAATAAATCTTTAAATCTTTCAAAATATTTCTAGAATGATTCTCCCTGTTTTTGGCTACACATTAATATTTCCTTTTTCTTTTTAATCGTTTGATGTGTTGGATAATATTTTTCCAAAAAAATAGAGCAAAATTCAGTCCATGTAGAAATTGAATCAAGCGATAGAGTATATAACTATCTCTTAGCTGTGTCTTTTAAAGCAAAAGGGATATATCTAAGTTTAATAGCATCAATACTCATGTTCGGCATTTCATCATTTGACAAACTTTGTTAAATTCTCTAAGGAAATAATAGGCATCTTTTCTTTCTAATCCATGAAAGTGTGTCAATTGACTAATATAATTAGATTTCAATTCAAACTTATCTCTCTCAAAGTTTGGCAATCGAGTACATGAAGGTTCATCAACTAATTTAGGATACAGAATTTCCCCTAATGGTTTTTCTACTGGAGTAGCCATATCTTCATTCTCCTTTAAAGAAAGGTTAGCTATATCCCTAAGGATTTCGTTAAAGTCCAATTCAGAAAATATTTCAGTACACCTCTATGTTGAATAATCCTATGTAGGTGTTCTTACTAATCATTTAGTGCTAGGAGAACGAATCCATGTGCTCATAAACTTTTAACATAAAGTAAAATAGCAGAAAATTAATTACGTACCATTCTGATGCTTTGTTTTCAATAAATAGTTGTTGACGGATGAAGTTGAATCAACTACTTCTACTTCTAGTTCCCCAATGAATTTTCTTTCTTTCCTTAAGTGCTGGTAACTCATAAATAACATTCTCTTCTATATTTATAATGCATGTCTATAAGATAAATGAATCTTGTTGCAAGAACGTGTCTTGTAACGTGTAGTAAGGTTGCTAATTTTATGGATACGTGTTCCACTTCTAATTTCAAATTCAGTAATTGCTAAATCGATGAAGTTTCGTTTGTGGCTAAAAGAATAACTGTTCAGCTTAATTCATGAACTAACCTCATTGAGTTACAGTTAAGTCAATGGACTAGCTTCGGTTAGTGTTTCTAACTCAACGAACTAACCTTGTTGAGTTACAACTAACTCAACAGACTAGCTTCGTCGCCTATTTGCTAACTCCACAGATTAACCTCGTTGAGTTACAGATAACTCAACGGAGTGACCTATTTTATTATTGACCTCATGGAGTTAAGGTTAACTCAACGGACTTACTTCGTTGAGTTAACACTTAGCAAATTTCTAAAACTTACTCTTCGTATTAACTTTTATATTTTTTTATTCTCTTGTATTTTGTCAACTTACATAATGTTAAATACATGTCATTAATGTAGTGTTCTAATTTAACTCATTTAAATCTGAACATTATATGCATATTTAACTTACAGTTCATTTCTTGTTATGCAGAATTTACATTTTACTTTTCAACATGTAGATATATTCAAGTTTTAACCAATCATCGTGCATTTAATCATGTCATTCATAAAATTGTAAAACTTTTAAACAGTCTTGCACATCTTTAAATAGTTACATGATATTCAATACAATTCTCAATTATATCATTCATTCTCAAACACGAATTCAAAAACATATGAAATTCAAACATTCATTTATATAAATAGTTACATTTACATTCAGTCAGATATTTTTCAATACAAATATAAGTAGACGATCAATACATTTAGTCCTTTTTCCTAAGTTCATCTACTTCCTTCCAGAGCTTTTCTAATTGTTGCTCTAATTGATTTATCTATTCAACAACTCCTATAATGTCTCCAGAAGGTCCAGCAATCTCAACAACTGCAGCATTGTAATTTCTGTATTCCTTCACTGAAATAGCTCTTGATCTTATCCTTTTAGATGTCCATTTCATGAAGTCAATACTGTCTTCCATTAATACTAGTTTCAAATCTCCATAAAATAGTTTCTTCTTTGTAGACTTTATCTTTGATAGGAAGACTTAACATTAGTTAACTTGAATTCTATTTACAACTACATACGTGGCCCATTTAACAATTTGACTAAGTTCATTGTCATGGCCTTGTCTCTGATAGAAAGTTTTAACTAAAATGTTTACCACCATGTGTGCTTTCCCATTTAAATACTTTAGTCTATTCAGTAATGGCACACTAGGGTCGATGGCTAAACATTGCTTGATTGCTTGTTTTATCCATTCAGTTGTAGTTGTATTTTCTAAGATTTCAATGCTATCATTTTTCAATCCAAAAATGTTATGGAGAAGCTCTAGTGTTATCTATACATCAGCTTGATCCACATTAGAAATTAAATTTCCTTCTTCCTCTCTCAAGTTTGCATAAAAACAAGGCACTAAATTTTCGTATACAGCATGCCCTTTTTCTTTTGAAATAAAGTTCAGTAGACCTTGAAATTTGAATAATTCTTTAATCTCCTCCATTCTAGTCCAATCTATCGGCCTACTATAAATAACATCATACCCCTTTATCTCTTGATATTTGTTGTATGCTTCCTGACTCCAAAAGTATACTTCATTTAGAACTGTTGCTTCAGCTAGGTTTGGAATTTGAATTTGTTGCTTTAAAGGGGTTTGTTCTTGGATTTCTTCTTCCATATGCTAAACTTGAATTTGTTGGAAATGATCTGGAGATTCCTGCATTTCAGTCTCTCTTTCTATCTATGGTGGAGAGCCGACAAAACTCTCCACTCTATCTTGAATTCTTTCAATTAATTGTTGAAGGGTCTCTCCCTCTTCAATGGAATCTTTCGAGATATTTCCTTCTTGTTCCTAGTGCTTTTGTTTAGCTTTTTGTTCAGTTTCTTCTCTTTCTTCTTCCTCCTGACTACCAATCTACATTGTCACTATTCTTTCTAATTCTATGGTAGATTGGGATGGAGTCACGAGCAAATCAGCTTCTGCCTGAATTTTAGTTTCTTCTATTTGTATAGGTTATAGACTAATTTCAGCCTATTTTCCTTCTTCTCTTTGCTCTTGCTCCTCCTCAGATTCGGATAGCAAGTTAAAATAAAAGAGCTTTATAGGCCCTTTTGATATTTTAAGCTTAGGTTTAATCTCTATAGGAGCTTCAAGCACTATCTCTTTTCCTTTCCTTCTTCTAAATAGTTGTGCCTAGTCTTCTTCTTCCTCCTCTAAGATTAAATCTACAAAAATAGGCTCTACAAGCCCTCGAGCCATAGGTACTATCTATTCCTATTTTACTTCTTCTATAATTACTAGTCTCTAAGGACCAACTTCAGTTTCTTTTGCAGCCATTGATATAGCTGCTTTCTGATGCTGCTCTACTTTAATTTTATATTGGGCTCTCAAGTTTTCTTCAGCCCCCTTTTTCTTTATGGCATCATACAAAATATGTGCCTTAGCCATAGCCATTTCTTCATTATCTCCTTGGTCTTTTGCTGTTTTGACCAAGCTTGCAAAATCCTTGTCTTCTTCTTCAATTCTCGGCCAAGCAAAAGTTACTTGTTTTAATGGTTCTATTGGTGGAACTGAAGGTCCTGGCTACTGTTCCTCAGTTACTAGTTTTTCAGTAGCCAACTCTATCACTGTAGGTTCTTCAACTGCTTTCCTCTATTGCTCCTAGATTGCCCACTAGGCATGTCCGCCAATATGTCGTACGAACCATTATCTAGACTTGCATTGGATCAATTCTAGGGCAACTTCGTTGTTTGGCCTGATTTTTCTTTGTCTATCCACAACAACTTTTGTTGCTACTTTAATTCTCGTTTCTACAATCTAAAGTATTTTTATATCTAAATCTACTAAAACTTTTCTCTAGTAGAAGATGTCAGATTCTACCTTTTGTAGCTCTTTCTCTCGTATTGTGTTCTTGATCTTTTGTCTCGTATGCCATTCTTCTGATTCTTTGAGAAATCTCGTGGTGTCAACTTCCTCCCAAAACTTTAGCGTCATCTTGACTTTGTGATGTGACAGAACGGAATGGAATCGCTTTGATCTTCACTATTCTAAGTTCTAAATGATTCTATGGATAATGCCCCCAAATCCTAAGTTTTAGTATAAATAAACCCTAAGTTTTAGGCAGGTAATCAGGTCATTTTCCCGTGCAAACTCTCGCTATTTCACTCACTTCTCTGTGGAATTATGATTAACTCCACAAACAAAGTCTGTGGACTTAACTACAGTACTCCGTTGAGTTATAGTTAACTCAATAGGGTAAGTTCATTAACTTAACATAGACTCAATAAAGTAAGTTCGTTAAGTTAAGCGTAACTCAATAGACTTCCCGTAAAGTTATAACTAATAAAAATACTTAAAATAATAATTTTTAATTCGGTCAAGACCAAAGAATTTTCGGTCTGATCGACTCTTAATTTTTCAATATTTTAGAATTTCAGTCAAACCACTATATTCCTCGGTCAAACTAAAATTAAATACTTTTTTTTTTACCGATTGAATTGATACTATCTTTGGTAAAATCGACATTTTACTCAATATAATATATAGATTTTTTTATGTTTTTATGTTTCGGTCAGACCGATGGATCCTATCGGTTGAACCGCAACAATTTTTTCTTTTAATATATGTTTTGGTAAAACTGATAATTTCTTTCGGTTGAACCGTGACTAACTTCAAAATAAGTTTTTCTTTTTGTTTTTTTTAATACACAATATATTTATATCTTACTAAGTAAAGTTCGAGTAGTCCTCTACTCTTACTTATTCTATAATTCCAAAGGAGCTTTTTGGAACTTTCAAAATAGGTCTAAGTCTTTGTCCATTTACTTTAAATATATTCTAATTTTTACGATTTTCAATTTCAATAGCTCCATAGGAATAAATATTTCAAATTATGTAAGGTCCTGCCCATCTAGATCTTAATTTTCCTAGATGATTATGGAGTTTACTCATGTAAAGATATACTTATTGTCCTATTTCAAAAGTTTTTGGAATAATTTTCTTATCATGCTAGAACTTCATTTTCTCTTTTTCTTTTACAATTTTCGAATAAGCTTCATTCCTAAATTCTTCTAATTTAATCAATTGCATTTTTCTATTTTCAATAGCTTGATTCAAATTAGTATTCAGAGCTTTTAATGTCCAATAAGCTTTATGTTCAATTTCAGCTAGTAAATGGCAACTTTTTCCATATACTAGCCTAAAAGGTGACATACCTAAGCTTGTCTTATAAGCAGTTCTATAAGCCCAAAGTGCATCTATTAATCTATTAACCCAATCTGTTCTAATAGGATTTACTTCTTTTTCTAAGATTAACTTAATTTGTTTGTTTGCACTTTCTACTTGTCCACTTGTTTGCGGATGATATGATGTTGCAATTTTGTGATTTACTCTATATTTCTTCATTAAGGCTTCAAAACTTCTATTACAGAAATGAGTTCCTCTATCACTAATAATAGCTTTAGGTATTCCAAATCTATTAATTATATTAGTTCTTATAAAATGTATTACCACTTTGTTGTCATTAGTTTTTGTAGGAATAGCTTCTATCCATTTAGATACAAAATCCATCCCCAACAATATATAATTAAATTGATTAGACACAGGAAATGGACCCATAAAATCTATTCCCCACACATCAAAGATTTCAACCTCAACAATAGGGTTCAGAGGCATCATATTCCTCTTTGATATTCTTCCTATTTGTTGACATCTTAAACAACCTAAGCAATATTTATGAGCATCTTTGAATAATGTTGACCAATAAAATCTACATTGCAGAATTTTGGCAGCAGTTTTCCCTGAACTAAAATGCCTTCCGATTTTTATATTGGAGTTTATAGGTGTTCAGTAAAGCACTTCGTTGAGTTACAGTTAATACAACAGACTTAGTTCGTGGATTTATAGTTAACTCAATAGACTAATCTCGTGGACTTAAGTTAACTCCACGAGCCTATTCTTCCAGTTAAATACTGTTATTTACAAAGGGATTCAGCCAACCATTGGGCGGTTCCATAGAATGTAAATAACATCAGTTAAGCTCTTTAATGTTAGCTAATATTAGATTTGTCATTAAGTAACACTAACATTCAGATATTTGAAACAGTAACCATTAAAATCTTTAAGTATCTAGAACGATTCAATTTTCAATAAACTGTAAAACTATTTTCTATTTTCTGAATCAAACAAACATAAAACATTCAAAATACTGACAATGATAATATTAATCACGATACAAAACAAACAATACAACACTTTAATACTAAATGTAAACATAGATAATTATTTTTTTTTGGTATTTATATGTTCCTGAAGATGAGCGAAAGGTGAAATGTAAAAATCTCTATCGATAGTAAAAACTTCCATCACTATATGCGACATGATTACACCACTGAAAACTTAATCACTTACAATCTTGCCTCCTCTCCCTATAGAATCGCGGATCAAGAATTGTAAGATGATCTCCTCTTCAACATACTAGCATCAACCCAAAACTATGGCTAGAAGCTTTACGATCTCCTGAGATATGAGTCGGTGCTTGGTGAAAATGGCTTCCCTTCCCGCGATGCGATTACTCCTCACAATGGTTGTTAGTCACCGTGTTTGGCTCGGAATCGACCCGACATTCGGAAAGTATCCTCACAGACCTCCGATGGTTAGTGATTTTGGTGGTGGTGTGGAGCTTCAGGGAACTTCCGATGCTTCTACTTAGATGATCGATTGGATTTCCTTCATTCATATCAACGATGGTGATTTCTTTTTCATTCCACGAGTGAATTCCTGCGTGATACGTGCAATCGTGGTTTTCTTTCGAATTTCCTATTTCTACAACTACTATAGTGGCATATTAGAAAATAAATGGTCCGTGGAGTTACAGATAACTCAACGGACTTACTTCGTTGATTTAACTATAAAACACATGCAATAAAGAAATAACTTATAAGCTTACTAACACAACATGTTACCTTAGTGTATATTCAATTAACTCAATGCGTATAGTTATGCTAACTTAACGAGTTAAACATGTGCAGCTCACGTGACATAATAAAATATTTAAATTCAAGACGTGCATAATTCTAACTTAACGAGTTCAGATATTTCAGATACTTACAAACCTAACTATCCAATGCTCAGATGCATTTTGGATAGTTAACAAATAACTTACCGAACATTCACTTAAGTCATGCATTAAGGTTAAAACACATGTACTCCAAAAAATAATAAAATATTCTTTGAGCGTTTAAAACATAATTGTCTGGTACATGCAATATAACTCTCTGAAATAACAGAAAATTCAGAGACTTAAGAATTAAAAACCTGCAACTTACCAATAGTTCAGAAATGTACTTAATTAACATTAATTTCCTGAAATTATGTAGATTCTTTCATTAAAGCATATAATAGTGTAATTATAACATAATGGCTTAATTCTCATAAGATAAGCTAAATATTCTGCAATTAACCATCATTTAACTGTTAATATTATGCACGTTTTCATTCTAAACAATTCCCTACTTGTCGATTCTGATACAATATAGTTTGAGATACAATTCAAAGAGAAAATAAAATCCTTATTCTAATATTGTTTGAATTATCCAAACTTGATCTTTTTGCATGGAGCTTCTTTTCTTTCCTTTTGCTCAGCTTCTATATCTCTTCTTCTCTTGTTGTCGAATCTCCTAGACTTCTTGCATTGTTGCTCCTCTTTTGAATTTGCTTGGAATTCAAACTTCTTCTAATGTTGGAGAATTTTTCTGGATTTGAATATTCTGAATTGAATACTCTAACTTGGGATTTGAGATTGAATATTTAGGATTGGAATTTGGGATTTGAGATTGAATATTTAGGATTGGAATTTGGGATTTGAGATTGAATACTCAAGATTGGAATTTGGGATTTGAGATTGAATATTTAGGATTGGAATTTGGGATGATCATAGTGTAGCTCATACCCTCTATTTATAGTAGTCAAACTATAACTTTATGTTCAGCATATTCATCCACTTAATCCATAATCCCACGTATTAATTCAAATTTAAATTATCCACGATCTCCATTGTCTTTTGAATTTCTACTATTTCCATTATCATTTTTGAATTTCCACTATCTCCACTATCATTTTGAATTTCCATGATTTCCTATCGTAGATCAATCGAAAATCCTTCTTCTTGGAGATTTGTAGAATATCTTCTAAGTCACCATTTTAGTCGAACACTTATTCTTTAAGACCTGTAAAAACTTGAACACTTATTTGCAACTTTTCGAGTTTTTGTACCTACAAAACATGTAACTGAAACAAGAAAACTTATCTGTTCGTTAGTCACTTTATAAAACTTGAACAATTATTTTTCCATGTGTATAAAAACTCAAATAGTTATTTAACTCTTTGATTTTCATTACCGAATGTACATAGAAAAAATGTGAAAACTTAAAGCATTAAAAGCACATGTGCAGATAACTTAACTATACAAGTTTTTAAGATTAATCTTTGACTAAATAGAAATGTTAACTATCTAAAAGTTTAACTATCCAAAACTTTAACTATCTAAAAGATTAACTATCCAAAACTTTAAATGAAACTTTCTGATAACTAAATATCATTAATGTTTAATTTTGTGACTGATATACTTTAGACTTATTTATAGACTTTAATAAAATATTCATCATCAAAACAAAATTTCTAACAATCTCCCCCTTTTTGATGATGACAAAACCTAATAAGTTTAAATAATCTTTCTCCCCCTTTTTGGCATTATAAAAAGTAAATATCATATATATATAAGGAAGAAAAACATGTTAAGTATATATTTCAAAAAGAACTTCAAACATGTATAAATCAAACATGGATAAAAAATTTATTTAAATAATAACTATTTTAAACAATAATTATTAAAAACAAGTATGTGAAATATATATTGTAAACAGTGACATAATTTTTGGCAACAAATTATAATTTATGAAATCATGTAATACATAATTTGTTTTTATTTACATGCCTCTTTGTCTTCAAAAAATATCTAATAGAGTATTTGAAATTTTCTATGTAATTTCTACACTAACATTGTTTATTTGATCAATAACTTCTTGATCTAAATCTGTATTTTGAGCTTGTGTTGATTAGTGTAATGAATCTGTATGTCTATGTGTGTGTTGTTCATATATTGTATGTTGTTGTCTTGGTGTTGACTGGTCTAACTGTTGTTTTTGTTGCTCTTGCTGATTTTTCTGTTGTTCTTGTTGGTCCTATTGTTGTTGTTGTTGAATTATAGATGGATCTGTTTCTTGGTATTTATGTAGTTCTTTTGTAGAGAAAGATTTTGATTACATCTTTTTCTGTGACCAATGTGTAATATCTATTTGACTTGCCACAAGTCTTAAAATAGCATCACCATAAAATAATTTACTCAGTAAATTCAAAATATGATAAATAAAGATATCATACCAATTCACTTGTATATGGTTATTTAAAACATAAGTTCACATAAAGGTAGCATCTTCCAACTTTAGCTCCATGACCAAACTTCTAAAAAATTAAAGCATGCAATATCTTTGCAATAAATCATGCTTGGCCATTTAAATCATTTAAGAATCTCAATTGATTGTTGGCAGTTAGATCTTTTGCTAACTCTTTAAAGTCTCATCCCAGCTAATAAACTTATTTTCTTTCTGATAATTTAACTCCATTTTTCAACCTAAGTATTTGATAAAGTAATTCTAGAGTTAAAATATATGTCGAATTCTTTTATATTTGAAATAGGAATATCATTTTCTACTGTTAAGTTTGAATAAAAACAACTTACAATTTCTAATAGGGTGAGATGGCCTGGCTATTATGGAAGTAGTGTAAATAAGCCTTAAAACTCAAACTTTTCTTTAATGTCTGCCATCCCTTTAAACTTAATTAGTCTAGAATATAAAACTATAAAAGTTTTATACATTTGAAACTTTTCATAATAGGATCTATTTCTGAACTATAATAATGTGTTATCTTCCAAATTTTGTTTAGGATTAGGAATTTTCCTATCATGTGCTTCTGACTTAGGACTTGTTTCAATGTTTTCATCAGTAGTTAAATTTTAAGATATTTCAGAACTAGTGGAATTTTTGTCAAAACTAGTATAAATGTCTGAAATATCTGCTATTATTGTATCAACAATGCTTTGAGCTTCATTTGTTTGATTTTCGTCAAACATATCAACAACTATCATTTGTATATCAGTATCAACAGTCTCTATGTGAATATTTGTATCAGCAACATTTTTTTCTATATTCTAATTGTCTCCTTATTATAAAATATTCTATATCTATTTGTGGTATAGAAATATTTTGTATTTCTATAATTTCTATATGTGAGACTTTAGCAAAATTATATTATATTTGTAACTATTTATTTTGTTGATTATATATAGTTATGAACAAGTAACATGTATATTGTAAAAGATATAATTAGATATATAGAATTGAATATAAGCAACTATACCAAAAATTTATGTTCTCCATTTAAGATACAATAAGAGGAAGAATATCTATACATTCATCTTCAGATGATATATCTTCAAAATTCATAGACTTTGTGTCTATGTCATAAAAAATATTATCAAAATCAATATTATCCATATATGTATAATCAAAATTTCCTACATTTCCTATTTCTATAGGAAAAGAATGTATCTTGTAGTAGTATGTAGAAAATTGTCCATTATATTGAAAGAAACATTATAAGTCAATGTGACACAATACCTTAAAGTATATGCTTTTAAGACAATATTTGTCACATCTACTAGTATTCTTGAAATGAAATTTTGTCCAACTTGTGCAATGGAACAAAATTTTCCATTTCTTAATGATTCTTCTCTTTACTGCAAAATTCCTTCTACACCTATAGTTAGTCTAAAATATTCAATGGTCTTTTTCTTTTGACTATATGTGTGTAGTGTTTTAGATTTTTCTAGAGGTTCTAGGGTTTGCTTGATTTCTAATGGTCCTTCACCAAGTTGTCTAGGTTGTAATAAAGGAATATAAAGTTTTAATCTTTCAACCTCTGCCATCTTTAACTAATAAACTCTTTGACCTTTACTACGAAGACCCATTTTTCAAATTGTTGTTTTCTATTCATTTATAAATTTCTATATTTCATCTAAAACAGCCAAGGGAAAGTAATGCTAGGAATATAACCTTGATAATTCTCTATTGGTTTTTCTATTAACGATCCCCACTTCTTTTCATAATATATTATGGATTGTACTGATTTTTCAAGTACTTGTCTAAAACTAGAAATAACCTTAGGGTTAAGTTGTAATGTTCTTTTCTATAAATTCAATGTAGAAAGTTTGGTTTGTTTTAGTCTAAATTGAGTTTCACCATAATTTCAAATAAATTTCCAACAGAAATTTTTTTCTTCCTAAATAGACTTTCTAATTTCATGTAGAATTTCATTAGAAAATGTATACCTAGAGTAAATATCTTTAATTTCGCTTTCAATTTTCTGAAGTTCTATCTCTCTTCTGAACTTTGATCATTCTACCACATCTGCTTCCATGTCTTGACATTGTCGATTAAGCTCTTCTTTTCATTATAGAACTTAGAGGAAGTAAAGATTTGCAATCTAGGGGTACGAAGGTAGAAACACAAAAGGTTGTTAGTAAAATATATATAACTCTTCAAGTTTATAAATGGATAATTGGATTCAATCATTGAAATCATAAATATAAGATCCATTTTTCATAAATAATTCGAAAGCTTACAATAACTGTATGAGTTTTACAACTTTACAAAGATGAAGACTTAGTGAAACTATTCGTGTAAAGAAAATAAATTTTGGCTAAGTAAAAAAGAGAGAATGAGAAACTCGAAGACTTATGATAACTATTCGAGTTTTATAAGTAGTAAAACACATAACTATACAAAAAACTAGAATAGTTACTATCATATTTTAAGTCTAATATAAAGATATAGCAGTGTTATGTTAATTATTCGAGTTTCTTAGACAACTATGTCAAAAAGTCAAATGCTTAAGCATAACTGTTCGAGTTTCTTAAAGAAATAAAGTATAGGAATTTAAAACAGAAACTTAGATAAAAACCTAACTATTCGAGTTTGTAGGATAATAAAACATAACTATTCGAAAAACTCAAATGGTTATTTATCTATTTGCGAGATAAAATGGCAAAAATTAGGAGAAATGCATAACTGTATGTTAAACTATCTAAATTAGTTTAACTTTTTATCTATGTAAATTCTTGAATACTTTCATTTGAGTAGTTTTGTTGTTGCTCCCCTTATACTAATGTATTAAAGATAAACTATGGCGTACTTAAAATTAGGTTGCCAAGCCCTAATATATAGATTTTGCATTAAATCCAAATGTGACTTAAATGGGTTGCCAAGCCCCAATATATAGATTTTTCATTTAAGGCATATGGCTTATTTTAAACTAGGTTGTTGTTTGGGTTGTTAAGTTAATTCTTAAACTTGTTTAATTTATTTTTATGCTTATATCAATAATTACTTTTAGAAGTAAACAAACAACCTTTCACAAAAATTAGATATTAATCCAATTTATATTTTAACTACAAGTGCATAGTGTATATTGTATTTGTGTGCAAGTACAGGTCGATCCCATAGAGATTGAGTAAGAATTGTGTACTATTTCAATTTTTATATTGGAGTGTATATATGTTCAGTTAAGCACTCCGTTGAGTTACAGTTAACACAATAGACCTAGTTCGTGGAATTATGGTTAACTCAACGGACTAACCTCGTGGACTTAAGTTAACTCCACAAGCCTATTTTTTCAGTTAAATACTATTATTTATAGAGGAATTCGGCCAACCATTGGGCGGTTCCATAGAATGTAAATAATATCAATTAAGCTATTTAATGTTAGTTAATATTAGATTTATCATTAAGCAACACTAATATTTAGATATTTCAAATAGTAACCATTAAAATCTTTAAGTATTTGGAACGAATCAATTTCAGTAAACAATAAAACTATTTTCTATTTTCTAAATCAAACAAACATAAAACATTCACAATACTAATAATGATAACATTAATCACGATACAAAACAAACAATACAACACTTTAATACTAAATGTAAACACAAACAAATACTTTGTTGTTTTTGGTGTTTTTGTTTTGATATGTTCCTGAAGATGAGTGAAAGGTGAAATGTAAAAATCTCTATCGATAGTAAAAACTTCCGTCATTATATGTAACGCGATTACACCACTGAAAACTTAATCACTTATAATCTTGCCTCCTCTCCCTATAGAATCGCGAATCAAGAATTGTAAGATGACCTCCTCTTTAGCATACTAGCATCAACTCGAAACCAAGGCTAGAAGCTTTACGATCTCCTGAGATATGAGTCAGTGCTTGGTGCAAATAGCTTCCCTTCCCACAATGCGTCACTCCTCACAGTGATTGTCAGTCACCGTGTTTGGCTCGGAATCGACCCGACATCAGGAAAGTATCCTCACAGACCTCCGATAGTTGGTGATTTTGGTGGTGGTTTAGAGCTTCAGGGAACTTTCAACGCTTCCTGTAGTTAGCATGGTTCTCCACCTCTACACACACACTTTCTTCACCTTTTTCTCTTCTTTTATATTTCCTTCTATAGTAACTGCTTCTGCTTAGATGATCAATTGGATTTCCTTCATTCATATCAACAATGGTGATTTCTTCTTCATTCCACGAGTGAATTCCCACGTGATACGTGCAATCGTAGTTTTCCTTCGTATTGTATCTTCTTGTAACTCTTCTAGTTCTTGTAAGTCTTTGTTTTAGTCGAACACTTATCCTTTAAGTCCTGTAAAAACTCGAACACTTATTTGTAACTCTTCGAGTTTTTGCACCTGCAAAACACATGACTGAACATAGAAAACTTATTTGTTCATTAGTCATTTTATAAAAATCGAATAGTTATCTATCCGTGTGTATAAAAACTCGAATAGTTATCTAACTCTTTGATTTTCATTACCGAATGCACATGGAAAACATGTGACAACTTAAAACATTAAAAACACACATGCAGATAACTTAACTATACGAGTTTTTAACATAACTCTTCGATAAAAATGAAACATTAACTATCCGAAAGTTTACTTTTCCTATTTCTGCATAACACTAACACAACGCGTTACTTGAGTGTATATTCAAGTAAGTCAACGCGTATAGTTATGCTAACTTAACGAGTTAAATATGTGCAATTCACGTGGCATAATAAAGCATTCAAATTCAACACATGCGTAATTCTAACTTAACGAGTTCAGATATTTTGGATACTTACAAACCTAACTATCCGATGCTCAGATGCATTTTGGATAGTTACCAGATAACTTACCGAAAATCCACTTAAGTCATGCATTGATGTTTCAACATGTGTACTCTAGGAAATAATAAAATATTCTTCAAGCATTTAAACATAACTATCTGGTACATGCAATATAACTTTCCAAAATAATAGAAAATTCAGATACTTAAGAATTAAAAACTTGCAACTTACTAACAGTTCAGAAATGTACTTAATTAATATTAATTCCTTGAAATTATGTAGATTATTACATTAAAGCATACAACAGTGCAATTATAACATAATAACTTAATTCTCATATGATAAGCTAAATATTATGCAATTAACCATCATTTAACCGTTAATATGATGCACTTTTTCATTCTAAACAGTTGCCAAGCCCAAAAAATAAAAAATCTCTCTCTTTTCTTGAAATTTAAAACAAAAATAAGCAGTAGTTTAACAATTTAGACTTTTTGACTTTTATTTTATTCAATTTACAAAAGAAATTTCATAGAGATATACCTTCAATTAACTTAAAAGAATTCAACAATAAGCACTCAACATAAGAAAATAAATGTATTACTTTATGTGTAAAGAATAGATAGTAACTAAAAAATTACAAAGATTATACATATAGTTTATGACAGAATTGTTATAACACCTATAAAATAAACTAATCTTGAGTACATTGCCCCTTTTTTTTTTTTTTTTTTGTTACCTTCCACAATATTATTTTTTTATATGATCACAATCCCTTATTTAGGAGAAAGATAACTAGTTACTCAATGATAAGTGAGAATGGGTAACTTTTTTTTTTTAAGTATAATTTGAATTACTTTTATAATGAGTTTTTGGTCAGCACATCCCAAACTAGTTGGTTTAAGTGACTAGGGTTTAAGATCCCCCAACAAACTTAATTACTCAAGTAATTGCAGACCCAAAAATAAAATTTAGATAGTAAATAAAATAAGAAGCAACCTCAAGACTCAATTTTTCTAACAGAATGTTAATAACTTTCCTTTAATAAACTACACATACTTTTTATGTGTTTTCTAGTTAAAATCTCTATAAAGGCATATACATAAGTAACAAAATATAGTTGGTACTCACATTGAATTAAATTAACTTTCCTTAAGTAACCTTTTTTGAATATTTCTTTGTAGGATCGTATGTCTACACAAGAGGGGGATGAATTGTGTTTTTCAATATTTTCGATTATAATTGAAACTTCAAAATTAAAAACAAGTTGAGACACTATTTTCATAAAATCATTTTTATTCAAGGTTTCAATTACAATATACAATTTAATTCTCCTTAGAAATTGTAGATGCAATTATATATCGATACCATGTTTCATCTATACAATTTCATAATTACAAATAGAGAAAACTAATTTGCAGAATTTAAAACATTTCTCCTTGTTTGAGATCTTTCTTCTTCTTCTTCTTTTTCTTCTTCAGCAATTCTTCAATAATGAATATCTTGTCTTTCTCTGCTTCACCAAATTTGCTTTCTTCTAATACTTCAGATCTTTAGTGACATAAATCTGACCTTTTCTGCTTCACTGAATTGTGTTTTTGATCCCTAAAAAGATATTTTGTTTAGTGTGCAGGGATAAATGATCAATGAGAATTCTATGCCTTTTATACTGTATATTCACTTCATCCATATCCTCCACGTTTAATTACTATTAGTTTTCCACTTCTTCACATCTTCTCTTTTTCCTTTATCGAAATACACATGTTCTAACCCACGTTTGTTTTTCAAATTTACTTTATTCATCAATCCTGGATCTCTGAAAAGTTTCCTGCAAAATAAACTTTCTCGTCCAAAATTTTTCTTCAAGTGAAATAATAAGTCGTTACTTTAATGTTAACTAAATGAGTAAAACAAGTAGATATATAACTTAATGTTTCTAACTTGGCGAGTTCCTCATGTAACAACTCACGTGACAAGTATTGTAGCTAGCTCAATGAACTAAGTCTGTGGTGTTATGCTAACTCAACGAACTAGCTTCATGGTGTTACGATAACTCAACGAACCAACTTCGTTGTGTTACAGATAACTCAACGAACCAATAATAAACAAATGTTTTTATAATAAGAATTTTACCACGTGCAATAATAACAACTTAAGTTTTATAACGCTAACCTAACGCATTACCTTAGTGTTCAATATAGCAACTCAACGCATGCAGTTATGTTAACTTAACGAGTTAAACATATGCAACTCACGTGATACAATATAACATTCGTAACCTTTAATTTCACCACGTGTACAACACTAACTTAACAAGTTCATCTCCTTTTTTACTCACTAACTTAACGAGTTCTCACGTGACCTATTTTAACCTTTAAGCCTATAACTCAACAAGTTCTCACATGATCTCTATACAAATAACACTCTAACTTAACGAGTTGTCTAAATGTGCATTATTCATGATACAAAAAATATAACTTTAAAACATATCATGCTTTTCAATAAAAACACACGTTATCTTAACATTTAGTTAAATGAGAAATTAATGCAACAAAATGACTAGTTATTTAACTTA
This sequence comes from Cymodocea nodosa, assembly GCA_036874045.1. Lineage (NCBI taxonomy): Eukaryota > Viridiplantae > Streptophyta > Magnoliopsida > Alismatales > Cymodoceaceae > Cymodocea > Cymodocea nodosa. The sequence goes on from CM072335.1 coordinate 13,734,210, forward strand.
GTATAATTTCAAATCCATTACAGACAAGTATTTATATCAGTAAACTTTTTCTGTATTAATTGATGTTCTTAATTTTCTTTCACAAGCAATAGTAATTGAGCAAATATGATTACTTTCATTCAGCACACATCATCAAAACAAAATACTCAACATTCTTAAATAAATTGACTTCAATAAAAATCAGAATTTCATAAATTCTTAACTATCAATCAACATTAATTCCAAAGTAGATATTTTGAGTTTTTCTAAATATAAAGAAATTAAATTCTAAACTCCTTTTTAACAAACCAAAATATTATATAATGAACAAGACAATTTAAACATCAGATAACCTATAGATATCAAGTTCTAATTGTAATTTTGAAAAAGTATTTTCATCTAAGGGTTTAGTGAATAATTCGGCTAATTGTTCTATGGTTGGAACAAAATTTAATGCTATTTTTCCTTTTATCACATTATCCCTTAGAAAATGATGTCTAACTTCTATATGTTTAGCTTATGAGTGCAAAATAAGATTTTTAGACAAACTTATTGTAGAACTACTATCACAAAAAATCCTAGTTGGTTCATAGGTTAAGTTAAAATCTTTTAAAGTCTGTCTAATTCATAGGATTTGAGCACAACAAAGTGCAATAGCTATATATTCAACTTCTGTTATAGATAATGCTACATAATTTTACTTTTTGCTAAACTATGACACTAAAGAATTTCTTAATAATTGACAAGTGCCACTAGTACTTTTTCTTTCAAACTTACATCTTGCGAAATCAACATCACTATAACCTATTAAATTTAAAGAACTATGTTTAAAGTAAAACAATATGAAATTGATGGTTCCTGATAGATATTTAAAAATTCTCTTAATAACAAGTAGGTGTGACTCTTTAGGATTAGATTGATATCTAGCACAAGTACACACACTAAACATAATATCTAGATGACTAGCTATTAAATAAAGTAACGAACCAATCATACTTTTATATTGTTTTATATCGACAGATTTTCTAGAGTCATGTATTGTTGTGAAAAGTTAAATCAGAAACTTGTTTGATTTGTTTTTATGCTTATATTAAGAAATTTTTAGAAGTAAACAAATAACTTTTCACATAAATTAGATATTAAGTCCAATTTATATTTTTAACTGCAAGTGCATAGTGTATATTATATTTGTGTGCAAGTACAGGTCAATCCCACAAAGATTGAGTAAGAATTGTGTACTATTTTAATTTTTATATTAGAGTTTATACGTGTTTAGTTAAGCACTTCGATGAGTTATAGTTAACGAACTTAGTTCGTGGAGTTACAACTAACTCAACGAACTAACCTCATGGACTTAAGTTAACTCCATGAGCCTACCTTTCCAATTAAATACTATTATTCATAAAGGAATTCGGTCATCCATTGGGCGGTTCCATAGAATGTAAATAACATCAACTAAGCTTTTTAATGTTAATTAATCTTAGATTTGTCATTAAGCAACACTAACATTCAGATATTTCAAACAGTAATCATTAAGATTTTTGAGTATCTTGGATGAATCAATTTCAATAAACAATAAAATTATTTTCTATTTTCTGAATCAAACAAACATAAAACATTCATAATACTAACAATGATGACATTAATCACGATACAAAAAAACAATACAACACTTTAATACTGAATGTAAACACAGATAATTAGTTGTTTTTGGTATTTTTGTTTTGATATGTTCCTGAAGATGAGCGAAAGGTGAAATGTAAAAATCTCTATCGATAGTAAAAACTTCTGTCACTACATGCGACGTGATTACACCACTGAAAGCTTAATCACTTATAGTCCTGCCTCCTCTCCCTATAGAATCAAACCAAGACTTGTAAGTTGATCTCCTCTTCAATATACTAGCATCAACCCGAGACCAAGGCTAGAAGCTTTACGATCTCCTAATATATGAGTCGATGCTTGGTGAAAATGACTTCCCTTCCTACGACACGATCACTCCTCATAGTGGTTGTTAGTCACCGTGTTTGGCACGAAATTGGCCTGACATCTAGAAAGTATCCTCACAGACCTCCGATGATTAGTGATTTTGGTGGTGTTGTAGAGCTTTAGGGAACTTCCAACGCTTTTTGCAGTTAGCTTGGTCCTCCACCCACACACTTCATCTTTCTCCTCTTCTTTTATATTTCTTTCAGTAGTAACTACTTCTACTTATATGATCGATTGGATTTTCTTCATTTATATCAACAATGGTGATTTCTTCTTCATTCCATGAGTTAATTCCTGTGTGATACGTGTAATCGTGGTTTTCCTTTGAATTTCCTATTTTTGCAACTACTATAGTAGCATGTTAGAAAATAAATGGTTTGTGGAGTTAGTGTAACTTAACGAACTTACTTCGTTGATTTAACTATAAAACACATGCAATAAAGAAATAACTTATAAGCTTATAACACTAACACAATGTGTTACCTTAGTGTTTATTCAAATAACTCAACACATATAGTTATGCTAACTTAACAAGTTATACATGTGTAGCTCACACGACATAATAAAGCATTTAATTTCAACATGTGCATAATTCTAACTTAACAAGTTCAGATGTTTCAGATAGTTACAATTATAAGTATTTGAAACTTACATGCATTTCGGATAGTTAGCATCTAACTTTCCGAAAGATAACTTAAGTCAAGTTTCTAGATCACGACACGTGTCCTCGGTCATTTTTATGATAAAAAGATATTTTGAATGCTTTCAAACCTAACTATCCAATGCTCAGATGCATTTTGGATAGTTAGCGTCTAACTTATTAAAAATCCATTTAAGTCATGAATTAAGTTTACAGCACGTGTACTCCAAGAAATAATAAAATATTCTTTAAGCGTTTAAAATATAACTCTCTGAAATAACAAACAATTTGGATACTTAGGAATTAAAAAGCTTGTAACTCATCGATAGTGCAAAAATATACTTAATTAACGCTAATTTCCTGAAATTATGCAGATTCTTTCATTAAAGCATATAATAGTGCAATTATAACATAATGACTTAATTCTCATATGATAAGCTAAATATTATGCAATTAACCATTATTTAACCATTAATATTATGCACTTTTTCATTCTAAACACTTCCCCCGTACTTAACTTTTTCTAGTCCCTTAGCAAACTACTAAGATCTAACTAGTTAGTCTTTCTAAAGTGCTAGAACTAATTCTTCATTTTATATCTTCAGAATACTAAGATTAGATTAATATAAAGATATTCTGTATTAATTCAGTAATATAATTTAACATTATTTTCTCCTCTCCAACTTGCAAATATATTTAAAACATATATAAATTACATACAAAATATACTAGCATCACATAGGTGGTAGTTATATTATCAAATTTTTCTTTTCAAACATCTATTTATCTTGAATTTCCAAATATGATTTCCAGAATAAATTTCAACTACATACAAATCAAAACACAATTCAACTCAATATGATTAAAACAAGAAGAATAATGAATTGTATCTCAAATAAACAACTTCAAAAGTCTAACCTAGATTCATTGTAAAGTATCAATTTGTGCATTTTATATATGTTAATTCATGCATATTAAGGATTATAAGTCATCATTATATATATTCTTATAAAGGATTACATGAAAATCATATTTTTAGACATATGCATGAATTAGGGATTAAATAGTTGATAATGTACAAATTTATCCTTTATCAATTAAACACCTAGTTAATAGCCCTTATTTTAGACATGATTTTTATAATTCTTCAATATATGACTTTATATATATTGTATAATTTCCAAATCACTTAAATATGATGTTAAAGTAAAGAACTTTAAGTAATTCATGTATGCACATGTGAAGAAGTTGTGGACTAAAACCTTCTTAATTTGGCATCTTTCCTTATATGGCAACTCATGCATGCATGTATATTATATTTGCATCATATGATTTATATTCAATGTATATGTGCATCCAACTTGGTTTTGAGTTTTAAAGGTCAATAAATCATGAAATTAAGGTAGATCAAAGAGAGAAAAATGTGAGCCATTGGATGTAACTTATTGGAGATCAAGCAACAATAGCCTAGACTATTTAAAGTGTTTGACCACTCAATCCTAGGCTATCTCCTCCTCTTCCAACAAATTGCAACCGATGGTTCCAACCATTCCAGCATCTCTATCCAAAAAGTCCCATCTTCCCCTTGATCTTGAACAAGCTCCTTTCAAGAATGGTGAGCCTTGGCGTCTTCCCCTCTTCCTAGAAGACACCTTCTCTTCAATTCAGACGACTATATGTTAGGATCTCCCTTGGGCATTGATCTTAGTGGATTGGGAGGCTCGTGTGACTGATTTGGAGTGGAGCAAAAGGCTAGGATCTTCAAGGTTGAGTCATCGGAAGCATCATCCTTGGACATGGAAGCCAAAGTTATGGGTCTTGGAGGCAAGATCTTGAGGATGTGCACTATTCTTCTTCAAGCAACCCTAGAAGCTTCACTTGGACATACTACAGGTGGTGACAACCTTATGGAGCATTGGTTTCAAGGATTTTGGGGAGTTCTTGCTTGAAGAAACGTGGAAGATTTAAAGGTATGATGGAAAGGAGAGATCCTCATACTAGTTTTCATGTTTTGAAATTTTATATGTATGAGTATAGTTTGAATATGTGGAAGAATGAAATTCTATGCATAAATCTTTGTTTCAAATGTTTTAAATTAAAGTTCATATACTGTTTTGTTGTTAATTGATATAAAAATTCATTTCATATCATGTGTATAGTGTGAATGAATGTGATGGTATAATTTGTGAAGGCAGTTTTTCTGTTTCTTAGATGGCCAGAATGTTAGTAGCTTTTGTTCCAATTGTATCTACTTGTTTGTCATCTCCAAATTCCATTTTTTGTTTCTTTTTGTAAGTATAATGAGTGTATAATAGGTTTACAAAGTTTTAGAATTTTTTAGAATATTTTTCGAAGGTTTTCAATTTTATTTTCTAAAGGTATCAGCAGTTTTGAGTCTCTGTCAAGTGCCAGTTTTGAGCTCAATGCTTAAGCAGTGCTTGCATCATATATTTTGTGGAATTCAGTTCTGTAAATTTTCCTTGTTAGTGTAATGGATCTACTTTCAAAGAACGCTTATTTTGTAGCGTTTTATGAAGATTTGATGGACATTTGATTTTTGCACCGAAGGTGCATTTTTGGAAAGTTTCCATAACCGTCTATGCCCCTTTTTAAACAATATATTGCCAGCATTTTAAGTTGAGTTAATCTATGAAATCACTACCATTTTAAAGATATTCCGATGATCTTTCCAACCATTATTTATTCTGGATTTTTAAATGTTCAAGTTGGAAGTTATTAGAGTTAAAAGTCGGATATAAATTCTGTGATTTTAGGATTGATACTCATTGATTTCTTGAATATCTTATACTTAAGAATTAATTGGATTTTGGGGTAATCTTATAAACCTTAATTGTGCTACGAATTTTGTATATTAATATCAAGTAATTAGAGTTTAATTATGAGTTAATTTAGTGTGAGTATTTAATCGAATAATCATTTTAATAAAATTATTTAAGACAAACTCCTTGTGGATTCGACCCGTACTTGCACATGCTTATTACAATGGGCACCGTGCGCTTGTGATTATAAATGTAAAATTTGCACTTTTGTCGTTTAATTTAACAACACATAAAAGCATTACATTCATACTTCAGTAATCATAGATAATAGAGAATATATTCGGTTCAAAAGATATCTATATTTTCACAAAATACTTTTTATCTTTTCATAACAGTATATGCATATTTTTACTTTAAAAGTTAGTTTGAAAAGCTTGAATCATATAAGAGCTTTCTAGTGTACCCATGTATCAAGCTTTCAGTCAACAATCCCAAATCTGATCAAGATCTTAGGTTGCCAAATTTAAAGAGTCCTTTTTTAGGTTAACAATCCTTACATACCTATCTGCTCAAGTACAAAAGACTCGTGATCAAACAAATCAATAAACTCTCAAAGTTTTTCTCTCTTTTTTTTTCTCTTTTTCTTTTCAACACAGTATATATACATATTTCATTTATACAAATGCAATAAAAAACAAATCTCAAATAATTCTACTTCTATAATTTACTGAAAGCATTAATCCATATCAATAAGCTCATACTTTTTCTATAGTTTAATAGGATTTACACAGAAATCATTCTACAAGCTTAATCAATCAAATTAAATGTATCCTTGATCATATGTATTTCATTTAATCCAAAAATCAACATTTCAACTCTTTCAGGATTTTAGATAATTTCCTAAGTTTTAGTTAAGCATTGTTTAGTGTGAAGGGTTAAATAAGAAAACTAGTCTATTCGGTAGCACTAGAAAACTTGATTGTTTCCCCAGCAATGGCACCAAAAAACTTATTTAATATTTTTTTTATGCTTATATTAATGAATTCTTTTAGAAGTAAACAAACAACCTTTCACACAAATTAGATATTAAGTCCAATTTGTATTTTAACTGCAAGTGCACAGTGTATATTGTATTTGTGTGCAAGTATAGGTCGATCCCACAGTGATTGAGTAAGAATTGTGTACTATTTCTCTTTAAATTGGAGTTTATATGTGTTCAGTTAAGCACTCCATTGAGTTACAGTTAACTCAACGGACTTAGTTCATGGAGTTATGGTTAACTCAATGGTCTATCCTCGTGGACTTAAGTTAACACCATGAGCTTATCTTTCTAGTTAAACTCTGTTATTTATAGAGAAATTCGGCCAACCATTGGGTGGTTCCACAAAATGTAAATAACATCAATTAAGCTCTTTAATGTTAGTTAATTTGATATTTATCCTTAAACAACACTAACATTCAGATATTTAAAATAGTAACCATTAAAATCTGTTGAGTATTTTTGTTTTGATGATGTGTGCTGAATGAAAATAATCATATTTGCTCAATTACTATTGCTTGTGAAAAGAAATTAAAATCATCAATTAATACAGAAAAAGCTTACTGATATAAATACTTGTCTATATTGGATCTGAAGTTAATAACTAGTCGTTTCGTTGCATTAATTTCTCATTTAGCTAAACGTTAAGTTAACGTGTGGTTTTATTGAAAAGCATGATATGTTTTAAAGTTATATCTTCTGTATCATGAACAGTGCACGTTTAGACAACTCGTTAAGTTAGAGTTTTGTTTGTATAGAGGTCACGTGAGAACTCGTTATAGAGGCTTAAAGGTTAAAATAGGTCACGTGAGAACTCGTTAAGTTAGTGAGTAAAAGAAGAGACGAACTCGTTAAGTTAGTGTTATACACGTGGTGAAATTATAAGTTACGAATGTTGTATTGTATCACGTGAGGTGCACATGTTTAACTCATTAAGTTAACATAACTAAATGCGTTGAGTTGCTATATTGAACACTAAGGCAACGCGTTAGGTTAGCGTTATAAACTTAAGTTGTTATTTTTGCTCATGGTAAAATTCTTATTATAAAAACATTTGTTTATTACTGAATCGGTGAGTTAAAGCTTTTCGGAGACTTACAGTTGTAACTATCCGAAAGGTAACTTAAGTCATGTTTTCAGGTCTTGACACGTGTCTCACTAGTTTTATAATATAAAGAGTTTTTTGGTGAATTACATCCGTAACTATCCAAAACTTAAACTATTTTCGGTGAGTTATCGTTTAACCTTCCGAAAAAAAGGTTAAGCTGGTTCGTTGAGTTATCATAACAAAACGGAGATGGTTCGTTGAGATAGCAAAACACCACAGACTTAGTTCGTTGAGTTAGCTATAGTACTTGTCACGTGAAATGGTACATGGTGAACTCGTTAAGTTAGAAACGTTAAGTTATATATATATACTTGTGTTACTCGTTTAGTTAACATTAAAGTAACGACCTCTTATTACACTAATGAAAAACTTTTGAACGAGAAAGTTTATTTTGCAGGAAATTTTTCAGAGATCCAAGATTGATGATTAAAGGAAATTCGAAATATAAACGTGGGTTGGAACGTGTGTGTTTCGATGAAGGAAAAAGAAAAGACGTGGAGAAGTGGAAAACTAGTAGTGATTAAATGTGGAGGATATGCATGAAATGAAGATACAGTATAAAAGGCATAGAGTTCTCGTTGATCAAACTATCCTTGCACACAAAAAGAAAAATCTTTTCAAGGATCAAACCATTCCTGCGCACCAAAAGAAAAATCTTTTTCAAGGATCAAAAACACCTTCTCGGGGAAAATCTCTCAAGTGGAAGAAAATTCAGTGAAACATAAAAGGGTAAGATTTTCGTCACTAAAGATTTGAAGTATCAGAAGAAAGCAAATTTGGTGAAGCATAGAAAGACAAGATATTCGTCACTGAAGAATTGTTGAAGAACAAAGAAGAAGAAGAAAGATCTCAAACAAGGAGAAATATTTTAAACTCCCCAAATTAGTTTTCTCTGTTTGTAGTTATGAAATTGTTTAGATGATACATGGTATTGAGATATAATTGCATCTACAATTTTTTAGGAGAATTGAATTGTATATTGTAATTGAAACCTTGAATAAAAATGATTTTATGAAAACAATGTCTTGACTTGTTTTTGAGTTTTAAAGTTTCAATTATATTTTAGAAAATATTAAAGATACACAATTCACCCCCCTCTTGTGTAGCCATACGATCCTACAAAATCTTTAAGTATTTGGGATGAATCAATTTCAGTAAACAATAAAACTATTTTCTATTTTCTGAATCAAACAAACATAAAACATTCACAATACTAACAATGATAACATTAATCACGATACAAAACAAACAATACAACACTTTAATACTAAATGTAAACACAGATAATTAGTTATTTTTGGTATTTTTGTTTTGATATGTTCTAGAAGATGAGTGAAATGTGAAATGTAAAAATAATCTCTATCAATAGTAAAAACTTCTATCACTACATGCGACGTGATTACACCACTGAAAACTTAATCACTTACAATCTTGTCTCCTCTCCTTATAGAATCGCGAATCAACAATTGTAAGATGATCTCCTCTTCAGCATACTGGCATCAACCCAAAACCAAGGCTAGAAGCTTTATGATCTCTTGAGATATGAGTTGGGGCTTGGTGAAAATGGTTTCCTTTCCTGCAATGTGATTATTCTTCACAATGGTTGTCAATCATAGTGTTTGGCTCGAAATCGACCCGACATCTGGAAAGTATCCTCATAGACCTCCGATGGTTGGTGATTTTGGTGGTGGTGTGGAGCTTCAGGGAACTTCCGACGCTTTTTGTAGTTAGCGTGGTTCTCCACCTTTACACACACACTTTTCATCTTTTTCGTCTTCTTTTATATTTCTTTCAGTAATAACTACTACTGCTTAAATGATCAGTTAGATTTCCTTCATTCATATCAACGATGGTGATTTCTTCTTCATTCCACAAGTGAATTCCTACGTGATATGTGCAATCATGGTTTTCCTTCATCTTTCCTGTTTCTGCAACTGCTATAGTGACATGTTAGAAAATAAATGGTCTGTGGAGTTAGTGTAACTTAATGAACTTACTTTGTTGATTTAACTATAAAACACGTGCAAATAAGAAATAAGTAGTTGATCTTTCTAAAGTGCTAGAACTAATTCTTCATTTTTTTCTTTAGAATACATAGATTAGATTAATGTAAAGATATTCTATATTAATTCAGTAATCTAATTTAATATTATTTTCTCCTCTCCAACCTGCAAATATATTTAAACATATGTAAATTACATACAAAATATATTAGCATCACATAGGTGGTAGTTATATTATTATTTTTTCTTTTCAACATCTGTTATCTTGAATTTTCCAATATGATTTCCAGAATAAATTTCAACTACATACGAATCAAAACACAATCCAACTCAATATGATTAAAACAAGAAGAATAATGAATTGTATCTCAAATAAACAACTTCAAAAGTCTAATCTAGATTCATACTTCAGTAATCTTAGATAACAAAAAATATACTCAATTCAAAAGATTTCTGTATCTTTACAAAACACTTTTATCTTTTCAGAATAGTATATGCATAGTTGTACTTTAAAAGTTAATTTGAAAAGCTTGAATCATACAAGAGCTTTCTACTGTACCTATGTATCGAGCTTTCAGTCAACAATCTCAGATCTGATCAGGATCTTAGGTTGCCAAATTTAAAGAGTCATTTTTCAAGTCAACAATCCTTACATACCTATCTGCTTAAGTACAAAAAGCTCGTGATCAAACAAAACAATAAACTCTCAAAGTTTTTCTCTTTTTTCCTCTTTTTCTTTCTTTTCAACATAGTATATATACGTATTTCATTAATACAGATGCAATAAAACACAAATCTCATATAATCTTTGTAATGATTTTTTGTTGTTAACACATTAACCACAAATTTTACATTTATAAATTTTCCGCAAGCATGGAGCCTATTGTATTAAGTAGTGCAAGTACGGGTCATCTCCACAAGGATTTTAATTTGTTGTATCTAATGAAATACTGAATGAATACAAGTTGGTTGTAGAAATTTAGCCACTAAAAGAGAGAGTAAATGGCTATTATCAGAGGTCTAAAATGGGTGCCAAAATCCAAGAGAATATGCATATAAAACATACAACCTCAAACAATACAATCTAAAATTTACATTTCAACACTTCAACGAGTGTGCATGCATTCACACTTAACATCATCCACTAAATTCATATGTAACTACCGCATGAGTATGGTCATAATTACAGCAAGGAATAGTCATTCACAACCAGTTAAAAACTATACTAAGTTAGCTATTGTTAGGCATATACACAAACACCACATATGCACAAAATTCTATTTACATAATCACAAGTTTTCACCATTATTTTATATCAAAGTCTAATAGTAAAATGTTGTAATTACCACTACTCCTACTCCTAATGTAACATGCAAGAACACACAAACAAGATCCACGACAACAAGTGGAAACAAAACAATCAACACACATAACAAATAACAACTACCTATGCTCATATTACAACACAATTTAACACAATAAGCATAGGGATCCCACCCAAATCCTCTTATACCTTTGAAGCAATTCCACTCCAACTTCACGTGCTCTCTTGAGGATGTTTTCCACCTCAATTTAGTAGTTCCAATGGCTGTCACACATTGGAATTCCTCCCTTGAGATGTAGCTTCATTGGGCTGAAAATGGAGTGGCCACCTTTCTCTCAAGCTCCTAAAGATTTGCACAAGTAACTCTTTCTAGGGATAGAGGAATAGTGCCTCCTCAATCCACTAATGTCTTCAATGTGATTCTCCCAAAGAGGTCGTTCACTTCACCATGAAGCCTTGGACGTGGATCTCCTTGCAAGAGAATGGAGGTGGAAGCAAGATGGGGGAGGACGTCAAGACCCTTGGCTCACCATGCCTATGTAGTTGGCTTCTTGAGCTTGGAAGGAGGAGGGAAGGAGAGAAGAGAATGGAGGACGTCTTTGCTGTTTTGGAGATGAAGTTCTTGTGCATGGGGTGAGATGGGCTCTAATGAGAATGCCTTGGGCCATATATAGTGAGATTCTAGATCTAGATCTAGAATCTCAAAAGTGCTTTAGATGATCCCAATGTGAATCAATGGCCCTCATTTTTCCATGCTTTACTTTTCCTTTTGCTAACCACTTACAAATAATGTTAAATGTCACACTTTAAATGAAACTTGATAACTAATACAATAAATGTGTGGCATGTATAAGGAGCATTAAATTTGTACTAAAAATATACATACATGCAATAATTATCAATTGACGACATTGACATGTATGAGAAATTTAATTCATAATTCATTTGCATAGAAGTAATGTTGTGTGTTGCTAAATGAAATTCCTCCACGATGAATTCACTCTTATGGTGATGTTGTCAAAATAAATGTGTTACATGCATAAGATTTCATGAATTTAAAAATTACTAGTTACAAATTTCATGAAATCAATTCTATAACTAATTATGATCCTACATGTGGGTTATTTGATGTGATGCAACTAGAATAGTGATAAATTTGTGCATTTTTCCAACACTTAGCTTATTTGACATGCAATAGCCTCAAACATAGTTGACATGTAATCTCATTCAAAAACATATATTTAACATAGTTAAGTCCATAACTATCATGCAATAATATCTAATAAAATACACAAATTTTGTCTCTACAATCCTACCTCTATAATTTACTTAAAACATGAATTCATATCAAGAAGCTCATACTTTTTCTGTAGTTTAATAAGATTTACACATAAATCATTCTACAAGTTTAATTAATCAAATTAAATGTATCCTTGATCATATGTATTTTATTTAATCCAAAAATAACATTTTAGCTCTTTCAGGATTTCAGATAATTTCTTGAGTTTCAGTTAAGCATTTTGATTTCTTAAAATTGTGAAACTATTAAACTCATAAAATTCAGCAAAAACATAAGATACTATATCCATATTTATATTAATAGTAAAATTTGTAGCATTTTATATAAGATTCTAAATATTGAAAGTAATCATATTTGCATTTAAACAACTCTTCATGAAAATCAACGAATACTTAACAGATACATATATCTCTTCCGATATATATATATAATTAGTATGAGAAAACTAATTTGCAGTATTTTGTTTGTAGAAGAAAGAAAATTCGATGAAGCATAAAAAGACAAGATATTCGTCACTAAAGAATTGCTAAAGAAGAAAGAAGAAGAAGAAAGATCTCAAATAGGGAGAAATGTTTTAAATTCTGCAAATTAGTTTTCTCTGTTTGTAGTTATGAAATTGTATAGATGAAACATGGTATCGATATATAATTGCATCTACAATTTCTAAGGAGAATTGAATTGTATATTGTAATTGAAACCTTGAATAAAAATGATTTTATGAAAACAATGTCTTGACTTGTTTTTGAGTTTTAAAGTTTCAATTATATTCGTAAATATTGAAAAACACAATTCACCCCCCTCTTGTGTAGCCATACGATCCTACATAACTTTTCGATTTCCTTGAACTTTCGGATAGTTAACTCCTTAACTCTTCGATCATTCAACTTTCTAACTCTCCGAAAGCCTTCTACTTTCGAATACTTAATCTTTTAACTATCTGATAGTGTTGCTACTACTTTATACTGCCTTTTGAATACTTAGACTGGTAACTCACCGAAAATATATCTCTTTCGGATAGTTAAGCTTGGTAACCTTTCGAAATCTTTTTTATCACTTGTAGTACACTTTGAACTGTTTGTATCAACTTCTGCTCTATTGCTGAACTATTAAGCCTGAGAAATACAATTTGATTCCTCACATTGACTTTTGCATTATCAAAATCTAGAGGTCATTTCATGTGTCTTGTAACGTGTAGTATGGTTCCTATTTTTATGAATATGTGTTCCACTTATAATTTTTAAATTTCAATAACTGCTAAACCCATGAAGTTTTGTTCATGGCTAAAAGAATAACTGTTCAGCTTAATCTATGAACTAACCTCGTTGAGTTACAGATAACTCAACAGACTAGCCTCGGTTACTGTTTCTAACTCAACGAACTAATCTCGTTGAGTTACAGCTATCTCAACGGACTAGCTTCATTGCCCATATGCTAACTCCACGGACTAACTTCCTTGAGTTACAGATAACTCAACGGAGTGACCTTATAATTTAGTATTGACCTCATGGAGTTAAGGTTAACTCAACGGACTTACTTCGTTGAGTTAACACTTTTCAAATTTTTCTAAATCTTACTCCTCATATTAACTTCTATATTTTTTTTTCTTCTGCACTTTGTCAATTTAAATAAAGTTAAATACATTTCATTAATGCAGTGTTCCAATTTAAACTCCCTTAAATCTAAATATTATATGCATATTTAACTTACAGTTTATTTCTTGTTATACAAAATTTACATTTTCCTGTTATACTCAAACATTATCCAATTATTGTGCATTTAACCATGTCAATAATAAAATTGTAAAACTTTTAAAACAGTCTTGCAAATCTTTAAACAACTATATAATATTCAATTCAACTTTAAATCATTCGTTCATAAACATTAATTCAAAAACATCTGATGTTCAAACATTCATATATATAAATAGTTTACATTTTCATACAATCAGATATTTTTTTCAGTACAAGTAGATGAACAATACATTTTAATATTTCTTCCTAAGTTCATCTACTTCCTTCTAGAACTTTTCTAATTGTTGTTCTAATTGATTTATACGTTCTACAGCTCTTGTAATGCGTCTAGAAGGTACAGCAATCTCAGCAGCGACATAATTTCTGTATTGTTTCACTGAAATGGTTCTTAATCTTATCCTTTTAGATGTCCATTTCGTGAAATCAATACTGTCCACCATCAACAGTGGAATTAGATCTCCATAATATAATTTCTTCTTTACTACTTTCAATTTGGAGATAAAAACTTTGTACCAATTAACTTGAATTCTCTTCACAACTACATATGTTGCCCACTTGACAAATTGACTAAGTTCAATGTCGTGGCCTTATCGTTGGTAGACATTTTTAATCAAAATGTTAGCTACCATGTGTGCTTTACCATTTAAGTGCTTCAATCTATTTAATAGTGGAACACCAAAATTGATAGCTAAATAGTCTTTTATTTCCTATTTTATCCACTCAACTATAATTGTGCTCTCTAGAATTTCTATTCCTTCATTCCTTAATCCAAAAATATTATGGAGAAACTCTGGTGTTATCAGTACATCAGCTTGATCTATGTTGGAAATTAAACTTCCTTCTTTCTCTCTCAAGTTTGCATAAAAGTAGGGCACTAAATTTTCATATACTACATGCTTTTTCTACTGAGAAATAAAGTTTAGTAGGCCCTAGAATTTGAATAATTCTTTAATTTCCTCTATTCCAGTCCAATCTACTAGCTTATTATAAATAATATCATACCTCTTTATCTCTTGATATTTGTTGTATGCTTCCTAACTCTAAAAATATACTTCATTCAGAATAGTAGATTCATATGGGTCAGGAATTTGGATTTGTTGCTCTAGGGGGGTTTGTTCTTGAATTCCTTCTTCAAAATGCTGAACTTGTGCTTGTTGGAAATGATCTGGAGATTCCTGCAATTCAGTTCCTCTTTCTGTCTATGGTGAAGGGCCGGTAGAACTCTCTACTCTTCTTTCTTGTATTCTCTCAAAAATTTGCTGAAGAGTCTCTCCCTCTTTAGTGGAATCTATCGAGTCATTTCCTTCTTATTCAATATGTATTTGTTCAACTTCTCTTTCTTCTTCCTCCTGACTACCAATCTGCATTGTCACTATTCTTTCTGATTCTGTGGCAAATTGGGATGGAGTTACAGACAGTATATTTTGCCCTAACTATTTCTTCTATTTATATAAGTTGTAGCCTAATTTCAGCTTGTTTTCCTTTTCCTCTTTGCTCTTGCTGCTGCTGCTCTTGCTTCTCCTCAGATTCGAATAGCAGATTAACAAAAATAGGCTGTTTAGGCCCTACTGATATTATAGGCTTAGGTTTAATTTCTGCTTGAGCTTCAGACACTATCTCTTTTCCTTTCCTTTTTCTCAATAACTATGCCTGATCTTCCTCTTCCTCTTCTAAGATTAAGTCTACAAAACTAGGCTTTGCAGGCCCTCAAGCCATAGGTACTAGCTCTTCCTATTTTACTATTTCTATAATTACTGGTCTCAAAGGACCAACTTCAGTTTCTCTTGCAGCCATTGATCTAGTTGCTTCTTGATGTTGTTCTACTTTAATTTTATACTAGGCCTTCAACTTTTTTTCAGCCCGCTTTTTCTTTATGGCATCATATAGAATATGTGCCTTGGCCATAGCCATTTCCTAGATCTCAATTTTGAATTTTAAATATATTTTGATTTTTAGGATTTTCAATTTCAATAGCTCCATAGGGATAAAAATTTTGAATTATGTAAGGTCCTACCCATCTAGATCTCAATTTTCCTAGATGGTTATGAAGTCTAGTCATGTAAAGATATACTTCTTGTCCTATTTCAAAAGTTTTTGGAATAATTTTCTTATCATGCCAGAACTTCATTTTTTCTTTTTCTTTTATAGTTTTCGAATAAGCTTCATTCCTAAATTCTTCTAATTCAATCAATTACATTTTTCTATTTTCAACAACTTGATTTAAATTAGTGTTTAGAGTTTTTAATGCCCAATAAGCTTTATGCTCAATTTCAACTAGTAAATGGCAACTTTTTTCATATACTAGTCTAAAAGGTGACATACCTAAGCTTATCTTATAAGTAGTTCTATAAGCCCAAAGTGTTAGTGTATTACTCGATCATTCAGTTAACTCACTATGGCACGATTCTGAAAACTCTCCTCTAAACTCATCAAAACTGGAGATAAAGAAAAATAAGGAAGAAGGAAATAATAAAGACACAGGATTTACGTGGTTTAGTAATAGCCTACGTCCATAGAGAGTTGAGAGTTCTTCTATGAGCTTCGACACAAACAACCGTAATGTTTTACAATATCATAAAGGTTTATATACTACCCAACTTAAGGTTAATAAACCTTTAATTACATTAAGCCATTACGGTAGAGAAATAAAGCTTCGAAGAAGGGACTCTCAATTTCAAAGCCTTATCTTCCTATCTTTCTGAAATCTACAACACTTCGAATAGTTATAGAACTTAACTATCCGAAGAAATTCTCCTTTCTTCATTTGTTGTACGGGCAGTACTGTAGCAAACTAACTATCCGGAGAGATTCGATCTTTTGAATAGTTATAGACTTAACTGTCCGAAAACCCACTTACTTCTCCCTCTTTGTCCATTCGAAAGGTTCTACCGTTAACTCTCTGAAAACTACATGCCTTTCGGATAGTTACTGACTTAACTATCCGAAAACTCACTTAAGTGTCTCTTTAGTCACTTCGGAATGTTGTAGCTATAACTTTCCGAAAAACTTATGATTTTCGGATAGTTACTGCCTAACTATCTGAAGATCCACTTAAGTCACTACTTTTTAGATACTTGGCTTCTTAATTGTCTGAATGTCCACTTAAGAGTCCTTTAAGTCATTCCAGATGGTTACAACTAGTAACCCTCCGAAATCTTCTGACTTTCGGATAGTTAGCTCAAAGCCTCCAACTAAAACTTTATTTTTGGATACTTAGGTCTGATAACCTTCCAAAAATATAAATCTACCGGATACTTACTGTTAACAAGCTTCCGACTAAACTTGGACTTCTTGTGGCATACTCCACACTTACACTACTTGCCCTAACAATCTCCCACTTGGAGTTTGACACAATGATCGAAGAAAAAATCAATCTCTACTCTTGGCTTACAGATTATTGCAATAGCAGCTCAAATGATCATCAACTCTTCATCTCCTTCTTCTTCTCAATTATTCAAGAGACCAATTAAGGTCATATAGAGCCTTAATTTCTGTAGATTCAGAACTTTAGTTAACATGTCTGCAATATTTTCAGCACCACCAATCTTCTACAAATCTAACCTGTTCTGCTCTATCTCTTCCCTTATGAAATGAAATCTCATCTCATATGCTTGGACCTTGAATGAAACTTCGGATTTTTAGCTAAATAAATGGCACTTTGATTGTCACACAACAGAATGCTTCTTTTTTGTTTGTGCCCTAATTCGGCTAGTACATTCTCTAGCTAGATTCTTTCTTTAGCTGCCTTTGCTCCTACAACATATTCAGCTTCTATGGTCGAGAGTGCAACAATACTTTGCAGCTTGGATCTCCAGCTAATTGTAGTACTTCCTATGTAGAAAATATAGCCTGAAGTACTTCTACTTTTATCCAACTCTCTTCCCAAATCAGCATCACAATAGCCAATCAATTTAATTGGTCCTTTCTTGAAATTTAGATCTACATCTAGGGAATATTTGAGATAGCTGAGTATCCACAGTACAACAGACCAATGCTCAACTCCTAGATCTGCCATATATCTACTGACCACTCCCACTACATGAGATATATCAGGTCTTGTGCATATCATGGCATACATTAAACTTCCCACTACTAAAGCATATGGTATTCTAGACATTTTTGTCCTTTCTTCTTCAATCTTAGTTGACTGATCTTTAGACGACTTGAAGTGGGGTCCGAGAGGTAGTTCAGTTTTCCTCTCATTTGAGATATTAAATCTCCTTAGTACCTTTTCTAGGTACTTCTTCTGATTTAATCTCAAAGTGCTTGCCACTCTATCTCGAATAATTCTCATACCCAAGATTTGCTTAGCTTCTCCCATATCCTTCATGTCAAATTCTTTTGAGAGTTGTCTCTTTAATTACTTAATCTGTTCCAAACTAGAACAAGCAATTAACATATCATCTACATAAATCAGTAGAATAATGAAGCAACCATTAAACAGTTTTATGTAGCAGTAATAGTCTGTATCACATCTTTTGAAGCCTAGGGTATAGATAAAGGTATCAAATCTGTTGTACCATTGTTGTGGTGCTTGCTTCAAACCATACAGACTTTTCAGCAATCTACATATTGTCTTTCTTTTCTTGCTAATTACTGCAAATCCTTCTAGCTGCATGTTTAGAATGAAAAAGTACATAATATTAACAGTTAAATGATGGTTAATTGCAGAATATTTAGCTTATCATATGAGGATTAAGTCATTATGTTATAATTGCACTTTTATATGCTTTAATGAAAGAATCTGCATAATTTCAAGAAATTAACGTTAATTAAGTACATTTCTAAACTATCAGTAAGTTGCAAGTTTTTAATTCTTAAGTATTCGAATTTTCTATTATTTCGGAGAGTTATATTGCATGTATCGGACAGTTATGTTTTAAATGCTTAAAGAATATTTTATTATTTCCTAGAGTACACGTGTTGTAACTATAATGCATGACTTAAGTGAATTTTTGGTAAGTTATCTGGTAATTATCTGAAATGCATCTGGGCATCGGACATTTAGGTTCATAAGTATCCAAAATATTTGAACTCGTTAAGTTAGAATTATGCACGTGTTGAATTTAAATGCTTTATTTTGTCACATGAGTTGCACATGTATAACTCATTAAGTTAGCATAACTATACGTGTTGTGTTAATTGAATATACACTAAAGTAACGCATTATGTTAGTAAGCTTATAAGTTATTTCTTTATTGCACGTGTTTTATAGTAAATCAACGAAGTAAGTTTGTTGAGTTATCTGTAACTCCACATACCATTTATTTTCTAATATGCCACTATAGCAGTTGTAGAAATAGGAAATTCGAAGGAAAACCACGATTGCACGTATCACACAGGAATTCAATTGTGGAATGAAGAAGAAATCACCATCGTTGATATGAATGAAGGAAATCCAACCGATCATCTAAGCAGAAGTAGTTATTATTGAAAGAAATATAAAAGAAGAGAAAAAGATGAAGAAAGTGTGTGTGTAGAGGTGGAGAACTGTGCTAACTGCAGGAAGCATTGGAAGTTCCTTGAAGCTCCACACCACCACCAAAATCACCAACCATCGGAGGTCTGTAAGGATACTTTTCTGATGTCAAGTCGATTCTGAGCCAAACACAGTGATTGACAACCACTGTGAGGAGTGATCGCGTCATAGGAAGGAAAGCCATTTTCACCAAGCACCGACTCATATCTTAAGAGATCGTAAAGCTTCTAGCCTTGGTTTCGGGTTGATGCCAGTATGCTAAAGAGGAGATCATCTTACAATTCTTGATTCGTGATTCTATAGGGAGAGGAGGCAAGATTGTAAGTGATTAAATTTTTAGTGGTGTAATCACGTTGCATGTAGTGACGGAAGTTTTTACTATCGATAGAGATTTTTACATTTCACCTTTCATTCATCTTTAGGAACATATCAAAACAAAAATATCAAAAATAACAAATTATCTATGTTTACATTTAGTATTAAAGTGTTGTATCGTTTGTTTTATATCGTGATTAATGTTATCATTGTTAGTATTGTGAATATTTCATGTTTATTTGATTCAGAAAATCAAAAATAATTTTATTGTTTACTGAAATTGATTCGTTCTAGATAGTTAAAGATTTCAATGGTTACTATTTGAAATATCTGAATGTTAGTATTGCTTAATGATAAATCTAATATTAACAAATGTTAAAGAGCTTAATTGATGTTATTTACAATTTGTGGAATCGCCCAATGGTTGGCTGAATTCCTCTATAATTAACAATATTCAACTGGAAAATAGGCTCGTGGAGTTAACTTAGGTCCACGATGTTAGTCTGTTGAGTTAACCATAACTCCATGAACTAAGTCCGTTGTGTTAACTGTTAGGAATTTTTTTTTGATGATATACGCTTTATTAAAGTATTTAAATAAGTTTAAATAATATTCTCTAAGTATATTTCTCTAAGTATAATAGTTAACAGATTATCAGAAAGTTTTATTTTTATGTCGGATAAGTTAAAGATTTCTAAAGAGTTAGATTTTTGATAGTTAAACTTTTGGATAGTTAACGTTTCATTTTTGTCAAATAGATTATGTAAAAAACTCGTATAGTTAAGTTATCTACACGTGTGTTTTTAACGTTTTAAGTTGTCACATGCTTTTCCATGTGCGTTCGGTAATGAAAATCGAATAGTTAGATAACTGTTCAAGTTTTTATACGCATGGATAGATAAGTGTTCGAGTTTTATAAAATGACTAACGAATAGATAAGTTTGCTATGTTTAATCATGTGTTTTGCAAGTGCAAAAACTTGAAGAGTTACAGATAAGTGTTTGAGTTTTTTTCAGGACTTAAAGGATAAGTGTTCAACTAAATCGAAGACTTAGAAGATATTCTACAAGACTCTAGGAAGATAAAGTTTCAGTGAATCTACGAGTGGAGATCGTGGAAATTCAAAATTATAGTGGAGAAAGTGGAAACTCAAAAAGATAGTAATTTGGATTAATGAAAAAATTAGTACGTGGATTATGGATTAAGTGGATGAACATGTTGAACGTGAAAGACAATAGAGTTTGACTACTAATAGAGAGTACGAGCTACATTACAACGAAGGATCCCAATCTCAAAAACCAAGTCTGAATATTCAATCCGGATCCCTAACTAAAAGTAAGTTTGAATATTCATATTCTGAAAAGTTCTCCAACATCAGAAGAAGTTCAAAATTCCAAGCAATTTCAGAAAAAGAGCTGCAAACGTAAGAAGTCTAGAAATTCGACAACTAGAGAAGAAGAGATATAGAAGTTGAGCAAAGAGAATGAAAGAAGTTATATGCATAAAGATCAGGTTTTATACAATTCGAAATTAGTTTTGAATAAAAGCTTTATTTTTCTATTTGAATTGTATATCGAACATTACTGTATCAAAACTGTCAAGAAGGGAATTGAGCTGAAAAGATATTGTAAATTCTGTCTTTACATAAAGAATAGAATTTCATTTACAAATGTTTTGTACTCTTATTTTATCCGCTAGTATTTTAATTACTAAAGATACAATTCACTACCCCTCTTGTGATAGAGACAATCCTACAACTAGTATCAAAACACTTTTTATCTTAATTAAGACCTTTTATTTCTCTATTTAAGAATCAATTTTTCCTATCATTTACTTAGGATCATCTGTTTAAAATAGATAATATTGAAATCTTAGTTATGACTGAGGGACAGACCACTAATCATCCTCCTATGTTCAAAGGTAGCAATTATGGCTACTGGAATTATAGGATGAAAGTATTCTTTCAGTCAATCGATTTCAAACTATGGCATATAATTAGCAATCCTATAGTGTTAGTTACGATTCCATATGATACTTGGACTTTTGATGAAGAGGAGCGAATGACATTGAATGCTAAAGGTTTAAACATCTTATTTTGTGCTTTATCTCATGATAAATTTAATAAAGTTTTTGCATATCAAACTGCATATGAGATATGGCATGCATTAGAAGTTGCCAACAAAGGTACTAACTAGGTCAAGGAATCTAAGATTAATATGTTAGTACATAAATATGAGCTTTTAAAATGCATGAGAATGAATGTATCTCTGACATGTTTTCTCATTTTCTTAAGATTGTAAATTCATTAAAATCTTTAGGCAAGAAATTCGAGGAAAAAGACTTGGTAAGAAAGATCCTTAGATCTTTAACTAAAATTTGGGCTCAAAAGACAACATCTATTGAAGAGTCCAAAGACTTAAATACATATACTCTCGATGATTTCATAGGAAATTTGACAACCTATGAAGTACAACATTTAGATCCAAAAGAGAAAATTCCTAGAAGGGATCTAGCTTTTGAGGCTGATAAAGTCTTAGAAGTCACTAGTGATTCTAACGATGATTTATTATTGTTGACCAGAAAATTTAGAAATCTGTTGAAGAAACGCAGGAACTTCAGGTCAGCAAAGACATCTAGAGATATGGAGAAGAAGTCATTCACAAAAGATAAAAGCATATGCTACAAGTGCAACAGACTGGGTCACTTTCAAACTAATTGTCCTCTTAACAAAGATAAGAAGAATTCAAGGAGGAATTTTAGGAGTAAGAAATTCAGAAAAAGAAGGGCACTTAAAGTGACATGGGATGACTCTTCAGCTTCACAAAGTAAAGAAACAAAGGATTCAACATCAGACAATGAATCCTCATCAACATCAGATTCAGAAGAAAATCTGGCAAGCGTATGCTTTATGGCAAAATCTAGTGAGGTATCCTCTGATCAAAATGCTAACTTTGATAGTTTTGATGGATTACTTGTTGAATACAATAGACTGGCCAGAAAATATAAGAAAGTCAAAATAGAAAGAAAGAACACTAGAAAAATGCTAGATGAATCTGAAAATAAGATTGATTTTCTGAACTCTACGTTGAATAAATTTAAAGAAGAAAATCAAAGGCATGCACAAGAAATTTTAAAGTTCACTGCTATAGAAAGAAAATTGCATGCTAATAGTGAAAAATTAATTGTTGATAAGAAGAAAATAATCTGTGAAATTGAAAAACTTGAACTAACTATTACTGATTTAAATTCAGAAATTGATATGTTAAAGATTAAGGTCTGCGATCAAAATGCTATATTAAGTAAATGGAATAATAGTCAAATTATAACAAATGAACTTAGTAGTAAAATATCAAATGTAAAAAAACATGGTATTGGTTTACACGATGCATCTTCTGAAAATTATATATTGCATGATGGTACTGCTAAAAATAATGTCTTTATTTCCAATACTAAAAATAGTAAAAGAAAAACTATTCCATGTGTGATTAAAAAGGGAGATAAATATGTGCAAATTGATAAATTGCAGCATATAAATGATAGCACACGATGCAAGAATGTCAAAAGAAATTTTCAAAAAAATCAAGCTAAGTCTTTTGAGAATTTTAATATTCTTGATCAATTTTCTTCATATTTAAAGAATATCGGATATTGGAATCAGAAATCAAATAATGTCAGAAATAAAAATTTCAACTTTAGTTTACATAAAGATAAATGTTCTGATAATTATAACACTAAGAGAAAGAAACGCAAGAATAATTATAAGAAAATAGATAAGTTGAAGTTTAAAAATATCGATAATTTTGATATGACTCTCTCTAAAATTCTTGGACCCACTCAAAAATGGGTTCTAAGAGATAAAATCTCTTTTTGACTATTTTGTAGGTACACAAATCAAAATGGATAATAGACAGTGGAGCATCCAGCCACATGACTAGAGATATACAATTACTTATAGAAATAACAAAGACCAAGAACGGACAAGTTACCTTTGGAAATAAAAGCAAAACAAATATCCTTGGATCTGGCAAGGTTTAGGTAACTAAAAAATGCTTTATAAATGATGTCTTATTAGTGGAAAACTTAGATTTTAATTTATTGAGTGTTCCTGTTTTAATAAAGTTTTACAGAGTAATTTTTGAAAAAGATTCCTATAAAATTATGGACATGTCTACAAACGAAATTTTATTCACTACATACAAGAAAGTATCCGTTTGTATTCTAAATTTGCCTTCTGATATTATTAAAGACAATGCTTGCTTAATTGCAAAATCAAATGAAGTTATTTTATGGCATAGAAGGCTAGGACACTCAAACTTAAAATTATTACAAAAGCTGTCTAAAAAAAATCTAGTTAGAGGTTTACCTAGTATTAAGTACTCGAAAGAGTTTATGTGTGATGCATGTCAACTAGGTAAATTACATAAAACATCCTTTAAAAGTTTAAATGAAATAGCAAGCAAAAGAGTATTAGAACTAGTGCATATGGATTTATTTGGACCTACTAGAACAACTAGTCTAGGAGGTAAACATTATGCTTTTGTACTAGTTGATGACTATTCTAGAGTTACTTGGGTCTATTTTCTAGCTAATAAAACTAAAGTTTTTGAAATATTTAAGATATTCTGTAATAAAGTTTAGAATGAGCAAAATGTTAAAATTCAAAAACTTAGGAGTGATCATAGTATAGAATTTGTTGTGTGGAAAGATCAAACAAATGTGGAGCATCTAGGGGTGGCATGGAGAAGAGATCAACGTGAATGAGAGGAATGCGAGTGGAGAATTCGAAAGAACAACAAATTTACGTGATTCCCCAACACGGGTACGTCCACAGGTGATTAATCTATCGTGCTTCCTTGCTATATGGTTGCTGGTACAAAGAAGGGGGAGAACGAAATCTAGGGATTTGGCTTGTTAGCCTTCCCTTAGACGAAGATGACTCCTTATATAGGGACAACAATGGGTGATACCCAAAAGACAAGTTTGCCCTTGTACAAATTACCAAAGAAATACAACCATATACATGACATATACATATACTTGATGGAAGACACACGCATCACAAATCTCCACCTTGTCTTTCATCAATCTTCACCACGAACAAATGATAGATCACCAAGACCCAACGTGGGTCTGTAGTAGCAATAGACGTTGAGTAAGTCCAAGCAATGCTTGAACTTGCTTTCAACAACACCCTTTGTAAACATATTAGCCGGGTTGTCCTTTGTGTCGACCTTCATAATCTTTATCCTGTCTTCATTCCTGAGGAAGTGATACTTAACATCAATATGTTTAGTTCTATCATGAAAGACTATCTTTGGAGAGGCAAATAGCGCTAAGACTATCACAGAAGATATCAACTTTATCTTGTAGGATCGTATGGCTACACAAGAGGGGGGATGAATTGTATATTTTTAATATTTTCTCAAAATATAATTGAAACTTTAAAACTCAAAAACAAGTCGAGACATTGTTTTCATAAAATCATTTTTATTCAAGGTTTCAATTACAATATACAATTCAATTCTCCTCAGAAATTGTAGATGCAATTATATTCCGATACCATGTATCATCTAAACAATTTCATAACTACAAATAGAGAAAACTAATTTGCGGAATTTAAAACTTTTCTCCCTGTTTGAGATCTTTCTTCTTCTTCTTTTTCTTCTTCAGCAATTCTTCAGTGACGAATATCTTGTCTTTTCATGCTTCACCGAATTTGCTTTCTTCTGATACTTCAAATCTTCAGTGACGAAAATCTTACCTTTTTATGCTTCACTGAACTTTCTTCCACTTGAGAGATTTTCCCCGAGAAGGTGTTTTTGATCTCTGAAAAAGATTTTTCTTTTGGTGTGCAGGGATGGTTTGATCCTTGAAAAGATTTTTTGTTTTGTGTGCAAGGATAAATTGATCAACGAGAATTCTATGTCTTTTATACTGTATCTTCATTTCATGCATATCCTTCACGTTTAACCACTACCAGTTTTCCACTTCTCCACGTCTTTTCTTTTTCCTTCATCGAAACACACACGTTCTAACCCACGTTTATATTTCAAATTTTCTATAATCATCAGTCTTGGATCTCTTAAAAATTTCCTACAAAATAAACTTTCTCGTCCAAAAATTTTTCATCAGTGTAATAAGAAGTCGTTACTTTAATGTTAACTAAACGAGTAACACAAGTATATATATAACTTAACGAGTTCCTCATGTGCCATTTCACGTGTCAAGTACTGTAGCTAACTCAACGAACTAAGTCTGTGGTGTTATGCTATCTCAACGAACCATCTCTGTTGTGTTATGATAACTCAACAAACAATTTCCGTTGTGTTATGATAACTCAACGAACCAGTAATAAATAAATGTTTTTATAATAAGAATTTTACCACGTGCAAAAATAACAACTTAAGTTTATAACGCTAACCTAACGCGTTGCCTTAGTGTTCAATATAGCAACTCAACGCGTTTAGTTATGTTAACTTAACGAGTTAAACATGTGCACCTCACGTGATACAATACAACATTCGTAACTTATAATTTCACCACGTGTATAACACTAACTTAACGAGTTCGTCTCTTCTTTTACTCACTAACTTAACGAGTTATCACGTGACCTATTTTAACCTTTAAGCCTCTAACTTAACGAGTTCTCACGTGACCTCTATACAAACAAAACTCTAACTTAACGAGTTGTCTAAATGTGCACTGTTCATGATACAGAAGATATAACATTAAAACATATCATGCTTTCCAATAAAAACACACGTTAACTTAACGTTTAGCTAAATGAGAAATTAATGCAATGAAACGACTAGATATTAACTTCAAATCCAATACAGACAAGTATTTATATCAGTAAGCTTTTTCTGTATTAATTGATGATTTTAATTTCTTTTCACAAGCAATAGTAATTGAGGAAATATGATTATTTTCATTCGGCACACATCATCGAAACAAAAATACTCAACACTCGTTAAGTTAGAAACGTTAAGTTATATATATATATACTTGTGTTACTCATTTAGTTAACATTAAAGTAACGACTTCATATTACACTTGATGGAAAATTCTTTGGATGAGAGTTTATTTTGCAAGAAATTTTTCAGAGATCCAGGACTAATAATTAAAGAAAATTTGAAATATAAATGGGGGTTAGAACGTGTGTGTTTCGATGAAGGAAAAAGAAAAGACGTGGAGAAGTGGAAAACTAGTAGTGGTTAAATTTGAAGGATATGCATGAAATGAAGAAACAGTATAAAAGGCATAGAATTCTCATTGATCAAACCATCCTTGCACATAAAACGAAAAATCTTTTCAAGGATCAATCTATCCCTGCACACCAAAAGAAAAATCTCTTTCAGGGATCAAAAACACCTTCTCGGGGAAAATCTCTCAAGTGAAAGAAAATTCAGTGAAGTAGAAAAAGGTATTATATACGTCACTAAAGATTTGAAGTATTAGAAGAAAGCAAATTCGGTAAAGTAGAGAAAGACAAGATATTCGTCATTGAAGAATTGCTGAAGAAGAAAAAGAAGAAGAAGAAAGATCTCAAATAGGGAGAAATGTTTTAAATTCTGCAAATTAGTTTTCTTTGTTTGTAGTTATGAAATTGTTTAGATGATACATGGTATCGAGATATAATTGCATCTACAATTTCTGAGGAGAATTGTATTGTATATTGTAATTGAAACCTTGAATAAAAATGATTTTATGAAAACAATGTCTCGACTTGTTTTTGAGTTTTAATGTTTCAATTATATGTCAGAAAATATTAAAAATACACAATTCACCCCCCTCTTGTGTAGCCATACGATCCTACAATAACGCTAACCTAACGCGTTGCCTTAGTGTTCAATATAGCAACTCAACTCGTTTAGTTATGTTAACTTAACGAGTTAAACATGTACACCTCACGTGATACAATACAACATTCGTAACTTATAATTTCACTACGTGTATAACACTAACTTAACGAATTCGTCTCTTCTTTTACTCACTAACTTAACGAGTTATCACGTGACCTATTTTAACCTTTAAGCCTCTAACTT
The DNA here is from genome assembly GCA_036874045.1 of Cymodocea nodosa. Taxonomy (NCBI): domain Eukaryota; kingdom Viridiplantae; phylum Streptophyta; class Magnoliopsida; order Alismatales; family Cymodoceaceae; genus Cymodocea; species Cymodocea nodosa. The sequence continues at coordinate 13,761,962 of CM072335.1, forward strand.
AATGAGTTCTCACGTGACCTCTATACAAAAAAAACTCTAACTTAACGAGTTGTCTAAACGTGCACTATTCATGATACAGAAGATATAACTTTAAAACATATCATGCTTTTCAATAAAAACACACGTTAACTTAACGTTTAGTTAAATGAGAAATTAATGTAACGAAATTACTAGTTATTAACTTCAGATCCAATACAGACAAGTATTTATGTCAGTAAGCTTTTTCTGTATTAATTGATGATTTTAATTTCTTTTCACAAGCAATAGTAATTAAGCAAATATGATTATATTCATTCAGCACACATCATCAAAACAAAATACTCAACATTTATCAATTTGCCAACCAAAGTCTCCAAGTAAGCCTTTCAACCAAATCCCTTCCTTTGCAACTTCTGTGATAGCCACATATTCAGCCTCAGTTGTAGACAAAGATACAGTAGGTTGAAGAGTTGATTTCCAACTCACAATAGAACCTACAAAAGTAAAGACATAAGCAGATAATGATCTCGTTCTGTCAACATCACCTGCATAGTCTGAGTCTGTATAACCAGCCATAGTATCTACTACATACATCAAGCCAACGCTTGGAGTTCCTTTCAAATATCTGAATATCCTTTTAACTGCTTTCCAAAGTTCCTTGCCCAGATTGGACATGAACCTACTAACAACACTCAAAGGATATGCCAAATCAAGCCTAGTGCATACCATAGCATACATAAGACTTCCAACTGCCTGAGCATAAGGAACTCGTTGCATATCAAGCTTTTCAGAATTAGTTTGTGGACACATCGCAGATGACAATTTGACATTTCTATCATAAGGCGTGCTAATAGCTTTGCATGAAGCCATACCAAATCTGCTAAGGATCTTTTCAATATACTTCTGTTGATTCAAAAACAGCTTACCGGAATTTCTTTCACGCCTAATCTCCATTCCAAGAATTCTGCCAGCTAGACCAAGATCCTTCATATCAAATTCTGATTTTAATGTGTCCTTTAGCTCCTGTATCACTTCAATATTCTTCGCAGCTATAAGAGTATCATCATCATTCAATAACAAATAAACATGTGTATTCTTATCAAGAGTTTTAACATATACACGTGAATCATAGTTGCTGCGTCTAAAACATACTTTAACTATAAAGGCATCAAACCTCTTGTACCATTGGCGTGGTGATTGTTTAAGTCCATACAAAGACTTCTTTAATTTGCACACCCAATCAAATTTTCCTTTCACCACAAACCCTGTTGGTTGTTCCATCCAAATATCTTCTTCTAACTCACCATGCAAGAAGGCCGTCTTTACATCTAGCTGTTCCAATTCTAAATTCTGTGCTGCAGCAATAGATAACAAAATTCTAATAGATGTATCACGTACAACAGGAGCAAATACCTCATTGAAGTCAACTCCTTCTCGTTGTGAATAACCTTTGGCAACTAATCTTACCTTGTGCTGCACACCTGCGTTGCCTTGAGTCCTGATCTTCTTCTTATAGACCCATTTGCAACCAATAATATTTGTGTTCTTTGGATGTTTCACTAGTTCCCAAGTCTTGTTCTTATAAAGAGATTGGAGTTCCTCCTCCATAGCAGACATTTAAAGACCAGCTTCTGAATCTTTCATTGTAGCTTCATATGTAGGTGGATCAACAAAATCCTCCACCTTAGCTGCTACCTGTAAGGCAAAAGCAACCAAACTATCGTAGCCATATCTAATCGAAGGTCTAACGTCTCTTCTAGGATGATCTTTGCCAATGGTTCTTGGTGGTGGTTGCTCCACCTCTTCCTCCTCAATTTCATTTTCCTGAGTTTCAGATGAAGTTTCTCTACTTTCAACTTGATCAGTGATAGGCGGCTGCTATGCATCATCTATCTCCATCTGTTCAGGAAGGGTGTGCTTAATTTCTGGTGTTTCACCTGCTAATCTATCTATTGCCTGCAAAAGAGAATTCTCATCAAAAGTAATATCACGACTATATATTACTTTGTGAGACTCAATATCATATATCCTGTATCCCTTTACACCAATACCATAGCCTACAAATATGCCTTTCTTGGCACGTGGTTCCAGCTTGCCATTATTCACATGATAATAAGCTAGACACCCAAAAACTCTGAGCTTTGAATAACTAGCAGATCTTTTTCGCCATACCTCAAGAGGTATCTTCCCATCTAAGGCACTAGAAGGGGACCTGTTCACCAGATAGGAAGCTGTGTTAACAGCCTCTGCCCAAAACTTCTTGCTCAAACCTGCATGAGACAGCATACAACGTGCCTTTTCTAGGAGTGTTCTATTCAATCTTTCAACCACTCCATTCTACTGAGGGGTATACCTAATAGTGTTATGCCGTGTAATGCCTTCATCTTTACAAAAGTTATCAAATTCTTGAGAACAAAACTCAAGACCATTATCAGTTCTAAGATATTTTACCTTTCTGTCTGTTTGATTTTCTACTTGCTTTTTCCAATGCTTGAAGCAAGAGAAAGCTTCACTTTTGTGTGTTAAAAAGAAAACTCAATTCATCCTTGAATGACAATCAATGAAAGAAAGAAAATATCTGGAACCTACAATAGAAAGCTGACGTGAAGGCCCCCAACAATCAGCATGAATATAATCAAGAACTCCCTTGGAGCTATGTTGATTGCAAGCAAATGACACTCTTTTCTGTTTGCCAAAACACAATGATTGCACATGTCAATATAAGCAACCTTGTGCCCATCAAACTTGCCCACACTACTCAGTTTCTACATTCCTATCTACCCCAAATGACCCATTGTTTGGGTTTTCCAGTACTACACTAGAAAAACTTGGATTTGTTACTTCTATTTTTACTTAGTTAATTTATCTTTATGCCTATTCTCTCTTTTAGAAGTAAACAAACAACCTTTAATACAATTTAGATATTAATTCCAATTTGTATTTTAACTGCAAGTGCATAGTATCTATTGTATTAGTGTGCAAGTACAGGTCGATCCCACAGGGAATTGCTGACGAACTTGAGAACTGTTTGCTTGTTAAAAATCAAATTTATATATTCAATAAGCTCTCTGTTGAATTACAGCTAACTCAACAGACTAAGTTCGTTGAGTTATGGATAACTCAACGAACTAACCTCGTGGACTTAAGTTAACTCCACGAGCCTGACTTTTCTTTTTAATACTGCTATTTACAGAGGAATTCGGCCAACCATTGGGCGATTCCACAGATTGTAAATAACATCAATTAAGCTCTTTAATGTTAGTTAATATTGGATTTATCATTGAGCAATACTAACATTCAAATAATTCAAATAGTAACCATTAAAATTTTTACGTCTTTTAAACGAACCAATTTCAGTAAACTGTAATACTAAAATAAAAATAAAACAATCACAACATTAACAAAGATAACATTAATCACGATACAACACTCAAATACTAACATACAAACATAGATAAATTATTTTTGGTATTTTTGTTTTAATATGAACATGGAAATGGGTGACAGGTGAAATGTAAAGTAATCTCACTTGACAGTAAATACTTCCGACACTACTTGCAACGTGATTATACCAGTGAAAATTAAACCACTTACAATCCTGTCTCCTCTCCCTATAGAATCACAAGTCCAGAATTACAAGATGATCTCCTCTTCATCATATAGGCATCAACCCGAAGCCAAGGCTAAAAGCTTTACGATCTCCTAAAATATGAGACGGCGCTTGGTGACAATGGCTTCCCTTCCCGCGACGCGATCACTCCTTACAGTGGTTGTCAAGCACTGTATTTGGTGCAGAATCGACCCGACATCAGGCAAGTATCCTCACAGACCTCCGATGGTTGGTGATTATGGTGGTGATGATGGTGATGATGATGGTTGGTGTGGTACTTTAGAGAATTGCATTGTCGATCCTCCTCTACACACACAGTCCGCCCATCGATCGCACACTTCTTTTTTTCTTCTTTTCTTTTATATTTCTTCAATAGTAACTACTTCTGCTTCAATGGTCGGTTGGATTTCCTTCATTCGTATCAACGGTGATGATTTCATTCCCTACGCGATACGTGCAAACGTGGTTTTTCTCTTCCAACTGTCTGTTCTTGCAACCACTACAGTGGCATTTTAGAAAATATATAGTCCGTGGAGTTAAAGATAACCCAACGGACTTTCTTCGTTGATTTAACTATAAAACACATGCATAAATTTAACTATCCGATGTTGAGGTGCATTTCGGATACTTATAAACTTAACTATCCGATGCTCAGATGCATTTCGGATAGTTACAAATAACTCACCGATATATAACTTAATATTCATCATAACTGTCTACGCTCACTATATATAAACCAGATCCATATGCTAATGATATCTCCATGACTAGATATATATATCCATCAAGTATGACATGTGTTTGGTTAATTAATGATTTCTATCCTAGATATATCATAATATTTTCATTCCAAGATTTGTTCAGAAAATTATACACACTTAAGCATAAATCTTCACCCCAATTTCCTATAGGTCTCTAATAATATAATTTTTAGGAATTGCAGAATTTTTATCAAAAAATATCAAAGCTGACCCATAATTTACAGTTGGTGCTTCAAATCTATTAGGTTTTCCTATATTCCATTCTTCTCCTGTTATAGGATTTCTTATCAAAATATCAGGTAATAATAAACTTGCATACCTTGGTCTCGTCTTCTATATGATTAATCCTTCATCTATCCCCATAATATGATTTATTCCTTCTAATGCATTGGGTGGAATTCTAGTAGTTTCTTCTATAGTCAGATATTCATGGGTATTTGAACTACGATTAAATGACCTCCATATGAATCCTTCCCTAATCTTAGTCATTTTTGCAGCTTGTAGTCCCTAAAAATATTTTTCTTCAATACAGTCTTTAATTTCCTTTGATACACAACACAACCTGCACAGATCTTTAGCTGACAAATTACTTAGTACTTCCCTTAGTGCATCCATTGGTAATTGCATCAATTCCATTTGTCGATTTTGTAAAACACAAACAAAAATTTAGCAGAGACAAAAATTAACCTAACTACTACACACCCTCGTGGAGTTAAGGCATAACTCAACGGACTAAGTTCGTTGAGTTAAAAATTTACTCTACGATACTATTAACTAAAAATAAAAGACATATATACATACAGATAGTTGCTTCAGATATGCTACTTCATTCAACTGCCCTCCTAGAAGAGGTATCAATTTCATTAACTGTTCTATTGACAAGATTAGGTATAGCTTGTATTGGCAATCCTCCAATAGGTCTAACTTCCCTTGGTTCCTTCTGTCTAAGTGATATATTTCAATTCTGATTTTGAATTGCAGCATTTCCAAATATAAATTCTAGACGATTGTTTACTTATTGGATTATCTTTTCTAATTTCTCTATTCTAGCTCCTTGTTCCATTAATACTTCATAACTTATGTTTTTCTCATTTATATTTTCTCCTCCCTGGAAATTATTGTTTCTCCAAGATAAATTTTGGTGATTTCTCCAATTAGGATGATAAGAATTTCCCAAGTTATCTCTCTGGTTTCTAGCATAAATAATATCTAAGTCATTTATGTTTGCACTCTTTTCTGCTAGCTTTTGATTTAATAATAACTCTTCTATTCTCTTTGTTAATTCATTTAATTTCACCTCAAGCATAGTATTGGAATCTATTTCATGCATTCCTCTTGGCAATATTCTTTTATCTACAATAGCTTCAGCCGAATTTTCCCACTATGTAGTTCTTTTTGCAAAGTTTTCTAAATATGCCCATACTTCTTCACTACATAACTTTAAAAATCCATTTTGACAAGTAAATTCTAATAAAGATTTCATTGAAACATCTTTGCCTTCATAAATTATACCTATTAGTGCTTTACTCATTGCATGATGTGGACATTGAGTCAGTAAATCTTTAAATCTTTCAAAATATTTCCAGAATGATTCACCCTGTTTTTGGCTACACATTAATATTTCTTTCTTCTTTTTAATCGTTTGATGTGTTGGATAATATTTTTCCAGAAAAATAGAGCAAAATTCAGTCCATATAGAAATTGAATCAGGTGATAGAGTATATAACCGTCTCTTAGCTATGTCTTTTAAAGAAAAAGGGATATATCTAAGTTTAATAACATTTATACTCATGTTCGGCATTTTCATCATTTGACAAACTTCGTTAAATTCTCTAAGGAAATAATAGGCATCCTCTCTTTCTAATCAATGAAAATGTGGTAATTGACTAATATAATTAGATTTCAGTTCAAACCTATCTCCCTCAAAGTTTGGCAATCAAATACATGAAGGTTCATCAATTAATTCAGGATACAGAATCTCTCCTAATGGTTTTTCTACTGGAGTAGTCATCTCTATGTTCTTTTTTAAAGAAAGGTTATCTACACCCCAAAGAATTTCGTTAAAGTTCAGTTCAGAAAATTTTTCAGTACTCCTCTACAATGAAAATTCCTAGGTAGGTGTTCTTACTAATCGTTTAGTGCTTAGAGAATGAGTCCATGTGCTCATAAATAAATAGCAGAAGATTAATTACATACCAATCTGAAGCTTTCCATTCTATAAATATTTGTTGTCGGATGAAATTGAATCAGCTGCTTCTCCTTCCAATTCCTCGAACGCCTTCTCCTTTCTTTTAAAAGTGCTGGTAACTCGTAAATAACATTCTGTTTTATATATATATTGCGCATCCATAAAGTGAATAAATTTCGTTGCAAGAACGTGTCTTGCAACATGCATCGTGGTTCCTATTTATATGGGTACATGTACCACTACTAATTTCAAATTTTGGTAACCGCTAAACCGACGAAGCTTCATTCGTGGTTAAAAGAATAACTGTTCTGCTTAATCCACGAACTAACCTCGTTGAGTTACAAAAAACTCAACAGAATACAATCGGTTACTGTTGCTAACTCCACGAACTAACTTCATTGAGTTACAGATAACTCAATGGAGTGACTTTATATTATATTACTGACCTCATGGAGTTACAGTTAACTCAACGGACATACTTCGTTGAGTTAACACTTAACAACAACTAAGTTTTACTCTCGTAAGTTCTTCTCTGTTCTTTTTTTTTTTATTCTGCTAACTGTAATAAAGTTAAATCTATATCATTAATGCATCATTCTAATAAAAATACGTTTAAATCTGAGCAATATATAAAGATTTAACTTGCAGGTCATTTTATGTTATGCAGAATTTACATTTTACCTTATAACATGCAGAAATTTTTAAGTAGTTATCCTGTCATTCTACAAATTGTAAATCTGCTACATATTCATTCATAAAATTCACAATAACATAATATTCAATAAATTCCATTCATTTCACATCCAAAACACATATGAAAATTGCATCTAAAAAATTTACATTCATTAATATGAATCAATTACAATACAAGTACATCATACAATTTCATGCAATTGTACATAAGTAGACGAACAATACGATTTAATCTCTATGCCTAAGTTCATCTACTTCCTTCTGGAGTTTTTCTAATTGAAACTCTAATTGATTAATCCTCTCTACTGCTCTTGTAATTCCTCCAGAAGGTATAACTAGTTCTGCAACTACAAAATTTCTGTATTCTTTCACTAAAATGGTTCTTGATCTGATCCTTTTTGATGTCCATTTAGTGAAATCGATACAGTCCACCATCAGTAGTGGAATCAAATCTCCATAAAATAATTTCTTCTTCAATGTTTTCAGCTTGGAGACAAAAACTACAGACCAATTTATTTGGATCTTATTTACAACTGCATATGTGGCCCACTTGACAAATTGACTTAATTCTATGTCATGGCCCTGTCGTTGATAAACATTATTAATCAGAATGTTAGCTACCATGTGTGCTTTACCATTTAAATGCTTCAATCTGTTTAATAATGGCACACCAGGATCGATAGCTAAACAATCCTTAATTTGCTGTTCAGTCCATTCAACTGCAGTTGTATCTTCCAAAATTTTTGTTCCTTCATTCTTTAAACCAAATATGTTGTGGAGAAGCTCTGGTGTTATCTTTACATCAACTTCCTCCACGTTTGAAATTAATCCTCCTTCTCTTTCTCTCAAATTTGCATAGAAACAGGACACTAAATTTTCATATACTGCATGCTCTCTTCCTTGAGATATAAATTGCAGTAAACATTGGAATTCAAATAATTCTTTGATTTCTTACATTCCATCCCAATTTACTGGTCTACTATAAATAATGTCGTAACTCCTTATTTCTTGATATTTAGTGTAAGCTTCCTTACTACAAAAATATACTTCATTCAAAACTGTTGTTTCAATCGAGTCAGGAAGGTGACTTTGTTGCTCCTAAGGGGTTTGCTCTTGCTCTTCCTCTAGCATAGGCTGCATTTGGACATTCTCTACAGATTCCTGAATTTTTGCTTTTGCTTCTGTCTATGGTGGTGAGTCGGCAAAACTCTCCACTCTGTCTTGAATTCCTTCCATAATTTGCTGAAGTGTTTCTTGTTCTTCAGTAGAATCTGTGAAATTATTTTTGTCCAAATGGCTTCTTTCAGCCTCTTCATTTTCTTCGCTTTCTTTTTCCTCTTGACTATCAATCTGTTCTGTTACTGTTCTTTCTAATTCTGTAACAGATTGGGATGGAGTCACGGGCAATTCAGTTTCTGCCCTAATTTCTGTTTCTTCTTGTACAAGCTGCAGACTAATTTCAGCTTGATTTTTTTCTTTTCTTTGCTCCTCCTACTCCTCCTCAGAATCGGATAGCAGGTTAATAAAAATCTGCTCCACAAGCCCTGTAAAAATTGGTACTTCAGATTTAATTTCCTCATATTCAGACACTTTTTCTTTTCCTTTCTTTTTTCTGATTAGTTGTGCCTGTTCTTCCTCTTCATCTTCTGAAATTAAATCTACAAAAATAGGCTCTGCAGGCCTTCGAGCCATAGGTACTAGCTCTTCCTGTTTAACTTTTTTTATAACTACTGGTCTCGAAGGACCAGCTTCAGCTTCTTTTGCAGCAGATTTGGCAACAGTTCTAGTAGTAGCTTCGTGATACTGTTCCAATTTGATTTTATATTGGGCTTTCAACTTTTCTGCAGCCCTCTTTTTGTAAAATGCATCAAACACTAGGTGTGCTTTGGCCACTGCCAAATCTTCTGATTCTCCTTGGTTCTTCCCAACTTGAACCAGTTCTGCAAATTCTCTTATCTCTTTTCAGTCGAAGGCCCCATCATTTCTGCTCGTGCCAACGGCTTAAATGGTGGAACTAAAGGTTTAGGCTGCTGCTCCTCAAGAACAGGTCTTTTAGCAGTCGGCTCCTCTTGTCCTTCAATTGCCTCTTGTTATTCCTACCACTATATTTCCCAGCTTCCTCAACCAGCAATGCATTTCTTAAACCAAAGTCACCGAACAAAACAAGACAAATCGGATGGTTAAGCTTCTCTCCTAGCTTTTTGGATAGTTATATCAATAATTATCTAAAAAGTATTTATCTTTGGTGAGTTAAGTATTTTTATGTCCGAATATATTTTTTATGCTAAGTATCCGAAATCCCTTATGTTTCGGATAGTTAAGGGTTTTCATTCCGGATAGTTAGCTGTTTCTCTGATTTAATATATTTTCGGTTACTTTCTTCTAAAGGACACATGTCACTCTCTCATCACTTGACTTAAGTGACTTTTCGAAAGGTTACTTGTGTAACTATCTAAAACTCTTAAGAATCGTAGAGTTACCTTCAACAAGTATCCAAAATTGGTTTTAAGCTTCGGATAGTTATTTTTTATTATTTTTTTCTAACTTAAGTGACTTTTCGGAAGGTTACCTGTGTAACTATCTAAAATGTCTTAAGATTCGGAGAGTTATTTTTTACAAGTATTTGAAACATGTTTTCACTTTCGGATTGTTTATTCTTAATATTTTATGCTACTATTTCAGAAGGACATGTATTTCCATTTTAATACATGACTTAAGTGGCCTTTCGAAATGTTAGTTTTATCTATTCGAAATACTTTTGAATTTCGGCAAGTTATCTTCCTAAGTATCTGATTTTGGGAGATTCTTTGAAGATTTGATTTCTACAGAATTTGCAATTGTTATTTATTGACTAACCATTTTAGCAAGATATCTTTGATTGTAGATCTCAAGTTAATTAGGATTGATTGTTGCTGAAAAATGAATTATTGCATAAGGTATCTAACCTTTTTAGACTTCCTTCCATCTATGAAAATCTCGAAGGAAGAACAAAAGGACTTGGCAGAGAGAAAACAAAAACACACACAGAATTTTTCAACACTCGAAAGGAGAATTTGGCTACTCAGCAATTCTACAAACATCTTGAAGATTCGTCTACAACAAAGTCTAGAAGATCAAAAGCTGCAAATAGATCAAGAATTCTCCCTATGTTTCTTAAGTCAACTCTTCATAGGAGTTAATTTGGTGTTGTGTGTCATTTACTTTTTGAGTCAATGACTCCTATTTTTATACTATTCTCTTGACTGTTTCAAAACCCTAACTCACAAGGGTGTTGTGAGTATACCTTCACAAGGTCGGGGCCTTGGCGAAGAGAGTGAAGTGTGATTCTTCACTAGCTCAAGATTAGGGTCTTGAGTACACAAAGTTGGTGCTCTGTGTAAGGTTTTTGTTTAGCCTTTAAAAACATTTGTAAGGTTGTTGCTTAGCCTTCAAAAGTAACTTGTTTAAGATTTGTGCTTAGCCTTAAAAGCACTTAGTGGAATTCTCAAGGTTGTGGCCTTGAGGAGTGGACTACCTAGTTTAGGGAACCACTATAAATCTCTTTGTATTCTTTACTTCCTACACTGTAAGTTTGAATTCCAAAATCAATTAATCAGGGTTCATTAATGTCAACAGCTTCCTAAAAACTTAAAAGCAAAATAAATTTAATTAGGACACTATTCACCCCCCCTCTAATGTCATTCGATCCTTTCAAGTGGTATTAAAGCTTGGTTATCTTTGTAATAGATTTAATCAATCTGAGATCAATGGTAGAAGGTCAGCATGTACACCGACCTCCACTATTTGATGGTAATAATTATGGCTTTTGGAAAAACAAAATGACTAATTTTTTAAAATCTATGGATGTGAAGGTATGGAGAGTAGTGGTGTGTGGAATACAACTTCTAAATGTTCCTAAAGATATGTGGATGATGAAGATGAGAAGAAAATTCAATTGGATGCAAAAGGAATGAATGCACTAATTTGTGCAATCACTACTGATATATACAACAAGATTTCTGCTTGTTCTAATGCACATGAAGCTTAGCGTGCATTAGAAATTACATATGAGGGAACAAATGAGGTGAAGGATACAAAAATAAGTATCCTACTAAGAAAATATGAGATGTTCAAAATGAAAGAGAATGAGAGTATCACTAATCTCATATCTTGTTTCATTGAGATCATAAATGGACTAAAGAATCTTGGGAAAGAATTTCCCATTAAAGAACAGGTTATCAAAGTTTTAAGAAGCCTGAATAAGGACTAGAAAGCTAAGGCAACATCACTCCAAGATTCAAAGGATATGAGGACTTTTACTTTAGAAGATCTCACTAGTAATAGGGTGCTAATGATTGTGATTTACAATATTCTTTTTCTTTCATTTCATTCATTTAATCATTTTTAATCTCATTTTCAAATTCAAATTTTTCTTCGTTGATTTCTAAGTTTTCAGATATTACATTTTCATTATCATTTTGAATTTTATTCTTATCCACCTTTACATTACTTTCTTTTTGAGTTCTTGGTGGTATATCAGTTCCAGATATTAATGTTATACATACACACATCTTCCATATTTTCATTATTTTCATGATGTTCTTGTACTTCATTTTCTTGATTTTAATCTTCTGTTGTTTTTAGTTTTGACTTACATTCTTTAAATTCTATTGCATTGGTATTTTCTTTTGTCTATATGTCTTGCAAATTATGCAAATCTATAGCATTAAAGTTTTCATTTGTATTTTCCTATTGCATAACTTGTAATTTCTTTGTAAATTCATCTAATGTTTTTAGCTTTCTTTCAAGATCAACTAGTCCTTACATTCAATTTTTAATCAATTTTTATTATGATTTTTTCAGTTTCGTATATGATATCAATTTTAGGTTCTAAATATTCTTCCCTATAATTCAATTGGTTGACTTCTTGTTATTGATACATGTATTGTTCCAGTTTATCCATATTTTGCTCTAAACTACACTCTAGTCTGTCATATCTATCCCAAACTTCCTTGTCTCTCAACATATTACTTGTTCTAAATTGACCATTAGTTGGGTAAACTATAGGATTCTCATACTCAGTTCAATTATATTGAATATAATTCATTTGTTGTTCATGTGATCTAACCACCTGCAATCTTCTCAGTTTTAAACAATTAGAAATGTCATGACCTTCCAAATTGCAGAATTCACATATGCTAATTACAAGTTTCAAAAATCTTTGAGTATAAGTATATGTCATATTCTCAATTATATAATAAAACACACAACACTCCTTCTGCTATTAAAACAAAACAGCACTTATAGTTGCTTAGCTTCTCAATCCCTGGCAATGGCACCAGAAAACTTGTATTGTTGTGAAAAGTTAAATCAGAAACTTGCTTGATTTGTTTTTATGCTTATATTAATAAATTCTTTTAGAAGTAAACAAACAGTGTTTCACATAAATTAGATATTAAGTCCAATTTGTATTTTAACTGCAAATGCACAGTGTATATTATATTTGTGTGCAAGTACAGGTCGATCTCACAGAGATTGAGTAAGAATTGTGTACTATTCTGATTTTTATATTGGAGTTTATATGTGTTCAGTTAAGCACTCCATTGAGTTACAGTTAACTTAATAGACTTAATTCATGGAGTTATGGTTAACTCAACAGACTAACCTTGTAGACTTAAGTTAACTCCACGAGCCTACTTGTCTAGTTAAATACTGTTATTTAGAAAGGAATTTGGCCAACCATTGGGCAATTCCGTAGAATGTAAATAACATCAATTAAGCTTTTTAATGTTAGTTAATCTGAGATTTGTCATTAAGCAACACTAACATTTAGATATTTCAAATAGTAACCATTAAAATCTTTAAGTATGTGGGACGAATCAATTTCAGTAAACTATAAAACTATTTTCTATTTTCTGAATTAAACAAACATAAAACATTCACAATATTGACAATGATAACATTAATCACGATACAAAACAAACAATACAACACTTTAATACCAAATGTAAACACAGATAATTAGTTGTTTTTTGGTATTTTTGTTTTGATATGTTCCTGAAGATGAGCGAAGGGTGAAATGTAAAAATCTCTATTGACACTAAAAACTTCTGTCATTACATACGACGCGATTGCACCACTAAAAACTTAATCACTTACAATCTTGCCTCCTCTCCCTATAGAATCATGAACCAAGAATTGTAAGATGATCTCCTTTTTAGCATATTGGCATCAACTCGAAACCAAGGCTAGAAGCTTTACGATCTCCTAAGATATGAGTTGGTGCTTGGTGAAAATGATTTTCCTTCCTACGACGCGATCACTCCTCACAATAGTTGTCAGCCACTGTGTTTGGCTCAGAATTGACTCGATATCTGGAAAGTATCCTCACAGACCTCTGATAGTTGGTGATTTTGGAGGTGGTGTGGAGCTTCAGGGAACTTCTGACGCTTCTTGCAGTTAGCGTGGTTCTCCACCCTCACACATACTTTGTAGGATCATTGTATCACAAGAGGGGGGGTGAATTGTGTCTTTAGTAATTAAAATTACTAGTAGATAAAACAAGAGCACAAAACACTCATAAATAAAATTCTATTCTTTATAAACTTTAAAGACAGAATTTACAATATCTTTTCAGCTCAATTCCCTTCTTGTCGATTTTGATACAATGATGTCCAATATACAATTCAAATAGAAAATGAAGTCCTTATTCAAAGCTAATTTCGAATTGTATGAAACCTGATCTTTATGCACGTAGCTCCTTTTCCTTCTTTTTGCTCAGCTTCTGTATCTCTTCTTCTCCAATTGTCGAATTTCCAGACTTCTTGCACTTGCAGCTCCTTTTTTTGAAATTGCTTGGAATTTCGAACTTCTTCTGATGTTGGAGAATTTTTCTAGATTTGAATATTCTAAATAGAATACTCAGACTTGGTTTTCCAGTTTGTAATTAGGGATTAGGATTGGGATCATCGTAATGCAGCTCATACCCTCTATTTTTCGTAGCTGAATTCTGACTTCACGTTCAACATGTTCATCCACTCAATCCATAATCCACGTACTAATTTTGAATTCAAATTATCCACGATTTCTACTATCTTTTTGAATTTCCACTATGTCCACTATCATTTTGAAATTTTCACTTTCTCCACTATCATTTTGAATTTCCACGATTTCCACTCATAGATTCACCGAAACTTTATCTTCCTAAATATTTGTAGAATATCTTCTAGGTCACCGCTTTAGTCGAACACTTATCCTTTAAGTCTTGTAAAAACTTAAACACTTATCTATAACTCTTCGAGTTTTTGCACTTGCAAAACGCATGACTGAACAAAGAAAACTTATCTGTTCGTTAGTCATTTTATAAAACTCAAATAGTTATCTATACATGCATATAAAAACTCGAAAAGTTATCTAACTCTTCGATTTTCGTTACCGAACGCACATGGAAAATGTGTTACCTTAATGTATATTCACGTAACTCTACGCATATAGTTATACTAACTTAATGAGTTAAACATGTGCAGCTCACGTGACATAAGAAAACATTTAAATTCAACATGTGTACTCTAGGAAATAATAAAATACTTTTTAAACGTTTAAAACATAACCGTCTGGTACATGAAATATAACTCTCCGAAATAACAAACAATTCAGATACTTAAGAATTAAAAAGCATGTAACTCACTGACAATTCAAAAATATACTTAATTAATGCTAATTCCTTGAAATTATGTAGATTCTTTCATTAAGGCATATAACAGTACAATTATAATATAATGACTTAATTCTCATATGATAAGCTAAATATTATGCAATTAACCATCATTTCAATGTTAATATTATGTACTTTTTCATTCTGAACAAAACCCTTGAAAACTTAATCACTTACAGTCATGCCTCCTGTTTGGGTTTTGTTAACTCCTATTTAGTTATGACCAGTTAAATCTTAAACTTGCTTATATCAGTAATTCCTTTTAGAAGTAAACAAACAACCTTTCACACAAATTAGATATTTATTCCAATTTGTATTTTAACTGCAAGTGCACAGTGTATATTATATTTGTGTGCAAGTACAGGTCAATCCCATAGAGAATTGAGTAAGAATTGTGTACTGTTCTACTTTTAATAATGAAATTTATATATTCAGTAAGCACTCCGTTGAGTTATGGCTAACTCAACGGACTAACCTCGTGGAATTGAATTAACTCAACGAAACTATATTTCCAGTTTAATACTGCTATTTACAGAGGAATTTGGCCAACCATTGGGTGGTTCCATAAATTGTAAATAACATCAATTAAGCTCTTTAATGTTAGTTAATATTAGATTTATCATTAAGCAACATTGACATTCAGATATTTCAAACAGTAACTATTAAAATCTTTAAGTATCAGGAACGAATCAATTTCAGTAAACTATAAAACTATTTTCTATTTTCTGAATCAAACAAACATGAAACATTCACAATATTGACAATGCTAACATTAATCACGATATAAAACAAACAATACAACACTTAAATATGAAATGTAAGCATAGATAATTTGTTGTTTTTGGTATTTTTGTTTTGATATGGTCATGAAAATGGGCGAAAGGTGAAATGTAAAATTAATCTCTATCGACAGTAAAAACTTCCATCACTACATGCGATGCGATTACACAATTGAAAACTTAACCACTTACAATCCTGCCTCCTCTCCCTATAGAATCGCGAGTCTAGAATTGTAAGATGATCTCCTCTTCAACATACTAGCATCAACCTGTAACCAAGGCTAGAAGCTTTACAATCTCCTTAGATATGAGTCGGTGCTTAGTGAAAATGGTTTCCCTTCTCGCGACGCGATCACTCCTCACAGTGGTTGTTAGGCACCGTGTTTGGCTCGGAATCGACCTGACATCAGGAAAGTAACCTCACAGACCTCCGATGGTTGGTGATTATGGTGATGTTGGTGAATTGTTGGTGATGGTGTGGATGCTTCAGTGATCTTCCGACGCTGTCTGCAGTTAGCACGGTCCTCCACCTCTACACACACTGCCAAACACCGCCAACCACACTTTTTCCATTTTTTTTCTCCTCTTCTTTTATATTTCTTTAGTAGTAACTGCTTCTACTTAGATGATCAGTTGGATTTCCTTCATTCATATCAACAATGGTGATTTCTTCTTCCTTCTACGAGCAAATTCCTACGTGATACGTGCAATCGTGGTTTTCCTTCGAATGTCCTGTTTCTGAAACTACTATAGTGGCATATTAGAAAATAAATGGTTCATGGAATTATAGATAACTCAACGGACTTATTTCGTTGATTTAACTATAAAATGCGTGCAATAAAGAAATAAGCTGCTAACATAACGTGTTACCTTAGTGTGTAATCATGTAACTCAACGCGTATAGTTATGCTAACTTAACGAGTTAAACATGTGCATCTCACGTGACATAATAAAACATTTAAATTCAACACGTGCATAATTCTAAATTAATGAGTTCAGATATATAACTTACGATTTTCACTCGCTAACTCAACGAGTTCTCACGTGATCTTTTTATACCTTTAAACTGCAACTCAACAAGTTGGCACGTGATCTTTTAACAAAAAGAACACTAACTCAACGAGTTGTTACTCTTCACTTGTACATGATATAAATATATGCAAATAAAATGGATCATGCTTAATATTATAAAATCACACTTAAATCAGGTTTTCAGATCACAACACGTGTAATTCAGGAAATAATAAAATATTCTTTAAGCATTTAAAACATAATTGTCTGGTACATTAAACATAACTCTCTGAAATAACAAAAAATTCAAATATTTAAGAATTTCATAGCCTGTAATTTACTAACAGTTCAGAAATATACTTAATTAACATTAATTCCCTGAAATTATGTAGATTCTTTCATTAATGCTTATAACAATGCAATTATAACATAATAGCTTAATTCTCATATGATAAGCTAAATATTATGCAATTAACCATCATTTAATCGTTAATATTATGCACTTTTTCATTCTAAACACTTCCCCCATACTTAAATTTTGCAAGTCCCTTAGCAAACTAAGATCTAACTAGTTGGTCTTTCTAAAGTGCTAGAATTAATTATTCACTTCGTTCTTCTTTAGAATACATAATTTAGATTACTATATAGATATTCTGTATG
The DNA here is from genome assembly GCA_036874045.1 of Cymodocea nodosa. Taxonomy (NCBI): domain Eukaryota; kingdom Viridiplantae; phylum Streptophyta; class Magnoliopsida; order Alismatales; family Cymodoceaceae; genus Cymodocea; species Cymodocea nodosa. The sequence goes on from CM072335.1 coordinate 13,779,336, forward strand.
TTTCAGTAATCTGTTTTAACTTTGTTTTCTTCTCTTCAACCTACAAATATATTTAAAACATATGTAAATTACATACAAAATATATCAGCATCATATAGGTGTTAATTATATTATCATTTTTTTCTTCTTTTCAAATATCTGTTATCCTGAATTTTCCAATATAATTTCCAGAATAATTTCAACTACATACAAATCAAAACACAATCCAATTCAATATGATTAAAACAAGTAGAATAAAGAATTGTATCTCAAATAAACAACTTCAAAAGTCTATTCTAGATTCATACACCAGCAATTTTAGATGACAGAAAATATACTCGATTCAAAAGATATCTGTATTTCACAAAACATTTGTATCTTTTCAGAACAGTATATCCATATTTGTACTTTAAAAGTTAATTTGACAAGCTTGAATTATACAAGAGCTTTCTAGTGTACCCATGTATCGAGCTTTCAGTCAACAATCCCAGATCTAATCAGGATCTTAGGTTGCCAGATTTAAAGAGTCTTTTTTCAGGTCAACAATCCTTACATACCTATCTACTCAAGTACAAAAGGCTCGTGATCAAGCAAGTCAATAAACTCTCAAAGTTTTTCTTTTTCTTTTTTTTTCTTTTTTTTTCTTTTCAACACAGTATATATACATATTTCATTAATACAGATGCAATAAAACACAAATCTCATATAGTCTTGCTTCTATTATTTACTAAAAATATGGATCCATCTCAATAAGCTCATACTTTTTCTGTAGTTTAATAAGATCTACACATAAATCATTCTACAAGTTTAATCACTCAAATTAAATGTATCCTTGATCATATGTATTTCACTTAATCCAAAAATCAACGTTTCAACTCTTCCAGGATTTCAGATAATTTACTAAGTTTTAGTTAAACATAAATCGTGAAACTGTTAAACTCATAAAATTCAACAAAAACATAAGATACTATATCTAGATTTGTATGAGTAGTAAAATTTGTAGCATCTTATATAAGATTATAAATATAACATTCCAATAGTTACAATTCTTAAAACTTTTACAGTTTCAATTATCGGATAGTTACAACAACATAAAAATTTTCAATTTCCACAAAACTTTTGTAGTACCATTTTAATTCTTCTAATTAACAAAATTACATGGTTGTTACTTTAATTACCTCCCCCCTATACCTACATTTTGCATTGTCCTCAATGTAAAAGATTTTACAGTAAATACAGTAATTGTAGCAGGCATGAATATTGTTTCGTTGACTTAGCACCTAACTCAACGAACTGAGTTTAAATATAATTCAGGATAAGTAATCAATTACATACCTTGTTCTTTTGTATCTCCTTCAATATATTCCAATTCTTGATTCTGAAAAACTTTTCATTCACAAATAAAAGTAAAATATATAACAACATAATAAAACATAACTTGTTAATCAGTGTCTTGTGTGGAACCTAGGCTCCTATGCCTTTGGTGGTTCACAAGCAAGCTAGTTGGTTTCCTAGAACAAATACCAACAAACTGGATTGATATTTTGTTTTTCTTTTCTTATAGAATAAAACTAAAACTAAAAATTTTTCTTGTTTTTCTCTTTTTTTTTCTAAAAATAAATGTAGAATACACAACATTAAACGCACAAAATCACAGTTTAAGAACATGATAGAAAAGTAGTAACAAATGGAATAAACGTATCAGTCTAAGAAAACTTTTTAGGCATAATTCTTCTTGCTATTAATTTTGTTTCAATGTAGTCTGTTTTCCTTTTTAACTTGTAAACTTGCAGTATGTTATCAATACTAAATATAAGTGTATTTCCATTAATGAAATGAAATGCAAAAAGGGATCCTCTTCTATTCCAAGATAATATAGCTGTTTCTATTTCTACAGTTATTTTGATATATTCCTCTTCCCACTTCCAATCATTTAGGTCTTTCATAATCCATATTTGAAATTTCCTCAATTCATCTCACCATCTTATCAGACATAAAGTAGGATCATTATATTCATTATACCAAATTCCTAATTGAATTTGATCATATTCTGAAGATGGTGGTTTAGCTATATCACTCGGTATAGGTAATATTTCTACAAAGTCATTATCATAATTGTTTATGCTTACTTTATATAATTCAGATCTAAATGCAACTGTTATATCTATAACTAAATATATATATCCATCAAGTATGACATGTATGTTGTTAATTAATGCTTTCTGTCCTAGATATATCATAGTATTTTCAGTCCAAGATCTATTTAGAAAATTATACACACTTAAGCATAAATCTTCATCCCAGTTTCTAGTTCCAATAATATAATTTTTCAGGAATGGTCGAATTTTTATCAGAAAATATTAAAGTTGACCCACAATTTTTAGTTGGTACTTCATATTTATTAGGCCTTCCTATATTCCATTCTTCTCTCATGATAGGATTTCTAATCAAAATATCAAGTAACAGAATTACATACCTTAGTTTGGTTTTGTAAATAATTAATCTTTCATCCATCCCCATAATATGATCTATTTCTTCTAATGTATTGGGTGGAATTCCAACAGTTTCTTCTATATTCAGATATTCGTAGCTGATTGAACTACGATTAAATGACTTCCATAAAAATCCTTCTCTAATCTTAGTCATCTTTGCAACTTGTAGTCAATGAAAATATTTGTCTCTAACACAGTCTTTAATTTCCTTTGATACACAACACAGCTGGCACAGATCTCTAACAGACAGGTTACTCAATACTTCCCTCAGTGCATCTAGTGGTAATTTCATCAATTCCATATATTGTGATTCTGTATAATATAAACAAAAATTAACATAGCTACTTCACACCCTCATGGAGTTTGGTCATAACTCAATGGACTAAGTTCGTTGAGTTAAGTAATAACTCTATGATACTACTAACTATAATTAAACTTACATTTTTTATATTTCTCTACTTACTATATTATACATAGTTACTTTAGTTATACTGTTTCATTCAGCTACCCTCCTAGAGGAGGTATCAACTTCATTAACAATTCTGTTGACAGGGTTAGGTACTACTTGCATTGACAATCCTCTAGTAGGTCTAACTTCTATTGATTCCTTCTGTCTAGGGGGTATATTTCTATTTATATTTTGATTTTGAATTACAGCGTTTCCAAATACAAGATCTAGACGATTGTTTAATTGTTGAATTATCTTTTCTAACCTCTCTATTCTAGATCCTTGTTCAATTAATGCTTCATAACTTATATTTTGTTATTTATATTTTCTCCTCGGAAATTGTTGTTTCTCCAAGATAAATTCGGGTGATTTCTCCAATTAGGGTTATAAGAATTTCCAAAGTTATCTTTCTAGTTTCTAGCATAAATAATATCTAAGTCATTAACGTTTGCACTCTTTTCTGCTAGTTTTTGATTTAATGATAACTCTTCTATTTTCTTTGTTAATTCAGTTAATTTAACTTCAAGCATAGTGCTTGAATCTATTTCATGCATTCCCCTTGGCAATATTCTTTTATCTGTAATAGCTTCAGTTGAGTTTTCCCATTATGTAGTTTTTTTTGCAAAGTTTTCTAAGTACACCCATGCTTCTTCACTACACAGTTTTAAAAATCCATTCTAACAAGTAGATTCTAATAAAGATTTCGTTGAAACACTTATGCCTTCATAAATTATACCTATTAATTGTGCTTTACTCATTGCATGATGTGTACATTGAGTTAGTAAATCTTTAAATCTTTCAAAATATTTCCAAAATGATTCTCCCTATTTTTGGCTACACATTAATATTTCCTTTTTCTTTTTAATCATTTGATGTGTTAGATAATATTTTTCCAGAAAAACAGAGCAAAATTCAGTCCATGTAGAAATTGAATCAAGCGATAGAGTATATAACCATCTCTTAGCTGTGTCTTTTAAAGCAAAAGGGATACATCTAAGTTTAATAGCATCTATACTCATGTTTGGCATTTTCATCATTTGACAAACTTCGTTAAATTCTCTAAGGAAATAATAGGCATCCTCTCTTTCTAATCCATGAAAATGTGGCAATTAACTAATATAATTAGATTTCAATTTAAACCTATCTCCATTAAAGTTTGGCAATCGAATACATGAAGGTTCATCAACTAATTCAGGATACAGAATTTCCCCTAATGGTTTCTCTACTAGAGCAGCCATATCTTTGTTTTCTTTTAAAGAAAGGTTAGCTACACCCCTAAGGATTTCGTTAAAGTCTAATTCAAAAATTATTTCAGTACGTCTCTGTGTTGAATAATCCTATGTAGGTGTTCTCACTAATCATTTAGTGCTAGGAGAACGAATCTATCTGCTCATAAACTCTTAATATAAAATAAGATAGCAGAAGATTAATTACATACCAGTCTGAAGCTTTATATTCAGTAAATAGTTGTTAATGGATGAAGTTGAATCAGTTGCTTCTCCTTCCAGTTCCCCAACGAATTTCCTTTTCTTCCATAAGTGTTGGTAACTCGTAAATAACATTCTATTCTATATTTATAATGCATGTCCATAAAGCAAATGAATCTCATTGCAAGAACGTGTCTTGTAATGTGCAGTGTGGTTCCTATTTTTATGGTACGTGTGCCACTTCTAATTTCAAATTTTTAGTAACCGCTAAACCCACAAAGTTTCATTCGTGACTAAAAGAATAACTGTTTAGTTTAATCCACGAACTAACCTCGTTGAGTTACAGTTAACTCAATAGACTAGCTTCAGTTACTACTGCTAACTCCACGGACTAGTTTTGTTGAGTTACAGTTAACTCAACGGAGTGACCTTATATTATATTATTGACCTTGTGGAGTTAAGGTCAACTCAACAAACTTACTTCGTTGAGTTAACACTAAGCAAATTTCTAAAACTTACTCCTCGTATTAACTTCTATATTTTATTTCTCCTGCATTTTGTCAACTTAATTAAAGTTAAATACATGCCATTAATGTAGTGTTCTAATTTAACTCATTTAAATCTGAACATTATATGAATATTTAACTTGTAGTTCATTTCATGTTGTGCAAAATTTACATTTTAGTTTGCAGCATGTAGATATTTTTAGACATTATCCAGTTATCTTGCATTTAATCCTATCATTCAGCAAATTTGTATATCTTTTAAACAATCTTGCAACTTGTTCAAACATTTATATAATATTCAAGATAGTTCATCCATTACATCATTCTCAAACATAAATGCAAACACATCTGAAAAACATACATTCATTTATATGAATAGTTTACGTTACAATCAATCAAATATATTTTTTTTTCATACAAATATATACAAGTAGACGAACAATACAATTTAATCTTTTCTCCTAAGTTCATCTAATTCCTTCTAGAGTTTTTCTAATTGTTGCTCTAATTGATTTATCCTTTCTATAGCTCTTGTAATTCCTCTAGAAGGTTCAGCAATCTCTACAGCAGCATAATTTCTATATTCCTTCACTGAAATGGTTCTTGATCTTATCCTTTTGGATGTCCATTTTGTGAAATCCATACTATCCACCATCAGCAATGGAATTAGATCTCCATAAAATAGTTTCTTCTTTACTGCTTTCAGCTTGGAGATAAAAAATGTAGACCAATTAATCTGAATTCTATTCACAACAGCATAGGTGGCCCATTTGACAAACTGACTTAATTCTATATCATGACCTTGTCATTGGTAGACATTCTTAATTAAAATATTAGCTATCATGTGTTCTTTACCATTTAAGTGCTTCAGTCTATTTAATAATGGCACACCAAGATTGATAGCTAAGCAATCATTTATCATCTATTCTGTCCACTCAACTGCAGTTGTACTTTCTAGAATTTCTATTCCTTCATTCTTCAATCCTAAAATGTTGTGGAGAAGCTCTAGTGTTATATGTACATCAACTTGCTCCACATTGGAAATTAATCTACTTTCTCCTTTTCTTAAATTTGCATAAAAATAGGGCACTAGATTCTCATATACTGCATGCCCTCTTTGTTGAGAAATAAATTGTAGTAGACCTTGGAACTCAAATAAATCATTAATTTCTTGCATCCCATCCTAATTTACTAGTCTACTGTATATGATATCATAACTCCTAATCTCTTGGTATTTATTATATGCTTCCTGACTCCAAAAGTATACTTCATTCAAAATTGTTGCTTCAATCAGGTCAGGAATGTGAATTTGTTGCTTTAGAGGGTTTTGTTCTTGAACTTCCTCTTCCATGTGCTGAACTTGAATTGACTGAAAATGCTCCGAAGATTCTTGCATTTTTGTTTCTACTTCTGTCTGTGGTGGAGAGTCGACAGAACTCTCCACTCTATCTTGAATGCTTTCTAAAATTTGCTGAAGAGTTTTTGCTTTTTAGTGGAATCTATCGAGTCATTTCTTTCTATATGTACTTGTTTAGCTTCTTGTTCAGTTTCTTCTTCCTCCTAACTACCAATCTGCATTGTCACTTTTCTTTCTGATTCTGTGGCAAATTGGGATGGAGTTTCAGGCACATTAGCTTCTACCCTAATTTCTATTTCTTCTACTTGTACAGGCTGCAAATTAGTTTCAGCTTGTTTTTCTTCTTCTCTTTTCTCTTACTGTTGTTGCTCCTGCTCATCCTTAGAATCGAATAGCAGGTTTACACAAATCGGCTCTATAGTCCCTACTGATATTTGCATCTCAGATTTAATCTCTTCCTGATGTTCAAGCACTATCTCTTTTCCTTTCCTTCTTCTGATTAATTGTGTTTGGTCTTCCTCTTCTTCTTTTGAGATTAAATCTACAAAAATAGGCTCTGTAGGCCTTTGAGCCACAGGTACTAGCTCTTCTTGTTTAACTTTTTCTATAATTGCTGGTCTCGAAGGACCAACTTCAGCATCTCTTGTAGTAGGTCTGGTAGTGGCTTCTTTATGCTATTCAACTTTAATTTTATATTAGGCTTTTAATTTTTCTACAGCCCTCTTTTTACACTGTGCATCAAACACCAATTGTGTTATAGCTATTGCCAACTCTTCTGATTCTCCTTGGTTTTTTCCAATTTGAACTAGTTCTTGAAATTCTCTTAATTCTTCCTCAATAGAAGGCCCCAAAATTGCTGCTCTTTCTAACAGCCTTGGTGGTGGAACTAAAGGTCCAAGTTGCTGTTCCTCAGGGACAGGTCTTTCAACAGTCGGCTCCTCTTATTCTTCCGTTGCCTGTTCTTCATTTTCTTTCCTTTCTTGCTCCCAGATCGCCAACTAAGCCCATCTACCTATGCATCTTTTGAACCATAATCTAGCCTTGTGTTGGATTAGCTCTAGGGTAACTTCGTTGTTTGGCCTGATTCTTTTCTCTCTGCTTATAGCAATTTTCATAGCAACTTTTATTCTCGTTTCCATAATCTAAGGTATTTGTATACCTAAATCTACTAAAACTCTTCTCCTATTGAAAAGTTCAAATTCTACCTTTTGTAGCTCTTTTCCCTCGTCATATTCCTGATTTTCAGCCTTATGTGCCATTCCTCTGAGTCTTTAAGAAATTCTGACGTGTCAATTGCGTCCTCCCAGAACTTAGATGTCATCTTTCTCATCGTGGAGTTACGCAATGGAAGGGAATCGCCCTAATCTCTACTGGTCTAAGTTCTAAATGATTCTACAGATAATGCCCCCAAACCATAAGTTTAGTATAAATAAGCCTTAAGTTTAGGCGAGTAATCGGGTCATTTCCCACACAAACTCTCACTCTCTCATCCATGGAATTACGGTTAACTCCATGGACTAAGTTCGTGGACTTAACTACAGTACTCCATTGAGTTATAGTTAACTCAATGAGGTAAGTTCGTTAACTTATCCTAAACTCAACGGAGTAAGTTCGTTGAGTTAATTGTAACTCAACGGACTTTCCATAAAGTTATATCTAATAAAAATACATATAATAATACTTTTTACCTTGGTCAAGACCAAAGAATTTTTGGTCTAACCGATTCTTAATTTTTCAATTTTTCTTACTGGTTGAACCGATACTATGCTTCGATAAAACTGACATTTTTACTTAATATTATAGATTTTTTTATGTTTTTACGTTCCAGTCAAACCGATGAATCCTATCGGTTGAACCGCAACAATTTTTTTCTTTTAATATATGTTTCGGTAAAATCGATAATTCCTTTCGGTTGAACCATGACTATGTTTTAAATAAGTTTTTTTTTTAATATATATTTAGAAAAATTCTTACTAAGTAAAGTTTGAGTAGTCCTCTACTCTTACTTCTTCTACAATTCCAATAGAACTTTTTGGTATCTTCAAAATAGGTCTAAGTCTTTGTCCATTTACTTCAAATATGTTTTGATTTTTAGGATTTTCAATTTCAATAGCTCCATATGGATAAATATTTCGAACTATGTAAGGTTCTACCCATCTAGATCATAATTTTCCTAAATGGTTATGGAGTCTAGTCATGTAAAGATATACTTCTTGTCCTATTTCAAAGGTTTTTGGAATAATTTTCCTATCATGTCAGAACTTCATTTTCTCTTATAGTTTTCGAATAAGCTTCATTCCTAAATTCTTCTAATTCAATCAATTGTATTTTCCTATTTTTAGCAGCTTGATTTAAATTAGTGTTCAGAGTTTTTAATGTCCAATAAGCTTTATGTTCAATTTCAACTAGTAAATGACAACTTTTTCCATATACTAGCCTAAAAGGTGACATACCTAAGCTTGTCTTATAAGCAGTTCTATAAGCCCAAAGTACATCTATTAATCTATTAGCCCAATCTGTTCTAGTAGGATTTACTACTTTTTCTAAGATTAACTTAATTTGTTTGTTTGCACTTTCTACTTGTCCACTTGTTTGCGGATGATATGATGTTGTAATTTTGTGGTTTACTCTATATTTCTTCATTAAGGCTTCAAAACTTCTATTACAGAAATGAGTTCCTCTATCACTGATAATAGTTTTAAGTATTCCAAATCTGGCAATTATATTGGTTCTTATAAAATGTATTACCACTTTGTTGTCATTAGTTTTTGTACGAATAGCTTCTATCCATTTAGATACATAATCCACCCCCAACAATATATAATTAAATTGATTAAACATAGGAAATAGACCCATAAAATCTATTCCCCACACGTCAAATATTTCAACATCAACAATAGGATTAAAAGGCAGCATATTCTTCTTTGATATTCTTCCTATTTGTTGACATTTTAAACAACTTAAGCAATATTTATAAGCATCTTTGAATAGTGTTGACCAATAAAATCCACAATGCAGAATTTTGGCAGTAGTTTTCCCTGAACCAAAATGCCATCCACATGCTTGGTCATGGTAAAAAGACAATATACTCTGATATTCAGTTTCTGGAACACACCTCCTTAAAACCAGATCAGGACATTTCTTAAATAAGTATGGGTCTTCCCAATAGTAATATTTCACTATTGAAAAGAACAATTTCTTATCCTATATATTCCAATCCTTAGGTGTTAAACTAGTAACTAAGTAATTAACTATGTCTGCATACCAAGGCATGGTGTTGATGGTCATTAATTGTTCATCAAGAAAATTATCCTTAATTTCCATATTTGATTTTTCTATTTGTAATCTTGATAAATGATATGCTACTACATTCTCACAGCCTTTTTTATCTTTAATTTCTAGATCAAATTCTTGTAATAATAATATCCAACGGATCAATCTAGGTTTAGTCTCTTTCTTTGCTATTAGGTGTTTTAAAGTTGAATAATCCATGTATACTATCACTTTAGCTCCAATCAGATATGATCTAAACTTTTCTAAGGCAAACACAATAACTAACAGCTCTTTTTCAGTAGTTGTGTAATTAACTTGAGCATCATTTAAGGTTTTTCTTGCATAATGAATCACTCTAGAAGATTTTTCTATCTTTTGTCCCAACACTACTCCTACAGCAAAATCAGATGCATCACACATTAACTCAAATGGATGGCTCCAATCAGGTACTTGAATTATAAGAGTTGAAATTAAGCCAGTTTTAAGCTTGAAAAATGCTTCTTTGCAATTTTTATCAAAGTTGAATGGTACATCTTTTAATAGATTAGTTAAAGGTCTAGCTATTTTGCTAAAATCTTTAATAAATCTTCTATAAAATTCAGCATGTCCTAGAAATGATTTAATATCTTTTACTGATTTAGGTTCTTGTAGATTAGAAATTACTTCTATTTTAGCTTTATCTACTTCCAACCCCTTCTTTGAAACAACATGTCCCAAGACTATTCCTTGATTAACCATGAAGTGACATTTTTCCCAATTTAGAACCAGATTTTTTTCCACACAGCATTTTAATACTTGGTTTAAATTGTTTAAACACACTTCATATGAAGTTCCATAAATAGTAAAATCATCCATAAATATTTCTAAAAAATCTTTAGTCATTCTAGTGAATATACCCTGCATACACCTTTGAAATGTGGCTGGTGCATTGCATAATCCGAATGGCATTCTCTTAAAAGCATAAGTTCCATTAGGACAGGTGAAAGTTCTTTTCTCTTGATCCTCTAATACTACTAGAACTTGGTTATATCTTGAATACCTGTCTAGGAAATAAAAATATTTTTGCCCTGCTAATTTCTTTAGCATTTGATCTATAAAAGGTAAGGGAAAATGATCTTTCCTAGTCACAGCATTCAGCATCTATAGTCTATACACACTCTCCAGCCTGATTGAATCCTAATAACTATTAATCCTGATTTCTTGGGAACTACATGGATTGGACTAACCCATGAGCTATCAGAAATTGGATAAATTATGTCATTATCTAACCATTTCACTATTTCCTTCCTGACTACTTCTTTAAGATTGGGATTTAATCTCCTCTCAAGAATTCTAATAGGTTTAGCATTCTCTTCTAAATATATGTAGTGACAGCATAAAGTTGCACTTAACCCTTTTATATCAGTTATAGTCTATCTTATTGCTTCTTTATAAGTTTTTACTACATATTTTAATTTAGCAATTTGATCCTCTTTTAAATCTGAAGTAATAATGATTGGACATGTTCATTTTTCTTCCAAAAATATATAGGTTAATTCAAGAGGTAAAGGTTTTAACTCTAATTGTTGCCTATCAAAAGCTAGAGCTCCTAATTGAACATCATCATTTTCTAAATTAATTTCTTCCTGATCTCCTTCTATATTTATGCTTTCACTTTCTTCTAAAATCTCAGAATTGAGTTGCCTATTTAATTCTTCTTGAATCACATCATCTAGAATATCTCCTTCATCCTCTAAAAAGTCTATAGTATGTAAGGACATTTCTAACTCCTCAAACTTTTCTAGTTTGAAAATGTTTAATTGAGTATCCTCATTACCATATGCTAACTTCATTACTTTAGTTTTACAATTTATAACAGCCCCTAATGTTGCTAAAAATGGTCTTCCCAAAATTAAAGATGTATCACTATTCTTATGCTTAATTTGTTGGGAATCCAAAATTACAATATCAATAGGATATATGAAGTTTTTGATTTTAATTAAGACATCCTCTATTTTTCCTCTAGGGTATCTTATACTTCTATCAGCTAATTGAATAACAGTCCTAGTAGGGATTAAGCCTTCTAATCCTAAGGATGCAAATATATCACTTGACATAACATTTATACTTGCACCTAGGTCTATTAAGGTTCTTTCTAGAATGGTATTTCCTATGATGCATGATATAACAGAAATTCTAGGATCAGATAACTTTTTAGGAATTTGTGGCAGAAATAGGGAACTACTTTGCTCAGCTAAAAAGACTTTCCTTAAAACTTTTCGCTCTCTTTTCTTAGTACACCAATCCTTAAGAAATTTAGCACAAGGTGGCATTTTTTGCAATAAGTCTAACAAAGGAATGTTAACTTCTACTTTTTCAAAAATTTCTCTAATTTTTTCGTATTTTTCAGAAAATGTTTGTTGTAATCTTTCAGGATAGGGTGCTAATGATGATGATTTAAAAGATTCTTTTTCTTTCATTTGATTTGTTTGATCATTTTTAGTCTCATTTTTTGATTCAGACTTTTCTTCATTAATTTCTATATTTTCAGATATTATATTTTCATTATCATCTTGATTTTTGTTCTTATCCACCTTCATATTACTTTCTTTTTGAATTCTTGGTGGTATATCAGTTCCAGATCTTAGTGAAGATAATTCCTTTGCTGTTCATGTGATCTAACCATCTACAATCATCTTAGTTTCAAATAATCAGGAATGTCATGACCTTCCAAATTGCAGAATTCACATACGCTAACTACAGGTTTCAGAAATCTCTGAGCATAAGCATATGCCATATTCTAAATTATAGAAGAAAACACACAATACTCCTCTTGCTATTAAAACAAAACAGCACTTACAGTTGCTTAGCTACTCAATTCCCTAGCAACGGAACTAGAAAACTTGTTTGACTTTTGTTAACTTCTATTTAGTTGTGACTAGTTAAATCTTAAACTTGCTTATATCAGTAATTTCTTTTAGAAGTAAACAAACAATCTTTCACACAAATTAGATATTTATTCCAATTTGTATTTTAACTGCAAGTACATAGTGTATATTCAGTAAGCACTCTGTTGAGTTATGGCTAACTCAACAGACTAACCTCGTGGAATTAAATTAACTCAACGAAACTATCTTTCCAGTTTAATATTGCTATTTACAAAGGAATTCGGCCAACCATTGGGCGGTTCCACAAATTGTAAATAACATCAATTAAGTTCTTTAATGCTAGTTAATATTAGATTTATCATTAAGCAACACTAACATTCAGATATTTCAAACATTAATCATTAAAATCTTTAAATATCAGGAACGAATCAATTTCAGTAAACTGTAAAACTATTTTCTATTTTCTGAATCAAACAAACATGAAACATTCACAATACTGATAATGCTAACATTAATCACAATACAAAACAAACAATACAACACTTAAATACAAAATGTAAACACAGATAATTTGTTGTTTTTGGTATTTTTGTTTTGATATGGTCATGAAAATGGGCGAAAGGTGAAATGTAAAATTAATCTCTATCAACAGTAAAAACTTCCGTCACTACATGCAACGCAATTGCACCACTGAAAACTTAACCACTTACAATCCTACCTCCTCTCCCTATAGAATCGTGAGTCTAGAATTGTAAGATAATCTCCTCTTCAACATACTGGCATCAACCCGAAACCAAGGCTAGAAGTTTTATGATCTCTTGAGATATGAGTCGATGCTTGGTGAAAATGGCTTCCCTTCCCGCGACGTGATCACTCCTCACAGTAGTTCTCAGGCACCATGTTTAGCTCGAAATCGACCCGACATCAGGAAAGTATCATCATAGACCTCCGATGGTTGGTGATTATGGTGATGTTGGTGAATTGTTGGTGATGGTGTGGATGCTTCAGTGATCTTCCGACGTTGCCTGCAGTTAGCGCAGTCCTCCACCTCTACACAAACTACCAAACACCACCAACCACACTTTTTCCATTTTTTTCTCCTCTTCTTTTATATTTCTTCAGTAGTAACTACTTCTGCTTAGATGATCGGTTGGATTTCCTTCATTCATATCAATGATGGTGATTTCTTCTTCCTTCCATGAGTGAATTCCTACGTGATACGTGCAATCGTGGTTTTCCTTCGAATGTCCTGTTTCTATAACCAGTACAATGGTATATTAGAAAATAAATGGTCCGTGGAGTTACAAATAACTCAACATACTTACTTAGTTGATTTAATTATAAAACACGTGCAATAAAGAAATGAGCTACTATCATAATGTGTTACCTTAGTGTGCAATCATGTAACTCAACGCGTACAGTTATGCTAACTTAATGAGTTAAACATGTACATCTCCTGTGACATAATAAAGCAATTAAATTCAACACGTACATAATTCTAACTTAACGAGTTTAGATATATAATTTACGGTTTTCACTCACTAACTCAACGAGTTCTCACGTGATCTTTTTATACCTTTAAACCTGTAACTCAATGAGTTGACACGTGATCTTTTAACAAAAAGAACACTAACTCAACGAGTTGTTACTCTTCACTTGTACATGATATAAATATATGCAAATAAAATGGATTATGCTTAATATTATAAAACCACACTTAAATCAGGTTTTCAGATCACAACATGTGTAATTCAAGAAATAATAAAATATTCTTTAAGCATTTAAAACATAATTGTCTAGTACATTAAACATAACTCTCCGAAATAACAGAAAATTTGAATACTTCAGAATTTCATAGCCTACAATTTACCGACAGTTTAGAAATGTACTTAATTAACATTAATTCCCTGAAATTATGTAGATTCTTTCATTAATGCTTATAACAGTGCAATTATAACATAATGGCTTAATTCTCATATGATAAGCTAAATATTATGTAATTAACCATCATTTAACTGTTAATATTATGCACTTTTTCATTCTAAACACCTCCTCTCCCTATAAAATCGTGAACCAAGACTTGTAAGTTGATCTCCTCTTTAGTATATTTGCATCAACCCAAAACCTTATAATACTAACATAACGCATCACCTTACAAGAATCTAGTTAAACATGTGTTTAATCAAGTAACTCAATGTGTATAGTTATGCTAACTTAACTAGTTAAACATGTGCAACTCACATGATATAGTATAACATTTAAATTTAATACGTGCATAATGCTAACTTAACAAGTTTAGATATACAACTTATAGTTTTACTCATTAACTCAATAAGTTCTCACATGATCTTATTAGGACCTAATAGCTTCACCAAAGGGGGGGTGAATGGTGTCTATGTAAGTTTTAAACTTATTCTAACTTAATTAACCAATTTGAATGAATAGTTTGCACAAGTACTAAATAGATATACAAAACATGCACAGCGGAAATATAAATAAGAAACACAAGGGAATTTTAGGTGGTTCACCAACTCAGCTAGTCCACCTCTAAGGATCACTTGGGCTTCACTAAGTGTCTCAACACTTACATACACTTGCTTTCAGGTTAAAGCAAGAACCAACCATTCTCTTGAGCTTTCTAGTCGTAGCTCTAACCAACCACACAGAAGTTTTCAGGTATAAACTTCAATAAACCAACCTCTTGAGTTTTCAGGTAGAAACTCAAACCAACAACTTGAATGAAGCTTTAAGGTTGAAGCCACGAACCAAATGATCCTTCTTGGATCAAACTTTCAGCACTTGGAGAGCTTTAAGAATCTTCTTGTAAATCCTACTTTCAATCGATTCCTTGATGTAGTTAATCTAGATTGTGCATTCTTCTATGATAGTAGTTGATCTACAATTGTATACTATATTTCTATATGTGATTGTATATGTAATCTCACTTGTAAGCTCTACTGAATATTGAATGATCTGTTTGTATTTATATTTGTAAGTTCAACGGTCATATTTTCTCTTCAACAGATTTATTTTGTTGTACTTGCTGAGTTTGCAGGCCCAAATATGGTAAGTTACCATTTGGAAAGATATTTCAAGATAACCTTCTAATTTTCTTAAACTTTCAGATAGTTAGCTGTGTAACTTTCCGAAGGATGTTTGTAACTCACCGAAAATCCACTTAAGTCCTTTTGTCACGTGAGATTTAAGTTATACATGTGACGAGTCTTAAGTTCGGATGGTTATAACTGTAACTCACTGAAACTCTTCAACTTTCAGATAGTTAGCTACAGTAACCTCCTGATTCTTCTTTTAAGCTTCTGATTGTTGTCTTCTTATTTCTACATGTGGGCAATTGAGTAACTTAAGTTTCGGATAGTTAGATCTGTAACCTTCCGAAACTTCTTGTTTTTCTGATAGTTAGCTTTCCTAACTTACCGAAAAATCCTTTAAGCTTCCGTCTACTAATTTAATTTCTACACATGCATATTTGAATGACTTAACTATTCGGATAGTTGACTTTTCTAACTTTCCGATATCCTTGGTCTTTCAGATAGTTATCTCATTAACTTTTTGATTTTCCATACAACCATCTTTCTATCTTTCTGAAAAAATTCCTACTGCTTTAAACTACCTTCTGGATACTTAGCTGAGAATTGACCGAACTTCTTGGCTTTCTCTTTCAACTATGAATGAACTGCTTATAATGTGATATCTTTTGAATTCCTTGTGCAGCATTCGTCTAGTCTATTTGGCTACAATTTGCTTGGACTTTTCCATTCATATCTGTTCAACCTACAACCTGTGAAATACATACACTTCTCTCATAGATGTTTGCATTATCAAAATACAGAGGTCCTTTCAGATCTTTTTACACCTTTAAACCTGTAACTCAACAAGTTGGCACGTGATCTTTTTACAAAAAGAACACTAACTCAATGAGTTGTTAACGTGCACTATACATGATATAAATATATGCAAATAAAACATATCATGCTTAATACTATAAAACCACACTTAAATCAAATTTTCAATCTTTTAGAAATGATATTTAATTAATGTTAATTCCTTGAAATTATGCACATTCTGTAATTAAAGCATATAATCATGCAATTCTAACATAATGGCTTAATTCTCATATGATAAGCTAAATATAATGCAATTAACCATTAATATTATGAACTTTTCATTATGAACATCCGCCAATAAGTTATTTCTCATGCATAGATTATTTAATCTAAAATGCATGAAAGTGGAAATGTAACAAACCATGTTAATGAGCTAAATACTATATTGAATTAACTGCATTCAATAGATATAGTATTTGATGATGAAGTTAGAGCTTTGATTTTGTTGTCCTCGTTACCAAAAAGTTAGTCTCCTATTGTGATTGGTGTGAGTAGTTCACGAAGTCATGATAAGCTTAAAATGAGTGATATCCGGGATTTAATTTTGAGTGAGGACATTTGCAGAAAGAGTGAATTATTAGCTTTAACTTTTGCCCTTAGTGTTGAAAGTAGAGGGAGAAGTAAATCAAAATAATTTAAATCTGAAGGAAAGTCAAAGTCTAGAAGTACTAGCAAGGTGAGGTCAAACATAAAGTGTTGGAATTGTGATCAACGGGGGCACTTCAAGTCACAATGCAAATTTCCAAGAAAGACAGCAATGGAAAGGGAGCTAATGGAGCAAGTGCAAATATTGTCTCCTATGATTCAAATGATGCTCTAGTATGCTATGTTGACAGTTCCATTGACTCATGGGTACTAGACTTTGAAGTTTCATTCCACACTACCTACAAGAAGGATTTGTTGCACAATTATTGTGCAACTCCTATAAAGAAAGTGTATCTTGCCAACAACACTAGTTTGGATGTATTGAGAAGAGGTGAAATACACATAAAGACAAAGCAAGAGATATGAAAATTGTAGGAAGTTAGATATATACCTGATCTTGCAAAGCAATTAATTTCCATAAGTTCCTTAGATAATGATGGCTACCATATTAGCTTTGGTGTAGGCAAATGGAAGGTAACCAAAGGTACAAGAGTAGTTGCCTCAAGATAGAGGACTAGAACCTTGTATTTCACATTAGATCAAGATAACACAATTGTAGTAGTTAGTGACACAGAAGACATTGACTTATGGCATAAGAGGTTGGGACACCTCAATGAGAAATGATTGAAAGTTTTAGTGGCAAAAGGGAAGATCCCTAAGTTGAAGAATGTTAATTTAGGGGTATGTGAGGACTACATTAAGGGAAAGCAAAAGAGAGTTAGTTTTATCAAGACTCCTCATGATCCAAAGTCACAGAAATTGGAGTTGGTTCACATGGATGTATGGGGACCTACCCTTGTCAGTTCTTTAAGAGGTACCCTTTATTATGTCACCTTCATTAATGATAGTACTAGGAAGGTGTGGATTTGTTTCTTGAAACAGAAGTCTAAAGTTTTCCAAGTCTTCAAAAAATAGAAGGTAGAAGTGGAAAATCAAAGTGGGAAAAAAATAAAATCCATCAAGTCAGACAATGGAGTAGAATATGACAACTAACAATTTAAAATCTACTATGAAGAGCAAGAAATTAGAAGGCAAATGACTATAGCTAGAACTCCACAACAAAATGGAGTTGTTGAAAGAATGAACAAGACCTTGAATGAATGGGCTAGATGCATGAGACTACATGTAGGTTTTCCCAAAACATTTTGGGTAGAAGTTGTCAATATAGCTGCCTATCTAATAATCTATACCAATGAGGCTTAAAAATCTTGAAGAATTGTAGACTAGGAAAGAGGTCAACTATGCTCACTTGACGATCTTTGGATCTAAGTCATTTGTCCACTTGAGTAGTGACAAAAGAGACAAGTTGGACTTAAAATGATAGAAGTGTTATTTCATTGGCTATGATAAGGATTATTTTGGTTATAGATTCTAGGAGGAAAAAACCAAGAAAATAATTCGTGCAAAAGATGTCACCTTCATTAAATTTAAGATATACAAGCATAGAGAAAGTGCAGATGAACAGTAGTCAGAGTTTCAGTCTAAAAGTACTATTGAAATTAATCTAGATAATGATACTGAA
Source organism: Cymodocea nodosa (assembly GCA_036874045.1). Taxonomy (NCBI): domain Eukaryota; kingdom Viridiplantae; phylum Streptophyta; class Magnoliopsida; order Alismatales; family Cymodoceaceae; genus Cymodocea; species Cymodocea nodosa. The sequence continues at coordinate 13,797,757 of CM072335.1, forward strand.
CAACTTCAAAAGGAACCTATAGAAGAAATTTAGTTTCCAGAAGCTGAACAATAAGAACAGCTAGACAATTAGGAGGATAATGTTGTCACTAGACAACCTAGAAGATAGGGAAGGGTTTCTGTAAGGAAATTTGTTGTATTTAGAATTAAAACACAAAAATCCCAAATTTTACATTTATAAACTGCAAGTGCACGATACCTATTGTATTAAGCATATGCAAGAGCAGGTCGATCCACAAGAAGCTTGTCTTAAACGAATTTAAGGAAATAAATGCTTAGCAAAATATTCACATCACTAAAGCCATGATAAAAACTTTAATTACATATTAATAGGTAATAATTACATAAATATGATAAAGAGTTCAAATATCATCATAAATCCAATAAGCTCCCAAGGTTAAACCTTAGGAAACTCAAGAAAATTAATGAGTTTCATCTCTAAAATTACAGAAATTAAGCCCAACTTCTAACTCTCCTTACATCCAACCTAGACATTGAAAAATTCAGAGAAAATATTGGTTGGAAAGATCCTCGAGTTATCTTCGAAATGGAAGTAATTTCATAGACTAAAACATTATAAAAATCTAGAAGTGTTGGATTTACTGACAGGGCGCAGAACCATTTTGTAAACTTTCCAAAAACACACCTTTAGTGCAAAATTCATATCTCAGTCAAACCTCCATAAAATCTTGCGAAATCAAAGAGCTTTGAACAAAGACTCACACTAATAACATGGAAAATTGACAGAACAACTTTCCATAAAGTTTTCAGTGTAGGAAACACTCAGGAGTCGAGCATTGAAACTGGTAGTCGAACAGGAATTCAAAACTACCGTGACCTCTAAAAGAAAAAATAAAAAACCAACGTAATACATTCTAAAAAAATACAAAATTTACATGACTGTAATCTACACGAAATTTCTTACAAAATAGAATCAATAAACACTAAAAAACTCTACGAAAATGTCTTCTATGAAAGGAATAATGTAGGGTAGGATTCTGTTTGGCTAGAATCCAGAGCTGTAAAAATCCTCTCCCTTCCTAACTTGTTCTTCAAAATCACAGAAAATATCTCTACTTATAATAATGATTTCTCCCAAAATAGACACTGAAAAATCATGTAAAAATATGCACTGGAAATGGTTTCAAGTTATCTAAAAGGACATAGTATAAATCGTCCTAAATTGAAAATAACATTAAGCCCTAGTGAGGTGTGCAAAACAATCTTGAAATAATGCAAAATGTGCACTCACAGTAAAAATTCGAGAACTTTATCAATTCTTCATGAAAATCTATGAAATCACTACTAAACGAAAGTAGACTCATCAATATAATAAGCCCAATTTACAGATCTTAAAAACATACTACATAGAGGGAGAAATCATATCAGACATTTCTGCAAAACTACTGATCAAAAATGTGATTTCGTACTGCGAATACACTCTTCGTATAAAATGGAAAAATCAAACCAAATGTGCTCAAAAAATTAAACAAAGTATACAGAACAAATCATCTTTTATTTCTCTACAAAAATAGCTTAAGAATCAATGAAAAAGATTGAGAAAAACTCGATTTACAAAGAAAACAACACAAGGAAAGTTCTATCTTTACAGTAATCAAATACCTTGACTACATGTATTCACATATCTACACAGAAATCATTCATTTTCAAAGGCAAGTTTCATTAAACGAACTAAGAGTTTTACAACATAAAAATGAAGATTATACTACTAAAAATAAACCTAAACATGCAAAGACATGCAATACAAAAACAACATCAAACACAATGATAACACACAACATATGCAAACATAATGATAGTTTTTGGTCAACCTACTCCAAGTTATACCTTTAAATCTCCAACACCTTGAAGTAAGCTCCTGAAGTTGGCCTCCCTCACGTCCTCAAGACTCCAACATGGCTTGTCACACCACGTTTTCCTCTTGAAATACTAAGGGGCTTCAAGATTTCACCAAAGGATGAAGGCAACAAGCTTCCTTCTCATGGACGTCCACCAACCATGCCCTAGTTGGCTCCTTCCTTACTTTCTCCACGCATATCACCTCCAAACAGGATGAAGAGGCCTCTCCACAAGAGGTTCCTACTTTCCTCCATGCAAGAAAGTTGTACACCAAAGAAGAAGGGGAGTTGCACCCAACAAAATCACCCTCTATGCACCTACGTCCTTCCTTGGAGCTTCCACGAACACACCTCCCTTGGGTCCAACTTGCTCTCTCCACGCACCATTGAAATCACCAACGCCAGAGAGGAAGTGACTTACTTCCAAGGAGCTTTGGCCGCCAATAATCCAAGGAGAAGAAGGAGCCATGTTTTTGCTTGGAGTGGAGAAGATAAAACCTAGTCTTGGGTTGTCCTTCCCTTTAAATAGACTTGGTAGTTGATCTCTTCCTTGGTAGATCCAATGGTTGAGATTCATCTATCTTATTTCCTTTAGATAACCTTTAAAACTTAAGCAAACAAATTAAAATATAACAAGAAGAAAACATCTAAGACATCTAAGTAAATAATCACTATTCATTCCCATGATCATTAAGTCAATAATCAACAAAAGGGCTAAGTTGTGCAAATTTAAATCATTAAATCCCATAATCATGCATACTCATGTAAATGCCTATGTGATGATATTTCAATTATAATCATGCATTATTTAACATTTAAGTCATAAGAAGCACAGATAATATCACATAAAAATGCACAATTTTACTCCTTACAAATACCCCCACACTTAAGTCTTGCTAGTCCCTAGCAAGTATTCAAGTATATAAACTAGGAAATGATTAGAATGACAATTACTAGAAGCTTTTATTCCAATACAAAACAAAAGGGAAATCTTAACTAGTGCTCCTTTTCGTAGGCGTAACGACTACATTTAGCATATGTAGTAAGCCTTTAAACCCCTAGGCTGCCCTAGTGGCGGAGTTTTGTCTTCGGAGGGTTTTCAATGGATACACCCACAAAGTCTAAATCAAAATAAAAAGAAAACACAACTAAAAGCAATCAAAAGACAAGTAAATAAGATACACAACAAAACAAAGACAAAGATCAGACTCGAATGAGAAATTATTAAGCTCAATGGTGCTATTAAGGTCAATAGGCATAATGGTGGCTCAGTAGAAAAGAAACCTCACTAGTTCTTTAGATTCCAATAAGCCCATATTAGAGTGTAAGAAGAGTCACCTTATCAAAAGGACCATCTGCCTTGATACAATAAGAATCTCACCCTCACTACACATAAGAACATATAATGCATATGACTATGAATATGCAATAATAACCAAATAATAGGTAGTGACTACAACTCCCTCTCTTCTATTGAGAAATGTTGGAAAATGTCTAGTACAAGTTACAAAGGTACCAACTACATAGCATGCCAAACACCCATATACATAGAAGAAGGGAAAGCTAAAAATTGAAGAAAGTCAGCTACTTTCTTTCTTCCCATATGATCTTTAAGCTCCCTTTTCAACATTACTTGCTTCTTCTTTCTTTCTTTCTTTTTTCATTCATTTTTTTTTTTTTTTTCAGAACCTTGATTCCCAACAAAACTTGCTTAGCATACTAGTAATGATAACCTTGGTACTCTCTTAGGCATATCCTTCAAAATCTCATAAAAGTTTGGGAGGATCCTAAAAAAAATCTCACATTAAGGTTACATAATATGCAAACCTCTTTGTGGTGGCACTCAACTTGGGATCACTCAAATAGATGCATCAAACAAGGCATTAATCCTAATGATAAAGAAGACTTCACTCAAGGCACAACTAACATGAGACTCATCTTTCTCTAAAGAACATAACAATAGGTCCACGCTCTAGGTTTTGGAGTCCACTCAAAAAGAAATGGGGCTAAACCCATAAATCCTAATAGCATTTCTTGAGTTTCAAAATCTCATCACTTGGGTCTAATCAAAACACAATGTAAGAACAATAACAACAAAAATAACAAGAAAAACACATGAAAATTCACTAACATCACAAAAAAAACATGAAAACACAATAAAAATATCGAGAATAATCTACATGCCACCCCCCCACACTTAAATGATGCATTGTCCTCAATGAATCTATTATGACACTTAAGTATGGAAATGTTATGCATGTAGATGATCTATTATTACACTAAACAAATAAGAAGTAAAAGGCAAGGTAAGCAAACAGATGTCTCTTCGAGATGTGCAAACATAAGCATAAAGCATATAAAGTTTCATTCCTAAATACATGCAATAGAGATTGCGTAGCTGTAGGATCGTATGGCTATACAAGAGGGGGGTGAATTGTGTTTTTCAACTTTTTCCGATTATAATTGAAACTTCAAAACTTAAAAACAAGTCGAGATACTATTTTCATAAAATCATTTTTATTCAAGGTTTCAATTACAATATACAATTCAATTCTCCTTTGAAATTGTAGATGCAATTATATATCGATACCATGTTTCATCTATACAATTTCATAACTACAAACAGAGAAAACTAATTTACGGAATTTAAAACATTTCTCCCTATTTGAGATCTTTCTTCTTCTTCTTCTTCTTTTTCTTCTTTAGCAATTCTTCAGTAACAAATATCTTGTCTTTCTCTACTTCACTAAATTTATTTTCTGTTGATACTTCAAATCTTCAGTGACATAAATCTGACATTTTCTGCTTCACTGAATTTTCTTCCATCTAATACTTCAAATCTTCAGTGACAATAATCTGACCTTTTCTACTTCACTAAATTTTCTTCTATCTGAGAGCTTTTCCCCGAAGAGTGTTTTTGATCCCTGAAAAGATTTTTCTTTTGATGTGTAGGGATAGTTTTCATCCTTGAAAAAAATTTTCATTTGAAGTGCAAGGATAGTTTTGATCTACGAGAATTCTGATCTACAAGAATTCTATGCCTTTTATACTGTATCTTCATTTCATGCATATCCTCCACGTTTAATCACTATCAATTTTCCACTTCTTCACGTCTTTTCTTTTTCCTTCATCGAAATACACACGTTCTGACCCACGTTTACATTTCGAATTTTCTTTAACCATCAATCCTAGATCTCTGAAAAAATTCCTGCAAAATAAACTTTCTCATCTAAAAAACTTTTAATCAAGTGTAATAAGAAGTCGTTACTTTAATGTTAACTAAACGAGTAACACAAGTAGATATTAACTTAACATTTCTAACTTAACGAGTTCCTCATGTGCCAATTCATGTGATAAGTACTGTAGCTAACTCAACGAACAAAGTCTGTGGTGTTACGCTAACTCAACGAACCATCTTCATGGTGTTACAGATAACTCAACGAACCATCTCTGTTGTGTTACAGATAACTCAACGAACTAGTAATAAACAAATTTTTTTATAATAAGAATTTTACCACGTGCAAAAATAACAACTTAAGTTTTATAACGCTAACCTAACGTGTTGCTTTAGTGTTCAATATAGCAACTCAACGCATTTAGTTATGTTAACTTAACAAGTTAAACATGTGCATCTCATGTGATACAATATAACATTCGTAACCTTTAATTTCACCATGTGTACAACACTAACTTAACGAGTTCGTCTCTTCTTTTACTCACTAACTTAACGAATTCTCACGTGACCTATTTTAACCTTTAAGCCTCTAACTCAACGAGTTCTCACGTGACCTCTATACAAATAACACTCTAACTTAACGAGTTGTTTAAACGTGTATTGTTCATGATATAGAAGATATAACTTTAAAACATATCATGCTTTTCAATAAAAACGCACGTCAACTTAACGTTTAGTTAAATGAGAAATTAATGCAATGAAACGACTAGTTCTTTAATAATATAATTTCAGATCCAATACAAACAAGCATTTATATCAGTAAGATTTTCTATGTTGAGTATTTTGTTTTGATGATGTGTGTTGAATGAAAAATAATCATATTTGCTCAATTACTATTGCTTGTGAAAAGAAATTAAAATTATCAATTAATACAAAAAAAGCTTACTAAGATAAATACTTGTCTGTATTAGATCTGAAATTATACTAAGTTAATAACTAGTCGTTTTGTTGCATTAATTTCTCATTTAACTAACGTTAAGTTAACGTGTGTTTTTATTGAAAAGTATGATATGTTTTAAAGTTATATTTTTTGTATCATGAATAGTGCACGTTTAGACAACTCGTTAAGTTAGAGTTTTGTTCATATAGATATCACGTGAGAATTCGTTAAGTTAGAGGCTTAAATGTTAAAATAGGTCACGTGAGAACTCGTTAAATTAGTAAGTAAGAGAAGAGATGAACTCGTTAAGTTAGTGTTGTATACATGGTGAAATTATAAATTACGAATGTTATATTGCATCACGTGAGGTGCACATGTTTAACTCGTTAAGTTAACATAACTAGACGCGTTGAGTTGCTATATTGAACACTAAGGCAATGTGTTAGGTTAGCGTTATAAACTTAAGTTGTTATTTTTGCACGTGGTAAAATTCTTATTATAAAAACATTTGTTTATTACTAGTTCGTTGAGTTATTGTAATACCACGAAACTGGTTCATTAAGTTATCTGTAACACCACAGAGATAGTTCGTTGAGATAGCTACAGTACTTGTCACGTGAGTTGGCACATGTTTGCTTTTTTCCAGCACGGCACCAGAATATCTGATTAGATCTCCAATAACGTACTAGAAAAACTTGGATTTGCTACTTCTATTTTTACTTAGTTAATTTTTAGAAGTAAACAAACAACCTTTAATACAATTTAGATATTAATTCCAATTTATACTTTAACTGCAAGTGCATAATGTCTATTGTATTAGTGTGCAAGTACAAGTCGATCTTACAGGGAATTGCTAAAGAACTTGAGAACTGTTCGTTTGTTAACAATCAAATTTATATATTCAATAAGCTCTCCATTGAATTACAATTAACTTAACGGACTAACCTCGTGGACTTAAGTTAACTCTACGAGCCTATCTTTTCTTTTTAAATACTACTATTTATAGAGGAATTCGGCCAACCATTGGGTGGTTCCATAGATTGTAAATAACATCAATTAAGCTCTTTAATGTTAGTAAACACTGGATTTATCATTAAGCAATACTAACATTCAGATAATTCAAACAGTAACCATTAAAATCTTTAAGTCTTTTGAACGAACCAATTTCAGTAAACTGCAAAACGAAAACAAACATAAAATAATTACAACACTGACAAAGATAACATTAATCACGATACAACGCAAACAATACAACATACAAACAAAGATAAACTATTTTTTTGGTATTTTTGGTTTAATACGAACATGGAAATGGGCGAAAGGTGAAATGTAAAGTAATCTCAATCGATAGTAAATACTTTCGTCACTACTTGCAACGCGATTACACCACTGAAAATTAAACCACTTACAATTCTTTCTCCTCTCCCTATAGAATCGCGAGTCCAGAATTGCAAGATAATCTCCTCTTCAGCATACAGGCATCAACTCGAAGTCAAGGCTAAAAGCTTTACGATCTCCTGAAATATGAGTCAGCGCTTAGTGAAAATGGCTTCCCTTCCTGCGACGCGATCACTCCTCACAGTGGTTGTCAAGCACTATGTTTGGCTCGAAATCGACCCGACATCTAGAAAGTATTCTCACAGACCTCCGATGGTTAGTGATTATGGTGGATATGGTGGTGGTAACGATGGTTGGTGTGGTACTTTGGAGAATTGTCGATACTGCTTGTAGAAAGCTCAGTGCTCCTCCTTTGTACACACTGGTCGTCCATCGATCACCCACGCACCCTTTTCTTCTTTTTCTTCTTTTCTTTTATATTTCTTCAGTAGTAACTGCTTCTACTTGAATGGTTGGTTGGATTTCCCTCATTCATATCAACAGCGATGATTTCTTCTCCCTACGCAATACATGCAATCGTGGTTTTTCTTCTAACTATCCTGTTTCTGCAACCGCTACAGTGGCATATTAGAAAATAAATAGTCCGTGGAGTTACAGATAACTCAATGGGCTTTCTTCGTTGATTTAACTATAAAACACGTGCATAAATTTAACTATCCGATGCTCAGGTGCATTTTGAATACTTACAAACTTAACTCTCCGATGCTTAGATGCATTTTGGATAGTTAGAGATAACTCACTAATATATAACTTAAGTAAATCTACCAAATCTCGACACATGTCATCAATAGCTTAATAATAAAATACACATTTCGGAGAGTTATAGGTCTAACTATCCGATGCTCAGATGCATTTCGGATAGTTATAGCTAACTCACTAAAAGTTCACTTAAGTCACTTTACCAGAACAAGACATGTGTCCTCTACTATTTTATAAATAAAAAGAGATTTCGGAGGGTTACACATATAACTGTCTGATGCCCAACTGCAATTTCGAATAGTTAGAGATAACTCATTGAAAGTTCACTTAAGACATGCATTATGGTTTTGACACGTGTACTTCTGGAAATAATAAAATATTCTTTTAAAGCATAATTGTTCGGCAATAAAAACATAACTATCTGATACATGTTTAGTATGTTAAACATAACTGTCCGAAATATGTTCGGTATGTTAAACATAATTGTCTGAAATATCAGAAAATTCAGATACTTAAGAATTTCACAGCCTGCAACTTATCGACAGTTCAGAAATGTACTAAATTGACATTAATTCCCCAAAATTAAGCAATAATTCTAATTAAAGCATATAACAATGCAATTATAACATAATGGCTTAATTCTTATATGATAAGCTAAATATTATGCAATTAACCATCATTTAACTGTTAATAATATGCACTTTTTCATTCTAAACAGCACATGAGGAACTCATTAAGTTAGAAACGTTAAGTTAATATCTACTTGTGTTACTCATTTAGTTAACATTAAAGTAATGACTTCTTATTACACTTGATGAAAAATTTTGGAAGAGAAAGTTTATTTTGCAGGAAATTTTTCAGAGATCCAGGATTGATAATTAAAGAAAATTCGAAATGTAAACGTGGGCCAAAACGTGTGTATTTCGATGAAGGAAAAAGAAAAGACGTGCAGAAGTGGAAAACTGGTAGTGATTAAACGTAGAGGATATGCATGAAATGAAGATACAGTATAAAAGGCATAGAATTCTCTTTGATCAAACTATCCCTATACATCAAACGAAAAATCTTTTCAGGGATCAAACTATCCCTACACATCAAAAGAAAAATCTTTTTAGGGATCAAAAACACCTCTTCGAGAAAAAGCTCTCAGGTGGATGAAAGTTCAATGAAGTAGAAAAAGGTAAGATATATGTCATTGAAGATTTGAAATCTCAAATGGAAGAAGATTCAGTGAAGCATAAAAAGGTAAGATATACGTCATTGAAGATTTAAAGTATCAGAAGAAAGCAAATTCGGTGAAGTAGAGAAAGACAAGATATTCGTCACTGAAGAATTGCTGAAGAAGAAAGAAAAAGAGAAGAAGAAAGATCTTAAATAGGGAGAAATGCTTTAAATTCCACAAATTAGTTTTCTCTATTTGTAGTTATGAAATTGTATAGATGAAACATGGTATCGATATATAATTGCAGCTATAATTTCTGAGGAGAATTGAATTGTATATTGTAATTGAAACCTTGAATAAAAATGATTTTATGAAAACAATGTCTCAACTTGTTTTTAAGTTTTAAAGTTTCAATTATATTTGAAAATGTTGAAAAACACAATTCACCCCCCTCTTGTGTAGCCATACGATCCTACATTCTGTATTAATTGATGTTTTCAATTTCTTTTCACAAGCAATAATAATTGAGCAAATATGATTACTTTCACTCAGCACACATCATCAAAACAAAATACTCAACAATCTCCCCCTTTTTGATGATGACAAAACCATATTAAATTAATTATGAAATATATTTAACTCAACAAAGCACCTTCGTTGGGTTAACTTTTAATTCAACAAACAAGTTTGTTGACTTAAGTTCACTTAAGCTTATTTCTATTGTTTGTGTAAAATTCCACTCTCAGAAATAAAACATTCAAATGTCAATAATTACATAAGTATCTTCAGATTTTAATAACCACATAATTATCTTTCAGATTACATTATCATCTGTCATAACCACTTAAAGATTATCTCCCTTTATAATATATGTAATTTAAAATCATAATCATCTTCTTCATTTGAATTTTTAATATTTAACATTTCTCCCCCTTTTGTCATTAATCAAAAAGATGATTACACAATATATAAATCAAGAGATATATTTACAATGAAACTTTCTATAAACATGAATAAGAATTGAACCATTTACAGAAAAATGTATTGTTCAATGAATCAAACAAGAAATACAAACATTACATTTTGTATTCAAAAACAAGCAAACAGACAAATGACTTGACATTTATCTATTCCTCCTAAGTATATCACTTATAGCATTATAGATTTTATCTCCTAGATGCCTAATATCATTTCTGATGTCATTAAGCACTACATCTAAGTTAGGAGGTAGCTAGGGTTGTTGTTCTACTTGAACTGAATAACTTGGCTGTTGTGGTTGTATATGTTCTATACAATCAGGTTGTTGTTGTTGTCATTGAGGTTGATGCATAGACTGGAATTTTTGCAAATCTTTTACACTAAAAGCTCTCATGCCTTTAGTTTTAGAGGGCTAGTTGGATAAAATCAATTGGCTTGCAAGGAGTCTACATACAGCATCACCATAAAATAACTTTAAACTCATATGCTATAGTTGAAAAGTGAAAACATCAAACCAATTGATTTGAATTCTATTCAGCAGGCCATAAGTTGCATATAAACAACTTCTGTTGACTTCCATATTGTGTCCAACTCTCTGAAATAAATTGGCATGCAATACATTTGCAATAAACCTTGCCTCTACATTCAGATTTTCCATTAATCTTAGTTCAGTATATACATCTGGAATTTTTGATAAAGACTGAATATTTTATTCCAGTTGTCTAATCATGTCAAATCTGTTAATTACAACAACACCTTCATTCTTCAATCCCAAAACTTCAAAAATTAATTCAAGAGACAATGTGAACTCCTGTTGATTTATTTAAGTTTTCAGTATATTTTCATTCTTGACCAGATTGCTATAAAAAGTTGCAATAAGCTCTTTGCATTGCTTCCTTTTCATTCCATTTGGCAATAATTGAATGAGGCCTTGAAACTCAAATAGATCTCTTATTTCCATCAAATTTCTGAATTTTATTAGACAAGCATGCAGAATCTAACATGTAATCTGACATGTGATGAAGAATAACGCCAATTTCTCTAATTTTCCTCAATATTCTCATCAACATCTGAAGGTACACCACTTCCATCATTAGTTAGATCATTTAAGTTCATATTTTTTATTTTCTCAGATAAATCTTCAATCTCTCTATTGATCTCTTCTTTTGGAAAATTGATCATATCATTATTATCAACTTTAGATTGAGATTTTCTAAAAGAATTTTCATTGAAGCTTACATGGAGGGTTTCTTCAATAGTTCTAGAAGTTTTATTATATACTCTATAGGCTTTACTTCTAATAGAGTAACCTACAAAAATTCCTTCATCCGCTTTGGCTTGAAATTTATCCCTTTTATCCATAGTATTAAGAATAAAACACTTGCAGCCAAATGGTTTTATATAGGAAATTTTTAGAACCCTATCAAACATAATTTCAAAAGGAGTTTTATTAACAAGAGGTCTTAAATGACTTCTGTTAATAATATAACAAGTTGTATTTACTACTTCAGCCCAAAGATTTTAAGGTAATTTATGTTCATTCAACATAGTTCTGGCCATTTCCTGAAGTGATCTATTCTTTCTCTCAACAACATCATTTTGAGACGGTGCTCTTGGAAAAGAAAATATGTGATCAATGTCATGATCTATACAGTAATTATTCATTGGATCATTATCAAATTCAGTACCATGATCACTCTTGAGTTTTTGAACAGAGACACTTTGTTCATTTTGAATAAGATTGCAAAGCATTTTAAACTTTTCAAAAACTTCTGTCTTAGATGCTACAAAATACACCCAAGTGTATCTAGAGAAGTCATCCACTAAAACAAATACATATTGTTTACCACCAAGACTCATGATTCTTGTTGGTCTAAATAGATCCATATGTATAAGTTCTAAGACTCTTTTGCTTGATATATCAGTTTTGGATTTAAAAGAGTTTTTATGAAGTTTACCTAACTCACATGTATCACACATAAAGTCCTTTGAGTATTTAATCTTTGGTAAACCTCTCACTAAATGATTTCTAGATAGTTTATGTAACAGTTTCATATTTATATGTCCAATCCTTCTATGCCACAGATATGCATCACTAGTTTCAGCTAGTGTAGGATCGTATGGCTACACAAGAGGGGGGTGAATTGTGTATCTTTAATATTTTCTGAAATATAATTGAAACTTTAAATCTCAAAAACAAGTCGAGACAATGTTTTCATAAAATCATTTTTATACAAGGTTTCAATTACAATATACAATTCAATTCTCCTCAGAAATTGTAGATGCAATTATATTTCGATACCATGTATCATCTAAACAATTTCATAACTACAAACAGAGAAAACTAATTTGCGAAATTTAAAACTTTTATCCCTATTTGAGATCTTTCTTCTTCTTCTTTTTCTTATTCAGTGACGAATATCTTGTCTTTCATGCTTCACCGAATTTGCTTTCTTCTGATACTTCAAATCTTCAGTGATGAAAATCTTACATTTTAATGCTTCACTGAACTTTCTTCCACTTGAGAGATTTTCCCCGAGAAGGTGTTTTTGATCCCTGAAAAAGATTTTTCTTTTGGTATGCAGGGATGGTTTGATCCTTGAAAAGATTTTTCGTTTTGTGTGCAAGGATAAATTGATCAATGAGAATTCTATGCCTTTTATACTGTATCTTCATTTCATGCATATCCTTCACGTTTAACCACTACCAATTTTCCACTTCTCCACGTCTTTACTTTTTCCTTCATCGAAACACACACGTTCTAACCCACGTTTATATTTCGAATTTCCTTTAATCATCAGTCTTGGATCTCTGAAAAATTTCCTGCAAAATAAACTTTCTCGTCCAAAAATTTTTCATTAATGTAATAAGAACTTGTTACTTTAATGTTAACTAAACGAGTAACACAAGTATATATATAACTTAACGTTTCTAACTTAACAAGTTCCTCATGTGCCATTTCACGTGACAAGTACTGTAGCTAACTCAACGAACTAGGTCTGTGGTGTTATGATAACTCAACGAACCATTTTCGTTGTGTTATGATAACTCAACGAACCAGTAATAAACAAATGTTTTTATAATAAGAATTTTACCACGTGCAAAAATAACAACTTAAGTTTATAACGCTAACCTAACGTGTTGCCTTAGTGTTCAATATAGCAACTCAACGCGTTTAGTTATGTTAACTTAACGAGTTAAACATGTGCACCTCACGTGATACAATACAACATTCGTAACTTATAATTTCACCACGTGTATAACACTAACTTAACGAGTTCGTCTCTTCTTTTACTCACTAACTTAACAAGTTATCACGTGACCTATTTTAACCTTTAAGCCTCTAACTTAACGAGTTCTCACGTGACCTCTATACAAACAAAACTCTAACTTAACGAGTTGTCTAAACGTGCACTATTCATGATATAGTAGATATAACATTAAAACATATCATGTTTTTCAATAAAAACACACGTTAATATAACGTTTAGCTAAATGAGAAATTAATGCAACGAAACGACTAGATATTAACTTCAGATCCAATACAGACAAGTATTTATATCAATAAGCTTTTTCGGTATTAATTGATGATTTTAATTTCTTTTCACAAGCAATAGTAATTGAGGAAATATGATTATTTTCATTCAGCACACATCATCAAAACAAAAATACTCAACAATCTCCCCCTTTTTGATGATGACAAAACCATATTAAATCAATTATGAAATATGTTTAACTCAACAAAGCACCTTCGTTGGGTTAACTTTTAATTCAACAAACTTGTTTGTTGACTTAAGTTCACTTAAGCTTATTTCTATTATTTGTGTAAATTTTACCTCTTAGAACTAAAACTCTCAGATGTCAATAATTATATAAGTATCAGTTTTCTAATTATCATCTGTCATATTACAATAACCATTTAAATAAATAGCATCTCCTTTTATAATATATATATGCAATTAAGATCATAATCATCTTTTTTATAATATTTCTCCCATTTTTTGTCATTAATCAAAAAGATAATTACAGAGAATATATATATGTATATAAGAGATATAATTACAACAACTCTTTCTGTAAACAAGAATAATAATTGAACACATTTACAGAAAAATGTATTGTTCAATGAATCAAACAAGTAATACAAACATTACATTTTGTATTTAGAAACAAATAAAAACAGTTATCGACCCCTCCTAAGTATATCACTTATAGCATTACATATTTTATCTCCTAGATGCCTAATATCATTTCTGATGTCGTTAAGCACTACATCTAAGTCAGGAGGTAGTTGGGTTTGCTGTTCTGCTTGAACTGAATAACTTTGTTGTTGTTGTTGTATATGGTCTATATCAGGTTGTTGTTGTTGTTGTCGTTGAGGTTTATGCATGGCTTGGAATTTTTGCAAATCTTTGACACTAAATGCTCTCATGCCTTTAGTTTCAAAGGGCCAGTCAGATAAATTCAATTGGCTTGCTATGAGTCAACATACAGCATCACCATAAAATAACTTTGAACTTATATGCTATAGTTGAGAAGTGAAAACATCAAACCAATTGATTTGAATTCTATTCAGCAAGCTATAAGTTGCATATAAACAACTTCTACTGACTTCCATATTGTGTCCAACTCTCTAAAATAAATTTGCATGCAATATATTTGCAATAAACCTTGCCTCTACATTCAGATTTTCCATTAATCTCATTTCAGAATATACATCTGGAATTTTTGATAAAGACTGAATGTTCCATTCTAGTTGTCTTATTATGTCAAATCTGTTGGTAACAACAACACCTTCATTCTTTAATCCTAAAACTTCAAAAATGAACTCAGGAGACAATATAAACTCCTTTTCATTTATTTGAGTTTTCAAAAAATTTTGATTCTTGACCAGATTGCTATAAAAAGATGTAATAAGCTCTGTGTATTGCTTCCATTTCGTTCCTACTGGCAAGAATTTAATGAGGCCTTGAAACTCAAACAGATCTCTTATTTCCATCAAATTTCTGAATTTTATTGGACGAGCATGTAGAATCTGACATGTAATCAGATTACTGTATTTTTGCAATGCTTCTTCAAATCTAAAATGAATTGCATTACCTTGAATTTTTAATATTGTACACAAAGAAGGTGATACCTGAAGCCGTGATTCAGAGTTTAATTCATCTTCAGGAACCTCTTCTTCAAAATGAATGTCATGTTGTTCCTCTTCCAAAATATTATCTTGAAGCTGCTCAGGTAAGCTTGATTCTTCAACTTCAACAGTGTTAGGAACATTGTCAATATGCGCAACATTCATTTGTTTAGTCTCTATAGAATGTTCAAAGTACAATTTTTCCACAAATTCTACAGCTGGTGTATCTGTCTATAATTGTTCATTTTGTTCAACAGATATTTCCATTGATTCATGTTGTGAATTCTCAAACTCTGCTTCTATAGATTCTGTAGAAGGCTGGTTAACTTTTAGCTCTTTTGGAGTCTTAACATTTTCAATATCTGCTACTCTAGACAAATCAGTCTTTGAACTAGTTACTACCTCAACATTGTCAATTATATCTGCAATAACTTGTTCAATGTCAGGTGCCTAATGCTCTGATTTGTCAATTTCTGCATCATCAGGACTTGTACTAATAGAAAAACTTGAGCTCATATTTGACTTGGATTTCTTCTCAAGTTTTCTAGCAAGGGAAAATAAAGTCTCATTATCTTCATCAGTTTTAGTGTATTCGGAACTGATGAGTTTATCATATGCATAATAAGGTACAATGTCTAGACATACATTGTCCTTTGGAAATAAATTTTCATCTGATTTTCCTTTTTCAATAGACTTTGTTTTCTTAGACATAATTTTTCTGACTTTCCTTCTTCTATAACATTTTTGTTTCTCCTTTTCAAGTATTACAGTTTTCTTTTCAAATTGCTCCATAAAAGTTTTCTGCTTTAATTCTTCTAAGGCACTTTCTATTGCAACGGCCTTTCAAACATTGTCAACTTTTGTTTTGTCTACAGCAATATCTGATTCTACTTGTTTTGAATATAAAGGAGTAGGGATAGCTGATTCATGCTCTTTCTCAAATACATGTAGTCTTGTACCGTTTATAGGAGTTTGAGGAGTTCTATTTGATGAACCTATACCTTTTTCCAAATATTTTGCATATTGTTCCAAAAATGCAATCTCAGCACATTTCATTCTGTATTCTCTATCAAATTTACTTCGAATACTCATGTATGTAATATTTGCATCAGTATGTTGAAGTTCTTGTCTAACTTCATCTAATATATCTTGAGAAAAGAAGTAATCTCTATAAAGTTCTTCTAACCTTTTGTCCACTCGAAATATTTTCTTGAACCAAGTACATGGAACTTCATCATTCTCTATTTCTTTTCCTTTTGCATCTCTTCTGCTTTTGACTTTTCCTCTGCCATGACCTTTGTAGAACTTGGAGACCATCTTCGCAGGTTGTAACAGCAACAAGCGGAAAAGATTTTCTTGACAAGGTTTACAAATAACCTAAGTCCCCGTGTAAGAAGTGTTTAAATAGGGTTTTTAGGCGTATAACTCAACGTGAAGAGAAGTCGGGTTTAGAAATTAAATAAATATTGAATAAAGTTTATTCAATCAAGGTACCCGAAATATTCAAGTATAACTCATTGAGTTAACTAACCTAACGAGTAAAACGCTGTCTAGAGGGAGTGTTACACGTTACCTTATCTAACATAACGTCTAGTTAGTACACTTAAAACAATTTTCGGATGCTTCCAACTGAAACGTTCCGAAAACAACACACATGCTAAAACTTAACATTATCTTGAGAACATAGTAAACTATTTGAACATTTTGTCCTTTGAATCTAAAATAGTTTATTTGTCTTTTTAAATTATTTCATCAAGATTTTAAGAGGACATTAATTCAAATTAACTAAAATTTGTATTTTAAATTATATTAATCTGTTTTTGACATTTTTAATGCTCCCCCTACAAATATACTTCAAATATATTCAATCAAAATACAAAATATACTTGTAGTGACAATAGATGTTAAGTATAACTATACTTTTACATTTTCTTTTCAGAGACTTCCGTTATCCTGACATCATCAAAAATGATTTCCAGAATCAATTCCTATTGTATATGAATCAAAACACAACTTTGAACTCAATTCAATTAATTCAAGGAGAATAAAAGAATGTATCTCAAATAAACGTTTTCAAAAGTACTAATGTTGATTCAATAAATCAGTAGTCATATTAGTATAAACTATATGCGATTCAAAGATATCTGTAATTAATAAAACAACTTTTTCTTTTCAAAACAGTAAATATTGATAATTTTCTTTAAAAGTTAGTTTGAAAAGCTTGAATCATACAAGAGCTTTCTAATGTACCCGTGTAATGAGCTTTCAGTCAACAATCTCAGATCTGATCAGGACCTTAGGTTGCCAGATTTAAAGAATCCTTTTTCAGGACAACAATCCCTACATACCTATCTGCTCAAGTACAAAAGGCTCGTGATCAAACTGATCAATAAACTCTCAAAGATTTTTACTTTGTAAGCACTTTTCATTTTAAGCACAGTATATATGTATTCCATTAATACACATGCAATAAAACACAAATCTCATACAATTTTTACTTCTATGATTGTATTGAGAATATGAATCAGTTTCAATAAGCTTATACTTTTGATTAACAGTTTTAAGATGAGTTACATATAACTTATTCTACAAGTTTAATCAATTAAGTCAAATTTACGCATGATCATATGCATTTTCCTTGATTTAAAGAAAACATTTAATCAAAATTTCAGAATGTCAGAAGTATTTAATGTTTTTCATTTACACTTCCACTTAAAATCGTAAAAACTATTAAAATTGATAAACTACTTAAAATCAATAAGATACTACTATGATTTTATAATAAATACATAGTATCTTAAGTAGCAGTTTAGATATTACTTTAGATATTTATAATAAGTATATAATATCTATGAGGTGAACAACATTATCAATAATATTTATCTTTTTATGTGGAGTTTAAGCATTTTTTACACATCACATAGCCTACAAATACCTAAATTTAATCTAATGTTGCATAATGTATTTTCGTCTAGAGGTTTTTGTAAATATATCAGCTAATTGATTTTTACTAGACACAAATTCTAATTTAATTTTTCCTTTAATTACGTTATCTCTTAGAAAATGATGTCTAACCTCTATATGCTTTGCTCTTGAATGTAATACAGGATTTTTGAAAAGATTTATTACAGAACTACTGTCACAATAAATCTCAGTTGTATCATAAGATAATCCAAAATCTTCTAAAGTTTGCCTTATCCACAGAATCTGAGTGCAATACAGTGCAGCAACAACATATTCAGCTTCTGTAGTAGAAAGTGCTACACAGTTTTGCTTTTTACTAAACCATGACACCAAATTATTTCCCAATAATTGACATGTGCCACTAGTACTCTTTCTATCAGATTTAGATCCTACATAATCAGCATCAATATATCCTATAAGATCTATTGAACTATCCTTAGAATAATATAGTCCAAAATTTTTAGTTCCTTGTATATATCTAAATATTCTTTTAACTGCAATTAAGTGTGATTCCTTAGGATTAGATTGAAATCTAGCATAAACACACACAGCAAACATAATATCAGGTCTACTAGCTGTCAAATAAAGTAAAGAACCAATCATACTTCTGTATTTTCTTTGATCTATAGATTTTCCTATGTCATCAATATCTAACTTTAAAGTAGTACTCATAGGAGTTCCTCGAATCCTTGTATCATTAAAATTAAATTTCTTAAGCATTTCATCTACATATTTTTCCTGATTTAAAAATATACCTTTATCCATTTGCTTAATTTGAAGTCCTAGAAAATATGAAAGTTCTCCTATCATACTCATTTCAAACTGATTAGTCATCTCTTCAGAGAATATTTCTATCAACTTATCAGAGGTTGCTCCAAAGATTATATCATCCACGTATTTTTGAACAACAATCTGATCTTTACCATCTCTCTTAATAAATAGAGTATGATCCACTTTTCCCATGATATAGCCTTTTTCTATTAAAAAAGTAGACAATCTTTCATACCATGATCTAGGTGCTTGCTTCAAACCATATAAGGCTTTCTTCAATTTATACATAAAGTCAGGATTTTTAATATCTTCAAATCCAGGTGGTTGTTTTACATAGACTTCTTCACTAATTAAACCATTTAGAAATGCACTCTTTACATCCATTTGATATAATTTAAAATCCATATAACAAGCATAGGCCAATAATATTCTAATACTTTCTAACCTAGCCACAGGAGCAAATGTTTCATCATAATCTAATCCTTCTTCCTGTGTATACCCTTGTGCAACTAATCTAGCTTTATTCCTTATAATTTGACCAGTTTCGTTAGTTTTGTTTCTAAAGATCCACTTTGTACCTATTATGGACTAATTTTCTGATGGAGAAACTAATTCCCGTATATCATTTCTGATGAATTGATTTAGTTCTTCTTGCATTGCCACTATCCAATTTTCATCAGATAATGCTTCTTGTATATTCCTTGGTTCCACCATAGAAAAAAACATACACATACTATTTAAATTTACTGAAGCTCTAGTTTTAACTCCCTCATTAATATTACCAATGACTTAAGTAATGGGATGTGATAAAGAATAACGCCAATTTCTCTGATTTTCCTCAATATTCTCATCAACATCTGAAAGTCCATCACTTTCATCATTAGTTTGATCATTTAAGTTCATATTTTTGATTTTCTCAAATAAATCATCAATCTCTCTATTGATCTCTAACTCATTTGGAAAATTGATCATATCATCATTATCAGCTTTAGATTGAGATTCTCTAAGAGAATTTTCATTGAAGCTTACATGGAGGGTTTCTTCAATAGTCCTAGAAGTCTTGTTATATACTCTATAGGCTTTACTTCTAGTAGAGTAACCTACTAAAATTCCTTCATCCGATTTAGCTTGAAATTTATCCCTTTTATCCTTAGTATTAAAAATAAAACACTTGCAACCAAATGGTTTCATATAGGAAATTTTTGGAACCCTATTAAACATAATTTCAAAAGGAGTTTTATTAACATGAGGTCTTAAATGACTTCTGTTAATAACATAACAAGTTGTATTTACTGCTTCAGCCCAAACATTTTGAGGTAACTTATGTTCATTCAACATAGTTCTGGCCATTTCTTGAAGTGATCTATTCTTTCTCTCAACAACACCATTTTGACACGGTGCTCTTGGAAAAGAAAATCTGTGATCAATGCCATGCTCATTACAATAGTTATCCATTTGATCATTATCAAATTCAGTTCCATGATCACTCCTAAGTTTTTAAATAGAGACACTTTGCTCATTTTGAACAAAATTCCAAAACATTTTAAATTTTTCAAAAACTTCTGTCTTAGATGCTAGAAAATATACCCAAGTGTATCTAGAGAAGTCATCTACTAAAACAAATACATACCGTTTACCACCAAGACTCATGATTCTTGTTGGTCCAAATAGATCCATATGTATAAGTTCTAAGACTCTCTTGCTTGAAATATCAGTTTTGGATTTAAAAGAGTTTTTGTGAAGTTTACCAAACTCACATGCATCACACATAAAGTTTTTTGAGTATTTAATCTTTGGTAAACCTCTCACTAAATGTTTTCTAGATAGTTTATGTAACAGTTTCATATTTATATGCTCAATCCTTCTATGCCAAAGATATGCATCACTACTTTCAGCTAGCAAACATGAATTTAAATCAACTGCACCAAAAGGTAAAGATAAAATACATACAGAACCTTTTCTTTTAGCAATAAACTTAATTTCATCTGTATTTTTATCAATTATTTTGCATACATTATCTTCAAACACTACATAATATCCATTTTTAGTTAGTTTTATGACACTCAGCAAATTAAATCCTAGGTTTTCTACATATAGTACATTCAAAATAACACAAGTAGGAGTTATTTGAACATTGCCCATACATATAATTTTATCTTTGCTTTTGTTTCCAAATGTTACACTTCCTTTCATGGTATTTGTAAAATTTTGTAATAGACTTTTTTGTCCAGTCATGTGACTTGACGCTCCACTATCCAAGATCCATTTTGATGTTGTTTCCTCCTGCAACACAAATTAAGAAAAACTTTTTCTTGTTACCCAATGTTGTTGAGGACCAAGTTCATTAAACACATATTTCTTCTTTTTCTTTAAAAATAGTTTAACATTATCATTTATATTCTTATTAGTTGTAAGTACTATTGATTTATCATTAGCTTCATACTCACATATAGCATTATTGCTTTTGCAATCATTCTTTTTGTTTTCAGATGTAGTATAATCAAGACCAAACATATTTTTATCAGATGTTAATTTATTTTGGTCATGCTTATACATTTCTGTAAGTTCATACCAAGATTTTGTACTTGTATTAACACTTTCTGTACATACAAAATCTTTTTCTGCACAAGAATTTTTTGTTTTATCACATATAGAATGAGTAATTGGTCTAATACTAGTGTATTGAATTACATGCTCAGGTTTCTGAATTTTCAGTTTACTACAATTGTTTGAAATTTTAGAAACATTGGAAACTGAATTTCCAAAACAAGAAACAAGATTTTTAGAAACATTTATAGTCATGTTAGAAGTACAATTTGACAAATCACATTGATTTATATTATTACTGCATGATTCATCCCTTGAAGTACCTACTTCTACATATTTATTACCTTGTTACATAATAAAAGGAATTTTAGTCTTAGATTTACTTGAACTGCAACTAATAAATCCTTTATTGGCTTGAGATTCAGGATATTCAGGATAATCAAATCGTAAGCCAAATTTATAAGACACCGCAGCGGTACTAGTTAATTTGTCTAACTTAGTTTGACTTAAATTCCATTTCTCAATGGTAGAATTTAAATATTGCTCTCTTAGTTTTAATTTTTCTATCTCTAATTCAAGTTCATTTATATTGTTTCTCAACATTTCATTTTCAGATTCTATCTTTAATTTTTCAGCATTTATATTATGTATTTGTTCATGCAAGATACATTCATTAAATCTAAATTTTTGCAAATCTCTGGCATGATTTTCATTATCACATTTAAACTTTTCTAAAGTAGTAGATAGGAAACAATTTTCTTCTTCCATAATGGATGAAGATTTTCTAATATTCTTATTTTCCAGTTTACATACTTTAAGTTTTTGTAATAATGCATGATAAGCACATAATAATTCATCAAAGTTGAAATCTAAATGACTTTCAAGATCAAATATTACCTCAGACTCATCTGCCATGAAGCACACATGAGCAACGTCTTCTAACTCTTGTTCTCCTTCTAAATGTGAAGATTTTGATGCTGATTCCTCAAATTCAGACTCTTCAGACGTGTCATCCCAAGTGACCTTCAAAGCCTTTTTTTTGTAAAACTTTTTCTGAGTTTTCTGAGCCGTCTTCTTCTGATTTGTCCTACTTTGCTTTTCATTTTTCCTCATAGGACAATCTGGACAAAGATGTCCAGGTTTCTTACAGTTGTAACATACGTACTTTCTAGATGAAAAATTCTTGTCATTCAATGATTTTGACGTTGAGGGTTTATCATTTTTGTTCATTTGCTATTTCCTAGCTTTCCATGCTTTATTGAATTTCCTAGTCAGCAAAATCAAATCCTCGTCAGAATCAATAGATATATCAGAATTTGAATTAATTTCGAAGGCTATTTCTTTCTTCATTTTTAGTTTGTTGTGACTCAGTGATTCATTTAATTGAACTTCATAAGTTGTTAAATTTCCTATAAGTTCATTCATAGTATAAACATTTAAATCTCGCGATTCCTCAATTGATGTTACTTTCTGAGACCATTTAGAACTTAGGGATCTGAGAATTTTCCTCACCAAATCCTTTTGTTCAAAATTCTTTCCTAAACATTTTAAAGAGTTTATGATATTAAGAAATCTGGAAAACATCTCAGAAATATTTTCATCTTCATGCATCTTAAAGAGTTCATACTTATGAATAACATGTTTATTTTAGTCTCTTTAACTTGAGAAGTACCTTCATGTGAAACTTCTAATGCATGCCACACCTCATAAGCAGATTTATATGCCGACACTTTACTGAATTGTTCATAACTCAATGCACAAAATAAAATATTTAAGCCCTTAGCATTCAGAGTTTCATTTTCTTTTTCAATAATTGTCTAAGTATTATAAGGGGTAGTTAATGGAGTATATGGTTTAGAAATCATGAACCACAAGTTATGATCTATACTTTGAAGAAAAATAGTCATCCTATATTTCCAATATTCAAAATGTATTCCATCAAATAAAGGAGGACGATTAAGATTTTGGCCTTCATATAAAGAAAAATTACCATTTCCAATAGCCATTTTACCTTAGATTTTTCAACCTATTTGATTTTAAACAGTCTAAAAACTTTAAAACAATTTGTGCCTTAAATCAAGAAAGTTAAACATATGCTCAGATATTAATTTCTGTTTAAAAACAAGGAAGGTAGAATAAGCAATGATATTAAATAAGTTGGTATCGATTTTATATCAAAGATTATTAACCTTGCTCTAATACCACTTGTAGGATCGTATGGCTACACAAGAGGGGGTGAATTGTGTATCTTTAATATTTTCTGAAATATAATTGAAACTTTAAATCTTAAAAACAAGTCGAGACATTATTTTCATAAAATCATTTTTATTCAAGGTTTCAATTACAATATTCAATTCAATTCTCCTCAGAAATTGTAGATGCAATTATATTTCGATACCATGTATCATCTAAACAATTTCATAACTACAAACAAATAAAACTAATTTGCGGAATTCAAAACTTTTCTCCCTGTTTGAGATCTTTTTTCTTCTTCTTTTTCTTCTTCTTTTTCTTCTTCAGCAATTCTTCAATGACGAATATCTTGTCTTTTCATGCTTCACCGAATTTGCTTTCTTTTGATACTTCAAATCTTCAGTGACGAAAATCTTACCTTTTTATGTTTCACTGAACTTTCTTCCACTTGAGAGATTTTCCCCGAGAAGGTGTTTTTGATCCCTGAAAAAGATTTTTCTTTTGGTGTATAGGGATGATTTGATACTTGAAAAGATTTTTCGTTTTGTGTGCAAGGATAAATTGATCATCGAGAATTCTATGCCTTTTATACTGTATCTTCATTTCATGCATATCCTTCACGTTTAACCACTACCAGTTTTCCACTTCTCCACGTCTTTTCTTTTTTTTTCATCAAAACACATGTTCTAACCCACGTTTATATTTCGAATTTCCTTTAATCATCAGTCTTGGATCTCTGAAAAACTTCCTGCAAAATAAACTTTCTCGTCCAAAAGTTTTTCATCAATGTAATGAGAAGTTGTTACTTTAATGTTAACTAAACGAGTAACACAAGTATATATATAACTTAACGTTTCTAACTTAACGAGTTTCTCATGTGCCATTACACGTGACAAGTACTGTAGCTAACTCAACAAACCATCTCCGTTGTGTTATGATAACTCAACGAACCATTTCCATTGTGTTATGATAACTCAACGAACTAGTAATAAATAAATGTTTTTATAATAAGAATTTTACCACGTGCAAAAATAACTTAAGTTTATAACGCTAACCTAACGCGTTGCCTTAGTGTTCAATATAGCAACTCAACGCGTTTAGTTATGTTAACTTAATGAGTTAAACATGTGCACCTCACGTGATACAATACAACATTCGTAACTTATAATTTCACCACGTGTATAACACTAACTTAACGAGTTCGTCTCTTCTTTTACTCACTAACTTAACGAGTTATTAACTTTACAAGACCAAGCCAATTTTTATCAGTTATTAATTTATTTTGGTCATGCTCATAAATTTAAGTAAGTTCAAACCATGATTTTGTACTTATATTTGAATTTTCAGTACATACAAAATCTTGTTCTACACAAAAATTTTCAGATAAAGAACATGTAGAATGATTAATTGGTCTAACACTAGAGTTTTGAATTTCATGCTCAGATTTCTGAATTTTCAGTTTACTACGATTGTTTGACATTTTTGAAACATTAGTGACTGAATTTCCAAAACAAGAAATAAGATTTTTAGAAACATTAACAATCATGTTAGAAGTACATTTAGATAAATCACATTGGTTTATATTATTGCTACATGATTCATCCGTTGAAGTACCTACTTCTACATATTTATTACCTTGTTTCATAATAAAATGAATTTTAGTCTTAGATCTACTTGAACTGCAACTAATAAATCTTTTATTGGCTTAAGATTCAAGATATTCAGGATAATCAAATCCTAAGGTAAATTTATATGACACTGCAAGAGTACTAGTTAGTTTATCTAACTTAGATTGACTTAAATTTCATTTCTCAATGGTAGAATTTAAATCTAGCTCTCTCATTTTTAATCTATCAATCTCTAATTAAGATCATTTATGTTGTTTCTCAACATTTCATTTCCAGACTCTATCTTTAATTTTTCAGCATTTGAATTCTATATTTTTAATCATGCAAGACACATTCATTAAATCTAAATTTATGCAAATCTCTAGGATGATTTTCATTATCACATTTAAACTTTTCTAAAGTAGTAGACAGAAAACAATTTTCTTCTTCCAAAATGAACAAAGAATTTAATGTTATGTTCTAAACGAGTAACACAAGTAGATATTAACTTAACGTTTCTAACTTAACGAGTTCCTCATGTGCCAATTCATGTGACAAGTACTGTAGTTAACTCAACGAATAAAGTCTGTGGTGTTACGCTAACTCAACGAACCATCTTCGTGGTGTTACAGATAACTCAACGAACCATCTCTGTTGTGTTACAAATAACTCAACGAACTAGTAATAAAGAAATGATTTTATAATAAGAATTTTACCACGTGCAAAAATAGCAACTTAAGTTTTATAATGCTAACCTAACATGTTGCCTTAGTGTTCAATATAGCAACTCAACACGTTTAGTTATGTTAACTTAATGAGTTAAACATGTGCATCTCACGTGATACAATATAACATTCGTAACATTTAATTTCACCACGTGTACAACACTAACTTAATGAGTTCGTCTCTTCTTTTACTCACTAACTTAACGAGTTCTCACGTGACCTATTTTAACCTTTAAGCCTCTAACTCAACGAGTTCTCACGTGACCTCTATACAAATAACACTCTAACTTAACGAGTTGTTTAAACGTGCACTGTTCATGATACAGAAGATATAACTTTAAAACATATCATGCTTTTCAATAAAAACACACGTTAACTTAATGTTTAGTTAAATGAGAAATTAATGCAATGAAACAACTAGTTATTTAACAGTATAATTTTAGATCCAATACAGACAAATATTTATATTAGTAAGCTTTTTTTGTATTAATTGATGTTTTTAATTTCTTTTCACAAGCAATAGTAATTGAGCAAATATGATTACTTTCACTTAGCACACATCATCAAAACAAAATACTCAACAGTAGCATATCCATAGAAAAATGTATACTATAAAATTCGTGCAAATGCAATAGAGAGTAGAGAGATGTAGCATCACGTACCTTGCTCTTGGACACACAAAGGAAACTACAAAACTAATAAACAAATCAAAACTAAAGAAAAGAGAATACAAAGCATATGAAATAAAGACATATAAAGTAGAAATTTTTATTTTATTTTTTTTATTTTTTTATTTTTACACTACCACTTGTGAGAATAAAATCAAGAAGTACTTCCCCCCCCATGATTGGTTCTAGGGTTGGGCACAAGCTGACTAAGCAATGATTGCCTATCCGTGGATGGTGTAGAGGTGAGAAACAACAAAGCAAGCTAGGATTCTATATGCTGAATCGCGAGTGAATGCTCAATCAGAACAGGTGTTATCTTTAGCATCGTTTGGATGCCTTTTTCCATTTCAATTAATCTCTTCTCCAAATCCATAATAGAAGGCTAGGGAGGGGCTGGCAAAGTTGGGGTAGGATGACTAGACTATGATGATCCAACTCCTAATCTAATTGATGGCCCACCACCCCTATGATTATCTTGCGTCTTCCAAGAGAAGTTTGGGTGGTTTCTCCAATTTAGAAAATTTTGCATAGCACAGACTAGCTCAGTTTGCCCATAAATCACAAGACATCGATCAATTCTATGGTCATCAAGGCCACACCCCTCACAAGGAATCTCAAAAATGTTGATAATGGGATCCTTCTTCTTATGAAGATTTAGAACTTCTTGCATTTGTTCCTCTAGCTTAGTCATTTTAGAACTCATTCGAGCTTCTAAGGCTGTTAAGGGTTCCACAGCATGAACCCCTCTACTCAATGTAGCACCTATACTCCTATCTCTTGATGATGTAGGAGATGGTTC
Source organism: Cymodocea nodosa (assembly GCA_036874045.1). Lineage (NCBI taxonomy): Eukaryota > Viridiplantae > Streptophyta > Magnoliopsida > Alismatales > Cymodoceaceae > Cymodocea > Cymodocea nodosa. The sequence goes on from CM072335.1 coordinate 13,825,375, forward strand.
TTCCCATTGGATAGTTTGTTCCACTAAATGCTCATATGCATCCCAAGCTTCATCTTCATTAAATTGCAAAAACTTCCCAGAGTACATGGATTCCAATAGCTTTGAAGAAGCATTCAATCCTTCATATAAAATAGTACATTTCTTTGCTTTTTCGATGCCATGATTAGGACATCTTGCTAATAAGGTTCTGAAACGCTCAAAGAATCTCCAAAAGGTCTCATCAGTTTTCTATTTAAAACTAAGTATGGAATTCTTTAATTGAATAGTGTGGTGGATGGGGTTATACTTTTTGAGAAAAGCTGCACAGAATTCTATTCAAGATGTTATAGAAGATGGCGCAAGACTATCAATCCAACGCTTGGCATCATCTTTAAGTGCAAATGGTATGAATCAATCGTATAACATCCATGGGTATGTCAGGGATGTGCACTAGTCTACAGACTTCATTGAATTCTTGTAAAAACAAATAAACGTCCTCATTTTCTCGGCCTAAGAATCTTGGCAATTGACTTATATAACTAGAGTGTAACTCAAATTTTTGACCTTCAATATGAGGTAGAACTAAGCAAGATGATTGGTCAACTAGGGGTGGATAATAAATATCTGCTAAAGGCCTAAGTCCCCTTTGGTTGGCCATTTCTACAACTGGTGGGTCTAAGTTCTCTATCCTAACTAGTCTATTTGCCCTCGTCCATCTCTGACTATCTAATGTAAAAATAACTAAAGTAATATGAAGTGCAACAAAAGTGTAAAAAGGAAAAGCGTACCAATTATATGTTGTCTTCAAGTCCTGCTAAGAAAAACACATTAGAATAGGTAGTGCTCTATTAAATAGTTTCAAAGAAAAGAATTAATGATATAACAAGAATGGTAGAAGTTACAACATAATCAAATAATATAAGATAAAAACTAAACAACTCAATAAGCATAAACTAATAAGGCAAAAATAAGTATGTAAATAAATAAATATATTAACACTACCCTAACCATAGATGGGTTCCAACAAATCTTGCTCTATAGAAGGTCGTCCCATCTTCTAGTTTAGAAACAACTTTAGGTAGTGGACATTGACTTTAAATTCATCCTTTGTTTTTGGGTTTTCTATATTCACCGCTCCATGAGGGTACATCTTTTTCACAATATAGGGGCCACTCCATCTTGATCTAAATTTCCTAGGGAAAATGTGGAGTCTAGAGTTATAAAGTAGCACTTGTTGGCCCAATTGAAATTTCTTCCTCAAAATCTTCTTATCATGGAATATTTTGGCATTTTCTTTAGCTATTCTAGAATTCTCATAGGCCTCATTCCTTAATTCTTCTAATTCCATGATTTGTAGGTTTCTTACTTGTTTAATTACATGCTCATCCAAGTTGAGTTTCTTAATTGCCCACATAGCCTTATGTTCTAACTCAACTGCCAAATGGCATGCTTTACCATAAACAACTCTAAATGGTGACATTCCCAAGACACTCTTGTAGGCAGTTCTATATGCCCATAAAGCTTCGTCTAATTTTTTCGCCCAATCCTTCTTACTTGATCCTATTATTTTCTCAAGAATTTGCTTTATTTGCTTACTTGCATTCTCCACTTGACCATTAGTCTGAGGGTGATACAGGGTTGCCATTTTATGTGTTATTCTATATTTCTTCATTAAAGCCTCAAAACTCTTACTATTGAAATGAGTTTCCTAATCACTAATTATTGCACGTGGACTGACAAAGCGAGAGAAAATATGAAACCTAATAAAATTAATCACTACTTTAGTATCACAAGATTTAGTGGGGATGGCCTCTATCTACTTAGACACATAATCAATAGCCAATAAGATATACAAATAGCCTCTAGAATTCAAAAAAGGGCCCATAAAGTCTATTCCCTACAAATCAAAAATCTCAACTTCAATTAATGACGTGAGTGGCATCATATCTTTCCTTCCTATCTTGCCTATTCTTTGACATGATTCACAAGTTTTGCAGTGATTAAAGGCATCCTTAAAAATTGTCGGCCAAAAGAAGCCGCATTGAAGGACCTTAACTGCTATTTTCCCTGAGCTCAAATGACCTCCTCCAGGTTGGTCATGGAAAAAATTTAGCACATTTGCAATCTCCGAGTCAGGTATACATCTCTGTACTATTAGATCCATACAGTTTTTAAACAAATACGGGTCATCCCAATAAAAATCTCTAACTCGAAATAAAAATTTCTTTTTCTCCCTAGATGACCAATGAGGGGCTATTAACCCAATAGCTAAATAGTTGACTATATCTGCATACCAAGGGCTAGGGTTGATGGAAAACACCTGTTCATCAAGGAAAGAATCATTGATAGGTGGGCCTACAGGTGGTGAAGTAAGGCGGGACAAATGATCAATGACCACATTTTCACATCCCTTTTTATCCTTAGGGCATGTTTGTGCACCTAGAATTTGAATTCTGCAGAATTTGAATTCTAACGGAATTTGAATTTTACAGAATTTGATGGAAAGAATTCAAAATCTAGGTGTTTGTGCACGTTTAGGAATTTGACAGAAATTGAAATTTAGGTGTTTGTGCACATGACAGAATTGAATGGAATTGAACAGAATTGATTTTTAGTAAAGTTAAGTAATGAATTAAAGTAATTAGTGAAAATGTAATTAATCAATAAATGAATTACTTACATTAATAAATGAACATATTATTAAATTAAATGTTTATATATCATTTATCAATTAATTAAGTATATCATTATATAAAATAAATCAAAAATTACAAAAATTGATAACTTTTTAGTTATAATACATGTTTAAAACAATAAAAGGTTAATTATAAATTCTATATTCCTCGTAATGTAATAATAAATAACTTTTTTAAAAATATAATTATTATGAAGTGAATAAATGAAAGTAAATAATAAATAATTATTGAAATACTTTGATTATAAAAAAATATAATTCTGAACATTCTATTAGCTATAAATGACTTTTAAGACTTCGTTTGTGTTAGCCATAGAAAGTTAGGAAAATTATATAGTTTTTAAAATTTTGATATTATATATTAAATAATATAATAAATAAAATAATAATAATATTATTATTAAATAATATTTATGATTTTAATATTATAAATTAAATAATATTAATAATAATAAAATAATTAATATTTATTTTTAATAAAAATAATATTAAAATAATTAATTAATTAAAAAATATTAACAATATATACTTCAACAGGCAAGGGTGAGCGTTGAGCAATCTTTTGGAAAATGAATTCCGACCTTTTAGGTTGAGAATTCATTTTCCCAACCTTTATACATGATTGGAATTCAAATTCCTTGGGAATTTGAATTCCAAAATGCACAAACACCTCATGACTCGGAATCTGACGGAAAAAATTTTCAATTCCGTTAGATTCCGAGTGCACAAACCCCCCCTTAATTTCAATGTCAAACTCCTGTACTAATAGAATCCACCTAATTAACCTAGACTTGGCATCCTTCTTTGCTAACAAATATTTAATAGCAGAATGGTTAGTGTAAATTACAATATAAGACCCAATAAGGTAAGATCTAAACTTTTCTAAAGCAAAAACCACGGCTAGGAACTCCTTCTCAGTAACAGTGTAATTCAATTGAGCACCGGTCAATGTCTGGCTAGCATAATATATTACTCGTGGTAAATTATCTAGTCTTTGTCCAAGTACAACTCCTAATGCATAATCTGAAGCATCAATCATAAGTTCAAATGGTTCATTCCAATCTAGGGAATGCACTATAGGTGCTGTCGTTAAAGCTCTCTTCAATTGCTTGAAGGCATCATGACAAAGTTCAGAAAACTCAAAAGGGTGATCCTTCACAAGCAATGAAGTCAATGGATGGGCAATTTTGCTAAAGTCCTTAATAAATCTACGGTAAAATCCAGCATGACCGAGAAAAGCTCTAATATCCCTCACAAACTTTGGAGTTGGAAGATTAGCAATCAAATCAACTTTTGCTTTGTCTACTTCCAAGCCCCTCTTTGATACAATATGACCAAGTACAACACCTTGTTGTACCATGAAATGACATTTTTCCCAATTTAGTACAATGTCATATTCTATACACCATTGAAGTACCAACTCTAAGTGATGTAGACATTCCTTAAAAGAGGACCCTTATATGGAAAGATCATCCATAAATATCTCTAAGAATCTTCCAATCATATCAGAAAAAATACTTGTCATGCACCTTTGAAAGGTCGCAAGTGCATTGCATAGTCCAAATGGCATTCGTCAAAAAGCAAAAGTTTCAAAGGGATAGGTTGTTAGGACCTTAAGGCTTACCAGAGGGGGGGTGAAAGGTAATAATTTGTTTCTTAACCTTTTAGAGGTAGTTTAATGTAAAGAGATAGCAAGCACACAATAAAAGAAATCACATAGAGATTTTTAGGTGGTTCACCACTAACGGCTAGTCCACCCCCAAGGGATACTTGGGCTTCACTAAACTCTTGCAAACTTACAATCACTTGCTTTAAGGTTTAAGCAAGAACCAACCAACCATTCACTTGAGCTTCCTTGTCGAAGTTTCAATCAATCCTTTCTCTGAAGTTTTGATCTGTGTACTTCAGTAAACACTAACTTGTGAGCAAAAGAGTTGAGTGCGTGATGAGCTTCTGAAATTCAGTCTGTAAACATTGAAGATGATTTGATCTCTAAAGCTTTTCTTCTATTGAGCTTAGTGTAATTATGTGTATGAGCAAAAAGCTATCTACATCCGTTGTCTGTATCTTGTATATATATACCAATCATGTGTAACGATCATATTTTCTTCCAACAAATGTATTCTACTGTACTTGATTAGACTTCAGTCCCAAATACGGTAAGTTACCATTTAGAAAGTTATTTCAAGATGTCCTTCCGATTTTCTTAACCTTTCGGATAGTTAGCTATGTAACTCTCTAAAGAATATCTATAACTCACCGAAAGATCACTTAAACTTTCTACCATGTAGGATTCCAAAATATATATACTGCAAGCTGTCATTTAATTGGATACTTATAACTGTAACTTACCGAACAGTTATTTAACTATTAGATAGTTGGCTATAGTAACCCTCTGTTAACTTTTCGATTGCTTTAATTCAGCACGTGCATAAAAGACTAACTTAAGTTTCGGATAGTTATCCCTGTAACTCACTAAAATGCTTTAGGGTTTCGGATAGTTATCTTTCTAACTCTCTGAAAACTTATTTGAGCTTCTCTCTGGAATTCTGCACGTGGAAAATTCAGTGACTTAAGTTTCGGATTGTTAAATTGTAACTCACCGAAACTCTCTTCGAGATTTCAAATAGTTATCTAACTCTCTGATTTTTCCTTTTAAGCTTTTGACTGCTGGCTTCTCCATTCTGCACGTGCGTAATAGGATGACTTAAGTTCTAGAAAGTTATACCTGTAACTCACCAAAAAACTCGAATAGTTATATAACTCTCCGAAAAGAAAACTTGGATAGTTATCTAACTTTCCAACAAGTCCTTTAAGCTTCCATTCTGTATTTCTGCACGTGATTAATTTGAATGACTTAACTTTCGGATAGTTATACCTATAACTCTCTAAAAAGTCCTTTAAGCTTCTGGATAGTTAACTCATTAACTATTCGATCATTCAATCCTTCTTATCTTGAGAAAAACAACTCTTAACTGTCTGATTTTCTGCAGCAGCACATTCTGAGATTTACTACAATCTGTTTGCTGCTTAGGATTGTCTACCTTCTGATCTTTTACTACATTAACTAAACCTAAGAAATACAATTCAAAACATTGATTTTTGCATTATCAAAATCTAGAGGTCCTTTCAATCTCCCCCTTTTTGATAATGGCAAAAACCTTACAATGTATTACATGTATTTCTCTCCTTATATATCTATATAGAAAAGCACACGAGGAATACAGAATAATTTAAATTTAAAGACTCCCCCTGATTTTCTGAAATCACTCCCCTTGAATTTCTCCCCCTACTTTACTACAGCTTTGCTTACCAAAATATGATATTTCTCCCCCTTTTTTGACGTTTGTCAAAAAGAAGTGAGAAGTTAGATACTGAGTTGGTGGAGCAATTATAGCCGAGTATCAAAAATGTCTAAGTTGCTACAAAATAGAGATGTTAGTAGAACCAACTCCTAGTTGTGAGCTTGGATATGAAATCATAAATCATATAAAGAACAAACCCTAAATTTTGTCTAATATGATTAAATACAGCTTCAAATAATGGTTTGGTGAAGATATCTGCAAGTTGTTCTTTAGTAGAGACATATTCTAAGGAAATATGACCTTTTTCAACATGATCTCTTAAAAAGTGGTGCCTAATCTCGATATGTTTTACTCTAGAGTGTAGGACTGTATTCTTGGAGAGATTGATGGCACTGCTGCTATCATAGTAAATAATGGTATTTTGAAAATTTAGCTTATAATCTGCTAGAGTTTGTTGCATCGATAAGATCTGTGCACAACATAGGCTTGTTGCCATATATTCAACTTCAATGGTGGATAGAGCTATAGAATTTTGTTTCCTATTGAACCAAGAAACAAGTGAATGACCAAGCAACTGACATGTCCCACTAGTGCTTTTTCGATCTGATTTGCATCTTACATAATCTGCATCACTATATCCTACTAAAGTCAATTGATTCTATGAAGAATAAAATAAGCCAAACTCTTTGGTACCCTGTAGATATTTAAATATACGTTTAACTGATTTTAAGTGTGATGCTTTTGGAGAGGCTTGATATCTTGCACAAGTGCAAACACTAAACATTATATCTGGTCTACTGGCTGTTAGATATAGAAGTGATCCAATCATACCTCTGTATTTCTTTTGATCTATTGGAATGCTAGAAATGTCCTTATCAAGTTTTTCATTTGAGTTCATAGGAGTACCTGCTGCTTTGGATTTATCCATACCAAATTTTAAGAGAATCTCTTTGCAAAATTTTTCTTGATTCAAGAAAATACCATGCTGAAGTTGATGAATTTGTATTCCTAGAAAGAATTTTAATTCTCCCATAAGACTCATCTCAAATTCATTCTTCATTAAGATTTGAAAATCATGACATAGTTTCTCATGTGTGGCACCAAAAATGATATCATCCACGTAGATTTGAATAATTAACATATGAGAACCTTCAGATTTGATGAATAAGGTGTTGTCTGCAATTCCTATGTTAAACTGATTCTCAAGAAGGAAACTCTTCAATTTATCATACCATGCACGTGGTGCTTGCTTCAAACCATAGAGAGCTTTATTTAGTTTGTATACATGGTTTGGATTATCTTCATCTGCAAAACCTAGTGGTTGTTCTACATATACTTCTTCTTGCAGAATGCCATTAAGAAATGCACTTTTAACATCCATTTGATAAAGCTTGATTTTCATACTACTTGCAAAGGCAAGTAACATTCTAATTGCTTCAAGTCTTGCAACAGGTGCAAAAGTTTCTTCATAGTCGATTCCTTCCTGTTGGTTGTATCCCTGAGCAACAAGTTTAGCTTTATTTCTGATAATACTACCATTATTGTCAAGTTTGTTCTTAAACACCCATTTAGTATCAATAATTGATTTTTCGATGGGCCTTTCAATCAAGTTCCAGACTTCATTTTTCTTGAACTAATTTAGTTCCTCTTGCATGGCCATGATCCAATATTCATCATTATAGGCATCTTCAACTGTTGAAGGTTCAAGTTCAAACACAAAAGCACAATAATTATAAATATTTTGAATTTTGCTTCTTGTTTGAACATCTTGATTTATATTCCCAATAATTTGTCCAATGGGATGTCCAAACTTTGTCTTCCATGCTTTTTCTATCTCAATAGGTGTAGGTAGTGTTAAACTATCCTTTTTCTGAGGAATTTTCTGATTTATTAATTCACTTTCACTTTCACTATCTATTTTTAGCCTCTTCAATTTTCCTACCATGTCTTCATCAAAGAATACATTTATTGACTCTTCTACTTTTCTTTCATGTTCAAAATAGACCTTGTAGGCCTTGCTTCTTGAAGAGTATCCAACAAAAAGAGCAGGATCAGTTTTTGCATCAAATTTGTCCTTTTGATCCTTAATATTAAGCACAAAACATCTTGATCCAAAGACCTTAAAATATCCAACATTTGGTATTTTACCATACCATAGTTCAAAAGGTGTCTTATGTAGAATAGGTCTAAGGTGAGTTCTATTTATAGAATAATATGCAGTATTTACAGCTTCAGCCCATGGAGACTTTGGTAGATCAAATGCATTAAGAATTGTTCTTTCCATTTCTTGTACTGATCTATTCTTCCTCTCTACAACTCCATTCTGAGCAAGAGTTCTTGGACATGAGAATTCGTGCAGTATGCCAAAAGAATTGCATAATTCTTCAAATTCTGAATTTTCAAATTCACCTCCATGATCACTTCTAATCTTTTTCACGGTTGATTCTTTTTCATTTTGAATTCTAATACAGAGATGTTTGAATTCATCACATGCTTCATTCTTGTGTGGTAAGAAAATAACCCAAGTGAATCTTGTATAATCATCAACTACCACTAAGGTATATTTTCTTCCTCCTAAACTGGCTATCTATGTAGGACCAAACAGGTCCATATGCAATAGATCTAATGGTTGACGTGTGGCAATGTCTTCGATACTCTTGTGTTCTGATTTCTTTCTTGTACTTCTTATATTTTACATATAAGTTATCTACTGTACAGAGAAGACTATCTATATTTACATCATCATTTCTTTTTCTGAGCAATAGGGAGATGTAAAGTATACCTCTTGTGCAGCAAAGCACACGTTTGCAGATGCCTCCTCATTTGAGTCTGATGAGCTGCTGGATGAACTACTGTCATCCCAAGTGGCTTTCAAGACTATTTTCTTCTTATTCTTCCTTTTCCATTTTTGTTTATCCTCCTCCTATTGAAAAGGACAATAGAGTTGAATGTGTCCCAGTTTCTTGCACTTGTAGCATGTAGGGACTTTTGGTTTTGAGGAGCTAGCTTTGCCTCCTTGTCTCATCATCCTTCTGAAGTTCCTAGCTAACAGTAAAACTTAATCCTCATCCGATCTTAGTTGATCTTCTATTGAGGGAAAAGCTAGTTCTTTCTTTTTCTCTACATTTCTTTCAGTGACTCCTTCTTTCCATCCCTTCATTTGAACTTTGTTGAGTATTTTGTTTTGATGATGTGTGCTGAATGAATATAATCATATTTGCTTAATTACTATTGCTTGTGAAAAGAAATTAAAATCATCAATTAATACAAAAAAAGCTTACTGACATAAATACTTGTCTTTATTGGATCTGAAGTTAATAACTAGTCGTTTCGTTGCATTAATTTCTCATTTAACTAAACGTTAAGTTAACGTGTGTTCTTATTGAATAGCATGATATGTTTTAAAGTTATATCTTCTATATCATGAATAGTGCACGTTTAGACAACTTGTTAAGTTAGAGTTTTGTTTGTATAGAGATCACGTGAGAACTCGTTAAGTTAGAGGCTTAAATGTTAAAATAGGTCACGTGATAACTCGTTAAGTTAGTGAGTAAAAGAAGAGACGAACTCGTTAAGTTAGTGTTATACACGTGGTGAAATTATAAGTTACGAATGTTGTACTGTATCATGTGAGGTGCACATGTTTAACTCGTTAAGTTAACATAACTAAACGCATTGAGTTGCTATATTGAACACTAAGGCAACGCGTTAGGTTAGCGTTATAAACTTAAGTTGTTATTTTTTGCACGTGGTAAAATTCTTATTATAAAAACATTTGTTTATGACTGAATCAGTGAGTTAAAGTTTTTTTCGAAGACTTACAGTCGTAACTATCCGAAAGGTAACTTAAATCATGTTTTCAGGTCTTGACACGTGTCTCACTAGTTTTATGGTATAAAGAGCTTTTCGGTGACTTACAATTGTAACTATCCGAAACTTAAACTGTTTTCGGTGAGTTATCGTTTAACCTTCTAAAAGAAAGGTTAAGCTGGTTCATTGAATTAGCATAACACCACGGACTTAGTTCGTTGAGTTAGCTACAGTACTTGTCACGTGAAATGGTACATGAGGAACTCATTAAGTTAGAAACGTTAAGTTATATATATATACTTGTGTTACTCGTTTAGTTAACATTAAAGTAACGACTTTGTATTACACTTGATGGAAAATTCTTTGGACGAGAAAGTTTTTTTTACAGGAAATTTTTTAGAGATCCAGGACTGATGATTAAAGAAAATTCGAAATATAAACGTGGGTTAGAACGTGTTTGTTTCGATGAAGGAAAAAGAAAAGACGTGGAGAAGTGGAAAACTAGTAGTGGTTAAACGTGAAGGATATGCATGAAATGAAGATACAGTATAAAGGTATAGAATTCTCGTTGATCAAACCATCCTTGCACATAAAATGAAAAATCTTTTCAAGGATCAAACTATCCTTGCACACCAAAAGAAAAATCTCTTTCAGGGATCAAAAACACCTTCTTAGGGAAAATCTCTCAAGTGGAAGAAAATTCAGTGAAGCAGAAAAAGGTATTATATATGTCACTGAAGATTTGAAGTATCAAAAGAAAGTAAATTCAGTAAAGTAGAGAAAGATAAGATATTCGTCACTGAAGAATTGCTGAAGAAGAAAAAGAAGAAGAAAGATCTCAAATAGGGAGAAATGTTTTAAATTCCGTAAATTAGTTTTCTCTGTTTGTAGTTATGAAATTGTTTAGATGATACATGGTATCGAGATATAATTGCATCTACAATTTCTAAAGAGAATTGAATTGTATATTGCAATTGAAACCTTGAATAAATATGATTTTATGAAAACAATGTCTCGACTTGTTTTTGAGTATTAAAGTTTCAATTATATGTCATAACATATTAAAAATACACAATTCACCCCCCTCTTGTGTAGCCATACGATCCTACAAGTGGTATCAGAGTTTTGTTAATAATATTTGATATAAAATCGATACCAACTTATTTAATATCATTGCTTATTCTACCTTCCTTGTTTTTAAATAGAAATTAATATCTGAGCATACGTTTAACTTTCTTGATTTAAGGCTCAAGTTGTTTTAAAGTTTTTAGACTATTTAAAATCAAATAGGTTGAAAAATCTAAGGTAAGATGGCTATTGGAAATGGTAATTTTTCTTTATATGAAGGCCCAAATATTAATCATCCTCCTTTATTTGATGGAATACATTTTGAATATTGGAAATATAGGATGACTCTTTTTCTTCAAAGTATAGATCATAAGTTGTGGTTCATGATTTCTAAACCATATACTCTGTTAACTCCTCCCTATAATACTTGGACAATTACTAAAAAAGAAAATGAAACTCTGAATGCTAAAGGCTTAAATATTTTATTTTGTCCATTGAGTTATGAACAGTTCAGTAAAGTGTCGGCATATAAATCTGCTTATGAGGTGTAGCATGCATTAGAAGTTTCACATGAAGGTACTTCTCAAGTTAAAGAGATTAAAATAAACATGTTGATTCATAAGTATGAACTCTTTAAGATGCATGAAGACGAAAATATTTTTAAGATGTTTTCTAGATTTCTTGATATCATAAACTCTTTAAAATGTTTAGGAAATAATTTTGAACAGAAGGATTTGGTGAGGAAAATTCTCAAATCCCTAAATTCTAAATGGTCTTAGAAAGTAACATCAATTGAGGAATCACGAGATTTAAATGTTTATACTATGAATGAACTTATAGGTAACTTAACAGCTTATGAAGTTCAATTAAATGAATCACAGAGTCACAACAAACTAAAGATGAAGAGAGAAATAGCCTTTGAAATTAATTTAGATTCTGATATATCTACTGATTCTGACGAGGATTTGATTTTGCTAACTAGGAAATTCAAGAAAGCATGGAAAGCTAGGAAACTGTAAAGGAACAAATATGATAAACCCTCAACGTTAAAATCACTAAATGACAATAATTCTTCATCTAGAAAGTATGTATGTTACAACTATAAGAAACCTAGACATCTTTCTCCAGATTGTCCTATGAGGAAAAATGAAAAGCAAAGTAGGACAAATCAGAAGAAGACGACTCAGAAAACTCAGAAAAAGTTTTACAAGAAAAAGGCTTTGAAGGTCACTTGGGATGACACGTCTGAAGAGTCTGAATCTAAAGAATCAACATCAAAATCTTCACATTCAGAAGGAGAACAAGAGTTAGAAGACGTTGCTCATGTGTGCTTCATGGCAGATGAGTCTAAGGTAATATCTGATCCTGAAAGTCATTCAGATTTCAACTTTAATGAATTATTATGTGCTTATCATGCATTATTACAAAAACTTAAAGTATGTAAACTAGAAAATAAGAATATTAGAAAATCTTCATCCATTATGGAAGAAGAAAATTGTTTCCTGTCTACTACTTTAGAAAAATTTAAATGTGATAATGAAAATCATGCTAGAGATTTGCAAAAATTTAGATTTAATGAATGTATCTTGCATGAACAAATACAAAATATAAATGCTAAAAAATTAAAGATAGAATCTGAAAATGAAATGTTGAGAAACAATATAAATGAACTTGAATTAGAGATAGAAAAATTAAAACTAAGAGAGCAAGATTTAAATTCTACCATTGAAAAATGGAATTTAAGTTAAACTAAGTTAGACAAACTAACTAGTACCCCTGCGGTGTCTTATAAATTTGGCTTAGGATTTGATTATCCTGAATATCTTGAATCTCAAGCCAATAAAGGATTTATTAGTTGTAGTTCAAGTAAATCTAAGACTAAAATTCCTTTTATTATGTAACAAGGTAATAAATATGTAGAAGTAGGTACTTCAATGGATGAATCATGCAGTAATAATATAAATCAATGTGATTTGTCAAATTGTACTTCTAACATGACTATAAATGTTTCTAAAAATCTTGTTTCTTGTTCTGGAAATTCAATTTCCAATGTTTCTAAAATTTCAGACAATTGTAGTAAACTGAAAATTCAGAAACCTAAGCATGTAATTCAATACACTGGTATTAGACCAATTACTCATTCTGCATGTGATAAAACTAAAAATTCTTGTGCAGAAAAAGATTTTGTATGTATGGAAAATGTTAATACAAGTACAAAATCTTGGTATGAACTTACTGAAATGTATGAGCATAACCAAAATAGGTACTTGAACAGATAGGTATGTAAGGATTGTTGTCCTGAAAAAGGATTCTTTAAATCTGGCAACCTATGGTCTTGATCAGATCTGGGATTGTTGACAGAAAGCTCATTACACAGGTACATTAGAAAGCTCTTGTATGATTCAAGCTTTTCAAACTAAGTTTTAAAGAAAATTATCAATATCTACTATTTTTAAAAAAAAATTAAAAAAAAATGTTTCATTAATTACAGATATCTTTGAATCGCATATAGTTTCTACCAATATGACTACTGATTTATTGAATCAACATTAGTACTTTTGAAAACGTTTATTTGAGATACATTCTTTTATTCTCCTTGAATTAATCACATTGAGTTCAAAGTTGTGTTTTGATTCATATACAGTAGGAATTGATTTTGGAAATCATTTTTGATGATGTTAGAATAACGGAAGTCTCTGAAATGAAAATTTAAAAGTATAGTTATACTTAACATCTATTGTCACTACAAGTATATTTTGTATTTTGGTTGAATATATTTGAAGTATATTTGTAGGGGGAGGATTAATAATGTCGAAAATAGATTAATATATTTTAGAATACAAATCTTAGTTAATCTGAATTAATGTCCTCTTAAAATCTTGATGAAATAATTTAAAAAGACAACTAAACTATTCTAGATTCAAAGGACAAAATGTTCAAATAGTTTACAATGTTCTCAAGATAATGTTAAGTTTAGCATGCATGTTGTTTTCGGAACGTTTCAGTTGGAAGCATCTGAAACTTGTTTAAGTGTACTAACTAGACGTTATATTAGATAAGGTAATGTGTAAAACTGCCTCTAAACAGCGTTTTACTCATTAGGTTAGTTAACTCAACGAGTTATACTTGAATATTTCGAGTACCTTGATTGAATAAGCTTTATTCAATATTTATTTAATTTCTAAACTCGACTTCTCTTCACGTTGAGTTATACACCTAAAAAAAAAATACCCTATTTAAACACTTATTACACGGGCACTTAGGTTATTTGTAAACTTTGTCAAGAAAATCTTTCCCGCTTGTTGCTGTTACAACCTGCGACGATGGTCTCCAAGTTCTACAAAGGTCGTGGCAGAGGAAAAGGCCAAAGCAGAGGAGATGCACAAGGAAAAGAAATAGAGAATGATGAAGTTCCACGTACTTGGTTCAAGAAAATATTTCGAGTGGATAAAAGGTTAGCAGAAATTTATAGTGAATATTTCTTTCCTGAAGGTATACTAAATGAAGTTAGACAAAAACTCCAAAATACTGATGCTAGTATTACATACATGGGGATTCGAAGTAAATTTGATAGAGAATACAAAATGAAATGTTCTAAGATTGCATTTTTGGAATAGTATGCAAAATATTTGGTAAAAGGTGTAGGTTCATCAAATAGAACTCCTGAAACTCCTATAAATGGTACAAGACTACATGCATTTGAGGAAGAGCATGAATCAGCTATCCCTACTCCTTTATATTCAAAACAAGTAGAATCAAATATTGCTGTAGACAAAACAAAAGTTGATAGTCTTCAAAAGGCCGTTGCAATAGAAAGTGCCTTAGAGGAATTAAAGTAGAAAACTTTTATAGAGCAATCTAAAAAGAAAACAACAATACTTGAAGAGGAGAAACAGAAATGTTATAGAAGAAGAAAAATTATGTCTAAAGAAAAAAAGTCTATTGGAAAAGGACAATCAGATGAAACTTTATTTCCAAAGGACAATGTATGTCTAGACATTGTACCGTACTGTGCATCTGATAAACTCATTAGTTCCGAACACACTAAAACTAATGAAGATAATGAAACTTTATTTTCCCTTGCTAGAAAGCTTGAGAAGAAATACAAGTCAAATATAAGCTCAAGTTTTTCTATTAGTACAAGTCCTGATGATGCAGAAATTGACAAATCAGAGCATCAGACACCTGACATTGAACAAGTTATTGCAGATATAATTGACAATGTTGAGGCAGTAACTAGTTCACAGGTTGAATTTTCTGGAGTAGTAGATATTGAAAATGTTAAGACTCCAGAAGAGTTAAAAGTTAACCAACCTTCTTCAGAATCTATAGAAGCAGAGTCTGAGAATTCACAGCATGAATCAATGGAAATATCTGTTGAACAGAATAAACAATTACAGATAGATACACCGGTTGTAGAATTTGTGGAAAAATTGAACTCTGAACATTCTAAAGAGACTGAACCAATGAATGTTGAGCATATTGACAATGTTCCTAACTCTATTGAAGCTGAAGAATCAAGCTTACCTGAACAGCTTCAAGATAATATTTTGGAAGAGGAACAACATGACATTCATTTTAAAGAAGAGGTTCTTGAAGATGAATTAAACTCTGAATCACGGCTTCAGGTATTACCTTCTTTGTGTACAATATTAAAAATTCAAGGTAATACAATTCATTTTAGATCTGAAGAAGCATTGTAGAAATACAATAATTTGATTACATGTCAAATTCTACATGCTCGTCCAATAAAGTTCAGAAATTTGATGGAAATGAGATATCTATTTGAGTTTCAAGGCCTCATTAAATTCTTGCCAGTAGGTACAAAATGAAAGCAATACACAGAGCTTATTGTAGCTTTTTATAGCAATCTGGTCAAGAATGGACATTTTCTGAAAACTCAAATAAATTAACTAGAGTTTATTTTGTCTCCTAAATTAATTTTGAAGTTTTGGGATTAAAGAATTAAGGTGTTGTTGTTACGAACAGATTTGACATGATTAGACAACTGGAATGGAACATTCAGTCTTTATCAAAAATTCCAGATGTATATTCTAAAATGAGATTAATGAAAAACTTGAATGTAGAGGCAAGGTTTATTGCAAATATATTGCATGCAAATTTATTTCAGAGAGTTGGACACAATTTGGAAGTCAACAGAAGCTGTTTATATGCAACTTATGGCCTGCTGAATAGAATTCAAATCAATTGGTTTGATGTTTTTATGTCTCAACTACAGCATATGAGTTCAAAGTTATTTTATGGTGATGCTATATGTAGAATCCTTGCAAGCCAATTGACTTTATCCTACTGGTCCTCTAAAACTAAAGGCATGAGAGCATTTAGTGTCAAAGATTTGCAAAAATTCTAGGCCATGCATAAACCTCAACGACAACAACAACAACAACAACCTGATTATACAGACCATATACAACAACAACAAAGTTATTCAGTTCAAGCAGAACAGCAAACTTAGCTACCTCTTGACTTAGATGCAGTGTTTAACGACATCAGAAATGATATTAGGCATCTAGGAGATAAAATATGTAATGCTATAAGTGATATACTTAGGAGGGGTTGTTAACTATTTTTGTTTGTTTCTGAATACAAAATGTAATGTTTGTATTACTTGTTTGATTCATTGAACAATACATTTTTCTGTAAATGTGTTCAATTATTATTCTTGTTTACAGAAAGAGTTGTTATAATTCTCTTATATATATATATATATATATTCTCTGTAATTATCTTTTTGATTAATGACAAAAAGGGGGAGAAATATTATAAAAAGATAATTATGATTTTAATTGCATATATATATTATAAAAGGAGATGCTATTTAAATGGTTATTGTAATCTGACAGATGATAATTAGAAAACTGATACTTATATAATTATTGACATCTGAGAGTTTTAGTTCTGAGAGGTAAAATTTACACAAACAATAGAAATAAGCTTAAGTGAACTTAAGTCAACAAACAAGTTTGTTGAATTAAAAGTTAACCCAACGAAGGTGCTTTGTTGAGTTAAACATATTTCATAATTGATTTAATATGATTTTGTCATCATCAAAAAGGGGGAGATTGTTGAGTATTTTGTTTTGATGATGTGTGCTGAATGAATATAATCATATTTGCTCAATTACTATTGCTTGTGAAAAGAAATTAAAATCATCAATTAATACAGAAAAAACTTACTAGCATAAATACTTGTCTGTATTGGATTTGAAGTTAATAACTAGTCGTTTCGTTGCATTAATTTCTCATTTAACTAAATGTTAAGTTAACGTGTGTTTTTATTGAATAGCATGATATGTTTTAAAGTTATATCTTCTGTATCATGAATAGTGCACGTTTAGACAATTCGTTAAGTTAGAGTTTTGTCTGTATAGAGGTCACGTGATAATTTGTTAAATTAGTGAGTAAAAGAAGAGACGAACTCGTTAAGTTAGTGTTATACACATGGTGAAATTATAAGTTATGAATGTTGTATTGTATCACGTGAGGTGCACATGTTTAACTTGTTAAGTTAACATAACTAAACGCGTTGAGTTGCTATATTGAACACTAAGGCAACGCGTTAGGTTAGCATTATAAACTTAAGTTGTTATTTTTTGTACGTGATAAAATTCTTATTATAAAAACATTTGTTTATGACTAAATCGGTGAGTTAAAGTTTTTTTCGGAGACTTACAATCGTAACTATCCGAAAGGTAACTTAAGTCATGTTTTCAGGTCTTGACACGTGTCTCACTAGTTTTATGATATAAAGAGCTTTTTGATGACTTACAATTGTAACTATCCGAAACTTAAACTGTTTTCGGTGAGTTATCGTTTAACCTTCTGAAAGAAAGGTTAAGCTAGTTCATTGAGTTAGCATAACACCACGGACTTAGTTCGTTGAGTTAGCTACAATATTTATCATATGAAATGGCACATGAGGAACTCGTTAAGTTAGAAACGTTAAGTTATATATATATACTTGTGTTACTCGTTTAGTTAATATTAAAGTAACGACTTCATATTACACTTGATGGAAAATTCTTTGGACGAGAAAGTTTTTTTTACAGGAAATTTTTCAAAGATCCAGGACTGATGATTAAAGAAAATTCGAAATATAAACGTGGGTTAGAACGTGTTTGTTTCGATGAAGGAAAAAGAAAAGACATGGAGAAGTGGAAAACTAGTAGTGGTTAAACGTGAAGGATATGCATGAAATGAATATATAATATAAAAGGCATAGAATTCTCGTTGATCAAACCATCCTTGCACACAAAACGAAAAATCTTTTCAAGGATCAAACTATCCTTGCACACCAAAAGAAAAATCTCTTTTAGGGATCAAAAACACCTTCTCAGGGAAAATCTCTCGAGTGGAAGAAAATTCAGTGAAGCAAAAAAAGGTATTATATATGTCACTGAAGATTTGAAGTATCAGAAAAAAGTAAATTCGATGAAGTAGAGAAAGACAAGATATTTGTCACTAAAGAATTGCTGAAGAAGAAAAAGAAGAAGAATAAAGATCTCAAACAGGGAGAAATGTTTTAAATTCCGCAAATTAGTTTTCTTTGTTTGTAGTTATGAAATTGTTTAGATGATACATGGTATCGAGATATAATTGCATCTACAATTTCTAAGGAGAATTGAATTGTATATTGTAATTGAAACCTTGAATAAATATGATTTTATGAAAACAATGTCTCGACTTGTTTTTGAGTTTTAAAGTTTCAATTATATGTCAGAACATATTAAAAATACACAATTCACCCCCCTCTTGTGTAGCCATATGATCCTACAGACTTCATGGGCTAGAAGGTTTCCCAACAGATCTTCAACTGAATAGTTATTCAAATCCTTTGAATCTTATATGGAAGTAGACTTCTTCTTCCATTCGATTGTCAAGCTCCTTAGGATCTTTTGTACCTATTCACGATTAGAAAAACTCCTCCCAAGGCCTCTTAGTTCATTCACAATTTCTGTGAATCTAGAAAACATTTCAGTGATACTTTCTTTTTCAAGCATTTTGAATAATTCATATTTTCTTAACAAAATGCTGATTTTAGTATCTTTAACTTGGCTGGTTCCTTCATATGTAATTTGAAGGATCTTCCAAGCTTCATGGGAGAATTTACAAATAGGCATAAGAGGTTTCTTAATAATAGGATGAAAAGTATTATGTTTGTCCATGCTTAACAATGAAATAGTAGTCAAATAACACACCTAGTAGTGAGTTTTTCAATTAATTCCTTGAAGTAACAAAATACAAGTTGAATCTGCATAAGGAATTGTAAGAGTGTGTGAGCTATGTGCCCCCTTCTTCTTTTTTACATACAATTTATGGCTTTATGTAACATAAACATGATAAGGTCTAAAACAAGGACATTCTTATGCTAAAGTGTCTTAGAAATGCCACAATCTCTAATTGACAACAATAATGAAGTCATTTTACAACTAGGAAAATAGTTATAACATGACTTACTACGAATTCTTAAATCATGCATATCTATTTCAAATCAACCTATATAACAATGAATAACAATTAGAGGCTTATCAAAAGGATATTTAAGCATTTATCTTATTCACAAACATAACTTTGGATGAAAGGGTTTTACAACATATATGCATGTGACTAAATTAAAGCATAGAACTTATTAACTTAGCAAGATCAATCCATGTAATTCATGTAAATTCGTAGTCCTACTTTTGTGCAAAAGTATGCATAAAAATTTAAAAGACTATCAATTTTTAAAGTGTAATGTACTCTATCTTGAAATCTGTCTCATCTGTCAACTTTGAAAATTTACATAGAAATTCCTACACATCAAAATTTATTGCAAAAAACTCAAATTATAGATAAAGAAGTGTACTTTCATAGAAAAATAACTACTAGAAACTTTGAATCATGGTGTTGCAACCTTTTCTCAAAGGAAAAACTTCAATTAGGTTAGTTTTGCTTTGAAACTGCATAACACCATCATCTTCACACATTCATAAATCTCTCAATACAATTCCAAATTCAACAAATACTAATTAAAATGAAACTTTAAACATTTTAGAACCTCAAGAA
Source organism: Cymodocea nodosa (assembly GCA_036874045.1). Classification (NCBI taxonomy): domain Eukaryota; kingdom Viridiplantae; phylum Streptophyta; class Magnoliopsida; order Alismatales; family Cymodoceaceae; genus Cymodocea; species Cymodocea nodosa. The sequence goes on from CM072335.1 coordinate 13,845,297, forward strand.
AATCATGAAACTTAGATTTTACACCTAGCTTAAAACTAGAAAAGTTTTTCAAATCACATTCTTAAAACAATTTTGTAATAAAAACCATACAACACTATGAATTGACTACACAAAGATTATCATTTCAATTCCAAAAGAGATTCACACCATCACTTAAATATAAATTTAGTTCATATGGTGTTTCTGAGAAAAGGAAAAGAAAAAGAAAGTAAAATACTTAGAAGAGAGATGCAATACACAAAGGAATATATTCACTAAACATAATTTCAAAGATTGTTAAAACACCAAGCTCCTTGGCAACGACACCAAAAACTTGTAAGGAAATTGATTGTATTTAGAATTAAAACATGAAAATCTCAAATTTTACATTTATAAACCGCAAGCGCACAGTACATATTGTATTAAGCATATGCAAGAGCAAGTCGATCCACAAGAAGCTTGTCTTAAATGAATTTAAGGAAATAAATGTTAGGATCAGTAGGCTCACCAAAGGGGGGTAAATGGTGAATGTGTGTAATTTTTAAAATCTTTTGATGTTGAATCGAATGATTCAACAAATATGAAATAAGATGAATCTAAAAGAATGCAAAGTAGTAGGAGAAAAATAACACACAACAAATTTAAGGTGGTTCACCAACTTAGCTAGTCCACCCCCAAGATTCACTTGGGCTTCACTAAGTATTCAGATACTTACAACACTTGCTTTCAGGTTGAAGCAAGAACCAACACTTAGAGCTTTCAAGTATAAGCTCTAAAACCAACCTTTCTTTCTTAAGCTTTCAGGTGGAAGCTCTCAACCAACAATGAGTTTTCAGGTAGAAACTCATGAACCAAATAGCTTGAATCTTTCAATCAGAGTTTTGGCACACGGAGCTTTTTCTATAGTAGATCTTTTGAGTATAATTGACTGTTTGCAGACTTGAGTGTAACTGAAATTTTTGTGTAGCTCACTATATATTATATATTCGTTATTTCTGTATCTTCTTCTCTTAAACTCCTCATATTTATACCAAAAGGTATAACAATCACATTTTTCTTTCAACGGATGTATTCTGCTGTACTTGCTAAGTAATCAGACCTAAATATGGTAAGTTACCGTTCTATCTGATGTTCAATAAGTAACCTTTCGATAATCTTTGACTTTCGGATGGTTATATAAATAACTTGCTGAAATGCATCCATAACTTACCGATTCTTTACTCATATCCTATTATCTATGTCACGTGAGGATTTTAAGTTGCTCACATGAAATGTCAAGTGTACGGAGACTTGTATTTTAACTCACCGAAAAGAGCTCTAACTTTCAGATAGTTAACTACCGTAACTCTCCGATTTTTCTTTTAAACATCCGACTATTGTCTCTTCAATTCTGCACGTGCATAAAAGAATAACTTAAGTTTCAGATAGTTAAGAATGTAACTCACCGAAACTTCTCATTTTTCGGATAGTTATCTTTCTAACTCTCCGAAAACCCATTTGAGCTTCTATCTGGAATTCTGCACGTGAGAAATTCAATGACTTAAGTTTCGGATAGTTAAACTGTAACTCACCAAAACTCTCTTGAAAATTCGGATAGTTATCTAACTCTTCGATTTTTCCTTTTAAGCTTTTAACTACCGACTTCTCCATTCTACACGTGCGTAATAAGATGACTTAAGTTCTGGAAAGTTATACCTATAACACACCAAAAAACTCGAATAGTTATCTAACTCTTCGAAAAGAAAATTCGGATAGTTATCTAACTCTTCGAAAAGTCCTTTAAGCTTCCGTTCTATATTTCTGCACATGGTTAATTGAATGACTTAACTTTTGGATAGTTATACTTGTAACTCTCCGAAAAAGTCGAATAGTTATCTAACTCTTCAAAAAGAAAACTCGGATAGTTATCTAACTCTCTGAAAAGTCCTTTAAGCTTCCGTTCTATATTTCTACACGTGGTTAATTGAATGACTTAACTTTCGGATAGTTATACTTATAACTCTCCGAAAAAGTCGAATAGTTATCTTTTTAACTCTCCAAAAAGTCCTTTAAGCTTCTAGATAGTTAACTCCTTAACTATCCGACCATTCAATTCTTCTTAACTGTCCGATCATTTAACTCTCCGAAGGCTTTGTAAATTTGGATAATTTTCCTTCTAACTATCTGATAGACTTGCTACTGCTGTTGTAAACTTACTTCTTCAGATACTTTGATCTATAACTGTCCGATTTTTTGTAACAGCATATTCTGAGATTAACTGCAACATGTTTGCTGCTTGGAATTTATACCATCTGCCTTCTGATCTTATGTTGCACTGACTTATCTGTGAAACATAATATGTTCCCTCACATAGGTTTTGCATTATCAAAATACTCGGGTTCTAACAATAAATGCTTAGCAAAATATTCACATCACTAAAGCCATGATAAAAACTTTAATTACATATTAATAGGTAATAATTACATAAATATGATAAAGAGTTCAAATATCGTCATAAATCCAATAAGCTCCCAAGGTTAAATCTTAGGAAACTCAAGAAAATTAATGAGTTTCGTCTCTGAAATTATAGAAATTAAGCCCAACTTCTAACTCTCCTTACATCCAACCTGGACATTGAAAAATCCAAAGAAAATATTGGTTGCAAAGATCCTTGAGCTATCTTCGAAATGGAAGTAATTTCATAAACTAAATCATTATAAAAATCTAGAAGTGTTGGATTTACTGATAGGGCGCAGAACCATTCTGTAAACTTTCTAAAAATGCACCTTTAGTGCAAAAATCATATCTTAGTCAAAACTCCATGAAATCCTGCAAAATCAAAGGGCTTTGAACAAAGACTCATACTAATAACATGAAAAATTGATAGAACAGCTTTTCATAAAGTTTTCAGTGTAGGAAACACTCAAGCATCGAGCATTGAAACTGGTAGTCGAATAGGAATTCAAAACTGCCACGACCTTTGAAAGAAAAAATCAAAAACCAACGAAATACATTCTAAAAAATACAAAATTTACATGACTGTAATCTACACGAAATTTCTTACAAAATAAAATCAAGAAACACTAAAAAACTCTACGAAAAATGTCTTCTATGAAAGGAATAATGTAGGGTAGGATTATGTTTGGCTAGAATCCAAAGCTACAAAAATCCACTCCCTTCCTAACTTGTTCTCCGAAATCACAGAAAATATCTCTACTTATAATAACGATTTCTCCCAAAATAAGCACTAAAAAATCATGTAAAAATATGCACTAGAAAGGGTTTCAAGTTATCTAAAAGGACACGGTAATTTTACAATCTAAATCATCCTAAATTGAAAATAACATTAAGCCCTAGTGAGGTGCGCAAAACGATCTTGAAATAATGCAAAACACGCACTCACAATAAAAACTTAAGAACTTTATCAATTATTCATGAAAATCTATGAAATCACCGTTGAACAAAAGTAGACTCATCAATATAATAAACCCAATTTATAGATCTTAAAAACATACTACACAGAGGGAGAAATTGTATCAAACATTTCTACAAAACTACTGATCAAAAATGTGATTTCGGACTAAGAATACACTCTTCGTATAAAATGGAAAAATCAAACCAAACGTGCTCAAAAAATTAAACAAAGTATACAAAACGAATCATATTTTATTTCTCTACAAAAATGGCTTAAGAATCGATGAAAAAGATTAAGAAAAACTCGATTTACAAAGAAAACAACACAAGGAAAGTTCTGTCTTTACAGTAATCAAACACCTTGACTACATGTATTCACATATCTACACAGAAATCATTTATTTTCAGAGGCAAGTTTCATTAAACGAACTAAGAGTTTTACAACATAAAAATGAAGATTATATTACTAAAAATAAACCTAAACATGCAAAGACATATGCAATACAAAAACAACATCAAACACAATGATAACACACAACATATGCAAACATAACGATAGTTTTTGGTCAACCCACTCTAAGTTATACCTTTAAATCTCCAACACCTTGAAGTTGGCCTCCCTCATGTCCTCAAGACTCCAACATGGCCTGTCACACCACGTTTTCCTCTTGAAATACTAAGGGGCTTCAAGATTTCACCAAAGGATGAAGGCAACAAGCTTCCTTCTCATGGAGGTCCACCAACCATGCCCTAGTTGCCTCTCCACAAGAGGTTCCTACTGTCCTCCACGCAAGAAAGTTGTACACTGAAGAAGAAGGGGAGTTGCACCCAACAAAATCACCCTTTATGCACCCACATCCTTCATTAGAGCTTCCACGAACACACCTCCCTTGGGTCCAACTTGCTCTCTCCACGTACCACTGAAATCAGCAACACCAGAGAGGAAGTGACTTGCTTCCAAGGAGCTTTGGCCGCCGGTAATCCAAGGAGAAGAAGGAGCCACGTTTTTGCTTGGAGAGGAGAAGACAAAACCTAGTCTTGGGTTGTCCTTCCCTTTAAATAAACTTGGTAGTTGATCTCTTCCTTGGTAGATCTAATAGTTGAGATTCATCCATCTTATTTCCTTTAGATAACCTTTAAAACTTAAGCAAACAAATTAAAATATAACAAGAAGAAAACATCTAAGACATCTAACTAAATAATCACTATTCATTCCCATGATCATTAAGTCAATAATCAACAAAAGGGCTAAGTTGTGAAAATTTAAATCATTAAATCCCATAATCATGCATACTCATGTAAATGCCTATGTGATGATATTTCAATTATAATCATGCATTATTTAACATTTAAGTCATAAGAAGCACAAATAATATCATATAAAAACGCACAATTTTACCCCTTACAATTTCCAAGCCTCTTGAAAGGTATGTACCATCATTCAATTATTTACTATTGACAAATGATGGTAAACTAGAAATATATTAGGAAGCAATTTGTGCAAGTGATGCACAAGAGTGGGAGTTAGCAATGAAAGAGGAACTTAAGTCCCTTGAAAAGAATAAGACTTGGAAGCTAACTCCATTGCTAGAAGGGAAGAAAATCTTAGGAACAAGTGGGTGTTCAAGTTGAAAGAACAACTAGATGGCAACAAGAAATATAAAATCAGACTTATTGTTAAGGGTTTCCAGCAAATTCAAGATATAGATTATATTGAAGTATTTTTACCAATTGTGAAAATGAATACTATAAGAATAGTCTTGAGTATTGTTGTTGTAGAAAATTTGTTTTTAAAGCAAATGGATGTAAAGACAGCATTCCTACATGGAGACTTGGAGGAAAAGTTTTACATGATGCAGCTAGAAGGATTTACAGTAACTGACAAGAAAGCAAAGATAATGTGTAGATTGCTAAAGAGTCTGTATGGCTTAAAGCAAGCACCAAGACAATGGTATAAGAGATTTGATACATTTATCTATACCTTAGGCTTCAAGAGATGTGATATAAACTATTGCTGCTGCATAAAATTGCTTGATGACTAATTTATCATTCTACTAATTTATGTAGATGATATGTTAATTGCTTGTTGTAGTATGGAATAGATTAAGCAATTAAAGAGACAACTATCAAAAGAATTTGACATGAAGGATTTGGGAGAAGCCAAACAAATCTTGGGCATGAGAATTATCCGAGATAGAATGGTTGGTACACTAAGACTAATTAAGAAGAAGTACTTAAGAAATGTGCTTAGAAGATTCAACATCTCAAAGGAGAGGAAAACACAATTGCCTCTCAATCCCTAAGTCTAAAGATCAGTCTGCTAAGATTGAAGAAGAAAAGATAAAAATGTCCAAAATACCATATGCTTCAATAGTGGGGAGTCTTATGTATGTCATGATATGCACAAGACTAGATATATCCCATGTAGTGGGAATTGTTAGTAGATCATGGTAAATCTAGGAGCTAAGCATTAGTCTACTATACTATGGATACTCAGATATTCCCTAGACATAGATCTGAACTTTAAGAAAGGACTAGTTGAATTGATTGGCTATTGTGATGTTGATTTGGGAGGAAAGGTGGATAAAAGCAGAAGTACTTTAAGTTATGTATTTTGCATAAGAAGTATTGTAATTAGCTAGAGATCCAAGTTACAAAGTATTGTTGCACTCTCAACCATAGAAGTTAAATATGTCGCAATTGCAGAGGTAACTAAAGAAAGAATTTGGTTAGAGAATGTACTAACTAAGTTAGGGCATAGACAGAAAAGAAGTACTCTATTCTGTGACAATCAAAGTGCTATTTACTTAGCTAAAAATCTGAAATTCCATTCAAGGTCCAAACATATGAGAATGAGGTTTTATTTCATAAGGGAAGAGATAGAGCAGAATAAGCTAAGTTTGTAGAAGATTGCTGGTGCTAAAAATGCTATAGACATGTTAACCAAAGTTCTAAATCTACAGAAATTAAAGCTATATATGGCCTTAATTGGTCTCCTAGATAATTAAAAAAAGGGGGACAAGATGTTGGTATTCTATTTGAGCTACAATTGCGAGTTAATTATGAGCCAAGAGTATAGATACTTTGTATTAGACTTCAAGTGGAAGATTGTTAGGATAAGTAGTATAGGTGTGGAGTATGCCATAAGTTGCCCAAGACTAGATGGAAGCTTGTCAATTGAAAGTCTTCAATAGATAACTGTTTTCGAAAGGTTACCAGCTTGAATCTTCCAAAAGACAAAGTAGTCAAAAGGCTCAGGTTTAACTTTCCGAAAGTCAAGAGATTTTAGAAAGTTACAGCTAGAACCTTCCGAAATGACTTAAGTGAGTCTTAAGTGGGTTTTCGGATAGTTGAAAAGCTAAATATTCAAAAGTCAAGAGATTTTGGAAGGTTACAACCAAAACCTTTCGAAATGACTTAAGTGAGTCTTAAGTGGGTTTTCGAATAGTTAAGAAGTTAAGTATCTGAAAGTTAAGAGATTTCGAAAAGTTATAGCCAAAACCTTCTGAAATGACTTAAGTGGGTCTTCGATTAGTTAAGATGCTAAGTATTCAAAAGATAGGAACTCTTCAAACAATTAGCTTGCTATAGTACCCGACCATTCTAACAGATGTAGAAAGAGAAGCTCTTCAGATAGTTAAAACCTGTAACTATTCGAAAAGTCGTAGTTTTCAAAAAGTTAGGAAGAATGGCTCCAAAAATAAGTCTTCCTTCTCCAAAGAGTTAATGTACTGTTATAAATGGTTCTATTGTAATTAAAGGTTTATTAACCCTAGGTTTGGTAGTATATAATGTTAGGATCGATAGGCTCACCAAAGGGAGGGTGAATGGTGAAGTGTGTAAATTTTACTTCTTTTAATTTAGAATTGACTGATTTTAAAAGTGAGGAGATGAAATAAATTAACTCAAAGCTAAACAGAAGAAAGAAAGAGAACACAAGACAAATTTTAGGTAGTTCACCAACTTGGCTAGTCCACCCCCAAGATACACTTGGGTTTCACTAAGTAAACAAGTACTTACAACACTTACTTTCAGGTTGAAGCAAGAACCAACACTTAGAGCTTTCAAGTATAAGCTCAATAACCAACCTTTCTTCAAGCTTTCAGGTTGAAGCTCTCAACCAACAATGAGTTTTCAGGTTGAAACTTATGAACCAATAGCTTGAACTTTTTATTAGAGTTTATGCACAGGGAGCTTTTCTACTGTAGTGACTCTTGAAGAGTATTCTTGAATGTTGTTGCCTTGAGAGTGTATCTGGAATTTTTGTGTAGCTTACAGTATGATATATTCGTTGGTTTGATCTTCTCTTTACTTCTTATATATATACCAAAAAGTATAACGAACATATTTACTTCCAATGGATGTTTTCTGCTGTACTATATATGTAGCAGTCCCAAAAATAGTAAGTTACCGTTCTATCTAATGTTCAGTAAGCAACCTTTCGATTCCCTTTGATTTTCGGATGGTTATATGTGTAACTCATCGAAGAGTATCTTTAACTCACCGAACCTCCACTTACAACATGTTGTCTGTGTCACATGAGAGCTTAAGTTGTTCACGTGAGGTGTCATGTGTTCGGAAACTTGTAACTTCAATCTTATTGAAAAATATTTGACTTTTGGATAGTTAACTACAGTAACTCTCTAATTCTACTTTAAAGCTTTCGACTGTTGTCTTCTAAATTCTACACGTGAGCAAATGATTAACTTAAGTTTTGATAGTTAGGTCTGCAACCTTCTGAAACTTCTTGTTTTTCGGATAGTTAACTTTCCTAACTTACCAAAAAATCCTTTGAGCTTCTGCTTGGATTTCTACACGTGGGAAATTCAATGACTTAAGTTTCGGATAGTTAGTTTTTCTAACTTTCTGATTTCCTTGAATTTTTGGATAGTTAATTCTGTAACTCTTCGATCATCTAGTCAACTATTTTTCAAACTCTCCGATGGCTTTGTATTTTCGGATAGTTAGTCTACTAACTGTCTAATAAACCTTTTTGCTGCTTGGTATTGATATTTCAGATACATAAGCTTGATAACTCATCGAAGATTTATTTCTTTCAGATGGTTAAGTTCAGTAACCTTCTGAAACCTTGTTTATCTCTTGTAGTGCATGCTAAGCTATTTGTAATGACTTAACTACCTTCTGCTCTTCTACTGAATTGTCAAACCTATGAAATACATAATGTTTCCTTACATAGGTTTTTGCATTATCAAAATACTAGGGACCTAACATATAAACCTTGATAATGTTGTAAAATATGCAACTTGATTGTGTCGAAGCTCAAAAGGAATATACAACCCCCATGGACATAGGCAATTGCCGAACCACATAAATCCTATATCTTTAGTGTGCTTTTCTTCCATTTCTCTCTACTTCACAATGTTAGTGAGTTTGAGAGGAGTGTTTTCAGTATCGTGCTTGAGTGTTGTTAGAAATTTTGTTTTGATGATAAATGTTTTATTAAAGTTTATAAATAAGTCTAAATAATATTTTCTAAGTATAATAGTCACGTAATTGTTGACAAGTTATTGGAAAGTTTCATTTAAAATTTCGGATAGTTAACTTTTGGATAGTTAGATTTTCAGATAGTTAAAGTTTTTAGATAGTTAGATTTTCAAATAATTAAACTTTTGGATAGTTAACATTTCATTTTAGTTGAAGAGTTATGCTAAAAACTCATATAGTTAAGTTATCTACACGTGTGCTTTTAATGTTTTAAGTTTTCACATGTTTTTCATATGCGTTTGGTAATAATAATTGAAGAGTTAGATAACTATTCGAGTTTTTATATGCGTGGATGATAACTATTCGAGTTTTATAAAATGATTAACGAACAGATAAGTTTTCTTTGTTCAGTCACGTGTTTTGTAGGTGCAAAAACTTAGAGTTACAAATAAATGTTCAAGTTTTTACAGGATTTAAAGGATAAGTGTTCAACTAAAGTAGTGACTTAGAATATATTCTACAAATCTCTAGGAAGATAAAGTTTTAGTGAATCTACGAGTGGAAATCATGGAAATTCAAAATGATAGTGGAGATAGTGAAAATTTCAAAATGATAATGGACATTGTGGAAATTCAAAAAGATAGTGGAAATCTTGGATAATTTGAATTTGAAATTAGTACGTGGATTATGGATTAAGTAGATGAACATGTTGAACGTGAAGTTAGAGTTCGACTACTAAAAAAAAAGAGTACGAGCTATATTACGATCATCCCAATCCCTAATCACAAACTAAAAAAACAAGTCTAAATATTCAATCCCAATCTCAAATATCAAGTTTGAATATTCAACTACATATCAAATCTAGAAAAATTCTCCAACATCAGAAGAAGTTTGGAATTCCAAGCAATTTCAGAAAAAGGAGCTGCAAACGCAAGAAGTTTGGAAATTCGACAATTAGAAAAGAAGAGATACAGAAATTGAGCAAAAAGAAGGAAAATGAGCTACATACATAAACATCAGGTTTTATACAATTCGAAATTAGCTTAGAATAAGGACTTCATTTTCTATTTGAATTGTATATCAGACTTTATTGTATCAAAATCGACAAGAAGTGAATTGAGCTGAAAAGAAATTGTAAATTCTTTTTTTAAAGTTTATAAAGAATAGAATTTTATTTACGAGTGTTTTGTGCTCTTGTTTTATCCACTAGTAATTTAATTACTAAAGACACAATTTACCCCTCCTCTTATGATACAATGATCCTATAAGTGTCGCCTAGAGAAAGGTCTGAGTTTTTCACATAAATAATCAACACCTTGGGCTTCACTATCAGTTTTCACTTGCACACTTGCTTTCAGGTCGAAGTAAGAACTAACTAACCACTTAAGCTTTCAGGTAGAAGCTCCAACCTACAACGTTTGAAGTTTTCTAGTATAAACTTCAACAAACCAACCAACTTGCCTTTTATCAGAGTTTTACGCATGGAGAGCTTGAAAGACTTTAGATTTGCCTCTTCTTGAAGTTTGCACGATATTTGAAAAATGTAGCATGAATAGATGTTCTTTCCTTTTTGTTCTTACAGAATTTTGCTCTCACTATATGTATGTGTGTATGTATGTAATCTCTCTATGTGTTTTTCTTGAATGATCTTGTTGTATTTATATTTGCAACTCTAATGATCATATTTACCTTCAACGATATTAATCTATTGTACTTGATCTTTAACAGTTTTATAAATAGAAAGTTACCGTTTGATATACTATCAAATAATTTTCTACCAATCTTCTTCCAACTCGTTAAGTTATTTCTAACTTAACGAGTTGTTCTTTCTTATCTTTTGTAAGAAATAACTTAACGAGTTGTTCTTTCTTATCTTCTGTAAGTTCACTTTGAGTTATGTTAACTCAACGAGTTCTATCACATGAATTTCCTTATTGTACATGTAATGCCCGAGTCCTTCATATTTTCTTCCCAAGTCGTTAAGTTGTTGCTAATTTAATGAGTTGCTTTTTCCTTTTACTCGTTAACTTAACAAGTTGTTCTTCCTTTTACTCATTAACTCAACGAGTTGTGCACATGAGTTTTTGCTAACTTAATGAGTTGTGCACATAACTTTTGTTCGACTTTTGTAATACACGTTGAGTTATGCTAATTCAACGAGTTGCACTACCTTTAAGTTTATAACTTAATGAGTTGTTCCTTTTGTATTTTCACATTGAGTTATGTTAACTCAACAAGTTGTTTAATCTTTAAGCTTGTAACTCAATGAGTTCTTTTACGTGATCTCTTAAGTTGGCTGCACATGCTATCTACTAACTCAATGAGTTCTGTTGTCATTTAAGCCTATAACTCAATGAGTTATGTTGTCTTTAAACTTGTAACTCAACGAGTTTTGCCTTCTAATTTTGCACATTGGGTTATCTAACTCAACAAGTTCTTCTACTTTGTCCTGTGTAGCATTCGTCAGGCTTGTTTTCTGTCTAGCTTGTGACTCTTCATGTACATATGAAATACATAAAACTCCTCACATAGGTTTTTACATTATCAATATATAGAGGTCTTTTCATTTTTTGCTCGGGAAACTCACTACTTATATTGGCACCCATTAGTAAAGATTGATCAAGAGGTTCTTGTGTGGAAAATTGGATCTCTTCATCCATATAATTCCTAAAAGAAGCATCCATACGATTCCTAGAAGAAGCATCGGATAAGTTCATTTAAATGGATAACATATTTTCCTGATGCTATATTCATCTTAAAAGGCATTTCAAGTTAAAGGTAAATGGGACATGTCTTCCCCCCACATGAATTGCACTCTAGATGTAATAAGATTAAATTATTGATATATCTATTGAGAAATAAATTCTTCTCATACTTCCTTTGGAATATTTGTATGACCATTGACATAATCTCACCCTCACCCACTTTGATTCGATATTAAGGGCGTGTTAGTGCATGACGGAAAATTCTGACGGAAATGAAAAGGAAAATTATGACGGAAAGGAAATGGAAAATTTGTAACGGAAATGAAAAGGAAAATTCTGAGAGGGGTTTAGTGTAGGACGGAAAATTCTGATGTAAATTTTGACAAAAGTTTATTACAACTAATATTCGAAAAATACAAATACATCTTAATTGAAATATTACAATACGAAATAATATCATCTAGTTCTTCCATCCCACATTGCTATCATCATATCTTCTCACATCTTATCTGCCATTTCTTTTTTTTGTTCTTGAGTCATTCGAACCTAGGCATTGCTTTCTATATGTATCTCTTCCATTAGTTGTATGTCATCAATAATATTTAACTCTTCTAACTCATCTAGCAGGTCCTCAAGTAAATCTTCCTTATCAGTCTTACGAATTCCGTCAGGCACGAGAGAGGGAGAAAAATTTTCTGACGGTAAAGGAAATTTTTGGATTTTATACAACGGTAAAATCCAACTTTCCTTTCCGTCAAGTGTAATGCACACTAACAACATTCTGACGGAATTCAATAATTTTCCTTTCCGTCTGCTGAATTCCGTCAGGCACTAACCCCCCCTAAAATGTAGTTCTTGTACATGACTCGCCAGGTCTTAATTCAACTATCAACATTTTTCTTCTCAATATTGCATCATATTTCCTCATTGTATCTTTTAATTATTTTCTTCCACGTCTCTAGTTTAACTTTTCTATCATGAGTCTTCTCGTTTCCTTCATTCAAAAACTTGCATAATATGTTTAAAAATATTTCAGCATTTTGTCTATTCCAATTGACATAGCTTTGTTCAAGTCTCTTATTGGTGACAAAATTTTCCATAACTACTTCATTAAAAACATTCAAGTTAAACAATTAAGTAATAATTCAAGAAATAGGTGACAAGTTTCCAAGCAATAATACAACTCTATATAACCAAAATAGAAAATAAAGTTTACATTCAAATAAATCAAAAGTACCATAAGAGAATGTTGCCATTTAATTTCAAGATAACATGATTAAAATAGTATATATTATATTTTAAGAATTAATGACACAAACTTCCAACATCTTCTAATGTCTAAACCATTTTGTTGAATACATGAAAATAGATATCATTATAAGTCAATGGTTTAATTCAAAAACATAAAAACTAAACTGTTTCATGCCAATAGCTTAGTATCAAACTTTCAAAACATCAACTAGAACATATTGTGAACATATTTAGTTAATAAAATTATAAAGTAAATAATTTTTCATCAGAAAAATAGTGTGTTTTTAAATGAAGAAACCTTTAATTGATTGTGATAATCTAACAATACCCTCTTGATCAAGTGACTATGAAAATTTGAGGCTTATCCCAATTTGTTCTCCATTAGAATTATGAACACTAAAATACCAAATGGACATGGTAAAGCAAACTATTATAAAGAAGTTTTTGGCATAGAGTTGAGAAAGAAATTTTTATAAAGAAGCTTTTTCCTAGATAGATGGAAAGTCACTCTTTTTCATTATGGTTGTATAATTCTATTTTGGAAGGAAGGGTGGGCAGATGGAAAAATTAATCTATTTACTACTATAATCATAGCTATAATACAAGGTATACTAAATATAGATGAACAATCTTCAATAAATTAATGAAAATATGTTTCACATAAAAAACCCACATGAACAATTCAACATGATTTGTCATTGAGAAGCATATTGACCTTAGGAAGATACATTGCATGGATAGGACCTTCTTGCATGTTGCACAAACAAGATCAAATGCATGGCGTGAGATGAGTGGGTGTTCCTCCTTGTGTGTGGTGTGGAGATGAGTGGGCATTCCTCACTTGCAGAGTGGAGATAAGCAGGTGTTCCTTGTGTGGCATGGAGATGAGCAGGTGTTCCTCCTTGTGCTTAGAGTGGAGATGCTAGTGTTCCTCCCCATGTGGCATGGAGATGTAGGTGTTCCTCTTCGCATGCATAGTGGAGATGCAGGTGATCTTCATGTGTTGTGGAGATGTAGGTGTTTCTCGCATTGGGATTTTCGCATTGAGGTTTTGCGTTAGGGTTTTTTGCATTGGAGTTTTCATATCATTTTGGTTTAAAAGTTGAAAAGTGCTATCTATTTATATATTGGAAAGTTAAAAAATTCTCAACTTTCCAAAATAGCATAAATACTAGAATGTTGGGAATTTATTCTTAACTTTCTAATTCCCAACATTCTTTTAGGTGGTACAAACATCTCTTATACTTCTACTTAATATTATAATAAAAAAATAATTATCATCATAAAATAAAAATATTATTATTAAAACAAGAAAAAAACCAAAGAATAAAAAAAAATTGTTGTTTGTCTCCCATAGAAAATAGTCATGATAAGGTCTTAACATATTCGGTTTGAAAATATGGTAACGTTCCACACTTTGATGTTCATATAATGCGCACGAATCGCCTTAGCTTAGTGGCTAATCCTTACAATTTTGAAAATTTTTATTAATATTCTTATTGAATTAAATGGATCGTACAAGTTGAGTTTCCTTCAAAATCTATACATAGTTCTCATTCCAACATTGTGCGTGTGAACCATCAAATTCTCATTTTAATTATTGTTACAATCATCAGTTTTGTTGAAAATTTGGTAAAAAAAACACACGACGACCACAGATTGCAACCGCATTTAGTTTTTCGATTCCATAATTTTGAATGAGTGTCAATGAGTTAAATGTCGTGTACGTGTGATTAGATTTGTAATTATAAGTAAAAAATTGTAAAATAGTTGCATCTTTCAGTTTTTTAATAATTTTTTTTGATAATTTATAATTCTCATTGATAATATATTTTCTTTAAGTAACACTTTAAAATATCGCCTCAAAATTTATCGGATTCCTGGATTTTTCCCAGCTGTGAACCAACCGCCCCAACACCGAACTCTTTCTTCTTCCTCGTCTTCCTTCCCAAATCCCAACCCAAACCATAGAAATTCCAGATATTCGTGCGCCCGGATACAAGATCTGTGCGTGCTCATCATCCCCCACCTCCGATGGCCACAATCACCCGCCTCCTCCTACTCTTTTCCCTCCTCGTGTCCGTCTCCCTGGCCGATCCCTGCACTGAGGCTAGTACCCCCCTTGCGGGATCAGAGTTCGACCTCTCTATGGTCCAGCACCAGCTCCGCGGCATCGTCCGCGTCGTGGATGCCTGCTCCTTCTCCGTCCGTGGCTTCGACATGCTCAGGGGGTCGGGGGACGTCAGGTGGTGGGGCGCCAACGGAACCGACTTTCGGAATCTGACCTCTGGGTTCGTGATCTCGGACGAGGTTCTCAACAGGACGTACAGAAACGACTCATTTACGGTTGCGCTTTTGCCTGAGTTAAGCTTGCATCAGATCAAGGTCGTTGCCGTGTGGGATGTGAAGACGGAATCCGACTTCGGGCACGTGGTGCTGGAAAAGTGGGGGTTGGCTTCGTCTCCTGCTCCAGCGCCTGCCCCGGCACTTGCCATTGGAGGTGGGAGGGGAGGTAATGGGACGAGGATGGACTTACAGCCGACCTCGTTGGAGAATTGTAGGAGGATATCCAAACGGTATCGGCTCCGGTGGACAGTGAATTCGGAGGATGAGAGTGTTGACATAGGTCTGGAAGCTGCTGCGGGCTCGAGATTCTACATGGCTTTTGGGTGGGGTGGGTTGATGATGCAGGAGCCTTCCATGCTCACTGCTGATGTTGTGATAGCGGGCTTTACAGAAGAGGGGATCCCGTTTGCAGAGGACTATTACATTTCTGAGTACAGTGAGTGCTCGAGGAACAAGTATGGGAAGATACAAGGTGTGTGCCCCGATGCCATTTACAACGGTTCTGATCCGATTGGGTCGGTGAACAACACTCGGTTGGTATATGGCCATCGGAGGGATGGTGTGTCCTTCATTCGATACCGTCGTGCTCTTGTGACCAGGGATAAAAAGTATGATGTTCCTGTGAATAAGACAGAGAACATGACGGTGATATGGGCTTTGGGTTTGATCCAGCCACCAGACAGTCTTCGTCCCTATTATCTTCCACAGAAGCATGGGTCAGCACGCTTTGAGTGGTATGGATATCTTACTCTTAATTTATCGGCACCATGGAATGATTGTGTTGGACCTCTTGATGCAGAAGATAAAGAGGACCAAGATCTAATCACTGCTGATGGCAAAACACCCTTGACTGTGGTGACAGCGCCAGCCTTGCACTATCCAAATCCTCCAAATCCTTCTAAGGTGCTCTATATAAACAAGAAAGAGGCTCCTCTACTGAGAGTTGAAAGGGGTGTGCCAGTGACATTTTCAATTCAAGCTGGTCATGACGTGGCATTTTACATTACATCTGATCCTATAGGTGGGAATGCTACTTCACGAAATGTTTCAGAGGTCATATATGCTGGTGGTCCTCAGGCTGAGGGTGTTCCTGCTAGCCCGATGGAATTAACATGGTTACCTGATAGGAAGACACCTGACCAGGCTTACTATCAGTCCTTCTTTGAGACGAAGATGGGCTGGAAAATTCAGGTGGTCGATGGTGGCTTGTCAGATATGTATAATAATAGCGTTCTTTTGGATGATCAACAAGTTAGCTTCTTCTGGACCTTATCTGATGATGCAATATCTGTTGCTGTCCGAGGCGAGAAAAAAAGTGGTTATATTGCCATTGGATTTGGTGGTGGGATGGTGAACAGCTTTGCTTATGTTGGATGGATGGATGCTACTGGCAAAGCACATGTGAGATCTTACTGGATAGATGGACGGTATGCATCAAGCATTCACCCAACAAAAGAAAATTTGACAGATGTAAGATGTAGTAGTGAAAATGGTATCATTACATTTGAGTTTACCCGTCCTCTAACACCTTCTTGCAGTGGTAGAATTGAGTGTAAAAACATCATTGATCCACCTACTCCACTGAGAGTTATCTGGGCCATGGGTGCTCAGTGGACAGAAAGCCAATTGAGTGAGAAGAACATGCACTCTGTCACTAGTGGTAAGCCTATGAGGGTTCTGCTGATGCATGGCTCAGGAGAAGCAGAACAGGACCTATGGCCAGTTTTAGCTGTTCATGGATTCATGATGTTTGTAGCTTGGGGAATCCTGCTTCCTGGTGGAATATTGGCAGCAAGGTATTTAAAACATGTAAAAGGTGATGGTTGGTTTCAGATACATGTATATTTGCAGTACTCTGGTATAGCTATTGTTTTGCTGGGGGTTCTATTTGCAGCTGCTGAACTCCGAGGTTTTTACATTAGCTCTGTACATGTTAAATTTGGTATTACTGCAATAGTTTTGGCCTGTGCACAACCTGTAAATGCCTACTTTCGGCCCAGAAAATCAGCTAACAATGACCCTGATTCTCGAAAGAGGATTATATGGGAATATATCCATATAATTACAGGAAGGGGTGCTATTGTTGTTGGGATTGCTGCATTAATTACCGGATTAAGGCATTTGGGAGATCGGTATGGTGGTGAAAGTGTTCATGGTCTCAACTGGGCCTTAGTAGTTTGGTTTGTTCTTGGTGCTTTGATAATTCTGTACTTGGAGTACTCTGAGGTTAAACGAAGGAGAAGAGATGCCAATTCATTTAAAGGCAGCTGGGTGCTAGGAAATGAGGATGATGACAACATTGATCTTTTACCAGCCAATAGAACATCTATGGAGCCAGAGAATATTGCATCCAGACAAATGGAAGTTCAGCTTGAACCTTTAAGCAGATGAATATATTCTTTTAAGATCTCTTTCTCAAACAAGTTACAAAATACTTCTGCTTCTGTCATAGATTATTTTCAGCCATAGAGGACTTGAGCCATACAACATTGAACTCCTAAATAGACCCATCAAATCTAGGGAAGGGATTGCACTACAGCCTACATGATCCATGGTGAGCTCTAATTTGCCTGCTTGTTGCTTTATGGTTTTCCCTGTAGAATTTAGCTGTATACTTTATGAAAAAATTGAGCCTTTTTTGGAATTTAAAGAAGATTGAATTATTCAGATGACTTCCTGTCTAACTGCATCTTTTGAATTTTGGAACTTTAGTTTGATTTGCATCATTGGTACAGGTTGTCATATACTATCCTAAGGAAGACATTTATTTTCAGAGCTCTGTCACCTGACTTATATGTGCCTTCAAATATTGCACAATTACATTGCAAAACAATGCATCTGTGTAGCGATTGAATGATGAGAATAAAACTTATCAAAATTTAGATATTAACATAAGTGAGGTTTTACCGACAATAAGGACTTTGGGTGATATTTTAGTTCATAACCAGTTTTTATATTTTTTGTATAATACTTATTTGTTTGCACAATACCCTTGGAATCTAGTAACATGCAAAAATATAGGTAATCCCTTTTCTCTTATGTTCAGTAATTGGTACTACTTGTTTGTACCAGTAATTAGAGCTTTGAGATTTTTCTATTTCAGATATATTGAAGAAATTGAATGCTAGGATTCACATAAATGCAGACAAGTAAAATCTCATTGGAATCTAGAACCTACTTTGGAATAAGACTTCAGGAGAAAAAAAACATTATCATCTCAAACTTATGGTCGATTCTGTCTAAATAAATGAGTTTGGCTAATTTTTCCTTCCATCAACAATATGGAGTTATTACTTTACACGAACTCATTTATATGTCTTCTTAGAGTATATTACCATATTAGGGTTAAGTGTTATGTATAGTTTAGTCCCACATTGCTTAAATTGTATTTATTTTCTTTGTGTATCCTTTATATATAGAGATTTTATATTTGCTGTTATTATGTGTCTTGAATTAGTTTGTTACACATAGGGGTAGTTTTGTCCTTAGTCACTTGGGGGTACGCAAATGTTATAAATAGACCCCCAACGTGTGCTTAGTGATGATGTTGAATCTTGTATCCCTTTGTGATCACCTAGAGAATCATTCAGTTGAGCTCCATTCGTAGACGTACCCAATTAGGGAACCACATTAAACCTTGGTATTTTTGCATTTGCTTCACACGTTTTTTCATTTGTCTTATTCTTTCTTCTCCATGAGTCTAAGCTTTTCCCTTTCCGCATTTCTCTTCGCATAACATTTGCTAATAAAATCATTCCTCATATGCCTCTCTTGTATTCTTGTATGATATCAAAGCTTAGATTTTGAGAATTCAAAAAGAGAGAGATCTAGATAAGAAGAAGGGAAACCTTAACTCCACTCTCTTCCTAACCACCATTATCGTCAACCCTTATCTAGGTTGTCGTCACTTTTAACATTGCTTGTCTCTCTTTTTCTTTAAATTCTTCTTCTTTTTTGTTTGTTCCTCTTTTCTTCTCTTGAAGAACTCATCTCTAACACTTGAGATTTTTCCTTCATGATATAGGCCTTTTCCTTTTCTTTCCCTTATGTTTTAACTTCCTTTTATTCCATTTGATGTTAAGAATCTTCCATACTTCATATGAAGTTTTACACTTGAAATAAGTTTAAACACAAGAAATGGAGTGGAAGTAAATTATCATTCATAAGTAAATATAGAACCTCTATTTCTAGAGGTCATATTTGGACATGACACACTTGAATACAACCCACAATACACAAATAACCTAATACATCATTTTCTCTTACACTTCCTCTTAAGCTAGAGCATTCAATTCAGAACAAACTCATATATAAGCAAAACAAATAAACAATGAGATACATAATAGACAAACATAACTAGAAGTAATAGCAATGTTGTGCAAGTAAAACAATTATGGTCAAATCCTAGTTGCCCATACTAAAATAGGTGTAAATACTAATACATTATTGACATTATTAGACTCCATCAACATATTTACACCTACACATTCTAAGAAGACTTATAAGTATGCTAATACAAATAACATTAATTATCCAATAAAGATGTGGATTGTTACTTGAAGTAATCCATAAACCCCTAGATGTCATGGAAAACACACAACTTTGACAAAGTAAACATTGCTACAACACTAAGACTTATATGAGAGCAGTATAACTAATTTAATTAGAGATTGATGATGAAGTATTAAACACTTTTTTTTTGAAATTCCACCATATTGTTTTCATTTTTCTTTTTCTTTCTTCCTCTCTCTTCACTGTCCTCTTTTACCCTTTTTCTTTCCTTTTTTTCATTTCATTTCTTTTCTTTTCTTTTCTTTCCTTTCCTTTCCTTTTTTTCTCTTTCTTCCCCTTTGTTTGCAACCTTAATGGGTGTAGAGGAGTGATGAGAACCCAAAGCTTTCTTCAACAACAATGGAGGGTTTGAGCTTGAGAAAAGTTTTGGAGAAGAAAGTTAACATACTTGCAACGCTCTTAAATAAAGAAAGTAGGAAGACGATGAGGAACATAGGTGGCTTTTGGTGAAGTTTGTCTTCAAGATGGACAAATGATGTCCTATTGGTGGCATTGGTAGACTAGGGCACAAAAGATGTGTTCACTTGGGAGTAGAGATGTTAATGATGGTGATAATAACAAGCATAAGTGAAGACACCAATTCCCTAGAAGGAAGCTTAAAACAAGTAGGAGATGGGAGGAAAGCATAGTGAGTGGAGGAGAGATGAGTTACAATAATGAGAGGAGTTAAAAGAGAGGCAACCAATGTAGGAGGAGGGGTGTCATGGTTGGTGCAAAGGGTAGGCTTCACTAATGGGAGAAAACTTGTGGCCTTAACAATGGTTTATAAGGTTGATGGCAATGGTAGTGCTTGGGAGGAGAGTCATGACTAGGATTTTCCCTCCTTCCTACCTAAATCTTTTATCTTTAATGGACTCTTAAAACCTAAAACTAAGCTCTAGTATCATATTAGAGTTCATCTCATAATCAATTGGTAGTGAGAAAATAGAATACAATGTTATTAGACCTAGACCTAATCACATCGATATTGATTTAGAACTCTTTAGCCCAACAAATGTTAAATTAGGTTATTTATGTAGTGTATTTAGTTCCATATTGTCCAAGTGTGTCTTGTCATTATGTAACCTCTAGTAATAGAGATCCTATATTTGCTTAAAAAAAAAATGTAATCTTATTAAGAATGCCACTAATCTCATTAAAGAATGATGAGACCTCCATTTTACTTGTCCATGTGTTTTATACATATAACTCTCTTGTTGTATAGTTTTTTTTGCCAAGTTCTCAAGGAATTCTCATGCTTTTATCACATTCTTTTTCATAAAATATTGTGCCAATAGGTGTTTGAATCTATTAGAATATTTTCAAAAGGTTTTTCCCACCTTTTAGTTACACATGTTTATCTCATTTCTAACTCTAATGGTCTTTTACAATAGATAATATTTCTTAAGAAAGACTATACAAAATTGGTTTTTGTTAGTGTTTATGTTCTTTGTAATATGGAGGATCCATTTAACTTAAATGGATCCTCCTCTTGTTTAGGGTATTTATGCCTTTGTTATCTCTTCTTTTTCTATCAATGAAACTTAGTTTGTACATGGTATCAGTAGCCTAGGTTAACCTCCTCCTACCACCCTACCCTCCTCCTTCGGCCATCATCTACCGCTGCCACTGTTGTTGCCCGTTATTGTCGCTCGTTGCTGCTGCCTGTCCCTCTTCTTTTTCCCATGGTTGGCGTTGTCCATCGTTGGTCTAGTTGCGGTCGTCCTCATGCGGTGATCAATTAGTCGTCTTTTCTCCCAGCTCCTCTGACCATGGCGAGATCTTCCGCCATGCCTCAGTTTTCTTTTTTCGGCGAGTTTCTTCTGTCGTTCTCTTCCACTTGGTCTTCGCGAGTTCTTCTGCGGTGCTTGGTCGTAATATCTTGTCCTGATTCTTTTCGCCAGTCTACTCGTCTGGTTCTGCGGTCTATTGTTCGTGGCTTCCTCCTGTCCTGCCAGCCTTTGTGTGTTCCTCTTGTTCGCGAGTTTGCTCATCCTAGCCAGCTGACGTCACTCCTTTTGTTGAAGTTTCATTGAAGTTCTGCTGAGCAGTCTCAACCTTGTTCTGTCGTTGAAGTTCCGCCGAGTAGTCTCAACCTTATTCCACTAAGCCGCTTGTCTTTTGTGCCAATCCCCTTGGTTGCCGTTTTCAGTCCGCAGGTTCCCTTGCACTTGTGGTTCTTTGACTTACACCATCCATGATGATGCGAGATCTCCTCCTTACCAAGTTCACTAGCATTTCTGAAAGGCTCAATGGTAGCAATTATGTATATTGGGTTCAAAGCTTTGAAACTATGGTGATGGCATATCGCAAGCGTCGCCATCTCCTTTTCTCGCCTCCCGATGACAATGATGTTATTTATGAGGACTAGCTGGTAGATGACTCTGCCATTGTGTCCTAGATGTTGTCTAACATGGAATCCTCTGTTGCTCAAGGAGTTTTCATGTTACATCCTGCCAAGCATATGTAGGACAATCTCCATTGTATTTATGGTTATCAAAATAACATCTCCAAGTTTTTTCAGATCTATGAGCAATTGTTTCAAGCCAAATAGGGTGATCGGACTTGCTAGGAGCACTACACTTATATTCGTAGGCTTATTAATGAACTCAATCTTTATCAGCCTCCTTCTACTAACTTGGCTACCTTCGTTCGTCATCGTGAGGAGTTAGCTGTCGCTACCTATCTGACTAGCCTCGAACCTACTATTGCCTCCCAAATCCACGGCTCCATTTTAGGTGGTGACACTCTGCTAGATTTGGATGAGACATTTTCTCATGCTTTTTGGGTCTCCACTCTATCTAAGTTGTCTACTCTTGTTTCTGATTAGTCCACCCTTGCTGTTAGGGGGGGTTGTGGCTCCAGCTCCAGCTTTAGCCGAGGGGCGGGTGGACGGTCCACTACTCGACAACGTCCCAAGTGCCAATGGTGCAACAAACTAGGACACAGGTCTGAGAAGTGTTGGGATAAATTCGACAAGCTGCACGTCGCTTATCTCACTACTAAGGCCTCTAGTATTGAGCCCCTGCTTATATCTGCCCCTATTGTCACTATCTTGTAGGATGACTATAATCGTCTCACTCAAGCTTGTGATATCAAATCCATTGCTCTACGGGTTTAGGCCTCCACTCCTTCAGGTATCTCCTTTACTACCTTTGCTGTCACTCGTGATGATAGCTGGGTTATCGACTTTGGCGCCTCCTCCTATATATTAGGAATCCAGTCTTTATTTGAGTGTCTTTCTACCATTCATGACAAATCCACTATCACTATTGTTGATGGCCGTTCATGTCATGTATCTGGTCAGGAGAAGATTCAAGTCTCCTCTTAGATACGGTTGAACAATGTCTTTTATGTTCCTGAGTTATCTTTCAACCTATTGTCCATTAATGTCATAATTGTCCAATTATCTTGCTCAGTTCATTTTTTTCCTTTTTATTGTATCTTTCAGGACTTGTAGACGGAGAAGAGGATTAGTTTAGGGTGTAAGCAGCATGCGTTTGGGGTGTACTATCTAGTTTGTGATGTTCCTTGAGGATTAGTAGCTTGCATGACATTCACAGACTTATCTTATCTCTAACACTCGTGTCTTGGTCATTCTTCTTTGCAAAAGTTACGCCAAGCTCTTCCTTAGATCAGTGTTTCGTCCTTCCAGTGTGAGTCCTGTCAACTTGGAAAGCATACACGTGCATCTTTCAAACGTGTGCGTCTTGCTTCCTCGACCTCTTTGTTTGATCTCATTCATTGTGATGTTTGGGGTCCTAGTTGAATTGTTTCTGTTAGTGGTCATTGCTATTATGTTATTTTCATTGATGACCATACTCGTGTATCTTGGGTCTATCTTCTAAAGACTTATCCTGACATACTGTCGGTGTTTAAAAACATTATTATTGAAATTAAGAATCAATTTTCTACTTGTCCCAAGATCTTACGTATTGATAATGCTCTTGAATTTCTCCAACATAATTTTCAAAAAGTATGTTCTTCTCTTGGGATTGTTCACCAAACCTCGTGTCCTCATACCTCCTCCTAAAATGGGGTTGTTGAGTGTAAGCATCGTCATATACTTGATGTTGCCCGCACTTTAATGCTTCATATGCATGTTCCTAGATACTTGTAAGCTGATGCTGTTCTCACCACTGTCTATCTTATAAATCACATGCCTTCCACTCCATTGGGCAGTGCCATTTCTCTCCATCGTCTCTTCTCCACATTAGACCTCTTTCCTGTTTCTCCACGCATTTTTGGTTGCATTGCATTTGTCCAGGACTTGTCACTCAATCTGGATAAACTCTCCTCATGCCATCAAGTGTCTTTTTGTTGGTTACTCCTGCACTCAAAAAGGATATCGTGTTTTTCACCCTCCCTCTCGCCAGTACTTCGTCTCTATGGATGTCATCTTTTTTGAGGGTGAGTCCTACTTCTCCTCTAGTACTCTAGATTCCCCTCCTATGGAGCAGACTTCTCTTCCTCTTCCTGCGCCTGTCGAGCTTGATCATCCCTCTCACTTTGATGAGTTGTCCGTGCTAGATGTCCTTGTGTCACCTTCCTTGTAGGTTTATCATCGTTAGATGCCCTTGCTTCTAGCTGCTC
The DNA here is from genome assembly GCA_036874045.1 of Cymodocea nodosa. Lineage (NCBI taxonomy): Eukaryota > Viridiplantae > Streptophyta > Magnoliopsida > Alismatales > Cymodoceaceae > Cymodocea > Cymodocea nodosa. Next base: position 13,869,560 of record CM072335.1, read on the forward strand.
TCAACCTCTCCTCGGCCTTCGCCCATGAGTCCTCACCTATCATCTCTAGCGATTTACTTATTGCCCTCTGTAAAGGTACTCGCTCTTGCACTCTATATCTCCTTTCTAATGTTACTTTTTATGCTCGCCTCAATAACACTTTTTGCAGTCTTGCCTTTTCCATTGCTACTGAGTCTTTACCTAAGAATCATCATGAGGTACTCTAATTTCCTCATTGGAAGGTTGCTATGGATGAGGAGATGGAGACTTTGCTCTCTCGGGGCACATAGGATCTTGTTCTTTGTCCTAGTAGGGCTAACATTGTTTCCTGCCGATGGGTCTACACTATTAAGCGACATCCTAATGACAATGTGACACGCTATAAGGCTCGCCTCGTTGCTCGTGGCTTCTCCCAGGAGTTTGGTCTCAATTACACTGAGACCTTTTCCTCAATGACATGTCTTGATTTTATTTGTGTTCTCATGTCCTTGGCCATTAATCAGTCTTGGACCATTTCCCAACTAGATGTCAAAAATGCCTTTTTGTATGGTGATCTTGAGAAGCAGGTATTCATGGAGCAATCTCCTAGATATGTTGCATAGGAGGAGTTTGATGTGTGCTTACTCAACAAGACTATCTATGGTTTAAAACAAAGTCCTAAGGCATGGTTTGACAGGTTCAACAATATGATGTGGAGTAGTGGGTTTGACAGTTGTCGAGTAGACTCATCACTTTTCATCAAGAAGACCACACAGGGCATGATTATTTTGACAGTATATGTTGATGATATACTTCTCACAAGGGATGACATACAAGACATTGAAGATATAAAGCATTTCCTTTTGTCTCACTTTGTTACCAAAGATATAGGCAAACCTCGATACTTTCTAGGTATAGAGTTTGCTTACTCCAGGGGTTTTCTCTCTCTGTCCCAAAGGAAATATGTTCTAGATTTGCTCAAAAAGACAGGACTTGAAAGGTGTAAACCTGAGAGCACTCTCATTGAGCAGGATCATTTGTTTTGACAGAATGACTCTCCATCTTATGAAGACCTAACAAGATATTGAAGACTTGTGGGAAAACTAATCTATCTCACTAATACTAGGCTAGACATCACCTTTGGTGTCAATCTCTTTAGCCAATTCATGCATGATCCTAAGGTCATTCATTGGCAAAGTGTGATATGAGTTCTTGCCTATCTTAAGAAGGCACTAGGAAAGGGACTTCTATATAAGAAGCATGGTCACCTTTAGGTTGAAGGTTATTCAGATGCTAGATATGTTGATTCTCAAATACTTGTGGGTTGTTGCTGTTCTCACCACTGAAAATGCTGTTTTTCAACACAAATAAGATAAATCTTAATCTTACAATATCATGAGAAAGATGTATTCTTGTCATACTACAAACTTTCTTGAATTTGCTTATAAATTAATAAGCGTTTTTGAATTCATGTCCCATAAATTTAGATAATTGAGTAATATAATTAGATTTCAACTTAAAATAGTTTCCCTTTACTTCCAAAAGTCTAATACATAAAGGGTAAACGATTTTGGTTGAGTAATACTTTACTTTTAAAACTAAAGGAGAATTTTGTAAGTCACTCATTGCTACATTGGAAGGTTCAACATAGACAGTAATTTAATGAATCATTTATCCACAACTCATACACTACCATGCACCTTAGGTTCTTTTTTTTTTAACATTAAAAAGGACCTTAGTATTATAACCTACCTAATGTAAAGTTTCAAGCCAATTGCAACAATTGATATGCTGATCTCAAAACTACTTTATTAATTGTTTACAAGAAATGGAAACTTTGCAAGCACTACAAACAATAGTTTGTTTCAAAAAATAGCTTATTAGACAAGTAACAAATGACCCATTATTTTTAAAAAATGATATGCCAAAAATGCATTACAAAAGAAAAAAAATCTAAAATTAACTATTGATCTACTTTAAACTGTTAGAACTCTTGTATTTTGATAATATAAAAATCTATATGAGGAATTAAGATATATTTTATAGATACAGATGAAGCATTAAAGCCAAATAGAAGATATACTAGATAGATGTTGCATAGGTTGTTAAGAGATACTTTGGACGAACTCGTTAAGTAACTTAATGTGCATTAGTAGACTTTATAAAGCAATAAAACTCGATTGAGTTAGCAAGACGCATGTGCAGCCAACTTGAAAGATTATGTGACAGAAAAATCGAACGATGGACAGGCTAACCGGAAACTATATGAGTTTTTCAGATAATTTAAAATGATTATTTGAGGTTCTTGGAGGGTTTCAAGTTAACTATCTGAAATTTAAATAATATCATGTATAGAACTTAAATATTCATGTGATAAGATGAAAAAATACGAAGAGATAACTATTCGAGTTTTTCAGATAGTTTGAAATAATTGTTCGAGTTTTTTGAATAATTTGAAATAATTGTTTGAGTTTTTCAGAGAATTTCACGTTAACTGTCCAAATTTAAGTGATCACATGTGAAGAACTTAAATATTCATGTGATAAGTATGAAAGGATAATTGTTTGAGTTTTTCAAATAGTTTGGAATAATTCTTCGAGTTTTTTAGATAATTTGAAATAACTATTTAAGATTTTCAGATAGTTTGAGATAACTGTTAAGTTTTTCGAAGAGTTACAAGAAGATATTGACTTTGGAAAATTGTTTGATAGTAATCAAACAGTAACTTTCTATATTTGGAGGTGGACTAACCAGTTGGGTGAACCACTTAAAAATTTCATATGTATTTTTAATTCGTACATTATTTTCTATTTTTATCTACTAAAATCATTACAGTACTAATTATTTATACATGCTTAAGGTCTAAAATTTATTAAAATTGTCAAAAGTGTCACGATTCATCATTCACCCCTCTTTTGGTAAATCCATACGATTCTAACATAAACCTCCTAAACTATTAAAATCTCCCATGTGTCAAGCATATAAGTTTTTGGCAACAATGTCAAAAACTTGTTTAATAAATTTTACTATAAGTGTACAATGCCAATATGGTACATCAAGAAGTATGGATTGAATCTTCAAAGACTTGGGCTAATCACACTAAAGAGTTCTAATGTTTGAAAAAGTTTACCAATTACTAACAAGTTAAAAGGAATTTCAAAACAAATTTGATGAAGTAAGAATGCAAAACAATCCTCCTAGAAATTGTTTTAACAATTGTAGGAATTTTTGTATCCACTATCAATTTAATATAAGTAAACTCCTCAAGTTTAATATTTTAACATAAATAACACATGATTCTTTCACTTAACAAGCATATCATTTTTTTAATTATGTACTTAAAATGTAGATACAAAAATAACAAGTATGCAAAAGATGTTTCTTAATACAAATTCAAATTTTCATTATAAAACACACATGCATGTAAAGAATACATTGATTTGTTGTGATTTAAATTAGAATCACTTTTGAAATGATAAAATCTTAAGAATTATTTAATATATCTTTTGATATTATGAAATCAACATTAAAGTCTTTTAAACAACATTTTTCTTATATGAACATAAATGATATCAACACTTCAAACAAGATTTTATCACTAAATTACAAAATCTCAAGATTTTATCATAAGATCTTCAATAAAGCACAAAAATATAAGATGCCTACGATAAGTTTTAACAAAGGTTTAAAAAGAAAACACAAAGAAAATGAAGAAAACATCATTCTCTAACCATATAGTTTGTAACACTTTAAAAGAACCTCGTAAAGACTTGATCCCAAATTGGAACAACATCCTCCAGCATGCATGAGTTTCTACATGATTTGGTAGCCATGAACACCTTCAAGAAAAGCTACAATAGTCTTCATATGTAAAACTTTAACCTTCCTTAAGGTTGCCCTTGGTCCAAGGTGTAAGAAAGCTCACAACTTCAATCAAAAAACATATTTTATGTCCAAGCTCAAGTCTTCAAAATGCCTCTAGTTATGTAGTTGACTTTCAACAATTGTAGGAAAAGGTAGTGACATAGAGAGACTTAGGGTTTTCAACCTTAACATCCTACTTTTATGTGGCTTCAAAAAATTACAAGGTAAACCCCAAGGTCTTACAAAATTACAAGATTTTGTTTACAAACTTTACAACACATTAAATAATTTTGTAATGATCACAAAACTAATAAAAAAATGGAATGAGAGGTTATTTGAGTTCTTTTTGTACTTTATCCATATGCACATGCATTTGAAAACTTGCTATATATAGATACTTTCACAACTTTAAGCTTTAACTTTCACATTTCCCTCCATTTATATATTAAATTTTTAATCCTACAAATATATAAGAATATGCCATCATGAAACATCATTTACAATAGAAAATAATATTATAAATGTGCATGAATTTTATACCAAACATTAAGGAAAAAAATATGGGTCTATTTGTGCACCTGTAATTGAATCTGACGGAATTTGAATTTTGATAAAATTTGAATTCTGCAGAATTTGATGGAAATGAATTCAAAATTCAGGTATTTATATACGTTCAAGAATTTAACAGAAATTGAAATTCAGGTATTTGCGTATATGATAGAATTGATTTTTAATGAAATTACATAATGAATTGAAGTAATTAGTTAAAATGTAATTAATCAAAGAATTAATTACTTACATTAATCAATTAAACATGTTATAAAATTAGACCTTTATTATATCATTTATCAATTAATTAAGTATATCATTATTCTATTTAGATCATCCATGTATTCCTTTTATTCCATATAAAATTTGATGTATTCCACTTAGATAAAAAAATTCAGAAATAAAAGATCATCTCCATCAAAAAATTCTAGCTTCCTCTCCATATAAGCCATCTTTCTCTCTTTCTCATGTTCTTTTGCAACTATCATTTTCTCTTGGATCGAAATCATTTTCTCTTGTAGTTGTGTTATGCACTCTATATATGTTGTTTTTCTCATATTTTCTTCTTTATTCTCATTAAAATAATTCATAAGTGATACACTAACATTTTTCATTGTAGTTATCATAAGTTGTGATTCAACATGTAGATGCGGATATTTTTCTTTTCTACATGTGTCTACATCATTCAAAGAAGGAGAAGAAGCTTGAATGGGAGAAGAATCTTGAGATTCAACCTCAAATTCTATAACATTTTGTGTAGGTAGTATATTATTCAGGTTGTTTGTATCTTCATTCAAGTTCACAACTGTTCTTAGGTTTGATGTATTTATTTTAGTTAAGCTTGTTGCATGATTTCTTTCGAATATCATCTGAAGTTGGTTATATATGGGACATGCCTTATCCTTATATTATGCACACTTTGGATGAATTTATTAGAAAAATATATATTAGTATAAATTATAAGATTATTAGATGTTAAGTAAAATTTTAATGAAATTCAACTAACCATAACAAAATCATCCTAAACTTTTTTTAAGATATTAGTATGAATGTAGTTTCATCTCTAACCACTTTGTATATTAATCTTGATATAAATCTTTTACATTTGTCTTCATATTTTCATTCGACTATCGATATTTTTCTTTTAGATGTTATCCTTTGTTTCTTTATTGTAATTGTCAATTACTTTCAAATATGTATCAATCCATATTTTTTCATCAGGCGTTTTACCATTTTTTTCCTTAATATCATCTCGTCTGCTTGAACACTCAAACTAAAGTAAGATTTTCCATTACCTTTTTGTTTATCCATTTTCTAAAAATGCACATTTCAAGAAAATATAAAATGTACCATAACATAGGAATGATAAGTAATAAATTGCACTATAGATCAAAAGTTGTATTACAACATTATAATAAATTAATATAAGATGATTATCCCTTAAGAACAAAGAAGAAAAAATCTCTTATTATTTCATTTCATTTCACTTGAACACCAAAGGCACCATTAGTTGGTAGCAAAATCCATTAGTTTATGTAACATGTTAGATTGATTTTAGAAATATGACAATTAATTGTCTAAATCATGTGTCTATTTGTTTGCTATAGATCACTAACATCTCTATTTTAGTTCTTGCAATGCTAGATTTAAACAAAAAATAAAAAAAAAACCACAGATGATCACTAATCTTATGTACACATATATATTAATTACTAAATCATTTGATGGGTAGGCACCAAGTTTAGCATAAAACTCATGTTCTTCCAAATTGTTGAAGCTAAACGAATACATTGATCTTCCATTTCTGTTGTACCATTAATAGTAATGCAAGGGTTGAAGCATAGAATTAACCAACATCAAGAAGAGACCATTTTTGGTACAAACCAACCAAGAAAAATAGAGAGTTTATAAATAAACTCCCTTACCATGTTGCATGTAACAATGAAAATTTCATGCTTGAAATCATCATTGAAGACAACATGTAACAATGAAAATTCATGCTCGAAATCCCTTATTGGAGATTTGCAAACTTAGATCTTTTGCTCTTGTTGACGTTGATTTTAGGGGTTGCTGACACCACCTTTGCTCGGTGAAATAGGAATAGACTCCTAAGTAGATGTGGAATGTAGTTGGCGAGCTCGATAGCAGACTGCGAGGGCTGGTAGGTTGTTGTATATGCAATTGGTAGGAAAGCACAATTGGGAGGCAAGTGCAAGCAATAGGCAAACATGTCTAGGACGCAAGTGCGATTGGTAGGTGAGCACGAGTGGGATTGAGGGTGAGGTCTTGTGAATTCCATGAAAGTTGGATTTGTGAGGTTGAGAATTTTTTTCCCAACCTTTGTAAAGGGACAAAATTCATTTTCTCACAAAAATTGAATTCTGTCCTACACAAATAAGGGGGGTTTTGGAGTCTGACAAAAAAAATTTTCTTTTTCGTCAAATTTTGGATGCATAAAACCCCCCTATATGTTAAATTGAAAAAATGTGAATTTTAACTAGATAATATGACATTCTTGGAACACGTGATTTCTAAATAGGGAAATTTTATGGATCCTAAGAAGATTGAGGTGATCAATATTTGAAGTCAATCAACCTCAATGATGAAGGCCTATAATTTCTTTGGTTTAGTAGATTATTATAGGAGGTTTGTAGAGGGTTTTGCCTATATAAGGAAACCCTTAATTTGAGGGATCTAAAAGAGAGTAAAGTTTGAGTGGACATCAAACTATAAGCAAGTTTTAAGGAACTAAAGAAGAGATTGGTGACAACTCCCATCCTAGCCATCTTAAAGCAAAATGAAGGATTTACTATGTATAGTAATACTTCTTGGAGAGGTTTAGGATGTGTGTTGATGTAATAGAGTAAGATAATAACATATGTTTCTATATAATTAAAACCACATATGGAGAACTACTTTACTCATGACTTGGAGCTAATAGTAATTATTTTTGGCCTTAAGATATGAAGACATACTTATATAGAGTGCCTTGTAAGATCCATATAGATCATAAAAATTTCAAGTATATTTTTACACAAAAGAAACTAAATATAAGGTAGCCGAGATGGTTAAAGTTGTTACAAGATTTTAATTTGACTATTCAATATCATGTAAAAAGGTTAATGTGGTAGTAGATGTTTTAAGTAAGAAGTCTTATAAGACTGTTGCCTTATGTTAACATGGGAAAGATATTTTAAAAGATTTAGATAGATAGATGTTTGTTTACAAGGTGAGTAAACACTTTTAGCCAACATTCGTGTGGAACCAATGCTATTGCAAAAAATTAAAGAGACAATTGGCAAATGTTGGATTGTAGAAAATCAAACAAGAAGTAGAAAGAGATATCCAAGGATTCACAGTGATTATTCCTTAAAGGTACATAACAGATTATGCGTACCAGAGGATTTAGAGTTAAAGAAGAACATTTTAGCTAAGGCCTATTTCGTACATCTTAAGGGTACAAAGATGTATTGAGATTTGAGAGGTCATTTTTGGTAAAACTATGTAGGATCGATATTGTAGATTTTATAACTTATTGTTTAACATGTCAGCAGTAAGTTAAGACTAAACATCTAAGGTTGGATGGTAAATTGCAATCCTTACCCATCTTAAAGTGAAAATGAAAATATATTATTATGAAATCTGTGACAAAATTATTCACGATAGGTAAAGGAATTGGTACTATGAGTGATTATTGATAAATTGACTAAGTCTGTACATTGCCTACCTTATAAAGTACATTTTGCATTGAACAAGATGATAAAGTTGTATATTAATAAGATTGTGTGACTTCACAAAGTTCCTGCTATTATCACATCAAATTGACATATGAGATTTATCTCTAAGTTCTAAGAGAGCCTATATTAAGTGTGGGGTATTAAATTGCAATTTATCATAGTTTTTCATCTTTAGATGGATGGTTAGCCAAAACGTATTATTTAAATGTTAGGGGATGTATTGAGAGCTTATGTGATAGATTTTCATGGTTCATAAAATTAACATCTATCCTTGATGAAGTTTGCTTGTAATAATAGTTATCAAGTGAATATTTAGATAATACTATATAAAGCTCTAAATGGTAGAAAGTGTAGGTCTTCCAACTATTGGAATAACATAGATGAGAGGAGGCTTATGAGATCGAAGATTGTGCAAGATGTAGTAGAAAAAGTGCAATTATTTAGAGTTTGGCTCAAAAAACCTAGAGCAAATAAAAGAATCATGAAGATTATAAACGATGGCCTTTAGAGTTTCAGGTGGGTGATAAAGTTTTTCTTAGAGTTGCTTTAACCAAAAATATTATGAGGTTTGTAATTTAGGATAAAACTTAGTCCTCGATACATTGAATCCTTTGAAATTCAAACTAGAATTGAACCCATGGCCCATAGATTGGACTTGTCAATAGCTTTAACAGGGATTCATAATGTTTTCCATATATTGATATTAAAAAAGTATGTACCAAGTACATGTACTTATTTTTAGTAGAATTTGACATATAGAGAGTCTAATCCACATTGTTGACATCAAACAATAGATTTTGAGATGACAGATCATCCCATATGTTAAGGTATAATAGAGAAATCATTCAAAGCAAAATACCACATAAGTGATGGAGGAAGATATATCAAGAAGATTCAAGTAATTTTAAGTTTTGAGGACGAAACCTATTTTAAAGGATATAGAATGTAAGAATAATGATATTTTTGGAAATGTAGATATTAAAAAAATGGAAATGAAAAAAAGTAGTAAATATAACTAAATAATAGTTGAGTTATTCACCCAAAATAATTTATCCTTTCATCTATCTGTTCCATGTGAAGAAGGTTATGGCTATGACATCAAGTATAAGGGGCTTTGTGTATTGCAAGTCGTGCAATTGTTCATTGGTGAGTTGTGCATGGAAATCAATAACCTATGTGTATGTATGCATGAGGAGGTGACTTTGTAGATCGTTAGCAACTATTAAAGGGAATGATGCCACTAATATTCATTCTCCTTATTCAGGTGTTTATGGTCATCAAAGGAGCTTCTATATATGAAGGTGGTTGAGGTGGTGTTAATCATGTTTTGCTTAATGCATGAAAGAGGAACGAAGTGGATTCCATCTATGAAAAAGAATGTACTTGATAGTTTTGTGGGTTACTTACTGTCATACTCTTATTTATTTTCTTATTTTAGACGTTTATGTGTAAATGTGTAGGATGTAAATGTGAACAAATGTTGTGTAGGATATCGTAGAGAATGTGTAGCTGATTAGAGATTAACTTAAAACAATTTAGAGTAAATTAGACAGTGGTTTTTGGAGTTTTAAATAGGCACTAAAGTTTTTCTTAGAGTTGCTCCAACCAAAAATATCATGAGGTTTGAAGTTCAAAGCAAAACTTAGTCCTCGATATATCTAAGTCTTTTGATATTTGAGCTAAAGTTGGACTTGTGGCTTATAGATTGGACTTACTAATGACTTTAACAGGGATTCTTTGTGTTTTCTACGTGTTGATACTAAGGAAGTATATAGCAAACCCTATTCATGTGTTTAAGTCAATACCTGTACCTATGACATATAAAGAGAGTCTAATCTGCATTGTTGACACCAAACAATAAACTTTGAGATGGTGGACAATCTCATATGTTAAGTTGTAGCAGTAGAATCATTTAGAGCAAGAGATTAGGTGAGAGCTGGAGGAGGATATCAAGAGGATTTAAATAATTTTACAAGAGGACTTAAATAATTTTAAGTTTTAAAGACAAAACTTATTTTAAGAGATAAAATGTGAGAATAAGGGTTTTTTGGAAATATAGATGTTAAGAAAAAATAGTGGGTGGTGCCTAGTCATGCCCTGCTTAGCACATGGAAAAGGAAAGAAGTTGCGGGTTTCATTTGTGAAGAGGAAGGACGTACTAGATATTTGTATGGGTTGTTTACTATCATACTCCGTTATTTGTATTCTTATTTTTAATGTTTATGTGTAAACATGTAAGATGTAAATGTGAACTCTTTTTTATCGTAGATTTAATATAGACTAAATTTTGTTGCTAAGTTATGCTTTTTCAAGATGATTATAAATTTTTGATTAGTTATTAAACCTATTACAAGTACTCAACCTTACAATATTAGAATGAGAGGTTTTTCACGTTTCTTTAATTTAAACATGATTTTCCTTTTTGATATAGCAACTATTGTCAACTATTGTCATTTTCCAAATTTTTGGAACATGACATTAGTTGAGTTAAAATATGAAGTCATCATTTATAGTAGTTATATCTATTAAATTAGATCAACTTATTCTGATATTAATTATTAGGATTAATTTATTTCTTTATAAAATGTAAATAATAAATTTTAATTAGTTTAATTGAACTAAAAAATTTTCAAAGTGAATATGCAATATGACAAATACAATGCAATCGGTACGCTGATTTATAGAATCAGTATCTCATTCTTTGTTCAAAAATTACTATTCCTTAAATGGTATTCCATACCCCAATTTGGTATGCGATTTTGGAATGAATGTCTTATCATTTTGGCAGTCTAGAAATTGATATCCTATTTTATAGAAAGATAGGCCAATTTTGTGATAAATTAAATATTTAACTAAATGCATAAATAGGTTAATTCTAAATGCCTATTCTTAGTGCATACATTTACCTTACATATCCTAAATGAAGATTCTAACATGAGAGAGCATCAATGAGATTTACAATAAACTTAAGGACACAAATCAAAATTACATCAATAATTCGTATCTTTAAAATAATTCTTTTATCTTCTTCTTGCATAACTTGGTTCTTCTTGACTTATTCATGCTTTTCTTCCATCTTGACTTCATTTTCTCAAGTTTTTTACTTGTCCTACAATTCCCATTTAAGTCAAGTTGATTTTCTTTGACCTTTACTTGTAACTTTTTCATTTTTCTTGTAATAAATTTAATATATAATTTATTACATATTTATCACTAAGTTTTGTTTCATCAAAATCACTTGAGAATGATTTTTCTAATAATATTAACCTTATTTTTGAAAGAGTTTCTATATAATTTTATCACCATTTCTTTTTTTGTATTTTATTAAAAAACCTATTATTTTACTACTACTTTTAAAGATGTAAGATCAGTTTTTTGTACCTATAGTTGCAAGGTCTAGAGATTGATTATGTCACAACATCAAGTTCAAACAACTAGGCATCAGGTCGGAACATCTGGATATCAAACATGGAAATCCGGTCTAGACCTCCGAGATTCAGACATGAAGATTTCAAACTTGAGATACGGAAATCTGAAATATTATATCTAGAACATCTAGACGTTGGACACAGAAATCTGGTCTGGACCTCTGAGATTTAGACATAGAGAATCTGAACTTTAGGTACAGAAATCTGGGATTTCAGATCTGGATTTCCAAGATGTCAAGGTCAATCGTCTGTGTTTCTGGAACCAATTTTTTCTATTTTCAGATAATAGCGGTCTGGACATTGTAAACTGTCTTATATCAGTAGTAAGGGCACTATAATTTTGCATGTGTGTTGTCCTAGTCTTTTCTTATAGAAGGGCAACCTTCTGTAACGTGTATATGTACGTAATCTCATAAGTGAGAAAAACTTAGTGTTGCCAAAACATATAAATCTCTATTTGTTTGTGTGTGTTTGTTTCTTTTTATCTTTCTCTCAACCAAGCTTGGGATCTTTTTCGTCCCCAATAAATGATATCAAAACCTAGTTTTGAGAGTTTACCAATTGTAAAGGAAGAACAAGAGTAATGGCAAAAGACAGTAAGGCTAGAATTGAGAAATTTGATAGCAGTGACTTCAATTTCTAGAAGATATAAATGGATTATAAAAATTACAAGATATCAAATATGTTCTTGATCTTGTGAGGAACTTGATTTCCATAGGTCAACTCAATGATAAAGGTTATTTAACAAATTTCGAAAATAGACAGTGAAAGATAATTAAAAATGTCATGGTTGTAACACGAGGTAAAAGGATAGGAACTCTCTATTTAGCATCAAGATAGAATGACACCATTGTAATTATTGACTACTCAATTGACTTAAAATTATGACATAGAAGACTTAGGTATATGAGTAAAAAGAGATAAAGTTATTACCATTTGAAAGAAAATTACAAAATTTGAAGTTAATGGATGTAGGATTTTATGAAACTACATTTATGGTAAATAGAAGAAAGCCAGGTTTTCAAAGTTGATAAGAACACCTAAGTCAAAAAAATTGGAGTTAATCCATATTGATGTGTGGGGTCTAGCTCCTATAAAATTCCTTGGAGGCTTATCCTACTATATCATATTCATTTATAATTACACTAGAAAGGTTTGGATTCATTTTTTTGAAAAATAAATCTGATGTGTTTACTACCTTCCAAGTATGAAAGGTTGAGGTAGAGAATCAAATTGATTAAAAAGTAAAAAGTTTGATGTCTGACTATAATAGAGAATATAACAATCAAGAGTTTAAACTTTCTATAAGGAGTGCAGAATTTGAATGATCAAAACAATTGTTAGAAATTCATAGTAAGATGATATTACTGAAAGAATGAATAGAATATTGAATAAGAGGGTTAGGGGTATAGGATTGCATATAAGTTTCCAAAAGACCTTTTGAGTGGATGCAATTAATACAGTAGCATGTCTAATCAATAGAATACCTTCAATTTTCTTAGGATATAAGATCTTTGAAAAAGTTTAGACAAGAAAGGAGGTAAATTATTTTTACTTAAAAGTTTTTGGATGTATCTCTTATATACACATCAACTTTGATGTTAGAGATAACCTAAATCCAAAAGTTAGAAAATGTTCTTTTATTAGTTATGGATCTGGTTATTTTGGTTGTGATGAGGTTGTGCTGGAAGACATCAACGATGATGATGTTGCTAAAGGAGCATCAAAGAATTCAAAGAATCAAGAACAACATCCTGAACCATCTACTCTTATTTCACAAGTGAGAAGATCCACTAGAGTATCTAAGCCTGCACAATGCTTCGTATCTTCATTGCATTATTTGTTGTTGACAAATAGTGGAAAATCAGAGTTAGTGATGAAAGATGAAATGAACTTTTTAATGAAAAACAAAATATGGGTGATAACATATTTACCAAAAGGAAAGAAAGTCTTACAGAATCAATAAGTAATACTAAATCAAAGAAGTACTAAATGACTCTAAAAGAAATGAGGCTAGGTTGGTTGTGAAAAGTTTTCAGCAACTAAGAAACATTAATTACACAGAGGTATTCTCATAAGTGGTTAAAATAACCATAGTTAGATTAGCACTTAGTATTGTTGTAACAAAAAACTTACATTGAGAATAACTAGATGTGAAAATAGCTTTTTTACATGGAGACATGAAGGACACCTATATGTAGCAAGCTAAAGGCTTTAAAGTCTCCAACAAGGAAGAACTTGTATGTAAGTTACAGTGTTCTTATAGCTTGAAGTATGTCCCTAGATAGTGGTATAAGAAATTTGACAATTTTATATATATCATTGATTTTAGAAGATGTGATATGGACTTTACTATTATAAAAATTTTAATAATTACTATATTATTTTGTTGTTATCATGTCGATATGCTTATTACAAGATTAAGCATAATAAAAATGAGTGACTTGAAGTGATAGATGTCAAGGGAATTTAACATGAATGATTTAGGTGAAGTAAAGTAGATTCTTAATATGAGAATCATTCAAAATTGATATGAAGGAACCTTAATTTTATCTCAAGAGAAATATGTTAAAAAGGTGCTAAATAGGTTCAATCTCATTGATGCAAAACCCAACAATACATTATTAGAGAGTCACTTCACAATGATTAAGGAGTAATCATCAAAGATAGCAGAGGATAGAGAGCACATATACAAAATACCTTATGCTTTTATAGTTAAGAGTATGATGTATACTATAGTATGCACTCAACCTAACAAGTATATGTAGTAGGAGTTGTAAGTAAATTTATGTCAGAATTAAGAATAAAGTATTGGGAAACTATAAAGTGGATTCTATGCTATCTGAAAAGTTTCTCAAGTGTGGGACTATGCTTAAGGAAGAACAATGTGGACTTATAAGCCTTTTATGATACAGATATAAGAGGTGAGCTAAACAAAAGCAAAAGTATCTTAAGCTATGTTTTCACTTTAAGAGGTATGATTGTTAGTTGAATGTCAAGACTACAAAAAGTGTTACCCTCTAAACTACTAAAAGCAAAATATATAACAATTTCAAAAGTTGTCAAAGAGATGATTTAGTTAAAGAATTTTCTAAAGGAGTTGGGTGAGGAGCAAAACAATAATACACTATAGAATGTTAAAGTGTCATTCATCTTGTAAAGAATCTTGCTTACCATGCTAGATCTAAGCACATTTGAATTAGATATTATTTCATTTGTGAGTTAATTAAGGAAGGAATCTTGTTAAAAAAGATAGCAAGTACCAAAAATTCATTTAATATATTGATTAAGAGTATGAACACTCAAGAAACTAAGACTCTACATGACCTTAGTTGGCTTGCAAACCATTTGAAGCAAAGGAGGCATCATACTAAAAACTTCATTTAGGATATGAAGGAGAAAGTTATAGAAGAGGGCTTCATTGTTCGAATAATTAGTCTTTATGGGTTTGTTTGTGCATATTGGAAAGTTCAAAATTGGAAGAAATGAAAAGTTCAAAATGGTAAAAATGAAAATTCCAAAATTTCAAGAAAAACTGGGGTGTTTGTGTATGTGACGGAAAGTCAAAATTCTTAGAAGGCATTTATG
Organism: Cymodocea nodosa; assembly: GCA_036874045.1. NCBI lineage: Eukaryota > Viridiplantae > Streptophyta > Magnoliopsida > Alismatales > Cymodoceaceae > Cymodocea > Cymodocea nodosa. Next base: position 13,884,684 of record CM072335.1, read on the forward strand.
CTTAACAGAATGTTAATAATTGGGTTATTTTCATTTTTAATTAAAGTATTTCAACAATTATTAGTTATTTACTTTCAATTCTTTTTCTTATAATAATTTTATTTTTTTATTCATTCTATGTATTTTTATTATTAATTGTACTTATTTATTTATCAATAATGACAAACAATAATTATTGAAATAAAGTTTTCAACATAAATAATAATTCTCAAAATAAAAAGTTCAAATATCTAGTTCAACATAACATAATACAAACCATTACATCTGAAACTAATGTCCATTGTACATAGCTGTCATAATGTCATGCATTTTATTTGTTATTTCTTTCTTTTGTTCTTGCATTATTTTTAAAGTATTATTCATTTGTGAATGTTCTTCAGTAATTTCAATATCTTCATTTTCAAGATCAAATTCAATTAACATATCTTCTAGATCTTTTAATAAATTTGTTCTATTAGTTTTATGTATAAAATTGTGAAGTAAAAAACAAGTAATAGCAATCTTAATTTGTGTTTCAAATGGATACAACATATACTCCTATAAAATAGTAAAATGATGTTTTACAACTTTAAAGACATGCTCGATCATTGTTTTTAATTGTGAATGTCTATAATTAAAGTTTTTTACTATATTTGTTGGAAGTTGATTGCTATCATATTCGAATAAATGATATTTCACACCTTGATATGGACAAATAAATTTAGGTCAATTTAGATAATTAGTATCAACTAAGTAAAATTTATTTGTATATAATTATAAATTAGTGTAAACAAAAGAATGAGTTTAACAATTTTACTTAAATTAGATACTTAGTGGAACCTTGAAAGTATTATGTTTTATGATTACATTTTGATGGATTCAAGTATTAATGACTGATCCTTTTCAACCATTAAGAATATAAAAAAATTTCATATCAAAATTACATATAGTCATGATATTTTGTGTAACTCTCTTTTTATTTCTGAACATTGCTATTTGTTGTCTATAAATAGTAGCTTTAATATGTGTCCCATTATTGATGCAATCATGTTAACATAATCATAATAAATTTGTTTTGTGAAATTGAACTACATCAATAAATTTGTTTACCTTAAAATAAGGGTATACATTTGAATTGTTCATAATTCTACTTAGAGTTGATGATGAAGGCATTACAATAAGTTCTTTATTAATGTAGGTACTAACAATCCATGTAGAATGACTAAATCATTCCCTTATTACTCCATATCGTTGGTTTTAACCAACTATAACAAAAAAAATTGTAAATGTTTTAACATTGATGTTGGCAGTTTGACCTTTTGTTCATAACAAATTGCAAAATTGAAAGAAAACATGTTAACTCATTTTATATATCTTTTGACAATTATATGCTTGATGTGGTAGTGAAAGATCTAATAATCTTCTAATATAGTATTATCTTTTTTTTACCATAAATGTGATGTGTAGTAATAAATATTGTATTGAAATACATACAACTTCTACAAGGATGTTTCATAATGAAAGTAGTAGTCTTCATCATCTTTGTGCTTTATCTTCTTATTCTTCAAGTAAATTCTTTAACTATTCTATACTTGTCAGATCTATTATTTCCTATAAGAAAGAGTAACATAAGTAGACATTCTTTAACTACCTAATAATCATTTGAAAAGTAAGCTTTCATGTGAGAAATAATATTTCAATATACATAACTTTTCAATAACATATCCATCAAAAATAAGTATCAAGCAAGTGAATCTTAATACATAAAACATTGTTATTATCATTGTCTCTAGAATTGAACATAACACATTGTTCATAACATTAACAAAGTGTTCACAATATAGATTCATAACATTAACATTTGTAAAAGTACATCTATGATAAATTATACTGTAATCATTCCAATCTCATACTTTTGGGAGGTTTATAAATTACTCCACCAAATGAATATTTCATAGTAAAGTCATAGTCTTGAATTTTTCTATGTTAGTAAGACATGAGATTTGTAACAATGCTTGCATAGCATCAAGGGTATGACTTCTTTGTTTTAATTTTAACATTAGCAATTTATCTTGTACTTCAAGTTGTCACTTTTGAACATCAAGTTAATACTGTTGTATATTAGTCACATCATTATAATAAACCATTTTTTGTATAGCTTTCTCATCTTCTTTTTCACATAAACTTATGATAGCATTTGTAGTGTCTTTAAATGAGTAAGCCATAATTTGTTATGACTCTACATGTGATCATGCATGCTTTCCCTTTTTGCTCATCTCATTAGATTCCCTTGATGTAGAACCAAATATTGTAAATATGTTAACATTCACATTTATTAAGTTTTCAGTCGACGGTGTAAAATCTTTGATTTGGTGGTGGTGTCATTTTTTCTTCTACATTCATATTAGATACATTTGTTTGATTTTATTATTATCTTGATTATCTTTGCTAGTATTTCTTATAGTCATACTACCTTCAAATAACATCTGAAGTTGTTCATAAATAGTACATAGCTTTTCTTTCAATGAATGACAACCTAGATGTTTTTATAATTAGATTGAAAAATTCTCTAATATATATTTCTAATTCATGCTAGTTATGTATATATAAAAAAATTGTTACATTAACAAATTTGTTCTATATTTCATCTGAAATGTCTGTATGATGTTAAATATAATTCCATCTTCATCCACTTTAATTTATAATTTTAGTATAGTTTCAAAACATCTATTGTCATGTCTTTATTCGACTATTAACAATTTTCTTTGTAATACTTACAATTTTTTTTTATTATATTTATCTATGACTTTGTTCTATGTCTTTACTTTGATTTTTCCATCATGTATTTTTTCATTCCATTCATTTAAGACATCTTCTTAAAAGCCTAGAAATAGTTGGTCAACTTTTGCATTTCAACTTGTATAGATTCTTCCTCTACACTAACTTATGTATTTGAAGTAGCCATATCTAAATTGTAATATATATATAAATCATAAGAATAAGTAATGAATATGGAAAAGTACATAGTAATAATAATTTTTTACATGCATGAACAAAATCATAACAAAATAAAAAATTGCACAACAATTTCTTACTTACATTTCATGTTAAAATTCCTAAAACGATAATTCTTTTTGTTGCTCCTAACTACAAGTAATGAATATATAAACACCAAAAAATGTATATATAAAACCATAATTATATAACTAATATACCTGTTCAGAAATCAGATTACTTATAATTTGTTCTCAAAGGTAATAATTACATGTATATTTCATACATGGTAAGGTATGAAGAAAAAAGTACTCAAGAAAGTTCAAATTGCAAAACCAAAGCCTCAAAATATATTCCGCAAAAGTCAAACTCAAGTAGGTATGCAGGAAATAACTCACTTGTGCAAGTAGGTAGCTATGCCTAAAATCACACACAAGAGGATAATATCAATACAAAAGTTGTGACTGGAACGTAATTGAAAGCTAAAATAACTCATTTTCATAAAAACATAGTCATGAATATGCCTAAAATCACTGAAAGCCAAATAAAATCATTTGCATGATGACGAAGATATTCATTACCTGGTGTAATTGAGAGTGACGGTAGTAGCCAATCCATACATTGTGTGGTGTACTGAAGTTTACTCCATTTCGATGCTACACATTGCTGCTGTCAAAGAATTGGAGAAAACCCCATGGATTTTTTGGCAAAGAAGTGGAAAGGAGAAATGGTGCATTTCATTCGTTACTCTTGAGCATCATTGCATCAGAATAGAAAATTTTATTTTGTTTTTTCTATCGGGGTTGTAACCAAAGAAATTTTTATGTTTATGGCTATGCCTTTTCTCTCTACGTATAAATTTGTTTTTGAACAAACTCATATTGCCTATAAGCTTTTAACCCATGATCACATACATACAAATGCCACTTCTCAATGGATAAAATTTACAAAATATGAAACCATTTTTCCTATGGTCAAAGCCATTGGATCTTGCTGAGATGAATGCTATCTTTCCATTTTTTTCCTTACTTTCAAACATTCTACTTTATGTTCAAAGCCACGGGAGCTATTTGTGATGAATATTATCTTTCCATTTCTCAAATTTCCAAACATCCTACCTTACTCCATGTTCTTAATAGAATGATCAGTCTTTCAGTGGCATGTTTGATTTTCTTTTTCCCTTATAACCAAAAAAGCCACCTGTTTATGCACAAGATCCAAGCCTCCTTGGGGTGTTGAAAACTGAAAACCCTCTTTTTATTTGAACTAATTAGATATTTCTTTTCAACAAGTTGTAAGTTATGATACAAACAAAAGCTGAAAAGAGACATGCTATTTTTCCTAGTAAGCACAACAGATAATAAAAGTTCAAAGCCAGAGGTAGGCGGCAACTTAGACCTCCATATGGAAAAAAGTTGCTGGCAGTACTTACAGTCCAGCAAGATTTTGATAGAAAAGAAAAGAGCCAAAGTAAGAAAGGTATTTAAATCAGAAAGGTAAAAACCATTGAAGTCAGTAGAAAGAAGTCAACACAAAAGTCACACCTGCTTAGTGGCCTTCTGAACATCTTCCAAAAGTCCACCGATCGGTGCCACCCCCGCACCAATCTGCCTAGTCAATTAGTACAGTTATTTCATGTTTGGTTTGTTTAAAATTCTCTTGTTATTAGATCATGTGTTATTTAAACTTTTTTTACTTCCTGATATTTTAGATATAGGTATTTAGGTTTTTTGTTTATTTTTTAATTTAGGCATATAATACATTAACAAATTGAAATGCTATTGTACCAAAGAAATCTAAACATAAACAACACTTGTTAATAATTACAAAATAGCTAATAATCATCACAAGCGACAAATTAATAGGGAAAAAATTAGGATCAAGTGCAAAAGTCAATGACACAAGTCACCAACACAATTAGGTCTGGCCAATAACATAGAATCAAATCCTTTGAATTCCACATGGTATTAATTTTTTATTAGATTAATGTTTTTTCTGAATAATAACATTTTGTTAATATATTTTAAAAAATCTCTTATGTTCTATCACTCAACTTTTTTGTGAACTTCTGACTTACCAAACTTCTGCCTGACATTTTTACTATGAGACCCAAAGCTAATACTAGGATTTTTATTGACAAAGAAATATTAATTCTGCCAAAGAATCAAGCACTGATCTCCTAAGTTGGTCATCTTATGCTAAGTTCATAAATATTAATTCCTTCCCCTAATTGATGTAGAAGCCTAAGTAGATTTATTGGTTTGGAATCTTTGTTAGAGGTTGGACGGTAGGTGACATCTCCATCAGTATCTATACATGGAGGGATAGAGGATGGGGTTATGCATGGCTAACATTGCCCACATCAAGAGACCCATGAAATGCATGTCGAACTGTAATCCAAATCTATTTATTTCTGGTATTATTGAGATAATGTTTTGAGGAAAACCAGGGGAAATACAAATTGGAAAAATAAACAAAAACAACGGGAAATCCCTCCCAGGAATCATGGGTAGCATATGCCATCATAGAGCACAGTTGAACATAATCATTTAGAGGGAAAAATAATTAAATCTGGGAGAGGATAACCATAGTGAACACATTCTTGGACTAATCTCACAAGACTTCCATAAATGTAGTGAATGTTCTTTCTTCCAACAGCAATGATCGAGGAACTCAAGAATGACCCAAATGTTTTGCTTCAAAGGAGGAGGAGGATGCATTCCTGAAAGGAGTTGGAGAAGGACAACATTGTAGTAGACAAAGTTAGATGTCATGATTGAGGCTTCTGTCCAAATAAGGATGAGGTTGTGAAGATGTCATTGCGGTCATGGGGTGAGGTTGCAAGATGTGGTTGCTGCCGTAGGGTGAGGTCATATGAAGTGATCTCAGTCGTGAGGTGAGGTTAGATGATTTCTTGTGACTCTCTGGGGGAGGGTGAGAATCCCTAGAATTGGAGTCCTTTTATACCTCAGAATTTTAAAATAGATTTTCCAAGAAATCCATCTTGTACAAAGAACTGTTAACATTCCCAATATTCCATTTCTTGGAATCCCAAGATGCACAATCCCCTCCTAAGTGGGAGATTGCAAGGTGCGGAAATCAATTATGTTACATCAAGTTCAAACATTAGGTAAAACCATCTAGATATTAGACATGGAAATCCAATCTGAAACTTTGAGATTTGGATAGAGAGATTCTGAACTTGAGATACAGAAGCCTGGAATATTAGGTCCAGACATCTGGATGTTGGACACAGAAATCTGGCCTGGATCTCTGGGATTCAATCACAAAGAATTCAGACTCCAGGTTGGTAATTCAAGATATCAGATTCGGATTCCAGGATGTCAGGGTCAATTGTTTGTGTTTCCAGAACCAGTTTTTTCTATTTTCTGGTAATAGTGGTCTAGATATTGTGAACTTTTTATATCAGTAATAAGGACACTACTGTAATTTTGCATGTGTGTTGCCCCAGTCTTTTCTTATAAAAGGATAGTCTTTTGTAACATACACACGATCTCATAAGTGAAAAAAAATTTTAGTGCAGCTGTGGACATAGACAATTATCAAACTACGTAAATCTCTATTTCTTTGTGTGTGTGTTTGTTCGTTTCTCATTTCAACCAAGCTTGAGATCCTCTTCATTTCTAACAATAGTTTGCTTGAGGTATTTTTTAAACTGTATTCTAGTGAAAAGAAGCCTATCATCTTGACATAGAATAGCAATTTCTTATTGGTAATGTCAATGTTTTTAAAATTCAATTGATATTAATAATCTAATATGTTATATTGTCATGACATTTATGGTATAAATTTTTATAGTTTGTCCAAATTCCTCGTTATAAGAAGATTGTAGAAATGTATTTATCTGCTAGTTATTGAATTGAAGCAAACAATAAACTGCCCTACTTAATTGCTGACTACGGTGTCTAGACAAAACTAGATTGTCTGGGTCAGCAGTTGCTGAAATCAATCCCAGCTAGTAAGATACATCTGAATCACCAAGTTTTAGTGTGTATAGATTGAGATGGAGAAACTTGAAATCGTTTATTTTCTGCCAGAAGCTGTACTTATATATAACCAGAGCTAGTTAGTGAAAGAAGGATCTATACGTTTTCTTATTCCACCATTTGAGCTACTCCATTCAGAGTTATAGTGCAAGGAAGTTGGCATACATTTTGAATTTGTGTTGCAAAAGGCACTTGGATTCCTGTTAAACAGCCGAATGATGTATGGGAACTGTTGCATTCATGATCCTTCAACAACTATTGATTGCTTCATTTCTACCATACGGATTGGGTACATGAATCTTTTCTTTTAATTTATTCTTATTCTACATTAAATTTTTCATTCAATTTTGTAATTTTAATATTTTCCCAATTTTCAACTAAATAAAATTTCATCTTTTTCTATTTCTTTTAATTTCATTTAATTAATTAATTCTCCTTATCTTACAAGTACAATTATAGGTCTTTCATAGGCATGTTCAAATCATTTTAGACGATTTTTTCTTATTTTATCCAATTCATGAGCCTTCACCTGTAGATTAATCCTTCTGGTTTTAGGTGGGCTTTTTTAATATCTGAAATATTATGCAAGGCATCTTGAGAAGCTTTGACCGACACTGTCGCATGATATCTCATGCCAAGCTCGTGATTGTCAGTTGTGTTTTGAGTTAACGATGAATTAACATGACAATATCTTATCTCACTAGCCTGTATTTACACAATGCCTACATCTTAATCGATCCACACATTGTAAAAATTCGGAATTTTATGATCCATTATCAGATGCCTTCTTTGACATGAGTTTGAGTAATGTTTTTATGAAAGTTGGAGGAACGTCTCAAGGATTCTGATGATATGATGTTATTCTGCCATTGTAGTCATTTGTCAAAATTTTTTTGAGCGAGAAATTTTTCATTTGTCTGAAAATTTTCAGTTTTCTAAAAGCAAGGTAGAAAGCTTTTAAAGATATTTTAGGGTATTATTTTACAATTGCAGTCATTCTGGAGTTTGCCTTTCATGAACTTGTGATGGTGCAAGGTGTCAGCTGGGGCTATAGGCTTTCTATTTTTTGATATTCCATGTCATGGAGAACTCTTGTTGATTTTCTGCAATGGATGCTTGCGGAGCAGTTGTCTGCATCTAGTTTTCATTTTATTATGCATTATTATTAGTCGATTCTTGAAATAATTTTGTATTGGAGTGCTGCAGGAAAACTGAATTTTCAGGTTCTAAAATTATGTTTCAGGAATTGATGAAATTCGTCGGCGAACTTTTTCCTTTTTTTCCCAGAAGAGAGGTGTGCGGACATATTCAAGAGGCGGGAAGAATAGCGTTCCAAGTTTCTGGACACCATCTGTTTCTATCCCATGGTTACAAACATTGTGTTTTTTCTTGATGAACTGGCGCCGGTTTAGCTTGGGAATTGATTGTATATCTGAGTGGGAGATTTATCCGAGGCTAATTTGCGGAAATATTACTATCAGCATTCTTTGTAAAATTGTGTTTAATTAGATTAGTTGTTAATTACCATATGAGCATATAACTTTTTTTTAAAAAAGAATGGCATTTTTAGTTCGATTTGATCTCGCCACTTCTTTCCTTTCAATCGAGGAAAGAGAATTATATTATTACACTGGTATCTAGGAGCATGTAACTTTCAGAATTTGATTTTGCATTCTCAAACTTCAGTGCCTTCTTTAATAAACCACATCTCCAAAGAAAGATCCCATAGCTTTTAAACAAGTTTAACTCCATCAAAACAAAACTGAGTCTCCGTTGGGCATCCAACATTTTAGAGATCCATCCCCTAGAACTAATTGTTAGCATAACGTGTCACTAATTGTCCTAAATGAATCATCAGACAATTTTTTAAGAATGAAAATAGTCATTGTAAGTGGATTCATCTTTCATGCTTATTTATATGCCTAAATCTGATTGGTAAAACGAAAATTGTTGGAAACACACCTACGAACTCACTCTAAACTTCACAAAACACATTCATGGCACTCTTGAGCTCTTGCGTGCATAAGCTTTCTCATGCTTCACTCCAATCTATTTCATTTTTTACAAGATCTTTTAGGACTTGAAGCTTAAATTTTCTATATTTATAGTTTTCACTTAAAAAGAAATATCTAATTTCACCGTGGTGAGGGCACCTCAAGCTTTAAGGCGGGACTCCGACTCCTTCGGTGAAAGGAAGGCGGAGGTTTATGGTATTTCCGTGTAAAAACATTGGTTCTCCTTGGATTAAGAGGTTGTAGGTTTATAGCGTTTCCTTGTGTAAAAACACTGATTCTTGGATTAGGAGAGTGCAGGTTGTAGTATTTATTTGTGAAAAACACTAGTTGTAAAAGTTAAATTAAGCTTGTAAAAACATTGGATTTGCAGTGGAGGAAGTGTTGGCCTTCAAAATAACGTTGGTTTAGTGAAAGCACAAGCTATATAGCCTGTGGAGCGAACATGCTCATTTTGAAGAACCACTTTAAAAGTTCTCTGCATTTCCTTTTCTTATGGTTTGTTATGATATCATATTTTATAGTGCGTTGATAATTTAAATTACATAACAAACCATCCAAAGCTCACGTGAACAAACTATATTATTATTGAGAATCTTAGAGAATGACTTTTGCTTATAAAGAACTACATTTAAACTACTATCAATTTCAATTCATATTTTCTATTATAATTGATTTAGTTTGTGCCTACTAGAATAAATTTTTAAAATATTAAGAAACTCATTATTCACCATTCTCTAGTGAATTAATCAATCCTAACATAAATTATCTTATGCATTACTTAAGAGTCACTTTACATTTATATATAAGTTTTTTTTAATTTACCTTTAATTAAACTAAGTGATGACCCTCAATCTTCCCCTCTCTTTACATTAGGTTGTCATAGTGGAGGTCACATCCTCTATATGTTAGAATTGAAAGACATCACTAGAGAAGATGAATAATGAATTTAATATTATTAAAAAAAATTCAAACTAATTAATTGATTTCTACAATGAATATCTAATGTAGAATTTAAATAAATGTATAAAATAGTAAATAACATGAAATAAAATGAGTAAGACACAATCACAAGAATAATAAAATTTATTAATGGTTCTTCAAATAAGTATGTTCACTCCTTAAGCAAGTCCTACTTGAAGCCAACATTAAATCCAATATTGTTGGACCGTAGTATCATAAGAGAGGGTGAATTGTAGCTTTAGAAATTTAAATTCTAACAAATAAAACAAAAACACAAAATACTCATAGTTTGCAATTCTAAACTTTTTATTAATAAAGTGAGAATTTACAGTCATTTATAACACAATTCTTTATTCGTCAATTCTGATACAATTTAATTCGAAATACAATTCAATATAAAATAAACATTATTCTAACCTAAATTGAATTATATTTTTCAAACATGAGTTTCTACATGTAGTTTCTTATTCTTTTGAAAATTTGCTCAACTTTTATATCTCTTTGCTTCTTTCTTCAAATTTCTAAAACTTCTTTGAGATAGCTCTTTCTCTCTATTTGTTGGTATGTATAAGTTGGATATCTCTTTCTCTTAGTTGGTGTAGGATTTCTCTATTGAATTTTGGATCTCTATTGATTTTGAGATTTCACTATCTTGATTGGTGTAGGGATAAATGAAGTGTACCTCGTACCTTTTATTTATAGTAGTAGAACTATGATTTCACATTCAGCATATTCATCAACTTAATTCATAATTCATAATCTCATGTACTAATTCAAATTTAAATTATCCACGTTCTCCACTATCTTTTTAAATTTCCACGATCTCCACTTTCTTTTTCAATTTCCACAATCCCCTATTGTAGAACAATTGAAAATCTTCTTTTTGGAAAACTTTAGAATATATCTTCTAAGTCACCATTTTAGTCAAACACTTATCCATTAAGACTTATAAAAACTCAAACACTTATCTATAACTTTTTGAGTTTTTCCACTTGCAAAACACGTAACTGAAACAATAAAACTTAACTTTTTTTAGTCACATAAAAGAACTTGAATAGTATTGAGTATTTTGTTTTGATGATGTGTGCTAAACGAATGTAATCATATTTACTCAATTACTATTGTTTATGTAAGTAAATTTAGAACATCAATTAATATAGAAAAAGTTTACTAATATAAATACTTGTTTGTAATGGATTTGAAATTATGCTATGTTAAATAACTAGTTGTTAAGTTATACTAACTTTTCATTTAACTAAACGTTAAGTTAACATGTGTTTTTATTGTAAAGCATGATATATTTTAAAGTTACATTTTCTGTATCATGTACAGTACACGTTAAGACAACTCGTTGAGTTAGTGCATTATTTGTAAAAAGGTCACGTGAGAACTCGTTGAGTTATAGGCTTAAAGGTTAAAATAGGTCACGTGAGAACTCAATGAGTTATAGGCTTAAAGGTTGAAATAAGTCACGTGAGAACTTGTTAAGTTACCGAGCAAAAGGTTAAAATGAAGAGATGAACTCGTTAAGTTAGTATTATGCACGTGATGAAATTAAATATTATGAACGTTATTTTGTATCACGTGAATTGCACATATTTAACTTGTTAAGTTAACATAATTGCATGCGTTGAGTTGCTATATTGAACACTAAGGCAATGCATTAGGTTAGTGTTTAGAATGAAAAAGTGCATATTATTAACGGTTAAATGATGGTTAATTGCATAATATTTAGCTTATCATATGAGAATTAAGCCATTATGTTATAATTGCACTGTTATATGCTTTAATTGAAGAATCTGCTTAATTTTGGGGAATTAATGTTAATTTAGTATATTTATGAACTGCCGGTAAATTGTAGGCTGTGAAATTCTTAAGTATCCGAAAATGCATCTGAGCATCAGATAGTTATACCTGTAACTCTCTGGAATGTTATTTTATGTTTAAACTGCTGTTGACACGTGTTGAGAGCTGGTAGATTTAATTACGTTATAACTCGTTAAGTTAGTATAACTGCACGCGTTGAGTTACATGAAAATACACTAAGGTAACATGTTAGGTTAGAGTTATAAACTTAAGTTGTTATTTTTGCACGTGTTTTATAGTTAAATCAACGAAGGAAGTCCGTTGAGTTATCTGTAACTCCACGGACTATATATTTTCTAATATGCCACTATAGCGGTTGCAAGAATAGACAGTTGGAAGGAAAAACCACGTTTGCACGTATCACGCAGGAATTGAATTGCGTAGGGAGAAAGAAATCATCGCCGTTGATCTGAAGGAAGGAAATCCAACCGACCATTCAAGTAGAAGCAGTTACCACTGAAGAAATATAAAAGAAAAGAAGAAAAAAAAGAAAGGGTGTGATCGATGGACGGCTAGTGTATATAGAGGAGGAGCATCGAGCTTTCTACAGACAGTATCGGCGATTCTCTGAAGTATCACACCAACCATCGTATCACCACCATAATCACCAATCATTGGAGGTCTGTGAGGATACTTGCCTGATGTCAGGTCGATTCCGAGCCAAACATAGTGCCTGACAACCACTGTGAGGAGTGATCGCGTTGTGGGAAGGGAAGACATTTTGACCAAGCACCGACTCATATTTCAGGAGATCGTAAAGCTTTTAGCCTTGGCTTCGGGTTGATGCCTGTATGCTGAAGAGGAGATCATCTTGCAATTCTGGACTCACGATTCTATAGGGAGAGGAGACAGAATTGTAAGTGGTTCAATTTTCAGTGGTGTAATCGCGTTGCAAGTAGTGTCGGAAGTATTTACTGTCAAGTGAAATTACTTTACATTTCACCTTTCGCCCATCACATCAAAACAAAAATACCAAAAACAATTTATCTTTGTTTGTATGTTGTATTTGAGTGTTGTATTGTTGGTGTTGTATCGTGATTAATGTTATCTGTATCAATTTTATGATTGTTTTATGTTAGTTTTAATTTTACAGTTTACTGAAATTGGTTCGTACAAAACAACTTAAAGATTTTAAAGGTTATTGTTTGAATCATCTGAATGTTAGTATTGCATAATGATAAATCCAATGTTAACTAGCATTAAAAAGCTTAATTGATGTTATTTACAATCTGTGGAATCGCCCAATGGTTGGCCGAATTCCTCTGTAATTAGCAGTATTATAAAGAAGAGACAGGCTCGTGGAGTTAACTTAAGTCCACGAGGATAGTCCGTTGAGTTATCCATAACTCAACGAACTTAGTCCGTTGAGTTATCCATAACTCAACGAACTTAGTCCGTTGAGTTAACTATAACTCAACGGAGTGCTTATTGAATATAAATTTGAATTGTTCACAATCAAACATTTCTTAAATTCGTCAGCAATTCCCTGTGGGATCGACCTGTACTTGCACACTGATACAATAGACACTGTGCACTTGTAGTTAAAGTATAAATTGGAATTAATATCTAAATTGTATTAAAGGTTGTTTGTTTACTTCTAAAAGAAAGAATAGAGATAAAGATAAATTAACTAAGTAAAAATAGAAGTAACAAATCCAAGTTTTTCTAATGTAGTGCTGGGAAAACACGAACAGTTAGCGTTATATACTTAAAGTTATTATTATTGCACATGGTAAATACCTTATTGTAAAAACATTTATCTATTACTGGGTCGGTGAGTTATCAGGATTTTTGGATACTTAGAAAACTTAACTATCCAATATTTAAACACTTTTCGGTGAGTTAGCATTTAACCTTCTGAAAGATAGGTTAAGCTGGTTTGTTGAGTTAGCATAACACTACAGACTTACTTCATTGAGTTAGCTACAGTACTTGTCACATGATTTGGCACATGATGAACTCGTTAAGTTAGATACGTTAAGTTATAAATTTACTTGTTTTACTCGTTTAGTTAACATTAACACAACTTGTTATTACACTTGATGAAAAATTTTGGACGAGAAAGTTTATTTTGCATAAAATTTTTCAGAGATCCAGGATTGGTGATTAAAGAAAATTTGAAAGGAAAATGTGGGTTAGAACGTGTGTATTTCGATGAAGGAAAAAGAAAAGATGTGAAGAGTGAAAAATTAATTGTGGTTAAATGTGGAGGATATGCATGAAATGAAGATACAGTATAAAAAGCATAGAATTTTTGTTGATTAATCATCCTTGCACACCAAACAAAATATATTTTTAGGAATCAAAACACCTCTTTAGGAAAAATTTCTCTAATAGATGTTACTAGAGATTTGAAGAATCAGAAGAAAGCAAATTTTGGTGAAGTAGAGAAAGTCAGATATTTGTCACTAAAGAATTGTAGAAGAAGAAGAAGAAAAAGAAGAAAAATCTCAAACAAGGAGAAATATTTTAAATTTCATAAATTAGTTTTCTCTGTTTGTAGTTATGAAATTGATTAGATGAAACATGATATCATTATATAATTGCATCTACAATTTTTGAGGAGAATTGAATTGTATATTGTAATTGAAACATTGAATAAAATGATTTGATTAAAAAAGTGTCTCGACTTGTTTTTAATTTTAAAGTTTCAATTATACTTAAATATGTTGAAAAACACAATTCACCCCCCTCTTGTGTAGCCATTAGATCCTATAAACAGTTATCCATTCATGTGTAAAAACTCAAACAATTATTTAACTCTTCAATTTTTCTTTATTGAATGCACATGGAAACCATGTAAAAACTTAAAACGTTAAAAATACACATGCAAATAACTTAACTATATGAGTTTTTAATATAACTCTTTGTCTAACTTGAAACGTTAACTTATAACTATACGACATTTTAAAACACATTAATGTCTAACTGTGCGACTGATACACTTAAACTTATTTATATTTAGTTATAAAATATTCATCATCTAAACAAAATTCTTAACAATCTCTTCCTTTTATTGATGATAAAACCTAATAAGTCTAATTTTCTAGATAACCTTTGTCCACCTTTTTGTCATTATAAAAACTAATAATTTCATGCAAGGAAGAAAAAATTTTTCTAAGTATATAAATTCAAAAAGAACTATAACTTGCACAAATAAATATGGATACATAATAACTACTTGCAATAAATATATGATTTGAATAAATAAAATAGTTATTTACATTTTGGCAACAAATTAAAATATATCTGTCTATTATAATATAAAATTTATTTTTAAGTCTTTCACAAGCCTCTTTGTCCTCGAAAAATGTCTAATAGAGTATTTGAAATCTTCTATGCTATTTCTATACTAACTTTGTTTACTTAATCAATAATTTCTTGATCTAAGTTTGTATGTTGGTCTTGTGAAGGTTGTTGTATTTGTTCTGTATGCCTATCTGTATGTAGTTCTTATTGTACTGAATGTTGTTCTTATTGTGACTGTTAGTTTGTTTGTTGTTGTTGTTGTTCTTGCTGCTATGGTTACTCTTGATAATGATATTGCTATCTATGTTGAATTTTAGGTGGATCTGTTTCCTAGTATATGTTTAGTTCCTTTGCAGAGAACGATCTTGATTTTATCTTTTTCTATAGCTAAGATGTAAGATCTATTTGACTTACCACAATTCTTAATATTGCATCACCAAAGAATAATTTACTCTGCAAATTCAAAACATGATAAATAAATACATCATACCAATTCACCTGTATATGATTAATCAATACATATGTCACATAAAGACAACACCTACCAACTTTAGCTCCATGACCAAACTTCTGAAAAATTAAAGCATGTAAGATCTTTGCAATAAATCTTACTTGGCCATTTAAATCATTTAACAATCTTATTTCATTGTTGGCAGTAGGATATTTAGCTAATTGTTTAATGTCTCATCCCAATTGATAAACTTGTTTTTATAAGAACCCTTGTGTTTTGATAATGCAAAAATTTATATAAGGAAACAAGTTGTATTTCACAGGTGTCACAAGACAGTAATAGTTCAACAAAACTACAGATTAGAAGGTAGATAAATAAATACAGATAATTCAAAAAATGTTGCCAGAGAAAAATAGGAACCTTGGATAGTTAAAACACAATCTAAAACTTAAGTATTCGAAAGAAGAAGAATTTCAAAAGGTTACTAGGATAACCATCTGAAAGCTAGCTTAAAGGCAGCAAAAGAACTCTTTGGAGAGTTACAGGCTTAAGTATCTAGAAGAAGTGGATTTTCAAAAGGTTAACAATGTAAGTATTTGAAAGATCACTTAAAGGCAACAAGAGAGCTCTATGGAGAGTTATAGGCTTAAGTATCTAGAAGAAGTGGATTTTTGGAAGATTAACAATCTAAGTATCCAAAAGATCAATTAAAGGTAGCAAGAGAGTTCTTTGGAAAGTTACAGGGCTAACTATCTAAAAATAAGAAGACTTTCAGAAAGTTAGATAAAGGTTTGAATTCTTCGAAAAGCTAGGGGAGCTAACTATTAGAAAATCTAAGAAAATTGGAGAGTTAGAAAAGCTAACTATCCGAACAGTTAAATTAGTTAATTATGCGCGTGCAGAAATTAAACATACAGTAGTTAGAGGCTTAAAAGGATTTTCGAAAAGTTAGAAAAGCTAACTATTTGAAAAATAAGAAGTTTCGAAAGGTTGTAGATTTAACTATTTGAAACTTAAGTTATTCAAATACATATGTGCAGAAATCAAAAATCAATAGCCAAAAGCTTAAACGGAAAATCGAAAAGTTAACTATCCAAAAATTGAGAAGTTTTGGAAGGTTGCAGATTTAACTATTCGAAACTTAAGTTATTCAAATACACACGTGTAGAAATAAGAAATCAACAACCAGAAACTTAAAAGGAAAATCGAAAGGTTAAGATAGCTAACTATCCGAAAGTCAAGACATTTCAAAAAGTTAACACTTATAACCATCTGAACTTAAAGACACATGTGAGGAACTTAAATACTCATGTGATAAGAAATCGGAAGTTCTGAAAAGAGGTTTCGAAAGGTTTAGAACATAGCTATCCAAAAGTTAAACACTTTTCGATAAGTTACATTTTCAAGGGTCTAAACTTAAGGAACTTCACGTGCATGACTTAAACTTCACGTGATAAACTTAAAGGAAATCTCTATCCATTGGAAAGTTATAGATTAGCCATTTGGATTTTCGAAAGGTTACAATAGCTAACTATCCAAAAATCAAAGGGAATCAAAAGGTTACATAAAGGATAGTATATAGAATGGTAACTTACCATATTTGGACCTTGCAATTCAGTAAGTACAGTAGAATCAATCCGTTGAAGAGAAAATATGATTGTTGGACTTACAAGTATAAATACAAATAGATCATTCAATATCAATAGAGCTAATAAGAGAGAGATTACATATACAATCACATATAGAGATAAAGTATAGATTGCAGATCAGCTATTGTTACAAAAGAAAGTTTAATTCAAATTCAATGCAATAGAGAATAGATTGAAAGCTAGAAATACTAGAAGATTATTAAAGCTCTCCATGTGTTGGAAAGTCTGATCTAAGAAGGATCATTGGTTTATGGCTTACATTAGAAAGCTACACACTGTGTTGGTTTGAGTTTCGACTAGAAAACTCAAAGAGGTTGGTTACTGAGCTTTTACTTGAAAGCTCAAGGTTGGTTTGCTAAAGTTTTGACCTGAAAACTTCTAAGAGGTGTTAGTTAGAGCTACAACTAGAAAGCTTAAGATGCTAGTTCTTGCTCTAACCTAAAAGCAAGTATATGTAAGTGTTGAGACACTTAGTGAAGCCCAAGTGATCCTTGGGGGTGGACTAGCCAAGTTAGTGAATCACCTAAAATTCTCTTGTGTTTTTATTTATATTTCTACTGTGCATGATTTACTTACTTGTTTAATACTTGTGCATATTGATTATTCAATATTAGTTAGTTAAATTAGAAAAAGTATAAAAATATACATAGATCACCATTCACCCCCTTCTAGTGAGCCATAAGATCCTAACAATTTTCTTTTTAATAGTTTAACTCCTTCATTCTTCAATCAAAGCACTTAATGTAATAATTCTAAAGTTAACTAAATGTCTAATTTTTGTATATTTGAAGTAGGAATATGTTAGTTCTTTTATTTACAAGTTAAGTTTTGATGATGAAAAACCTAGGCCAATATTATTAGAAAAATGTTTAAGGACCTATTTTTAATTCTATAGTTATTGCCTAATTAATTTACCTAGAATTATTCCTGCAAACCTTTGAAAATGGATTTTTGTAGAATCGAATGGCTACAAAAGAGGAGGGTGAATTATGTTTTTCAATATTTTCAATTATAATTGAAACTTCAAAATTAAAAACAAGTCAAGACACTATTTTAATCAAATCATTTTATTTAAGGTTTCAATTACAATATACAATTCAATTTTCCTTAGAAATTGTAGATGCAATTATATAATGATACTATGTTTCATCTAAACAATTTCATAACTACAAACAGAGAAAACTAATATGCAGAATTTAAAACATTTCTCCCTATTTGTGATTTTTCTTCTTTTGCAAATCTTTGGTGATTAATATCTGACTTTCTCTTCTTCACCAAATTTGCTTTCTTTTGATTCTTCAATTCTTTAGTGACATATATTTGACTTTCTCTTCTTCACCGTATTTTCTTCTATTTGAGAGCTTTTCCTTGGAGATGTGTTTTGATCCCTGTAGGGATGAAACATGTGTCAATAAAAGCACAAGTTTTACATTTATAATTTAACCGCAAGCGCACGGTGCCTATTGTATTAAGCAGTGCAAGTACAGGTCATTTCCATAGGGAGTTGGTCTAAATAACTTTTATTAGATTAATTACTTGACTCATGTCATAATATAATCTGAAAACGTTCTATACATCCTACTCTTATCAAAACAAAAGTTAGCACCATGATTGGTAATTATATTAGAAATTATACATATGTGGTTAACTAGTTAATTTAATTACTTGAAAAACACTTCCATACAATCTCATTCATAACTCTAAAATAACTCTCGAAATTACAGAGTTTGCATCCACTTATGGAAATCATTTCTTCCCAAATTACTCACTGAAAAATCATGTAAAAATATGATTTGTAAAGGATTTTAAAAGACCTAAAATTCTAGGATAATTTAAAGACCTAATTCAAACCATAGAATTATTAGTGACGAATCTAACACAGATGTGCAACATGCGGAGATCAAAACACAGATTGCGCGACTTTACAAGAAAATTCATATCTCCATGAAATCTTTATGAAATGACGTGAAACAAAATCTCAATGCAAGTAAGCTTCGTCATCTCAAAAACCCATTTTACAGATCATAAAAATACAATTTGGATTCCGAGAAATTGATAATCAAAGACGCTCAAAAACTCTGCCTAGAACTTGCGTCCAGGTCAGAAACACCTGTCAACACTTAAATCGAAAATACCATTCAAATGATCTCCAAAAATTACGAAACCAAAACCATTGGTAAGTAGACTCGAAAATACATGAGATTGCATCAAAAATTATTCAAAAACGATGTCTTAGCTGAGAGAATTGAAATAATAAAAATACCCAAACTTTATACACGGTTCCCCTTGTTACATAAACAACCATTTCATCGAACATCCTATTTACAGCCATGATATGCACATATAAACAAGATGAAAAACACGTTTAAACTAGAATCCACATCAAGATAACATCTGGAATTAATTATCTATATGAAAACTATACTGACATGCAATGCAATAACACTCAAACAACACAAACATATACAAACATAACATAAAAGCATGAAACAACATACCTATGCATACATACACAACATGAACACAAAATATGCATAGGGATCTCTCTCAAAACTCACTCATACCTTGAAAAACACCTCTTCCTCAGCAATGGATCTGTGGTTGGATGAAACCACACTCTTCAGCCACGTTCTCCCAAGGTCTCACCCCTTGGAACGTCACCTATAGCAAGGGCCTTCCACGGTTGCAAGAGCAAGAGCACTCAACCTCCTTCTACTTCCCTTAGACGTCAAAACAGAGTTTCTAGCCCCTCCTTTGCTTCTGAAGATGCTCCTTGAAACCACCCAAATCCACACGTCAAACACCACTCCCACTTGCCGTCCAAGCTTCCTCCACCAAGACAACCAAACCTACCCCCCTTGGAATCCTTTGAGGACGTGAATCAAGATGGAGATCAATGGAGATGATGCTGGTTTGAGAGGGGGAACGACACCCTTGAGTGTCCACCTTCAGCCACGAGAAGAGGAGTCCTTGGAGAAGAGAACCGTCGGTTGGAATGGAAGAAAATGAGAAGAGATACTTCCGACGTGAGGCTTACTCCTATTAATATTGGTGACTCTTGGTCTTCCAAGATTGATCCAATGGTTGAGATTTATCCTAGCCCATTCTACCTTTTGATACACCATCCAAGGGATGAGATTTAACCCTCTTATAATTCCTTGATGTCACCTATTTTCATCAATAAAACTCATACACAAATTAAGATTATTCAATCACATGTAAAATTATATCATGAATAATTAAGACAATTATTATAGGTGCATCTATAACAATATTTCATTAAGATGATGAAAGTATAATTTTAAATTCTTATCATGCATCACTTTTATATCTTAATACTAAATCTTTGAAAAGCATAAGTGAAATTGATAAGTGAAGATCATGCGTGCAATACAATTGTGTTCCATGTAATTTATCCTAAATAACTAAGTGTCTACACGTGGGCTATTAAACTTAACATTAATTCTATTAAAGGTAAATTTGTGCATTATTTCATTTTTAATTCCTAAAAACATGCATAGCCTAAAAATATAACTTTCATGTAATTCAATATAAAAATCATATACTATGCACTTGTAATCCATAAAATGCATGCTTTAACATATAATACAATGCACAAATCTTAACTTTACAATCCCTAAAAATATGTTTCGTTTGGTGTGTAGGGATAATTGATCAACGAGAATTCTGTCTTTTATATTGTGTCTTCATTTCATGCATATCTTCCACGTTTAACCATAGTTAGTTTTCCACTATTCACATCTTCTCTTTTTCCTTCATTGAAATACACACGTTCCGATCCACGTTTTTCTCTCGAATTTTCTTTAATCATCAATCCTATATCTTTGAAAAATTTCCTGCAAAATAAACTTTTTTGTCCAAAATTTTTCATCAAGTGTAATAACAAGTCGTTGTGTTAATGTTAACTAAACGAGTAAAACAAATAGAATTATAACTTAATGTATCGAACTTAACGAGTTCATCATGTGCTAATTCATGTGACAAGTACTGTAGCTAACTCAACGAACTAAGTCTGTGGTGTTACGTTAACTCAACGAACCAGATTTATGGTGTTACAACTAACTCAACAAACTAATTTCATTGTGTTACTCATAACTCAATGAACCAGTAATAAATAAATATTTTAAACAATAAAGTATTTACCATGTGCAAGAATAATAACTTTAAGTATATAATGCTAACCTAATGTGTTGCCTTGGTGTTCAATATAATAACTCAGCACGTGTAGTTATGTTAACTTAACAAGTTAAACATGTGCAACTCATGTAATACAATATAACATTCATAAACTTTAATTTCACTACATGCATAATACTAACTTAACAAGTTCGTCTCTTGACTTTAACATTTTGTTCACTAACTCTACGAGTTCTCATGTGACCTATTTTAACCTTTAAGCCTATGACTCAATGAGTTCTCACATGACCTTTCTACAAATAAAGCACTAACTCAATGAGTTATCTTAACGTGTACTGTACGTGATAAAAAAATATAACTTTAAAACATATCATGCTTTACAATAAAAACACACGTTAACTTAATGTCTAGTTAAATGAAAAGTTACTATAACTTAACGACTAGTTATTTAACTTAGCATAATTTCAGATCCATTATAAACAAGTATTATATTAGTAAACTTTTTCTATATTAATTGATGTTCTTAATGTTAGGATCGTATGGCTCATCAGAGGGGGGTTGAATGGTGTGTGTGTGTAATTTTAACTTCTTTTCAAACTAAACTAGTTGATTTACTTAATGAGTGAGTACAAATATTTAATAAACATGCACAATAGTAATAAAGTCTAGACACAAAGAGAGTTTAAAGTGGTTCACCAACCTAGCTAGTCCACCCCTAAGATTCACTTGGGCTTCACTAAGTATTTAAATACTTACAACACTTGGTTTCAGGTTAAAGCAAGAACCAACACTTAGAGCTTTTAGGTAAAAGCTTAGCAACCAACCTTTCTCGAGTTTTCAGGTCCATGCTCTTAACCAATAGTGAGTTTTCAGGTACAAACTCACGAACCAACAACCTTAAGCTTTGAATCAAAGTTTAGCGCAGGGAGCTTTTGTGCTTTAGTATGCTTAAGAATATTTCTCTTTTATATTTGCAAACTAAGTGTATTGTTGGAATTTTTGAGTAGCTCACAATATTTGATAATCGTTGTCCTTATCTTTCCTTTACTGATCATATTTATACCAAGAGATATAATGATCATATTTCTTCCAACAATATTTGTCCTATTGTACTTGCTATATAGTCAGTCCTAAAAATGGTAAGTTATCGTTCTGCATACTGTTCTTTATACAACCTTTCGATTCTATTTGATTTTCAAATAGTTAGATTTATAACCTTCCAAAAACTCGGATAATTATCTTGTAACTCTCTGAAAAACTCAAAAAGTTATACATGTCACATGATTCTTTAAGTTCTACATGAGAGTCTTCTTAGTTTCGGTTAGTTAGCCTATAACTCTTCGAAAAACTTGAACAGTTATCTTGTAACTCTCCGAAAAACTCGAACTGTTATCTTTTAATGCTATCTGACTTTCATCACGTGCATATTTAAATAATTTAACTATTCGAATAGTTAGCTTCCTAAGTTTCTAAAATCAATATACTTTCGAATAGTTACCTGTTGTAACTTATCTGAAAATCCTTTTAAGGCTTTGATTGAGTTTTGAATTCTACACATGCATAACTATCTAACTTAAGTTTTTAGATAGTTCATTCTGTAACCTTTCGAAAACATCTTGTTTTTCAGATAGTTAGCTTTCCTAACTTTCTAAAAGTCTTTTAACCTTCCAATTGGATTTCTACACGTGTGTAATAAATAACTTAAGTTCTCAGATGGTTAAATCTCCTAACTTTTTGATTTCCTTGGTCTTTCGGATAGTTAGCTCCTTAACTCTTTGATTTTCCAAGACAATCATCTTATTAACTTTCCGAAGGCCCTTTTATTTTCGGATAGTTATCCTTCTAACTATCCAAAGGTATTTCTACTACTTTTAAATGGTCTTCTGGAAACTTAAACCTTCTGATTTTCTTCTTCTTTCAGATACATAAGCTTTAACCTGTGTTGTAACTATCCGAAGTTCTTGTATCTCTATAGCAGCAATTTTTGAACTACCTGTATTTGTTTATGTACCTTATGATTTTCAGTATGCTGAACTATCTTGTGATATCTATGAAATACAATTTGTTTCCTCACATAGGTTTTTTGCATTATCAAAATACAAGGGTTCTAACAATCTCCTCCTTTTTGATAATGACAAAATCCTTTACATTAAATTACATGTATTTCACTCCCTAGTTTATTTCTATACATTCATTCATACAGAAAATAAGTAAAACAGATTTCTGGAGTTACATGATTTACATAAAATAAGTAAAACAGATTTCTAGAGTTACATGATTTACATAAAATAAGTAAAACATGATTTACAGGGAGTATAGAAAACTAGAGTAAATATCTCCCCTTGTTTGTGTGCTGGGAATTCTCTCCCTACCTTCCATGCAATTTCTCTTTATACTTCTCCCCCTTTTTGTCTTTAGATAAAAGGAGATCTCTATTTCTGATACTATAACTCCTGTAGCCAAATCTTCTCCCCTTTTAATCCTAAGTTAGACAGATCTTCTCTTGTTGATCCCTTCTAGTTCCTAACTTGCTCTTCCCTTGAGAGGATGCATACTTTAAAATCCTGCAAGAGTACACGTTAGAAGAAAACAAGCTCCCATATGGTGAGCTTGAGGGGTAATAAACATAAATTCAATATGAATGCATTATAAGTCATGTATAGAGCATATGCCTAGATTTCTTCTAATATGATTAAATGTTGATTCATTTAATGGTTTTGTGAAAATGTTTGCAAGTTGATTTTCTGTTGGAACAAACTTAAGTGAGATGTGTCCTTTTTTCACATGATCTCTCAAAAAATGATGTTTGATCTCGATATGCTTGGCTCTAGAGTGAAGTACTGTATTCTTGGATAAACTTATTGCATTACTGTTATCACTATATCTTTGTATTCTAAATTTTCAGTTTGTAATCTGCTAACTTTGCTACATCTATAAAATTTGAGTACAACATAGACATGCTGCAATATATTCTACCTCAGTAGTGGATAATGAAATACAATTTTGTTTCCTACTGAACCATAAAATTAAAGAATTTCCAAGCAGTTGGCATGTACCACTTGTGCTTTTTCTGTTTGATCTACTACTTGCATAATCTACATCACTATAACTTGTTAAAGTTAGATTGCTATTAGTTGAGTAATATAATCTGAAATCTTTAGTGCCTTATAAATACTTAAAGATTCTTTTGATTGATTTTAGATGAGATTCTTTTGGTGATGCTTGAAATCTGGCACACAAGCATACACTGAACATGATATCTGACTTACTTGCTAATAAATACAACAGAGATCCAATCATGCCTCTGTATTTCTTTTGATCTACTGCAACACTTAAGTCATCATTTTCAAGTTTAGTATTTGAACTCATTGGTGTTTTTGCAAATTTGATATTTTCAAAGCCAAATATCTTCAGAGTTTCTTTGCAGTATTTTTCTTGATTAACAAAGATGTCATTTTTCACTTGATGGATCTGTAGTCCTAAGAAAAACTTCAACTCTCCTATCATGCTCATTTCAAATTTATTTTTCATCAAATTTTGAAATTCATGACATAGTTTTTCTAATGTAGCCCCAAACACAATATCATCAACATAAATTTGAGCAATCAACATGTGTAAATCAAAAGTTTTGATAAACAAAGTGTTGTGCACTTTGCCTATGATGAAATCATTATCAGTTAAGAACTTTTTCAATTTTTCATACCATGCCCTAGGTGCTTGTTTGAGACCATATAATGCTTTGTTTAATCTGTAAATATGATTTGAATTTACTTCATCTTCAAATCCAAGGGGTTGCTTGACAAATACTTCTTCTTGTATTTCTCTATTCAGAAATGCACTCTTTACATTCATTTGAAACAGTTTTATTCTCATACTACTTGCAAAAGCAAGCAACATTCTGATAGCTTCAATTCTAGCTATAGGTGCAAAAGTTTCTTTATAATCAATGCCTTCTTGATAATTATATCATTGTGCAACCAGTCAAGCTTTATTT
The DNA here is from genome assembly GCA_036874045.1 of Cymodocea nodosa. Lineage (NCBI taxonomy): Eukaryota > Viridiplantae > Streptophyta > Magnoliopsida > Alismatales > Cymodoceaceae > Cymodocea > Cymodocea nodosa. The sequence continues at coordinate 13,910,006 of CM072335.1, forward strand.
CTGAGTATGCTTCCTTCTTCATCTAATTTATTTCTAAAAATCCATTTAGTCCCAATGATGGATTTTCCTACAGGTTTCTTCACTAATTCCCAAACATTATTTTTGTAGAACTGATTTAATTCTTCATACAAAGCCATTGTCTAGTAATTATCCTTACAAGCTTCATCTACTAATTTTGGCTCAATTTTTGACACAAATGCACAATAATTGCAAATATCTTGTGTCTTGCTTCTTGTCTGTACTCTTTTGGTTATATTTCTAATTATTTATTCCATTGGATGGTCTGATTTGAATTTCCAACTATTTTGATTCTGATTTGATACTTGGGATCTAAATTTCTGCTTGCAATTATCTTTTTCTTATTTTTCATTTTCACTCTCACTATCAATCTTCAAATTTCTAAAATTCCATATCAAATGTTCATCAAACTGAACATTTATACTTTCCTCTACTCTTCTGTCTTTAGCAAAATATACTCTGTAACGATATTTGTTGTTAACACAACAATCGCAAATTTTACATTTATAAATTTTTCGCAAGCGCACGGTGCCTATTGTATTAAGCAGTGCAAGTACAGGTCATCTCCACAAGGATTTTAATTTGTTGTATCTAATGATATACTGAATGAATACAAGTTTGGCTACAGAAATTTAGCCACTAAATGAGAGAGTAAACAGCTATTATCAGAGGTCTAAAATGGGTGCCAAAATCTAAGAGAATATGCATATAAAACATACAACCTCAATCAATATAATCTGAAATTTACAGTCCATCATTTCAACGAGTGTGCATGCATTCACACTTAACATCATCCACTAAATTCATATGTAACTACCGCATGAGTATGGTCATAGTTACAGCAAGGAATAGTCATTCACAACCAATTAAAAACTATACTAAGTTAGCTATTGTTAGGCATATACACAAACACCACATATGCACAAGATTTTATTCACATAATCACAAGTTTCCACCATTGTTTTATATCAGAATCTAACAATAAAATGCTGCAATTACCGCTACTCCTACTCCTAATGTATCATGCAAGAACACACAAACAAGATATATGACAACACATGAAATACACATATCTATAATCATATACCTATGCACATGAGCACACACACAAACACATAAACATATGCATAGGGATCTCACTCTAACCCTCATAACCTTAGGAGAATTCCAATTCCAGCCCAACGTGCACCATTGGAAGTGTTGCTCCCCTCATTTGGCCATTCCACAAGGCTGTTACACTTGTGTTTTCCCCTCTTGAAGAGCACCTCCTTTGGGATTGAGTAGAAAAGGCCACCGTTCTTCAAACCTTCTCCAACCTTGAGCAAGGAGCACTTTCTAGGGATAGTCCATGTGATGCCTCCTCAATCCAACAATGTAGCACCAAGGTTTCCTCCCAATGCTGCCATCCAACTCCACCATGAAGCCTTGGACGTACCCTTCATTGCAAGAGGAGCATGGAACCCAAAATGGAGGAAGGACGCCAAGACCCTTGGCTCACCATCGGCTATGTAGTTGACCTCCCTTGCCTTGAGAAGAAGAATGGAATGAAGAAGAGAAATGAGGATGCAAGAATGTGGAGCTTTCAGCCTTGGACGTGAGTGGAGATGGGGCTCCAACGAGAATGGCTTAGGCCATATATAGTGAGATTCTAGATCTAGATCTAGAATCTCAAAAGTGCTTTAGATGATCCCAAGGAAGATCAATGACTCTCATTTTTCCATGCTTTACTTGTCCTTTGCTAACCACTTACAAATAATGTTAAATGTCACACTTTAAATGAAACTTGATAACTAATACAATAAATGTGTGGCATGCATAAGGAATATTAAATTTGTACTAAAAATATGCATACATGCAATAATTATCAATTGACGACATTGACATGTATGAGAAATTTAATTCACAATTCATTTGCATGGAAGTAATGTTGTGTGTTGCTAAATGAAATTCCTCCATGATAACTTTACTCTTGCATGAGATTTCATGAAAAAAAAAAAAAAAAAATCACTAGTTGCATATTTCATGAAATCAATTCTATACTAACTATAATCCTACACGTGGGTTATTTGATGTGATGGAACTAGAATAGTGATAAATTTGTGCATTTTTCCAACACTTAGCTCATTTGACATGCAATAGCCTCAAATACAGTTGACATGTAATCTCATTCAAAAACATATATTTAACACAATTAAGTCCATAACTATAATGCAATAATATCTAATAAAATGCACAAATTTTGTCTCTACATATTTCCCCCATACCTAGCCTTTGCTAGTCCCTTAGCAAAGCACTAGATCTAAAAATAAATTACAACAAATAACCCAAGTGGTGATACATTTATTGAAACAAAACAAAGCAATTCAAATATCAAAAATTACTACTACATAAGCCACTTTCGTGGGGAACACGGCCACACTTAGCATGTGTAGCAAGCCATTTGAACCCCTAGGTCACCCTAGTGGCGGAGTTATGTCTCCGGGAGGGTTTACAGCGGATGCACCCACAAAATCCACAAGAATACAAACTCAAGATAAAATCAACCGAAATGAAACACAACGAAAACAAAATAACCCCTTGGTTTCACCTATACATGATTTTCCTTTCTCTTTCTAGTTTGGAGAAAAAATAATAATTATTCAAACTCATCCTATAGAAAGTAGAATATCATACTATATGTGTACAAGTGATGATGGCTAAAACCTAAAGAAACACATGGTTGCCTACTTCATTCCATCCAAGCCACAAAGGAATAAACCAAGTTTTATCCGCAAGTCCATTGTCCTTTTATTTCCACTCTTTTCATTATGACTATATATTTTCTTTTCTTTTCTTTTCTTTCTTTCTTCTTCTTTTTTTTTTACACACTTTTCTCACAAAACTATGCCCATCTACCCTTGAAATGCCTCCTACTAGGGGATTACACGCGAAGACTAAGAGGTTGCTTAGCCTCCGTCCCCGACCATCTTTTTAGAACGGGCATTTGGTCCTATCCCTTTTTTTTTTTTTTTCTCTCTACCCTTTTCTAGGACAACCCATTGGACAAATTCAAGGTTATTCTCTAGGTTTCTTTTCAAGAAGAGGTAAGCTCCCTTAGTTTGTTTTGGTTAAAGCCTCGTGGATGTGCAATAGTACATATAGTTTTGAAAATATGGAAGGATTTGAATTTTTTTATTTTTTATCTCCTTCCTAAAATTTCAAGGATCTTCTTGTAAAAGCTACACCTTAGGGTTAAAATACCAAAAACAAACCATAAAGTTTCTAAAAACAAAGAAAAAAATTGAAAACAGATTATCATCGAAATGCCTCCCCCCCATACCTAAACTTAGCATTGACCCCAATGTATATAAAAGATAGTAGAGGTCAAGAGAAAATAGCATGTAGACGACATAAAAAGAAAACATGAACACAAGAAAGAAGGTAAAGTTCCCCACCCATACCTAACAAGATATCCATTTGCACAAGAAATATGAAATAAATTGGGATCAAATATTACTCCTAAGAACATACAATGGATTGAGTAGCATGTAAATGAGAGTAATACTTCATTCATTTCAAGGAAAATTAAATCATATCTCAAGTGCATTATACATGTATAAGGATAAGGGTAACATACCTTTTATTCTTGAAAAGAGAGATAGAAAATCTGTAAAACTATTGAATTAAGGTGTTTAAAATCATTAAAGTTTCTATTGGCTGCACATACACAAAAGATGCCACATCATTAAAATTCTCCAAATGATCAAAATTTTGCTATAAAGCAAGCAATGAACATGCATATCCAAATTCTGTACAGCACTAGTGAATTGAAAAATTCGCAACTTGCAATATCCATAACCAAATTTTTGTCATAAGTACTCATTTGAAAGGTGATTACTTCTAGTTTTTGAAAAAAATCAGAGACAAAAATACCCATAACTGAAGTATCCTCAAAATCAAGTATAACTCAGACAATTGAAAATTCGAAATCTGCAGAATAGCTCGTTTTGGAAAAATTCTCCTGAAATGTACATAAATCCAAAAATAACGTATAATACCTTGTTGGAAAGATAAAGTCTCGTAGTCTTTTAGAAAAATCATGAAAATAATTTTTACTAAGACATGTAGGTGTAGTTTCAATTAAAAGATGTCAGATACAAAGAAAACACTTGAAAACTGCCACACCATCGTTATCGGAAGGTTGGCAGCATAACCTTCCGATGACCAAAGAAATATCGGAAGGTTAGCAGCATAACCTTCCAATGGCCCAAAAAAAATAAAAGAAATAAATTTTTTTCAAACGGTTAGAGTTCTAACCTTCTGATGGCCCAAGCAGATTTCGGAGGTTTACAAGCTAACCTTTCAAAATTGCTAACAACTCACTATATCAATTTCAAAAATTCACACAGAAATTTATATAAATCCAAATGAAGCATATAAATACTTTTCTGAAAAGTAATTACTTCTAGTTTCTATGAAAAATCAAAGACAAAAATTTCCGAAACTGAAGTGTTATCAAAATTATGTAAAACCTCAAACAACTCAAATTCGTAATCTGCAGAACACATCATCTTAGAAAAATTTTCCAAAATTGTATATAAGTCCAAATACAACGTATAATACCTTGTTGGAAAGATAAACTCTTGTAGTTTCATGGAAAAATTTCAAAAATAAGTTTTATTCAAACATGTATCTGTAGTTTCAAATATAAGAATTCAGATAAAACTGTTCTACACCAGAAAATAACCATCCGATAGTAATTGGATAGTTATGGCTATAACTATCTGATTTTTCCATGAGAGTCAGATAGTTATGCCCTTAACTATTCGATTTTCATAAAATTGGTGAAATCTAATATGTCAACTTTAAAAATTCACACAGAATTCTACACAACTCCAAATGAAACATGTAAATATTCGTTGGAAAGATAATTTCATCTAATTTCTGGAAAAAATCACTGAATTAAATTTTGAATACTTTCATAATATCTTATTTTCAAAATTCATTAGCAAAAACCTATCCAGAATTCTGTAAAACATCCCTGTTTTCTAAGATTTTTATCTTTTAAAATACTAATCAGAATTTTATGCATAAGTACTCAAAACAAATCTCAGAATCCGAGTATTTCAAGAAAAATAATATAAAAATGAGTTCCAATCTCGTGCACATAAAAAAAAAATCAAATTCTAGACAGACAGATTCTATGTCTAATAATTTGCACACAAATATTGTCATTATTCCATTAATTTTCTTGTCGCCAACAAATATACATCAATAATCATGTGACAAGCTTCCATATATCAAGGAAAATGAAAATATGAAATGGCCAATCCATATTCACATTTCCTTGCGAGAACAAAGAAAACCAAAATTACAAAGAAAAACAACTATACATCAAAACTGAATTAAAACAAAATCTACCAATTCTTGTAAAACATTCAATAAAACTTGAAAAGCACCAGAAGTAAAATCCCCGGCAACGGCACCAAAAACTTGTAACGATATTTGTTGTTAACACAACAATCGCAAATTTTACATTTATAAATTTTTCTCAAGCGTACGGTGCCTATTGTATTAAGTAGTGCAAGTACGGGTCATCTCCATAAGGATTTTAATCTGTTGTATCTAATGATATACTGAATGAATACAAGTTTGGCTACAGAAATTTAGCCACTAAATGAGAGAGTAAACAGCTATTATCAGAGGTCTAAAATGGGTGCCAAAATCTAAGAGAATATGCATATAAAACATACAACCTCAATCAATATAATCTGAAATTTACAGTCCATCATTTCAACGAGTGTGCATGCATTCACACTTAACATCATTCACTAAATTCATATGTAACTACCGCATGAGTATGGTCATAGTTACAGCAAGGAATAGTCATTCACAACCAATTAAAAACTATACTAAGTTAGCTATTGTTAGGCATATACACAAACACCACATATGCACAAGATTTTATTCACATAATCACAAGTTTCCACCATTGTTTTATATCAGAATCTAACAATAAAATGTTGCAATTACCGCTACTCCTACTCCTAATGTATCATGCAAGAACACACAAACAAGATATATGACAACACACGAAATACACATATCTATAATCATATACCTATGCACATGAGCACACACACAAACATAAACATATGCATAGGGATCTCACTCTAACCCTCATATACCTTAGGAGAATTCCAATTCTAGCCTAACGTGCACCATTGGAAGTGTTGCTCCCCTCATTTGGCCATTCCACAAGGCTGTTACACTTGTGTTTTCCCCTCTTGAAGAGCACCTCCTTTGGGATTGAGTAGAAAAGGCCACCGTTCTTCAAACCTTCTCCACCCTTGAGCAAGGAGCACTTTCTAGGGATAGTCCACGTGATGCCTCCTCAATCCAACAATGTAGCACCAAGGTTTCCTCCCAATGCTGCCATCCAACTCCACCATGAAGCCTTGGACGTACCCTTCATTGCAAGAGGAGCATGGAACCCAAAATGGAGGAAGGACGCCAAGACCCTTGGCTCACCATCGGCTATGTAGTTGACCTCCCTTGCCTTGAGAAGAAGAATGGAATGAAGAAGAGAAATGAGGATGCAAGAATGTGGAGCTTTCAGCCTTGGATGTGAGTGGAGATGGGGCTCCAACGAGAATGGCTTGGGCCATATATAGTGTGATTCTAGATCTAGATCTAGAATCTCAAAAGTGCTTTAGATGATCCCAAGGAAGATCAATGGCTCTCATTTTTCCATGCTTTACTTTTCCTTTGCTAACCACTTACAAATAATGTTAAATGTCACACTTTAAATGAAACTTGATAACTAATACAATAAATATGTGGCATGCATAAGGAACATTAAATTTGTACTAAAAATATGCATACATGCAATAATTATCAATTGACGACATTGACATGTATGAGAAATTTAATTCACAATTCATTTGCATGGAAGTAATGTTGTGTGTTGCTAAATGAAATTCCTCCACGATAACTTTACTCTTGCGGTGGTGTTGTCAAAATAAATGTGTTACGTGCATGAGATTTCATGAAATAATAATAAAAAAAATCACTAGTTGCATATTTCATGAAATCAATTCTATACTAACTATAATCCTACACGTGGGTTATTTGATGTGATGGAACTAGAATAGTAATAAATTTGTGCATTTTTCCAACACTTAGCTCATTTGAAATGCAATAGCCTCAAATACAGTTGACATGCAATCTCATTTAAAAACATATATTTAACACAATTAAGTCCATAACTATAATGCAATAATATCTAATAAAATGCACAAATTTTGTCTCTACATACTCTATATGCTTTGCTTCTAAAGGAATATTCAACTAGTATGACAGGTTCAGATTTTGAATCAAACTTGTCTTTAGCATCTGTAATGTTTAAGACATAACATTTGCATCTAAATGTCTTAAAATATCCAACATTTGGTGTCTTATCATACCAAAATTCAAATGGTGTCTTATTCAGCATATATTTGATATGAGTTCTGTTGGAGATGTGATAAGTTATACCAACAGCTTCAGTCCAAAGAAATTTTGGTTGGTTAGTAGCATTCAACATAGTTCTAGCCATTTCTTGCAATGTTCTATTCTTTCTTTCCACAACTTCATTTTGAGCTGGAGTTCTAGGGTAAGAGAATTCATGTAAGATTCCAAAAGTATTACAAAGATTTTCGAATTCATAATTTTCAAATTCTCCTCCATGATCACTTCTGATTTTCTTCACTATTAGTTCCTTTTGATTTTGAACTCTTATGCAGAAATTTCTGAATTCATTGCATGTCTCATTTTTATGTGTCAAAAATATTACCCAAGTTAATCTAGAGAAATCATCTACAATAACAAGTGTATATTTTTGACCCTCTATACTTGATGTTTGAGTTGGACCAAAAAGATCTAGATGTAACAGTTCTAAAGGCTTTCTAGTGGAAATCTCATTTTTGCTCTATAAAGAATTTCTTTTCTGCTTGCTTAACATACATTCACTACACACTTTGTCTATCTTGAATTTAAGTTTGGGCAGTCCCCTAACTAGATCATTTTTGGATAACTTTGTAAGGATTTTCATACTGACATGTCCAAGTCTTTTATGCTACAACCGGTCATCTTCACTAGATGCTACCAAACAGGAATTATTTATAGAATTTTCACATGAAAAATTTAGTGTATAAATTGAACAATTTCTAAAGCTAGTAAATTTTATTTTATTTGTAGTTTGATTAGTAATATAACAATTTTCAGTAGTAAATGAAACATTATATCCTTTATCACACAATTGTCCTACACTTAATAGGTTTTGTTTTAGTCCATTAACTTGCAAGACATTCTCAATTCTACCATTTTCAGATGTAATATTTCCTATTGCAGTAATTTTATATTTTTCCTTATTACCAAACTTAATAGATCCTAAATTTAAACTTTTAACTAAATCAAGAAATCTTCTCTTACCTGTCATATGCTTTGAGCATCCACTGTCCACAATCCATTTTGTTGTTTGTGCTTGAAGCTCCTTGTTATCCTGCAATTTATACTAAAATTAAGGCTTTTGGTACCTAAATCTTCTTGGGTCCAGTAGAGTTAGTTCTTAAAACATTGAATTTATTGCCTCTTGGCAGCCACATATGACCCAATCTTCTTTTGATAGCAAATACAATAGTGTCATCTTTATATGATCGAATCATGCCACCATAATAAGGTACTTCCTGTGGTGTAGCATACCCTATGCCAAATTTAATTCCATTTTGTCATTGAGATCCTATAATTTTATCTAGCCCTTTTTGACCTTATGTAAACTTGTAGATAGTACTTTTTAAATCAAAGATTTTAGCTAATAAATTTTTCTTTTCTTCTCTTAATTCATAGTTATCACAACTATATTTATCCATTTTAGTTTTTAAGTTTCTATTTTCAACAAGAGCTTTTTCTAACTCAACAAAAGAATATTCTAAACAATTATTCAAACCTTTAATCTCTTTCTTATATTCTTTACATTTAACATATAGACTATCTACTGTACAAAGAAGACTACTTACATCTAAGTCATCATGCTCATTTTTTAAACAATAAGGAGAAGTGGAGCATACCGCTTGTGCTGCAAAGCATACATTGGCTGCAGCTTCATCTTTAGAATCTAAAGAACTACTTGAGGAGCTACTATCATCCCAAGTAGCTTTAAGAGCCATTTTCTTTTTGTTCTTTTTAGTTCAATTATTTATCAGTTAATTTTGATGATGAAAAACGTGTGGTTTAATTATTTTTGCCATATTTTAGCTGTCTTTTTATTCAAATGAATCTTGGCTAATTGCTTTGTACTCAAAGTCTTTTAAATTAGAATTCGGTAGGTTATTTTGTCTATAGTGTATTGATTAGAGAGTTAATTTATAAGTCAGAACAAAATAGGACAAATCAGATGGTTGAGCTTCTCTCTTGGCTTTTTAGATAGTTATATCAGTAACTATCCGAAAGGTAAATTATCTTCGGTGAGTTAAGTCTTTTTATGTCCGTATATGACTTTTATGGTAAGTATCCGAAATCCCTTCTATTTCAGATAGTTAAGGTTTTTCTTTCTGGATAGTTAGCTGTTTCTCTGATTTAATGCATTTTTGGTTACTTTCTTCTGAAGGACACATGTCAGTCTCTCATCGCTTGACTTAAGTGACTTTTCAGAAGGTTACGATGTAACTATCTGAAAACTCTTAAGAATCGGAGGGTTACCTTCAGTAAGTATCCGAAAATAGTTTTAAGCTTCGGATGATTGAGTTTTCTATTATTTCTGACTTAAGTGACTTTTCGGAAGGTTACCTGTGTAACTATCCGAAATGACATAAGGATCAGAGAGTTATCTTTTATAAGTATCCAAAACATGCATTCTCTATCGGATAGTTTATTTTTTATATATTTTATGATGCTATTTCAGAAGGACACATGTTTCAATTTTAATACATGACTTAAGTGGTATTTCGGTATGTTAGTTCTATCTATTCGAAATGATTTTGAGTTTCAGTAGGTTATCTGTTTAAGTCTTCGACTTTCTAAAAGTCTCCGAAGATTTTATTTTTACAGAAACTACAACTATTATTAATTGACTAATCTTTGTGGTAAGATATCTTTTGATTGCAGATCTCAACTTTATTATGATTGAAGGTTGCCGGAAATGAATTACTGCTTAAAGCATCTAACCATTTTAGAATTCTTTCCATCTATGCAAATCTCAAAGGAAAAATAAAAAGGATTTTGCAGAAAACTAAAATACACAGAATTTTTCAACACTCGAAAGGGAGAAATTGTCTGCTTAGTTTTTCTGCAAACATCCTGAAGATTCGTCTACAACAAAGTCCAGAAGATCATAAGTTGTAGATAAATCAAGAATTCTCTTCAAAGCTTCAAAAATCAACTCTTCTTGGGAGTTGACCTTGTGTTGTGTGTCTTTGTCATTTTAAGTCTGTGACTCCTAGTGTTAAACTGTTTTCTCTTTAGCTTTAAGACCCTAACTCACAAGGGTGTTGTAAATATACCTTCACAAGGTTGGGGCCTTGGTGAAGAGAGTGAAGTGTGATACTTCATTTGCTCAAGATTGGGGTCTTGAGTACACAAAGTTGGTGCTTTGTGTGAGGTTTTTGTTTAGCCTTTAAAAACATCTGTAAGGTTATTGCTTAGCTTGCAAAAGCAACTTGTTTAAGGTTTGTGCTTAGCCTTAAAAGCACTTAGTGGAATTCTTGAGGTTGTGGCCTTGAGGAGTGGACTACCCAGTTTGGGGAACCACTATAAATCTCTTTGTGTTCTTTACTTTCTGCATTGCAAGTTTTAATTCCAAAATCAATTAATCAGGGTTCATTAGTGTCAACAACTTCCAAAGTTTTAAAAGCAAAATAAATTTTATTAGGACACTATTCACCCCCCTCTAGTGTGTCATTCGATCCTTTCAAGTGGTATTAGAGCAGGTTATCTTTGTAATAGATTTAATCAATCTGAGATCAATGGTAGAGGGTCAACATGTACACTGACCTCCACTCTTTAATGGAAATAATTATGGCTTTTGGAAAAATAAAATGACTAATTTTTTAAAATCTATGGATGTGAAGGTATAGAGAGTAGTGGTTTGTGGTATACAGCTTCCAGATGTTCTTGAAGACATGTGGAATGATGAAGATGAGAAGAAAATTCAAATGGATGCAAGAGGAATGAATGCACTAACTTGTGCAATCACTGCTGATATATACAACAAGATTTCTACTACACATGCAGCTTGGCGTGCATTAGAAATTACTTATGAGGGAACAAATGAAGTGAAGGATACAAAAATCAGTATCCTACTAAGAAAGTATGAGACGTTCAAAATGAAAGAGAATGAGAGTATCACTAATCTCATATCTCGTTTCATTGAGATCATAAATGGATTGAAGAATCTCGGGAAAGAATTTCCCATGAAAGAACAGGTTATTAAAGTCTTGAGAAGCCTGAACAAAGATTGGAAAGCTAAGGCTACCTCCCTACAAGATTCAAAGGATATGAGGACTTTCACTCTGGAAGATCTCATTGGTAATTTGTTAGCCTATGAGACTCAACTAAAAGACTGGAAAGAAGAGGAAGGAGAAACCTCAAGGAAGGTTGAAAAGAAAAAGGAGCTTGCACTAAAGGTTCAACACCATCTAAGGAGCCTATTAATGAGTTTCCAGAAGAATTGGCCTGTATTATCAGAAAATATAGAAAATTCTGGAAGAAAAGAAAAAGTCATGATAAAGGGAAGCAATCTACTACAAAATGCTTCAACTGCAACAGATATGGGCATTTTCAGAGCCAATGCTCATATCAAAAGAAGGATGAAAGAAAGAACTTTGACAAGAAGAAATCTTATGGAAAATAGAAATTTCATTAGAGAAGATTTAATCAAGGAAAGAAGAAAACATTCCAAGTTACTTGGGATGATTCTATAGAATCTGAAGTATCTGATGGTACCAGTACTGATGATACATAGACTGAGTCCGAGTCTGAAGAGCTAGCCAATGTCTGTTTTATGGCTAACACTAATGAGGTACATTCTGATTCTAATATAGCTGAGGAAATTATTTCTGATAATGATTCTGATGTATCTGATATAAATCAAGATGATTATAATGAATTATTGGAAGAATTGAAAAATTTCAGTTTGGAAAATTCTATGTTAAAAAGGAAATTATCAAATAGTAATAAAATTGTTGCTAAGTTAGAAAAGGAAATTACTACATTAAAAATTGAAAATTCTACATTAAAGAAAAATAAATTTGTTGCTGATAGTTTTGATATGCATGATAAAATTTCTGAACTTGAAAAATATAATTCAGAACTTATTAAAGAACTAAAGGATAAATTTTTAGAAAACAAAAGGCTACAAGATGAAACTAAAAAATTGAATGAAAAACTTAAAAAGTAGTGTGTAGAAAATTCTAGTTCTAATACTGATATAGAAAAATTAGAACAAGAAATTGGTAGTTTAAAATTTAAACTAGGAGCTTTTACTAAAGGAGATAAGAAATTGACAAATATTATTAATAGTTATAAAGTCTTTGGTGATAGAACTAGTATAGGTTTTAACTATGAACCACCAAAAACATATGCTTCTGTTAATTTTTCAAACAGCTATAAAATAGATTATGGAAATGGCTATTTGAAAACAATTAATAAAGAGAAAGTTATCTATGTGTTAAAAAGTAATACTGTTAATCGAAATAACACATGGATTTCAAAATAAAATAGATTTCAAATATTCTCCACTAACAAAAATGGACCCAAGAAAATATGGGTACCAAAGGATGTGATTATGACTGTTCTTGCAGGTCAAAACTAAAAGATCACGATGGGTGATGGACAGTGGTGCTTCAAAGCATATGACTGGAGATAAATCTGTCCTGAAAGATCTGAAGAAAATTGATGGAGGAAATGTCAGATTTGGTAATGATCAAAAGGGTAAGATTATTGGTATTGGATCTGTCTATGTAAATGATAAAATGATTATAGATAATGTTTTACTAGTTGAAAATTTAGAGCATAATTTAATTAGTATTACTCAATTAAAAGATAAAGGTTATATGGTTTTGTTTAAATCTAAGAGGTGCCTTGTTATTGATGAAAATTCTAATGAAATCAAATTTACTGCTCATAGAAGAAATGATGTCTGTTTTCTAAATTTGTTTGATGATGTTTCTTCTGCTAATTCCTGTTTAATTGCTAATAATTTGGACAATGCATGGTTATGGCATCGTAGACTAGGTCATATTCATATGAAGCAGCTAGATAAGTTAGATAAGAAGAACCTAGTAGATGGTTTACCTAATTTGAAATTTAAAAAGGATAAAATCTGTGATGCTTGTGAATTGAGAAAACAGAAGAAGAGTTCCTTTAAATCAGGAAAGCAAATTATTTCTAGAAGAATTTTGGAATTAATTCACATGGATTTATTTGGCCCTACTAGAATAGAAAGTTTAGGTGGAAAGAAATATGTATTTGTTCTAGTTGATGATTTTTCAAGATATACTTGGGTAATATTTTTTAGACATAAGAGTGAAGTATTTGAGGAGTTTAAAATTTTTCTGAGTATGGTTCAAAATGAAAAGCAATTAAAAGTTCAGAAAATTAAGAGTGATCATGGAGGAGAATTTGAAAATGAAAATATGGAAAAACTTTGCCAAGATCTAGGAATAGAACATAGATTTGCCTTTCCTAGAGCCCCTTCTCAGAATGGAGTTGTAGAGAGAAAGAATAGATCTCTTCAAGAAATGGCTAGAACTTGCTAAATGAAAACAAGGTTGCTTATTATTTTTGGGTTGAGGCAGTTAGTACTGCATGTTATATTTTAAATAGAGTAACCCTAAGAAGAGATTTGAATAAGACTCTTTTTGAACTATGGATGGGAGGAATTCCTGAAGTTCATTATTTTAAAGCTTTTGGATCTAAAAGTTTTATTCTAAATACAAAGGAGAATAAAGATAAATTTGAAGCAAAATCTGACGAAGGTATATTTTTGGGATATTCTTCAAGAAGTAAGGCATATAGAGTCTATAACAAAATTTCCTTGGCCATTGAAGAATCCATGCATGTAAATTTTGATGAAGAGCCAAGTAGTAATTCAAGAGAAATTAGTAATACTTCTGAAGATGAATGTACTGAAGTAAATTTTGGTGAATCTAGTTCGTTAGGTCAAGAAAGAAATGATAACTCCGTGTCTCATAAATTTTTGCCTCAACATCCTAAGGAGTTTATTATTGGTGATATTTCAAAAAGTATTCAAACAAGATCTAGGATTAATGTTTTCGGGTGTTATGCATTTCTATCTGAAATAGAACCTAAAAACATTGATGAGGCATTGAATGATGAATTTTGGATTAGTGCCATGCAGGAAGAACTCAATCAGTTTAGAAGAAATGACGTTTGGGACTTAGTTCCTAAACCTCAAGGTCATTCAATTATTGGCACTAAATGGATATTTAAGAATAAATCTGATGAATCAGGGCATGTAATTAGAAATAAGGCTAGACTAGTAGCCTAAGGGTATAACTAGCAGGAGGGAATAGATTTTGAAGAAACCTTTGCTCTTGTAGCTAGATTAGAATCAATTAGAATATTTCTAGCTTTTGCTGCTCATATGAATTTTAAACTTTATCAAATGGATGTTAAAAGTGCATTTTTAAATGGTTTTATTAAAGAAGAAGTATTTGTTAGACAACCCTCTGGTTTTGCTGATGTTGATTATCCTAAGCATGTTTTCAAATTGAAGAAGGCCTTGTATGGGTTGAAACAAGCTCCGAGAGCTTGGCATGATAGGTTGAAATCCTTTTTGTTAGATAATGGTTTTTCTATTGGTAAGGTTGACAATACCTTATTTTTTAAGAAAAATCATTTAGGTTTGTTAGTTGTTCAGATTTATGCAGATGATATCATTTTTGGAGCAACTAATGAGGATTTAAGTAATAAGTTTGCAGATCAGATGAAGAATCAGTTTGAGATGAGTCTAATGGGTGAGTTGACATTCTTTCTGGGATTGCAGATTAAACAAGTTGTAAAAGGAATTTTTGTATATCAAGAAAAATATAGAAAGCAACTTTTAGAAAAATTTGGAATGAGTAACTGCAAGTCCTCAAGCACTCCTATGAGTTCATCAATTAAATTAGATAAAGATGAATCTGGACCAGCTGTTGATATTACCAAATATAGAGGAATGATAGGTTCTCTTCTTTATTTAATAGCTTCTAGACTTGATATCATGTTCAGTGTTTGTGCCTATGCTCATTTTCAAGCTCAACCAAAAGAATCTCACCTATCTGCAGTTAAAAGGATAATGAAATACCTGCAAGGAACTTCAAATTTTGGTTTAATGTATTTCAAAGATAGCAGTTTGGATCTAATTGGATACAGTGATGTTGATTATGCTAGATGCAAATCTGATAGAAAGAGTACTAGTGGAGCTTGCCAACTGTTTGGTAGTTCATTAATTTCATGGTTTAGTAAGAAGCAGAATTGTGTTGCCCTATTAACTACTGAAGCTGAATATGTTGCTGTTGCCCTATGTTGTGCACAAATTCTTTGGATGAAACAAACTATGAAAGATTATGGAATTACATATGGAAAAACTCCTATTAATTGTGATAGTAATAGTGCAATAAGTTTGTCAAAGAACCTTGTGTTGCACTCTCGGACAAAACATATTGAGATAAGACACCATTTTTTGAAAGATAATGTTATGAAGGATAACATTGAGCTGAATTTTGTTTCTACTCATGAGCAGTTGGCAGATATTTTCACAAAGCCTCTTGAAGAAAAATAGCTTATCAAATTGAGAAGAGATTTAGGAATATGTTGCCTAAATGATTTTTAGCTTTACCTACTATCTTTTTTATCTTCTATTTCTTTTATATTTACTTCACCATCTCATTCTCTATTATCTGTTTTGATTATATTGAGTTATTTTGATAATCTATTTCTGTCTAATCCTAATTTTGAGTTATTTCTTGAGAATATTTACAAATTATTATTCTTCAAACTTTAAAACAAAAACAAAACAACCAACACTCTTCATGGGATTTTCTACTGAGTTTATAAATTACAATGATTTCATACATCTATCTTAAAATCAACTTAGAATAACTTACAACATTATTGAAGGTTTCTACTCTACAAATAGAATAATGTCCACATGACACTTAGAATGGGGATCTAAATCTGAAAAATAGCCAAGTTACCTTAATTAATTTAGTGATTGTATTCCTATTTGCTAGACTGAATGTTTCATGATTAGAAAATTTAGAGGTATTTAATATGTGAGGGTGAAAAACAAGGAAAAGTGGTTGGAAGCAATAAGACTCAAGATATTTAACTTGACCTTGTCTAAATGTTTTTTAACTTTCTACACTTTCCATTTTTTAGTATTGTCAAAGTGATTGCCATTGTTAAAAGAAAAAAAAAATGGAATGTTTGTTGCAAAGAGCAACCAACACCAATCTTAAACAAAAAAAAAACACCTCTGATTATTGGTTATGTAGTACTGACCATTTCATAATTCTCAAAGATCTTCTTTTCTTCTTAGTTAATTACATAACAGACATTGTTAAGGGAAAATATACCTTGGGGTTGCTTCATGGAAATTTCAAACTGGGTAGAGAGAACATATTAAATAATTCTGAATTTGTCTATTCTAAAACCATTAAGTTATAGCACTAGAGTTTATGAAAACTGATTTTTTAAGGTTAATAAGGTGAACCATAGGATTAAGTTCTTATACTAAGTGAAATGTGTTATTTATCATAATATAGAGCCTTGAATATTTCAGTAATTCTCACACAAATAAAAAAAAAAGAATGATAAATATATATATATATATATCTATATATCTAATCATAAAAAATAAAAATAATAAAAAAATAAAAACATTATAAAAATACAAATACCACAACAAAATTTTTTTTTGGTGATTTCTTTTATTCAAAAATTCAAGGGGAGTTTATTCTTTTTCATATGTCTGATTTTCTTAATTTTAAGATCTCTTTCTTTCTTAGTCAGCATATTTTTAAGGGGAGTTATTTTCTTTAACTGATTAGGTGCTGGAAGTCTTCGGAGAGCTAGCTTTTTGTCTTAAGGGCTTTTCAGACAGTTAAGTTGTAACTATCCGAAAAATTCTTAGTTTCGGCAAGTTCCAGTCTTGTGACCTTATTTCTTTTTCAGACAGTTATTCTGTAACTATCCGAAATTCTCCTACCTTTCGGTAAGTTCGACCTCTAACTCACCGATCTCTAGAACTTTTCGATTTTTATATGCTTTCGGAGGGTTATCTTCTCACTTTGTCTCAACCTTCCAATTCTCAAATCCTTCGTCTGCTTCCTCTCTTTTTCCTGCCTTCTCCTTCATGGATTCATCTGGACATTTTTCTACCCTTTCTCTGCAAGAGCAAGAACAACAGATTTAAAGAATGGAACAAGATCTCTAGACAGGTATGAAAGATCTTTCTCCTACAAAAGCTCAACTCATTATTTCTGTTAGAGAAGAGGTCATTGATATTGAGTCAGTATATGGAACCTTAGAAATTGTCACTCGTTTATTGTGTTTGGAGAAATAATTGTCTGTTCTTCGTAAATTTCGTCCTATTTCCACCTTTGTTAAAATGGGAAATAGTTGAAAACCAAGAAGCCTTCCTCGAGAAAATACACCAAACCTTCTATTGGTCATAAAAAACAGAATACCACTTCTACCTGTTCTTCATAGAGTAGTAAAATAGATTCTGTTGCTCCTAGGGTTTCTAATGATTCTTCTTCGGATGATGAAGACATATTTACTACTAAAGTTAACTCCTTAGAACCTCAATTTAAATATGTTTATGAGGCTTATGTCAACCAATTTTTGAGTACTTCTAAGGATACTAGAGCTTCTGAGAAACGAACATTGCATATGGCCCTACACTTATAAGATACACTAGTAAAAAGAAGAAATCAAGTTTTACTGCATAAACTAAGTGAGCAACTAGGAATCACAATTCAAGAGCCTACAGATCCTACTTGATATCATGATTTTTCTGATATGGAAGATAAGAAGAAATCAGTGGCTGAACCTAAATTCTTTTTGCCCCAGAAAGGAATTGATTTCAGGCATGTGGCTAGCTGATCATACTCTCAAATTCCTGAGTTTTGTATTGGAACTTTACACCAACTTGCTCTTGGTCCTTCTCACTTGATTTCTTCCTCTACTCCAGTTCTGCCTACAATTTTCTCATCTCCCTTTCCATCTACTCCATTCACTTACTCTAGGAGAAGAAAGAAAACTCTCTCCTCTCATCCGAGTTTTGCCCAATCTCTGTTTGTACATAAAGAAGACTTCACACCTCCTCCTCCATCTGATGTAGAATCTCATCCAATTCCTTCTCCTCTCACTCAAATGCTGATACAAGGATTGTATGCAGATTTGAGTTCTGTTCCTGTTCCTCAATCTCCTCCACCTTCTGAAACTCCTCTAGTAGATGAACATCCAAAGGTTGTAGTCAATTATTCTTCAAACATCCCTACAGATGTAAATTATTTCAAATCTTCTATAGCTAGAGATCTCTTTTTCAATAAATATCAAGGAATGAAGATCATTTACAACAGACTAGTAAATTTTAAAGGAATGGATTTGTAAAGTATCAATTTGTGCATTTTATATATGTTAATTCATGCATATTAAGGATTATAAGTCATCATTATATATGTTCTTATGAAAGATTACATGAAAATCATATTTTAGAACTATACATGTTTTATTGGTTAAATAGTCAATAATGCACAAATTTATCCTTTATTAAATTTACACCTAGTCAATTAGCCCATGTGTAGATATAAGTAATTTATATATTGATTTCATGTATGTCTTAAAAGAATTATCATTAAGTTATGACTTCAAATAATCCTCAATTGAGCAAGCAATATATTATGCACATTTCATTTTTGCTTTATAATTGAGTAGCAATTTATGTGTAATGTGCATATGCATTTAATGTTATGTTTGAGTTGTTGATAATAGGTGAGGACGTGGACCCTTGGATTAAATCATGGGAAATCAACAACCCATGGTCGTCCATCTCACACTTCCAATTCTTGAATATATCAATCAATCAACCATCAAGACTTGCTTAATTTAGGAGGTCACAAATTAGAAGGAGTTTGAATTCTTTCCATAGATGGATGACAATGGAAAGCAAAAGAGGATGGTTGGCCAAAGGAAAGATCATCTCCTCTTTCTCCTCCATGCAAGGGCAAGAACTTCAACTCCAATTTTCGTCCATCCTCTTCCACCCAAGATTTTGGAAGAGTTTTCCTCCAAGATTGGTGAGCTTAGGCGCCTTCCCCCTCATACTAGAAGACCTCCTTCTCTCCACTCCAAGTCGACATACGGAAGGACCTCCACGAGTGAAATTGGTGGTATTGGAGGCACGTGTGCAGCATTGGAAGAGCTTGGGACGTGATCTTCAAGATGAGGTAATAGGAAGCATCAAAATTGAGAGGAAAGCCAACAAATCCGTATATCTTGGAAGTGGATTGAGGACGTGCAACCCATTTTCTCCAAAGCAAACATAGGTGGTTTCCCTTTGGACGTGATTTGCAAGTGGTGACAGCCTTGTAGAGGAGCGGACAAAGTGGTTCATCATCAAATAGGGATCAAATGCTTGAAGAGAAGTGGATGAATTAAAGGTAAAAGAGAAGGGAGAGATCCTCATACTTGTAAACATATTTTCATATCAAATGTGTATGAGTATTTAGGTATTTTTAATTTATAAATGTATGCACATTTAGGATCTTTGTTAAATCTTTATTTCTTTAATTTAAATAGTTGTTTTAGATTAGATCTCATGGAATATAGTTGCTTCATGTGAATATGTGAATGTTGTGCATAAAACTAACTCTTAACCCTTGTGAATGCGTGTATATCCTATTTGCTGTAAATTCCAATGCATGTTCTGTTTTGTTATATGTTGTACGACTTGATTTCTTTGAGTTATATGTTGTGTTATAGCTTTTTTTGTAAGTACTTTAAGTGTATAATACGTATGTAGTGTTGTTGGAATTTTTTAGAATGCATTTCTGCGGTTTTTCGATTTTTCTTTCGAAGGTAGCATCTGCTCTGTTTTACTGGTCGAGCAACAGAAATTATGCTTGACGCCTTCGTGTTGCCTTGCTTTTGTACGTTCGAAATATTTTCCTGTAAATTTTCCTGATTAGAGAAACGAGTTATCTTTCAAGGCGCGGTGATTTCGTGGTGTTTCATGAAGATTTGATTGAGTTATGATTTTTACACCAACGACGCGTTTTTGGAAAGTTTTCAGAATCGTTTTGCGCACTGTTTGTATATCCGACTTTGGCAGCAACCTAGAGTGAATTAGTCCTGGAAATCACTGCCATTTTAAAGATAACTCGATGACCTTTCCAACCAATATTTTCTCTGGATTTTTCAATGTCCAGGTTGGAAGGAAGAAGAGTTAGAATTCGGACTAATTTCTGTGATTCCAGAAATGTGAACTTAAGATTTTCTTGAGTTTTCTAGCTATTAGCTCTAGGAATTAACAAGTTTTATGCTACCTTTGAAATCTTTATTGTATTTTTGTAAATTATAACTTAATTGCATGTAATTAGATTTTTAATTGTGGATTTAATGGTATGGATGTTTTATCGAACAATCATTTTAATAAAAATTATTTAAGACAAACTCCTTGTGGATTCGACCTGTACTTGCACATGCTTATTACAATGGGCACCGTGCGCTTGCGGTTATAAATGTAAAATTTGTGCTTTTGCCGTTAATTTAACAACACATAAAAGCGTTACAGGATTCAATTCACAGTCTGCTCATTCATCAAGGGCTTTTAGGTCTTATTTCTTCTCCCTCAAGGTTATCTATTTTTGAAGACCTTATTCCCCTTTTTACTTCAATCTTGAGATTTTTCCACATTTTGTTCTCCTACACCTTCAACATCAAACAATTAGGATTAATGGAGCATTTTTGGAGACTCTTTTTGGAATACCATCTACTAGTATAAATATTGCTCTTTCTCCATCAGAATTAGGGTGGTAGGAATCAGAAATGAATAAATTGATTGGAAAAACTCCTGATAAACAGTTTAAGTTAGTTAAGACTGTAGATCTTAATGGTTTGGCCTGGATGATTACCACAATTTTGTCTACCTTTGTATTTCAGAAAATAGGTCATGTAGATGAATTAGAGAGGAAAGTCTACCAAGCCACTTATGTTGTGATGGCTGGAATCAAGGTTAATTGGGCAAAAGTCATTATTGCTTAAATCACTCATCTGCAAAGTTTTCTATTTTATGGAGATTTCATTTTTCATCTGATGGCTAGATACATTGATTTATCGGGCAAACATCTGAAATCCATTAAAAGAAGAGTACTACAACTTAAGGATCTTTAGAGAATGTCCTCTGATCTGGTTGAGTTGCCCCCTCCTTTTCAACCATCTGTAACTTAAAATTCAGCACCTTAGTCTACAACAGCTTCACCTCCTGTCGCACCTCTTTTTGCAGAGACTTCACCTCCTGCAGCACCTACTCCAACTCTAGCAGTTGATAGTTCTGATACCCTCCTAAAATAGAATGAGCTTCTACTTCAACATAATCAAATGCTTTTGGATCAAGTAGCTCATTTAGAACAACTTCTGAGGGAGAGGGATACTTTAATTCAAGATTTGTTATAGAAAAAGTCAGCTGCACCTTAGACTTTTTGTTTTTCTATTGATGTAATTTTCTTTGTTTGTTTTATTTTGTATCCATATTGTTTCTTACTCTTCATCAATGAAATTACATTTTATTTATCATCGAGTATCCTTCAATCACTTGTCTCCACTTTTTAATTCTGACAAAGGAGGAGAATATATCTGTTTACAGTTTTGTCATCATCAAAAAGGGGGAGATTGTTAGTTCAATTATTTATTAGTTAATTTTGATGATGAAAAGCGTGTGGTTTAATTATTTCTACCATATTTTAACTATCTTTTTATTCAAATGAATCTTGGCTAACTACTTTGTACTCAAAGTCTTTTAAATTAGAATTCGACAGGTTATTTTGTCTACAATGTATTGATCGGAGAGTTAATTTATAAGTCACCGAAGAAAATAGGACAAATCGGATGGTTGAGCTTCTCTCCTAGCTTTTCAAACAGCTATATCAGTAACTATCCGAAAGGTATTTATCTTCGGTGAGTTAAGTATTTTTATGTCTGGATATGACTTTTATGGTAAGTATTCGAAATCCCTTCTGTTTTAGATAGTTAAGGTTTTTCTTTCTGGATAGTTAGCTGTTTCTCTGATTTAATGCATTTTTGGTTACTTTCTTCTAAAGGACACATGTCAGTCTCTCATCACTTGACTTAAGTGACTTTTCAGAAGGTTACGATGTAACTATCTAAAAACTCTTAAGAATCGGAGAGTTACCTTCAGTAAGTATCCGAAAATAGTTTTAAGCTTCGGATGATTGAGTTTTCTATTATTTTTGACTTAAGTGACTTTTCGGAAGGTTACCTATGTAACTATCCGAAATGACTTAAGGATCGGAGAGTTATCTTTTATAAGTATCCAAAACATGCATTCTCTATCGGATAATTTATTTTTTATATATTTTATGATGCTATTTCAGAAGGACACGTGTTTCAATTTTAATACATGACTTAAGTGGTATTTCGGTATGTTAGTTCTATCTATCCGAAATGATTTTGAGTTTCGGTAGGTTATCTGTTTAAGTCTCCGATTTTCTAAAAGTCTCCGAAGATTTTATTTTTACAAAAACTGCAACTATTATTAATTGACTAATCTTTGTGGCAAGATATCTTTTGATTGCAGATCTCAACTTTATTATGGTTGAAGATTGCTGGAAATGAATTACTTTTTAAGGCATCTGACCAATTCAGAATTCTTTCCATCTATGCAAATCTCGAAGGAAAAATAAAAAGGATTTTGTAGAAAATTGAAATACACATAGAATTTTTCAACACTCGAAAGGGAGAAATTGTCTGCTTAGTTTTTCTACAAACATCCTGAAGATTTGTCTACAACAAAGTCCAGAAGATCATAAGGTGCAAATAAATCAAGAATTCTCTTCAAAGCTTCAAAAATCAACTCTTCTTGGGAGTTGACCTCGTGTTGTGTGTCTTTGTCATTTTGAGTTTGTGACTCCTAGTGTTAAATTGCTTTCTCTTTAGCTTTAAAACCCTAACTCACAAGGGTGTTGTGAATATACCTTCACAAGGTCGGGGCCTTGGTGAAGAGAGTAAAGTGTGATACTTCACTTGCTCAAGATTGGGGTCTTGAGTACACAAAGTTGGTGCTTTGTGTGAGGTTTTTGTTTAGCCTTTAAAAACATCTGTAAGGTTGTTGCTTAGCCTACAAAAGCAACTTGTTTAAGGTTTGTGCTTAGCCTTAAAAGCACTTAGTGGAATTCTCGAGGTTGTGGCCTTAAGGAGTGGACTACCTAGTTTGGGGAACCACTATAAATCTCTTTGTGTTCTTTACTTTCTGCACTGCAAGTTTTAATTTCAAAATGAATTAATCAGGGTTCATTAGTGTCAATAACTTCCAAAGTTTTAAAAGAAAAATAAATTTTATTAGGACACTATTCACCCCCCTCTAGTGTGCCATTCGATCCTTTCAATTCTTCCATCTTTTCTTCTTATTCGCTTGATCCTCTTCTATTAGCAATGGATAGAAGATTTGTATATGCCCTTGCCTTTTGCATTTAAAGTATGTAGGGATTGCTCTTTTGGAGGAGTTGGTCTTATTGTTTTTCTTCATGAATTTTCTGAAATTCCTTGCCAACAACATGATCTCATCATCATTTGAACTCACAGCTTCTTCTGTTGAAGGAAATGCAATTTCCTTTTTCTTCTTAGCTTTCTTTTTAATAGTTCCCTCTTGTTCCTTCCAATCCTTCATCTAGACCTCGTGGGCCAGTAGATTGCCCAATAGCTCTTCAATAGTGTAGTTGTTAAGGTCCTTGAAGTCTTGAATGGAGGTGCATTTTTGTATCCACTTAATAGTTAAACTTCTCAAAATCTTTTGTACCTGTTCACGTGAAGAGAATTTCATTCCCAAGCCTTTAAGACTGTTAATAATCTTAGAAAATCTTGAAAACATTTCAGTTATGCTTTCATTATCATTCATTTTAAATAATTCTAGTTTTCTCAACAAGATGCTAATTTTTGTGTCTTTTACCTAACTTGTACTTTCGTTTGTAACTTAAAGGATTTTCCAAGCTTCATGTACTGATTTACATGTAGAAACTTTATTATACTATTTAGCTGTTGGTGCATAGTATATAGCATTCAACCCTTGAGCATCCAACTAGATGATTCTCTCATCCTCGTTAGTCCAGTCCATAATATTACTAGTAGGAAGTGTAGTTCCAGGAACGACAATCTTCTAGAGTTTTACATCAGAATTCCTGAGGAAACACTTTATTCTATTCTTCTAATAATTATAGTTGGAACCATCGAATAGAGAAGGTCTATGGATGTTTTGCCCATTAGCAAATTGTGCCATTAAAATCTAGATGGTTAAATCTTTAAATGGATTAACTAAGCTTTAATACCAATTGTTAGGATCGTATGGCTCATCAGAAGGGGGGTGAATGGTGTGTGTATGTAATTTTAACTTCTTTTCAAACTAAACTAGTTGATTTACTTAATGAGTGAGTACAAATATTTAATAAACATGTATAGTAGTAATAAAGTCTAGACACAAAGAGATTTTTAGGTGGTTCACCAACCTAGCTAGCCCACCCCCAAGATTCACTTGAGCTTCACTAAGTATTTAAATACTTACAACACTTGCTTTCAGATTGAAGCAAGAACCAACACTTGAGCTTCCAGGTAGAAGCTTAGCAACAACCTTTCTCGAGCTTTCAAGTCCAAGCTCTTAACCAATAGTGAGTTTTTAGGTACAACCCCATGAACCAACAGCCTTAAGCTTTGAATTAGAGTTTGAGCGTAGAGAGCTTTTGCGCTTCAGTATGCTTGAGAATATTTCTCTTTTGTATTTGTAAACTGAGTGTATTGCTGGAATTTTTGAGTAGCTCACAATATTTGATAATCGTTGTCCTTATCTTCCCTTTACTAATCATATTTATACCAAGAGGTATAACGATCATATTTCTTCCAATGATATTTGTCCTGTTGTACTTGCTGTATAGTTAGTCCTAAAAATGGTAAGTTACCATTCTACATACTATTCTTTATACAACCTTTCGATTTTATTTGATTTTCAGATAGTTAGATTTATAACCTTCTGAAAACTCGAATAGTTATCTTGTAACTCTCTGAAAAACTCGAACAGTTATACTTGTCACGTGATTCTTTAAGTTCTACACGAGAGTCTTTTTAGTTTCGATCAATTAGCTTGTAACTCTTTGAAAAACTCAAACAATTATCTTGTAACTCTTCGAAAAACTCAAATAGTTATCTTTTAATGCTATTTGACTTTTATCACGTGCATATTTTAAATAACTTAACTATTCGGATAGTTAGCTTCCTAACTTTCCGAAATCAATATACTTTTGGATAGTTACATGTTGTAACTTATTTGAAAATCCTTTTAAGACTTTGACTGAGTTTCTAAATTCTACACATGCATAACTATCTGACTTAAGTTTTTAGATAGTTCATTCTATAACCTTCCAAAAACATCTTGTTTTTTGGATGGTTAACTTTCCTAACTTTCTAAAAGTCTTCTAAGCTTTCGATTGGATTTCTACACATGTATAATAAATAACTTAAGTTCTCGAATGGTTAAATCTCCTAACTTTTCGATTTCCTTTGTCTTTCGAATAGTTAGCTCCTTAACTCTCCAATTTTCCAAGATAGTTATCTTATTAACTTTCTAAAGGCCCTTTTATTTTCGGATAGTTATCCTTCTAACTATCCGAAGGTATTTCTGTTGCTTTTAAATGGTCTTTTGGAAACTTAAACATTTAACCTTCCGATTTTCTTCTTCTTTCGGATACATAAGCTTTAACTTGTGTTGTAACTATCTAAAGTTCTTATATCTCTATAGTAGCAATTTCTGAACTACTTGTATCTATTTATCTACCTTCTGATCTTCAATATGCTGAACTATTTTGTGATATCTGTGAAATACAATTTGTTTCCTCACACAGGTTTTTTGCATTATCAAAATACAAAGGTTCTAACACTTAATTTACTTTCACAAATAATAGTAATTGTGTAAATATGATTACATTTGTTTAGCACACATCATCAAAACAAAATACTCAACAATTTTGGAAGGTTTCATTTTTCTTAAAGTATAGAATTAGATACTTTCACTGAAAGTCATTGTTCTTGTTTTGTTATCTTCTGTTTACTTATATGTGTATATTAATAATTTCTTTTAGAAGTAAACAAACAATTTCCACAAATTAAGTATTGTTTAGTGTGAAAATCTTGTTTGATTTGTTTATCTTAATAAATTCTTTTAGAAGTAAACAACCAACTTTTCACACAAATTAGATATTAAGTCCAATTTATATTTTTACTACAAGTGCACAGTGTATATTGTATTTGTGTGCAAGTACAGGTCGATCCCATAGAGATTTAGTAAGAATTGTGTACTATTTCACTTTTTATATTGGAGTTTATATGTGTTCAGTTAAGTACTTCATTGAGTTATAGTTAACTCAACGGACTTAATTTGTGGAGTTATGGTTAACTCAACAAACTAACCTTGTGAACTTAAGTTAACTTTACGAGCCTATCTTTCCAATTAAATACTGCTATTCACAAAGGAATTCGGCCAACCATTAGGCGGTTCCATAGAATGTAAATAACATCAATTAAGCTTTTTAATGTTAGTTAATCTGAGATTCATCATTAAGCAACACTAACATTCAGATATTTCAAATAGTAACCATTAAGATTTTTAGTATTCTATACGAATCAAGTTCAGTAAACAATAAAACTATTTTCTCTTCTTTGAATCAAACAAACATAAAACATTCACATTACTAACAATGATAACATTAATCACGATACAAAACAAACAATACAACACTTTAATACTAAATGTAAACACATATAATTAATTATTTTTGGTATTTTTGTTTTGATATGTTCCTGAAGATGAGCGAAAAGTGAAATGTAAAAATCTCTATCAATAGTAAGAACTTCCGTCACTACATGTGACATGATTACACCATTGAAAACTTAATCACTTATAGTCTTGCCTCCTCTTTCTATAGAATCGTGAACCAAGACTTGTAAGTTGATCTCCTCTTTAGTATACTGGCATCAACTCGAAACTAAGGCTAGAAGCTTCTCGATCTCTTGAGATATGAGTCGATGCTTGGTGAAAATGACTTCCCTTCCTACGATGCAATCACTCATCATAGTGGTTGTCAGTCACCATGTTTGGCTCAGAATCGACCCAACATCTGAAATGTATCCGCATAGACCTTCGATGGTTGGTGATTTTGGTGGTGGTGTGGAGCTTCAAGGAACTTCCGACGCTTCCTGCAGTTAGCACGATTCTCCATCTCCCACACTCTTTCTTCTTCTTTCTCCTCTTCTTTTATATTTCTTTTAGTAATAACTGTTTCTACTTAAATGATCAGATGGATTTCCTTTATTCATATCAACGATGGAGATTTCTTCTTCATTCCATGAGTTAATTCCTACGTGATACGTGCAATCATGGTTTTCCTTCGAATTTCCTGTTTCTACAACTACTACAGTGGCATGTTAGAAAATAAATGGTCCATGGAGTTAGTGTAAGTCAACGAACTTACTTCGTTGATTTAATTATAAAACACGTGCATAATTCTAACTTAACGAGTTCAGATGTTTTAGATAGTTACAACTATAAGTATCCAAAACTTATATGCATTTTGGATAGTTAACACCTAACCTTTCGAAAGATAACTTAAGTCAAGTTTCTAGATCGCGACACGTGTCATTGGTAAGTTTTATGATAAAAAGATATTACAGATACTTGCAAACCTAACTATCTAATGCTCAGATGCATTTTGGATAGTTAGCATCTAACTTATCGAAAATCCACTTAAGTCATGTATTAAGGTAATAACATGTGTACTTCAAGAAATAATAAAATATTCTTTAAGCGTTTAAAACACAATTGTTCGATACATAAAATGTAACTCTTTGAAATAACAGAAAATTCAGATACTTAAGAATTTCAAAGCTTGTAACTTACTAATAGTGTAGAAATGTAATTAATTAACACTAATTTCTTGAATTATGTAGATTCTTTCATTAAGGCATATAACAGTGCAATTATAACATAATGGCTTAATTCTCATATGATAAACTAAATATTATGCAATTAACCATCATTTAACCCTTAATATTATACACTTTTTCATTCCAAACACTTCTCCTATACTTAACTTTTGGTAGTCCCTTAGCAAACTACTAAGATCTAACTAATTAGCCTTTCTAAAATGCTAGAATTAATTCTTCATTTTGTATCTTCAGAATACATAGATTAGATTAATGTAAAGATATTCTGTATTAATTCAGTAATCTAAATTAACATTGTTTTCTCCTCTCCTATCTGCAAAACTATTTTAAACATATGTAAATTATATACAAAATATACTAACATCACATAAGAAGTAGTTATATTATCATTTTTTTCTTTTCAAACATTTGTTATCCTGAATTTCCCAATATGATTTCCAGAATAAATTTCAACTACATACAAATCAAAACACAATCCAACTCAATATGATTAAAACAAGAAAAATAATGAATTGTATCTTAGATAAACAACTTCAAAAGTCTAATCTAGATTCATACTTCAGTAATCATGAATAACAAAAAATATACTCGATTCAAAAGATTTTTGTATTTTCACAAAACACTTTTATCTTTTTCAAACAGTATATGCATATTTTTACTTTAAAAGTTAATTTGAAAAGCTTGAATCATATAAGAGCTTTCTAGTGTACCCATGTATCAAGCTTTCAGTTAACAATCCTATATCTGATTAGGATCTTAGGTTGCCAGATTTAAAGAGTCCTTTCTCAAGTCAACAATCCTTACATACCTATCTACTCAAGTACAAAAGGCTCGTGATCAAACAAATCAATAAACTCTCAAAGTTTTTCTCTTTTTTTCCTCTTTTTCCTTTTCAACATAGTATATATAAGTATTTCATTAATATAGATGCAATAAAACACAAATCTCATACAATCCTGCTTCTATAATTTACTGAAAACATGAATCCATATCAATAAGCTCATACTTTTTCTGTAGTTTAATAAGATTTACACATAAATCATTTTACAAGTTTAATCAATCAAATTAAATGTATCATTGATCATATATATTTCATTTAATCCAAAAATTAACATTTTAGCTCTTTCAGGATTTCAGATCATTTCTTGAGTTACAGTTAAGCATTCTGATTTCTTTAAAATCATGAAACTGTTAAACTCATACAATTCAATAAAAAAATAAGATACTATATCCAAATTTGTATTAATAGTAAAATTTGTAGCATCTTATATAAGATTTTAAATATAACATTCAAGTAGTTACAGTTCTTAAAAATTTTTACAGTTTCAATTATCAGATAGTTATAGGAAATTTTGATTAGTTACAGTAAATTCATAAAAAAATTTTAGTTTCCATAGAAATTTGTAGCATCATCCAAATTCCTCTAATTAACAAGATTACTTGAATTTTAATCTAATTACCTCCCCCCATACCTACATTTTGCATTGTCCTCAATGTAACTAGGCTCTTAAGGTCCTAGAGCCATAGGTTCTGGCTCTTCTTGTTTCACTTCTTCCTCTTCCAAAGGACCAACTTTAAATTGTCCTTCTACAATGGTTAATGTTTGGTGTTGTTCCACCTTAATTTCATATTGGGCTTTTAACTTTTCTTTAGCTTGTCTTTTCTGAAGTGCATCAAACAAAAAGTGTGCTTTTGCTACTATCATATCTTCTAAGTCTCCTTAGCTTCTTCCAAATTGGACTAGTTCTTCAAATTCTTTTAATTCCTCTTTAGATGATGGGCCCATGAATACTACTGTTTCTATTGGTCGAGGTGGCAGAACTAAAGGTCCCAGTTGCTGTTCTGCTACAGTAGGTACTTTAGTTTGTTCTCTCTCTTATTGAATCCTCACATGAGCAACTATAGTTCTTACAAACCAAAGTCTTGACTTTTGTTTGATAAGTTCAAGGGCAACTTCATTGTTAGGTCTAATTCTTCTCTCCCAATTAATAGTTGTCTTTGTTGCCACTCGTATTCTTGTTTCCATTATCGTAGGTATTTTGACATTCAAATCTACTAACACCCTTGTAAAGTGAAAATTGTCAACCTCTACTTGTTTTAACTCCTCTCTAGTGATATTCTAGATTTTCCACCTTGAATGCCAGTCTTTCTATTCTCTAAGGAATCTTATCGTGTTAATTGAATCCCAGAAGCTCTACGCCATCTTCTCTTTCATGGTATTATGGAATAGAATGAAATAGGCATGATCTTTTCTATTCTAAGTACTAAATGATTTCTGTGGATAATGCCGCCAAATCCTAAATAAACCTTAGGTTTTTGGTGGGTAATCGAGTCATTTCCCACGTAATTTTTTGCTACTAACATGTACTACTCCGTGGAGTTATAGTTAACTCCATGAACTAAGTCTATGGACTTACCTTAAGTACTCCATTGGTTATAGTTAACTCAACAAAGTAAGTTTGTGGACTTATCCTAGACTCAACGGAGTAAGTTCATTAAGTTAAGCTTAAATCAATAGACCTCTCGTAAAGTTATATCTAATAAAATAATGAAAATATACTAATTTTATTTGGTCAAAGTTGAAAAACTCTTCGTTCTGATCGACTCTTGATTTTTACTTTTTTTCTTAACTTCGATCAGACCATGTTCTTCCTTGGTTGAACTGAAATTACATTTTCTTACACACTTGGTTAAACCATTGGTATGTTTCAATTGCACCGATATTTTTACTTAATATAAAAATTCTCTTTTAGCTTCGGTCAGACCAACGGATCCTTTCAATGTTACTGAAATTTTTTTTTTCTTTTTCTTTTTAAAATTAGGTTTTTTTCTACTTCGATAAAATCATTGGTTTCTCTTAGTTTTACTAGACAAATTAAAAGTTTAAATTTTCTATTTCGGTTAGACCAAAGATTGTGCTCGGTTAAACTAATAATATATATAATTTTTTTAATTTAATTTTTTTTAATTATTATTATTTTTATAGATATTTATATCTACTTAATAAGACTTGAGTAGTCCTCTACTCATACTTCTTCTATCATCCCAAAGGAATTTTTTGGAAATTTTAGAATAGGTTTGAGTCTTTGTCTATTTACTTTAAATATATTCTGATTTTTAAGATTTTAAATTTCAATAGCTCCATAGGAATAAATGTTTCAAATTATGTAAGGTCTTGCTCATCTAGATCTTAATTTCCCTAGATAGTTATGAAGTCTAGTCATGTAAATATATACTTCTTGGCCTATTTCAAAAGTTTTTGGAATAATTTTCTTGTCATGCCATAACTTTATCTTTTCTTTTCCTGTTATAGTTTTCGAATAAGCTTCATTCCTAAATTCTTCTAACTCAATTAATTGTATCTTTCTATTTTTAGTAGCTTGATTTAAATTAGTGTTTAGAGTTTTTAATGCCTAATAAGCTTTATGTTCAATTTTAGCTAGTAAGTGACGACTTTTTCCATATACTATCCTAAAGGGAGACATACCTAGGTGTTCAGAATGAAAAAGTGCATAATATTAACGGTTAAATGATGGTTAATTGCATAATATTTAGCTTATCATATGAGAATTAAGCCATTATGTTATAATTGCACTATTATATGCGTTAATGAAAGAATCTGCATAATTTTAGGGAATTAATGTTAATTTCGTATAATTTTGAACTGTCGGTAAATTAGAGGTTGTGAAATTCTTAAGTATCCAAATTTTTTGTTATTTCGGAGAGTTATATTTAAAGTATCGAATAGTTATGTTTTAAACGCTAAAAGAATATGTAGGTACACAGTAACAACTTGTTGAGTTAAAGGCTTAAATGTGTAAAATGTACAATAACAACTCGTTGAGTTAGTGAGTAAAAATTGTAAGTTGTATATCTGAACTCGTAAAGTTAGATTTATGCACGTGTTGAATTTAAATGCTTTAGTATATCACGTGAGATGCACATGTTTAACTCATTAAGTTAGCATAATTGTATGTGTTGAGTTACATGAATACACACTAAGGTAATGTGTTATGTTAGCAACTTATTTCTTTATTGCACGTGTTTTATGGTTAAATCAATGAAGTAAGTTCGTTGAGTTATTTGTAACTCCATAGACCATATATTTTCTAATATGCCACTGTAGCAGTTGTAGAAACAAGACATTCGAAGAAAGACCACGATTACACGTATCACGTAGGAATTCACTTGTGGAAGGAAGAAGAAATCGCCATCGTTGATATGAATGAAGGAAATCTAACCGATCAATTAAGCGGGAGCAGTTACTACTGTATGAAATATAAAAGACATAGAAAAAGTATGTGTAAGGTGTGTTGGAGAATCGCGCTAACTGCAGGCAGCGTCGGAAATTCCCTAAAGCTCCACACCAACACCATCATCACCATCACCAACCATCGGAGGTCTGTAAGGATACTTGTCTGATGTCGGGCCGATTCCGAGCCAAACACAGTGCCTGACAACCATTGTGAGGAGTGATCGCGTCGCAGGAAGGGAAGCCATTTTCACCAAGCATCGGTTCATATATCAGGAGATCGTAAAGCTTCTAGCCTTGGTTTCGAGTTGATGCCAGTATGTTGAGGAGGAGATCATCTTGCAATTCTGGACTCGCGATTCTATAGGGAGAGGAGACAAGATTCTAAGTGATTAAATTTTCAGTGGTGTAATCGCGTCGCATGTAGTGACAGAAGTTTTTACTATCGATAGAGATTTTTACATTTCACCTTTCATTCATCTTCAGGAACTCATTAAAAACAAAAACACCAAAAACAACTACTTATTTGTGTTTACAGTTTGTATGTA
This sequence comes from Cymodocea nodosa, assembly GCA_036874045.1. Classification (NCBI taxonomy): domain Eukaryota; kingdom Viridiplantae; phylum Streptophyta; class Magnoliopsida; order Alismatales; family Cymodoceaceae; genus Cymodocea; species Cymodocea nodosa. Next base: position 13,943,069 of record CM072335.1, read on the forward strand.
AGTGTTGTATTGTTTGTTTTGTATTGTGATTAATGTTAGAGTTGTTTGTATTGTGAATGTTTTATGTTTGATTGATTCAGAAAATAGGTAATAGTTTTACAGTTTACTAAAATTGATTCGTTCCAAATACTTAGAGATTTTAATAGTTATTGTTTGAAATATCTGAATGTTAGCGTTGCTCAATGATAAATCTAATTTTAGCTAGCATCAAAGAGCTTAATTGATGTTATTTACAATCTGTGGAATCGCCCAATGGTTGGCCAAATTTCTTTGTAATTAACAATTTTGTTAGACTCGTGGAGTTAACTTAAGTCCACGAGGTTAGTTCGTTGAGTTAGCCATAACTCCACCAACTAGGTCTGTTATGTTAACTGTAATTCAACGGAGTGTTTACTGAACACATAAATTCCAACATAAAAATCAAAATAGTACATAATTTTTAGTTTAACTCTTTTCCCTATGGGATCGACCTGTACTTGCACACAAATACAATATACACTGTGCACTTGTAGTTAAAACACAAATTGGACTTAATAGCTAATTCGTGTGAAAGGTTGTTAGTTTGCTTCTAAAGGTAATTATTGATATAAGCATAAAAACAGAAGTTAACTAAACTCCAAACAAGTTTTCTGGCGCTGTTGCAGGGGATTAGAGTTTGATAAGCTAAGCCACTATGAGTGCTGTTTTGTTTTAATAGCAAGAGGAGTGTGTGTTTTCTTATCTAATTGAGAATATGGCATATGCTTATGCTCAAAGATTTCTGAAACCTGTAGTTAGCATATGTGAATTCTACAATTTGGAAGGTCACGACATTTCTGATTGTTTGAAACTGAAACGATTGCAGATGGTTAGATCACGTGAATAACAAACGAATTATCTTCACTATAGTAGAGTTGAGTGTGAGAATCATATGGTTTACCCAACTAATGATCAGCTGAGAATGCGTAATATGTTGAGAGATCAGGAAGTTTGGGATAGGTATGATAGACTAGAGCGTAGCTTAGAGCAAAACATGGATAAATTGGAACAATTTATGTGTCAGCAATAAGAAGTCAACCAATTAAACTATAGGGAAGCATATTCAGAACCTAAAATTGATATCATTTACGAAACTGAAAAAATCATAATGAAAATTGATCAAAAATTGAATGCAATGAGATTAGATGATCTAGATAGAAAACTAAAAGCATTGGACGAATATACAATGAAATTACAAGTTATGCAACAAAAAAACATAAATGAAAAATTTAATGTTACAGATTTGCATAATTTGCAAGACATACAAACAAAAGAAAACACCAATGCAACAGAATTTAAAGAATGCAATTTAAAACTAAAAATAGATGAAGATCATAATCATGAAAATAATATACAAGAACATCAAGAAAGTAACGAAAATTTGGAAGATGTATGTATAACATTAAGATCTAGAACTGATTTACCACTAAGAATTCAAAGAGAAAATAATATGAAGGTGGATAAGAACAAAAATCAAAAAGATAATGAAAATGTAATATCTGAAAATATAGAAATCACTGAAGAACAATCTGAAGCTGCAATTAAAGCTAAAAATGATCAAACAAATCAAATGAAAGAAACAAAATCTTTTAAATCATAATTATTAGCACCCTATCCTGAAAGATTACAACAAACATTACCTGAAAAATAAGAAAAAATTAGAGAAATTTTTGAAAAAGTACAAGTTAACATTCCTTTGTTAGACTTATTGCAGAAAATGCCACCTTATGCTAGATTTCTTAAGGATTGGTGTACTAAGAAGAGAGAGCAAAAAGTTTTAAGGAAAGTCTTTTTAGCTGAGCAAAGTAGTTCCTTATTTCTACCACAAATTCCTAAAAAGTTATCTTATCTTGGAATTCTAGTTATATCATGCACCATAGGAAATACTATTCTAGAAAGAACCATGATAGACTTAAGTGCAGGTATAAATGTTATGCCAAGTGATATATTTGCATCCTTAGGATTAGAAGGCTTAACTCCTACTAGGACTGTTATTCAATTAGCTCATAGAAGTATAAGGTACCCTAGAGGAAAAATAGAGGATGTCTTAATTAAAATTAAAAACTTCATATATCCTATTGATATTGTAATTTTGGATTCTCAACAAATTAAACATAAAAATCATGATACATCTTTAATTCTAGGAAGACCATTTTTAGCAACATCAGGAGCTGTTATTAATTGTAAAACTAGAGTAATGAAGTTAGCATACGGTAATGAGGATACTCAATTAAACATTTTTAAACTAGAAAAGTTTGAAGAGTTAGAAATGTCCTTACATACTATAGACTTTTTAGAGGATGAAGGAGATATGCTAGATGATGTGATTCAAGAAGAATTAAACAAGCAACTCAATTCTGAAACTTTAGAAGAAAGTGAAAGCATAAATATAGAAGGAGAGTAGGAAGAAATTAATTTGAAAAACGCTGATATTAAATTAGGAGCCCTAGCTACTAATGGGCAACATTTAGAATTAAAACCTTTACCTCCTGAATTAAACTATATATTTCTAGAAGAAAAATGAACATGTCCAATCATTATTGCTTCAGATTTAAAAGAGGATCAAATTGCTAAATTAAAAGATGTAGTAAAAACTTATAAAGAACCAATAGGATGGACTATGAATGATATAAAAGGGTTAAGTGCAACTTTATACTGTCACCACATATATTTAGAAGAGAATGCTAAACCTGTTAGAATTCCTGAGAGAAGATTAAATCCAAACCTTAAAGAAATAGTCAGGAAGGAAATAGTAAAATGGCTAGATAATGACATAATTTATCCGATTTCTAATAGCTCATGGGTTAGTCCAATCCACATAGTTCCCAAGAAATCAGGATTAACAGTTATTACGAATGAAAGTCAAGACTTGATACCTACTAGAATTCAATCAGGTTGGAGAGTATGTATAGACTATAGAAAGTTGAATGTAGTGACTAGGAAAGATCATTTTCCCTTACCTTTTATAGATCAAATGCTAGAGAAATTAGCAAGGTGAGAATATTTTTGTTTCCTAGACGTGTATTCAGGGTATAACCAAATCCCAGTAGCATTAGAGGATCAAGAGAAAACAACCTTCACCTATCCCAATGGAACTTATACTTTTAAGAGAATGACATTCAGACTATGCAATGCACCAGCCACCTTTCAGAGGTGTATGCAAGGCATATTTACTAGAATGACTGAAGATTTTTTAGAAATATTTATGGATGATTTTATTGTTTATGGAACTTCATATGAAGTGTGTTTAAATAATTTAGATCAAGTATTAAAACACTGTGTGGAAAAAAGTCTGATTTTGAATTGGGAAAAATGTCACTTCATAGTTAAACAAGGAATAGTCTTGGGGCATGTTGTTTCAAAGAAATGGTTGGAAGTAGATAAAGCTAAAATAGAAGTAATTTCTAATCTACTAGAACCTAAATTAGTAAAAGACATTAGATCATTTCTAGGGCATGTTGGATTTTATAGAAGAATTATTAAAGATTTTAGCAAAATAGCTAGACCTTTAACTAATCTATTAAAAGATGTCCCATTTAACTTTGATAAAATTGCAAAGAAGCATTTTTCAAGCTTAAAACTAGCTTAATTTCAACTCCCATTATTCAAGCACCTAATTGGAGCCATCCATTTGAATTAATGTGCGATACATCTGATTTTGCTGTAGTAGTGTTGGGTCAGAAGATAGAAAAATCTCCTAGAGTGATTCATTATGCGAGCAAAATCTTAAATGATACTCAAGTTAATTACACAACTACTGAAAAAGAGCTGTTAGCTATAGTGTTTGCCTTAGAAAAGTTTAGGTCATATCTAATTGTAGCCAAAGTGATAGTATACACAGATCACTCAGCTTTAAAACACCTAATAGCAAAAAAAGAGACTAAACCTAGATCGATCCAGTGAATATTATTATTACAAGAATTCGATCTAGAGATTAAAGATAAAAAAGGTTGTGAGAATGTAGTAGCAGATCATTTATCAAGATTACAAATAGAAAAATCAAATATTGAAATTAAGGATAATTTTCGTGATGAACAATTAATGACCATCAACACAATGCCTTGGTATGCGAACATAGTTAATTACTTAGTTACTAGTTTAACACCTAAAGATTGGAATAGACAGGATAAGAAATTATTCTTTTCAAGAGTAAAATATTACTATTGGGAAGACCCATACTTGTTAAAGAAATATCCTGATCTGGTTTTAAGGAGGTATGTTCCAAAAACTGAATATCAGAGCATATTGTCTTTCTGCCATGACCAAGCATGTGGAGGGCATTTTGGTTCAGGGAAAACTACCGCTAAAATTCTGCAATGTGGATTTTATTGGCCAACACTATTCAAAGATGCTTATAAATACTGCTTAAGTTGTTTAAGATGTCAACAAATAGGAAGAATATCAAAGAGGAATATGCTGCCTCTTAATCCTATTATTGAGGTTGAAATCTTTGATGTGTGGGGAATAGATTTCATGAGTCCATTTCCTACATCTAATCAATTTAATTATATATTGTTGGGGGTGGATTATGTATCTAAATGGATAGAAGCTATTCCTAGAAAAACTAATGATAACAAAGTGGTAATACAATTTGTAAGAACCAATATAATTGCTAGATTTGGAATACCTAAAGCTATTATCAGTGATAGAGGAACTCATTTTTGTAATAAAAGTTTTGAAGCCTTAATAAAGAAATATGGAGTAAACCACAAAATTGCAACATCATATCATCCGCAAACAAGTTGGCAAGTAGAAAGTGCAAACAAAAAAATCAAGTTAATCTTAGAAAAAGTAGTAAATCCTACTAGAACAGATTTGGCTAATAGATTGATAGATGCACTTTGGTCTTATAGAACTACGTATAAGAAAACTCGGATAGTTATCTAACTCTCCGGCAAGTCTTTTAAGCTTCCGTTCTGTATTTCTGCATGTGGTTTATTGAATGACTTAACTTTCGGATAGTTATACCTGTAACTCTCTGAAAAGTCCTTTGAGCTTTTGGATAGTTATCTCCTTAACTATCCGATCATTCAATCCCTTTAACTGTCTGATTAAATAACTCTCCGAAGGCTTTGTAAAATCGGATAGTTATTCTTTTAACTATCCGATAGCATTACTGCTGCTTTAAACTTGCTCTTTGGATACTTAGACTTGTAATTGTCCGATTTTGCTGAATCTTCTTGATCTGTTCATTTGGAACCTTCTTGATCTTTTCATCTGCTTGGAAATAGTTCTAACAGCCTTCTGATCTAATGCAGTAAGACTTAACTATGAAATACAATATGTTTCCTCACATAGGTTTTGCATTATCAAAATACTCAGGTACTAACAATCTCTCCCTTTTTGATAATGACAAAAACCTTTACAATTATTTACATGTATTTCACTCCCTAGTGTATTTCTATACATTTAGTCACATAGAGAAACATAAAACAGGAAATTAACACAACTATACTGACAATGAGGGATTCCTCCCCCTAACTTTGAGCAAACTTCTCCCCCTATCTGTGTGCTGAGTTTTTCTCTTTTAATTCTTGCTAGAAATACTGTGAGTGACCATATACTTGACAAATTTCCAAATCCTTCTCTCCCTTTTTGTCATTATATAAAAAGGTGAGGACTATAAAACTGATTTTCTGTAAAACTGATATAACCTGCACGAGTAGGTTAGCAGAAAAACAAGCTCCCATATTGTGAGCTTGATGAATAAAATATTTAAAGATCTTGTAAAGAACATATTCCTAGATTTCGTCTAATATGATTAAAAGTTGATTCATTTAAAGGTTTGGTGAAAATATCTGCAAGTTGATTTTCTGTTGGCACAAACTTAAGTGAAATGATCCCTTTCTCCACATGATCTCTTAGAAAATGATGTCTAATCTCGATATGCTTGGCTTTGGAATGAAGTACTGTATTCTTAGATAGACTGATTGCACTGCTGTTATCACAAAATATGATTGAATTCTAAATTTTCAGTCTATAATCTGCTAGAGTTTGCTGCATCCAAAGGATTTGTGCACAGCACAATCCAGCTGCAATATACTCGGCTTCAGTAGTAGATAAAGCTATACAATTTTGTTTCCTACTGAACCATTAGATTAAAGAACATCCAAGTAATTGACAAGTACCACTGGTGCTTTTTCTATCAGATATGCTCCCTACATAATCTGCATCACTATAGCCTGTTAAAATTAAACTACTGTCAGCTGAGTAGAATAATCCGAAATCTTTTGTTCCTTGTAGATATCTAAAGATTCTTTTGACTGATTTCAAATGTGATTCCTTTGGTGATGCTTGAAATCTAGCACACAAGCATACACTAAACATAATATCTGGCCTACTAGCTGAAGGGTATAACAGGGATCCAATCATACCTCTATATTGCCTTTGATCCACTGCAACACTTGAATCATCCATTTCTATTTTAATGCTTGAGCTCATTGGAGTATTTACGGATTTGATGTATTCATAACCAAATTTCTTCAACATCTCTTTGCAGTATTTTTCTTGGTTGACAAAGATACCATTATGCATTTGATGAATCTGTAATCCCAAGAAAAACTTCAATTCTCCCATCATGCTCATTTCGAATTTATTTTTCATCAAATTCTGAAATTCATGACAGAGATCTTCTGAAGTGTCTCCAAAAACTATATCATCAACATATATCTGTACAATCAACATGTGCACATCAAAAGTTTTGATAAACAAAGTGCTGTTCACTTTGCCTATAGAAAAATTGTTTTCAATTAAAAATCTTTTCAATTTCTCATACCAAGCTCTAGGTGCCTGTTTCAAACCATATAGAGCCTTTCTCAATTTGTAGACATGATCCGGCTTGAGTTCATCTTCAAATCCAGGAGGTTGTTTAACAAACACTTCTTCTTGAATTTCTCCATTTAAGAAGGCACTTTTCACATCCATTTGAAACAATTTTATCTTCATACTACTTGCAAAGGCAAGCAACATTCTGATAGCTTCAATCCTAGCTACAGAAGCAAAAGTTTCTTCATAGTCAATACCTTTCTACTAATTGTAGCCTTATGCAACTAATCGAGCTTTATTTCTGAGAATGTTACCATCTTCATCTAATTTGTTTTTGAAAATCCATTTAGTTCCAATGATGGATTTTCCTGCAGGTTTTTCTATTAGTTCCCACACATTGTTTTTCTGGAACTGATTTAATTCTTCCTACATGGCCATTGTTCAATAGGTATCCTTACAGGCTTCATCTATTGATTTTGGCTCTACTTTTGACACATGCACAAAAATTACAGATATCTTGCGCTTTGCTTCTGATTTGTACCCCTTTGGATATATTTCCAATAATTTGTTCCTCGGGATGATCAGATCTAAACTTCCAACTGTTATGATTTTGATATCTAAGGTTGAGATTCTGGTCTAACATTTGTGAATTGGTATTCTGCTTGCTTTTATCATTTTAAAGTCTTCATTTTCACTATCATCATTAATCTTCAACTTTTTGAAATTCTGGAACAGATCTTCATCAAATTGAACATTTATACTTTCCTCCACTCTTCTATTTTCAGCAAAATATACTCTGTAAGCTTTGCTTCTTGAGGAGTAATCAACAAGTATGGCAGGTTCAGACTTAGCATCAAATTTTTCTTTAGCATTTCCTGTATTTAAGACATAACATTTGCATCCAAATGTCTTAAAATAGCCCACATTTGGGGTTTTATCGAACCAAATTTCAAAGGGTGTCTTATTCAATATGGATCTAATGTGAGTTCTGTTGGAAATGTGACAAGTTGTTCCTACAACTTCTGCCTAGAGAAATTTAGGTAGATTCGTGGCACTTAACATAGTTCTAGCCATTTCTTGTAATGTCCTATTTTTTCTTTCCACAACTCCATTTTGAGCAGGAGTTCTAGGATAAGAGAATTCATGCAAAATTCCAAATGAATTGTAGAGGTTTTCAAAATCATAGTTTTCAAATTCACCTCCATGATCACTTCTAATTTTCTTCACTGTTAGTTCCTTCTGATTCTGAACTCTTATGCAGAAATTCCTGAACTCATTGCAAGTTTCATTTTTATGTGTCAAAAATATTACCCAAGTTAATCTAGAGAAGTCATTAACAATAACAAAGGTATATTTTCGACCCCCTAGACTTGATACTTGAGAAGGACCAAACAAATCTAGATGTAGAGTTCTAATGGCCTTTTGGTGGAAACAACACTTTTACTGTGATGAGCAGTTCTCTTCTGCTTCCCTAGCATACACTCACTGCACACTCTATCCTTCTTAAACGTGAGTTTAGGTAGACCCCTAACAAGATCACCCGTGGATAGCTTTCTGATATTCTTCATGCTAATGTGACCAAGTCTTCTATGCCACACCCAATCGTCTTCACTAGTTGCTACCAAATAGGAATTGCTTGCAGAATTTTCACATGGAAAGTTTAATGTATATATTGAGTAATTTCTAATACCAGTAAATTTTGTTTCATTTGTGGTAGGATCAATAATGTAGTAGTTTTTAGCATTAAAAGAAACAATATAGCCTTTATCACATAATTGTCCTACACTTAACAAATTTTGTTTTAATCCATTTACATGCAAGACATTCTCAATTATACCATTTTTAGATATAATATTCCCTATTGCAGTTATTTTACATTTTTCATTATTTCCAAACTTAATAGATCCTGAACTTAAGTTTTTAACTGAGTCAAGAAAACTTTTCTTACCTGTCATGTGCTTTGAGCATCCACTGTCCACAATCCATTTAGTTGAACGTGCTTGAAACTCCTTGTCACCCTGCAAATCATACTGAAATTAAAGCTTTTGGTACCCAAATCTTCTTGGGTCTAGAGGAGTTAGTCCTTAAAACATTAAATCTATTGCCTCTTGGCAGCCACATATGACCTGATCTTCGTTTGATGGCAAACACAGTGGTGCCATCTTTATAAGATCGAATCACTCCACCACAATAAGGTATTTCCTATGGTGTAGCATACCCTAGGCCATATTTATTCCCATTTGATCGTTGAGATCCTATTATTTTATTTAATCTTTTTTGTCCTTGAGTAAATTTACATACAATATTTTTCAAATCTGATATAGTAGTTGATAGAATTTTATTTTCATCTTTTAATTTACAGTTATCACAACTATACTCATCTAAATTTGATTTTAGATTCCTATTTTCAACTATAGTTGATTCTAATTCAGCAAATGAATTTTCTAAGCACTGATTTAATCTTTTAATTTCTTTCTTAAAATCTCTACACTTTACATATAAATTATCTACAGTAGATAAAAGACTACTTATGTCTAGATCATCATGCTCATTTTCTGAACTAGAGGAAGTAGAGCATACCTCTTGTGCTGCAAAACAAACATTTGCTGCAACTTCTTCTTTAGACTCTGATGAACAACTTGAAGAGCTACTGTCATCCCACGTAGCTTTGAGAGCCATTTTCTTTTTGTCTTTCAATCTCTTCTTCTTATCTCCTTGATCCTCTTCTGTCTGAAATGGACAGAAGGTCTGTATGTGCCCTTGCCTTTTACATTTGAAACATATAGGAACAGTTCTTTTAGAGTAGCTGGGCTTATTCGTTTTCTTCATGAATTTTCTGAAATTTCTTGCTAGCAACATGATCTCATCATCATCTGAGCTAGGAACTTTTTCTATAGATGGAAATGCTATTTCCTTTTTCTTTTCAGCTTTCTTTTCAACAGTTCCTTCTTGCTCTTTCCAGTCCTTCATTTGAGCTTCGTGGGCCAAAAGATTGCCCAACAGTTCTTCAACTATGTAATTGTTGAGATCCTTGGAATCTTGAATAAACGTGGACTTCTATTTCCACTCAACAGTTAAACTCCTCAGGATCTTCTATACCTGTTCACGTGAAGAGAACTCATTTCCCAAGCCTTTCAAACTATTAATGATTTCAGTAAATCTAGAAAACATTTCAGTTATGTTTTCATTATCATTCATTCTAAACAGTTCTAGTTTTCTCAAAAGAATACTGATTTTTATATCCTTGGCTTGTACCTTCATGAGTAACTTGAAGGATTTTCCAAGCCTCATGAGCAGATTTACATGCAGATACCTTATTATATTGATCAGCAGTTAGTGCACAATAAATGGCATTCAGCCCTCTAGCATCTAGCTAGATGATTTTCTCATCCTCCTCAGACCAGTTCGAAATATCACTGGTTGGAAGTGTAGTTCCAAGAACAACAGTCTTCCAGAGTTTAACATCTGAACTCCTAAGGAAGCACTCTATTCTATTCTTCCAATAATTATAATTGGAACCATCGAATAGAGGAGGTCTGTGGATGTTTTGTCCCTCAGCAAATTGAGCCATAAATCTAGATGGTTAAATCTTATGAAGGATTAACCTTGCTCTGATACCAATTGTTAGGATCAATAGGCTCACTAGAGGGGGGTGAATGGTGAAAGTGTGTATTTTTATAATTCTTTAAATGTTGAATCGAATGATTCAACAAAAAATGAGACGAAACTAATATAAAGCAAATAAACAGAGATGAGAAACACACAACAAATTTTTAGGTGGTTCACCAATTTGCTTAGTCCACCCCCAAGGTTCACTTGGGCTTTACTAAGTGTTTCAGCACTTACACACTTGCTTTCAGGTCAAAATAAGAACCAACTACATAGAAGTTTTCAGGTAAAAACTTCAGTAAACCAACCTCTTGAGTTTTTAGGTTGAAACTCAAACCAACACTGTATGTAGCTTTCAGGTTGAAGCCACGAACCAACAGCTTTAAACCGTCAACGAGAGTTTTGGTGCAAGAGCTTTTTCTACAATGGATCTTCTGAATGTTCTTCACTGTTTGCAGACTTGATTATAAATGGAATTTGAGTGTAGCTTACTATATATCTCTGCCGTATATCTGTTGTATGTATTTTGAATATATACTTGATATGTACAATGATCATATTTTCCTCCAACGGATGTATTCTACTGTACTTAATTAGGATCAAGTCCCGATACGGCAAGTGACCGTTCAGAAAAACGTTTCAAGTCAACTTACCGATTTTCCTATTCTTTCGGATAGTTAGCTATGCAACTCTTCGAAGAGTAACTATAACTCACCGAAAGATCACTTATCCTTTACTGCTAGGTAGGATTCCAAAATATTTAAATGTGAGCTGTCATCCAATTGGATACTTATAACTGTAACTCACCGAACAGTTATATACTTGACTCTACCAACTTTCCGATTTAATTTAGCACGTGCATAAAAGACTAACTTAAATTTCGGAAGGTTATCCTGTAACTCACCAAAATTCTTCAGGATTTGGGATAGTTATTTTTTTAACTCTCCGAAAACTTATTTGGGCCACTATTTGGAATTCTGCATGTGGGAAATTCGATGACTTAAGTTTCGGATAGTTAAACTGTAACTTATCGAAACTCTCTTTTAAATTTCGGATAGTTATCCTTCTAACTCTCTGAAAACATATTTGAGCATTTGTCTGGATTTCTACACATGGGAAATTCACTGACTTAAGTTTTGGATAGTTAAACTGTAACTTACCGAAGCTCTCTTTTAAATTTCAGATAGTTATCCTAACTCTCCGATTTTCCCATTTAAACTTTCAACTGCCGGCTTCCTCCATTTTGCATGTGCGTAATAAAATGACTTAAGTTCTAGAAAGTTATGTCTGTAACTTATCGAAAAACTCGAATAGTTATCTAACTCTCCGACAAGTCTTTTAAGCTTCCGTTTTGTATTTCTGCATGTGGTTTATTGAATGACTTAACTTTCGGACAGTTATACCTGTAACTCTCCGAAAAGTCATTTAAGCTTCCGGATAGTTATTTCCTTAACTATCCGATCATTCAATCCCTTTAACTGTCTGATTAAATAACTCTTCGAAGGCTTTGTAAAATCGGATAGTTATTCTTTTAACTGTCCGATAGCATTGTTGCTACTTTAAACTTGCTCTTCGGATACTTAGACTTGTAATTGTCCGATTTTGCTGAATCTTCTTGATCTGTTCATCTGGAACCTTCTTGATCTTTTCATCTGCCTAGAAATAGTTCTAACAGCCTTCTGATCTAATGCAGTAAGACTTAACTGTGAAATACAATATGTTTCCTCACATAGGTTTTGCATTATCAAAATACTCAGGTACTAACAGAAAATTATTCCAAAAACCTTTGAAATAGGACAAGAAGTATATCTTTACATGACTAGACTCCATAACTATCTAGGAAAATTAAGATCTAGATGGGCAGGACCTTACATAGTTCAAAATATTTACCACGATGAGGAAGATGACACCCGAGTTCTAGGAAAATGCAGTTGACACGTCAGAATTTTTGAAAGATTTATAGAAATGGCACACAAGGCAGAAAATCAGGAATACGATAAGGGAGAAAGAGCTACAAAAGGTAGAATCTGACCTTTCTACTGGAGAAAAGTGCTAGTTGATTTAGGCATACAAATACCTCAGATAATGGAAACTAGAATCAAAGTTGCAACAGAAATTGTTGTAAGCAAAGAAAGAAAAATCAGGTCGACTAATGAAGTTTCCCTAGAACTAATCTAACGTAAGTCCCGCCTTTGGTTTAAAAGACACATAGGTAGACGGGCTTAGTGGGTAATCTGGGAGCAACAAAGGAAAGAAGATGAAGAAGAGGCAACTAAAGAACAAGAGGAGCCGACTGCTGAAAGACCTGTCCCTGAGGAACAGCAGTTAGGACCTTCGATTCCACCTCCTAAACCACTAGAAAGGGTGGTAGTTATGGGGCCTTTAAATGAAGAAGAATTAAGAGAATTTGAAAAACTAGTTCGAGTTGGAAAAACAAAGGAGAACTAGAAGATATAGTAGTAGCTAAAGCGCACCTAGTGTTTGATGCACTTTACAAGAGGAGGGATGTAGAAAAGTTGAAAACCCAATATAAAATTAAAGTTGAACAACATCAAGAAGCCACTGCCAGATTTACTGCAAAAGGAGCTGAAGCTGGTCCTTCGAGACTAGCAATTATAGAAAAAATTAAACAGGAAGAGCTAGTCCCTGTGGCTTAAAGGCTTGTAGAGCCCATTTCTGTAGACTTAATCTCAAAGGAAGAAGAGGAAGACCAGGTACAATTAATCAGAAGAAGGAAAGGAAAAGAGATAGGGCCCGAATATCAAGAGGAGATTAAATCTAAAAGATTAATATCAGTAGGGCCTGTAGAGCCAAATTTTGTAAGCCTGCTATCCGATTCTGAGGATGAGCAAGAGCAGCAGTAGTAGCAAGAGCAAAGAAAAAAAGAAAATCAGGCTAAAATTAATCTACAGCCTGTACAAATAGAAGAAATAGAAATTAGGGTAGAAGTTGATTTGCCTGTAACTCCATCCCAATCTGCCACAGAATCAGAAAGAACAGTGACATTGTAGATTAGTAGTCAGGAGGAAGAAGAAAAAGAAAAAAATAAACAAGAAACTGAACAAGTATATATGGAAAGAGATGTCTCGACAAATTCCACTAAAGAGCAAAGAACTCTTCAGCAAATGTTGGACAGTATCCAAGACAGAGTGGAGAGTTCTACCGACTCATCACCACAAACAAAAGTAGAAGCAAATATTCAAAAATCTATGGAGCATCTTCAGCAAGTACAAGTTCAACATTTGGAAGAGGAAGTTCAAGAACAAACCCCTCTAGAGCAACAAATGCATATTCCTGATCCTTCTGAAGTAACAGTTTTAAGTGAAGTATATTTCTAGAGTCAGGAAGCTTATGACAAATACCAAGAGATTAGGGGTTATGATATCATTTACAGTAGACTAGTAAATTGGGACGGAATGCAAGAAATCAAAGATTTATTTGAATTCCGAGGTCTACTGCAATATATTTCTCAAGAAAGAGGGCATGTAGTGTATGAAAATCTAGTGTCCTGCTTTTATGCAAACTTAAGAGAAGGAAAAGGAGGATTAATTTCTAATGTGGAGGAAGCTGATGTACAGATAACACCAAAGCTTCTTCACAACATTTTAGGATTGAAGAATGAAGCATTGGAAATTCTGGAAAGCACAACTGCAATCGAGTGGACAGAGCAAGCAATAAAGGATTGTTTAGCTATCAATCCTGGTGTGCCTTTGTTAAATAGAATGAAGTAGCTAAATGGTACAACACACATGATAGCTAACATTCTAATTAAGAATGTCTACCAACGACAAGGCCATGATATAGAACTGAGTCAAGTTGTCAAATGAGCCACATATGCAGTTGTGAACAGAATTCAGATAAATTGGTTTGCATTTTTCATCTCCAGGCTAAAAGTAGTAAAGAAGAAATTATTTTATGGAGATCTGATTCCACTACTGATGGTGGACTATATAGATTTCATGAAATGGGCATCTAAAAGGATCAGATCAATAACTATTTCAGTAAAAGAATATAGAAATTATGTAGCCGCAGAGATTGTTGAACCTTCTGGAAGAATTATAGGAGTTGTAGAAAGGATTAACCAATTAGAGCAACAAGTAGAAAATCTCCAAAAGGAAGTAGATGAATTTAGGAGAAAAGATTAAAATTGTATTGTTTGTCTACTTGTAATTGTATATATTTGTATGAAAAATATCTGACTGATTGTAATATATACTATTCATATAAATGAATGTATGTTTTTCAGATGTTTTTGCATTTGTATTTGAGAATGATGTACTGGATGAATTATTTTGAATATTATATAATTTGTAGAACATTATGCAAGATTGTTTAAAAGATTTACAATTTACTGAATGACAAGATTAAATGAAAGATAATTGATTAATGACTGAAAATATCTGCATGCTGCAAAGTAAAATATAAATTCTACATCACATGAAATGAACTGCAAGTTAAATATTTATATAATGTTTAGATGTAAATGAGTTTTAATTAGAATGCTACATTAATGACATGCATTTAATTTTATTTAAGTTGGAAAAATGTAGGAGAGAAAAAACATAGAAGTTAATACGAGGAGTAAGTTTTGGAAAACTACTTAGTGTTAACTCAACGAAGTAAGTTCGTTGAGTTAACATTAACTCCACGAGGTTAATAATATAATATAAGGTTACTTCGTTGAGTTATCTATAACTCAACGAAGTTAGTCCGTGGAGTTATCTATAACTCAACGAAGTTAGTCCGTGGAGTTAGCAACAATAGCCAAAACTAGTCCGTTGAGTTGGATTCGTATGTTATTGAAATTTATTCTAGAAATCATATTAGGAAATTCAGGATATCAGATGTTGAAAAGAAGAAAAAATGCTAATATAATTAACACTTATGTGATATTGATATATTTTTTATGTAATTTACATATATTCTAAGTATATTTGCAGGTTTAAAAGAAGAAAACAAAGTTAAAATAGATTACTGAAACATATAGAAAATCTATAAATTAATCTAATTTATTCTAAAGAAGAACGAAATGAAGAATTAGTTCTAGCACTTTAGAAAGACCAACTAGTTGAATCTTAGTTTTCTAAGGGACTAGCAAAATTTAGGTATGGGGGAAGTGTTCAGAATGAAAAACTGCATAATATTAACGGTTAAATGATAGTTAATTGCATAATATTTAGCTTATCATATGACAATTAAGTCATTATGTTATAATTGCACTATTATATGCTTTAATGAAGGAATCTGCATAATTTCAGAGAATTAATGTTAATTTCATATAATTTTGAACTCTCGATAAATTAGAGGCTGTGAAATTCTTAAGTATCCGAATTTTCTGTTATTTTGGAGAGTTATATTTAAAGTACTGAATAGTTATGTTTTAAACGCTAAAAGAATATGCAAGTACACAGTAACAACTCATTGAGTTAAAGGCTTAAATCTGTAAAAGGACAGTAACAACTCATTGTGTTAGTGAGTAAAAATCGTAAGTTGTATATCTGAACTCGTTAAGTTAGATTTATGCACGTGTTGAATTTAAATGCTTTAGTATATCACGTGAGATGCACATGTTTAACTCATTAAGTTAGCATAACTGTACACATTGAGTTACATGAATACACACTAAGGTAACACATTATGTTAGCAACTTATTTCTTTATTGCACGTGTTTTATAGTTAAATCAACGAAGTAAGTTCATTGAGTTATGTATAACTCTACAGACCATATATTTTCTAATATGCCACTATAGCAGTTGCAGAAACAGGACATTCAAAGAAAGACCACGATTGCACGTATCACGTAGGAATTCACTCATGGAAGGAAGAAGAAATCACCATCGTTGATATGAATAAAGGAAATCTAATCGATCAATTAAGTAGGAGCAGTTACTACTATAAGAAATATAAAAGACGTAGAAAAAGTATGTGTAAGGTGTGTTAGAGAACCACGCTAACTGCAGGTAGCGTCGGAAGTTCCCTGAAGCTCCACACCAACACCAACACCATCACCAACCATCGGAGGTCTGTGAGGATACTTGCTTGATGTCGGGTCGATTCCGAGCCAAACATAGTGCTTGACAACCACTATGAGGAGTGATTGCGTCACGGGAAGAGAAGCCATTTTCACCAAGCCTCGGTTCATATCTCAAGAGATCGTAAAACTTCTAGCCTTGGTTTCGGGTTGATGCCAATATGCTGAGGAGGAGATCATCTTGCAATTCTGGACTCGCGATTCTATAGGGAGAGGAGACAGGATTGTAAGTGATTAAATTTTCAGTGGTGTAATTGCGTCACATGTAGTGACGAAAGTTTTTATTGTCGATAGAGATTTTTACATTTCACCTTTCATTCATCTTCAGGAACACATTAAAAACACCAAAAACAACTACTTATTTGTGTTTACAGTTTGTATGTAAGTGTTGTATTGTTTGTTTTGTATTGTGATTAATGTTAGTGTTGTTCATATTGTGAATGTTTTATGTTTGATTGATTCAGAAAATAGGTAATAGTTTTATAGTTTACTGAAATTGATTCGTTCCAGATACTTAAAGATTTTAATAGTTACTGTTTGAAATATCTAAATGTTAGCGTTGCTCAATGATAAATCTAATCATAGCTTGCATCAAAAAGCTTAATTGATGTTATTTACAATCTGTGGAATCGCCCAATGGTTGGCCGAATTCCTTTATAATTAACAGTTTTGTTAGACTCATGGAGTTAACTTAAGTCCACGAGGTTAGTTCATTGAATTAGCTATAACTCCACGAACTAGGTCTGTTATGTTAACTGTAATTCAACAGAGTGTTTATTGAACACATAAATTCCAACATAAAAATCAAAATAGTACATAATATTTAGTTTAACTCTTTTTCCTATGGGATCGACCTGTACTTGCACACAAATACAATATACACTATGCACTTGCAATTAAAACACAAATTGGACTTAATAGCTAATTTGTGTGAAAGGTTGTTAGTTTGCTTCTAAAGGTAATTATTGATATAAGCATAAAAACAGAAGTTAACTAAACTCCAAACACTAGGCTTGTTTTATAAGTTGTTCTATAAGCCTAGAGTGCATCTATTAATCTATTAGCCCAATCTTTTTTAGTAGGATTTACTACTTTTTCTAAGATTAACTTAATTTGTTTGTTTGCATTTTCTACTTGTCCACTTGTTTGCAGATGATATGATATTGCAATTTTGTGATTGACTCCATATTTCCTTATTAAGGCTTCAAAACTTCTATTATAGAAATGAGTTCCTCTATCACTAATAATAGCTTTAGGTATTCCAAATCTAGTAATTATATTAGTTCTTATAAAATGTATTACGACTTTGTTGTCATTAGTTTTTATAGGAATAGCTTCTATCCACTTAGATACATAATCCACCCCCAACAAAATATAATTAAACTGATTAGATGTAGGAAATGAACCCACAAAATCTATTTTCCACACATCAAAGATTATAATAGGATTCAGAGACATCATATTCCTCTTCAATATCCTTCCTACTTGTTGACATCTCAAACAACTTAAGCAGTATTTATGAATATCTTTAAATAATGGTGACCAGTAGAATCCATATTATAAAATTTTAGTAGTAGTTTTCCCTGAAACAAAATGTCCTCCACATGCTTGTCATGGCAAAAGGATAATATGCTTTGATATTTAGTTTCTAGAACAAATCTCCTTATGACTAAATCAAGATATTTCTTAAATAAGTATGGGTCTTCCCAGTAGTAATATTTCACTCTTGAAAAAGACAATTTCTTATTCTGTCTGTTCCAATCTTTAGGTGTTAAACTTGTAACTAAGTAGTTAATTATGTTTGCATACCAAGGCATTGTGTTTATAGTCATTAATTGTTCATCAAGAAAATGATCTTTAATTTTAATGTTTGATTTTTCTATTTGTATCCTTGATAAATGGTCTACTACTACATTTTCACATCCTTTTTTATCTTTAATTTCTAGATCAAATTATTGTAATAATAATATCCACTAAATCAGTCTAGGTTTAGTTTCTTTCTTTCCTATTAAATGTTTTAAAGCTGAATGATCCTTGTATACTATCACTTTAGCTCCTATCAGATATGATCCAAATTTTTTTAAAGTAAACACAATAGCTAATAATTATTTTTCAATAGTTGTATAATTAACTTGAGCATTGTTTAGAATGAAAAAGTGTATAATATTAACGGTTAAATAATGGTTAATTGCATAATATTTAGCTTATCATATGAGAATTAAGCCATTATGTTATAATTGCATGATTATATGCCTTAATTATAGAATGTGCATAATTTTAAGGAATTAACGTTAATTGAATATCATTTCTGAAAGATTGAAAACCTGATTTAGGTGTAGTTTTATAATATTAAGCATAATCTGTTTTATTTACATATATTTATATCATGTACAGGTGCACAGTAACAACTCATTGAGTTAGTGTTTTTTTTGTTAAAAGATCACGTGCCAACTCATTGAGTTATAGGTTTAAAGGTGTAAAAAGATCACACGAGAACTCATTGAGTTAGCGAGTAAAACTGTAAGTTGTATATCTGAACTCATTAAGTTAGAATTATGCACATGTGAATTTAAATGTTTTATTATGTCACGTGAGCTACACATGTTTAACTCATTAAATTAGCATAACTATACGTGTTGAGTTACTTGAATATACATTAAGGTAACGCGTTGTGCTAGTGTTATAAGCTTATAAGTTATTTCTTTATTGCACGTGTTTTATAGTTAAGTCAATGATGTAAGTCTATTGAGTTACATTCACTCCACATACCAATTATTTTCTAACATGCCATTGTTAGTAGTTGTAGAAACAGGAAATTTGAAGGAAAATCACGATTGCACGTATCACGTAGGAATTAACTCATAGAATGAAGAAGAAATTGTCATCGTTGATATGAATGAAGGAAATCCAATCGATCATTTAGGAAGAAACAGTTACTATTGAAAGAAATATAAAAGAAGAGGAGAAAGACAAAGAAAAGTGTGTGTGAAGGTGGAGGACCGCATTAACTGTAGGAAGCATTGGAAGTTCCCTGAAGCTCTACAACACCACCAAAATACCAACCATTGGAAGTTTGTGAGGATACTTTTTGGATGTCGGGTCGATTCTGAGCCAAACATGGTGACTTACAACCACTATAAGGAGTGATCGCATCGTAGGAAGGGAAACCATTTTCACCAAGCACCGACTCATATATCAGGAGATCGTAAAGCTTTTAGCCTTGGTTTCAGGTTGATGCCAATATACTGAAGAGGAGATCAACTTACAAGTCTTGGTTCGTGATTCTATAGGGAGAGGAGGCAAGATTGTATGTGATTAAGTTTTCAATGGTGTAATCACGTCGCATGTAGTGATAGAAGTTCTTACTGTCGATAGAGATTTTTACATTTCACCTTTTGATCATCTTCAAAAACATATCAAAACAAAAATACCAAAAAAACTAATTATCTATGTTTACATTTAGTATTAATGTGTTGTATTATTTGTATTGTATTGTGATTAATGTTATCATTGTCAGTATTGTGAATGTTTTATGTTTAGTTGATTCAGAAAATAGAAAGTAGTTTTATAGATTACTGAAATTGATTCGTATAGAATACTAAAAATCTTAATGGTTACTATTCAAAATATTTGAATGTTAGTATTGATTAATGACAAATCTTAGATTAACTAACATTAAAAATCTTAATTGATATTATTTATATTCTATGGAACCGCCCAATGGATGGCCGAATTCCTTTGTGAATAGCAGCATTTAACTAGAAAGGTAGGCTCGTGGAGTTAACTTAAGTCCATGAGATTAGTCTGTTAAGTTAGCTGTAACTCTACGAACTAAGTTCGTTGAGTTAATAGTAACTCAACAAAGTACTTAATTGAAGACATATAAACTCTAATATAAAAATTAAAATAGTACATAATTCTTACTCAATCTCTATGAGATCAATCTGTACTTGCACACAAATACAATATACACTGTGCACTTGCACTTAAAAATACAAATTGGACTTAATATCTAATTTATGTGAGAAGTTGTTTGTTACCTTAAAAGAATTTATTAATATATACAATAGACAAGATCTGATTGAACAAAATAGGTTTTCTAATTTAACTACAAACAACCCAAACAAGCATCATTCAAAGTTTTACTTGTATAATGAATTACTCTAGGAGATTTTTCTATCCTTTTTCCTATCACTGCTCCTACACCAAAATCAAATGCATCGCACATTAACTCAAATGGATAGCTCCAATTAGGTGCTTGTATTATAGGAGTTGAAATTAAACTAGTTTTAAGCTTAAAGAATGCTTCTTCGCAATTCTTATCAAAGTTAAATGGAACATCTTTTAATAGATTAGTTAAAGGTCTAGCTATTTTGCTAAAGTCTTTAATAAATCGCCTATAAAATCCTGCATGTCCTAAAAATGATCTAATATATTTTACTGATTTAGGTTCTGATAGATTAGAAATTACTTCTATCTTATCTTTGTCTACCTCTAGTCCTTTCATTGAAACAACATGTCCCAAGACTATTCTTTATTTTACTATGAAGTGACATTTTTCCTAATTTAGAACCAGATTCTTTTCCACACAGCATTTTAATACTTGGTTTAAATTGTTTAAACATACTTCATATGAAGTTCCATATATAGTAAAATCATCCATAAATATTTCTAAAAAATATTTTGTCATTCTAGTGAATATGCCTTGCATACACCTTTAAAAGGTGGCTAGTGCATTACATAATCCAAATGACATCATTTTCAAAGCATAAGTTCTATTAGGACATGTGAAAGTCGTTTTCTCTTGATCTTCTAATGCTACTAGGACTTGGTTCTATCTTCAATACCTATCTAGGAAACAAAAATATTTCTACCTTGCTAATTTCTTTAACATTTGATCTATAAAAGGTAAGAAAAAATAATCTTTCCTAGTCACAACATTCAGCTTTCTATAATTTATACATACTCTTCAACCTGATTGAATTCTAGTAGGTATCATGTCTTGACTTTCATTCTCAATAATAGTTAATCCTGATTTCTTAGGTACTACATGGATTGGACTAACCCATGAGCTATCAAAAATCAGATATATTATGTCATTGTTCTACCTAAATGATTGGTTGGATTTCCTTCGTTCACATCAACGATGGTGATTTCTTCTTCATTCCGTGATTTAAATCCTGTGTGTACGTGCAAACAAGGTTTTCCTTCGAATTTTCTGTTTCTACAACTACATATAGTGGCATATTAGAAAATAACTAGTCCATGGAGTTAGCGTAACTCAATGAACTTACTCTGTTGACTTAATTGTTAACTCAACGAACTTCCCTCATTGAGTAAAGCCTAACTTAATAGACTTAATATAAAACATGTGCAACTCACGTGATATAATAAAACATTTAAATTCACATGTGCATAATCCTAACTTTACAAAGGTAGAAAGACTTTTCAGATAGTTACAAACTGTAAGTATCTGAAACTTATATGCATTTCAGATAGTTACCTTTAACCTTCCAAAAGATAACTTAAGTCATATTTCTAGGTCATGACACGTGTCATTCTTGAAATAATAATAAAATAATCTTTAAGCATTCAAAATGAAACTGTCTGGTACATAAAATAAAACTTTCCAAAATAACAAACATTTCAGATACTTCAAGAATTAAAAAACCTATAACTCACTAACAGTTCAAAAATATACTTAATTAACACTAACTCCCTAAAATTATGCAGATTCTTTAATTAAAGCATATAATCGTGCAATTATAACATAATAGCTTAATTCTCATATGATAAGTTAAATATTATGCAATTAACCATTAATATTATGCACTTTTTCATTCTAAATAGTCATCGAAATTTAAGTTTAGTCAGAAGGTTTCAGCTTCTAACTTCTTTTTCAAATGGTTTCATTTGTAAGTATCTAAAATGTATTTAACTATTGGTGAGTTTTAGTTTTTAAGTTTTTGGAATGTTTATTTTTGAAAGTCAACAAAATGTTTTTCAGAATCAGAAGGTTTCACTTTTAATATCAAATGGTTTCGTTGAAATGTTTTTAAGAGTTTTTGTTACACTATTTATAAAAGGACACATGTCATGTTCCTAACACATAACTTAAGTTTTATTTTTCGAAAGGTTTTAGTTGAAAGGTTCTATTTTTCCTGAAAGTATCTAAAATGTTCCTTCTATTTTTCTAAAAGCCTTTGATATGATTGAACTTGGTATTTCTATAACTGTTATATGATATATTACTATTTTGGAAAAATATATTTTTATTGCAGATTTGATTTAAAAGATTACCAATTATACTTGGTAATTAGTTGTTGCACATGGAATCTAACGAATATAGAGTAATTGCTTAATAAACAAAATTGAAGAAGAATTGAAAGCCAAAACACAAAATATGCAAAAAATTAAGAGAAAAATCAGAGAGAGATAGAAAGAAAGAAGAACATAGATTCTTGGAAAACCACTGAAGCATTTTTCAACAAGGATCATGTTCAAAGCCTACTGAAGCAAATTTTTTGAAGAACAAAAAGAGAGTCTGCAACAACTACCAAAGATTAAATTATGTAGAAGCATCCAGATTTCCCCTAAAGTGTTTCAACATTCAAACATCTTTACAAGGAGTTTTTTGCAATTTGTTTTTAATCACTTTGAGTCTTGTACTCCTATGTTGAAAATTTTTTGATTAACTTCTAAAAAACCCTAACTCACAAGGGTGTTATGAGTATACCTTCACAAGGTTGGGGCCTTGGTGAAGAGAGTGCAATGTGTAACTTCACTTACTTAAGATTAAGGTCTTGAGTACACAAGGTTGGTACTTTGTGTAGGGTTGTTGTTGAGCCCAAGAAAAATAACAATTGTAAGATTGTTGCTCAACCTGTAAAAGCAACATAACTTAGGTTTATGCTAAGCTTGAAAAACACATTGTGAATTCTCAAGGTTGTGGCATTAAAGAGTAGATTACCCATTTTTGGGGAACCTATTGAGTATTTTGTTTTAATGATGTATGCTAAACGAATGTAATCATATTTACTCAGTTACTATTATTTGTGTAAGTAAATTTAGAACATCAATTAATACAGAAAAAGTTTACTGATATAAATACTTGTCTGTAATGGATCTGAAATTATGTTATGTTAAATAACTAGTCATTAAGTTATACTAACTTTTAATTTAACTAAACGTTAAGTTAACGTGTGCTTTTATTGTAAAACATGATATGTTTTAAAGTTACATTTTCTGTATCATGTATAGTGCACGTTAAGACAACTCGTTGAGTTAGTGCATTATTTGTAAAATGGTCACATGAGAACTCATTGAGTTATAAGCTTAAATGTTAAAATAGGCCATGTGAGAAGTCGTTAAGTTAGTGAGCAAAAGATTAAAATGAAGAGACAAACTCATTAAGTTAGTATTATGCACATGAGAAGTCGTTAAGATATTTTGGATACTTAGAAAACTTAACTATCCGATACTTAAACACTTTTTCAAGTTGACAAAAGGTTAGCTCAAATATATAGTGACTATTTCTTTTCTGAAGAAATACTTGATGAAGTTTGGTTAGAACTTAAAAATACAACTGACAATATACAATACATGGGCATTAGAAGTAAATTTGATAGAGAGTATCGTATGAAATGTGCTGAAATAGCATTTTTGGAACAATATGCTCAATACTTGGAAAAAGGAGTAAGTTCTTTAAATAGAATTCCTCAAACACCTATAAATGGAATACAACTTACATCATTTGAGGAAGAACATGAATCTGCAATACCTATACCTTTATTTTCAAAGGAAAAACAAACAAATATTGCTGTAGGTCAAAGAAAAGTTGAAAGTCTTCAAAAGGCAATAGTTATAGAAAGTGTTTTAGAAGAATTGAAATAGAAAACTTTTATAGAACAAATTCAGAAGAAAACAGCAATAATAGCAGAAGAGGAACTAACTTGCTACAAGAGAAAAAAAGTTAGAAAATTGAAACAAAAAGAGATTGTTTCTAAGGAAACAAATTTAGTAGAAAAAGGAAAATCAGATGAGGATTTAATTCCAAAGAACAATGCATATCTAGACATTGTGCCTTACATTGCATCTGATAAGGTCATCAGTTTAGAACACATTGAAACTAATGATGACAATGAAACTTTATTATCTTTTTCTAGAAAACTTGAAAAGAGAACAAAGCAACAACTTAGTTCAAGTCTTTCTATAGTATCAAGCCCTGATGATATGGAAATTGAACAATCAGAGCATTAGGCAAACGACATTGAACAAGTTATTACAGAAATGCTTGAAAATATTGAGGCATTAACTAGTTCAAAGGCTAGATTGTTTGGAGTAGCAATTATTGAAAAAGATAAGACTCTAGAAGAGCTTAACATTAATCAACCTTTTTCAGAATCTATAGAACCAGAGTCTAAGAATTCACAACATATAGAAATGAAAATATCTGTTGAGGAAAATGAAGAATTACAGACAGATACACCAGTTGTTGAATTTGTGGAAGAATTGCACTCTGAACATTCTATAGAAACTTAATTAATGGATGTTGCAGATATTGAAAATGTTCCTTACATTATTGAAGTTGGAGAATCAAGCTTACTTGAGCAGCTTCAAGAAAATATTTTGATAGAGGAACACAATGACATTCATTTTGAAGAAGAGATTCTTGAAGAAGACTTAAATTCTGAATCAAGGCTTTAGGTATCACCTTCTAAGTATAGAACACTAAACATTCAAGGCAATTCAATTTATTTTAGATTTGAGGAAGCATTGCAGAAATACAACAATTTGATTTCATGTCAAATTTTGCATGCTCGTCCTATAAAATTTAGAAGTTTACTAGAAATCAAGGATTTATTTGAGTTTCAAGGCTTAATGCAATTCTTACTAGTTGGAACAAAATGGAAGCAATATAAAGAGCTTATTGTAGCTTTTTACAGTAATTTGGTACAGAATGAAAATCTTTTGACTACTTAAATAACTCAACAGGAGTTTACTTTATCTCCTGAATTAATTTTGGAAGTTTTGGGATTAAGGAATGGTGTTGTTACAAACAGATTTGACATTGTTAGACAACTGGAATGGGACATTCAATCTTTATCACAGATTCCAGATGTATATACAAAAATGAGATTAATGGAAAATCTAAATGTCAAAGCTAGGTGTATTACAAATATTCTACATGCAAATTTATTTTAGAGACTCGGACATAATCTGGAAGTAAGTAGAAGTTGTTTATATGCAACTTATGGCATACTAAATAGAATACAAATAAATTGGTTTGATGTTTTCATATATCAACTACAGCATATGAGTTCAAAGTTATTTTTTGGTGATGTTGTATGTCGAATTATTGCAAGCCAATTGAATTTATCTAACTGGCCCTTTGATACTAAAGACATGAGAGTGTTCAGTATAAAAGATTTGCAAAAACATTAGCCAACACAACAACAGCAACAACAACAACCTGACCTTCAACAACAACAACTGCAAAACTATTCAAATCAAGTACAACAATAACCAGAGCTACCTCCTAACTTAGATGTAGTGCTTAATGACATTAGAAATGATATTAGGCATCTAGGAGATAAAATTTGTAATGCTATTAGTGATATCATTAGGAGGAATAGATAAATGTACTGTCATTTGTTTGTTTACTTGATTTTTGAATACAAAATGTAATGTTTGTATTTATTGTTTGAATATTTGAATAATACATTTTACTGTAAATATGTTTTCATTCTTATTAATGTTTACAAAAAGTTTAGTTGTACATACTTGCCTCTCATTTTTTTTACTATGTAATCATCTTTTTGATTAATGACAAAAAGGGGGAGATGATTATGTGATTATTGAAATTTTTCTAAAAGTTTTACTTCTAAGAGATAGTTTTTCACACAAACAACAAAAATAAGCTTTAGTGAACTTAAGTCAACAAACTTATTTGTTGAATTAAAACTTAACCCAACGGAGATGCTTCGTTGAGTTAAACATATTTTATAATTGATTTAATATGATTTTGTCATCATCAAAAAGGGGGAGATTGTTGAGTATTTTGTTTTGATGATGTATGCTAAACGAATGTAATCATATTTACTTAGTTACTATTGTTTGTGTAATTAAATTTAGAACATCAATTAATACAGAAAAATTTTATTGATATAAATACTTGTTTGTAATGGATCTAAAATTATACTATGTTAAATAACTAGTCGTTAAGTTATACTAACTTTCATTTAACTAAACATTAAATTAACGTGTGTTTTTATTATAAAGCATGATATGTTTTAAAGTTACATTTTTTGTATCATGTATAGTGCACGTTAAGACAACTCGTTGAGTTAGTGCGTTATTTGTAAAAAAGTAACGTGAGAACTCATTGAGTTATAGGCTTAAAGGTTAAAATAGGTCACGTGAAAACTCGTTAAGTTAGTGAGCAAAAGGTTAAAATGAAGAGACGAACTCATTAAGTTAGTATTATGCACGTGTTGAAATTAAAGTTCATGAATGTTATATTGTATCACGTGAGTTGCACATATTTAACTTGTTAAGTTAACATAACTACACACGTTGAGTTGCTATATTGAATACTAAGGTAACACATTAGGTTAACATTATAAACTTAAAGTTATTATTATTACACGTGGTAAATACCTTATTGTAAAAACATTTATTTATTACTAGATTGATGATTTATTAGGATTTTCGAAGACTTACAACCGTAACTATCCGAAACTCAAACTATTTTCGATAAGTTAGCATCTAACCTTCCGAAAGATAACTTAAGTCATGGTTTCAGGTCACGACACGTGTCTCACTAGTTTTATGGTAAAAAGATATTTCAGATACTTAGAAAACTTAACTATCCGATACTTAAACACTTTTTGGTGAGTTAGCATTTAACCTTTTGAAAGACAGGTTAAGCTAGTTCATTGAGTTAGCGTAACACCACATACTTAGTTCGTTGAGTTAGCTAAAGTACTTGTCACGTGATTTGGCATATGATGAACTCATTAAGTTAGATACGTTAAGTTATAAATATACTTGTTTTACTCATTTAGTTAACATTAACACAATGACTTATTATTACACTTGATGAAAAAATTTGGACTAGAAAGTTTATTTTGTAGGAAATTTTTTAGAGATCCAAGTTTGATGATTAAAGAAAATTCGAAAGGAAAACGTGAGTTAGAACGTGTGTATTTCGATGAAGGAAAAAGAGAAAACGTGAAGAGTGGAAAACTGATTGTGGTTAAACGTGGAGGATATGCATGAAATGAAGATATAATATAAAAGACATAGAATTCTCGTTGATCAATCATCCCTACACACCAAACGAAATATATTTTCAGAGATCAAAACACCTCTCTAGAGAAAAGCTCTCAGATAGAAGAAAATTTAGTGAAGAAGAGAATGTTAGATATATGTCACTGAAGATTTGAAGAATTAGAAGAAAGTAAATTCAGTAAAGCAGAGAAAGTCAGATATTTGTCACTGAAGAATTGCAGAAGAAGAAGAAGATGAAGAAAAATCTCAAACAGGGAGAAATGTTTTAAATTCCGCAAATTAGTTTTCTCTGTTTGTAGTTATAAAATTGATTAGATGAAACATAGTATCGTTATATAATTACATCTACAATTTCTGAGGAGAATTGAATTGTATATTGTAATTGAAACCTTGAATAAAATGATTTGATTAAAACAATTTCTCGACTTGTTTTTTAATTATTGAAGTTTCAATTATACTTGAAAATGTTGAAAAACACAATTCACCCCCTCTTGTGTAGCCATTCAATCCTACAAAGCCACTATAAAATTTCTTGTGTTCATTTGTGTGTGATTGTGCTTTATCTTCTAAATTAATCAAAATTAAGGTATTTTAGTGTCAAGTGCTTCCAAAATTATTTTTAAAAGCAATTAGAATTACTAGGACACTATTCACCCCCCTCTAGTATGTCATTCGATCTTTACAAGTGGTATCAAAGCAATGTTATCTCTGTAATAGATCTAACCAATCTAAGATCAATGGTAAATGGGCAACATGTACACAGACCACCTTTATTTGATAGTAACAACTATGGATTTTGGAAAAATAAAATGACTTTCTTAAATCTATCTATGGATGTGAAGGTATGGAGAGTAGTTTTTCATGGGATACAACTACCAACCATTCCAGAGGACATGTGGTTTGATGAAGATGAGAAGAAAATTCAAACAAATGTTGAAGGGATGAATACTCTAACTTGTACTCTTACTACTAAGATATATAATAAGATATCTACATGCTCTACTACACATGAGGCTTGACGTGCATTAAAGATAACTTATGAGGGCACAAATGAAGTTAAAGAGACCAAAATTAGCATACTGTTAAGAAAGTACGACATGTTCAAGATAAAAGAAGATGAGAGTATCACTAATCTCATATCTCGATTCATTGAAATCATAAATGGCTTAAAAACCTTAGAAAAGAATTCCCTATGAAAGAACAAGTCATTAAAGTTCTGAGAAGTCTAGACAAAGATTGGAAAGCCAATGCTACATCTCTATAGAACTCCAAGGATATGAGAACTTTTTTACATTATAAGATCTCACTAGCAATCTGTTAGCCTATGAGACTCAATTAAATGACTGAAAGGAAGAGGAAGTAGAAAAATGAGAAGAAAAATGAGCTTGCTCTAAAAGCTCAACAACCTATTGAAGATCCTATTGATAATTTTTCTAAAGAGCTTGCATGTGTAATTTAAAAATACAGAAAATTTTGGAAGAAAAGAAAAGACATTGACAAGAGTAAACCATCAAGTTCAAAGTTTTTCAATGACAATAAATATGGACACTTTCAGAGTCAATGTACTTATCAAAAAAAAGATGAGAAAAAGAATTTTGACAAGAAGAAATTCAATGGAAAGAAAAAGTATAATTAGAGAAGATATGACCTAGAATAGAAGAAAGCTTTTCAAGTCACTTGGGATGATTCCACTACATCCAAAGTCTTTGAAGATAGTGTAAAGTATCAATTTGTGCATTTCATATATGTTAATTCATGCATATTAAGGATTATAAGTCATCATTATATATGTTCTTATGAAAGATTACATGAAAATCATATTTTAGAACTATGCATGTTTTATTGGTTAAGTAGTCAATAATGCACAAATTTATCCTTTATTAAATTAACACCTAGTCAATTAGCCCATGTGTAAATATAAGTAATTTATATATTGATTTCATGCATATCTTAAAAGAATTATCATTAAGATATGAAATCAAATAATCCTCAATTGAGCAAGTAATATATTATGCACATTTCATTTTTTGCTTTATAATTGAGTAGCAATTTATGTGTAATGTGCATATGCATTTAATGTTATCTTTTGAGTTGTTGATAATAGGTGAAGACATGGACCCTTGGATTAAATCATGGGAAATCAACAACTCATGGTCATCCAATTCAAACTCTAAATCAATCCATCAATCAATCAATCAATGATTAAAACTTGCCTAAATTAGAAGGTCTCAATTGGAAGGAGTTTGAAATATTTCCATAAATGGATGACAATGGAAAGCAAAAGAGGATGGTTGGCCAAAGGAAAGATCATCTCCTCTTTCTCCTCCACACAAGGGCAAGAACTCCAACTCCAACTTTCGTCCATCCTCCTCCATCCAAGATTTTGGAAGAGTTTTCCTCCAAGATTAGTGAGCTTAGGTGCCTTCCCCCTCATCTTAGATGACCTCATTTTCTCCACTCCAAGCCGACATAAGGAAGGATCTCCACGGGGGAATTTGGTGGTATTGGAGGCACGTGTGCAGCATTGGAAGAGCTTGGGACGTGATCTTCAAGGTGAGGTAATTAGGAAGCATCAAAGTTGAAGAGGAAAGCCAACAAATCTATGTATCTTGGAAGTGGATTGAGGACGTGCAACCCATTTTCTCCAAAGCAAACATAGGTGGTTCCCCTTTGGACATGATTTGCAAGTGGTAATAGCCTTGTAGAGGAGCGGACAAAGTGGTTCATCATCAAATAGGGATCAAATTCTTGAAGAGAAGTGGATGAATTAAAGGTAAAAGAGAAGGGAGAGATCCTCATACTTGAATATCAAATTTTCATATCATATGTGTATGAGTATTTAGGTTTTCAATTCATTTGTTATGTGCACATGTAGTATGTTATTTAAATGATGATTTTGTTTAAGAATATTAGTTGTTTTACAATATATTTCGTAGAAAATGGTTACTTCATGTGAATGTGTGAATGTTGTGCATAAAACTAACTTTTAACCCTTGTGAATGCGTGTATATCCCATTTGCTGTAAATTCCAGTGTATGTTCCGTTTTGTTATATGTTATACAATTTGATTTATCAGAGTTTTATGTCGTGTTATAGATTTTTTTGTAAGTACTTTAATTGTACAATACGTATGTAGTATTGTTGGAATTTTTTTGAATGTATTTCTTCGGTTTTTCGATTATTCTTTCGAAGGTAGCATCTACTATGTTTTACTGGTCGAGTGACAGAAATTGTGCTCGACGCATTCGTGTTGCCTTGCTTTTTTGCATTCCGAAATGTTTTCCTTTAAATTTTCCTGATTAGAGAAACGAGTTATCTTTCAAGGCGCGGTGATTTCGTGGTGTTTCATGAAGATTTGATTGAGTTATAATTTTTACACCAACGATGCGATTTTGGAATGTTTTCAGAATCGTTTTGCGCACTGTTTGTATATCTGACTTTGGCAGCAACCTAGAGTGAATTAGTCCTGGAAATCACTTCCATTTTAAAGATAACTTAATGAAATTTCCAACCAATATTTTCTCTGGATTTTTCAATGTCCAAGTTGGAAGGAAGAAGAGTTAGAATTCGGACTAATTTCTGTGATTCTAGAAACGTGAACTTAAGATTTTCTTGAGTTTCCTAGCTATTAGCTCTAGGAATTAACAAGTTTTATGCTATCTTTGAAATCTTTATTGTATTTTTGTAAATTGTAACTTAATTTCATATAATTAGAGTTTTAATTGTGGATTTAATGGTATGGATGTTTTATCGAACAATCATTTTAATAAAATTATTTAAGACAAACTTCTTGTAGATTAAACCCGTACTTGCACACGCTTATTACAATGGGCATCGTGCGCTTGCGGTTATAAACGTAAAATTTGCACTTTTGATGTTAATTTAACAACACATAAAAGCGTTACAGATACCAACACTAAAGGATCACAAACTAGATTCGAAACTGAGGAATTAGCCAATGTGTGTTTCTTGGCTAAAATAGATGAGGTACTTTCTGATACTAAAATTGGTGATACATTTATTTCTGATAATGATTCAGATGTCTTTGAAATTAATCAAGAAGATTATAATGAATTACTAGAAGAATTAAAGAATGTTAGTCTAGAGAATACTACCCTGAAGAGAAAATTATCAAACAACAATAAACTAGTTGTAAAATTAGAAAAAGAAAATGTTGAATTAAAATATGAAAATTCTACACTTAAGAAAAATAAATCTAATGAATCAGGTTATGTTATTAGGAATAAGGCTAGATTAGTTGCATAAGGGTATAACCAATAGGAAGAAATAGATTTTGAGGAAACTTTTGCTCCTATAGCTAGGTTAGAATCTATTAGAATTTTTCTAGCTTTTGTTGCTCATATGAATTTTAAGTTATATCAGATGGATGTTAGGAATTTTTTTTTGATGATTGTTTGGGGTTGTTAAGTTAATTCTTAAACTTGCTTATACAATGGCATTAGAAGACTTGTATTGGATTTGTAAACTTATATTTGTTAAACAGTGCTAGAAAACTTGTTTAATTTGTTTTTATGCTTATATAAATAATTAGTTTTAAAAGTAAACGAACAACCTTTCACACAAATTAGATATTAATTCCAATTTGTATTTTAACTGCAAGTGCATAGTGTATATTGTATTTATGTGCAAGTACAGGTTGATCCCACAGAGATTGAGTAAGAATTGTGTATTGTTCCAATTTTTATATTGAAGTTTATATGTGTTTAGTTAAGCACTCCATTGAGTTTCAATTAATACAACGGACTTAGTTCGTGGAGTTATGGCTAACTCAACGAACTGACCTCGTGGACTTTTAAGTTAACTCCACGAGCTTATCTTTCCAGTTAAATACTACTACTTACAGAGGAATTCGGCCAACCATTGGGCGGTTCCACAGAATGTAAATAACATCAATTAAGATCTTTAATGTTAGTTAATATTAGATTTGTCATTAAGCAACACTAACATTTAGATATTCCAAATAGTAACCATTAAAATCTTTAAGTATCTAGAACGAATCAATTTCAGTAAACTGTAAAACTATTTTCTATTTTTTGAATCAAACAAACATAAAACATTCACAATACTAATAATGATAACATTAATCACGATACAAAACAAACAATACAACACTTTAATACTAAATGTAAACATAGATAATTGGTTATTTTTGGTATTTTTGTTTTGATATGTTCTTGAAGATGGATGAAAGGTGAAATGTAAAAATCTCTATCGATAGTAAAAACTTTCGTCACTACATGCAATGCGATTACGCCATTGAAAGCTTAATCACTTACAATCTTGCCACCTCTCCCTATAGAATCACAAATCCAAAATTGTAAGATGATCTCCTCTTCAACATACTAGCATCAACCTGAAACCAAGGCTAGAAGCTTTACGATCTCTTGAGATATAAGTCGGTGCTTGGTGAAAATGGCTTCCCTTCTTGCGACGCGATCACTCCTCACAATGGTTGTCAATCACCATGTTTGGCTCGGAATCGACCCAACATCAGGAAAGTATCCTCACAGACCTTCGATGGTCAATGATTTTGGTGGTGGTGTGGAGCTTTAGAGAACTTCCGACGCTTCCTACAGTTAGTGTGGTCCTCCTACACACACTTTCTTCATTTTTCTCCTCTTCTTTTATATTTCTTTCAGTAGTAACTGCTTCTACTTAATTGATCGGTTGGATTTTCTTCATTCATATCAACGATGGTGATTTCTTCTTCTTTCCACAAGTGAATTCCTGCATGATACGTGCAATCGTGGTTTTCCTTCGAATGTCCTGTTTCTACAACTATTACAATGGCATATTAGAAAATAAATGGTCCATGAAGTTATAGATAACTCAACAGACTTACTTCGTTGATTTAACTATAAAACATGTGAAATAAAGAAATAACTAGTTCAGATATTTCGGATACTTACAAACATTAACTATCCGATTCTTAGATGCATTTTAGATAGTTATCAAATAACTCACTAAAAATTCACTTAAGTTATGCATTACGGTTTCAACACGTGTACTCTAGGAAATAATAAAATATTCTTCTATCGTTAAAAACATAACTGTCCGGTACATGCAATATAACTCTCCGAAATAACAAAAAATTCAGATACTTAAGAATTAAAAACCTATAACTCACCGATAGTTCAGAAATATACTTAATTAACGTTAATTCCTTGAAATTATGTAGATTCATTCATTAAAGAAAATAATAGTGCAATTATAACATAATGACTTAATTCTCATATGATAAGCTAAATATTATGCAATTAACCATCATTTAACTAGTTATATTATGCATTTTTTCATTCTAAATACTTCCCTTATACTTAAATTTTGCTAGTCCCTTAGCAAACTAAGATTTAACTAGTTGGTCTTTCTAAAGTTGCTAGAATTAATTCTTCATTTTGTTCTTCTTTAGAATACATAAATTAGATTACTATATAGATATTCTGTATTTTTTAGTAATCAGTTTTAACATTGTTTTCTCCTCTTCAACCTACAAATATATTTAAAACATATGTAAATTACATACAAAATATATTAACATCATATAGGTGTTAATTATATTATCATTTTTTTTCTTTTCTTCAAACATCTATTATCCTAAATTTTCCAATATGATTTCTAAAATAAATTTCAACGACATACGAATCAAAACACAATCTAACTCAATATAATTAAAACAAGTAGAATAATGAATTGTATCTTAAATAAACAACTTCAAAAGTCTATTCTAGATTCATACTTCAGTAATCTTACATAATAAAAAATATACTTGATTCAAAAGATATCTGTATTTCGCAAAACACTTTTATCTTTTTAGAACAGTATATACATATTTGTACTTTAAAAGTTAATTTGAAAAGCTTGAATCATACAAGAGCTTTCTAGTGTATCCATGTATTGAGTTTTCAGTCAACAATCCTAGATCTGATCAAGATCTTAGGTTGCCAGATTTAAAGAGTCATTTTTTAGGTCAACAATCCTTACATACCTATCTACTCAAGTACAAAAGGCTCGTGATCAAACAAGTCAATAAACTTTCAAAGTTGTTCTCTTTTTTTTTCTTCTTTTTTCTTTTCAACACAATATATATACATATTTCATTAATACAAATGCAATAAAACACAAATCTCGTATAGTCTTGCTTCTATTATTTACTGAAAATATGAATCCATATCAATAAGTTCATACTTTTTCTATAGTTTAATAAGATTTACACATAAATCATTTTACAAGTTTAATCAATCAAATTAAATATATCCTTGATCATATGTATTTCATTTAATCCAAAAATCAACATTTCAGCTCTTTCAGGATTTTGGATAATTTACTAAGTTTCAGTTAAGCATTCTAATTTCTTTTTAAATTCATGAAACTGTTAAACTCATAAAATTCAATAAAAACATAAGATACCATATCTAGATTTGTATGAATAGTAAAATTTTGTAGCATCTTATATAAGATTCTAAATATAACATTCAAGCAGTTACAGTGCTTAAAAATTTGACAGTCTCAATTATCGGATAGTTACAGCAAATTTATAAAAAATTTTTAATTTCCACAAAACTTTTGCAGCACCATTCTAATTCCTTTAATTAACAAAATTACTTGGCTTTTAATTTAATTACCTCCCCCCCCCCTACCTACATTTTGCATTGTTGTCAATGTAAAAGATTTTATAGTAAATACAGTAAATGTAGCAGGCATGAATATTGTTTCGTTGACTTAGCACCTAACTCAACGAACTGAGTTTAAATGTAAATTCAGGATAAGTAATCAATTACATACCTTGTCCTTTTGTATCTCCTTCAATATCTTCAGATTTCTGATTCATAATTTTGAAGTTTCAATTATAATCAAAAATATTGAAAAAACACAATTTTCCCCCCTCTTGTGTAGCCATACGATCCTACACTATCCACCATCAGTAGTGGAATCAGATCTCCATAAAATAATTTTTTCTTTGCTTCTCTTAACTTAGAGATAAAAACTTCTACCCTAATTTTTGTTTCTTCTGTTTGTACATATTGTAGACTAATTTCAGCCTATTTTTCTTCTTCTCTTTACTTTTACTGCTACTACTCCTATTCATCCTCAATATCGGATAGTAGGTCTACAAAAATTGGCTCTATAGGCCCTTCTGATATTATCATCTCAGATTTAATCTCTTCTTGAGGTTCAGACACTATCTCTTTTCCTTTCCTTCTTCTAATTAACTATGTCTGGTCTTCCTCTTCCTCCTCTAAGACTAAATCTACAAAAATGAACTCTACAGGCCCCCAAGCCATAAATACTCTTCCTGTTTAACTTTTTCTATAATTGTTGGCCTCGAAGGACTAGCTTCAACTTCTTTTGCAACTATTGATCTAATTACCTCCTGATGCTGCTCTACTTTAATTTTGTATTGGGCCTTCAACTTTTCTGTGGCCCTTCTCTTATAGAGTGCATCATATAGCAAATGCGATTTTGCCACAGCCATATCTTCAAAATTTCCTTGGCTCTTGGCAACTTTGACAAGCTCTGCAAATTCTTTCCATTCCTTTGGCGTAGATGGCCCCAAAAATGTTGCTCTTTCTATTGACCTAGGTAACAAAATGGATGATCTTGGCTGCAGTTCCTCAGGAACTGGTCTTTCAACAACCGATTCTATAGCTACAGGTTCTTCAGCTACCTTCCTCTATTGCTCCTAGATTACCCACCGGGCATGTCCACCAATATGTCGTACAAACCATAACCTAGACTTGTGCTGGATCAATTCTAGGGCAACTTCATTATTTGGCCTAATTCTTCTTTCTCTGTTTGCTGCAACTTTCGTTGCTACCTTAATCCTTATCTCCACAATCTGAGGTATAGTAATATGCAAATCTACCAAGACTTCCCTCTAGTAGAAGATGTTGGATTCTACCTTTTGGAGTTCTTTTTCCCTCATTGTGTTCCTGATCTTTTGTCACGTGTGCCATTCTTCTAACTCTCTAAGAAATCTCATGGTGTCTATTTCCTCCTAAAACTCTAGCATCATCTTGTCTTCGTGGTGTGACGGAATCGAACAGAGTTGCTTTGATCTCTACTATGCTAAGTTCTAAATAATTCTGCAAATAATGCCCCTAAATCCTAAGTTTTGGTATAAATAAACCCTATGTTTTGGGCAGGTAATCGGGTCATTTTCTCGCGCAAACTCTCGCTCTCCCACTCACTTCTCCGTGGAGTTATAGTTAATTCCACAAACTAAGTTCGTGGACTTAACTACAATACTCTATTGAGTTATAGTTAACTCAACGGGGTAAGTTCGTTAACTTATCCTAGACTCAACGGAGTAAGTTCGTTGAGTTAAGCGTAACTCAACGGACTTTCTGTAAAGTTATAACTAATAAAAATACTTATAATAATAGTTTTTACTTCGGTCAAGATCGAAGAATTTCTGATCTAACCGACTCTTAATTTTTTAATATTTTAAAATTTCGATCAAACGGTTATATTCTTCAGTTGAACTGAAATTAAATACTCTCTTTTTTCTACCGGTTGAACCAATACTATGCTTCGATAAAACTGTCATTTTTTTTTTCCTGGTAGAACTGATACTATGCTTCAGTAACACCAACATTTTTACTTAATATAACATATAGATTTTTTTATGTTTCTATGTTTCGGTCAGACCGATGGATCTTGTTAGTTGAACCGCAATGATTTTTTTCTTTTAATATATGTTTTGGTAAAATTGATAATTTCTTTTGGATGAACCATGACTATATTTAAATAAGGTTTTTTTTTTTATATATATGTGTGGATGATTTCTTACTAAATAAAGCTCATGTAGTCCTCTACTCTTACTTCTTCTATAATTCCAAAGAAACTTTTGGGAATTTTCAGAATAGGTCTAAGTCTTTATCCATTTACTTTAAATATATTCTAATTTTTAGGATTTTCAATTTCAATAGCTCCATAGGAATAAATATTTCGAATTATATAAGGTCTTGCCCACCTAGATCTTAATTTTCCTAGATGGTTATGGAGTCTAGTCATGTAAGGATATACTTCTTGTCCTATTTCAAAGGTTTTTGGAATAATTTTCTTGTCATGCCAAAACTTCATTTTCTCTTTTTCTCTTATAGTCTTTAAATAAGCTTCATTCCTACATTCTTCTAATTCAATCAATTGCATCTTTCTATTTTCAGCAACTTAATTTAAATTAGTATTCAAAGTTTTTAATGCCCAATAAGCTTTATATTCAATTTCAGTTGGTAAATGACAACTTTTTCCATATAATAGCCTAAAAGGTGACATACCTAAGCTTGTCTTATAAGCAATTCTATAAGCTCAAAGTGCATCTATTAATCTATTAGCCCAATCTTTCCTAGTAGGATTTACTACTTTTTCTAAGATTAACTTAATTTGTTTGTTTTCACTTTCTACTTGTCCACTTGTTTGCGGATGATATGATGTTGTAATTTTGTGATTTACTTCATATTTCTTCATTAAGGCTTCAAAACTTCTATTACAGAAATGAGTTCCTCTATTACTGATAATAGCTTTAGGTATTCCAAATCTGACAATTATATTAGTTCTTATGAAATGTATTGCCACTTTGTTGTCATTAGTTTTTGTAGGAATAGCTTCTATCCATTTAGATACATAATCTACCCCCAATAATATATAATTAAATTGATTAGACATAGGAAATGGACCCATAAAATCTATTCATGTAGGATCGTATGGCTACACAAGAGGGGGGTGAATTGTATTTTTCAACATTTTCGATTATAATTGAAACTTCAATACTCAAAAACAAGTCGAGACACTATTTTCATAAAATTATTTTTATTCAAGGTTTCAATTACAATATACAATTCAATTCTCCTCAGAAATTGTAGATGCAAAAATATACTAATACCATGTTTCATCTATACAATTTCATAACTACAAATAGAGAAAACTAATTTACGGAATTTAAATAATTTCTCCCTGTTTGAGATCTTTCTTTTTCTTCTTCTTTTTCTTCTTCAGCAATTCTTCAATGATGAATATCTTGTCTTTCTCTACTTCACCGAATTTGCTTTCCTTTGATACTTTAGATCTTTAGTGACATAGATCTCATCTGTTTCAGTTTCACTGAATTTTCTTCCATCTGAGAGCTTTTCCCTGAAAAGTGTTTTTGATCCCTTAAAAGATTTTTCGTTTGGTGTGTAGGGATAAATGATCAACGAGAATTCTATGCCTTTTATACTGTATCTTCATTTCATGCATATCCTCCATGTTTAATCACTATCAGTTATCCACTTCTTCACGTCTTTTATTTTTCCTTTATCGAAATACACACGTTCTAACCCACGTTTACATTTCGAATTTTCTTTAATCATCAATCCTGGATCTTTGAAAAATTTCTTGCAAAATAAACTTTTTCGTCCAAAATTTTTCATAAGTATAATAAGAAGTTGTTACTTTAATGTTAACTAAACAAATAACACAAGTAGATATATAACTTAACGTTTCTAACTTAACGAGTTCCTCATGTGCCAACTCACGTGACAAATATTGTAGCTAACTCAACAAACTAAGTCTGTGGTGTTACGCTAACTCAACGAACCATCTCTATGGTGTTACGATAACTCAACAAACCATCTCCGTTGTGTTACAGATAACTCAACCAACCAGTAATAAACAAATGTTTTTATAATAAGAATTTTACCACGTGCAAAAATAACAACTTAAGTTTTATAACGCTAACCTAACACGTTGCCTTAGTATTCAATATAGCAACTCAACGTGTTTAGTTATGTTAACTTAACGAGTTAAACATGTGCACCTCACATGATACAATATAACATTCGTAACTTTTAATTTCACCACGTT
This sequence comes from Cymodocea nodosa, assembly GCA_036874045.1. NCBI lineage: Eukaryota > Viridiplantae > Streptophyta > Magnoliopsida > Alismatales > Cymodoceaceae > Cymodocea > Cymodocea nodosa. Next base: position 13,982,646 of record CM072335.1, read on the forward strand.
TACAACACTAACTTAACGAGTTCGTCTCTTCTTTTACTCACTAACTTAACAAGTTCTCACGTGACCTATTTTAACCTTTAAGCCTCCAACTTATTGAATTCTCACGTGACCTCTATACAAATAACACTCTAACTTAACGAGTTCTCTAAACGTGCACTGTTCATGATACAAAAGATATAACTTAAAAACATATCATGCTTTTCAATAAAAACACATGTTATCTTAACGTTGAGTTAAATGCAATGAAACGACTAGTTATTTAACTTAGTATAATTTCAGATCTAATATAGATAAGTATTTATATCAATAAACTTTTTCTATATTAATTGATGTTTTTTAATTTCTTTTCACAAGCAATAGTGATTGAGTAAATATGATTACTTACATTCAACACACATCATCAAAACAAAATACTCAACATGCGTGATACGTGTGTTTAAAATGAAAAAGTGCATAATATTAACGGTTAAATGATGGTTAATTGCATAATATTTAGCTTATCATATGAGAATTAAGCAATTATGTTATTATTGCACTATTATATGCTTTAATGAAAGAATCGGGATAATTCTAGGAAATTAATGTTAATTCAGTACATTTATGAACTGTCGGTAAATTACAGGCTATGAAATTCTTAAGTATCTGAATTTTCTGTTATTTCGGAGAGTTATGTTTAATGTACCAGACAGTTATGTTTTAAATGCTTAAAGAATATTTTATTATTTCCTAGATCACACGTGTTGAAACTACAATACATGACTTAAGTAGATTTTCGGTAAGTTGTGTTAAGTATCCGAAATGCATCTAAGTATCGGATAGTTAGGTTCGTAAGTATACGAAATATTTGAACTAGGTAAGATAGAATTATGCACGTGTTGAATTTAAATTCTTTAGTATATCACGTGAGATGCACATGTTTAACTCGTTAAGTTAGCATAAATGTACACATTGAGTTACATGAAAACACTAAGGTAACGCATTATGTTAGCAACTTATTTCTTTATTGCACGTGTTTTATAGTTAAATCAACGAAGTAAGTCCGTTGAGTTATCTATAACTCCACGGACCATTTATTTTCTAAATATGCCACTATAGCGGTTACAGAAACAGGATATTCGAAGGAAAACCACGATTGCACGTATCACGTAGTAAATTGCTCATGGAAGGAAGAAGAAATCAGCATCATTGATATGAACAAAGGAAATCCAACCGATCATCGAAGCAAAAGCAGTTACTACTAATAAATATAAAAGAAAAGTAGAAAAAAAATGAAGAGGGTGGTGGCCAATGTGTGTGCAGAGGAGGACAAACCGAGCTATCTACAAGCAACGTCGGAAGTTCTTTGAAGTTCCACACCAACCACCATCACCACCATAATCACCAACCATCGAAGGTCTGTGAGGATACTTTCCTGATGTCGGGTCGATTCCAAGCCAAACACAGTGCCTAACAACCACTGTGAGGAGTAATTGCGTCGTGGGAAGGGAAGCCATTTTCACCAAGCATCGACTCATATCTCAAGAGAACGTAAAGCTTCTAGCCTTGGTTTCGGGTTGATGCCAGTATGCTAAAGAGGAGATCATCTTACAATTCTGGACTCGCGATTCTATAGGGAGAAGAGGCAGAATTGTAAGTGATTAAGTTTTCAGTGGTGTAATCACATCGCATGTAGTGATGAAAGTATTTACTATCGATAGAGATTATTTTTACATTTCACCTTTCACCCATTCTCATGATCATATCAAAACAAAAATACCAAAAACAACTTATCTGTGTTTATAGTTAGTATTTGAGTGTTGTATTGTTTGTTTTGTATCGTGATTAATGTTATCATTGTCAGTGTTTTGAATGTTTCATGTTTGTTTAATTTAGAAAATAGAAAATAGTTTTACAGTTTACTGAAATTGAATCGTTCCTAATACTTAAAGATTTTAATGGTTACTATTTGAAATATCTGAATGTTAATGTTGCTGAATGATAAATCTAATATTAACTAGCATTAAAAAGCTTAATTGATGTTATTTACAATCTGTGGAATCGCCTAATGGTTGGTCGAATTCCTCTATAAATAATAGTATTAAACTGGAAAGATAGACTTGTGGAGTTAACTTAAGTCCACGAGATTAGTCCATTGAGTTAGCTATAACTCCACGAACTAAGTCCGTTGTGTTAACTATAACTCAACGGAGTGCGTAACTAAACACATAAACTCCATTATTAAAAATGGAACAGTACACAATTCTACCTCAATTCTCTGTGGGATCGACCTGTACTTGCACACAAATACAATATACATTGTGCACTTGTAGTTAAAATGTAAATTGGAATTAATATCTAATTTGTGTGAAAGAATGTTTGTTGACTTCTAAAAAGGAATTACTGATATGCATATAGATAAATTAACTAACTTACAAACGGAAGTTAACAAACCATCCAAGTTTTCTGGCACCGTTGTCGGGGAATTGAGTAGCTAAACAGCTGTGAGTGCTGTTTTGTTTTAATAGCAAGAGTGTTGTGTATTTTCTTCTATGATTGAGAATATGGCATATGCTTATGCTCAAAGATTTCTGAAACCTGTAGTTAGCATATGTGAATTCTGCAATTCTGAAGGTCACGACATTTCTGATTGTTTGAAACTGAGACGTTTGCAGATGGTTAGATCACATGAACAACAAATGAATTATCTTCAATATAATAGAGCCGAGAATGAGAATCCTATAGTTTACCCAACTGATGGTCAGCTTAGAATGTGTAACATGTTGAGAGACAATGAAGTTTGGGATAGGTATGACAGACTAGAGCGTAGTTTAGAGCAAAACATGGATAAACTAGAACAATATATGTGTCAACAACAAGAAGTCAACCAATTAAACTATAAGGAAGCATATTCAGAACCTAAAATTGATATCATTTATGAAACTGAAAAAACCATAATGAAAATTGATCAAAAATTGAATGCAATGAGATTAGATGATTTAGAAAGAAAACTAAAAGCATTGGACGAGTTTACAATGAAAATACAAGTTATGCAACAAGACAACACAAATGAAAATTATACTGTTATAGATCTACATAATTTGCAAGACATACAAACAACAGAGAATACCACTGCAAGAGAATTTAAAGAATGCAATTTAAAACTAAAAACAATTGAAGATCATAATCACGAAAATGATATACAAGAACATCATGAGAGTAACGAAATCTAGAAGATGTATGTATAACACTAAGATCTGGAACTGATATACCACCAAGAATTCAAAATGAAAATAATATGAAAGTGGATAAGAGCAAAAATCAAAATGATAATGAGATTGTAATATCTGAAAATATAGAAATCAATGAAGAACAATCTGAATCTGAAAATGAGACTAAAAATGATCAAACAAATTAAATGAGAGAAAAAGAATCTTTTAAATCACAATCATTAGCACCCTATCTTGAAATATTACAACAAACAATACCTGAAAAACAAGAAAAAATTAGAGAAATTTTTGAAAGAGTACAAGTTAACATTCCTTTGTTAGATCTATTGTAGAAAATGCCACTTTGTGCTAAATTTCTTAAGGATTGGTGTACTAAGAAAAGAGAGCGAAAAGTTCTTAGGAAGGTCTTTTTAGTTGAGCAAAGTAGTTCCCTATTTCTACCACAAATTCCTAAAAAATTATCTAATCCTGGAATCCCTGTTATATCATGCACCATAGGAAATACCATTCTAGAAAGAACCTTGATAGACCTAGGTGCAAGTATAAATGTTATGCCAAGTGATATATTTGCATTCTTAGCATTAGAAGGCTTAATCCTTACTAGTATTGTTATTCAATTAGCCAATAGAAGTATAAGATACCCTAGAAAAAAAATAGAGGATGTCTTAATTAAAATCAAAAAATTCATATATCCTATTGATATTGTAATTTTGGATTTCCAACAAATTAAGCATAAAAATAATGATACCTCTTTAATTTTAGGAAGACCATTCTTAGCAGCATCAGGGGCTATTATAAATTGTAAAACTGGAATTATGAAGTTAGCATATGGTAATGAGGATACTCAATTAAACCTTTTCAAACCAGAAAAGTTTAAAGAGTTAGAAATGTCCTTACATACTATAGACTTTTTGGAGGATGAAGGAGATATGTTAAATGATGTGATTTAAGAAGAATTAAATAGGCAACTTAATTCTGAGATTTTAGAAGAAAGTGAAAGCATAAATGTAGAAGGAGATCAAGAAGAAATTAATGATGTTCAATTAGGAGCTCTAGCTTCTGATGGGCAATGTTTAGAATGAAAAAGTGCATATTATTAATGGTTAAATGATGGTTAATTGCATAATATTTAGCTTATCATATGAGAATTAAGCCATTATGTTATAATTGCACTGTTATATGCTTTAATTGAAGAATCTACTTAATTTTGGGGAATTAATGTTAATTTAGTACATTTATGAACTGTCGGTAAATTGTAGGCTGTGAAATTCTTAAGTATCCAAAAATGCATTTGAGCATCGGATAGTTATACCTTTAACTCTCCAGAATGTTATTTTATGTTTAAACTACTGCTGACACGTGTTGAGAGCTGGTAGATTTACTTACGTTATAACTCGTTAAGTTAGTATAACTGCACGTGTTGAGTTACATGAAAATACACTAAGGCAACGCGTTAGGTTAGCATAATAAACTTAAGTTGTTATTTTTGCACGTGTTTTATAGTTAATTTAACGAAGGAAGTCCGTTGAGTTATCTGTAACTCCATGAACTATATATTTTCTAATATGCCACTATAGCGGTTGCAGGAACAGACAATTGGAAGGAAAAACCACGTTTGCACGTATCACACAGGAATTCAATCGTACAGGGAGAAATAAATCATCGCCGTTGATCTGAAGGAAGGAAATCTAACCGACCATTCAAGTAGAAGCAGTTACCACTGAAGAAATATAAAAGAAAAGAAGAAAAAAAAAGAAAGGGTGTGATCGATGGACGACCAGTGTATACAGAGGAGGAGCACCGAGCTTTCTGCAGATAGTATCGGCGATTCTCCGAAGTATCACACCAACCATCGTATCACCACCATAATCACCAATCATCGGAGGTCTGTGAGGATACTTGCCTGATGTCGGGTCGATTCCAAGCCAAACACAGTGCCTGACAACCACTATGAGGAGTGATCGCGTCACGGGAAGGGAAGACATTTTCACCAAGCGCCGACTCATATTTCAGGAGATCATAAAGCTTTTAGCCTTGGCTTCGAGTTGATGCCTGTATGCTGAAGAGGAGATCAACTTGCAATTCTGGACTCGCGATTCTATAGGGAGAGGAGACAGAATTGTAAGTGGTTCAATCTTTAGTGGTGTAATCGCGTTGCAAGTAGTGTCGGAAGTATTTACTGTCAAGTGAAATTACTTTACATTTCACCTTTCACCCATCACATCAAAACAAAAATACCAAAAACAATTTATCTTTATTTGTATGTTGTATTTGAGTGTTGTATTGTTGGTGTTGTATCGTGATTAATGTTATATGTATCAATTTTATGATTGTTTTATGTTAGTTTTAATTTTACAGTTTACTGAAATTGGTTCGTACAAAACAACTTAAAGATTTTAATGGTTACTGTTTGAATCATCTGAATGTTAGTATTGCATAATGATAAATCCAATGTTAACTAGCATTAAAAAGCTTAATTGATGTTATTTACAATCTATGGAATCGCCCAATGGTTGGCCGAATTCCTCTGTAATTAGCAGTATTATAAAGAAGAGATAGGCTCGTGGAGTTAACTTAAGTCCACGAGGATAGTCCGTTGAGTTATCAATAACTCAACGAACTTAGTCCGTTGAGTTAACTGTAACTCAACGGAGTGCTTATTGAATATAAATTTGAATTGTTCACAATCAAACATTTCTTAAATTCGTCAGCAATTCCCTGTGGGATCGACCTGTACTTGCACACTGATACAATAGACACTGTGCACTTGCAATTAAAGTACAAATTGGAATTAATATCTAAATTGTATTAAAGGTTGTTTGTTTACTTCTAAAAGAAAGAATAGGCATAAAGATAAATTAACTAAGTAAAAATAGAAGTAACAAATCCAAGTTTTTCTAGTGTAGTGCTGGGAAAACACGAACAAGTTTTATGGCGCCGTTGCTGGGGAATTGAATTGAATTGAATTGAATTGAACTGAATTGAATTGAATTGAATAGATATAAGCAACTGTTAGAGCTGTTTCATTTTAATAGTCAGAGTTGTGTGTTTTCTTCTGTAATTGAGAATATGGCATATGCTAATGCTCAAAGATTTCTGAAACCTTTAATTAGCATATGTGAATTCTACAATTCTGAAGGACACGACATTTCTAATTGTTTGAAATTGAGACATTTATAGATTGATAGATCCCATGAACAACAAATGAATTATCCTCAATATAATAGAGCCGAATATGAGAATCCTATAGTTTACCCAACTGATGGTCAGTATAGAATGTGTAATATGATGAGAGACATTGAAGTTTGGGATAGCTATGACAGACTAGAGCATAGTATAGAGCAAAATCTAGACAAACTGGAATACTTTGTGTGTCAACAACAAGAAGTCAACCAATTAAACTATAAGGAGGCATATTCAGAACCTAAACAATATATAATTTACGAAACTGAAAAAGCCATAAAGAAAATTGATCAAAAATTGAATGCAATGAAATTAAATGATCTGGAAACAAAATTAAAAGCAATAGATAAAAATGCAATGAAAATACAAGTTTTGCAACAGGACAATGAAAATTATAATGTTATAAACCTACACAACTTGCAAAATATACAACAAATAGAAAACACAAATGTAAGAGAATTTAAAGAATGCACTTTAAAACTAAAAACAATTGAAGATCATAATCACGAAAATGATATACAAAAACATCATGAAAGTAACGAAAATCTGGAAGATGTATGTGTAACATTAAGATCTGGAACTAATATACCACCAAGAACTCAAAATGAAAATGATATGAAGGTGGACAAGAGTAAAAATCAAAATGATAATGAAAATGTAATAGCTGAAAATCTAGAAATCACTGAAGAACAATCTGAATCTGCAATTGAAGCTAAAAATAATCAAACAAATCAACTGAAAGAAAAAGAGTCTTTGAAATCAAAATCTTTAGCACCCTATCCTGAAAGATTACAACAAACAATTCCTGAAAAACAAGAAAAAATCAGAGAAATTTTTGAAAAAGTACAAGTTAACATTCCTTTGTTAGATCTATTGCAGAATATGCCACCTTGTGCTAAATTTCTGAAGGATTGGTGTACTAAGAAAAGAGAGCGAAAAGTTCTTAGAAAGGTCTTTTTAGCTGAGCAAAGTAGTTACCTATTTCTGCCACAAATTCCTAAAAAGTTATCTGATCCTGGAATCCCTGTTATATCATGCACCATAGGAAATACCATTCTAGAAAGAACCTTAATAGGTGCAGGTATAAATGTTATGCTAAGTGATATATTTGCATCCTTAGGATTAGAAGGCTTAACTCCTACTAGTACGGTTATTCAATTGGCTGATAGAAGTATAAGATACCCTAGAGGAAAAATAGAGGATGTCTTAATTAAAATCAAGAATTTTATATATCTTATTGATATTGTAATTCTGGATTCCCAACAAATTAAGCATAAAAATAGTGATACATCTTTAATTTTGGGAAGGCCATTTTTAGCAACATCAGGGGCTGTTATAAATTGTAAAACTGGAGTAATGAAGTTAGCATATGATAATGAGGATACTCAATTAAATATTTTCAAATCAGAAAGGTTTGAGGAGTTAGAAATGTCCTTACATACCATAGACTTTTTAGAGGATGAAGGAGATATGTTAGATGATGTGATTCAAGAAGAATTAAATAGGCAAATCAATTTTGAAACTTTAGAAGAAAGTGAAAGCATAAATATAGAAGGAGATCAGGAAGAAATTAATTTAAAAAATGATGATGTTCAATTAGGAGCTCTAGCTTCTGATGGGCAGCATTTAGAATTAAAACATTTACCTCCTGAATTAACCTATATATTTTTGGAAGATAAACGGACCTGTCCAATCATTATTGCTTCAGATTTGAAAGAGGATCAAATAGCTAAATTAAAAGAGGTAATAAAATGTTATAAAGAAGCAATAGGATGGACTATGACTGATATAAAAGGGTTAAGTTCAACTTTATGCTGTCACCACATATATTTAGAAGAGAATGCTAAACCTGTTAGAATTCCTGAGAGGAGATTAAATCCAAACCTTAAGGAAGTAGTTAGGAAGGAAATAGTGAAATGGTTAGATAATGATATAATATATCCGATTTCTGATAGCTCATGGGTTAGTCCAATCCATGTAGTTCCCAAGAAATCAGGATTAACAGTTATTAGGAATGAAAGTCAAGACTTGATACCTACTAGAATTCAATCAGGCTAGAGAGTATGTATAGACTATAGAAAGCTGAATGCTGTGACTAGGAAAGATCATTTTCCCTTACCTTTTATAGATCAAATGCTGGAAAGATTAGCAGGGCAAGAATATTTTTATTTCCTAGACGGGTATTCAGGGTATAATCAAATTCCAGTAGCATTAGAGGATCAAGAGAAAACAACTTTCACCTGTCCTAATGGAACTTATGATTTTAAAAGAATACCATTCGGATTATGCAATGCACCAGCTACCTTTCAAAGGTGTGTGCAGGGCATATTTACTGGAATGACTGGTGAATTTTTAGAAATATTTATGGATGATTTTACTATATATGGCAACTCATATGAAGTGTGTTTAAGCAATTTAGACCAAATATTAAAACGCTGTGTGGAAAAAAATCTGGTTTTAAATTGGGAAAAATGTCACTTCATGGTTAAACAAGGAATAGTCTTAGGGCATGTTGTTTCTAGAAAAGGGTTGAAAGTAGATAAAGCTAAAATAGAAGTAATTTCTAATCTACCAGAACCTAAATCAGTAAAAGATATTAGATCATTTCTAGGACATGTTGGTTTTTATAGAAGATTTATTAAAGACTTTAGCAAGATAGTTAGACCTTTAACTAACTATTAAAAGATGTTCCATTTAACTTTGATAAAAATTGCAAGGAAGCATTTTTTAGACTTAAGACTAGCTTAATTTCAACTCCTATAATTCAAGCACCTAATTGGAACCATCCATTTGAATTAATGTGCGATGCTTCTGATTTTGCTGTAGGAGCAGTGTTAGGACAGAAAATAGAAATATCTCCTAGAGTGATTCATTATGCAAGCAAAACCTTAAATGATGCTCAAGTTAATTACACAACTACTGAAAAAGAATTATTAGCTGTTGTGTTTGCTTTAGAAAAGTTTAGATCATATTTGATTGGAGCTAAAGTAATAGTATACATGGATCATTCAGCTCTAAAACATCTAATAAAGAAAAAAGAAACTAAACCTAGATTGATCCGATGGATATTATTATTGCAAGAATTCGATCTAGAAATTAAAGATAAAAAAGGTTGTGAGAATGTAGTAGCAGATCATTTATCAAGATTACAAATAGAAAAATCAAATATTGAAATTAAGGATAATTTTCCTGATGAACAATTAATGACCATCAACACAATGCCTTGGTATGCAGACATAGTTAATTACTTAGTTACTAGTTTAACACCTAAGGATTGGAATAAACAGGATAAGAAATTGTTTTTCTCAAGAGTAAAATATTACTATTGGGAAGACCTTTACTTATATAAGAAATGTCCTGATCTGGTTTTAAGGAGGTGTGTTCCAGAAACTGAATATTCGAGCATATTGTCTTTCTGTCATGACCAAGCTTGTGGAGGACATTTTGGTTCAGGGAAAACTGCTGCAAAAATTCTGCAATGTGGGTTTTATTGGCCAACACTATTCAAAGATGCTCATAAATATTGCTTAAGTTGTTTAAGATGTCAACAAATAGGAAGAATATCAAAGAGGAATATGATGTCTCTTAATCCTATTGTTGAGGTTGAAATCTTTGATGTGTAGGGAATAGATTTTATGGGTCCATTTCCTATATCTAATCAATTTAATTACATATTGTTGGGAGTGGATTATGTATCTAAATGGATAGAAGCTATTCCTACAAAAACTAATGATAACAAAGTGGTAATACAATTTATAAGAACAAATATATTTGCCAGATTTGGAATACCTAAAGCTATTATCAGTGATAGAGGAACTCATTTCTGTAATAGAAGTTTTGAAGCCTTAATGAAGAAATATGGAGTAAACCACAAAATTGCAACATCATATCATCCGCAAACAAGTGGACAAGTAGAAAGTGCAAACAAACAAATTAAATTAATCTTGGAAAAAGTAGTAAATCCTACTAGAACAGATTGGGCTAATAGATTGATTGATGCACTTTGGGCTTATAGAACTGCTTATAAAATGAGCTTAGGTATGTCACCTTTTAGGCTAGTATATGGAAAAAGTTGTCATTTACCTGCTGAAATAGAACATAAAGCTTATTGGGCATTAAAAACTCTGAACACTAATTTAAATCAAGTTGCTGAAAATAGGAAAATGCAACTAATTGAATTAGAAGAATTTAGAAATGAAGCTTATTCAAAGACTGTAAGAGAAAAAGAGAAAATTAAATTCTGGCATGATAGAAAAATTATTCCTAAAAACTTTGAAATAGGACAAGAAGTATATCTTTATATGGCTAGACTCCATAACCATCTAGAAAAATTAAGATCTAGATGGGCAGGACCTTACATAGTTCGAAATGTTTATCTTTATGGAGCTATTGAAATTGAAAATCCTAAAAATCAGAATATATTTAAAGTAAATGGACAAAGACTTAAACCTATTCTGAAAACACCAAAAAGCTCCTTTGGAATTATAGAAGAAATCAGAGTAGAGGACTACTCGAGTTTTACTTAGTAAGAAATCAGTTTTTATGTTTATATATATATATATAATAAAAATAAAATTAAAAAAAACATTAAAAATGTATATAAAACATAAAAATAGTTGCGGTTCAACCGACTGGATCCATCGATATGGCTGAAAAATTAAAAAAATATTTAGGTCTGATCGAAGCGTAGCATCGGTATGACCAGAACATAAAAAAAATATATATATATTGGTTTTACCGAAGCATAGTATCGGTTAAACCGGGAAAAAAAATTGAATATTAATTTTCAGAAAAAAAATTTATTTTACCAAAACATAGTATCAGTTCAACTGAAAGAAAGATAAAAAGATAAAAAAATAAAAAAATATTTAGGTCTGACCGAAGCATAGTATCGGTTAAACCTGTAAAAAAAAAAGAAAAACTATTCTCTATAATATTTTTATTATTATATTTGCTTGTAAGGGGAGTCCGTTGAGTTACGCTTAACTCAACGAGCTTACTCCGTTGAGTCTTGAGTTAGTCAACGAGCTTATTCCGTTGAGTTACTTGTAACACAATGGAGTACTGTAGCTAAGACCACAGATAAAATAGTAATAGTTGGTTCGGGAAATGACCCGATTACCCGCCTAAACTTAGTGCTTATTTAAACTAAAACCTAGGGTTTTGGGGGCATTATCCGACAAATCATTTAGAATCTAGAACATTAGAAATCAGAGCGATTACGTGCTGTTGTGTAACTCCACGATGATGAAGACGACGCCTGAATTCTAGGAAGATGTTGTTGATACATCAGAATTTCTGAAGGAATCAGAAGAGTGGCACACGTGGCAGAAGATCAGAAATACGACAAGAGAGAAAGAGCTACAGAAGGTAGAATCAGAACTTTTCAAGTTGAGAAGAAATTTAGTAGATATGGATATACGAATACCTCAAATAATGGAAACACGAATCAGAATAGCAACAAAAATAGCAGTAAGTAAAGAAAGACAAATAAGGCCAAGTAACGAAGTTGCCCTAGAATTAATCCAACGTAAGTCCCGACTCTGGTTCAAAAGACGAATCTATAGACAAGCTAAATGGGTGATCTGGGAGCAAGAAAGGAAAGCAAATGAAGAGGAAACTGAAGAACGGGAGGAACCAACTGTTAAAAGACCTGTTCCTGAGGAGCAGCAACCTGGACCTTCAGTTCCACCATTTAAGCCGTTGGCACAAGCAGAAATGATGGGGCCTTCGACTGAAGAATAAATAAGAGAATTCGCAGAATTGGTTCAAGTTGGAAAAAACCAAGGAGAATCAAAAGATTTGGCAGTGGCTAAATCACACCTGGTGTTTGATGCACTGTACAAAAAGAGGGCTGCAGAAAAGTTGAAAGCCCAATATAAAATCAAGGTGGAATAGCATCACGCAGCTACTACCAAAACTGCTGCCAAATCTGCTGCAAAAGAAGATGAAGCTGGTCCTTCGAGACCAGTAATTATAGGAAAAGTTAAACAGGAAGAGCCAGTACCTATGGCTCGAAGGCATGCAGAGCCTACTTTTGTAGATTTAATTTCAGAAGATGAAGAGGAAGAACAGGCACAACTAATTAGAAAAAAGAAAGGAAAAGAAAAAGTGCCTAAATTTGAGGAAATTAAATCTGAAGTACCAATTTTTACAGGGCCTGTGGAGCAGATTTTTATTAACCTGCTATCCGATTCTAAGGAGGAGCAGGAGGAGCAAAGAAAAGAAAAAAATCAGGCTGAAATTAGTCTACAGCCTGTACAAGAAGAAACAGAAATTAGGGTAGAAACAGAATTGCCCGTGACTCCATCCCAATCTGTTACAGAATCAGAAAGAATAGTAACAGAACATATTGGTAGTCAGGAGGAAGAAGAAAGAATAGAAAATGAAGAGGCTGAAAGAAGCCATTTGGACAAAAATAATTTCACAGATTCCACTGAAGAGCAAGAAACTCTTCAGCAAATTATGGAAAGAATTCAAGATAGAGTGGAGAGTTCTGCCGGCTCACCACCACAGACAGAAGCAAAAGCAAAAATTCAGGAATCTGAAGAGAATGTCCAATTGCAGCCTATGCTGGAGGAAGAGCAAGAGCAAACCCCTCTGGAGCAACAAAGTCACCTTCCTGACCCGACTGAAACAACAATTTTGAATGAAGTACATTTTTGTAGTCAGGAAGCTTATATCAAATACCAAGAAATAAGGGGTTACAATATTATTTACAGTAGACCAGTAAATTGGGATGGAATGCAAGAAATCAAAGATCTATTTGAATTCCAAGGTCTACTGCAATTTATATCTCAAGATAGAGGGCATGTAGTATATGAGAATTTAGTGCCCTGTTTTTATGCAAATTTAAGAGAAGGAGAAGGAGAATTAATTTCAAACGTGGAGGAAGCTGATGTACAGATAACACCAGAGCTTCTCCACAACATATTTGGTTTAAAGAATGAAGGAACAAAAATTTTGGAGGATACAACTACAGTTGAATGGACTGAGCAGCAAATTAAGGATTGTTTAGCTATCAATCCTAGTGTGCGATTATTAAACAGATTGAAGCATTTAAATGGTAAAGCACACATGGTAGCTAACATTCTGATTAAGAATGTCTATCAACGATAGGGCCATGATATATAATTAAGTCAATTTGTCAAATGGGCCACGTATGCAGTTGTAAATAAAATCCAAATAAATTGGTCTGCAGTTTTTGTCTCCAAGCTGAAAACAGTAAAGAAGAAATTATTTTATGGAGATTTGATTCCACTACTGATGGTGGATAGTATTGATTTCACTAAATGGACATCAAAAAGGATAAGATCTAAAATCATTTCATTGAAAGAATACAGAAATTTTATAGATGCAGAGCTAGCAATACCTTCTAGAGGAATTACAGGAGCTGTAGAGAGGATTAATAAATTAGAACTTCAATTAGAAAAACTCTAGAAGGAAGTAGATGAACTTAGGCATAGAGGTTAAATTGTATTGTTCGTCTACTTGTGTAAAATTGTATGAAATTGTATGATGTACTTGTATTGTAATTGACTCATATTAATGAATGTAAATTTTTCAGATGCAATTTTCATACGTGTTTTGAATGTGAAATGAATGGAAATTATTGAATATTATGTTATTGTGAAACTTTATGAATGAATATGTAACAGATTTACAATTTGCTGAATGATAGGATAACTGCTTAAAAATTTCTGCATGTTATAAGGTAAAATGTAAATTCTGCATAACATAAAATGACCTGCAATTTAAATCTTTATATAACAAACGAAACTTTATGAATGCAATTTAAATCTTTATTTAACCACAAACGAAACTTCGTCGGTTTAGTGGTTACCAAAATTTGAAATTAGTAGTGGTACACGTACTCATTAAAAGAGGAACCACGATGCACTTTATGGATGCGCAGTATATATATGAAATAGAATGTTATTTATGAGTTACCAGCACTTTTAAGAGAAAGGAGAAAGCATTGGAGGAACTAGAACGAGAAGCAACTGATTCAACCTTCATCCGACAACAAATATTTATAGAATGGAAAGCTTCAAACTGGTATGTAATTAATCTTTTGTTATTTATTTATGAGCACATGGACTCGTTCTCTAAGCACTAAATGATTAGTAAGAATACCTATCTAGGAATTTTCATTGCAAAGGGGTACTGAAAAATTTTCTGAACTTAACTTTAACGAAATTCTTTGGGGTGTAGCTAACCTTTCTTTAAAAGAGAACGTAGAGATGGCTGCTCCAGTAGAAAAACCATAAGAAGAGATTCTGTATCCTGAATTAATTGATGAACCTTCATGTATTCGATTGCCAAACTTTGAGGGAGATAGGTTTGAACTGAAATCTAATTATATTAGTCAATTGCCACATTTTCAAGGATTAGAAAGAGAGGATGCCTATTATTTCCTTAGAGAATTTAACGAAGTTTGTCAAATGATGAGAATGCCGAACATGAGTATAGATGCTATTAAACATAGATATATCCCTTTTGCTTTAAAAGATACAACTAAGAGATGGTTATATACTCTGTCGCCTGATTCAATTTCTACATGGACTGAATTTTGCTCTGTTTTTCTGGAAAAATACTATCCAACACATCAAACGATTAAAAAGAAGAAAGAAATATTAATGTGTAGCCAAAAACAGGGTGAATCATTTTGGAAATATTTTGAAAGATTTAAAGATTTACTAACTCAATGTCCACATCATGCAACGAGTAAAGCACAATTAATAGGAATAATTTATGAAGGCATAGATGTTTCAACGAAATCTTTATTAGAATCTACTTGTCAAACTGGATTTTTAAAATTATGTAGTGAAGAAGCATGGGCATATTTAGAAAATTTTGCAAAAAGAACTGCATAGTGGGAAAATTCGGCTGAAGCTATTGCAAATAAAAGATTATTGCCAAGAGGAATGCATGAAATAGATTCCAATACTATGCTTGAGGTGAAATTAAATGAATTAACAAAGAAAATAGAAGAGTTATCATTAAATCAAAAGCTAGCAGAAAAGAATACAAACATAAATGACTTAGATATTATTTATGCTAGAAACCAGAGATATAACTTGGGAAATTATTATAATCCTAATTGGAGAAATCACCCAAATTTATCTTGGAGAAACAACAATTTCCAGGGAGGAGAAAATATAAATGAGAAGAACATAAGTTATGAAGTATTAATTGAACAAGGAGCTAGAATAGAGAAATTAGAAAAGATAATCCAACAAGTAAACAATCGTCTAGAATTTATATTTGGAAATGCTGTAAATCAAAATCAGAATAGAAATATACCACTTAGACAGAAGGAACTAATGGAAGTTAGACCTACTGGAGGATTGCCAATACAAGCTATACCTAATCCTGTCAATAGAACGGTTAATGAAATTGATACCTCTTCTGGGAGGGCAGCTGAATGAAGCAGCATATCTGAAGCAACTATCTGTATGTATATATGTTTTTATTTTTATTTTAAGTTAATAGTATCGTAGAGTTAATTTTTAACTCAACAAACTTAGTCCGTTGAGTTATGCCTTAACTCCATGAGGGTGTGCAGTAGTTATGTTAATTTTTGTCTCTGCTAAATTTTTGTTTTTATTTTACAAAATCAATAAATGGAATTAATGCAATTACCGTTGGATGCACAAAGGGAAATACTAAGTAACTTGTCAGCTAAAGATCTGTGCAGGATGTGTTGTGTATCAAAGGAAATTAAAGACTGTATTGAAGAAAAATATTTTCAGGGACTACAAGCTGCAAAAATGACTAAGATTAGAGATGGATTCATATGGAGGTCATTTAATCGTAGTTCAAATACCCATGAATATCTGGCTATGGAAGAAACTACTGGAATTCCAACTAATGCATTAGAAGGAATGAGTCATATTATGGGGATAGATGAAGGATTAATCATATACAAGACGAGACCAAGGTATGCAAGTTTATCATTACCTGAGATTTTGATAAGAAATCCTATAATAGGAGAAGAATGTAATATAGGAAGACCTAATATATTTGAAGCACCAACTGAAAATTGTGGGTCAGCTTTAATATTTTCTGATAAAAATTCTGCAATTCCTGAAAAATTATATTATTGGAGACCTACAGGAAATTGGGGTGAAGATTTACACTTAAGTGTATATAATTTTCTGAACAGATCTTGGAATGAAAACATTATAATATATCTAGGACAGAAATCATTAATTAACCAAACACATGTCATACTTGATGGTTATATTTATTTAGTCACGGAGATATCAATAGCATATAGATCTGATTTATACATAGTGAGCATAGACAATTATGATGATTATACAGAAATTTTACCTGTACCGAGTGAAATAGCTAAACCACCATCTGAAAAATTTAATAAAATTCAAATAGGAATGTGGTATAATGAAGAAGATGATCCTACTTTATGTCTGATAAGATGGTGGGATGAACTGATGAAATTTCAAATATGGATTATGGAAGACATGAATGAATGGAAGTGGGAAGAGGAATATATTGAAATAGATGTAGAAATAGAAATTGCTACATTACCCTGGAACCAAAAAGGATCCCTTTCTGCATTACATATCATTAATGGTAATACACTCGTATTTGGAATTTATAATATATTGCATGTTTACAAATTAAAAAGGACCAAGAACTGCATTAAAACGGAATTAATAGCAAGAAGAACTATGCCTAAAAAGTTTGCTTGGACTGATACATTTATTCCATTTGTTTCTACTTTTCAATCATGTTCTTAAGCTGTGATTTTGTGTGTTTAATGTTGTGTATTCTGTATTTATTTTTAGAAAAAAAAAAAAAAGAATTTTGAAGTTTTTCATGTTCATTTTATAATAAAGAAAAAACAACAAAAAAAAAACAAACAAAACAAAATATCAATCCAGTTTGTTGGTATCTGTTCTGGGAAACCAACTGGCTTGCTTGTGAGCCACCAAAGGCATAGAAGCCTAGGTTCCACACAAGACACTGATTTATTAATACCTGTTAAATGTTATTTTGTTTTATATTCTGTGTTTATCTGGGAATGAAAAGTTTTTCAGAATCAAAAATCGGAATATGCAAAAAGAGATACAAATGGAACAAGGTATGTAACCAATTACTTATCCTGAATGTTAAATCAAACAAAACTTTATTCATGCCTGCTACAATTACTGTACTTATTGTCAAATCTTTTACATTGAGGACAATGCAAAATGTAGGTATGGGGGGGAGGTAATTAAAGTAATAGCCATGTAAGTTTGTTAATTAAAGGAATTAAAATGGTACTGCAAAGTTTTGAGGAAATTGAAAATTTTTATGAACTTACTGTAACTATCCGATAATTGAGAGTGTAAAATTTTTATAAACTGCTTGAATGTTATATTTAGAAGGCTATAGAAGATGCTATAGAATTTATTATTTATGTAAATCTAGATATAGTATCTTATGATTTTTCTGAATTTCATGAGTTTAATAGTTTCACGATTTTAAAATGAAATCAGAATATTTAATGTTTAATCAGAAAATTATCTGAAGTCCTGAAGGAGCTGAGATGTGAATTCTAGATTAAATGAAACACATATGATGAAAGATACATTTACTTTGATTGATTGAACTTGTAAAATGATTTTGTGTAGATCTTATTAAACTACAGATAAAGTATGAACTTATTGTTATAGATTAATATCTTTAGTAAATGATAGAAGCAGGAATATATGAGATTGGTGTTTTATTGCATCTGTATTAATGAAATACATGCATATACAGTATGTGATTAATGCTTTGTTTTGTGTGTGCATTTATTTTTAGAAAAAAAAAAAAAAAACCTTGAGAGTTTATTGACTTGTTTGATCACGAGCATTTTGTACTTGAGCAGATAGGTACGTAAGGATTGTTGACCTGAAAAAGAACTTTAAAAATCTGGCAACCTAAGATCTTGATCAGATCTGGGATTGTTGACTGAAAGCTCGTTACATGGGTACATTAGAAAGCTCTTGCATGATTCAAGCTTGTCAAATTAACTTTTAAAGTACAAAAAAAAAAAAAAAAACGTATACTGTTCTGAAAAGATACAAGTGTTTTGTGAAATACAGATATCTTATGAATCGAGTATATTTTCTGTTATCTAGAATTGTTGAAATATAAATCTGGAATTGACTTTTGAAGTTGTTTAATAGAAATACAATTCTTTATTCTACTTGTCTTAATCAGATTAAATTGGATTATACTTTAATTTGTATGTTGTTGAAATTTCTTCTCGAAAAACTTATTGAAAAATTCAGGATTACAGATGATGAAAAGAAGAACAAATGATAATATAATTAACACCTACATGAAGATGATATACTTTGTATGTAATTTACATATATTCTAAATATCTTTGCAGGTTGATTACTGAAATATACAGAATATATGTTTATGCTAAACAGAAAAAAAAAAAAAAAAAAAGGGGAAGAATTAATTCTAGCACTTTTTGAAAGACCAATTAATTAGATCTTAGTTTGCTAAGGGACTAGCAAAATTTAGGTATGGGGGAAGTGTTTAGAATGAAAAAGTACATATTATTAACCGTTAAATGATGGTTAATTGCATAATATTTAGCTTATCATATGAGAATTAAGCCATTATGTTATAATTGCACTGTTATATGCTTTAATTGAAGAATCTGCTTAATTTTGGGGAATTAATGTTAATTTAGTACATTTATGAACTGTCGGTAAATTCCAGGCTGTGAAATTCTTAAGTATCCGAAAATGCATCTGAGCATCAGATAGTTATACCTATAACTCTCCGGAATGTTATTTTATGTTTAAAATGCTGCTGACACGTGTTGAGAGCTGGTAGATTTACTTACGTTATAACTCGTTAAGTTAGTATAACTACACGCATTGAGTTACATGAAAATACACTAAGGCAACGCGTTAGGTTAGCGTTATAAACTTAAGTTGTTATTTTTGCACGTGTTTTATAGTTAATTCAACGAAGGAAGTTCGTTGAGTTATCTGTAACTCCACAGACTATATATTTTCTAATATGCCACTGTAGCGGTTGTAGGAACAGACAGTTGGAAGGAAAAACCACGTTTGCACGTATCACGCAGGAATTCAATCGCACAGGGAGAAAGAAATCATCGCCGTTGATCTGAAGGAAGGAAATCCAACCGACCATTCAAGTAGAAGCAGTTACCACTGAAGAAATATAAAAGAAAAGAAGAAAAAAAAGAAAGAGTGTGATCGATGGACGGCCAGTGTATACAGAGGAGGAGCACCGAGCTTTCTACAGACAGTATCGGTGATTCTCCGAAGTATCACACCAACCATCGTATCACCACCATAATCACCAATCATCGGAGGTCTGTGAGGATACTTGCCTAATGTCAGGTCGATTCCGAGCCAAACACAGTGCCTGACAACCACTGTGAGGAGTGATCGCGTCGCGGGAAGGGAAGACAATTTCACCAAGCGCCGACTCATATTTCAGGAGATCGTAAAGCTTTTAGCCTTGGCTTCGGGTTGATGCCTGTATGCTGAAGAGGAGATCATCTTGCAATTCTAGACTCGCGATTCTATAGGGAGAGGAGACAGAATTGTAAGTGGTTCAATTTTCAGTGGTGTAATCGCGTTGCAAGTAGTGTCGGAAGTATTTACTATCAAGTGAAATTACTTTACATTTCACCTTTCGCCCATCACATCAAAACAAAAATACCAAAAACAATTTATCTTTGTTTGTATGTTGTATTTGAGTGTTGTATTGTTGGTGTTGTATCGTGATTAATGTTATCTATATCAATTTTATGATTGTTTTATGTTAGATTTAATTTTACAGTTTACTGAAATTGGTTCGTACAAAATAACTTAATGATTTTAATGGTTACTGTTTGAATCATCTGAATGTTAGTATTTCATAATGATAAATCCAATGTTAGCTAGCATTAAAAAGCTTAATTGATGTTATTTACAATCTGTGGAATCGCCCAATGGTTGGCCGAATTCCTCTGTAATTAGTAGTATTATAAAGAAGAGATAGGCTCATGGAGTTAACTTAAGTCCACGAGGATAGTCCATTGAGTTAACTGTAACTCAACGGAGTGCTTATTGAATATAAATTTGAATTGTTCACAATCAAACATTTCTTAAATTCATCAGCAATTCCCTGTGGGATCGACCTGTACTTGCACACTGATACAATAGACACTGTGCACTTGCAGTTAAAGTACAAATTGGAATTAATATCTAAATTGTATTAAAGGTTGTTTGTTCACTTCTAAAAAAAAGAATAGGCATAAAGATAAATTAACTAAGTAAAAATAGAAGTAACAAATCCAAGTTTTTCTAGTGTAGTGCTGGGAAAACACGAACAGGCAACAATTATAATTAAAACCTTTACCTCCTGAATTAACCTATATATTTTTGGAAGAAAAATGAACATGTCCAATCATTATTGCTTCAGACTTAAAAGAGTATCAAATTACTAAATTAAAAGATGTAAAAACTTATAAAGAAGCAATAGGATGGACTATGAATGATATAAAAGGGTTAAATGCAACTTTATGATGTCACCACATATATTTAGAAGAGAATGCTAAACTAGTTAGAATTCCTGAAAGGAGATTAAATCCAAACCTTAAAGAAGTAGTCAAAAAGGAAATAGTGAAATGGTTAGATAATGACATAATTTATCCAATTTCTGATAGCTCATGGGTTAGTCCAATCTATGTAGTTCCCAAGAAATCAGGAATAACAGTAATTAGGAATGAAAGTTAGGACTTGATACCTACTAGAATTTAATCAGGCTAGAGAGTGTGTATAGACTATAGAAAGTTGAATACTGTAACTAGGAAAGATCATTTTCCCTTACCTTTTATAGATCAAATGCTAGAGAGATTAGCAGGGCAAGAATATTTTTGTTTCTTAGACGGG
Organism: Cymodocea nodosa; assembly: GCA_036874045.1. Classification (NCBI taxonomy): domain Eukaryota; kingdom Viridiplantae; phylum Streptophyta; class Magnoliopsida; order Alismatales; family Cymodoceaceae; genus Cymodocea; species Cymodocea nodosa. Next base: position 14,003,959 of record CM072335.1, read on the forward strand.
TATTCAGGATATAACCAAGTTCCAATAGCATTAGAGGATCAAGAAAAAACAACTTTCACCTGTCCTAATGGAACTTATGCTTTTAAGAGAATGCCGTTCGGATTATGCAATACACCAGCCACCTTTCAAGGGTGTATGCCGGGCATATTCACTAGAATGATTGAAGATGTTTTAGAAATATTTATGGATGATTTTACTGTTCATGGAACTTCATATGAAGTGTGTTTAAACAATTTAGACCAAGTATTAAAATGCTAAGTGGAAAAAAATCTGGTTCTAAATTGGGAAAAATGTCACTTCATGGTTAATCAAGGGATTGTCTTGGGTCATGTTGTTTCAAAGAAAGGGTTGGAAGTAGATAAAGCTAAAATAGAAGTAATTTCTAATCTACCAGATCCTAAATCAGTAAAAGTATTAGATCATTTCTTTAATAACTATGTCTGCATACCAAGGCATTGTTTTGATGGTCATTAATTGTTCATCAAGAAAATTATCCTTAATTTCAATATTTGATTTTTCTATTTGTAATCTTGATAAATGATCTACTACTACATTCTCACAACCTTTTTTATCTTTAATTTCTAGATCAAATTCTTGTAATAACAATATCCATCGGATCAATCTAGGTTTAGTCTCTTTCTTTGCTATTAGGTGTTTTAAAGTTGAATGATCCATGTACACTGTCACTTTAGCTCCAATCAGATATGATCTAAACTTTTCTAAGGCAAACACAACGGCTAACAGCTCTTTTTTAGTAGTTGTGTAATTAACTTGAGCATCATTTAAGGTTTTGCTTGCATAATGAATCACTCTAGGAGATTTTTCTATCTTCTGTCCCAACACTGCTCCTACAACAAAATCAAATGCATCGCACATTAATTCAAATGGATGGCTCCAATTAGGTGCTTATATTATAGGAGTTGAAATTAAGCTAGTTTTAAGTTTGAAAAATGTTTCTTTGCAATTTTTATCAAAGTTGAACGAGACATCTTTTAATAGATTAGTTAAAGGTCTAGCTATTTTGCTAGAATCTTTAATAAATCTTCTATAAAATCCAGCATGTCCTAGAAATGATCTAATATCTTTTACTGATTTAGGATCTGGTAGATTAGAAATTACTTCTATTTTAGCTTTATCTACTTCCAACCCTTTCTTTGAAACAACATGACCCAAGACAATCCCTTGATTAACCATGAAGTGACATTTTTCCCAATTTAGAACCAGATTTTTTTCCACTTAGCATTTTAATACTTGGTCTAAATTGTTTAAACACACTTCATATGAAGTTCCATGAACAGTAAAATCATCCATAAATATTTCTAAAACATCTTCAATCATTCTAGTGAATATGCCCGGCATACACCCTTGAAAGGTGGTTGGTGTATTGCATAATCCGAATGGCATTCTCTTAAAAGCATAAGTTCCATTAGGACAGGTGAATTTTGCTAATGGTAGTTTTCTATTCATCTATACACTATTTAATATCATCTAAAACAACTAGGGGAAAATAATGTTGGGAATATAAGGATTGTAATTCCCTGTTTGCATTTTCGATCATTGGTCCCCACTTCTTTCCATAGTAAGTGATAAACTGTACCGATGTCTCTTGTACATGTGCAGAACTTACAATCGCAGGGTTAGGTTGTAAATTTCTTTTCCATAAAAGCAATGCAGAAAGTTCAGTCTGTTTTAGTCTAAACTGTGTTTCAGCATAATTTCGAATAAATTTCCAACATAAATTTTTCTCATCTTGAACAGCTTTTCTGATTTCGTGTAGTACTTTGTTTGAAAAAGTTTACCTAGAGTAAATGTTGTTGATTTCACTCTATATTTTCTGTAATTCCAGCTCTCTTTTCTGCACTTTTGTCATTCTTCCACGTCCTGACATTGTCGATTAATCCTCATTGTGCATTGTAGAACTTAGTGGAAGTGAAGATTACAAAACTAGGGTTTTACCAAGGTAGAAACACGAAAAGTTGTTAGTAAAACACTTATAACTCTTCGAGTTCAGAAATGGATTCAATCATTGAAATCATAAATATAAGATCCGTTATCGATAAATAACTCGAGTGCTTGCAATAACTGTACAAGTTTTACAACCAACAATTGCAGAATACTTAGCGTAATTGTTCATATAAAGAAAATAACTTCAGACTAAGTGAAAAGTGAGAAAACTTGAAGACTTATGGTAACTGTTCGAGTTTCTCGAAGGAATAGGTGTGAAAAGTCAAAGAGTTAAGCATAACTGTTCAAGTTTCAACTGAGACATTATAAAGCAGTGAAATTCCAAACATGCACAATTTTAACTTAAGGGGTTTAGAAAGTTTCGAAGACTTATAAACCAAGTTATCTGATGCTCAGGTGCATTTCGGAGAGTACAAATGACCTTCCGAAAGATAACTTAAGTCAATCGTCCAGATCACAACACATGTACTTAAGCAGTTTTATTTAGACAGTTACAAATCCAACTTTTCGATGCCCAAATGCATTTCGGAGAGTTACAAATAACTTACCGAAAATCCACTTAAGTCATGCATTATGGTTTCCACACGTGTACTTCAGGAAATAATAAAATATTCTACTGAACGTTTTAAAACATAACTATCTGATACTTACAATATAACTTGCCGAAACAATAGAAAATTCGGATACTTAAGAATTAAAAAGCCTGCAAGTCACTAGTAGTTCAGAAATGTACTTAATTAAAGTGTTTTTCCTGAAATTATGTAGATTCTTTCATGAAAACATATAATAGTTCATAAGAGATGAATTATTATACGAGAAATTGCACCCCCTACATAAATGTAGTGTAAAGAATCTATGGCGTACTTAAACTGGGTTGCCAAGCCCTAAGTAGATTTGGCTTTAAAAGGTCAAATAGCTTACTTAAAGAGGATGCTAAGCCTTAAATAGATTTGAATCTCTCCTGTTTTTTTTTAAATTTGAATTAAATACAGAAATAAGTAGTAGAGTTAACAATTTAGACTTTCTCGCTTTTATCTTATTCAGTTTACAAAAGAAAATTCATAGAGATATACCTTCAAGAACTTAAAAGAATTCAATAATGAGTACACAAACTTAAGACAATAAATATTGTACATTATGTGTAAAGAGTAGATAATAACAAAAAAATAACAAGGATTATATGCACAGATTATGGCATGATTGTTATAACACCTTGAAAGATAAATGAAGCTTAAGTACATTGCCCCCTTCTTCTTTTTATATTCATATATATATTTTATGTATTACCTCCCACAATATCATCTTTTTACGTGATCACAATCCCTTGCTTAGGGGAAAGATAACCAGTTACTCAATGACAAGTGAGAACAGGTAATTTAATTTTTTTTTAAATTTTTAATTGTAATCTGAATTACTTGCAAAATGAGTTTTCAGTCAGCACATACCAAACCAGTTGGTTTAAGTGACTAGGGTTTAAGATCCCCTAATGGACTTAATTATTCAAGTAATTACAGACAAAAAATAAACAAAAAATAAAACAAGAAAGTAAATTAAATTAGAGGCAACTGTAAGACTTAATTTTTCTAACAGAATGTTAATAACTTTCCTTTAATAAAAAGTACATACTTTCTATGAATTTTCCTGTTAAAATCTCTGTAATAGCATATACATAAGTAACAAAAATATAGTTGGCACTCATATTGAATCAATTTAACTGTCCTTAAGTAATCTTTTCTGAATTTTTCTTAAATAAATTGACTTCAATAAAAATCAGAATTTCATAAATTCTTAACTACCAGAAAACTGTAATTCGAAAACAGATATATATATATAAATATTTTTAATAATAAAGACATTAAATTCTAAAACTACCTTTATAACAAACCAAAATACAATGAACAGGACCATTTAAATATCAGATAACCTACAAAACAGTCAAAAAGATATGAAATTGTCGAATTTCCAGACTTCTTGCGTTTGCAGCTCCTTTTCTGAAATTGCTTGGAATTTCGAACTTCTTCTGATGTTGGAGAATTTTTCAGAATATGAATATTCAAACTTAACTTTTTAGTTAGGGATCCAAATTGAATATTCAGACTTGGTTTTTGAGATTAGGATCATCTATTGTAATGTAGCTCGTACTCTCTATTAGTAGTCGAACTCTATTGTTTTTCACGTTCAACATGTTCATCCACTTGATCCACAATCCATAATCCACGTACTAATTTTCTCTTTAATCCAAATTACTTTCTTTTTAAGTTTCCACTTTCTCCACAATCATTTTGAATTTCCACGATCTCCCCTCGTAGATATATAGAGAATTTTTATCTTCCTGGAGTCTTGTAGAATATCTTCTAAGTCTTCAATTTAGTCGAACATTTATCCTTTAAGTCCTATAAAAACTCGAACACTTATCCTTTAACTCTTCGAGTTTTTGCACCTACAAAACACATAACTAAACAAAGAAACTTATCTATTCGTTAGTCCTTTTATAAAACTCAAACAGTTATCTATCCATGCGTATAAAAACTCGAACAGTTATCTAACTATTCGATTTTTCATTACCGAACACACATGGAAAACACGTGACAACTTAAAATATTAAAAACACGTGTGTAGATAACTTAACTATACGACTTTTTAACATAAAATATTTGACAAAAACGAAACGTTAACTATCCGAAACATTAACTATCCGAAAGTTTAACTATTGAAAATTTAACTCTTCGAAAATCTTTAATTTATCCAACATAAAAATGAAACTTTCCGATAATCTGTTAACTATTATACTTAGAGAAATATACTTAGAGAATATTATGTAGACTTATTTAAAAATGTTAATAAAGCATATATCATCAAAATTAAATACCTAACAGCAATTTACCTAGTTGACATGCATCACACATAAACTCTTTCGAGTACTTAATACTAGGTAAACCTTTAACTATATTCTTTTTAGGCAGCTTTGTAATAATTTTAAGTTTGAGTGTCCTAGCCTTCTATACCATAAAATAACTTCATCCGATTTTGCAATTAAGCAAGCATTGTCTTTAATAATATCAGAAGGCAAATTTAGAATACAAATAGATCATTTCTTGTATGTAGTGAATAAAATTTCATTTATAGACATATCCATAATTCTACAGGAATATTTTTCAAAAATTACTCTGTAAAACTTCATTAATACAGGAACACTCAATAAATTAAACCTAAGTTTTCCACTAATAAGACATCATTTATAAAGCATTTCTTAGTTACCTAAACCTTGCCAAACCCAAGGATATTTGTTTTGCTTTTATTTCCAAAGGTAACTTGTCCATTCTTAGTCTTTGTTACTTCTGTAAGTAATCGTATATCTTTAGTCATGTGACTGGATGCTCCACTATTCATTATCCATTTTGATTTGTGTACCTACAAAAGAGTTAAGAATAGATTTTATCTCTTGGAACCCATTTCTGAGTGGGTCCAAGAATTTTAGAGAGCGTCATATCAAAATAATCAATATTTTTAAACTTCAACTAATCTATTTTCTGATAATTATTCTTATGTTTCTTTCTCTTAGTGTTATAATTATCAGAACATTTATCTCTATGTAAACCAAAGTTGAAATTTTCATTTTTGACATTATTTGATTGTTGATTCCAATATCTGATAATTTTTAAATATAAAGAAAATGATCAAAAATATTAAGATTCTCAAATGACTTAGCTTGATTTTTCTAAAAATTGCTTTTGAAATTCTTGCATCGTGTGCTATCATTTATATGCTACATTTTATCAATTTGCACATTTTTATCTCCCTTTTTAATCACACACGGAATAGTTTTTCTCTTACTATTCTTAGTACTAGAAATAAAAACATTACTTTTAGCAGTACCATCATGCAATATATAATTTTCAGAAGATGCATCATGTAAACCAATACCATGCTTTTCTACATTTGATATTGTACTACTAAGTTCATTTGTTATAGTTTGACTATTATTCTATTTACTTAATATAGTCTTTTGATCGTAGACCTTAATCTTTAATACATCAATTTTTGAATTTAAATCAGTAATAGTCAATTTCAGTTTTTCACTTTCATAGATCATTTTCTTCTTATCAGCAATTAAATTTTCACAATTAGCATGCAATTTTCTTTCTATTGCAGTAAACTTTAAAATTTCCTATGCATGCTTTTGATTTTCTTCTTTAAATTTATTCAACGTAGAGTTCAGAAAATCAATCTTATTTTCAGATTCATCTAGCATTTTCCTAGTGTTCTTTCCTTCTATTTTTACTTTCTTATATTTTCTAACCAGTTTGTTGTATTCAATAAGTAATCCATCAAAACTATCAAAACTAACATTTTGATGAGAGGATATCTCACTAGATTTTGCCATGAAGCATACGTTTGCCAGATTTTTTTCTGAATCTGATGTTGATGAGGATTCATTGTCTGACATTGAATCCTTTATTTCTTTACTTTGTGAAGCCGAAGAGTCATCCCATGTCACTTTAAATGCCCTTCTCTTTCTGAATTTCTTACTCCTCAAATTCTTCCTCAAATTCTTCTTATCTTTGTTGAGAGGACAATCAGTTTGAAAGTGACCTAGTCTATTACACTTGTAGCATATGATTTTGTCTTTCATGAATGACTTCTTCTCCATATCTCCAAATGTCTTTGCTGACTTGAAGTTTCTGCATTTTTTCAATAGATTTCTAAATTTTCTGGTCAACAATAGTAAATCATCGTTAGAATCACTAGTGACTTCTGAGACTTTATCAGCCTCAAAAGTCAAATCCCTTCTAGGATTTTTCCCTTTTGGATCTAAATGTTGTACTTCATAGGCTGTTAGATTTCCTATGAGATCATCGAGAGTATATGTATTTAAATCTTTAGACTCTTCAATAGATGTTGTCTTTTGAGCCCAAATTTTAGTTAAAAATCTAAGGATCTTTCTTACCAAGTCTTTTTCTTCGAATTTCTTGCCTAAAGATTTTAATGAATTTACAATCTCAAGAAAACGAGAAAACATATCAGAGATACATTCATTTTCGTGCATTTTAAAAAACTCATATTTATGTACTAACATATTAATCTTAGATTCCTTGACCTGGTTAGTACCTTCGTTGGCAACTTCTAATGCATGCCATATCTCATATGTAGTTTGATATGTAGAAACTTTATTAAATTGATCATGAGATAAAGTACAAAACAAGATGTTTAAACCTTTAGCATTCAATGTCATTCGCTCCTTTTCATCAAAAGTCCAAGTACCATATGGAGTCTTAACTAACACTATAGGATTGCTAATTATATGCCATAGTTTGAAATCAATTGATTGAAAGAATACTTTCATCCTATATTTCGAGTAGCCATAATTGCTACCTTCGAACATAGGACGACGATTAGTGGTCTGTCCTTCAATCATAACTAAGATTTCAATATTATCCATTTTAAACAGATGATCCTAAGTAAATGACAGGAAAAACTGATTTCTAACTAGAGAAATGAAAGCTTTTCAGATGCTTTGATACTAGATGTAGCGAAGTGTAAGCAATCTAACAATAATAAATGCTTTGATACCAATTATAGGATCGTTGTATCACAAGAGGGGGGGTGAATTGTGTCTTTAGTAATTAAATTACCAGTAGATAAAACAAGAGCACAAAACACTCGTAAATGAAATTCTATTCTTTATAAACTTTAAAGATAGAATTTACAATATCTTTTAAGCTCAATTCCCTTCTTGACGGTTTTGATATAGTAAAGTCTGGTATACAATTCAAATAGAAAAATGAAGTTCTTATTCAAAACTAATTTCGAATTGTATAAAACCTGATCTTTATGCACATAGCTCATTTCCTTCTTTTTGCTCAGCTTCTGTATCTCTTCTTCTCCAATTATCGAATTTCCAGACTTCTTGTGTTTGTAGCTCCTTTTCTGAAATTGCTTGGAATTTTGAACTTCTTCTAATGTTGGAGAATTTTCCTAGATATGAATATTCAAACTTAACTTTTCAGTTAGGGATCCGAATTGAATATTCAGACTTGCTTTTTGAGATTGGGATCCTTAATTGTAATGTAGCTCATACTCTCTATTAGTAGTCGAACTCTGTTGTCTTTTACGTTCAGCATGTTCATCCACTTAATCCATAGTCCACGTACTAATTTTTTCTTTAAATCCAAATTACTATCTATTTGAATTTCCATGATCTCCACTATCATTTTGAATTTCGACGATCTCCACTCGTAGATTCACCAAAACTTTATCTTCTTGGAGTCTTGTAGAATATCTTCTAACTCTTCGATTTAGTTGAACATTTATCCTTTAAGTCTTGTAAAAACCCGAATACTTATTTGTAACTCTTTGAGTTTTTGCACCTACAAAACATGTGACTAAACATAGCAAACTTATTTGTTCGTTAGTCATTTTATAAAACTCGAAGACTTATCTATCTATGCGTATAAAAACTCGAACAGTTATCTAACTATTCGATTTTCATTACCAAATGCACATGGAAAACACGTGACAACTTAAAACATTAAAAACACATGTGCAGATAACTTAACTATACGAGTTTTTAACATAACTATTCGACAAAAATGAAATGTTAACTATCCGAAAGTTTAACTATCGAAAATCTAACTCTTTGAAAACTTTAGCTATCCGAAAGTTAACTATTCGACATAAAAATGAAACTTTTCGATAATCTGTTAACATTTAATTACATGACAATTATACTTAGAGAATATTATTTAGCCTTATTTAAAAACTTTAATAAAGCATATATCATCAAAACAAAATTCCTAATATCTTGGTTTAGTAAAAAGCAAAACTGTGTAGCACTTTCAACCACTAAAGTTGAATATGTTGCTGCTGCATTGTGTTGCACTCAGATTCTATAGATAAGGCAAACTTTAGAAGATTTTGGATTATCTTATGATACAACTAAGATTTATTGTGACAGTAATTCTACAATAAATCTTTCCAAAAATCCTGTATTGCATTCTAGAGCAAAGCATATAGAGGTTAGACATCATTTTCTAAGAGATAACGTAATTAAAGGAAAAATTAAATTAGAATTTGTGTCTAGTAAAAATCAATTAGCTGATATACTTACAAAATCTCTAGATGAAAATACATTCTGCAACATAAGATTAAATTTGGGTATTTGTAGGCAATGTGATGTGTAAAATGCTTAAACTCCACAAAAAGATAAATTTTGTTGATGATGTTGTTAACCTCATAGATATTATATACTTATCATAAATATCTAAGTAATATTTAAACTACTGCATAAGATACTATGTATTTATTATAAAATCATAGTAGTATCTTATTGATTTTACGTAGTTTATAAATTTTAATGGTTTTCAAAATTTTAAGTGGAAGTGTCAATGAAATACATTTAAATTCCTCTAAAATCTTGAAATTTTGAGTAAGTGATTTTCTTTGGATCAATGACAGTACATATGATCATGCATGAATTTTACTTGATTGATTAAACTTGTAGAATAATTTATATGTAAATCATCTTAAACTTCTAATCAAAAGTATGAGCTTATTGAAACTAATTCATATTTTCAGTAAAATCATAGAAGTAAAAATTATATGAGATTTGTGTTTTATTGCATCTGTATTAATGGAATACATATATACTGTGCTTAAAATGAAAAGTGCTTACAAAGTGAAAATCTTTGAGAGTTTATTGATCAGTTTGATCACGAGCCTTTTATACTTGAGCAGATAGGTATGCAAGGATTGTTGTCCTGAAAAAGGGTTCTTTAAATCTGGCAACCTAAGGTCCTGATTAGATCTGGGATTGTTGACTGAAAGCTCATTACACAGTGTAGGATCGTATGGCTACACAAGAGGGGGGTTGAATTGTGTATTTTTAATATTTTCTGAAATATAATTGAAACTTTAAAACTCAAAAACAAGTCGAGACATTGTTTTCATAAAATCCTTTTTATTCAAGGTTTCAATTACAATATACAATTCAATTCTCCTTAGAAATTGTAGATGCAATTATAACTCGATACCATGTATCATCTAAACAATTTCATAACTACAAATAGAGAAAACTAATTTGCGGAATTTAAAACTTTTCTCCTTATTTGAGATCTTTCTTCTTCTTCTTTTTCTTCTTCAGCAATTCTTCAGTGACAAATATCTTGTCTTTTCATGCTTCACCGAATTTTCTTTCTTCTGATACTTCAAATCTTCAGTGACGAAAATCTTACCTTTTTATGCTTCACTCAACTTTCTTCCACTTGAGAGATTTTTCCCGAAGAGGTGTTTCTAATCCTTGAAAAAGATTTTTCTTTTGGTGTGCAGGGATGGTTTGATCCTTGAAAAGATTTTTCTTTTTGTGTGCAAGGATGAATTGATCAACGAGAATTCTATGCCTTTTATACTATATCTTCATTTCATGCATATACTTCACGTTTAACCACTACCAGTTTTCCACTTCTCCACGTCTTTTCTTTTTCCTTCATCGAAACACACACGTTCTAACCCATGTTTATATTTCGAATTTTCTTTAATCATCAGTCTTGGATCTCTGAAAAATTTCCTACAAAATAAACTTTCTCGTCCAAAAGTTTTTTCATCAATGTAATAAGAAGTCGTTACTTTAATGTTAACTAAACAAGTAACACAAGTATATATATAACTTAACGTTTCTAACTTAACGAGTTCCTCATGTGCCATTTCACGTGACAAGTACTATAGCTAACTCAATGAACTAAGTCTGTGGTGTTATGCTATCTCAACGAACCATCTTCGTTGTGTTATGATAACTCAACGAACCAATAATAAACAAATGTTTTTATAATAAGAATTTTACCACGTACAAAAATAACAACTTAAGTTTATAACGCTAACCTAACACGTTGCCTTAGTGTTCAATATAGCAACTCAACGCGTTTAGTTATGGTAACTTAATGAGTTAAACATGTGCACCTCACGTGATACAATATAATATTCGTAACTTATAATTTCACCACGTGTATAACACTAACTTAACGAGTTCGTCTCTTCTTTTACTCACTAACTTAACGAGTTATCACATGACCTATTTTAACCTTTAAGCCTCTAACATAATGAGTTCTCACGTGACCTCTATACAAACAAAACTCTAACTTAACGAGTTCTCTAAACGTGCACTATTCATGATACAAAAGATATAACATTAAAACATATCATGCTTTTCAATAAAAACACACGTTAACTTAACGTTTAGCTAAATGAGAAATTAATGCAACGAAACGACTAGTTATTAACTTCAGATCCAATATAGACAAGTATTTATATCAGTAAGCTTTTTCTGTATTAATTGATGATTTTAATTTCTTTTCACAAGCAATAGTAATTGAGCAAATATGATTATTTTCATTCAACACATATCATCAAAACAAAAATACTCAACAATCTCCCCCTTTTTGATGATGACAAAACCATATTAAATCAATTATGAAATATGTTTAACTCAACCAAGCACCTTCGTTGGGTTAACTTTAATTCAACAAACTTGTTTGTTGACTTAAGTTCACTTAAGCTTATTTCTATTGTTTGTGTAAATTTTACCTCTCAGAACTAAAACTCTCAGATGTCAATAATTATATAAGTATCAGTTTTCTAATTATCATCTGTCATATTACAATAACCATTTAAATAACATCTCCTTTTATATATATATATGCAATTAAGATCATAATCATCTTTTTTTATAATATTTCTCCCCCTTTTTGTCATTAATCAAAAAGATAATTACAAAGAATATATATATGTATATAAGAGATATAATTACAACAACTCTTTCTGTAAATAAGAATAATAATTGAAGACATTTACAGAAAAATGTATTGTTCAATCAAATCAAACAAGTAATACAAACATTACATTTTGTATTCAGAAACAAACAAAAACAGTTATCGACCCCTCCTAAGTATATCACTTATAGCATTACATATTTTATCTCCTAGATGCCTAATATCACTTCTAATGTCGTTAAGCACTACATCTAAATCAGGAGGTAGCTGGGTTTGCTGTTCTGCTTGAACTGAATAACTTTGTTGTTGTTGTTGTATATGGTCTATATCAGGTTGTTGTTGTTGTTGTCGTTGAGGTTTATGCATGGCCTGGAATTTTTGCAAATCTTTGACACTAAATGCTCTCATGTCTTTAGTTTCAGAGGGCCAGTTAGATAAAGTCAATTGGCTTACAAAGATTCTACATACAGCATCACCATAAAATAACTTTGAACTCAAATGTTGTAGTTGAGACATAAAAACATCAAACCAATTTATTTGAATTCTATTCAGTAGGCCATAAGTTGCATATAAACAGCTTCTGCTGACTTCCAAATTGTGTCCAACTCTCTGAAATAAATTTGCATGCAATATATTTGCAATAAATCATGCCTCTGCATTCAGATTTTCCATTAATCTCATTTCAGAATATACATCTGGAATTTTTGATAAAGACTGAATGTTCCATTCCAGTTGTCTTATTATGTCAAATCTGTTGGTAACAACAACACCTTCATTCTTTAATCCTAAAACTTCAAAAATTAACTCAGGAGACAATATAAACTCATGTTCATTTATTTGAGTTTTCAGAAAATTTCCATTCTTGTCCAGATTGCTATAAAAAGCTGCAATAAGCTCTGTGTATTGCTTCCATTTCGTTCCTAGTCGCAAGAATTTAATGAGGCCTTGAAACTCAAATAGATCTCTTATGTCCATCAAATTTCTGAATTTTATTGGACGAGCATGCAGAATCTGACATGTAACCAGATTATAGTATTTCTGCAATGCTTCTTTAGATCTAAAATGAATTGCATTACCTTGAATTTTTAATATTGTACACAAAGAAGGTGATACCTGAAGCCGTGATTCAGAGTTTAATTCATCTTCAAGAACCTCTTCTTCAAAATGAATGTCATGTTGTTCCTCTTCCAAAATATTATCTTGAAGCTGCTCAGGTAAGCTTGATTCTTCAGCTTCAACAATGTTAGAAACATTGTCAATATGCTCAACATTCATCTGTTTAGTCTCTATAGAATGTTTAGAGTACAATTTTTCCACAAATTCTATAGCCGGTGTATCTGTCTGTAATTGTTCATTTTGTTCAACAGATAATTCCATTGATTCATGTTGTGAATTCTTAGACTCTGCTTCTATAGATTCCATAGAAGGTTGGTTAACTTTTAGCTCTTCTAGAGTCTTAACAATTTCAATATCTGCTACTCTAGACAATTCAGCCTTTGAACTAGTTACTGCCTCAACATTGTCAATTATATCTGCAATAACTTGTTCAATGTTAGGTGTCTGATACTTTGATTTGTCAATTTCTGCATCATCAGGACTTATACTAATAGAAAAACTTGAGCTCATATTTGACTTGGATTTCTTCTCAAGTTTTCTAGCAAGGGAAAATAAAGTCTCATTATCTTCATCAGTTTCAGTGTGTTCGGAACTGATGAGTTTATCAGATGCACAATAAGGTACAATGTCTAGACATACATTGTCCTTTGGAAATAAATTTTCATCTGATTTTCCTTTGTCAATAGACTATGTTTCCTTGGACATAATTTTTCTAACTTTCCTTCTTCTATAACATTTTTGTTTCTCCTTTTCAAGTATTGCTGTTTTCTTTTCAAATTGCTCCATAAAAGTTTTCTGCTTTAATTCTTCTAAGGCACTTTCTATTGCAACGGCCTTTCGAAGACTGTCAACTTTTGTTTTGTCTACAGCAATATCTAATTCTACTTGTTTTGAATATAAAGGAGTAGGGATAGCTGATTCATGCTCTTCCTCAAAAGCATGTAGTCTTGTACCATTTATAGGAGTTTGAGGAGTTCTATTTGATGAACCTACACCTTTTTCCAAATATTTTGCATACTGTTCCAAAAATGCAATCTCAGCACATTTCATTCTGTATTCTCTATCAAATTTACTATGATTACCCATGTATGTAATACTTGCATCAGTATGTTGAAGTTCTTGTCTAACTTCATCTAATATATCTTGAGAAAAGAAGTAATCTCTATAAAGTTCTTCTAACCTTTTGTCTACTCGAAATATTTTCTTGAACCAAGTACGTGGAACTTCATCATTCTCTATTTCTTTTCCTTTTGCATCTCTTCTGCTTTTGCCTTTTCCTCTACCACGACCTTTGTAGAACTTGGAGACCATCGTCGCAAGTTGTTACAACAACAAGCGGGAAAGATTTTCTTGACAAAGTTTACAAATAACCTAAGTCCCCGTGTAATAAGTGTTTAAATAGGGTTTTTAAGCGTATAACTCAATGTGAAGAGAAGTCAGGTTTAGAAATAAAATAAATATTGAATAAATCTTATTCAATCAAAGTACCCGAAATATTCAAGTATAACTGGTTGAGTTAACCAACCTAACGAGTAAAACGCTGTCTAGAGGTAGTTTTACACGTTACCTTATCTAACATAACGTCTAGTTAGTACGCAACAATTTTCGGATGCTTCCAACTGAAACGTTCCGAAAACAACACACATGCTAAACTTAACATTATCCTGAGAACATTGTAAACTATTGGAACATTTTGTCCTTTGAATCAAAAATAGTTTATTTGTCTTTTTAAATTATTTCATCAAGATTTTAAGAGGACATTAATTCAAATTAACTAAGATTTGTATTCTAAATTATATTAATCAGTTTTCGACATTGTTAATCCTCCCCCTACAAATATACTTCAAATATATTCAATCAAAATACAAAATATACTTGTAGTGACAATAGATGTTAAGTATAACTATACTTTTACATTATCTTTTCAGAGACTTCCGTTATCCTGACATCATCAAAAATGATTTCCAGAATCAATTCCTATTGTATATGAATCAAAACACAACTTTGAACTCAATTCGATTAATTCAAGGAGAATAAAAGAATGTATCTCAAATAAACGTTTTCAAAAGTACTAATGTTGATTCAATAAATCAGTAGTCATATTGGTATAAACTATATGCGATTCAAAGATATCTGTAATTAACGAAACAACTTTTTCTTTTCAAAAACAGTAAATATTGATAATTTTCTTTAAAAGTTAGTTTGAAAAGCTTGAATCATACAAGAGCTTTCTAATGTACCCGTGTAATGAGCTTTCAGTCAACAATCCAAGATCTAATCAGGACCTTTGGTTGCCAGATTTAAAGAATCTTTTTTTAGGACAACAATCCTTACATACCTATCTGCTCAAGTACAAAAGGCTCGTGATCAAACTGATCAATAAACTCTCAAAGATTTTTACTTTGTAAGCACTTTTCATTTTAAGCATAGTATATATGTATTCCATTAATACAGATGCAATAAAACACAAATCTCATACAATTTTTACTTCTATGATTGTACTGAGAATATGAATCAGTTTCAATAAGCTTATACTTTTGATTAATAGTTTAAGATGAGTTACATATAACTTATTCTACAAGTTTAATCAATTAAGTCAAATTTATGCATGATCATATGCATTTTCCTTGATTCAAAGAAAAAATTTAATCAAAATTTCAGAATGTCAGAAGTATTTAATGTTTTTTCATTTACATTTCCACTTAAAATTGTAAAACCATTAAAATTGATAAACTACTTAAAATCAATAAGATACTACTATGATTTTACAATAAATACATAGTATCTTAAGCAGTAGTTTAGATATTACTTTAGATATTTATAATAAGTATATAATATCTATGAGGTGAACAACATCATCAATAATATTTATCTTTTTATGTGGAGTTTAAGCATTTTACACATCACATAGCCTACAAATACCTAAATTTAATCTAATGTTGCAGAATGTATTTTCGTCTAGAGGTTTTGTAAATATATCAGCTAATTGATTTTTACTAGACACAAATTCTAATTTAATTTTTCCTTTAATTACGTTCTCTTAGAAAATGATGTCTAACCTCTATATGTTTTACTCTTGAATGTAATACAAGATTTTTAGAAAGATTTATTGCAAAACTACTGTCACAATAAATCTCAGTTGTATCATAAGATAATCCAAAATCTTCTAAAGTTTGCCTTATCCACAGAATCTGAGTGCAACACAGTGTAGTAGCAACATATTCAGCTTCTGTAGTAGAAAGTGGTACACAGTTTTGCTTTTTACTAAACCATGACACCAAATTATTTCCCAATAATTGACATGTGCCATTGGTACTCTTTCTATCAAATTTAGATCCTGCATAATCAGCATCAGTATATCCTATAAGATCTATTGAACTATCCTTAGAATAATACAGTCCGAAATTTTTAGTTCCTTGTATATATCTAAATATTCATTTAACTTCAATTAAGTGTGATTCCTTAGGATTAGATTGAAATCTGGCACAAACACACACAGCAAACATAATATCAGGTTTACTAGCTATTAAATAAAGTAAAGAACCAATCATACTTCTGTATTTTCTTTGATCTATAGATTTTCCTATGTCATCAATATCTAACTTTAAAGTAGTACTCATAGGAGTTCCTCGAATCCTTGTATCATTAAAATTAAATTTCTTAAGCATTTCATCTACATATTTTTCCTGATTTAAAAATATACCTTTATCCATTTGCTTAATTTGAAGTCCTAGAAAATATGAAAGTTCTCCTATCATACTCATTTCAAACTGATTAGTCATCTCTTCAGAGAATATTTCTATCAACTTATTAGAGGTTGCTCCAAAGATTATATCATCCACGTATATTTGAACAACAATCTGATCTTTACCATCTCTCTTAATAAATAGAGTATGATCCACTTTTCCCATGATATAGCCTTTTTCTATTAAAAAAATAGACAATCTTTCATACCATGATCTAGGTGCTTGCTTCAAACCATATAAGGTTTTCTTCAATTTATACACAAAGTCAGGATTTTTAATATCTTCAAATCCAGATGGTTGTTTTACATAGACTTCTTCATTAATTAAACCATTTAGAAATGCACTCTTTACATCCATTTGATATAATTTAAAATCCATATAACAAGCATAGGCCAATAATATTCTAATACTTTCTAACCTAGCCACAGGAGCAAATGTTTCATCATAATCTAATCCTTCTTCCTGTGTATACCCTTGTGCAACTAGTCTAGCTTTATTCCTTATAATTTGACTAGTTTCGTTAGTTTTGTTTCTAAAGATCCACTTTGTACCTATTATGGACTGATTTTCTGGTGGAGAGACTAATTCCATACATCATTTCTGATGAATTGATTTAGTTCTTCTTGCATTGCCACTATCCAATTTTCATCAGATAATGTTTCTTGTATTCCTTAGTTCCACCATAGAAACAAACATACACATACTATTTAAATTTACTGAAGCTCTAGTTTTAACTCCCTCATTAATATTACCAATGACTTGAGTAATGGGATGTGATGAAGAATAACGCCAATTTCTCTGATTTTCCTCAATATTCTCATCAGCATCTAAAAGTCCATCACTTTCATCATTAGTTTGATCATTTAAGTTCATATTTTTGATTTTTTCAGATAAATCATCGATCTCTCTATTGATCTCTAACTCATTTGGAAAATTAATCATATCATCATTATAAGCTTTAGATTGAGATTCTCTAAGAGAATTTTCATTGAAGCTTACATGGAGGGTTTCTTCAATAGTCCTAGAAGTCTTGTTATATACTATATAGGCTTTACTTCTAGTAGAGTAACCTACAAAAATTCCTTCATCCAATTTGGCTTGAAATTTATCCCTTTTATCCTTAGTATTAAGAATAAAACACTTGCAGCCAAATGGTTTCATATAGGAAATTTTTGGAACCCTATTAAACATAATTTCAAAAGGAGTTTTATTAACATGAGGTCTTAAATGACTTCTGTTAATAACATAACAAGCTGTATTTACTGCTTCAGCCCAAAGATTTTGAGGCAACTTATGTTCATTCAACATAGTTCTTGCCATTTCTTGAAGTGATCTATTCTTTCTCTCAACAACACCATTTTGACATGGTGCTCTTGGAAAAGAAAATCTATGATCAATGTCATGCTCATTACAATAGTTATCTATTTGATCATTATCAAATTCAGTTCCATGATCACTCCTAAGTTTTTGAATAGAGACACTTTGCTCATTTTGAACAAAATTGCAAAACATTTTAAATTTTTCAAAAACTTCTGTCTTAGATGCTAGAAAATATACCCAAGTGTATCTAGAGAAGTCATCTACTAAAACAAATACGTACCGTTTACCACCAAGACTTATGATTCTTGTTGGTCCAAATAGATCCATATTTATAAGTTCTAAGACTCTCTTGCTTGAAATATCAATTTTGGATTTAAAAGAGTTTTTGTGAAGTTTACCTAACTCACATGCATCACACATAAAGTTCTTTGAGTATTTAATCTTTGGTAAACCTCTCACTAAATGTTTTCTAGATAGTTTATGTAACAGTCTCATATTTATATGCCCAATCCTTCTATGCCATAGATATGCATCACTAGTTTCAGCTAGCAAACATGAATTTAAATCAACTACACTAGAAGGTAAAGATAAAATACATACAGAACCATTTCTTTTAGTAATAAACTTAATTTCATCTGTATTTTTATCAATTATTTTGCATACATTATCTTCAAACACTACATAATATCCATTTTCAATTAGTTTTATGACACTCAACAAATTAAATCCTAGGTTTTCTACATATAGTACATTCGAAATAACACAAGTAGGAGTTATTTGAACATTGCCCATACCTATGATTTTATCTTTGCTTTTGTTTACAAATGTTACACTTCCTTTCATGGTATTTGTAAAATTTTGTAATAGACTTTTCTGTCCGGTCATGTGACTTGACGCTCCACTATCCAAGATCCATTTTGATGTTGTTTCCTCCTACAACACAAATTAAGAAAAACTTTTTCTTGGTACCCAATGTTGTTGAGGACCAAGTTCATTAAACGTATAATTCTTCTTTTTGTTTAAAAATAGTTTAACATTATCATTTATTTTCTTATTAGTTGTAAGTACTATTGATTTATCATTAGCTTCATACTCACATATAGCATTATTTCTTTTACAATCAATCTTTTTGTTTTCAGATGTAGTATAATCAAGACCAAATTGGTTTTTATCAGATGTTAATTTATTTCGGTCATGCTCATACATTTCAGTAAGTTCATACCAAGATTTTGTACTTGTATTAACATTTTTCGTACATACAAAATCTTTTTCTACACAAGAATTTTTAGTTTTATCACATGCAGAATGTGTAATTGGTCTAATACCAGTGTATTGAATTACATGCTCAGGTTTCTGAATTTTCAGTTTACTTCAATTGTCTGAAATTTTAGAAACATTAGAAACTGAATTTCCAAAACAAGAAACAAGATTTTTAGAAACATTTATAGTCATGTTAGAAGTACAATTTGACAAATCACATTGATTTATATTATTACTGCATGATTCATCCCTTGAAGTACCTACTTCTACATATTTATTACCTTGTTTCATAATAAAAGGAATTTTAGTCTTAGATTTACTTGAACTGCAACTAATAAATCCTTTATTGGCTTGAGATTCAGGATATTCAGGATAATCAAATACTAAGCCAAATTTATAAGACACCGTAGGGGTAGTAGTTAGTTTGTCTAACTTAGTTTGACTTAAATTTCATTTCTCGAAGGTAGAATTTAAATCTTGCTCTCTCAGTTTTAATTTTTCTATCTCTAATTCAAGTTCATTTATATTGTTTCTCAACATTTCATTTTCAGATTCTATCTTTAATTTTTCAGCATTTATATTCTATATTTGTTCATGCAAGATACATTCATTAAATCTAAACTTTTGCAAATCTCTAGCATGATTTTCATTAACACATTTAAACTTTTCTAAAGTAGTAAACAAGAAACAATTTTCTTCTTCCATAATGGATGAAGATTTTCTAATATTCTTATTTTCTAGTTTACATACTTTAAGTTTTTGTAATAATGCATGATAAGCACATAATAATTCATCAAAGTTGAAATCTGTAGGACTTTCAGGATCAGATATTACCTCAGACTCATCTGCCATGAAGCACACATGAGCAACGTCTTCTAACTCTTGTTCTCCTTCTGAATGTGAAGATTTTGATGTTGATTCCTCAGATTTAGACTCTTCAGACGTGTCATCCCAAGTGACCTTCAAAGCCTTTTTCTTGTAAAACTTTTTCTGAGTTTTCTAAGCCGTCTTCTTCTGATTTGTCCTACTTTGCTTTTCATTTTTCCTCATAGGACAATCTGGAGAAAGATGTCTAGGTTTCTTACAGTTGTAACATACATACTTTCTACATGAAGAATTCTTGTCATTCAATGATTTTGACGTTGAGGGTTTATCATTTTTGTTCCTTTGCTGTTTCCTAGCTTTCCATGCTTTCTTGAATTTCCTAGTCAGCAAAATCAAATCCTCGTCAGAATCAGTAGATATATTAGAATCTGAATTAATTTCGAAGGCTATTTCTTTCTTCATTTTTAGTTTATTGTGACTCAGTGATTCATTTAATTGAACTTCATAAGCTGTTAAATTTCCTATAAGTTCATTCATAATATAAACATTTAAATCTCGTGATTCCTCAATTGATGTTACTTTCTGAGACCATTTAGAACTTAGGGATCTGAGAATTTTCCTCACCAAATCCTTCTGTTCAAAATTCTTTCCTAAATATTTTAAAGAGTTTATGATATCAAGAAATCTGGAAAACATCTCAGAAATATTTTCATCTTCATGCATCTTAAAGAGTTCATACTTATGAATCAACATGTTTATTTTTGTCTCTTTAACTTGAGAAGTACCTTCATGTGAAACTTCTAATGCATGCCACACCTCATAAGCAGATTTATATGTCGACACTTTAATGAACTGTTCATAACTCAATGCACAAAATAAAATATTTAAGCCCTTAGCATTCAGAGTTTCATTTTCTTTTTCAGTAATTGTCCAAGTATTATAAGGAGTAGTTAATGGAGTATATGGTTTAGAAATCATGAACCACAACTTATGATCTATACTTTGAAGAAAAACAATCATCCTATATTTCCAATATTCAAAATGTATTCCATCAAATAAAGGAGGATGATTAAGATTTTGGCCTTCATATAAAGAAAAATTACCATTTCTAGTAGCCATCTTACCTTAGATTTTTCAACCTATTTGATTTTAAACAGTCTAAAAGCTTTAAAACAACTTGAGCCTTAAATCAAGAAAGTTAAACGTATGCTCAAATATTAATTTCTGTTTAAAAACAAGGAAGGTAGAATAAACAATGATATTAAATAAGTTGGTATCGATTTTATATCAAAGATTATTAACAAAGCTCTGATACCACTTGTAGGATCGTATGGCTACACAAGAGGGGGGGTGAATTGTGTATTTTTAATATTTTCTGAAATATAATTGAAACTTTAAAACTCAAAAATAAGTCGAGACATTGTTTTCATAAAATCCTTTTTATTCAAGGTTTCAATTACAATATACAATTCAATTCTCCTTAGAAATTGTAGATGCAATTATAACTCGATACCATGTATCATCTAAACAATTTCATAACTACAAATAGAGAAAACTAATTTGCAGAATTTAAAACTTTTCTCCCTGTTTGAGATCTTTCTTCTTCTTCTTTTTCTTCTTCAGCAATTCTTCAGTGACGAATATCTTGTCTTTTCATGCTTCACCGAATTTGCTTTCTTCTGATACTTCAAATCTTCAGTGACGAAAATCTTACCTTTTTATGCTTCACTCAACTTTCTTCCACTTGAGAGATTTTTCCCGAAGAGGTGTTTCTGATCCTTGAAAAAGATTTTTCTTTTGGTGTGCAGGGATGGTTTGATCCTTGAAAAGATTTTTCTTTTTGTGTGCAAGGATGAATTGATCAACGAGAATTCTATGCCTTTTATACTATATCTTCATTTCATGCATATCCTTCACGTTTAACCACTACCAATTTTCCACTTCTCCACGTCTTTTCTTTTTCCTTCATCGAAACACACACGTTCTAACCCACGTTTATATTTCAAATTTTCTTTAATCATCAGTCTTGGATCTCTGAAAAATTTCCTACAAAATAAACTTTCTCGTCCAAAAGTTTTTTCATCAATGTAATAAGAAGTCGTTACTTTAATGTTAACTAA
Source organism: Cymodocea nodosa (assembly GCA_036874045.1). Classification (NCBI taxonomy): domain Eukaryota; kingdom Viridiplantae; phylum Streptophyta; class Magnoliopsida; order Alismatales; family Cymodoceaceae; genus Cymodocea; species Cymodocea nodosa. The sequence continues at coordinate 14,026,072 of CM072335.1, forward strand.
ACAAGTAACACAAGTATATATATAACTTATCGTTTCTAACTTAACGAGTTCCTCATGTGCCATTTCACGTGACAAGTACTGTAGCTAACTCAACGAACTAAGTCTGTGGTGTTATGCTATCTCAACAAACCATCTCCGTTGTGTTATGATAACTCAACGAACCAGTAATAAACAAATGTTTTTATAATAAGAATTTTACCACGTGCAAAAATAACAACTTAAGTTTATAACGCTAACCTAACGCATTGCCTTAGTGTTCAATATAGCAATTCAACGCATTTAGTTATGTTAACTTAACGAGTTAAACATGTGCACCTCACGTGATACAATACAACATTCGTAACTTATAATTTCACCACGTGTATAATACTAACTTAACGAGTTCGTCTCTTCTTTTACTCACTAACTTAACGAGTTATCACGTGACCTATTTTAACCTTTAAGCCTCTAACTTAACGAGTTCTCACGTGACCTCTATACAAACAAAACTCTAACTTAACGAGTTGTCTAAACGTGCACTGTTCATGATACAGAAGATATAACATTAAAACATATCATGCTTTTCAATAAAAACACACGTTAACTTAACGTTTAGCTAAATGAGAAATTAATGCAACGAAACGACTAGTTATTAACTTCAAATTCAATACAGACAAGTATTTATATCAGTAAGTTTTTTCTGTATTAATTGATGATTTTAATTTCTTTTCACAAGCAATAGTAATTGAGCAAATATGATTATTTTCATTCAGCACATATCATCAAAACAAAAATACTCAACACACAGGTACATTAGAAAGCTCTTGTATGATTCAAGCTTTTCAAACTAACTTTTAAAGAAAATTATCAATATTTACTGTTTTGAAAAGAAAAAGTTATTTCATTAATTATAGATATCTTTGTATCGAATATAGTTTCTACAAATATGACTGCTGATTTATTGAATCAACATTAATACTTTTGACTATGTTTATTTGAGATACATTCCTTTATTCTTCTTGTGTTAATCATATTGAGTTTAAATTTATGTTTTGATTCATATACGAATAAAGTTGATTCTTGAAATCATTTATGATGAATTAAGGATGATAGAAATCGTCTGAAAAGAAAATTTAAAGTGTAGTTATAATTAACATCTATTTTATACAAATATATTTTGTAGGTTATTGAATATATTTGAAGTATATTTGTAGGGGGAGGAATGACAATATCCAAAACATATTAATATAATTTAAAATACAAATCTTGGTTAATCTGAGTTTAGTTCCCTTAAGATCTTGATGAAACAATTTAAAAGACAAACAAACTATTTTAGATTCATAAAAGGAATATTAGAATAGTTTACAATGTTCTCAAGATAATGTTTTATATATGTTAATTGTAGCATGTGTGTTGTCTTTGGAAGGTTTTTGTTGAAAACATTTGAAACTTGTTTTTAGTAAAGTATACTAACTGAACGTTATGTTATGTAAGGTAACGTGTAAAACTGCCTCTAGACAGCGTTTTACTCATTAGGTTAGTTAACTCAACGAGTTATACTTGAATATTTCAGGTACCTTGATTGAATAAACTTTATTCAATAGTCTTTTAAAATCCAAACCCGACTACTATACACGTTGTGTTATTTGCCTAAAACCCTATTTAAACACTTACTACACAGGCACTTAGGTTATTCGTAAACCTTTGTCTGAAAATCTTTCCTACTTGTTCCTATTACATCCTACGACAATGGTCTCCAAGTACTACAAAGGTCGTGGCAAAGGAAAAGGCAAAAGCAGAGGGGATGGAAAAGGAAAAGAAATAGACTTTGATGAAGTTCCACGAGCTTGGTTTAAGAAAATACTTCAAGTGGACAAAAAGTTAGTAAAAATTTATAGTGAATACTTCTTTCCTAAAGGAATACTGAATGAAGTTAGATTAGAGTTTCATAACACTGATGAAAGTATTAAGTACATGGGTATTCAAAGCAAGTTTGATAGAGAATACAGAATGAAGTGTGTTGAAATTGCATTTTTGAAACAATATGCAAAATATATGGAAAAAGGTGTAGGTTCATCAAATAGAATTCCTCAAACCCCTCTGAGTGGTACACGACTATATGCATTTGAGGAAGAACATGAATTTGCTATTCCTACTCCTTTGTATTCAAAGGAAAAACAAACAAATATTGTTGTGGATAAAAGAAAAGTTGAAGGTCTTCGAAAGGCAATAGCAATAGAAAGTGCCTTAGAAGAATTAAACCAGAAAACTTTTATGGAGCAATTTCAAAAGAAAATAGCAATACTTGAAGAGGAGAAACAAAAGTGTTATAGAAGAAGAAAAATCAGAAAATTTATGTCTATGGAAACAAAGTCTGCTGGAAAAGAAAAATCAGATGAGCATTTATTTTCAAAGGACAATGTATGTCTAGACATTGTACCTTTCAGTGCATCTATTAAACTCATCAGTTCCGAGCATACTGAAACTGATGAAAATAATGAGACTTTATTTTCCCTTGCTAGAAAACTTGAGAAGAAATCCAAGTCAAATATGAGCTCAACTTTTTCTATTAATACAAGTCTTGATGATGCAGAAATTGAACAATCAAAGCATCAGGAAACTGACATTGAACAAGTTATTGCAGATATAATTGGCAATATTCAGGTAGTAACTAGTTCACAGGCTGAATTGTCTGGAGTAGCGGATATTGAAAAAGTTAAGACTCCAGAAGAGCTAAATGTCAACCAGTCTTCTTCAAAATCTATAGAAGCAGAGTTTGAGAATTCACAGCATGTATCAATGGAAATATCTGTTGAACAAAATGAACAATTATAGATAGATACACCAGCTGTAGAATTTGTGGAAAAATTGAACTCTGACTATTCTATAGAGACTGAACAAATGAACGTATAGCATAATGAAGATGTTCCTTATACTATTGAAGTTGAAGACTCAAGCTTACATATGCAGCTTCAAGAAAATAATTTCTCACAGGAACAACATGACATTCATTTTAAAGAAGAAGTTCCTGAAGATGAATTAAACTCTGAATCACAGCTTCAGGTATCACCTTCTTTGTATAAAGTATTACAAATTCAAGGAAATACAATTCATTTTAGATTTGAGGAAGTAGTGTAGAAATACAATAATCTGATTACATGTCAGATTTTGCATGCTCGTCCAATAAAGTTTAGAAATTTGATTGAAATAAGAGATCTATTTGAGTTTCAAGGCCTCATTTAATTCTTGCCAATTGGAACAAAATGGAAACAATATAAAGAGCTTATTGCAGCCTTCTATAGCAATCTGGTCAAGAATGGCAATATACTGAAAACTCAAATAAATCAACAAGAGTTCATATTGTCTCTTGAATTAATTTTTGAAGTTTTGGGATTGACAAATGAAGGTGTTGTTGTAACTAATAGATTTGACATGATTAGACAACTGGAATGGGACATTCACTCACTATCAAAAATTCCAGATGTATATACTAAAATGAGATTAATGGAAAATCTGAATGTAGAGGCAAGGTTTATTGCAAATATATTGCATGCCAATTTATTTTAGAGAGTCGGACACAATATGGAAGTCAACAAAAGCTGTTTATATGTAACTTATGGTTTGCTGAATAGAATTCAAATCAATTGGTTTGATTTTTTTATTTATCAACTACAGCATATGAGTTCAAAGTTATTTTTTGGTGATATTGTGTGTAGACTTCTTGCAAGCCAATTGAATTTATTTGACTGGCCCTCTGAAACTAAATGCATGAGAGCTTTTAGTGTAAAAGATTTGCAAAAGTTCTAGGCCATGCATCAACCTCAACGACAACAACAACCTGACTATACAGAACATATACAACCACAACAGCCAAGTTATTCAGTTCAAGCAGAACAACAACCCCAGCTACCTCCTAACCTAGATGATATGCTTAACGACATCAGAAATGATATTAGGCATCTAGGAGATAAAATATGTAATGCAATAAGTAATATACTTAGGAGGGATAGATAAATGTTTGTTTGCTTGTATCTAAATACAAAATGTAATGTTTGTATTTATTGTTTGATTCATTGAACAATACATTTTTCTGTAAATGGTTCAATTCTTACTTATGTTTACAGAAAGTTTAACTGTAAATATATCTCTTATTTTATATACTATGTAATCATCTTTTTGATTAATGACAAAAAGAGGGAGAAATGTTAAAAATTCAAATGTAGAAGATGATTATGATTTTAATTGCATATATTATAAAGGAAGATAATATTTAAGTGGTTATGACAAATGATAATGTAATCTGAAAGATAATTATGTGGTTACTAAAATTTGAAAGATACTTATGTAATTATTGACATCTGAAAGTTTTATTTTTGAGAGGTAAAATTTACACAAACAATTGAAATAAGCTTAAGTGATCTTAAGTCAACAAATTTGTTTGTTGAATTAAAAGTTAACCCAACGAAGGTGCTTTGTTGAGTTAAATATATTTCATAATTGATTTAATATGATTTTGTCATCATCAAAAAGGGGGAGATTGTTGAGTATTTTGTTTTGATAATGTGTGCTAAATGAAAGTAATCATATTTACTCAATTACTATTGCTTGTGAAAAGAAATTAAAAATCATCAATTAATACATCAAAAGTTTACTAATATAAATACTTATCTGTATTAGATCTGAAATTATACTAAATTAATAACTAGTCGTTTCGTTGTATTAATTTCACATTTAACTAAATGTTAAGTTAACGTGTGTTTTTATTGAAAAACATGATATGTTTTAAAGTTATATTTTCTATATCATGAATAGTGCACGTTTTAAAGCTTAAGTATCATTGCTCAAGTACAAAAGGCTCGTGATTGAACAATTTAACAAACTCTTAAAATTTTTCTCTTTATCCTCATTTTTTCCTTTCAACACAGTATATATATATATTTCATTAATACAGATGCAATAAAGTACAAATCTCATATAATCCTACTTCTATGACCTACTAAAAAATACGAATCCACATCAATAAGCTCATACTTTTTCTATAGTTTAATATGATTTACACATAAATCATTCTACAAGTTTAATCAATCAAATTAAATGTATCCTTGATCATATGCATTTCATTTAATCCAAAAATCAATATTTCAGCTCTTTTAGCATTTCAAACAATTTTCTAAATTTCAGTTAAGCATTCTAAGTTCCCTTAAAAATCGTGAAACTATTAAACTCATAAAATTCAATAAAAAAATATAAGATAATCCATATATGTAAATATATTCTTACTGAGATATCTTATAATGAAATTTTTTTTACTAGATTCAACTATCAAAAGGTTTCAAATAATTTTTAGATAGTTACAATGAATTTTTGGAAAGTTGTAACAAAATGCATAAAAAATTTTATCAAAACTATATGCGTTGAGTTATTTGAATATACACTAAAGTAATTTGTTGTGTTAGTCTTATAAGCTTATAAGTTATTTCTTTATTACACGCATTTTATAGTTAAATCAACAAAGTAAGTCCGTTGAGTTACACTAACTCCATGGACCATTTATTTTCTAACATGCCATTGTAGTAGAGAAATAGGAAATTCAAAGGAAAACTATGATTGCACGTTGGATGGTTTGTTAACTTCCGTTTGTAACTTAGTTAATTTATCTATATGCTTATCAGTAATTCCTTTTTAGAAGTCAACAAACATTCTTTCACACAAATTAGATATTAATTCCAATTGGCATTTTAACTACAAGTGCACAATGTATATTGTATTTGTGTGCAAGTAAAGGTCGATCCCATAGAGAATTGAGGTAGAATTGTGTACTATTCCATTTTTAATAATGGAGTTTATGTGTTTAGTTACGCACTCCATTGAGTTACAGTTAACACAACGGACTTAGTTCGTGGAGTTATGGCTAACTCAACGGACTAATCTCGTGGACTTAAGTTAACTCCACGAACCTATCTTTCCAATTTAATATTGCTATTTACAAAGGAATTCGGCCAACCATTGGGTGATTTCATAGATTGTAAATAACATCAATTAAGCTCTTTAATGCTAGTTAATATTAGATTTATCATTCAGCAACACTAACTCAGATATTGCAAACAGTAACCATTAAAATCTTTAAGTATCAGGAATGATTTAATTTCAGTAAACTGTAAAACTATTTTCTATTTTCTAAATTAAACAAACATGAAACATTCAAAACACTGACAATGATAGCATTAATCATGATACAAAACAAATAATACAACACTCAAATACTAACTATAAACACAGATAAGTTGTTTTTGGTATTTTTGTTTTGATATGATCATGAGAATGGGCGAAAGGTGAAATGTAAAAGTAATCTCTATCGATAGTAAATACTTCTATCACTACATGCGACGCGATTACACCATTGAAAACTTAACCACTTACAATTCTGCCTCCTCTCCCTATAGAATTGCGAGTCCAGAACTACAAGATGATCTCCTCTTCAACATACTAGCATCAACCTGAAACCAAGGCTAGAAGCTTTACGTTCTCCTAAGATATGAGTCGGTGCTTGGTGAAAATGGCTTCCCTTCCCACGACGCGATCACTCCTCACAGTGGTTGTCAGGCACCGTGTTTGGCTTGGAATCGACTCGACATTAGGAAAGTATCCTCACAGACCTTCGATGGTTGGTGATTATGGTGGTGATGGGGGTTGGTGTAGAACTTCAAGGAACTTCCGACGCTGCCTGTAGATAGCTCAGTTTGTCCTCCTATACACACACACTAGCCACCACCCTCTTCATTTTTTTTCTCCTTTTCTTTTATATTTCTTAGTAGTAACTACTTCTGCTTCAATGATCAGTTGGATTTCCTTTGTTCATATCAACGATGGTGATTTCTTCTTCCTTCCACGAGCGATTTCCTACGTGATACGTGCAATCGTGGTTTTCCTTCGAATATCCTATTTCTGTAACCGCTACAGTGGCATATTTAGAAAATAAATGGTCCGTGGAGTTATAGATAACTCAACGGACTTACTTCGTTGATTTAACTAAAAAACACGTGCAATAAAGAAATAAGCTGCTAACATAACGCATTACCTTAGTGTGTATTCATGTAACTCAACGCATACAGTTATGCTAACTTAACGAGTTAAACTTGTGCATCTCACGTGATATACTAAAGAATTTAAATTCAACACGTGCATAATTCTATCTTACCAAGTTCAAATATTTCAGACACTTACGAACCTAACTATTCGATGCTCAGATGCATTTCAGATACTTAACAAATAACTTACCGAAAATCAACTTAAGTCATGCATTGTAGTTTCAACACGTGTGATCCAAGAAATAATAAAATATTCTTTAAGCATTTAAAATATAATTGTCCGGTACATTAAACATAACTCTCGGAAATAACAGAAAATTCAGATACTTAAAAATTTCACAGCCTGCAATTTACCGACAGTTCATAAATGTACTGAATTAACATTAATTTCCTAGAATTATGCAGATTCTTTCATTAAAGCATATAATAGTGCAATAATAACATAATGGCTTAATTCTCATATGATAAGCTAAATGTTATGTAATTAACTATCATTTAACTATTAATATTATGCACTTTTTCATTTTAAACACTTCCCCCATACTTAAATTTTGCTAGTCCCTTAGCAAACTAAGATCTAACTAATTGGTCTTTCTAAAGTGCTAGATTTAATTCTTCATTTCGCCCTTCTTTAGAATAATAAATTAGATTACTATATACATATTCTGTATGCTTCAGTAATCTATTTTAACTTTGTTTTCTCCTCTTTAACCTGCAAATATATTTAGAATATATGTAAATTACATACAAAATATATCAGCATCACAAAGGTGTTAATTATATTATCATTTTTTCTTTTCAACATCTATCATCCTGAATTTTCCAATATGATTTCCAAAATAAATCCCAACATACAAATCAAAATACAAACCAATTCAATATGATTAAGACAAGTAGAATAAAGAATTGTATCTCCAATAAACAACTTCAAAAGTTTATTCTAGATTCATACTTCAGCAATTTTAGATAACAGAACATATACTCAATTCAGAAGATATCTGTATTTCACAAAACACTCGTATCTTTCAAAATAGTATATGCATATTTGTACTTTTACAAGTTAATTTGACAAGCTTGAATCATACAAGAGCTTTCTAGTGTACCCATGTATCGAGCTTTCAATTAACAATCCCAGATCTGATCAGGATCTTAGGTTGCCAGATTTAAAGAGTCCTTTCCAAGTCAACAATCCTTACATACCTATCTGCTCAAGTACAAAAGGCTCGTGATCAAATAAGTCAATAAACTCTCAAAGTTTTTCTCTTTTTTCTTTTTTCCTTTTTCTTTTCAACATAGTATATATACATATTTCATTAATGCAGATGCAATAAAACACCAATCTCATATAGTCCTGCTTCTATTATTTACTAAAGATATGAATCCATATCAATAAGCTCATACTTTTTTTCTGTAGTTTAATAAGATCTACACATAAATCATTCTACAAGTTTAATCAATCAAATTAAATGTATCATTGATCATATGTATTTCCTTTAATCTAAAAATCAACATTTCAGCTCTTTCAGGATTTTAGATAATTTACTGAATTTCAGTTAAGCATTCTGATTTCTCTTTTTTTTTTCTTTTTTTTTTAAATCATGAAACTGTTAAATTCATAAATTTCAGCAAAAACATAAGATACTATCTCTAGATTTGTATGAATAGTAAAATTCTGTAGCATCTAGTATAGGATTATAAATATAATATTTAAGCAGATATAGTTAAAAAATTTTACAGTCTCAATTATTAGATTAAAATTTTCACTTTCCACAAAACTTTTCAGTACCATTCTAATTCCTTTAATTAACAAACTTACATAGCTATTACTTTAATTACCTCCCCCCATACCTATATTTTGCATTGTCCTCAATGTGAAAGATTTTACAATAAATACAGTAATTGTAGCAGGCATGAATATTATTTCGTTGACTTAGCACCTAACTCAACGAACTTAATTCGTTGAGTTAATGAATAACTCCACGAACTAAGTTTAAATGTAAATTTAGGATAAGTAATTAATTACATACCTTGTTCTTTTGTATCTCCTTCAATATCTTCCGATTTTTGAATCTGACAAACTTTTCATTCACCATTAAAAGTAGAATATATAACAACAAAACATAACTTATTAATTAGTGTCTTGTGTGGAACCTATGCTCCTATACCTTTGGTGGCTCACAAGCAAGCCAGTTGGTTTCCCAGAATAGATACCAATAAACTAGATTGATATTTTTCTTTTCCTTTTTTTCGTTTGATGTGTTGGATAATATTTTTCTAAAAAAATAGAGCAAAATTCAGTCCATGTAGAAATTGAATAAGGCGATAGAGTATATAACCATCTCTTAGCTGTGTCTTTTAAAGAAAAAGGAATATATCTAAGTTTAATAGCATCTATACTCATGTTTGGCATTTTCATCATTTGACAAACTTCATTAAATTCTCTAAGGAAATAATAGGCATCCTCTCTTTCTAATCCATGAAAATGTGACAATTAACTAATATAATTAGATTTTAGTTCAAACCTATCTCCCTCAAAGTTTAGCAATCGAATACATGAAGGTTCATCAACTAATTCAGAATACAAAATTTCCCATAATGGTTTTTCTACTAGAGCAGCCATATCTTCGTTCTCTTTTAAAGAAAGATTAGCTACACCCCTAAGGATTTTGTTAAAGTCCAATTCAGAAAATGTTTTAGTACGCCTCTATGTTGAATACTCCTAGGTAGGTGTTCTTACTAATCATTTAGTGCTAGGAGAACAAATCCATGTGCTCATAAACTCTTAACATAAAATAAGATAGTAGAAGATTAATTACATACCAGTCTGAAGCTTTATATTCAGTAAATAGTTGTTGACAGATGAAGTAGAATCAGCTGCTTCTCCTTCCAGTTCCCCAACGAATTTTCTTTTCTCAAATGTTGGTAACTTGTAAACAACATTCTGTTCTATATTTATAATGCACGTCCATAAAGCAAATGAATCTCGTTGCAAGAACGTGTCTTGTAACATGCAGTATGGTTCCTATTTTTCTAGATACGTGTGACATTTTTAATTTCAAATTTTAGTAACCGCTAAACCCACGAAGTTTCGTTCATGGCTAAATAAAATAACCCTTTAGCTTAATCCACAAACTAACCTCATTGAGTTACAGTTAACTCAATGGACTAGCTTCGGTTACTATTGCTAACTCCACGGACTAACTTCGTTGAGTTACAAATAACTCAACAGAGTGACCTTATATTATATTTTTGACCTCGTGGAGTTAAGGTTAACTCAACGAAGTAAGTTCGTTGAGTTAACACTTAGCAACTTTCTAAAACTTACTCCTCGTATATACTTCTATATTTCTTTTCTCTCCTACATTCTGTTAACTTAATTAAAGTTAAATACATGTCATTAATGCAGTGTTCTAATTTAACTCATTTAAATCTAAACATTATATAAATATTTAACTTACAGTTCATTTCATGTTATGCAGAATTTGAATTTTTCTTTGCAGCATGTAGATATTTTCAAGCATTAATTAGTTATCGTGCCTTTAATCTTGTCATTCAGCAAATTTGTATATCTTTTAAACAATCTTGCATTTTGTTCAAACCGTTATATAATATTCAATATAGTTCATCCATTTCATCATTCTCAAACACTAATGAAAAATACATCTGAAAAACACACATTCATTAATATGAATAATTTACATTACAATTAATCAGATATTTTTCATACAAATATACACAAGTAGACAAACAATACAATTTAATCTCTTCTCCTAGGTTCATCTACTTCCTTCTGGAGTCTTTCTACTTGTTGCTCTAATAGGTTAATTCTTTCTACAGCTCCTGTAACTCCTCCAAAAGGTTCAGCAATTTCTGCAGCAGCATAATTTTTGTACTCTTTCACTGAAATGGTTATCCTCTTGGATGCTCATTTCGTGAAATCAATACTATCCACCATCAGTAGTAGAATCAAATCTCCATAAAATAATTTCTTCTTTACTGCTTTCAACTTGGAGATAAATACTTTGTACCAATTAACTTGAATTCTATTTACAACTGCATACGTAGCCCACTTGACAAAGTTCAATGTTGTGGCCTTGTCTTTGATAAACAGTTTTTACCAATATGATTGCAACCATGTGTGCCTTTCCATTTAAGTACTTCAATCTATTTAGTAATGGCACACTAGGGTCGATGGCTATGCACTATTTAATTTCCTGTTTAGCCCATTCCATTGCAATTATTTCTTCCAGAATTTCAATTCCTTCATTTCTTAGTTTGAAAATATTGTGGAGAAGCTCTGGTGCTATCTGTACATCAACTTTCTCCACATTGGAAATTAATCATCTTTCTCCTTCTCTCAAATTTGCATAAAAGCAGGATACTAAATTCTCATATACTACATGCCATCTCTACTGACAAATAAACTGTAGTAGACCTTGGAACTCAAATAAAACTTTGATTTCTTGCATTCCGTCCCAATTTACTGGTCTACTGTAAATGATATCATAACCCCTAATCTCTTGGTATTTCTTATAAGCTTCCTGACTCCAAAAGTATACTTCATTTAAAATTGTTGCCTCAACCGGGTCAGGAATATGAATTTGTTGCTCTAGAGGGGTATGTTCTTGAACTTCCTCTTCCATATGTTGAACTTGGATAGACTGAAAATGCTCGGCAGATTCTTGAATATTTGCTTCTACTTCTGTCTGTGGTGGTGAGCCGGTAGAACTCTCCACTCTGTCTTGAATTCTTTCCATAAATTGCAGAAGAGTTTCTTGCTCTTTAGTGGAATCTGTAGAGTCATTTCTTTCCATATATACTTGTTCCGCTTCTTGTTCATTTTCTATTCTTTCTTCTTCCTCCTTGTTAGGTATTTAATTTTGATGATATATGCTTTATTAACGTTTTTAAATAAGTCTACATAATATTCTCTAAGTATATTTCTCTAAGTATAATAGTTAACAGATTATCAGAAAGTTTCATTTTTATGTTGGATAAATTAAAGATTTCCGAAAAGTTAGATTTGCAATAGTTAAACTTTCGGATAGTTAATGTTTCGGATAGTTAAACTTTCGTTTTTGTCGAATATTTTATGTTAAAAACTCGTATAGTTAAGTTATCTACACGTGTGTTTTTAATATTTTAAGTTGTCCCGTGTTTTCCATGTGCGTTCGGTAATGAAAAATCGAATAGTTAGATAACTATTCGAGTTTTATAAAAGGACTAATGAACAGATAAGTTTCTTTGTTTAGTCACGTGTTTTGCAAGTGCAAAAACTCGAAGAGTTAAAGGATAAGTGTTTGAGTTTTTATAGGACTTAAAGGATAAATGTTCGACTAAATCGAAGACTTAGAAGATATTCTACAAGACTTCAGGAAGATAAAAATTCTCGATATATCTACGAGTGGAGATCGTGGAAATTCAAAATGATTGTGGAGAAAATGGAAACTCAAAAAGAAAGTAATTTAGATTAAAGAGAAAATTAGTACGTGGATTATGGATTATGGATTGTAGATCAAGTGGATGAACATGTTGAACGTGAAAGACAATAAAGTTTGACTACTAATAGAGAGTACGAGCTACATTACAACAGAGGATCTCAATCTCAAAAACCAAGTCTGAATATTCAATCTAGATCCCTAACTGAAAAGTTAAGTTTGAATATTCATACTCTGAAAAATTCTCCAACATCAGAAGAAGTTCGAAATTCCAAGCAATTTCAGAAAAGGAGCTGCAAACGCAAGAAGTCTGGAAATTCGACAATTGTAGAAGAAGAGATATAGAAGTTGAGCAAAGAGAAAGAAAGAAGCTGTGTGCAAAAAGATTAGGTTTTATACAATTCAAAATTAGTTTTGAATAAGAGCTTTGTTTTCCTATTTGAATTGTATATCGAACATTACTGTATCAAAACCGTCAAGAAGGGAATTGAACTGAAAAGATATTGTAAATTCTGTTTTGAAATAAAAGAATAGAATTTCATTTATGAGTGTTTTGTGCTCTTGTTTTATCTGCTAGTATTTAATTACTAAAGACACAATTCACCCCCATCTTGTGATGCAGACAATCCTACAACTGGTATCAGAGCTTTATTATCATAATTAAGAGCTTTTATTTCTCTATCTAGGAATCGATTTTTCCTATCATTTTCTTAGGATTATCTATTTAAAATGGATAATACTGAAATCTTAGTTATGACTAAAGGACAGACCACTAATCGTCCTCCTATGTTTTAAGGTAGCAATTATGGCTACTAGAAATATAGGATGAAAGTATTCTTTCAGTCAATCGATTTCAAATTATGGAATATAATTAGCAATCCTATAGTGTTAGTTACGACTCCATATGATACTTGGACTTTTGATGAAAATGAGCGAATGACACTAAATGCTAAAGGTTTAAACATCTTGTTTTGTGCTTTATCTCATGATCAATTTAATAAAGTTTTTGTATATCAAACTGCAAATGAGATATGGCATGCATTAGAAGTTGCCAACAAAGGTACTAACCAGGTCAAGGAATCTAAGATTAATATGTTAGTACATAAATATGAGCTTTTTAAAATGCACGAAAATGAATGTATCTCTGGCATGTTTTCCCATTTTCTTGAGATTGTAAATTCACTAAAATCTTTAAGCAAGAAATTCGAGGAAAAGGACTTGGTAAGAAAGATCCTTAGATCTTTAACTAAAATTTGGGCTCAAAAGACAACAACTATTGAAGAGTCCAAAGATTTAAATACATATACTCTCGATGATCTCATAGGAAATCTAACAGCCTATGAAGTACAACATTTAGATCCAAAAGGGAAAAATCCTAGAAGGGATCTGGCTTTTGAGGCTGATAAAGTCTCAGAAGTCACTACTGATTCTAACGATGATTTACTTTTGTTGACTAGAAAATTTAGAAATTTGTTGAACGAACGCAGGAACTTCAGGTCAGCAAAGACATCTGGAGATATGGAGAAGAAGTCATTCATGAAAGACAACATCATATACTACAAGTGCAACAGACCGGGTCACTTTCAAACTGATTGTCCGCTCAACAAAGATAAGAAGAATTCGAGGAGGAATTTTAGGAGTAAGAAATTCAAAAAGAGAATGGCACTTAAAGTGACATGGGATGACTCTTCAGCTTTACAAAGTGAAGAAACAAAGGATTCAACATCAGACAAAGAATCCTCATCAACATCAGATTCAAAAGAAAATCTGGCAAACGTATGCTTCATGGCAAAATGCAATGAGGTACACAAATCAAAATGGATAATAGACAGTGGAGCATCCAGCCACATGACCGAAGATATATGATTACTTACAGAAATGACAAAGACCAACAACGGACAAGTTACCTTTGGAAATAAAAGCAAAACAAATATCCTTGGGTCTAGCAAGGTTCAGGTAACTGACAAATGCTTCATAAATGATGTCTTATTAGTGGAAAACTTAGGTTTTAATTTATTGAGTGTTCCTGTTTTAATGAAGTTTTACAGAGTAATTTTTGAAAAAGATTCCTCTAAAATTATGGACATGTCTACAAATGAAATTTTATTCACTGCATACAAGAAAGGATCTTTTTGTATTCTGAATTTGCCTCCTAATATTATTAAAGACAATGCTTGCTTAATTGCAAAATTGGATGAAGTCATTTTATGGCATAGAAAGCTAGGACACTTAAATTTAAAATTATTACAAAATATGTCTAAAAAGAATCTAGTTAGAGGTTTACCTAGTATTAAGTACTCGAAAGAGTTTATGTCTGATGCATGTCAACTAGGTAAATTACATAAAACATCCTTTAAAAGTTTAAATGAAATAACAAGCAAAAGAGTATTAGAACTAGTGCATATGGATTTATTTGGACCTACTAGGACAACTAGTCTAGGAGGTAAACATTATGCTTTTGTACTAGTTGATGACTTTTCTAGATTTACTTGGGTCTATTTTCTAGCTAAAAAAACTGAAGTTTTTGAAATATTTAAGATATTCTGTAATAAAGTTCAGAATGAGCAAAATGTTAGAATTCAAAAACTTAGGAGTGATCATGGTACAGAATTTGATAATGATCAAATGGACACCTTTTGTGAAAAATTAGGCATAGATCATAGGTACTCATTTCCAAGAGCTCCTTCACAAAATAGGATGGTAGAACGTAAAAACAGATCACTTCAGGAAATGTCCAGAACCATCTTAAATGAGAATAAGTTACCCCTATTTCTCTGCGTAGAAGCAATTCATATAGCATGCTATGTTATAAATAGAGTACATCTAAGACCAATTTTAGATAAAACTCCTTATGAGATATGGTATAACAGGGTTCCCAAAATAAGTTATTTAAAACCCTTTGGGTGTAAGTGTTTTATTTTAAACACTAAGGAACGAAGAGACAAATTTAAAGCCAAATCAGATGAAGGTATTTTTGTTAGTTATTCCATTAGAAGCAAGGCATATAGAGTTTATAATAAATCAACAAAAACCATTGAGAAAATCCTACATGTAAAATTTCATGAAAATTCTCATTTAGATGTTAGACATGCTAAAAACTTTGATTCAGAAATTCTCCTAGAAATGGTATCAAATGATGTTGACAGAGAAATTGAGAGATTATCTGATGGAATAAGAAATATAAACTTAAATGATGAAAATTTAGAAGAAAATAATGTTATACATATAGAAAATATGGAACAACATAGAAATTGGCGTTATGCTTCATCTCATCATATCGATCAGATAATAGGCGATCCTAATCAAGGAGTTAGGACTAGGTCATCAGTAGTCAACATCTGTGGTGCTTATTCATTTGTTTCTTTACTAGAACCTAAGAAAATTGAAGATGCCTTAGAAGATGAATTTTGGTATTTAGCTATGCAGGATGAGCTAAATCAATTTATAGGAAATGAAGTATGGGATCTAGTTCCACCACCTGAAAATCAGTCCATAATTGGAACAAGGTGGGTATTTAGAAACAAAGTAGATCAAGATGGACATATAGTTAAAAATAAAGCTAGATTAGTTGCTCAAGGTTACAAGCAAGAGGAAGGAATTGACTATGATGAAACATTTGCTCTTTTACTAGACTAGAATCAATACGAATTTTGTTAGCATATGTTTGTTATATAGATTTCAAATTATATCAAATGGATGTTAAGATTGCTTTTTTAAATGGATATATAAAAGAAGAAGTGTATGTAAAACAACCTCCAGGTTTTGAAGATTCAAAACATCTTGAGTATGTTTATAAGCTTAAGAAGGCACTATATGGCCTTAAATAAGCTCCTAGGTCTTGGTATGAAAGATTATCTAAATTTCTTATGGAAAAAGGGTATTCTATGGGAAAGGCAGATCACACTCTTTTTATCAAGAAGATCGAAAAAAATATATTGGTAGTTCAAATCTATGTAGATGACATCATATTTGGAGTAACAAATGATAAATTAGTTGAGTCCTTTTCAAAAGACATGACTAATCAATTTGAAATGAGTATGATGAGTGAACTATCATTTTTCCTAGGCTTACAAATTAAGCAATTAGATCAGGGTACTTTTATTTCACAAGAAAAATATACTCAAGATTTATTAAAGAGGTTTGGTTTAGACAACACTAAAACAAAGAATACACCAATGAGTACTATCACCAAGTTGGATAAAGATGACTTTGGAAAAACTGTAGATGTAAAACAATATAGAAGTATGATTGGTTCATTACTTTATTTAACAACTAGCCAACCAGATATTATGTTTAGTGTGTGTACTTGTGCTAGATATCAATCTAATCCTAAGGAATCCCACTTACTTGCTGTTAAACGAATTTTTAAATATCTATTAGGAACCATCAATTTCGGATTGTTTTACTTTAAACACAGTTCTTTAAACTTAGTAGATTATAGTGATGCTGATTTCGCAGGATGTAAGTCTAAAAGAAAAAGCACCAGTGGCACTTGTCAATTATTAGGAAATTCTTTAGTGTCATGGTTTAGCAAAAAGCAAAATTGTGTAGCATTATCTACAACTGAAGCTGAATATATAGCTGTTGCACTTTGGTGTGCTCAAATCCTAAGGAACAGCCAAACTTTAAAAGATTTTAATTTAGACTATAAACCAACTAAGATTTTCTGTGATAGTAGTTCTGCAATAAGTTTATCAAAAAATCCTATCTTACATTCACGAGCAAAACATATAGAAGTTCGACATCATTTTCTAAGGGATAATGTTATAAAAGGAAAAATAGTATTAAATTTTGTTCCTACCATAGAACAATTAGCAGATCTATTTACAAAACCCTTAGATGAAAATAATTTCTCAAAATTACGACTAGAACTTGGTATTTGTAGGTTATCTGATATTTAAATGGTCATGTTCATTGTATTTTGGTTTGTTATATAGGTAGTTTTAGAATTTAATGTCTTTATTATTAAAAAAATAAAAAATAGAAAAAATATCTATTTTCGAATTACAGTTTTCTAGTAGTTAAGAATTTATGAAATTCTAATTTTTATTGAAGTCAATTTATTTAAGAAAAATTCAAAAAAGATTACTTAAGGATAGTTAAATTGATTCAATATGAGTGCCAACTATATTTTTGTTACTTATGTATATGCTATTACAAAGATTTTAACAGGAAAATACATAGAAAGTATGTACTTTTTATTAAAGGAAAGTTATTAACATTCTATTAGAAAAATTAAGTCTTGCGGTTGCCTTTAATTTAATTTACTTTCTTGTTTTATTTTTTGTTTATTTTTTGTTTGTAATTACTTGAGTAATTAAGTCTGTTGGGGGATCTTAAACCCTAGTCACTTAAACCAACTAGTTTGGGATGTGCTGACTGAAAACTCATTTTGCAAGTAATTCAGATTACAATTAAAAATTAAAAAAAAATTTAAATTGCCTGTTCTCACTTGTCATTGAGTAACTGGTTATCTTTCCCCTAAGCAAAAGATTGTGATCATGTAAAAAGATGATATTGTGGGAGGTAATACATAAAATATATATATGAATATAAACAAAAAAAAAGGGGGCAATGTACTTAAGCTTCATTTATCTTTCAAGGTGTTATAACAATCCTGCCATAATCTGTGCATATAATCCTTGTTATTTTTTTGTTATTATCTACTCTTTACACATAATGTACGATATTTCTTGTCTTAAGTTTGTGTACTCATTATTGAATTCTTTTAAGTTCCTAAAGGTATATCTCTATGAATTTTCTTTTGTAAACTAAATAAGATAAAAGCCAGAAAGTCTAAATTGTTAACTCTACTACTTATTTATGTATTTAATTCAAATTTAAAATAAATAAATAAAAACAGGAAAGACTCAAATCTATTTAAGGCTTAACATCCTCTTTAAGTAAGCTATTTGACCTTTTAAAGCCAAATCTACTTAGGACTTGGCAACCCAGTTTAAGTACACCATAGATTTTTTACACTACATTTATGTAGGGGGAGCAATTTCTCATATAATAATTCTTCTCTTATGAACTATTATATGTTTTCATGAAAGAATCTGCATAATTTCAGGAAATATACTTTAATTAAGTACATTTCTAAACTATCGGTGACTTGCAGGCTTTTTAATTCTTAAGTATCTGAATTTTCTATTGTTTCGATAAGTTATATTACAAGTATCAGATAGTTATGTTTTAAAACGTTCAATAGAATATTTTATTATTTCTTAAAGTACACGTGTCGAAACCATAATGCATGACTTAAGTGGATTTTCAGTAAGTTATCTGTAACTCTTCAAAATGCGCCTGGGCATCGAAAAGTTAGATTTGTAACTGTCTGAAACATCTCTTTATTATAAAACTGCTTAAGTACAGGTGTCGTGATCTGGACGATTGACTTAAGTTATCTTTCGGAAAGTTATCTATAACTCTCCAAAATGCACCTGAGCATCAGATAGTTAGGTTTATAAGTCTCCAAAACTTTCTGAACACCTTAAGTTAAAATTGTGCACGTGTTCAATTTCACTGCTTTACAATGTCTCAGTTGAAACTCGAACAATTATGCTTAACTCTTCGACTTTTCACACCTATTCCTTCAAGAAACTCAACCTATTATCATAAGTCTTCGAGTTTTCTCACTTTTCACTTAGCCTGAAGTTATTTTCTTTATATGAACAGTTACGCTAAGTATTCTGTAATTGTTGGTTGTAAAACTCGTACAGTTATTGCAAGCACTCGAATTATTTATCGATAACGGATCTAATATTTATGATTTCAATGATTGAATCCATTTATCCGTTTCTAAACTCGAAGAGTTATAAATGTTTTACTAACAACCTTTCGTGTTTCTACTTGGTAAAACCCTAGTTTCGTAATCTTCACTTCCACTAAGTTCTATAGTGCACAACGAAGATTAATCGACAATGTCAGGACGTGGAAGAGGACATGGTAGAATGACAAAAGTATAGAAAAGAGAGCTGGAATTACAGAAAATACAGAGTGAAATCAATGACATTAACAGGATCAGCAAACTCAGTCCCAACAGCAACAGCAACAATCCACACAATTTATAGAAACACAGCAACATACAGATATACAACAAGGTATACATACAAATACACATACAGGTATAGATACAGGCATTCATATTGAATTTTTATAGTAACAATCACAAGTTTCTCAAAATGATTTAGATCAAGCATTACTTGATCAGATAAAAAGAGTTAGTACAGAAATTGCCAAGAAAATTTCAGATACTCTGTTTGATATTTTTCGAAGATATAGAGGCTTGTGATAATACAAATTATGTATTACATGATTTATTTCTTGTAATTTGTAACCAAAAATATTATGTCAACTGTTTACTGAATTTAATGTTATGCTTAATCCATAAATTGTATGTATGTTTGAAACTATCGTTTTGATTAATATATACTTAGTAAGATTTCCTTCCTTACATTTAACTTGCTTAACTTCCTAAAGGGGGAGAAAATAGTTTGTTTACTTTTTTATAATGCTAAAAAGGGGGACATATAAATTATGTGACTTATTAGGTTTTGACATCATCAAAAAGGGGGAGATTGTTAGGCATTTAATTTTGATGATATATGCTTTATTAACGCTTTTAAATAAGTCTACATAATATTCTCTAAGTATAATAGTTACCAGATTATCGGAAAGTTTCATTTTTATGTTAGATAAATTAAAGATTCTCGAAGAGTTAGATTTGCAATAGTTAAACTTTCGGATAGTTAATGTTTCGGATAGTTAAACTTTCAGATAGTTAACGTTTCGTTTTTGTCGAAT
Organism: Cymodocea nodosa; assembly: GCA_036874045.1. NCBI lineage: Eukaryota > Viridiplantae > Streptophyta > Magnoliopsida > Alismatales > Cymodoceaceae > Cymodocea > Cymodocea nodosa. The sequence goes on from CM072335.1 coordinate 14,046,383, forward strand.
ATTTTATGTTAAAAACTCGTATAGTTAAGTTATCTACACGTGTGTTTTTAATATTTTAAGTTGTCACGTGTTTTCCATGTGCGTTCGGTAATGAAAAATCGAATAGTTAGATAACTATTCGAGTTTTTATATGCATGGATAGATAACTGTCCGAGTTTTATAAAAGGACTAACGAACAAATAAGTTTCATTGTTTAGTCACGTGTTTTGTAGGTGCAAAAACTCGAAGAGTTAAAGGCTAAGTGTTTAAGTTTTTACAAGACTTGAAGGATAAATGTTCGACTAAATCGAAGACTTAGAAGATATTCTACAAGACTCCAGGAAGATAAAAATTCTCGATATATCTACGAGTGGAGATCATGGAAATTCAAAATGATTGTGGAGAAAGTAGAAACTCAAAAAGAAAGTAATTTGGATTAAAGAGAAAATTAGTACATGGATTATGGATTATGGATTGTGGATCAAGTAGATGAATATGTTGAACGTGAAAGACAACAAAGTTCGACTACTAATAGAGAGTACGAGCTACATTACAATAGAGGATCCCAATCTCAAAAATCAAGTTTGAATATTCAATCTGGATCCCTAACTGAAAAGTTAAGTTTGAATATTCATATTCTGAAAAATTCTCCAACATCAGAAGAAGTTCGAAATTCCAAGCAATTTCAAAAAAGGAGTTGCAAACGCAAGAAGTCTGGAAATTCGACAACTGGAGAAGAAGAGATACAGAAGCTAAGCAAAGAGAAAGAAAGAAGTTGTGTGCATAAAGATCAGGTTTTATACAATTCAAAATTAGTTTTGAACAAGAGCTTTGTTTTCCTATTTGAATTGTATATCGAACATTACTGTATCAAAACCATCAAGAAGGGAATTGAGCTGAAAAGATATTGTAAATTCTGTTTTGAAATAAAAGAATAGAATTTCATTTACGAGTATTTTGTGCTCTTATTTTATCCACTAGTATTTAATTACTAAAGACACAATTCACCCCCCCTCTTGTGATACAGACGATCCTACAATTGCATAAAACATCCTTTAAAAGTTTAAATGAAATAACAAGCAAAAGAGTATTAGAACTAGTGCATATGGATTTATTTAGACCTACTAGGACAACCAGTCTATGAGGTAAATATTACGCTTTTGTACTAGTTGATGACTATTCTAGATTTACTTGGGTCTATTTTCTAGCATATAAAACTGAAGTTTTTGAAATATTTAAGATATTCTGTAATAAAGTTTAGAATGAGCAAAATGTTAAAATTCAAAAACTTAGGAGTGATCATGGTACAGAATTTGATAATGATCAAATGGACACCTTTTGTGAAGAATTAGGCATAGATCATAGGTACTCATTTCCAAGAGCTCCTTCACAAAATGGGATAGTAGAACGTAAAAAATATCACTTCAGGAAATGTCCAGAACCATGTTAAATGAAAATAAGTTACCCCTATCTTTCTGAGCAGAAGCAGTTCATACAGCATGTTATGTTATAAATAGAGTACATCTAAGACCAATTTTAGATAAAACTCCTTATGAGATATGGTATAACAGGGTTCCCAAAATAAGTTATTTAAAACTCTTTGGTTGTAAGTGTTTTATTTTAAACACTAAGGAACAAAGAGACAAATTTAGAGTCAAATCAGATGAGGGTATTTTTGTTGGTTATTCCATTAGAAGTAAGGCATATAGAGTTTATAACAAATCAACAAAAACCATTGAGGAAACCCTACATGTGAAATTTCATGAAAATTCTCATTTGGATTTTAGACATGCTAAAAACTTTGATTTAGAAATTCTCCCAGAAATAGTATCAAATGATGTTGACATAGAAATTGAGAGATTATCTGATGAAATAAGAAATATAAACTTAAATGATGAAGATTTAGAAGAAAATAATGTCATACCTATAGAAAATGGAGAACAACATAGAAATTGGCGTTATGCTTCATCTCATCCTATTGATCAAAAAATAGGTGATCCTAATCAAGGAGTTAGGACTAGGTCATCAATAGTCAACATTTGTGGTGCTTACTCATTTGTTTCTTTACTAGAACCTAAGAAAATTGAAGATGCCTTAGAAGATGAATTTTGGCATTTAGCTATGCAAGATGAGCTAAATCAATTTATAAGAAATGAGGTATGGGATCTAGTTCCTCTACCTGAAAATCAGTCTATAATAGGAACAAGGTGGGTATTTAGAAACAAAGTAGATCAAGATGGACATATAGTTAAAAATAAAGCTAGATTAGTTGCTCAAGGTTACAAGCAAGAGGAAGGAATTGACTATGATGAAACATTTGCTCCTATTGCTAGACTAGTATCAATACAAATTTTGTTAGCATATGCTTATTATATGGATTTCAAATTATATCAAATGGATGTTAAGGCTACTTTTTTAAATGGATATATAAAAGAAGAAGTTTATGTAAAACAACCTCCAGGTTTTGAAGATTTAAAACATCTTGAGTATGTTTATAAGCTTAAGAAGGCACTATATGGCCTTAAACAAGCCCCTAGGTCTTGGTATGAGAGATTATCTAAATTTCTTACGGAGAAAGGGTATTCTATGGGAAAGGCAGATCACACTCTTTTTATCAAGAAGATCTAAAAATATATATTGGTAGTTCAAATCTATGTAGATGACATCATATTTAGAGCAACAAATGATAAATTAGTTGAGTCTTTCTCGAAAGTCATGACTAATCAATTTGAAATGAGTATGATGGGTGAACTATCATTTTTCCTAGGCTTACAAATTAAGCAATTAGATCAGGGTACTTTTATTTCACAAGAAAAATATACTCAAGATTTATTAAAGAGGTTTGGTTTAGACAACACTAAAACAAAAAATACACCAATGAGTACTATCACCAAGTTGGATAAAGATGACTCTAGAAAAACTGTAGATCTAAAACAATATAGAAGTATGATTGGTTCATTACTTTATTTAACAGTTAGTTGACCAGATATTATGTTTAGTATGTGTACTTGTGCTAAATATCAATCTAATCTTAAAGAATCACACCTACTTGCTGTTAAACAAATTTTTAAATATCTATTAGGAACCATAAATTTCAGATTGTTTTATTTTAAACACAATTCTTTAAATTTAATAGGTAATAGTGATGCTGATTTTGCAAGATGTAAGTCTGAAAGAAAAAGCACCAGTGGCACTTATCAATTATTAGGAAATTCTTTAGTGTCATGGTTTAACAAAAAGCATTTACAACTAAAGCTGAATATATAGCTGCTGCACTTTGCTGTGCTCAAATCCTATGGATTAGACAAACTTTAAAAGATTTTAATTTAGACTATGAACCAACTAAGATTTTCTGTGATAGTAGTTCTGCAATAAGTTTGTCTAAAAATCCTGTCTTACATTCACAAGCTAAATATATAGAAGTTCGACATCATTTTCTAGGAGATAATATTATAAAAGAAAAAATAGTATTAAATTTTGTTCCTACCATAGAACTATTAGCAGATATATTTGCAAAACCCTTAGATGGGAATACCTTTTCAAAATTTCGATTAGAACTTGGTATTTGTAGGGTATCTGATGTTTAAATTTTCTTGTTCATTGCATAACATTTTGGTTTGTTAAAAGGTAGTTTTAGAATTTAATTTCTTTATTATTAAAAAAAAAACAAACAAAATATATATTTTTGAATTACTGTGTTCTAGTAGTTAAGAATTTATGAAATTCTAATTTTTATTGAAGTTAATTTATTTAAGAAAAATTCAGAAAATATTACTTAAGGAAAGTTAATTTGATTCAATGTGAGTGTCAAATGTATTTTTGTTACTTATGTATATGCTATTATAGAGATTTTAACTGGAAAATACATAAAAAGTATGTATTGTTTATTAAAGGAAAGTTATTAACATACTATTAGAAAAATTAAGTCTTGTAGTTGACTCTAATTTAATTTACTGTCTTGTTTTATTTCCTTTTTGTCTGCAATTACTTGAGTAATTAAGTCCATTGGGGGATCTTAAACCCTAGTCACTTAAACCAATTGGTTTGGAATGTGTTGACTGAAAACTCATTTTACAAGTAATTTAGATTATATTTTAAAAAGAAACAAAAACAAATTTTACCTGTTCTCACTTGTCATTGAGTAACTGGTTATCTTTCCCCCAATCAAGGGATTGTGATCATATAAAAAGATGATATTGTGGGAGGTAATACATAAAGTATATATATATATGAATATAAACAAAAAAAAGGGGGGCAATGTACTCAAACTTAATTTATTCTACAAGTGTTATAACAATCCTACCATAATCTATGCATATAATCTTTGTTATTTCTCTTTGTTATTATCTACTTTTTACACATAATATACTGTATTTATTTTCTTAAGTTCATGTACTCCCTATTGAATTCTTTTAACTTACCTGAAGGTATATCTCTATGAATCTTCTTTTGTAAACTGAATAAGATAAAAGTCGGAAAGTCGAAATTCTTAAATCTACTACTTATTTTTGTATTTAATTAATATAAAAAAAAGGAGAAACTCAAATCTATTTAAGGCTCAGTAACCAACTTAAGTCAGCTATTTGACCTTTTAATGCCAAATTTATTGGGGCTTGGCAACCCAATTTAAGTACGCCATAGATTCTTTAGACTACATTTATGTAAGGGAAGCAGTTTCTCATATAATAATTCAACCATTATGAACTATTATATGCTTTAATGAAAGAATCTACATAATTTTAGGAAATTAATATTAATTAAATTCATTTCTAAACTGTTGGTGAAATACAGGCTTTTTAGTTCTTAAGTATCCAAATTTTCTGTTATTTTAGAAGGTTATATTGTCTATACCGAACAGTTATGTTTTAAATGATTAAAAGAATATTTTATTATTTCCTGAAGTACACGTGTTGAAGCCTAAATGCATATCTTAAGTGAATGTTCGATAAGTTATCTGGTAACTCTCCGAAATGCATCTGATCATCAGATAGTTAGGTTTATAAGTATCTGAAAATATCTGAACTCCTTAAGTTAGAATTATGCACATGTTGAATTTCATTGCTTTATTATGTCACATGTTGAAACTCGAACAGTTATGCTTAAGTCTTCGACTTTTACGCATATCTATCCGAGAAACTAAAACAATTAACTTAATATTATTATATTTTTTCTAAAAGACTTAAACTCTGACAATAACTATTCTTGTTTGTCGTATAGTTATGTGCTTTACTGCTCAAAAAACTCGAATAGTTATCATAAGTCTTCAAGTTTTCTCACCTTTCACTTAGCCCGAAGTTATTTTCTTTACATGAATAGTTACGCTAAGTATTCTGCTTTTGTCGATTGTAAAACTCGTATAGTTATTGCAAGTATTCGAGTTATTTATCAGTAACGGATCTTATATTTATGATTTCAATGATTGAATCAGTTTATCTGTTTATAAACTCAAAGAGTTATAAATGTTTTACTGACAACCTTTCGTGTTTTGTTTGCATTTTCCCAACACTACACCAGAAAAACTTGGATTTGTTACTTTTATTTTTACTTAGTTAATTTATCCTTATGCATATTCTTTCTTTTAGAAGCAAGCAAACACCTTTAATACAATTTAGATATTAATTCCAATTTGTACTTTAACTGCAAGTGCATAGTGTCTATTGTATCAGTGTGCAAGTACAGGTCGATCCCACAGGGAATTGCTTAAAAGTTTAGAATTGTCCGTTTGTTAACAATCAAATTTATATATTCAAAAAGCTCTCCGTTGAATTATAGTTAACTCAACGGATAAAGTTCGTTGAGTTATAGCTAACTCAACGGACTAACCATGTGGACTTAAGTTAACTCCATGAGCTTGTCTTTACTTTTTAATACTGCTATTTACAAAGGAATTCAGCCAACCATTGGGCGATTCCACAGATTCTAAATAACATCAATTAAGCTCTTTAATGTTAGTAAATACTGGATTTATCATTAAGCAATACTAACATTTAGATAATTCAAACAGTAACCATTAAAATCTTTAAGTCTTTTGAACGAACCAATTTCAGTAAACTGTAAAACTAAAACAAACATAAAACAATCACAACACTGACAAAGATAACATTAATCACAATACAACACAAACAATACAACATACAATAGCAGATAAGTTGGTTTTGGTATTTTTGGTTTAATATGAACATGGAAATGGGCGAAAGGTGAAATGTAAAGTAATCTCAATCAACAACAAATACTTTCGTCACTACATACGACGTGATTACACCACTGAAAATTAAACCACTTACAATCCTGTCTCCTCTCCCTATAGAATTGTGAGTCCAGAATTGCAAGATAATATCCTCTTCAGCATATAGGCATCAACCCGAAGTTAAGGCTAGAAGCTTTACGATCTCCTGAAATATGAGTCGGTGCTTGGTGAAAATGGCTTCCCTTCCCGCAACGCGATCACTCCTCACAGTGGTTGTCAGGCACCGTGTGTTGCTCGGAATCGACCCGACATCAAGAAAGTATTCTCACAGACCTCTGATGGTTGGCGATTATGGTGGATATGGTGGTGGTAATGATGGTTGGTGTGGTACTTTGGAGAATTGCCGATACTGCCTATAGAAAGCTCGGTGCTCCTCCTCTTTTCACACTGGCCGTCCATCAATCACCCACGCACCCTTTACTTCTTTTTCTTCTTTTCTTTTATATTTCTTCAGTAGTAACTGCTTCTGCATGAATGGTCGATTGGATTTCCTTCATTCATATCAACGGCGATGATTTCTTCTCCCTGCGCAATACATGCAATTGTGGTTTTTCTTCCAACTGTCCTATTTCTACAACCGCTACAGTGGCATATTAGAAAATAAATAGTCCATGGAGTTACAGATAACTCAACGGACTTTCTTCATTGATTTAAGTATAAAACACAAGCATAAATTTAACTATCCGATGCTCAGGTGCATTTCAGATACTTACAAAGTTAACTATCCGTTGCTCAAATGCATTTCGAATAGTTATAGATAACTCACCGATATATAACTTAAGTAAATCTACCAAATCTTGAAACGTGTCAGCAGCAGTTTAATAATAAAATACACATTTTGGAGAGTTACAGGTCTAACTATCCGATGCTCAGATGCATTTCGAATAGTTACAGCTAACTCACCAAAAGTCCACTTAAGTCACTTTACTAGAACATGACACGTGTCCTCAGCTATTTTATAAATAAAAAGAGATTTCAGAGGGTTACACATATAATTGTCCGATACCCAACTACAATTTCGGATAGTTAGAGATAACTCACTAAAAGTTCACTTAAGTCATGCATTATGGTTTTGACACGTGTACTTCAGGAATTAATAAAATATTCTTTCAAAACATAACTGTTCAGCAATTTAAACATAACTATCCGACATGTTCAGTCTATTAAACATAACTATCTAAAATATCAAAAAATTTGGATACTTAAGAATTTCACAGCCTGCAACTTATTGACAGTTCGGAAATGTACTAAATTGACATTAATTCTCCAAAATTAAGCAGTAATTCTAATTAAAGCATATAACAGTGCAATTATAACATAATGGCTTAATTCTTATATGATAAGCTAAATATTATGCAATTAACCATCATTTAATCGTTAATAATATGCACTTTTTCATTCTAAACATGTTTCTACCTTGGTAAAACCCTAGTTTCACAATTTTTACTTCCACTAAGTTCTCTATAGATACACCTATAATTCGACAGCAACAACAACAACAGGATCGACACACTCAGTCACAACAGCAACAGCAACAATCAACACAATTTTCAGAACAATAGCAACATACAGATATAAATATAGGTATACATACAGATACAAATACAGTTATAAATACAGACATACATACTGAATTTTTACAGCAACCGTCACAAGTTTCACAAAATGATTTAGATCAAGCAGTAATTGATCAAATAAACAGAGTAAGTACAGAAATTGCAAGGCAAATTTCAGATACTTTGATCAGTATTTTTCGAAGATAAAGAGGCTTGTGATTATACAAATTATGTATTACAAGATTTATTTATTGTAATTTGTTACCAAAAATATTATGTAAATTGTTTACTACACTTAATGCTCATGTGATTGTTTTTAACAATTTATGTTTAAACAGTATATGCTTAATCCACGAAAGTTATGCATGTTTAAAATTATCTTTTTGATTAATATATACTTAGCAAGGTTTTTTCTTCCTTACATTTAAATCGCTTAATTACTAAAGGGGGAGAAGATATATTATTTACTTTTTTATAATGCCAAAAAGGGGGAGAAGATAGATTATTTGACTTATTAGGTTTTGACATCATCAAAAAGGGGGAGATGTTAGGAATTTTGTTTTGATGATATATGCTTTATTAAAGTTTTTAAATAAGTCTAAATAATATTCTCTAAGTATAATTGTCACGTAATTAAATGTTAACAGATTATCGGAAAGTAACATTTTTATTTCGGATAGTTAAAGTTTTCAAAGAGTTAGATTTTTGATAGTTAAACTTTCGGATAGTTAACGTTTTGTTTTTGTCAAATAGTTATGTTAAAAACTCGTATAGTTAAGTTATATACACGTGCGTTTTTAATGTTTTAAGTTATCACGTGTTTTCTATGTGCGTTCGGTAATGAAAATCAAATAATTAGATAACTATTCGAATTTTTATACGCATAGATAGATAAGTCTTTGAGTTTTATAAAATGACTAACAAACAGATAAGTTTGCTATGTTTAGTCACGTGTTTTGCAGGTGCAAAAACTCAAAGAGTTACAGATAAGTATTCGAGTTTTTACAAGACATAAAGGATAAGTGTTCAACTAAATCGAAGAGTTAGAAGATATTCTACAAGACTCCAAGAAGATAAAGTTTCAGTGAATCTACGAGTGGAGATCGTGGAAATTAAAAATGATAGTGGAGATCGTGGAAATTCAAATAGATAGTAATTTGGATTTAAAGAAAAAATTAGTACGTGGATTATGGATTAAGTGGATGAATATGCTGAATGTGAAAGACAACAAAGTTCGACTACTAATAGAGAGTACAAGCTACATTACAATTAAGGATCCCAATCTCAAAAACCAAGTCTGAATATTCAATCTGGATCCCTAACTGAAAAGTTAAGTTTGAATATTCATATCCAAAAAAATTCTCCAACATCAAAAGAAGTTCGAAATTCCAAGCAATTTCAGAAAAGGAGCTCCAAACGCAAGAAGTCTGGAAATTCAACAATTGGAGAAGAAGAGATATAGAAGTTGAGCAAAAAGAAGGAAAGGAGCTGTGTGCATAAAGATCAGGTTTTATACAATTCAAAATTAGTTTTGAATAAGAACTTCATTTTTCTATTTGAATTGTATATCGGACTTTACTGTATCAAAACCGTCAAGAAGGGAATTGAGATAAAAAGATATTGTAAATTCTGTCTTTAAAGTTTATAAAGAATAGAATTTCATTTACAAGCGTTTTGTACTCTTGTTTTATTCGCTGGTAATTTAATTACTAAAGACGCAATTCACCCCCCTCTTGTGATACAATGATCCTACACATGACACCAAATTATTTCTCAATAATTGACATGTGCCACTGGTACTCTTTCTATCAAATTTAGATCTTGTGTAATTAGCATCAGTATATCCTATAAGATCTATTGAACTATCCTTAGAATAATACAGTCTGAAATTTTTCGTTCCTTGTATATATCTAAATATTCTTTTAACAACAATTGAGTGTGATTCTTTAGGATTAGATTGAAATCTAGCACAAGTACACACAACAAACATAATATGAAGTCTACTAGCTATCAAATAAAGTTAAGAATCAATCATACTTCTGTATTTTCTTTGATCTATTGATTTTCCTATGTCATCAATATCTAACTTTAAAGAAGTACTCATAGGAGTTCCTTGAATCCTTGTATCACTAAAATTAAATTTCTTAAGCATTTCATCTGCATATTTTTCTTGATTTAAAAATATACCTTTATCTATTTGCTTAATTTGAAGTCCTAGAAAATATGAAAGTTCTCCTATCATACTCATTTCAAATTGACTAGCCATCTCTTCAGAAAATATTTTTATCAGTTTATCAGAAGTTCCTCCAAAAATTATATCATCCACATATATTTGAACAACAATCTAATCTTTATCATCTCTCTTGATAAATAGAGTATGGTCTACTTTTCCCATGATATATCATTTTTCTATTAAAAAAGTAGATAACCTTTCATACCATGATCCAAGTGCTTGCTTCAAACCATATAAGGTTTTCTTCAATTTATACACAAAGTCATGATTTTTAATATCTTCAAACCCAGGTGGTTGTTTTACATAAACTTCTTCATTAATTAAACCATTTAGAAATGCACTCTTAATGTTGAGTACTTTGTTTTGATTATGTGTGCTGAATGAAAATAATCATATTTGCTCAATTATTATTGCTTGTGAAAAGAAATTAAAAACATCAATTAATACAAAAAAAGCTTACTGATATAAATACTTGTCTGTATTGGATCTAAAATTATATTGTTAAATAACTAGTCGTTTCATTGCATTAATTTCTCATTTAACTAAACGTTATGTTAACGTGTGTTTTTATTGAAAAACATGATATGTTTTAAAGTTATATCTTTTGTATCATGAACAGTGCATATTTAGACAACTCATTAAGTTAGAGTGTTATTTGTATAGAGGTCACATGAGAACTCGTTGAGTTAGAGGCTTAAAGGTTAAAATAGGTCACGTGAGAACTCGTTAAGTTAGTAAGTAAAAGAAGAGACGAACTCGTTAAGTTAGTGTTGTACACGTGGTGAAATTATAAGTTACGAATGTTATATTGTATCATGTGAGGTGCACATGCTTAACTTGTTAATATCTTTTCAACTCAATTCCCTTCTTGACGGTTTTGATACAGTAATGTTCGATATACAATTCAAATAGGAAAACAAAGCTCTTATTCAAAACTAATTTTGAATTGTATAAAACCTGATCTTTATGCACACAGCTTCTTTCTTTCTCTTTGCTCAGCTTCTATATCTCTTCTTCTCCAATTGTCGAATTTCCAGACTTCTTACGTTTTCAGCTACTTTTCTGAAATTGCTTGGAATTTCAAACTTCTTCTGATGTGACTAAACAAAACATGTGACTAAACAAAGAAACTTATCTGTTCGTTAGTCCTTATATAAAACTCGAATAGTTATCTATCCATGCGTATAAAACTCGAACAGTTATCTAACTATTCGATTTTTCATTACCGAACGCACATGGAAAACATGTGACAACTTAAAACATTAAAAACACATGTGTAGATAATTTAACTATACGAGTTTTTAACATAAAATATTTGACAAAAATGAAACGTTAATTATCCGAAAGTTTAACTATCTAAAACATTAACTATCCGAAAGTTTAACTATTGCAAATCTAACTCTTCGGAAATCTTTAATTTATCCAACATAAAAATGAAACTTTCCGATAATCTGTTAACTATTATACTTAGAGAAATATACTTAGAGAATATTATGTAGACTTATTTAAAAACGTTAATAAAGCATATATTACCAAAATTAAATACCTAACATGAAATATCAAATGGAAGATAATTCAGTGAAGCAGAAAAAGGTAAGATATACGTTACTGAAGATTTAAAGTATCAGAAGATAGCAAATTTGGTGAAGTAGAGAAAGACAAGATATTCGTCATTGAAGAATTGCTGAAGAAGAAAAAGAAGAAGAAGAAAGATCTCAAACAGGGAGAAATGTTTTAAATTCCGCAAATTAGTTTTCTCTTTTTGTAGTTATGAAATTGTATAGATGAAGCATGATATCGAAATATAATTGCATCTACAATTTTTGAGGAGAATTGAAATGTATATTGTAATTGAAACCTTGAATAAAAACGATTTTATGAAAATAGTGTCTCAACTTGTTTTTAAGTATTAAAGTTTCAATTATAATCGGAAAAAGTTGAAAAACACAATTCACCCCCTCTTGTGTAGCCATACGATCCTACACTTGACATCCATTTGATATAGTTTAAAATCTATTTAACAAGCATAGGCCAATAGTATTCTAATACTTTCTAACCTAGCCTCAGGAGCAAATGTTTCATCATAATCTAGTCCTTCTTCCTATGTATACCCCTATGCAATTAATCTAGCATTGTTCCTTATAACTTGACCAGTCTCATTAGTTTTGTTTCTAAAGATCCCCTTTGTACCTATTATGGACTAATGTTCTAATGGAGAGACTAATTTTCAAACATCATTTCTAATGAATTGATTTAGTTCTTCTTGCATTGCCACTATCCAATTTTCATCAAATAATACTTCTTGTATATTCCTTGGTTCCACCATAGAAACAAACATGCACATACTATTTAAATTTACTAAAGCTCTAGTTTTAACTCCCTCATTTATATTATCAATGACTTGAGTGATGGGATGTGATGAAGAATAACACCAATTTCTTTGATTTTCTTCAATATTCTCATCAACATCTAAAGGTACATCACTTTCATCATTAGTTTGATCATTTAAGTTCATATTTTTGATTTTCTCAAATAAATCTTCAATCTCTCTATTAATCTCTAACTCTTTTGAGAAATTGATCATATCATCATTATCAACTTTAGATTAAGATTCTCCAAAAGAATTTTCATTGAAGCTTACATGGAGGGTTTCTTCAATAGTTCTAAAAGTTTTATTATATATTCTATAGGCTTTACTTCAAGTAGAGTAACCTACAAAAATTCCTTCATCTACTTTGGCTTGAAATTATCCCTTTTATCCTTAGTATTAAGAATAAAACACTTGCAACCAAATGGTTTCATATAGAAAATTTTTGGAACCCTATCAAACATAATTTCAAAAGGAATTTTATTAACAAGAGGTCTTAAGTGACTTATGTTAATAACATAACAAGCTGTATTCACTACTTCAGCCCAAAGATTTTGAGGTAAATTACGTTCATTTAACATAGTTTTGGCCATTTCCTGAAGTGATCTATTCTTCCTCTTAACAACACCATTTTGAGATGGTGCTCTTAGAAAAGAAAATTTGTGATCAATGCCATGATCTATACAGTAATTACTCATTTGATCATTATCAAATTCAGTACCATGATCACTCCTAAGTTTTTGAACAGAGACACTTTGTTCATTTTGAACAATATTGCAAAACATTTTAAACTTTTCAAAAACTTCTATCTTAGATGCTAAAAAATATACTCAAGTGTATCTAGAGAAGTCATCTACTAAAACAAATACATACTGTTTACCACCAAGACTCATGATTCTTGTTGGTCCAAATAGATCCATATGTATAAGTTTTAAGACTCTCTTGCTTGATATATCAGTTTTGGATTTAAAAGAGTTTTTATGAAGTTTACCTAACTCACATACATCACACATAAAGTCTTTTGAGTATTTAATCTTTAGTAAACCTCTCACTAAATGTTTACTAGATAATTTATGCAATAATTTCATATTTATATGCCCGATCCTTCTATGCCACAAATATGCATCACTAGTTTCAACTAGCAAACATGAATTTAAATCAACTGCACCAAAAGGTAAAGATAAAATACATACAAAACATTTTCTTTTAGCAATAAACTTAAGTTCATCTATACTTTTATCAATAATTTTGTATACATTATCTTCAAATAATACATAATATCCATTATCAGTTAGTTTTATAACACTCAGCAAATTAAATCCTAGGTTTTCTACATATAGTACATTCAAAATAACACAAGTAGGAGTTATTTGAACATTTCCCATACCTATGATTTTATCATTGCTTTTGTTTCCAAATGTAACATTTCCTTTCTTGGTATTTGTAAAATTTTTCAGTAGACTTTTTTGTCTGGTCATGTGACTTGATGCTCCACTACCCAATATCCATTTTGATGTTGTTTCCTCCTGCAAAACAAATCAAAAAGAATTATTTCTTAGTACCTAATGTTGTTGAGGACCAAATTCATTAAATGCATATTTCTTCTTCTTTTTTAAAAACAATTTAACATTATCATTTACATTCTTATTAGTTGTAAGTACAAATAATTTATCATTTACATCATACTCACTTATAGCATTATTGCTCTTATAATCATTCTTTTTGTTTTCAAATGTAGTATAACCAAGACCAAGCCGATTTTTATTAGATGTTAATTTGTTTTTGTCATGCTTATACATTTCAATACATTCAAACCAAGATTTTGTACCTATATTTAAATTTTCAATACATACAAAATCTTTTTCTGCACAAGAATTTTCAAATAAATCACATACAGAATGAGTAATTGGTCTAACACTAGAGTTTTGAATTTCATACTTAGATTTCTGAATTTTTAGTTTACTACGATTGTTTGACATTTTTGAAACATTAGTGACTAAATTTCCAGAACAAGAAATAAGATTTTTAAAAACATTGATAGTCATGTTAGAAGTACATTTAGATAAATCACATTGGTTTATATTATTGCTACATGATTCATCCCTTGAATTACCTACTTCTACATATTTATTACCTTGTTTCATGATAAAAGGAATTTTAGTCTTAGATTTACTTGAACTACAACTAATAAATCCTTTATTGGCTTGAGATTCAGGATATTCAGGATAATCAAATCCTAAGCCAAATTTATATGACACTGCAGGGGTACAAGTTAGTTTATCTTAGTTTGACTTAAATTCCATTTCTCAATGGTAGAATTTAAATCTAGCTCTCTCATTTTTAATCTATCAATCTCTAATTCAAGATCATTTATACTATTTCTCAATATTTCATTTTCAGATTCTATCTTTAATTTTTCAGCATTTGTATTCTGTATTTGTTCATGCAAGACACATTCATTAAATCTAAATTTATGCAAATCTCTAACATGATTTTCATTATCACATTTAAACTTTTCTAAAGTAGTAGACAGGAAACAATTTTCTTCTTCCAAAATGGACAAAGAGTTTCTAATATCCTTATTTTCCAATTTACAAATTTTAAGCTTTTGTAATAATGCATGATAAGCACATAATAATTCATCAAAGTTAAAATCTGAATGACTTTCAGGATCAAATATTACCTCAGACTCATCTGCCATGAAACACACATGAGCAACGTCTTCTAACTCTTGTTCTTCTTTTGAATGTGAAGATTTTGATAATGATTCCTCAAATCCAGACTCTTTTGACGTGTCATCCCAAGTGACCTTCAAAGCATTTTTCTTGTAAAGATTTTTTAAGTTTTCTGAGCCATCTTCTTCTGATTTGTCCTACTATGCTTTTCATTTTTCCTTATAGGACAGTCTGGAGAAAGATGTCCAATTTTCTTACAATTGTAACATACATACTTTCTGGATGAAGAATTCTTGTCATTTAGTGATTTTGATGTTGAGGCTTTTTCATTTCTGTTCCTTTGATGTTTCCTAGCTTTCCATGCTTTCTTGAATTTCCTAGTCAGTAAAATTAAGTTCTCGTTAGAATTAGTAGATATATCAGAATCTAAATTAATTTCGAATGCTATTTCTTTCTTCATTTTTAGTTTGTTGTGACTCAGTGATTCATTTAATTGAACTTCATAAGCAGTTAAGTTTCCTATAAGTTCATTTATGGTATAAACATTTAAATCTCGTGATTCCTCAATTGATGTCACTTTCTGAGACCATTTGGAACTTGGGGATTTGAAAATTTTCCTCACCAAATCCTTCTATTCAAAATTCCTTCCTAAGCATTTTAAAGAGTTTATGATATCAAGGAATCTGAAAAACATCTTAGAAATACTTTCATCTTCATGCATCTTAAAGAGTTCATACTTATGAATTAACATGTTAATCTTAGTCTCTTTAACTTGAGATGTACCTTCATGTGAAACTTCTAATGCATGCCACATCTAATAAGCAGATTTATATGCCGACACTTTAATGAACTATTCATAACTCAAAGCAAAAAATAAAATATTTAAGCCTTTAGCATTCAGAGTTTCATTTTCTTTTTCAGTAATTGTCTAAGTATTATAAGAGATAGATAACGGACTATATGGTTTAGAAATCATGAACCATAACTTGTGATCTATACTTTGAAGAAAGGTTGTCATCCTATATTTCCAATATTCAAAATGTATTCCATCAAATAAAGGACAACGATTAAGATTTTGGCCTTCATTAAAAGAAAAATTACCATTACCAGTAGCCATCTTACCTTAAATTTTTCAACCTATTTGATTTTAAACAATATAAAACAATAAAAACAATTTGAGCCTTAAATCGAGAAGTTTAAGAGTATGCTCAAATATCAATTTCTATTTAAAAACAAGGAGGGAAGAATAAGCAATGATATTAAATAAGTTGGTATCGATTTTATATCAAAGATTATTAACAAAGCTCTGATACCACTTGTAGGATCGTATGACTACACAAGAGGGGGGTGAATTGTGTTTTTCAACATTTTCGATTATAATTGAAACTTCAATACTCAAAAACAAGTCGAGACACTATTTTCATAAAATCATTTTTATTCAAGGTTTCAATTACAATATACAATTCAATTCTCCTTAGAAATTGTAGATGCAATTATATATCGATACCATTTTTCATCTATACAATTTCATAACTACAAATAGAGAAAACTAATTTGCAGAATTTAAAACATTTCTCCCTATTTGAGATCTTTCTTCTTCTTCTTCTTTTTCTTCTTCAACAATTCTTCAATGACATAGATCTTACTTGTTTCTGTTTCACTGAATTTTCTTCCATCTGAGAGCTCTTCCACGAAAAGTGTTTTTGATCCCTGAAAAGATTTTTTGTTTGGTGCGCTAAGATAAATGATCAACGAGAATTCTATGCCTTTTATACTGTATCCTCATTTAATGCAAATCCTCCATGTTTAATCACTATCAATTATCCACTTCTTCACATCTTTTCTTTTTCCTTCATCGAAATACACACGTTCTAACCCACGTTTACATTTCAAATTTTTTTTAATCATCAATCTTAAACCTCTGAAAAATTTCCTACAAAATAAACTTTCTCGTCTAAAATTTTTCATAAGTATAATAAGAAGTTGTTACTTTAATGTTAACTAAACAAGTAACACAAGTAGATATATAACTTAACGTTTCTAACTTAACGAGTTCCTCATGTGCCAACTCACGTGACAAGTACTATAGCTAATTCAATGAACTAAGTCTGTGGTGTTATGCTAACTCAACAAACCATCTCCATGGTGTTACAATAACTCAACAAACCATCTCCATTGTGTTACAGATAACTCAACGAACCAGCAATAAACAAATGTTTTTATAATAAGAATTTTACCACGTGCAAAAATAACAACTTAAGTTTATAACACTAACCTAACACAATGCCTTAGTGTTCAATATAGCAACTCAATGCATTTAGTTATGTTAACTTAACGAGTTAAACATCTGCACCTCACGTGATACAATATAACATTCGTAACTTTTAATTTCACCACATGTACAACACTAACTTAACAAGTTTGTCTCTTCTTTTACTCACTAACTTAACAAGTTCTCACGTGACCTATTTTAACCTTTAAGCCTCTAACTTAACGAGTTCTCATGTGACCTATTTTAACCTTTAAGCCTCTAACTTAACGAGTTCTCACGTGATCTCTATACAAATAATACTCTAACTTAACGAGTTGTCTAAACGTGCACTGTTTATGATACAGAAAATATAACTTTAAAATATATCATGTTTTTCAATAAAAACACATGTTAACTTAACGTTTAGTTAAATGAGAAATTAATGCAATGAAACGACTAGTTATTAATTTAGTATAATTTTAGATCCAATACAGATAAGTATTTATATCAGTAAACTTTTTCTATTTTAATTTATGATTTTTAATTTCTTTTCACAAGCAATAGTAATTGAGTAAATATGATTACTTTCATTCAACACACATCATCAAAACAAAATACTCAACAATTCCCCATGCATCAAAGATTTCAACCTCAACAATAGGATTAAGAGGCATCATATTCCTCTTTGATATTCTTCCTATTTGTTGACATCTTAAACAACTTAAGTAATATTTTTGAGCATTTTTTAATAGTGTTGGCCAATAAAAGCCACATTATAGAATTTTGGCAGTAGTTTTCCCTAAACCAAAATGCCCTCCACATGCTTGGTCATGGCAGAAAGACAATATGCTCTACTATTCAATTTTTGGAGCACACCTCCTTAAAACCAGATCAGGACATTTCTTAAATAAGTATAGGTCTTCCCAATAGTAATATTTTACTCTTGAAAAGAACAATTTCTTATCCTGTCTATTCCAATCCTTAGGTGTTAAACTAGTAACTATGTCTGCATACCAAGGCATTGTGTTGATGGTCATTAATTGTTCATTAAGAAAATTATCCTTAATTTCAATATTTGATTTTTCTATTTGTAGTCTTGATAAATGATCTGCTACTACATTCTCACAACCTTTTTTATCTTTAATTTCTAGATCAAATTCTTATAATAATAATATCCATCGAATCAATCTAGGTCTAGTCTCTTTCTTTGCTATTAAATGTTTTAAAGTTGAATGATCTGTGTATACTATCACTTTAGCTCCAATCAAAATATGATCTAAACTTTGATAAGGCAAACACAACAACTAACAACTCTTGTTCAATAGTTGTATAATTAACTTGAGCATCATTTAAAGTTTTGCTTGCATAATGAATTACTCTTGGAGATTTTTCTATCTTCTATCTCAACATTGCTCCTACAGCAAAATCAGATACATCGCACATTAATTCAAATGGATGACTCCAATCAACTACTTGAATTGTAGGAGTTGAAATTAAGCTAGTTTTAAGCTTGAAAAATGCTTCTTTGCAATTTTTATCAAAGTTAAATGGCACATCTTTTAATAGATTAGTTAAAGGTCGAACTATTTTGCTAAAATCTTTAATAAATCTTCTATAAAATCCAGCATGTCCTACAAATGATCTAATATCTTTTACTGATTTAGGTTCTGGTAGATTGGAAATAACTTCTATTTTAGTTTTATCTACTTCCAACCCTTTCTTTGAAACAACATGTCCCAAGACTCTTCCTTGTTTAACCATGAAGTGACATTTTTCCCAATTTAGAACTAGACTTTTTTTCACACGACGTTTTAATACTTGGTCTAAATTATTTAAACACACTTCATATGAAGTTCTATAGACAGTAAAATCATCCATAAATATTTCTAAAAAATCTTTAGTCATTCTAGTGAATATGTGTTTAGAATGAAAAAGTGCATAATATTAACGGTTAAATGATGGTTAATTGCATAATATTTAGCTTATCATATGAGAATTAAGCCATTATGTTATAATTGCACTATTATATGCTTTAATGAAAGAATCTACATAATTTCAGGGAATTAATGTTAATTTCGTACATTTCTGAACTATCGGTAAATTACAAGCTGTGATTTTCTTAAGTATCTGAATTGTCTGTCATTTCGGAGAGTTCTATTTAATGTACCGAATAGTTATGTTTTAAATGCTAAAAGAATATGCAGGTACACAGTAACAACTCGTTGAGTTAGTGAGTAAAGACCGTAAGTTGTATATTTGAACTCATTAAGTTAGATTTATACACGTGTTTAAATTAAATGCTTTAGTATATCACGTGAGATGCACATGTTTAACTTGTTAAATTAGCATAATTGTACGCGTTGGGTTACATGAATGCACACTCACGTAACATGTTAGGTTAGCAGCTTATTTCTTTATTGCACGTGTTAAAATCACTAACATTAAAAAGCTTAATTGATGTTATTTACAATCTGTGAAACCACCCAATGGTTGACCGAATTCCTCTGTAAATAGCAGTATTAAACTAGAAAGATAGGCTCGTGGAGTTAACTTAAGTCCACGAGATTAGTCCGTTGAGCTCGTGGAGTGATTACTGAACACATTAAGTATAATAAAAAATAGAACAGTACACAATTCTTACTCAATTCTCTATGGGATCGACTTGTACTTGCACACAAATGCAATATACGCTATGTACTTGCAGTTAAAATACAAATTAGAATTAATATTTAATTTGTGTGAAAGATTGTTTGTTTGCTTCTAAAAAGAAATTATTGATATAAGCACAAGGATAAATTAACCAAGTAAAAACAGAAGTTAACAAATGCAAGTTTTCTAGCGATGTTACCAGTGAACTAAGCAAGTTCACTAGTGTCGCCTAAAGCTAACCAAACAAGTTTTTCTAGTGTCGTTACCAGGGAATTGAATAGCTAAGCAATTGTAGCTGCTATTTTGTTTTAATAACAAGAGTGTTGTGTGTTTTCTTCTAAAATTGAGAATATGGCACATGCTTATGCTCAAAGATTTCTGAAACCTATAGTTAGCATATGTGAATTCTGCAATTCTGAAGGTTACGACATTTCTGATTGTTTGAAACTAAGACGTTTGCAGATGGTTAAATCACATGAACAAATGAATTATCCTCAATATAATAGAGCCAAGTATGAGAATCCTATGGTTTACCCAACTGATGGTCAATATAGAATATGTAATATGTTGAGAGAAACGGAAGTTTGGGATAGGTATGACAGACTAGAGCATAGTATAGAGCAAAACATGGACAAATTGGAACACTTTATGTGTTAGCAACAAGAAGTCAACCAATTAAACTATAAGGAAGCATATTCAGAACCTAAAATGGATATCATTTACGAAACTGAAAAAACCATAATGAAAATTGATCAAAAATTGAATGCAATGAGATTAGATGATTTGGAAAGAAAACTAAAAGCATTGGATGAATATACAATGAAAATACAAGTTATGCAATAGGACAATGAAAATTATAATGTTATAGATCTGCATAATTTGCAAGATATACAGACAAAAGAAAATACTAATGCAAGAGAATTTAAAGAATGCACTTTAAAACTAAAAACAATTGAAGATCATAATCACAAAAATGATATACAAGAACATCATGAGAGTAACAAAAATCTACAAGATGTATGTATAACACTAAGATCTGGAACTGATATACCACCAAGAATTCAAAATGAAAATAATATGAAGGTGGGTAAGAGCAAAAATCAAAATGAGAATGAGAATATAATATCCGAAAATATAGAAATCAATGAAGAACAATCTGAATCTGCTAATGAGACTAAAAATGATCAAATGAAAGAAAAAGAATCTTTTAAATCACAATCATTAGCACCCTATCTTGAAAGATTACAACAAACAATACCTGAAAAACAAGAAAACATTAGAGAAATTTTCGAAAAAGTACAAGTTAACATTCCTTTGTTAGATCTATTACAAAAAATGCCACCTTGTGCTAAATTTCTGAAGGATTGGTGTACTAAGAAAAGAGAACGAAAAGTTCTTAGGAAGGTCTTTTTAGCTGAGCAAAGTAGTTCCCTATTTCTGCCACAAATTCCTAAAAAGTTATCTGATCTTGGAATCCCTGTTATATCATGCACCATAGGAAATACCATTCTAGAAAGAACCTTAATAGACTTAGGTGCAGGTATAAATATTATGCCAAGTGATATATTTGCATCCTTAGGATTAGAAGGCTTAACTCCTACTAGTACGGTCATTCAATTAGCTGATAGAAGTATAAGATACCCTAGAGGAAAAATAGAGGATGTCTTAATTAAAATCAAAAACATTATATATCCTATTGATATTGTAATTTTGGATTCCCAACAAATTAAGCATAAAAATAATGATACATCTTTAATTTTGGGAAGACCATTTTTAGCAACATCAGGCACTGTTATAAATTGTAAAAGTGGAGTAATGAAGTTATCATATGGCAATGAGGATACTCAATTAAACATTTTCAAATCAGAAAAGTTTGAGGAGTTAGAAATGTCCTTACATACCATAGACTTTTTAGAGGATGAAGGAGATATGTTAGATGATGTGATTCAAGAAGAAGTAAATAGGCAACTCAATTCTGAAACTTAAGAGGAAAGTGAAAGCATAAATATAGAAGGAGATCAGGAAGAAATTAATTTAGAAAATGGGGATGTTCAATTAGGAGCTCTAGCTTCTGATGGGCAACATTTAGAATCAAAACCTTTACCTCCTGAATTAACCTATATATTTCTAAAAGAAAAATGAACATGTCCAATCATTATTGCTTCAAATTTAAGAGAGGATCAAATAGCTAAATTAAAAAATGTAGTAAAAAGTTATAAAGAAGCAATAGGATGGACTATGACTGATATAAAAGGGTTAAGTGCAACTTTATGATGTCACCACATATATTTAGAAGAGAATGCTAAACCTATTAGAATTCCTGAGAGGAGATTATATCCAAACCTTAAAGAAGTAGTTAGGAGGGAAATAGTGAAATGATTAGATAATGACATAATTTATCCGATTTCTGATAGCTCATGGGTTTGCCCAATCCACGTAGTTCCCAAGAAATCAGGATTAACAGTATTAGGAATGAAAGTCAAGACTTGATACCTACTAGAATTCAATCAAGTTGGAGACTGTGTATAGACTATAAAAAGCTGAATGCTGTGACTAGCAAAGATCATTTTCCCTTACCTTTTATAGATCAAATGCTAGAAAGATTAGCCGGGCAAGAATATTTTTGTTTCCTAGACAGGTATTTAGGATATAACCAAGTTCCAGTAGCATTAGAGAATCAAGAGAAAACAACTTTCACCTGTCCTAATGGAACTTATGCTTTTAAGAGAATGTTATTCAGATTATGCAATGCACTAGCCACCTTTCAAATGTGTATGCAGGACATATTTACTAGAATGACTGAAGATTTTTTAGAAATATTTATGGATGATTTTACTATTTATGGCACTTCATATGAAGTGTGTTTAAACAATTTAGACCAAATATTAAAACATTGTGTGGAAAAAAATCTGGTTCTAAATTGGGAAAAATGTCACTTCATGGTTAAACAAGGAATAGTCTTAGGGCATGTTATTTCAAAGAAAGGGTTGGAAGTAGATAAAGCTAAAATAGAAGTAATTTCTAATTTACTAGAACCTAAATCAGTGAAAGATATTAGATCATTTCTAGGACATGCTGGTTTTTATAGAAGATTTATTAAAGACTTTAGCAAAATAGCTAGACCATTAACTAATCTACTAAAAGATGTCCCATTCAACTTTGATAAAAATTGCAAGGAAGCATTTTTCAAACTTAAAACTAGCTTAATTTCAACTCCTATAATTCAAGCACCTGATTGGAGCCATCCATTTGAATTAATGTGCGATGCATCTGATTTTGCTGTTGGAGTAGTGTTGGGACAGAAGATAGAAAAATCTCCTAGAGTGATTCATTATGCAAGCAAAACCTTAAATGATGCTCAAGTTAATTAGACAACTACTAAAAAAGAACTATTAGATGTTGCGTTTGCCTTGGAAAAATTAAGATCATATCTGATTGGAGCTAAAGTAATAGTATACACGAATCATTCAGCTTTAAAACACCTAATAGCAAAAAAAGAGACTAAGCCTAGATTGATCTGATGGATATTATTATTACAGAAATTTGATCTAGAAATTAAAGATAAAAAAGGTTGTGAGAATGTAGTAGCAGATCATTTATCAAGATTACAAATAGAAAAATCAAATATTGAAATTAGGGATAATTTTCCTGATGAACAATTAATGACCATCAACACAATACCTTTGTATGCAGACATAGTTAATTACTTAGTTAGTAGTTTAACACCTAAGGATTGGAATAGACAAGATAAGAAATTGTTCTTCTCAAGAGTAAAATATTACTATTGGGAAGACCCATACTTATTTAAGAAATGTCTTGATCTGGTTTTAAGGAGGTGTGTTCTAGAAACTGAATATCAGAGTATATTGTCTTTTTGTCATGACCAGGCATATAGAGGGCATTTTGGTTCAGGGAAAACTGCTGCAAAAATTCTGCAATGTGGATTTTATTGGCCAATACTATTCAAAGATGCTCATAAATATTGCTTAAGTTGTTTAAGATGTCAACAAATAGGAAGAATATTAAAGAGGAATATGATGCCTCTTAATCTTATTGTTGAGGTTGAAATCTTTGATGTGTGGGGAATAGATTTTATGGGTCAATTTCCTATGTCTGATCAATTTAATTATATATTGTTAGGGGTGGATTAGGTGTCTAAATGGATAGAAGCTATTCCTACAAAAACTAATGATAATAAAGTGGTAATACATTTTATAAGAACCAATACAATTGCCAGATTTGGAATACCTAAAGCTATTATCAGTGATAGAGGAACTCATTTCTGTAATAGAAGTTTTGAAGCCTTAATGCAGAAATATGGAGTGAACCACAAAATTGCAACATCATATCATCCGCAAACAAGTGGACAAGTAGAAAATGCCAACAAACAAATTAAGTTAATCTTAGAAAAAGTAGTAAATCCTACTAGAACAGATTGGGCTAATAGATTGATAGATGCACTTTGGGCTTATAGAACTGCTTATAAGACAAGCTTAGGTATGTCACCTTTTAGGCTAGTATATGGAAAAAGTTGTCATTTACCAATTGAAATTGAACATAAAGCTTATTGGGCATTAAAAACTCTGAACACTAATTTAAATCAAGCTGTTGAAAATAAAAAAATACAATTGATTGAATTAGAAGAATTTAGGAATGAAGCTTATTCAAAAACTGCAAAATAAAAAGAGAAAATGAAGTTCTGGCATTATAGGAAAATTATTCCAAAAATCTTTGAAATAAGACAACAAGTATATCTTTACATCACTAGACTCCATAACCATCTAGGAAAATTAAGATCTAGATGGGCAGGACCTTACATAGTTCGAAATATTTATCCCTATAATGCTATTGAGATCGAAAATCCTAAAAATCAGAATATATTTAAAGTAAATGCACAAAGACTTAGACCTGTTCTAAAAATACCAAAAAGTTTTTTGAAATTATAGAAGAAGTAAGAGTAGAGGACTACTCGAGCTTTACTTAGTAAGAAATCATTTTTTTTTTAAAAAAATTTATTTAAACATAGTTACGGTTAAATCGAAACGAATTATCAATTTTACCGATGTACAAAAAAAAAAAATCGTTGCGGTTCAACCGACAAGATCCATTGGTTTGACCGAAACATAAAAAATCGTTGCGGTTATCTTTGTCAGTGTTGTGATTGTTTTATGTTTATTTTAGTTTTACAGTTTACTGAAATTGGTTCGTTCAAAAGACTTAAAGATTTTAATGGTTACTATTTGAATTATCTGAATGTTAGTATTGCTTAATGATAAATCCAATGTTAACTAACATTAAAGAGCTTAATTGATGTTATTTACAATCTGTGGAATCACCCAATGGTTGACCGAATTCCTCTGTAAATAGCAGTATTAAAAAAGAAAGTCAGGCTCGTGGAGTTAACTTAAGTCCACGAGGTTAGTCCGTTGAGTTAGCCATAACTCAACGAACTTAGTCCGTTGAGTTAACTGTAAGTCAACGGAGAGCTTATTGAATATATAAATTTGATTTTTAACAAGCAAACAGTTCTCAAGTTCGTCAACAATTCCCTGTGGGATCGACCTGTACTTGCACACTGATACAATAGACACTGTGCACTTGCAGTTAAAGTACAAATTGGAATTAATATCTAAATTGTATTAAAGGTTGTTTGTTTACTTCTAAAAGAGAGAATAGGCATAAAGATAAATTAAAAACAGAAGTAACAAATCAACTGAAAGAAAAAGAGTCTTTGAAATCAAAATATTTAGCACCCTATCTTGAAAGATTACAACAAACAATTCCTGAAAAATAAAAAAAAATCAGAGAAATTTTTGAAAAAGTACAAGTTAACATTCCTTTGTTATATCTATTGCAGAAAATGCCACCTTGTGCTAAATTTCTGAAGGATTGGTGTACTAAGAAAAGAGAGCGAAAAGTTCTTAGAAATGTCTTTTTAGCTGAGCAAAGTAGTTCCCTATTTCTGCCACAAATTCCTAAAAAGTTATCTGATCTTGGAATCTCTGTTATATCATGCACCATAGGAAATATCATTCTAGAAAGAACCTTAATAGACTTAGGTGCAGGTATAAATGTTATGCCAAGTGATATATTTGCATCCTTAGGATTAGAAGGTTTAATTCCTACTAGAACGGTTATTCAATTAGCTTATAGAAGTATAAGATACCCTAGAGGAAAAATAGAGGATGTCTTAATTAAAATCAAAAATTTTATATATCCTATTGATATTGTAATTTTGGATTCCCAACAAATTAAGCATAAAAATAGTGATACATCTTTAATTTTGGGAAGGCCATTTTTAGCAACATCATGAGCTATTATAAATTGTAAAACTAGAGTAATGAAGTTAGCATATGGTAATGAGGATACTCAATTAAATATTTTCATACCAGAAAGGTTTGAGGATTTAGAAATGTCCTTACATACCATAGACTTTTTAGAGGATGAAGGAGATATGTTAGATGATGTGATTCAAGAAGAATTAAATAAGCAAATCAATTCTGAAATTTTAAAAGAAAGTGAAAGCATAAATATAGAAGGAGATCGGGAAGAAATTAATTTAAAAAATGATGATGTTCAATTAGGAGCTCTAGCTTCTGATGGGCCGCATTTAGACTTAAAACCTTTACCTCCTGAATTAACTTATATATTTCTGGAAGATAAACGAACCTATCCAATCATTATTGCTTCAGATTTAAAAGAGGATCAAATAGCTAAATTAAAAGATGTAGTAAAAAGTTATAAAGAAGCAATAGGATGGACTATGACTGATATAAAAGGGTTAAGTTCAACTTTATGCTGTCACCACATATATTTAGAAGAGAATGCTAAACCTGTTAGAATTCCTGTGAGGAGATTAAATCCAAACCTCAAAGAAGTAGTCAGGAAGGAAATAGTTAAATGGTTAGATAATGATATAATTTATCTGATTTCTGATAGCTCGTGGGTTAGTCCAATCCATGTAGTTCCCAAGAAATCTAGATTAATAGTTATTAGGAATGAAAGTCAAGACTTGATACCTACTAGAATTCAATCAGGCTAGAGAGTATGTATAGACTATAGGAAGCTCAATGCTGTGACTAGGAAATATCATTTTCCCTTACCTTTTATAGATCAAATGCTGGAAAGATTAGTAGGGCAAGAATATTTTTGTTTCCTAGACGGGTATTCAGGGTATAATCAAATTCCAATAGCATTAGAGGATCAAGAGAAAACAACTTTCACCTGTCCTAATGGAACTTATGCTTTTAAAAGAATGTCATTCGGATTATGCAATGCGCCAGCTACCTTTCAAAGGTGTGTACAGGGCATATTTACTAGAATGACTAAACATTTTTTAGAAATATTTATGGATGATTTTACTGTATATGGCAACTCATATGAAGTGTGTTTAAGCAATTTAGACCAAATATTAAAACGCTGTGTGGAAAAAAATCTGGTTTTAAATTGGGAAAAATGTCACTTCATGGTTAAACAAGGAATAGTCTTAGGGCATGTTGTTTCTAAAAAAGGGTTGGAAGTAGATAAAGCTAAAATAGAAGTAATTTCTAATCTACTAGAACCTAAATCAAAAAAAAATATTAGATCATTTCTAGGACATGATAGTTTTTATAGAAGATTTATTAAAGACTTTAGCAAGATAGCTAGACCTTTAACTAATCTATTAAAAGATGTTCCATTTAACTTTGATAAAAATTGCAATGAAGCATTTTTTAGACTTAAGACTAGCTTAATTTCAACTCCTATAATTCAAGCACCTAATTGGAACCATCCATTTGAGTTAATGTGCGATGCTTCTGATTTTGCTGTAGGAGCAGTGTTAGGACAGAAGATAGAAAAATCTCCTAGAGTAATTCATTATGCAAGCAAATCCTTAAATGATGCTCAAGTTAATTACACAACTACTAAAAAAGAATTATTAGCTGTTGTGTTTGCTTTAGAAAAGTTTAGATCATATCTGATTGGAGCTAAAGTAATAGTATACACGGATCATTCTGCTCTAAAACATCTAATAAAGAAAAAAGAAACTAAACCTAGATTGATCTGATGGATATTATTATTGCAAGAATTTGATCTAGAAATTAAAGATAAAAAAGGTTGTGAGAATGTAGTAGCAGATCATTTATCAAGATTATAAATAGAAAAATCAAATATTGAAATTAAGGATAATTTTCCTGATCAACAATTAATGACCATCAACACAATGCCTTGGTATGCAGACATAGTTAATTACTTAGTTACTGGTTTAACACCTAAGGATTGGAATAGACAGGATAAGAAATTATTTTTCTCAAGAGTAAAATATTACTATTGGGAAGACCCATACTTATTTAAGAAATGTCCTGATCTGGTTTTAAGGAGGTGTGTTCTAGAAACTGAATATTCGAGCATATTGTCTTTCTGTCATGACCGATCTTGTGAAGGGCATTTTGGTTCAGGGAAAACTGCTGCAAAAATTCTACAATGTGGGTTTTATTGGCTAACACTATTCAAAGATGCTCATAAATATTGCTTAAGTTGTTTAAGATGTCAACAAATAGGAAGAATGTCAAAGAGGAATATGATTCTTCTTGATCCTATTGTTGATGTTGAAATCTTTGATGTGTGGGGAATAGATTTTATGGGTCCATTTTCTATGTCTAATCAATTTAATTACATATTGTTGGGGTTGGATTTTGTATCAAAATGGATAGAAGCTATTCCTACAAAAACTAATGACAACAAAGTGGTAATTCAATTTATAAGAACAAATATATTTGCCAGATTTGGAATACCTAAAGCTATTATCAGTGATAGAGGAACTCATTTCTATAATAGAAGTTTTGAAGCCTTAATGAAGAAATATGGAGTAAACCACAAAATTGCAACATCATATCATTCGCAAACAAGTGGACAAGTAGAAAGTGCAAACAAACAAATTAAATTAATCTTGGAAAAAGTAGTAAATCCTACTAGAACAGATTGGGCTAATAAATTGATAGATGCACTTTGGGCTTATAGAACTGCTTATAAAACGAGCTTAGGTATGTCACCCTTTAGGCTAGTATATGGAAAAAGTTGTCATTTACTTGCTGAAATAGAACATAAAGCTTATTGGGCATTAAAAACTCTGAACATTATTTTAAATCAAGCTGCTAAAAATAGAAAAATGCAATTAATTGAATTAGAAGAATTTAGAAATGAAGTTTATTCGAAGACCGTAAGAGAAAAAGAAAAAATTAAATTTTGGCATGATAGAAAAATTATTCCAAAAAGCTTTGAAATAGGACAAGAAGTATATCTTTATATGGCTAGACTCCATAACCATCTAGGAAAATTGAAATCTAGATGGGCAGGACCTTACATAGTTCGAAATGTTTATCGTTATGGAGCTATTGAAATTGAAAAGCCTAAAAATCAGAATATATTTAAAGTAAATGGACAAAGACTTAAACCTATTCTGAAAGCACCAAAAAGCTCCTTTGGAAT
Source organism: Cymodocea nodosa (assembly GCA_036874045.1). Taxonomy (NCBI): domain Eukaryota; kingdom Viridiplantae; phylum Streptophyta; class Magnoliopsida; order Alismatales; family Cymodoceaceae; genus Cymodocea; species Cymodocea nodosa. The sequence goes on from CM072335.1 coordinate 14,075,809, forward strand.
TATAGAGGAAGTCAGAGTAGAGGACTACTCGAGCTTTACTTAATGAGAAATTAGTTTTTATGTTTATATATATAAAAAAAAACATTAAAAATGTATATAAAACATAAAAATCGTTGCGGTTCAACCAATTGGATCCATCGGTATGATCGAAACATAAAAATTGAATATTAATTTTCAAAAAAAAAAAATTGTTGGTTTTACCGAAACATAGTATCGATTCAACTGAAAGAAAAATAAAAAAATAAAAAATATTTAGGTCTGACCGAAACATAGTATCGGTTAAACTAGTAAAAAAACAGAAAAACTATTCTTTGTAATATTTTTATTATTATATTTGCTTGTACGGGGAGTCTGTTGAGTTACGCTTAACTCAACGAGCTTACTTCGTTGAGTCTTGAGTTAGTCAGCGAGCTTATTCCGTTGAGTTAACTCTAACTCAAGGGAGTACTATAGCTAAGACCTCAGATATAATGGTAATAGTTGGTTCGGGAAATGACCCGATTTCCCACCTAAACTTTGGGCTTATTTAAACTAAAACCTAGGGTTTTGAGGGTATTATCCGGCAAATCATTTAGAATCTAGAACAGTAGAAATCAGAGGGATTTCGTGCTATTGTGTAACTCCACGATGAGGAAGATGACGCTTGAATTCTAGGAAGAGGCAGTGGGCACCGCACAGTTTCTGAAGGAATCTGAAGAATGGCACACGAGGTAGAAGATCAGAAATACAACAAGAGAGAAAGAGCTACAAAAGGTAGAATCAGAACTCTTTAACTTGAGAAAAATTTTGGTTGAATTAGAAATACAGATACCACAAATAATGGAGACACGAATTAGAGTGGCAACTGAAATTGCATTAAGTAAAGAAAGAAAGATACGGCCAAACAATGAAGTAGCCCTAGAATTAATCCAACGTAAGTCCCGGCTCTGGTTCAAGAGATGAATCTGTAGACGAGCTAAATGGGTGATCTGGGAGCAAGAAAGGAAAGAAAATGAAGAAGAGGCAACTGAAGGACAAGAGGAGCCGACTACTGAAAGACCTGTTCCTAAAGAGTAGCAGCCTGGACCTTCAGTTCCACCATTTAAGCCATTGGCACGAGCAGAAATGATGGGGCCTTCGACTGAAGAAGAGATAAGAGAATTTGCAGAACTGGTTCAAGTTGGGAAGAGCCAAAGAGAATCAGAAGATTTGGCAGTGGCCAAAGCACACCTAGTGTTTAATGCACTTTACAAAAAGAGGGCCGTAGAAAAGTTGAAAGCCCAATATAAAATCAAATTGGAACACCATCACGAAGCTACTGCTAGAACTACTGCTAAACCTATTGCAAAAGGAGATGAAGCTGGTCCTTCGAGACCAGTAATTATAGGAAAAGTTAAAAAGGAAGAGCTATTACCTGTGGCTCGAAGGCCTACAGAGCCTATTTTTGTAGATTTAATTTCAAAAGATGAATAGGAAGAATAGGCACAACTAATCAGAAAAAAGAAAGGAAAAGAAAAAGTGCTTGAATATGAGGAAATTAAATCTGAAGTACCAATTTTTACAGGGCTTGTGGAGCAGATTTTTATTAACCTGCTATCCGATTCTGAGGAGGAGCAGGAGGAGCAAAGAAAAGAAGGAAATCAGGCTGAAATTAGTCTGCAGCCTATACAAGAAGAAACAGAAATTCGGGCAGAAACTAAATTACCCGTGACTCCATCCCAATCTGTTACAGAATCAGAAAGAATAGTAACAGAATAGATTGGTAGTCAGGAGGAAAAAGAAAGAGCAGAAAATGAAGAGGCTGAAAGAAGCCATTTGGACAAAAATAATTTCACAGATTCCACTGAAGAACAAGAAACTCTTCAGCAATTTATGGAGAGAATTCAAGACAGAGTGGAAACTTCTACCGACTCACCACCACAAACAGAAACAGAAATTTAGGAATCTGTAGAAAATATTCAAATGCAGCCTATAGAAGAGGAAGAGCAAGAGCAAACCCCTCTAGAGCAACAAAGTCACCTTCCTGACCCGACTGAAACAACAATTTTGAATGAAGTGCATTTTTGTAGTTACGAAGCTTATACCAAATATCAAGAAATAAGAGGTTATGACATTATTTACAGTAGACCAGTAAATTGGGATGAAATGCAAGAAATTAAAGAATTATTTGAATTCCAAGGTCTACTGCAATTTATATCTTAAGAAAGAGGGCATGCAGTATATGAGAATTTAGTGCCCTGTTTCTATGCAAATTTGAGAGAAAAAGGAGGATTAATTTCAAACGTGGAGGAAGCTGATGTACAGATAACACCAGAGCTTCTCCACAACATTTTTGGTTTAAAGAATGAAGGAACAAAAATTTTGGAAGATACAACTGCAGTTGAATGGACTGAACAGCAAATTAAAGATTGTTTAGCTATCAATCCTAGTGTGCCATTATTAAATAGATTGAAGCATTTAAATGGTAAAGCACAAATGGTAGCTAACATTATGATTAAGAATGTTTATCAACGATAGTGCCATGACATAGAATTAATTCAATTTGTCAAATGGGCCACATATGTAGTTGTAAATAAGATCCAAATAAATTGGTCTACAGTTTTTATCTCCAAGCTAAAAATAGTGAAGAAGAAATTATTTTATGGAGATTTGATTTCACTACTGATGGTGGACTGTATCGATTTCACTAAATGGATATCAAAAAGGATCAGATCAAGAACCATTTCAGTGAAAGAATATAGAAATTTTGTAGCTGCAGAACTAGTTGTACCTTCTGGAGGAATTACAGGAGCAATAGAGAGGATTAATCAATTAGAGCTTCAATTAGAAAAACTCCAGAAGGAAGTAGATGAACTTAGGCATAGAGATTAAATTGTATTGTTCGTCTACTTGTGTAAAATTGTATAAAATTGTATGATGTACTTTTAAGGTAATTGATTCATATTAATGAATGTAAATTTTTCAGATGCAATTTTCATACGTGTTTTGGATGTGAAATGAATGGAATTTAGTAAATATTATGTAATTTGTGAAACTTTATGAATGAATATGTAATAGATTTACAATTTAATGAATGACAGGATAACTGCTTAAAAATTTCTACATGTTATAAGGTAAAATGTAAATTCTGCATAACATAAAATGACCTACAAGTTAAAACTTTATATAATGCTCAGATTTAAACGTATTTTAATTAGAATGATGCATTAATGACATAGATTTAACTTTATTATAATTAGCAGAATGAAAAAAAAAAAAAAAGAATAGAGAGGAACTTACGAGAGTAAAACTTAAATGTTGCTAAGTGTTAACTCAACGAAGTAAGTCCATTGAGTTAACCATAACTCCATGAGGTCAGTAATATAATATAAAGTCAACGAAGTAAGTCCGTTGAGTTAACCGTAACTCCACGAGGTCAGTAATATAATATAAGGTCACTCCGTTGAGTTATCTGTAACTCAACAAAGTTAGTCCGTGGAGTTAGCAACAGTAACCGACTGTGTTCTGTTGAGTAATCTGTAACTCAACGTGGTTAGTTCGTGGATTAAGCAGAACGGTTATTCTTTTAACCACAAACGAAACTTCGTCGGTTTAGCGGTTACCAAAATTTGAAATTAATAGTGGTACACGTACCCATTAAAACAGGAACCACGATGCACGTTGCAAGACACGTTCTTGCAACAAGATTTATTCACTTTATGGATGCATAGTATATATATGAAATAGAATGTTATTTACGAGTTACCAGCACTTTTAAGAGAAAGTAGAAAGCGTTGGAGGAACTGGAAGGAGAAGTAGTTGATTCAACCTTCATCCGACAACAAATATTTATAGAATGGAAAGCTTCAGACTGGTATGTAATTAATCTTCTGTTATTTATTTATGAGCACATGGACTCGTTCTCTAAGCACTAAACGATTAGTAAGAACACCTATCCAGGAATTTTCATTGCAGAGGGGTACTGAAAAATTTTCTGAACTGAACTTTAACGAAATTCTTTGGAGTGTAGCTAACCTTTCTTTAAAAGAGAACGTAGAGATGGCTGCTCCAGTAGAAAAATCATAAGGAGAGATTCTGTATCCTGAATTAATTGATGAACTTTCATGTATTCGATTGCCAAACTTTGAGGGAGATAGGTTTGAACTGAAATCTAATTATATTAGTCAATTGCCACATTTTCAAGGATTAGAAAGAGAGGACGCCTATTATTTCCTTAGAGAATTTAACGAAGTTTGTCAAATGATGAGAATGCCGAACATGAGTATAGATGCTATTAAACATAGATATATCCCTTTTAAAAGATACAGCTAAGAGATGGTTATATACTTTGTTGCCTGATTCAATTTCTACATGGACTGAATTTTACTCTATTTTTCTGGAAAAATATTATCCAACACATCTAATGATTAAAAAGAAGAAAGAAATATTAATGTGTAGCCAAAAACAGAGTGAATCATTCTAGAAATATTTTGAAAGATTTAAAGATTTACTGACTCAATGTCCACATCATGCAATGAGTAGAGCACAACTAAAAGGTATAATTTATGAAGGCATAGATGTTTCAACGAAATCTTTATTAGAATCTACTTGTCAAAATGGATTTTTAAAATTATGTAAAGAAGAAGCATGGGCATATTTAGAGAATTTTGCAAAAAGAACTACATAGTGTGAAAATTTGGCTGAAGCTATTGCAGATAAAAGAATATTGCCAAGAGGAATGCATGAAATAGATTCCAATACTATGCTTGAGGTGAAATTAAATGAATTAACAAAGAAAATAGAAGAGTTATCATTAAATCAAAAACTAGCAGAAAAGAATGCAAACATAAATGACTTAGATATTATTTATACTAGAAACCAGAGAGATAACTTGGGAAATTCTTATCATCCTAATTGGAGAAATCACCCAAATTTATCTTGGAGAAACAACAATTTCCACGGAGGAGAAAATATAAATGAGAAGAACATAAGTTATGAAGTATTAATTGAACAAGGAGCTAGAATAGAGAAATTAGAAAAGATAATCCAACAAGTAAACAATCATCTAGAATTTATATTTGGAAATGCTGTAATTCAAAATCAGAATAGAAATATATCACTTAAACAAAAGGAACCAATGGAAGTTAGACCTACTGGAGGATTGCCAATACAAACTATACATAATCCTGTCAATAGAACGGTTAATGAAATTGATACCTCTTCTAGGAGGGCAACTGAATGAAGCAGCATATCTGAAGCAACTATCTGTATGTATATATGTTTTTTTTATTTTTTTTATAGTATCGTAGAGTTAATTTTTAACTCAACAAACTTAGTCCATTAAGTTATGCCTTAACTCCACGAGGGTGTGCAGTATCATGTTAATTTTTGTCTCTACTAAATTTTTGTTTGTGTTTTATAGAATCGACAAATGGAATTGATGCAATTACCGTTGGATGCACTAAGGGAAGTACTAAGTAACTTGTCAGCTAAAGATCTATGCAGGTTGTGTTGTGTATCAAAGGAAATTAAAGACTGTATTGAAGAAAAATATTTTCAAAGACTACAAGCTGTAAAAATGACTAAGATTAGAGATGGATTCATATGGAGGTCATTTAATCGTAGTTCAAATACCCATGAATATCTGGCTATGAAAGAAACTACTGGAATTCCACCCAATGCATTAGAAGGAATAAATCATATTATGGGGATAGATGAAGGATTAATCATATACAAGACAAGACCAAGGTATGCAAGTTTATTATTACCTGATATTTTGATAAGAAATCCTATAACAGGAGAAGAATGGAATATAGATAAATTAAAAGAAAGAATAGGCATAAAGATAAATTAACTAAGTAAAAACAGAAGTAACAAATCCAAGTTTTTCTAGTGTAGTGTTGGGAAAACCCAAACAGGCACACAAGGCAGAAAATCAAGAATATGACAAGAGAAAAATAGCTATAGAAGGTAGAATCTGAACTTTTCGACAAGAGAAGAGTTTTAGTAGATTTGGGTATACAAATACCCCAAATAATGGAAACTAGAATCAAAGTAGCAACAGAAATCGTTGTAAGTAAAGAGAGAAAAATCAGGTCGAACAACAAAGTTGCCCTAGAACTAATCCAATGTAAGTCCCACCTTTGGTTTAAAAGACGCATAGGTAGACGAGCTCAGTGGGCAATCTGGGAGCAACAAAGGAAAGAAAATGAAGAACAAGCAGATGAAGAACAGGAGCAGCCAACTGCTGAAAGACTTGTTCCTGAGGAACAGCAGCCAGAACCTTCAATTCCACCACTAAGGCCGTTGGAACGAGCAGCAATTTTGGGACCTTCTATTGAGGAAGAAATAAGAGAATTCCAAGAACTGGTTCAAATAAGAAGAGACTAAGGAGAACCAGAAGAATTAGCAATAGCTATAGCACATCTGGTGTTTGATGCACGGTGCAAAAAGAGGGTTGTAGAAAAGTTGAAAGCCTAATATAAAATCAAAGTGGAATAGCATCAAGAAGCTATTGCCAGACCTACTACAAGAGGAGCTGAAGCTGGTCCTTCAAGACCAGCAATTATTGAAAAAGTTAAACAGGAAGAGCTAGTACCTGTGGCTCAAAGCCGTGCAGAGCCTATGTTTGTAGATTTAATCTCAAAAGAAGAAGAGGAAGACCAGACACAATTAATCAGAAGAAGGAAAGGAAAAGAGATAGTGCCTGAATATCAAGAGGAGATTAAATTTGAAGTACCAATATCAATAGGGCCTGTAGAGCCAATTTTTGTAAACCTACTATCCGATTCTGAGGAGCAGAAGTAGCAACAAAAGCAAAGAGAGGAAGAAAAATAGGCTGAAACTAGTCTACAACCTGTACAAGAAGAAGAAACATAAATTAGGGCAGAAGTTGATTTGCCGGTGACTCCATCCCAATCTGCCATAGAATCAGAAAGAACAATGACAATGCAGATTGGTAGTTAGGAGGAAGAAGAAAGAACAGAAACTAAATAAGAAGCTGAACAAGTCCATTTGGAAAGAAATGACTTTGCATATTCCACTAAAGAGCAAGAAACTCTTCAACAATTTATGGAAAGAATTCAAGACAGAGTGGAGAGTTCTGCCGGCTCACCACCATAGAAAAAAGTAGAAGCAAATATTCAAGAATCCTTAGAGCATTTTTAGCAAGTTCATGTTTAGCATATGGAAGAGAAAGTTCAAGAACAAACCCCTCTAGAGCAGCAAATTCACATTCCTGACCCAACTGAAACAACAATTCTAAATGAAGTACACTTTTGGAGTCAGGAAGCTCATAATAAATACCAAGAGATCAGGGGTTATGATATCATATACAGTAGACCAGTAACTTGGGATGGAATGCAGGAAATCAAAGATTTATTTGAATTCCAAGGTCTACTGCAATATATTTCTCAAGAAAGAGGGCATGCAGTATATGAAAATCTAGTGCCCTGCTTTTATGCAAACTTAAGAGAGGAGAAAGATGATTAATTTCCAACGTGGAGGAAGCTGATGTACAGATAACACTAGAGCTTCTCCATAACATTCTAGGATTGAAAAATGAAGGACTAAAAATTCTAGAAGACACAACAGCAATCGAGTGGACAGAACAGACCATAAATGATTGTTTGACTATCAATCCTGGTGTGCCATTATTAAATAGACTAAAGCAATTAAATGGTAAAGCACGCATGAAAGCTAACATTTTGATCAAGAATGTCTACCAACGACAAGGCCATGATATAGAACTGAGTCAATTTGTCAAATGGGCCACATATGCAGTTGTGAATAGAATTCAAATAAATTGGTTTGTAGTTTTTATCTCCAAGCTGAGAACAATGAAGAAGAAATTTTTTTATGGAGATCTGATTCCACTGCTGATGTGGATTGTATCGAATTCACTAAATGGGCATCCAAAAGGATAAGATCAAGAACCATTCAGTAAAAGAGTATAGAAATTATGTTGCTGCAAAGATTGTTGAAGCTTCTAGAGGAATTTCAAGAGTTGTAGAAAGGATTAACCAATTAGAGCAACAAGTAGAAAGACTTCAAAAGGAAGTAGATGAACTTAGGAGAAGAGATTAAATTGTATTGTTCGTCTACTTGTATATATTTGTATGAAAAATATTTGATTGATTGTAATGTAAATTATTCATATTAATGAATATATGTTTTCAGATATATTTTTCATTCGTGTTTAAGAATGATGAAATGGATGAACTATATTGAATATTATATAATTTGTGGAACATTATGCAAGATTTTTTAAAAGATTTACAATTTGTTGAATGACAAGATTAAATGAAAGATAATTGATTAATACTTGAAAATATCTACATGCTGCAAGGTAAAATATAAATTCTGCATAACATGAAATGAACTGCAAGTTAAATATTTATGTAATGTTCAGATTTAAATGAGTTTTAATTAGAATGCTGCATTAATGACATGTATTTAACTCTATTTAAGTTAACAGAATGCAGGAGAGAAAAACATAGAAGTTAGTACAAGGAGTGAGTTTTAGAAATTTGCCAAGTGTTAACTCAACAAAGTAAGTTCATTGAGTTAAACTTAACTCTACAAAGTCAATAATATAATATAAGGTCACTCCATTGAGTTATCTGTAACTCAACGAAGTTAGTCCGTGGAGTTAGCAATAGTAACCGAAGCTAGTCCGTTGAGTTAATTATAACTCAACGAGGCTAGTTCGTGGATTAAGCTAAACAGTTATTCTTTTTAGCTACGAACACAACTTTGTGGGTTTAGCGGTTACTAAAATTTGAAATTAGAAGTGGCACACGTACCCATAAAAATAGGAACCACACTACACGTTACAAGACACGTTCTTGCAACGAGATTTATTTGCTTTATGGACGTGCATTATAAATATAGAACAGAATGTTATTTACTAGTTACCAGCATTTTTGAAAGAAAAGAGAATTTATTGGGGAACTAGAAGGAGAAGCAGTTGATTCAACTTCATCCGTCAACAACCATTTACTGAATAGAAAGCTTCAGACTGGTATGTAATTAATCTTCTACTATTTTACTATATGTTAAGAGTTTATGAGTACATGGACTTGTTCTCCTAACACTAAACGATTAGTAAGAACATCTACCTAAGAGTATTCAACATAGAGGCGTACTGAAACATTTTCTGAATTGGACTTTAACGAAATCCTTAGGGGTGTAGCTAACCTTTCTTTAAAAGAGAACGAAGATATGGCTGCTCTAGTAGAAAAATCATTAGGGGAAATTCTGTATCCTGAATTAGTTGATGAACCTTCATGTATTCGATTGCCAAACTTTGAGGGAGATAGGTTTGAACTGAAATCTAATTATATTAGTCAATTGCCACATTTTCATAGATTAGAAAGAGAGGATTTCTATTATTTCCTTAGAGAATTTAACGAAGTTTGTCAAATGATGAAAATGCCGAACATGAGTATAGATGCTATTAAACTTAGATATATCCCTTTTGCTTTAAAAGACACAGCTAAGAGATGGTTATATAGCGCTTGATTCAATTTCTGCGTGGACTGAATTTTGCTCTATTTTTCTAGAAAAATATTATCCAAAACATCAAACGATTAAAAAGAAAAAAGAAATATTAATGTGTAGCCAAAAATAGGGAGAATCATTCTAGAAATATTTTGAAAGATTTAAAGATTTACTGACTCAATGTCCACATCATGCAATGAGTAAAGCACAATTAATAGGTATTATTTATGAAGGCATAGATGTTTCAACGAAATCTTTATTAGAATCTACTTGTCAGAATGGATTTTTAAAACTATGTAGCGAAGAAGCATGGGCATATTTAGAAAACTTTGCAAAAAGAACTGCATAGTGAGAAAACTCGACTGAAGCCATTACAAATAAAAGAATATTACCAAGGGGAATGCATGAAATAGATTCAAGCACTATGCTTGAAGTGAAATTAACTTAATTAACAAAGAAAATAGAAGAGTTATCATTAAATCAAAACTAATAGAAAAAAATGCAAACATTAATGATCTAGATATTATTTATGTTGGAAACCAGAAAGATAACTTTGGACATTCTTATAACCCTAATTGGAGAAATCACCCAAATTTATCCTGGAGAAACAACAATTTCCAGGGAGGAGAAAATATAAATGACAAGAATATAAGTTATGAAGCATTAATTGAACAAGGATCTAGAATAGAAAAATTAGAAAAGATAATCCAATAATTAAACAATCATTTGGATCTTGTATTTGGAAATGATGCAATTCAAAATCAAAATAGAAACATACCACTTAGACAAAAGAAATCAATGGAAGTTAGACCTATTGGAGGATTGCCAATACAAGCAATACCTAACTCTATCAATAGAACTGTTAATGAAATTGATACCTCCTCTAGGAGGGTAGTTGAATGAAGCAGTATAATTGAAGTAACTATGTATAATATAGTAAGAAAAAATATGTATATATATATAAGTTTACTTATAGTTAATAATATCGTAGAGTTATTACTTAACTCAACGAACTTAATCCGTTGAGTTATGACCTAACTCCACGAGGGTGTAAAGTAGCTATGTTAATTTTTGTCTCTGCTAAATTTTTGTTTATGTTATACAGAATCAATAGATGGAGTTTATAAAATTACTGCTAGACGCACTAAGGGAAGTACTGAGTAACTTGTCAACTAAAGATCTGTGCAGATTGTGTTGTGTATCAAAGGATATTACAGACTATGTCAAAGAAAAATATTTTCATGAACTACAAGCTGCAAAAATGACTAAGATTAGAAATAGATTTTTATGGAAGTCATTTAATCGTAGTTCAATTAGCTATGAATATCTAAATATGGAAGAAACTGCTGGAATTCCACCCAATACATTAGAAGGAATAGATCATATTATGGGGATGGATGAAGGATTAATTATATACAGAACCAAACCAAGGTATGCAATTTTGTTACCTAATATTTTGATTAGAAATTCTATCACAAGAGAAGAATGGAATATAGGAAGGCCTAATAGATATGAAGTACCAATTGAAAATTGTGGGTCAGCTTTAATATTTTCTAATAAAAATTCAGCCATTCCTGAAAAATTATATTATTTGAGACCTACTGAAAATTGGGATGAAGATTTATGCTTAAGTGTGTATAATTTTCTAAATAGATCTTGGACTGAAAACACTATGATATATCTAGGACAGAAATCATTAATTAACAGCATACATGTCATACTTGATGGATATATATATCTAGTCACAGATATATCAGTTGCATTTAGATCTCATTTATACATAATAAGCATAGATAGTTATGATAATGACTTTATAGAAATTTTGCCTATACCGAGAGAAATAGCTAAACCACCATCTACAAAATATGATAAAATTCAAATAGGAAGGTGGTATAATGAATATGATGATCCTACTTTATGTCTGATAAGATGGTGGGATGAATTGATGAAATTTCAAATATGGATTATGAAAGACATAAATGAATGGGAGTGGGAAGAAGAATATATTGAAATAGATGTAGAAATAATAACAACTACATTATCTTGGGACTGAAAAGGATCCCTTTCTGCATTTCATTTCATTAATGGTAATATACTTGTATTTAGTATTAATAACATACTGCAAGTCTACAAATTAAGAAGGAACACGAACTGCATTAAAACAGAATTAATAGCAAGAAGAATTATGCCTAAAAAGTTTGCTTGGACTAACACGTTTATTCCATTTGTTACTACTTTTCAATCATGTTCTTAAATTATAATTTTGTGCGTTTAATGTTGTGTGTATTTTGCATTTATTTTTAGAAAAAAAATGAGAAATGGAAGAAAAATTTTAGTTTTAGTTTTATTTTATAAGAAAAGAAAAACAAAATATCAATCCAGTTTGTTGGTATCTGTTCTAGGAAACCAACTGGCTTGCTTGTGAGCCACTAAAGGCATAGGAGCCTGGGTTCCACACAAGACACTGATTTATCAATATCTGTTAAATATTATTTTGCTATATATTCTGCTTTTATCCGTGAATAAAAAGTTTTTCAGAATCAAAAATTGGAATATATAGAAGGAGATACAAACGAAACAAGGTATGTAATTGATTACTTATCCTAAAGTTAGATTTAAACTCAATTCGTGGAGTTATTCATTAACTCAACGAAACAATATTCATGCCTGCTACAATTACTGTATTTATTGTCAAATCTTTTACATTGAGGACAATGCAAAAAAAATAGATATGGGGAGGAGGTAATTAAAGTAACAACCATGTAAGTTTGTTAATTAAAGGAATTAGAATGGTACTACAAAGTTTTGTGGAAATTGAAAATTTTTTATGAATTTGCTATAACTATCCAATAATTGAGACTATAAAATTTTTACGAACTGTAATTGTTTGAATGTTATATTTAGAATGCTATATAAGATGCTATAGAATTCACTATTTATGCAAATCTAGATATAGTATCTTATGTTTTTTCTGAATTTTATGAGTTTAACAATTTCACGATTTTAAAATGAAATCAGAATGCTTAACTGAAACTTCGTAAATTATCTGAAGTCCTGAAATAGCTAAAATGTTGATTTTTAGATTAAATGAAACACATATGGTCAAAGATACATTTAATTTGACTGATTAAACTTGTAGAATGATTTATGTGTAGATCTTATTAAACTACAGAAAAAAGTATGAGCTTATTGATATGGATTCATATTTTCAGTAAATAATAGAAGCAAGACTATATGAGATTGGTGTTTTATTACATCTATATTAATGGAATACGTACATATACTGTGTTGAAAAGAAAAAAAAAGAAAAAAAAAGAAAAAAACTTTGAGAGTTTATTCACTTGTTTAATCACAAGCCTTTTGTACTTGAGCAAAAAAAGAGAAAAATGGTTAAATGATGGTTAATTGCATAATATTTAGCTTATCATATGAGAATTAAGCCATTATGTTATAATTGCACTATTATATGCTTTAATGAAAGAATTTGCATAATTTTAGGGAATTAATGTTAATTTCGTACATTTTTGAACTATCGGTAAATTACAGGCTGTGATTTTCTTAAGTATCTGAATTGTCTATTATTTTGGAGAGTTATATTTAATGTACTGAATAGTTATGTTTTAAATGCTAAAAGAATATGCAAGTACACAGTAACAACTCGTTGAGTTAGTGAGTAAAGACCGTAAGTTGTATATTTGAACTCATTAAGTTGGATTTATGCACGTATTGAAATTAAATGCTTTAGTATATCACGTGAGATGCACATGTTTAACTCGTTAAGTTAGCATAACTGTACGTGTTGGGTTACATGAATACACACTAAGGTAACACGTTAGGTTAGTAGCTTATTTCTTTATTGCACGTGTTTTATAGTTAAATCAACGAAGTAAGTCCATTGAGTTATCTGTAACTCCACGAACCATTTATTTTCTAATAAGCCATTGTAGCGGTTGCAGAAACAGGGCAGTTGAAGGAAAACCATGATTGCACGTATCACGCAGGAATTCACTTGTGGAAGGGAGAAGAAATCAACGTCGTTGATATGAATGAAGGAAATCCAACTGATCATCTAAGCAAAAGCAGTTACTACTAAAGAAATATAAAAGAAAAGGAGAAAAGACAAAGAAGTGTGTGTGTGTGTAGAGGAGGATAACCGAGCTATCTACAGGCAACGTCGGAAGTTCTCTAAAGTTCCACACCAACCATCACCACCACCACCATAATCACCAACCATCGGAGGTCTGTGAGGATACTTTCTTGATGTCGAGTCGATTCCAAGCCAAACACGGTGTCTGACAACCACTGTAAGGAGTGATCACGTCGCGGGAAGGGAAGCTATTTTCACCAAGCACCGACTCATATCTCAAGAGATCATAAAGCTTCTAGCCTTGGTTTCAGGTTGATGCCAGTATGCTAAAGAGGAGATCATCTTGCAATTCTAGACTCGCGATTCTATAGGGAGAGGAGGCAAAATTATAAGTGATTAAGTTTTCAGTGGTGTAATCGCGTAGCATGTAGTGACGGAAGTATTTACTATCGATAGAGAATTTTTACATTTCACCTTTCGCCCATTTCCATGAACATCTCAAAACAAAAATACCAAAAACAACAACTTATCTGTGTTTGTATTTCGTATTTAAGTGTTATATTGTTTGTTTTGTATCGTGATTAACGTTATCATTGTCAGTATTGTGAATGTTTTATGTTTGTTTGATTTAGAAAATAGATAATAGTTTTACATTTACTGAAATTGACTTGTTCAAAATACTTAAAGATTTTAATGGTTACTGTTTGTAATATTTGAATGTTAGTATGGCCTAATGATAAATCTAATGTTCACTAACATTAAAGAGCTTAATTGATGTTATTTACAATCTGTGGAACCGCCCAATGGTTGGTTGAATTTCTCTGTAAATAGCAGTATTAAACTGGAAAGATAGGCTCATAGAGTTAACTAAGTCCACGAGATTAGTCTGTTGAGTTAGCCATAACTCCACGAACTTAGTCCGTTGGAAAAGAGAGATCCTCATACTTGAATATCAAATTTTCATATCATATGTGTATGAGTATTTAGGTTTTTTAATTCATTTGTTATGTGCACATGTAGTATGTTATTTAAATGATAATTTTGTTTAAGAATATTATTTGTTTTACAATATATTTTGTCGAATATAGTTGCTTCATGTGAATATGTGAATGTTGTGCATAAAACTAACTCTTAACCCTTGTGAATGCGTGTATATCCTATTTGCTGTAAATTCCAATGCATGCTCCATTTTGTTATATGTTGTACGATTTGATTTCTCAGAGTTATATGTCATGTTATAGCTTGTCTTTTAAGTAATTTAAGTGTTCAATACATATGTAGTGTTGTTGGAATTTTTTAGAATGCATTTCTTCATTTTTTCGATTATTCTTTCGAAGGTAGCATCTGCTCTATTTTACTGGTCGAGTGACAAAAATTATGCACGACGCCTTCATGTTGCCTTGCTTTTGTGCATTCCGAAATGTTTTCCTGTAAATTTTCCTGATTAGAGAAACGAGTTATCTTTCAAGGCACGATGATTTCGTGGTGTTTCATGAAGATTTAATTGAGTTATGATTTTTAAACCAACGATGCGTTTTTGGAAAGTTTTCATAATCGTTTTGCGCACGGTTTGTATATCCGACTTTGGCAGCAACCTAGAGTGAATTAGTCCTAGAAATCATTACCATTTTAAAGATAACTCGATGACCTTTCCAACTAATATTTTCTCTAGATTTTTCAATGTCCAGGTTGGAAGGAAGAAGAGTTAGAATTCGGACTAATTTCTGTGATTCCAGAAACACGAACTTAAGATTTTCTTGAGTTTTCTAGCTATTAGCTTTAGGAATTAATAGGTTTTATGCTACCTTTGAAATCTTTATTGTATTTTTGTAAATTGTAACTTCATTGCATGTAATTAGATTTTTAATTGTGGATTTAATGGTATGGATGTTTTATCGATCATTTTAATAAAATTATTTAAGACAAACTCCTTGTGGATTCAACCCGTACTTGCACATGCTTATTACAATGGGCATCGTGTGCTTGCGGTTATAAATGTAAAATTTACGCTTTTGCCATTAATTTAATAACATATAAAAGTGTTACACCGATTGCTGAAAGACCTGTCCCTAAGGAACAACAGCCAAGACCTTCGATTCCACCTCCTAAACCACTAGAAAGGGTGATAGTAATGGGGCCTTCCACCAAAGAAGAATTAAGAGAATTTGAAGAACTGGTTCGAGTTGGGAAAAACCAAGGAGAACTAGAAGATTTGGCAGTAGCTAAAGCACACCTAGTGTTTGATACACTTTACAAGAGGAGGGCTACAGAAAAGTTGAAAGCCCAATATAAAATTAAAGTTGAACAGCATCAAGAAGCCACTGCTAGATTTACTGTAAAAGGAGCTGAAGTTGGTCCTTCAAGACCAACAATTATAGAAAAAATTAAACAGGAAGAGCTAGTACTTATGGCTCAAAGGCTTGCAGAGCCCATTTATGTAGACTTAATCTCAGAGGAAGAAGAGGAAGACCAAGCACAATTAATCAGAAGAAGGAAAGGAAAAGAGATAGTGCCTGAATATCAAGAGAAGATTAAATCTGAAAGATTAATATCAGTAGGGCATGTATAGCCAAATTTTGTAAGCTTGCTATCCAATTATGAGGATGAGCAGGAGGAGCAGTAGCAACAAGAGCAAAAAGAAGAAGCAAATCAGGCTGAAATTATTCTATAGCCTATACAAATAGAAGAAATAGAAATTAGAGCAGAAGCTGATTTGCAGATTGGTAGTCAAGAGGAAGAAGAAAAAGAAAAAAATGAATAAGAAGCTGAACAAGTATATATGGAAAGAGATGACTCGATAGATTCCACTAAAGAGCAAAGAACTCTTTAGTGAATTTTGGACAGTATTCAAGACAAAGTGGAGAGTTCTGCCAGCTCACCACCACAGATAGAAGTAGAAGCAAATATTCAGGAATCTATGGAGCATCTTCAACAAGTACAAGTTTAGCATTTGGAAGAGAAAGTTCAAGAACAAACCCCTCTAGAGCAACAAATTCATATTCCTGATCCTTCTGAAGCAACAGTTTTAAATGAAGTACATTTCTAGAGTCAAGAAGCTTATGACAAATACCAAGAGATTAGGGGTTATGATATCATTTATAGTAGACTAGTAAATTGGGACGGAATGCAAGAAATCAAAGATTTATTTGAATTCCAAGGTCTACTGTAATATATTTCTCAAGAAAGAGGGCATGCAGTATATGAAAATCTAGTGTCTTGCTTTTATGCAAACTTAAGAGAATGAGAAGGAGGATTAATGTCCAACGTAGAGGAAGTTGATGTATAGATAACACTAGAGCTTCTCCATAACATTTTAGGATTGAACAATGAAGGACTAGAAATTCTGGAAAGCACAACTGCAATCGAGTAGACAAAGCAAGAATAAAGGATTATTTAGCTATCAATCCTAGTGTGCCCTTGTTAAATAGACTGAAGCAGTTAAATGGTACAACACACATGATAGCTAACATTCTAATTAAGAATGTCTACCAGCGACAAGGCCATGATATAGAACTGAATCAATTTGTCAAATGGGCCACATATGCAGTTGTGAATAGAATTCAGATAAATTGGTCTGCAGTTTTCATCTCCAAGTTGAAAACAGTAAAGAAGAAATTATTTTATGGAAATCTGATTCCACTATTCATGGTGGACTGTATTGATTTCACAAAATGGGCATCTAAAAGGATCAGATCAAGAACTATTTCAGTGAAAGAATACAGAAATTCTGTAGCTACAGAGATTGCTGAACCTTCTAGAGGAATTATAGGAGTTGTAGAAAGGATTAACCAATTAGAGCAACAAGTAGAAAAGCTCCAGAAGGAAGTAGATGAACTTAGGAGAAAATATTAAAATTGTATTGTTCGTTTACTTGTAATTGTATATATTTATATGAAAAATATCTAACTGATTGTAATATATACTATTCATATAAATGAATGTATGTTTTTTAGATGTTTTTGCATTTGTGTTTGAGAATGATGTACTAGATGAATTATTTTGAATATTATATAATTTATGGAACATTATGCAAGATTGTTTAAAAGATTTACAATTTGCTGAATGACAAGATTAAATGAAAGATAATTGATTAATGATTAAAAATATCTACATGCTGCAAAGTAAAATATCTACATGCTGCATCACAAGAAATGAACTACAAGTTAAATATTTATATAATGTTCAAATGTAAATAAGTTTTAATTAGAATGCTGCATCAGTGACATGTATTTAATTTTATTTAAGTTGGAAAAATGCAAGAGAGAAAAAAAAAATAGAAGTTAATACGAGGAGTAAGTTTTAGAAAATTGCCTAGTGTTAACTCAACGAAGTAAGTTCGTTGAGTTAACCTTAACTCCACGAGGTCAATAATATAAGCAACAGTAGCCGAAACTAGTCCGTTAAGTTATCTGTAACTCAACGAGGTTAGTTCATGGATTAAGCTAAACAGTTATTCTTTTAACCACGAACGAAACTTCATGGGTTTAGCGGTTACTAAAATTTGAAATTAGAAGTAGCACACGTATCCATAAAAATAGGAACCATACTACACGTTACAAGACATGTTCTTGCAACGAGATTTATTTGCTTTATAGACGTGCATTATAAATATAGAACAGAATGTTATTTACAAGTTACCAGCACTTGTGAAAGAAAAAGAAATGCATTGGGGAACTGGAAGGAGAAGTAGCTGATTCAACTTCATCAGTCAATAACTATTTACTAAGTATAAAGTGTTAGACTGGTATGTAATTAATCTTCTGCTATTTTACTTTATATTAAGAGTTTATGAGCACATGGATTCATTCTCCTTGCACTAAATGATTAGTAAGAACACCTACACAAGATTATTCAACATAGAGACGTACTGAAAAATTTTCTGAATTGGACTTTAACGAAATCCTTAGGGGGGTAGCTAACCTTTCTTTAAAAGAGAATGAAGATATGGCAGTTCCAGTAGAAAAACCATTAAGAGAAATTATCCTAAATTAGTTGATGAACATTCATGCATTCGATTGCCAAACTTTGAGGGAAATAGGTTTGAACTAAAATCTAATTATACTAGTCAATTACTACATTTTCATGGATAAGAAAGAGAAGATGCCTATTATTTCCTTAGAGAATTTAACAAAGTTTGTCAAATGATGAAAATGTCGAACAAGAGTATAGATGCTATTAAACTTAAATATATCCATTTTGCTTTAAAAAACACAACTAAGAGATGGTTATATACTCTATCGCTTGATTCAATTTCTACATGGACTGAATTTTGCTCCATTTTCCTGGAAAAATATTATCCAACACATCAAACAATTAAAAATAAAAAAGAAATATTAATGTGTAGCCAAAAACAGGGAGAATCATTCTAAAAATATGTTGAAAGATTTAAAGATTTACTGACTCAATGTCCACATCATGCAATGAGTAAAGTACAATTAATAGGTATAATTTATGAGGGCATATATGTTTCAATGAAATCTTTATTAGAATCTACTTGTCAGAATGGATTTTTAAAACTCTGTAGTGAAGAAGCATGGGCATATTTAGAAAACTTTGCAAAAAGAACTACACAGTGGGAAAACACAGTTGAAGCTATTGCAAATAAAAGAATATTGCCTAGGGGAATGCATGAAATAGATTCAAGCACTATGCTTGAAGTGAAATTAATTGAATTAACAAAGAAAATAGAAGAGTTATCATTAAATCAAAAACTAGCAAAAAAGAATGCAAACGTTAATGATTTAGATAATATCTATGCTAGAAACTAGAAAGATAACTTTGGAAGTTCTTATAATTCTAATTGGAGAAATCACCGGAATTTATCTTGGAGAAACAACAATTTCCAGGGAGGAGAAAATATAAATGATAAGAATATAAGTTATGAAGCATTAA
Organism: Cymodocea nodosa; assembly: GCA_036874045.1. Classification (NCBI taxonomy): domain Eukaryota; kingdom Viridiplantae; phylum Streptophyta; class Magnoliopsida; order Alismatales; family Cymodoceaceae; genus Cymodocea; species Cymodocea nodosa. The sequence continues at coordinate 14,095,247 of CM072335.1, forward strand.
TTGAACAAGGATCTAGAATAGAGAAATTAGAAAAGATAATCCAACAATTAAACAATCGTCTAGATCTTGTATTTGGAAATGGTGCAATGCAAAATCAAAATATGAATAGAAATATACCACCTAGACATAAGGAATCAATGGAAGTTAGACCTATTGGAGAATTGTCAATGCAAGCAATACCTAACCTTGTCAACAGAACTGTTAATGAAATTGATACCTCCTTTGGGAGGGTAGCTAAATGAAGTAGTATAACTGAAGTAACTATGTGTAATATAGTAAGTAGAAAAATATAAAAAGAAAAAAATGTAAGTTTAATTATAATTTGTAATATCGTAGAGTTATTACTTAACTCAACAAACTTAGTCCATTGAGTTATGACCTAACTCCACGAGGGTGTGAAGTAGCTATGTTGATTTTGTCTCTGTTAAATTTTTGTTTATGTTATACAGAATCACAATAGATGGAATTGATGAAATTACCACTGGATGCACTGAAGGAAATATTGAGTAACATGTCAGCTAAAGATCTGTGTAGAATGTGTTGTGTATCAAAAGAAATCAAAGACTATATCAGAGAAAAATACTTTCATGGACTACAAGCTGCAAAAATGACTAAGATTAGAGATGGATTTATATGGAAGTCATTTAATCATAGTTCAATCAGCTAAACCAAGGGACTAATCGTAGTTTAATTGTACCAAGAAATTAATCATAGTTCAATCGTCATTTAATCGTAGTTTAATCATAACCAAGGGATTGAAGTTATTTTTGTCATACTTGATGGATATATATATATAGTCACAGATATATCAGTTGCATATAGATCTGATTTATACATAGTAAGCATAGACAGTTATTATAACTAAACCACCGACTTGAGAATATGATCAAGTTCAAGTAGGAATGTGGTACAATGAATATGATGATCCTACTTTATGTTTGATAAGATGGTGGGATGAATTGAAGAAATTTCAAATATGGATTATAAAAGACCTAAATGAATGGAAGTGGGAAGAGGAATATATTGAAATAGATATAGAAATAGAAATAGTTACATTATCTTGGAACAGAAGAAGATCTCTTTTTGCATTTCATTTCATTAATGGTAATACACTTATATTTAGTATTGATAACATATTGCAAGTTTACAAGCTAAAAAGGAAAACAAACTACATTAAAACAAAATTAATAGCAAGAAGAATTATGCCTAAAAAGTTTGCATGGACTGACACGTTTATTCCATTTGTTACTACTTTTCAATCATGTTTTAAACTGTGATTCTATGCTTTTAATGTTATGTGTATTTTACATTTATTTTTAGAAAGAAAAAAAAAAACAAAATATCAATCCAATTTGTTGGTATCTGTTCTCGGAAACCAACTAGCTTGCTTGTGAGCCACCAAAGGCATAGGAGCCTAGGTTCCACACAAGACACTGAATTAGCAATTTTTGTTTTGTTATGTTGTTATATATTCTGCTTTTATTTGTGAATGAAAAGTTTTTCAGAAAAAAAAAAATGGAAGATATGGAAGGAGATACAAAAGAACAAGGTATGTGATTGATTACTTATCCTAAATTTACATTTAAAATTCAATTCGTTGAATTAGGTGCTAAGTCAATGAAACAATAGTCATGCTTGCTACAATTACTGGATTTATTGTAAGATCTTTTACATTGAGGACAATGCAAAATGTTGGTATGGGGGGGAGGTAGTTAAAGTAACAGCCATGTAATTTTGTTAACTAAAAGAATTAGAATGGTACTGAAAAAAGTTAGTGGAAATTGAGAATGTAAAATTTTTAAGAAATGTAACTACTTGATTATTAGAATCTTATATAATATGCTACAGAATTTTACTATTCATACAAATCTAGATATAGTATCTTATGTTTTTGCTAAATTTTATGAGTTTAACAGTTTCACGATTTTAAAATGAAAGCAGAATGTTTAACTGAAACTCAATAAATTATCTGAAATCCTAAACGAGCTGAAATGTTGATTTTTAGATTAAATGAAATACAAATGATCAAAGATACATTTAATTTGATTGATTAAACTTTTAGAATGATTTATGTGTAGATCTTATTAAACTACAGAAAAAGTATGAGCTTATTGAGATGGATTCATATTTTCAGTACATAATAGAAGCAGTACTATACGAGATTTGTGTTTTATTGCATATGTATCAATGAAATACGTATATATACTATTAAAAAAAAAAAACTTTGAGAGTTTATTAACTAGTTTGATCACGAGCCTTTTGTACTTAAGCAGATAGGTATGTAAGGATTGTTGACCTGAAAAGAACTCTTTAAATCTGGCAACCTAAGGTTCTGATCAGATCTGGGATTGTTGACTGAAAACTCGATACATGGGTACACTAAAAAGCTCTTGTATGACTCAAGCTTGTCAAATTAACTTTTAAAGTACAAATATGCATATATTGTTCTGAAAAGATACAAGTGTTTTGTGAAATACAGATATCTTTTGAATCGAGTACATTTTCTGTTATCTAATATTACCGAAGTATGAATCCAGAATAGACTTTTGAAGTTGTTTATCTGAGATACAATTCTTTATTCTATTTGTCTTAATCATATTGAATTGGATTGTATTTTGATTCGTATGTTGTTGAAATTTATTCTAGAAATCATATTGGGGAAATTCAGGATACCAGATGCTGAAAAGAAGAAAAAATGATAATATAATTAACACTTATGTGATATTGATATATTTTGTATGTAATTTACATATATTCTAAGTATATTTGCAAGTTTAAGAGGAGAAAACAAAGTTAAAACAGATTACTGAAACATATAGAAAATCTATAAAGTAATCTAATTTATTCTGAAGAACAACGAAATGAAGAATTAATTCTAGCACTTTAGAAAGACCAACTAGTTAAATCGTAGTTTGCTAAAGGACTAGCAAAATTTAGGTACGTGGGAAGTGTTTAGAATGAAAAAGTGCATAATATTAACGGTTAAATGATGGTTAATTCATAATATTTAGCTTATCATATGAGAATTAAGCCATTATGTTATAATTGCACTATTATATGCTTTAATGAAAGAATCTACATAATTTCAAGGAATTAATGTTAACTTCGTATAATTTTGAATTGTCGGTAAATTACAAGCTGTGAAATTCTTAAGTATCTGAATTATCTGTTATTTCAGAGAGTTATATTGAATGTACTGAATAGTTATGTTTTAAATACTAAAAGAATATGCAGGTACATAGTAACAACTCGTTGAGTTAAAGGCTTAAATGTGTAAAAAATACAATAACAACTCGTTGAGTTAGTGAGTAAAAATCGTAAGTTGTATATCTGAACTCATTAAGTTAGATTTATGCACATGTTGAATTTAAATGCTTTAGTATATTACGTGAGATGCACATGTTTAACTCGTTAAGTTAGCATAACTGTACGCGTTGAGTTACATGAATACACACTAAAGTAACGCGTTATGTTAGCAGCTTATTTCTTTATTACACATGTTTTATAGTTAAATCAACGAAGTAAGTCTGTTGAGTTATCTGTAACTCCACAGACCATATATTTTCTAATATGCCACTATAGTAGTTGTAGAAACAGGACATTCGAAGAAAGACCACGATTACACGTATCACGTAGGAATTCACTCATGGAAGGAAGAAGAAATCACCATCGTTGATATGAATGAAGGAAATCTAACTAATCAATTAAGCGGGAGCAGTTACTACTATAAGAAATATAAAAGACATAGAAAAAGTATGTGTAAAGTGTGTTGGAGAACTGCCCTAACTATAGGCAGCGTTAGAAGTTCCCTGAAGCTCCACACCAACACCATCATCACCATCACCAACCATCGAAGGTCTGTGAGGATACTTGCCTGATGTCAGGTCGATTTCGAGTCAAACATAGTGCCTGACAACCACTGTGAGGAGTGATCACGTCGTGGGAAGAGAAACCATTTTCACCAAGCACCGGTTCATATCTCAGGAGATCATAAAGCTTCTAACCTTGGTTTCGAGTTGATGCTAGTATGCTAAGAAGGAGATCATCATGCAATTCTGGACTCGCGATTCTATAGGGAGAGGAGATAGAATTGTAAGTGATTAAATTTTCAGTGGTGTAATCACGTCGCATGTAGTGACGGAAGTTTTTACTATCGATAGAGATTTTTACATTTCACCTTTCATTCATCTTCAGGAACACATTAAAAACAAAAACAACTACTTATTTGTGTTTACAGTTTGTGTGTAAGTGTTGTATTGTTTGTTTTGTATTGTGATTAATGTTAGTGTTGTTCGTATTGTGAATGTTTTATGTTTGATTGATTAAGAAAATAAGTAATAGTTTTACAGTTTACTGAAATTGATTCGTTCCAGATACTTAGAGATTTCAATGGTTACTGTTTGAAATATCTGAAGGTTAGCGTTGCTCAATGATAAATCTAATCTTAGCTAGCATCAAAGAGCTTAATTGATGTTATTTACAATCTATGGAATTGCCCAATGGTTGGCCGAATTCCTCTGTAATTAACAGTAATGTTAGACTCGTGGAGTTAACTTAAGTCCACGAGGTTAGTTCATTGAGTTATCCATAACTCCACAAACTAGGTCTGTTGTGTTAACTGTAATTCAACGGAGTGTTTACTGAACACATAAATTCCAACATAAAAATCAAAATATTACATAATTTTTAGTTTAACTCTTTTCCCTGTGGGATCGACCTGTACTTGCACACAAATACAATATACATTGTGCACTTGTAGTTAAAACACAAATTGGATTTAATAGCTAATTCATGTGAAAGGTTGTTAGTTTGCTTCTAAAGGTAATTATTGATATAAGCATAAAAACAGAACTTAACTAAACTCCAAACATACATCTTCCAGATTTTCATTACTTTCATGATGTTCTTGTATTTCATTTTCATGATTATGATCTTCAACTATTTTAGTTTTAAATTGCATTCTTTAAATTCTATTGCATTGGTATTTTCTTTTTTCTGTATATCTTGCAAATTATGCAAATCTATAACATTAAAGTTTTCATTTGTGTTTTCCTATTGCATAACTTGTAATTTCATTGTAAATTCATCCAATGCTTTTACTTTTCTTTCCAGATCATCTAATCTCATTGCATTCAATTTTTGATAAATCTTCATTATGGTTTTTTCAGTTTCGTATATGATATCAATTTTAGGTTCTATATATTCTTCCTTATAGTTTAATTGGTTGACTTCTTGTTGCTGCTACATGTATTGTTCTAGTTTCTCCATATTTTGCTCTAAGCTACGTTTCAGTCTGTCACACCTATCCCAAACTTCTATGTCTCTCAACATATTATACATTCTAAACTAACCATCAGTTGGGTCTGTTAGGATCGATAGGCTCACTAGAGGGGGGGTGAATGGTAAAAGTGTGTAGTTTTAAAATTCTTTTAATGTTGAATCGAATGATTCAACAAAAATGTAATGAGATGAAACTAATATAATGCAAATCAACAAAGATAAGAAACACACAGCAAATTTTTAGGTGGTTCATCAATTTCGCTAGTCCACCCCCAAGATTCACTTGGGCTTCACTAAGTGTTTCAACACTTACACACTTGCTTTCAGGTCAAAGCAAGAACCAACTACACAGAAGTTTCCAGGTAAAAACTTTAGTAAACCAACCTCTAGAGTTTTCAGGTCGAAACTCAAACCAACACTATATGTAGCTTTCAGGTTGAAGCCACGAACCAACAGCTTTAAACCTTCAATTAGAGTTTTGGCGCAAGAGCTTTTTCTGCAATGGATCTTCTGAATATTCTTCACTGTTTGCAGACTTGAGTGTTAATGGAATTGGAGTGTAGCTCACTGTATATCTCTATCGTATCTCCGTTGTCTATATTTTGAATATATACTGATATGTACAACAATCATATTTTCCTCCAACGGATGTATTCTACTATACTTAATTAGGATCAAGTCCCAATACGGTAAGCGACCGTTCAAAAAATCATTTCAAGATATCTTACCAATTTTCCTGTTCTATCGAATGGTTAGCTATGCAACTCTCCGAAGAGTAACTGTAACTCATCGAACAGTTAAATACTTGTCGGATAGTTTGACTCTGTCAACTTTCCAATTGCTTTAATTTAGCACGTGCATAAAGAGCTGACTTAAGTTTTGGAAGTTTATCATTGTAACTCTCCGAAATGCTTCAGGATTTCAGATAGTTATTTTTCTAACTCTCCGAAAACTTATTTGAGCCACTCTTTGGAATTCTGCACGTGGGAAATTCAATGACTTAAGTTTCAGATGGTTAAACTGTAACTCACCGAAACTCTTTTGAAATTTCGGATAGTTATCTTTCTAACTCTCCGAAAAACCCATTTGAGCATCTGTTTGGATTTCTACACGTGGGAAATTCACTGACTTAAGTTTCGGATGGTTAAACTGTAACTCACCGAAACTCTCTTGAAATTTCGGATAGTTATCTTTCTAACTCTCCAAAAACTTAAATGATCTTCTTTCTGGAATTCTGCACGTGGCAATTTCAGTAACTTAAGTTTCTGATAGTTAAACAGTAACTTACCGAAACTCTCTCTTTGAAATTTCGGATAATTATCTAACTCTCCGATTTTCCCTTTTAAGCTTTCAACTGCCGGCTTCTCCATTTTGCACGTGCATAATAAAATGACTTAAGTTCCGGAAAGTTATGCCTGTAACTTACCGAAAAACTCGAATAGTTATCTAACTCTCCGAAAAGAAAACTCGGATAGTTATCTAACTCTCCGACAAGTCCTTTAAGCTTCTGTTCTGTATTTCTACACGTGGTTTATTGAATGACTTAACTCTCGAATAGTTATACCTGTAACTCTCCGAAAAGTCCTTTAAGCTTCTAGATAGTTAACTCCTTAACTATCCAATCATTCAATCCCATTAACTATCTGATTAAATAACTCTCTGAAGGCTTTGTAAAATCAGATAGTTATTCTTCTAACTGTCCGATAGTATTGCTGCTGCTTTAAACTTGCTCTTCGGATACTTAGACCTGTAACTGTCCGATTTTACTGTATCTTCTTGATCTATTCATCTTGAACCTTCTTGATCTATTCATCTACTTGGAAATTGTTCTAACAGCCTTCTGATCTAATGCTGTACAGACTTAACTGTGAAATACAATATGTTTCCTCACATAAGTTTTGCATTATCAAAATACTCGGGTTCTAACAAGGTCAACTATAGGATTCTCATACTCAGCTCTATTATATTGAATATAATTCATTTGTTGTTCATGTGCTCTAACCATCTACAATCATCTCAGTTTCAAACAATTAGAGATATTGTGACCTTCCAAATTGCAGAATTCACATATGCTAACTACAGGTTTTAGAAATCTTTGAGCATAAGCATATGCCATATTCTCAATTATAAAACACACAACACTCCTCCTACTATTAAAACAAAACAACATTCACAGTTGCTTAGCTTCTCAATCCCTATCAATGGCGCTAGAAAACATGTTTGAGGTTGTTAAGTTAATTCTTAAACTTGCTTATACAACAGCACCAGAAGACTTGTATTGGATTTGTGAACTTATATTTATTAAATGGTGCTAGAAAACTTGTTTAATTTATTTTTATGCTTATATAAATAATTACTTTTAGAAGTAAACAAACAACCTTTCACACAAATTAGATATTAATTTCAATTTGTATTTTAATTGCAAGTGCATAGTGTATATTGTATTTGTGTGCAAGTATAGGTTGATCCCACAAAGATTGAGTAAGAATTGTGTAATGTTTCGATTTTTATATTGAAGTTTATATGTGTTCAATTAAGTACTCTGTTGAGTTACAGTTAACGTAACGGACTTAGTTCGTGAAATTATGGCTAACTCAACAGACTGACCTCGTGGAGTTAACTTAATTCTACGAGCTTATCTTTCCAATTAAATACTGCTATTTACAAAGGAATTCGGCCAACCATTGGGTGGTTCCACAGAATGTAAATAACATCAATTAAGCTCTTTAGTGTTAGTTAATATTAAATTTGTCATTAAGCAACACTAACATTCAGATATTCCAAATAATAACCATTAAAATCTTTAAGTATCGAGAACAAATCAATTTCAGTAAACTCTAAAACTATTTTCTGAATCAAGCAAACATAAAACATTCACAATACTGACAATGATAACATTAATCACGATACAAAACAAACAATACAACATTTTAATACTAAATGTAAACATAGATAATTGTTTGTTTTTGGTATTTTTGTTTTGATATGTTCCTGAAGATGGATGAAAGGTGAAATGTAAAAATCTCTATCGACAGTAAAAACTTTCGTCACTACATGTGACATGATTACACCACTGAAAACTTAATCACTTACAATCTTGCATCCTCTCCCTATAGAATTGCAAATCCAAAATTGTAAGATGATCTTCTCTTCAGCATACTGGCATCAACCCGAAACCAAGGCTAGAAGCTTTACGATCTCTTGAGATATGACTCGATGCTTAGTGAAAATGGCTTCCCTTCCTACGATGCGATCCTCCTCACAATGGTTGTCAGTCACCGTGTTTGACTCAGAATTGACACGACATCAGGAAAGTATCCTCACAGACCTTCGATGGTTGGTAATTTTAGTGGTGGTGTGGAGCTTTAGGGAACTTCTGACGCTTCCTGTAGTTAGCACGGTCCTCCTCCTACACACACTTTCTTCATTTTTTCCTCTTATTTTATATTTCTTTTAGTAGTAACTACTTCTACTTAATTGATCAATTAGGTTTTCTTCATTCATATCAACGACGATGATTTCTTCTTCCTTCCACAAGTGAATTCGTACGTGATACGTGCAATCATGGTTTTCCTTCGAATGTCCTATTTCTACAACTACTACAGTGGCATATTAGAAAATAAATGGTCCATGGAGTTACAAATAACTCAACAGACTTACTTCATTGATTTAACTATAAAACACGTGCAATAAAGAAATAACTAGTTCAGATATTTCGGATACTTACAAATCTTAATTATCTCATGCTTAGATGCATTTCGAATAGTTACCAGATAACTCACTGAAAATTCACTTAAGTTATGCATTACAGTTTCAACACGTGTACTCCAGGAAATAATAAAATATTCTTCTATCGATAAAAACATAACTGTCCGGTACATGCAATATAACTCTCCAAAATAACAAAAAATTCAGATACTTAAGAATTAAAAACCTGCAACTCACTGATAGTTCAAAAATATACTTAATTAATGTTAATTCCATGAAATTATGCAAATTCCTTCATTAAAGCATATAACAGTGCAATTATAACATAATGGCTTAATTCTCATATGATAAGCTAAATATTATGTAATTAACCATCATTTAACCGTTAATATTATGCACTTTTTCATTCTAAACAATGATGAATATTTTATTAAGTCTAAAAATAAGTCTAAGTATATGTGGTAACTCAATGGAGCCAATTCGTTGAGTTAGTAGTTTAAGTCAATGGAGTTAGTCCGTTAAGTTAACTCCACGAATTAGTTTTTATCAGTCGCATAGTTAGGCGTTAACATGTTTTAAAAAGACATATAGTTATAAGTTAATGTTTCAAGTTAGTCAAAAAGTTATATTAAAACACGTATAGTTAAGTTATTTGCACGAGTGTTTTTAACGTTTTAAGTTTTTACGTGTTTTCCATGTGCGTTCGGTAAAGAAAAGTCAAAGAGTTAGATAACTATTTGAGTTTTTATACATAGATGGATAATTGTTCAAGTTCTTTAAAGTAACTAACGAAAAGCTAAGTTTTTTTGTTTTAGTCACATATTTTGCAAGTGGAAAAACTCAAAGAGTATAGATAAGTGTTCAAGTTTTTACAAGTCTTAAAGGATAAGAGTTCAACTAAAATGACAACTTAAAAGATATATTCTATAGTTCTCCAGAAAGAAGATTTTTGGTTATTCTACGATAGGAGATCGTGGAAATACAAAAATGAATTGGAGATCATGAAAATTCAAAAAGATAATGGAGAACGTGGACAAGTAGAAACTGAATTAATATGTGGGATCATGGATTAAATAGATAAACATGTTGAACATGAAATCGTAGTTCTACTATTATAAGTAAAGGGTACGAGCTACACTTCATTTATCCTTACATCCCTACCCCAATCGAGATAGTGATATCCAAAATTAATAGAGAAATCCTAACACAAATATAGAAGAATCTCAACTGAGAGAAAGAGATATCGAACCTATAAATCCCAAGCAAAATAGAGAAAAAGAGTTATTTCAAAGAAATCTCAAAGATTCAAAGAAAGGAGAAAAGAGATATAGAAGCTTAGCAAATTTTTAAAAGAATTAGAAGCTATGTGTAGAAGCTTAGGTTTGAAAAATACAATTCAATTAAGGTTAGAATAAGGTATACTTTTACATTGAATTATATCAGAATCGACAAACAAAGAATTATGCTATAAATGATTATAACTTCTTACTTTATTAATAAAAATTTGGAATTACAAATAGTGACTATTTTATGCTCTTATTTTATCTGCAAGATTTTTAATTTCTAAAGATACAATTCACCCCCTTTTGTGATACTATGGTCCAACAAATGTTAGAAGTGCATTTCTTAATGGATTAATTAAAGAGGAAGTATATGTGATGCAACCACCTAGATTTGAGGATGCTAATTTTCCAGAGCATGTTTTCAAACTAAAAGAGGCATTATATGGTATGAAATAAGCTCCAAGAGCCTTGGTATGATAGGCTGAAAGATAATGGTTTCTTAATTGGTAAAGTTGATAATACTTTACTCTTTAAGAAAAATTATCTTGGTCAACTAGTTGTTTAGATTTATGTTGATGATATTATATTTGAAGCAACACATGAGAATTTAAGTAATCAATTTGCATATCAGATGCAAAATCAATTTAAAATGAGCTTAATGGGTGAGTTGACATTTTTTTAGGTTTACAAGTTAAACAAGTTGAAAAAGGCACCTTTGTATATTAGGAAAAATATACAAAACAGCTTCTAAAAAGTTTGGAATGAGTAACTACAAGACATCAAGAACACCTGCGAGTGCTTCAATTAAATTGGCTAAGGATGAATCAGGAAAAACTATTGATATTACAAAATATAGAGAAATGATAGGTTCCCTTCTTTACTTAACAGCTTCTAGACCTAACATTATGTTTAGTGTTTGAGTTTGTACTAGATTTCAAACACAACCTAAGGAATCCCATTTGACTACAGTAAAGAGAATAATGAAATATTTACAAGAGATATCAAATTATGGTCTAATGTATTTCAAGGATAACAACCTAAAATTAATTGGATATAGTGATGTTGATTATACTAGATGTAAGTTAGATAGGAAAAGTACTAGTGAAACTGTAGGATCGTCTATATCACAAGAGGGGGGGTGAATTGTATCTTTAGTAATTAAAATACCAGCGGATAAAACAAAAGCACAAAACACTCATAAATTAAATTCTATTCTTTATAAACTTTAAAGACAGAATTTACAATATCTTTTTAGCTCAATTCTCTTCTTGAAGGTTTTGATACAGTAATGTCCGATATACAATTCAAATAGAAAAATGAAGTTCTTATTCAAAACTAATTTCGAATCGTATAAAACCTGATCTCTATGCACACAGCTTCTTTCCTTCTCTTTGCTCAGCTTCTGTATCTCTTCTTCTCCAATTGTCGAATTTTCAAACTTCTTACGTTTGCTGCTCCTTTTTCTGAAATTGCTTGAAATTTCGAACTTCTTCTAATGTTGGAGAACTTTTCAAGATATGAATATTCAAACTTAACTTTTCAGTTGGGGATCCAGATTGAATATTCAGACTTGGTTTTTGAGATTGGGATCCTTGTTTGTAATGTAACTCGTACTCTCTATTAGTAGTCGAACTATGTCTTCACGTTCAACATATTCATCCACTTAATCCATAATCCACGTACTAATTTTTTCTTTAATCCAAATTACTATCTTTTTGAGTTTCCACTTTCTCCACTATTATTTTGAAAACACGATCTCCACTCATAGATTCACTGAAACTTTATCTTCCTAGAGTCTTGTAGAATATCTTCTAAATCTTCGATTTAGTCGAACACTTATCATTTAAGTCCTGTAAAAACTCGAATACTTATCTATAACTCTTCAAGTTTTTGCACCTACAAAACACATGACTAAACATAGCAAACTTATCTGTTCGTTAGTCATTTTATAAAACTCAAAGACTTATCTATCCATGCATATAAAAACTCGAACAGTTATCTAACTATTCGATTTTCATTACTGAACGCACATGGAAAACATGTGACAACTTAAAACATTTAAAAACGCACGTGTAGATAACTTAACTATACGAGTTTTTAACATAAACTATTCTACAAAAATGAAACGTTAACTATCTGAAAGTTTAACTATCGAAAATCTAACTCTTCGGAAAACTTTAACTTATCCGACATAAAAATGAAACTTTCCGATAATTTGTTAACATTTAATTACATGACAATTATACTTAGAAAATATTATTTAGACTTATTTAAAAACTTTAATAAAGCATATATCATCAAAACAAAATTCCTAATAATCTCCTCCTTTTTTATGATGTCAAAACCTAATAAGTCAAATAATCTATCTTCTCCCCCTTTTTGGCATTATAAAAAAGTAAATAGTCTATCTTCGCCTTCTTTAGTATTTAAGCTATGTAAATGTAAGGAAGAAAAAACCTTGCTAAGTATACATGAATCAAAAAGATATTTTTAAACATGCATAACTTTCGTGGATTAAGCATAAACTGTTTAAACAAAAACTGTGAAAAATAATCATGTGAGCATTAAGTGCAGTAAACAGTTTACATAATATATTTGGTAACAAATTACAATACATAAATTGTGTAATACATAATTTGTATAATCACAAGCCTCTTTGTCTTCGAAAAATACTGATCAGAGCATTTGAAATTTGCCTTGCAATTTCTGTACTTACTCTGTTTAACTGATCAATTACTACTTGATCTAAATCATTTTGTGAAACTTGTGATGGTTGTCGTAAAAATTTAGTATGTATGTCTGTATTTATAACTGTATTTGTATCTGTATGTATACCTGTATTTATATCTGTATGTTGCTGTTGTTCTGAAAATTGTATTGATTGTTGTTGTTGTTATTGTGACTGAGTGTGTCGATCCTATTGTTGTTATTACTGTCAAATTACAGGTGCATCTGCTTCCTGGTATTTCTATAATTCCTTTACAGAGAAAGATCTTGACTTTAATCTTTTCTGTAGCCAAGGTGTAATATCTGTTTGACTTGCCACAATTCTCAAAATCGTATCACCATAAAATAATTTACTTTGCAAATGTAAGATATGAGAAACAAAAATATCATAACAATTTACCTGTATATGGTTAATTAATGTATATGTAGCATAAAGACAACATCTGTCAACTTCTGCACCATGACCAAACCTTTGAAACAATGAAGCATGCAGTATTTTTGCAATAAAACATGTTTTGCCATTTAAATCATTTAGTAATCTCAATGGATTGTTGGCAGTTGGATCTTTGGCTAAATTTTTAATGTCTCATCCCAACTAATAAACATTATTTTCTTTCGGATAATTTAACTCCTTCATTTTTCAGACCAAGTACTTGATAAAGTAAATCTGGAGTTAAATATATGTCATCGTCTTGTATATTGGAAATAGGAATACCTTCTTGCATTGTTAAGTTTGAATAAAAACAACTTATAAGTTCTAATATAATAAGATGGTCTAGCTGTTGTGGAAGCATAGTCAACAAGCCTTGAAATTCAAACATTTCTCGTATATGTGCCATCCCTTCAAACTTAACTGGTCTTGAATATAAAACTGTAAAAGTTTTATATGCTTGAAATTTTTCATAACAGGAACTATTTCTGAACCATAATAATGTATTTTCGTCTAAACTCTGTTCAAGATTAGGTATTTTCCGGTCATGATGTTTTGATCTGGGATTGGTTTCAATATTATCAGCAGTATCTATATTTTTAGAGTTTTCAGAACTAGTGGAATTTCTATCAAAGCTAGTATAAATGTCTGAAATATCTATTATTGTCGTATCAATAATCTACTGAAATTCCTTTGTTTGATCTTCTTGAAACATATCAGTAGCAACAATCTTTGTATTAATCTGTCTATCAGCAACATTTATGTCTAAGATTGATCTATACAACAACTATCTCTATAGGAAAGAATGTTCTATAATAGATTCATTCTGTATTTCTAAAATTTCTATAATTGAGACATTGGTAGTGTGATATTCAATTTGTAACTGTGTACGTTGTTGATTATATACATTTATCAACAAATATGCTATATACTATAACAGACATAACCACATGTATAAACTGTAGTATAAGCAACTATACCAAAAATCAAAAGTTTCTATCTGAGATATAGTAAGAGGAAGAATATCTATACATTCCTCTTCAGATGAAATGTCTTCAACATTCATAGACTTAGTGTCTATGTCATCAAAAATATACACAAAAGTCTATTCAGCTTCTACAATGGAACATAGTTTTACTGAAATCTTAGTTATGACTGAGGGACAGACCAATAATCGTCCTCCTATGTTCGAAGGTAGCAATTATGGCTACTGGAAATATAGGATTAAAGTATTCTTTCAATCAATCAATTTCTAACTGATATATAATTAGCAATCCTATAGAGTTAGTTACAACTCCATATGATACTTGGACTTTTAATGAAAATGAGCGAATGACACTGAATGCTAAAGGTTTAAACATCTTGTTTTGTGCTTTATCTCATGATCAAATTAATAAAGTTTCTGCATATCAAACTACATATAAGATATGGCATGCATTAGAAGTTTCCAATGAAAGTACTAACCAGGTCAAGGAATCTAAGATTAATATGTTAGTACATAAATATGAGCTTTTTAAAATGCACAAAAATGAATGTATCTCTGACATGTTTTCTCATTTTCTTGAGATTGTAAATTCATTAAAATCTTTAGGCAAGAATTTGAGGAAGAAGACTTGGTAAGAAAGATCCTTAGATCTTTAACTAAAATTTAGGCTCAAAAGTCAACATCTATTGAAGAGTCCAAAGATTTAAATACATATACTCTCGATGATCTCATAGGAAATCTGACAGCCTATGAAGTACAACATTTAGATCCAAAAGGGAAAAATCCTAGAAGGGATTTAGCTTTTGAGGCTAATAAAGTCTTAGAAGTCACTAGTGATTCTAACGATGATTTACTATTGTTGACCAGAAAATTAAGAAATTTGTTGAAGAAACGCAAGAACTTCAGGTCAACAAAGACATTTGGAGATATGGAAAAGAAGTCATTCACGAAAGACAAAAGCATATGCTACAAGTGCAACAGATCGGGTCACTTTCAAACTGATTGTCCCCTCAACAAAGATAAGAAGAATTCGAGGAGGAATTTTAGGAGTAAGAAATTCAGAAAGAGAATAACACTTAAAGTGACAAGGGATGACTCTTCAGCTTCATAAAGTGAAAAAATAAAGGATTCAACATCAGACAATGAATCCTCATCAACATCAAATTCAGAAGAAAATCTAGCAAACGTATGCTTCATGGCAAAATCTAGTGAGATACACAAATCAAAATGGATAATGGACAGTGGAGCATCCAACCACAAGACTAAAGATATACGATTACTTACAAAAATAACAAAGACTAGGAATAGACAAGTTACCTTTGGAAATAAAAGCAAAACAAATATCCTTGGGTCTGGCAAGGTTCAGGTAACTAAGAAATGCTTTATAAATGATGTCCTATTAGTGAAAAACTTAGGTTTTAATTTATTGAGTGTTCTTGTTTTAATGAAGTTTTATAGAGTAATTTTTGAAAAAGATTCCTGTAAAATTATGGACATGTCTACAAACGAAATTTTATTCACTGCATACAAGAAAGGATTTGTTTGCATTCTGAATTTGCCTTCTAATATTATTAAAGACAATGTTTGCTTAATTGCAAAATCAGATGAAGTTATTTTATGGCATAGAAGGCTAGGACACTTAAACTTAAAATTATTACAAAAGCTATCTAAAAAGAATCTAGTTAGAGGTTTACCTAGTATTAAGTACTCGAAAGAGTTTATGTGTGATGCATGTTAACTAGGTAAATTACATAAAACACCTTTTAAAAGTTTAAATGAAATAACAAGCAAAAGAGTATTAGAACTAGTGCATATGGATTTATTTGGACCTACTAGGACAACCAGTCTAGGAGGTAAACATTATGTTTTTGTACTAGTTGATGACTATTTTAGATTTACTTGGGTCTATTTTCTAGCTAATAAAACTGAAGTTTTTGAAATATTTAAGATATTCTGTAATAAAGTTCAAAATGAGCAAAATGTTAAAATTCAAAAACTTAGGAGTGATTATGGTATAGAATTTGATAATGATCAAATGGACACCATTTGTAAAGAATTAGGCATAGATCATAGGTACTCATTTCCAAGAGCTCCTTCACAAAATGGGATAGTAGAACGTAAAAACAGATTACTTCCGAAAATGTCTAGAATCATGTTAAATAAGAATAAGTTACCCCTATTTCTTTGGGTAGGAGTAGTTCATACAGCATGCTATGTTATAAATAAAGTACATCTAAGACCAATTTTAAATAAAACTCTTTATGAGATATAGTATAACAGGGTTCCCAAAATAAGTTATTTAAAACCCTTTGGGTGTAAGTGTTTTATTTTAAATACTAAGGAACGAAGAAACAAATTCAGATGAGGGTATTTTGTAGGTTATTCCACTAGAAGTAAGGCATATAGAGTTTTTAACAAATCAACAAAAACCATTGAGGAAACCCTACATGTGAAATTTCATGAAAATTCTCTTTTGGATGTTAGACATGCTGAAAACTTTGATTCAAAAATTCTCCCAGAAATGGTATCAAATGATGTTGACAGAGAAATTGAGAGATTATCTAACAGAATAAGAAATATAAACTTGAATGATGAAAATTTAGAAGAAAATAATGTCATACCTATAGAAAATATGGAACAACATAGAAATTGGCGTTATGCTTCATCTCATCCTATTGATCAGATAATAGGCAATCCTAATCAAGGAGTTAGGACTAGATCATCAGTAATCAACATTTGTGGTGCTTATTCATTTGTTTCTTTACTAGAACCTAAGAAAATTGAAGATGCCTTAGAAGATGAATTTTGGTATTTAGCTATGCAAGATGAGCTAAATCAATTTATAGGAAATGAGGTATGAGATCTAGTTCCACCACCTAAAAATCAGTCCATAATAGGAACAAGGTGGGTATTTAGAAACAAAGTAGATCAAGATCAACATATAGTTAAAAATAAAGCTAGATTAGTTGCTCAAGGTTACAAGCAAGAGGAAGAAATTGACTATGATGAAACATTTGCTCCTATTGCTAGACTAGAATCAATACGAATTTTGTTAGCATATGCTTGTTATATGGATTTCAAATTATATCAAATGGAAGTTAAGACTGCTTTTTTAAATGGATATAAAAAAGAAGAAGTATATGTAAAACAACATCTAGGTTTTGAAGATTCAAAACATCCTGAATATGTTTATAAGCTTAAGAAGGCACTATATGACCTTAAACAAGCCCCTAGGTCTTGGTATGAGAGATTATCTAAATTTCTTATGGAAAAAGGGTATTCTATGGGAAAGGCAGATCACACTCTTTTTATTAAGAAGATCAAAAAAGATATATTGGTAGTTCAAATCTATGTAGATGACATCATATTTGGACCAACAAATGATAAATTAGTTGAGTCCTTTTCGAAAGTCATGACTAATCAATTTAAAATGAGTATGATGGGTGAACTATCATTTTTTTTAGGCTTACAAATTAAGCAATTAGATCAGGGTACTTTTATTTCACAAAAAAAATATACTCAAGATTTATTAAAGAGGTTTGGTTTAGACAACACTAAAACAAAGAATACACCAATGAGTACTATCACCAAGTTGGATAAAGATGACTCCGGAAAAACTGTAGATGTAAAACAATCTAGAAGTATGATTGGTTCATTACTTTATTTAACAACTAGTCGACCAGATATTATGTTTAGTGTGTGTACTTGTGCTAGATATCAATTTAATCCTAAGGAATCACACCTACTTAATGTTAAACGAATTTTTAAATATCTATTAGGAACCATCAATTTCGGACTGTTTTACTTTAAACACAGTTTTTTAAACTTAGTAAGTTATAGTGATGCTAATTTCGCAGGATATAAGTCTGAAAGAAAAAGCACCAGTGACACTTGTCAATTATTAGGAAATTATTTAGTGTCATGGTTTAGCAAAAAGCAAAATTGTGTAGCATTATCTAGAACTGAAGCTGAATATATATTTGCTGCACTTTGTTGTGCTCAAATCCTGTGGATTAAACAAACTTTAAAAGATTTTAATTTAGACTATGAACCAACTAAGATTTTCTGATATAGTAGTTCTACAATAAGTTTGTCTAAAAATCCTGTCTTACATTCATGAGCAAAGCATATAGAAGTTTGACATCATTTTCTAAGGGATAATGTTATAAAAGGAAAAATAGTATTAAATTTTGTTCCTACCACAGAACAATTAGTAGATCTATTTACAAAACCCTCAGATGAAAATACCTTTTCAAAATTACGATTAGAACTTGGTATTTGTAGGTTATCTGATGTTTAAATTGTCTTGTTCATTGCATTTTGGTTTGTTAAAAAGGTAGTTTTAGAAATTAATGTCTTTATAATTAAAAAAAAAACAAAAAACAAAACAAAACAAAATATCTATTTTCGAATTACAGTTTTCTAGTAGTTAAGAATTTATGAAATTCTGATTTTTATTGAAGTCAATTTATTTAAGAAAAATTCAGAAAAGATTACTTAAGAAAAGTTAAATTGATTCAATGTGAGTACCAACTGTATTTTTGTTACTTATGTATATGCTATTATAGAGATTTTAACAGGAAAATACATAGAAAGTATGTACTTTTTATTAAAGGAAAGTTATTAACATTTTGTTAGAAAAATTAAGTCTTTCAGTTGCCTCTAATTCAATTTATTGTTTTGTTTTATTTCTTTTTTGTCTACAATTACTTGAGTATTTAAGTCCGTTGGGGGATCTTGAACCCTAGTCACTTAAACCAATTGGTTTGAGATGTGTTGACTGAAAACTCATTTTGCAAGTAATTTAGATTATATTAAAAAAAAAAAGGGGGGCAATGTACTTAAGCTTAATTTATTTTTCAATGTGTTATAACAATCCTGTCATAATCTGTGCATATAATCTCTGTTATTCTTCCTTGTTGTTATCTATTTTTTACACATAATATACGTTATTTATTTTCTTAAGTTCGTGTACTCATTATTGAATTCTTTTAAAAGTTCTTGAAAGTACATCTCTATGAATTATCTTTTGTAAACTAAATAAGATAAAAGCCAGAAAGTCTAAATTGTTAAATCTACTACTTATTTCTATATTTAATTCATATTTAAAATATATATAGAGAGAGAGAGACTCAAATCTATTTAAGGCTTAGCATCCTTTTTAAGTAAGCTATTTGACCTTTTAAAGCCAAATCTACTTAGGGCTTGGCAACCTAGTTTAAGTACGCCATAGATTCTTTAGACTACATTTATGTAGGGAGAGCAATTTCTCATATAATAATTCAACTCTTATGAACTATTATATGTTTTCATGAAAGAATTTGCATAATTTCAAGAAATTAACATTAATTAAGTATATTTCTAAACTGTCGGTGAAATACATGTTTTTTAATTCTTAAGTATCTGAATTTTCTGTGATTTTGGAAGACTATATTGTATGTATATCGGACAGTTATGTTTTAAATGTTTAATAGAATATTTTATTATTTCCTAAAGTACACGTGTCGAAGCCTAAATGCATATCTTAAGTGAATGTTCGGTAAGTTATCTAGTAACTCCCTGAAATGCATCTGAGCATTAGATAGTTAGATTTATAAGTATCTGAAAATATCTAAACACCTTAAGTTGGAATTATGCACATGTTGAATTTCATTGCTTTATTATGTCTCAGTTGAAACTCGAACAATTATGTTTTACTCTTCAACTTTCACACCTATCCATTTGAGAAACTCGAACAGTTAACTTAATATTCTTATATTTTTCTGAAAGACTTAATCTCTGATAATAACTATTCTCATTTGTCGTATAGTTATGTGCTTTACTGCTCACAAAACTCGAATAGTTATCATAAGTCTTCAAGTTTTCTCACTTTTCACTTAGCCCGAAGTTATTTTCTTTACACGAACAGTTACGCTAAGTATTCTATTTTTATCGATTGTAAAACTCATACAGTTACTGTAAGCACTCGAATTATTTATCAGTAACGGATCTTATATTTATGATTTCAATGATTGAATCCATTTATCCATTTATAAACTTGAAAAGTTATAAATGTTTTATTGACAACCTTTCGTGTTTCTACCTTGGTAAAACCCTAGCTTCACAATCTTTACTTCCACTAAGTTCTACAATGCACAGCGAAGATTAATCGACAATGTCAAGATGTGGTAGAATGACAAAAGTGCAGAAAAGAAAGCTCGCACTTCAGAAAATACAAAGTGAATCAACGACATCTACTTAAGGTACACTTTTACAAATGAAGTACTACATGAAATTAGAAAAGCTGTTTAAGACGAGAAAAATTTCTGTTGGAAGTTTATTCGTAATTATGCTGAAACACAGTTTAGACTAAAACAAACTGAACTTTCCACATTACAACTATGGAAACGAACTTTACAACCTAACCCTGCGATTGTTACAAGTTCTGGACAAGTACTAGAAAAATCAATACAGTATATCACTTACTATGGAAAGAAATGAGGACCAATGATAGAAAATACAAACAGGGAATTAGAATCCTTGTATTCCCAACATTATTTTCCCCCAGTTGTTTTAGATGACATTCAACAGTATATAGATGAACAAAAAACTGCCATTAGTAAAATGAGCCTTCGAAGTGAAGGACAAAAAGTTTATCAACTAAAAATGGCAAAGGTTGAGAGCTTAAAACTCTATATTCCATTATTACAACCTAGGCATCATGGTGAAGGACCATCAAGACCACAGGTGCCTTTAACAAGAGAAATTAAGAAAATTTTAGAATCTCCTGAACAACCAGAACCATTATAGACATATAGTCGGAAAAAGAAAAAGACATTAGAATATTTTGGACTAACTGTAGGAGTACAAGGAATATTGCAGCAAAAAAAAGAATCATTGAAAAATGGAAAACAATGTTCCATTGCAAAAGCTGGACAGACGTTTGTGTCAAGAATCCTAGCAGATGTGACAAATATTGGATTACACGCATTAACTCTAAGGTATTGTGTCACATTAGTGCATAATATATCTTTTAATACAATGGACAATTTTTCACATCATGCTGCAAGCAAACATTTTTTTCCTACGGAAAGATAACATGTAGGAAATTTTGATGATACATATACAGATGATATCAATATCTATGCTTAACATTAAATTCGTCTTGATCTCTTTTTACTTCTATACTTAAGTCTTTATCTACATTTTCACTCTCTTCAAGATTTTCAATATCTAATTGTCTATTTAATTGTTCTTGAATCACATCTTCTAATATGTCTCATTCATCCTCTAGAAAGTTTATAGTATGTAAAGATGTCTAAACCTTCATTTCCTTCTAGTTTAAAAATATTTAGTTGAGTATCCTCATTATCATAAGCTAATTTCATCATTCCACTTTTATAGTTTACAATTGCCCTTAAAGTTGCTAGAGATGGCCTCTCCAAAATTAAAGATGTACTTTTGTTCTGATTCATAGTCTTTTGGGAATTCAAAACAATAATATCCATAAGATAAATGAAGTTCTTAACTTTAATGAAGACATCATCTATTTTTCTATGTCTTCAGATATTATATGTTCATTTTCATTTTGAAGATTGTTCTTACTTAAATGTAACTCATTTTCTTTTTAAATTCTAAGTGATATATAGGTTCAAGATCTCAATGTTACAAATACATTTTCCACATTTTTGGTTCTTTATCAAAAATTTTATCTATGATGGTTTCCATATATTCTTTAGTTGGATTAATTTTCTCAATTCCTATTTCATTTGTAATTTCATTTATCTTCATGTTTGGTACTTGATGTACATTTTCGAGTTTTAACTATTCATTTATATTATTTTATTGATCTTGCAAGACTTATAATTTCATTGTAAATTCATCAAGTGCATTTAGCTTTCTTTTTAGATCATCTAATCTCATTGCATTCAATTTTTGATCAATTTTCAGTATAGTTTTCTTGGTTTCATAAATAATATCTATTTTAAGTTCTAAATAATTTTCTTGATATTTTACTTGGTTAACTTCTTAATGATAATATATGTATTCTTCCAATTTGTCTAAGTTTTGTTCTAAACTTTATCTAAGTCTACCATAACTATTCCAAATTTCTTTTTTTCTAGACATATTACTCATCCTAAAGTGATTGTTAGTTTAGTAAATTATAAGTGTTTCATACTCAATCCTATATTAGATATAATTCGTCTATTGCTTATTTGATATAGTCATCTGCAATCGTCTCTGTTAGGATCGGTAAACTCAACAGAGGGGGGGTGAATGGTGTATGTGTGTAATTTTTTATATTCTTTTGATTGTTGAATCAAATGATTCAACAAAAATGAAATGAGATGAAACTAAACGAATGCAAAGCAGTAAAGAAAGATAACACACAACAAGTTTTAGGTGATTCACCAAATTGGCTAGTCCACCCCCAAGATTCACTTGGACTTCACTAAGTGTTTCAACACTTACACACTTACTTTCAGGTCAAAGCAAGAACCAACAACACAGAAGTTTTTAGGTATAAACTTCAGTAAACCAACCAAAAGAGTTTTTAGGTCGAAACTCAAACCAACAACTAAATGTAGCTTTCAGGTTGAAGTCACGAACCAACAGCTTGAGTCTTTCAATCAGAGTTTTGGCGCACAGAGCTTTTTCTACAATAGATCTTTAGAATATGCTTCACTATTTGCAGACTTGAGTGTAATTGGAATTGGAGTGTAGCTCATTGTATGTGATATATACGTTATCTCTATATTTTCCTCTCTTAAACTCCTCGTATTTATACCAAAGGTATAACGATCATATTTTTTTTCTTTCAACAGATGTATTCTATTGTACTTGGTAAATAATCAAACCTAAATATGGTAAGTTACCGTTTTGTCTAATGTTCAGTAAGTAACCTTCCGATAATCTCAGGCTTTCGGATGGTTATTAAAATAGCTTACCAAAATGCATCCATAACTTACCGATTCATTACTCATATCCTGTTATCTGAGTCACGTGAGATTTTAAGTTGCTCACGTGTAATGTCAAGAGTTCGAATTCTTGTATTTAACTTACCGAAAAGAGCTCCTGACTTTCGGATAGTTAACTACTGTAACTCTCCGACATTTCTTTTAATTCTCCGATAACTGCCCTTCAAATCTACACGTGCATAAAACATAACTTAAGTTTCGGATAGTTAAGAGTGTAACTCACTGAAACTTCCCATTTTTCGGATAGTTATCTTTCTAACTTTTCGAAAACCCATTTGAGCATCTGTCTAGAATTCTACACGTGGGAAATTCACTGACTTAAATTTCAGATGGTTAAACTGTAACTCACCGAAACTTCCTTGAGGTTTCGTATAGTTATCTTTCTAACTCTCCGAAAACTTATATAAGCTTCTGTCTGGAATTCTGCACGTGGCAATTTTAATGACTTAAGTTTCGGATAGTTAAACTCTATAACTCTCCGATCATTCAACCAACTTAACTGTCTGATTAAATAACTCTCTGAAGGCTTTGTAAAATCGGATAGTTATCCTTCTAACTGTCCGATGGACTTGCTGTTGTTTTACTCTTCGGATACTTGGACCTGTAACTGTCCGATTTTCCTATAGCTTTAAAGTAGTATCTTCTAGAACTTTCTCTATCTGTTTGTCTGCTTGGAATTTGTTCTATCTGCCTTCTGATCTAAAGTTACATTGACTTAACTATGAAATACAATATGTTTCCTCGCATAGGTTTTGCATTATCAAAATACTCAAGTTCTAACAATCTCCCATTTTTTGATAATGACAAAAACCTTTACATTTATTTACATGTATTTCACTCCGTGTATGTCTATACATTCAGTCACATAGAGAACTAAATAAAACATGAATTTATCAAGACTAACATGGAGGGATTCCTCCCCCTAACTTTGTGTTGTCTTCTCCCCCTATCTGTGTGTTGAGTTTTTCTTTCCCTTTTTATAGTTCTCTTTTTGTTCTTGTTGGAAATACTGTAAGTGACCATATACTTCTCTAATTTCCAAATTCTTCTCCTCCTTTTGTCATTATAAAAAGGTGAGGACTATAAAACTGATATTGAATATATCCTACACAAGTAAGTTAGCAGAAAACAAGCTCCCATATGGTGAGCTTGATGAAAAAAATATTTAAAGGTCTAGTAAAGAACATATGCCTAGATTTCTTCTAATATGATTAAAAGTTGATTCATTTAAAGGTTTGGTGAAAATATCTACAAGTTGATTTTCTGTTGGCACAAACTTAAGAGAGATGGTCCCTTTTTCCACATGATCTCTCAGAAAGTGATGTCTGATCTCGATATGTTTGGCTCTGGAATGAAGTACTGTATTCTTAAATAGACTAATTGCACTACTGTTATCTCAAAAAATGATTGAATTTTGGATTTTCAGTTTGTAATCTGCTAGAGTTTGCTGCATCTAAAGGATTTGAGCACAGCACAATCTTACTGCAATATATTCGACTTCAGTAGTAGATAAAGCTATACAATTTTGTTTCCTACTGAACTAGGAGATTAAAGAATTTCCAAGTAATTGATAAGTATCACTAGTACCTTTTCTATCAGATCTGCTGCCTGCATAATCTGCATCACTATAGCCTGTTAAAATCAAATTACTATCAATTGAGTAGAATAGTCTGAAATCTTTTGTTCCTTGTAGATATCTGAAAATTCTTTTGACTAATTACAAGTGTGATTCCTTTGGTGATGCTTGAAATCTAGCACACAAGCATACACTGAACATAATATCTAGCCTGCTAGCTGAAAGGTATAACAAGGATTCAATCATACCTCTATATTGCTTTTGATCCACTACAACAATTGAATCATCCATTTCCAGTTTAATGCTTGAACTCATTGGAGTATTTGTAAGTTTGATGTTTTCATAACTAAATTTCTTCAACATCTCTTTGTAGTATTTTTCTTGGTTGACAAAAATGCCATTATGCACTTGATAAATCTGTAAACCCAAGAAAAACTTCAATTCTCCCATCATGCTCATTTCGAATTTATTTTTCATCAAATTCTGAAATTCATGACAGAGATCTTCTAAAGTGGCTCCAAAGACTATATCATCAACATATATCTGTACAATCAAAATATGCACATCAAAAGTTTTGATAAACAAAGTGTTGTCCACTTTGCCTATAGAAAAATTATTTTTAGTTAAAAACTTTTTCAATTTCTCATACCAAGCTTTGGGTGCCTATTTCAGACCATATAGAGTCTTTCTTAGTTTGTAGACATGATCCAGCTTGAATTCATCTTCAAATCCAGGAGGTTGTTTAACAAACACTTCTTCCTGAATTTCTTCATTTAAGAAGGCACTTTTCACATCCATCTAAAACAATCTTATCTTCATACTACTTGCAAAAGCAAGCAACATTCTAATAGCTTCAATCCTAGCTACAGGAGCAAAAGTTTCTTCATAGTCAATACCTTCCTGCTGATTGTAGCCTTGTGCAACTAATCGAGCTTTATTTCTAAGAATGTTACCTTCTTCATCTAATTTGTTTTTGAAAATCCATTTAGTTCCAATGATGGATTTTCCTGCAGGTTTTTCTACTAGTTCCCAAACATTATTTTTCTGGAACTGATTTAATTCTTCCTGCATAGCCATTGTCTAGTAGGTATCCTTACATGCTTCATTTACTGATTTTGGCTCTATTTCTGACACAAATGCACAAAAATTGCAAATATCTTGTGTTTTGCTTCTAGTTTGTATCCTTTTATATATATTTCCAATAATTTGTTCCTCGGGATGATCTGAACTTCCAACTGTTATGATTATGATACCTATTGATGAGATTCTGATCTAACACTTGTGAAATGAGTTTCTACTTGCAGTTATCATCTTCAAAGTATTCATTTTCACTATCATTTTTAATTTCCAAATTTTTGAAATTCTGGATCATATCTTCATTAAACTGAACATTTATACTCTCCTCTACTCTTCTATCTTTAGCAAAATATACCTTGTAAGCTTTGCTTCTAGAGGAGTAACCAACAAGTATGGCAAGTTCAGACTTTGCATCAAACTTGTCTTTAGCATTTCCTGTATTTAAGACAAAGCATTTGCATCCAAATGTCTTAAAATAGCCAACATTTGGAGTCTTATTAAAGCAAATTTCAAATGGTGTCTTATTCAACATAGATCTAATGTGAGTTTTGTTGGAAATGTGACAAGCTATTCCTACAGCTTCTGCCTAGAGAAATTTAGGTAGATCCATGGCATTTAACATAGTTCTAGCCATTTCTTGTAGTGTCCTATTTTTCCTTTCCACAACTCTATTTTGAGCAGGAGTTCTAGGACAGGAGAATTCATGCAGAATTCCGAAAGAATTGCAAAGATTTTCAAAATCATAGTTTTCAAATTCTCCTCCATGATCACTTCTAATTTTCTTCACTATTAGTTCCTTCTGATTCTAAACTCTTATGCAAAAATTCTTGAATTCATTACAAGTTTCATTTTTATGTGTCAAAAATATTACCCAAGTTAATTTGGAGAAATCATCAACAATAACAAAGGTACATTTTCGACCCCCAAGACTTGATACTTGAGAAAGACTAAACAAATCTAGATGTAACAGTTCCAATAGCCTTTTGGTGGTAAAAACATTTTTGCCATGAAGAGCAGTTCTCTTCTACTTCCTTAGCATACACTCACTACACACTCTATCTTTCTTAAAAGTGAGCTTAGGCAAACCCCTAACAAGATCACCCGTGGAAAGCTTTTTGATATTCTTCATACTGATGTGACCAAGTCTTTTATGCCACACCCAATCATCTTCACCAGTTGTTACCAAACAGGAATTGCTTGCAGAATTTTCACATGGAAAGTTTAATGTATATATTGAGCAATTTCTATTATTAGTAAATTTTGTATTATTCGTGGTTGGATCAATAATGTAGCAATTTTCAGCATTAAAAGAAACAATATAACATTTATCACATGATTGTCCTACACTTAACAAATTTTGTTTTAATCCATTTAAATGCAAGACATTCTCAATTATACCATTTTCAGATGTAATATTTCCTATTGCAGTTATTTTACACTTTTCATTATTTCCAAACTTAGCAGTTCCTAAACTTAAGTTTTTAACAGAGTCAAGAAAACTTTTCTTACCTGTCATGTGCTTTGAGCATCCATTGTCCACGATCCAATTAGTTGAACGTGCTTGAAACTCCTTGTCACCCTGCAAATCATACTAAAATTAAAGCTTTTGGTACCTAAATCTTCTTGGGTCCAATAAAGTTAGTCCTTAAAACATTAAATCTATTACCTCTTGGCAGCCACATATGACCTGATCTTCATTTGATGGCAAACACAGTGGTGCCATCTTTATAAGATCGAATCACTCCACCACAATAAAGTATTTCCTATAGTGTAGCATACCCTAGGCCATATTTATTCTCATTTGATCGTTGAGATCCTATTATTTTATTTAATCATTTTTGACCTTGAGTAAATTTACATATGGTATCTTTCAAATATGATATAGTGGTTAATAGATTTTTATTTTCTTCTTTTAATTCACAGTTAACACAACTATACTTATCTAAATTTGATTTTAGATTTCTATTTTCAACTATAGTTGATTCTAATTCAGTAAATGAATTTTCTAAGCAATGATTTAACCTTTTAATTTCTTTCTTAAATTCTCTACACTTCACATATAAATTATCTACAGTAGACAGAAGATTGTTTATGTCTAAATCATCATGGTCATTTTCTGAACTAGAGGAAGAAGAGCATACCTCTTGTGCTGCAAAACACACGTTGGCTGCAACTTCATCTTCAAAATTTGATGAACAGCTTGAAGTGCTACTGTCATCCCACGTAGCTTTGAGAGCCATCTTCTTTTTGTCCTTCAATCTCTTCTTTTATCTCATTGATCCTCTTCTGTTTGAAATGGACAGAAGGTTTGTATGTGCCCTTGCCTTTTACATTTGAAACATGTAGGGATAGTTCTTTTAGAGGAGCTGGACTTATTCTTTTTCCTCATGAACTTTCTGAAGTTCCTTGCCAACAACATGATTTCATCATTGTCTAAGCTTGGAGCTTCTTCTGTAGATGGAAATGTCATTTCCTTTTTCTTTTCAGCTTTCTTTTCAATAGCTCCTTGCTCTTTCCAGTCCTTCATCTGAACTTCGTGGGCCAAAAGATTGCCCAATAGTTCTTCAACTATGTAGTTGTTAAGATCCTTGGAATCTTGAATAGATGTGGACTTCTATTTCCACTCAACAGTTAAGCTTCTCAAGATCTTTTGTACCTGTTCACGTGAAGAGAATTCATTTCCTAAGCCTTTCAAACTGTTAATGATTTCAGTAAATCTTGAAAGCATTTCAGTTATGTTTTCATTATCATTCATTTTAAACAATTCTAGTTTTCTCAACAAGATATTGATTTTTGTATCCTTAACTTGGCTTGTACCTTCGTGAGTAACTTGAAGGATTTTCCAAGCCTCATGAGCAGACTTACATGCAAATACTTTATTATATTGATCAGCAGTTAGTATATTGATCAGCAGTTAGTGCACAATAAATGACATTCAACCCTCTAGCATCCAACTGGATGAGTTTCTCATCCTCCTCAAACCAGTTCATAACATCACTAGTTGGAAGTGTAGTTCCAAGTACAACAATCTTCTAGAGTTTAACATCAGAACTCCTAAGGAAGCACTCCATTCTATTCTTCCAATAGTTATAATTGGAACCATCGAATAGAGGAGGTCTGTGGATGTTTTGTCCCTCAGCAAAATGAGCCATAAATCCAGATGGTTAAATCTTATGAAGAATTAACCAAGCTCTGATACCAATTGTTAGGATCAATAGACTCAATAGAGGGGGGGGTGAATGGTGAATGTGTGTAATTTTTTATATTCTTTTAATTGTTGAATCGAATGATTCAACAGAAATGAAATGAGATGAAATTAAACGAATGCAAAGCAGTAAAGAAAGATAACACACAGCAAGTTTTAGGTGGTTCACCAAATTAGCTAGTCCACCCCCAAGATTCACTTGGGCTTCACTCAGTGTTTCAACACTTACACACTTGCTTTCAGGTCAAAGCAAGAACCAACAACACAGAAGTTTTCAGGTATAAACTTCAGTAAACCAACCTCTAGAGTTTTCAGGTCGAAACTCAAACCAACAACTGAATGTAGCTTTCAAGTTGAAGCCACGAACCAACAACTTGAGTCTTTCAATCAGAGTTTTGGCGCACAGAGCTTTTTTTGCAGTAGATCTTTAGAATATGCTTCACTGTTTACAGACTTGAGTGTAATTAGAATTAGAGTATAGCTCACTGTATGTGGTACGTTATCTCTATATTTTTCTCTCTTAAACTCCTCATATTTATACCAAAGGTATAATGATCATATTTTTTTCTTTCAACGGATGTATTCTACTATACTTGGTAAATAATCAGACCTAAATATGGTAAGTTACCGTTCTGTTTGATATTCAGTAAGTAACCTTCCGATAATCTCAAGCTTTCGGATAGTTATAAAAATAACTTGCCGAAATGCATCCATAACTTACCGATTCATTACTCATATCTTGTTATCTGAGTCACGTGAGATTTTAAGTTGCTCATGTGTAATGTTAAGAGTTCAGAGTCTTGTATTTAACTTACCGAAAAGAGCTTTTGACTTTCGGATAGTTAACTACTGTAACTTTTTGACATTTCTTTTAATTCTCCGACAGCTGTCCCTTCAAATCTGCACGTGCATAAAACATAACTTAAGTTTCGGATAGTTAAGAGTGTAACTCACCGAAACTTCCCATTTTTCGGATAGTTATCTTTCTAACTTTTCAAAAACTCATTTGAGCATCTGTCTGGAATTCTACACGTGGGAAATTCACTGACTTAAGTTTCAGATGGTTAAACTATAACTCACCGAAACTTTCTTAAGGTTTCGGATAGTTATCTTTCTAACTCTCTAAAAACTTATATAAGCTTTTGTCTGGAATTCTGCACGTGGCAATTTTAATGACTTAAGTTTCAGATAGTTAAACTCCATAACTCTCCAATCATTCAACCAACTTAACTGTCTGATTAAATAACTCTCCGAAGGCTTTGTAAAATTGGATAGTTATCCTTCTAACTGTCCGATGGACTTGTTGCTATTTTACTCTTCGGATACTTGGACCTGTAACTGTCCGATTTTCCTATAGCTTTAAAGTAGTATCTTCTAAAACTTTCTCCATCTGTTTGTCTGCTTGGAATTTGTTCTATCTGCCTTCTGATCTAAAGCTGCACTGACTTAACTGTGAAATACAATATGTTTCCTCACATAGGTTTTGCATTATCAAAATACTCGGGTTCTAACAGTCTCAACTTTAAACAATCAGTAATGTCATGTCCTTGTAAATTGTAGAATTTATATATACTAACTACAGGTTTCAAAAATCTTTGAGCA
The DNA here is from genome assembly GCA_036874045.1 of Cymodocea nodosa. Taxonomy (NCBI): domain Eukaryota; kingdom Viridiplantae; phylum Streptophyta; class Magnoliopsida; order Alismatales; family Cymodoceaceae; genus Cymodocea; species Cymodocea nodosa. Next base: position 14,126,077 of record CM072335.1, read on the forward strand.
TAAGCATATGACATATTCTCAATGATAAAATCACACAACACTCTTACTATTGTGAAAACAAAATAATGCTATGATTTTCAGATTTTCAATTCCCTAACTACGACAATAGAAAAACTTGTCTTATCAACTTAAGTGTATTTTTTATAAGTAACAAGTAATGTCATGAACAATTTCTAATTTCAATAGCTTAGTTTATTAAATTAACTACAAGTGCACAATATCTATTATATAAGTGTACAATTATAGGTTGAACCTATAGAGAATGATCGAAATCAATTTGACTCTATAAATTTTCATAGCACGAGTTTAGTGTATATTCACAATATGCTCATTCCATTAATTTACAATTAACTCAATGGACTTAGTTTGTAGAGTTATGCTTAACTCAATGGACTATTCTCTTTGAGTTATGGTTAACTCAACAAGCTTTCTTGGTAACTTCTAATTAATATTGCTGCTTGTAGAGGAATACCACCATCTATTAGACAATTCTATATATTACAAACAATATCTTTTAAGCTTTCGAATGCTATTTTATATTACATTGATATTGATCAATTCTAGCATTCAATACTCCAAACAATACATATATCAATCAAGATTTTAGAGATTTATATTAACTGGTTTAAACAATCAGTAATACGATTTTCTATTAATTGGAATAAAATAAACATAAACATTCAACAATACCTAACTAATAATACGAACACAAATGATACAACATAGATTTGATAAACATAAATTTGTAAATGAAAACAGATAATGGTTTTTGTTTTGTTCCTTAAGATGAACAAGTGATGAAAGGTAAAAATCTCTATTGATAGTAAGAAACTTCCGTCACTTCATGCAATGTGATTACACCATTGAAAACTTAAGCATTTACTATCAAGTGCTCCTCTCTCTACTAGATTGCGAACCTAGACTTTTATAAGTTGATCTCCTCTTCAACATAGTGACATCAACCTAAAACCAAGACTAGAAGTTTTACTGTCTCCTAAGAGATGATTCGATGCTTAGTGAAAATGTCCTTCCTATGATGTGATCACTCGTCACAGTAGTTGTCAGTCACCATGTTTTACTCAAAATCGACTCGGCATCTGGAAAATATCCTCATAGACCTTCAATGTATGGTAGTAATGGTGGAAGCTCAAGGAATATCTGATGTTTTCTACAACGAGCGTAGTTCTCCCCCCCTCCTTCTTCGTTCTTTTTCTTTTCTTTTATATTTCTTTCTTATAATAATTGCTTTCGTCTAAATGACTAATTGAATTTCCTTCATTCACATCAATGATGGTGATTACTTCTTCATTTCATGATAAAAATTATGCATGATATGTGCAATTGTGGTTTCCTTCGCATTTCTTATACGTACAACATCTCACAATCGAACATAAGAAAATAATTGGTCTGTAGAGTTAGTGTAACTCAATAGACTTACTCTATTGACTTAACTATAACTCAATAAGCCAACCTCGTTGAGTTAAGCTTAACTTAATGAACTTGTTTAGTTCTGTAGTTTAGTAAAATAAATATTTATATAATATTTAATACTTGATATGTAAAAGAAGTAATTTCTAATTCATTTATAAATGATATTTAATTAACCACTAATTCTTTGAAATTATGCATATTCTTTAATTAATGTGTGTACTCGCATAATTGTGACATAATAGCTTAATTCTTATATAATAAGTTAAATATTATGTAATTAACCATTCATTAACCACTAATATTATGCACAATTTCATTCTAAACACTACATTTCTAGAATTCATTGTAAGCTACTTGATTTATCACAAACTTCATTGGAGAAAGTTGGGATCTAATGAATGATAAAGAGTTTCAAAGTGGAAGTTTAGGGCTTTTGTAGGTGGAGTCTTGGTGGTTCTACAATGGTTGAATTGTGGAAGATTTGTCGATGTTAGAGGGAGGAATTTTTTATCAAAGTTTGTTGATCAACCACAAGGAAGAATGGTTGATGTTTAGTAATGGTCATTCATTCACAATGAAATCATGTTGGTGTTTCTAATGCATGTAAGTGAGGAATCAAAAGCTCAATTCATCTAGCATTCAAGAGTTGCTTTGGATGTTTAAATTAAGTGGGATTTATAAAGGATTGAATGTTGCTAAGTAGATGATGACAAGTGTCACTAGCATGAAATTTAACAATACAATTGTATGTGATTTCTCAACCAATGCAACATAGAATTTTTGGAGATTGTAAGAGTTGAAAATGAGAAGCAAAAGAGAGGTGTTAAATGGGTGATAGGGTGGTAGACAAAGTGGAAATAGAAGAAAGTAGGGTTGTAGTCTAGTGAAGCTTTGAATACTCGACGACAAGGTGTTCTAAGTACCATAGATGATGATCCCATTTTTGGCTAAGTGGATGTGGTTCTAGGTTGGAGATCATGTGTTTAGGGCAAATGGTGTCGTGGCAATTGAGTTGCAAATGATGATTGATGACTAACAAGGAGATTGGAGATTGGCAATTGAACATGACGTAGATGACCAATGTGGGTGAGCACGATCAATTGGTAGAGATTGATTGGGTGTGATTTGATGGAAAGGAAGAGGGGAAAGATGAGGATGGTTGGATTAAAAGATTGGAAAGATCTAAGAGTATGATCTAGGCCATTGGATGATGATTTGAGAGTTAGAAATTAGATGACTTATGTAATTAAGATGGACAATCAATATTATAACAATTGAAGGGAGAAAATCTAATCATTAAAAAAGGATTAGACGACTAAGATTAAACTAGGTTTTTAAAGGAATTTTTAAGGGAATTAAAGGAGGATTAATTAAATTAATTAGTGGATTAAGTGTTTTAATTTAAGATTAAGGGACTAGATTAGGGATTTTAGGATTTAAAATTTTAATTAGTATTTTAATTAAAGGTTAATATATTAAGGGATTTGATTAAAGTTTTAGATTAGGGAATTAAAGAATTTAAATAAGAATTAAGGGTTTTAATTGACATATTAAGGGTTTTGTTAATATATTAAGTGATTTAATTAGGAATTAATGTTTTAAATTAAAGATTTAGATATTTAATTAAGGATTTAGGTTTTTAATTAAAGATTTAAATTAAGGATTAATGTTTTAATTAAAGATTGAATTTAGAATTAAGGTTTAGGATTTCAGAATAAAGATTAAAGATTTTAAACTAGGGATTAAGAATTTTAATTAAAGATTATGGATTTAATTAAAGATTAAGGATTTCAATTAATATATTAAGGTTTTAATTAGGGATTAAGGGATTTAATGAAATTAATTAAGAATTTAGGATTTAAATTAAAGATTATGCTTTTTAATTAAATAGTAAGGATTTTAAATTAATATATTAAGGGATTAAGGTTTTAAATTGAGTGCTTAAAGAATTAAATTAAGGATTAAGTTTTTTAATTTGAAATTAGGGATTTAATTAAGATATTATGAGATTTAATTGAGGTTTTAAAGTTATAAATTAAAGATTAGATTAAGTATTTTAATTTAGGCATTTTAAATATTTAACTAGGTGTTTTATAAGGTAATTTTAATGATTTAAGTGATTTGAGTATTTCAATTAAGTGGTTAGATTAGGTATTTTTGGCATTTTAATTAAATGTTTTGGTTTTGATGGTTTCATTAAGTATTTTAATTGTGGTTTAATTATCTGAGTGTCTTAGTACGTGAGGTGAAGGGTAGAAAGGGAAAAGTAAGAGAAAAACATAGGTGAGGAGAAATCCAATATTCAACAAGTTTGGTTAATCATTAAGTTCAAAGTGGAGTGTCTAACACTTGCATCTCACTTGCTTATTTATGCACGTATCCCATTCATGCTCATACAACCTTAGATGTTGGATTCATGCACATTGCTCCGCACACACACTCATTCAGATCTGTGCCTACATACGCTCTTACATTGATGCTTGCACACACACTCTTATATCTACACTTGCACATGCTCATATGTACATGCTTGCATATATGCTCATGTATTAATTAATGCTTGCGCAAACACACACTTATGCTAAGTATCACATCATGCCTCATGTATGCATGTTTGCTTACTTTTTTAGTCTAATTTAGCCACATACATACCATAACTATGATACATAAATAGCACTTATTCTTATTATTTCTAGCCTCCTTAGGTACATTTTTCTCGTCAATTCACTTTGCTCTAGTTTCACTTTATCTCATGTAGATCTATTTTTCTCATCTCTTCACTTTTACACATATAGGTTTACACTTAGCATTAAGTATATAAATATATAAGTCAAAGATCATTGGAAGTCACTCCTTTTATTTTGATAGAACAAAACTTAATATATGTATACGAAAAAGGAAGGTCAAACTATTTATGTGCAAGTATAAAAACAAGTCATAAGTCGTTCATAGAAAGCTAAGGTGAAAGAATCGTGAAGAAGGAAGATAAAATTTTTTCCAGAAGACAAGTTTTTATTGTTTAAGTGTGTATAAATGATGTAAGAAGCTTAAGATGGGGAAAAATGAATCACTTTTTAGAATAACATTTAGAACAATACCATGATGAGCGTAGAAGTTCTTATTCCCAAAACAAAGTAAGGACTTTATATTCAGATACTTGTTCAAAAATATAGGATCTAACAATATATCATTCAAATATCCATTTTCATATGATTCTTTACACAAGAAAGTTTGAACCAAATAAGGGATTAATATTTTGATTCTTTCTACCAAGAAAATTAGTCATCACAAGAGATGGAACTAATAACTACAGTTTTAATCATCCTTCGAGGAATAAATCAACATGTATAAAAAGGTTGACACCTATTATGTGGTACAGTAGGATTTGTTGATTACTAACTATTATGTTCATCACTTTTAACCATAAATATCCCATAGGTACAAAATTTTGATATATATTAATATCATATAAGCAAAAAAGAAATATTTTTTTCCAAGTTTTAAATAAGTAATTCCATCCCGACATCTGTGAATTATGATGTCATTTTAGTCCCCACTTTAGCGCCTACCGTTGCTGTCGTCGGCGGCTCCTTTCGCCAGCGTTATCGAACTCGAAACCCTCCACCTCTTCGCGCCGGAATTCCCTATTCTCGTTCAACGATACCCTGAAATTGCAGTGGCAGCGAGCGAGGGATGGCCAGCCTGGTAGAGAGGCTTCGAGTCAGATCGGAAAGGAGGCCGCTTTACGACGATGATTCAGACGACGATTTTATCTTGCATAAGCGTGGTGGTGTTCAAGCCACCCCGACCTCTCAAAAGCTCGAGAAGGTGGAGAGGGACGACGCGGTACGTGCGATCTGTCGCTTCAGCGTCTATTCGTTCGTTTCGTTGCTTTTGTGGTTATTTGCGAAGCATGTGCAAATGCGCAAGTGTTTCTTGAAGCTGTGTTTTAAGTAATTGGCCCCTTGAAAAAGGAAAGACCATGTTTTTATTTATTTATAATTTTTCTCTTTGGTCGAGGCTTTGTTTAGGAAACTATGGTGGCATTGTTGTGCAGGTGAATACTAATAGATAAAACTCTCTTCTAGCTTACTGCTTAATTTTTTTTCTTTTTTTTTTAAAATATGACAAATAGACCTGAAACTGCTTAAAGGACTTGCCAAATGCAGAGGAAAGGAATGAGTTTCAATGCTGGGTCGTCGTTTAAAGTTTAAACCTAGTTCCGTGATTTTCATAGTTTCTCTAGCTTTCTTCTTCTCTGTATGTGACCTGAGGTCACATTACATGAAATTGATTTTACTCAGGATGCTAGTGTATGCCGTGAGTTGGGCAAACTTGACAAGAACTCTCCTCTTGCATCCATCTAATGATAGAAAGCGGAACAAACAATGTAATATAGATATCTTATTTTGATAGGACAGTGTGTATACGTATGTTATGTCGTCACTGTTACATTTCATTCGTCATTTTTTGTTGAAAGCATGACTATCATCTTAAAAGAAGAGCTCATGAACTGTGTTGCTTCACCTTGAAATTTCAAGGGTAGCTTTGAGTTTTTGGGGTAGAGTCTCTAAGAGTTTGTTCCTTTATAACAGAAAAGGTCAATGGAAATATTTGGTTACTTGAAACTTTTGATGCTTTCCTTCTTGAACCTGTGATTTTTAAGCTTCTTATCAAGGCAGCCATTAGTGGTATTTACTCCAAACTTTAGGATTGCTTGTTTATTCAGAATTCACTATATTGAAATTTCTATTCTTGGTGTTGTCAGGAAGAAGATACATGTCATGACTGTGGAGGAAGTGGGGAAGATCTCTATAGTTGTGGAACTTGCACTTATACTTACCATCGCAAGTGTTTACTTCCACCATTAAAATATACTTCTTCAAAGAGTTGGAGCTGTTCTGAATGTGTATGACATTTCATTTATGTTATAAATTATATGGCTACATGGTTTAGTAACTGCATATTTCGGAAGCAGGTCAGTACTCTTACAGAGGTTGAAAAAATACTTGATCGGCAAACCTGCACCACAAAAGTGGAAGGGGTAGAAGATGCATCAAAACAAAGCCCTAAAAAGACATCTTCAAGACAATACCTTGTGAAATGGAAAGGACTGTCTTACCTTCATTGTACATGGTAATTCCTCACTTAATCTATTCTTACCATAAATGCTTAAACTTGAGTGTTTTTCCTTTCTTCCCTGTCTTGTATACACATATATAAAAGCCATATAAATGGCTTTCCATAGAGTTCTGTATGTACTAAAAAGACATCTTCAAGACAATACCTTGTGAAATGGAAAGGACTGTCTTACCTTCATTGTACATGGTAATTCCTCACTTAATCTATTCTTACCATAAATGCTTAAACTTGAGTGTTTTTCCTTTCTTCCCTGTCTTGTATACACATATATAAAAGCCATATAAATGGCTTTCCATAGAGTTCTATATGTACATATGAAATTGAGTATATATATGGAATTCTGTTTACTCACTTTAAATTGAGTATCCATTTCCATCTTTTCTTGTTGGTTTTGGAAATATTGTATTTTAGATATCCATATGATTGATCCCCTAGGTTTCTGTAGTAGTGTAACATAGAAAGAAATGCTTTGAATGATTGCTATTTGACTTGAACCCATTCTAAAAAGGTCAAGGTCTTTTGGATTGTTTCTTGGCACAGGCAAAGTGAAAACTTTTGGAATGATTTCATCAATATTGGACTTTGGACATAGAAAAGTTCTGAATTATATCTCCATAGGAATAAGATGTTTTCTCAGTAGTCTGCTCTAGTCCTCCTATGATACTTTTGTTATTATATATGTATATATGTGTATATACTTATTTAGACTAGAGTTATGATGCATCTTTGCTCAAAAATTTTGAGGGAAGATTTTTTTTGACCATTAGATGTAAATCTAAAGGTCACTATTAAATTCTTGAAAACTGCTTATGAGTGTACAGTGGTTTTGCTTGTTTACCTTTTCAATAATTTTTATTATAAGTGATGTGTTCACATTCTATTTAAAGCACAATTCATTTTATTAGGAAACTTTAAGTAGATGTCAAATTCATATTTAAAAATCACTTATAATCAATAACAAATCATTTTTTTCAATCCAAATTAATTCTAAAATATAAAAGTCTATTTTATAATTGTTGAGCTAGTATTAACTTTTTTGTTATATATTCCAAAATTTGGAAACTAGGGAATTTACAATAAACATAGATTTACATCAAGGATCCTCTCTAAGTTTATATCTTTTTGTTTTAGTTATAGATGAAATAGCTAAGAAAATTTAAGGAAAAATAAGATATTGTATGTTATTTGCTAATGACATAGTTTTAGTTGATGAAAGGAAGTTAGGAATTAGTTCTCAATTAGAATTATGGGGAGATACTTTAGAGTGTAAATGATTTAGATTATGTCAAAAATTGAATTGATAGAATGCATGTTCAATGAAAATGAGAATAATGATGAATGTATACACTTAGATGACCATGAGATTTATAAAAGTGAGACTTTTACATACTTAGGATTTATAATAAGTAGCAATGGTGAAATTATAGGGCATCTTATTCATTTGATTAAAGTAAGATGGATAAAGTGGAGAGATGCTTCTTAAGTATTATTTGATGTGAGGATATTCTTAAAATTAAAAGGAAAATTTTATAAAACTGTTATTTGCCTACCTATTCTCTATGACTTAAAATGTTAGGCTGTAAGGCGTGACCATATGCGAAAAGTTAGTATTATTGAGATGCGTACACTTGATGGATGAGTGATAATAGAATGAAGGATAAGCTAAAAATGATTTTATTAGGAATAAAGTGAGGGTTGCACCAATTGAAGATAAGTGAAAATCAGTATAAGTGGATTGGTCATATCCTTAAGAGGTTAAAGTCTACACTAGTTAGGAGAGAAGAGTTAATTAGTGTAGAATAAACTAAAAGAAAAGTATGTAGACTTAAAACTATTTGGTTATGAATTGTGAGAAAAGATTTAAATTTATGTAATTGAACAAAAAATTTGATCATATATAGAAATACATAGAAGAAAAGGGTTCATGTGGCTGGCCCTATGTAATGAGATTATGGTTTGAATTGTTGTTGTTGTTCTGTTTATATTTTACCTAACATAAATTTCACTAAAAAATTTGTTACATTTTATTTTGTGCCAAAGAAGGAAGCTGCAATGTTACATTTTATATATTTTTCTTTGGTGATTTTCATTATTCAAATATAATTCATCATCTTAAGGTAATTTTATTTTACTGTGAGAGCCACTTTCATGATTTGGTTGTTGAATTAGTATTACTATTATTGTATGATTTTCAATTTTTATGGCAATTCACCAACATAAATAGCAATGAATTGTGGTGTGTTTCCCATGTTTGGAAGTTTTGCAAATATATCAAAACAGGTATCCCAACCATCAAAATTTTGTATTTCAGCATTTCTGATATCAAAGGTCACTTATTTTTGATAATATATCATAAGTTAAGAGGAATCATGCAATTGATTAAATTTATTTAACACAAGGAAACATAGTTGATATAAAATTTTTAATGATCAATAATATAGTCAAACATTACTATATTTGTTTTAATAGTGTTTGAACTTCAGATTTAAATCTAAAGGTTGATAATAAATTTGTAGGGAACCACCACTCAAGTGATAATGGTTTATTTCCTTTATATTTTTTCTTTGATTTTTGAACATTAAATTAAGAACATTTTTCTGTGTCTGCCAAAAAGGTAGTGGTTTTTGTGTGAAAAGAATTCCATACACTTTCCTGTGATTTTTGTGATGTCATTATTTTGTTTCATGAAACATTGAATATGTTGGTAACATGATTACTGTGCTTCTTGTGCATTTGCTAAAATTCTCTGTATGTGATTATCGTTTTTTATATATAACTGATGTGGTTTTTTGTCTGATTATTATCAAATTCATGTTTATTAAACAGGATTCCAGAGAAAGAGTTCATTAAAGCTTTCAAGGCACATCCTCGATTGAGGTCAAGGGTCAACAACTTTAATCGCTTGATGGATTCTAATGATGAGTCCATGGATGATTGGATTGCAATTCGTCCTGAATGGACCATTGTTGACAGAATCTTGGCTAGCAGGTTTGGCTGTTTAAATGATTTCATCATCAATCATATCAAGCCATGGTTTGAAGTGCCACCTTGAACTATCAGAATGATAGTCACTATATCCTTGATGACATGACTTTTTTGACTTTTTTGAACTATCAGAATGATAGTCACTATATCCTCCGAGGTTGTTTCTTCTATTTCATGGTCAAATCATTTTGTCCCAATGGAAATAGTTTCCTAGCCTTTATAACACCATGAAAATTAAGGATATTCATTTTTCCTCATTGCAGTCATTCAATCCACCTACTACTGTAATTGGCTATAAGTTTGTTCTTGATTGATGTTAATTTTGTCATTTTCTAGGCCAATTCTTGTTTATCAAGTGGTTTTGTTAACCTACTCCTATCATAGGTTGCTGTATCAAGATGGTATCAGTGATATATCACTGATACATCTTGGTTTTGCAGTGGGCTGATATGATAAGATCCACCTTATCTGTATTGGCATGGGATCTGATGATATTTTAGGGAACATTGGTTGATGCTTGTGAGATGAGCAGATCTGCAGGAGTACCCTCTTCTGGGCTCTCTCTCTTCTTCTCTTCTTTCTCTTCAAACACTTCCTAAATGTTTCTCTCCGCTGGGTCTACTTCAAAGCTTCTATAACATCTATATTTTAAGAGTTTCAAGTATGCATGTTAAGCTATTTTTCATGTTTAAGCTAGATATTGTCTATTTACCTTAAATCTAAGATGATTTTGCTTAGTTTTAGAATTTTTTGTAATTTTCTATCTTTACAGATTATTTTCTTTTTTGTGATTTTCATTTTTCAGATATTTATAGCTGAGATTTAATGGATTTAAACCCATGATATGTTAGATCTAAGGTTATTTAGGTTTGGTATTTTTTCTTGTAATCTTAATTTTTTTAAATATTTATATTGATTTTCGGAAATATTGAAGGTTTTGGTGAAATTCATTACATTTTGTCAATGTTAGGTTAGATCTTGTCCTTGTAGCTTATATCAATGTGTTATTTTGTTATTTACATACATTATTTTATTTTTCATTAATTTACAGAATTTTCTCTATTTTTTTGTTATTTCCATTTTTACATGTATTTATAAAAATGTAGATTTGTCTCCTGTTGTGTTTGATCTAAGGTTTCCTTAGTAGATGCATATTTTTGTAAATTTCAGATGCATTTTCTTTGAATTTCTGGTATTTTAATGAAATATATGTCATTTAACTGATTATCTGATCATGTACATGTTTTCTGTTTTCATGCTTAAATATGTTGATCTCTCTTTTGTTCCATATTGAAAATAGTGGATGCGATAATGACTAGAAGGTTAGATGACCTAGGATGGCTGCATGGATTTTCTATTGTCAATGATAGAAGGAAGATGTAGTGCAAGTTTTGTTGAAAAAAGATGAGTATTGGTGTGACTTGATTGAAACAACATCTTGTAGCTGGTTCCAACAATGTTGCCAATTGTAAGGAATGTCCTTGCATTGTTTGAGATTAGGTGTGGGAATTAGTGAAGTGCACAAGGGGAAAATAGATTGATAAGGCTAGAAGAGATGAAAAGGTTCAAACAGATATCATTTGGACAAGAGTCGAGCATAGGTGCAAGTCACTGTCATTCTTGGGCTATTCTAATGGACAATGATGACTTAGATGATGGCATAACCTATATTTTAGATTATAGGTGGTCAAAAAAGAGATATGAATATAGAGAGACTATTCCGTTTTCCTAACAAGAACAATAAAACAGGAAACAGATGCAAGTGTGGGAATCACAATATTACAAGTGTAGGAAAATGACTGATTGTAGGGATGCTCAGAATCTATAGCCAAAGGTTTGGTAATCTTGATACAGAAATTGAAAAGAGAGATAAGTCAAAACAACATATACTAAGAGGGATGTGGACAAATGTATGAGAAAAATTTGATAGTGCAATGTCAAAATTCATGTTCTACAATGCAATCCCTGTAATGCTATTAAGAGCTCTTACATGTAGTTCATGGCAAACACAATCGCGAAGGAAGGACAAGATGGGATGAGACTAACTCTCCATGACATTATGAACAAGTATCTGAAGGTTAAGGAGTTGGAATAGTACATCTTGGTTTTAAAAAATCAATGGCCACAATATGGAGTGACACTAATATGTGATGGGTGGACAAAAAATCTGTGCCACCTAGAAGTAGATCATAAATTTCAAGGCTACTATGATGAATGTACAATTTTTTTTGAAGATGTCAATGCCTTCAATCATGTCAAAGATCACATGCATTTATACAAGTTGATTTCAGATGTGATCAAGGAAGGTGGGAGTGCCAAATGTTATTCAAGTGATCATTGACAATGGTAGCAATTTCAAAAATGTTAGGGAGAAGATCATGGAAAAAGTACTCTATCTTTTGGACATTGTATGTGACACATTGTATCAATCTAATTGTAAAAGACTTTGGTTGGATTAATTTGATTGAAAAGACTTTCATGTGCAAGAATGATGTCATATTTTATTTACAACTATTTTTATTTGTTAGCATACATGAGATCATCAAAATACCCCAAGGGTGACTTGGTTTGATTAGGGGTTACCTAACTTGCTACCAACTACATTGCTTTGTAGTTTATATTGGATAAAAAGGTTAGGTTGAAGTATATGTTCAACTTGGAGTTTTGGTACAAATATCATGAGATAAATATTTCATTAAGGAGGAAAGCTACTAGTACTTTCAATAATCATACCTTTTGAGTGAATGTAAGGAAATGCATCAATATTATGAAGTTAGTGTTGAAGGCTTTGAGACTTGTTGATGGGGACAAAAGACCCATAATGAGTTTAATTTATGACATTGTGCATGTGTTGAGAGACAATTTGGTCCATTGTATTTTTTTGTAACATAAAATACTTGTTTTATTTGTTAAGTTGAATGTGTTTGTATTGGAGATCCATTTAAGTATAAACAGATATCCATTTATTTGTAGGGTATATAACCTATTGTCCTCTATTGTTGAAAGATGGAATTCAAAGTTACTATTCATCTCCCTCTCTCTCTCTCTTGATGTGGTATTAGAGTAAGATCTAGGGTTCATGTTGTTGCACAGGTCTAAATGTCGGTGCTCACCTTGCTACACCATCCTCAAGACTCTTTCACACTTATGTGACCCCTCCTATGAGGTCACATGTACAGGTCAATGTTGTTGCCATCGTCGATGCTGACCACACCTCATGGTAGTCAGTGAAGCTTTTTGGACAGTTCAGTCCATTCACCTAAAGTTGTCAACATCATTATCTTGAAGTTGTTGCATGAAGGTTCCATCATTGCATGTCATCATTGTTTACACCTAAAGTCGTCCTCATGGCTTCTAATAGCTTCAACATTGGGAGTACATTAGTGATGCAAGGAGGTTTTGACACGTGCAACAATGTCCTCTAGAGTTTTCCTAGTGTCTCTGAGAAGTTGAACGAACCTAACCATATTCTTTGGACCCAAAGCTTCAAAACAATCATCATAGCTTTTCATTAACAACATCATTTGTTGAATTCACCTCTGGTTGCTATTGACCTAGGATATGGGGATTGGTTTGCTGACGATGCAACTTTTGTTTCTTGGATGTTATCCAGCATGGAGTATACTATGACTCATGGAGTGTCTCTTATGAGGTTGGCTAAGAAGATTTGGGATCATCTACATTAGGTTTATGGATTTGACAAGAATATTTCTAAAATTTTTCAAGTGCATGAATAGTTGTTCCACCTTAAACAAGGAGAAAAATCTGCTCAAGAACATTATAGATTATTTAAAGGGTTGATAGATGAATTGAATCTTTATTAGCCACCTATAGAGGATGTATCCATTTTCCAATGTTATAGAGAGGAATTGGCTATGACCATTTATCTTGCCAATTTAAACTCAGATGTTGCTACTCAGATTCAGAGACATATTGGGAGCTAATAATATTCTTGGTCTTGATGAGACCTTTGCCAAAGTGATGTGGCTATCGACTCCTTCTTTTACGATCCCTACCCCTTCTATTGGTGATTAGTTAGCTCTCGTTGTTTTTGGTGGTTGTGGGTGAGGTTGTGGAGGTGGGGGGCGAGGAGAGAGACAACACCTTAAGTGTAATTGGTGTGGTAGGTTGGGACATTGTTTAGAGAAGTGGTGGGACAAATACCCACACTTGAAGCCTTCTTTTGCCTTTGTTAGTGCAAAACCATCTAGTATTAGGGATGTTACTTCATCTGGATCTACCATTACCATCTTGCAAGCAGACTATGCTTGTCTCCTACAAGGACAAGGTGCACATTCTACTACTATGAGTGCTTATTCCCTTTCTTCTCATTTAGGTACTAGTGTTAGCACTGCCTTGGTTGCCTTTGGTAGTGATTTTTGAATCATAGATTTGGGAGTCTCTTTTTATATCTCAGGTACATCTTTCTTGTTTGATCACTTATCTTTACTCACTAACAAGTCCATTGTTACCATTGCTGATGGTCGTTTATATCTTGTTTATAGCAAAAGGAGGTTTAGGCCTCCTTATGTCTTGAGATAAGATTGAATGACATTCTTTATGTACTTGATTTCTTTTTTAATTCATTATCCATTGGTGTTATTATTGTCTAGCTATAATGTTTAGTAATTTTTCATCCATTTCATATTACCTTTTAGGACTTGCGGATGAGTTAGAGGATTTGGTTGGGGTGTAGGCAGTAAGTTGATGAGGTTTACTTATTAGTTTGTGACGATGTTCCTTGTAACTTGGTCACGTGCTTGCCAATTATAGATTCCTTAACTTTGTGGCATTATTGTCTGAGTCATCCATCTTGGGAGAAACTTCATCTTGGATCCAATGACATAATGGCTTGGTGAGAATTATGAGCCAATTTTAGGATGAAGTAGGAATTAGTTGCTTAAGTGAAAATTGCTAAGTAATGGATGTAAATGTAGAGAATTATATGAGCTCGTCAAAGCATTCTTGTTGGAGAACATTAGGATTAGGTGGTGATAGTAATGATGCTACCATGCAATCAAATGGTGACAACAATGATACTAATGGTGATGGGGATACACAACAATTTGTAAGACAATTGTGAAGAAGAACAAAGGTTGTTAAGTCCCTTCATCAAAAAGCAACATTTCACACAATACATTGATTACGATATAAGATTGCAACCTAGATATCGATCATTCCCTTATCATGTTAGAAGAAAAGCAAAAGATCCAAAAGTAGATGTGAAAGAACCTAGTATGGTTAATAGGGGAAATGAGTATCCTTGATCCATATGGCTACACATTGTTGGAGGGTGACCTTTATGATTAGTTTGATTATTATTCAAAGAGTGTATGAAGCATATTGGATCTTTTTATGCTTCAAGTCATCAAAATCATCAAAGTAGCTAGAGACAACATAGTTATTAGAGCCATGAAAGTCATGGAAGGCACCTTAGCCATCAATGACAAGGGATAGAGATATGTGAAGAAATGGTGAAAATGCTTTTGAAGTATAAACAACATTATTCATGTGTGGGCTATCTCCAAAATGTGCATGATATTGAATATATTTTGATGGTTACCGACTATTACAGATGCCATGCCACTATCGTGCTCGGGGCTCATTTTATAGAATGGGAAGAAAGTATGCGATGCCAAATGGAGTATGTTGAACTTGTGTATCTACAGTGACATTTGGAAAGCAACGACAATGACTATGACCCCCTTAAATACTCCATGTGATATTGCATTGTATTTTTTCAAGGTTAATAAGTTATATCTTATTTTTTTGCATTTTGTTGTTGGTTTTATAGTCATCTGCAAATACAGCCAATATAATTCATTTTTCAAGGTTAATAAGTTATATCTTATTTTTTTGCATTTTGTTGTTGGTTTTATAGTCATCTGCAAATACAGCCAATATAATTCATTGTGTGTGCGATTTTTTTCAATATAATTGTCTAAAAATTGACTCTAATTGATTTTAAATTTTGATTATAATTTGTTCTATCTTATCTTGGAGTTTCAAGTTGAAATGCAAGGTCTTTCTTTTGAAATTTGATATTTTTGTGACTTTGCCTTATCATTGTCAAAATCTCCATCAATATTTGATATCTTTTTGATACATTGATACTTGAAAAAATACCAATACTGAATACGTTACTCCTTAAATCCATTTAATATTTTTCTTGTTAGTAGCAAGTTTTAGCCTTAATCTTACCTATGAGACATTGGTTTTGAATTTCCCAACTCTGTATTCTATTGAATACTGTCAGTTAAATGGTTGAAAACATTCCTTTTCTGTTTAGTTTGATGCCAATAGGATTTGCATACTTATTAAGGAAACCACCAAGATATTAGACACAATGCTTTATTAGCAGTGTAAGAGATGTGACAACTAGCTATATGTTAGAATTTCCATTTTCAAGTATGGAAATGGAATCCATTGGGCTATATATACTCGTATTGTAGAGCTTGCTAAAACAGATCAAATTAATTAAAATGTCTTTATGATTTGAATTGTTTCGGAGGCCTAGCATGCATTTTGTTGTATTGGCCTCTTATTTAAGAATAGTACTATATTTTATCTTACCATACTTTTGTATATTACAAGGGTCTTGACCTAATAAATTTTCAATATGATTTTTTCTTTGTTGGGCCAATGGTTGTGGTATCTTGGTAAGTCAAAGTTAGGTGATTGATGCTTGTGGCTATAACATTTCAATTGGAAGAAATGGTATAGGGTGGCCTAGAGGGGTGTTTGGGTAGATGTGGAAGGAAAATGGTTGTGGTGTCTTGGAATGCTTAAAAAATTTGTGAATGCTATTTAGGTTTCCTCAAACGTATGACTACTTTTCCATTAAGCAATTTTTTGTATACTTTATTATACTAAATGTCATTAGTATATGGAACCAAAACAAGGTTCTAGTATGAATAAATATAGGATATGTTTTAAGTTCTAAAATCATATGTTTGGAAATTTTAGAATTTCACTGAAACTTTTAGATCAAACAACTTTATATCTAGAAAGCATAAAAGTGGATGGTGCGGTTGTGGTTAATGTTTTAAAGTGCCTTAATTCCTGTCTAGTCTTTTCTGTTTATTTTTCACTAAATGTATGAGCTATTTTCCATTAGTATTTTGTTGCTTGCACATGAGAGTGATCTTGTCATGTACATAGGAAAAGGGAAGATGAAAAGGAATACTTTGTGAAGTGGAAAGAGCTTCCATATGATGAATGCTCTTGGGAGGTTGAGTCAGATATTTCAGCCTTTCAACCTCAAATTGAAAGATTTCGCATGATACAGTCTAGAGCTCAGAAATCATCCAGTAAGCACAATATTCTTAGTGCTGACTCAAAGGAATTGAAAGGAAAGCAAAATGAGTTCCAACAGTATGGTACTAGCCCTGGCTTCCTACATGGAGGTTTGTTAAATATGATTTTGTGTTAATCATGCTCACTGCCACCATTGTAAATTTATGATTTAAAGAAACATGCATTTCATTGATCTCTAAAATGTGCCCCACTGAAGGTACATTGCATCCATATCAGCTTGAAGGGTTGAACTTTTTGCGCTATTCATGGTCAAAGAATACACATGTTATGTTAGCAGATGAGATGGGTCTTGGTACCTATTCCTCTTAAAACTATCAGTCCATTTGAAAACATGATTTATAATGGTCAATGTAATGATATATCTGTTGCAGGGAAAACCATACAAAGTATTGCTTTTCTTTCTTCTCTCTTTGAGGAAAGAATCACCCCTCATTTGGTTGTTGCACCTCTCTCGACATTGCGCAACTGGGAGCGAGAATTTGCTACATGGGCTCCTCAATTGAATGTTGTAAGTATGGGGTTTTAGGGGTAAATTTTTCTGCTGCATTGTGATGATATCTTATCATGAATCAACATTTTGCAGATTATGTATTTTGGATCTGCTCAGGCTCGTTCTGTGATCAGACAGTATGAATTTTACCTCCCTAAACAAAAAAATAAGAAAAACAAAAAAAGTAAAGCCATGAAGGATTCTAAAGGGAAAAAGTGGAAAATAAAATTTGATGTCCTACTGACATCTTATGAAATGATAAACATGGACTCAGCATCCTTGAAACCAATAAAGTGGAAATGTATGGTATGAAAACAGTATCACTAAAGTTATAAGTTATGTTGTTAATAATATATATTTCTGTATATATTCACATACAATGATATGTTCTTGTAGATTGTAGATGAAGGTCATCGTCTCAAGAATAAAGATTCGAAATTGTTCCTCCAATTAAAGCTTTATTCTACACATCATCGTGTGCTATTGACTGGAACTCCACTTCAGGTTATCATGCTTTTGATGCAGCTTTGATTTTTTTTATCTTCAATTTTCTACTGTTTCTTTGCTTCTTTCATATTACCTAAATTGTATAATAGTGGTTCATGGAACGTAATTTATATTTAACACCTAGATGTATGGGATTTTGGTGATGTTTTGTAGTTGATTTTGTTAAGATTTTCTTTGTTAATTCAATCTTTGATGAGTAGATGGAACATGGTTTCTTTCTTGAGCTTGTCTATTGGAGATAAACCATATGTGATACTTGGATCATAGAAATAACCAAGAGTTTGTAAATCTCTATTGCATTAATCTAGGTCATGATTGTCTACTGTTTTTGAAGTTGCATTCAGCTGAATGTTTTTTGATTGTATGCTCCATTAAATTTGGCTGGATTAAAATATTCTCTCCCTCTTATGGTTTCTGACAGTAACCTTTTTATACAGAACAATTTAGATGAGTTATTCATGCTGATGCACTTCCTTGATGCAGGAAAGGTCAGTAATATCTTTTTTAGATTCCTTTTTGGTTGTTCCCATTTTGGTGTCTGGTTGTAGACATATTTTTATCATGATTGTCAAGACACAAATGTGCTAGGTTAAAAAAACTTAATCCCAATGTGTGGGGTTGGAGAAAATTTGGTGAGTTTTTTGGTTGCTATTAATCTAATGCCAACCCTACCCTTTATTATATCAAAGGTGCACTTGGGAAAGGCCTTGTCTATACTCTATACAAAACATGGCCATCTAAATGTTGAGGCCTTCTTAGGTTCTGGATATGTTTGAGATTTAGGAGATTGGAAATCAACATTAGGCTACTGCACATACGTTGGAAGAAACTTAATGACATGACGGTAAAAATTAAAATGTGGTTTACTGATTTAGTGTAGAAGTAGAATATTGGTCCATGGTCCAAATTGGATGTGAGATGATGTGGTTGCAATTACTTGTTATCTTATGGTCTGGGCCCTGGGCCTTGGTTTTTTGAGTCTTGGACAGTGTATGTTTTTCTTCTTTCTTGGGTTTCTTTCTTGAGACCCATATTTTTCTGGTTTTGTTTTGGTTTCAGCCTACTACCTAAAACTTGTGTAGGCTCCCTTTTTATTGATTTTAATATGCTTTCTTTTGCTGCTCAAAAAAACGATTTTCCAACCTCATTAAATTCAAAAGCTAAAATATTAGAAATCTAGATAAAAAGCCATTTCTTTTTTTAATAAGAATGTCCTTATGAGATTTGAAATATTGCAAGATTATTAGGTAAAGATATGCCTTCATGGCATTGCTTCAAAAAATGACAAATATTTATTTGAACGCTGTTTCAACATTTTTGTTATTCTACAGTTCTATCTTAAAAGAAGGGAAAATAATTTTGGAAGAAAGATATAATTTCCCCCCATTTTCTGGTCTAAATGGTCATTTATCTAGAGAAATTTGGGAAATACTAATAAATGGAATATCATGGTTCATAAATGAGATGCTTATCTTATATCCAATAATAAATTAAATATTTTTAGGACATTTCTTTTCAACTTGTTGATTTTTTAATTTGTTATTATTTAAATATTTAGATACTTTCTTTATTGTTTAATACTTTAGTTATTTTTCTCAAACATTTAGTTAATGTTTCAATTTAGAGACTTGTAATTCAGTTACACATTCAAAAAGCTATATTAGTTATATTTCTTAAACTAATTTACATGAATTAAATATTAAAAATAAAATATCATGAGTTTTTGAATATATAAATTGTGAGAGTAAATAATATATTAAGGTTATTTGTGTCACGAGTTTGTCCTACATTGTTAGAGTGATGTTTGTTTCTTCTATTTAGTCCCAATATATAGAGGCCTTGTTTACTTATGAATGAAACACAACTTTCACTTTATTTCTTATGTTTCAACATGATATTAAAGTTTTAAGTTTTGAGAATTCAAAAGTGTAAAAAATTTAGGTAGGAAGGAGGAAAACCTTAGTCATCACCCTCCCCACCTAACTACTATCATGCTCTTCCTATGTCAACCTCTCTTGTTCTTCCTTTTGTCTTTTTTGTGTTGGGCCCTCTTCTTGTTACCATGACTTGATGATCCTCCATTGTGAGCCTCTAATTAATGAACCGTGTTGTTTGTTTTCTCTCTTTATGTTCAAACCTTTTTCCTTGCCATTGACTTCTATCCTCCTCTTCCACTCCAACATATCTTCCTGCTACTGCAAAGGAGACCTACAGTCGTTTGTTCTATGTTCATTCCAAAGCATCACTGATACTTTTGTTTATTAGATTTGGTGCTCTCACTGACAAAGTTATTGTTAGAGTTGATTGTCGATTGTCGATTGTCGATTGTCAAAGTTGATTGTTGATGTCAAAGCACTAGATTGCTATTGCATTGTCTCTCGATGTTGATGGTTTCACCATCTCTATCGTGACTTGCACCCATTAGGGTTGCAAATGAAGTTGTAATGAAGGGGGAGAGAAGGAGAAGAGAAGGGAAAGAAAAGAGAAAAAAGAAAAAAAGGAAAGAAGAAAAGAAAAGAGAAGGGGAGAGGAGAGAATGAAAGAAAAGAAAGGAAAAAAAGGAAAGGAAAGAAGAAAAGGGAAAAAAGAAGAGAAATGAAAAAAAGGAGTGAGAAAAAAAATGAAAAAGGGGGAGAGAAAAAGTAAAAAAATGTTTAAAAAAATTGGTGGAAGTATTAAAAAATCAAAAAAAAAAAATCTTGGGGGTAGATTACATCTGTCTACCTATTTTCTAAAGATAGACCATGAGTTTATCTATTCTACTACCTCAGATTATATCATTTAATGATTATTTTACTATTGTTTGAGATTAGTTCTACGATTTATCTCAAATTACTCTATTGCTACCTTCACACAATTGAAAGATTTCTATTGTTATTGCCTTTACATGATTAAAGGTTCTCTATTACTATTGTCTTTCTATGAAGTTTCACTACTACTAATTGTTGCTACTTTGACTAATGGATATTGGTTTTTATTCATCTATGTATCTGTTATTTCTTGTTATATTTAGTGAGTTGTTATTGAGTTTATTGGAAGTTGGATGAGGGAGAGTGTGAGAGTAAATAATGTATTAAGGTTATTTTTGTGATAAGTGAGTTTAGTCTCACATTGCTAGAGTGAGGTTTCTCTTCTATGTAGCCTTTATATAGAGGCCTTATTTAATTATGAGTGAAATACGACTTCTAACTTATTTTTGATGTTCCAACATAAATGAAGAATCAGAAAAATAACATATATTTAGTTGCTAAAACACTTAACCTCTTATCATCTCTTTGTTCCCAAGTGAAGCTTAGGCAATCTGTAGGTGGGCATGTTGATAACCATGAACCTTGTTAACTTTTGAACTAATAAAAGATTCATGTGCGAGAGAAGGAAACAAACCTCCTACCAAGTTTTGCCACCCAACGGTAAAACTTATGTATGACTTCTTTCCTTTGTTTTACAGAAAAACCAAAAATCGATACAAGTGAATTGTTGCATCTATTGATCCCTGGAATCTCTTCAACTTCCCATCATTAGCTTGGCCATTAATAATCTTTATCAATCCAAAAGCTTATCCAAACTTCATCTTAGTATGTTCTGGCTCGTTGAGGTTGAGTTTAATTTATGCATGTTTGTGTGACTTTCCCTTTTTTAGAGATAATTTATTGTTCACTTTGAACTAGTACGATCATTGAAAAATTCTGTTTCAAATGTATAATATAGCCATACAAAAAATTATCTGCTGTATGTGAATGATGATGTACCACTAGGTTTGGCAATCGTTGATATTCTGTAACCAGCAGAAAAATGGTTATGGTTGATGGCTAATTAGAAATAAAATACTCTGAAAATTTTTTAATTTCATCCACTGTTGTCTCACTTTTTAATAGTGATTTTTGGTTGTAGAAAGTTGTGGATGAAGTTCACATTGATGAATGTTTTCCTGACATTTCTTCTCTTGGGTATTTTGCTTCCAGTTTTCCAGTTTAGAGGATTTCCAGGAGGAATTCAAGGACATCAGTCAAGAGGAACAAATCTCCAGGCTTCACAAAATGCTATCTCCTCACCTTCTTAGAAGTATAACTTTATCTTTTAGCATATGCTTCAATCTACTTATGCTTGGTTTGTCATATACTTTGTTTTTTGTTGAACGTAAGGCATGTTTTTAAATACATGGTCGGACCATGTTTGACTTAATTCATTGTGATATCTAGGGACCACGTCATGTTACATTGATCAATGGTTTTCGATATATTTAATCTTTGTTGATAACTATTCTAAAGTCTATTGGGTGTACCTTTTGAAGGATTATCATAATATTGTTACCATTGTCAAAAACTTCTTTGTTGAAATTAAAACTCAATTTTTGATTACTCCAAAATGTCTTGGCATTGATAATGCTTTGAAATTTGTGAGTACTTCATTCTAGAATTTTTGTAGCTCCTAAGCCATCATTCATCAAACCACTTATCTTCATACCTCCCAACAAAGTGGTATGACTGAATGGAAACATCGTCATCTTTTGGATATCACTCAGACTCTTCTTAACCAGATGAATGTTCTTAAACATCTATGGTTTGATGTGGTTCTGATTGTCGTTTATCTTGTTAACTGATGCCCTTTACCCCTCTCGGAAGTTCCTATTCATCACCTCTATCTAGAGTGTGAACTATTTGAATTGACTCCTTGGGTGTTTAGGTGTGTTGCTTATAGTCGAGATCTTCGTCTAGATATAGACAAACTTGACATTAGGGCCATCAAGTGTGTGTTTGTTGGGTATTCTTGCACCCAAAAAGGAGGGATTTTGCTTAATAGGAGTATCTACCATTTTGCACCCTAATTGATCGGTCTCTATAAGAAGATCCAAGGCATACTTACGTTGAGACAACACCACCTTATTTTTAGAGTAAGCAAATTCAATGCTAAGAAAGTATCCAAGTTTGCCCAAGTCTTTGGTTTGGAATGCTCTTGCAAGGTGCTCCTTGGTTTTGGCAATTCCCTCAACATCACTACTTATAAGAAGAATATCATCAAGGGATATAAGTGCTACCATCCTCCGAGTAAGCGTTACTACACTTAAGCTAATGTCACCTTCTTTAAGGACTAACCCTACTTTGTGAGAGACTCCTCGCCCTTTCACCCAATTGATTCATCTCCTAGTCCTGTTCTTCTCAATGATGACTTAGTTGGAGATGACTACGGAAAAATGCCTAGTACTTCAATAGAAGAAGAATGTGGCAATGAGAACAATGTGATAAATCATCTATTGTAGGTATATCATTGATGAAGGCAACACCCCATCACTTCTCAAGACTCACCAGTTGGACCCTTGATTTAGATCTTTTGATTAGCCATGAGAGTGATACCACCTCCATTATTCCTGATGATGAACTCTCTATTGCTCTATGTATAGGTACTAGAACATGCACCCAACATCTCATTGCTCATTTTGTTGCTTATGACCATTTAACCCTCTCCTGTTGTGTCTTTGCCCTAGTTGTCATCTGAGTCTCTTCTAAGGTCATATCAAGAGGCTTTGAAGTTACCATATTGGAAGAAGACTATGGATGAAGAGATGGATACTCTATGGTCTCGTGGCACTTGAGAGTTAGTCTCTTGTCTTGTTGATACCAATCTAGTTTCTTGCAAGTGGGTCTTCGTTATCAAGCATAAGGTAGACGACTCAGTTAAGAGGTACAAGGCTTGTCTTGTGGTTAGAAGATTTACTTAGGAATATGGAATTAATTATGAGGAAACTTTTTCTTCGATTGCTTACCTCAATTCCGTTAGGGTCTTACTATTCCTAGTTGTGAATTAGAAGTGGTAGTTGCATCAACTTATGTGAAAAATGCATTTCTTTATGGAGATCTGTTTGATGAAGTCTACATGATGCAATCACCAAGATGAGACTCAGGGGGAGCATAGGAAGTGTAGGCTAAAGAAGCTGATTTATGGCTTGAAGCAAAGTCCACGAGCATTGTTTGACAAGCTTAGTCAAGTTATGTTTAGTGGAGGTTTTCGAAGATGTGCAATAGATCATTCTATCTTCATACGATAGTCAACCTAGGGGTATGTCATCTTAGTTGTGTATGTGGATGATATTTTTCTTATAGGTAGTGATATTAAGAGAATTGCTAAAACCAAGGAGCATTTTGCAAGAGCATTTCAAATCAAAGACTTGGGTAGATCTAGATATTTTTTTGGCATTGAGTTTACTTACTCTAAGGATCCATTTATCTCTCTCATCATACATATATGTGTGTATTGTAGTTTCCATCTAATCAACAAGAATAGATTTGCTGTAATTCTTGTTTGAACATTTACACTAAGGGTTCTTTTTAAGTTTATATCTGTTTGTCTTAGTTATAGATGATATAACTAAAGAAAATTAAAAGTAAGATAGGAATTAGTTCTAAATTAGAATTATAGAAAGATACTTTTGAATTTAAAGAATTTAGATTAAGTTAAAAATTGAATATATAGAGTTTAAGTTCAATAAAAATAAGAATAATGTCAAAAGTCTACAATTAGTTGGCTGTGAGATTGATAAAAATAAGACTTTTAAATTGTTAGGATTTATTATAAGTAGTAATAGAGAAATTATAGAGATGTTATTCCTAGAATTAAAGTAGAGTGGATAAAATGGAGAAATGCTTATGAAGTATTATGTAATAGGAGAATATCCTTAAAATTAAAAGGATAATTCTATAAAGTTGCTGTTCACTTAGTTATACTTTATGGCCTAGAATGCTAGGTTGTAAAGTATTATCATATACAAAATAGTTAGTATTGTTGAGATACATATGCTTAGATGAATAACAATATTGTAAGAGATAAATTAAAAACTGATTTTCTTAAGAATAGAGTAATAGTTGCAATAAAATAAGAAAAAATCAACTTAGATGGTTTGGTCATATCCTTAGGAGGCCCAAAGTATGCATTAATTAGGAGAGGAAAATTAACTAGTGGAGAAGAAACTAAAAGAAGTAGAGGAAGACCTTGGTTAATAAATGTGAGAAAAGATTTAAATTTATGTAATTTAATTAAAGTTTTAACCATTGATAGAAGTATAGGGAAAAAAAATTTGGTCGACCCTACATAGTAGGGTTATAGTCTAGGTTTCAAATATTGATATTAGTCTTTCCAAAAAAGAAACATATCAAGGATTATATCGGTGGAAACACAATACTTTTGTGGAAACAATAAAAAAACTCCAAATTTAAACTTGAAACTTAGGGATATGATAAAATAAGTTATGATAAACATATAAAAACACTTAGATAAATTTTTGGACAATTATCATCCATAAAATATCAATTAGATAAAGATATAGTGGTTTCATGCCTGAGAAAAGTCTTAAATCATATATAAATAATTGAAAACAAACTTATAGTGACAAATAATTTAAATTTAGGATACATTTCTATAAAATCTAAATTACAATTGAATATAATCCAAGTTACAGTTTAGTGTATTTTAGAGTATATTTTAATAGAAACTAAGTTATATTTCAGTATATATTAGATTGCATTTTAATAGAATATAGGCTACAAATCTATATTTATTAGGTTATATTTCAATAGAATTTCAGTTATAATTCATACATTAAACATAAATTAATAAGATTATGCATGGTATGAGAGAATTTCCATAATCTCCATAACTAAAAATTTTATTGTCAATAAGTTTTTAGAGTAAATTATAAATTTTTATTCCTATAATGTAGTTAATATCTTTTAAAATAATATTGTGTGAATTAATTAAAAAAAAGAAAGTAAAGTTTGTGAGAATATAAGAGATTGGTAGAGGAACAATATTTCATAAACAAACATAATTTTTTAAAAAGAATTAAGAAAATATTAGGATATTTTGTGATATTTTCAATACTTCGTCATTTTTTATGTTTTAATTTTTTTTATTGTCTCTTTCCTCTCCGTTTTTTTGGTTTTTTTCCCTTCTTTATAATCTCAATAATTAAAAATTTTAGTGTAAATTATAAATTTTTATTCCTATAATGTAATTAATATCTTTTTTACAAAAACCTCACATGAATTACTTAAAAAATAGGTAAAAGAGGAATGTTATTCATAAGAAAACATAAAAAATAAAAAAATTAGGACTTTTTGTGAATTTTGTTGATACTTCCACCATTTTTTAAACATAAGTTTTTACGTAATACTTTTTTTGCTTTTTCCTTTTCTCTTTCTTTCTCTTTTTTTCTTTTTTCTTTTTTCTCTCTTCCTCTTTTTCGTTTTTCTTTTTTCACGTGTTTTGTTTTTCTACCCTTTTCACATTTTTTTAACATCTTGCTCTTTCTTTTTCTTCTTTTCCTTCCTCCGTTCATCCCTTATCACTTCTTCATCCCTTATCACTTCTTTTTCTTCTACTCTATTGAGTTATGATGGTGGGTAGCAATGATGAGAGGCTTTGGTGGTTGGTTGGTGAAGAATCTTTTGATGGTTGACAAAGGCTTTGATAGAGAACCCATCTTTAGATTGAATGATGAGAGGCTTCGACCAATCTGTCCTTTGACAAGTTAAAAAATTGGTTAGATTGAATGATGCATCACTTTGTCATTGATCTTGGATGACAAATCAGTTGAACCATTGTATTATCGAAAATTCCTCATGTTTTAAGATCAACCTAGTGAAAAACTGAGATGGATCGTTGATCTTGATTGATTTTTGAATCATCAATTTTAGCATGGATTGTTGTTTTTATCCTATTGTTGATTTTGAAAAGAGTGACATGATAGAGATAATGTTTAAAGAGATCAGATAAGAGATGGTTGAGAGACGCAAACAATTTAAAGAAGCCAAAAGCACAAGATAGATTTGTGATAATGTTTGCTTACTAGTGTAGGCTTCAAGAAATCACGGAGAAATTTATACTGATTGAGATAGCATGATTAAAAAGACATTTGAAACCTTAATGAGTCTAGTTTCATGGAAAAATATGAAATAAAATATCTAAGGTTGATCTGAGATGTAGTTACTATTACGATTTCAGTGTACATGCTTTAAGGCAGTTGATATGTTTGTAATTAAGGTTAAATTTGAAAATTTGAAATTCTCTAATTACTTGGTAGAATAATATGATTTAACTTGTGAATGAAAGGTTGAGAAGTTGGCTACAAGTGAAAAATTGTAGACCACGTATTGGAAAATTGATAGGTATTGAAAAACATGATTGAAAGCAAAACAGTGTTAAAGTAATAGATAGAAAACATAGAAATGTATGATTTACTTTGAAAAATCATAACTCTCAACTGACAAATTGGACAAGTATGATACAACTTGCGTTTGAAAGTTTAATAAATGTATTTTTACTAAAAAATGCTAGATGAAAATCATTATAGATGAGTTGCAAACGAAAATTTATTTTTAGAAGGCATTTACTATAGGTAGACAGCAACTTTAGGCAGCATATTTAGATTTAGATATTTTCATCTACTGGATGAATTTCAGATTTAAAATATAGGTTGAAAAGCTCATTAAGTAAACTCCAATTTACTAAAAAATTATTTTGATCCAACAACTAGATTTAATGAAGCAAGCATTTATAGGAAGAAATGCAAGATGTGACAAGTAATGCTGCATAGGACCTATATGTAATTATGTAAAACCATTTGTGACATTTGAAGGAAACTTTTAGGCTTGATATTTATGAAAATACTATTTATAACCAACAAACCATATCCACCTAAAATAAATCAACAATGGTGGACTAATCCACTATTAAAATAGAGGAAGGTGAAGAGGATAGTCAGAATTTCACTTACAACTGTAGAGGATGTGGTGTTAGGTAGAGGTGTGAACAAGTTAGGGTAATTTGTGAAAGTGTTGGATGATGGAGGGGAGAGTTGGAACGAGTGGAGTTATTGTCAGAGATGTTTGCTAGGTGAGCTTCAACAATGGTGAAAATAAAGGAATCGACGGTGTGTAGTGGCGATGGTGTGTGAGTGGTGGTTAACTTCAATCTATGAGTGTCGAGAAGGTCATATGTGCTTTAGATGGGGTTGTGTAAAAGCTTGGATTAATGACAATAGTGGTGAATGGTGTTGAGGGAGAAGGTACTCGCTTCAAACTAGGTCTAGGAGATTCTTAGGAGGTTGCTTGAGCTTAGTGGATCATTTTAGAGGCTGGGGTTTTAGTAAGAATGCCTTAATGAGGAGAATTTTTTGTTTTAGGCCTAAGTTCCTTTGACATTGTAGAAGATCTACTCCTTCAATTGGTTGCTTGCATGTAAATGACATGGTTAAGGTGGTAGAGGAGCTAGTAGATAGTGTTATTAGTGGATCTAATGATTGTGCTTCATTGGGTCTAGTTGATTAAAACATGGTCGTTGGATCTTGATGGTTAGGTGTGATCTAGGCCATTCAATTGGATCTAAGTAATATGATCTCTTTCATTGATCTCAAATTTGATCCAAAGCATTAGATTAAAAGTAGAAAAAATAATAATCGTTGGATTGGGGCAATCAAAGCACAGTTGATGTGATATGAGTCGTCTAATTGAATTTAGATGGTCTAGTCTTAGTCGTTTATTTTAGATGCGATTTTAGTCATTAGATAAAAAGGTAGATTAATTCTCTACCATTAGATGTGATTTGAATTGTCAGATCAAAAGGTATGATGATGCAATCTAGACCATTGGATTAGGTCTAGATGACATGATCTAGAGCTTTAAACTAGATCCATGTGGATGAATCTAGATTGTTGGATCAATTCTAGAGAAAAAGAAAATAAGTGATGATGTGATTGTTGTTACACCTCAAGAAAGGTTGACTCATACACAACAAGCTAACATGACTAAGGGTTGAAGGATGTGAAGAGTCACAATTAAAGGAGAATCTTGACCTGTAATGTAGTAATGTCGATGAGAGTTGGTCTACTTGTTGAGAAGGTATTAGGTGGAGCATCGACAATTACCAAAGATCGAAAGTTGCATATAAGTGACTAGAAGTAGGGACAGTTAGAGGGACATGTGCGAAGTCAACATGTGCTAGTGGGAGAGCACCATTGGAGAGATTGTTATAGAAGATGAATGGTTGCATTGAGTTGTAATGATGAAACTTGAGAGATGCAACTCTTGAGTAAGGGGCGAGTAGAGCCTATATAAGGGGTTCAAAGATGTGTAGCTGTGACATAAGGTACCACACACAACCAAGGACTCTTTGTAGGTGAAGATACGTCAAAGGATGAGTGTTGTGATGCGAATACTTTGTAGGTAGGTAAGACCATTGACTTTTTAATTAAGGAGTTTGAGATAGGTTGATCAGGGATCGAGATTTCTAGTGTTGAGTTGATTCGTGAGAACAATTGTGATAGTAGCCATGTGGCAATGATGTATCAAGCCTAGTGCCACTTGTCATTACTAAATTGGTTTGGAAAAAGTTGATTGGCCAATGAGAAGTTACCAAGTATTGCATGATGTGACAAATGCCATATGGTTGATGATGTAATGATGATGAAAAAAGGAGACATAGAAGAGGAAAATAAGTGGAAATTCAGTCTGATCTAAGAGAAAATTTGGTTTGATTGAAGAGAAAATTTGGTTAGACTGAAAATTCTTTGGTCTTATTGAAGAATTTGTCCAATTAGACTGAAGAAGTTTTGGTTAGATCGAAAAAACAATTTCAGTTGACCAATTTTTTGGTTTGATTGAAAGAATTTCTATTGACGAAAGATTTTCAGATGTTGACATGGTGTGCCAACGTGGTGGGTGATATGATATGGGCTACTATGTGTTATTGAAATTTTTTTAAAATATTGGAATAATATACCTCTTTTATATACACTAAGTAATTGTTTAGATTCTATGATTAAAATTAAAGTTAGAAAATTAATAATTGCAATACAAAATTGTTTAAATGTAAAATTTAATTTTACAATTAAAAATATAGAAGAAAATTTAAACAATATGTTTGATTTGTGTGCTACAAAATATGGTACACAACAAATATAATATACATCTTATATATCACAACCATCATCATCGTCAATTTATGATTTTAATATATTTGTTGATGATTATAATGATTTAAGCTCAACAAATAGGCAAAAATTATCTAATTTTAATAATACTAATCATAATTATTTAGTAAGAGAAAATCTTAATTTTCTAGATTTTGATGTAATTAATTGGTAGAAAAAATAACATAATATGTTTCCTATTTTATCTTTAATGGTCAAAGATTTTCTAACAATTCTAGCTTCTTCTATAGTATGTGAATAGACATTTGGTATTAGTAGTAATATATTAGATGATAGAAAAATAATATTAAAAAATGATATTTTAGAAGTTTTAATGTGTTAAAGACTGAGAGTTTGCTTATGTTTGTGGATAATAACAGTAAGATTTTGCAGATGAATTTGGAAATTTAAATATAATTATGTAAATCAAATGTAAAAATATTTGATGTAATATTTATGTCTTAACAGATTATAATGTAATTTTAATTTCAATTCATAAATAAAATAATTTATTTTAACTTTACAACTCATGTTTGAATGTGTTGATAAGTGATGACTTGATGTTAATGTGTTGATGTATTTATAAATGAAATAATTTATTTCTTTTATGTGATTTGTTCAAATGTTGTGATTTAATAATACTTAGATTTAATTTAATATATTTACTAAAAATATATAAAATATTAAAAAATAAAAAAAAATAAAAAATAATATTAATATAAAAGTTTATAATATTAATTACAATAATAATAATAATATATTATTATTACATTAATAAATTATTATTAATATTAAATTAACCATTATTATATTTGTTATTTTTGACCAGTAAATAAAAAAAATTTAATCGTTAAACGTTCAGCCATTCCTAACGCTACCAAAAAAAATTAAATAAAAAAAATTTGTAATGAATGTTCCAAACAAAACATTTAGTTCAACAGGCCAGCCCAAGCCTGGCTCGTATGGGCTGGGCCAGTCTGAAAAAAGTTTTTAGTTTTTCTGGTTGGCTCTGCCTGGCCTGTAGCCTGTATGAGTTTAAATTTTTGGGTCGATGGGTCAGCCCACTTACATCTCTAATTCGCACCAATGCATGACATAGGTAATTTGCTAGTATAAGTTATTGATTAAATCTTGCTGGTAGAATTTTTTTTGCTTCATATTCTTAGTTAGCTCTCAATGTCTTTCAATTCAATGCCAAGTTACACTATGACTTTATTCCTCGTCCGCACCTAACTCCATCATGGTGATATATGAATAAATGATGATTTTGTTCTTTGTATCATTCTTTTCTTGGTGCCGCAAGAGAGAAGACAGTGCTTGAATCTTTTCTGCAAAGAGGTCATTTGTGCACCTAGAAGATGTGGGAATATGAAAATGTGGAAAATGATGGAAAAAGAAGATAACGGAAATTAGTTTCAATTTTAACATTTTTATGGTA
Source organism: Cymodocea nodosa (assembly GCA_036874045.1). Lineage (NCBI taxonomy): Eukaryota > Viridiplantae > Streptophyta > Magnoliopsida > Alismatales > Cymodoceaceae > Cymodocea > Cymodocea nodosa. The sequence continues at coordinate 14,157,346 of CM072335.1, forward strand.
TTTGTATACTTGTTGAAAAATGATGAAAATTAAAATTCAAGTATTTGTGCATCTAATAGATAAGGAAGGAAATTGAAATTTAAGTGTTTATCCATATGACAGAAAATTATTTAATTTAATCCTTAAATCACTTAATTTACTTGAATAATTTAATTAAATTACTCACATTACTTAATTTAATCTCCTAACTAATTCCTAATTCACTTTTTTTAATCCCTAATCAAATCCTTAATCACTTAATTAAATCCTTAATTTAATTGTTAATCTGTAATTTAAACCCTAACCACTTAATTTAATTGCTTGGTTTAGTCACTCGAGTCACCTGGATTTAATCCTGAGCTGCCTAATTCTCTCGTATCCAACCCTTTGTGCCATCTAGACTAAACCCTCGGGCACTTGATTTGCCCCTTAGTGTGGAAATCTCTAGCGCACCCAAAGCTTGCTAGAGACAAACATTATCTTACAGGAGACTAGGTGAGGGTTGGATGTTTGCACGTGGATGGGTCGAAGGTAGAGGTTGTGTTGCAAGAAGGGTGATGGCTAGGTAAGGGGGCTGGTAGGGTGGAGAGGGTAGGGCACGAAAAATGATTTTAGAAGGGAGAAGGTTGAAAAATGGTTTCACTTTCACAATTTATATTCTGGAAATGAGGGGATTTTTTTTTCCATTTTCTAGATGCACAAATGCTAGGAAATTCTGAATTTTTTTAAATTTTTTTTTCTTTTCCCCATTTTCTAGATGCACAAATAGGGGGTAAGATACCTAGGCTTGTCCCTCACTCAGGAAAGACTAAGAAGGTATGGGAGCTCGTTATCTATTACTTTTAGCAAAGAGCTAAAGACTATTGGTGGGCTTTTAGATTTTGGTCCTTTGAGAGAAAAGGTACTTTGATATTGTCACTGTTGGCAAATCTTTTAATTCATTATATATTGCAATTTGGCATCCCTCTTGGTGTACTGAAAGGCTGGAAAGAATCCTAACCTATTTCTTTAGAGTAGTGGGAAGATAACAAATCCCACTATTTTTCTCATGATATTTTGGAAAAGTGGATCGTTGACCAAAAAATAAGGGTGGCTTTGTCCTCAGGAATTTTTGCTCTATGATTGGCTTTGTTGGGTTAATAGTTTTGGTAACCAAGTTGAGAGGGGTGTGGGGGTAGTTGGTGTCTATGTGTGGATATTATCAAGGACAAGTGGAATTGGTGTCTATGGGGGTAGTTCGTGATAAGTTTTGGTGGTTTTTTTTTGTCAAGTGCAAATCTATCTCCACATGATGGAAGGAGTTAATTGGCTTGAATGTGGATTGGGAACTAAACTTTTCTTAGTTTAGAGAACCTCTATAGGAGGCTTGGATAAGGTTAGGAAAAATGTATGGTAGTCTATTTTGCACTACCATCTAGTGGTGAAGGTGGTTGGATAGAAATTATTGAATCTTTTGAGAGACTTTTCATGATGAAAATCACCTTTAAGCAAAGGTGTTTGGGTGCATAATGAATTTGAAAGGGGCATTTAGGGTGTGTTTTGCCTGATTAGGCTAGTAAGGTGGTTACCATCAGTATATTGAGTATTTGTCTAATACAAAAAAGAGATGTATTGATAGAAATTTCAATGGAGACTTTTAAAAGTTGAATTTCAGAGGAAAAACCTTGAATTTTGACTTACAACTCCAAGATAAGATAAAACAAATTATAATAGACATTTAAAATAAATTAAAATTAGTTTTTAGAGAATTTTTCAGAAAAAATGTCACATATAATGAGTTGTATAGTTTGCATGCTTGTAAATAACCACAAAACTAAACAACGAAATATAGAAAAATAAGATATTACTAACTTTAAATAAATCTCATTCAATATCATGAGTATCTTAGGTCATAATCATTACCGTATCTGTAGATACATGAGTTGACTGTAGTCATATGTTTTTCCATGTTTCATATTTTCCTTCTACAAAGTGAGTCCATGACATGGTGGTCTCATAATATCTCTTGTAGTCAATAACTATATCATAATATTCAGTATCAGGTATTATCTCAAGATAACTCACACGTAGATAATACTGTTCATACCCTAGGAGCGTTTACACTACTTCATCATAGATCTCCATTCCTTCTCCTTGATGGCTATTGTGTTTGTGGTGGATTCTCTGACTCAGATAACCATATGGTGACTTTGATTACCATGGTGATCGATGATTTGAAGTATGCGTACATCCAGTATTGTTTCATACACTCTTTGAATAATACTTAGATTGATTATGAAGGCCATCATCAAATGATATGTAGTCAGTGGTATTGTTCACAGATACTTATTTCCTCCTTATGCTATGATCCAACATTGAGTAAGAAGAAAATTTTCAAAACGGTACTTTTCTTTAGCTTTCTCAAAAATCCGAAAGGAGCTTTGAAGAGGAATTGCAGCTCCTAACACCTTGCTGAAGCTTTGATAGCAAACAAATTTAAGAGAAAGTGGCAATTCTCATGGTAGAGGGAAGTTTCACTGATGTATCACTCATATTGATTGGTATTTTGTGTGTATTGGTTGAAATGGGCATCTCCCTTTGTAAAAATGGATTGATCCACCTGACATTTCTGATCCAGATCGATAGTTTGAATAATACCAGACCAATCCCAATAAGTATACACTTATTAGATTGGTAATTTTAAAAATCGATATGTCACCAAAATTTCGATGATATATATCACTATGGTAAACCATGGAGACTAGTAGGGCATATCTTTTGTCTTCCTGGGTCTGGCATTTTTGTGATTTGATTTTCATTCTGGAAAGCACTTTCCTATTCTTGTTTTCCTTTTTTCTTGGCCTGCCCATAGCTTGTGTATGCCTTTGTGTTTGATATTTTAATGCATTTCCTTAGTTGCTTCTAAAAAAAGATTCCTCTGTTATACTCGGATTGATTGTTAGTAAATTTTTCTGTTTGTAAAATAAACTCTATTGTACTTACTGCAGATTTTGGTAAAATGTTGTTTTTCTGATTGCTAAATAAGATGTTTCTCATGCAGGAGTTAAGAAGGATGTCATGAAGGATCTTCCACCCAAAAAAGAGCTCATTTTACGTGTTGACCTAACTAGCAAGCAGAAGGAATATTACAGGGCTATTCTTACTCGTAATTACCAGATTCTAGCTCGTCGAGGTGGTGCACAGGTAGCATTCTGCATTCACAGTGAACTACTCTTGCATTTTGCATGTGGATAGTCACCCATTTGGTTCTCTTCAATGCAAGATCTCTCTTATAAATGTTGTCATGGAGCTGCGCAAGCTTTGCTGCCATACATACATGCTGGAAGGAGTAGAGCCTGAGACTCCACCTGAAGATCCAAATGAAGCTTTGAGGTCAGTTTGTGAAATTAACTGTTATATCTAACATGCACCTGTAATAAAAGAAGAATTAATTTAGGTTGGAGACTATAAAAGAGGTAGGGGAAGAGAAAAAATTGTGTTAGCAATAGTGAAAAGGATTTAAATTATATAATTTAATCAATATTTTAAAAAACATGACATGGACATGATAGATTGTATCTTTAAACTTGTAATTGAGACACAGGTGTTTAAAGTGGTGTGTAATGAAAACATGGGATGAAACTTAAATAATTTAAAATAAATATTAAATAAAAATATATGACATTCATAAAATAGGTTGCTTCATGAGAACTTACTCATTGAGATCACCGTATAAGAAACATTCTTGTCATCAAGTTGGAAAACTGGTCAAAACTGATTAATAGCAATTGAGAGAAGCACCTGCATAGAATCAAGATGATCAACCAAGAAAATGTTTTAAGCTAATCAATTCCATATGTTTGCAAAAAACTTTGAGTAACCAATTGAGCTTTGTAATGATCGATTGTATCATCTAGCTTGCATTTGATAACATAGACCTATCTATAAGAGACAACGCTTGTCTTAGCAAGATATGGAATAAAATCTCAAGTACAATGAGAATGTATTGTAGTCATTTCTTCATCTATTGTTGCCTTCCAACATGGAATATGAAGAGTTTTATGATAATTCTTAGGTAGAGACTATAGATATGGATATGGAAAAATTACGAAAGTTATGATCAAGATTAACATAGGAAATAATATCAGACAAAGGATGTTGGGTACAAATATGAATGCCCTTTCGTAAGACAAAGGGGAGGTTAGAAATGAGTGGATTAACACTAGAAATAGGTTACTTTATAGTGGGAGTTGAGGACGATGGAGTTAAGAAGTTGAAGGTGGCCATGATCAATGACTATATACTTGTAGAGGTGGTAGATTAGCAATGTCTTGTATAGAGGAATCACTAAGTTGTGTGGCTAAAGGATTATGACCTCCATTATGCTCAATAGGGCTAGGTAGAGGAAGTAGCTCTAGCTCATGAAAGGACTCCAACTTTGAGATTGAACTAAAGTAGGGTTGCAATTTAAAGAAAGTACATTAGCCAAAATATAGTATTGACAACTTGGAGGGTGAAAAAGTTGATACCCCTTTTAGATGTGATAATAATCAATAAAAACACATTTGATTGGTCAAGACTTGAAGATAGGTCTTTAACAAAAGCCACATAGCTAAATGCCTTAGGAGACAAAGAGAACAAATCTATGTTAGAAGAAAGGTGATGAAGGGGAATGACACTTCCTAAAGGAGTGGATGACATTCTATAAATCAAGAAGGAAACAATAAAGATAATATCAGACTATGAATATTTGAGAACTTGCATCTATAACATAAGAGTATGAGTTACATCAAGGATATGACGATGTTTCCTTTTAAAAACTTTATTCTACTAAGATATATAGGGATAAGTGGTCTAGTATATAATGTCTAAAGAACAAATAGATTGAAACTCAATTTGCATAAATTCAAAAGCATTTTTAGTACGCAAAATTTTAAGGGAAAGAGAAAATTGATTTTGACTTTCAACAATAAAAACTTTGAAAACATCAAGTACATTATAATGACTTTTTAATAAATAAATCCAACAAACATGAGAATAATTATCAATAAACATTACATAGCATTTATGACCACCTATAGAGGAAACCTAGCTTAGACCATAAATATTGCAATAAACTAAATCAAATAGACTTTTAGAAGAAACAAGATGTAAACTCTTAAAAGTAGTATGAGTGTGCTTCTCAAGTTGACTTGACTTACAATTAAAAGGACAAAAGAGATTCAAGGAATGGCCTAATGTAACTTCTCACAAGAAAGTTGACCCAATTGATAATACCATAAAATTGATGACTCTATGATTGACTTGTAGGTTAACAATCCATAAAGCATATAGTCATAAACCAATTGGTACATGCCAATGCTTTCCTTATGCCTCAAACTAATTTTTTGCCCCATTTAAAAGTCTTGAAAGGTACAATAGAAAAGGAAAAAGGCCATAGAACATTGTAACACAAACGGTGATAACATTGATAGATAAAAAGTTAAAGGAAAATTTAGGTACATATAAAATATTGTTTAGCTTTGTCTAGGAAGAGTCTTGAACCTCCTCTTGATCAAATACAAGGCATTAACAAACATCAACAATGGTAATATTGGTTCTATCTATAAGGAATAGACATTCAAATAAGGTAGATGTACTTGATATGTACGAGGAGACTTTAGAGTTTATAATGCAAAGGCTATCATTGAAAGTAATCAAAATAGTAGTAGTGTTAGTACCTAAATGAAAAGAGGAAATTTGAGTACTCATAGTAGTGGAATCTATTTCTTGTCCTTGAAGAAGACATTCGTAGTTAGCTTGCAAAATAGTAACAATAAGAAAAGATGATGCAACTTTGGTAGCTTTGGGTGTATCTATGCCAACATTAGCCATTAGTGGCTTTTTGAACTTATCTCAACACTTCTTAGAGTGGTATCAAAACCTACCACAATACTGATATTTTGGGCCTTGTTGACTACCCCATCCTCTCTCACCTTGACCATGAGAAGAGGAAGTAGTGAGGGTGGAATGATTAACTATAGAAAATAGGTTATGTTGAAAGAATGGGAGAAAATAGATCATCTATATTGTATAGAAAGTGGTATAGACATATATGGAGGTATATTGATGGATATATAAATGGATATCCATTTAGAGATAAATGGATATAACTTTAACATTAACTCTAACATGCTTCATCATGAACCTTATTTTGTATTGCAAAAATACCAAGTTATTCAACATTTGAGCATTTAATTTGTTCCTTCTCTTGAAATGAATGAGATTAAGGGTCTATTTATGTATTGTTGGAAAGTATAGAAATGGAAGAAATAGAAGGTTAAGAATGGTAGGAAATAGAAAGTTAAGAAGAGTAGGAAATAGAAAGTTAGGAAATAGAAGAAATCAAAATTTAGAAAAGTGATATTTGAAGTTGTTTGTATTACTATCACAAAGTTAGAAAAGTTGTGTAATTTAGGTTTTTGATGAATAACCTAAATTATAATATTAATATTATTAACTTGATAATAAATAACAAACTATTAATAATTAAATCACAATATATATTTGGAATTAAAATAATTATTTAAATAAAAATAATTCAAATACAAATTCATATGTTCAAATATTTAAAATGTATTAGTTAAGAGAATAATTCCCAAGCATCACTTTACTAATTGAATATACAATATTTTGATGAGGAGGGATATTTATAGAAAGGTCCCTAACAAGATAGGAAAGTTATAATCTAATACTCTCCCTCAAGTTGGAGTATATATATCAAGTATGCTTAACTTGTTACAAAGTCTTTGAAAATCTTTAACATTTAGTCCCTTTGTAAATGTCTACTAGTTGTTAATGAGATGGAGTGTAATTAGTGGCCACAATCTTCTCTATTACAAGATTTTAAATGTAATGACAATCAATTTCAATGTATTTTAAATGCAATGTGCATGGTAGCTTGATTATCACAATGCATCATCATAGGAGTAGTGATTGCAAACCTTAGCTTACACGATTTCACATCTAGTTTGAGCTATAGCACAATATTCTATTTTTGCACTAAAGAGAGTAACAATATTTTGTTTTTTGCTTTGCTATGTTACTAAATTTCCATCAACATATGTACAATAACCTGAGGTGGATTTCTCTAGCATATTTGGAATCAAAGATGGCTTTTACTTGGAGATGACCATGACTTCAATAAATCAATCATTTCCTAGGAGAGCCTTTGACATACAAGAGGACTTGAACAACGACTTCCTAATGAACTCTCCTTGGTTGTTGCATAAACTAAGATAAAAGTCCTATAACAAAGGTAATATTTGGACAAGTAATGGTGAGATAAATTAGTTTGTCAACCAATCTTTTATATCTACTTGGGTCTTTAAGAACTTTGGATGAGTTGTCCCAAAAAGGTGGATTTTATGTTATAGGCGTCTCCTCTGATTTGCATCCTAAGAGATCAATTTCCTGCAATAGATCCAAAATATATTTCCTTTGTGAGAGAGATACTTTTCCCTTAGAATAAGCAAATTTTATACTAAGAAAGTGGCTAGGTTGTCCCAAGTCTTTGGTAGTAAAATGAGTTGCAAGGTGTGCCTTTATTGTAACAATACTAGCTAAGTCACTACCTATCACTAGAATGTCATCCATGTAAATAACAACAATCACATGTCTAGCACTAGTATGCCTTACGAAGATGGAGTGATCAATCTGACATTTGTTAAACCCTCTTCGAGTGATGACTTCATTAAATTTTTGAAAGCATGCTTTAGGACTTTGCTTTAGCTTAAAAATTACCTTTTGAAGGAGGCATACCATATTTTCCCTTTGAGCAATATACTCAGGAGGTTGCTCCATCAACATAGACTCCTCAAGATCACTATAAAGAAAGACATTTTTCACGTTAAGTTGATACATTTCTTAGGATTGATTGATAGCAATAGATAAGAGAACTTGAGTAGAGCTTAAGATGGGCTACAGGAGAAAAAGTCTCTTCAAAGTTAATGTCATAAGTTTGAGTAAATCCACATGCAATCAATCGAGCTTTGTACCTCTCTATACTATTATTAACCTTGTGCTTGATTGTGTACACCCAACAATAAGTTATAATCCTCGTGTCTAGTGGTCGAGGAACTAATGCCCATGTTTGATGAGAAATGAGTGCTTTCATTTTCTCGTCTATAGTTGCTTTCCACTAAGGTAACTGCAATGCCTTAAGATAATTCTTGGGAATGGATTCAAAAGTAACATTAAGAATAAAGGTACGAAGATTGCGTGATAGATGATCATAGGTAACAAAATTTGAGATAGGATGTGTAGTGTAAGTTTGAGTATCTTTGCGTAGAGTAATAAGAAGATTAGTAGTAGAGGGTTGTGGTGGAGGACCATCATTCATGGAGAGACTTGATAGAACTACAATAGTAGGTGTTATACATGGCCATTGATGATATACCTAAAGAGGTGGTGATGTTGGCGTGGTAGGTGTGTTCTGCCTAATTGTCTGTGTAGGGCTCTAACTTAGATATGACAATATATTGGGCATAGGTAAAGGAACACTTTTAGTAACTTCTTTGTTGGGCTCAAAGAAGGATTGTGACTTAAAAAAGATAACATTTGAGGAGATAAGAAAATGTTTAGAAGGTGAATGATAACATCGATACTTTTTTTGAGTGTGGGGATATTCAACGAAGGTACACTTGAGAGACTTGGGAGCAAGTTTGTCTCGACTTGGAGTGAGATTATGGACCAAAGCAATACAACTAAAAATAATTCATCATTAGGACAAAGACGACATAGAAGTATTTCACCCTCTAAGGTGTTTGAAGGCATTTTGTTGATAAGGTAAGTGATAGAAAGAATAGCCTTAGGCCATAGGTACATAGGAACCTTCATATGTATCGATGTTTGCATTTCGCTACCCCATTTTATTGTAAGGTATGTGCATACGTAACTTGATGAACAATCTCAAGGGATTCACAAAAAAGTTGAAGAGCATTTTGTTGAAATTTCAAAGCATTATTAGTGTGAAAGAATTTAGGAACAATAGAATAATAATTGTGAATTTCATTGAAATAACTTTTGATAACATCTAAAATACATGATTTGTCTTTTAGTAAATAAACCCAACTAATATGAGAGTAATCATCAATAAACACGACATAATACTTGTAACCAGACATAGATGAGGTTCTAGCTGGTCCCTAGACATCATAATGAACCAAATAGAAATGACTTGAATTAGACAACAAACGAGATAGATGATAGGTAGCATAGTGACCTTATAGAGCATAGTTATCATGTAAAACTAGTCTTAAACTTGATAAGTACCATACTTAGTAGAATTCGAAAGTTATTTAGTTAACTTATTGCCTTTTGAAGTATTCGAGTATTAGATGTTGATCCTTTTCATTTGTTAATAATGTAAATAAAGTCCTTATTAAAATTACAAGTTGCCATAATATTTTGTGTTAATTTACCTTTTCTTTTTTTTAAATCTTGTATTTTCCTTTTTGATAATTGTTGCTTTTACATGTGTCATTAATAACTTTAATACAATCTTACGAACATTATAGCAAAAAGTGTTAAATAAAATAAAGTTTGTATTACTAATATATTTATAATATTATGAAAAGAAACTTTACCTTGAAATATGGAAAAATAATAGGATCACTACAAATCTTATTTGGAGTTGATGATGAATGCTTTGTTATAAGTATGTCACTTAATTGTCATATAGTATTTTGCTTTACAACATTTTTCTCTATGATGCTATGTTATTTTGAAAAAGAGTATTAAGTGATCATAGATAGGGCATGACTTATCCTTGTATGAATTACATTTTGAATGTGCCCAAATTTTTTATTATTATCTATATAGTTTAAATAATGAGAAATAATTACAAGTTATGTAAATATTACCTTAATAAATTCATCCCACACTTAAAAAGAATATCTATATGACCGTAGATATAATCCTACCTCTATTCACTTTGATTAAAAATTTGAGTACAATTTTTGTATATAAGTTACTAAGTCTTTATTCAAGTGTCTACATTTTTCTTCTTAAAGGCACTTCTCATATTATCATTATATTTTTTAATGATTTTTTTCCACATCTTTAATTTAACTTTATTATTGTGAGTCATCCTATTCCTTTTGTTCAATAAAATCTCATATAATAAATTTAAAAACAATTCATCATTTTAGTTATTCTAACATAGCTCTTCGTCCAACCTTGTTCTTTAAATTATCCATAAATACTTTGCTAAATACATTCAAAATAGAGCAACATCAATATTTTGCTAGCATAATATATAAACAAATTGAAGACAAAGAAATTCAAGACACAACATTACAATAGTAAAACTTGACGTAGAATCAAACAATTTCATGTAACATTTGCATCAAAAATTAATAAAAGAGAAATATACCAACAGTTGTCTAGATTGTTGTTCAATTTGATTAGACTCTTGTTTAGTGTTACCAAACTACTTGTCTAGTGACATTAGACTCATGTCCCTCTTTTCATACTCGTCAAATTAGTTCCCTATCCATTGTTTGAAATATTTAACATAGAAGGCATTGTCTTTACCTAAGATTGAACCAACCAATCTTTGTGAAGGGAAAAATCAGATCAACCCTTCAAGCTAGCACTCCATAATTAAAGGTGTCAATGGGTTGGGTTGGGTCGACTCGACCCAAAAAGTATCAGCCTGTTTGGGCTATGAGCCAGGCTAGGCCGAAAATTTTTTAATTTTTTTGGGATAGTCCGGCTTGGCCTGAAAGTTTTTTGGTATAGTCCAGCCTGATCTGAAATTTTTTCGAGAAAGCCCAACTCGGCCTATAACTTGACTTCCTTTTATAATTTTTTATTTTTTTCTTTAGTTTGAACTTCAATTAGATTGAAGTTTTTTATTTTTTTATTAGTCTGACCGAAGTCGACCTTTGATTTGATTGAAGTTTTTAAATTTTTCTTCGGTCTAACCAAAACTAAACTTTAGTCTGATCAAAATTTTTTATTTGTTTAAACCTTTTTTTTTAAACTCGGTCGAAGTTTTTTATTATTTTTTTCTTTGGTCCAACTTACTGAAATTTTTTATTTTTTATTTATTTTTAATTTCAGTCTAACTAAAGTTCAACTTTGGTCCAATCGAAGTTTTTTATTTTTTTTATTTTTTCATTGGTTTGACCAAAGCTAAGCTTCGGTCAAACCTAAGCTTCAGTAGGTTTTTTATTTTTTTTAAACTTGGTCAGTAACTTCGGTTTGATCAAAGTGTCCAATTGAAGTTTTTAATTTTTTTATATTTATTTTTTGATTTTAAATTAAAAAAAAAAATTTACAATGTTATTCGATAATCAATTCATCATTCAAAGTTTCAAACACATTATTTTATTTATAAATACATGAACATGATGCACAAGTCATTATTCATGAATCATGATTTATCACATTAACATTAATATCAAGACATCATCAACTCACCATTCATGATTCATCATCCATCAACACATTTGAACACATGTCATAAAGTTAAAATAATTATTTTATTTCTGAATTTAAATTAAAAATACATTATTTTTGTAATTGCATCAAATATTTTTACATTTAATGTACATCATTATATTTAAATATTTAAATTTACAAATTCATTAATAAATCATCTTTTTGTTATTGTTTAAATATTAGATGTACATATTATAGATGTGTTAATAGAACCTATTATATTAACTAATTTCATTCTAAGTTTATTATAAAGTTCAATAATATCTTGCTAAATTGTATTTTTAGAAACTTTTTTAAATTGTGGATAATAAGCTTGTGAAATATATTTTTGAAAATATTGACTATCACCAAAATTAATAAGTAAATATATTCTTGAAAATGTTTTCAACTTTTAATGTTCATATTTTTACGTACGTTTATTCAAAACAACGTTCGTAAAAGTAACGTTTGTTAAAAATGTTAAAATTTAAAAAAGATACAGGTTAGGCTATCTTGGCCTGTAGGTCGATTTTCTAATATATTACAGCCTAACTTGACTCGACTTTTTAAATTAGATTGTGTTAGGTCAGCTCATTATGGGTTGGGTCGGGTTGGCCCACAATGGCTTGGCCTATTTGACACCTATATCCATAATCACCAAAATATCTTGCAAATATTGACAGCAGACAGGGCAACCAAATATCACAAACTGAACAGCTTCTAATCCAGATGTCTAGACATTTTCTACTCCAATGAATTCATATTCTTGCAAACATATACATTTCTTTTAAGCAAAATCTCCAACATCATGCAATTTTTTTCCTTAGAAAGGATAGACAGTTAAGAATCTGAGTGCTTTATTCTGTGCAAGTGTATGCTACTCTCTTGAAGAAATTGAACCCAAGAATATTCCTTAGGGTCAAGTCCTTCCCAAGAAACCAACCTCTTGGAGAATTAACAAGATGAATACAACAAGTGGTTACTGGGCATCAGTTTGACTCCTATATTATTGATTTATGGTTTATATTAATCAGCTTCTTCTGAGTATTTCTATGAGGTAGGGAGAGTATCAGCAATATGCATACATAAAAGATACTTAAAATTTTCAAGTGTGTAATTTTAAGATGAAAATTTGATATGTACATTCATGAATATTGATGCCTATAGACTGATATAAATAAATAAAGAAGAGGGATGCAAAAATAACTGAATTCTTGCTTGTCATATGGGATTAAAAGTGCAATGCATCATTAACAATTAAAGATTACAAAAATCTGTGGAGTGATAAAGATTATTGGCATAGAAAACACATTCTTTTGTACATTGTGAGATCATTAATCTTGTGGACCATTGGCAATTGGCAATCTATTGAATTATGTACCCACTTCTAGACATAAATGATATAGATTTCCTAAAAATTGTGGAAAACTCTACTAGAAACATAGATGCCGCCTGGGCTCTCCAAGTGCAATGTGCTATCATCTAGAAGAATGCCTTACCTTTTTATGTGCTTATTTGTTAACTACATCTTGATCGGATCTAGTAATGAATCTTGTAAGGTTCTAGTATATTATTGGTGTTTAATAGGCTATACCTTAAAATGCTGAAGTCTTTAAAAGTACTGAAACTTCAACCTTAAGGTACCCATATTTTAGTTTTTCATGACCTTGATAATGAATATTGATGCATCACACACAATATATATAAAAATAAAGTTTGAAAATTAAAGTTTTTGCTAGTTTGAATGCCTAGGTGTTTCCTTGATGCCTTAATAACTATGGTAATGAATGACCTAACTGCAATGTATTTGTTGGAGTGATAGGAAATATACATATCATAAGAGAGAAGATTTCAAATTGATGGTGTAGACAAAATAAATCAGAAGCCTTTTAGAGGATTACATATTAGAGTCCCAAACTGGAAAACTAATAGATGGAACAAATTGAACAATATTCTAGACTTGGAAAGAACTTTTCGATGATTCAAATGATGTGAGTGGGCGAGGAAGGTGATAGGGGGCTGACGTTAGCCAATTACAAGTGAGAGAGAGTGGGGATAAGTGTGGGTGTGAGATGGAGTGACTATCGGCACAACTGCAAGAAGGAGAGAGGGTTTTCTGAGGGTTTGTTGTAGGAAAAGAAGATGACATGTAGGGGAAATGAGATTCTTGCGAGGGTTCAAGCTTCCTTTGAAGAAGACATTGTGAGGGTTCCTTCCGAGCTTTTGGACCAAGAGGGTTTTCTAGACAACACAAACACTAGGAAAGTTAGGAAAACTTTTCAAACTTTCATTTTTTTTGACTTTCTTGGTAGCACAAACCTCCCTTAAATATACTCCAATTCTCAATTGCTATTTTTGAACTTTGTCCTTCCTTTGCAATAGTATCCACTATGAATTGCATGTAAGAGCTTTTGACAGCATTTGTAAGGATTGCATTATGGAATATGATTTGGACATTACACTACCAAGTTTTTCTCATTCATTTCTCCACATTAATCTATGTATTTGCTACTTTTGTCTCTCTTTTTAATTGCAGTGTTAGGATTGTTGAATCTTTGAGTGTAGGTTCTTAACATTTCTACAATTAGTCATTTTTCTTGCTTCCTATTCTGTTGTACCACCGTTACACTTGTGGTATTATGATTATTGCACTTGCACTTGTTCCTTGCGTTCCTTGTATTGCTGACATTGCTGTAGTGACCCACAAGATACTGTTATTGAGTCGTAAAGCCATCACCCATTCTTTTCTCACAATACTTGTACTACATCTTCTTTTTGTCATTACTAAGAGGAAGTCCATGTTACCTATATCGGGTCATCTAGCTTTCCACAAACTTGGTCACTATTGCTTTCACTATTTTCAGTGTGGAATGGAGAGCTTGACATATTTAAGCTTGAAAATGGAAAACATGTACATCATTAGATAACTTGTTAATGACATGCATTTCATTTAAAAACTGAAATTCAAAGAAAATCTATTTGAAATTTACATAAATATGCTTCTAAATCTGACACAATATGAGGCAAATTTGCTACATTTCTTTTAGAAATACATGTAAAAACGGAAATTACAAAAAATAGAGAAAAATTCTGTAAATTAACGTAAAATAAAAGAAATTATGTAAATAAGAACATAACACTTTGATATAAGCTGAGAGGACCAGATCTAACCTAACATTGCCAATATGCAACCAATTTCACCTAAAACTTCAATATTTCTGAATATACATTTAAAAATTTAAAAGAAATTTAAGATTGCAACAAAAATACCTATCTAACTTAGATAACCTTATATCTAATATATGATGGGTTAGATTCATTAATCTTAGATATAAATATTTAAAAAAAGAAAATTAAAAAGAAAACTTATCTGTAAAAAAATAAAAAACTATGCAAAGTCATGTTTATTTTTTATTTTTTTAAGGTGACACTACATGGATACTTAAACAGTTTGGCGAACACTAGGAATATCCATGTAATTAATAACAAGTGACATTTTATGGATACTCAAATAGTTTGGTATACACTAAGAGTATCTATGAAGGTTAAAACTTGCGAGAGTAGACTTTCTTAGGTACCTACAATAACACTCTCTTAGAAATTGTCCTCATGTACCATGCCTTTTGTCTTGCAAAAATTTCTAACTAGTCGGGGGTACATTAAGTAGCCTCATTTACTTACTTAGTTGAGAGTGCTGATAGAGGCAAGATTCGCAACATCAGCACGTGGGTTGGGTAGGTGCACACATCTATTACTTGTCTATGCCTAAGTAGAGCCAACATTATTGTTTACGGACACTACACAAGAATTTCTTAGATAGTCACCTATATTGGTATTACTTTCGTCTAAACATGGTTAACTCTAGAGTTCTTATAGGAGTGAGTGTTTGGTAGTAGGTGTAAATGTACCTTGCAAAGTTATGTTAAATTTAAGGTAAATAAGCAAGATCTAACCTTAAAGAAGAGGAAAACCTAAAAATAAAAAATGACAAAAATGTTCTAAAACTATGCACAGTTATGTTAGATTTAGGGTAAATAGACAGGATCTGACCTTGAAGAAGAGGAAAACCTTTAAAATCATACTTTTTGTAACTCTTGCAAAAATTCTAAGAAGATTCTATGATAGGTGGGATGGGCCCAGCCAGCCAGCCCACTCTTTGTGGTGTCCAAAATTATTTATGTTAGGAGATACTTGTATTACTTAAGACTAATATAGGGAAAATGTTGTTTTTCGGTTGTTAGTGTGTAACTGAACTCTTGAAGAGATTTGGCTTGAATGTAGCATTTAAAGGGAATCCTAATTTCGATTTCCACCTTCTTCCACACCATAGATTTACAGTTTTCTCAACGTTACCAATGTTAGGCGTCATATCTGATATTAGAGCTAGGTGTCAATTTGTGAAACATGAGAAACAATCAGAGGAGTTGACATTGATCAAGATGTTTGAGTGGCTTGATGCAAAGACACATTGAAGCATAGGTTGCAAAGGTCACTACGAATGCATCAAGATAGACTAGTTGAACTGCATCAGGTGATAGGGAGAATAGACAAAGATTCAATGGACATTCATTGGGTAGGTTTCTCTTGAATTTGAAACTTGAATTTTTGACATTTAGAGGTGGCAATAGAGAGGACCTGGAGGAATGGGGACATATGGTCAAAAAGTTACTAAACTATCATTACATTGACCTTGAGGTGTGGGTGGTCATGGCCTCAATCAACCTTAGGGACAAGGCTTGTCTTGGGAGTCCAATTGTAGGGTGTATCTGGGCAGTAAGAGATCATCAGATTGAGGAATTTGATGAGGAAATGCGATGAGCCAGTGGTTGAGATTGGTTAAGCCCCAACAAGAGGATTATCCATTAGCAGTTGGCTAAATCCCAACGCCATAGAAGGAGAGATCAATAGTTAAATTGTCTCGTGAAGAAGTGCAAAAGAAAACGGTATTAGGCCTCTATTTCAGGTGTGATGAGAAGTTCCATGAGGGTCATATTTGTAAAAAAACATCATTGTGTCTCTTGCAGGGGGTTGAATTTGAGGACAAAGGAGGGGAGGAGTAAGATGAACAGACCCAAGAAGTGGAGACTCCATCACAAATATCCTTGGAGACTTTAATGGGGGAGAGTCATTTAGAAACGCTATACTTGTTAGGGAGATGTGTTAGAAAGAGATTGTGGTGCAGCTTGACTTGGGAAGTACCCATAGTTTTTTCAACAAAAACAATCTCAAGAAGTTGAAGTTGGCAGTAAATCCCAATAGGGGATTACAGGTGTGACTAGCATTAGGGGATTACATGGAGTGTGTTGCTCTACTGTGAGGATGGAGGTTGAATGAGTACAAATCAACGTAGATTTGTATGTGGTATGGCTAGACAGTAGTGACATAATAATTGGTGTCTATTGGTTGAGACCTAGAGGGGATGTAATCCTTAACTTTGAAAAGATGCCATGTTAGTTCCAATATGAAGGGAAAACAGTCAGTTGATGGGGTTGACCACCAGATCAGATCAGTGTGGTTGGTGCATTTGAGCTGTCTGGGAACATTGGATAGATAGCTTACATGGCGTTAGTACAAAGGGAAGATATTGAAGAGAAGGGCAATCATGGAATGAAGGCCAACCACTCGAAAGTTGATTACCTGTTGCAGAAGTATCAACATGTGTTTGCTGAACTTGTAGACATACTAGTAGTTAAAAGCAAAGATCATCACATCATATTGAAGGAAAATGGCAACTTGGTGGTAATTAGGTCATACAGCTACGCTTACTTCCAATGGAAGGAGATAGAAAAATAGATAGAAAACTATTTTGTAGCTTAACAGTTTAGGCCAAATATAAGTGAATTTACATCACCTGTTTTATTGGTAAAGGAAAAGATGGATCTTAGATGATGCATATTGATTGTAGGGAACTCAACAAAACGACAATCAAAGATAAATATCCAATGTTGGTGATAGATGAGTTGGGGAAAACCAAATGATTCTCTAAAATTGACCTTAGGTTTGGTTATCATCAAATTAGAATGATAGAGGAGGACATTCGCAAGATTGCTTTTAGAACTTACAATGGATTGTCTGAGTTTGTGGTGATGCCATTTAGGTTATACAATGTCTCTACGACTTTTCAAGTGGTGATAAATGAATTATTTAGATCTTACAACAATTTGTATTAGTTTTCTTCAATGATATATTGATATATAGTTTCACTTATGAAAACTATTTGTAGCATTTGAGTCAAATTTTGCAGGTGCTAAGTAAACAAAAGTTTTATGTTAAGTAGAGCAAATGTGAATTTGTGGTGAACTCTATTTACTATATGGGATGTGGTGGGCCTTGAAGGGGTGGTGATGGAGGGAGACAAGGCAAAAGCTATTGTCGATTGACCAACATGTAAAAGTGTAAAAAGCTTGTACAGTTTTTTAGGTTTGTTAGGATGCTACAAGAGGTTTATTTGAGACTACAAAAAGATAGCTCAGCTGTTAAATGTAGTGCTGAAGAAAGGGGAGTTTTGCTGAGATGTGAAGATGCAATAAGTCTTCCAAATGTTGAAGGTTGCCCTGTTAAGTGCTTGTTTTGATGCAGGATGGACATCCACTAGCTTACATGAGTAAGACCTATAAAGAGAAGTAGCTTCATTTACAAATATATGAGAAGAAAATGTTATTAATATTGTCAACGGTTAGTAAATTGAAGTTGCTACTTTTTGGGAGACAATTCATCATTTGAATGGATCAACTCACTCTAAAATACCTACCATCAAATCAGGACTCCATCACAAGAGAAGTGGTTGACAAAACTCTTGGAATATGATTATAAGATCCAATACAAACCTAGGAATGAGAACAAGGTTGCCAATGCTTTATTAAGAGTGCTGTGGAGAGGATAGATGCACAGTCATGCACTTTTGGTGAGCATGCCTACTTGATTCCAGCAAATCAAGGAAGTTAACAAACAGTTTGCGTCATATGTAGCCTTGCTGGAATAGTGGGAGAAAGGGAAACTAAACATTGACAAGTTTAGAGTGATGAACAGAGTTTTATTTTATAAGTGATGTTTGGTTATTGTTGCAAAACAAGGTTTACCTGAAATGTTGATGAAAGAATTCCATGACTCTCAAATTGTAGGTCACTTGGGGTACGAGAAAAGCTCCTAGAAGTTGAAGGCTAATGTATATTGAAATGGATGATGAGAGGACCTAAAGAAATGCATTTGCAAGTGTGACGTGTGCCAGCATATTGAGTACAACAATACTATACTGGTAGGGTTATTACAACCATTACCAGTTCCAAAACACAGCTAGACTGATATAAGCATGAATTTCATAAAGGGATTGTGGCCATCATGGGGAAAGGCTTATTTGGGTGGTGATAAATTGGCTTACCAAGTATTGTCACTTGGTGTCACTCAAGTATCCATTCACAACTAAAGATTTGGCTTAAGTATTTATGGAACTAGTGGTCAGGTTACCTAGGATACCACAAACGATAGTGTGTTATTGATTCACAAGCACCTTTTGGTGTAGACTAAAGCAGTTGTAGGGCACCTAATTGTGCATGACTTCAACATATCATCCTCAGAGTGACATGGGTAAATAGAAAACCTAAATTGCACGATTGAAATATATCTTTGTTGTTTTATTTTTCAACACCCCAAGGGTAAAATGGCTCCTATGGGTAGAATTCTGGCATAACACCAATGTTGACGACACTATTGGATGCTCACCTTTTGAGGCCCTTTATGGAATTAAACTGGTAACACCACTTTCCTATATGCCAAATACCACAAAGGTTGTAGTTGAGTTGTAAAGTTGGGAAATTTTGTTCCAAAAATATTAGCAAGGTGCAGAATCACATGAAGATGTTAGCTAACTAGTGTAGGCATAATAACGAATATGAAGTGAGAGATTGAGTTTATTTGAAATTGTAAGCCTATCGTCAAGGCAATGTTGTAGATTGCAAGATGCAAAAGTTAGCACCAAGATATTACAACCCGTTTTAGATATAGGCATGAATTGGCAAGGCCTCCTATTGTTTGCATTTATCACTAGAATCTTGCATCCACCTTGTTTTTCACATACCACTACTCTAGAAGAGTGTTAGCTCGATGCTCAAGATGGTCAACCCTGAGTAGTCAGTAATGCATCTTGAAGTCACAATAGGGAGCCCGTAATGATTCTTGATTGCAAAATGGAATGGTGCGGAAACAAGTTGATCATGAAAGTGTTGATCCAATGGGAAGGAAAATATGCAGACATTGCCACATGGGAGGACTATCACAAGCTGGTAACTCAATTTCCCAATTTTAAGGACAATGCCTCTCTCGATGGAGTCTAGAACCATTTATGTTAGGAGATACTTGTATTATTTAAGACTAATTTTGGGAAAGTGTTGTTTTTCGGTTGATAGTGTGTAACTAAGCTCTTGAAGAGAGCTAACTGTTGGACTGTAGCATCTAAAGGAAACCCTAATTTCGATTTCCACCTTCTTCCACCATAGATCTACAGTTTTCCTGGTGTTACCAATGCTGTGTTGTCGACAACCAAGCTCAGGCATCACAGATTTTGAGTAAATCTGTTGTTAAAAGGTTTGCTAAAGCTTTGAATTAATGGAAAACGGCAACTGCTAGTAAGAGATAAGCTACAGGACATGTTTCAGTTATGTTTTGCCAGCATTTTGTCCATTTTGTGTGAAATATCAGTCATTTTGATTGGTGCACATGCAGGGAAGCTATAAATTAAATGAATTGTAGTGATCCATTTGACTCATATCGAAATTTCTATCGATGGTGTGATACTGTTAAGAAAGCTGTTATTGTAGTGGTAGAGAACTGAATATCAATTCATGTTGGTGATATTGCCAATATGAATCAATAAAGAAAACTATGCATGAGAGTGGATTCAGGCGTTAGGAGGAGGTTTTGTGCATCAGGTTTTGTTTTTTTATACTTTATGTTCAATGGGTATATGGATCCATTAACCAATTAGTCGACTTTGCCAAGTCCAAAACACATTCTTGCAAACATATGACATGGCCTTGTACATGGAATTCATGTAACAGGCTATTTTTGTTCAAAATGAAATCATGCCAGTATTTACATGTGTAAATTCTGTTTACATAACAGTGTTTTGAATCACTGAATTTAATAGAAAGCTTGGTAATGGATAGAAATAAAGGGAAGGAATTTATTCATGTAGCCAACCCCACATATTGGGATCCTTGATTATTGCTGTTGTTATTCTGACTTGTTATCTGATGCACTAAAAATGTTTGGATGCAGTTATTGAGACTTATTTTGATGTTCTTAGCATTATATTCTTTCTAATTACATGGTTCTACCTGTTGAACCTTCCCTTTATCTTATTAAATTTTTCTCCTTTATTAAGTCGTGCTTAAATCTGTTACTGAAAGCATTTTTTTTAACCTTTCCTTGCAGGCATCTTTTGGAATTTTCCGGAAAAATGCACTTGTTAGATAAAATGATGATGAAACTGAAAGAGCAAGGGCACAGGGTTCTCATATATTCACAGTTTCAGCACATGCTCGACCTACTTGAGGACTATCTGAGCTACAAGGTATATCTTCTTCCTGTTTCATTTTAAGACAGACAGAATATGCTTAATCTATGTTTGGTAGTTTTGTTCCACTGTTGATTAACTTCTATTTGACTGTTAAATTCATTTGAAGAAATGGAGCTATGAACGGATAGATGGCAAGATTGGTGGGGCTGAGAGACAGATTCGTATAGACCGCTTCAATGCCAGGAATTCCACCAAATTTTGCTTTCTGCTTTCTACTCGAGCTGGAGGATTGGGAATCAACCTTGCAACTGCTGACACTGTTATCATATATGATAGGTGACCTTCTGGTCTTGGTTTATGTTGTTTTAGCCTTATCTGGTGCGTGACCTTTTTATTTTTTTTAATTTTTTTTTTTGTTTTTGGTGCATGACCTCTTCTTCCACTAATTGGTTCCATGCAGTGACTGGAATCCTCATGCAGATTTACAAGCAATGGCAAGGGCTCACCGATTAGGACAAACTAACAAGGTTAGACTTATGCCTGATTTTTGGCTTATTATGTTTATTAGTGTCTTGTTGGTGTTATTGTGTTAATAGGTTATTGGATATGCATTTATCTAATACCCCATATTAAAATGTGATTACTACCTCACAAGGTATTCAATATCAGTATTGTTTTAAATATCAAAAAAAGTAGGTGTATCAAGTATCAATGGAAATTTTGATAGAGATGGGAGGTAGTCATGGAAATGTTGAAATTTGCAGGAAACACCTTGGATTTCGATTTGAAACTCCAAAATAAAATAGAAGATTATTATAGATATTTAAAATCAATGAATTTTAATTTTTGGACAATTATATAAAAAAATATCACATACAATGAATTATGCAGTCCATATGTTTTTAGATGACCATAAAAATAAACGAAAAATTGTAAAAAAAGTAAAATATGGATTACTAACCTTGAAAAAACACAATTTAATATCATATGGAGTATGTAAGGGTCATGTCTTCAACATCTACTTGTGGTTTTTTTCCTTTTCTTTTCTATTGGTATGTGAATGGTTGATATCCAAGTTATGTTTGCATATTGGTATCCTTGCTTTGTATTATCATATGTGTGAAATAGTGCTCTTCAACAAAGGGGTACAACCCTTATTCCTTTTCATCATTTTAGCTTCCATATTGTTGTCTTCTCTCATATCTTCCATCATTGCCATCATCATCGTTGTTGTCCTCATCATTTGGTGGTATGATAGCATCATCATAACTGTTGCCATCTAATCCTGATGTTTTCTCCTAAGAATTCTCTGATAAGCTCATGTAATGCTCTACATTGATGCTTATTATTTCAACAATTCTTTCATTCGAGCCACTAGTACGTAATTCATCCAAAATTGACTTGCCATTCTCTTCAAGCCATCTTGTCATTGGTTCCTCATCACTTTAATTTCTATATGTAAATGCCACATCAATTGGATCTAATCTTTCTTTATCTTCTCCTTCCTGGATGTACTTCCTTTGAGCCTCATGTTTTAGTGTACAAATACCAAGTCATTCAATTTCTGAACACCCAATCTGTTCCTTCTGTTGGAGAATGCTTCATGTAAGGGTATACAGGAGTATCTTGAACCATCAATCCCTAATAATGTTGATAATCCATTTGAGTGTGTTGTTGATCAAACTACCTCTCTCCTCACATGTATAATGTCACAAATGAAACACATCATGGGTCCTTTGTCCCCATTGACAAGTGTTGAAGCCTTTATCACTGACTTTATATTGTTGGTGCATTTCATTACATCTTTCCAGCAGGTGTGGTTGTTGATGGTGCTTGTGACTTTTTTTTTTGTTTTTTGTTTTCCAACGAAATGTACTTGCATGACATCTGTACCATAACTTCAAGTTGTATATGTGCTTGTCTATTTTTCTTCTCATGATCTTTATTCCCTGATGGGTCATTATGCTGGAAGAATTTTCTTCAAGCGTACCTAATTTGGACTGACTTGTGGCTGAATTTCATTTTCATTTTTGTTATTTCTGTTCAAGGATTCTGCATATTTTTTTGTTGTGTCATCCCTAAGAGTGTCCTTGGTTGTAGTAGATGTATTTTTTCCTTCATTCTCCTCAAACTCTTCAAGAATGCCTATGCTTTTTTGTATATTTTTTGATTCCTTTGCCTTCATTATCTGTTTATTTGCAGCCTCATTGATACTAACTCCTTTGTCTTGATGTTTAGAGGTTGCCCGAGTCCAATAATTTGTACCTTCTTTCTCTTCTACTTCAATTGCCACTTGGATTTTTTCTTTCCTCTTTCGAAACTTTATTAACTGCAGGTTGCCTCTCCTTCATTTTGGATTTGGGCATCATTTTCATGTCTGTGTTTTCTCTATTCCCTTGATCTTCTTTAGTTTCCTTCATTGCTTTACAACATTCCTCCACCTTGTGTCCAACCATCATGCAGTAGCTATAATATTTAGGTTCATTTGGTCTGTATTCTACTCTACTCTTTGCTGAATCATTTCACTGTTTTTCATGATTTTGATTCTCCTCATAAGTGGCTTTGATACATCCATTTCCATACAGAAGAAAGTCATGCTTGGTTTGGTGAATTGACTCTCATCAATGTGCATGCACAATTATCTACCACCACTGGAGCTGTGAGTTGACCTAATTGCTGCCCAGCATTGCCAAACAATGGAGGAGGTCCCTCATTCAATGTAGATGGTCCTGCTGATCTCCTCTAACTTCTATTAGTGAAAATTAGGAAGATAAACTTGAGGATGTTAATGCTGAGTGATTCAATGAAAGACAGCATGCCTGGAAAGATGGCAGGCTCTCAAAGATTAGCTGCTCTGAAGATAACTGACAGGTGTTCAATTGAATGCCCAAAACAACAGCTAAGTACAACAACAAGGATCTAAGGGTAGTGTATTGGATAGTGTATGAATGGTAATTCTCTCTTCCAGCCTGGAAGTTTGTTTTGGATTTTATGGATGGTGTATTCAAAGTAATTGATCTTGTCTCTGCCTTTAAAGACTAGGCAACCCAGATATCTGAAAAGTAAGTGCCCTCTCTTGAAGCTGGTAAGATTGGATATGAGCCTATCCCTACAAAGAGCAAGATTTTTTGCAATGATAAAAGAGCTTTTATTACTGTTTATCTTTTGGCCAATGATAGCTTGATAGTTAGTAAGAAATTCCATGACAGAATCTACACTTTTCTTTCTCCCATTCATGAAAGTAATAAGGTTGTCAGCATATAATAGATGAGGAAAATCTATGTTGTTGATACCTATTTTATAAGGAATAATCTTCCTATCCCTAACCATTTTATCAAAGTTTCTGGAGAGCAGCACCTCAACAATGGTAAAAAGATATTTGACGGAGTTACCTGATACCATATGGATCCCTACCTTGTGGCGTTCTATTTAATTTAGGATTAGGAATAGGCTAAGGAGATAAGGGATCTCTCTGCCTCAGTCCTCTAGTTGCAAAGAAAAAGGGAGAGGGGACCACATTGATGAGCACTGAAAAATTCACATTTTTAATGCAGTTTTTAATGATATTTGTAAAAGCCATGGAAAAACCAAATTTATGCGTAATTTCATAAATGACCCTCCATTCCATGTGATCATATGCTTTCTTCATGTCATTATTCAGAATTAGATTTCCACCTCTGTCACCTTTGTCAATTAATTTAACTAATTGTTGAACCAAAACAACATTATCAAAATGACTTCTGCCTTTGACAAAAATTCCTTAACGAGGGGAGATAGTTCTATTAAGAAGTGTGGAGATTTGTTAAACTAGCACTTTAGCTAAAATTTGTATCTCACATTCCATGGACTTATGGGATGAAAATCTTTAAAGTCTGTAATCTCGTCTTTCTTAGGAATTAAGGCAAGAAAAGTTGCCTTCCAAACTTTGTCAAGGGACTCTCCTTTGAAAACCTCTTGAATGGCAGAAACCATGTCATTTTTGACTACATTCCACATATCCTGATAGAACTCAGCTGAGAACCCATCAGGGTCAGGTGCCTTATCCTTATCCATAGAGAAAACAACATCTCTAGTTTCATCCCTAGATGGAATGGCGCAAAGAAAAGTATTATCACTACTATCTAGAATGTTAGGAATGTTATTTAACAAGTCCTGACCTGATACAAAGGTTCCATAAAAAGATAAAAGCTGTTTAAAGAAATCAATGTTTTGATCTTGTAGCCATTCAATATCAGATTCCTCTCTGCCATGGTTCTTTGACATGGATCTGTAGGGATTTGTATTCTTTTTAATCTTGACTACTTGATGGAAAAACTTGGTATTTTGGTCCCCTTATTTGAGAGATTTAATGTGAACTTTTTGGACAAAAAATATTTCCTTACTGAACTCAATATTGATCAATTCCTGTTTAAGATTCTCCCCTTTTCTAAAAATTGACTCATCCTAGCCTGTTTGAAGGGTGCTTTCTATAGAGACCAATAGGTTTTGAATCTCCTTCTCTCTGGCAAAAATGTTTCCAAAAGTGGTTTTGTTCCACTGTTTCAGGTGTTGTTTAAGACATATGAGTTTCCTTTTTATGTTGATCAACAGCAGGGAATGTCTGCCCTTACGCCAACCTTGTTCCACCACAGCTTTGAAATCCTTAGCCTGCAGCCACATGCACTGGAATCTAAAAGGAGAAGGGCCAAATTGAGAATTACCACTAGACTGAACCAACATTGGAGCGTGATCAGACTTAAGCTGGGCTAGGTATTCCACAGAAAAATGTAAAACATTTATCCATGAGATGCTTGTTAAAACGCTGTCAAGATGACAATATCTGTTGTTGAGGCCTTGAGGGTCATTACACCAAGATAGAGAGTCTCTAGTATGTTGAGGCTTAACCAGCTCTAATTGATGAATTGTCTCATTAAAATTTGAAATACTATGGAAATTAAGATTAGGAGAACTGATAGCTTCACTTTCAGAATGGATGGTATTGAAGTCTCCACCCAAAATCCATCTACTATTTCCAACCGTGTTTCTGGCCTGTTTGAGCTCATCCCATAAAGTTTTTCTCCTGGACAGTTTACAATCAGCATAAACAGCTGTAAAAAAAAAATCATTAGGACCTAATCCCTGGAATTTTATGGTTAGTGATCGATCCCCTAGTAACGCCTCACTAGCTTGAAGGGAATCTCTCCCAAATATCAGGATTTTTCCTTTATTTTTGTTGCATATCTAGCCAGGTAGCCTAATGGACTTGGCAGCTCTTGTGCACCCCTCCATCTCCAGAAAAGGCTCCATTACTGCCACAATTTAGATCTGATTATCTTTGATCAAATATTTTAGGTGGGTTTGAGTGGCCTTATTAGCAAGACCCCTGCAATTCTAGAAGGTTATCTACATTGGGATAATGTGTTTTGGATTTGACTAGAAAAGACCTAATCCTTTGGTGAAGCTGGCATGCTAGCCTAAGAAGAGATTGTTGGGTTGGGGTTTTTCCCATGGTTAGCTTGAGGACTCCCCCCTGTGAAATGAAATTTCTTTCTTCTATAAATTTTGAAGAACTTAGGTTTCCTAGGCTTGCCTTTAGAGTTGGGATGAAGAAAGGTTATGAGGTTTTGTAGGCTGAGGAAACTCCTAAACCTCAACGAATTCATCTTCTCCTTTTGATACAGAGTTTCTGCCTAGTATCTGGAGCTCAGCAGTGGCATGCAGTGTCTTGAGCATTTTTGAATTCTCATTTGTTTCTATTTCTAGTGATTTATGTTGTAAATGTGGATTAGTTGCCATCCCATCTTGTTATTTTCTCCTTTCTCTTCGTTTTCATTTTTAGAGTTTGAGTTGTGATGAATATCTAAGATCGGCTGTTCCATTTGTATTTGATGAGGGTGCTTGTTTTTCTTGGTTTTCTTTTTCTTTGTAATCTTGACCTGAACCCATTCCTGCTTCTTTTGTTGGGAGATTGTCTCTTTCTCCTTAACTTTGGCATTCTCACTTGAATCGTGATTAACTTGCTGATTGTCAATTGTCTTGCATCTGCAAGCCTCCAGACCATAACCAATTTTGCAGCAAAAGCTGGAGTATCTGGGCACGAATTCCCCATACCCTACCCTTTGCATAATTATTTCCTCTTTGTTCCTTATCTTCACTTCCATAGGAAGTGGCTTTGAAAGATCTATTTCTACACAAATTGTGGTAACACCTAGATGGGTGAAATGCATCACATCCTGATGTAAGGAAAGGTAGTGCTTGAGCATCCTTGCAGTGGATATTATAATACCTGGTGCTTGTAAATGACCACGATGCATGGGAAGGTAGATCCATATCGACATCTAGGGAGATTCATAGCTAGAAGCAAAGGAGGAAGACTAGCAGGAAATCACCATGCATCGTCTTTCAATGAACCAGGCTCCTTTTGTGTAAGCTTTTATGAAATCCTCTTTGTTTAGAAAATGGATGAGAGCATACCTTGACTTTAGGGTAATCAGAAAAAATGCATCTGTGAAGTTTATCTCCTTCTTTAACGTTTCCATGATCTTCTCTAGTGCTGGCCTAGTGGAACTAAACCTTCCCACAAGAGTTCATTTGAAGGAGTTCGACAATGCCTCAACCTCCTTGAGGGAACTCTTAAGGATGGGCTCTCTATTGCAGAGAATACAGACATGAATAGCAAGGAAGGACAGAGGCACCAGTGAGTCACTTAGTAAGGACATGGAGGACCTCCTCTCTAGAGACTCCTTGGATGTAGGGTTGATGAAAGTATTGTGTGGAATGAGAGGATCAAAGGAGGGAGAGTTGGTATTTGATGGAGGCAAGAAGAGGGAGAGGGTTCTGCCATTGCCTAAGTCATGAGAGTGGAACCCTAAATACCCGAGAGCAGCTATGGATGGATCCTATTGGGATATTATAATCAATAGGGATATTATCCAAGTGAGAAACATTTTGTTTCCTCTTTATTTACAGCTATAGCATGTCCTATCACTCAGAACCAGTCTTTAATTAGAAAATGGCTTGGATATTCCTTTAAAATGGTTGAATTCTTGATCCAGATGTTAATACCTAAAAGATAACCTTTTAGACATGACATGATGATCATGATTTTGATTGTGAAGCTTTTTTTGAGAATTAGCAATTGATTGTGTACCTATAAGTCGCTTCTGGATCTGAAGAGTGTCCTCTTGTTTCTAATTTTGTTTTGCAGGTAATGATTTATAGGTTAATCACGAGGGATACCATAGAAGAAAGAATGATGCAGCTAACTAAGAAGAAGATGATCTTAGAGCATCTTGTTGTGGGACGCCTCAAGGCACAACAAACTGTCAATCAGGTAGTGTACTAGCTTGTTTTAAATCATTATTTTTACCGTACAGATTAAGGCACCAGCATGCCCAGATGTTATGCTAAGGTGCTTGCTTGCATAAATGTCTATTTTATTATTACTTATTTATATATTTCATATATTTATAAATATCTGATGGTAATTATTTATTTATCTCTATTATTTTGTAAATAATATTGAAATACATAAATATTTTTAAGATAACATCATAACCCTTAGCTAGAAAACCTAGATATGGATCTATAATCAGATTCATTTAGCAGATGCTTGGGAGGTGCCTAGGCACCCACCCAGTGGCATCCACCAACTTGCTGTGGCGAGGTTAGGCTTTAAGATGCTCAAACCTCATGTTATGCCCAGGTGCCTAGGGCCCACCTAGGTGCCTATCTTGAACAGTGTGATTTTTGCTTTAAAGGTTTTGTTAGGTTCCACTGTTTTCACCAGGAATTTGGGCTAATTATTCATTGTTGTTCCTTTTGTTTCCTTTGTTGATTATTCAAGAATGATGGCTGAATGATTTCTGGCATTTCCTTCCTTTATGATTATAAATAAGCATATCTCAACTATAGAATTCTGTATGTACTATGTAGTTGCATGCACACTTTTATGTATACTTTATATTTTGATTGATAATAGTTTACAAATTCTAGGATTTTGGGATAGCATCTCTTTATTTGCATGGAATCATCATCTATTATTCATTTTAATATTCATTGTTTTGTAATTGTTATTGAAGGAGGAATTGGATGACATCATAAGATATGGGTCGAAGGAGCTTTTTGCTGATGAAAATGATGAATCTGGTAAAGCTCGCCAGATCCATTATGATGATGCAGCCATTGACAGGTGACTCTAGATAGCCCTTAAATTACGATTTATTACTATTATTATCTCAAGCAACAACAACAATCTGAGTTATAATCTCACTAAGTGGTGGTGGCCATTATTATTATCTCAATCATGATTTTTTTTTACTACAGGCTACTTGACCGTCAACTGATTGAGGGTGAAGTCTCTTCAATTGATGAAGAAGAAGACAGTGATTTTTTGAAGGCCTTCAAGGTCTATTGTTATTATTGTTGTATTTACTGCTATACTTGTTCTTTGAGGCAGTATCTATCAATCATAATTTATTCATAAATGGTTTGATAGAAATGTACGAAAATAAAATTTAAACAAATATTAGTCCAACAGTGGGGTTAGCTTATACTTTTTAACAGTTTCACTAGGGACTGCTTCATTTAGCAAGAATTAATATGAGATCGGTAATTTGTAAACATTATAGTATCTCCAAATCCCCGAACTCTTAGAAAATTACAGAAATCTATTTAACAATTGGACAACATACAGCATTAAAAAAATACATTGTAACTGTATAATTCAGTCTCAGGACTGGTTTTTATATGTTTGGAAAGAAATAATATCTTTGTTTTCTAGGTGGCTTTTCATTATACTTCAACATAGAAACATGATTGTGACAACTCAAATCAGTTAACAATTTTTTTTTCTTTCAAAGAGTAAACCCCAATCTATTTATGGGGTGGGGGCCCAAGTAGAAAGATTACAGCAATCAGAGAAAAATAGCAAGGGACAAACACCCAAAAGTGTGGATGGAAAACAAAAAGGAGCATAGGCTTATTGCCTCCTTACACTTGGGATACTCAACTCATTCAACTACCATCGTTGATGAGACTCCATCGAGAGATGCAGCATGGTTGTAGTGTTCTCTTTGGTTGTCGTTGAGCCCTCTCTTAGCTAATGAATTTGCTAGCTGGTTGGCTTCATGAGGCATATATCGGAAAGAGTGTGCTTGACTAATTAGGTCACTAAGGATGGGCTACATTGTCAGAGCCTGTCCTTTTGAGATGCAGTGATTTTTCTGGAGATTGTTAAAGAGAGGGAGAGAGTTGGTCTCAATCTTAGAAATTTAAATTGAACCCTAAATCTCTACAAATAATTAGACCACTCAACATGACCTTAAGTTCTGCCATAATCATACTTGTTTGACTATAGGGCTCAAGGAATACTACTATGATCTTCTCTTTTGCATTTTGGATAACTCCACCTGTTGCATTGCCATCTATGTTAACTGTATCTTTTGTGTTTAGTTTGATCCTCAAATGAGAGGGTGTATCCCAAGCAAACCATTGGAACAAGGACTTGTTGGCATCCAAGTTTTAAAACAAAGCTGCTTGAGTAATAGTACCTCATCTGATTGACATCTCATTCTAGTGAATGTTCTAGCAAAGGTGTTCAAAGTAGATTCAACTTTTGCCCTGATTTTCACAAAAGATCACTTGCTATTCTCATATACCATGGAGCATTGTTCTTTTCAACATTCCTATAGAATATTGGCCACTAAGAACTTAAGATCTTTGCTTGAGAGGGACTTGCTTTTCTAAAACAGAGTATTTTGAATGAATTTCTTTCAATCAAGCTGATTTTGCAAGTTGAGGCCTAATTTCTTGTTGATCCAAATTCTGCACAAAAACCAATCCCCATTAAGGTAGAGGTGGTGTTTGGAATCTTCTTGCTGTTGGAAACTACAACATTTACATTGTGACACCAAATGAGAGCCTTTTATTTGGGCATTGGTCTTCATCGGGAGGATTGAATGAAAAAGTTTCTAGAGAAAGAAGGGGATTCTAGTAGGTATGAATTTATTCTACAACCCTCCATTCCATCAAGTCAATCTTCCTTTTTCCTTGATGGCTTTCCAAGCTGATTTTTCTGAGAGGTGACTAGTTTAGGATTCATTCCACTTGAAATCATCTTCAGTCTCTGTAAGGAGGGTAAGGTTGTTGTGGATCTTTTCATTGATATTGTTGGGGAGACTAATACGGTCAAGCACCCTAAGATCTGATGCTGCGTTGGTGATTTTCAGATGTTCAAGGCTAGGCATAGGTTCTACTGATGTAATTCCAGAAGGGAGCCATCAGTCTTCCTAGAAGTTGATATTGCTCTTTCCACCCATCCACTTAGCAGACTAGGTTATTTGATTTGACGTAGCACGTAAGGATTTCCATCTGACTAGCTCACATTTGGTTTGTTTGTTAAAGGGGAATCCATATTTTGTTGAGATGACTTCAGCCTAAAGAGTCCTTTTGTTAACTAGCCTCCATGTTATCTTCATTCTCATAGCTATCATGAATTCCTTGAAGTTTTTCATGCCTAATCTACCTTCCTCCATAGATTTGCTGATATTGCTTTATTTTGTCTAATGAGTTTTGCCCTCTCCTTATAAAAATTTGACAAACAAAAATTGCACTTTATTAAATACACCTAACAAGATGTCGAAAGCACTCATCAAGTATATAAGTAGACTAGAAAGGACATGCTTCAAGAGGGTGATTCTTGTCCTAGGGAAAAGAAGCTTGCTTTTCCAACCTACAAGCTTACCTTGCACTTTTTGCACATAGTCCTCAAGATGCTTTTTGATATACCTTTGAATAGTAGACAACCTAGGTAACAGAAGGAGAAATTCTCTCAATGAAAACTAGTAAGGTTTTCAATCTGATGCAAGGGATGATCAGCCCTTTACCTTGTGCTAAGTACTAGTGAGGATTAACTGGATCTATGGTGGAAGATAGATGATTTTAGGAAATGAAAGATAGATTTAGGGTTTGACACTATTTAAAAGGTGTCAATCTCTAGTTCTTACAGATAAGACCAACAAAGATAAAAGCATGACCTCCAAAATAGAGCTTAACAAGATATATATAGATTAAAATCTTAGCTTAAACGAATCAAGTAACTGGAAACCTCTCAATTACCCAATTAACCCATTACACCTATAACATCTCTTCCCTCCCTTGAAGAGACCTTATCTTTAAGGTCTGGAAAATTAGCTTCAAGTTGTTGATAATCTTCCCATGTTGCCATCTTTTCTGATCCTCTAGCCCACCATACTAAGACTTCAGTAATGGCAAATTGGCCTTTATTCTTCAACCTCCTTTTTAAGATCTTGATTGGTTGTTTATCAAGGAGAGGATGATGCACTGGAGCTTCCGTATTTGGTGGGGGAACTTCAACATAATTCTTTCTCTATTGTCTCTACTTTAGTAGTATTAGGTAAATAAGACATGATTGTAGGAGGTGGCATGCCATAAATTGCTTCATAAGGGAGAGTTCCTGTTTCACTATGAGTAGCTGTATTGTACTACCATTTGGCCCATGGTAACCATCTCAGTTAATCTTTGGGTTGCTGTGAATAGAAACATTTGAGGTAAGTTTCTAGAGTTCTGTTTAAAACCTCTGTTTGTCTATTAGTTTAGGGGTGATAAGTTGTGTACATCCTCAATTTAGTTCCTTGTTTTTCTATCAATTCTTTCTAAAAATTGGATCTCTATCGCCACTATAGACCTTGGGACTCCATGCAATTTAGCCACAACTTTTATGAATGTTTGAGCAACCTCTTGTGCAGTTTAAGGATCTCTCAATGGGGCAAAGTGATCATATTTAGATAAACGGTCTACCATTACCAGTATTGCTGTTTTGCCTTTCACTCGTAGACCATCAATGAAGTCTATTACAATATCCACCCAATTTCTTGATGGTATTGGTAATAGGTTCAATAGACCTGCAGGCAACACGTTTTGATGCTTATTCTGTAGACATGTTTTGATGCTTACTGAGACTTGAAATCTTCGGTAACCCTACACTTAATTCATTAACATATTTTTACTGAAGAGGTAATTTTAAACATAACACTTTAAAGTAAAAAAAAAAAAATTGATTTTTATGGTTTTATAGTTTATTTTTTTTGGAGCATTTAAAAAAGGGGAGTTTCCTTAATCTTCTTATGTTCTTGATTTTCATATCTTTTGAAAAATCTTTTTCAAAATCATAAGACACATATTTAGGGGGAGATTAATTTTCTCATTTAGAGGATCTGCAGCTTTGACTTTGGAAATTTGGTGCCTATAACTCATCTTGGTGCCTATATGGTATTTAAGGATCAAGAACAAAAGGTTGGAGTACTTCAAGTTCATTTGTTAGGGTCTGAAGTTTTGTAAAATAGTCTTGAAGTGAACGTTCTCCTTGTTTGATATTGAAAATTTATCCACCCACCTCCAAAACATGAGAGATGTTTTTCTCATATACATATGTTATCTGTAAGGTATCCCAAATATTTTTAGTTAGTTTAAGTATCACAATACTCCAGACATAGACAATTCTATATTGTTAGTCAACTAAGAAATGACTACAATATTTGCCCTATACTAGTCCCCATAACCTACATCTTTAGGATTGAGTGTAGGATGAGTAACATGTTTCAATTGATGATGAGTAAGGAGGAAGTTTGTAAAAGTATTGACCTAAAGTAGATAGTTTCTCTCATTCAAACATTTAGAAGTACCACTTAGGTTCTTGAAGAAGCCATTTATGGAGTCCATCAAAGCAAAAAGAAGATGGCTTGAATGGTGGAACCAAAAACAAGAGGGCACAATCTATTTTAAGTTGACGACCTTTAGTAGCTTGTAGATGAGAGAGTCTTTGATTGTCCTAAATTCAACTAGCACAGAGGGTAATGAACGATCGACCTTTTCTATTGGATACACAATAGCATGCAAGAAGGTGAGTTGAGTGGGAAGATTGCTGAAACCAAGAGATAGTGAGAGAGGTCAACCAATGCTCAAGCAGACCTATCGAGAAGAGTGGCTCGTTTGTGGATAGTGATTGACAAGGGGAAAGTTTAGTAGGTGAAACTTGTTGAATGCAATTGAGAGGAGAAGGTGAGCTAGTGATAGTGGAGGCAAGCAAAGACTACACATGAGTAGTTGACAGATTCAAGGTGAATCCATTGGAGTTGTGTAGGGATGGTTAGTCATTGATGGGTTAGAGGTGGTAAGGAGATGATTGACTATACTTGAGAAGAGAAAGGATGCATTGGAGAGAGAAATGTTGTTGCTAAGATCATTGAACATCAAGGAGGAGGTACATTGCTTGTGAAGAGGTGTACGTCAATTGTAGAGGAGTAGGGTTCGAGAGAGATGGGATTGCTTTGATACTAAGTTGAGTGGAAAGATGAATAATTGTATTGTCTAATGACAAAGAGTTACAAGAAATATATGCATAGAATACTTTCATATACACCCTTATATTTATACACATGAGATAACTCTAATAAAATTTTTTGGTGTCTTATCGCCACTCCCTTCCTCTTGCATGTCCTCCTTTAGTTCTTCCTCATTTGATTGAGTGCCTTGTATCAAAAAGAATCTTTTGTTCTTGTAGATGTGAGCTTTGTGGAACTTCTTGTCACATTTAAAGCAATCCTAAATATCGTTTCCTTTGTTCTTCATCCAACATCAATTGGGTATGTGGAATAGTTTTAGTTCAATTACCTATAACTATCTTCGACCCAATGTTTTCTTTACTATTGTTTCTTCCAACCTAAGTGATCTACCCCATATTAACCCTTATGTGTCCACTATTGGAAATTCCCTTTTTGTTTTTTGCCTCCCTTCTCAATTAATGAAGTTTTACTAGGGAGATTGCCATCGATAGATTGATCAGTTGTGCTCCTTTCACATCCACTTGGATGTCCTTTAAACCTCTGACAAAGCATAACTTGAGTTTAGAATTTTGTCAGGATGGATATTTTGGCCGATAATGCAATAAGCTCATTTAAGTATTCTCGCATTGTTTCATTGTGTTCAATTCCTATTGAAAGTCTTTTAGCAGGCTTTCCCTAAAACAAGCAATTAATCCTTCCATGAACTCCCCCCATTCCACTTGCTCCCTTTCTCCTTTAAATGATTTGAACCAATTTTTCGTGGTTCCCTATAAGTTGATTATTGCCACTGAAACCCATTCGTCTTTGTCTATGCCATGATAAGCCAACAACTATTCAAACATATTGGCCCATTCCTTTGGACTTTTAGATCCATTAAAAAGTAAAATCTTGAGTTGGAGTTGTTGTACTTGTCGATTGTTATTTCCAATTCAATTTTTTTCGACCTTGAGATTTCTCCATCTAGCATTTATCATAGACTCTACTCATGGATGCCACTGATGTGTTAAGTGAGTCCAACTTGTTCTCAAAAATTCTCATCCTTGTCTTCAACTTTTTGAATAAGTCTAGTAGTTGTTCCACCTTCATCCCCTTCTTTCCCTTTGTAGCATGTCTAGTTGGTGTTTCTGCTAATTCATGCAGCTTTGATATCAGATTGTAACAACTCCCATGCCTTAAGCCAATCTCCATTGTTAGAAATGCAATTTGCTTGGATCTATGGTGATGAAAATAGGCTGTAGAATAATTTGTGTGGTTTTGTCAATAAACAACAAAATCATTGAGACAGTTATGGTTGCATTTGAGAGGCAACCACTCTCCCAAGTACGATACTTTCATGTAGAGATCAAGAGATGATACAAATCCCTAAGGGCTTGTTTGTGCACCTGGAATTTGCATTTTGTAGAATTTGAATTCTAACGGAATTTGAATTCTATAGAATTTGATGGAAAGAATTCAAAATCTGGGTGTTTGTGCATGTTCAGGAATTTAACGGAAATTGAAATTTAGGTGTTTGTGCACATGACATAATTGAAGAGAATTGAACATAATTGATTTTTAATAAAGTTAAGTAATGAATTAAAGTAATTAGTGAAAATGTAATTAATCAAGGAATGAATTATTTACATTAATAAATGAATATATTATTAAATTAAATGTTTATATATCATTTATCAATTAATTAAGTATATCATTATATAAAATAAATCAAAAATTACAGAAATTGATAACTTTTTAGTTATAGTACATGTTTATAATAACAAAAGGTTAATTATAAATTCTATATTCCTCATAATAATCAAAAAAAGGTATATTACAAAAAATTTACTTATTATGATGTTTGTAATATTCTCATTCGCGACCATCTCACATTGTGTACATAATATTTTCACAAAATTTATCTGTAATTTTTTTCCTTTGCTCTTGTATGTTGTTCTCAATAGTGTTAACTATTTCATATTGTCTTACATTTGTAGAGTCTTCAACTTGTATATCACGTTTATCTTATTGTACTTCATCTTCAAGATCTTGACATAAGTATGTTTTAATAGTAACAACAAAATGTCAAAAATACTGATTAACAAACCAGCAATCAATCATCGAGAATGATAAAACATACCCAATTAAAATCATCGAGAATGATCCAACCCAACTCCCTCCCCCTCCCCTCTCCCTCGACATCAAGTCTCCTCGCTTCCTCCGTCTTCGCCACAATCTCCTCCACACCCTTCTTCCTGTTGGAGCAATATTAGGACTTTTTTCGTTGTCAATCTCTTCTTACCAATAGTTTATGTAAAGTATGTTTATGTTTTTATAGGTGGTGGGTTACATTTTTAGATTGGTTATGTGGTTTTGTCAATGGACTATTGTTGTTGTAGATTGTGTAGAAGAATGACCGAAGATAAAAACATTAGAATGTACCTTCCATTGGTGAGGGTGAGGGCGAACGCCAAGCGCGAGGGTGCAGGCGAGTGGGAGGGCAAGTGGAAGGTTTGATAGGTAGTTGCGACGACAATTGGAAACTTCGACAGGTAGGAATGTACCTTCCACTAGTGAGGGTGAGGGCGAACGTCAAGCGTGAGGGTGTAGGCAAGCGCGAGGGCGAGTGTCGAGGGCGTGGGCGAGCGTCAAGCAATCTTTCGGAAAATGAATTCCAACCTTTTAGGTTGAGAATTTATTTTCCCAACCTTTACACATGAGTGAAATTCAAATTTCTTGAGAATTTGAATTCCAAAATGCACAAACACCTGATGACTATTAAGTGCACAAACCCCCCTAAGTGTCCAGCTTAAATACTCCTACACTAATTAGGTCCCATTGAATTTGAGAACCTGACAAATAAGTTTCGAACCCAATAATAGTTTTGTACAAATGGACACGGCAAGGTACATTAAACCTTGATGTAACCATAACATAAGTCACGTTATTATCATACTTGACTTGGCAACTAGGCATGAAGTGAAATATTGACACAAGCTGACAAAATTTTGTTGACATGTGGTTTTTTTAAATTTATTGAGACAACATCAAAATTGATGTCAACATGATATTTTTGTTTAGAGATAATGTTTTTCTTTCCCATGTATCTGTTGATATGTCACTGATATGTTGATGTTTTACTAAGACATGTTAGTTTTTAATCTCACAGATCTTTGACACAAATTAAAGTTGAATTCTTGCTTAAGCATTGGCCATTGGTGTCTTTATAAAAATATATATATATATATATGTGTGTGTGTGTGTGTGTGTATGTATGTAAGGGTGCTGTGTGTGTGTATTTATATAAAAGATATGATTAACCAGTTTTAAACAAGTATAATCTGGTAAATCTCAAGGCAAAAAATATCAAAGCAACATCTAGAAAAACAGATTTTCAGCAGAAGATATTAAAAAATCATATAGGCAAGAAATCATATGCAAATATGCCTTGCCTTGCAGTATGGTAGAGGAGAGGAGAAGAAAACTTGGAAACTCTCTGAAAGTCACTACCGGCTGCTGAAAAGCTTGCCAGAGTTTACCAAAAGGCTGTAAGTGTCCAAAACCTAGGTGTGAAGTGCCTATAGGGCTTTGGGCACCTTGGTGATGCCTTGACATCCACCTAACAACTATGCGTAATATGCCTATAGCATTTACTGGTTGCTTCATTGATAGCAAGTCATGCATTTAAGGATTTGATAATATTATATCACTATCTTATATGCTTATAAATTTATCCAAATTATATGTGATACCCTGATGTTCTGAAATTTTTCTGTTCAATTCAACCTGTTCTTGTAGGTAGCAAATTTTGAATATGTAGATGAATCTGAAGTGGCAGCAGCAAAAGAAAGTGCAAGGGTGCAAGCCATGGTAGATAATGCTTCTGTTAGAAGTGCCGGCAGAATGAGTTACTGGGAGGAGCTGCTTAAAGATAGATACGAAGAATTCAAAATTGATGAATTCACTTCAATGGGCAAGGGAAAACGGAGCCGGAAACAAGTAAACCCCATTATATGCATTTCTATGTATATATTGTCCTTGATTCACATGCTAGAGATTGGAAATTTATATTCTTTTGCTGATATATTAGTCCCAATGAAATGTCATAATTTTTGTGCTACTTGCATATACAGTATCAAGAACAGAAAAATATATTTGAGTTAATGAGTAATGACAATGGCAAGAGGAGAGCTTATCTTCATAGGATATGAAACAATGATATGATTTTAGGACATAGATACAATATGATATGGGTTCAGGGATTTGAAAAATTTCTAAAAATTATGATATGACACATTTACGATACAACATTAAATAAATAATATATTTAAGTAAGAATATGGAAAATTTAAAATAATAATGTATTCAAATGACATATAAAGGCATATATCACATACATGACTTAAGACAACATATATCACATGAAAAGAGTGATACTATACTATTACACTATCAATCATGCATCGAAACAATAGTTATAAAGAAGTTTTTCAATCCACATTCCAAATCAAAGAGTCAAAATGATAATAAATTGTTCCATAACAATAATAAATGACAACACTACGAATGACATCTATCTTTCTTCATTTAATGGCATCATAATTAACACAGTTGCCATTGTCTTCATCTGTGAGAAGAATAGTCTCTAACTCTGATTCATCAAGTGAAAGAGTGATAGATTCAAATTCTTTAGGCTCATCCATGGGATTTCTTAGTGAATATCCCATGAGAACATGACAAACCTTAATATGAAAAGCATGCAGGTATTGAAATGTCCAAGGCTGATGACAGGAGAACATGAAGTCATGGACCAAAAAGGCATGAGATGGAAATGAGCTGAAGATAATCTAGTTGAAGATCATCAAGACATGAATTACTTTTCCTTTTATTTTTTAGAGGAACTTGTAAAATCTTGTGGCTCTTGTATCAGCATATTTAGGTTCCTGCCCTTAGAATTAGGTTTCTTTAGAATCCTGGTAAAGACCTTTAAGTAATCTTGTAAATAGAAGTTGGATCTTCGAATAGGATCATTGGATATCTGTCCTTTTGTAAGGCAAGACCCATCTATTATTTAGAGACATTCTAGATCACTGATAGGTAGTATCAGATAAGGCAAATACTTAGAAAAACCTTTAGATATACTATCAAACCTCTATTAGGAATTATTGATCATTCACTTCAACTTAGAGCAAAATTGGCCTATCCTAGAAATCTCAACGGACTACTGATAGACAAGTGTTAGACACCTATCTAGTCATTGGAAGTATCTTAGAAAATTCTTCACTAAGTTTAAATTGGGCTGTTGTTAGTAAGTGGTTGGGCATTGATGGCTAAAGTCTGCACTAAGGCTAAGTGTTCGGGGTTTACATGTTAGAAAATTAACACACAACCGAGTTTTAATATTTATAACCGCAAGCGTACGAAGTCAATTATAGAAAACATGAAAGAATGGGTCGAGTCCATAGGGATCAGCAATTAAACATAAAATTCACTAGAGTTTATAGATATGCCTTGTGTAAATGCATTCTCATCATATGTTTGCCTTAACAATCATGTGAATGTTAGAAATGACTTCATATAGAGTTGAATCAGTAATGAGAAACCTCATTCATGTTTCTCTCTATCCATCACTTAAGAGAAAGCATCACGCAATAATTATTACACTACAAACATAGAAAATAAAATTACACTACATCAAACTACTAATTCTACTATAAAACTAGCATACATGGACTTATAACCATACATCTACATCCATGTATACTCTAATCTATTAAGTACAAGCTATATACAATCAAAATCAAGTAAATCAGGAAGTTAGAGTTAAGTAAAAAATGCCTAAACTATGTTAGAGTTAGAGGAACAAACATTTGAAAAGAATTCACACAAGGACACATAAAATCAAACACATAAGAGACAAAAACTCAAACTAAACTTAGAATTGAAATTCATTGAAACTAACACAAGAATTCAACCTTACAATAAGGGGAAATACGTGGACAACACAAACAACAACAATTAACAAACATACAACATCAAAACAGGAAATACAAACAACTCCATCTCAACTCATAGTCCATCTCTTCACTTTAAGCTCACATCTCCAATGATCTTTCTACAAGGGACGTCACCTCCTTGCTTCAGCTACCAAAAATGTCTACCTTCTCCACCAATTCTCCACGCCTAATGTATCTTGTTCCTTCCACGGATTGGAGGTCCAATGCTTAAAGGAATGTAGCAACGTGTAGAACAAGGGAGTGCACTCTTGAAGATACTTCACTACACCTCAACTTGTCTTTTCTAAGGCTTCTCTCCTCCATGGATTCAACTCCTCAAGGAGTAATTGCAGCATCAATTCAACCTCCCTAATGGTGAAGAACGTCGGAGAAGGAAGTGGAGAGAACAAGGGAAGGGAAAGACCTACCTCCAAGAGTCGTTTGGAAGAGAAATCACCATGAGTGGAGCTCCTTCACTTCCTTGCTTGGAGCACCAAGGGGGATTCCGAATTTTGGAGTTGGAGAGGGGAGAAAACTTGTGGATACAAGGCCTATTTATAGAGATTTTGATCATCAAGGATTGATGACCCTAAAGCTTGATCTAAGGGCCCTCATTCACCTATAATAAAATCCATTTAAGTTATGCATGTAATGTTAGTAATACATGCCAAAAATAACTCTAGTTATGAACTTAAAATATATTTATTTCTAAGGTATGTAACATTCATTTTAACATGTTTACAAATGTGCAATGTAAGTTCATCCATGAATGAATCAATTAGTAACATGTATTTAAAATTATTCATAATCAATGTCACATTATTGCATTTAATGTCTATAAGTTCATAATCATAGTGTATAAAATATATGTGGTCATATCAAATTATTTCAATACCTTGATGACCTTTAAAATCTCTTTCTTGGCCTAAGAATTATTAAATCATACATTCAAGCATATGAACATATAGTATGTTTCGTGAAAATTGCATTAAAGGGGTGCATTTGTGCACATATGCAATGTCGTAAAAATGTGATTAACATGTATTTTCTTGTATAAGTGCATATAACTTGAGTTTTAAGACATATAATGCATGAATTATCATATAAAAATCTACATAAATATCATCTATACACTAAGTCAAATATATCATTTGATGGCTTAATGGAACTTCAATTGTCTTGTTGCATTGTTCAATCTTTTCCACCATTTTTTTTCATTTCAATCACCATCCCACTTGTCTCCTTTTGATATTTTCTTATTCCTAAATTGACATTTCAAACAAATGTACATTAACTCTTGAATAAGATCCCATAAAATATATGTTACAAAAATTGCATCTAAATCTTTTGTTCCCACCTCCCTTTTCCCTCTTAATCAATGTAGTTGCATGCTGCTAAAGAGGACATTTATCTTCCCTTTCACTATTAGACATTATTCTAGACATTATAACAAATTTGTGAGAATATATGATGTATTAGGATATTGTGGGTTTAATCCCATATTGTTTATGTGACATTTGTTTTATTTGTGTAGACTCTATATGTAAATGCTTTATATTTACTTCTGATAATAATCCTACTTATTTCTTATGTCCCAACATGATAATAGAACTTAGGTTTTGAAGGTTCAAAAGTATTGAGAGATTTAGGTAGAGAGAAAGGAAATCCTACTTGACACCCTCCCAACCACTATCATTGTTGGTAACATCACCAACCCTTGCATTGGTTGCCCTTGTTCCTTTAGTATTGTCCCTTACTGTCATAACTCCTCTTTTCTTCTCTTGCACATCATTCAAAGCCTTTCCAATTTGTTGTCTCCCGACACTCTCACAGGACATCAATGCCCATGTCCATTTTGGGGCACCATCAGTACTTCTACTTACCAGATTTGATCATTGAAAAAAAAGCTAGTCTTAAGGTCGTCAAGCTCCATTCTCCCATTCTCCTCCATCAATAGTTGGAGAAAAGTTAGATCCTCCCATTCTCATAGAGCCCCACTTTTTGTTGACAATAGTTGCTCTTAGTTTGCTCATTGTTGCCACTTCTTTGTATGCCATTCGTCAATAGTTATAGAAGAAGGGGTGGGAGAAGAGAAGGGAAAGAAAAAGGGAAAGACAAAAAGGGAAAGGAAAGAGGAAAGGAAAGAAAGAAGTGAGAAAGAAAAAAAATGGAGAGACGACAAGGAACAAAAAGGAAGGAAAAAAAAGAAAGAAAAGAGAGGGGAGAGAAAAAATGAAAGTAGAAAATTATTGTTATGTTTAAAAAATTGGTGATAGTAAAGAAACGAAATATAAAAAAATTATTGAGGGTAAATCACATTTATCTATTTGCTGTTTGCAGATAGCACATATTTTTCTTTTTGTTTTGTTAGTGTTATATGGATCTTAGTGTTATATGGATCTATCTTTTGTATATAAATATCTGCATCTACCTTAATGAAAAGTGAATAACAAGAGACTTTACTTTCACGTTTCTAACATGGTATTAGAGCCCTGATTCCCCCTATGGAACCCTCCCTGCTGTGGAGGCACTCTCGCTGACGGTTGTCCCCCCCTCCCTCGAGGCGCTCACGTTGACAGTTGTCCCCCCCCCCCTTAGACGTAAACCACACCCCTCTAGGGGTACCGCGCTTAGGTGCGGACAGACATGCGTGATGCTAGAATAGTCACCTGTGTGCTGCCGTCTAGAGGTTTGCGAGTCTCAATCGGATGGATCCTGCCTGGTTCGATCAACCGTCACTTAAGGTGGTGATGTGATAGGTTGTCGGTAGATTGTTGGTTGTGTAGAAGGTGGTTGCTGAATCCACTGAGGTTGTTGGAGGCGACTGTTCCAGTTAGTTGAATCTTACTTGATTCTTGGAGTTTTTGGTTGTGATGACATTTCGGGATTCTTTGATTTGACCTATTGTTGGACCCTCTGTGAAGCTCAATGATTTGAACTATCACAGCTGGTCTTTAAGTTTTCTCACCTTTGTAGCAACACAAAGGAAAAACAAGCACTTGACTTAACCCCCCATTGATATCAAAGATCTCGGGTACGATAATTGGTTTGCTGATGATGCTACGGTGATTACTTGGCTAGAAAATAGTATGGAATCTGCTATGGCCAAGGAGGTGATGATGCTCCGATCGGCCAAACTCATTTGGGACACATTGAAGCAGATGTATACAGAAGAGCGAAATATCCTAAAAGTTTATGATGTGTATGAATAGATTTTCAACTTGAAAATGGGTAATCAGTTGGTTCAAGAATATTATGGGACTATTCGATCTCTATTTTGAGGAACTGAATGTGTTATAGCCTCCTACCACTGACTTGGTTACGTTACAGAGATATAGAAATGACTTGTAGGTGGCTACTTTTCTATCTGGTCTGCTTCAAGAGCTAGTATCTCAGGTGCGTGGACATTTGTTGGGGGAAACACTACACTTAATTTGGAAACTGCATTTGCATAGGTGCTGCGTATCTCCAAAGCTGGAAACATGACAACTCGTATAGGTCAGGACAGTTCAGCCTTAGTTGTTAGAGGGACTCAAAGGAGACAGAGTGCTCAATAGTTACCTATGACTACAAGAAGATGCGAGGTTTCTTGTACTCATTGTGGGAAGACCAATCACAGATCTGAAAAATATTGGAAAAAGTTTTGTAAGCCTATTTGGGCGAGGAATGTGATTGAGGTGCATGATACTATTAGTGGAGGAGGAGGCAACTTCGGGGAAGCAACAATGGTTATTTCTTAGCAAGAGTATGAGAGGTTGAAGTAGACCCAAGACTCTAGTTTTTCAACAGT
Organism: Cymodocea nodosa; assembly: GCA_036874045.1. Lineage (NCBI taxonomy): Eukaryota > Viridiplantae > Streptophyta > Magnoliopsida > Alismatales > Cymodoceaceae > Cymodocea > Cymodocea nodosa. The sequence continues at coordinate 14,201,389 of CM072335.1, forward strand.
TGCATCCCTAGTTTCCACTTCTGGCATTGTTGTGCATACTAGCGAGATACAACCCTGGATTGTCGATTCAGGTGCATCTCAGCACATGACAAGTTGTCTTACTCTCTTTTCTCGCCTCAGGAAAATGTCCACCTTTCAAAGTGTTACCGTGGTTGATGACCGCTCATGTCTTATATCTGGAAGCGGCACTACTGATGTCACTCTAGATATACGGCTTAAGAATACCTTACTTGTTCCCGATCTCTTTGTTAACCTATTATCTATTAGTGCTATAATTGTTTAGCTATCCTGTTTTGTGACCTTTCCTTTTCATTGTACCTTTCAAGATTTATGGACGAGGAGGAGAATTGGTTTAGGCCATAGGCGGGGCATTGGGGAGTATGTTCTCGGCTGCGATATACCTTCTAGTGGCCTTACAGTCTCGCTGTCTTCTGCCATCGTCTATTCTCTCTTATGGCATAGGCGTCTTGGTCACCCATCTATTCACAAGCTTCAGCAGGCGTTACCATGGATAGACGTTTCTGAGTTTGTCTGTGAGTTGTGTGAATTGGGCAAACATAGTCGGTCCCTCTCTCCTTATGTGTCCCTCACCAAGAGTCAGGCTATATTTGATTTGGTTTACTATGATGTGTAGGGTCCTAGCTGTGTTACTTCTTCTAGTGGGTACCGGTATTATCTTGTGTTAGTTGATGATTTTTCTAGAGTTTACTGGGTGTATCTGCTAAAAGATAAAAAAAATATTGTGATTTCTGTTAAAAATTTTGTGAATGAAATTAATACCCAGTTCTCTATTATCCTAAAGTGTCTTAGAATTGATAACGCTCTTGAGTTTGTGAGTACTCAGTCTCAACACCTTTGTACTTATTGTAAGATTATTCATCAAACAACGTGTCCTCACACCTCTTGGCAGAATGGGGTGGCGGAGAGAAAACACCGTCATTTGTTGGATATCATTAGAACTCTTCTTCTTCACATGAGTGTTCCGAAATCCTTTTGGGCGGATGTTGTCTTCACTACTGCTTACTTACTGAACAGGATGCCATCTTCCCTCCTTGGGGGGAAGATTCCACTACATCGCTTTTATCTTGAGGGTGAACTTTTCTCTCTCACTTCTAGGGTGTTCGGGTGTACGGCTTTTGTTCAAGATCTAAGACCTGATCTTGATAAACTTGATGCAAAAGCTCTTAAATGTGTCTTTGTGAGATATTCTAGAACTCAAAAAGGGTATAGGTATTTTCACCCTTCTACAAAAAGATATTACACATTCTTTGATGTCTTTTTTTTTGAGGATTAACCTTATTTTACGGAAAAGATTGATACTTTCGTTGATCAGTCCTCCCTCGAGGTTCTAGGTCCTTGTTCCACTCCTTGTGAGTTTGATGAGTCTGTGATTCTTATCACACCTAAGTCTCCTAGTGAGGGTGCCCAAAATGAAGAGAGTGAAGTAATGCCACTGCAGGTGTATTAAAGGAGGCAACGAACTCAAGCTCAACCTATGGCTTCTCTAGGCACTTCTTCAGCTGCAAATCCACCCACTACCGTTGATGATCTACCTATTGTCCTTCGGAAAGGCACACACTCATGTACACAACATCCCATTTTTCAATTTGTTTTTTATGAGCATCTTACCCCTTCTTGTCGAACCTTTACTTTATCCGTCATGTCTGAGAATGCTCCCAGGACATACCAGGAAACTTTGCAATGTCCTGCTTGGAAGCAGGCCATGGATTAGGAGATGGAAGCCTTGTGGTCTCGTGGCGCTTGGGAACTAGTTTCTTAGCCTGTTGATGCCAACTTAGTCTCCTGCAAGTAGGTCTTCACTGTGAAGTTTAGATCAGATGAGAAGGTAGAAAGATATAATGCTCGACTTGTTGCTAGAGGATTTACTCAAGAGTATAGGGTAGACTATGCAGAAACCTTCTCTCCTGTGGCTCGGTTGAACTCAATCAGGGTGTTATTGTCAGTGGCGATCAACCAAAGGTGGGTACTTCATCAACTGGATGTAAAGAATGCTTTTCTATACGGCGATCTAGTTGAGGAAGTATACATGACCCAACCTCCTAGGTATATTTCATAAGGTGAACAGGTGGTTTGCAAATTAAAGAAGGCAATTTATGGACTTAAGCATAGTCCATGTGCTTGGTTTGAGAAGTTGAGCAGTGTCTTTTTCTCTGACGGCTTTAAAAGGTGCACAGTGGATCATTTAGTATTTATTCGTAGGTTTGACAGAGGGTATACCATCCTTGCTATATATGTTGATGACATTCGCTTAGCCAGTTTATGCATCAGCCTAGATTTGTGCATTGGGAAGAAGTTCAAAGAGTTTTAGCATATATCAAAGGAACTTCAGGAAAATGATTGGTGTATCAGAAACAGGGGCATCTAGAAGTTGAAGCCTTCTCTGATGTTGATTTTACAGGTAACAAGGGTGACAGGAAGTCCACTTCAGTTTACTTAATATATATAGGAGGAAACTTGGTAACTTGGTGTAGCAAGAAACAAAGTGTCATATCTTGCTCTAATGCAGAAGTTGAGTACAGGGTAATGAGACTTACAGGGTGTGAAATAGTTTGGCTTAGATCATTGTTAAATGAGCTTAGGGTAATGGTCAAAGTACCAATGGTGATATACTGTGAAAGATCAATTCTTGCTTTTCTACGTCCATGGACCTATCGAAGTTTGAAAGATCAATTCTTGCTTCCACTTTGAATGGATGAGTAACCTATGAAAAGGTCTCCCCATTTTGCTCCTCTTCCTATTGATCGTCAAGTTCTTGCTTTAGATGATCGCTTTCAATTTAAGATTAATCTTTGTTTTGAGCCTTCATTTTCTCTAACCATATGCTTATGATTTTCAAAAGATTTTTAATGTTCTTTCTATAGGCATCAAGTGTTGTCATCTAGTCTCCTTCTGGTCAAGTCGAAGTAGACTCTCTTTCTCTGGTTGTAGCTATCTCCAGTATTGGTGGTAGTTGGCAATTTGTCTCCAATTGTATGTAGGGTTCTTCCACTGTGGACTTTGTGGATTTGGTCCCCACGATGTACCTTGGGTCTATACTTTGATATCTTCTATAATTTGTAGTTTGCACTTCCTTTTACGTTTACAAACTTTTGAGATAAGAGAAGTTAAGACAAATTTTTGGATGATTGGAGGTAAGTTGTCTTTGTATATAGTAAAAGAGCTAGACTAACTATTTCTTGAGTGCGAGAAACTTGAGGACCTACCTCTTGCGAAAACACAGTAAAATGAGAGAAGATTGTAGGAAATAAGAAGACTATTATTGCATACAAGATGGTGAATGCAAACACTTGATTAGACTAATTGAATGGATTGACTTTTGATAGAATTATTCTTGATGGGTTGTGCCCTCAATCGACACTTAGTACAATGGTTTATACAAAAATTCCAGCAAGCCAAAATTGATCATGGGTACCATGTTGTTCCTTATGTCCTAATGACACACTCCACATCACACTATCTTTGCCATGTGTTCAAATAGCTATCATGTGTTCCAATAGTTGTCTAAAGAATTGTTTTTCGTCTGCCCACTTCCACCGTACTTGGTCTTCACTTGACCAAGTTCATTTTGACTAATGCCTCCACTTGGCCCACTTCTTTAGTCGATTGCTTGAGTTTACTATTGTTTAAGTTTATTGTTGGTCCCTTAAATCACACATTGTTGTTGATCTTTTAGATCTACCTTTCAATTGTTTGGATTTTACCGTCCTATGGTTTGGCTTTGTTGCTCAGTCATTCTACTCTTTTTGCTTAGTTGTTTGACTATTGTTGACTAGTTGTCTAGTCCTTGTTGTTTGGTTGTTCGACCATTGTTGCCTAATCATCTAACCTTTGTTGTTTGATTGTCTGGAGTTTACCACCTAGTGACTTTCTTGGTGTCCCTTTTGTTGATCTACTTGCCCTTGATCATAGAACACATTATCTACCTTGATTGAAACTTATTCACAATCACTTGTTTGGCTTGACTGTTTAGTTATCTATTGGTTGAAATCCTTCTCTATCAACCCTTCTCAATAGCTTGGTGACCTATTCACTTTACCAATCATTGTCCTAGTGACCCATTCACTTGTTACTCAATGACCTCATAATATATTTACTTGCTAGCTACTTGTACTTTTCTCCTTGAGCTTCAATCACTGCACCTCTATGTGAAACTATCTTGCTTGTGGTGAAACTCATCAATTTCACTACAGATTAATTATTCACCATTGGAGATTTGGAGATATCTATGTTGAAAACATAAAGAAATCCTGGAAAATACAAGTTTTGGTAATCTAGCATTAAAGAAATTTGAGAATGTTGGTATTTAATTGAGACAACATTTGTAATCACCTAAAAAGCATGAGGAAGCAACTTCAATAAAATATGATTCCAGTGTCATAAACAATAACAAATATAAAGTATAACAAATCTAGTAAAACCAAAACAATAATATGGATTTCAACCATGAAATAACAATATGATCAGAAAAACATTTTGTTATAGAGAAAAAGGATGGATTCCAATGAATGACACTCCGTGTGAAGAAGATGGTTGGTAGCACAATGTGATGGGTCTCTAGACCTCAATGAACTTTGACAGATGGCAATGGATCTTTAACAAGAGCATTGACATTGACAAAGCATGGAGAAGAGATGGAGGAAAGAGTGGAGACTTTGAGATTCTAAGGGAGAGAGGATAATAGAGGTGGATGAGAGAGGGAGATGAGGTTAGAGATGGTCATGTGCAAAAAAAAATGAGATAGGGAATCAAGGGAGAGGAATGGTCTTAGCTTTAAAATGCTAGTTATTTTTTAAAAATATATTTATGATTTTATATTAGAAAGCTTTATAATATAACCATTTATATCTTAGAAGTATCCATCTTGTATCTTAACAAATCCCATTTGTATCTTAGATGCATCCCATTTTTCGCCTAAAATACCCTAGATACCCCATGTGTATTTAAAATGTATCAGAGGCAAATCTGGGTTGAATTCATGTTTGACATGGGTACAATGAGGGTGTGATGAGTCTTTGAAGAATCTGTGTTTCATAGCTAGAATCTGTCAATTTTGTTAAAGTGGAAAATTTTTGTCACCTTTTCTTTCAATGTAAATCCATTGCTAAAAGCTTGAGGGCAAAGGTGGCCCTTCTTGAGTGACTCCACTGTGCAACTCTCGAACATAACCTTTGGTGACATTGACATCTTTGTCATTAGTGGTGCCCCTCATGGGGGGGCTTGGAAGTCCCCCTCTCCCAATAGATTCTTCAACCCTAAGGAGTAGCAACATCAAGGATCGTCTTCCTAGAAAACATCCTTTATGTCGATAATGCAGGACGTGCTTACCCCACTATCCTTGGAGTTACTAATTCATGAACCTTATGAGGTGAATGGTGAGTGTGTGGTGGTCTTTTCTAAAGAGGAGGTATCAGCTCTTGTTGGTGCTTTGCAGTGGACCTTGGTCAATCAATTTTTTTCAACCAGACCCTCCATGGTGGACATCCTTAATATCTTAAAATGTAATGGTGCATTTGCAAATGATTTCGGCCTTGTTGCTATAGACTTTAAGTATGTACTTTTTCAGTTCAAGAAAAGGAAGATTTCACTAGGGCATACGTCCTAAACTCCTTGGTCATTAATGGGAAGAAAATGATTGTCTCCTATTGGTCCAAATCCTTTTCTTTGGGTTTTGAATCTTTGTAGGTTCCTGTTTGGGTGTTTTTGTTAAAACTCTGAGCTCAACTTGAAGCCCCTTCTACGGTGAAATCCATTGCTAGTCTGCTTTTGCTAGTCTGCTTGGGTGATACTTGTATATGCACAATGATGTTCTTAAGTTTACAAGATCAGGTCTTATGACCTTCTGTATGGAAATGAATGTCGCTAGAGCTATACCTAGTAGCATCAAAATCAAATGTGAAGGTGAGGTGATTGAACAACTGGTAGAGTATGGGTAGACATCCTAAAATACTATATTAAATGTTACCGTTTTGGACACCTTCTAGAGAGTTGTTCAGGTAGAAATTATATGCCTCGTCAAGATAAAGGACTTGTTGCCAGGGAGAAGCCTAAGGAGAAGGAGATGCAGACTCAAGCAAACTCCTCAGAAACTTAGAACCTACACAAAACAGATGAAAGCTCCAAAGAAGGATGGGTTACTGTCATGAGGAAAAAACCCCACAATAACAAAATGGGCAATCAAGAGAAGAACTTGAACACTTTTGGTAACGTCCATCACTAAAAGGAGGAAGGAGTGGGCTTTCAGGGTATCACACACTTACGAAATAAGGAAAATGCCACAAAAGCATCACGGTGATAGGAGGTCCAAATATACACTAGAAGATACCCCCTTAACAAACCCATGGCTAGAGGACCAAACGGCACACTTGGAGGTCTAGATTTGGGACAGGTTGCTAATAAGCATCAAGGTAATGCTAATGGCCATGGAACCCAAGAAGGAACTCCACAACCTCCTTGGATATAATATGAACTCATTTACTTTGTAGGATGCTGAGGAGGACCATTTTGTCTCGGAAGATGACATTCAGGCAAGCAATGAAAATGACTACATGGATCCAGGAGTAGAAGCTGATGTAGATAAAACAAAACCACCAGATTGGAAGGATGAGCTACCTTATAAATCTGATTCATGCCACAAAAGCATCACGGTGATAGGAGGTCCAAATATACACTAGAAGATACCCCCTTAACAAACCCATGGCTAGAGGACCAAACGGCACACTTGGAGGTCTAGATTTGGGACAGGTTGCTAATAAGCATCAAGGTAATGCTAATGGCCATGGAACCCAAGAAGGAACTCCACAACCTCCTTGGATATAATATGAACTCATTTACTTTGTAGGATGCTGAGGAGGACCATTTTGTCTCAGAAGATGACATTCAGGCAGGCAATGAAAATGACTACATGGATCCAGGAGTAGAAACTGATGTAGATAAAACAAAACCACCAGATTGGAAGGATGAGCTACCTTATAAATCTGATTCAGAAAGAATCAAATGTTGGACCTGAAAGCTACATAATTGAAGCAAGTCCTACTTTCTTCGGAGATCTCAGAAGGATAAGTTAAACCCAAACCCCTTGATAGCTGCCAAACATGCTAGGGAGACAACAGGTACTGATGGTGTGGACACAACTGATTGTGGTCCTTCTCTAACCATCTGATTTTTTCCTTTATGGATATCCATTTTTGGAATTATAAGGGTCTTTGGAACAAGGTTATCTAACAACACCTTAAAGACCTCATACAAAAACACCATATTCAGATCTTAGCTCTCATGGAGCCTTTTCTCAAAGTAAATCAGATTGAATCTACAACTAGAGTTATTCAGATGGAACACAACATTGTTTCAATTGAGGGAAAACTTTGACTCTCCTGAACTAACACCTTTCAATTCCAACTGCTTAAGGATGATGCCCAAAGCATTACGGGCACCTTTCATGGAGTTGGCACCACCTCGTTTCTCTTCTCTGCTGTGTGCGTTTTTTGTAACATGGTGACTCAGAGAGTTGTGGAGCTCACTTAAGGACACTAAAGATGACTATAATGACTTACCGTGGTTGGTGGGTGATGACTTTAATGCCATTGGATTAGCCTCAAATGCAATAAATGCTGCAGGTATTAATTATGGTAGCATTATGGAGTTCAATAATGCAATTGACTGCCTAGGCCTGGATGAACCCCAACATGTTGGGGTCACCTTATCATGGTGCAGTAACCATGTGGGGTCAACTAGAAAGTACAAAAGACTGAATAGGATTCTAATCAACAACAAGATGGTCGATATACATAATCTGATCTCAGAATATCATGTCTGTGTTCACTTGGACTGTGCCTTGATTACAGTTAGTAATAAAATGGATTGCAAGCTCGGTCTGTCCCCTTTCAGATGTCAAGCTATGTGGCTGTGATATGAACACTTTTGGTAGGAGGTTGCTAGTGTTTGGAACTTGAATTTGGATGATTGTCCTATTAAAAGCTTCTCTTGGAAACTTATCAAACTCAAGAAACATCTGTAGGTGTGGAATAGGAGAGACTTTGGAAATATTGTAAGTCAGATGTGGACCCTCTCCTTTCTGGTGGGGCAGCTTGAAAATGATCTACAAATAAGTTGGAATGCTAATATAGCTTTTAGATTGGACCAAGTTAGACATGATCTCTAGGAATATGACCACAGAGGGACAATATTTCTTGCCCAAAAAGCTTAGATCAGAAGGATGGGTGAAGGAGATTGAAATACTCGATTCTTCCACATGATCTTAAATAAAAGGAAGAAGATCAATTGTTTTGCTTAGATGCTCAAAGATGTGGATGGCAGTGTGGATCCCCTCAAACAAAGAGCTTGGCATTATTACTCCAACCTCCTCCAATCTGAAAGAGGGGTTTGAAATGGTAATCTTGTGGATCTCATGCCTAGGGTGGTTGAACAAAGTGACAATGAATGGTTGTGCACCTTACCTTTGGTTGAGGAGATAAAAAACATTGTCTTTGAAATGGGGACGGATAGAGCACCAGGCCTTGATGGTTTCATGGTGGAATTTTATCAACTTGGTTGGCACATTATTGAACAAGACTTTATACAAGTTATTCAAAATTTCTTTTGTGGAGTTTGGAAGGCAGTCTTCTTATCCTTTATTCCCAAGGTGGAGAACCCTAAGGAGTTCAAACAATTCAGGCCCATAAGCTTGTACAATGTCAGTTATAAAGTGATTGCCATAATTCTAGCTTGCCGTATGCAAAACATTCTTTCTAGGGCAGTTACAGATACTCAAGGAGCTTTTATTAATGATAGGAGCATCTTTGATAGTGTGGATTTAACCCAGGAGTTAATTCAAGAATTGATAATGGTTAGAGAGGATGCAATGTGATACTCAATTTAGATATGGAAAAAACCTTTAGCAGAATTGAATGAGATTCCATTTATGTAATACTTGGAAAGTTTGGGTTCTCCAAGTGCTTCATACACTTGGTTCAATGATGCATTCAAGGTAATGCCTTCTCTATTATTCTCAATGTAGCTTCCACTGATTTTTTTCAATCCTTTAGGGGCTTGCCTCATGGAGATCCTCTTTCTCTTGCTCTCTTGATCCTAGTAGAAGATATGCTTAGCTGGGGCTTGAACAAGCTGGTAGCAGAGAAACACATCATACCTTATAACTCAGGATGAGCCAATCTTGAGATATCTCACCTCTTATACGTCGATGACACTCTTTTATTCCTTAATGCCAGAAGGAGTAGTCTTAGGAGTGCAATGGAGTTCATTAGACGGTACTAGCTCTTCTCTAGATAGAAACTAAATTGTGACAAATGCTTTTTTATAGTTTCCAAACACAGTTCTGCTATTTAACTTCAGATGTTATTGGATGTCACTGGTTTAAAACAAGATCCTTAACTTTTACTTATTTAAGCTGTTCAATTTTCAAAGGTATGGCTGGGGCAGTTTATTTTGATAACCTCCTACAGAAGGTCCACAAAAAGCTGGCTGGGTGAAAGTTGGCCACCCTATCCCCTAGAGGAAAGCTTACTCTAATCAAGCACGTCTTATCCAACATTCTCATAGATCTTTTGAGCGTGTATGATCTTCCACTAGGTATAGTTAGCCAACTTCAACATGTTTGTGCTAATTTCCTGTGAGGCAGTGATGGAGGCAAACACAAAAGACATTGGGTCAGCTGGAATAAAATCACCAAACCTATTGAAGAGGGTGGTCTAAGTATCAAAAACTACAAAGAAATGATGGAAGCTCTTTGGAGAATTCTACATCAAAATAATATTTGGTTACAAGCTTGGTGCACCTTATTTGGATCCTCTCCCGAAACTGATCAGATAGACAGCAAAAGGGCATGGAATAAGTTCACAAATGCTTGGAAGAATCTAGCTAGCTTGGCCAAATGGATTGGTGACAAGGGCAGGATTAATTTCTAGACCAATTGGTGGACTTCTGACAGACCCCTGATTAATCTCATGACTGTTCCGGATTCTCAAAAAGGTCTACTTGTTGCTGATGTATTCCAAGCTTAATCTATCATGGACAACCTACCTCTGCCAGATCACATCACTACTGAAATTAGGTGTAATCTAGATCAGATCTCTGAAAGCGATGATACATTGAAGTGGCCTTGGAATAAGGAAGGTGACATCACTGTCAAATCAGCCTGGGAACTTATCCGTAGTAAGAAAGCTCATGTCCACTAGAATAAAGGCTTATGGAAGAGTTACATTCCCACCAAGATCTCTTTTTTTCTTTGGAGGCTCCATCCCAATGCAGTGGCATCATGCTGGCATCCAAATGTGCTTGTTGCAGGATAAAGGCAGATGTGGATTCTGCTGACCATCTTCTCTTCTTGGGAGAATGGGCTATTCTTTGCAGATTTTGGTGTAACAGAGTTTTCAGGCTAACTTTTTGTGACCAAGATAATTTGTGAGCCTTTGTCTAGAAAATGCTTTACACTAATACCAAAAGGTTGGACCACAAGCTTAAGTTCTTTGTAGCAAGTCTCCTTTGGGAATGTTGGAAAGGTAGATGTGACAACATCCAAGGAAATCAAAATACCACCTTTACTCTTATTCAATAAAGGGTTAAGCTAAGTCTCAAGAGCTTCCACACTACTATCAATCTCAGCGGCCATCTGACTAATGTGCCAAATGTCATTCAATCTTCTGGTCCAAACCTGCTCAAGGTTATTGGAAACTTAATGTTGATGGCTCAACTGGTTCAACATTTGCATCTGGAGGAGACATAACTAGGAACCATAAAGGAGAACATTCTGCAGCCTTTTACAATTTTTATAATGATGAGAACTGCCTTGTTGCTGAAACTAAAGCTCTCTGGGAGGGATTAACACGATGTAAAGACAGATCTATTCCACTTCTTACTGTTGAAGTGAAAATTGATTCAACTTTGTTGCACTATGCCATTCTCAATGGTATTTGCCTTGGTGCTAAGTGCTATGGCTTCTAGAATGACCTTCTTCAGCTCACTAGTCAAGCTTGATCCATTTTCAAGATATATCATGAAGACAACAAGGTGGCTGGCTCCCTTAGACATTCTGAAATCCTCTTACACCTTTCTAATCTCCCTGCTGATGTTAGGAGAAATTTGATGTTTGATAGTTGGTACATTGTAAGTTTTTGTAAAGGAATGTAACCTAGATTGAACAATAACCTTTGTTTGTCATTCAATATCTCACTCTAGACTTTTTTTTTTTTTCTAATCCTCAATCATAAACAGCAAATGGAAAGCTGAAGTAAATGAAAGTCATGGAAGGAGAGAAAAATGCAATCACATAAACAAAATGAATTTACGTGGTTCAGCACAAAGGCTTACATTTATAGATGTTGATGTTGTTTTCTTTTCTTTCTCTATCTCATACAATGGAACAATAGCAGTGCTCTCTTTAGAAACGAGGTTACAACCCTATTTATAATGTAATGTTAGTTACATATGAGTACAAGAATTAAGAATTTTCAGACAAAAATAGAGACTTAAGGACAAACTAATCGAAACTGGGTGGAACATTTAGCTAAACTTATTGGAGTGACAGAGACTTTGACCTTAACTATTTGGATCCTTGGAGACTTGAGCTTTAACTCTCCTAACCTTCAAGGTCTTCAATTTAATTGCTTGGATGCTCGAAGACTTGAATTCTAACTCTTTGAACCTTACAGACACTGAAGGCCTGTTTGTGTACTCAGAATTTGAATTTTGCAGAATTTGAATTCAATGGAATTTGAATTCTACAGAATTTGATAGAAAGAATTCAAAATTTGGGTGGTGTGCATGTTTAAGAATTTGACGGAAATTAAAATTTAGGTGTTTGTGCACATAATAGAATTTAAGGAAATTGAACATAATTTATTTTTAATAAAATTAAGTAACGAATTAAAGTAATTAGTGAAAATGTAATTAATCAATGAATGAATTACTTACATTAATAAATGAACATATTATTAAATTAAATGTTTATATATCATTTATCAATTAATTAAGTATATCATTATATAAAATAAATAAAAAATTACAGAAATTGATAACTTTTTAGTTATATTACATGTTTAAAACAACAAAAGATTAATTATAAATTCTATATTCCTCGTAATGTACAAAAAAAGGTATATTACAAAAAATCTGTTCATTATGATGTTTGTAATACTCTCATTTACGAACATCCCACATTGCATACATAATATTTTCACGAAATTTATCTGCAATTTTTCCTTTGCTCTTGTGTGTTGTTATTAATAGTGTTAACTATTTCATATTGTCCTTCTATATTTGTAGAATCTTCAACTTGTATATCACGTTCATTTTGTTGTACTTCATCTTCAAGATCTTCACACACCCTTCTTAATATCATCTCATCCGCTTGAACGTTCCAACTAAAATAAGATCTTCCACTACCTTTTTTGTTTTCATTTCCTAGGAATGCATATATCAACATAATATAAAATGCACCATAACATAAAAATGGACATTACCATAAACATTAGATTAGAAAACTTAAGCTTGCATGGTTGTAAATTAAGATAGCAAATCCAATACGAGTACATATACTAGGATGGCAAGGAAATCTTTTACTATTCAACATTAATTAATGGACCACACTCATCCTACATGTACATGTTGACAACTATCATTTTCTCCCATCAACAGCGAGCGGAAGTGAAGTCGGGCACATTGGATGGCAAGCAGAAGCTTCGATAGGTGAGCGAGGGTGGGAGTGAGGGCGAGCGAGGGCAAGGGCGAGGGGGAGAGCGTAGGCAAGTGGGAGGGCGAGCATTGAGCGGGAGGGCGAGCATCGAGTGCGAGTTTGAATTCAAATTTTCAAGGAATTTGAATTCTAAAATACACAAACATCTCATGACTCGGAATCTAGCGGAAAAATTTTTTAATTTTGTCAGATTCCGAGTGCACAAACCCTCCCCCCCTCTTTAAACTTTAACTCACCGAATTACAATGGAGACTTAAGTCTTAATCTTCCAAACTTTCTTAGAGACTTAAGTTGTAATTGTCTAAACACTATTACGTGTTGACTTAAGTCACTCATGTAACTTCGCAAACTATCTGAGAAATGTTGGATACTTTAGCTTATAAATAGACAAACACTTAGCTGAACTTGACTGATCTCTTAGGCATTTCTTGTGCAATTGCATATGCTTGTAGAGTATTTCCTCCACACTCAACAATCTCCCAATTGGAGAAATACTCAAGATGTAACATTTACTTCATTAATTTGTATTGAGACTCCTATTCATGACATCTGAACAGCAAGAAAATGAAAACACCCATCAATCTTTTTTTCACATTTCTTGGAGACTCACTAAGGTTGCATATAGCCTTAGCTTTTGTATATTGACAGTTTTGGTTAATATGTCTGTTGGATTTCTTGTACCTAGTATCTTCTACAAAATCAGATTTTCTTCTTCAATTAGCTTCCTTATGAAGTGGTACTTGACTCTGTTGTACTTGGTTCTACTTTTGTAAATTAAATTTTTTGCTAGATAGATGACACTTTGACTGTCATTATTTAGGACACTTCCACTAGTTTCAACTTTCAACTCATTCAAAATATTCTTGAGTCAAATTTGCTTCTTTGCAGCATCAGTCATTGCCACCAATTCAGTCTTTATGGTTGAAAGAGTGACACATCATTGCAGTTTTGACATCCAGCTAATAGTTGCGTTATTCAATGTGAACACATAACTTGTTGTATTCTTGCTTTGATCAAGATCTTCAACAAGATTTGCATCAGAGAAGTCCTATAAAACTAAATTTCCTTTTTTGAAGCATAATCCAATGTTACTGAAACCTCGTAGATACCTAAGAATTCACTTAACAACTTTCCAATGCTTCTTCCCTAGATTTGATGTAAACTTACCCACCACTCCTACTGTATAAGGTATGTCAAGCTTTATGCTAGTAGCTGCATACTTCAAAGATCTTATTGTAGATGCATATGATACTTCAGATATGTAATTTCTTTCAGTATGATCCATAGGTGTCTGCTCATTGGACAACCTTAGGTAAACTCCTAAATGTGTCTTCACTGCCTTAGCATTTGTGTGATTAAATCTGTTTAATACTTTCTCAACATATTTTTCTTGAGACAACACCAGGATACCTTCATTCTGGTTTATTATGATATTCATTCCATGGATTTATTTTGTAGCTCCTAAATCCTTCATGTGAAATTCCTTTAGTATTTTCTGCTTCAACCTATTGATTCTATCAATGCTTTTGCATGTTATTAACTTATCATCAACATATAGTATGAGAATTATCAACAGTTACTAAATTGTTTGTAGTAGCTACATGAATCTATTTCACATCTACTGAAGTCATTGACACAAATAAAACTGTTAAACCTTTTGTACCATTGCCTAAAGTGTTTGTTTTAAGCTATACAAGCTCTTCAAAAGTCTATTGACAAGATCTTCTTTCTTAAGTATGCTGAAACCCTAAGGTTGTTTCATATATAGGTTTTCGTCAAGGCCATTATGTAGAAAAATAGTCTTTACATTTAATTGCTCTAGATACAAGCCTTGACCTGCCACTATGTTGAGAATAATTTTGATAGTTGTCATTTTGACTATAGGAGAGAATCTCACTATAATGAATTCCTTCTTTTTGCTAAAAGCTTTTCACAACTAATCTTGACTTATATCTCTTGATTTTATTTGCTTTCTCCTTGATTCTGTACACTCATTTATTATGAAGAACTTTCTTGTCTTTGGATAACTTAGTCAGGATCTAAGTACTATTATTCTTAAGAGAATCCATCTTCTCTTGTATTGTAGACTTCCAATTGTTAGAGTCATCGGCCTGAATTGCATTAACAAATTGCTTAGACTCTCTATTATCTATCAACAATAGATAATTAAAACTTGGAGTGAATTTTTCTACAAGTTTTGAGACCTTAGTAGACCTTCTTAATGTCTGTGCAAGGATCTACTCCTCTTCTTCAAGATGTTCTTCAAGAGAGACTTCATCATTGACATTTGTCTTTCTATTTATACTCCCACTGATTGAAACTCCTTCTAGCTCAATCTCATTCTTGACATGAGGTTGTTCCTTAGACGTTTCCTGACTAGCTTTAGGTTCCCTTGCAATCACCATAGCTCCCTTAGTCACCTTCTACTTTCCACCTCCATATGAGATATTACAACCATTATCATCTAACTGACCTATAAATATTAGGTTCTTCGCCAAATTAGGTATATGCCTAATATTTTCCAACTTCCAAGTGCTGCCATTGTGGGATCTGGTATAAGCATCTCCAACTCCTACAATATATAATGCTCTACTATCAACTAGATAAATTTTCTTTTTCTCTATTGATCTATAACTTTTCAATAGTTCTTTGTGGTTTGTGGAGTGAAACAAAGCATCTAAATCTATTATTCATGATTCAATAGAACTGTCTGTAGTACAAACAAGAGCATCTGTAATTTCAGTTGAAATTGCTACTCCTTCACCAGTGTCTTAGCTTCTCTTTGATGCATTGCATTGATACTTGTAGTGTTCTCTTTTATTATAGTTTCAACAAGTTATATTCTTCTTGTCTATGTTTTTTCCTCTTGATTTTTAGTTATTTCTATTACCATTTTTTTGTTGACTTCTGCCTTTATTGTCAGCATTAAGGTTGCTCTTAAAGTACTTGTTTGAAATTACTCCTTCAGATGTCCTCATTCAGTATCAAGTCTCTGATGTCTATTAGATTCAAGTTCTCGTCCTAGAGAATTACTAACTCTAGTGATCACTACAGACTAACTTTTTGACAAAGAAAACAACAAAATCAAAGTTTTCACTTCATCGTCAAAATTTAATTGAACTTAGTTGAGTTATAATGATGTTGAATTCGTTGATGTGATTAGCAATTGAACTATCTTTTTGCATTTTCAAATTGAATAATTTTTTTATCAGATAAACCTTATTAAAAGAGGAAGACTTCTCATTCATATTTGAAAGAGACTTCATTAAACTTGCTATGGTTCTCTCTTTAGCAATGTTAAATGCAACATCTCTTGCTAAAATTAACCATATCACACCTAGGGTTTGCCTATCTAACAAATTCTATTCTATTTGACCTATTTCTTCTGGGTTAACCTCAAATAAGGGTTTGTGCAACTTTCATTGATAGTGATAGTCTTTTATCTACATCTTCCAATATCGAAAATCATGTTCATCAAACTTCTCAATCTTAAACTTCTTTTCTTCTGCCATTTTTAAAAATTCTACAAACAGTACTTAAATATCTCTAAGAAAAAAAGTAAGAAAATAGACCTGTAGATGCTTAGTGACAACCTTGCTTTGATATTAGTTGAAAGGGAATGCAATCTAGATTGAACAACAACCTTCATTTGTTGTTCAATACCTCATTCTAGACTTTTTCTTTTCACAAATAGGAAATGGTAAGATGAAGCAAAATGAAGGTTGTGAAAGAAATGAGAGAATGATGCAATCACACAAATAAAATGGATTTATGTGGTTCAACACAAAGACCTACTTTCACAAGTATTAGTGGTGGTTTCTTTTCTTTCTCTTTCTCATACAATGGAACAATAGCAACACTCTCCTCAGAAATGAGGTTTTAACTTTATTTATAACATAGGGTTAGTTACATGTGAGTACAAGGGCTAGAAGGAACCTTCAGACAGAAATAGACTTAAGGACAAACTTGGTGGAATGTTTAGCTAAACCTTCTATAGTGATGGAGACTTCAGCCTTCCTCACCGAGACTTTGGCCTTAACTGTCTAGATCCTTGAAGACTTGTGCTTTAACTCTCCAACGCTTTAGGGTCTTTAGCTTAACTGTCGGACACTTGAAGACTATAGTTTTAACTCTCTATACCTTATGTAGACTTAAGCTTTAACTCACCGAGTTGTAACAATAACTTAACTCTTAACCTTCTGAGCTTTCTCGGAGACTTAAGTTCTAACTGTTCAAATTTCATCATATCTTGACTTAAGTCACTCATGTGACTTAAACAAACTATTCAAGAAACGTTGGATACTTTAGCTTATAAAAGGATGCACACTTACCTAAAATTGACTGATCTCTTAGGCATTTCTTGTGCAACTGCAATGTTTATAGAGTATTTCCTCCATACTCAACAGTAGAATCACCTAATCTTTGTGTTTTTCCATCATGTTGTAATACTTATCTATCATATTTCTTGAGGGACCCCACCCCTTAATAGATCAGGGACTTTATCAAAAAAAGAAATCTATTGCTAAATGGTGGATGACTTTAGTTTGGTTGGAAGTGGACTAGGAAATGATATCAATTTTTGGAGTGTTGGGTGGTGTAAGATGAACTAGATAGGTTCAAGAGGAAAATGTGGTAGTCCCTCAAGGTTTTTAGTGCCGAAGGAGGTTGGAAAGAAACAATATAATCTTCTTGGGTGCTTTTCATTGTGAGGATCATTTCAACTCAAAGGTTGTTGGATGTGTGGTTGGGTAGACAAGAAGCTGGCTGGTTTGGGAGGGAGGGGGTATTGGAGGATGATGCTGCACACTGTTGGCTGTTGTCTTTGTTTTTCTTTTGAGTTGTGATGTGTTCTTCCATTTCCTTAGAGTTTTATTCTGTGCTTTGTCTTGGATTTCCTTTCTGAAAATCTATTTTTCTGAGTTTGTTGCTTTTCAGATGACTTGTGGTTTGCTGCTTTCTTGCTCTTCAAATGACTTGTGTAGGCCTCTTTGTTCTTATCACATTTCTTTGCTGCTGTTGACAAAATGTGTAGACTTAGATTGGCAAAGGTTGTTTGGTTGGCGTCAGGTGGCCTAGGTGGAAATTTGAATGCTTTTGTCTAGAACTATTTGGAGAGGAGTGCCTTTTCCCTTTGAGATGATGGGATTGCTATGCAAGGATTAGGGAGAGGTAGCTGTCTCAGTCATGATGTTTCAAAAGGATGAATACACTGTTGTGTCATGATACTTCTATTTGGGAAGGTTGCATTAAAATTGGGCGGCAAATGTAAACAATCTACTTATGTTGTTATCCTCGGTTCATCATTCATGAAATTTGTGGTACTTTGATTTGTAATGCCATATCAAGTGGTAAACATACTCAGTAACTTTCTAAGTCTCCTTAATTTCTGCATTTGGATATTGTAAATAAACATGGGGAAACTGTATTATATATATATATATATATATATATATATATATATATATATATATAATTTTATAGTGAGAACATCATTTCCTTTTTTTTGTTGAAAGTTATTAGCCTCAAAAAAAATTTCTGCCTTAGAATATTTATTATCATATTATTTTCAATTGGATTTAGATGGTTGCATCTGAGGAAGATGAGCTTGCTAGTCAAGAAGATTTAAGTTCGGACGAAGATTATGGTTGTGAAGATGATTTGTCAGACTCGGAAATAGGAAGGAGGAATCAGAATCCAAAGAAGAAGATGCGAGGTAATTTTTCTTATTCTTATACTTTGTTTTATTTGATATGCTTAAAAATACCTTTAAGTTGTATATCTATGGTTATTTGATATTATTTTAACAATATCTTTACAAATTTCATAGTAGAAAATGTGGAGCCATTTCCTCTTATGGAAGGAGGTGGGAAGTCATTAAGAGTACTTGGGTTCAATGAAAGTCAAAGAGCTGCTTTTGTCAAAATACTGATGAGGTTAGTCTATTAAAAATTTTTTCATGTTAAATATTTGTGCAAATTTTGTCTTGTACAGTTATACATATTAAGGTGCCTGCCTAGGTGCAAGGTGCGATAAGAAGGTTTAGCATTTTAATGCTTAGCTGGCTAGCCATGTGTTATTTTATTCGGAATTTTCCTTTTAAATATTAAAAATCTCATTTTTATTATATTTAAACAAGCATTTTTTAGAAGAAATAAGCTGATTCTTATTAAAGAGAATAAGTATCAACCACATAATAGGTATGGTGGAAGAGTCTTACATGATAAAGTTTAAACCAGAAGTTGGATTAATATAAAGATAGACCTCTCTACTCATTGCTAATTGGTTTTGAATTAGATGCTTACTAAGTGGAGAAGATCCATGCTGACCCATATACATCTACTCCATAAAAAAAGAGATGTAGAACTTAAAGAAGGTTACAAATCAAGAAAAATGATAGAATAGTCTTACATTGTAAACCTTAATACAAAACCTTAATTAGTATAAAGATTTTTTTTACTTATTGCCAATTAATTTTGAGTTGGATCCTCATTAACAAGGTTCACAAAAAGGAAAAATAAAAACTAAAAATCATAGATAAAGAAAGAAAAGCAAAGTTACAAAGTAGTCTCCCAAAAACTATAGGTGAGGCTCAATGGTAGATTAACTATTTCATCTACTGTAAGCAACATTTCCATTGAAAATTTTTCATTCCCCTTCAACCAGATATGGCAATAGGTGAGATGGTAGTAAGGCCTTACAGCAATCCACTTTCCCTTAGCCAAGCACCTTCAGACTTGTTGGAAGCTCTCCCATGGTAGATATGGAATTATTTATTATTCCCTTGTAAATGGGTTATTGGACATTTGTTTATTCTTGAATACTCCACCCATTGTAGATATACTTTTTTTTTACTTTAAATTAAGGTTAATGCTCATTTTTCTCCTACAACATGGTAATTTTACTGGAGCACGAAGCTTCTTGTTCCTAGCTGCTACCCACCCTACCATCCTCTCATCTGATTATTCATCATCTCTGGCTCTAGTGATGTCATCTTTTGCCACCACTAGCAAGTTCTACCTCTTCCACCTCCACATGGTGTGCCAGTTACTTCACTACTTCCCTCCCCTGCATCATTCTAGGGTTTCTCCTTTACCTTAGATGATGTATTTCCCCCTCCTCCTTAGATGCTTGGCCCATTGAAATAGTGTTGAATGTTCAATTCTCCTTTTCCTATGTGGTAAATGACATCAAGAGTTGTGTTGTTTGACCATAGCATGCTATAGGTTGCCTACACCTGAATGGTTGTGCCACCATTCCTCCCTTTTCCAATTAGGAGATAGCAGTGTTTTTGTGTTTTTTTGGTGGTGTAAATGGCCACTTGTGATCCCCTATTCAAGAGTTTTGTTGCAACTTCACAGAAATTGAATTGTAAGAACTACTTGTTGAGGGCTCAAAGCATTGAAATAATTGTGATTGTCCATCAAAAATTTCATCCCCTCATTGATGATTCACCTGATGTGAAAGACTACACATATGATAATTGGTTAGTTGATGTTGTTATCATTACCTCTTGGATGCTTACTAGTATGGAGTTAATTGTTATGTGTGATGTCATTGTATGGTTATGCAACGAAAGATTAGGATAGTATTTGTAATAGTTATGACTAGGGTTCACACCCTTCCCTATAAATAGGGATGTACCCACACAAGATTATATGTGTTGTTATCAGCATCTCAAGAGATAGAGCACCTATGGACGTAGGTAGTTGTTGAACTATGTTAAATCTTGTGTGTTCATTTTCTACTTTTTCTTCTTCATCTTTCAACCATCGTGAGCTGAGAGGGTGAGTTTCTTCATAAGCAAACGAGATACAACCCCTTTATTGGCAGGTTCCAATTTAAGATGCTAGAAAAACAAGGGAGAAGACTGCGAGAAGAGGGAGAGAGCAATTGTTGTTGAAGTCTCTTGATCCCCAACAATTGGTATCAGAGTGTGGATTCCAAGTAGACGCACGATGAAGAACACCATCAACAGAAGATTGCAGGTGTAGAGGAAGCAGTTATCTGAGTTGTAGGTGATCCTTGTTGTAGTTAGTGTGCATGGTAGAAAGAATAGATTTCAGATGCATGAGATTGAAGAAGATGGTCAAAGAAAGAAAGTACAACATTGTTTGAGGGTTAAAATTTTGGTTTCTAAAGGATGCAAATGGGGGATTGTCTGCACCAGAAAGATGTGTATCTATTATTGTTTGGTAGAAAATCGATGAAGATGGAATAGAAAAAGTGAGAACTTTTGGACCGAAAAGTTCTTGACATGATACAACTGTCATTGACAAGGTATGTGTTATTCAATGTTGCTAAGGTGGTGACAACAATCGGAATCATGGAGGCTCTGCCTAACACCTATGAAAAGTTAAGAAAGTCAAATAAAGTTTTTCTTATGCATTGTCTTTTCAACTTGAAGATGCGGGAAGGTGTACCTACAACCAACCATGTAAACGAGCTCAATACTTTGCTGACTCAATAAAGATTGTGTTTGACGACGAGGTTCGAGTGTTGATAGTGTTATCAAGCCTGTTGTTGAGTTGGTTTGTAATAGTGACTTTCATGAGTAACTCGTTGAGACATGAAAGTTTGGATATGTTCTAGATCACTGACTTGACACTGAATGAGGATGTCTGCTAGAAGAGCAATTGAGAGACGTTGACCTCAACACTCAACTTGAAGAGTTGCAGGCGGAGTCAGTCTAAAGGTCAGAGTTTCAAGAAGAATCGTCAAAAATCCTGAGGCAAAAGTAAAAGCCGACTAGATGTGAAGTGTTGGAACTACAAGAAGTTAGGGCACTTCTAGTTGCAGTGTTCGAAACCCATGAGAGACAAGCGAAAATCGGTAAAGGAGTAGGTGTAAACATTCAAGTATATGGTTTGAAAGATGCCTTGATCTATTGTGTTGACCGTTTAGTGCATATGTAGGTGATGAAGTTCGAGGCATCTTTCCACACGACACATTGGAAGGAGTTATTACACAACTATTGTGCAATGTTGGTACAAAAGGTATACATGACCAACAATTAAAGTTTGAACATGTTAGGATGAGGTGAAGTCTGGATCCAAACAAGGTAGGGATTGTAGAGACTTCAAGATGTGAGGTATGTCCCAAGTTTGGCCAAGAACTTGGTTTTCGTAAGCCAATTTGGCTAGGAGGGTCACCATGTCGAGTTTGGAGCCGGCAAGTGGAAAGTGACCAAGGGTGTCTCTAGGTAGAAGATCAAAATCCTTTATTTGACGGTAGATGGAGCGAAGGACTGATCGTCTGTAACAGTTATTGCCATGGAAGAGTTTGATCAGTGGCACTATAAATTGAGACACATAAGTGAGAAATGACTGAAGATAATGGCAGCCAACAATAGAATTCTAGGGCTGAAGGATGTTAGCCTAGAAAGTTGTGAGAATTGCATCTTAGGAAAGCAGAAGTGTGCCAACTTTTCAAAGGTTGAAAGATGGAAGGTTGTAGTGTCAGTGCCTAATTCTGGTAGACGTATTGAACCATTGACAAAGTAGGACTAGATTCCAAGTGGAAGGAACCGAATTTCCGCAGATGAAGATCTAGAAATCAGAGACAATGTTAGGATAAACGTTGAGAATACTGGAGATTTTCAAGATGAGTTAGGGGTAGATTAGTCAACTCAAGAGGAGGAGATAGAGGAGCTAGTAGTCAACCTCAACCAAGGAGATTTAGAGGATTTCTAGACCTCCAGATAGGTTTGTTTCATCTTTCAACTACCTGTTGTTGACAGATGATGGTGAGCTAGAGATTTACCAAGAAGTTGTACGAGAGAAAGATGTAGATCAATGAGAGTTAGCGATGAAGGAAGAAATGAAGTTCCTGGAACAGAACCAAACATGGAAGTTAACTCTATTACCAGAAGGCAAGAGAGCACTTGACAACAAATAAGTGTTTTGGTTGAAGGAACAACTAGATGATAGTAAGAAATACAATTCTAGACTTGTTGTCAAAAGCTACCAATAAATCTAGGACGTTGACTATGTGAAGGTATTCTTTTCAATAGTCAAGATGACCATAGTGAGAATCATCCTAAGCTTAGTGGTAGTCAAGGATTTGTTATTGGAATAAATGGATAGAAAGATTGCTTTTCGCCATGGTGAGTTGGACAAAGAGATTTACATGCGGTAGTCGGAAGGATTTATGGAAACTGGTAAGAAGAAAAATCTAGTTTACAGATTGTAGAGAAGTCTGTATGATTTGTAGAAAGCGCCTAGACAACGGTATAAGAAATTCAATAGCTTCATCTGTACCACAAGTTTCAGTTGATATAATACAGACTATTGTTACTATGTAAGGTATCTGAATGATTGATATGTCATCCTTTTGATTTACATAGATGATATACTCATTGCAAGTTCAAGCATGAAGGAGATTTGAAAGCTAAAAGATCAGCTCCATCGAAAGTTCAACATGAAGGACATGAGGATCATCCAAGATAGGGAAATTGACAAATTGAGGTTGAGTCAAAAGTACTTAGAAAATGTACTATACCGGTTCAACATAATAGATGAGTAGAAGATGGAGTTGTTGCTTGGAGCCCACTTTAAGTTGTTGAAGAAATAGTTTCTAGAGACGGAGATGGGTTGAGAAGAGATGTCTCGAGTTCCTTACATGGCAGTCATAAGAAGTTTTATGTATGTCATAAGTTGCACTTGACCAGACATAGCACATGCAGTTGGAGTTGTAAGTAGGTTCATGATGAATCTAGGTATAGAGCATTGGCATGTCGTTAGATGGAATCTTAATGGAATACTAGGATAAGTTGACGAATTTATTTCATTGAGTTAACCTGTAACTTAACAGAGTAGTGAGGTTAAGCTGTGCGTAATTTATGTGAGAAATAACCCAATAACTATTGTAGTCTGCCATTTACTTGGCAAAAAACTTGAAGTTTCACTTGAGATCCAAGTATACCAGGATAATGTATTTTTTCTTGCGAAACAGATCGAGGGTGAGAGTCTTAACCTTTGGAAGGTGAAGGAGTTGAAAATACAGCAAATGCCCTCACTAAAGTGGTCTCGTCTAGAAAGCTTAGGTTTTGCTATAGCCTGATGATTCTCCTAGGAACGTGAATCAAGGAGACTGATGCTTGATGTAAGAATCCTGCAATAGAATTATAAGGACCTAGACATAGTAAGTAGGAAGACGGTCTCTAAGTGGGAGATTGTTGAGGCAAATGTGTGGAGTCAGTCTTCAGCTTGTAGGTCAGCAATCGGAGTCAGAGGTGGAAGTCGGAACCTTAGCTACGACATTCAGAAGAGATTATCTAGATACCCGACAGTTTGGCTAATTGGTCTGAGGAGGTTGACTCAATTGTCTAACAAGTGCAGTCAATGAAGTTTCTGAAAGAACCTATCGGAATCCGAAGGTTGTGCAGCAGAAAATTAGGGTAGTATTTGTAATTGTTGTAATTAGGGTTCATACCCTTCCTTATAAATAGGGATGTACCTACACAAGATTATGTGCGTCGTTATCAGCATTTTAAGAGCCAGAGCTCCCGTGGATGTAGGTAGTTACCGAATCATGTTAAATCTTGTGTGTTCATCTACTTTCTCTTCTTCTTCATTTTCCAACCACCATAAGTCGAGATGGTAAGTTTCTTTGCAAGAAAACAAGACGTAGCTGCTTTACTGACTATAGTCTCCTTGGTGAATAATTGCGAGAAGAGAGAGAGAGAGAGCAAAAGTTGTTGTAGTCTCTCAATCTCTAATAGTATTTCACCTTAATAGGTGATTTAATCTTCTGGATCAATTTATAAGCAACCCATCTTTGACCCATTCCCTGCACGAAGAATAACTACTCCATGTTGATTTTCGCAAACCAACCCCTACACCCCCCACCCTTGTCCAACAAGCTTAAGTATCCTATGGATTTACCATTCCCAAAATTGAGCTTGTTGTTGTAAGAATATTATTAAGGAAATAGTCATTAAAAATATTGTTGGAAATTGAACTCATGAGATATAAACCCAAAAATACTCTAATATAATAGAGTCCTCAATTTTAGGATGATGTAATTGATCTATCAGAAGACCTAGATAAAGAAGATTTATTGGAATACTAATATATCGTATGATAAGTTGACTAGATATTGTATATGTTATTGCCCTTTTGTCTCAATTCATACATGAATTGAGGAAAATTTATTTGTGAAGTGCTCTAAAAATATTTGCATATATCAAAAAGACTCTTGATAAAGGTATAGTTTATTTTAGATATGGTTATTTAGAAGTTGAAACATATTCTAATTTAAACTATGCTAGTGATAGAGTAGATCGTAAATTCACTTTTGACTATTGCATGTATGTTGGAGGTAATCTGGTGACTTGGAGAATCAAAAACAGAACGTTATATTCAAATCTAGTGTTAATGTTGTGTATAGGTTCATGTCTCAAATTGTAAGCAAGTTGATGTGGATTAAAAACCTCTTAAAAGAGTTAAAGTTGCAAGTACAAGTATATATGAAGATGTATTGCGACAATCAAATAGTTATATATATTGCTTAACATATAATCTTTCATGAATGAAATAAACACATTGAAGTAGATTGTCATTATGTTTGTAACTTAATAATTAGAGAATATATTTTTACTCTTTGCACAACTTTTTTTTGAAAAAATAGCAGATATCTTTGCAATGAAATTAGGTGTAAGAGTTTTTGAATATTTATTTAACATTGGATATGATTGATGTATTTGCTTTAACTTGAGGGGGGAGTGTTGAGTGTAAGGATAGTATGGTCATTCTCCTATTGTTACGTAGCTCTTGGACATCCTTGTATTCCTAATTAGTATTCTTCACGATAGTGGAATAGTCTTCTTCTCCAAGCTTATCCTTCTACCTCCTTAAATTAAATAAGTGCTAGTCATTGATCTAAAGGTCTTAAAATTTACTAATTTTTGTTAAATTTTGATCGTTTTCAAAGAAAGAAATAGCAATGTATATTGCTTAGATTAAGTTGAATATTAATAAATACTAGCCTATGATATGAATTAAATATTTATATAAGTAAATTTTACTTTTAATAATAAAATGATTACAAAAAGATGCCATAGGAAAATTTTCTAGTGATGCCACCAGGAACATTATTGCTTCTGAAATTATTTTCCTGATCTCTTCATCCGTGAATCTCTTTTAAAAGAACAGCATCATCTGGAAGCAACCTTTTGGGCTCCATTGTGCCAGTCCTTACTTTTTTTGAATAAATATTCATAGAAGTTAGCCGCTGATTTCTGAGCATCCTTACCTTCAAAGAAAGGGTAACTGTAATCTTTGAAAACTTTTTTTTTTTCCTATCTGTCGCTTGCACGTGTGTAAAAACTTTGAACGCCCTTGAACCCCAGTTTAGTCACGAAGGTCCTTGGACACATAAAAATATGAAGTTTGAAAAACTAAAAAAATATGTGGGAAGTCCATCTGGACCAGGAGATTTATCCACTGCCTTTTCTGAAATTTCCTTCCATATCTCTTCATCCATGAGTTTCTCTGATAAACAAACATCATCTCTAGAGAAGATAGGAAGTTGGCAACTTCAGGAACTTCATCTTGAACCCTGGTCTCCAGTGTGGCCGCCAGCTTTTCTGCCTTTTGAAGAATTTTTAGAAGTTGGCAACTGTTTTCCTCACCTTCAAAGAAAGGGCAACTGTAATCCTTGAAATCTTATTTATTTATTTATTGTCTGCTGCTTGCACACTTGTAAAGGGAAAGCTTCATGTTGTTGTCCCATTTCTTGAGCCATAACTTGCTGGATCTCCTTCTCCATTTGATCTCCTCAGTCTCCAAAAGATGCTCCAGGTCCAGCTTGGTCTGACAGCTAGCTTCCCTATCAGAATCTGCAAGTAGGCCTAATTCCTCCTCCTGATCCTCTTCCTGAATAGTAGTAGATGAATGAATTGTCTCCAAAGCTTCTTATTCTTGATATAAACTAGCATCATTTTGTATATTATAATTTTCTACACTACTATTTGTTCTAATTTTCCTATTAGAAGCTGTAAGCTGGCTTGATTTCTCCTCTCGATCCACTTCCTGTATACTAGTAGATGAACCAGCTCATCTAAAGATATCTCATTCTTGATGATAGCTAGCATTATTTTTTATATTATAATTTTTTACTATTAGTCCTAGTCTATGATGAATATGTCCATCAACGGTTGCATATATTATATGTAAAAATAAAACTATTGTTTTATGTATTGCTTTGGGAAAGTGGATGGAAATCAAGGCAACCTTGTCACTGAGATAATCAGCCCATGCCTGCCCTCTCTACTTTCACTTTTGGTTGAGAGGTATAATGGATGCTTTCCAAGAGTGTACCTTTCATCCAATTGGTTTTATATGTAATAAATTTGATAATAGACATGTCACATATTTGATTGTTTTGCAGGTTTGGTTTAGGGGATTTTGACTGGAGTGATTTTGTTCCACGATTGAAGGGAAAAAATTTGGAGGAAATCAAACAGTATGTTGCACTCATCTCTCTAAATATTTTCACCTCTCATTTCTTCTAGCCTTATTGGTTTGTTTTGCCTTCGTGCTCTTTAGTAATTCTCACATCTGGTTTTGAACCGTATGAGGCTTAAATAACGTAAGATTTATCATGGAAAAGATCTAATGAATGCCACTTAGTAAAAACAATATTTCTTGAAAAATAGAAAACAATTAACTGAATAATTTAAAAATGTAAAAAAAGTATCTATCTTAATT
Source organism: Cymodocea nodosa (assembly GCA_036874045.1). Taxonomy (NCBI): domain Eukaryota; kingdom Viridiplantae; phylum Streptophyta; class Magnoliopsida; order Alismatales; family Cymodoceaceae; genus Cymodocea; species Cymodocea nodosa. Next base: position 14,228,824 of record CM072335.1, read on the forward strand.
CAAGGTTATTAAGACATCAAGGTACCCACATAGTGGCTTTGGATGCCTTAAGTGATTGGGCACGTAGTTGCCCATATCAGTGTATTTTTTACTTCAATATATGTGTATTATAGTTATTTATATATTTTGATATATATTAATAATTAAAAGTTTCAACATAGTCTACAGCAGACTTGTAAGTGAATTCTAATGCAACTAGTCATGCCTTCTACTTGCCCGTAACACTATTAAGCTTATACGTAACAGCAAACACCCACTCTCTTTAGGGTGAGAAATCGAATTCCATGTACTATGTGACACAAATGCGTACATTTCATTATTTGCAGCTGCCTCTTGGTAGTTCTTGGTATAGATTCCATAAAAATAAAGGTGGCAAAGGTACAAAGGATGGGTGAAGTTTGATATTGGATAGGCTATGATGGAATGCATACCTTTCCATAAGGTGACGGGAATATTGAGATCCATTGTCAAAAATATAGGAATATTGAGATCGTTGGGTAGCTGATCTGTAGATGTAGGCTGTGGCTCAACATGAAGTGAAAATGGAGGCCTTCGACAAATGATGTAGAGGTGAGATATCTATTGTTGCATGATAACTGTCTTCAATGCCTTCACAGGCTAAACAAGAGATGAAATTGGAACCATATCTTCATTCCTTGACCTATTGTTCTCAATCTTAAAGTAACATTGGGACTCAAAAAAGTGATATCTACTAACACAATACTCGTGAGTGGAAGGATCAAAAATCAATGTCGTTGTTGGGTATAAGTATCCAATAAAAACGGACTTTGGCAGAATAAGGAACCAATTTGTTAAGATTTGGAGATAAATCTTGAGCAAAGTTGAGACAATCAAGGACTCCTGTGGTAAAGAGGAAGGTTCCACATAGGTAAATAGTTACCAACCATATTTATCAGAAGGTTGAGCCTTAACACAATGGTAAGGATGCTCTATTATTACCAAGATATCATGGGTTTGAATCCGAGAAAATAATCTCTCCCATTTATGGTTGTAAAGCAAGATACAACTAGATGCTCTCTAGATGATACATTGGTCTGTCTTGTATAATGGATCTGTCCTTTTTTACCAAGTATTCGTGGATATATTTTTGAAGTGATGATTGCCAATTGATATAGTATTTTGTTTTTATTTTTCTACATCTCTCTATGCTATTGTGTATATTTCCTTATACCATTTCTGCATACTCTGTACTTTTGCACAGTTCATTATCTACTGTGTGAATTTATGGGTGATCCCTCAATGTTTTCTCTGCATCTAGGTACAGTTAGAGGGGATTTTAGAAAATTCAAATGATGAAAGTCCTAGGTCTAAGCTTGGTTTTTGTGATTGGTTTTGGGATGAATTTGGGAAGAATTAGGTGAAAGGAATTGAAAGGAATGGCAAGGGGATGATGCAAGTTGCAAAATAGCAATAGCTACACTGTTTAAATTTTAGTAAGATCTCCACTTTAGTTCCTTAAAAGCTCCCATACCTGTGTAAAATTTTTCTTTGAACCATCTAAATAAATAGGGACTATCTACCTCTCCAAACACAATATCTTGAGTTGAAATTGAAATTTCATAAAGAATTTATAAAACTACAATATGTTGTATGTATAGAGAACTAACTCTGATTTATTTTTTGTGCTAATTCTTTTTTTTTTTCAAAAACTGGGGTACATCCAGGTTGTCACTATGTCATCATTAAAATTTTTCAAATTAAGTTTCCATAAATATTGCCATGGGAAAGATGAAAGACTTCTAGCCATCCATGTCTAGTGCTTCAGAAATAATGCTTGGGCTCCTGATGCTTCTGTTTGTTGCATAGGTCTGTGGGATGCCTCAATAATGTGCTTATGTCAACAAATTTGGCATACCAAGGCAGCCACATGTTTCTCTACAGTGTGAAATCTAAGCACCATTTTAAGCTAAAAGCATGCATTTTTTATTTGTATCTACCATTTTATATTGTTACATGTGTTATCCATTGATATTGTCATTCTCGATTGAGATCCACTTTTCTAGAATAGAACTAAATGGTCTTGGAATATAAAATAGACTTGGTTATGATCAATGATAATGACACTTAGATCATAGAAGTTGTGTAAATCAGAGTTTCTTCCCATTAACGATGTGATTACACAAGTTAAATAAGATTTATAAATGGATCTTCAAATGGATCTTGATACATTAACTCATACTCTTTTTCAAGTTGGAAGATATATATTTTTCATACTCAACTTGTTACAAATATAATCAAATGACACTTAACTTAAACCTTTAGTAAGGATGTTCGCAAGTTATTCTGATGATGGAGTGTATGAAGTACAAATGATCCTTTTAGTCATCAAATCCTTGACATAGTGGCAGCCAATCTCAATATGTTTGGTTCATTCATAAAATGTTTCATTTTTAACTATGTAGATTGTGGACTAATTGTCACAATACATAGGCATTGGTTTTTATATGGTGACTCCACATTCTTGAAGAAAAGACTGGAACCACATTATTTCACGGCTAGCTTCTCTCATTGATTTGTACACTGATTCACAATTAGAGCATGAGACAACATTTTGTTTCTTGCTCCTTTAGGTCATGAGATTCCCTCCCACATATGTGAGATCCTGAAGTAGATTTTTTGTCTTCCTTTTCTCCTGCATAGCTGACATCTGAAAAGGTTTCAATCTTTAAGTGTCCATTAGTCTGATATAGTAGACCTTTTCTTGGTGTGCTCTTGATATAGGCTAGCAATCTTTGAAGTCCTATCCAATAGACTTTTCTTGGCTTGTGTGTGAATTGACTTAGCAATCCTTTTGTATAGGTAATATCTAGTCTAGTAATAGTGAGATAAATAAGTTTTTCCAATAGCCTTCAATATTATTTAGGATTATTTAGTTCCTTGCTCATAGTGTTCTAAAATTGTGGCCTTTGTTCAATTGGCACAGTTTCTTGTTTACAACCAAGACTCCTAGTTTCCATCAATAGATCTAATGCATACTTTAGTTGGGAAAGTATCATTTTTCCTTTTGAATATGCAAAGTCAATGCTAAGGAAATATCTAGGTCTTCCCATATCTATCCTTAGTTTGAAACATTTTGCCAAGATATTCTTTGGTTCTAAGAATGGCATTAGTATCACTGCCCATAAGAAGAATGTCATTTACCTATATAGTAAGAATAACAAATCCTCTTGTAGTTTGCTTGATAAAAATAGAATAATCCATTGTGCAATGATGAAAACCCATACTAAACATGGCTTAACTTGTTGAACTATACACGTAGGCTTTGTTTTAGGCTATAGATAGCTTTCTTCAAGTTGTAAACTTGATACTCTCCCTGTGCAACATAGCTTGGTGGTTGCTTCATATACACCTTTTTAGTAAGGTCCCTATATAGAAACACATTTTTGACATCAAGTTGGTGTAGTTCCCACTATTGATTAATGACAAGTGAGAGAAGTGCTCAAGTAGAGTTGAGACAGGCAATTGGAGAGAAAGTCTTGGCATAGTTAACTCTATAATCCTGTGTAAAGCCATAAGCAACCAGACAAGCCTTGTTTCTTTTCACAGAACCATCAAACTTATATTTTATAGTAAAGACCCACTTACAAAAGACTACATTGGTGTTTATAGGACAAACAACTAACTTTCATGTGCCACGAGATTGTAATTTAGACACCTTATCATCTATGGTAGCTTTCCAATATGGTAGTTGGAGTGCCTCTTGATATGTACCTGGAAGAGATTTAGATGAGAGTGTTGTAGCAAATGCATGACAAAAAAGGCTTAGGTGATCATAAAAAATAAAGTGAGCAATGAGATGTGTGCAAGTACGTATACCTTTGTAGAGAACAATAATAAGATCATGAGAGGAGACAACTTAGGTTGGTAGACTTGCAGAAGTTACAGAAGGTAGAGCTAGAGAAGTCATTAAGGGATGTTGGCTTTGATGATACACTTATAGTGGTCGCTCTGAAACTCTATTGTCTTCTCTAGAGTCGTGGCCAAGAGCAATGTCAATAGGGTCATCACAAAGGACAATAGGAGTGGGAACAAGTATAGATTCAACAGATGGAGAAGAACTTGAGGAATAGTAAGGTTGATCTTTAAAGAAGGTAACATTGGTAGAAGTATAATACCAATGGGTAGGAGGATGATAACACTTATACCCTTTTTGTGTCTAAGAGTAACTGACAAAAATACACTTAAGGGCTCGAGCATCAAGCTTGTCAAGACTTGGAGTAAGATTTTGGACATATGCAATACAGCCAAAGACATGAGGGGTAAGATCAAAATGTTCATGATCTAGATAAAAATGATGAATAGGAGTTTCACCTCCTAGAGGGGTGGAGGACATCTGATTGACGAGATAGGTTGCCATAAGAATGACGTTAGACTAGAAACACTTGAGAACATTCCTTTGAATCAAAAGAGTGTGAGTAATATCTAGGAGATGATAGTGTTTGCATTTTACAATCCCATTTTGTTGAGAGGTGTTGGCACAAGAGGTTTGATGAATGGTTCCCTTTTCAGTATAAAAATTTTGAAAAACCATATTAGTAAACTTTAAAGAATTATCAATACGCAAACACTTCAGAGTAATAGAAAATTGAGTTTTCACTTCATTGAAAAGTTTTGAACAATGGACATAATATTTATTTTGATGATCCTTCAAGAGGTAAACCCAACAGATGTAAGAATAATCGTCAACTAACACAATATAATAATGATATCCACTATTCGATACCACACAATTAGGATCCCACACATCATAGTGCACAAGATCAAATATAGAATGATTGGTAGTAAAAGTGACACGAGGATAGGAAGAACAACTATGCTTGCCTAACTAGTATGACTCACACTCAAAACCAAAGACAGATATCCATGGTAAGGCTTAATGAAGTTTCTAGAGAGAAGGATGGCTAAGCCTATAGTGCCACATGAGAGAAAACTTTGCAGAAGATAGCAAAGTGACTAGATCACAAGAGGGTGTATCACAAACCAAAACATACACCTTAGTGCTCCTTTTATGGTCCAAATCAATTTTCTTCCCTATTTACAGGTTTTGAAAAGTACAATAAAAAGGAAAGAATGTTACATAACAAGATAATTGAGTAGTAATGACATTGATAGATAACAAATTTATAGGAAGTTCAGGAACAAATAAGGTATTGTTTAGCTAGATATTAGAGGTGGCCTGTATAGACCCTTTGCTAGAAATCAGACAAGAACGAGCATTGACAACAATGATTGTTGTAGGCAGGTAAAAAAGCTATAGAACTATTTGTCGTGTTGTGACACGTTTGAGTCTATAATCCAAGAACTATCACTCTTATCTACCATAGCCATTCTTATACTTGAGGTGGATGCTAAGGTCATAGTGGTGGAAGAGTTAGAGGTTTGGAATTGCATAAATTGTTTATAATTAGCTTGTGAAATAGTCATATTTGATGATCTCAGAGTTTGAGAAAAGGTATATGTAACTATCTTGCCCATGTTAGTTTGCCTACTTTGTCTCAACACTGATCTTGCTTATGGCCAATTTTGCCACAGTGATGACATTTTTATTGTGGATGACTACTAGGAGGTTTGCCTCTACCTTGAGAGGAAGAGGTAGTTAAAGTTGTGTTGTCCATTATAGGGGATGAAATTAGATGAGATACATGCAAAACTTTGGCAAAAGTCTCTTCCAAGTTTGGCATTCAATTAGCTCCTAAAATTTGCTCTCAGATCTAGGAGGCCACCTCCTGATTCAATCCTATCAAAAAGGCTACTATGGCTAGCTCTTCATGATACTAATTGAAGACACAAATGTTAGTTGTTGGAGGTTGATACAAATTGAGCTCTTGAACGATTTCATGAAAGGTACTGTAATAATTTTATAGAGAAGTATCCTTTGTTTCAGATTAAAAAGGGTTTCATATGTATGAAAAGTTTGAGCAATGCTCTTTTCATGGTTGTAAGTCTGTTATAAAGATAGCCACATTTGACAAGTTGGGCACAACATACATATGCCCCAAGCCACAGAGGGTTCCATGCTAGCTAGCATCCAAGAAACAATTGTTGAGTCATCTACCGACTAATCCATATAGCTTCGGTCTTGTCTTCAGGTGGATTAATAGTTAAATGAGACAATTTCTTGTGAGCCATAACCACAATTTGAAAACTTTGAGCCCATGACAAATAATTTGCTCCATTTAGTTTCTTAGAAATTGGAGTGAAGCACTTGATTAAGGGTTCACAGCTTCCCATGGTAGAGAATGGTGGACAAGTAGTCTTCCATGTAGGACAAGTACAAGCGGCTATTGATCTTCCACATAGGTTACGATTCAAAAACAGTCCTCCAGAACTTCGACCACTCCTCAAGCCTCTTTGAACATCGAGCAAATCTTCATTGAAGCTTACAAGCAAGTGATAGTGGACGTCCCTAAGCATGCGCAAGAACTAACACATGATCTCCTAGTGACACTAAACCCACTTTGTGGTCGACACAAACCTTCCAATGCAAGAATCATTGAAGGTATAGACATGAGTGAGACAGTGCCCAACTCACAATCCCATGTGAGCTTCACCACTCAGGCATAATTGCTAGTACAGACGTCATGACCTTCAAACTAGATAGACGACTGAGTATGAAACCACAAATCTAAAGTGTACAGCCACAAAGACAGGTGCCTAACCACGAACACCAAAGATGAATTGATAGAGGCTACAATAGCAACTAATGAAACAATGATCAACAAAAGGTGGAAATTCGGGTTAAGACAGGTGATTAAGGGAATTGCTCTGATATCATGTGTAAATCAGAGTTTCTTCCCATTAATGATGTCATTACACAGGTTAAATAAGATCCATAAATGGATCTTAAACAGATCCTCAAACAGATCTTGATACATTAACTCACAGAAGTAAATGATAAACATTAAATAATGGTTAAAAATAGACGTATTAAAATCTGGGTAGCCAGCACGATGGGCATTTGAATGCCCAATAGGTAGATGGTATCTTGGCAGATAGGTACTGCCCCTATAGACTTTGTTATTATGGATTTTTATAAGATTGGTTCTTGCAGGATTTTCTTCTAGTCCCTGCACTCGTTAGCATTTCATCAATTAGTACTAATCAGATAAGAAATGAAATATATTTGTTTAATTTATAGTTTGTTTTGGCTATGCTTATAGTTTATGTCCATTGGGTTTGAACTCTTTACCTCTTGTACAACAAAATATAGGATCTACCACTTGAGCAAGTGACTGAAAGTTTTATATTCACAGTTTGCTAAAATAAATGTTTTTCATGTCAACTAAAAAATTGTTTTGGGACGTCAAACTCTTCATAGCATTTCACTTTCCTTATAAAAATAAACTTTATATTCACAATTTGTTGTTACGTTTGGTTGGATTATGTTGAGGAGTGATCACAAAAATAGTATTTTTTTGTTGATTCTAAATTCTTCCTCCATCTGTTTTATCTCAGATATGGTGCTCTTTTTATGGCACACATTGTTGAAGAGCCCAAAGATTCACCAAATTTCTTGGGTAGTTGAAATCAATTCTCTTATTTAAAATTCATCATTTTCTAAGTTCCATTTTTCTGGGGTATTATAAGGAAAAGCAGTATTTTCTATTTTTCTTTTTTAAACATTAATAAAATCATTTTATTTTGACATGTTTCAGATGGCGTGCCGAAGGAGGGGTTAAGAATATCTGATGTTTTGCTTAGGATTGCAACTCTGCAATTAATTAGAGACAAGGTATTGACAGAATAACTACAGATAATCTTACTATTTTGTGGAAATTTTATTGTTGACAACTAAAAATGCCATGGATAGTGCTGTGAAGCTTGGCACTTGTAATGTCAAAACACTTGAGAAGCTATGGTGAAATGCAGAAAATTTCCAATGATAATTGCTATGTTTGAGAGTAGTGGCTCTCAGGGGTTTCACTTCTAATACAAGTTCAAGATAATCCCGAAATACAATACAAATTACTCCTAAATTTCAAAAGATAAATTGGACAACCCTTCTGACTGAACTGGCCAAGGGAAATAGACCAGCTGCTCTAACATCCTATTAGATCCCACTCCTCCTTAGATCAAACCTTGTCAAGTTTTGTGAATTGTGTTCTCAACTTGTGGTAATCCTCCCATGTAGTTGAGGCGACCTCTTCACCCATCCATGCATGAGCACCTGTGTTACTGTTGCATTACCTTGCTTGTTCATGTGTCACTTTAAGATTTTGTATGGTTTGTTGGTAACGACTAGATCAGTAATTGGTAATTCTAGATTAGTTATTGTTTCCACTAGAGCAATTCTTCTGTGTAGTTGAGAAACATGGAACATAAGAGGAATCCTAGACTTCGATGACAACTTGAGGTGGTAGGCTACCTTCTTGATACGAGCTTCCACCTAGAAGGTGTACTGAACTTACCTGAGTATTAATGTTCCAGTGTTGGTAATGCTGATTGTACCAGAAATCTATAGTGAATGATTGTAACAGTGGATAGAAAATGTGGATTAGGGCTTTCTTCTTTTGTTGTGTTCGAGGGACAACATTCTCTTCATCATTTCTCTTACAAAATGACATAAAAAAACTTTACAATCATCCCTTCATTTACTAAATACTAACATAAAGAATATAACCTAAGATTAATGTGTAATGCTAGACTGGGCTAGGTCGAAGTGGACCAGACCAGGTTCCCTTAATCTTGTTGCATTTCCCCCACAGTTGAAACAACCTTGTCCTCAAGGTTTGGGAATTGAGTCACCAAGCAGTGGTAATCCTCTCATGATGCTGAGTTTGTCCCTTCTCCTTCCAATTGAACTAACGCCTTTATAATTGCTTTGTTCCCTCACTTTTCCACTCTGCAGTCCAATATTCTTGTTGGCTCTTTGTTAACTTCAAGGTGTCAGACAGGTTGCTTTAGACTGATAGTGTTCAATGCTTGTCCAATCTTCCTTCTAAGTTGTGAGACATGGAAGACTAGGTGAATCCGAGATCTTAGTGGCAACACTAGGCAATATGCAACCTTACCAATCTGCTTTTCCAATTGAAATGGACCATGGTACCTTGGTGTCAATTTCTGAATTCTACAGTCTACTACATTGCATTGATGATATGATTGTAATTTTAAATAAACCCAATCACCCACCTTATATTCCTCCTCACGTCTTTGGTGGTCAGCTATTGATTCATCCTATTTTGGGTCTTGCTGATATTTTCCTGCAATCCTTGGAACAAAATTTCACAACTCTGCAATTCCTCATCCCCAGTAGCCACCTTTGTCATGTCTAGAATGTATGGAAGTCGGGTTGGTGGCTTGACTCCATATGGGGCCTCAAATGGTGTGCAACCTAGAAAGTTGTGAATGTAGGTGTTATGTTAGTACTCCACCCAAGCAAACCATTTGGTCCAATTTTTGGGGTGCTGAAATGTAAAACATCGAAGGTAAGTTTCTATTGTTCGATTGAGATTCTTTGTCTATTTGTCAATTTAGGGATGATATATAGAAGTCATACATTGTTGTGCCCCTTGCAAGTTCATCAGTTCATGCCAAAATGTGCTAGTAAAGAGGGGATTTCAGTCGCACATAATGGTCTTGGCTACCTTGTGTAATTGGACCACCTATTCTCTATAAAAACTTGGGCTATCTTTTGTACAGTGAAGAGATTTTTGAGTGACACCAAGTGGTAATATTTGGTGATTTGATCAATCATTGTCATTATGATTGTTTTCCCCCAAGATGGTAGAAGTCCCTCAATGAAATCCATGTTGATGTTTGCTTAGCTGCTCTTGAGAATTGGTAAAGGTTGTAACATTTCAATTGGTGTCGTATTATTGTACTTTATACGTTGGTACACATCATATTCTTTTATGTATTTCTTTAAATCCTCTTGTCAACCCTTCCAGTACACGTTAGCCTTCAACCTATGACTACTCTTTTCATACCCCAAGTGGCCTGCGGTAGGTGAATCATGGAACTCCTTAACATCACAAATTTTGTTTTTCAGCTATGACTATCTGCCCCTTGTAGAAAAGCACTCCATCAATCAATTAGAACTTATCAAAATTATGTTTTCCTTTCTCCCATTTTTCTAACCAATCATGATATGCTTTTGAGCCTTGGTGGATTTCCTTAATCTGATCAAACCAGGTGGGCGTGAGGACTGTAATCATTTGACTTTGTAATTGCAATGGCTGCTACACTTGAGATAAAGCATCAACTGCCTTGTTTTCCTTTCTTAGTTTGTATTTTATCTTATAATCCAGTCTGAGTAGTTTGATGAGCCATTTTTCTTGTACTTGGGTTCATATTTGTTGTTCCTCTAGATATTTTAAGCTAACCTAATCTGTTTGGATAATAAATTGCCTCTCTCAGTGGAGTTGCTTTCACTTATTGACGGCTGTTAAAATGGCTAGCATCTCTTTTTTGTAAATAGGTAATTGCAATTGCTTTGCTTTGTAGGCCTTATTCATGTAAGCTAGGGAACACCCTTCTCGCATCAACACTACCCTCATCTCAACTTTGGATGCATTACACTCTATTACAAACGTCTTGGAAAAGTCTGGTAATGCTAATATTGGGGCCTTGACTAGTGCATCCTTTAATAATTGGAAAGTTGTCTACATCTTCTCCTTCTAGATGAACTCCTCAAGTGCAATATTCAATGGTTGGGTTATCTTTCTATAATTCTATATAAACCTCTTGTAGTACTTGAACAGTCTTAAAAATCTATGTAAAGTCTTTACACTTCTAGGTGTTGGCCAATTGACAATAGCCTTCACCTTGTCTTCCTCTATTGCCACCTCATTGGGTCGTACCATATGTCTCAAATACGAAATAGAGTTCATTGCAAACTCACATTTGGCATAAAAATTTTGTTCTCTTAACACCTGCAAAATTTGGTTAAGGTACTACAAATGTTTTTGATATATATGGCCTATATATGAATATATTATCGATGAAAATTGACACGAATCTTTGCAAGAAAGATCTAAATAGATTAGTTGAAATTAGAGATTTGGGAAGAAAAGATACTTTTCTCATTGATTAATAAGGTATATATAATAGTATGATATATGGATCTATAAGATCCATTTTACCATTTACATATGCATTTTAACTTTCTCCCTTAAGTTAGAGAATATAAGTTGCATATTCCTAGCTTGTTACAAAATAGAGTAAAGGATTTGATAGCCAAAGCTTTAGCAAAGATATCTGCCAGCTATTGAGAAGATTGTGTATAAGGTGTGCATACTGTCATTAAGCATGAGTTGACAAATATAATGACATTCTACCTTAATGTGTTTTGTCATTTCATGAAAGATTTCATTATTGCTTGATAGCAATGTAAATTATTGCTTGATTGACATCATGTATAGTTATAGGTGTTGGAACTTTAATTTCCAACTTAGTCAAGAAATTTTTTTTCCACATAATCTCTTTTCCACTATTGGACATTCCTCGATACTCTAATTCTACACTAGAGGTAAAAATAACATTTTGTTTCTTACTCTACCAAGTGATTAAAATTACCACTAAAGAATGTACAGTATTCAGTTGTAGATTTTCTATCTACCTTGTCTCTAGCATAACTTGCATTGGAATATGCAACTACATTGAGGTGTTGATTATTTGAATAGATTAGTCCTTTCCTTGGACAATTTTTGATATTTGATATAACACATAAAGTTGCTTCCCAATGAACCATTCTTAGCTCTGCATAAATTATCTCTGCAACCCAACTACATAGAAGATATCGGGTTGAGTCACTATGCGATAAATGAGTTTTTCAACCAACTGATGATAGCGTCTAACATCTTTAAATAATCTTGAATTCTTATCCCAAAAAGGAGGATTTTGCTCTATTGGTATTGATTTTGGCTTACAACCAAGCATCCTAGTTTCTTTTAGGAGATCAAAGGTATACTTCCTTTAAGATAAAAAAAGTTTGTCCTTGACATAAACAAACTTAATACTTAGGAAGTACCTTAACTTACCTATGTCCCTAAGAATGAATTCTCTACCAAGAAATGCTTTGGTAAAAGTCATACCTATGACATCATCACTAGTCAATAATATATCATTGACATAAACTACAAGAATGGTAATACCAAATGGGCATCGTCGAACAAAAGTGGAGTTATTTACAGCTCACTTTTAAAAGTTATGGACAAACATAACAAAACTTAGTTTAAGCAAACCATACACGTAGACTTTACTTTGGATCATAAATAACTTTGCATAATCGACATACTTTATTCTCCCATTGAGTAACAAACTCAGGAGATTGCTTTATAATGACCTCTTTTTGCAAATCACCATACAGAAATATATTTTGAACATCAAGTTAGGAGAGAGACCAAGACTTGTTTACAACATAAGAGTAGGATTCTAATAGAGTTGAGATGAACCACTGGTGTGAAAGTTGCATCGTAATCAACACCTTAGTATGTGTAAAACCATGAGCAATCAATTTGGCCTTGTGACACTCAATAGAACTATCTAGCTTATACTTGATAGTAAATACTGATTTGCAACCAACAGTAGAAGTTCCCACTTCCTTTGCTAAGTAGAGCTTGCATTTCAACATTCATAGCCTTCTTTTATGGTGGAAGTGTAAGGATTTTCTTATAATTCTTTGGAATCAATTCAAATATAATAACAATAGATAATAGGTCATGCGAAACAAAGTGGGAAATAGGGTGAGTAGTGTAGGAATAAATACTTTTATGTAGGGTTATAGGTAAGTCAGGAGGAGCTTGATCTGCATCTGGAGTAGGAGATGGTGGTGGTGCCATAGTAATAGTTGGATGATGATGTTGTTGTTGATAAACCTATAAAGGAGGAAGTTGAGCATACTCCACTATAGGAGATTGGGGAGGTTCAGTAGGAGAATCTTGTTGTTATGGTGCAATATTTGGTGGATTAGATTTCAAATAAGGAACTTTCACAAGTAGAGGAGTGCCTTAAGGAAGTAAGAAAGGATTAGATGGATGACCTATTTGGTGTATTGGAGATTCAATGGGAGTGCTCATAGGAAAATAGGGAACATCTTCTTGAAAAATGACATTGACAAAAGTAAGATATCAGTGAATGGGTAGATGATATCATTGATACCTTTTTTGACAACATGGATAACCAATAAATACACATTTAATAAATTGAAGAGACAACTTATCTAGATTAGGAGATAAATTCTTTACAAAGGTGGTACACCCAAAAAATTTAGGAGGTAAAGGAAACAACTTTTTCTTTAATGAAAGACGTCAAAGAGGAGTGGTGCCCTCTTAAGAGAGAAAATGATATATGATTGATCAAGTAAGTGGTAGTAGACACAACATTAGATAAAAAATACTTAGGAACATTTATGTCAACTAAAAAGGAATGAGCAACATTCAAAATGTGACGATGTTTATGCTCAATAACTCTATTTTGTTGAGTTGTATACGTATAAGTAGTTTGATGTAGAATACTTTGATTTGCATAAATAGAAGCAATAGTAGATTAAATAAATTCAAGAGCATTATTAGTACAAAATACTTTAAGAGTAACACTAAATTAAGTTTGAATTTCGTTGAAAAACATTTGAATGATATCAAGAATGGATTAACAATCTTTCAACAAGTACATCTAGGATGCATAGGAAAAATTGTCAACAATCACAATATAATAACAATATCCAGATATAGATGTGACTTAAGTGAGTCTCCATATATCACAATGGACAATATCAAATGGCTTAGGAGTCGATGTTAACTCATGAAGTAGTATAAAGTGCTTACTTAAAATACATGACTGATATTGAAACTGACCAACAAAAATCTATAGCAAGACTTCTCAAAGCTTTTGATGTGATAGGTGTTCAAGATGATGATGTCAAAGTAGAGGACAATCACTTGATGTGCAAACAGTAGCTAAACCTTAAGGAATATCATCATAGACAAGGGTGTAATTCACGTTCATGGCCCACACCAATATTCCTCCCCATCTGCAAATCCTAAAATGTATAATGGAACAGAAAAAATGTTACTGAATGGTGAAGTTGTTTGATAATCTTATTAATAGATAGTAAATTAACCAGAAAATCAGGTATATAAAGCACACAGTCTAAAGATATGTTCTGATTGATAGGAGTAGTGCTCTCACTAGTGATAGAGTAGCTACAACCATTGGCTAAAGTTACAAAGATAGATAGCTTGGTTAAATAGCTAAACAAGGTAAAGTTGCCTACAATATGGTTAGAGGCTTTTGAATCGATAATCCAAACATCATTATGATTGGATGTAAGTAAAGCAAAGTTACCAGACTCGAGAACATGGTTGGCCATTGCATCATTGGCTTGTTGAGCACGATAGATCATTAGTTCATTTACATTAACTTGTGTCATTTGAACAAGTCTAGATTCAATGTTGATTGCAGCATGTTCTTGATGTGATTGAGTAGTGTTGAGTTATTTCTAGGATTCACACCTTAGAATTTATTTTATTGCAAGCGCATAGATCAAAAGTAGATAATGATTTAGCATTCACAGGTCATTTCCATAGGGACTAATTAGTATATAAATGTTCATGAAATTCTAATCTTGCTTTACTTGACTCATGCATCCAAATCAATCTCTAATCATCCAAATTCATGTAAACATAAATAAAACACATCTCAATCTCAACTTCAATGATTAAGAGTGGAAAACAATTGCTGAAATAATGGTGTAAGATGTTCACAAGTTCATCTCTCAAATGTAAATACATTCCACTCATTTAAAACCTGCACTAGATGCATATTTGTGAATTTAATTTGGCCAAATACAAATTAACTTATCAACTCAGACCACATTATAGGTTTTTGGCATCAAAATCAAACATCTAGTAGCTCGCGCAAATCTAGAAAAATATGAAAACATGCAAAAAGATATAGTTGATGAGGGATTAAACCTAAAAACATGCATAACACATTTAGTGAAATATATTTAAAAGGCAATTACAAATACACTAATATTTTCTGAATTTCTATATTTTTTTGTGATCTTCATCCTCCCAAGTCAATAATGGTTCCATAATTAACTAATTAATCAACTAACTACACTATTAATCCCATGATAACTAAGTGGAGAACCCTTAATGCTCGGTTGCCATAGTACCCAACTCACCCCTTTGGTCGTGCATCATTGGCGTCCCCGCTATGCTGCCATGTGGAGCATTGTCACCGCTCAGTTTGCGATTCACCTAGTGACCTACTCATCGAACGCATAGAGGCTACAGTTCGACCTTCTAGCATGTAGCGATGTTTGTTCGACTAACTGAGCTAAACTAGGTCAACGTCCTCGTTGAGTGGATCAGCTCACGTGCATCCACCAAGGTACCACCGAGAGTCTGGTTCATGTAAAGGAAATGCTTTGTGGAAACCAAAATCTCATTCGCAACCTTTGGCTTCCATTGTGCAGGCTCGTGCATCTACGACATGGATATGAGAGTTGTGGTTGCTCGAAGCAAGGAGAAGATGCCCTAGGGATTTGTGCACTCTGCCTATATATAGGAGAGAAAAATAGAAGGTAAAATCCCAAAGCAATTAACTTATGAATTTAAATAAATCACATAACTAATGACTTCATTGGATAACCTAATTATGGGAAATAAAATTCAAAACATAAAGACTTTACACATCATTTAATCATGATGGTAAGATGAATATGGAATCGCAAATAAGAGCATGATTTAAATCCAACTTATAGTAATTTAACATTAACACACATGCAACCTAATTTTATGAAATAGCTCCCTAATGCATTTCGTATCCTAGCAATTAAGCTTAATAAAAGGTATAAATTTAGGTCCAAACAACTCTCCCACACTAAATACTTGCTAGTCCCTAGCAAAACTTATTCTATTAGAATAGAAGTCATTTATTAAAAACTATAGAACACAAAGAAAAGTTTAACTCACTTTTGTAGGAATCATAGTTGCACTTAACATATGCAACAAACCATTAAACTCTTAAGTTACCTTAGAGGTAGAGTTATGTTTTCGAAAGGTTTTCAATTGATATACTCACAAAATCTAAAAAGAAAACAAAAAACACAAAAACATACAAACACACACAAACAAGAACAAGGAACGAACTATCTACGAGTTTTCAGGATTTCACACTTCACCATGCTATTTAATCTCTTAAGGTAAATGTTGGTGGCTCCCTCACATTAAAGCTCTCAAGGAACTTTCCCTAGGCTTGGTAACCAAGAAGTCAAACTAAGCTAAGGAGTGAAACATTGATTAAAATCATCTACCTTGCAATTAAAGATTCACACCCTTACTACCAAAAGAAAGCAAATAGCATAAGATGTTTGAAATATAATGCAAAAGAATAGGTAGCTCATCCCTCCCTTCCTAAGGAATCAAAGGTAATCAATTTTCGATTAAGATAACTAACCCAAAGATTTGGCTTGCCCTTCTCATCAAAAGTGAAGAACTTCAACATTAACACCTTCTTTTATGTTCTCATTTTTTCTCTTTTTTTTTTCTTTTTACACTATTGGTATTCTCAAGTGTTTCTTTCAGAATGACTTCCTTCTCAAGGACTTAATATTCCCCTAAAGGTTAGGGCAGCCGATCAATGAGTAATACCCTTAATCCTAATTAATTCCCCTAATTCCTATGGAAGTTTGAAATGATCTCACAACAATCTCACCAAAGGCATTGAATTTTAGCCTTAATGTTTGAAGGTGGCACTCAGTTCATGGATCACTCAAAAAGGATTATTAACAAAGCAAGGTATTAATCTTAATGATCATTAGACTCACCTATTCTAGTCCAACTTCAAAAATTACTTCACCTAAAGATAAGTGCAAATCAGTTCAGGGTGGTGACATACTCTCACCTTAAAGCCAATCCTTAATCAACTAAATAGCACTTAAGAAGTGTTATCTCAACTGAAAGACTCCTAAATAGGCAGAGAAAAATTAACAAGAACAAAAACAAAAAAACATTTAAACACAAGAACAACAAGAAAAACAAGAACAACAAACACTTAAGACATGCACACTAAGTTGCCTACTTGAAAGCTCATATAACTACCTAGACGTGCTTAGTATCTCTATATTTTCTATCCTCTCCCCCATACAAAATTAAACATTGTCCTCAATGTTTCTACATATAATCAGAAAGATAAGCATGCAAGACAAGGTCATAAAATGGAGGGAAAGAGAAAAAACTGCCTGAGCTAGTCAAGATTGATATACAAGTAATGCATGTGAACAACTTGCTATGATTCTAATAACATGTAAGATTGCAGCAATACCTTGAATACTTCAGTAGATCATAGCAAAAAGAAGAAGGGTCAAGATATCCTTACTTGTTCACAAGAGAGAACCTAGTTGAGAGGGAACCTCCCTTTAAAGCTCATGTGCACTCTTTCATCTAAAAATCATGCATCAATGTTATGGATTTAAAAACTAAAATCATTCATTCACCATTCCACATTAAGCATTCAGACCACAATCAAATTAACAAATCCAAATCATCCATGCATTGTCATAAAAGGTGAAAGAAATCAAGAATCCATACATAGAGAGATAAGTTGAAGATAAATCAACTTCAAGAATGGATTGTTTTGAACTTGAAGATACATAAATTTTTGAATAAAAATGAGAAATATCTCCTTAACACATCAGAGATGTTGGAAAACATAATCAAAGTGTTGAAGTTTCACATTTTGAAGCATGAGTGAAAAGAAACTAGTGTAACGTGGAAATAATCTTTGGAACTTGAACTCTATTGCATTCTACTTTAAAAGCATTTTCTTCCTGCACTAAAAACACAAACATTAGTACCTTAATTTATAGTAAAAAATGTGAGAAAGAAGTGTACTTGCTATGGTAAAAATTTGAAAAACTATACATGATCATAAGGTATGCTAATAGAAGATGAATGCATGAAAACTAAAAATTCTGCATACCAACTATTTTGATGATGATGCACCTCCTCCTTGTTGAGATGGCTCATGAATCCTTGGCATGGCTTGGCTGGGTAAGGCTCCTTTCTCCCTTGAAGAAGTGATGGTGGCTGCCAAGTTGTTGAATATCTGACTTGAATTCTTATAAGGGTATTCTGGTCATTTGACCAATTGTATTGTCCATACTATTTAAGCATGGACCTAGGGCACCCATTTGAATGCTGATCCTTTTGTATTCCATCTGAAATAGAGAACTTCAGCCTTCTCCATCTGTGGACGTACCCAAGTTGGGGAATCACATAAATTTCAGGATTTGTGTGCTTGCTTCTCCATCTCTTCTTCTTCTTCTCTTGCATAACAATTGATATCAGAGCTTAGGGTTCTTTTGGGATCATCCTAAGGTTTTGGAAGAGAAAAAGATTTGATTAGAGAGAGAAGTCTGTCAAAAGACCAGCAGCCGTTGTCGCCAGTTCCTCTCGTGCACAGTCTGCGTGCGAGTTCATCTGCGCATGCGGGTTTGCCTGCGTGTGCCGTGTGCAAGTCATTTGCCTGTGTGTGCTCGTCTACGTGCGTTCGTCCTTGCACGTCTGTTTGCGCGCATGCGTCTACGTTCGATCGCACATCTATCTGCGCACGTTCATCCCTACGCGTCTGTTTGCGCACGTGCGTCTGCATGCGTCCGTGTTCGACCATATGTCCGTCTACATGTGTTCATCCCTGCACGCCTGTTTGCACGTGTGCATCCGCATTCGTCCGCACATCCGTCTGCACGCATTTGTCCTTGCACGTCTGCTTGCACGCGTTCGTCTACACATCTCTTGCACGTGTCCGAGCATCCCATCCACGCATTACGTGCGTGCTGCTTACTGGAGCTCGTCTAGAGGTCGTAGTTATTGGTCATCTATTGTGTTTAGGAAAAGAAAGGTGGTAAGCTATACTTTCCATCGACCTTCGTGAATGCAATCTTGCATTTAATTACTGTGGACGTTTGGGGATTTCTAGATTTTTGAAAATTAGGGCATTCAAGTGCATTTCAATACTTGCATTTGTATTGCTGGAATTAGTAACTTGTATGTGCTTGCCCTCATTTTCAACTTGTGTGTTGGTTGTTTGGGATAGTAGTATTTGCATTTAAGTTTCACTTGTGTTTCAAAATATTGGTTGCATCTAATAGAATTTTTTAGAATGACAACATCGACTTTGAAAGTGAGAAATTTAACGGCAAA
The DNA here is from genome assembly GCA_036874045.1 of Cymodocea nodosa. NCBI lineage: Eukaryota > Viridiplantae > Streptophyta > Magnoliopsida > Alismatales > Cymodoceaceae > Cymodocea > Cymodocea nodosa. The sequence continues at coordinate 14,247,996 of CM072335.1, forward strand.
AATAGCTTTAGCCTTTGGCAAATAAAAATGAGGGCTTTGTTGAAGCAATAAGGCATTTGGACTCCCTTAAATTAGGAGTCGTCTATGGATAGAAAATTTGCAGAGTATGAATAGCAAGAAGAGAAAGCTCACTCTACTATTTTACTATGCTTATCTGATGAAGTTATCGTTGAAGTTGTTGATGAGATCACAGTTTCTGGGTTGTGGAACAAGTTGGAGACATTGTACATGACAATATCCCTTACCAACAAGTTATTGCTCAAGCAGAGATTGTTCTCTTTGAAGATGAAGGAAGGTACACCGTTGAAGTAACATTTGGATCAGTTAAACACTATTCTTATGGAGTTATGCAATATTGGTGTGACTGTTGAAGATGAGGATGCAACCCTCATTTTACTTGTTTCACTTTCATTGTCATTTGAGAATTTTGTGCGGTCTTTTGTGGTTGGCAGAGATACAATCACATTGGAGGAAGTGAGGTCCAACCTTCACTCAAGGGAACTTAAGCACATGGTTTCACATGGGAGCAATGACGCAGGTGCATCTGGGTTGACTATGCATCATAGTGATAGTAGGAGACGTCAACAGAAACAAAACAACAACAACAGGCGTAGAGGAAGGAGTAAATCCAAAGGCAGGTATTTCATGCAACTACTGTAAGGAAAAGGGACACTGGAAAACAAATTATTTCAAGTTGAAATCCAAAGGAAGTACGACAGTAGCTGAAAAAGAAGATTTAATGTCAGAAGGTGACTTCTCTTTGATTGTTTGTTGTAGTGCATATATAGATCAGCATTGGATCTTAGACTTTAGAGCATCTCATCATATGACTCTCAATAGGGAGTATTTCTACACTTATCAGACTGTTAATGGAGGGCAAGTTAGATTAGCAAACGATGATGTTTGCCTTAGAGCTGGCATTGATACAATCAGATTCAAGATGCATGATGGCACGGTGAGAACTCTTGACGATGTATGGCATGTGCCCAAGCTGGGCAAGAGCTTGATATCTCTCATGGCATTTGATTCCAAGGGTTTCAAGTATTTAGGTGAAGACAAATTGTTGGTCTTAAAAGACTCATTAGTAGTGATGAAAGGAGTCAAAAATGGGCCTTTATACATTCTGCAAGGTTCTCTAGTTGTAGGTGATGCTGTCGCAGCTATGAGTGATCAGCAAACTACTTCTGCAGTTTGACACTCAAGAATGGGTCATTTGGGGTAGAGAGGAATGTAGAAACTCAGCAGTTTAGGCAGGTTGAATGGGCACAAATTCATTGATGTAGAGTTGTGCAAGCATTATATCTATGGAAAGCAGAAACATGTACAGTTTGGAAAAAGAGAGCATACTACTCAGGGGGTATTAGATTATGTCCATGCAGATTGTTGGGGACCTTCCTAACAACCCCCTTTGTAGGTTCTAGATATTTCCTTTCTATTGTGGATGATTATTCACGTATGACATGAATTTTCATTTTGAAACATAAAGGTGAGGCTTTCAATTAAGTAGTGGAAGACTCAAGTTGAAAATTAAGTTGGTAGGAAGGTGAAATACTTGAGAACTGACAATGGTTTGGAATTCTGCTTCCATGAGTTTGATAACTTTTGTAAAGAGGCGGGTATCACAAGACACTACACAGTTAGAGGCACTCCACTACAAAATGAAGTTGTAGAACGTCTCAACTGCACGTTGTTGAAGAAAGCAAGGTGCATGCTTTCTCATGTTGGATTGGAGAAGAAATTTTGGGCTGAGACTATTAACACAACCTCTTATATTGTCAACAGGTCACCCTCTAGTGGTATAGAAGACAAAATACCTTATGAAGTGTGAATGAACAGGGCTATAAATTATTTCAAATTGAAGATTTTTAATTGTTCAGCATACTATCATGTAGATAATGGCAAGTTAAAGTCACGTGTCAGAAAGGGTATCTTTGTTAGATATGTTATGAGAGTCAAAAGGTATAGAATTTTTGATAAAGAAACAAGAAAAGTAATTCACAATCGTGATATTACTTTTGATGAGGTCACTTTGATACAGAATGAAGAGTTACCCATAGTGTCAGAAGAATCCAGCATTCCTAAGCCGGTGGAGTTTGACTTGTCACAATAGTATGTCCTGTTAGGACCTTATGACTTACCAGAGGGGGTGAATGGTAATAATTTGTTTCTTAACTATTTAATGGCTGATTGATATAGAGAATTAACAAGTACACGATAAAAATAATACACAGGAATTTTAGGTGGTTCATCGCTAATGGCTAGTCTACCTCCAAAGGATACTTGGACTTCACTAAACTTTCACAAACTTACAATCACTTGCTTTAAGATTAAAGCAAGAACCAACCAAATTGATTGAGCTTTCAGGTCGTAGCTCCAACCAATCTTTCTCTGAAGTTTTTGATTCGTGTACTTCAATAAAATACTTGCTTGAAAGTATCAGAGTTGAGTACGTGATGAGCTTCTAAAATTGAGTCTGTATATGCTGAAGATGATTTGATCTCTAAGGCTTTCTTCTGTTGAGTTTGCTGTAATTGTGTATGAGCAAAAAATTATCTAATTTTGTTGTCTGTTGCTTGTATATATATTAAACATGTGTAACGATCATATTTTTCTTCTAACGGATGTATTCTGCTGTACTTGGTAAGATTTCAGTCCCAAATATGGTAAGTTACTGTTCAGGGAGGTATTTCAAGATACCCTTCCGATTTCCTAGGTTTTTGGAGGCTTAGCCATGTAACTCTCCGAAAAATACTTGTAACTTACTGAAAAGTCACTTAAGTCTTTCTGCCATATAAGGTTTCAGATCGTACATAAGAGCTGTTATTCAATCGAATACTTGCAGCTGTAACTTACTGAACTGTTATTTAACTGTCGGATAGTTACAGTAACCTTCCGAAATCCTTCGTTAAGTTTTCGACTGCTTTATTTAATTCAGCACGTGCATAATAGACTAACTTAAGTTCTGGATGGTTAGCTCCAGTAACTTTTCGATTCTTCTTTTAAGCTTCTGTTTAGATTTCTACATGTGGGAAATTCAATGACTTAAGTTTCGGATAGTTAGCTATAGTAACTTTTCGATTCTTTATATATCTATCTTTTTAACTCTCTGAAAGCCTTCTACTTTTGAATAGTTAATCTTCTAACTGTCCGATAGTGTTGCTATTGCTTTATATTGCCCTTCGGATACTCAGACTATTAATTCACCGAAAAATATTTCTCTTCCAGATAGTTAAGCTTGGTAACATTTCGAAATCTTTTTTATCACTTGCAGCACACTTTAAACTGTTTGTATCAACTTCTGCTCTTTTACTAACTGTTAAGCCTGAGAAATACAATTTAAATCCTCACATTGATTTTTGCATTATCAAAATCTAGAGATCATTTCATATTCTAGAACAAATAGCTTCAGATGAAGATCAACATTTGGACCTAAATGAAAATGCAGATCAACCTGAAGAGGAACCACAAGAGAGATGTGTTGCTAGGGACAGACCTACGAGGGTTTCTCAACGCCTGCAGAAGTATGGTTTCAGCAATATGATTGTTTTTGCCTTGTAGGCTGCAAGTGAGGTGGAGGAAGCTATTGATCCTCTAATATATGATGCTGCTCATTGGATGAAAGCTATGCAAGAGGAGCTTCAGTCCCTTCAGAAAAATTAAACATGGGATTTAGTGAAGCGTTCAAAAGATAAGAATGTTGTAGATTGCAAGTGGGTGTTCAAAAAAAAAGTTGGAACACAAGGCAATCTTGGGACACAATTCAGGGCAAGATTGGTGGCTAAAGACTATTCTCAACAGGAAGACGTTGACTACAATGAAGTATTTGCACCAGTGGTTAGACACACATCCATCAAAGTTCTTTTGACTATTGTTGCAATGAAGAACTTAGAGCTTAAACAACTTGATGTGAAGACAACCTTCATACATTGTGACTTAGAAGAAGAAATATGGATGAAACAGCCAATTGGCTTTGTAAAGAAAGGGAGATCAGATTTTGTTTGCATGCTTAAGAAGCCCTTGTATGGACTCAAGCAATCTCCAAGACAATGGTATAAAAGATTTGATTCTTTTATTACCAAAGTTGGTTTTCTACGTAGCTCTTTTGATTCATGTGTGTATATCAAACACTTAAATAATGGTACACATGTATACTTGCTCTTATATGTTGATGATATCTTAATTGAAGCCAAAGATATTAATGTTATACAGGGTTTAAAAAATATCTTAAAGTTTGAATTCACAATGAAAGACTTAGGTGCTGTAGGCAAGATCTTAGGGTTGGAGATACAACATGATAGATGTATTGGAAAGCTGTTTCTTCATCAACATGGCTATGTGCAGAAGATTTTGAATAGATTTAGAATGGCTTCTAGTAAAGCCATTGGGACACCCTATGACAGGAATCTTTGATTATCATCAGCTATGTCACCTTAAACACAATCAGAAAAGAAATACATGCAGTGTGTTCCTTACTCTTAGGCTGTTGGGAACTTAATGTATGCAATGGTATGTACTCACCTAGATTTAGCCTATTCTCTTAATGTGGTAAGTAGATTTATGTCAAATCCTGGGAAAGACCATTGGCAGGTTGTAAAGAGGATTTTCAGATATTTGAAGGGAACTCTAGATGTTGGGCTGATATATAATATCAAACAGAGGAGTTGCAGTATGGCAGGATATTCAGATTTAGATTTTGCTAGAGATGTTGATTAGAGGAGGTCCTTAACAGGATATGATTTTATAGTAGCAGGTTCAGTTGTCAGTTGGAAATCTACACTTCAGCCTATAGTTTTGTTCTCTACTACTGAGGCTGAGTACATGGTAATGATTGAAGTTGCAAAGGAAGGAATCTGTCTAAAAGAGCTACTTGGAAACTTTGGATTGCAAGTTGATAGAGCTGATATCTTTTGTGACAATCTCAGTGCCATTTGTTTGGCAAAGGATAATGTGTTCCATGATTGTACAAAACACATTGATGTTAGATATCACTTTCTTAGAAGTGAAGAAAGAATAAAGATCTTGAAAATCAACACCAGAGACAATCCAGCTGATATGTTCACAAAAGGGGTGATTAAGAGTAAGTTCAAACATTGTCTTGACTTGCTCAACATATATGGATGTTGCTGACCCTTCGTGGGTCATTGTGATGGAGAGCTTTGCTCAAGGTGGAGTTTGTAATTTAAGTCAAGGTGAAGATTGTTGAATATCTGACTTGAATTCTTGTAAGGGTATTCTGGTTATTTGACCAATTCTATTGTCTATGCTATTTAAGCATGGACCTAGGGCACCCATTTAGGTGCTGATCCTTTTGTATTCTATTTGAAATAGAGAACTTCAGCCCTCTCCATCAGTAGACATACCCAAGTTGGAGAACCACGTAAATTTCGGGATTTGTGTGCTTGCTTCTCCATCTCTTCTTCCTCTTCTTTTGCATAACACAATTGTTGAATTTGTCTTTCCATTCTAGAGATAGTTTGCAACGCTGACCCTAATTGGCTTTCAAGTTGCCTTATTGCCCTTGAATTGTCTTCCACCTTAGGACTCGTTTCAATTCCCTTGGCAAGACATGTCTCCATGCCCTTCACCAACATATTGAGCTTTTGGTCCATCTCGGCTAAATTGAAAATATTAGAAGATGGAGGTTGAAAAGGTGTAGTTTGAAATTTTGAGCTTAAGCCTTGATGATGTTGTTGTTGCTGAAGTTGTTGAGGATGCCCTTGGGAACCACTCCCTTCTCCTTGTTGAAAATTAGAAGATTTCCAAGAGAAGTTAGGGTGGTTTCTCCATGAAGAGTTATAGGTAGGGTTATAGCCTAAGTTTCTTTGCATCCCCTCTCCTCTACCTCTTGGCATTAAAGCGTTCACATCCACCTCCGAATTTCTTGTAGGGCAATCTTCTAAAGTGTGCCCAATTGACTTGCAAGCAAGACACCAAGGTTCATGAGGATGATCAATCCTTTTCCCCTTGGTATCAAGCTCCTCAAACTTCCTTGATAAGGCACAAACCTTGGCCTTAAGGGTCGACATAGCATCAACATTGTATTTACCATGATGACTTTGGTTGGCTCTAGCTTTTATGGGTTTACTAGAAGGATCCCAACTCATGGACCTAGCAGCAAGTCGTTGGAATAACTCCCAAGCCTCATTATCAAGAAGATTTGAAAAATCCTCATGGCTAAGGGATTCCAACATATTCCTTGTATTGCTATCTATTTCCTCAAAAACAATTTGACACCTCCTCCAAAGTAGGATACCATGATGGGGGCATTGACTTAAAAGGTCCTTGAACCTCTTAAAGTAGTCATAAAACGTCTCACCACTTCTTTGAGTGCAATTGTTTATTTTAGCACGTTTTTGCATAGTTTTCCTCATTGGGTAAAACTTTTTAAGGAAAATATTGCAAAAACCATTCCATGAGTTGATGGATGATGACTCAAGCCCATATAACCATTTCTTAGCTCCATCCTTGAGAGCAAATGGTATGTATCTGAGTTTAATTGCATCCTTAGGCATTTCATTGATTTTCATCATTAAGCAAACCTCCTTAAACTCATAAAGAAACCAATAGGCATCTTCTTGTTCAAGGCCACAAAATTTGGGTAGTTGGTTGATATAATCTGACTTAAGTTCATAGTGGTCACCTTGAAGCTTGGGTAATTCAATACATGTAGGCCTAGTGGTTCTAAGAGGGTAAAAAACATCACTCATCCTGGTTCCTTGACAATGAACTCATTGGTTGTTCTCAGCCATGGTTCTTTCTAAGTTGGGGGTGGTTCTTATTAGTCTATGAGTTTGGTCTCTCCTCCAACTTTGCATACAACTAAAAGAAATAAGTCAATTAAAACATGTGAGAACAATGAAACATGATAGTAGATGATCATGTAAACATTAAGGCTAAAATATGCAAAGAGAACAAGAATGACCGACAACATTGCAGAAAACTGTTAAGTATACTATCTTCCAAGAATTTTATCTTTCAAGGTACTGATCCAAAAATTACAAGTAAATACTCTACATGCAGGTATAGAAGTCTTCTTTTCAGGAAAAATATTATCAATAATAAATACAAGCAAAATTTTGTTCAATAGATTGCACAAGAAAGCATGATAGGAAAATTCTGTTCCAGGAATTGTTACCCTATTGCATGCAAATGAACATATACTTAAAAAGAATTACTAAAATGTAAGCAACTTAATATACAAACAAAGAAGAAACAACAACTTTACAACAATAAAAAAAAACAAAAAAAAACAAAGAATAAATCACAAACAAAAGGAAATTTAAGGTTCATAAGAGGGATTGTCTAATAAAATTGTGATCCCTTGTTTCTCTTTGTTGTTGTCCCCATGGAATTCCTTAAGTTTTTGCCCATTAACCTTTTCTACAAATCTTGAAGTTGGGTGCTCAATATCCACAACCCCAAAAAGAAACACTTCTTTAACAATAAAGGATCCTATCCATCTAGCTCTTAGTTTCCCAGGGTGAAGGTGCAATCTTAAGTTATATAGGACTTTTTGACCAACTTTAAATGTTCTTAATATATGTTTATCATGAAAGATGTTTGCCTTCTTTTTAGCTATCTTGGAGTTCTTATATGCCTCATTCCTTAATTCTTATAACTCCAACAACTCAAGTTTCCTTCTCACTGCACCACTTCTCACTTCATAATCCACACTTTGTAATTTTCTAAGTGCCCATAATGTCTTATGTTCTAATTCTACAGGCAAATGGCAAGCTTTACTAAAAACTATCCTATAGGGAGATATATCTAAAGCAATTTTAAAGGTTGTTTTATAAGCTCAAGGTGCATCACTTAAATGCTCAACCTAATCTCTCCTATTGGTTTTTACAATTTTCTCTAATATAAGCTTAAGCGATTTGTCGATTTGACACTTTCACTTGACTACTAGTTTGAGGATGGTAGGAAGTAGCTACTCTATGGTTGACATGGTATTTTCTCATTAAGCCTTCAAAAGATATATTATAAAAATATGTACCTCTATCACTAATGATGGCCCTAGGCACTCCAAAACTAGTAAAGATATTCACCTTAATAAAATAGACTACCACTTTACTATCACAAGTTCTAGTGGGTATAGCTTCTATCCACTTCGACAAGTAATCCATAGCTAATAAAATATAACCAAACCCATTAGAATTAGAAAATGGGTTTATAAAATCTATACCTCAAAAAGATCAAAAACTTCTAATACTATAATGGGGTTAAGCGACATCATATTTCTTTTAGATATTCTACCCACCTTTTGGCACCTAAGACATTTTTTGTAGAAGTCAAAAACATCCCTAAAAATGATAGGCCAAAACAAACCACACTAGAGAACTTTTACCACGGTCTTCCAAGAACCAAAGTGTCCACCATAAGCCTTGTCATGACAAAAGCTCAAAACACTATCTCCTAATTTGGGACACACCTACGCACTATTTGATTAAGACAATACTTAAATAGGTAGGGGTCCTCCCAATAATATTCCTTAACTCTAGACTTAAGCTTCCTCTTCTCATATTTGCTTAGGCTTCTAAGAATCTGACTTGAGGCTATATAGTTCACTATATCTATGTACCAAGGCTCACTATATATCCTATAAAGGTGCTCATGTGGAAAAGCATTAGACACTTCCTCGCTAGGTGGGATCTTGCCTAACCTAGACAAATGATCTGCTACAACATCCTCTATACTTTTCTTATCTCTAATTTCCAAATCAAATTCTTGAAGCAATAAATTCATTTAATTAGTCTAGGCTTTGCATCCTTTTTAGCTAGTAGGTATTTGAAAGCAGAATGGTCGGTAAAAATAATGACATGGTTCTCTACTAAATAAGGCCTAAATCTATCTAGAGCAAACACCACAGTTAAAAATTCTTTTTCTATAGTGGTGTAATTAACTTAGGCACTATTAAGGGTTTTACTGGCATAATACACTACATAGGGAGCTTTATTTACATGTCCTAATGTCGCTCCTACGGTAAAGTTTGATGCATCCCACATCAATTGAAAAGGTCTAAATTAATTAGGAGCTCTGAGAATAGGAGGGGATACTAAAGAAGTTTATAACAAGTTAAAAGCATCTAGAGAATCCTTAGAAAAAACAAAAGGGGTATCCTTAGCTAACAACAGAGTTAAGTATCTAGCTATTCTACTAAAATCTTTAATGAACCTTCTATAGAATCCTACATGTCCTAAGAAACTCTTAATCTTTTTGGCACTCTTAAGAGGTGGGAAATTAAATATGATTTTCATTTTAGCTCTATCCACCTCAATTCCTTTCCTTGAAACCACATGCCCCAACATTATCCCTTGTGTCATCATAAAATGACACTTCTCCCAATTAAGAACCAAATTCTTCTCTTTACACCTTTAGAGAACAAGGTATAAGTGATTTAAACAATTATCAAATCTTTTTCCAAAAATAGAAAAATCATCCATGAAAATCTCAAAAAATTTGCCTCCATGTCAGAAAATAATCTCATCATACACCTTTAGAAAGTTGCAAGGACATTGCACAATCCAAAAAACATACGATGGAAGATATAAGTTCTAAATAGACAAGTAAACATGGTTTTCTCTTGATTAACAAGAGAAATAGGAACTTGGTTGTACTCAGAATATTTGTTTAGGAAGTAATAAAATTCTTGTTCAGCTAATTTCTCAAGAATTTAATCCACAAATGGTAAAGTAAAATGATCCTTTCTAGTAACAATATTCAGTTTCCTATAATCCACAAACTCTCCATTCAGTCTAGACTCTGGTGGGTATTAGCTCTTTATCAGAATTCTCAACTACTGTTATTCTAGGTTTCTTGGGCACCACATAAATGCAGCTCACCCATTTACTATCCATAATAGGGTAAATGATTCCATAATCGAGCCACTTTACAATTTATTTCTTTACCACCTCCATCATTGTTGGATTTAATCTTTTTAAAGGCTCTTTGGAGGCATAAGACTCATCCTCTAAATAAATTCTATGCTCCACTAGGGTGGTGTTTATTCCATGAATATCGGCCATAGACCAACCTATGGCCTCCTTGTAAGCTCTAATCACTCCTAGAAGTTTACCTTCTTGCTTCTGAGTTAACCCCTCACCTACTATTATAGGTAGAGTCTTCTCATCATCTAAATACAGATATTTTAAATCCTTAGGGAGAGGTTTAAGCTCTAGCTTAGGGGATACTTCTACTTGAGGCTCGGTATTAGGTCCAATCCTTTGGAGACTAAGCTGCTGATCTTTGGGACCTATACTAAGTGTCTCAACTCCTATTTCTTCTATTCTATCATCTATTTCTAACAATCTAGAAGCTCCCAAGTTCAAACTCTCTCCAAATTCCACTTCTGAACGTTCTAATACTTCCTCATTCCATTCTCCAAAATCTTGGAAAACTTCAAGGAAGCTAACATTAAAGTCCTGCAACACCTTAGATCTATGCAGTTCCTTCAACTTAAATATATTCAATGCACACCTCAATTCCCCATATTTTATGTTCATCATGCCACTCCTATAATTTATCTCAGCATTGATTGTTGCTAAGAAAGGTCTACCAAAAATGAGAGTTTCTTCCTCTATGGTGGTGGGAATAGAACAATTTTCTAAGATAAAGAAATCTATGGGGTATATGAACTTGTTTACTTGAATGAGCAGATCTTCCACCACTCCTAAAGGTTTCTTAGAGGATTTATCAGCCAATCTATTAGTAACATTTGATTGCTGCAACCCTTCTAACCCTAACTCCTCAAAAATGCACCTTGGCATGACATTGATACCCGCCCCTAAATCTATTAAGGCTTTGGAAAAAAATTTCTCTCCTATCATGCATGATATGAATGGGGTACTTGGATCAACTTACTTCCTAGGGACATTTTTAGAAAATAAGGCACTCACATCTACAAATAGATTAACTTTATGTACATTTCTTTTTTTTCTCTTTTTAGTGCAACAATCTTTTAAATACTTGGCATATAATGGAAATTGTTCTATTACTTCAAGCAAAGGAAGATTAATCTTTACATTCCTGAATATTTCTTTGATTTTCTCAAATTTGTCCTCCTTTCTCTCCTCACTAAACCAAGAAGGAAAAGGAGGACAAGTTTCCTTATTAAGTATATTATTTGTTTGTGGTGTTGGTGGTTCATTTCCTATTTCTTCTTTATCTTCTTCATTATTTTTAACTTCTGATCCTCTATTTTCTTTATCTATATGTTCATTTTGATGATTACTGTTTTCTAAATTTTCAGTTGGTGTGTTAAGACAAGTAACTCTTCTAGTCTTAGTTGTTATCATAACATCTTCAATTAAATTCTCATTCCCTAAGTCCTCTTCTATAAATTCTTCATCATAGTTAGACTCTAATTCACTTGGGTTGTGTTATCTATACATACTCATTTGATTTGGATTTTCAACTTCCTGCAAGATAAAACCTAAGTCTTCATTGAACTTACATCTAACCATGTCAATTGAACTTTCTATATTTTCTTCTTTATTCTCATGTAAAATATCTTTTGTCTCTATTTCCTCTAATTCTTTCTCTTTCCCTCTTTCAGTAACTGAGCTTGTATGACCCTCATTATCAATTTATGCATATTGATTAATTAAATTTTCAAGGGTTTCCAATGAATTTCTCTAATAAGTGTTATCCTTGTTATCTACACTCATCCTAGTTGATTCATTTAGCCTTACTTCACATCTATGAATCATCTTCTCTAATGAAAACCAAGGATCCTCTACATGATCAAGGTCCTTAGGACTCACTAAAGACTCGTCACTTAACTTGCAACTAGAGGTGAAACTTGGGCCAAATGCACATCTAAAACCACTATGGCCATACAAGCCACAATAATCACAAATGACATCTTCTATGTCAAGTGGATTAACCCAATCATGGATATTCTCCATGATTGGAGAACTAACCAGAAAGAATCAACTTCTACTAACAACTTTGAACAATGTTAACAATAAGCACTAGACAATTACAAATATAAACAAGCTCAAAGATAAAAAATAGAATAACTAACAAAGCAAGCTAACAACTAAACCAAAAAGGAAAGCAAAACACCAAAAACCAAAAGAAAACAAGACAAAAACTAAAAACAAATAAACACAAACATTATTAATCCCTGGCAATGGTACCAAAAATTTGTTGAGTTATTTCTAGGATTCACACCTTAGAATTCATTTTACCGCAAGTGCATGGATCAAAAGTAGATAATGATTTAGCATTCACGGGTCATTTCCATAGGGATTAATTACTATATAAATGTTCATGAAATTCTAGTCTTGCTTTACTTAACTCATGCATCCAAATCAATCTCTAATCATCCAAATTCATGTAAACATAAATAAAATACGTCTCAATCTCAACTTCAATGATTAAGAGTGGAAAACAATTGCTGAAATAATGGTGTAAATGTTCATAAGTTCATCTCTCAAATGTAAATACATTCCACTCATTTAAAACCTGCACGAGATGCATATTTGTGAATTTAATTTGGCCAAATACAAATTAACTTATCAACTTAGACCACATTATAAGTTTTTGGCATCAAAATCAAACATCTAGTAGCTCGAGCAAACATAGAAAAATATGCAAACATGCAAAAAGATATAGTTGATGAGGGATTAAACTTAAAAACATGCATAACACATTTAGTGAAATATATTTAAAAAGCAATTACAAATACACTAATATTTTTTGAATTTCTATATTTTTTTGTGATCTTCATACTCCCAAGTCAATAATGGTTCCATAATTAACTAATTAATCAACAAACTATACTATTAATCCCAAGATAACTAAGTGGAGAACCTTTAATGCTCGATTGCTACAGTACACTCACTCCTTTGATCGTGCATCATTGGCATCCTTGTTGTGCTACCACATGGAGCATTGTCACCACTCAATTTGCGGTTCGACCTTCTAGCACATAGCGATGTTTGTCCGATTGACCGAGCTAAACTAGGTCAACGTCCCTGCTGAGTGGATCAGCTCACATGCATCCACCATGGTACCACCGAGAGTCTAGTTGATGTAATGGAAATGCTCCATGGAAACCAGAATCTTGACCGCAACCTTCGGTTTCCGTTGTGCAGGCTCGTGCATCTACAACATGGACGTGGGAGTTACAGCTACTCGAAGCAAGGAGAAGATGCCCTAGGGATTTGTGCACTCCACCTATATATGCAGCTTCCACTCTACCTATTCCAACTCCTATGTCAACCTTGTGATCTTCAACCTATCCACATCCCATTCTAACATTCATAGTCTCATTAGCCTTACCGTTGAGTGGTTGGTTCACCTATTCTACATCGTCAACCGTTAAACCTTGATTCACGATGACATCCTCTTCAAATACAAAGATGATGGTTAACTGTTGGACCACGTCAGGGTGGTAGTGAGGTTGTTGGGGGTTTGGAAGAGGGATGGAGGAGGAAGATCAACTAGGTGGTTCCTTAATCTAGTTTGGTGTTGTGACACATCAAGGCTAGGGAGGAGGTGAAGTTGTCGAGGAGGATCATGGATGGACTTTAGTGATCAATTATTTGGATGGCAGGGTGAGCTTTTTGAGAATTCCAATGGGAAACTGGAGTATGCAGGGAACAACCCACAAGCCTTTTGGCTTGAGAATGCCAAGTAGTGAAGGTCCATGTCGTCTATGGATTTCTCATCCTCCATGATTAAGAAAAGATATTTCTTCCTTTTCTTGTTCATATTAGATCAAACATGATAGTCTTGTTGAGATCGAAATAGGAGAAGGTTGTAGAGAAAATTTTTGAAAACAGAGCATTTTGTCAAGAACTAGAGAAAGCTTTATTGATTGATTGACTAAAATTATTTAATGGGATTGACAGTTAAGTTGATTCAATCCTTTGAGCATTATTTGTTTTGGTCATTTAAATAAAACTTATATGTATTGATCTTAGTATTTTAAATAAAAATTAATTTAAACTTATAAGGAAAACAGAATTATACATCAGAATGGAATCAGGTTGGATGAAGATGGATGGCCAAGGAAATTATAAGTTCTCCAATTGAATCTAAAAGTCAGTAGTGGCACTATTTTATTTTATATGGTTATATGATTTGAATATGTTTTTTTACTTCAGTCTCTTTTTCCCATAGGAAAAAGATTCCACCCTCGTTTATCAAGCACTTACAAACCTTTAAAATGTGATATGTCATGTAACTGTGACAAGGAAAAAAACCAATGTATGTATGACAGAAAGTAAGCAGAAATGAATTCTAGCAGTGGTGTTCTTGGTGGATTTTATACCATTTGGTGAAAAAAGTTCCCTTAAGCCACATCATATTGTGTTTGGCTGTGAAAACAAGGAAACAGGTTAGCTCTTCAACATGCTGATGGAATAATTGGATTGGGCCGTGGTCAGCTAAGTATAATGGACCAACTAGTCTGGAAGGGTGTTATAAGTGATTCATTTTCATTATGCTTTGGTGGAATAGATATTGGTGGTGGTGTAATGATACTTGGCGATGTTCCTCTCTCCCTCTCCCCATCCATCTGTAATCTATATAAAGCAAGTTATCAAGTCTAACTGTAAGTGGCTTTGGCAAGCCTAGCACTAATGTTTTGTTTAGACAATAAGGGGAGGTCAACTGAAAAATGTTTTAACATCCAATACTCCCATTAATTGTTTAAACAAGAGGAATGTAAAATTTTCTGTGGATTTCTCTCTGGGCAGACCCTCATGGACCATATGAAGGTAGATGGCTCCCTCCCTTATAGGAGGGCACGGTGTATGTGATTACTAATAAGAGATCTAATTGGGTATACTTTAAGGATTTAAAATTTTGCAGATAAATAGGAACGTTGAGGCATATCTGGGAGTTCATGTTGCTTCTAGGTGTTTTTGTTCAATGAGGGAAAGCACTGAGTAAATGTAAACATTGTGCCTAGAGCATTACATATAAATATATCTTATATCCATATATATATGTGTGTGCTAAAGAAATTATCATTTCAGATTTTTAACATTTTAGATATTCTTTTAGAATGTAAATATTTTACAAAAGTGAGTGCAAACAATATCAAGAAAGCTGTATAATTATATATGTAATGAGAAATCGAAAGTCAACTGATTTTGTTCATAACTATCAAAATCAGTTTGTTGAAACTCATCACTTATCATTCATGTAGATAATTGTATAATGTGCAACCAAAAAATATATCATATTTTGCCTAGTCTTGTTGGCTGTGCTTTATAAATAATGAGACTTTCATTATTTCCAATCTTCTATTAAGCCAATGATACAATGCCCCTGAAATTTGTGGTCGACTTTAGTTGTCCTGTTCTCCTCTTTAGTGATAGTTTCCTGTCAGAATCCATCTTCAACATTCTCCAACTACATTGAAGTGTAATCAATGATTAGGATACACATTCAAATATGACAACTCTAGGAGAATTGGAATTCCTGTATTTTATTAACATGTGATTTTTACAATTTACAATGATATTGCATATAATTTGTACAACATACATAGATGTGTTTGTGCCAAGCAAAACAAAGGAAAATGTTTATGGGATTTTATTTTTCTTTTGATTTCAACAAGATATTGTTCATGTATGTTGAATTGTGATCCAAATTCACTTGTTTTTGGCATTATTGTGCTAATGTTTTGAGGAGAACTAGGGGAAATACAAATCAGAGAAGTAAACCAAAAAAACTAAAATCCCTCATAGGAAGTAGCAAACAAAAAATAAGTAGATCTAGCAGAGGATAACCATAAAAAACACATTCTTGGACTAACCTCACAAGACTTCTTTGTGCTGGATGATGTAGCAAAAATTCTTTCTTCCAACAGCAGTGATTGACAAACTTGAGAACGACCTAAATGCTTTGCTTTAAAGGACACATTCACTGAATGGAGGAGTTGTGATTGAGGCTTCTGTCAAAAGAAGGATGAGATTGCGAGGATGTGGTCATGGTCACAAAGTGAGGTTGCAAGATACGATCACTATTGTGGGGTGAGGTCGCAGGATGTGGTCATAGGGTAAGGTCATAGGATATCATTGTTATTTCAAGGTGAGGTCATAGGATGTCATTGTTGTCACAGGGTGAGGTTGTGGGTGGTCATGATCGAGGGTGTCGAATGATTTCTCATGATTCCTTAAGGGAAGGGTGAGAATCTCAAGAATCAAATCCCTTTTATACCTCAAAATCTTAAAATAGATTTTCTAAGAAATCCATTTTGCGCAAATGACCTATTCAATATTCCTAGGATTCCATTTCCTCTATTTCTTGGAATTCCAGGATGCACAAACCCCACCCCACTGTTGGAATTTCTGTAGGAGGTGGTCAGTTTTCAAGTGACTAGCTTCCTTCCCATTGACCTTCTCTTCCACTTTTTCTCATTGTTTGGTGTCTTAGCTCTAGTGAAATTACACTAATCTGTTCTAGTTGTTGTTCATTCCATGTGACTACCTTGCCATTGTAATGGAATTGACATGTCATCGTTTCGAAATGAAGTGTCACATCTCCCTTGGGTCTCAACCAATGTACTCCTATTATCACATCATTACTGTCCAATTGTACTACATACAAGTTGATAGCAATTGAGATCCCTTCTACCTCCATCTTCACATTTCACATTAGGACAACACCCATCACATCCTATATAATCTCTTAATGTAAGGTGCACTTGCAACCTCTTTTTTGGATTGATTGTCAATTTTAACTTCTTGAGATTGCTCTTGTTGACAAAGTTGTGAATACTCCTTGGGTTAAGCTACACTCCAATGTCTTTTCTAGCACTCCTTCCCTACAAATGTAATGTTTCTGGATGACTTTTCCCTATTAAGGCTTGTAACGATATTTCCAAGGGTGTCTCCCCTTCTTAAGTTGGTTCTTCCCCTTCTCCCTCTTCATCATCTTTAGACTTCGTTCCTTGTAAGAGGTAGGACTTATTCTTGCACATGTGAACCTTATGGAACTTCTCATCACATCTGAAATAGAGCCCCAACTTTCTTTTTCTTTGTTCTTCCTTGTAAGTGAGCTTGATCATTGTCCTTTCCTTTTGTGGAATAGGCAACAGACTCAACTATTGACCTGTTGGAATACTATACAACTAGATTGGCTGCTTCTCTTGTTAAGACTTCCCTAGTCTTAACCATGGGTTGTTTACACTTCCGTGAGTAGCTCCCCATCCTGTTTGCCTCTTGTTGCTAAAAGTTGATCCCCGACTAGCCCCCTGGGATAAGCCCTGTCACCAAGTTCAACAAGATTCTTGCAGTTTGGCTTAAGACATTGTTGATGATAAATCACCTAGTTGAAACACTGGATGTCAAACTTGATGTCCTCATGTAGCCCACTGAGAAAGTATTTGGTCAATGTCTCCATCGGTAACCCCTTGATTTTGGTTGAGATATCGATGGACTCTTGCAAATAGTCAAACACAATCCTTGTCTGATGTAGTTTAAAGAGTTCCCCTTTGAAGTTCCTCATTAGACTCTCACCAAAACATGCTATTAGTCCTTCAATGAATTCACCCCATTCCATTCGTGGTTGATCCCCTACAAAGGACTGGAACCACCAAGTGGCACTCCTTTGTGGTTAATCGAGGTGACTAACACCCACTCCTTTGGTTTGATCTGGTGATAGTTTAGTAATTTCTCTACCCCTTTGTAAAGATTTTGACAATAGCTAGGGCTTGCTAGTGCTTTTAGAGATGGCCAGAAGTCATTGGAAATCTCATTAGAAATAGGTGGTTGTTGGTGGAGCTGTAGAGGTTAGGGAGAGAGGAGGATAAGAAGAGAAAAAGGAAATTATGGGGTTTTGCTCTTTAAAACCTTGAAATAAAAATCTAGATATGAATCCATATCCAGATCCATTTAACTGGATGCCTTGAAAGTGCCCAGTTTAGCCCAGCAGTGCCTAGTGCCTTGTGTGGTAAAGTTCTAGGTGTTAGAAATGCCTGCACCTCATTGTCCATAATTCATCTAAGCACTTAGGTGGTTTCTAGTTCCCCTTTGATAAGCTATGTTTTTCTATCTTCAAAATAACACATTGATCGACAAATTTAAGAAGTTGACAATAGTGGCAAAGGGTGTGATAGAGAGAAGAGAAATGAGTGAGTGACGTGTAGAAGAGATGGTATGAAATGTTAGTGATGGATGGATCAATATTTCCGTTGTATGCATTATGGATATTAGGCTACCCATCACCATTTAAAGCAGTAACTACCCCTTGTTTGTCTTGAACCCAAGGTTCCTCTTTCGAGTGCTCATCAATTCTTTAAAAGGATCTATCTAGCGCATCATTAGCTAAAAAAATCATTTGAACTGATCGATCTAGATGATTATTAAGAATACATTCTGGTTTCATATGAGACCCATGAAAATCTGATCTGGATCAATGAAAATTTGCCAATCTAGATTGATCATAAAAGCCATGACTGCAACAATTGATTTTTTATGTTTCTCTATGTATCTATTGTTTTTCAACTATGGTTATGTTTTTATTGTGTTTGTCGTAAGTTTTTTTTTGTAAGATAGTGAAGGTCTTATGAGTCAAACTCACGTAAGAGGGGAGGAGAAGGTGGCCTTAAGACATCAAAGTACCCATTTGTGAGTTGTGTTTGTTGTAAGTTGGATGCGCTAACTTGAGAGAGTGCTAGAGTATTAAGATATTATATGTGTGTTGTATGTGAGCTTTGTCTCATATTATTTAAATGATACTTGTCCTCTCTATGCAGTTTTTATATATAGAAGTTTTATATTTGTCAATAAAATTAATTTGCTTTCCACTATCTTACTCTCACAAAATTAATTATAATTTGATTACATCTAATACAATTTTAAAAAATATCTTTATTATGTATAACTCTAGACCAAGAATAAATACATAAATTCAAAACATAAATAAGTATATAAAAAGTAAAATTAAAGTTATAAAGAATAAAATAGTGAAATTATGTCAATGGAAACAACTCGAAAGATGAAATCTAGAAAATTAAAAAAATGGTTATTGAAATGGCCAAAAATAAAGAAATGACCATTTTTTCCTCAGAGAAATGGGGAAAATGGTCTTTTAAATGGAAAAATGATGACCTTTTTCCAAACATTTTTTTATCATATTACTAAACCTTTAAACTGATTGAGGTGAAAAGTGTTTAAATGGCATTTAAATGGCCATTTTTCTCATTTTTTACAACAATGTTTGACACTGATTTCCTTCCTACTCTTTCCATTGGCAATTGTTGCCAGGTTTTTGTAATCATAAGCATGTTGAAAGACTTCAATATGGTTTGTAATTTATTATACTGCTGCTTCAGTTGTCTGGTTCTTGACTTCTGAGAGTTAAGTCATGGTTCAAGAGAATAACCTTTGCTATGTTGTTGTTTTCTGTTTTAAATTTAAATTGTCCTGATTTACAAATTGAAGCAGGATCTTAGAAATTTTTGTTGTGCAGGTGAGGTTTGTAACTGAAAATCAAGGAACCTCACTCTTTCCAGAAGACTTTTTGTCACGCTTTCCTATGGTGTATGGTAGATCTTGGAAGCAGGAGCATGATATACTGTTGCTGAAAGCTATGTTACGGTACATTTTTATTCACTCTAGTTGACCTGATTATGCTCAATTACTTAGGTCATTGGAGTTGACTTTCTGCAAATGTATGTCTGACAACTGCAATTGTTGTCTTGCTTCAAACGTGTTGATTTTTCTTAGTTTTTTATTTATACTAGTAGGATTAGTGCTAAAGATTCAGATGGAATATGGAAGGGCACTTTTTAAAAATTTAGTTCATTGTAAATGAACTGATTTCCAATATTCGTTCATGCCCAGTCTTTTTACGTACTTGTCACTGGTATAGTATCTGACTTCCACTTGCAAACAGGGGACTTTGGAATCCCTGGGACATGAGACTAGACTTTTGGCATTTCAGTTAGGTGCGTAACTGCATTTTCCAAACAGTAAAATAAAACATCAGCAGAAGATGCTTGACATGTAAATGTGCTTTGGAGACCTGGATACCTTATTATGTTGTATTTTCCAACAGTACCTGTGCAGATATAGGGTGCCAGGGTGCTTGGGTTATAGTCAGGGTTGCCTTGGATGCAGAGTCTCTTAGGTAACCTTCTAGGAGATGCCTAAGTTCTTAGGTGACTTTCTAGGAGATGCATAGCTGCTTATGACTTCATGTAGGTGATACTTGCCTTAAATTAAAAGGTTTTCACCCTACATATTATATTATTGTGGTCTGTAGCCCACTCCCCTCTAAGGAAGTCCAACTTGACGAAGAAGCTAGGATGAAGTGGATGGATGTGTTTGGTGAAACCCTAACTAGGGCTGCACATAGGAGAGTGTAGCACAAATGAATGTGCTCAACTCTCTATTCTCACTTCTCTCTCATGTGAGCAGCAAAAGGAAGTTGAGAAATAGACAAACAAACAATTTACTATGGAATTTAAGTAGAAGACTACAACATTTAAGAGGACTAAACACAGACCAAAAGGACATGTTAGACTTGGACTTGGAGAGAATCCTGGTGTTCCTTTCTATTTGTAGGCATGGATCCCCACATTCTGAGCCTCATGCCTTAGGCTCTAAGATCACATTCCACATGTTTCCTCACTTCCACTCAACCACATCCTCCATGACACCCCTATCTTGCTAGACAAGTTTCTCCATGTCACATTAGATTGGGTTGAATTCACTTCTGATGTGTTGCTTATATCTTAAGCTTTTAGGTTGATATAAGCACTCCCAAATTCAAGCTCATTTGGGCCTCCAACATGCAAAAAACCTCAACTCAAAACTTGACTGCTAATCTTAAGGTGCCTCATACCCATTTTTAGTCCCATAATCCACCAAGCAAACATGGATTTAGTGCTCTCCAATAGCTCTAGACTTCTTGCTCTCTTTCGAAGGATTCAAATCATATACCTAGTCACCTCATTTGACCAAGTATTCCTTGAGAAATTTTCCTAAAATGATGAGGTCAAAAATTGTTTGCACTCTAGCATTGCTAGCTGGGTCATCACATTGTTGGTGTGTTGACAAATTCCCACATTCCTTGGTGGCTTGTCTAAACAATCAACTTGTCTAGACAAGTGTTGATATGTCTTGGTTGATGTGTTGGCGTCTTGATGGTCTGTTGATGAGGGGTTAGCATATGTTGGTGATCTGCCTAACGATGGATGCTCTTGATGGCTGTTTGACAAATGGTTGGGGTGTGTTGGCAAGTTTGTTTGGGTTGGTGGACACTCTTGATGGCCAATGCCAATGGGTAGACTTGGTTGTTGACACATTATGGATGTCCACATGGGTCATGTAGGCTGGCCTTTGACTAGTGTTATTTGAATCTCCTACGCCTTGAATGACATACCTTGGTTCTCCTCATGGACTTACTACTACTAGCTCCTTTATGGTTGGCTTCCTCCTTCAGTGAATAGATCTTTTATGTATCCTCTAAAAGTCGTCAAGTATTTGGTATGTCATGACCTAGTCCTCTTTGAGTCTTTCATGTTTTCCTTATTTCTCCCATACTTGAGTTTTCCTCTTTAACTATGGATTACATCATCCCCCTTCTTAGGGAGAGGATGAAGACTCTAAAGTTCAAAACTTCCAATGGGAGAACTTGGATTCATCAAATTTCTTGGTATACCACTATTATGTACTGCCATGTGTACCTACACAAGGGGAAGGACATTCTACATAAATGTTCTACAATAATGTCCTCAATGTATTTCTCTAGTTGTAGCTATATTTTTTCCAATTGTATTTCCCCAACTATAACAACATATGGTAATGATCATTACTAAGTAGTAATAAAACCATAGCTCAAGATTGATTTTGGGCATGGAGGTTACTCCCACAACTACCAATCTTGTTCTTGGGAAGAGAAGGGATGAATCACTACCCTCAAGCCTAGATGGATTGTCATTGGGATTCTTCCATTAGTCAAAATAGGTTGTTGTCGAGCTTATTCCGAGCCACCTCCCTTGATCTAATGATTCCAATAGATTTGGGAACATGACAATTTAGTATTAGAGTTGGATTTTCTAGAGGAGTGAGAAGCAATGGAACTTGATGAGCTCAGTGAACTCCTCTTGAGGATGCAACAATGTTGAAAGGGATTGTTGAGAATCTCAAAAATTTGATCAAGGAATCTTGTAATGCTTGGGAGGACTTGATATTGCTATTAGGTGCAATTTGAAAAGGTGCTCAACCAAGTTCTGCATTTGTCAAATGTCGATGCCATAACCATTTTTGTAAGTGATCTATGAGAGGACATTTAGGTAGATGTTTCAAGCCATTAAGCCATCCACTCTCTTGTTGGTGATGCAAATGAAAAGAATGTAGGAAGAAAAGTGGAATTAACATTGCAAATTTTTTAGAGGTGATCATTTTGGAACTAGGATTATAGTGGAGGTTGGTTGGAGAAGAGGCAAGGAAGAATTGAAGGCCACCAAATGGACCTTCAACTTTGACTATTAAGCTATTAACAAATGGCAAAAATGATTATGGGAGTCATAAGTGGAAAACACAATTGTTCTTGGTACAAGGAGATTGGAGTGATGAGGAAAAGGAGGAAGAGTTGGAGTCTGTGCAATAAGAGATTCACCTTCTCTTATCCAAATCAGGCATTACATGAGTTATGTATAAGACCGTAAATGGATCTTATATGGATTCTATATAGGATCCAAATACAATAACTAATACTCTCTCTTAAGTTAGAAGATATATATTTTTTATACTCAGTTTGTTACAAATATAATCAAATGATATTTGACTTAAACCCTTGGTGTGGATGTCAGTGAGTTCCTTAGATGATGGAATGTATGGGGTATAAATGATTCCTTTCATCACCGGATCCCTAACATAGTGACAATTTATCTCAATATATTTGTGCATTCATGAAATGTTTCATTTTTGGCTATTTGTATTATCGACTAGTTGTCATAATATATAGATATGAGCTCCTATATAGTGACTTCATACTCTTGAAGGAAAGACTGAAGCTTCATCATTTCACAATTGGCTTCTCTCATTAATTTGTACTTGTACTCGCAACTAGAGCATGAGACAACATTCTACTTCTTGCTTTTCTTGATATAGTAAACATTTTCTTAGAGTGTTTGATGTCGGCAAGTAGTTGTTGAACTTCAATCTAATGAACCTTTCTTGGTTTGTGCATAAATTGGTTGAGCAACCCCACTGTATAGGCAATATCTAGTTTGGTGATTGTGAGGTAAATAAATTTTCCCACCAGTCTTCTATACTACTTAGTTATCTAGTTCCTCACTCATAGTATCCTAAAACTACAGTTTTTGTTCAATTGGCATGGCTTCTAGCTTGTAACCAAGGCACCTAGTTTCCTTCAGTAGATCAAGTGCATACTTTCATTGAGAGAGAATCATTTTTCCTTGTTGCTCAAGGGAGGAGAACGAGGGTTTAGCGTTCGATGGAAGAATTTTGTGAAAGCTCTGATACCATGTGTAATTAGAGATTTGCCTTCTCTCATCCAATTGGACATTACATGAGTTATGTATAAGACCATAAATGAATCTTATACAGATCCTATATAAGATCCA
This sequence comes from Cymodocea nodosa, assembly GCA_036874045.1. Classification (NCBI taxonomy): domain Eukaryota; kingdom Viridiplantae; phylum Streptophyta; class Magnoliopsida; order Alismatales; family Cymodoceaceae; genus Cymodocea; species Cymodocea nodosa. Next base: position 14,271,556 of record CM072335.1, read on the forward strand.
AATACAATAACTAACAGAGTCAAAGGTCTCTTTTGATGCAATTGTTGGTGAAGTTAGTCCTTAAACCTTGTGTGCTTGGGGAAAAGTGAAAAAGTGAAGAGACTACAAGTATTAGTCTTAATTGATAGTGGGAGTACCCACAATTTCTTAGACCCTAGCCTTATAGAATGGGGCAAATAAAGGTGACTTGGAACTCATCTAAAGTTAGGATTGTTGGAGTTATTAAACTCTCAATGTTTTAGGAGAATGTAATGGAGTTATTTTGGATTGTTAGGGAGATTATTTCTAGATAAATGTTAAGTTGATGAAAATTGTGTTGTATGATATGATTTTGGGAGTAGAATGGTTTGTGACTTTAGGCTTTAGGAGAGATTAAGTGGGATTTTGAAAGACAATGTAAGAACAAGAGTGGGTAATGAAACACACATCCCCAACGAAGGTCCCTCAAAGAAAGGTTGAATTTCAAAAAAAGTAACATCACTAGAAACGTAGTACTTACTAGAAGGATTGTAGAGGCGATACCCCTTTTAGGTATGAGAGTAACTAACAAAATAAATTTAATTGAATAAGGTGATAATTTATCAAGACCAAAGGAAAGATCTTTAGACAAAAACAATGCATCTAAAAACACAAGGAGACAAATGGAAAAGATCAAACTCAAGAAGAAGACGTTGTAAGAGAATCACACCACCCAAAGAGGAAGATGGCATCTTATCGATAAGAAAGGAAACAAAGAGAACAACATTACCCTATAAATACTTAAGAACATTCATGTCAACTATAAATACTTAAGAATATGATGGTATTTATGTTTAGTCACTCCATTCTGTTAAGAAGTATGATGACAAGTAGTCTAATATATGATACTAGAAGATGTACAAATAGTACAAAAATCATGTTGAAGAAATTCAAGAACATTATCTATGCAAAGAAATTTTGAGGTAGCAAAGAAAACATTTTAAATTTCAACTAAAAATTGTTTTACTACATCAACAATTTCCTGACAATGTTTTAGCAAATACACTTAAAAAACATGAGAAAAATCATCAACAAACACAAGATAATATCGATGACCCAAAATAGAGGTAGCTTGATTGGGATCTCCTATATCACAATGAATGAGATCAAATTGACACCCTAATTATTGCTTAGGTAGCATGGAAATACTTAACTAGCATGACTTACAATTAATAGAAGATATAGATAACTAAAGTAAAACTTATTTGAGGTTTGGAGAGATGAATTTCCTAATCAATTATGTCATAGGATTGATGGTTCAACTATGGACAAGGAGGCCACCAAATCAATTGTCCTGTCTGGACAAGTTTTGGTAAGTCTCAATTGATGTGTTTGCAGGTCTCAATGGCCTATTGACAAGTCTTGATGGCTTGTCAATGGGTCATTGACATGTGCTGGAGAACTAACTAGATGATTGATGCTCTCGATGAATGGTTGATGAACAGTTGGCATGTGTTGGTGAGTTTGTTTGGGTTGGTCAACACTCATCTAGGTTGGTATGTCAATGGGTAGATTTGGCTATTGACACATCATGGCTACTTGTATGGGTCATCTAGGTTGGCTTTCGACCAATGTTTGGTTCTCCTATGCCTTCGATGGTGTGCCTTGGTTCTTATGGACTGCCTTGCTACTGTTAGCTCCTCCATGGGTGGCTTTCCCCTATTTGAGTGAGTAGTCTAGTTTGCCTCTCTAAGTGCAGATCATATTGTACCATTATGTGCAATTATTAATTGATGTATGAGTGTATTTATCCGTTGTAGATTTGAATCAAGAGTGTTGGAGAAGATAAAAGAGTTTTGTGTATATTCTTGAAAGAAAAGATACAAGTATATATATAAGGGGTAGGATACATATAAGGATCCATTTACTTAAATAACAACAAACACAACTCTAACACTCTTCCTTAAGGTCCATTTACACCTACTACCAAGCACCTACTTCTGTAAGAACTCTAGAGTTAACTGTATTTGGGCGAGAGTAGAACTAGGATGGGTGATCATCTGGGAAGTTCTCGTGCAGTGCTTATGGTCAATAGTGTTGACTCTGCTTAAGTGTTGGCAAGCTGTAGGTGTGTGCACTACTTATTCAATTCACATGCCAACATTACGGGCCTTGCGTCAGTCAGTAATCTCAATCGGATTGGTGGATGGGGTCACTTAAGGTACCTCCAATTAGTTGAGAATCTCTACGGGACAAAGTATGCGATACTTGGAGAAATCTACCATGTTGGGGCCTAGTAAGGCCTCCTACAAGCTTTTGCCTCCTTGGATACTCTTGGTGTTGAGTGTCCATTGAGATTCACATGTTATCACCTCTATGGATACTCTTAGAGGAAAAAAAAATGAAAAAAAAAAAATACTCTTCAAGCTGAAGAGTATATGTTTTAACTAGACCCAGCTTGTTACATAGATAATTGAAAGTTTTGTAACTCAAAGTCTTGGTTAGAATATCAGTTCATTCTTCAGAAGAGGAGATATGTGGAGTACAAACAACTCTTTTAGTGACCAAATTCCTTATATAGTGGCAATCAATCTCAATGTGCTTCATACACTCATGAAATGTCTTATTCTTAGCAATATATATGGCAGATTGATTGTCATAGTACATAGTCATCGCCCCATCAACTATTATCCCAAGTTTCCTTAAAAAGGAATTGAGCCACATCATCTCACATTCTGTGAACCTTATGGTTCTATACTCAGCCTCAGTGCTAAAGTAGGAGACCACACTTTACTTCTTGCTCCTTCAAGTGACCAAGTTCCCCCCCACATAAGTTAGATACTTAGAGGTGGACTTCCTATCTCTTTTGTCTCCGGCAAAGTCAGCATCTAAGAAGGCTTCAACCTGCAAATGTCCACAATGCTAATACAATAAACCATTCCTTGGAGCTCCTTTAATGTACACAAGCACTCGTAGAGCTCTCTGCTAATGTACACTTCTAAGTTGGTGCATAAATTGATTAAGTAGTCTCACAATATATGCAATGTCAGGCCTGATAATGGTGAGATAAATGAGTTTACCTATTAATCTGCGATACCTTATAGGATCTGACATCTCTTCTAATGATGAATCTCAGAAGGGAAGGTTTTGCTCAATAAGTGTAGCCTCTGATTTGCACCTTAACATCCTTATTTTTGTCAACACGTCAAGAGCATATTTTCTCTGTGACAACATCAGCCTCCCTTTGGAGTATGCAAACTCCACTCCCAGAAAGTACCCTAGACGCCCTAGGTTTTTTGTTTCAAAGACCGTGCCTAAATGCTCCTTGGTTCTGATGATCTCTTCTTGTTCATCACTAATGAGAAGAATATCAACATATACTGTTAGAACAATGTATCCTCGTGTAGACTTACGAATGAACATCAATTGATCAACTGCACATCTTTGGAAACCACCGCTGAATAAGACACCACTAAGTCTCTCAAACTAGGCTCGTGGACTCTGCTTCAGCTCATAAATCGCTTTTTTCAGTCTGCACACCATCTGGCCTCTCTACTTGGTATACCTTGGGGGTTGTGTGTGTCATATACACCTCCTCAGCCAAATCTCCATATAGGAAAGCATTCTTTACATCAAGCTGGTGAAGCTCCCAATCCTTGTTAATAGCCACAAATAGTAATACTCTAATAGAATTGAGGCGAGCCACTAGAGAGAGTTTCTGCATAATCAACCCTATATTCTTAGGTGAAGTCCCTAACTACAAGCCGTGCCTTGTGTCTCTCTATTATACCATTTGATTTGAACTTCACAGTGAAAATCCATTTGCAAGATACTAGATTGACATCAATAAGGTAAAGAATCAGCTCTCATGTACCTCGTGACTACAAGGCTTGCATCTCCTAATTCATGACTTGTTTTCAAGAAGGACATTGTAAAGCTTCCTGGTATGTCTTAAGTACACCCTTAGACATGATAGATAGAGCAAAATTACGATAGGAGGAGGTAAGGAAATCATAAGAAATAAACTGGAAGATAGGGTGCTATGTGCAAAAGCGTATACCTTTACAAAGAGTAATCGGTAATTCATCTGAGGTGGTAGTAGGATCTACATCTAAGGCGGTCATTGGTGGAGCAACAGAGACAACCTTCGGTCGTTATCGCCTTTGATACACCTGCATAGGTCTATTTGCAATCACATTGTCCACCCCTGCTATGTTGGGGGTCTCCTCCACATGTCTGTCATTAGGAGTGAGGTAGGGCAATAGAGGACTAGTAGTGTTAGACCCCTCAATAGAATCGACCTGTTGCGAAAAATAAAGTTGATCCTTCAAAAAGGTGACATCAAAGGAAGTGAAGTACCGTCTTGTAGGAGGGTAATAACATCTATACCCCTTCTGTGTCTTAGAATACCCGACAAACATACACTTGAGGGTACGAGCATCAAGCTTTGTCCAGTCTTGGACTAAGATACTGAACATAGACTGTGCACCCAAACACTCTAGAAGTGAGGTGAAACAATTCTTCATTAAGATAGAGGCAGTGTAGAGGAACCTCCCCCTCAAGGGGAGAAGAAAACATCCTATTAATAAGGTAGGCGGTGGTAAGAACAACTTCAGTCCAAAAATATTTAGGAACGTTCATGTGAACTCGAAGAGTCTGCGTGACATCTAGTAAATGACGATGTTTCTTCTCAACTACCCCGTTTTGTTGGGAGGTGTGAGTACACGAAGTCTGGTGAAGGATCCCTTTGGAAAGGTAGAGGTTTTGATAATAAGAGCTCACAAAATCAACGGTGTTATCAATTCGAAGACATTTCGGAGTCACAGAAAATTGAGTACTAATTTCACAAACAAAATTTTCAATATAGGTTACAATAGATTTTCTGTCATTTAATAAGTACACCCAACAGACACGAGAGAAATCAACTAACATAAGATAATATCGATAACCTCTTAAGGAAGTTACCTGACTTAAACCCCAAACATTACAATGAATTAGATCAAGCATAGCAAGACTCTTTGTAAGAGACACATAGGGGTGAGAAGAACGACTATATTTGCCAACTTAACAGGACTCACACTGAAACTCAGAAATATCAATCCATGGTAATGCCTGTTGTAGTTTGTGGATTGAGGGGTGACCAAGATGACGATGCCAGAAAAGAGGCGACACAGTAGTGGAGGATAGCATGGTAGCCAGACCACATGAAGGTGTATTTCGAGCAAGTACATACTCCCTAGTGCTCTTTTTATGGTTCAAACCAATTCTCATCTTTGTTTGTAGATCCTGAAAGATACAATGGAAGGGAAAGAATGTCGCAAAGCAAGATAGTTGGGTAGTAATGACACTAATTGAAATCAAGTTAACGGAAAGTTCAAGGACAAGAAGGATGTTCTCAAGCCAAATATTTAAAGTGGACTCAACAGTACCACGTCTAGATATCTGGCATGAGTGGCCATTAGCCATAGTGACATAGTAGAGACTTGGAATTTTTTGGAGGTGAAAGAAAATGGTAGGGCAACTTGTCATATGCTGAAAGGCATTAGAGTCAATCTAGGATTGTGCCTCACTTGTATGCATAGTCATACCAGAAGTGGAAGCCAAGGAAGCCACAATAGTGTGATTGAGGTCTTTTGCCTTCTTCAACCTCTCATATTCCTGTTTAGTAATCACCACAGAAGCCTCTCTAGAGATACCACCATCAGTTGAGTTGCCATTAGATTATGTCACCACTCATGCTCAAGTTGGCTTGCCAAATTTTTCCCAACATTTCTCAGAATAGTGGTTAATTTTACCACAATGAATGCAGGGAGTCCTATGTCACCCAGATCCCTTTTAGCTAAAGACAAAATTGGGACGGCTCTCTTGCCGATCAGATGCCTCATTTATTGCCAAAGCTGAACTGTCTTGAGTCTCTATAATAGTCATATTGCCTGCCTTAGAGATACAGAGGACTCGAGCAAAGGCAGATCCCAGGTCAGGTGTAGTATCTCCCCCTAGTAGGTGTCCTCTGACTTGAGAGATTAGCTCTTGAGAGAGACTAGACAAAAACGCAGCCACCTGTAGATCGTTCCTGTAGCTTTGGAGTGTGGCCAAGTCAGTAGTTGAAGGCTGAAGAGCATTCAACTCCTCGAAGAGGGACCTCATTGTTTTATAATACTCTTGCACAGATTGACTGCCCATCTTGAGTGTGAAAATCTGCTCATAAACATCATACACCTTTAGGATGTTCCTCTCTTCCGTATATATCTGTCTAAGAGTATCTCATATCAGTTTAGCCAAGCGAAGCATCATGACACCCTTAACTACGGTCGGCTCAATACTATTCTCTAGCCAAGTGACTACAATAGCATCATCAGCAAACCAATCATCATACCCTGCCTCCTTGATATCTATTGGTGGTTGGGTTAGGTGCTTGCTCTTCCTCTAAGCAACTACAAAGGTGAGGAAGCTTAATGACCATGTGTGATAGTTAAGTTCATTAAGTTTCACAAATGGCCTTGACAAGGGACGAATCACAGTCCCTAAACACCAAGTCAACAATTGAACTCTGTAGATGGTTTCAGTAGCCACCTTCTACAACCCTAGTAGTTTCAGCAGCCACCTTTTGCACTAGGTTAGCAACTCTAGCTGACCCAACTACTTCTGCTAGTCAATATCCAAGGTGACAGCCATAGAGGACGTTTACAGATAGTAGATAGGTTGGCACCGGTGGCAGTGGCGACCGATCGGCGATGGCGACGGCCAGGAGCAGCAATGACCACGACGATTACAGTGGTAGTTGCGACAGAGCCGCGACGACAGCAGTGACCATAACGGACGGTGGCCGCGACGACAGTGACTGCAACAACTACGATGGCAGTGACTAGGGTCGCGACAGCAACGACAACAGTTGCGGCCCCAACAATGGCAACTATAGCCGCAACTACAGTGATCGCAATTGTGATGACAGCGGCGATGGCAACGATGGCGGCGGCGACGACAGCTAGGGGCCCAAGGAAATGTAACCTAGCTCTTATACCATGTTGGAGAAGAGAAAAAAGTTTTGTGTATATTCTTGAAAGATACAAGTATATATATAAGGGGTAGGATCCATATAAGGATCCATTTACCTAAATAACAATAAACACAACTCTAACAAAGAGTGTAATGTACAAAAATGTGTCAATATTGTAGTAAAATGCAATGAAATTTTTATATATGAAAAGTAGAAAAGTGTCTAGGTTTGTCGATGCATTTGCATTTGGTACTTGGGTGCCTTGTTAAGTTTTCTTCTATATATGATCATATTATTTATTCTACTAATAAAGATCATTGAGGACAAATTGCTTTAAGCCAAGTGGCCTAGGATCTTTACTATTGATTTTTCCTTTCCTATGGTTCTAGTTCTTGCCACACAAAGTTGAGGGTCAGTTGTTGGTGAACTGAGGCACAAGGTGCACTAGAAAAGTGAACTAGGGCCTAAAACTACAAAAAAAATTTTGGGGCCCACAATGTAAGCAGCCAAAGAATCTTTGACACATCAAAGTCTAATGATAGGGGAAGATAAGATTTGCATACCTTCTCAGTACCCCCTATTTATAATATCAAAGGTAACAATTAACTTTTGATAATCCTGTGGCAGAGTGGATTTGATTTATTGATGGTTACTAAAAAGAACATGATTGTTTGATCTTGATGCATTACATACGAATTTTAGAACCTTGAGGGTCAACAGATCCAACCACTGATGGGGGTTGATGAGAGCCAACAGTGGCTTCTGGGATTCATCGAGGCTGCCATCTGAGAGCTTTGTCCTTGCAATTTGAAGATCCAATGGTTGGCTTAGGATTGACCTCATCATTTTTGACCCTAACTAAAAACTTACTCCATGCCATAGTATTCGGGCACTTGTATTACACAAGTGGATCCACTAGGATCTGATTACTTTGGACTGATCCAAGGGATCCACTAGAGGATATACCCATATTAACTAGCATGTAAAATCCATCCTTTTGATGCACTAGTATCAAACAATACTCAACTTACATTATGATGCATTTTTGTGTTCATTTTTGGTCTCTGATTGTATTGTTTTGTTATCAACATCTTTCCAATATCATATTGACCATTGAAAACATGTTTCTAATATTGGAATCATTTTCTTTATCTGATGAGTGTAGGCATGGTTATGCAAGATGGCAAGCTATTGTTGAAGACAAGGACTTTGGGCTTGCAGAGGTTGTTCGTCAGGAGCTTAATCTGCATATTCCTTCCCCCACAGGTGGAGGCGCTCAAATGAATGGTGGCGTAAGTGATGAACTTACTTCTGGAGTTTCAATCAGTCAGATGCACGGAAGCAGCAATAGAAATGACTCAGGAACTCCTGGTGATACTGTCAACAAAAATTCTGTAGAATTTGCAAAAGAAAACCAGTCACAGTCAATACTGTACCAATTAAGAGAAATGCAAAGGAGGATGGTTGAATTTATAAAAAAGAGAGTTCTTCTTCTAGAAAAGAATATCAATGCGGAAGAATATCTGAAACAAAACCCAGTAAGTTAAATGCTATTTCCTAAATTGCTTGTTTACTAAAGATTTCAATGACATGAGTTGTATTTTTTGCAGTTTTTACAATGTCTTTTTTTTTCAAGTGATATGCTTGTCTTTATCTCAGTTGGCTTTCTTATTCTTCTAAACTCGGGGGTATTTGCACTCAGAAATGAAATGAATTGATTTAAATGGAATTTGGTTTTTTATCTGTTGCTAGAGGCATGATATTTGTGGACAAATCATAGGAGAGTAAAGACCTCTACTTTTCCAAGCATGTGTAAATCTAATAGTATCCATTTTCCTACTCAGAATTTAAAAGGAATTAGAAGAATGTCTAATCAAAAGTTTAATATGCTTTTTTTTCATTTTGATATTTTATTATAAATCGATACTTCCTGTTTCATTATTTCCTAATATTTATTATTTTGAAATTTATTATAAATATATTTATGTAAAATAGAAAATTGCATTGATAATATGGAATGGTGTTTGAAAGTATTATAATATTATTATAATTCCAACTACATATATAATAATTCAATTTATTATCTATCTAATAGTGTATAACTTTCAATATATTTTCATATTTCAACAATGTTATTTTTATATTTTATTTTTATTTGGCTTTGCTTGATCCTACAACATCCTTTTATTATATTGATTTTCTTTGACTTTTTTTATATATTTTTTGCAATAAACTTAATATATACTTCCTATATTATCATTTTGTATCATTAAAATCAATTGAAAAAGATTTTTCTAACAATCTAATCTTTTGATTACATTAGAGAATGGTCAAACCTTTGAAAAACTATTATGGATGTTTTGACAAGGTAACCAGTATCGGCATTCTGGTATGGTCCTTTCTTTTGGAATGCAATGCAGTTCGGTTAGTCAAAGTGATGATTTTTTTGATAGATATACTGCAATAAGAAAGTATGTGAACATCCTGATAAATATTATCTACTTCATTCTTTTACGGTGTTCAATGCAACTAATTGCTGATCATTTGAACCATTGATACTCATTTTGCTCTAAGTCAACCAAACATGATGGTTTTGCATTGCAAAAGTGGAATATGTCAAATATCATAATAATGTTCTTTCCTTGGCAGCATCTTAATTTCAACCCTGGCGATCTCCCTAGCAATGATGTGGGACTTGAAAATTTAGACATGCTGAGACAAAATGCTTCTGATCCCAATATAAACATGTCTAATGGGTTACTTCCTCTGGAGCGGATTGGTTAGTGATCTCAATGCAATCTATGAGCATTTTTTGTTTGCTGTTTGGTAGATATAATAATGTGAAATTCATACTTCAATAATTTGTCAAAACTTTCAAGGCACCATTTATTTGAGAATCAAGGCTTTTGGTGGAAATTCAAAATGGAGATTTTTTTAATTTCTTTCCAAGATTTGATATATATATATATATCAACGTAGTAGTAAACAACATGATAGTTCCATCTGACACTCATCTTGAAAATTGTGCAAGTTTTACTTAATGGGAAGGGGTCACGTACAAATACATGGTGAACTAAATGGTCAGTTAAACGGATATCCATTTAGCTATCCAATAGGACACGACTAAATTACATTTCTCCACATTACATGACGTATGTGAACATATTTCGAAGTGGCTAGGCAACATTTTTGCAAAAATTATTGATTTTCTGCTATTCTGGATGTAAGTCAGGTATCTTCGACCTGACCATGATATCTAGAATTTCTGTGGCTCATCTCTTCAATAAAAATACTGACCAGTGTCAGCAATGCAGTTGCAGAAGTCTTCCCCTCCGACAGCAAGGCAGATCGTTTAGCCATGGCTCAACTCTACAATGAGGTATGAATAAATGGGTGAACAATATTCATTAGATTATTCTGCTTTGTTTTTGTTTGTTTGGACTGCACTATGATGTTGGCTGATGGTCTTCTTAACAAACACCAATATACTATGATTTTTTTTTTGAAAATACCAATCTACTATGATAAGCATTTGAGCAATGATGTATTTGTTTTTCTTTGCTTAGGAAATGCTGTATTTGTTTGCTTATGAACTTGGTAACAAACAGTACAATTTCTTAAATGAGCTTTTATCCAACTGCTTGAATAAAAATCATCTTAAATCTTCCTCAGAAAATTAACTGTTGGCGTAGTTGTCTCTCATCATCATGCCAGAACTCATAGGAAACGATTCTCTCTACCTTTCTCAGATGTGCAAAGTCGTGGAAAATAATACTGATGATGCAGTTCAGGCGTTCAATGGTGATGAGACTGCATCTGCAAGGTTAAGAACGGGCCTCCATGCACTTGAGGTCATTTATGAAAATGTACACCGAGTACTTGCAGAACCAAAGAAGAGTTTTAAGAAGGATAATGATGAGACGAAGGATAGTTCCAGAGCTTCAGCACAATCCGTATCCCAAAGCAGCTCTTCTATCATGGCTGGAGATGTCAAAGAAAAGTTTTCGACTATTGATGAAGCTAAAAGCAATGAACAAACTAAAAAACAATCAAGTTCAGAATACATCGTTCTCGACAGCTAGATCAACAGAAATTGGTGATGATGTTGGTTGACCTGACGTTACTTGCACGATCTGGGTGCATGGAGTAAGGATCATTGGAATGTATTTTGGGGCAATGCAAGTGTAATAGTTACTATCTTATAACCAAGTGATGTGCTCTAATCTGCCATGAGTTAAATGTATATGTAGAAGATGTGTCTCTTATATGATTGTTTTCTACTCCGCCGACAGTGCCTTGCCCTTATATTTTCCGGGGTTGCTGTTCAATTTTTTGTCTACTCAAGCTAGATTTCCCGTTGCATTTCCCATGTTTCTCCAATAGGTTTTATCTTTTTTCGGTGATAAAGATCTTAATGAATGAACATGACTGGTATTAAATGTTAAATGCTTTCACTCAATCTGGCAACGTTTGCCTTTTATTGTCTGGGTGTGGTTGTCGAGCATTCTTCTTCCCCATATCAAGCTTAATTTCTTTGTTGTCTTCCCTCCCTACGCTTCCTCACTGTCACGATGATGCATTTCCCGTTTTCACCTTAGCTTGGCATGCTTCTCAAACATTCTCATTCTGTGTTTTCTATATAACAAATACTTTTTTTCAAGATAAAAAGATATATTAAAAAATAAAATCCTAATTATGAAATCACAACTAAGGAAAATAGTATAGTAAGAGAAATGTCTCAGATAGAGAAGATAAAGTAAAAAAGAGCGAAGAAGGTTATAAGGTTCATTAAAAGTTAGTGGTAGAGAACACGAAGTTTACCTTCTCAACACTCAGAGTTAGCCATGGCATTAGCGTAACCATCAACATTATTGAAGGCACCAACCATTGAAGCTTTCCATTAGAATTGACTTGATTAATGAAATTCATAGCTTTACTCGAAGCAAGAAGTTTTAGTTAGAAGGAACTAAAACTCAATGTAATGTTGCCCTACCATGAGTTTAACATTAGCAAGGTGGAAGGGAGTTGTTATCTAGTTTAATTGTAGGTTAAATTAGGAAAACCTATATGTATGTGAGCCTAAGTAAAGAAATATTATGTAAGTATTATTGGTATGTGTGTGAAAGGTATTGGTACCCTTTAACATGTCTAATTTCTTGGCCTCTTGGTAATCTAATTTAGGTGCAAAATAGGTGTGTGCATGATGCATACAAGTGTTTATGTAAGATAAATTAAAGAATAGGTGAGAAAATAAGCCTTTCACACTTGAAAAAATGTCTAGAAGAGTAGGTAGTCCTATAACATTTCACACTTGTGTATAAGTGAGAATGAGTCTTCTAAAATGTTTTCTAGCAAGTACAAAAAAGACAATGTAAAATAAAGTAGACATGTTGGGTCTATGGGCCTAAGAGAGCTTAGTAAGATATGTCTTCCAGTGGTAGACTATTAAAACAACCCAAGTGTGAATGTGATGAATAGCAAACAAACAATGAATTAAAAAAATGTCACCTTGGTAAAATCCTAAAGATGGGTCACATGGTTTGATCATTCTAAGGATGTTGGTGAGGGGGTGCTAGGTACTTCATTGCATGATCGACAAGGTTGATTTTCCTATGCTAATGTGTATGTATTACAGGTGCCAAGTGGCAACCTAGATCAAATAGGGGTGTGAGAGCTATGAGCTTTGCCACACTCCTAACATGCAATGATAAGAGGTAGTGAAGACTCATACCTAGTTGAGGAAAGGATCATTAGTAGCTAGAGGTGATGATGATTGAAGCAAGTGGCATCTAATGCTCTTTTGTAGGATTAGGCGAGTTGAGGACTACTTAATGCACTTCTACAAGATCGAGTGGTTGAAGATGGATAGCTTGATGTACTTTACAAGATCAAACTAGTAGAGGGTGTGATGGTGATGGGTTAGAATTTGGCAAGTTAGTGGTGAGTTCAACAAGTTGGTGGTAGAGTTCGATGAGCTGGCAATGGAGTTTGGTGAGTTGGTGATGGAATCTAATGAGTTAGCAATGGACTTCAATAAGTTGGCAATAAAATCCAGCAAGTAGGTGGTGTCTCGTACATAGTGCTCAGTGGTAGATGGTAGTTAAAGGAATCTAGTGAGTAGGTGGAGTCAATGAGGAGATTAGGGTGGAGAAGGGACATTCTTAGGAGTGACACTAGGTAGTGGAGGTTTGTTCCTTTATAGGGGATTGTTCAAGTGCTACTAAGGTGAGCTTAATTAAAGGACAAGGGCAGCCTTTTGTAGGTGTAGAAGAGGAGGGTGAACTAGCAAAGGTATAAAGGATTGCTTAAAGGGAAATTGAAAGGTTGTGGTTGTTCATGAAAAAGTTGAAGCATTAATTGGCAAAGGCATTATTGAAATGGTAGTGAGTGAGAAGGAAGTGGCAACAATTCAACATCAATTTGTGCTTATGCACCTTTGCATAAGTGAAATTGATGCATCAAGGTAGAAGATTAGGCATTATGACAATTTGGTGTCATGTTGATTTGGGAAATGATTCATTGTAGGGAATCGAAGAGTTACAACTATTTGTCACATAGGGTAGTGTCAACTTGTGGATTGAAGGCAACCATTGATGCAAGAAGAATGACTATGTGGGCAGCACTAATACTTCTTGATCTTGGTCCATAATCTTCTAGACAACAATACTAATACAATTCATAGACTTAGCAATAGATTGAGTGGATTCAACATGTGGGCAAGCTCTTTTCCTTGATCTTTTAACTACATTTTCTCCAATAAATGGGCTTGGACTACCTTCTCCCTCTTCAACATTGGAAAATGTTGATGAAATCTAAGTATTAAAAATAGGAAAGGTCTCTATAGATTCTTCAAGTTCCACATCCTGTCTATTGTAAATCTTTAGGAACTATACTATTCTGTCCAATAGTCATATTTCCCTTAAATACAGTATATAGATTATCATAAATTATACATGGCTTCTTTATACATGCTTTACATTTTGGATGTTGCTGCAAGAAATAAATATATTTAAAGTTTTAGTAATTTGAAAGTTTTTCAATATGAGTACTAACTATATTTTGTTACTTACGTATATGCCTTTACAGAGATTTTAACTAGAAAACACATAGAAAGTATATACAATTTATTAAAGAAAAGTTATTAACATTATGTTTAGAAAAATTAAGTCTTGAGGTTATCTCTTATTTTATTTACTATCTAAATAAATTTAGATATGAAATTACTTGAGTAATTAAGTCTGTTAGAGGATCTTAAACCTTAATCACTTGAACCAACTAGTTTAAGATGTGTTGTAGGATCATATGGCTACACAAGAGGGGGTGAATTGTGTTTTTCAACATTTTCGATTATAATTGAAACTTCAAAATTAAAAATAAGTCGAGTCACTATTTTCATAAAATCATTTTTATTCAAGATTTCAATTACAATATACAATTCAATTCTCCTTAGAAATTGTAAATGCAATTATATATCGATACCATGTTTCATCTATATAATTTCATAACTACAAACAGAGAACTAATTTGTGAAATTTAAAACATTTCTCTCTATTTGAGACCTTTCTTCTTCTTCTTCTTTTTTCTTCTTTAGCAATTCTTTAGTGACGAATATCTTGTCTTTCTCTACTTCACTGAATTTACTTTCTCTTGATACTTCAGATCTTTAGTGACATAAATCTGTCCTTTTCTACTTCACTGAATTTTCTTCCATCTAAGAGCTTTTCCCCAAAAGGTGTTTTTGATCCCTGAAAAGATATTTCATTTAGTGTGCAAGGATAACTAATCAATGAGAATTCTATGCCTTTTAAGTGTATCTTCATTTCATGTATATCCTCCACGTTTAATCACTACCAGTTTTCCACTTCTTCACGTCTTTTCTTTTTCCTTCGTCGAAATACACATGTTTTGACCCACGTTTACATTTCGAATTTTCTTTAATCATCAATCCTGGATCTCTGAAAATTTTCCTACAAAATAAATTTTCTCGGTTAAAATTTTTCATCAAGTATAATAAGAAGTCGTTATTTTAATGTTAACTAAACGAGTAAAACAAGTAGATATATAACTTAACGTTTCTAACTTAACAAGTTCCTTATGTGTCAACTCACGTGATAAGTATTGTAGCTAACTCAATGAACTAAGTCTGTGATGTTACGTTAACTCAACGAACCAACTTTGTGGTATTATGATAACTCAACGAACTAGCTTCGTGGTGTTATGATAACTCAACGAACCAACTCCATTGTGTTACAGATAACTCAACAAACCAGTAATAAACAAATGTTTTTATAATAAGAATTTTACCACGTGCAAAAATAACAACTTAAGTTTATAATGCTAACCTAATGTGTTGCCTTAATATTCAATATAGCAACTCAACACGTGCAGTTATGTTAACTTAATGAGTTTGTCTCTTCTTTTACTCACTAACTTAATGAGTTCTCATATGACTTATTTTAACCTTTAAGCCTCTAACTTAACTAGTTCTCATGTGACCTCTATACGAATAAAACTCTAACTTAACGAGTTGTCTAAACGTACACTGTTCATGATATAGAAAATATAACTGTAAAACATATCATGCTTTTCAATAAAAATACATGTTAACTTAACGTTTAGTTAAATGAGAAATTAATGCAACAAAATGACTAGTTATTTAAGTTAGTATAATTTTAGATTCAATATAGATAAGTATTTATATCAGTAAACTTTTTCTGTATTAATTGATGTTCTTAATTTCCTTTCACAAGCAATAGTAATTGAGCAAATATGATTACTTTCATTTAGCACACATCATCAAAATAAAATACTCAACAATCTCCCCCTTTTTGATGATGACAAACCATATTAAATCAATTATGAAATATAATTCAACAAACAAGTTTGTTGACTTAAGTTCACTTAAGCTTATTTCTATTGTCTATGTAGAATTCACCTCTCAAAAATAAAACTTTCAGATGTCAATAATTACATAAGTATCTTTTAGATTTTAATAATCATATAATTATCTTTCAGATTACATTATCATCTGTCAGATTACAATAACCACTTAAATATCATCTCCCTTTATAATATATGCAATTAAAATCATAATCTTCTTCTTTTGAATTTATAACATCTCTCCCCCTTTTTGTCATTAATCAAAAACATGATTATATAGTATATAAATCAAGGGACATATTTACAGCAAAGCTTTCTGTAAACAATAATAAGAATTGTAACCATTTACAGAAAAATGTATTGTTTAAATAATCAAACAATAAATACAAGCATTACATTTTGTATTTAGAAACAAGCAAACAGATAAATGACTTGACATTTATTTATTCCTCTTAAGGATATCACTAATAGCATTATATATTTTATCTCCTAGATGCCTAATATCATTTTTGATTTTGTTAAGCACATCATCTAGGGAAGGAGGTAGTTGGAGTTGCTGTTCTGTCGAACTAAATAACTTGGCTGTATAGGTGATTGTATCTGTTCTGTATATTCTGGTTGTTGTTGATGAGGTTGAGGTTGATACATGGCCTGAAATCTTTGCAAATCTTTTACATTAAAAGCTCTCATGCCTTTAGTTTTAGAGGGTTAGTCAGATAAATTTAATTGGTTTGTAAGAAGTCTACATACAACATCACCAAAAAATAACTTTGAACTCATATGCTATAGTTGAGAAATGAAAACATCAAACCAATTGATTTGAATTCTGTTCAGCAGACCATAAGTTGCATATAAATAACTTCTGCTAACTTCTATATTGTGTCTGACGCTTTGAAATAAATTGGCATGCAGGATATTTGCAATAAACCTTACCTCTACATTCAGATTTTCCATTAACCTCATTTCACTATATACATTTGGAATCCTTGATAGCAAGTGAATGTCCTATTCCAGCTGTCTAATCATGTCAAATCTATTTGTAACAACACATTCATTCTTCAATCCTAAAACTTCAAAAATTAATTTAGGAGACAATGTGAACTCTTGTTGATTTATTTGAGTTGTCAGAATATTATCATTCTTGACTAGATTACTATAAAAAGCTGCAATAAGCATTTTGTATTGCTTCCATTTTGTTCCAACTAGCAAGAATTGAATTAGGCCTTGAAACTCAAATAGATCTGTTATTTACATCAAATTTCTGAACTTTATTGGATGAGCATGTAGAATCTGACATGTAATCAGATTATTGTATTTCTGCAATACTTCCTCAAATCTAAAATGAATCGAATTACCTTGAATGTGTAATACTCTATACAAAGAAGGTGATACCTAAAGCCTTGATTCAGAATTTAATTCATCTTCAGGAACCTCTTCTTCAAAATGAATGTCATGTTGTTCCTCTGTGAAAATATTTTCTTGAAGCTACATATGTAAGCTTGATTCTCCAACTTCAACATTGTAAGGAGCATCTTCAATATGCTCAACATTCATCTATTCAGTCTCTATAGAATGTTCAGAGTTCAATTTTTCTACAAATTCTATAACTAGTGTATCTATTTATAATTGTTCATTTTGTTTAACAGATATCTCCATTGATACATGCTACGAATTCTCAGACTCTGCTTTTATAAATTCTGAAGAAAGTTGATTGACATTAAGCTCTTCTGGAGTCTTATCTTTTTCAATATCTACTACTCTAGACAATCTAACCTGTGAACTAGTTATTGACTCAATATTTTCAAGCACATCTTCAATAACTTGTTCAATATCAGCTGCCTTATGCTCTGATTGTTCAATTTCCTTATTATTAGGACTTGAACTAATAGAAAAACTTGAACTTATATTTGACTTGGATTTCTTTTCAAGTTTTCTAGTAAGAGAAATTCATTATCTTCATCAGTTTCAGTATGCTCGGAACTGATGAGTTTTTCAGATGCACTAAAAGGAACAATGTTTAGACATACATTGACCTTTGGAAATAAATGCTGATTTTTCTTTTCCAATAGACTTAGTTTCCTTAGACATAATTTTCCTGATTTTTCTTCTTCTATAACAAGTCAGCTTCTCTTCTTCAAGTATTGATGTTTTCTTCTAAAATTGTTCCATAAAAGTTTTCTAGTTCAATTCTTCTAAGGCACTTTCTATTACTATTGCTTTTCGAAGTCCTTCAACTTTTCTTTTATCCACAGCAATATTTGTTTGTTTATCTTTTGAATACAAAGGAGTAGGAATAGCAAATTCATGTTCTTCCTCAAATGCATGTAATCTTGTACTGTTTATGGGTGTTTGAGGAATTCTAGTTGATGAACCTACACATTTTTCCAAGTATTTTGTATATTGTTCTAAAAATACAATTTCAACACATTTCATTCTATATTCTCTATCATATTTACTTCTTATTCCCATATATTGTATACTAGCATCTGTATTTTGAAGTTCTTGTCTAACTTCATCTAGTATTTCTTCAAAAAAGAAGTAATCACTATATATTTTTGCTAACCTTTTATCCACTTGAAGTATTTTCTTAAACCAAGCTCGTGGAACTTCATCAATGTCTATTTCTTTTCCTTTTCCATCTCCTCTGCCTTTGCCTTTTTCTTCGCCATGACCTTTGTAGAACTTAGAGACCATCGTCGTAAGATGTAACAGCAACAAACAGAAAAGATTTTCAGACAAAGTTTACGAGATAACCTAAGTTCTTGTGCAATAAGTGTTTAAATAGAGTTTTAGGTGACTAACTAAACGTGTATAGTAGTTAGGTTTAGATTTTAAATAAATATTGAATACAGTTTATTCAATCAAGATACCTAAAATATTTAAGTATAACTCGTTGAGTTAACTAACCTAACGAGTAAAGCATTGTCTAGAGGTAGTTTTACACGTTACCTTACATAACATAGCATTTAGTTAGTACATGACAAAAACAAGTTTCGGATGCTTTCAACTAAAACCTTCTGAAGACAACACACAAGCTACTAGAGGTTTCTATCAATCTACCCTTGTATGATTCCTATTGAATCATATACTTGGGGGGTGGGTGCAGGGCAGACAATTTCAAAATAGACTCCTCATTTATTAGATAGAGAAGATCACCAAGATTTCGCAATCTGTTGTCGAACCTATTTCAATTCCAATCAAATCTAAGCAATTTGCTGTTTGACTTGGACCTATATGACATGATCGATCGATAGAAATACTCCAAGACTCCACCTTTGTCATATATGACACTATATAGATATCATATTCATAGAATATGATTCACTTTCAAGATGCCTTGATGGTGAAATGGTAGACACGTGAGACTTAAAATCTCGTGCTAAAGAGCGTGGAGGTTTGAGTCCTCTTCAAGGCATAATATGGAGAATATTCATTGAATGAGCAATTCAATAACAGTCCGAAACCAATGCTAGAAGCTTTATGATCTCTTGAGATATGAGTTGGTGCTTGGTGAAAATGGGTTCCCTTCCTGTGACGCGATCACTCCTCACAGTGATTGTTAGTTACCGTGTTTTGCTCGAAATCGACTCGACATCAGGAAATTTTCCTCACAGACTTCCGATTGTTGGTGATTTTGGTGGTGGTGTGGAGCTTCAGGGAACTTCCAACACTTCCTACAGTTAGTGTGGTTCTCCACCTCTACATACACACTTTCTTCATTTTCTCCTCTTCTTTTATATTTCTTTTAGTAGTAACTATTTCTGCTTAATTAATCGGTTGGATTTTCTTCATTCATATCAACGATGGTGATTTCTTCTTCATTCCACGAGTGAATTCCTACGTGATACATACAATCGTGATTTTCCTTCGAATTTCTTGTTTCTACAACTGCTATAGTGGCATATTAGAAAATAAATGGTCTATGGAGTTATAGATAACTCAACGGACTTACTTCGTTGATTTAACTATAAAACACGTGCAATAAAGAAATAACTAGTTCAAATGTTTCAGATAGTTACCACTATAAGTATCCGAAACTTATATGCATTTCGGATAGTTAGCACCTAATCTTCTAAAAGATAACTTAAGTTAAGTTTCCAGAACGTGACACGTGTCCTCAAGTAGTTTTATGATAAAAAGAAATTTCGGATACTTAAAAATCTAACTATTTGATGCTTAGATGCATTTCGGATAGTTACCAGATAACTTACCTAAAATTCACTTAAGTCATGCATTACAGTTTCAACACGTGTACTCCAAGAAATAATAAAATATTCTTTAAGCGTTTAAAACATAATTATCCAATACATATAATATAACTCTCCGAAATAATAGAAAATTCGGATACTTAGGAATTTCAAAGCCTACAACTCACCGACAGTTCAGAAATATACTTAATTAACGTTAATTCTCTGAAATTATGCATTCTTTCATTAAAGCATATAACAGTGCAATTATAACATAATGACTTAATTCTCATATGATAAGCTAAATATTATGAAATTAACCATCATTTAACCTTTAATATTATGCACTTTTTCATTCTAAACACTTCTCCCATACTTAAATTTTGTTAGTCCCTTAGTAAACTAAGATTTAACTAGTTGGTTTTTCTAAAGTGCTAGAATTAAATTCTTCATTTTGTATATTCAGAATACATAAATTAGATTACTATATAGATATTCTGTATTTTTCAATAATCTATTTTAACATTGTTTTCTCCTCTTCAACCTACAAATATATTTAAAACATATGTAAATTACATACAAAATATATTAGCATCATATAGGTGGTAATTATATTATCATTTTTTCTTCTTTTCAAACATTTGTTATCTTGAATTTTTCAATATGATTTCTACAATAAATTTCAACTACATACGAATCAAAACAAGTAGAATAATGAATTGTATCTCAAATAAACACTTCAAAAGTCTATTCTAGATTCATACTTCAATAATCTTAGATAATAGAAAATATACTTGATTCAAAAGATTTCTGTATTTCACAAAACACTTTTATCTTTTCAAAACAGTATATGCATATTTGTACATTAAAAGTTAATTTGAAAAGCTTGAATCATACAAGAGCTTTCTAGTGTACCCATGTATTTAGCTTTCAGTCAACAATCCCAGATCTGATCAGGATCTTAGGTTGCCAGATTTAAAGAGTCCTTTTTTAAGTCAACAATCCTTATATACCTATCTACTCAAGTACAAAATGCTCATGATCAAACAAGTCAATAAACTCTCAAAGTTTTTTTTTTCCCTTTTTTTCTTTTCAACACAATATATATACGTATTTCATGAATACAGATGCAATAAAACCTAAATCTCATATAGTCTTGCTTCTATTATTTACTGAAAATATGAATCCATATCAATAAGCTCATACTTTTTATGTAGTTTAATAAGATTTACACATAAATTATTCTACAAGTTTAATCAATCAAATTAAATATATCTTTGATCCTATGTACTTCATTTAATCCAAAAATCAACATTTCAGCTCTTTCAGGATTTCAGATAATTTACTAAGTTTCAGTTAAGCATTTTGATTTCTTTTTTCAAATTGTGAAACTGTTAAACTCATAAAATTCAGCAAAAACATAATATATTATATCTAGATTTGTATTAATAGTAAAATTTTGTAGAATCTTATATTAGATTCTAAATATAACATTCAAGCAATTACAGTTCTTAAAATTTTGACAGTCTCAATTATCAGTTATTTACAGTAAATTCATAAAAAAATTTCAATTTCTTCAGAATTTTTGCAGTATCATTCTAATTCCTCTAATTAACAAAATCACTTGTATTTTAATTTAATTACCTTCCCCCCCATACACACATTTTGCATTGTCCTCAATGTAAAAGATTTTACAGTAAATATAGTAATTGTTAGTAGGCAGGAATATTGTTTCGTTGACTTAGCACCTAACTTAACGAACTTAATTTGTTGAGTTAATGAATAACTCCACGAACTGAGTTTCAATCTAAATTCAGGATAAGTAATCAATTACATACCTTATTCTTTTGTATCTCCTTTAATATCTTCTAACTTTTGATTCTGAAAAACTTTTCATTCACAAATAAAAGCAAAATATATAACAAAATAACAAAACATAACTTGTTAAATCAGTGTCTTGTGTGGAAGCCAAACTCCTATGCCTTTAGTGGCTCACAAGTAAGCTAGTTGGTTTCCCAGAATAGATACCAACAAACTGGATTGATATTCTTTTTCTTTTCTTTTTCTTTTTATAAAATAAAACTAAAACTTAAATTTTTCTTTCTTTCTTTTTTTTCTAAAAATAAATGTAGATTACACACAACATTAAAAGTATAGAATCATACTTTAAGAACATGATTGAAAAGTAGTAACAAATGAAATAAACGTGTCAGTCCAAGCAAACTTTTTAGGCATAATTCTTCTTGCTATTAATTCTGTTTTAATGTAATCTATTTTCCTTTTTAACTTGTAAACTTGAAGTATGTTATCAATACTAAATATAAGTGTATTACCATTAATGAATTGAAATGCAGAAAGGGGTCCTCTTATGTTTCAAGATAATGTAGCTATTTCTATTTCTACATATATTTCAATATATTCCTCTTCCCACTTCCATTCATTTAGGTCTTTCATAATCCATATTTGAAATTTCCTCAATTCATCCCACCATCTTATCAAACATAAAGTAGGATCATCATATTCATTATACCACATTCCTAATTGAATTTTATCATATTCTACAGATGATTTCTATAAAGTCATTACCATAACTATCTATGCTTACTATGTATAAATTAGATCTAAATACAATTGATATATCTAACACTAAATATATATATCTATCAAGTATGACATGTATGTTATTAATTAATGCTTTCTATCTTAGATATATCATAGTATTTTTAGTCCAAGATCTATTCAGAAAATTATACACACTTAAGCATAAATCTTCATCCTAATTTCCAGTTGGTCTCTAGTAATACAATTTTTCAGGAATGGTCGAATTTTTATTAGAAAATGTTAAAGTTGACCCACAATTTTCAGTTGGTACTTCAAATCTATTAGGCCTTCCTATATTCCATTCTTCTCTAGTGATAGGATTTTTAATCAAAATATCAGGTAGCAAAATTGCTTACCTTGGTTTGGTTTTGTAAATAATTAATCCTTTATCTATCCCCATAATATTATCTATTCCTTCTAATGTATTGGTGGAATTCCAGCATTTTCTTCCATATTCAAATATTCATAGCTGATTAAACTATGATTAAATGACTTCCATAAAAATCTATCTCTAATCTTAGTTATTTTTACAGCTTGTAGTCTATGAAAATATTTTTCTTTGACATAGACTTTGATTTCCTTTGACACACAACACAATCTGCATAGATATTTAGCTGACAGGTTACTTAATACTTCCCTTAGTGCATCTAGTGGTAATTTCATCAATTCTATCTATTGTGATTCTGTATAAAAATTTAACAAAGACAAAATTAACATAACTACTTACTTACCCTTGTGGAGTTAGGTCATAACTCAACAGATTAAGTTTGTTAAGTAATAACTCTACGATACTACTAACTATAATTAAACTTACATTTTTTTCTTTTTATATTTTTCTACTTACTATATTATACATAGTTACTTTAGTTATACTGCTTCATTCAGCTTCCCTCCCATAGGAGGTATTAATTTCATTAACAGTTCTATTGATAGGGTTAGGTACTGCTTGCATTGGTAGTCCTCTAATAGGCCTAACTTCTATTGATTCATTCTATCTAGGAAGTATATTTCTATTCATATTTTGATTTTGAATGGTAGTATTTCCAAATACAAGATCTAGATGATTGTTTAATTGTTGAATTATCTTTTCTAACTTCTCTATTCTAGATCCTTATTCAATTAATACTTTATAACTTATATTTTTATCATTTATATTTTCTCCTCCTTAGAAATTGTTGTTTCTCCAAGATAGATTCGGGTGATTTCTCCAATTAGGGTTATAAGAATTTCCAAAGTTATCTTTTTGGTTTCTAGCATAAATAATATCTAAATCATTAACATTTGCATTCTTTTCTGCTAGTTTTTTATTTAATGATAACTCTTTTATTTTCTTTATTAATTCAATTAATTTAACTTCAAGCATAGTGCTTGAATCTATCATGCATTCCCCTTGGCAATGTTCTTTTATTTGTAATAGTTTCAGCCGAGTTTTTCCATTGTGCATTTCTTTTTGCAAAGTTTTCTAAATATACCCATGCTTCTTCACTACATAGTTTTAAAAATCCATTCTGACAAGTAGATTCTAATAAAGATTTTGTTGAAACATCTATGCCTTCATAAATTATACCTATTAATTGTGCTTTAAAGATTTATTAAAGATTTACCTACTAATGTAGATCCTATTTTTAGTAGCTTGATTTAAATTAGTGTTAAGAGTTTTTAATGCCCAATAAGCTTTATGTTCAATTTTAATTGGTAAATGACAACTTTTTTCATATACTAGCTTAAAAGTTGACATACCTAAGCTTGTCTTATAAGCAATTCTATAAGCTCAAAGTGCATCTATTAATCTATTAGCCCAATCTTTTTTAGTAGGACTTACTACTTTTTCTAAGATTAACTTAATTTGTTTGTTTGCACTTTCTACTTGTCTACTTGTTTGCAGATATGATGTTGCAATCTTGTGATTTACTCCATATTTCTTCATTAAGGCTTCAAAACTTCTATTATAGAAAAGAGTTCCTCTATCACTGATAATAGCTTTAGGTATTCCAAATCTAGCAATTATATTAGTTCGTATAAAATGTATTAACACTTTTTTGTCATTAGTTTTTGTAGGAATAACTTCTATCCATTTAGATACATAATCCACCCCCAACAATATATAATTAAATTGATTAGACATAGGAAATGAACCTATAAAATTTATTCCCTACACATCAACGATTTCAACTTCAACAATAAGATTAAGAGGTATCATATTCCTCTTTGATATTCTTCCTATTTGTTGACATCTTAAACAACTTAAGTAATATTTATGAGCATCTTTGAATAGTGTTGGCCAATAAAAGCCACATTGTAGAATTTTGGTAGTAGTTTTTCCTGAACTAAAATGCCTTCCACATACTTGGTCATGGTAAAAAAATAATATGCTCTAATATTCAATTTCCGGAACACACCTCCTTAAAATTAGATCAAGACATTTCTTAAATAAGTATGGGTCTTCCCAATAGTAATATTTTACTCTTGAAAAGAATAATTTCTTATTCTGTCTATTCCAATCCTTAGGTGTTAAACTAGTAAATAAGTAATTAACTATGTCTACATACCAAGGTATTGTGTTGATGGTCATTAATTATTTATTAGGAAAATTATCCTTAATTTCAATATTTGATTTTTTTATTTGTAATCTTGATAAATGATCTGCTACTACATTCTCACAACCTTTTTTATCTTTAATTTCTAGATCAAATTTTTGTAATAATAATATCCATCGGATCAATCTAGGTTTAGTCTCTTTCTTTGCTATTAGGTGTTTTAAAGTTAAGTGATCCGTGTATACTATCACTTTAGCTCCAATCAGATATGATCTAAACTTTTCTAAGGCAAACACAACAGTTAACAACTCTTTTTCAGTAGTTGTATAATTAACTTGAGCATCATTTAATGTTTTGCTCACATAATGAATTACTCTAGGAGATTTTTCTATCTTTTGTCCCAACACTGCTCCTACAACAAAATCAGATGCATCATACATTAATTCAAATGGATGGCTCCAATCAGATATTCTAGGGTATCTTATACTTCTATCAGCTAATTGAATAACAGTCCTAGTAGGAATTAAGTCTTCTAATCCTAAGGATGCAAATATATCACTCAGCATAACATTTATACCTGCACCTAGGTCTATTAGGGTTCTTTCTAGAATGGTATTTCTGATATATAGTTAAAGCAAGACAAAATTAAAGCAAGGAATAAAATCACACAAAGAGATTTTTAGGTGATTCACTACTAATGGCTAGTCAACCCCCAAGACATAGCTTGGACTTCACTAAGTGTTTAAACAGTTACAACCCTTGCTTTCAAGTCAAAGCAAGAACCAATCTCTTTTAGGTAGAAACTCAACAACCAACACCTTGAGCTTTTTGGTCTAAGCTCTTAATCAACCTTGAGTTTTAAGGTATAAACTCACGAATCAACCTTTGAAGCTTTCAATCAGAGTTTATGCGCAAAGAGCTTTTACACTTGAATTTGCTTAAATATTTTTCAAATTTGCACTTGTTGAATCTGAATTGTTTTTGTAATTTTTGTATAGCTCTTTGTATGGGTATATATGATAATCGTTATACTTCACTTTCACTTGTTAATCATACTTATACCAAGAGGTATAATGATCATATTTCTCTCAATGGTATTTGTCCTTTTGTACTTACTAAATAGTTAGTTTCAAATATGGTAAGTTACCGTTGTGTGAGTAGTAGAATTGAAACCTTTCGAACTTCTTATTCTTTGAAATGTTTCATCTGAAACCTTCCAAAGGTTTTCCTAAAACCTTTTGATTGCTTGAGAAGTCTCTTTACCCTTGTCATGTGAACACTTAAGTTTGTCATGTGAGGTCCTTTTAATTTATACCTACTTGTACAAAAACTTTTCAAAAATTGTTTAACTTTTAGATAGTTTCATTTGAAACTTTCCAAAAATTTCTTTCAAAGTGTTTGACTTCTTTGAACTATGAGTCGGCGCTTGGTGAAAATGTCTTCCCTTCCCGCGACGCGATCACTCCTCATAGTGGTTGTCAGGCACTGTGTTTGGCTCGAAATCGACCCGATATCAGGCAAGTATCCTCATAGACCTCCGATGATTGGTGATTATGGTGGTGAAACGATGGCTGGTGTGATACTTCGGAGAATCACCGATACTGTCTGCAGAAAGCTCGGTGCTCCTCCTCTGTATACACTGGCCATCTATTGATCACACTCTTTCTTTTTTTCTTCTTTTCTTTTATATTTCTTCAGTGGTAACTGCTTCTGCTTGAATGATCGGTTGGATTTCCTTCCTTCAGATCAACGGCGATGATTTCTTTCTCCCTACGTGATTGAATTCCTACGTGATACGTGCGAACGTAGTTTTTCCTTCCAACTGTCTGCTCCTGCAACCGCTATAGTGGCATATTAGAAAATATATAGTCCGTGGAGTTACAGATAACTCAACCGACTTCCTTCGTTGATTTAACTACAAAACACGTGCAAAAATAACAACTTAAGTTTATAACGCTAACCCAACGCGTTGCCTTAGTGTATTTTCATATAACTCAATGCGTGCAGTTATACTAACTTAACGAGTTGTAACGTAAGTAAATCTACCAGCTCTCAACACGTGTCAGCAGCAGTTTAAACATAAAATAACATTTCGGAGAGTTCAGGTATAACTATTCGATGCTTAGATGCATTTTCGGATACTTAAGAATTGTTGACTAACTCAAGACTTAACGGAGTATGCTCGTTGAGTTAAGCGTAACTCAACGGACTCCCTGTACAAGCAATTATAATAATAAAAATATTACAGAGAATAGTTTTTCTATTTTTTTACAGGTTTAATCGATACTATGCTTCGGTCAGACCTAAATATTTTTTATTTTTTTATTTTTCTTTCAGTTGAACCAATACAATGTTTCGGTAAAACCAATATTTTTTTTTGAAAATTAATATACAATTTTTTTCCGGTTTAACCGATACTATGCTTTAGTCAGACTAAAATATTTTTTTTTTTTACTTTTCTTTCGGTTGAACCGATACTATGTTTCGGTAAAACCAAAATTTTTTTTTAATGTTCCGGTCATACCGATGCTACGCTTCGGTCAGACCTAAATATTTTTTAATTTTCCAGTCATACCGATGGATCCAATCGGTTGAACCGCAACTATTTTTATGTTTTATATATATTTTTAATGTTTTTATTTTATTTTATTTTATATATATATATATATAAACATAAAAACTGATTTCTTACTAAGTAAAACTCAAGTAGTCCTCTACTCTGACTTCTTCTATAATTCCAAAGGAGCTTTTTGGTGTTTTCAGAATAGGCTTAAGTCTTTGTCCAT
Organism: Cymodocea nodosa; assembly: GCA_036874045.1. Classification (NCBI taxonomy): domain Eukaryota; kingdom Viridiplantae; phylum Streptophyta; class Magnoliopsida; order Alismatales; family Cymodoceaceae; genus Cymodocea; species Cymodocea nodosa. Next base: position 14,299,502 of record CM072335.1, read on the forward strand.
TTACTTTAAATATATTCTGATTTTTAGGATTTTCAATTTCAATAGCTCCATAAGGATAAACATTTCGAACTATGTAAGGTCCTGCCCATCTAGATCTTAATTTTCCTGGATGGTTATGGAGTCTAGCTAGATAAAGATATACTTCTTGTCCTATTTCAAAGTTTTTAGGAATAATTTTTCTATCATGCTAGAATTTAATTTTCTCTTTTTCTCTTACAGTCTTTGAATAAGCTTCATTTCTAAATTCTTTTAATTCAATTAGTTGCATTTTCCTATTTTCAGCAGCTTGATTTAAATTAGTGTTCAGAGTTTTTAATGCCCAATAAGCTTTATGTTCTATTTCAGTAGGTAAATGACAACTTTTTCCATATACTAGCCTAAAAGGTGACATACCTAAGCTTGTTTTATAAGTAGTTCTATAAGCCCAAAGTGCATCAATCAATCTATTAGCCCAATCTGTTCTAGTAGGATTTACTACTTTTTCCAAGATTAATTTGATTTGTTTGTTTGCACTTTCTACTTGTCCACTTGTTTGCAGATGATATGATGTTGCAATTTTGTGGTTTATTCCATATTTCTTCATTAAGGTTTCAAAACTTCTATTACAGAAAAGAGTTCCTCTATCACTGATAATAGCTTTAGGTATTCCAAATCTGGCAAATATATTTGTTCTTATAAATTGTATTACCACTTTGTTATCGTTAGTTTTTGTAGTAATAGCTTATATCCATTTAGATACATAATCCACCCCCAACAGTATGTAATTAAATTGATTAGACATAGGAAATGGACCCATAAAATCTATTCCCCACACATCAAAGATTTCAACCTCAACAATAGGATTAAGAGGCATCATATTCCTCTTTGATATTCTTCCTATTTGTTAACATCTTAAACAACTTAAGCAATATTTATGAGCATCTTTGAATAGTGTTGGCCAATAAAACCCACATTGCAGAATTTTTGCAGCAGTTTTCCCTGAACCAAAATGTCCTCCACAAGCTTAGTCATAATAGAAAGACAATATGCTCGAATATTCAGTTTCTAAAACACACCTCCTTAAAACCAGATCAGGACATTTCTTAAATAAGTAAGGGTCTTCTCAATAGTAATATTTTACTCTTGAGAAAAACAATTTCTTATCCTATCTATTCCAATCCTTAGGTGTTAAACCAGTAACTAAGTAATTAACTATGTCTGCATACCAAGGCATTGTGTTGATGGTCATTAATTGTTTATCAGGAAAATTATCCTTAATTTCAATATTTGATTTTTCTATTTGTAATCTTGATAAATGATCTGCTACTACATTCTCACAACCTTTTTTATCTTTAATTTCTAGATCAAATTCTTGCAATAATAATATCCATCGGATCAATCTAGGTTTAGTTTCTTTTTTCTTTATTAGATGTTTTAGAGCTGAATGATCCGTGTATACTATTACTCTAGCTCCAATCAAATATGATCTAAACTTTTCTAAAGCAAACACAACAACTAATAATTCTTTTTCAGTAGTTGTGTAATTAACTTGAGCATCATTTAAGGTTTTGCTTGCATAATGAATCACTCTAGGAGATTTTTCTATTTTCTGTCCTAACACTGCTCCTATAGCAAAATCAGAAGCATCGCACATTAATTCAAATGGATGGTTCCAATTCAGTGCTTGAATTATAGGAGTTGAAATTAAGCTGGTCTTAAGTCTGAAAAATGCTTCCTTGCAATTTTTATCAAAGTTAAATGGAACATCTTTTAATAGATTAGTTAAAGGTCTAGCTATCTTGCTAAAGTCTTTAATAAATCTTCTATAGAAACCAGCATGTCCTAGAAATGATCTAATATCTTTTACTGATTTAGGTTCTGGTAGATTAGAAATTACTTCTATTTTAGCTTTATCTACTTCCAACCTTTTTTTAGAAACAACATGCCCTAAGACTATTCCTTGTTTAACCATGAAGTAACATTTTTCCCAATTTAAAACCAGATTTTTTTCCACACAGTATTTTAATATTTGGTCTAAATTGCTTAAACACACTTCATATGAGTTGCCATATACAGTAAAATCATCCATAAATATTTCTAAAAATTCATCAGTCATTCCAGTAAATATGTCCTGCACACACCTTTGAAAGGTAGCTAGTGCATTGCATAATCCGAATGGCATTCTTTTAAAAGCATAAGTTCCATTAGGACAGGTGAAAGTTGTTTTCTCTTGATCCTCTAATGCTACTGGAATTTGATTATACCCTGAATACCCGTCTAAGAAACAAAAATATTCTTACCCTGCTAATCTTTTTAGCATTTGATCTATAAAAGGTAAGGGAAAATGATCTTTTCTAGTCACAGCATTTAGCTTTCTATAGTCTATACATACCCTCCAACCTGATTGAATTCTAGTAGGTATCAAGTCTTGACTTTCATTCCTAATAACTGTTAATCCTGATTTCTTGGGAACTACATGGATTGGACTAACCCACGAGCTATCAGAAATCGGATATATTATATCATTATCTAACCATTTAACTATTTCCTTCCTGACTACTTCCTTAAGGTTTGGATTTAATCTCCTCTCAGGAATTCTAACAGGTTTAGCATTCTCTTCTAAATATATGGGGTGATAGCATAAAGTTGAACTTAATCCTTTTATATCAGTCATAGTCCATCCTATTGCTTCTTTATAACTTTTTACTACATCTTTTAATTTAGCTATTTGATCCTCTTTCAAATCTGAAGCAATAATGATTGGACAGGTCCGTTTATCTTGCAGAAATATATAGGTTAATTCAGGAGGTAAAGGTTTTAATTCTAAATGCTGCCCATCAGAAGCTAGAGCTCCTAATTGAACATCATCATTTTTTAAATTAATTTCTTCCTGATCTCCTTCTATATTTATGCTTTCACTTTCTTCTAAAGTTTCAGAATTGATTTGCCTATTTAATTCTTCTTGAATCACATCATCTAACATATCTCCTTCATCCTCTAAAAAGTCTATGGTATGTAAGGACATTTCTAACTCAAACCTTTCTAGTTTGAAAATATTTAATTGAGTATCCTCATTACCATATGCTAACTTCATTACTCCAGTTTTATAATTTATAACAGCCTCTGATGTTGCTAAAAATGGTCTTCCCAAAATTAAAGATGTATCACTATTTTTATGCTTAATTTGTTGGGAATCCAAAATTACAATATCAATAAGATATATAAAATTCTTGATTTTAATTAAGACATTCTCTATTTTTCCTCTAGGGTATCTTATACTTCTATCAGCTAATTGAATAACCGTACTAGTAGGAGTTAAGCCTTCTAATCCTAAGGATGCAAATATATCACTTGGCATAACATTTATACCTGCACCTAAATCTATTAATGTTCTTTCTAGAATGGTATTTCCTGTGGTGCATGATATAATAGGGATTCCAAGATCAGATAACTTTTTAGAAATTTGTGGCAGAAATAGGTAACTACTTTGCTCAGCTAAAAAGACCGTTCTAAGAACTTTTCGCTCTCTTTTCTTAGTACACCAATCCTTCAGAAATTTAGCACAAGGTGGCATATTCTGCAATAGATCTAACAAAGGAATGTTAACTTGTACTTTTTCAAAAATTTCTCTGATTTTTTCTTGTTTTCCAGGAATTGTTTGTTGTAATCTTTCAGGATAGGGTGCTAAAGATTTTGATTTCAAAGACTCTTTTTCTTTCAGTTGATTTCTTTGATTATTTTTAGCTTCAATTGCAGATTCAAATTGTTCTTCAGTGATTTCTAGATTTTCAGTTATTACATTTTCATTATCATTTTGATTTTTACTCTTGTCTGCCTTCATATCATTTTCATTTTGAGTTCTTGGTGGTATATCAGTTCCAGATCTTAATGTTACACATACATCTTCTAGATTTTCGTTACTTTCATGATGTTTTTGTATATCATTTTTGTGATTATGATCTTCAATTGTTTTAGTTTTAAAGTGCATTCTTTAAATTCTCTTACATTAGTGTTTTCTGTTTATTGTATATTTTGCAAGTTGTGCAGGTTTATAACATTATAATTTTCATTGTCCTGTTGTAAAACTTGTATTTTCATTGCATTTTTGTCTAATGCTTTTAATTTTGTTTCCAGATCATCTAATTTCATTGCATTCGATTTTTGATCAATTTTCTTTATGGCTTTTTCAGTTTCATAAATTATATCCTGTTTAAGTTCTAAATATGCCTCCTTATAGTTTAATTGGTTGACTTCTTGTTGTTGACACACAAAGTATTCCAGTTTGTCCAGATTTTGCTCTATACTATGCTCCAGTCTGTCATAGCTATCCCAAACTTCAGTGTCTCTCATCATATTATACATTCTATACTGACCATCAGTTGGGTAAACTATAGGATTCTCATACTCAGCTCTATTATATTGAGGATAATTCATTTTTTGTTCATGGGATCTATCAATCTGTAAATGTCTCAATTTCAAACAATCAGAAATGTCATGTCCTTCAGAATTGTAGAATTCACATATGCTAATTAAAGGTTTCAGAAATCTTTGAGCATAAGCATATGCCATATTCTCAATTACAAAAGAAAACACATGACTTTGACTATTAAAATGAAACAGCTATAACAGTTGCTTATATCTATTCAATTCAATTCAAATCAGTTCAATTCGATCTAGTTCAATTCAATTCAGTTCAATTCAATTCCCCAGCAACGGTGCCATAAAACTTGTTCGTGTTTTCCCAGCACTACACTAGAAAAACTTGGATTTGTTACTTCTATTTTTTTACTTAGTTAATTTATCTTTATGCCTATTCTTTCTTTTAGAAGTAAACAAACAACCTTTAATACAATTTAGATATTCATTCCAATTTGTACTTTAACTGCAAGTGCATAGTGTCTATTGTATCAATGTGCAAGTACAGGTCGATCCCACAGGGAATTGATGACTAATTTAAGAAATGTTTGATTGTGAACAATTCAAATTTATATTCAATAAGTACTCCGTTGAGTTACAGTTAACTCAATGGACTAAGTTCGTTGAGTTATGGCTAACTCAACGGACTATCCTCACAGACTTAAGTTAACTCCACGAGCCTGTCTCTTCTTTATAATACTGCTATTTACAGAGGAATTCGGCCAACCATTGGGCGATTCCACAGATTGTAAATAACATCAATTAAGCTTTTTAATGCTAGTTAACATTGGATTTATCATTATGCAATACTAACATTCAGATGATTCAAACAGTAACCATTAAAATCTTTAAGTTGTTTTGTACGAACCAATTTCAGTAAACTGTAAAATAAAAACTAATATAAAACAATCATAAAACTAATACAGATAACATTAATCACGATACAACACAAACAATACAACACTCAAATACAACATACAAACAAAGATAAATTGTTTTTGGTATTTTTGTTTTGATGTGAACATGGAAATGGGCGAAAGGTGAAATGTAAAGTAATTTCACTTGACAGTAAATACTTCCGACACTACTTGCAACGCGATTACACCACTGAAAATTGAACCACTTACAATTCTGTCTCCTCTCCCTATAGAATCGCGAGTCCAGAATTGCAAGATGATCTCTTCTTTAGCATACAGGCATCAACCCGAAGCCAAGGCTAAAAGCTTTACGATCTCCTGAAATATGAGTCGGCGCTTGGTGAAAATGTCTTCCCTTCCCGCGACGCGATCACTCCTCATAGTGGTTGTCAGGCACTATGTTTGGCTTGGAATTGACCTGACATCAGGCAAGTATCCTCACAGACCTCCGATGATTGGTGATTATGGTGGTGATACGATGGTTGGTGTGATACTTCGGAGAATCGCCGATACTATCTCCAGAACGCTCGGTGCTCCTCCTCTGTATACATTGGTCATCCATTGATCACACTCTTTCTTTTTTTCTTCTTTTCTTTTATATTTCTTCAGTGGTAACTGCTTTTGCTTGAATGATCGGTTGAATTTCCTTCCTTCAGATCAACGACGATGATTTCTTTCTCCCTGTGTGATTGAATTCCTGCGTGATACGTGCGAACGTGGTTTTTCCTTCCAACTATCTATTCCTGCAACCGCTATAGTGGCATATTAGAAAATATATAGTCCGTGGAGTTACAGATAACTCAACAGACTTCCTTCGTTGATTTAACTACAAAACACGTGCAAAAATAACAACTTAAGTTTATAACGCTAACCTAACGCGTTGCCTTAGTGTATTTTCATGTAACTTAATGCGTGCAGTTATACTAACTTAACGAGTTATAACGTAAGTAAATCTACCAGCTCTCAATACGTGTTAGCAGCAATTTAAACATAAAATAACATTTTGGAGAGTTACAGGTATAACTATCCGATGCTCAGATGCATTTTCGGATACTTAAGAATTTCACAGCCTGCAATTTACCGACAGTTCATAAATGTACTAAATTAACATTAATTCCTCAAAATTAAGCAGATTCTTCAATTAAAGCATATAACAGTGCAATTATAACATAATGGCTTAATTCTCATATGATAAGCTAAATATTATGCAATTAACCATCATTTAACCGTTAATAATATGCACTTTTTCATTCTAGACAGACATCATCATATATATTTAGAAGAGAATGTTAAACTAGTTAGAATTTCTGAAAGAAGATTAAATCCAAATCTTAAAGATGTAGTCAAGAAGGAAATTGTGAAATGATTAGATAATGACATAATATATCTAATTTTTGACAACTCATGAATTAGTCTAATCCATGTAATTCCTAAGAAATCAAGGTTAACTATTATAAGAAACGTAAGTTAAGACTTAATACCCACTAGAATTCAATCAAGCTAAAGAGTTTATATAGATTATAGGAAGTTGAATGTTCTGACTAGGAAAGATCATTTTTCCTTGTCTTTTATAGATCAAATGTTAGAAAAATTAGTAGGACAAGAGTATTTTTATTTCCTAGATGAGTATTTAGGATATAACTAAGTCTCATTAGCATTAAAGGATCAAGAGAAGACAACTTTCACATGTCCTAATGGAACTTATGCTTTTAAAAGAATGTCATTCAGATTATGCAATGCATCAGCTACTTTTCAAAGGTATATGCAAGACATATTCACTAGAATGACTAAAGATTTTTTGAAAATATTTATGGATGATTTTACAGTATATGAAACTTCATTTGAAGTGTGTTTAAACAATTTAAATCAAGTATTAAAATGCTATGTAGAAAAAAATCTGGTTCTAAATTGGGAAAAATGTCACTACATGGTAAAACAGGGAATAGTCTTGGAACATGTGGTTTCAATAAAAGGACCAGAGGTAGACAAAGCTAAGATAGAAGTAATTTCTAATCTTCTAGAACCTAAATCAGTAAAAGATATTAGATCATTTCTAGGACATGTAGGATTTTATAGGAGATTTATCAAAGATTTTAGCAAAATAGTTAGACCTTTAATGAATTTACTAAAAGATGTTCCATTTAACTTTGATAGAAATTACACATCTACTGAAAAAGAATAATTAGCTGTTGTGTTTACCTTAGAAAAATTTAGATCATACTTAATAAGAACTAAAGTGATAGTATACATGAATCATTCAACTCTAAAGCATTTAATAGTAAAGAAAGAAACTAAACCTAGATTGATCCAATGAATATTATTATTGCAAGAATTTGATTTAGAAATTAAAGATAAAAAGGATATGAGAATGTAGTAGTAGATCATTTGTCAAGATTACATATAGAAAAATCAAACATTGAGATTAAAGATCATTTTCTTGATGAACAATTAATGACCATAAAAATAATGCCTTGGTATGTAGACAGTTAATTATTTAGTTACAAGGTTAACACCTAATGATTGGAATAAACAGGATAAAAAATTATTTTTTTTAAGAGTGAAATATTACTATTGGGAAGACCCATACTTATTTAAGAAATGTCTTGATTTAGTCATAAGTAGGTGTGTTCCAGAAATTGAATATCATAGCATATTATCCTTCTATCATGATCAAGCATGTAGAGAACATTTTGGTTCAGGAAAAACTGCAACTAAGATTTTATAATGTGGATTCTACTGGCTAACACTATTTAAAGATGCTTACAAATACTGTTTAAGTTATTTAAGATATCAACAAATAGGAAGGATATCAAAGAGAAATATGATGCCTTTGAATCTTATTGTTGAAGTCGAGATTTTTGATATATGAGGAATTAATTTTATGGGTTCATTTCCTATGTCTAATCAGTTTAAATATATATTGTTAAGTGTGGATTATGTATCTAAGTGGAGAGAAGCAATTCCTACAAAAACTAATGACAACAAAGTGGTAATAGATTTTATAAAAACTAATATAATTGCTAGATTTGGAATACCTAAAGTTATTATTAGTGATAAGGGAATTCATTTCTGTAATAGAAGTTTTGAAGGTTTAATGAAGAAATATGGAGTAAATCACAAAATTGCAACTTCATATCATCTGTAAACAAGTAGACAAGTAGAAAGTGTAGAGAAACAAATTAAATTAATTTTAGAGAAAGTAGTAAATCTTACTAGGAAAGATTGAGTTAACCAATTAATAGACACACTTTGGGCTTATAGAATAGTTTATAAAACAAGCCTAGGTATGTCACCTTTTAAGATAGTATATGGAAAAAGTTCCCACCTACCTGTTAAATTAGAACATAAAGCTTATTGGGTATTAAGAACCCTAGACACTAATTTAAATAAAGCTACTAGAAATAGAAATATATAATTAATTGAGCTAGAAGAATTTAAGAATGAAGGTTATTTGAGAATTGTAAAATAAAAAGAGAAAATAAAGTTATGGCACGACAAGAAAATTATTCAAAAAACTTTTGAAATAGGACAAGAAGTATATCTTTACATAACTACACTTCATAACCATCTAGGAAAATTAAGATCTAGATGAGTAGATAATTCGAAACATTTATTCTTATAGAGCAATTGAAATTGAAAACCTAAAAAATCAAAATATAATTAAAGTAAATAGACAAAGACTAAAACCTATCCTTAAATTTCTAAAAAGTTCATTTGGAATTGAAGAAGTAAGAATGGAAGACTACGCAAGTCCTAGTATGTAAATATAGATATTTACGTTAAAAAATAAAAAGAAAACTTGTTTTATATTTAGTATAATTCTCAGTTCAACTGAAATATAGTATTGGTTTAATCAAGTGTTTGAGAAAATGTGCTGGTTTAACCAAAGAAAAATATTGGTTAGATTGAAATTAAGAAAACTAGGAAACCAAGAGTCGGTCAAACTGGAGATTCTTTGGTTTAGACCGAATAAAAAGATTATATTAACATTATTTTATTAGATATAATTTTTCAAGAAGTCCGTTGAGTTAAGCTTAATTCAACAAACTTACTCCATTGAATCTAGGATAAGTCCACAAACTTATTCTATTAATTGTAACTCAATAGAGTATTAAAGGTAAGTACATAAAGTTAGTTTGTGGAGTTAATTATAACTCCATGGAGAGGTAAGTGAGAGTAGCGAAAATGTTGTGTGGGAAATAACCCCACTACCCACCAAAAACTTAGGGTTTATTTAAACTTAAACTTAGGATTTAGGTTATTATCTGTAGAAATCATTTAGCACTTATAATAATAACAATCAATTCCATTTCGTTCCACTACACCATGAAGCTAAAGATGACACAAAACTGGTGGGATAAGATTGATATAATAGAGTTCCTTCGACACTTAGAAGATTAGCATTCAAGAAAGAAAATCTAGAATACAACTAGAGAGAAAGAGCTGCAATAGGTAAAAGCTGACATTTTTCATTTCACAAAGAGGCTTGTAGATTTAAATGTCAAAATACCTGTGTTTAGAATGAAAAAGTGCATAATATTAATAGTTAAATAATGGTTAATTAAATAATATTTAGCTTATCATAGGAGAATTAAGTCATTATGTTATAATAGAAGATGTCCTAATTAAAGAACTTCATCTATCCTATTGATATTATCATTTTGGATTCTCGACAAATTAAGCATCAGAATCATGATACATCTCTAATTTTAGGAAAGTCATTTCTGGTAACATTAGGGGCTATTATAAACTGTAAAAGTGGTTTGATGAAATTAGTTTATGGTAATGAAGATACTCAATTAAATATTTTCAAATTAGAAGGGGATGAGGAGTTAGAAATGTCCTTAGAGACTGTAGACTTTCTAGGAAATGAAGGAGATATGTTAGAAGATGCGATTCAAGAAGAATTAAATAGGCAATTAGATATTGAAAATCTAGAAGAAAGTGAAAATATAGATGGAGACTTAATAAACATAGAAGTAGATAGAGGCCAAGAAGAGTTTAATATGAAAAATGAAAATATTAAATTAGGAGTTCTAGCTTCTAATGGTCAACACTTAGATTTAAAACTTTTACCTCTTGAATTGACCTATATATTTCTGGAAAAAGAATGGACTTGTCTGATCATTATTGCAACAGATTTATAGGAAGATCAAATATCTAAATTAAAAGATGTAATAAAGAAATATATAGAAACAATAAGATGAACTATAACTAACATAAAAGAGTTAAGTTCTATTATATGCCGTCATCATATATATTTAGAAGAGAATGCTAAATTAGTTAGAATTCCTGAAAGAAGATTAAACCATAAAGACGTAGTTAAGAAGGAAATTATAAAATAATTGTTAGATAATGACATAATATATTCGATTTTTGATAGCTCATGGGTTAGTCCAATCCATGTAGTTCTTAAGAAATCAGGATTAACTATTATAAGAAATGAAAGTCAAGACTTGATACCCACTATAATCAATCAGGTTGGAGAGTGGTATAAATTATAGGAAGTTGAATGTTGTGACTAGGAAAGATCATTTTTCCTTGCCTTTTATAGACCAAATGTTAGAAAAATTAGCAAGGCAAGAGTATTTTTGTTTCCTAGATGGGTATTCAGGGTATAACCAAGTCCCAGAAGCATTGGAGGATTAAGAGAAGACAACTTTCACATGTCCTAATAGAACTTATGCTTTTAAAAGGATGTCATTCGGATTATGTAATGCACTAGCCGCCTTTCAAAGATGTATGTAAGGCATATTCACTAGAATAACTATAGATTTTTTGGAAATATTTATGGATAATTTTACAATATATGGAACTTCATTTGAAGTATGCTTAAACAATTTAAATCAAGTATTAAAACACTATGTTGAAAAGAATCTGGTTCTAAACTAGGAAAAATATCACTTCATGGTAAAACAAGGAATAGTCTTGGGACATGTTATTTCAATAAAAGGATTGGAAGTAGACAAAGCTAAGATAGAAGTAATTTCCAATCTACTAGAACCTAAATCAGTAAAAGATATTAGATCATTTCTAAGACATGTAAGATTTTGTAGGAGATTTATCAAAGACTAGTAAAATAGTTAGACCTTTAACGAATTTACTAAAAGATATTCCATTTAACTTTGATAAAAATTACAAAGAAGCCTTCTATAAGTTTAAATCTAGCTTAATTACAACTCTTATAAGACAAACACCTATTGGAGCTATCTATTTGAGTTAATGTGTGATACATCTGATTTTGTTGTAAGAGAAGTGTTGGGAAAAGAAAAATCTTCTAGAGTGATTCATTATGCAAGCAAGACTCTAATTGATGCTCAAGTTAATTACACAACTACCAAAAAAGAATTTTAGTTGTTGTATTTGCCTTAGAAAAATTTAGATCATACTTAATAAGAACTAAAGTGATAGTATATACGGATCATTCTACTCTAAAGTATTTAATAGTAAAGAAAGAAACTAAACCTAGACTGATCTAATGGATATTATTATTGCAAGAATTTGATCTAGAAATTAAAGATAAAAAAGGATGTGAGAATGTAGTAGTATATCATTTGTCAAGATTACATATAGAAAAATCAAACATTAAAATTAAGGATCATTTTCCTCATGAACAATTAATGACCATAAAAATAATGCCTTGGTATGCAGATATAGTTAATTATTTAGTTATATAGTTAACACCTAAGGATTGGAATAGACAGGATAAAAAAATTATTATTTTCAATAGTGAAATATTACTATTAAGAAGACCTATACTTATTTCAGAAATGTGCTTATTTAGTCATAAGGAGGTGTGTTTTAAAAACTAAATATCATAGCATATTATCTTTCTGCCATCACCAAGCATGTGGAGGACATTTTGGTTTAGGAAAAACTGTGGCCAAGATTTTACAATGTGGATTCTACTGACCAACATTATTTAAGGATACTCACAAATACTACTTAGGTTGTTTAAGATGTCAACAAATAGGAAAGATATCTAAGAGAAATATGATGCCTTTGAATCTTATTGTTGAAGTTGAGATTTTTGATATATGGGGAATTGATTTTATGGATCCATTTCCTATATCTAATTAGTTTAATTATATATTGTTGGGGGTGGATTATGTATTTAAATGGGTAGAAGTGATTCCTATAAAAACTAATAATAACAAAGTGATAATATATTTTATAAAAACTAATATAATTGTTAGATTTGGAGTACCTAAAGCTATTATTAGTGATAGGGAAACTCATTTTTATAATAGAAAATTTGAAGCTTTAATGAAGAAATATGGAGTAAATCACAAAATTACAACTTCATATCATCCACAAACAAGTGGAATAGTAGAAAGTGCAAACAAACAAATTAAATTAATTTAGAGAAAGTAGTAAATCCTACTAAGAAAGATTGGGCTAATAGACTAATAGTTGCACTTTGGGCTTATAGAACAGTTTATAAAACAAGCATTGGTATATCACCTTTTAGGATAGTATATGAAAAAAGTTGCCACTTACCTACTAAATTAGAACATAAAGCTTATTAGGCATTAAGAACTCTAAACACTATTTTAAATTAAGTTGTTGAAAATAGAAAGATACAATTAATCGAACTAGAAGAATTTAGGAATGAAGCTTATTCAAAAACTATAAAAGAAAAAGAAAAAGAAAAGACGGAGTTTTGGCATGGTAAGAAAATTATTCAAAAAACTTTTGAAATAGGATAAGAAGTATACCTTTACATGACTAGACTTCTTAACTATCTAAGCAAATTAAGATCTAAATGGGTAAGACCATACATAATTTGAAACATTTATTCCTATGGAGCAATTAAAATTGAAAACCCCAAAAATCAAAATATATTTAAAGTAAATGGACAAATATTCAGACCTATTCTTAAATTTCCAAAAAGTTCATTTGGAATTGAAGAATAAGTAAGAGTGGAAGACTACATAAGTCCTATTATGTAAATATATATATATATATATATATATAAATCCATCGATCCCATTGAGGCTAAAAAGAAAAGTTTTATATTAAGTATAATTCTCGATTCAATCGAATTATAATATCAATTTGACTGGAGAGAAATATCGGTTCAATCGAAATTAAGAAAATTAGGAAACCAAGAGTTGGTTAGACTAGAGAGTCTTCAGTTTTGATTGAATAAAAATGATTATATTTACATTATTTTATTAGAAGGAGTTACAATTTTCTATCTGAGAATTGAAGAAGAAAGGAAAGAGTTTGAAGACTTGGTCAAATTGGGAAAAGACCAAGGAGAAGGAGAGGAAATGGCTTTTGCCGAGGCACATATTCTATATGATACCATGTAGAAGAAAAGGGTTGTAGAAAAGTTAAAAGCCTAATATAAAATAAAAGTGGAACAACATCGTGAGGCCACTAGAGCTATGCCAACCACTATAGAAGGACAATCTGAAGTTGGTCCTTCAGGGTAGAAGGAGGTTAAACAAGAAGAGCCATGACCTATGATTCAAAGGTAGCTAGTGCCCATGTTTGTTGATTTAGTGTCTGAAGAAGAAGAGAAAGAAGAACAAGCATAGCTAATAAGAAGAAAATGAAAGGAAATTGTGCCTGAGGCTTAAGAAGTAAAGTTTAAGCCTGTAGTATTTACATTAAAGCATAAAGAGACCATGTAAATAGATTTACTTTTAGAAGTAGAAGAATAATAACTGTAGCAGCAAAGAGGAGAAGAAAAATAAGTTGAAATTAATCTACAGCCTATAGAAATAGAAGAAAAAGAAATTATGATAGAATTTGTTGTGCCCAAGACTCCATCCCAGTCTGCCACTGATTCAGAAAAAACATTAACAGTGGAGATTGGAGAAGAGAAGGAAGAAGAATTAGAAGTTGCATTAGAAAATACTGATTTGGAGGATTCAAATGATGACCAAACATTGCAAGCACTTCTCCACAAATTAAAAGAGAAGAGTATGGATAGTCTAACCAGCTCTCCACAACATCAAAGAGAAGTACAAGATAGGAACTTCTGAATCAACCTCCACAGTAGCAAATTGAGGAAGAAATTGAAGAACAAGCCACTCTAGAGCAACAAATTCAGATTCTTAACCCTGTTGAAGCAACAATGATGAATGAAGTTTATTTTTGGAGTTAGGGAGCACATAATAAATATCAAGAAATAAAAAGGTACGATATCATATATAGTAGGCTAGTTAACTAGACTAGAATAGAAGATATTCAAGAATTATTTGAATTCTAGGGCCTACTGGAATTTATTCCAAAGACAAAGGGGCATGTTATTTAAAAAAATTTGGTGCCTAGTTTTTATGCAAATTTGAGAGAGAAAGATGGGAGCTTAATTTCAAATATAGAGCAAGTTAATATACAGATAACACCAAAACTCCTCCATAATTTATTTAGATTGAGAAATCAAAGGAATTGAAATTCTAGACGAAACAACTACAATGGAATGGACTGAATAAGAAATAAAGCAGTACATAACTAGTGACCCTCATGTGCCATTACTTAACTGTAGGATCGTATGGCTACACAAGAGGGGGGTGAATTGTGTATTTTTAATATTTTCTGAAATATAATTGAAACTTTAAAACTCAAAAACAAGTCAAGACATTGCTTTCATAAAATCATTTTTATTCAAGGTTTCAATTACAATATACAATTCAATTCTCCTCAGAAATTGTAGATGCAATTATATTTCGATACCATGTATCATCTAAACAATTTCATAACTACAAACAGAGAAAACTAATTTGTGGAATTTAAAAATTTTCTCCCTATTTGAGATCTTTCTTCTTCTTCTTTTTCTTCTTTAGCAATTCTTCAGTGACGAATATCTTGTCTTTTCATGCTTCACCGAATTTGCTTTCTTCTGATACTTCAAATCTTCAGTGATGAAAATCTTACCTTTTTATGCTTCACTAAATTTTCTTCCACTTGAGAGATTTTCCCCGAGAAGGTGTTTTTGATCCCTGAAAAAGATTTTTCTTTTGGTGTGCAGGGATGGTTTGATCCTTGAAAAGATTTTTCTTTTTGTGTGCAAGGATTAATTGATCAACGAGAATTCTATGCCTTTTATACTGTATCTTTATTTCATGCATATCCTTCACGTTTAACCACTACCAGTTTTCCACTTCTCCACGTCTTTTCTTTTTCCTTCATCATAACACACACGTTCTAACCCACGTTTATATTTCGAATTTTCTTTAATCATCAGTCTTGGATCTCTGAAAAATTTCATGCAAAATAAACTTTCTCGTCCAAAAGTTTTTCATCAATGTAATAAAAAGTCGTTACTTTAATGTTAACTAAACGAGTAACACAAGTATATATATAACTTAACGTTTCTAACTTAACGAGTTTCTCATGTGCCATTTCACGTGACAAGTACTGTAGCTAACTCAACGAACTATGTCCGTGGTGTTATGCTATCTCAACGAACCATCTCCATTGTGTTATGATAACTCAACGAACCATTTCCGTTGTGTTATGATAACTCAATGAACCAGTAATAAACAAATGTTTTTAAAATAAGAATTTTACCACGTGCAAAAATAACAACTTAAGTTTATAACGCTAACCTAACGTGTTGCCTTAGTGTTCAAAATAGCAACTCAACGCGTTTAGTTATGTTAACTTAACAAGTTAAACATGTGCACCTCACGTGATACAATACAACATTCGTAACTTATAATTTCACCACATGTATAACACTAACTGAACGAGTTCGTCTCTTCTTTTACTCACTAACTTAACGAGTTATCACGTGACCTATTTTAACCTTTAAGCCTTTAATTTAACGAGTTCTCACGTGACCTCTATACAAACAAAACTCTAACTTAACGAGTTGTTTAAACGTGCACTATTCATGATACAGAAGATATAACATTAAAACATATCATGCTTTTCAATAAAAACACACGTTAACTTAACGTTTAGCTAAATGAGAAATTAATGCAATGAAACGACTAGTTATTAACTTCAAATCCAATACAGACAAGTATTTATATCAGTAAACTTTTTCTGTATTAATTGATGATTTTAATTTCTTTTCACAAGCAATAGTAATGTAGCAAATATGATTATTTTCATTCAGCACACATCATCAAAACAAAAATACTCAACAATCTCCCCCTTTTTGATGATGACAAAACCATATTAAATCAATTATGAAATATGTTTAACTCAACAAAGCACCTTCGTTGGGTTAACTTTTAATTCAACAAACTTATTTGTTGACTTAAGTTCACTTAAGCTTATTTCTATTGTTTGTGTAAATTTTACCTCTTAGAACTAAAACTCTCAAATGTCAATAATTATATAAGTATCAGTTTTCTAATTATCATCTGTCAGATTACAATAACCATTTAAATAGCATCTCCTTTTATAATATATATATGCAATTAAGATCATAATCATCTTTTTATAATATTTCTCCCCCTTTTTGTCATTAATCAAAAAGATAATTACAGAGAATATATATACATATATAAGAGATATAATTACAACAACTCTTTCTGTAAACAAGAATAATAATTGAACACATTTACAGAAAAATGTATTGTTCAATGAATCAAACAAGTAATACAAACATTACATTTTGTATTTAGAAACAAACAAAAACAGTTATCGACCCCTCCTAAGTATATCACTTAAAGCATTACATATTTTATCTCCTAGATGCCTAATATCATTTCTGATGTCGTTAAGTACTGCATCTAAGTTAGGAGGTAGCTGGGTTTGCTGTTCTGCTTGAACTGAATAACTTTATTGTTGTTGTTGTATATGGTCTGTATCAAGTTGTTGTTGTTGTTGTCATTGAGGTTTATGCATGGCTTGGAATTTTTGCAAATCTTTGACACTAAATGCTCTCATGCCTTTAGTTTCAGAGGGCCAGTCAGATAAAGTCAATTGGCTTGCAAGGATTCTACATACAGCATCACCATAAAATAACTTTGAACTCATATGCTGTAGTTGAGACATAAAAACATCAAACCAATTTATTTGAATTCTATTCAGCAGGCCATAAGTTGCATATAAACAGCTTCTGCTGACTTCCAAATTGTGTCCAACTCTCTGAAATAAATTTGCATGCAATATATTTGAAATAAATCATGCCTCTGCATTCAGATTTTCCATTAATCTCATTTCAGAATATACATCTGGAATTTTTGATAAAGACTGAATGTTCCATTCCAGTTGTCTTATCATGTCAAATCTGTTTGTAACAACAACATCGTCATTCTTTAATCCTAAAACTTCAAAAATTAACTCAGGAGACAATATAAACTCCTGTTCATTTATTTGAGTTTTCAGAAAATTTCCATTCTTGACCAGATTGCTATAAAAAGCTGTAATAAGCTCTATGTATTGCTTCCATTTCGTTCCTACTGGCAAGAATTTAATGAGGCCTTGAAACTCAAACAGATCTCTTATTTCCATCAAATTTCTGAATTTTATTGGAACTCAACAAATGAGTTTAAATTTAAATTCAGGATAAGTAATCAGTTACATACCTTGTTTCATTTGTATCTCCTTCTGCATATTCCAATTTTTGATTTTGAAAAACTTTTCATTCACAGATAAAAGCAGAATATATAACAAAATAACATTTAACAGATATTTATAAATCATTGTCTTGTGTGGAACCCAAGCTCCTATGCCTTTGGTAGCTCACAAGCAAGCCAGTTGGTTTCCCAGAACAGATACCAATAAACTGGATTGATATTTTGTTTTTGTTTTCTTTTATAAAATAAAATTAAAACTATATTTTTCTAAAAGTAAATGCAGAAAACAAACAACAAATCACAGCTTAAGAACATGATTGAAAAGTAGAAACAAATGGAATAAACGTGTTAGTCAAAGTAAACTTTTTAGGCATAATTTGTCTTGCTATTAATTCTATTTTAATACAGTTCATGTTCCTTCTTAATTTGTAAACTTGTAATATATTCTCAATGCTAAATACTAGTGTATTATCATTAATGAAATGAAATGCAGAAAGGGATCCTTTTCGATTCCAAGATAATGTAGCAGTTTCTATTTCTACATCTATTTCAATATACTCCTCTTCCCACTTCCATTCATTTATGTCTTTCATAATCCATATTTGAAATTTCATCAATTCATCCCACCATCTTATTAGACATAAAGTAGGATCATCATATTCATTATACCACATCTCTATTTGAATTTTATCATATTCTACAGATGGTGATTTAGCTATTTCTCTCGGTATAGGTAATATTTCTATAAAATCATCATCATAACTATCTATGCTTACTATGTATAAATCAGATCTAAATGCAATTGATATATCTGCGACTAGATATATATATCCATCAAGTATGACATGTATGCTGTTAATTAATGATTTCTGTCCTAGATATATCATAATATTTTCAGTCCAAGATCTATTTAGAAAATTATACACACTTAAGCATAAATCTTCATCCCAATTTCCTGTAGGTCTCCAATAATATAATTTTTCCGGAATGGTAGAATTTTTATCAGAAAATATTAAAGCCAACCCACAATTTACAGTTGGTACTTCATATCTATTTGGTCTTCCTATATTCCATTCTTCTCTTGTTATAGGATTTTTTATCAAAATATCAGGTAATAGACTTACATACTTTGGTCTGGTTCTGTATATAATTAATCCTTCATCCATCCCCATAATATGATCTATTCTTTCTAATGTATTGGGTGAAATTCTAGTAGTTTCTTCCATATTTAGATATTCATGGGTAATTGAACTACGATTAAATGACTTCCATATGAATCCATCTCTAATCTTAGTCATTTTTTGTAGTTTGTAGTCCATGAAAATATTTTTCTTCAATACAGTCTTTAATTTCCTTTGATATACAATACAGCCTGCACAGATCTTTAGCTGACAAGTTACTTAGTACTTCCCTTAGTGCATCCAACGGTAATTGCATCAATTCCATTTGTTGATTCTGTATAACATAAACAAAAATTTAGCAGAGACAAAAATTTAACATAACTACTACACACCCTCGTGGAGTTAAGGCATAACTCAACGGACTAAGTTCGTTGAGTTAAGGACTAATTCTACGATACTATTAACTATAAACTTATATATATATATATATATATATAGCTACTTTAGTTATACTGCTTCATTCAGTTATCCTCCTAGAAGAGGTATCAATTTCATTAACAGTTCTATTGATAGGGTTAGGTACTACTTGCATTGGCAATCCTCCAGTAGGTCTAACTTCTATTGATTCATTTTGTCTAAGGGGTATATTTCTATTCTGATTTTGAATTGCAGCATTTCCAAATACAAAATCCAGACGATTGTTTAATTGTTGGATTATCTTTTCTAATTTCTCTATTCTAGATCCTTGTTCAAGTAATGCTTCATAACTTATATTCTTCTCATTTAAATTTTCTCCTCCTTGGAATTTATTTCTTCAAGACAAATTTGGGTGATTTCTCCAATTAGGATTATAAGAATTTCCAAAGTTATCTTTCTAGTTTCTAGGATAAATAATATCTAGATCATTTATGTTTGCATTCTTTTCTGCTAGCTTTTGATTTAATGATAACTCTTCTATTTTCTTTGTTAATTCAGTTAATTTCACCTCAAGCATAGTACTTGAATCTATTTCATGCATTCCTCTTGGCAATATTCTTTTATCTACAATAGCTTCAGTCGAGTTTTCCCACTATGCAGTTCTTTTTGCAAAGTTTTCTAAATATGTCCATGCTTCTTCACTACATAGTTTTAAAAATCCATTTTGACAAGTTGATTCTAATAAAGATTTCGTTGAAACATCTATGCCTTCATAAATTATACCTATTAATTGTGCTTTACTCATTGCATGATGTGGACATTGAGTCAATAAATCTTTAAATCTTTCAAAATATTTTCAGAATGATTCACCCTGTTTTTGGCTACACATTAATATTTCCTTTTTCTTTTTAATCGTTTGATGTGTTGGATAATATTTTTCTAGAAAAATAGAGTAAAATTCAATCCATGCAGAAATTGAATTAGGTGACAGAGTATATAACCATCTTTTAACTGTGTCTTTTTAAACAAAAGGGATATATCTAAGTTTAATAGCATCTATACTCATGTTCGACATTTTCATCATTTGACAAACTTCGTTAAATTCTCTAAGGAAATAATAGGCATCCTCTCTTTCTAATTCATGAAAATATGGCAATTGACTAATATAATTAGATTTCAGTTCAAACATATCTCCCTCAAAGTTTGGCAATCGAATACATGAAGGTTCATCAACTAATTTCGAATACATAATTTCTCCTAATGGTTTTTCGACTGGAGCAGCCATCTTGTAGGATCGTATGGCTACACAAAAGGGGGGTGAATTGTGTATTTTTAATATTTTCTGACATATAATTGAAACTTTAAAACTCAAAAACAAGTCGAGACATTGTTTTCATAAAATCATTTTTATTCAAGGTTTCAATTACAATATACAATTCAATTCTCCTTAGAAATTGTAGATGCAATTATATCTCGATACCATGTATCATCTAAACAATTTCATAACTACAAACAGAGAAAACTAATTTGCGGAATTTAAAACATTTCTCCCTGTTTGAGATCTTCTTCTTCTTTTTCTTCTTCAGCAATTCTTCAGTGACGAATATCTTGTCTTTCTCTACTTCACCGAATTTGCTTTCTTCTGATACTTCAAATCTTCAGTGACGTATATAATACCTTTTTCTGCTTCACTGAATTTTCTTTCACTTGAGAGATTTTCCCCGAGAAGGTGTTTTTGATCCCTGAAAGAGATTTTTCTTTTGGTGTGCAGGGATAGTTTAATCAATGAGAATTTTATGCCTTTTATACTATATCTTCATTTCATGCATATCCTTCACGTTTAACCACTACCAATTTTCCACTTCTCCAAGTCTTTTCTTTTTCCTTCATCGAAATACACACGTTCTAACCCACGTTTATATTTCGAATTTTCTTTAATCATTAGTCCTGGATCTCTGAAAAATTTCCTACAAAATAAACTTTCTCGTCTAAAGAATTTTCCATCAAGTGTAATACGAAGTCGTTACTTTAATGTTAACACAAGTATATATATATATAACTTAACGTTTCTAACTTAACGAGTTCCTCATGTGCCATTTCACGTGACAAGTACTGTAGCTAACTCAACGAACTAAGTCCGTGGTGTTATACTAACTCAATGAACCAACTTAATCTTTCTTTCGGAAGGTTAAACGATAACTCACCGAAAATAGTTTAAGTTTCGGATTGTTAGAGTTGTAAGTCACCGAAAAGCCCTTTATATCATAAAACTAGTGAGACACGTGTCAAGACCTGAAAACATGACTTAAGTTACCTTTCGGATAGTTACGACTGTAAGTCTCTGAAAAAACTTTAACTCACCGATTCAGTCATGAACAAATGTTTTTATAATAAGAATTTTACCACGTGCAAAAAAAATAACAACTTAAGTTTATAACGCTAACCTAATGCGTTTCCTTAGTATTCAATATAGCAACTCAATGCGTTTAGTTATGTTAACTTAACGAGTTAAACATGTGCACCTCACGTGATACAATACAACATTCATAACTTATAATTTCACCATGTGTGTAACACTAACTTAACAAGTTCGTCTCTTCTTTTACTCACTAACTTAATGAGTTATCACGTGACCTATTTTAACCTTTAAGCCTCTAACTTAACGAGTTCTCACATGACCTCTATACAAACAAAACTCTAACTTAACGAGTTGTCTAAACGTGCACTGTTCATGATACAAAAGATATAATTTTAAAACATATCATGCTTTTCAATAAAAACACACGTTAACTTAACATTTAGTTAAATGAGAAATTAATGCAACGAAACGACTAGTTATTAACTTCAGATCCAATATAGACAAGTATTTATGCTAGTAAGCTTTTTCTATATTAATTGATAATTTTAATTTCTTTTCACAAGCAATAGTAATTGAGCAAATATGATTATATTCATTCATCATACATCATCAAAACAAAATACTCAACAATCTCCCCCTTTTTGATGATGACAAAACTATATTAAATCAATTATGAAATATGTTTAACTCAACAAAGCACCTTCGTTAGGTTAACTTTTAATTCAACAAACTTGTTTATTGACTTAAGTTCACTTAAGCTTATTTCTATTGTTTGTGTAAATTTTACCTCTCAAAAATAAAACTCTCATATGTCAATAATTATATAAGTATCAGTGTTCTAATTATCATCTGTCAGATTATAATAACCATTTAAATAGCATCTTCTTTTATAATATATATATGCAATTAAGATCATAATCATTTTTATAATATTTCTCCCCCTTTTTGTCATTAATCAAAAAGATAATTACAGAGAATATATATATATATACAAGATATAATTACAACAACTCTTTCTGTAAACAAGAATAATAATTGAACATTTTTATAGAAAAATGTATTGTTCAATGAATCAAACAAGTAATACAAACATTACATTTTGTATTTAGAAACAAACAAAAACTGTTATCGACCCCTCCTAAGTATATCACTTATAGCATTACATATTTTATCTCCTAGATGCCTAATATCATTTCTGATGTCATTAAGCATTGCATCTAAGTCAGGAGGTAGCTGGGTTTGCTATTCTACTTGAACTGAATAACTTTGTTATTGTTGTTGTATATGGTCTGTATAATCAGGTTGTTGTTGATGTTGTTGTTGAGGTTTATGCATGGCCTGGAATTTTTGCAAATCTTTAACACTAAATGCTCTCATGCCTTTAGTTTCAGAGGGCTAGTCGGATAAAGTCAATTGGCTTGCAAGGATTCTACATACAGCATCACCATAAAATAACTTTAAACTCATATGCTATAGTTGAGACATAAAAACATCAAACCAATTTATTTGAATTCTATTCAGCAGGCCATAAGTTGCATATAAATAGCTTCTGCTGACTTCCAAATTGTGTCCAACTCCCTTAAATAAATTTGCAATAAACCTTGCCTCTGCATTCAGATTTTCCATTAATCTCATTTCAAAATATACATCTAGAATTTTTGATAAAGAATAAATGTTCCATTCCAGTTGTCTTATCATGTCAAATCTGTTTGTAACAACAACATCATCATTCTTTAATTCTAAAACTTCAAAAATTAACTCAGGAGACAATATAAACTCCTGTTCATTTATTTGAGTTTTCAGAAAATTTCCATTCTTGACCAGATTGCTATAAAAAGCTGCAATAAGCTCTATGTATTGCTTCCATTTCGTTCCTACTGGCAAGAATTTAATGAGGCCTTGAAACTCAAACAGATCTCTTATTTCCATCAAATTTCTGAATTTTATTGGACGAGCATGCAGAATCTGACATGTAATCAGATTATTGTATTTCTGCAATGCTTCTTCAGATCTAAAATGAATTGTGTTACCTTGAATTTGTAATATTGTACACAAAGAAGGTGATACCTGAAGCCGTGATTCAGAGTTTAATTCATCTTCAGGAACTTCTTCAAAATGAATGTCATGTTGTTCCTCTTCCAAAATATTATCTTGAAGCTGCTCAGGTAAGCTTGATTCTTTAGCTTCAACAGTGTTAGGAACATTGTCAATATGCTCAACATTCATCTGTTCAGTCTCTATAGAATGTTTAGAGTTCAATTTTTCCACAAATTCTACAGCTTGTGTATCTATCTGTAATTGTTCATTCTGTTCAACAGATATTTCCATTGATTTATGCTGTGAATTCTTAGACTCTACTTCTATAGATTCTGAAGAATGTTAGTTAACTTTTAGCTCTTCTGGAGTCTTAACATTTTCAATATCTGCTACTCTAGACAATTCAGCCTGTGAACTAGTTACTACCTCAACATTGTCAATTATATCTGCAATAACTTGTTCAATGTCAGGTGCCTGATGCTCTGATTTGTCAATTTATGCATCATCAGGACTTGTACTAATAGAAAAACTTGAGCTCATATTTGACTTGTATTTCTTCTCAAGCTTTCTAGCAAGGGAAAATAAAGTCTCATTATCTTCATCAGTTTTAGTGTGTTCGGAACTGATGAGTTTATCAGATGCACAATACGGTACAATGTCTAGACATACATTGTCCTTTGGAAATAAATTTTCATCTGATTGTCCTTTTCCAATAGACTTTTTTTCCTTAGACATAATTTTTCTGATTTTTCTTCTTCTATAACATTTCTGTTTCTCCTCTTCAAGTATTGCTGTTTCTTTTTAGATTGCTCTATAAAAGTTTTCTGCTTTAATTCTTCTAAGGCACTTTCTATTGCAATGGCCTTTCGAAGACTATCAACTTTTGTTTTGTCTACAACAATATTTAATTCTACTTGTTTTGAATATAAAGGAGTAGGGATAGCTGATTCATGCTCTTCCTCAAATGCATGTAGTCTTGTACCGTTTATAGGAGTTTGAGGAATTCTATTTGATGAACTGACATCTTTTTCCAAATATTTTGCATATTGTTCCAAAAATGCAATCTCAACATATTTCATTCTGTATTCTCTATCAAATTTACTTCGAATCCCCATGTATGTAATACTAGCATCAGTATTTTGGAGTTATTGTCTAACTTCATTTAGTATACCTTCAGGAAAGAAATATCCACTATAAATTTCTGCTAACCTTTTGTCCACTCGAAATATTTTCTTGAACCAAGTACGTGGAACTTCATCATTCTCTATTTCTTTTCCTTTTGCATCTCCTATGCTTTTTCCTTTTCCTCTGCCACGACCTTTGTAGAACTTGGAGACCATCGTCGTAGGTTGTAACAGCAACAAGCGGGAAAGATTTTCTTGACAAAGTTTACAAATAACCTAAGTCCCGTGTAATAAGTGTTTAAATAGGGTTTTTAGGCGTATAACTCAACGTGAAGAGAAGTCAGGTTTAAAAATTAAATAAATATTGAATAAAATTTATTCAATCGAAGTGCCCAAAATATTCAAGTATAACTCGTTGAGTTAACTAACCTAACTAGTAAAACGCTGTCTAAAGGCAGTTTTACATGTTACCTTATTTAACATAACGTCTAGTTAGTACACTTAAAATAATTTTCGGATGCTTCCAACTAAAACATTCCGAAAACAACACACATGCTAAACTTAACATTATCTTGAGAACATTGTAAACTATTTGAACATTTTGTCCTTTGAATCTAAAATTGTTTGTATGTCTTTTTAAATGATTTCATCAAGATTTTAAGAGGACATTAATTTAGATTAACTAAGACTTGTATTCTAAATTATATTAATCTATTTTCGACATTATTAATCCTCCCCCTACAAATATACTTCAAATATATTCAATCAAAATACAAAATATACTTGTAGTGATAATAGATGTTAAGTATAACTATACTTTTAAATTTTCTTTTCAGAAATTTCTGTTATCCTGACATTATCAAAAATGATTTCCAGAATCAATTCCTACTGTATATGAATCAAGACATAACTGTGTACTCAATGTGATTAATTCAAGGAGAATAAAAGAATGTATCTCAAATAAACGTTTTCAAAGGTACTAATGTTGATTCAATAAATCAGTAGTCATATTGGTAGAAACTATATGTGATTCAAAGATATCTATAATTAATGAAACAACATTTTTTTTTTTTTTCAAAATAGTGAATATTGATAATTTTCTTTAAAAGTTAGTTTGAAAAGCTTGAATCATACAAGAGCTTTCTAATGTACCCATATAATGAGCTTTCAGTCAACAATCCCACATCTGATCAGGACCTTAGGTTGCCAAATTTAAAGAATCCTTTTTCAAGACAATAATCCTTACATACCTATCTGCTCAAGTACAAAAGGCTTGTGATCAAACTAATCAATAAACTCTCAAAGATTTTCACTTTGTAAGCACTTTTCATTTTAAGCACAGTATATATGTATTCCATTAATACAGATGCAATAAAACACAAATCTCATATAATTTTTACTTCTATGATTGTACTGAGAATATGAATCAGTTTCAATAAGCTTATACTTTTGATTAACAATTTAAGATGAGTTACATATAACTTATTCTACAAGTTTAATCAATTAAGTCAAATTTATGCATGATCATATGCATTTTCCTTGATTCAAAGAAAACATTTAATCAAAATTTCAGAATGTCAGAAGTATTTAATGTTTTTCATTTACACTTCCATTTAAAATTGTAAAACCATTAAAATTGATAAACTACTTAAAATCAATAAGATACTACTATGATTTTACAATAAATATATAGTATCTTAAGCAGCAGTTTAGATATTACTTTAGATGTTTATAATAAGTATATAATATCTATGAGGTGAACAACATCATCAATAATATTTATCTTTTTATGTGGAGTTTAAGCATTTTACACATCACATAGCCTACAAATACCTAAATTTAATCTAATGTTGCAAAATGTATTTTCGTCTAGAGGTTTTGTAAATATATCAGCTAATTGATTTTTACTAGACACAAATTCTAATTTAATTTTTCCTTTAATTACGTTATCTCTTAGAAAATGATGTCTAACCTCTATATGCTTTGCTCTTGAATGTAATACAGGGATTTTTTGAAAGATTTATTGTAGAACAACTGTTACAATAAATCTTAGTTATATCATAAGATAATCTAAAATCTTCTAAAGTTTGCCTTATCCATAGAATCTGAGTGCAACACAGTGCAACAGCAACATATTCAGCTTCTGTAGTAGAAAGTGCTACACAGTTTTGATTTTTACTAAACCATGACACCAAATTATTTCCCAATAATTGACATGTGCCACTGGTACTCTTTCTGTCAAATTTAGATCCTACATAATCAGCATCAGTATATCCTATAAGATCTATTGAACTATCCTTAGGATAATACAGTCCAAAATTTTTAGTTCCTTGTATATATCTAAATATTCTTTTAACTGCAATTAGGTGTGATTCTTTAGGATTAGATTGAAATCTAGCACAAACACACAACAAACATAATATCAGGTCTACTAGCAGTCAAATAAAGTAAATAACCAATCATACTTCTGTATTTTCTTTGATCTATAGATTTTCCTATGTCATCAATATCTAACTTTAAAGTAGTACTCATAGGAGTTCCTCGAATCCTTGTATCATTAAAATTAAATTTCTTAAGCATTTCATCTACATATTTTTATCAATTATTTTGCATATATTATCTTCAAACACTACATAATATCCATTTTTAATTAGTTTTATGACACTCAGCAAGTTAAATCCTAGGTTTTCTACATATAGTACATTCGAAATAACACAAGTAGGAGTTATTTGAACATTGCCCATACCTATGATTTTATCTTTGCTTTTGTTTCCAAATATTACACTTCCTTTCATGGTATTTGTAAAATTTTGTAGTAGACTTTTCTATCTAGTCATGTGACTTAACGCTCCACTGTCCAAGATCCATTTTGATGTTGTTTCCTCCTGCAACACAAATTAAGAAAAACTTTTTCTTGGTACCCAATGTTGTTGAGGACCAAGTTCATTAAACGCATATTTCTTCTTTTTGTTTAAAAATAGTTTAACATTATCATTTATATTCTTATTAATTGTAACTACTATTGATTTATCATTAGCTTCATACTCACATATAGCATTATTACTTTTACAATCATTCTTTATGTTTTCAGATGTAGTATAATCAAGACCAAACGGATTTTTATCAGATTTTAATTTATTTTGGTCATGCTCATACATTTCAGTAAGTTCATACCAAGATTTTGTACTTGTATTAACATTTTACGTATATACAAAATCTTTTTATACACAAGAATTTTTAGTTTTTTCACATGAAAAATGAGTAATTGATCTAATACTAGTGTATTGAATTACATGCTCAGGTTTCTGAATTTTCAGTTTACTACAATTGTCTGAAATTTTAGAAACTGAATTTCCAGAACAAGAAACAAGATTTTTAGAAACATTAATAGTCATGTTAGAAGTACAATTTGACAAATCACATTGATTTATATTATTACTACATGATTCATCCCTTGAAGTACCTATTTCTACATATTTATTACCTTGTTTCATAATAAAAGGAATTTTAGTCTTAGATTTACTTGAACTGCAACTAATAAATCCTTTATTGGCTTGAGATTCAGGATAATCAAATCATAAGCCAAATTTATAAGACACCGTAGGGGTACTAGTTTGTTTGTCTAACTTAGTTTGACTTAAATTCCATTTCTTAATGGTAGAATTTAAATCTAGCTCTCTCAGTTTTAATTTATCTATCTCTAATTCAAGTTCATTTATATTATTTCTCAACATTTCAATTTCAGATTCTATCTTTAATTTTTCAGCATTTATATTCTGTATTTGTTCATACAAGATACATTCATTAAATCTAAACTTTTGCAAATCTCTAGCATGATTTTCATTATCACATTTAAACTTTTCTAAAGTAGTAGACAGGAAACAATTTTCTTCTTCCATAATGGATGAAGATTTTCTAATATTCTTATTTTCCAGTTTACATACTTTAAGTTTTTGTAATAATGCATGATAAGCTCATAATAATTCATCAAAGTTGAAATCTGAATGACTTTCAAGATCAGATATTACCTCAGACTCATCTACCATGAAGTACACATGAGCAATGTCTTCTAACTCTTGTTCTCTTTCTGAATGTGAAGATTTTGATGCTGATTCTTCAGATTCAGACTCTTTAGACGTGTCATCCCAAGTAACATTCAAAGCTTTTTTC
Organism: Cymodocea nodosa; assembly: GCA_036874045.1. Taxonomy (NCBI): domain Eukaryota; kingdom Viridiplantae; phylum Streptophyta; class Magnoliopsida; order Alismatales; family Cymodoceaceae; genus Cymodocea; species Cymodocea nodosa. The sequence goes on from CM072335.1 coordinate 14,328,530, forward strand.
TTGTAAAACTTTTTTTGAGTTTTCTGAGCCGTCTTCTTCTGATTTGTCCTACTTTGCTCTTCATTTTTCCTCATAGTACAATTTGGAGAAAGATGTCTAGGTTTCTTACAGTTGTAACATACATACTTTCTGGATGAAGAATTCTTGTCATTTAGTGATTTTAACGTTGAGGGTTTATCATTTTTGTTCCTTTGCTATTTCCTAGCTTTCCATGCTTTCTTGAATTTCCTAGTCAGCAAAATCAAATCCTCGTCAGAATCAGTAGATATATCAAAATCTAAATTAATTTCGAAGGCTATTTCTTTCTTCATTTTTAGCTTGTTGTGACTCAGTGATTCATTTAATTGAACTTCATAAACTATTAAGTTACCTATAAGTTCATTCATAATATAAACATTTAAATCTCGTCATCTAAACAATTTCATAACTACAAATAGAGAAAACTAATTTGCGGAATTTAAAACATTTCTCCCTATTTGAGATCTTTCTTCTTCTTCTTTTTCTTCTTCAACAATTCTTCAGTGACGAATATCTTGTCTTTCTCTACTTCACCGAATTTGCTTTCTTCTGATACTTCAAATCTTCAGTGACGTATATAATACCTTTTTCTGCTTCATTGAATTTTCTTTCACTTGAGAGATTTTCCCCAAGAAGGTATTTTTGATCCCTAAAAGAGATTTTTCTTTTAGTGTGCAGGGATAATTTGATCAACGAGAATTCTATGCCTTTTATATTGTATCTTCATTTCATGCATATCCTTCACGTTTAACCACTACTAGTTTTCCACTTCTCCATGTCTTTTCTTTTTCCTTCATCGAAACACACATGTTCTAACCCACGTTTATATTTCGAATTTTCTTTAATCATCAGTCCTAGATCTCTGAAAAATTTCCTACAAAATAAACTTTCTTGTCTAAAGAATTTTCTATCAAGTGTAATACGAAGTCGTTACTTTAATGTTAACTAAACAAGTAACACAAGTGTATATATATATAACTTAGCATTTCTAACTTAACGAGTTCCTCATGTGCCATTTCACATGACAAATACTGTAGCTAACTCAACGAACTAAGTCCGTGGTGTTATGCTAACTTAATGAAATAGCTTAACCTTTCTTTCGGAAGGTTAAACGATAAATCACCGAAAATAGTTTAAGTTTCGGATAGTTATAGTTGTAAGTCACCGAAAAGCTCTTTATATCATAAAACTAGTGAGACACGTGTCAAGACCTGAAAACATGACTTAAGTTACCTTTCGGATAGTTACGACTATAAGTCTCCGAAAAAACTTTAACTCACCGATTCAGTCATAAACAAATGTTTTTATAATAAGAATTTTACCACGTGCAAAAAAAATAACAACTTAAGTTTATAACGCTAACCTAACGCATTTCCTTAGTGTTCAATATAGCAACTCAACGTGTTTAGTTATCTTAACTTAATGAGTTAAACATGTGCGCCTCATGTGATACAATACAACATTCGTAACTTATAATTTCATGACATGTATAACACTAACTTAACGAGTTCATCTCTTCTTTTACTCACTAACTTAACGAGTTATCACGTGACATATTTTAACCTTTAAGCCTCTAACTTAATGAGTTCTCATGTGACCTCTATACAAACAAAACTCTAACTTAACGAGTTGTCTAAACGTACACTGTCCATGATACAGAAGATATAACTTTAAAACATATCATGCTTTTCAATAAAAACACACATTAACTTAACGTTTAGTTAAATGAGAAATTAATGCAACGAAATGACTAGTTATTAACTTTAGATCCAATACAGACAAGTATTTATGCCAGTAAGCTTTTTCTGTATTAATTAATAATTTTAATTTTTTTTCACAAGCAAAGGATTTCATTAAAGTCCAATTCAGAAAATGTTTCAGTGTGCCTCTGTGTTGAATATCTTGGATAGGTGTTCTTACTAATCGATTAGTGCTAAGAGAATGAGTCCATGTGCTCATAAATAAATAGCAGAAGATTAATTACATACCAGTCTGAAGCTTTCTATTCAATAAATATTTGTTGACAGATGAAGTCGAATCAGCTGCTTCTCCTTCCAGCTCCTCCAACGCTTTTCTCCTATCTTTTAAAACTGCTGGTAACTCATAAATAACATTCTGTTATATATATATAATGCACATCTATAAAGTGAATAAATCTCATTGCAAGAACGTGTCTTGCAATGTGCATTGTGGTTCCTGTTTTTATGGGTACGTGTACCACTATTAATTTCAAATTTTGGTAACCGCTAAGCCAACGAAGTTTCATTCGTGGTTAAAAGAATAACCGTTCTGCTTAATCCACGAACTAACCTCGTTGAGTTACAGATAACTCAATGGAACAATGTCAGTTACTGTTGCTAACTCCATGGACTAACTTCGTTGAGTTACAGATAACTCAACGGAGTGACCTTATATTATATTACTGACCTCGTGGAGTTAAGTTTAACTCAACGAACTTACTTCGTTGAGTTAACACTTGGCAACTTCTAAGTTTACTCCTCGTATTAACTTCTAAATATAAATTTTTCCTACATTCTGCTAACTAAAATAAAGTTAAATCTATGTCATTAATGCATCATTCTAATCAAAATTCGTTTAAATCTGAACATTATATAAATATTTAACTTGCAGGTCATTTTATGTTATGCAGAATTTACATTTTACCTTTCAACATGTAGAAATTTTCAAGCATCTATCCTGTCATTCAGCAAATTGTAAATCTGTTAAACATTCATTCATAATGTCCCACAAATTATATAACATTCAATATAGTTTATTTATTTCACATTCGAAACACACATGAAAAGTATATCTGAAAATTTATATTCATTCATATGAATTAATTTACATTACAATCAATTCAGATATTTTTCATACAATTATATACAAGTAGACGAACAATACAATTTAGTCTCTATTCCTAAGTTCATCTAATTCCTTCTAGAGTTTTTCTAATTGTTGCTCTAATTGATTAATCCTCTCTACAGCTCCTGTAATACCTCTAGAAGGTGCATCAATTTATGCAGCTACAAAATTTCTGTACTCTTTTACTGAAATGGTTCTTGATTTGATCCTTTTTGATGCCCATTTAGTGAAATCGATACAGTCCACCATCAGCAGTGGAATCAAATCTCCATAAAACAATTTTTTCTTTACTATTCTAAGCTTGGAGATAAAAACTGCAGACCAATTTATTTGAATTATATTTACAACTGCATATGTGACCCATTTAACAAATTGACTCAATTCTATGTCATGGCCTTGTCATTGGTAGACATTCTTAATTAAAATGTTAGCTATCATGTGTGCTTTGCCATTTAAATGCTTTAGTCTATTTAATAGAGGCACACCAGGATTGATAGCCAAATTGTCCTTGATTTTCTGTTCTGTCCATTCAATGACAGTTGTACTTTCTAATATTTCCTATCCTTCATTCTTCAATCCAAAAATGTCATGGAGAAGCTCTAGTGTTATCCGTACATCATCTTCCTCCACATTGGAAATTAATCCTCCTTCTCCTTCTCTTAAATTTGCATAAAAATAAGGCACTAGATTCTTATATAGTACATGCCCTCTTTCTTGAGAAATAAAATTTAGTAGACCTTGGAATTGAAATAATTCTTTGATTTCTTGCATTCCATCCTAATTTACTAGTCTACTGTATATAATATCATAACCCCTAATCTCTTGGTATTTAATATAAGCTTCCTGACTCCGAAAATATACTTCATTTAAAATTGTTGCTTCAGTCGGGTCAGGAATGTGACTTTGTTGCTCTAGAGGGGTTTGTTCTTGATCTTCCTCTTCCATGTCTTGAACTTGAACATGTTCTACAGATTCTTGAATTTTTGCTTCTACTTTTGTCTATGGTGGTGAGCCGGCAGAACTCTCCACTCTGTCTTGAATTCTTTCCATAGATTGTTGAAGAGTTTCTTGCTCTTCAGTGGAATCTGTGAAGTCATTTTTGTCCAAATGGCTTCATTCAGCTTCTTCTTCATTTTCTGTTCTTTCTTCTTCCTCCTGACTACCAATCTGCATTGTCACTGCTCTTTATGATTCTATGGCAGATTGGGATGGAGTCACGGGCAATTCAGTTTCTACCCTAATTTCTGTTTCTTCTTCTTGTACAGGCTGCAAACTAATTTCAACTTGTTTTTCTTCTTTTCTTTGCTCTTGCTGCTCCTGCTCATGCTCCTTCTCAGAATCGGATAGCAGATTTATAAAAATTGGCTCCACAAGCCCTTTTGATATTGGTGCTTCAGATTTAATCTCTTTTTGACATTTAGGCACTATCTCTTTTCCTTTCCTTTGTGTGATTAATTGTGCCTGGTATTCCTCTTCTTCTTCTGAGATTAAATCTAAAAACAAAGGCTCTACACACCTTTGAGCCATAGGTACTAGCTCTTCCTGTTTAATTCTTTCAATATTTGCTGGTCTCGAGGGACCAACTTCAGCTTCTTTTGCAACAAATCTGATAGCAGTTCTGACAGTAGCTTCTTGATGCTGTTCTACTTTAATTTTATATTGGGCTTGCAATTTTTCTGCAACCCTCCTCTAGCGTAGTGCATCAAACACCAGATGTGCTTTGGCTACTACTAAATCTTTTGGTTCTCCTTGGTTTTTTCCAACTTGAACAAGTCCTTGAAATTCTTTTAATTCTTCTTCAGTCGAAGGCCTCAACATTTCTGCTCGTGTCAACGGCTTAAATGGTGGAACTAAAGGTCCTGGCTGTTGTTCCTCAGGAATAGGTCTTTCAACAGCCAGCTCCTCTTGTTCTTCCTCAGCTTGTTGTTGTCGCCTTATTGCACCCCTTGCACGACTAGCAATACACTTTTTGAACCATAATCTGGCTTTGCGTTGGACTAACTCTAGGGCTACTTTATTGTTCGGCCTAATTTTTCTTTCTTTACTGAAAGCAATTTTTGTCGCTACTTTTATTTTTGTTTCTACCATTTAGGGTATTTGTATACCCAAATCAACCAAAAATTTCCTCAAGTTGAAGAGTTCTGATTCTACCTTTGGTAGCTCTTTTTCTCTTGTCGTGTTTCTAATCTTCTACCTCGTGTGCCATTCCTCTAACTCTTTCAGAAACTGTGCTGTCTCCACTACATCTTCTCAAAACTCGGGTGTCATCTTCCTCATCGTGGAGTTACACAACAGCACAGAATCGCTCTGATATCTACTATTCTAAATTCTAAATGGTTTGCTGGATAATGCCCCTAAAACCCTAGGTTTTAGTTTAAATAAGCCCTAAGTTTAGGCAGGTAATCGAGTCATTTCCCGAACCAACTATTGTTCTCTCATCCGCGGTCTTAGCTATAGTACTCCGTTGAGTTACAGTTAACTCAACAAAATAAGCTCATTGACTAACTCAAGACTCAACGGACTTCCAATACAAACAGAGATATATAAAAAATACATAAGATAATAGTTTTTTTGTTTTTTTACTAGTTTAACCGATACTATGTTTTGGTTAGACCTAATTTTTTCCAAGTTGAACTGATACTATGTTTTGGTTAAACCAAAATTTTTTTACTGAAAATTAATATATATATTTTTATGTTCTAGTCATACCGATGGATCCGGTTGGTTGAACTTTTCACTCACTTTTCTTAGTACACCAATCCTTCAGAAATTTAGCACAATGTGGCATTTTCTGTAATAGATCTAACAAAGGAATGTTAGCTTATACTTTTCCAAAAATTTCTCTAATTTTTTCTTATTTTTCAGGTATTGTTTGTTGTAATCTTTTAGGATAGGGTGCTAAAGATTGTGATTTAAAAGATTCTTTTTCTTTTGTTTCATTTGTTTGATCATTTTTAGCTTCATTAGCCGATTCAGGTTGTTCTTCAGTGATTTCTAGATTTTCAAATATTACATTTTCATTATCATTTTGATTTTTACTCTTATCCACCCTCATATTATTTTCATTTTGAGTTCTTGGTGGTATATCAGTTCCAGATCTTAATGTTACACAAACATCTTCCAAATTTTCGTTACTCTCATGATGTTTTTGTATATCATTTTCGTGATTATGATCTTCAATTGTTTTTAGTTTTAAAGTGTATTCTTTAAATTCTCTTGCATTAGTATTTTCTGTTTGCTATATATTTTGCAAATTATGTAGATCTATAACATTATAATTTTCATTGTCTTGTTGCATAATGTTTAGAATGAAAAAGTGCATATTATTAACGGTTAAATGATGGTTAATTGCATAATATGTAGCTTATCATATAAAAATTAAGCCATTATGTTATAATTGCACTGTTATATGCTTTAATTGAAGAATCTACTTAATTTGGGGGAATTAATGTTAATTTAGTACATTTATGAACTGTTGGTAAGTTGCAGGCTGTGAAATTCTTAAGTATCCAAATTTTCTGATATTTCGGACAGTTATGTTTAACATACCGAACAAATTCGGACAGTTATATTTAACAGACCGAATATGTATCGGATAGTTATGTTTAAATTGCCGAACAATTATATTTTAAGATAATATTTTATTATTTCCTGAAGTACACGTGTCGAAACCATAATGAATGACTTAAGTGAACTTTCGGTGAGTTATCTATAACTATCCGAAATTGTAGCTGGGCATCGGATAGTTATCCCATGTAACTCTCCAAAATCTCTTTTTATTTATAAAATAGTTGAGGACACGTGTCATGTTCTGGGAAATTGACTTAAGTGGATTTTCGGTGAGTTAGCTGTAACTATTCGAAATGCATCTGAGCATCCGATAGTTAGACCTGTAACTCTCCGAAATGTTATTTTATGATTAAACTGCTGCTGACACGTGTTGAGATCTGGTAGATTTACTTAAGTTATATATCAGTGAGTTATTTGTAACTATCCGAAATGCATCTGAGCATCGAATAGTTAAGTTTATAACTATCTAAAATGCATCTGAGCATCGGATAGTTAAGTTTATAAGTATCCGAAATGCATTTGAGCATCGGATAGTTAAGTTTATAAGTATTCGAAATGCACCTAAGCATCAGATAGTTAAATTTATGCACGTGTTTTATAGTTAAATCAACAAAGAAAGTCCGTTGAGTTATCTGTAACTCCACGGACTATATATTTTCTAATATGCCACTGTAGCGATTGCAGGAACAGATAGTTGGAAGAGAAAAACCATGTTTGCACGTATCGCACAGGGAAGGAAATCATCACCGTTGATACGAATGAAGGAAATCCAACCGACCATTCAAGTAGAAGCAGTTACTACTAAAGAAATATAAAAGAAAAGAAGAAAAAAAGAAGAGGTGTGTGATTGATGGATGGATAGTGTTTGCAGAGGAGGATGAGCGTCGCAATTCTCTGAAGTACCGCACCAACCATCATCATCACCACCATAATCATCAACCATCGGAGGTCTGTGAGAATACTTTCTTGATGTCGGGTCGATTCCGAGCCAAACACAGTGCCTAACAACCACTGTGAGGAGTGATCGCGTCACGGGAAGGGAAGCCATTTTCACCAAGCGCCGACTCATATTTCAGGAGATCATAAAGCTTTTAGTCTTGGCTTCGGGTTGATGCTTGTATGTTGAAGAGGAGATCATCTTGCAATTCTAGACTCGCGATTCTATAGGGAGAGGAGACAAGATTGTAAGAGGTTTAATTTTCAGTGGTGTAATCGCATTGCAAGTAATGTCGGAAGTATTTACTGTCAAGTGAGATTACTTTATATTTCACCAGTCACCCTGTAGGATCGTATGGCTACACAAGAGGGGGGTGAATTGTGTATTTTTATTATTTTCTGAAATATAATTGAAACTTTAAAACTCAAAAACAAGTCGAGACATTGTTTTCATAAAATCATTTTTATTCAAGGTTTCAATTACAATATACAATTCAATTCTCCTCAGAAATTGTAGATGCAATTATATTTCGATACCATGTATCATCTAAACAATTTCATAACTACAAACAGAGAAAACTAATTTGCGGAATTTAAAACTTTTCTCCTTGTTTGAGATCTTTCTTCTTCTTTTTCTTCTTCAGCAATTCTTCAGTGACGAATATCTTGTCTTTTCATGCTTCACCGAATTTACTTTCTTCTGATACTTCAAATCTTCAGTGACGAAAATCTTACCTTTTTATGCTTCACTGAACTTTCTTCCTTCTGATACTTCAAATCTTTAGTGACGAAAATCTTACCTTTTTATGCTTCACTGAACTTTCTTCCTTCTGATACTTCAAATCTTCAGTGACGAAAATCTTACCTTTTTATGCTTCACTGAACTTTCTTCCACTTGAGAGATTTTCCCCGAGAAGGTATTTTTGATCCCTGAAAAAGATTTTTCTTTTGGTGTACAGGGATGGTTTGATCCTTGAAAAGATTTTTCTTTTTGTGTGCAAGGATTAATTGATCAACGAGAATTCTATGCCTTTTATACTGTATCTTCATTTCATGCATATCCTTCATGTTTAACCACCACCAGTTTTCCACTTCTCCACGTCTTTTCTTTTTCCTTCATCGAAACACACACATTCTAACCCACATTTATATTTCAAATTTTCTTTAATCATTAGTCCTGGATCTCTAAAAAATTTCTTGCAAAATAAACTTTCTCGTCCAAAAGTTTTTCATCAATGTAATAAGAAGTCGTTACTTTAATGTTAACTAAACGAGTAACACAAGTATATATATAACTTAACGTTTCTAACTTAACGAGTTCCTCATGTGTCATTTCACGTGACAAGTATTGTAGCTAACTCAACGAACTAAGTCCGTGGTGTTATGCTAATTCAACGAACCATCTCCATTGTGTTATGATAACTCAACGAACCATCTCTGTTGTTTTATGATAACTCAATGAACCAGTAATAAACAAATGTTTTTATAATAAGAATTTTACCACGTGCAAAAATAACAACTTAAGTTTATAACGCTAACCTAACGCGTTGCCTTAGTGTTCAATATAGCAACTCAACGCGTTTAGTTATGTTAACTTAACGAGTTAAACATGTGCACCTCACGTGATACAATACAACATTCGTAACTTATAATTTCACCACGTGTATAACACTAACTTAACAAGTTCGTCTCTCATTTTACTCAATAAATTAACGAGTTATTACATGACTTATTTTAACCTTTAAGCCTCTAACTTAACGAGTTCTCATGTGACCTCTATACAAACAAAACTCTAACTTAACGAGTTGTCTAAACGTGCACTGTTCATGATACAAAAAATATAACATTAAAACATATCATGCTTTTCAATAAAAACACACGTTAACTTATCGTTTAGCTAAATGAGAAATTAATGCAACAAAATGACTAGTTATTAACTTCAAATCCAATACAGACAAGTATTTATATCAGTTAGCTTTTTCTGTATTAATTGATGATTTTAATTTCTTTTCACAAGCAATAGTAATTGAGCAAATATGATTATTTTCATTCAGCACACATCATCAAAACAAGAATACTCAACACACCCATTTCCATGTTCATATTAAAACAAAAATACCAAAAACAATTTATCTATGTTTGTATGTTGTATTTGAGTGTTGTATTGTTTGTGTTGTATAGTGATTAATGTTATCTTTGTCAGTGTTGTGATTGCTTTATGTTTATTTTAGTTTTACAGTTTACTGAAATTGGTTCGTTCAAAAGACTTAAAGATTTTAATGGTTACTGTTTGAATTATCTAAATGTTAGTATTGCTTAATGACAAATCCAATGTTAACTAACATTAAAGAGCTTAATTGATGTTATTTACAATCTGTGGAATCGCCCAATGGTTGGCCGAATTCCTCTGTAAATAGCAGTATTAAAAAGAAAAGTCAGGCTCGTAGAGTGAACTTAAGTCCACAAGGTTAGTCTGTTGAGTTAGCCATAACTCAATGAACTTAGTACGTTGAGTTAACTATAAATCTATGGAGAGCTTATTGAATATATAAATTTGATTTTTAACAAACGAACAGTTCTCAAGTTCGTCAGCAATTCCCTGTGGGATCGACCTGTACTTGCACATTGATACAATAGACACTGTGCACTTGCAGTTAAAGTACAAATTGGAATTAATATCTAAATTGTATTAAAGGTTGTTTGTTTACTTCTAAAAGAGAGAATAGGCATAAAGATAAATTAACTAAGTAAAAACAGAAGTAACAAATCCAAGTTTTTCTAGTGTAGTGCTAGGAAAACCCAAACAAGTTTTATGGCGCCGTTGCCAGGGAATTGAATTGATATAAGCAACTATTAGAGCTGTTTCATTTTAATAGCCAGAGTTGTGTGTTTTCTTCTATAATTGAGAATATTGCATATGCTTATGCTCAAAGATTTCTGAAACCTGTAATTAGCATATGTGAATTCTGCAATTCCAAAGGACACGACATTTCTGACTGTTTGAAATTGAGACGTTTACAGATGGTTAGATCCCATGAACAACAAATGAATTATCCTTAATATAATAGAGCCGAGTATGAGAATCCTATAGTTTACCCAACTGATGGTCAGTATAGAATGTGTAATATGATAAGAGACATTGAAGTTTGGGATAGTTATGATAGACTGGAGCATAGTATAGAACAAAATCTGGACAAACTGGAATACTTTGTGTGTCAACAACAAGAAGTCAACCAATTAAACTATAATGAGGCATATTCAGAACCTAAAAAGGATATAATTTACGGAACTGAAAAAATCATAAAGAAAATTGATCAACAAGTGAATGCAATGAAATTAGATGATCTGGAAACAAAATTAAAAGCATTAGACGAAAATGCAATGAAAATACAAGTTATGCAACAGGACAATGAAAATTATAATGTTATAAACCTACATAATTTGTAAAATATACAGCAAACAGAAAATACCAATGCAAGAGAATTTAAAGAATGCACTTTAAAACTAAAAACAATTGAAGATCATAATCACGAAAATGATATGCAAAAACATCATGAAAGTAACGAAAATGTGGAAGATGTATGTGTAACATTAAGATCTGGAACTTATATACCACCAAGAACTCAAAATGAAAATGATATGAAGGTGGACAAGAGTAAAAATCAAAATGATAATGAAAATGTAATAGTTGAAAATCTAGAAATCATTGAAGAACAATTTGAATCTACGAATGAAGCTAAAAATGATCAAACAAATCAACTGAAAGAAAAAGAATCTTTGAAATCAAAATCTTTAGCACCCTATCCGGAAAGATTACAACAAACAATTCCTGAAAAACAAGAAAAAATCAGAGAAATTTTTGAAAAAGTACAAGTTAACATTCCTTTGTTAGATCTATTGCAGAAAATGCCACCTTGTGCTTAATTTCTGAAGGATTGGTGTATTAAGAAAAAAGAGCGAAAAGTTCTTAGAAATGTCTTTTTAGTTGAGCAAAGTAGCTCCCTATTTCTGCCACAAATTCCTAAAAAGTTATCTGATCTTGGAATCCCTGTTATATCATGCACCATAGGAAATACCATTCTAGAAAGAACATTAATAGACTTAGGTGCAGGTATAAATGTTATGCTAAGTGATATATTTGCATCCTTAGGATTAGAAGGCTTAACTCCTACTAGTACGGTCATTCAATTAGCTGATAGAAGTATAAGATACCCTAGAGGAAAAATAGAGGATGTCTTAATTAAAATCAAAAATTTTATATATCCTATTGATATTGTAATTTTGGATTCCCAACAAATTAAGCATAAAAATAGTGATACATCTTTAATTTTGGGAAGGCCATTTTTAGCAACATCAGGGGGTGTTATAAATTGTAAAATTGGAGTAATGAAGTTAGCATATGGTAATGAGGATACTCAATTAAATATTTTCAAACCAGAAAGGTTTGAGGAGTTAGAAATGTCCTTACATACCATAGACTTTTTAGAGGATGAAGGAGATATGTTAGATGATGTGATTCAAGAAGAATTAAATAGGCAAATCAATTCTGAAACTTTAGAAGAAAGTGAAAGCATAAATATAGAAGGAGATCAGGAAGAAATTAATTTAAAAAATGATGATGTTCAATTAGGAGCTCTAACTTCTGATGGGTAGTATTTAGAATTAAAACATTTACCTCCTGAATTAACCTATATATTTCTGAAAAATAAACGAACCTATCCAATCATTATGGCTTCAGATTTAAAAGAGGATCAAATAGCTAAATTAAAAGATGTAGTAAAAAGTTATAAAGAAGCAATAGGATGGACTATGACTGATATAAAAGGGTTAAGTTCAACTTTATGCTGTCACCACATATATTTAGAAGAGAATGCTAAACCTGTTAGAATTCCTAAGAGGAGATTAAATCCAAACCTTAAAGAAGTAGTTAGGAAGGAAATAGTTAAATAATTAGATAATTATATAATTTATCTGATTTCTGATAGCTCGTGGGTTAGTCCAATCCATGTAGTTCCCAAGAAATCAAGATTAACAATTATTAGGAATGAAAGTCAAGACTTGATACCTACTAGAATTCAATTAGGCGGGAGAGTATGTATAGACTATAGAAAGCTGACTGCTGTGACTAGGAAAGATCATTTTCCCTTACCTTTTATAGATCAAATGCTAAAAAGATTAGCAGGGCAAGAATATTTTTGTTTCCTAGACGGGTATTCAGGGTATAATCAAATTCCAGTAGCATTAGAGGATCAAGAGAAAACAACTTTCACCTGTCCTAATGGAATTTATGCTTTTAAAAGAATGCCATTCGGATTATGCAATGCACCAGCTACCTTTCAAAAATGTGTGTAGGGCATATTTACTAGAATGACTAAAGATTTTCTAGAAATATTTATGGATGATTTTATTGTATATGGAAACTCATATGAAGTGTGTTTAAGCAATTTAGACCAAATATTGGAGCGCTGTATGGAAAAAAATCTGGTTTTAAATTGGAAAAAATGTCACTTCATGGTTAAACAAGGAATAGTCTTAGGGCATGTTGTTTCTAAAAAAGGGTTGGAAGTAGATAAAGCTAAAATAGAAGTAATATCTAATCTACCAGAACCTAAATCAGTAAAAGATATTAGATCATTTTTAGGACATGCTGGTTTCTATAGAAGATTTATTAAAGACTTTAGCAAGATAGCTAGACCTTTAACTAATCTATTAAAAGATGTTCCATTTAACTTTGATAAAAATTGCAAGGAAGCATTTTTCAGACTTAAGACTAGCTTAATTTCAACTCCTATAATTCAAGCACCTGATTGGAACCATCCATTTGAATTAATGTGCGATGCTTCCGATTTTGCTGTAGGAGCAGTGTTAGGACAGAAGATAGAAAAATCTCCTAGAGTGATTCATTATGCAAGTAAAACCTTAAATGATGCTGAAGTTAATTACACAACTACTGAAAAAGAATTATTAGCTGTTGTGTTTGCTTTAGAAAAGTTTAGATCGTATCTGATTGGGGCTAAAGTAATAGTATACACAGATCATTCAGCTCTAAAATATCTAATAAAGAAAAAAGAAATTAAACCTAGATTGATCCGATGGATATTATTATTGCAAGAATTTGATCTAGAAATTAAAGATAAAAAAGGTTGTGAGAATGTAGTAGCAGATCATTTATCAAGATTACAAATAGAAAAATCAATAATTGAAATTAAGGATAATTTTCCTAATGAACAATTAATGACCATCAACACAATGCCTTGGTATGCAGACATAGTTAATTACTTAGTTACTAGTTTAACACCTAAGGATTGGAATAGACAGGATAAGAAATTGTTTTTCTCAAGAGTAAAATATTACTATTGGGAAGACCCATACTTATTTAAGAAATGTCCTAATCTGGTTTTAAGGAGGTGTGTTCCAGAAACTGAATATTCGAGCATATTGTCTTTCTATCATGACCAAGCTTGTGGAGGGCATTTTGGTTCAGGGAAAACTGCTGCAAAAATTCTGCAATGTGGGTTTTATTGGCCAACACTATTCAAAGATGCTCATAAATATTGCTTAAGTTGTTTAAGATGTCAACAAATAGGAAGAATATCAAAGAGGAATATGATGCCTCTTAATCCTATTGTTGAGGTTGAAATTTTTGATGTGTGGGGAATAGATTTTATGGGTCCATTTCCTATGTCTAATCAATTTAATTACATATTGTTGGGGGTGGATTACGTCTCTAAATGGATAGAAGCTATTCTTACAAAAACTAATGATAACAAAGTGGTAATACAATTTATAAGAACAAATATATTTGCTAGATTTGGAATACCTAAGGCTATTATTAGTGATAGAGGAACTCATTTCTGTAATAGAAGTTTTGAAGCCTTAATGAAAAAATATGGAGTAAACCACAAAATTGCAACATCATATCATCCGCAAATAAGTGGACAAGTAGAAAGTGTAAACAAACAAATTAAATTAATCTTGGAAAAAGTAGTAAATCCTACTAGAACAGATTGGGCTAATAGATTGATAGATGCACTTTGGGCTTATAGAACTGCTTATAAAACAAGCTTAAGTATGTCACCTTTTAGGCTAGTATATGGAAAAAGTTGTCATTTACCTGCTGAAATAGAACATAAAGCTTATTGGGCATTAAAAACTCTGAACACTAATTTAAATCAAACTGCTGAAAATAGGAAAATGCAACTAATTGAATTAGAAGAATTTAGAAATGAAGTTTATTTGAATACTGTAAGAGAAAAAGAAAAAGTTAAATTTTGGTATGATAGAAAAATTATTCCTAAAAGCTTTGAAATAGGACAAGAAGTATATCTTTATATGACTAGACTCCATAACCATCCAAGAAAATTGAAATTTGGATGGGCAGGACCTTACATAGTTCGAAATGTTTATCCTTATGGAGCTATTGAAATTGAAAATCCTAAAAATCAGAATATATTTAAAGTAAATGGAGAAAGACTTAAACCTATTCTGAAAACACCAAAAAGCTCCTTTGGAATTATAAAAGAAGTCAAAGTAGAGGATTACTCGAGCTTTACTTAGTAAGAAATCAGTTTTTATGTTTATATATATATAAATAAAAAAAACATTAAAAATACATATAAAACATAAAAATCGTTGCAGTTTAACTGATTGGATCCATCAGTATGATCAGAATATAAAAAAATATGAATATTAATTTTCAAAAAAAAATTTGGTTTTACAGAAACATAGTATCAGTTCAACCGAAAGAAAAAATAAAAAATAAAAAATAAAAAATATATATATTTAGGTCTGACCGAAACATAGTATTGGTTAAACCGGTAACAAAACAGAAAAACTATTCTTTATACTATTTTTATTATTATATTTGCTTGTACGGGGAGTCCGTTGAGTTATGCTTAACTCAACGAGCTTACTTCGTTGAGTCTTGAGTTAGTCAATGAGCTTATTCCGTTGAGTCTTGAGTTAGTCAACAAGCATATTCCGTTGAGTTAATTGTAACTCAACGGAGTACTGTAGCTAAGACCACAGATAAAATAGTAATAGTTGGTTCGAGAAATGACTCGATTACCCGCCTAAACTTAGGGCTTATTTAAACTAAAACCTAGGGTTTTGGGGGCATTATCTAGCAAATCATTTAGAATCTAGAACAGTAAAAATCAGAGCGATTCCGTGCTATTGTGTAACTCCACGATGAGGAAGATGACGCCTAAATTCTAGGAAGAGGCAGTTGACACCGCACAGTTTCTGAAGGAATCTAAAGAATGGCACACGAGGTAGAAGATCAGAAATACAATAAGAGAGAAAGAGCTACAAAAGGTAGAATCATAACTCTTTAACTTGAGAAAAATTTTAGTTGAGTTAGAAATACAGATACCACATATAATGGAGACACGAATTAGAGTGGCAACTAAAATTGCATTAAGTAAAGAAAGAAAGATACAGCCAAACAATGAAGTAGCCCTAGAATTAATCCAACGTAAGTCCTGGCTCTGGTTCAAAAGACGAATCTGTAGACAAGCTAAATGGGTGATCTAGGAGCAAGCAAGGAAAGAAAATGAAGAAGAGGCAACTAAAGAACAGGAGGAACCAACTGTTGAAATACCTGTTCCTGAGGAACAGCAGTTAGGACCTTTAGTTCCACCATTTAAGCCGTTGGCACGAGTAGAAATAATGGGGCCTTCGACTGAAGAAGAAATAAGAGAATTTGCAAAACTAGTTCAAGTTGGGAAGAACCAAGGAGAATCAGAAGATTTGGTAGTGGCCAAAGCACACCTAGTGTTTGATGCACTTTACAAAAAAATGGTTGCAGAAAAGTTGAAAGCCCAATATAAAATCAAATTGGAACAGCATCACGAAGCTACTGCCAGAACTGCTGCCAAATCTGCTGCAAAAGAAGTTGAAGCTGGTCCTTCGAGACCAGTAGTTATAAAAAAAGTTAAACAGGAAGAGCCAGTACTTGTGGCTCGAAGGCTTGCAGAGCCTACTTTTGTAGATTTAATTTCAGAAGATGAAGAGGAAGAACAGGCACAACTAATCAGAAAAAAGAAAGGAAAAGAAAAAGTGCCTGAATATAAGGAAATTAAATCTGAAGTACCAATTTTTACAAGGCTTGTGGAGCAGATTTTTATTAACTTGCTATCCGATTCTGAGGAGCAAGAGGAGCAAAGAAAAGAAAAAAAATCAGGCTGAAATTAGTCTGCAGCCTGTACAAGAAGAAACAGATATTAGGGTAGAAACTGAATTGCCCGTGACTCCATCCCAATTTGTTACAGAATCAGAAAGATTAGTAACATAACAGATTGGTAGTCAGGAGGAGCAAGAAAGAGAAGAAAATGAAGAGGCTGAAAGAAACTGTTGAGGTTTTTGCTGTCCCCAAAATAAGATCTTAAAACTTACAAAAGGACCAAAATGATAAAACATTAAACTCAAAACTCATTTTAAAATAACCGCAAGCGCACGGTGCAATTGTAATATACTCTAGCGAGTACGGGTCGAATCTACAAGGATTTGGCTTTTACAAAATACTTCTAAGGTGCAAAAACAATAATAATTACAAGTGATTCAAAATTTATCAAAAATTCACTCAATAGAGTATAAATTCCTCATTTTCATTCATAAAACACTAAATCATTATAGCACAGAATCTCGAAATTCAGTCAAGTTCACACATATCCTCCTCTCAATATCTCAACGGTAAAATATAGAAAAAATATCATACTGAGTACTCATTGGATTAACTTTACAACCCCACTGATTTCGTTAAAAGATCTGAAATGGTCAAGCGTCAGCAATGCTTTTCCTACAAACGCACAAGCTGGCAACTAACATCCCTAAATTGCGCATAGTTACTAAAAATGGAATAAGATTTTCAAATCTTTACGAAAGTTTGTAAAATCAGTGTGCTTCGAAACTTAACTCATTCATCTAATAGAGAAAATTTACAGAGGTCGATTTTGTGCTGTAGATAAAAAGAAATCGAGTTTGGTACTAAAGCAAAAATTGGGCGAAAAATGCCAGGATGCGCCAGAAGCGACATCAACAAAATAAATTGGAAAACCTATACAAATCGAATGGAAAAATTCTAAAAACTATATAGAGTAAAGTACACTCGAAGCTATACAAAATAGAATAGAAAACTAAAGCAAAACATCACTGGACCAGTGAGTTACGACCTAAACAATATCGTCAAATTTACAAGATTCAAAACCGACGATCAACATCCACAAATTAGCTTTGTTAGCATACAAATATTCACATATGCACAAGATTCAAACCAAATTCATTTCCATTCATTCAAAATAAACATAATAAACTACTGAAAGGAAAGTTCTATGATTAAACTACAATGTAACATTACAACTAAACCTAAAACTACCATTACCCTACTGAAATTACAAATAACTCAACTTTAAACAAGAAAATGAAAACCTAAAGAGCTAAACCAATACAACCCTTTTTACCTTGAAGTGCAAACTTGTTTTGGAGAAGAATGGTGCATGAGATGTGCTCCTAGCTGTCCTCCTAGCCAAGAAATTTGTGGCTGTCACCACACGAGTTCTCTTCCAGAAGCGGGAGGTCTTCAAACACCACCAAACACTAAGAAACAAGTAGTCATCCACCTAAAGTCCACAACCCTTGCCTTTCTTCTACTAGGACTGATCCACGGAAGAGGGGAGACAGTTGCAAGGATGTGCTCCAAATAGCACCCACAAGGTTTGGAAAAGATGCCCTAGCCGTCCTCCTACTAGCAACCACCAAGAGAGGAGAAGAAGAGGTTGGCTGAACCTTGTCTTCCACCTTGGAGTTCCACGAGAGGGGGGAGGAATACCACCTTTCACAAATTCTTGAGGGAGGGAGAGGGGCTGACGACCACAAGGGCTGGAAATGGGTGTAAGCTCGTCCAAGAGAGGGGAATTGGTAGCCTTGCCTCTCCTTTATAGAGGCTTCAAGTGGTGGAACTTGATCTCCACCTTTGATCTTCAATCCAAGGGCTGAGATTCCTCATATCTTGATTTGTTTTATTTTTCCTATTCTTCAACCTATGAAACTCAAACAAATACATTAAAACACTCAAGAAATAAGATAAGCTATATTCCTAAACATGGATACTTCAAAAGGGCCAAAAATCACATTTTTCATTGAATTCCAGAAATACCCATGTACTTATTTAATCTACTTAATAAAATGAAATTGTGTTGCCACCAAGATGTAAATTTGTTTACATGAAATGCTAAATAACAAATAGAGTCTCATTTATGCATTACTTTCTTCATTTAAGCCCATAACTACATTATTTGCCCAAAATGCATTATAACTTAAATTTTCATTAAACACTTATGAGTATATGGCTTTGAACACATAAAATGCATCACTTAACTATATAAAATATGCATAAATTATGACTCTACAAAAGCCATTTGGACAAAAATAATTTCACAGATTCCACTGAAGAACAAGAAACTCTTCAGCAAATTATGGAAAGAATTCAAGACAGAGTGGAGAGTTTTGCCGGCTCACCACCATAGATAGAAGCAAAAGCAAAAATCCAAGAATCTGAAGAGAATGTCCAAATGCAGCCTATGCTAGAGGAAGATCAAGAACAAACCCCTCAAGAGCAACAAAGTCACCTTCCTGACCCGATTGAAACAACAATTTTGAATGAAGTACATTTTTGTAGTCAGGAAGCTTATACCAAATACCAAGAAATAAGGGGTTATGATATTATTTACAGTAGACCAGTAAATTGGGATGAAATGCAAGAAATCAAAGATCTATTTGAATTCCAAGGTCTACTGCAATTCATTTCACAAGAAAGAGGGCATGCAATATATGAGAATTTAGTGCCTTGTTTCTATGCAAATTTAAGAGAAGGAGAAGGAGGATTAATTTCAAACGTGGAGGAAGCTGATGTACAGATAACACAAGAGCTTCTCCACAGCATATTTGGTTTAAAGAATGAAGGAATAAAAATTTTGGAAGATACAACTACCGTCGAGTGGACTGAACAGGAAATCAAGGATTGTTTAGCTATCAATCCTGGTGTGCCATTATTAAACAGATTGAAGCATTTAAATGGTAAAGCACACATGGTAGCTAACATTCTGATTAAGAATGTCTATCAACGATAGAGCCATGACATAGAATTAAGTCAATTTGTCAAATGGGCCACATATGCAATTGTAAATAAGATCCAAATAAATTAGTCTGTAGTTTTTATCTCCAAGGTGAAAATAGTGAAGAAGAAATTATTTTATGGAGATTTGATTCTACTACTGATGGTGGACTGTATCGATTTCACTAAATAGACATAAAAAAGGATCAGATCAAGAACCATTTTAGTGAAAGAATACAGAAATTTTGTAGCTGCAGAACTAGCTGTACCTTCTGGAGGAATTACAGGAGCAGTAGAGAGGATTAATCAATTAGAGCTTCAATTAGAAAAACTCCAAAAGCAAATAGATGAACTTAGGCATAGAGATTAAATTGTATGATGTAAAATTGTATGAAATTGTATGATGTACTTATATTGTAATTGATTCATATTAATGAATGTAAATTTTTCAGATGTAATTTTCATACGTGTTTTGAATGTGAAATGAATGAAAATTATTGAATATTATGTTGTTGTGAAACTTTATGAATGAATATGCAACAGATTTACAATTTGCTGAATGACAAGATAACTGCTTAAAAATTTCTGCATGTTATAAGGTAAAATGTAAATTCTACATAACATAAAATGACTTGCAAGTTAAATCTTTATATAAGATTTAGATTTAAATGAATTTTAATCAAAATGATGCATTAATGACATAGATTTAACTTTATTTCAGTTAGCAGAATAAACAAAGAAAAAAAACAGAAAGAAACTTACGAGAGTAAAACTTAGAAGTTGCTAAGTGTTAACTCAACGAAGTAAGTCTGTTGAGTTAACTGTAACTCCACGACGTCAGTAATATAATATAAAGTCACTCCGTTGAGTTATCTGTAACTCAACGAAGTTAGTCTGTGGAGTTAGCAACAGTAACCAACTGTATTCTGTTGAGTTTTATGTAACTCAACGAGGTTAGTTCGTGGATTAAGCAGAACGGTTATTCTTTTAACCACAAACGAAACTTCGTCGGTTTAGCGGTTACCAAAATTTGAAATTAGAAGTGGTACACGTACCCATATAAACAAGAACCACGATGCATGTTGCAAGCCACGTTCTTGCAACGAGATTTATTCACTTTATGGATGCGCAGTATATATATAAAACAAAATGTTATTTACGAATTACCAGCACTTTTAAAAGAAAGGAGAATGCTTTGGAGGAATTGGAAGGAGAAGCAGCTGATTCAACTTCATCCAACATCAAATATTTATAGAATGGAAAGCTTCAGACTAGTATGTAATTAATCTTTTGCTATTTATTTATGAGCACATGGACTCGTTCTCTAAGTACTAAACGATTAGTAAGAACACCTACCTAGGAATTTTAATTACAAAGGAATACTGAAAAATTTTCTGAACTGAACTTTAACAAAATTCTTTAGGGTGTAGCTAACCTTTCTTTAAAAGAGAACGTAGAGATGGCTGCTCCAGTAGAAAAACCATTAGGAGAGATTCTCTATCCTGAATTAGTTGATGAACCTTCATGTATTCGATTGCCAAACTTTGAGGGAGATAGGTTTGAACTGAAATCTAATTATATTAGTCAATTGCCATATTTTCAAGGATTAGAAATAGAGGATGCCTATTATTTCCTTAGAGAATTTAATGAAGTTTGTCAAATGATGAAAATGCCAAACATGAGTATAGATTCTATTAAACTTAGATATATTCCTTTTTCTTTAAAAGACAGCTAAGAGATGGTTATATACTCTGTCGCCTGATTCAATTTCTACATGGACTGAATTTTGCTCTATTTTTTTGGAAAAATATTATCTAACACATCAAACGATTAAAAAGAAGAAAGAAATATTAATGTGTAGCCAAAAACAGGGTGAATCATTCTGGAAATATTTTGAAAGATTTAAAGATTTACTGACTCAATGTCCACATCATGTAATGAGTAAAGCACAATTAATAGGTATAATTTATGAAGGCATAGATGTTTCAATGAAATCTTTATTAGAATCTACTTGTCAAAATGGATTTTTAAAGTTATGTAGTGAAGAAGCATGGGCATATTTAGAAAACTTTGCAAAAAGAACTGCACAGTGGGAAAATTTGGCTGAAGCTATTGTAGATAAAAAAATATTGACAAGAGGAATGCATGAAATAGATTCCAATACTATGCTTGAGGTGAAATTAAATGAATTAACAAAGAAAATAGAAGAGTTATCATTAAATCAAAAGCTAGCAGAAAAGAATGCAAACATAAATGACTTAAATATTATTTATGCTAGAAACCAGAGAGATAACTTGGGAAATTCTTATCATCCTAATTGGAGAAATCACCCGAATTTATCTTGGAGAAACAACAATTTATAGGGAGGAGAAAATATAAATGAGAAGAACATAAGTTATGAAGTATTAATTGAATAAGGATCTAGAATAGAGAAATTAGAAAAGATAATCCAACAAGTAAACAATCGTCTAGAATTTATATTTGGAAATGCTGCAATTCAAAATCAGAATAGAAATATATCACTTAGACAGAAGGAACCAATGGAAGTTAGACCTACTAGAGGATTGCCAATACAAGCTATACCTAATCTTGTCAATAGAACGGTTAATGAAATTGATACCTCTTTTGGGAGGGTAGCTGAATGAGGCAGCATATCTGAAGCAACTATCTATATGTATATATGATTTTTTTTTTTTTTGTTAATAGTATCGTAGAGTTAATTTTTAACTCAACGAACTTAGTCTGTTGAGTTATGCCTTAACTCCACGAGGATGTGCAGTAGTTATGTTAATTTTTGTCTCTGCTAAATTTTTGTTTGTGTTATACAGAATCGACAAATGGAATTGATGCAATTACCAATGGATGCACTAAGGGAAGTACTAAGTAACTTGTCAACTAAAGATCTGTGTAGGCTATGTTGTGTATCAAAGGAGATTAAAGACTATTGAAGAAAAATATTTTCAGGGACTACAAGCTACAAAAATGACTAAGATTAGAGATGGATTCATATGGAGATCATTTAATCGTAGTTCAAATACTCATGAATATCTGGCTATGGAAGAAACTACTGGAATTCCACCTAATGCATTAGAAGGAATAAATTATATTATGGGGATAGATGAAGGATTAATCATATACAAGACGAGACCAAGGTATGCAAATTTATTATTACCTAATATTTTGATAAGAAATCCTATAACAGGAGAAGAATGGAATATAGGAAGACCTAATAGATTTGAAGCACCAACTATAAATTGTGGGTCAGCTTTAATATTTTCTGATAAAAATTCTACAATTCCTAAAAAATTATATTATTGGAGACCTATAGGAAATTGGGGTGAAGATTTACGCTTAAGTGTGTATAATTTTCTAAATAGATCTTGGAATGAAAATATTATGATATATCTAGGACATAAATCATTAATTAACCAAGCACATGTCATACTTGATGGATATATATATCTAGTCACGGAGATATCATTAGCATATGGATCTGATTTATACATAGTGAGCATAGACAGTTATGATGAATATATAGAAATTTTACCTATACCGAGTGAAATAGCTAAACCACCATCTGCAGAATTTAATGAAATTCAAATAGGAATGTGGTATAATGAAGAAGATGATTCTACTTTATATCTAATAAGATGGTGGGATGAACTGATGAAATTTCAAATATGGATTATGGAAGACATAAATGAATGGAAGTGGGAAGAGGAGTATATTGAAATAGATGTAGAAATAGAAACTACTACATTACCCTAGAACCAAAAAGGATCCCTTTCTACATTACATATCATTAATGGTAATACACTCATATTTGGAATTTATAATATATTGCATGTTTACAAATTAAGAAGGAACAAGAACTGCATTAAAATAGAATTAATAGCAAAAAGAACTATGCCTAAAAAGTTTGCTTGGACTGATACATTTATTCCATTTGTTTCTACTTTTCAATCATGTTCTTAAGCTATGATTTTGTGTGTTTAATGTTTTGTGTATTTTGCATTTATTTTTAGAAAAAAAAAGAGAATTTTGAAGTTTTCATGTTCGTTTTATATAAAAAAATAAACAAAACAAAATATCAATCCAGTTTGTTGGTATCTGTTCTGGGAAACCAATTGGCTTGCTTGTGAGCCACCAAAGGCATAGGAGCCTGTGTTCCACACAAGACACTGATTTATTAATATCTGTTAAATGTTCTTTTGTTTTATATGTTGCTTTTATCTATAAATGAAAAGTTTTTCAGAATCAAAAATCGGAATATATAGAAGGAGATACAAATGAAACAAGTTATGTAACTAATTACTCATCCTGAATTTTAAATCAAGCAAAACTATATTCATGCCTGCTACAATTACTGTACTTATTGTCAAACTTTTTACATTGAGGACAATGCAAAATGTAGGTATGGGGGGGGAGGTAATTGAAGTAACAGCCATGTAAGTTTGTTAATTAAAGAAATTAAAATAGTACTGCAAAGTTTTGAGGAAATTGAAAATTTTATGAACTTGCTGTAACTATCCGATAATTGAGACTGTAAAATTTTTATAAACTACTTGAATGTTATATTTAGAAGGCTATAAAAGATGCTATTGAATTTACTAGTTATGCAAATCTAGATATAGCATCTTATGTTTTTCTGAATTTCATGAGTTTAATAGTTTCACGATTTTAAAATGAAATCAGAATGCTTAATGAAAAAAATCATTAAATTATCTGAAGTCCTGAAAGAGCTGAGATGTGAATTCTAGATTAAATGAAATACACATGATTAAAGATACATTTAATTTGACTGATTGAACTTGTAGAATGATTTATGTGTAGATCTTATTAAATTACAGAAAAAGTATGAGCTTATTGAGATGAATTCATAATTTCAGTAAATGATAGAAGCAGGACTATATGAGATTGGTGATTACAACATCTGTATTAATGAAATACATACATATATAGTATGTGATTCATGTTTTGTTTTATGTTTGTAGTTTTGAAAAAGGGAAAATTTTGAGAGTTTATTTACTTGTTTGATCACGAGACTTTTGTACTTGAGCAAATAGGTATGTAAAGATTATTGACCTAAAAAAGGACTCTTAAAATCTGGCAACCTAAGATCCTATTCAGATCTGAGATTGTTGACTGAAAGCTCGTTACATGGGTACATTAGAAAGCTCTTGTATGATTCAAGCTTGTCAAATTAACTTTTAAAGTATGAAAAATATATATATATATATACATATACTATTTTGAAAAGATACAAGTGTTTTGTGAAATACAGATATCTTATGAATCGAGTATATTTTCTGTTATCTAGAATTGCTGAAATATGAATCTAGAATTGACTTTTGAAGTTGTTTAATGGACATACAATTCTTTATTCTACTTGTCTTAATTAGATTGAATTGGATTGTACTTTGATTCGTATGTTGTTGAAATTTCTTCTAGAAATCTTATTGGATTGTACTTTGATTCGTATATCAGTTCCAGATCTTAATGTTACACAAACATCTTCTAGATTTTCATTACTCTCATGATGTTTTTGTATATCATTTTCGTGATTATGATCTTTAATTGCTTTTAGTTTTAAAGTGCATTCTTTAAATTCTCTTGCATTAGTATTTTCTGTTTGCTATATATTTTGCAAATTATGCAGATCTATGACATTATAATTTTCATTGTCCTGTTGCATAATGTTTAGAATGAAAAAGTGCATATTATTAACGGTTAAATGATGGTTAATTGCATAATATGTAGCTTATCATATAAGAATTAAGCCATTATGTTATAATTGCATTGTTATATGCTTTAATTGAAGAATCTGCTTAATTTGGGGGAATTAATGTTAATTTAGTACATTTATGAACTGTCGGTAAGTTGCAGGCTGTGAAATTCTTAAGTATCCGAATTTTCTAATATTTCGGACAGTTATGTTTAACATACCGAACAAATTTGGACAGTTATGTTTAACAGACCGAATATGTATCGGATAGTTATGTTTAAATTGCCGAACAATTATGTTTTGAGAGAATATTTTATTATTTCCTGAAGTACACGTGTTGAAACCATAATGAATGACTTAAGTGAACTTTCGGTGAGTTATCTATAACTATCCGAAATTGCAGCTGGGCATCGAATAGTTATCCCCTGTAACTCTCCAAAATCTATTTTTATTTATAAAATAGTTGAGGACATGTGTCATGTTCTGGGAAATTGACTTAAGTGGATTTTCGATGAGTTAGCTGTAACTATCCGAAATGCATCTGAGCATCGGATAGTTAGACCTGTAACTCTCCGAAATGTTATTTTATGATTAAACTGTTGCTGACACGTGTTGAGATCTAGTAGATTTACTTAAGTTATATATCGGTGAGTTATTTGTAACTATTCGAAATGCATCTAAGCATCGAATAGTTAAGTTTATAACTATCTAAAATGCATCTGAGCAACGGACAGTTAAGTTTATAAGTATCCGAAATGCATCTAAGCATCGGATAGTTAAGTTTATAAGTATCCGAAATGCACCTAAGCATCGGATAGTTAAATTTATGCACGTGTTTTATAGTTAAATCAACAAAGAAAGTCCGTTGAGTTATTTGTAACTCCACGGACTATATATTTTCTAATATGCCACTATAGTGGTTGCAGGAACAGATAGTTGGAAGAGAAAAACCACGTTTGCACGTATCGCGCAAGGAAGGAAATCATCACCGTTGATACGAATGAAGGAAATCCAACCGACCATTCAAGCAGAAGCAGTTACTACTGAAGAAATATAAAAGAAAAGAAGAAAAAAACAAGAGGTGTGTGATCGATGGATGGACAGTGTTTGTAGAGGAGGATGAGCGTCGCAATTCTCTGAAGTACCGCACCAACCATCATCATCACCACCATAATCATCAACCATCGGAGGTCTGTGAGAATACTTTCTTGATGTCGGGTCGATTCTGAGCCAAACACAGTGCCTAACAACCACTGTGAGGAGTGATCGCGTCGCAGGAAGGGAAGCATTTTTCACCAAGCGCCGACTCATATTCAGGAGATCGTAAAGCTTTTAGCCTTGGCTTCGGGTTGACGCCTGTATGCTAAAGAGGAGATCATCTTGCAATTCTGGACTCGCGATTCTATAGGGAGAGGAGATAGGATTGTAAGTGGTTTAATTTTCAGTGGTGTAATCGCATTGCAAGTAATGTCGGAAGTATTTACTGTCAAGTGAGATTACTTTACATTTCACTAGTCGCCCATTTCCATGTTCATATTAAAACAAAAATACCAAAAACAATTTATCTATGTTTGTATGTTGTATTTAAGTGTTGTATTGTTTATGTTGTATCGTGATTAATGTTATCTTTGTTAGTGTTGTGATTGTTTTATGTTTATTTTAGTTTTACAGTTTACTGAAATTGGTTCGTTCAAAAGACTTAAAAATTTTAATGGTTACTGTTTGAATTATCTGAATGTTAGTATTGCTTAATGATAAATTCAATGTTAACTAACATTAAAGAGCTTAATTGATGTTATTTACAATCTGTGGAATCACCCAATGGTTGGCCGAATTCCTCTGTAAATAGCAGTATTAAAAAGAAAAGTCAGGCTCGTGGAGTTAACTTAAGTTCACGAGGTTAGTCCGTTGAGTTAGCCATAACTCAACGAACTTAGTCCGTTGAGTTAAATATAAATCAACGGAGAGCTTATTGAATATATAAATTTGATTTTTAACAAACGAACAGTTCTCAAGTTCGTTAGTAATTCCCTATGGGATCGACCTGTACTTGCACACTAATACAATAGACACTGTGCACTTGCAGTTAAAGTGCAAATTGGAATTAATATCTAAATTGTATTAAAGGTTGTTTGTTTACTTCTAAAAGAGAGAATAGGCATAAAGATAAATTAACTAAGTAAAAACAGAAGTAACAAATCCAAGTTTTTCTAGTGTAGTGCTGGGAAAACCCAAACACATAACTTGTATTTTCATTGTATATTCGTCTAATGCTTTTAATTTTCTTTCCAAATCTTCTAATCTCATTGCATTCAATTTTTGATCAATTTTCATTATGGTTTTTTCAGTTTCGTAAATTATATCCATTTTAGGTTTTGAATATGCTTCCTTATAGTTTAATTGGTTGACTTCTTGTTACTGACACAGAAAGTATTCTAGTTTGTCCAAGTTTTGCTCTATACTACGCTCCAGTCTGTCATACCTATCCCAAACTTTCGTGTCTCTCAACATATTACACATTCTATACTGACCATCAATTGGGTAAACTATAGGATTCTCATACTCGACTCTATTATATTGAGGATAATTCATTTGTTGTTCATAGGATATAGCCATATGCAAACGTCTTAGTTTCAAACAGTCAGAAACGTCATGACCTTTAGAATTGCAGAATTCACATATGCTAACTACAGGTTTCAGAAATCTTTGAGCATAAGCATATGCCATATTCTCAATTACAAAAGAAAACACACAACACTCTCGCTATTAAAACAAAATAGCTCTAACAGTTGCTTATATTAATTCCCCAGCAATAGCACCATAAAACTTGTTCGCTTGGCTAGCATGACACCAGAAAACTTGTTTGGATCTCTAGCAACGCACCAGAAAAACTTGGATTTGTTAACTTCTATTTTTACTTAGTTAATTTATCTTTATGCCTATTCCTTTTTTAGAAGTAAACAAACAACCTTTCACACAAATTAGATATTAATTTCAATTTGTATTTTAATTGTAAGTGCACAGTGTCTATTGTATTAGTGTGCAAGTACAGGTCGATCCCACAGGGAATTGCTTAAGAATTGAGAACTGTTCCGTTTTTAACAATCAAATTTATATATTCAATAAGCTCTCCGTTGAATTACAGTTAACTCAACAGACTAGATAACAGACTAACCTCGTGGACTTAAGTTAACTCCACGAGCGTGCATTTCCTATTTAATAATACTATTTACAGAGGAATTCGGCCAACCATTGGGCGGTTCCACAAATTGTAAATGACATCAATTAAGCTCTTTAATGTTAGTAAATATTGGATTTATCATTAGGCAATACTAACATTCAGATAATTCAAACAGTAACCATTAAAATCTTTAAGTCTTTTGAACGAACCAATTTCAGTAAACTGTAAAACTAAAACAAACATAAAACAATCACAACACTCACAAAGATAACATTAATCATGATACAACACAAACAATACAACACTCAAATACAAAATACAAACACAGATAAGTTGTTTTTGGTATTTTTGTTTTAATATGAACATGGAAATGGGCAAAAGGTGAAATGTAAAGTAATCTCAATCGATAGTAAATACTTCTGTCATTACATGTGATGCGATTACACTACTGAAAATTAAACCACTTACAATTCTATCTCCTCTCCCTATAGAATCGCGAGTCCAGAATTCCAAGATAATCTCCTCTTCAGTATACAGGCATCAACCCGAAACCAAGGCTAGAAGCTTTACGATCTCCTAAAATATGAGTCGGCACTTGGTGAAAATAGCTTCCCTTCCCGCGATGCGATCACTCCTCATAGTGGTTGTCAAGCACTGTTTTTGGCTCGAAATCGACCCGACATCAGGAAAGTATCCTCACAGACCTCCGATGATTGGTGATTATGGTGGCGATAATGTGGTGGTGGTGATAATGGTTAGTGTGGTACTTCATAGAATTGTCGATGTTGTCTACAGAAAGCTCGGTGCTCCTCCTCTGTACCCACTGGCCATACCCATTGGTCACACCTTCTTCTTTTCCTCTTTTTTTCTTTTATATTTCTTCAGTGGTAACTGCTTCTGCTTGAATGGTTGGTTGGATTTCCTTCATTCATATCAACGACGATGATTTCTTCTCTCTGCGCAATACGTGCGATCGTGGTTTTTCCTTCCAACTGTCTTGTTTCTGCAACCGCTACAATGGCATATTAGAAAATAAATAGTCTATGGAGTTACAGATAACTCAACGGACTTACCTTGTTGATTTAACTATAAAACATATGCATAAATTTAACTATTCGATGCTTAGGTGCATTTCGGATACTTACAAACTTAACTATCCGATGCTTAGATGCATTTCGGATAGTTACAGATAACTCATCGATATATAACTTAAGTAAATCTACCAGATCTCGACACGTGTCATTAGTAGTTTAATAATAAAAGAAACATTTCAGAGAGTTACAGGTCTAACTATCCGATGCTTAGATGCATTTCGGATAGTTACAGATAACTCACCAAAAATCCACTTAAGTCACTTTCCCAAAACATGACACGTGTCCACAACTATTTTATAAATAAAAGGAGATTTCGGAGAGTTATACATATAACTATCCGATGCCTAGCTGCAATTTCAGATAGTTATAGATAACTCACTGAAAGTTCACTTAAGACATGCATTATGGTTTCGACAAGTGTACTTTAGGAAATAATAATGTATTCTTTTAAAACATAACTGTTCGGTAATTTAAACATAACTCTCTAATACATGTTCGGTATGTTAAACATAACTATTCGAAATATCAGAAAATTTGGATACTTAAGGATTTCACAGCCTACAACTTAACGAGAGTTCAGAAATGTACTAAATTAACATTAATTCACCGAAATTAGGCAGATTCTTTAATTAAAGCATATAACAGTGCAATTATGATATAATGGCTTAATTCTCATATGATAAGCTAAATATTATGTAATTAACCATCATTTAACTATTAATAATATGCACTTTTTCATTCTAAACACTTCCCCCATACCTAAATTTTGCTAGTCCCTTAGCAAACTAAGATCTCATTAATGGGTCATTCTAAAAGTGATATAATTAATTCTCCCCCTTTTTTTATGTTCAGCATAAGAACTAATATATAGATATTCTGTATGTTTCAGCAATCAACCTGCAAATATACTTAAAATATATGTAAATTACATACGAAGTATATCATCATCACATAGGTATTAATTATATTATCGTTTGTTCTTTTTTTTTCATCATTTGTCATCCTGAATTTTCCAATAAGATTTCTAGAAGAAATTTCAACAACATACGAATCAAAGTACAATCCAATTCAATATGATTAAGACAAGTAGAATAAAGAATTGTATCTCCATTAAACAACTTCAAAAGTCAATTCTAGATTCATATTTCAGCAATTCTAGATAACAGAAAATATACTCGATTCATCAGATATCTGTATTTCACAAAACACTTGTATCTTTTCAGAACAGTATATGTATTTTTTTTGTACTTTAAAAGTTAATTTGACAACCTTGAATCATACAAGAGCTTTCTAATGTACCCATGTAACGAGCTTTTAGTCAACAATCCCAGATCTGATCACGATCTTAGGTTGCCAGATTTCAAGAGTCCTTTTTCAGGTCAACAATCCTTACAAACCTATCTACTCAAGTACAAAAGGCTCGTGATCAAACAAGTCAATAAACTCTCAAAGTTTTTTTTTTTTTCTTTCTTTCTCTTTTTTTTTTTTTTCAAAACAATCAACATTAATCACATACTGTATATGTACGTATTTCATTAATACAAATGCAATAAAACACCAATCTCATATAGTCCTGCTTCTATCATTTACTGATAATATGAATCCATAACAATAAGCTCATACTTTTTATGTAGTTTAATAAAATCTACACATAAATCATTCTACAAGTTTAATCAGTCAAATTAAATGTATTTTTAATCATATGTGTTTCATTTAATCTAGAATTCACATCTCAGCTCTTTCAGGACTTCAGATAATTTTTTTTTTTTCATTAAGCATTCTGATTTCATTTTAAAATCATGAAACTGTTAAACTCATGAAATTCAGAAAAAATATAAGATACTATATCTAGATTTGCTTAAATAGTAAATTCTATAGCATCTTATATAGCCTTCTAAAGATAACATTTAAGTAGTTACAGTTTATAAAAATTTTACAGTCTCAACTATCAGATAGCTTCAGCAAGTCCATAAAAATTTTCAATTTCCAAAAAACTTTTCAGTACCATTTTAATTCCTTTAATTAACAAACTTACATAGCTATTACTTTAATTACCTCCCCCCCATACCTACATTTTGCATTGTCCTCAATGTAAAAGATTTGAAAATAAATATAGTAATTGTAGTAGGCATGAATATAGTTTTGTTGATTTAGCACCTAACTCAACAAATGAGTTTAAATTTAAATTCAGGATAAGTAATCAGTTACATACCTTGTTTTGTTTGTATCTCCTTCTACATATTCTGATTTTTGATTCTGAAAAACTTTTCATTCACAGATAAAAGTAGAATATATAACAAAATAACATTTAATAGATATTTATAAATCATTGTCTTGTGTGGAACCTAGGCTCCTATGCCTTTGGTGGCTCACAAGCAAGCTAGTTGGTTTCCCAAAACAGATACCAACAAACTAGATTGATATTTTTTTTCTTCTTTTATAAAATAAAATTAAACTAAAAACTTTTTCTCTTTTTTTTTTCTAAAAATAACCGTAGAATACACACAACATTAAACACACAAAATCACAGCTTAAGAACATGATTGAAAAGTAGAAACAAATGGAATAAACATGTCAGTCCAAGCAAACTTTTTAGTCATAATTCTTCTTGCTATTAATTCTATTTTAATGCAGTTCTTGTTCCTTCTTAATTTGTAAACTTGCAGTATATTATCAATGCAAACGACAAGTGTATTACCATTAATGAAATGAAATGCAGAAAGGGATCCTTTTCGATGCCAGGATAATGTAGCAGTTTCTATTTCTACATCTATTTCAATATACTCCTCTTCCCACTTCCATTCATTTATGTCTTTCATAATCCATATTTGAAATTTCATCAATTCCTCCCACCATCTTATCAGACATAAAGTAGGATCATCATATTCATTATACCACATCCCTATTTGAATTTTATCAAATTCTGTAGATGGTGGTTTAGCTATTTCACTCGGTATAGGTAATATTTCTACAAATTCATCATCATAAATATCTATGCTTACTATGTATAAATCAGATCTAAATGCAACTGATATATCTGTGACTAGATATATATATACATCAAGTATGACATACATGCTGTTAATTAATGATTTCTGTCCTAGATATATCATAGTATTTTCAGTCCAAGATCTATTCAGAAAATTATACACACTTAAGCATAAATCTTCATCCCAATTTCCTATAGGTCTCCAATAATATAATTTTTCAGGAATGGTAGAATTTTTATCCGAAAATATTAAAGCCGACCCACAATTTACAGTTGGTACTTCATATCTATTAGGTCTTCCTATATTCCATTCTTCTCTTGTTATAGGATTTCTTATCAAAATATTAGGTAATAGACATGCATACCTTGGCCTGGTTCTGTATATGATTAATCCTTCATCCATCCTCATAATATGATCTATTCCTTCTAATGTATTGGGTGGAATTCCAGTAGTTTCTTCCATATTCAGATATTCATGGGTAATTGAACTACGATTAAATGACTTCCATATGAATCCATCTCTAATCTTAGTCATTTTTGCAGCTTGTAGTCCCTGAAAATATTTTTCTTCAATACAGTCTTTAATTTCCTTTGATACACAACATAGCCTGCACAGATCTTTAGCTGACAAGTTACTTAGTACTTCCCTTAGTGCATCCAATGGTAATTGCATCAATTCCATTTGTTGATTCTATATAACACAAACAAAAATTTAGCAGAGACAAAAATTAACATTACTACTGCACACCCTCGTGGAGTTAGGGCATAAATCAATGGACTAAGTTCGTTGAGTTAAGGACTAATTCTACGATACAACTAACTATAAATAAACTTATATATACATATATATATATAGCTACTTCAATTATACTGCTTCATTTAGTTATCCTCCCAAAAGAGGTATCAATTTCACTAACAGTTCTATTGACAGGGTTAGGTACTGCTTGCATTGGCAATCCTCCAGTAGGTCTAACTTCCATTGATTCCTTCTGTCTAAGGGGTATATTTCTATTTATATTTTGATTTGCAGTATTTCCAAATACAAAATCTAGACGATTTTTTAATAGTTGGATTATCTTTTCTAATTTCTCTATTCTAGATCCTTGTTCAAGTAATGCTTCATAACTTATATTCTTCTCATTTAAATTTTCTCCTCCCTGGAAATTATTTCTCCAAGACAAATTCAGGTGATTTCTCCAATTAGGATTATAAGAATTTCCAAAGTTATCTTTCTGGTTTCTAGCATAAATAATATCTAGATCATTTATGTTTGCATTTTTTTCTACTAGCTTTTGATTTAATGATAACTCTTCTATTTTCTTTGTTAATTCAGTTAATTTCACCTCAAACATAGTACTTGAATCTATTTCATGCATTCCTCTTGGCAATATTCTTTTATCTACAATAGCTTCAGCCGAGTTTTCCCGCTGTGCAGTTCTTTTTGCAAAGTTTTCTAAATATGTCCATGCTTCTTCACTACATAGTTTTAAATATCCATTTTTACAAGTAGATTCTAATAAAGATTTCGTTGAAACATCTATGCCTTCATAAATTATACCTATTAATTGTGCTTTACTCATTGTATGATGTCGACATTGAGTTAGTAAATCTTTAAATCTTTCAAAATATTTCCAGAATGATTCACCCTGTTTTTGGCTACACATTAATATTTCCTTTTTCTTTTTAATCGTTTGATGTGTTGGATAATATTTTTCCAGAAAAATAGAGCAAAATTCAGTCCATGTAGAAATTGAACAAGGTGACAGAGTATATAACCATCTTTTAGCTATGTCTTTTAAAGCAAAAGGGATATATCTAAGTTTAATAGCATCTATACTCATGTTCGGCATTTTCATCATTTAACAAACTTCGTTAAATTCTCTAAAGAAATAATAGGCATCCTCTCTTTCTAATCCATGATAATATGGCAATTGACTAATATAATTAGATTTCAGTTCAAACCTATCTCCCTCAAAGTTTGGCAATCGAATACATGAAGGTTCATCAACTAATTCCGGATATAGAATTTTTCCTAATGGTTTTTCTACTAGAGCAGCCATCTCTACATTCTCTTTTAAAGAAAGGTTAGCTACACCCCAAAGGATTTCGTTAAAGTCCAATTCAGAAAATGTTTCAATGTGCCTCTATGTTGAATATTCTTGGGTAGGTGTTCTTACTAATCGATTAGTGCTAAGAGAACGAGTCCATGTGCTCATAAATAAATAGTAGAAGATTAATTACATACCAATCTGAAGCTTTCCATTCAGTAAATATTTGTTGACGGATGAAGTCGAATCAGTTGCTTCTCCTTGCAGCTCCTCCAACGCTTTTCTCCTATCTTTTAAAAGTGTTGTTAACTCGTAAATAACATTTTGTTATATATATATAATGCACATCCATAAAGTGAATAAATCTCGTTGCAAGAACATGTCTTGCAACATGCATCGTGGTTCCTATTTTTATGGGTACGTGTACCACTATTAATTTCAAATTTTGGTAACCACTAAGCCGACGAAGTTTCGTTCATGGTTAAAAGAATAACCGTTCTACTTAATCCACGAACTAACCTCGTTGAGTTATAGATAACTCAATGGAACAATGTCGGTTACTATTGCTAACTCCATGGACTAACTTCGTTGAGTTACAGATAACTCAACGGAGTGACCTTATATTATATTACTGACCTTGTGGAGTTAAGTTTAACTCAACGAACTTACTTCGTTGACTTAACACTTGGCAACTTCTAAGTTTACTCCTCGTATTAACTTCTAAATATAAATTTTTCCTGAATTTTGCTAACTAAAATAAAGTTAAATCTATGTCATTAATGCTTCATTCTAATCAAAATTCGTTTAAATCTGAACATTATATAAATATTTAACTTGCAGGTCATTTTATGTCATACAGAATTTACATTTTACCTTGCAACATGCAAAAATTTTCAAACATCTATCCTGTCATTTAGCAAATTGTAAATCTGTTAAACATTCATTCGTAATGTTCCACAAATTATATAACATTCAATAAAGTTCATTCATTTCACATTCAAAACACATATGAAAAGTATATCTGAAAATTTATATTCATTCATATGAATCAATTTACATTACAATCAATTTAGATATTTTTCATACAATTATATACAAGTAGACGAACAATACAATTTAGTCTCTATTCTGAAGTTCATCTACTTCCTTTTGGAGTTTTTCTAATTGTTGCTTTAATTGATTAATTCTCTCTACAGCTCCTATAATGCCTTCAGAAGGTTCAGCAATCTCTGCAGCTACAAAATTTCTGTACTCTTTCACTGAAATGGTTCTTGATTTGATCCTTTTTGATGCCCATTTAGTGAAATCGATACAATCCACCATCAGTAGTGGAATCAAATCTTCATAAAACAATTTCTTCTTTACTGTTCTCAGCTTGGAGATAAAAACTACAAACAAATTTATTTGAATTCTCTTTACAACTGCAAACATGGCCCATTTGACAAATTGACTCAGTTCTATATCTTGGTCTTGTCATTGATAGACATTCTTAATCAAAATGTTAGCTATCATGTGTGCTTTACCATTCAAATGCTTCAATTTATTTAATAGAGGCACACCAGGATTGATAGCCAAACTGTCCTTGATTTCTTGTTCTGTCCATTCAACGGTAGTTGTACTTTCTAATATTTCCTGTCCTTCATTCTTCAATCCAAAAATGTTGTAGAGAACTCTGGTGTTATCTGTACATTAGCTTCCTCCACGTTGGAAATTAATCTTCCTCCTTCTCTTAAGTTTGCATAAAAGTAGGACACTAAATTTTCATATACTACATGCCCTCTTTCTTGAGAAATAAAATTCAGTAGACCTTGGAATTCAAATAATTTTTTGATTTCTTGCATTCCGTCCCGATTTACTAGTCTACTGTAAATGATATCATAATCCCTAATTTCTTGGTATTTAGTATAAGCTTCCTGACTCCAAAAATGTACTTCATTTAAAATTGTTGTTTCAGTTGGGTCAGGAATTTGACTTTGTTGTTCTAGAGGGGTTTGTTCTTGATCTTCCTCTACCATAGGCTGCACTTGAACATGTTCTACAGATTCTGGAATTTTTGCTTCTGCTTTTGTCTGTGGTGGTGAGCCGGTAGAACTCTCCACTCTGTCTTGAATTCTTTCCGTAAATTGCTGAAGAGTTTCTTGCTCTTCAGTGAAATCTGAAAAGTCATTTTTGTCCAAATGGCTTCGTTCAACTTCTTCGTCATTTTCTGTTCTTTCTTCTTCCTCCTGACTACCAATCTACATTGTCACTATTCTTTCTGATTTTGTAGCAGATTGGGATGGAGTCACGAGCAATTCAGTTTCTACCCTAATTTCTGTTTCTTCTTCTTGTACAGGCTGCAGACTAACTTCAGCCTATTTTTCTTCTTCTCTTTGCTCTTGCTGCTGCTGCTCCTGCTCTTCCTCAGAATCGGATAACAGGTTTATAAAAATTGGCTCCATAGGCCCTATTGCTATTGGTGCTTCAGATTTAATCTCTTTTTGACATTCAGGCACTATCTCTTTTCCTTTCCTTCGTGTGATTAATTGTGTCTGGTCTTCCTCTTCTTCTTCTGAAATTAAATCTAAAAACAAAGGCTTTACACGCCTTTGAGCCACAAGTACTGACTCTTCCTGTTTAACTTTTTTTATAATTATTAGCCTCGAAGGACTAGCTTCATCTCCTTTTGCAGTAGGTCTGACAGTAGTTCTGGCAGTAGCTTCTTGATGTTGTTCCACTTTAATTTTATATTGGGCTTGCAATTTTTCTGCAGCCCTCCCCTTGCGTAGTGCATCAAACACCAGATGTACTTTGGCTACTACTAAATCTTCTAGTTCTCCTTGGTTTTTTCCCACTTGAACCAGTCCTTGAAATTCTTTTAATTCTTCTTCAATCGAAGGCCCCAACATTTCTGCTTATGTCAACGACTTAAATGGTGGAACTGAAAGTCTTGGCTGCTATTCCTCAGGAACAGGTCTTTCAACAGTTAGCTCGTCTTGTCCTTCAATTACCTCTTCTTCATTTCCTTTCCTTTCTTGCTCCCAGATCGCCTATTTAGCTCGTCTACAGATTCGTCTTTTGAACCAAAGTCGGGACTTACGTTGGATTAATTCTAGGGCAACTTCGTTGTTTGGCCTTATTTTTCTTTCATTGCTTACAGCAATTTCCGTAGTAACCTTTATTCTTGTTTCCATTATTTGAAGTATTTGTATACCCAAATCTACTAAAACTCTTCTGAAGTTGAAAAGTTTAGATTCTACCTTCTGTAACTCTTTTCTCTTGTCGTATTTCTGATTTTTTGTCGTGTGTGCCATTCCTCTAACTCTTTCAGAAATTCTGATGTGTCAACAACATCTTCCCAGAACTCAAGTGTCATCTTCCTCATCGTGGAATTACACAACAGCACGGAGTCGCTCTCATCTCTACTGTTCTAAGTTCTAAATGATCTGCCGGATAACGCTCCCAAAACCCCAAGTTTAAGATAAATAAGCCCTAAGTTTAGGCGGGTAATCGGGTCATTTCCCGAACCAAATCTCGCTCTCTCATCCACAATCTTAGCTACAGTACTCCATTGAGTTACAGTTAACTCAACGAAATAAGCTCGTTGACTAACTCAAGACTCAATGGAGTAAGCTCGTTGAGTTAAGCGTAACTCAACGGACTTCCCGTACAAACAGATATAAAAAAATACTTAAGATAATATATTTTTTTTTTTTACCGGTTTAACAGATACTATGTTTCGGTCAGACCTAATTTTTTTTCCGGTTGAACTGATACTATGTTTCGGTAAAACCAAATTTTTTTTATTGAAAAATAATATAGATATTTTATGTTCCGGTCATACCAATGGATCCGGTCGGTTGAACCATAACGATTTTTATATTTTATAAAATTCTTTTTTTTATATGAAAAATAAAATAAAAACTGATTTCTTACTAAGTAAAGCTCGAGTAGTCCTCTACTCTGACTTCTTCTATAATTCCAAAGGAGCTTTTTGGTAATTTCTTATTCTGTCTATTCCAATCCTTAGGTGTTAAACTAGTAACTAAGTAATTAACTATGTCTGCATACCAAGGCATTGTGTTGATGGTCATTAATTGTTCATCAGGAAAATTATCCTTAATTTCAATATTTGATTTTTATATTTGTAATCTTGATAAATGATCTACTACTACATTCTTACAATCTTTTTTATCTTTAATTTCTAGGTCAAATTCTTGTAATAATAATATCCACCGGATCAATCTAGGCTTAGTTTCTTTTTTTTTATTAGATGTTTTAAAGCTGCATGATCCGTGTATACTATTACTTTAGCCCCAATCAGATATGATCTAAACTTTTCTAAGGCAAACACAACAGCTAATAATTCTTTTTTAGTAGTGGTGTAATTTACTTGAGCATCATTTAAGGTTTTGCTTGCATAATGAATCACTCTAAGAGATTTTTCTATCTTCTGTCTCAACACTGCTCCTACAGTAAAATCAGATGCATCGCACATTAATTCAAATGGATGGCTGCAATCAGGTGCTTGAATTATAAGAGTTAAAATTAAGCTAGTTTTAAGTCTGAAAAATGCTTCCTTGCAATTTTTATCAAAGTTGAATGAGACATCTTTTAATAGATTAGTTAAAGGTCTAGCTATTTTGCTAAAGTCTTTAATAAATCTTCTATAAAAACCAGCATGTCTTAGAAATGATCTAATATCTTTTACTGATTTAGGTTCTGGTAGATTAGAAATTACTTCTATTTTAGCTTTATCTACTTCTAACCCTTTCTTAGAAACAACATGCCTTAGACTATTCCTTGTTTAACCATGAAGTGACATTTTTCCTAATTTAAAACCATATTTTTTTCCACACAGCGTTTAAATATTTGGTCTAAATTGCTTAAACAAACTTCATATGAGTTGCATATACAGTAAAATCATCCATAAATATTTCTAAAAAATCTTCAGTCATTCCAGTAAATATGCCTTGCATAAACCTTTGAAAGGTAGCTGGTGCATTGCATAATCCGAATGGCATTCTCTTAAAAGCATAAGTTCTATTAGGACAGGTGAAAGTTGTTTTCTCTTGATCCTCTAATGCTACTGAAATTTGATTATAACCTGAATACCCATCTAGGAAACAAAAATATTCTAGCCCTGCTAATCTTTCCAACATTTGATCTATAAAAGATAAGGGAAAATGATCTTTCCTAGTCACAGCATTCAACTTTTTATAGTCTATACATACTCTCCAACTTGATTGAATTCTAGTATGTATCAAGTCTTGACTTTCATTCCTAATAACTGTTAATCCTGATTTCTTGGGAACTACATGGATTGGGCTAACCCATGAGCTATTAGAAGTTGGATAAATTATGTCATTATCTAACCATTTCACTATTTCCTTCCTGACTACTTCTTTAAGATTTAGATTTAATCTCCTCTCAGGAATTCTAACAGGTTTAGCATTCTCTTCTAAATATATGTGGTGACAGCATAAAGTTGAACTTAACCCTTTTATATCAGTTATAGTCCATCCTATTGCTTCTTTATAACTTTTCACTACATCTATTAATTTAGCTATTTGATCCTCTTTTAAATCTGAAGCAATAATGATTGGGCAAGTTCGTTTCTCTTCTAGAAATATATAGGTTAATTCAGGAGGTAAATGTTTTAATTCTAAATGTTGCCCATTAGAAGCAGGAGCTCCTAATTGAACATCATCATTTTCTAAATTAATTTCTTCCAGATCTCCTTCTATATTTATGCTTTCACTTTCTTCTAAAGTTTCAGAATTGATTTGCCTATTTAATTCTTCTTGAATCACATCATCTAACATATCTCCTTTATCCTCTAAAAAATCTATGGTATGTAAAGACATTTCTAATTCCTCAAACCTTTCTAGTTTGAAAATATTTAATTGAGTATCCTCATTACCATATGCTAACTTTATTACTCCAGTTTTACAATTTATAACAGCCCCTAATGTTGCTAAAAATGGCATTCCCAAAATTAAAGATGTATCACTATTTTTATACTTAATTTGTTGGGAATCCAAAATTACAATATCAATAGGATATATAAAATTTTTGATTTTAATTAAGACATCCTCTATTTTTCCTCTAGGGTATCTTATACTTCTATCAGCTAATTGAATAACCGTACTAGTAGGAGTAAAGCCTTCTAATCCTAAGGATGCAAATATATCACTTGACATAACATTTATACTTGCACCTAAGCCTATTAAGGACCTGTTTGTGCACTTAGAATTTGAATTCCGTAGAATTTGATTCTAACGGAATTTGAATTCTACAAAATT
This sequence comes from Cymodocea nodosa, assembly GCA_036874045.1. Lineage (NCBI taxonomy): Eukaryota > Viridiplantae > Streptophyta > Magnoliopsida > Alismatales > Cymodoceaceae > Cymodocea > Cymodocea nodosa. The sequence goes on from CM072335.1 coordinate 14,369,352, forward strand.
TGATGGAAAGAATTCAAAATCTAGGTGTTTGTGCACATGACAGAATTGAAGGGAATTGAATAGAATTGATTTTTAATAAAGTTAAGTAATGAATTAAAGTAATTAGTGAAAATGTAATTAATCAAGAAATGAATTACTTGCATTAATAAATGAACATATTATTAAATTAAATGTTTATAAATAATTTATCAATTAATTAAGTATATCATTATATAAAATAAATAAAAAATTACATAAATTGATAACTTTTTAGTTATAATACATGCTTAAAATAACAAAAGGTTAATTATAAATTCTATATTCCTCGTAATGTAATAATAAATAACTTTTTTAAAAATATAATTATTATGAAGTGAATAATGAAAGTAAATAATAAATAATTATTGAAATACTCTGAATATAAAAAAATATAATTCTGAACATTCTATTAGCCATAAATGACTTTTAAGATTTCGTTTGTGTTACGCACAGAAAGTTAGGAAAATTATATAGTTTTTGAAATTTTGATATTATGTATTAAATAATATAATAAATAATAAAATAATAATAATAATAATTAAATTAAATAATATTTATGATTTTAATGTTATAAAATTAAATAATAATAATATAATTAATATTTTATTTTTAATAAAAATAATATTAAAATAATTAATTAAATAAAAAATATTAACAATATATACTTCAACAAGTGAGGGCGAATGTCGAGCGATCTTTTGGAAAATGAATTCTGACCTTTTAGGTTGGGAATTCATTTTCCCAACTTTTACACATGATTAAATTCCCAAGAAATTTGAATTTCAAAATGCACAAACACCTCATGACTCAAAATCTAACAGAAAAAATTTTCAATTCTGTCAAATTCCAAGTGCACAAACCCCCCCTAAGGTTCTTTCTAGAATGATATTTCTTATGATGCATGATATAACAGGGATTCCAGGATCAGATAACTTTTTAGGAATTTGTGGCAGAAATAGGGAACTACTTTGTTCAGCTAAAAAGGCCTTTCTAAGAACTTTTCGCTCTCTTTTCTTAGTACACCAATCCTTCAGAAATTTAGCACAAGGTGACATTTTCTGCAATAGATCTAACAAAGGAATGTTAACTTGTACTTTTTCAAAAATTTCTCTAATTTTTTCTTGTTTTTTAGGTATTGTTTGTTGTAATCTTTCAAGATAGGGTGCTAAGGATTGTGATTTAAAAGATTCTTTTTCTTTCGTTTGATTTGTTTGATCATTTTTAGCTTCATTAGCAGATTCAGGTTGTTCTTCAGTGATTTCTAGATTTTCAACTATTACATTTTCATTATCATTTTGATTTTTACTCTTATCCACCTTCATATCATTTTCATTTTGAGTTCTTGGTGGTATATCAGTTCCAGATCTTAATGTTACACAAACATCTTCTAGATTTTCGTTACTCTCATGATGTTTTTGTATATCATTTTTGTGATTATGATCTTCAATTGTTTTTAGTTTTAAAGTGCATTCTATAAATTCTCTTGCATTAATATTTTCTATTTGCTGTATATTTTGCAAATTATGCAGATCTATAACATTATAATTTTCATTGTCCTGTTGCATAACTTATATTTTCATTCTATATTCGTCTAATGCTTTTAATTTTCTTTCCAGATCATCTAATCTCATTGCATTCAATTTTTTATCAATTTTCATTATGATTTTTCAGTTTCGTAAATTATATCCATTTTAGGTTCTGAATATGCTTCCTTATAGTTTAATTGGTTGACTTCTTGTTGCTGACACATAAAGTATTCTAGTTTGTCTAGGTTTTGCTTTATACTACGCTTCAATCTATCATACCTATCCCAAACTTCCGTGTCTCTCAACATATTACACATTCTATATTGACCATCAGTTGGGTAAACTATAGGATTCTCATACTCGGCTCTATTATACTGAGGATAATTCATTTGTTCATGGGATTTAACCATCTACAAAAGTCTCAGTTTCAAACAGTCAGAAATGTCGTGTCCTTTAGAATTGCAAAATTCACATATGCTAATTACAGATTTCAGAAATCTTTGAGCATAAGCATATGCCATATTCTCAATCACAGAAGAAAACACACAACACTCTGGCTATTAAAACGAAACAGCTCTAACAGTTGCTTATATTAATTCAAGTCCCTGGCAACGGTGCTATAAAACTTGTTCGCTTGGCTAGCACAACACCAGAAAACATGTTTGGATCTCCAACAACGCACTAGAAAAACTTGGATTTGTTAACTTCTGTTTTTACTTAGTTAATTTATCCTTATGCCTATTCTTTTTTTTATATAGAAGTAAACAAACAACCTTTAATACAAATTAGATATTAATTCCAATTTGTATTTTAACTGCAAGTACACAGTGTATATTGTATTAGTGTGCAAGTACAGGTCGATCCCATAGGGAATTACTTAAGAATTGAGAACTGTTCCATTTTTTAACAATCAAATTTATATATTCAATAAGCTCTCCGTTGAGTTACAATTAACTCAACGAACTTTGTTAAAGTTCGTTGAGTTATGGCTAACTCAATGGACTAACCTTGTGAACTTAAGTTAACTCTACGAGCCTGCATTTCCTATTTAATATTGCTATTTACAAAGGAATTCGGCCAACCATTGGGCGGTTCCATAGATTGTAAATAACATCAATTAAGCTCTTTAATGTTAGTAAACATTGGATTTATCATTAAGCAATACTAACATTCAGATAATTTAAACAGTAACCATTAAAATCTTTAAGTCTTTTGAACGAACCAATTTCAATAAACTGTAAAACTAAAACAAACATAAAACAATTACAACACTAACAAAGATAACATTAATTACGATACAACATAAACAATACAACACTCAAATACAAAATACAAACACAGATAAGTTGTTTTTGGTATTTTTGTTTTAATATGAACATGGAAATGGGTGAAAGGTGAAATGTAAAGTAATCTCAATTGATAGTAAATACTTCCATCACTACATGCGACGCGATTACACCACTGAAAATTAAACCACTTACAATTCTGTCTCCTCTCCCTATAGAATCGCGAGTCCAAAATTGCAAGATAATCTCCTCTTCAGCATACAGGCATCAACCCGAAACCAAGGCTAGAAGCTTTACAATCTCTTGAAATATAAGTCAGTGCTTGGTGAAAATGGCTTCCCTTCCCGCGACGCGATCACTCCTCACAGTGGTTGTCAGGCATTATATTTGGCTCGGAATCGACCCGACATCAGGAAAGTATTCTCATAGACCTTTGATGGTTGGTGATTATGGAGGTGGTGGTGATAATGATTGGTATGGTACTTCAGAGAATTGCCGACACTGTCTGTAGAAAGCTCGGTGCTCCTCCTCTCTACACACTGGCCATACCCATCAATCACACATAATTTACTTCTTTTTCTTCTTTTCTTTTATATTTCTTTAGTGGTAATTGCTTCTGCTTGAATGGTCGGTTGGATTTCCTTCATTCATATCAACGACGATGATTTCTTCTCCCTTCGACGAGTGAATTCCTACGTGATACATGCGATCATGGTTTTTCCTTCCAATTGTCCTGTTTCTACAACTGCTATAGTGGCATATTAGAAAATAAATAGTCCGTGGAGTTATAGATAACTCAACGGACTTACCTCATTGATTTAACTATAAAACATATGCATAAATTTAACTATCTGATGCTCAGGTGCATTTCGGATACTTACAAACTTAACTATCCGATGCTCAAATGCATTTCAGATAGTTACAAACTTAACTATATATAATTTAAGTAAATCTACCAGATCTCGACACGTGTCATCAGTAGTTTAATAATAAAAGAAACATTTCGAAGAGTTACAGGTCTAACTATCCGATGCTCAGCTGCAATTTCGGATAGTTATAGATAACTCACCGAAAGTTCACTTAAGTCACTTTCCTAGAACATGACACGTGTCCACAGCTATTTTATAAATAAAAGGAGATTTTGGAGAGTTACACATATAACTATCCGATGCCCAGTTGCAATTTCAGATAGTTATAGATAACTCACCAAAAATTCACTTACAACATGCATTATGGTTTCGACACGTGTACTTCAGGAAATAATAAAGTATTCTTTTAAAACATAACTGTTCGGCAATTTAAACATAACTCTCCTATACATGTTTGGTATGTTAAACATAACTATCCGAAATATTAGAAAATTCAGATACTTAAGGATTTCGCAACCTGCAACTTATCGACAGTTAAGAAATATACTAAATTAACATTAATTCACCGAAATTAAGCAGATTCTTTAATTAAAGCATATAACAGTGCAATTATGATATAATGGCTTAATTCTCATATGATAAGCTAAATATTATGCAATTAACCATCATTTAACTGGTTAATAATATGCACTTTTTCATTCTAAACACCTTCGTTGAGTTACAGTTAACTCAACGGACAAAGTTCGTTGAGTTATGACTAACTCAACGGACTAATCTTGTAGACTTACGTTAACTCCACGAGCCCGTTTTTTCTTTTTAATACTGCTATTTACAAAGGAATTCGACCAACCATTGGGTGGTTCCACAGATTGTAAATAACATCAATTAAGCTCTTTAATGTTAGTAAATACTGGATTTATCATTAAGCAATACTAACATTCAGATAATTCAAATAGTAACCATTAAAATCTTTAAATCTTTTGAATGAACCAATTTAAGTAAATTGTAAAATTAAAAAAATAATAATAATCACAACACTGACAAAGATAACATTAATTACGATACAACATAAACATTACAACACTCAAATACAAAATACAAACATAGATAAGTTGCTTTTGGTATTTTTGTTTTAATATGAGCATGGAAATGGGTGAAAGGTGAAATGTAAAGTAATCTCAATCGACAGTAAATACTTCTGTCACTACATGCGACGCGATTACACCACTGAAAATTAAACCACTTACAATTCTGTCTCCTCTCCCTATAGAATCGCGAGTCTAGAATTGCAAGATAATCTCCTCTTCAGCATACAGGCATCAACCCGAAACCAAGACTAGAAGCTTTACAATCTCCTGAAATATGAGTCGGCGCTTGGTGAAAATGGCTTCCCTTCCCGCGACGCAATCACTCCTCATAATGGTTGTCAAGCACTGTGTTTGACTCGGAATCGACCTGACATCAGGAAAGTATTCTCACAGACCTCCGATGGTTGGTGATTATGGTGGTGGTGATAATGGTTGGTGTGGTACTTCAGAGAATTGCCGACACTATCTGTAGAAAGCTCGATGCTCCTCCTCTGTACATACTGGCCATACCCATCGATCACACACACTTTACTTCTTTTTCTTCTTTTCTTTTATATTTCTTTAGTGGTAACTGCTTCTACTTGAATGGTCGATTGGATTTCCTTCATTCATATCAATGACGATGATTTCTTCTCCCTTCGACGAGTGAATTCCTACGTGATACGTGCGATCGTGGTTTTTCCTTCCAACTGTCTTGTTTCTACAACCGCTACAGTGGCATATTAGAAAATAAATAGTCCGTGGAGTTACAGATTACTCAATAGACTTACCTCGTTGATTTAATTATAAAACACATGCATAAATTTAACTATCCGATGCTCAGGTGCATTTCGGATACTTACAGATAACTCACCGATATATAACTTAAGTAAATCTACCAGATCTCGACATGTGTCATCAGCAGTTTAATAATAAAAGAAACATTTCGGAGAGTTACAGGTCTAACTATCCAATGCTCAGATGCATTTCAGATAGTTACAGATAACTCACCGAAAATCCACTTAAGTTACTTTCCCAGAACATGACACGTGTCCACAGTTATTTTATAAATAAAAGGAGATTTCAAAGAGTTACACATATAACTATCCGATGCCTAGCTGCAATTTCGAATAGTTATAGATAACTCACCGAAAGTTCACTTAATACATGCATTATGGTTTCGACATGTGTATTTTAGGAAATAAGAAAGTATTCTTTTAAAACATAACTGTTCGGCAATTTAAACATAACTCTCCGATACATGTTCGGTATGTTAAACATAACTATCTGAAATATCAAAAAATTCAGATACTTAAGGATTTCACAGCCTGCAACTTACCGATAGTTTAGAAATGTACTAAATTAACATTAATTCACCAAAATTAAGCAAATTCTTTAATTAAAGCATATAACAGTGCAATTATGATATAATGGCTTAATTCTCATATGATAAGCTAAATATTATGCAATTAACTATCATTTAACCATTAATAATATGCACTTTTTCATTCTAAATAGTTCCCAAAATAAGTTATTTAAAATCCTTTGGATGCAAGTGTTTTATTTTAAACACTAAAGAACATAGAGACAAATTTAGAGTCAAATCAGATGAGGGTATTTTTGTTAGTTATTCCATTAGAAGTAAGGCATATTGAGTATATAATAAATCAACAAAAACCATTGAGGAAACCCTACATGTGAAATTTCATGAAAATTCTCATTTAGATTTTAGACATGTTGAAAACTATGATTCAGAAATTCTCTCATAAATGATACCAAATGATGTTGACAGAGAAATTGAGAGATTATCTAACGGAATAAGAAATATAAACTTAAATAATGAAGATTTAGAAGAAAATAATGTCATACCTATAGAAAATGTGAAACAACATAGAAATTGGCGTTATGCTTCATCTCATCCTATTGATCAGATAATAGGCGATCCTAATCAAGGAGTTAGGACTAGGTCATTAGTAGTCAACTTTTGTGGTGCTTATTCATTTGTTTCCTTACTAGAACCTAAGAAAATTGAAGATGCCTTAGAAGATGAATTTTGGTATATTTTTCAAAGACAAAGAGACTTGTGATTATACAAATTATGTATTACATGATTTATTCATTGTAATTTGTTACCAAAAATTACTTATGTAAAGTAATCGCATTATGTAAACTGTTTACTGCATTTAATGATCATATACTTGTTTTTGACAATTCTTGTTTAAAATAGTTTTATTTAAATAGTTTATTCTTATCTACGAAAGTTATGCATGTTTAAAAATTTCTTTTTGAACGATATATACTTAGCAAATTTTTCTTCCTTACATTTTATTTACTTTTTTATAATGCCAAAAAGAGGGAGAAGATAGATTATTTGACTTATTAGGTTTTGACATCATCAAAAAGGAGGAGATTGTTAGGAATTTTGTTTTGATGATAAATACTTTATTAAAGTTTATAAATAAGTCTAAATAATATTTTCTAAGTATAATAGTCATGTAATTATATGTTGACAAGTTATTGGAAAGTTTCATTTAAAATTTCGGATAGTTAACTTTCGGATAGTTAAAGTTTTCGGATAATTAGATTTTCGAACAATTAAACTTTTGGATAGTTAATGTTTCGATTTAGTCGAAGAGTTATGTTAAAAAATCGTATAGTTAAGTTATCTGCACATGTGTTTTTAATCTTTTAAATTGTCACGTGTTTTCCATGTGCATTTGGTAATGAAAATCAAAGAGTTAGATAACTGTTCGAGTTTTTATACGCATGGATAGATAACTGTTTGAGTTTTATAAAATGACTAACGAATAGATAAGTTTTCTTTGTTCAGTCACGTGTTTTGCAAGTGCAAAAACTCAAAGAGTTACAGATAAGTGTTTGAGTTTTTACAGGACTTAAAGGATAAGTGTTTGACTAAAGTGGTGACTTAGAAGATATTCTTCTACAAATCTCCAAGAAGATAAAGTTTTGGTGAATCTACGAGTGGAAATCATGAAAATTCAAAATGATAATGGAGAAATTGGAAATTTCAAAATGATAGTGGACTTAATGGAAATTCAAAAAGATAGTGGAAATCATGGATAATTTGAATTTGAAATTAGTACGTGGATTATGGATTATAGATTAAGTGGATGAACATGCTAAACGTGAAGTCAAAGTTCGACTACCAATAGAGAGTACGAGCTACATTACGATCATCCTAATCCCAATCACAAACTAAAAAATCAAGTCTAAATATTCATATCTAGAAAAATTTTCCAACATTAGAAGAAGTTTGAAATTCCAAGCAATTTCAGAAAAAGAGTTGCAAACGCAAGAAGTTTGGAAATTCGACAACTGGAGAAGAAGAAATATAGAAGCTAAGTAGAAAGAAGGAAAGGAGTTATGCACATAAAGATTAGGTTTTCTACAATTCAGAATTAGTTTTGAATAAGGACTTCGTTTTCTATTTGAATTGTATACTGGACATTACTGTATCAAAACTGATAAGAAGGGAATTGAGCTGAAAAGATATTGTAGATTCTTTCTTTAAAAGTTTATAAAGAATAGAATTTTATTTACGAGTATTTTGTGCTCTTATTTTATCTGTAGGTAATTTTAATTACTAAAGACACAATTCACCCCCCCTCTTGTGATACAACGATCCTACACACAACTTGTTGAGTTATAGGCTTAAACAATAGCACAACTTATTGAGTTAGCAGATAACACATGCAACCAACTTAAGAGATCATGTGGAAGAACTCATGCAACCAACTTATAGGCTTAAAGGTTGAACAACTTGTTGAGTTAGCATAACTCAACGTGTAAATATAGAAGGAACAACTTGTTGAGTTACAAGCTTAAAGGCAGTGCAACTCGTTGAGTTAGCATAACTCATGTAGGATCATCTATATCACAAGAGGGGGGGTGAATTGTGTCTTTTGCAATTAAATACTAGCAGATAAAACTAGAGCACAAAACACTCGTAAATGAAATTCTATTCTTTTATTTCAAGACAGAATTTACAATATCTTTTCAACTCAATTCCCTTATTGATGGTTTTGATATAGAAATGTTTGATATACAATTCGAATATAATAATGAAGAACTTATTGAAAACTAATTTCGAATTGTATAAAACCTGATTTTTCTTTGTCTTTGCTCAGCTTCTATATCTCTTCTTCTCTAGTTGTCGAATTTCCAGACTTCTTACGTTCGCAGCTCCTTTTCTGAAATTACTTGGAATTTCGAACTTCTTCTGATGTTGGAGAATTTTTTTAGAATATGAATATTCAAACTTAACTTTTCAGTTAGGGATCTAGATTGAATATTCAGACTTGGTTTTCGAGATTGGGATCCTCTTTTGTAATGTAGCTCATACTCTCTATTTGTAGTCGAACTCTGTTGTCTTTCACCTTCAGCATATTCATCCACTTGATCCACAATCTATAATCCATAATCCACATACCAATTTTCTCTTTAATCCAAATTACTTTCTATTTTAATTTCCACTTTCTCCACTAACATTTTGAATTTCCACGATCTCCACTTCGTAGATTCACCAAAATTTTATCTTCCTGGAGTCTTGTAGAATATCTTCTAAGTCTTCGATTTAGTCGAACATTTATCCTTTAAGTCCTATAAAAACTCAAACGCTTGTCTTTTAACTGTTCGAACGCTTATCTTTTAACTGTTCGAGTTTTTGCACCTGCAAAACACGTGACTAAACAAAGAAACTTATCTATTCGTTAGTCCTTTTATAAAACTCAAACAGTTATCTATCCATGCGTATAAAAACTCGAACAGCTATCTAACTATTCAATTTTACATTACCGAACGCACATGGAAAACCACGTGACAACTTAAAACATTAAAAAACACACGTGCAGATAATTTTAACTATACGAGTTTTTAGCATAAAGTATTCAATAAAAACGAAACGTTAACTATCCGAAAGTTTAACTATTGCAAATCTAACTCTTCGGAAATCTTTAATTTATCCGACATAAAAATGAAACTTTCCGGTAATCTGTTAACTATTATACTTAGAGAATATTATGTACACTTATTTAAATACGATAATAAAGCATATATCATCAAAATTAAATACCTAACAATCTCCCCCTTTTTAATGATATCAAAACCTAATAAGCCACATAATTTATATCTCCCCCTTTTTGGCATTATAAAAAAGTAAACAAACTATTTTCTCCCCCTTTAGGAAGTGAAGCAAGTTAAATGTAAGGAAAGAAATCTTACTAAGTATATATTAATCAAAACGAGAGTTTCAAACATACATAGGATTTATGGATTAAGCATAGACTATTTAATATCATAAACTGTGAAAAATAATCACGTAACATTAAAATCAGTAAATAGTTTACATAATAGTTTTGGTTACAAATTACAAAAAATAAATCATGTAATACATAATTTGTATAATCACAAGCCTCTTTGTCTTCGAAAAATATCAATCAGAGTATTTGAAATTTTCTTTGCAATATCTGTACTAACTCTGTTTATCTAATCAAGTAATACTTGATCTAAATCATTTTGAGAAACTTGTGAAGGTTGCTGTAAAAATTCAGTATGTATGTTTGTGTCTATACCTGTATGTATACCTTGTTGTATATCTATATGTTGTTGTGTTTCTGTAAATTGTGTGAATTATTGCTGTGATTGCCGATCCTGTTGTTGTTGTTGTCTGAGGACAGGTGTATCAGCTACTTGGTATTTTTGGAGTTCCTTTGCAGAGAAAGATCTTGACTTTAATCTTTTCTATGGCCAAGGTGTAATATCTGTTTGACTTGCCACAATTCTCAAAATCGTATCACCATAAAATAATTTACTCTGCAAATGTAAGATATGAAAAACAAATATATCATACCACTTCACTTGTATATGGGTTATTAATGCGTATGTAGCATACAGATAACATTTGCCAACTTCTGCCTCATGACCAAACCTCTGAAACAATGTAGCATGCAATATTTTTGCAATAAAATGTGTTTGGCCATTTAAGTCATTTAGTAATGTCAATGGTTTGTTGGTAGTGGGATCTTTGGCTAAACTTGTATTGTCCCATCCCAATCGATAAACCTGTTTTCTTTCTAATAATTTAACTCCATTTTTCAGACCAAGTACCTGATAAAGTAAATCTAGAGTTAAATATGTCATTGTCTTGTATATTAGAAACAGGAATACCTTCTTCCACTGTTAAGTTTGAGTAAAAACAACTGATAATTTCGGGTATAGCAAGATGGTCTGGCTATTGTAGAAGTAGAGTCAACAATCCTTGAAATTCAAATAGTTCTCGTATGTGTGCCATCCCTTCAAACTTAATTGGTCTTGAATATAAAACTGTAAAAGTTTTATATGTCTGAAATTTGTCATAACAGAAACTATTTCTGAACCATAATAATGTATTTTCATCTAAACTCTGTTTAGGATTAGGTATTTTCCTATCATGATGTTCTGATCGGGGAGTTGTTTCAATATTATCAGCATCATCTATATTTTCAGATCTTTTAGAACTGTTGGAATTTCTATCAAAACTAGTATAAATGTCTGAAATATCTATTATAGTCGTATCAATAATCTGCTAAATTTCTTCTGTTTGTTCTTCTGTAAACATTGCAGTAACAACAATCTATGTAGCAATCTGTATATCAGTAACATGTATATCTATATGTGATCTATTTAACTATCTCTGTATGAAAGAATGTTCTATATCTGTCTGTGGAATAGAATCATCCTGTATTTCTGAAATTTGTATATGTGAGACATTAGTAGTATCATATTCTATTTGTAACTATGTATGTTGTTGATTATATACATTTATCAATAAGTATACTATATACTGTAACAGACATAACTATATATGTAAAATGTAGTTTAAGCAATTGTACCAAAACTCAAAAGTCTTTGTTCGAAATACAATAAGAGGAAGAATATTTGTACATTCCTCTTCAGATGAAATATCATCAAATTGGATATCATCTGCATATGTATCATCAAAATTTCCTACATTCTCTCTTTCCGTATGAAAAGAATGTGTGCTTGCAACATTTTATGAAAAACTGTCCATTGTATTAAAAGATACATTATGCACTAATGTGACACAATACCTTAGAGTATATGCTTGTAATCCAATATTGGTCACATCTGCTAGGATTCCTGACACAAATGTCTGTCCAACCTCTGCAATGGAACATAGTTTTTCATTATTAACTGATTCTTCTTTTTACTGCAATATTCCTTGTACACCTGTAGTTAGTCCAAAATATTCAATTATCTTTGTCTTTTTCCGACTATATGTCTGTAGTGTTTCAGGTTGTTCAAGAGGTTCTAAAATTGTCTTAATTTCTCCTGTTAAAGGCACCTGGGGTCTTGATGGTCCTTCACCATGATGCCTAGGTTGTAATAATGGAATATAGAGTTTTAAGCTCTCATCCTCGGCCATTTTGAGTTGATAAACTCTTTGTCCTTCACTTCGAAAGCTCATTTTGCTAATGGCAATTTTATGTTCATCTATATACTGTTGAATATTGTAAAGTATCAATTTGTACATTTTATATATGTTAATTCATGCATGTTAAGGATTATAAAGTGCAAATATATATGTTCTAATGTGGAATTACATGCAAATCATATTTTTAGATATATGCATGAATTAGGGATTAAATAGTCAATAATGCATAAATTTATCCTTTATTAAATTAACACCTAGTCAATTAGCCCATGTGTAAATTTAAGTAATTTTTATATTGATTTCATGTATGTCTTAAAAGAATTATCATTAAGATATGAAATCAAATAATCCTCAATTGAGCAAGCAATATATTATGCACATTTCATTTTTGCTTTATAATTGAGTAGCAATTTATGTGTAATGTGCATATGCATTTAATGTTATGCTTGAGTTGTTGATAATAGGTGAGGACGTGGACCCTTGGATTAAATCATGGGAAATCAACAACCCATGGTCGTCCATCTCACACTTCCAATTCTTGAAGATATCAATCAATCAACCATCAAGACTTGCTTAATTTAGGAGGCCATAAATTGGAAGGTGTTTGAAATATTTCCATTGATGGATGACAATGGAAAGCAAAAGAGGATGGTTGGCCAAAGGAAAGATCATCTCCTCTTTCTCCTCTAGGCAAGGGCAAGAACTCCAACTCCAATTTTCGTCCATCCTCTTCCACCCAAGATTTTGGAAGAGTTTTCCTCCAAGATTGGAGAGCTTAGGCGCCTTCCCCCTCATACTAGAAGACCTCCTTCTCTCCACTCCAAGCTAACATATGGAAGGACCTCCACGGGTGAAATCGGTGGTATTGGAGGCACGTGTACAGCATTGGAAGAGCTTAGGACGTGATCTTCAAGATGAGGTAATAGGAAGCATCAAAATTGAGAGGAAAGACAATAAATCCGTATATCTTGGAAGTAGATTGAGGCCGTGCAACCCATTTTCTCCAAAGCAAACATAGGCGGTTCCCCTTTGGACGTGATTTGCAAGTGGTGACAGCCTTGTAGAGGAGAAAAAAAAGTGGTTCATCATCAAATAGGGATCAAATGCTTGAAGAGAAGTGGATGAATTAAAGGTAAAAGAGAAGGGAGAGATCCTCATACTTGTAAACATATTTTCATATCAAATGTGTATGAGTATTTAGGTATTTTTAATTTATAAATGTATGCACGTTTAGGATGTTTGTTAAATCTTTATTTCTTTAATTTAAATAGTTGTTTTAGATTAGATCTCATGGAATATAGTTGCTTCATGTGAATATGTGAATGTTGTGCATAAAACTAACTCTTAACCCTTGTGAATGCATGTATATCCTATTTGCAGTAAATTCCAATGCATGTTCTGTTTTGTTATATGTTGTACGACTTGATTTCTCTGATTTATATGTCTTGTTATAGCTTGTTTTGTAAGTAATTTAAGTGTACAGTACGTATGTAGTGTTGTTGGAATTTTTTAGAATGAATTTTTTTGGTTTTTTGATTTTTCTTTCGAAGGTAGCATCTGCTCTGTTTTACTAGTCGAGCGATAGAAATTGTGCTTGACGCCTTTGTGTAGTCTTGCTTTTGTGCATTCCGAAATGTTTTCCTGTAAATTTTCCTGATTAGAGAAACAAGTTATCTTTCAAGGCGCGGTGATTTCGTGGTGTTTCATGAAGATTGGATTGAGTTATGATTTTTACACCAACAACGCGTTTTTGGAAAGTTTTCAGAATCGTTTTGCTCACTGTTTGTATATCCGACTTTGGCAGCAACCTAGAGTGAATTAGTCCTGGAAATCACTTCCATTTTAAAGATAACGCGATGAACTTTCTAACCAATATTTTCTCTGGATTTTTCAATGTCCAGGTTGGAAGGAAGAAGAGTTAGAATTCGGACTAATTTCTGTGATTCTAGAAATGTGAACTTAAGATTTTCTTGAGTTTTCTAGCTAATAGCTCTAGGAATTAACAAGTTTTATGCTACTTTTGAAATCTTTATTGTATTTTTGTAAATTGTAACTTGATTACATATAATTAGAGTTTTAATTGTGGATTTAATAGAGTGGATGTTTTATCAAACAATCATTTTAATAAAATTATTTAAGAAATACTCCTTGTGGATTCGACCCGTACTTGCACATGCTTATTACAATGGGCACCATGCGCTTGCAGTTATAAATGTAAAATTTGCACTTTTACCGTTAATTTAACAACACATAAAAGCGTTTACAAGTTTTTGGGAATACAAGGATTGTAATTACCTGTTTGCATTTTCAATCATTGGTCCCCACTTCTTTCCATAATAAGTGATAGACTGTACCGATGTCTCTGGTACATGTCTAGAATTTACAACCGCAGGGTTAGGTTGTAAGTTTCTTTTCCATAAATGTAATGTGGAAAGTTCAGTATGTTTTAGTCTAAACTGTGTTTCAGCATAATTTGGAATAAATTTCCAATAGAAATTTTTCTCATCTTGAACAACTTTTCTTATTTCATGTAGTATTTCATTTGAAAAGGTGTACCTTGAATAGATGTCGTGAATTTCATTTTGCATTTTCTGAAGTTCCAGCTCTCTTTTTTGCACTTTTGTTATTCTACCCTGTCCTCTTCCACGTCCTGACTTTGTTGATTAATCTTCGCTTTGCCTTGTAGAACTTAGTGGAAGTAAAGATTGTGAAGCTAGGGTTTTACCAAGGTAGAAACATGAAAGGTTGTTAGTAAAACATTTATAACTCTTCGAGTTTATAAATGGATAAACGGATGCAATCATTGAAATCATAAATATAAGATCCGTTACCGAGAAATAACTCGAGTGCTTGCAATAACTGTACAAGTTTTACAACCAACAATTGTAGAATACTTAGCGTAACTGTTCACATAAAGAAAATAACTTCAGGCTAAGTGAAAAGTGAGAAAACTCAAAGACTTATGATAACTGTTTAAGTTTCTCGAAGGAATAGGTGTGAAAAGTCGAAGAGTTAAACATAACTGTTCGAGTTTCTATTGAGACATTATAAAGCAGTGAAATTCAACACGTGCAAAATTTGAACTTAAGGTGTTTAGAAAGTGTCGAAGACTTATAAACCTAACTATCCGATGCTCAAGTGCATTTCAGAGAGTTACAAATAACCTTCCGAAAGATAACTTAAGTCAATCTTCTAGATCACGACACATGTACTTAAGCAGTTTTATAATAAAGAGATGTTTCAGACAGTTACAAATCTAACTTTCCAATGCCTAGACGCATTTTGGAGAGTTACAGATAACTTATCGAAAATCCACTTAAGTCATGCATTATGGTTTCGACACGTGTACTTCAGGAAATAATAAAATAGTCTATTAAACGTTTTAAAACATAACTGACCGATACTTGCAATATAACTTGCCGAAACAATAGAAGATTTGGATACTTAAGAAAAAAAAACTTGCAAGTCACCGACAATTCAGAAATGTACTTAATTAAAGTGTATTTCTTGAAATTATGCAGATTCTTTCATGAAAACATATAATAGTTCATAAGAGATGAATTATTATACGAAAAATTGCTCCCCCTATATAAATGTAGTGTAAAGAATTTATGGCGTACTTAATCTGGGTTGCCAAGCCCTTAAGTAGATTTGGCTTTAAAAGGTCAAATAGCTTACTTAAAGAGGATGTTAAGCCTTAAATAGATCTGAGTCTTTTTTTTTTTTGAATTTAATTTGAATTAAATACAGAAATAAGTAGTAGAGTTAACAATTTAGACTTTCTAGCTTTTATCTTATTCAGTTTACAAAAGATAATTCATAGAGATATACCTACAAAAACTTAAAAAGAATTCAATAATGAGTACACAAACTTAAGATAATAAATATCATACATTATGTGTAAAGAGTAGATAATAACAAAAAAATAATAAGGATTATATACACAGATTATGGCAGGATTGTTATAACACCTTGAAAGATAAATTAAGCTTGAGTACATTGCCCCCCTTTTCTTTTCTTTTTATATATATATATTTTATGTATTTCCTCCCACAATATCATCTTTTTACGTGATCACAATCCCTTGCTTAGGGGAAAAATAACCAATTACTCAATGACAAGTGAGAATAGGTAATAATAAATTTTTTTTAAAAAAAAATATATAATCTGAATTACTTGCAAAATGAGTTTTCAGTCAGCACATCCCAAACCAGTTGGTTTAAGTGACTAGGGTTTAAGATCTCCTAACGGACTTAATTACTCAAGTAATTACAAACAAAAACAAACAAAAATAGAACAAGACAGTAAATTAAATTTGAGGCAACCGCAAGACTTAATTTTTCTAACAGAATGTTAATAACTGTCCTTTAATAAAAAGTACATACTCTTTATGTATTTTCCTGTTAAAATCTCTGTAATAGCATAGACAAGTAATAAAAATATAGTTGGCACTTATATTGAATCAATTTAACTATCCTTAAGTAATCTTTTCTGAATTTTTCTTAAATAAATTGACTTCAATAAAAATCAGAATTTCATAAATTCTTAACTACCAAAAAACTATAATTCGAAAATAGATATTTTGTTTTGTTTTGTTTTGTTTTTTTTGATGATAAAGACATTAAATTCTAAAACTACCTTATAACAAACCAAAATACAATGAACAGGACCATTTAAATATCAGATAACCTACAAATACCAAGTTCTAATCGTAATTTTGAGAAAGTATTTTCATCTAAGGGTTTTGTAAATAGATCTGCTAATTGTTCTATGGTAGGAACAAAATTTAATACTATATTTCCTTTTATAACATTATCCCTTAGAAAATGATGTCGAACTTCTATATGTTTTGCTCGGGAATGTAACACAGGATTTTTAGATAAACTTATTGTAGAACTACTATCACAGAAAATCTTAGTTGGTTCATAGTCTAAATTAAAATCTTTTAAGGTTTGTCTGATCCACAGGATTTGAGCACAGCAAAGTGCAGCATCTATATATTCAACTTCAGTTGTAGATAATGCTACACAATTTTGCTTTTTGCTGAACCATGACACTAAAGAATTACCTAACAATTGACAAGTGCCATTGGTGCTTTTTCTTTCAGACTTACATCTTGCGAAATCAGCATCACTATAACCTACTAAGTTTAAAGAACTGTGTTTAAAGTAAAACAGTCTGAAATTGATGGTTCCTAATAGATATTTAAGAATTTGTTTAACAGCTAGAAGGTGTGATTCCGTAGGATTAGATTGATATCTAGCACAAGTACACACACTAAACATAATATCTGGTTGGCTAGCTGTTAAATAGAGTAATGAACCAATCATACTTCTATATTGTTTTACATCTACAGTTTTTCCAGAGTCATCTTTATCCAACTTGGTGATAGTACTCATTGGTGTATTCTTTGTTTTAGTATTGTCTAAACCAAACATCTTTAATAAATCTTGAGTATATTTTTCTTGTGAAATAAAAGTACCCTGATCTAATTGCTTAATTTGTAAGCCTAGGAAAAATGATAGTTCACCCATCATACTCATTTCAAATTGATTAGTCATGTCTTTCGAAAAGGATTCAACTAATTTATCATTTGTTGCTCCAAATATGATGTCATCTACATAGATTTGAACTACTAATATATCTTTTTCGATCTTCTTGACAAAAAGAGTGTGATCTGCCTTTCCCATAGAATACCCTTTTTCCATAAGAAATTTAGATAATCTTTCATACCAAGACCTAGGAGCTTGTTTAAGGCCATATTGTGCATTCTTAAGTTTGTAAACATACTCAAGATGTTTTGAATCTTCAAAACCTAGAGGTTGTTTTACATACACTTCTTCTTTTATATATCCATTTAAAAAAGTAGTCTTAACATCCATTTGATATAATTTGAAATCCATATAACAAACATAAGCTAACAAAATTTGTATTGATTCTAGTCTAGCAATAGGAGCAAATGTTTCATCATACAATTCCTTCCTCTTGCTTGTAACCTTGAGCAACTAATCTAGCTTTATTTTTAACTATATGTCCATCTTGATCTACTTTGTTTCTAAATACCCACCTTGTTCCTATTATGGACTGATTTTCAAGTGGTAGAACTAGATCCCATACCTCATTTCTTATAAATTGATTTAGCTCATCATGCATAGCTAAATACCAAAATTCGTCTTCTAAGGCATCTTCAATTTTCTTAGGTTCTAGCAAAGAAACAAATGAATAAGCACCACAGATGTTGACTACTGATGACCGAGTCCTAACTCATTGATTAGGATCGCCTATTATCTGATCAATAGGATGAGATGAAGTATAACGCCAATTTCTATGTTGTTCCACATTTTCTATAGGTATGACATTATTTTCTCCTAAATTTTCATCATTCAAACTTAGATTTCTTATTCCGTCAGATAATCTATCAATTTCTCTATCAACATCATTTGGTACTATTTCTGGGAGAATTTCTGAATCAAAGTTTTCAACATGTCTTAGATCCAAATGAGAATTTTCATGAAATTTTACATGCAGGGTTTCCTCAATGGTTTTTGTTGATTTATTATAAACTCTATATGCTTTACTTCTAATGGAATAACCAACAAAAATACCTTCATATGATTTGGCTTTAAATTTGTCTCTTCGTTCCATAGTGTTTAAAATAAAACACTTACAGCCAAAGGGTTTTAAATAACTTATTTTGGGAACCCTGTTATACCATATCTCATAAGGAGTTTTATCTAAAATTGGTCTTAGATGTACTCTATTTATAACATAGCATGTTGTATGAACTGCTTTTGCCCAGAGAAATAGGGGTAACTTATTCTCATTTAACATGGTTCTGGACATTTCCTGAAGTGATCTATTTTTATGTTCTACTATCTCATTTTGTGAAGGAGCTCTTAGAAATGAGTACCTATGATCTATGCCTAATTCTTCACAAAAGGTGTCCATTTGATCATTATCAAATTCTATACCATGATCACTCCTAAGTTTTTGAATTTTAACATTTTGCTCACTCTGAACTTTATTACAGAATATTTTAAATATTTCAAAAACTTCAGTTTTATTAGCTAGAAAATAGACCCAAGTGAATCTAGAATAGTCATCAACTAGTACAAAAGTATAATGTTTACCTCCTAGATTGGTTGTTCTGGTAGGTCCAAATAAATCCATATGCACTAGTTTTAATACTCTTTTGCGTGTTATTTCATTTAAGCTTTTAAAGGATGTTTTTTGTAATTTACCTAGTTGACATGCATCACACATAAATTCTTTCGAGTACTTAATACTAGGTAAACCTCTAACTAGATTCTTTTTAGATAGCTTTTGTAATAATTTTAAGTTTGAGTGTCCTAGCCTTCTATGCCATAAAATGACTTCATCTGATTTTGCAATTAAGCAAGCATTGTCTTTAATAATATCAAAAGGCAAATTTAGAATACAAACAGATATTTTCTTGTATGTAGTGAATAAAATTTCGTTTGTAGACATGTCCATAATTTTACAGGAATCTTTTTCAAAAATTACTTTGTAAATCTTCATTAAAACAGGAACACTCAATAAATTAAAATCTAAGTTTTCCACTAATAAGACATCATTTATAAAGCATTTCTCAGTTACCTGAACCTTGCTAGACCTAAGGATATTTGTTTTGCTTTTATTTCCAAAGGTAACTTGTCCGTTCTTGGTCTTTGTTATTTCTGTAAGTAATCGTATATCTCTAGTCATGTGGCTAGATGCTCCACTGTCCATTATCCATTTTGATTTGTGTACCTACAAAACAGTCAGAAAGAGATTTTATCTCTTGGAACCCATTTTTGTGTGGGTCCAAGAATTTTAGAGAGAGTCATATCAAAATAATCCATATTTTTAGACTTCAACTTATTTATTTTCTGATAATTATTCTTGCGTTCCTTTCTCTTAGTGTTATAATTATCAGAACATTTGTCTCTATGTAAGCCAGAGTTGAAATTTTCATTTCTAACATTACTTGATTTCCAATATTTGATATTCTTTAAATATGAAGAAAATTGATCAAGAATATTAAAATTCTCAAATGTCTTAGCTTGATTCTTCTGAAGATTTCTTTTGAAATTCTTGCATCGTGTGCTATCATTTATGTATTGCATTTTATCAACTTGCACATATTTTTCTCCCTTTTTAATCACACATGGAATAGTTTTTCTCTTACTATTCTTAGTACTGGCAATAAAGACATTACTTTCAGCAGTACCATCATGTAATATATAATTTTCAGAAGATGCATCGTGTAAACCAATACCATATTTTTCTATATTTGATATTTTACTACTAAGTTCATTTGCTATAGTTTGACTATTATTCCATTTACTTAATATAGCCTTTTGATCGCAAACTTTAATCTTTAACACAAATTTCTAAATTTAAATCAATAATAGTTAGTTCTAGTTTTTCAATTTCACAGATCATTTTCTTCTTATCAGCAATTAAATTTTCACAATCAACATGCAATTTTCTTTCTATAGTAGTGAACTTTAAAATTTCCTAAGCATGCCTTTGATTTTCTTCTTTAAATTTATTCAACGTAGAGTTCAGAAAATCAATCTTATTTTTAGATTCATCTAGCATTTTCCTAGTGTCCTTTTTTTCTATTTTGACTTTCTTATATTTTCTGGCCAGTCTATTGTATTCAACAAGTAATCCATCAAAACTATCAAAATTAATATTTTGATTAGAGGATACCTCACTAGATTTTGCCATAAAGCATACATTTGCTAGATTTTCTTCTGAATCTGATGTTGATGAGATTCATTGTCTGATGTTGAATCCTTTGTTTCTTCACTTTGTGAAGCTGAAGAGTCATCCCATGTCACTTTAAGCGTCCTTCTCTTTCTGAATTTCTTATTCCTAAAATTCCTCATTGAATTCTTCTTATCTTTGTTGAGAGGACAATCAGTTTGAAAGTGACCCAGCCTGTTGCACTTGTAGCATATACTTTTGTCTTTCGTGAATGACTTCTTCTCCATATCTCCAAATGTCTTTGCTGACCTGAAGTTTCTACGTTTCTTCAACAGATTTCTAAATTTTCTAGTCAACAACAGTAAATCATCGTTAGAATCACTAGTGACTTCTAAGACTTTATCAACCTCAAAAGCCAGATCCCTTCTAGGATTTTTCCCTTTTGGATCTAAATGTTGTACTTCATAGGCTGTTAGATTTCCTATGAGATCATCAAGAGTATATGTATTTAAGTCTTTGGACACTTCAATAGATGTTGTCTTTTGAGCCCAAATTTTAGTTAAAGATCTAAGGATCTTTCTTACCAAGTCTCTTTCCTCGAATTTCTTACCTAAAGATTTTAATGAATTTACAATTTCAAGAAAATAGGAAAACATGTTAGAGATACATTCATTTTTGTGCATTTTAAAAAGCTCATATTTATGTACTAACATATTGATCTTAGATTCCTTGACCTGATTAGTACCTTCATTGGCAACTTCTAAATCATGCCATATCTCATATGCAGTTTGATATGTAGAAACTTTATTAAATTGATCATGAGATAAAGCACAAAACAAGATGTTTAAACCTTTAGCATTCAGTGTCATTCGCTCCTTTTCATCAAAAGTCTAAGTATCATATGGAGTCGTAACTAACACTATAGGATTGCTAATTATATGGCATAGTTTGAAATCAATTGACTGAAAGAATACTTTCATCCTATATTTCCAGTAGCCATAATTGCTACCTTCGAACATAAGAGGACGATTAGTGGTTTGTCTTTCAGTCATAACTAAGATTTCAGAATTGTCCATTTTAAACAAATGATCCGAAGTAAATGACAGGAAAAACCGATTCCTAAATAGAGAATTGAAGGCTTTTCGGATGCTTTAAACAGTTTAAGTGCACTGATACTAGTTGTAGCAGATCGTAGTAAATAAGTGAAAAATAGTAGCTTTAATACCAGTTGTAGGATCGTCTGTATCACAAGAGGGGGGTGAATTGCGTCTTTAGCAATTAAATACTAGCAGATAAAACAAGAGCACAAAACACTCGTAAATGAAATTCTATTCTTTTATTTCAAGATAGAATTTACAATATCTTTTCAACTCAATTCCCTTCTTGACGGTTTTGATACAGAAATGTTTGATCTACAATTCGAATATAACAATGAAGCACTTATTGAAAACTAATTTCGAATTGTATAAAACCTGATCTTTCTTTGTCTTTGCTCAGCTTCTATATCTATTCTTCTCTAGTTGTCGAATTTCCAGACTTCTTACGTTTGCAGCTCCTTTTCTGAAATTGCTTGGAATTTCGAACTTCTTCTAATGTTGGAGAATTTTTTTAGAATATGAATATTCAAACTTAACTTTTCAGTTAGGGATCCGGATTGAATATTCAGACTTGGTTTTCGAGATTGGGATCCTCTTTTGTAATGTAGCTCGTACTCTCTATTTGTAGTCGAACTCTGTTGTCTTTCACCTTCAGCATATTCATCCACTTGATCCACAATCCATAATCCATAATCCATGTACTAATTTTCTCTTTAATCCAAATTACTTTCTATTTTAATTTCCACTTTCTCCACTAACATTTTGAATTTCCATGATCTCCACTTCGTAGATTCACCGAAATTTTATCTTCCTGGAGTCTTGTAGAATATCTTCTAAGTCTTCGATTTAGTTGAACATTTATCCTTTAAGTCCTGTAAAAACTCAAATGCTTATCTTTTAACTATTCGAGTTTTTGCACCTACAAAACACGTGACTAAATAAAGAAACTTATCTGTTCATTAATCCTTTTATAAAACTAGAATAGTTATCTATCCATGCGTATAAAAACTCGAACAGTTATCTAACTATTCAATTTTACATTACCGAACGCACATGGAAAAACATGTGACAACTTAAAACATTAAAAAACACATGTGCAGATAACCTTAACTATATGAGTTTTTAACATAAAGTATTCGACAAAAACGAAACGTTAACTATCCGAAAGTTTAACTATCCGAAACGTTAACTATCTGAAAGTTTAACTATTGCAAATCTAACTCTTCGGAAATCTTTAATTTATCCGACATAAAAATGAAACTTTCCGATAATCTGTTAACTATTATACTTAGAGAAATATACTTAGAGAATATTATGTAGACTTATTTAAATACGATAATAAAGCATATATCATCAAAATTAAATACCTAAAAACTCAACATATATTAAAAAGCTGAATAGAAGTCACATGCACAACTCGTTAAGTTAGTGAAAACTGATGTGCACAACTCATTGAGTTAACGAGTAAAAGGATGGACAACTCATTAAGTTAACAAGTAAAAGGAAAAAGCAACTCGTTAAGTTAGTAACAACTTAATGACTTGAGAAGAAAATAATGGACTGGCATCACATGTATAGTAAGGAAATTCACATGACAAAACTCATTGAGTTAGCAAAGCTCAACATGTATGTATAGAAATCAAGGAAAAACAACTCATTAAGTTATTTAACAACTTAACGACCTGGAAGAAGAATGATAGAAAGTTATTGACAAGTTATCAAATGGTAACTTACTACTTACAAGACTATCAGAAGATCAAGTACAATAGATTAGTATTGTTGAAAGGAAATATGATTGTTAGAATTATAGGTATAAATATAAACAGATCATTGAACAAGAAAACAAGAGAGAGATATACATTGCAAATCATCTACCATTACAAAAGAGAGTATAATTCAGATTACATACAATAGAGAATAGATTGAAAGTTGAAAATACAAGAAGATCATTAAAGCTATCCATGTGTTGAAACCTGATTCAAGAAGGATCATTGATTCGTGGCTTCAACCAAAAAGTTACACATAGTGTTGGTTTGAGTTTTGACCTAAAAACCCAAGAGGTTGGTTGCAAAGCTTCGACATAAATCCTTATAGATTGTAGGTTGGAGCTTCAACTTGAAAGCTTGAGTGAATGGTTGGTTCTTGCTTCGACATAAAAGCAAGTATATGTAAGTGGTTAAACACTTAGTGAAGCCCAAGTAATCCTTAGGGGTGTATTAGTCAAGTTAGTGAACCACCTAAAATCTCTTTGTGTTCTTGTCTTTCTTTTCTGTTGTCCATGATTTATTTATCTGATTAATACTTGTGCATAATTTAATTATTAGTTTAGCACTTGTGCATATTGAACACTCATATAAGTTAGAAATAATTTCAATTAAACATAGATCTCTATTTACCCCCCCCCCCCCCTCTAGTGATCCATTCGGTCCTAACAAAATTTCCAATATTTCACTCACAATCATGAAAACAATTGGACTACACAACTTAACCGAGACAATTTACAAAACAATGCACTTAACTTTGAAAAATCATATCTAAATCAAATCTATGTAGAACCTTATAAAATTAGTGCTCTTTGAAAGGTAACTCACTACCCTAAATTGAAAAATCATAGACATAAATTTTGGAATACAAATGGCCAAGGCAACTAGTTGGTGTTCTACATAAAATCCAGACTCACAACTAGAACTACAAAATAGTTGCCACATGCACAAACTAAATCTAAAAACCTAAGATAAACACTTCAAAAATTCCTAAAAATATTATAAACGTGTTCTGCACTTAAAACTCTTCCAAAATGAACCAAAATATGAAATAAAAAGTATTTAAAGCACGTCTTGCAACTAAGAGAAAAACAAAACTCATTCTAGAATCTATAGAAAACCAAAACTACACACATCTTCAAGGCAAAATATGCACAACATATCTACATATTTACATGAAGAAAATCATATTTCATTAACTAAAAACATTTCCATGCATTGAATATAAGGTAATCATGCATCAACATGAAAGTTTAACACACAAAAGCAACAAACATCCAACGTAACACCACCAACATAACAAAAATAAGCAAAACACATACATACACACATGAGTTTGATTCTCCAATCCCATTTATATATACCTTCAAGTACAAAATACTTCAAGAACATACACCCATGAGCTTCACCAAAAAATTTCTCCCTTGCTCACCTTTTACACTAAATAGGAGGCTTAAAAAGATGAGAAAATCACTTCTTCTTGCATGTCCCTAGAAGAATTGAAAGAAAGGGTCCCCACACATTGATGATTCCTTGAGTTGCATACTTGATCACACGTCCATGGTTGTCCTCTTCTCCAAGCTTCGTGTTTTCACCACTTCCACCCTTAAGAACCAAAGGGAGGGTGAAGCACAATCTCTCCTTCTTGCCCCCAAGGAGGAAATGATCAAACAAGAGGGATGGAGACCAAGGGAATGGAGGTGGTGGCTTCACTAGGGTTGGAGAGGCCAAAAATGTGGAAGACAGCCTCCAAGATGCCCTAGGATGTCCTTTTATGTTGGAGGGACATTTTGTAAATTTAACCCTCTAGTCTTTTAAGTTGTAGCCCATTTATAGCCCTCACTTTGGAGTTTTATTATACCTACACAAACAAACTTGAAACACATAAAAAAGTAAAATAACATGTATAAATCAAAATAAATGTGATTCCCATGATAACTTAGCATTCCCAACATTGAGTTCTATGTAAAAGGCATAAATATTGCATTTTTAACCTTAAGTGCTCATTTATTCATGCATTTCTCTAGTGTTTTCTATATCCATATAAAATGTGTGATTTCCTTCTATGCTTCAACTATTTAATTATAAAAATGCATGAATAAATGTATAAAATGATGCATAAACAAATACTCAACAACATGTAGACTCAATTGCTTTATTAATTTCAACTATTTTACTTTTTGGAATATGAACTGATTGTACATGTGAAGTTCATTTAGTACCTCTTAAAGTTCCTTCTAACGGTCCTTCTATGTTACTCTTCTCATCATAAACTAGTGTCTCCTCCTATATTTAGTAATCTTGACTAGTCTATGCTAATTTCTAGTTTCCATGGGTGCTTAGAAGGTTTGATAGCATAGAAGAGACTAAGAGAGTGGGTTTGGACTTAGGGTGTGAGAGATGAAAGAACCTTTTTGTTTTGATAATACAAAAATTTAAGTGAGGATGATTTTGTATTTCACAAGTTTAAAGACAAGACAAGACAAAGGATGAAGGAACTAAGTCTAGGAAGACCATGTGCAACAACTAAGTTAGAAAAACTTACCTATTTGAAAGATAGAATGATAACTTAGAAAAACTTAACTATCTAAAAGATGAAGAGATAAGTTAGAAAATCTTAACAATCCAAAAGTGATGAAGCAATAGACACTTAAGAAGCTAAGTCTCTACTAGCCAGAAATATTTAAACACTTAAGAAGTTAAATCTTTGTCAATCAAAAATATTTGAACACTTAAGAAATTTAAGTCTTAGAAATATTCAAAGATGTAAGAAGTTAAGTCTCTATCGATTAGAAATATTTGGAAACTTAAGATATGAAGAAAAGTTAAGTCTTCGTCAACTAGAAATATTCAGAAACTTAAGAGATGAAGAAAAGTTAAGTCTTTGTCGATCAAGAATTTTCAAAGACATAGAAAGTTAAGTTTTTGAAGATCCAAAGAATATTCAAAAACTCAAGATGTTAAGCTTCTATCTATTAAAGAACACTTACTAAATATTTCGATGATAATTCGAACATTTAAACAATAGATCCTTACCATATTTGGAATTCATATTTTTTAGACAAGGATGATTGACTTTCAAGAATAGAGGTTTGTTGAATGTTAGATCAAAAGCTATTTAGGAAGCAAGAAATTATGAAGGTAGATGAGTTGATATTAAGAAAACATTCGCAACAATAAAAATTCTTGAGAAATCTCCTTTGTAGAAATTGAAGATCTTTTAGCTCTTGAAGAACCACAATTTTCATTTCAACATACAAAGGTCTTCAAGTTTTTACTACTGATTTACAAGAAACTGGTTGGTTCGAAGCTTTGTCTTGTTAGCTTAAAAGAGTTTTTCTAAGTAAACAAGCAATTTTTGAACTAGATTTAAATTTAGTAAATCCGTTCATTTAATTAACTGCAAGTACACAATGTTAATTGTAAAAAGTATGTAAGAATAGGTCGAACCATAGAGATTAATTAATTAGGCTCCAGGTTGTTTTAGAATTAGTGTAGTGTTTAACTAATGAAACCTCACTCCATTGAGTTAGTGCTTAACTCAACAAACTAAGTTCATTGAGTTATAGATAACTCAATGAACTAACTTCGTTGAGTTATATATAACTGAATGAGTAGATTTGTGACTTACTCTCAGTTCATTGAGTTATAGATAACTCAATGAGCAGATTTGTGACTTACTCTCACTAATGTCGGTTGCACATACCATCCATTGGGTGATCTTAAAGAAAGCAAACAACACGATAATGCTATCTGATTGCTACTTATATTTGATTTAATAAAGAGTAGATTTAGCATCCCAATGAATTCCAATAGCAAATAGGCAAGGCACAATTTCAATGATTTAAACTAACTAGTTTCAAATTAAAGTCATATGATTTCATACTAACTGAAATAAAATAAACGCACAACATTTAACAATTCCTAACACACAATACAAGCATCAACAATACAAACACAAAATGTAATAAACATGATGATGTAAACATAAACATACACATTCCTTAAGGTGGATAATTAATAAGGGGAAAGCTCTCTATTAAAAATAAAAGACTTCTAACATTACGTGTGATATAGTTATACCTTTGAAAACTTAACCACTTACTATCAAACACTCCTCTTTGTATTAGATTGTGAACCTAGACTTTTGTAAGATGATCTCCTCTTCAACAAATCAGCATCAACCTAACACCAAGGCTAGAAGCTTTAACTATCTCTTGAGAGATGATTTAGTGCTTGGTGACGAAGCATTTCCTTCCTATGATGCAATCACTCCTTTGTAATGATTGTCAATCACCACGATTTGCTTAGAATCAACCCAACTTTGGAAACTATCTTCTATCTCCACAGACCTTCGATGAATTATGGGTGGCGGAGGAAGAAATCTCAAGGAACGTTTGATGCTTTTTGCAATGAGCATAGCTATTTCTTCCACCTACTTTCCCTTTCTTTCCCTCCTTTTATATTTCTTTTAAACTAACTATTGGTGCCACAATGATGAGCTGGATTCTTCTTTGTATGACTATAATTGCTTCTTTGTTCCACATTAGAGATCATGGTTGTGAATCATGCAATGTGGTTTTTCTATACATTTCCTGCTTAGAATCACACATTAGATAAGAATTCGTCTGTGGAGTTAGTGTAACTCAATGGATTAATTCTGTTGACTTAACTACTAACTCAACAAACTGACTTTGTTGAGTAACTCAACAGACTCAGCAAATCTTATAATTTAATATATAATAAAATAGTTCATATATAAATACTACATAGGTGTACACCAGATTTACTAATATTTAGAAAGGGAATTTTCAATCATTTAGAAATGATAATTAACATTAATTCCTTCAAATTATGCATATTCTTTAATTATCATGTTTGTGTAAATGTAACATAATTGCCAAATTCTCTTTTGATAAGCTAAATAACATGTCATTAACCATTCATTAACTATTAATATTATGCATGTTTTCATTCTAAACACTTCTCTCATACCTAAGTTTTGCTAGTCTCTTAGCAAACTTGCTATAATCGTGATTTCAATTTTTATCTTTTTGATTCCAAATAACTAGTCTTTTTCAATTTGTGCCTTCCTTCAAGGTTCATTCTCAAAAAAAACTTCATTACAACAATATTTCACTATAAACAAAGATTTATGCAATGCTTTTTACTATTTTATCTTAATCTCAAATCATATGTACCTTATATATTGTTTGAGTTGTTTAAGATGTCAACAAATAGGAAGGATATCAAAGAGAAACATGATGTCTTTAAATCCTATTATTGAAGTCGAAATCTTTGATGTGTGGAGAATTGATTTTATAGATCCATTTCCTATGTCTAATTAATATAATTATATATTGCTGAGTGTAGATTATGTGTCTAAATGGATAGAAACAATTTCTACAAAAACCAATGATAACAAAGTGGTAATACATTTTATAAAAACTAATATAATTGTTAGATTTGGAGCGTCTAAAGCTATTATTAGTGATAAATGAACTCACTTTTGTAATAGAAGTTTTGAAGCTTTAATAAAAAAATATAGAGTAAATCAAAATATTACCACTTCATATCACCCTCAAACAAGTAAACAACTTGAAAGTGCAAATAAGCAAATCAAACTAATTCTAGAAAAACTAGTTAACCCTACTAGAAGAGATTGAACTACAAGATTAATAGATACACTTTGGGCTTACAAGACTTCTTATAAAACTAATCTAGGAATGTCACCTTTTAGGATAGTATATAGAAAGAGTTATCATTTACCTATTGAATTAGAATATAAAGCTTATTAGCCATTAAGGACTTTAAATATTAACATAGATAGAGGTGCGAAGTATAGAAAGATATAATTAATTGAATTAGAAGAATTTAGAAATGAAGCTTATTCAAGAACATTAGTAGAAAAAGAAAAAATGAGGTTATGGCATAATAGAAAAATTATCCCAAAAACCTTTGAAATAGGATAAGAGGTGTATCTTTACATGTCTAGACTTCATAATCATCTAGGAAAATTAAGATCTAGATGGGCAAGATCATACATAGTTTGAAACATTTATTCCTATGGAGCAATTGAGATTGAAAATCTTAAAAATCAAAATTTATTTAAAGTTAATGAATAATGACTTCGACCCATCCTTAAATTTCCAAAAAGTGTATTTAGAATTATAGAAGAAGTAAGAATCGAAGACTACCCAAGTCCCATTACTTAAGAGAAATGCATCATAAATATATATAAAAGAATTTTATATATTACATATAATTATTGGTTCAACCGAAGTTAACATCAGTTTGACAAAAAGAAGTATACATATTAATTATCAGTTCAATGAAAGTGTGATATCAATTTGACTAAACAGAAAATAAAAAATATTTAACTATTAATATTAAAGTAATTTTGGTTTGACTGAAAGTTAATCTCAGTTCAATCGAAGTCTAAATATTATTATTATTATTAATTTTTTATATATAATTATTCAATGTCGGTTTAACTAGAATAGAGTATTGATTTAATCGAAATAATGAAAATATTTATTTTTATATGTGTAAAATTTTGGTGTAATTGGAAATTTACTAGTTTGACCAAAATAAAAAAACCAAGGAAAATATATATATATATATTAATCATTAGTTCGACTAAAGCAAAATATCAGTTCGACCAAATTTATGAAAAATTATAAAAGATTTGGTCAGATCGGAGATTCTTTTATTTTGACCGAAGTAGAAATTATATTTTATTAGATAAAACTTTTTTTAGAAGTCTGTTGAGTTATGCTTAACTCAACAAACTTACTCTATTGAGTCTATTGGTAAGTCCACGAACTTATTCCATTGAGTAAACCTGTAACTCAATGGAGTACTAGGATAAGTCCCCAAACTTAGTCTGTTGAGTTAACCTGTAACTCAACGGAGTAGTGAGGTTAAGTTACATGTAATTTGCATGGAAAATAACCTAATAACCCGCCAAAATTTAGGATTTATTTAACCTTTATAAACTTAGGATTGGAGGGCATTATCAGCAAAAATCATTTAGTACATAGCACAATGAAAGCCATTTTCATTCCGTTTAGTCCTGCAATACGGCGAAGTAAAAAATGGAACAGAACTGGTGAGATGAGATTGACACTACAGAGTTCCTCAAGTGCTTTGAAGATCGACATTCAAGAAAAAAGATTCGAAATACAACTAGGGATAAAGAGCTACAAGAGGTAGAAGAACAAATTTTCTACTTTACGTAAAAGTTAGTAGATTTAACTATAAAAACGTCAACATTTTAAAAACTAGAATGAGAGTGGTAACTGAAATTGTCGTTAATAGGGAAAGAAGGTTAAAACCTAATAACAAAGTTGCCTTAGAATTGATTAGGCATAAATCCAAACTATGATTCCTAAAGAAAATAACCTATTATGCGAAAAAATATAGAAATAGAGAACAACCATAGGAAAAATAAGAACAACCTAGACCCTCACAACAATCAGAAACACCAAGAGTCACTGCTTAGTTTCGTGCACCTGAGTCTATAGAGCAAAGTGAAGAATTTGTGAAATTAGTTCAACTCTGTAAAGACTAGGGAGATGAAGAGATCATGGCTGTAGCCAAAGCACATATTTTATATGATGTTATCATGAAAAAACAAGCAGAAGACAGGTTAAAAGCTCGTTCGAATTTAAAGTAGAACATTATCATGTAATAGTTGGAATAACACTAGTCATTGTACAAAAAGAACTTGAAGTTGGGCCTTCAAATCCAACCACTGTAAAAGAGGAAATAGCACCTAAGGCTCCAACTTAATAATTTTGGCAAAAGAGCATAGAGAGCACATTTTTGTAAATTTACTATTAGAAGAGGAAGAAGAAGAAGAACAAGTACAATTAATTAGAGAAAAAGGGAAAGAAAAAGTACCTAAAGTTCAAGAAATTAAATAAGAGCCTATAATTTTTATAAGAGGGTGAAAAGAGCCTGTATACATTGATTTATTATCAAATGAAGAATTAGAGCAATAAGAAGAATAGTAAATGTAACAGCAAGAAGAAGAAGAATCTGAAAGGGTAGAATTTGTTGTGCCTAAGTCTACATCCAAATCCTCCACAAATTTAGAAAAGACTATGACTATGGAGATTGGAGAGGAGGAAGAAGAAAAAGAAGGAGAAGAAGCTAAAAAAGAAAGTATAGAAACTAAAGAGAACAATTCGATAGATTCTACTGAAGAGGATGAAACTCTTCATGAATATATGAATAGTTTAAGGAAAAAAAGTGTGGGAAGTATTACAGACTCTCCACTACATATTAGAGCTGAAGAATAGGAATCTCTGGATATATCTTCTTTCAGCAACAACATCAACAATCTGAGGAGGAAATGGAAGAACAAGCCCCTCAGGAGCTAGAAATAGAAGCTCAATTTTCAGATCCCTCAACAATAACTGTAATGAATCTTATTTATTTCAGGAGTCAAAAATCTACTAACAAATATCAAAAGATAAAGGGGTTTGGCATTATCTATAGTAGGCTAGTTAACTAGACTGGAATGGAAGATGTTAGAAAATTATTTGAATTCTAGGGCCTACTAGGATTAATTCCAAAGTCAAGCGAGCATGTTGTTTATAAAAATCTAGTGCCTAGCTTTTATGCAAATCTAGGGGAAGAAAATGGAATCTTAATTTCAAATGTGGAGGAAGTTGACATCCAAATCACACACAACCTATTTGGACTTAAGAATCAAGGAGTGGACATTCTTGAAGAAACAACTACTGTAGAATGGACTGAACAAATGATTAAATAGTGTATAGAAAGCATAATTCCCATGTGCCATTACTAAATAAAATGAAATATCTCAAAGGAAAGGCACACATGGTGGCTATTGTATTAATAAAAACTGTTTATCAAAGATAAGGCCATGACATAGAATTGAGTCAATTTGTCAAGTAGGTCACGTACATAGTTGTAAATAAAATTCAGACTAATTGGTACAAAGTATTCCTCTCAAAGATAAGAATAGTTAAGAAAAAGCTATTTTATGGAGATTTTGTAGGAAAGGTTTATACTTAAGAGGGGGGTTTGTTGGCCTTCCCCCTTCTCCCATAGGTCCCTAAGGCCTTCTCCTTTCACCCTCCAAGTCCTTTTGGTCCCTTAGCCCGTCACCCCTCGAGTCCCTCAGCGGGTTCCTCAACAGGGTGAATTAAGTATATTGCAAAATTAACTTAAGAGGGGTTTTCTTATTTTTGGTCTCCTTTTTAAATCTAGTTAATGTGGAAATGAAATAGAGATAAAAATACACAAACAATTTATAGTGGTTCCCCTCAACTGTGGTACGTCCACTCCTTAAGTCTCTACTTAAGAATTCACTAATCCCAAGAGCTTTTGGTTCACTTAAAACCTGGTATACTATAGCTTTACTAAAAGCAAAATTAACTTAACAAGGCATTGATCCTTCGTCAAGTTCTCCCTTTAACTATACAGACCCTCGAACAATTACTATGCTAACTATACAAACCCTCATATAGTTATCTACACAACTTTATAGACTCTCGTAAAGTTACTTGAAACTCTTCTGAAAGATTCTCTTTCAAAGTTTCTTTCACAACACCCCTTATGGCTATGTTTTCTCTTTTTCAATTTACGATGAACATGCAAAGAGAAATTAATCTAGAAAGCATAATTGTAATATAAATTTTCCTCTTGTATATACAATAACATTTGAATCTTCAAGAAATAGCTTTATTGTTGTTGAATTCCTTTGGATGACTTTGAGCTCTTGTTCTCCAAGAATCTTTAAGTTTTTTAAGAATTTTTCTTTAGAGTACTACCAATAGAACTATCTTCCAATTTTGACTTGGCTCTTTTTATATTACTAAAGGAATTCTAACTAATTACACATGTTCTCTAGACTTTTTCCAAACCATGATTTTCAATCTTGACTTTGTCAAATTTCTCTAATTGCCATCTGTAAATATTGACCAAGTCTTTAGATATATGGTAGAATGTGTATGAATGAGTGTGTGTCACGTGTCATTTGCAAAATAAATATTCCTACAACAAACTTTGATTAAAGATAAAATTTATAACAAATAACTAAATTTATCAAAAGTCATAACATTACAAGCTTTCATAAAGTTATGCCCATAACTTTACGAGCTTATGTATAGCATACCATGACAAATGTCTATAAACTTATTTCCACAACCTTACGAACCTTGAAAATTTGACACATGTAAAACAAAAGACTTATTTTTAATAAACTTTGTATGCTTAGCCATAGATTCATAACACATATATATGTAATTTTATAACATTACAATGTCTATAAAGTTAATCTCGTAACTTTACGAGTATCTATAAAGTTATACACTTAGAGAATTTTTAGAGTAATACATCAGAGTTATGAATCAAATAAGTTTACGAGTGTTCATAGAGATGACTACAAATCTTTATGACAATCCGTAAAGTTAATTATATACCTACATAACTTTTACAATAGTTCGTAAAGTTAACTCTATAACTTTACAATAGTTCGTATGTACTTAGAAAATATTTTTAAGTTCATTGAGTATACATAAATGTTGAATATAAATCATCTTGTAAATCATTAAAACATAAACATTTTAATAGATAATAACATTATCCCTAATAATCTCTCCCATTTTAAGGATGACAAAACTTTTTCAAATGATTCAACATTTTGATAATATAATACTTATAGCATTCATAGTATAACATAAAACAATCATTTATCACACTCATTTACTCACCCTTAAAAACATTCATAACGGTCATATATTTGAAAAATAATGCTTTCTCCCCCTTTTTGTCATTTCAAAAACAAAGACAATACAAAAGTTTAAAATACATAGAGAAGATTTTTCATTTCTTTATAATTTTTCTTTTAATTTGTCTATATCTACTTACATTTTTACCTTAGATTCTTGCATTTATTCTAGCTTGACAAGTAGCAGGCGGTTAGTTGAAGTTTGGAGTTTAGAGGTTGAAAGTTGGGTCTGTGTATTAGTAGGACCTTCTGAAGGTTGACAAGTAGCCCTTGAAATTTGAACATACTATAAATTTCCTGCATTTTTCTCCAATCTAAACGCCTACTAAAAAGTATATTAGAGGATTTATAGATCTTATATTTTTCATAAGCTTCTTCATTTCTAAAATACAGGGATAATTTTTTGTCTTAGGAAATTTGTTAGGTACAAGAGTGGGGGTTGGACAAATTTTTCCACTAGTCTTTGAATAATGTTTTCCACTTGTTTTGTAAAACTTACTTCTCTATCTTCTTCTTCAATCACAAAAGGAGGTATTTCTATATACTCTATTTCTTCAAAATCATGTTCTTTATATTCTATTTCTAAATTTTCTTCAATAATATCATCATCCATTTGTTTAGAATGAAAAGTGCATAATATTAACGATTAAATGATGGTTAATTACATATTATTTAGCTTATCATACAAGAATTAAGCCATTATGTTATAATTATACTGTTATATGCTTTAATGAAAGAATCTACATAATTTCAGGAAATTAATGTTAATTAAGTATATTTTTGAACTATCGATAAGTTGCAGGTTTTTAATTCTTAAGTATCTGAATTTTCTTTTATTTTGGAGAGTTACATTTTATGTACCAGAAATTTTTGTTTTAAATGCTTAAAGAATATTTTATTATTTCCTGTAGTACACGTGTTGTAACCTTAATGCATGACTTAAGTAAATTTTCAGTAAGTTATCTGCTAACTATCTGAAATGTGCTTGAGCATTAGATAGTTAGGTTTGCAAGTATCCGAAATATCTGAACTAATTAAGTTAGAATTATGCACGTATTAAATTTGAATGCTTTATTACGTCACGTGAATTGCACATGTATAACTCATTAAGTTAGCATAACTATATGCATTTAGTTACTTGAATATACACTAAGGTAACGTGTTGTGTTAGTAGCTTATAAGTTATTTCTTTATTGCACATGTTTTATAGTTAAATCAACGAAGTAATTCCATTGAGTTAGTTGTAACTCCATGGACTATTTATTTTCTAATATACCACTGTAGTAGTTGTAGAAACAGGAAACTCAAAGGAAAATCACAATTACACATATCACGTAGAAATTCACTCGTGGAATGAAGAAGAAATCACTATCGTTGATATGAATGAAGGAAATTTAATTGATCATCTAAGCAGAAGCAATTACTATTGAAAGAAATATAAAAGAAGAGGAGAAAGATGAATAAAAAGTGTGTGTGTAGAGGTGGAAAACCGTGCTAACTACAGGAAGCGTCGAAAATTCCCTGAAGCTCCACACCACCACCAAAATCACCAACCATCAGAGGTCTATGAGGATACTTTCCTGATGTCAAGTCGATTCCAAGCCAAACATGGTGACTGACAACCACAATGAGGAGTGATTATGTTGCGGGAAGGGAAACCTTTTTCACCAAGCACTGACTCATATCTCAAGAGACTATAAAGCTTCTAGCCTTGGTTTTGGGTTGATGCCAGTATGCTGAAGAGGAGATCATTTTATAATTCTTGATTCGCGATTCTATAGGGAGAGGAGGCAAGATTGTAAGTGATTAAGTTTTCAGTGGTGTAATCACGTCGCATGTAGTGATGGAAGTTTTTACTATCGATAGAGATTTTTACATTTCACCTTTCATTCATCTTCAGGAACATATCAAAACAAAAATACCAAAAACAACAAATTATCTATGTTTACATTAGTATTAAAGTGTTGTATTGTTTGTTTTGTATCGTGATTAATGTTATCATTGTCAGTATTGTGAATGTTTTATATTTGTTTGATTCAAAAAAATAGAAAATAGTTTTATTGTTTATTGAAATTGATTTATTCCAGATACTTAAAAATTTTAATGATTATTATTTGAAATATCTGAATGTTAGTATTGCTTAATGACAAATCTAATATCAACTAACATTAAAAAGCTTAATTGATGTTATTTACGTTTTGTAGAACCGTCCAATGGTTGGCTGAATTCCTTTGTGAATTGCAGTATTTAATTGAAAAGGTAGGCTCGTGGAGTTAACTTAAGTCCATGAGTTTAGTCCGTTGAGTTAACCATAACTCCACGAACTAAGTCTGTTGTGTTAACTGTAACTCAACAAAGTACTTAACTTAACACATATAAACTCCAATAAAAAAATCAGAACAATACACAATTCTTACTCAATCTCTATGGGATCGACCTATACTTGCACACAAATACAATATACACTATGCACTTGTAGTTAAAAAATAAATTCAACTTAATATCTAATTTGTGTGAAAGGTTGTTTGTTTACTTCTAAAAGTAATTATTGATATAAGCATAAAAACAAATCAAATAGAAGTTCACAATCAATAAATAAGTTTTCTAGCGCCGTTACTGAGGATTGAGAAGTTAAGCAACTGTGAGTGCTATTTTATTTTAATAGCAAAGGGAGTGTTGTGTGTTTTATTTTATAATTAAGAGTATGGCATATGCTTATGCTCAAAGATTTCTAAAACCTATAGTTAGCATATGTGAATTCTGCAATTTGGAGGTTATGACATCTCTAATTGTTTGAAATTGAGACGATTGCAAATGGTTAGATCACATGAACAACAAATGAATTATATTCAATATAATAAAGCGGAG
The DNA here is from genome assembly GCA_036874045.1 of Cymodocea nodosa. Lineage (NCBI taxonomy): Eukaryota > Viridiplantae > Streptophyta > Magnoliopsida > Alismatales > Cymodoceaceae > Cymodocea > Cymodocea nodosa. Next base: position 14,406,779 of record CM072335.1, read on the forward strand.
TATAAGTATACTATAGTTTACCCAACTAATAGTCAGTTTAGAATGTGTAATATGTTGAGCGACAAGGAAGTTTGGGATAGGTATGATAAATTGGAGCGTAGCCTAGACCAAAACATGGACAAACTAGAACAATACATGTGTCAGTAACAAGAAGTCAACCAATTAAACTATAGGGAAGAATATTCAGAACCTAAAATTGATATCATATACGAAACTAAAAAAACAACAATGAAAATTGATCAAAATTTGAATGCAATGAGATTAGATGATCTGGAAAGAAAACTAAAAGCATTGGATGAGTTTACAATGAAAACTTTAATGTTACAGATTTGCATAATTTGCAAGACATATAGAAAAAGAGAATACCAATGCAATAGAATTTAAAGAATGTAAGTTAAAACTAAAAACTCTTGAAGATCGAAATTATGAAAATGAACTACAAGAACATCCTAAAAGTAATGAAAATCTAGAAGATGTATGTATAACATTAAGATCTGGAACTGATATACCACCAAGAATTCAAAAAGAAAGTGATATGAAGGTGGATAAGAAAAAATTCAAAATGAAAATGAAAATGTAATATCTGAACACCTAGAAATCAATGAAGAAAAATCTGAAAATGAGACTAAAAATGATCAAATAAATGAAATGAAAGAAAAAGAATCTTGTAAATCACAATCATTAGCACCCAATCCTGAAAGATTACAACAAACATTTCCTGAAAAATAAGAAAAAATTAGAGAAATTTTTGAAAAAGTACAAGTTAACATTCCTTTGTTAGACTTATTGTAGAAAATGCCACCTTATACTAAATTTCTTAAGGATTGGTGTATTAAGAAAAGAGAGCAAAAAGTTTTAAGGAAAGTATTTTTAGCTGAGCAAAGTAGTTCTCTATTTCTGTCACAAATTCCTAAAAGTTATCTGATCTTGAAATCCCTATTATATCATGCACCATAGGAAATACCATTCTAGAAAGGACCTTAATAGACCTAAGTGTAGGTATAAATGTTATGCTGAGTGATATATTTGCATTCTTAGGATTAGAAGGTTTTAATCTCTACTAGGACTGTTATTCAATTAGTTGATAGAAGTATAAGATACCCTAGAGGAAAAATAGAGGATGTCCTAATTAAAATCAAAAACTTCATATATCCTATTAATATTGTGATTTTGGATTCTCAACAAATGAAGCATCAGAATCATGATATATTTTTAATTTTGGGGAGGTCATTCTTAGCAACATCAGGGGTTGTTATAAATTGTAAAACTAGAGTGATGAAGTTAGCATATGGTAATGAGGATACTCAATTAAACATTTTCAAACCAGAAAAGTTTGAGGAGTTAGAAATGTCCTTACATACTATAGAGGATGAAGGAGTTTTTAGAGGATGAAGTAGTTTTTAGAGGATGAAGGAGATACGATGATGATGTGATTCAAGAAGAACTAAATAGGCAACTAAATTCTAAAACTTTAGAAGTAAGTGAAAGCATAAATGTAGAAGGAGATCAAGAAGAGTTTAGTATTGAAGATGAAAATGTTCAATTAGGAGCTCTAGCTTTTGATGGTTAACATTTAGATTTAAAACCTTTACCTCCTGAATTAACCTATATATTTTTGAAAGAAAAATGATCATGTCCAATCAGATTTAAAAGAGGATCAAATTTCTAAATTAAAAGATATAGTAAAAACTTATAAAGAAGCAATAGGATAGACTATGACTGATATAAAAGCGTTAAGTGCAACTTTATGCTGTCACCATATATATTTAGAAGAGAATGCTAAATCAGTTAGAATTCCTAAGAGGAGATTAAATCCAAACCTTAAAGAAATATTCAGGAAGGAAATAATGAAATGGTTAGATAATGACATAATTTATCCAATTTCTGATAGCTTATCGGTTAGTCCAATCCATGTAGTTCTTAAGAAATCAGGATTAACAGTTATTAGGAATGAAAGTGAGGACTTGATACCTACTAGAATTCAATTAGGCTAGAGAGTGTGTATAGACTATAGAAAGCTGAATGTTGTAACTAGAAAAGATCATTTTCTCTTACCTTTTATAGATCAAATGCTAGAGAAATTAGTAGGGCAAGAATATTTTTGTTTCCAAGATAGGTATTCAGGATATAATCAAGTTCTAGTAGCATTAGAGGATCAAGAGAAAACAACTTTCACATGTCCTAATGGAACTTATGCTTTTAAGAGAATGTCATTCAGATTATGGAATGCACCAGCCACCTTTTAAAGGTGTATGTAGAGCATATTCACTAGAATGACTGAAGATTTTTTAGAAATATTTATGAATGATTTTATTATATATGGAACATCATATGAAGTGTGTTTAAACAATTTAGACCAAGTATTAAAACGTTGTGTGGAAAAAAATCTGGTTCTAAATTGGGAAAAATGTCACTTCATGGTTAAACAAGGAATAGTCTTAGGACATGTTTTAAAGAAAGGGTTGGAAGTAGATAAAGCTAAAATAAAAGTAATTTCTAATCTACCGGAACCTAAATTAGTAAAAGATATTACATCATTTCTAGGACATGCTAGATTTTATAGAAGATTTATTAAAGATTTTAGTAAAATAGCTAGACCTTTAACTAATCTATTAAAAGATGTCTCATTCAACTTTAATAAAAATTACAAAAAAGCATTTTTGAAGCTTAAGACTAACTTAATTTCAACTCCTATAATACAAGCACTTGATTGGAGCCATCCATTTGAATTAATGTGCAATGCATCTGATTTTGTTGTAGGAGTAGTGCTGGGACAGAAGATAGAAAAATCTTCTAGAGTGATTCATTATACAAGCAAAACATTAAATGATGCTCAAGTTAATTATACAACTACTGAAAAAGAGCTATTAGCTGTTGTATTTTCCTTAGAAAAGTTTAGATCATATCTAATTGGAGCTAAAGTGATATTATACACAGATTATTCAACTTTAAAATACCTGATAGCAAAGAAAGAGACTAAACCTAGATTGATTCGATGGATATTATTATTACAAGAATTTGATCTAGAAATTAAAGATAAAAAAGGTTGTGAGAATGTAGTAGCAGATCATTTATCAAGATGACAAATAGAGAAATCAAACATTGAAATTAAGGATAATTTTCCTAATGAACAATTAATGATCATCAACACAATGCCTTGGTATGCAGACATAGTTAATTACTTAGTTACCAGTTTAACACCTAAGGATTGGAATAGACAGGATAATAAATTGTTCTTTCAAAAGTAAAATATTATTATTGGGAAGACTCATACTTATTTAAGAAATGTCCTGATCTGGTTTTAAGGTGTATTCTAGAAACTGAATATCAAAGCATATTGTCTTTCTGCCATGACCAAGCATGTGGAGGGCATTTTGGTTCAAGGAAAACTGCTGCTCAAATTCTGCAATGTAGATTTTATTGGCCAACACTATTCAAAGATGCTCATAAATACTACTTAAGTTGTTTAAGATGTCAACAAATAGGAAGAATATCAAAGAGAAATATGATGCCTTTGAACCCTATTATTGAGGTTGAAATCTTTGATGTGTGGGGAATAGATTTTATGGGTCTATTTCCTACATCTAATCAATTTAATTATATATTGTTAGGGGTGGATTATATATCTAAATGGATAGAAGCTATTCCTACAAAAACTAATGACAACAAAGTGATAATACATTTTATAAGAATTAATATAATTGCCAGATTTGGAATACCTAAAGTTATTATTAGTGATAGAGGAACTCATTTCTGTAATAGAAGTTTTGAAGCCTTAATGAAGAAATATGGAGTAAATCACAAAATTACATTATATCATTTGCAAACAAGTGGACAAGTAGAAAGTGCAAATAAATAAATTAAGTTAATCTTAGAAAAAGTAGTAAATCTTACTAGAACAGATTGGGCTAATAGATTAATAGATGCACTTTGGGCTTATAGAACTACTTATAGGACAAGCTTATGTATGTCACCTTTTAGACTAGTATATGAAAAAAGTTGTCATTTACTAGTTGAAATTGAACATAAGGCTTATTGGGCATTAAAAACTCTGAACACTAATTTAAATCAAGAAGTAAGAGTAGAGGACTACTCAAGCTTTACTTAGTAAGAAATTATCTAAATATTAAAAAAAAGACTTTTTTAAACTTAGTCATAGTTCAACCGAAAGAAATTATTTGTTTTACCAAAATATATATAAAAAGAAAAAATTGTTGCGGTTCAACCAACAAGATCCATCGGTCTGACCGAAACATAAAAACATAAAAAAAATATTGAGTAAAATGTTGATTTTACCGAGGCATAATATTGGTTCAACTGGTAGAAAAAAAGGTATTTAATTTCGATTCAATCAAGGAATATAACGATTTGATCGAAATTCTAAAATATTGAAAAATTAAGAGTCGGTTAGATTCGAAATTCTTCGGTCTTGATCGAATTAAAAATTATTATTATAAGTATATTCTTTTTTAGTTATAACTTTATAGGAAGTCCGTTGAGTTATGCTTAACTCAACGAACTTACTCCGTTGAGTCTAGGATAAGTTAACAAACTTACTCTATTGAGTTAACTGTAACTCAACAGAGTACTGTAGTTAAGTCCACAAACTTAGTCCATGGAGTTAACCATAACTCCACGGAGAAGTGAGTGAGAGAGCGAGAGTTTATGCGGGAAAATGACTCGATTACCTTCCAAAAACTTAGGGTTTATTTATACTAAAACATAGGATTTGGGAGCATTATCTATAGAATCATTTATAACTTAGAACAATAGAGATCAGAGTGATTCCGTTCCATTCCGTCACACCACGAAGACAAGATGACGCTTAAGTTTTGGGAGGAAGTTGACACCATGAGATTTTTCAAAGAATCAGAAGAATGGCATACAAGACAAAAGATCAAGAACACGACAGGAAAAAGAACTAGAAAAGGTAAAATTTGATATTTTCTACTAGAGGAAAGTTTTAGTAAATTTAGATATTAAAATACCTTAGATTGTGGAAATGAGGATTAAAGTAGCAACAAAAGTTGCTGTAAATAGAGAGAAAAATAAGACTAAACAACGAGGTTGCCCTAGAATTAATCTGGCGCAAGTCATGACTTTGGTTTACAAGACATATTGCTAGACATGCCTAGTGGGAAATCTGGGAGCAACAAAGGAAGACAATTGAAGAACCAGTAGTAGAAATGCCGGCTATAACAATAGAACAAGCAAGATCTTCAGTTCCACTAACAGAACTATTACCATGAGTAACATTTGCTTAGCTAAGAACTGAAGAAGAAGACAAGGAGTTTGCTAGCTTAGTCAAAATGGCAAAAGACCAAGGAGATGAAGAAATGGCTATGGCCAAGGCACATATTCTGTATGATGCTATAAAGAAAAGGTGGGCTGAAGAAAAGTTAAGGGCCTAGTATAAAATTAAAGTTAAACAACATCAAGAAGCAGCTAGATTAATGGCTACAAAACAAATTGAAGCTGGTCCTTTGAGACTAGTAATTATAGAAAGAGTAAAACAGGAAGAGATAGTACTTGTGGCTCAAGGGCCTGCAGAGCTTGTTTTTTTAGATTTAATCTCAATGGAGGAAGAGGAAGACCAGGCACACCTATTTAGAAGAAGGAAAGGAAAAGAGATAGTGCCTGAAGTTCTAGTAGAGATTAAACCTGAGCCTAGAATATTAGTAGGGCATGTAGAGCCCATTTTTGTGGATTTGCTATTTGAATCTGAGGAGGAGCAGAAACAGTAGTAGCAAGAGCAAAGAGAAGAAGAAAAACAGGCTGAAATTAATCTACAACCTGTATAAATAGAAGAAACTAAAGTTAGGGCTGAAGCTGATTTATCCGTAATTCCATCCCAATCTGCCATAGAATTAGAAAGAACAATGACAATGTAGATTGGTAGTCAGGAGGAAAAAGAAAGAGAAGAAACTGAAGAAGAAGCTAAACAAGAACATATGGAACAAGGAGAAAATGACTCAAAATATTCCACTAAAGAGGGAAAGACTCTTCAGCAAATTTTTGAGAGAATTCAAGAAAGAAGAGTGGAGAGTTCTGTCGGCTCTCCACCATAGATAAAAAGAGGAGATGAAATATAGGAATCTCCGGATCATTTCCAACAAGCTCAAGTTTAGCAAATTGAGGAAGAAATTCAAGAACAAACCCCTCTAGAGTAACAAATTCAAATTCCTGACCCGGTTGAAGCAACAGTTCTAAATGAAGTATACTTTTGGAGTTAAGAAGCATATAATAAATATCAAGAGATTAGGGGCTATGATATTATATATAATAGACCAGTAAACTAGGACGGTATGAATGACATTAAAGAATTATTTGAGTTCCAAGGTCTACTACAATTTATTTCTCAATAGAGAGGGCATGCTGTATATGAAAATTAAGTGCCCTATTTTTATGCAAACATGAGAGAGGAAGAAGGAAATTTAATTTCTAACATGGAAGAAGTTAATGTACAGATAATGCCTTCTCCATAACATTGTTAGATTGAAAAATGAAGGGATAGAAATTTTGGAGAGCACAACTGTAGTCGAGTGGACAGAAAAAAGAAGAAGAAGAAGACAGTTTAGCTATCAATCCTGGTGTGCCATTATTAGATAGATTGAAGTACTTAAATGGTGAAACACACATGATAGCTAACATTTTGATTAAAAATGTCTACCAACGACAAGGTCATGATATTGAACTAAGTTAGTTTGTTAAATGGGCCACATATGCAGTTGTGAACAGAATTCAAGTTAATTGGTCTTCAGTTTTTATCTCCAAGTTGAGAGTAGCAAAGAAGAAACTATTTTATGGAGATCTAATTCTACTACTGATGATAGATAATATTGACTTCACGAAATGAACATCCAAAAGGATAAGATCTAGAGCCATTTCAGTGAAGGAATACAAAAATTATAATGCTACAACTGTTGAGATAATTGGACCTTTTAGAGACATTATAGGAGCTGTTGAACGTATAAATCAATTGGAACAACAACTAGAAAAGCTCTAGAAGGAAATAGATGAACTTAGGAGGAAGGACTAATTGTATTATTTATCTACTTATATTGTATTGAAAACTATCTGACTGTATGTAAATGTAAACTATTTATATAAATGAATGTTTTAATTTCAAATGTTTCTGAATTTGTGTAATTGTGAATGAATGATATAATTGAGAATTGTATTGAATTGAATATTATATAACTACTTAAAGATTTGCAGACTATTTAAAAGATTTACAATTTTATTAATGACATGGTTAAATGCACGATGCTTAGATAATGTTTGAATATATCTGCATATTGAAAAGTAAAATGTAAATTCTACATAATAGGAAATGAATTGTGAGTTAAATATGCATATAATGTTCAGATTTAAATGAGTTTAAGTTAGAACACTGCATTAATGAAATGTATTTAACTTTAATTAAGTTGACAAAATGTAGAGAAAAAATATATAGAAGTTAATACAATGAATAAGTTTTAGAAAAATTTGCCAAAATGTTAACTCAACGAAGTAAGTCCGTTGAGTTAACCTTAACTCCACGAGGTCAATAATAAAAAATATAAGGTCACTCCGTTGAGTTAGATAACTCAACGAAGTTAGTCTGTGGAGTTAGCAAATAGGTAACGAAGCTAGTTTGTTGAGTATACTGTAACTCAACGAGGTTAGTTTAGAAATAGTAACTGAAGCTAGACCATTGAGTTAATTGTAACTCAACGAGGTTAGTTCGTAGATTAAGCTGAACGATTATTCTTTTAGCCACGAATGAAACTTTGTGGGTTTAGCGGTTACTGAAATTTGAAATTAAAAGTGAAACATGTATCCATAAAAATAAGAACTATACTACACATTACAAGACATATTCTTGCAATGAGATTCATTTGCCTTATGGACGTGCATTATAAATATAGAACAGAATGTTATTTACGAGTTACCAACACTTGAGGAAAGAAAAGAAAATTTGTTGGGGAACTAGAAGGAGAAGCAGTTGAGTCAACTTCATCTGTCATTAACTATTTACTGAAAACAAAGCATCAGACTAGTATGTAATTAATCTTCTACTATTTTACTTTATGTTAAGAATTTATGAGCACATGGATTTGTTCTCCTAGTACTAAACGATTAGTAAGAACACCTACACAGGATTATTCAACATAGAGGCATATTAAAATATTTTCTAAATTGGACTTTAACGAAATCCTTAGGGGTGTAGCTAACCTTTCTTTAAAAGAAAACGAAGATATGGCTGCTCCAGTAGAAAAACCATTAGAGGAAATTCTATATCCTAAACTAATTGATGAACCTTTATGGATTCGATTGCCAAACTTTGAGAGAGATAGGTTCGAACTAAAATCTAATTATATTAGTCAATTACCACACTTCCATGGATTAGAAAGAGAAGATGCAGATTATTTCTTTAAAGAATTTAACGAAGTTTGTCAAATGATGAAAATGTCAAACATGAGTATTGATGCTATTAAACTTAGATTATCCCTTTTGCTTTAAAAGACACACCTAAGAGATGGTTATATACTCTGTCGCTTGATTCAATTTCTACATAAACTAAATGTTGCTCTATTTTTTTGGAAAAATATTATCCAACATGTCAAATGATTAAAAAGAAAAAGGAAATATTAATGTGTAGCCAAAAATTGGGAGAATCATTTTGGAAATATTTTGAAAGATTTAAAGATTTACTAACTCAATGTCCACATCATGCAATGAGTAAAGCACAATTAATAGCTATAATTTATGAAGGTATAGATGTTTCAACGAAATCTTTATTAGAATCTACTTATCAGAATGGATTTTTAAAACTATATAGTGAAGAAGCATAGGCATATTTAGAAAACTTTGCATAAAGAACTACATAGTGGGAAAACTCAGTTGAAGCTATTATAGATAAAAGAATATTGCCAAGGGGAATGCATGAAATAGATTCAAGTACTATGCTTGAAGTTAAATTAACTGAGTTAACAAAGAAAATAGAAGAGTTATCATTAAATCAAAAGCTAGCAGAAAAGAATGCAAACATTAATGACTTAGATATTATTTATGCTAGAAACTAGAAAGATAACTTTGGAAATTCTTATAACCCTAATTGAAGAAATCACCCGAACCTATTATGGAGAAATAATAATTTCTAGGGAGGAGAAAATATAAATGACAAAAATATAAATTATGAAACATTAATTGAACAAGGATCTAGAATAGAGAAGTTAGAAAAGATAATTCAACAATTAAACAATCGTCTAGATCATGTATTTGGAAATGTTGCCATTTAAAATCAAAATATGAATAGAAATATACCCCCTTAAATAGAAGGAATCAATAGAAGTTAGACGTACTAGAAGATTGCCAATGCAAACAATACCTAACCCTATCAATAGAACTATTAATGAAATTGATACCTCCTATGGGAGGGAAGTTGAATGAAGTAGTATAACTAAAGTAACTATATATAATATAGTAAGTAGAAAAATATAAAAAGAAAAAAATGAAAGTTTAATTGTAGTTAGTAGTACCATAGAGTTATTACTTAACTCAACGAACTTAGTTCGTTGAGTTATAACCTAACCCCACAAGAGTATGTAAGTAGCTATATTAATTTTACCTCTACTTAAATTTTGTTTATATTATACAGAATCACAACAGATGGAATTAATGAAATTACCACTAGATGCACTAAGGGAAGTCTTGAGTAACTTATCAGCTAAAAATATGTGTAGATTGTGTTGTGTGTTAAAGGAAATTAAAGAATGTGTCAAAGAAAAATATTTTCATGAACTACAAGCTACAAAAATGACTAATATTAGAGAGATTTTTATGGAAGTCATTTAATCGTAGTTCAATCAGCTATGAATATCTGAATATGGAAGAAACTGCTGGAATTTCACCTAATACATTAGAAGGAATAGATCATATTATGGGGATAGATGAAAGATTAATTATTTACAGAACTAAACCAAGATATGCAATTCTGTTACTCAATATTTTGATTAGAAATCTTATCACTAGAGAAGAATGGAATATAGGAAGGTCTAATAGATTTAAAGTACCAACTAAAAATTGTGGGTCGGCTTTAACATTTTCTAATAAAAATTCGACCATTCCTCAAAAATTGTATTACTGGAGATCAACTAGAAATTGGGATGAAGATTTATATTTAAGTTTGTATAATTTTCTGAATAGAGCTTGGATTGAAAATACTATGGTATATCTAGGACAGAAAGCATTAATTAACAACATACATGTCATACTTGATGGATATATATATTTAGTGTCAGATATATTAGTTGCATTTAGATCTGATTTATACATAGTAAGCATAGATAATTATGATGATGATTTTATAGAAATATTGTCTATACCTAGTGATATAGATAAACCACCATCTGCAGAACATGATAAATTTCAATTAGGAATGTGGTATAATAAATATGATGATCCTACTTTATGTCTGATAAGATGGTGGGATGAAATGATAAAATTTCAAATATGGATTATGAAAGACCTAAATGAATGGAAGTGGGAAGAGGAATATATTGAAATATATGTAGAAATACAAACAACTACATTATCTTGGAACAAAAAAGGAATCCTTTCTGCATTTCAATTCATTAATGGTAATACACTTATAATTAGTATTGATAACATACTGCAAGTTTACAAGTTAAAAAGGAAAATAGATTGCATTAAAATAGAATTAATAGCAAGAAGAATTATGCTTAAAAAGTTTGCTTGGACCAACACGTTTATTCTATTTGTCACTACTTTTCAATCATGTTCTTAAACTGTGATTTTGAACTTTTAATGTTGTGTAATCTACATTTATTTTTAGAAAAGAAAGAAAATTTTTATTTTACAAAAAGAAAGAAAAGAAAAACAAAATATCAATCTAGTTTGTTGTTATCTATTCTGGGAAACTAACTAGTTTGCTTGTGAGCCACCAAAGGCATAGGAACCTGGGTTCCACACAAGACACTGATTTAACAATTTATGTTTTGTTGTTAACTGTTATTTTGTTATATATTCTGCTTTTATTTGTGAATGAAAAGTTTTTCAAAATTAAAAGTCAGAAGATATTGAAGGAGATACAAAAGAACAAGGTATGTAATTGATTACTTATCCTGAATTTACAGTTAAACAAAACAATATTCATGCCTGCTAACATTTACTGTATTTACTGTAAAATTTTTTACATTGAGGACAATGCAAAATGTAGGTATGGGGGGAGGTAATTAGATTAAAAGCCAAGCCAAAAAATTTTGTTAATTAGAGGAATTAGAATAGTGCTGCAAATTTCTATGGAAACTAAAATTGAAAATTTTTTATGAATTTGCTGTAACTAACCGAAATTTCTTGTAACTATTCGATAATTGAGACTATCAAATTTTTAAGAACTGTAACTACTTGAAGGTTATATTTAGAATCTAATATAAGATGCTACTTATATTTATAATATTCATCTATTCCTTCTAATGTATTTGGTGGAATTTCAGCATTTTCTTTCATATTCAGATATTCATAGCTGATTGAACTATGATTAAATGACTTCCATAAAAATCCATCTCTAATCTTAGTCATTTTTGCAGCTTGTAGTCAATGAAAATATTTTTCTCTAACACAGTCTTTAATTTCTTTTGACACACAACACAATCTAAATAGATCTTTAGCTGATAGGTTATTCAGTATTTCCCTCAGTGCATCTAGTGGTAATTTCATCAATTCCATATGTTGTGATTCTGTATAATATAAACAAAAATTTAACAGAGACAAAATTAACATAACTACTTACTTACCCTTGTGGAGTTAGGTCATAACTCAACAGACTAAGTTCGTTGAGTTAAGTAATAACTCTACGATATTACTAAATATAATTAAACTTACATTTTTTTCTTTTTATATATATTTTATTTACTATATTATACATAGTTGCTTTAGTCATACTGCTTCATTCAATTTCCCTCCCATAGGAGGTATCAATTTCATTAACAGTTCTATTGACAAGGTTAGGTACTACTTGCATTGGCAATCCTCCAATAGGTTTAACTTGTATTGATTCCTTCTATCTAAGGGGTATATTTCTATTCATATTTTGATTTTGAATGGCAGCATTTCCAAATACAAGATCTAGACAATTGTTTAATTATTGAATTATCTTTTCTAACTTCTCTATTCTAGATCCTTGTTCAATTAATGCTTCATAACTTATATTTTTGTCATTTATATTTTCGTCTCCTTGGAAATGGTTATTTCTCCAAGATAGATTCGGGTGATTACTCTAATTAGGGTTATAAGAATTTCCAAAGTTATCTTTCTAGTTTCTAGCATAAATAATATCTAAATCATTAATGTTTGCATTCTTTTCTACTAATTTCCTTGGATGTTGGCAACTTTAACAAGCTCTACAAATTCTTTCCATTCTTCTAGCGTTGATGGCCCCAAAAATGCTGCTCTTTCTATCGGCCTTGGCAGTAGAATGGATGATCCTGGCTACTGTTCCTCAGTAATTGGTCTTTCAACAGCCTTGCAACTACAGCTGGCATTTCTACTACCGGTTCTATAGCAGCTTTCCTTTGTTGCTCTTAGATTGCCCACCGGGCATGTCCACCAATATGTCGTACAAACCATAATCTGGACTTGCACTGGATCAATTCTAAGGCAACTTCATTGTTTGGCCTAATTTTTCTTTCTCTATTCACAACAACTTCTATTGCTACTTTAATCCTAGTCTCCACAATCTGAGGTATGGTAATATTTAAATCTACTAAGACTTTCCTCCAATAGAAAATGTCAGATTCTACCTTTTGGAGTTCTTTTCCCTCATTGTGTTCCTGATCATTTATCTCATATGTCATTCATTTGATTCTCTAAGAAATCTCGTGGTGTCTATTTCCTCCCAAATCTCTAGCGTCATTTTGTCTTCGTGGTGTGACGAAATGAAACGGAATCGCTCTGATATCTACTATTCTAAGTTTTAAATGATTCTACGGATAATGCCCACAAATCCTAAGTTTTAGTCTAAATAAACCCTAAATTTTTGGCGGGTAATCGGGTCATTTTCCCACACAAACTCTCGCTCTCTCTCACTTACCTCTCCATGGAGTTACGGTTAACTCCATGGACTATGTCCGTGGACTTAACTACAATACTCCATTGAGTTACATTAACACAATGGAGTAAGTCCGTTAACTTATCTTAAACTCAACGGAGTAAGTTTATTGAGTTAAGTGTAACTCAATGGACTTCCCATAAAGTTATAACTAATAAAAATACTTATAATAATAATTTTTAATTTGGTCAAGACTGAAGAATTTCTGGTCTTACCGATTCTTAATTTTTCAACATTTTAAAATTTCGGTCAAACCATTATATTCCCTGGTTGAACCGAAATTAAATACTCTCTTTTTTTCTATACCGATTAAACCGATACTATGCTTCAGTAAAATCGACATTTTTGCTTAATATAATATATAGATTTTTTTATGTTTTTATGTTTCAGTCAGACCGATGGATCTTGTTGATTGAATCGCAATGATTTTTTTCTTTTAATATATGTTTCAATAAAATCGATAATTTCTTTTAGTTGAACCATGACTATGATTAAATATGTTTTTTTTTTAACCAATACACTTAGATATTTTCTTACTAAGTAAAGCTGGAGTAGTTCTCTACTCTTACTTCTTCTATAATTCCAAAGGAACTTTTTGGAATCTTCAGAATAGATCCAAGTCTTTGTCCATTTACTTTAAATATATTCTGATTTTTAGAATTTTCAATTTCAATAGCTCCATGGGAATAAATATTTCGAATTATTTAAGGTCCTGCCCATCTAGATCTTAATTTTCCTAGATGTTTATGGAGTCTAGTCATGTAAAGATATACTTCTTGTCCTATTTCAAAGGTTTTTGGAATAATTTTCTTGTCATGCCAGAACTTCATTTTCTCTTATAGTTTTTGAATAAGCTTCATTCCTAAATTCTTCTAATTCAATCAATTGCATTTTCCTATTTTTAGTAGCTTGATTTAAATTAGTGTTAAGAGTTTTTAATGCCCAATAAGCTTTATGTTCAATTTCAATTAGTAAATGACAACTTTTTCCATATACTAGCCTAAAAGGTGATATACCTAAGCTTGTCTTATAAGTAATTCTATAAGCCCAAATGCATCTATTAATCTATTAGCCTAATCTTTTCTAGTAGGATTTACTACTTTTTCTAAGATTAACTTAATTTGTTTGTTTGCACTTTCTACTTGTCCATTTGTTTGCAGATGATATGATGTTGCAATTTTGTGATTTACTCTATATTTCTTCATTAAGGCTTCAAAACTTCTATTACAGAAATGAGTTCCTCTATCACTGATAATAGCTTTAGGTATTCCAAATCTGGAAATTATATTAGTTCTTATAAAGTGTATTACCACTTTGTTGCCATTAGTTTTTGTAGGAATAACTTCTATCCATTTATATACATAATCCACCCCCAACAATATATAATTAAATTGATTAGACATAGAAAATGGACCCATAAAATCTATTCCGCACACATCAAAGATTTCTACCTTAACAATAGGATTGAGAGGCATCATATTCCTCTTTGATATTCTTCCTATTTGTTAAAATCTTAAACAACTTAAGTAGTATTTATGAGCATCTTTGAATAGTGTTAGCTAATAAAATCTACATTGTAGAATTTTGGCAGTAGTTTTCCCTGAACCAAAATGCCCTTCACATGCTTGGTCATGGTAGAAAGACAATATGCTCTGATATTTAGTTTCTGAAACACACCTCCTTAAAACCATATTAGAACATTTCTTAAATAAGTATGGGTCTTCCCAATAGTAATATTTTACTCTTAAAAAGAACAATTCTTATCCTATCTACTCTAATCCTTAGGTGTTAAACCAATAACTAAGTAATTAACTATGTTTGCATACCAAGGCATTATTTTGATGGTCATTAATTGTTCATCAAGAAAATTATCCTTAATTTTAATATTTGATTTTTCTATTTGCAATCTTGATAAATGATCTGCTACTACATTCTCACAACCTTTTTTATCTTTAATTTCTAGATAAAATTCTTGTAATAATAATATCCATATGATCAATCTAGGTTTAGTCTCTTTCTTTGCTATTAGGTGTTTTAAAGCTGAATGATCCGTGTATACTATCACTTTAGCTCCAATTAGATATGATCTAAACTTTTCTAAGGCAAATACAACAGCTAACAGCTCTTTTTCAGTAGTTGTATAATTAACTTGAACATCATTTAAGGTTTTGCTTGTATAATGAATCACTCTAGGAGATTTTTCTATCTTCTATCATAACACTGCTCCTACAGCAAAATCAGATGCATTGCACATTAATTCAAATGGATGGCTCCAATCAGGTGCTTGTAATATAGGAGTTGAAATTAAGCTAGTTTTAAGTTTGAAAAATGCTTCTTTGCAATTTTTATCAAAGTTGAATGGGACATCTTTTAATAGATTAGTTAAAAGTCTAGCTATTTTGCTAAAATCTTTAATAAATCTTCTATAAAATCCAGTATGTCCTAGAAATGATCTAATATCTTTTACTAATTAAGGTTCTGGTAAATTAGAAATTACTTCTATTTTAGCTTTATCTACTTCCAACCCTTTCTTTGAAACAATATGTCCCAAGACTGTTCCTTATTTAACCATGAAGTGACATTTTTCCCAATTTAGAACTAGACTTGTTTCCACACAACATTTTAATACTTGGTCTAAATTGTTTAAGCACACCTCATATGAAGTTCCATATATAGTAAAATCATCTATAAATATTTCTAAAAAATCTTCAGTCATTCTAGTGAATATGCCTTGCATACACCTTTGAAAGGTGGCTGGTGCATTGTATAATCTGAATGACATTCTCTTAAAAGCATAAGTTCCATTAAGACATGTGAAAGTTGTTTTCTCTTGATCCTCTAATACTATTGGAACTTGGTTATATCCTAAATACCCGTCTAGGAAACAAAAATATTCTTACCCTGCTAATTTCTCTAGTATTTGATCAATGAAAGGTAAGGGAAAATGATCTTTCCTAGTCATAGCATTCAGCTTTCTATAGTCTATACACACTCTCCAGCCTGATTGAATTCTAGTAGATATCAAGTCCTAACTTTCATTCCTAATAACTATTAATCTTGATTTCTTAGGAACTACATGGATTGGACTAACCCATGAGCTATCAGAAATAGGATAAATTATGTCATTATCTAACCATTTCACTATTTCCTTCCTGACTACTTCTTTAAGGTTTGGATTTAATCTCCTCTTAGGAATTCTAATTGGTTTAGCATTCTCTTCTAAATATATGTGGTGACAGCATAAAGTTGTACTTAACCCTTTTATATCAGTTAGAGTCCATCCTATTGCTTCTTTATAAGTTTTTACTACATCTTTTAATTTAGAAATTTGATCTTCTTTTAAATCTGAAGTAATAATGATTGGACATGTTCCTTTTTCTTCCAGAAATATATAGGTTAATTCAGGAGGTAAAGGTTTTAAATCTAAATATTGCCCATTAGAAGCTAGAGCTCCTAATTGAACATTTTCATTTTCAATATTAATCTCTTCTTGATCTCCTTCTATATTTATGCTTTCACTTACTTCTAAAGTTTTAGAATTTAGTTGCCTATTTAATTCTTCTTGAATCACATCATCTAGCATATCTCCTTCATCCTCTAAAAAGTTTATAGTATGTAAGGACAATTCTAACTCCTCAAACTTTTCTAGTTTGAAAATGTTTAATTGAATATCCTTATTACCATATGCTAACTTCATCACTCCAGTTTTACAATTTATAACAGCCATTGATGTTACTAAGAATGGTCTTTCCAAAATTAAAGATGCATCATGATTTTGATGCTTAATTTGTTGGGAATCCAAAATCACAATATCAATAGGATATATGAAGTTTTCAATTTTAATTAGGACATCATCTATTTTTCCTCTAGAGTATCTTATACTTTTATCAGCTAATTGAATAACAGTCCTAGTAGGGATTAAGCCTTCTAATCCTAAGGATGTAAATATATCACTCGGCATAACATTATACCTACACCTAGGTCTATTAAAGTTCTTTCTAGAATGGTATTTCCTATGGTGCATGATATAACAAGGATTCTAGGATCAGATAACTTTTTAGGAATTAGGTTCTAAATATTTCTCCCTATAGTTTAATTGATTGACTTCTTATTGTTGACACATGTATTGTTCTAGTTTATCCATGTTTTGCTTTAAGCTACACTCCAATCTGTCATACCTATCCCAAACTTCCTTGTCTCTCAACATATTACAAATTCTAAACTGACCATTAGTTAGGTAAACTATAGGATTCTCATACTCAGCTCTATTATATTGAATATAATTCATTTGTTGTTCATGTGATCTAACCATCTACAATCGTCTTAGTTTCAAACAATCAGAGATGTCGTGACCTTCTAAATTGCAAAATTCACATATGCTAAATACAGGTTTCAGAAATCTTTGAGCATAAGCATATGCCATATTCTCAATTATAAAATAAAACACACAACACTCCTTTTGTTATTAAAACAAAACAGCACTCACACTTACTTAGCTTCTCAATCCCTGACAATAGTGCTAGAAGACTTGTTTGGGGTTGTTAAGTTAATTCTTAAACTTGTTTAATTTGTTTTTATGCTTATATAAATAATTACTTTCAGAAGTAAACAAACAACCTTTCACACAAATTAGATATTAATTCCAATTTGTATTTTAACTACAAGTGCACAACGTATATTGTATTTGTGTGCAAGTACAAGTCGATCCCACAGAAATTGAGTAAGAATTATATACTATTTCGATTTTTATATTGGAGTTTATATGTGTTCAGTAAGTGTTTAGAATGAAAAAGTGCATATTATTAACAGTTAAATGATGGTTAATTGCATAATATTTAGTTTATCATATAAGAATTAAGCCGTTATGTCATAATTACATTGTTATACGCTTTAATTGAAGAATTTGCTTAATTTGGGGGAATTAATGTTAATTTAGTACATTTATGAACTATCGGTAAGTTGCAAGTTGTGAAATTCTTAAGTATCTGAATTTTCAGATATTTCAGACAATTATGTTTAACATACCGAACATATTTAGACAGTTATTTTTAACAGACCGAACATGTATTTGATAGTTATGTTTAAATTGCCGAACAGTTATGTTTTGAGAGAATATTTTATTATTTCCTAAAGTACACGTGTCGAAACCATAATGAATGACTTAAGTGAACTTTCGGTGAGTTATCTATAACTATTCGAAATTGCAGTTGGGCATCGAGGAGTTATCACTGTAACTTTCCGAAATCTCTTTTTATTTATAAAATAGCTGAGAACACATGTCATATTCTGGAAAAGTGACTTAAGTGGATTTTCGGTGAGTTAGCTGTAACTATCCGAAATGCAGCTAAGCATCAAATAGTTAGACCTGTAACTCTTCGAAATATTATTTTATGATTAAACTGCTGTTGACACGTGTCGAGATCTGGTAGATTTACTTAAGTTATATATCAGTGAGTTATTTGTAACTATCCAAAATGCATCTGAGCATCAGATAGTTAAGTTTATAAGTATCCGAAATGCACCTGAGCATCGGATAGTTAAATTTGTGCACGTGTTTTATAGTTAAATCAATGAAGAAAGACCGTTGAGTTATCTGTAACTCCATAGAATATATATTTTCTAATATGCCACTGTAGTGATTGCAAGAACAGATAGTTGGAAGAGAAAAACCATGTTTGCACGTATCACGCAGGAATTCAATCGTGTAGGGAGAAGAAAGCATCGCCGTTGATATGAATGAAGGAAATCCAACCGACCATTCAAGCAGAAGCAGTTACTACTGAAGAAATATAGAAGAAAAGAAGAAAAAAAAAAGTGTGTGATCGATGGGCGGACAGTGTGTGCAGAGGAGGATCGGCGATACAATTCTCTGAAGTACCACACCAACCATCATCATCACCATCACCATCACCACACCATAATCACCAACCATCGGAGGTCTGTGAGGATACTTGCCTAATGTCGGGTCGATTCCGAGCCAAACACAATGCTTGACAACTATTGTGAGGAGTGATCGCGTCGCACGAAGGGAAGCCATTTTCACCAAGCGCCGACTCATATTTCGGGAGATCGTAAAGCTGTTAGCCTTGGCTTCGGGTTGATGCCTGTATGCTGAAGAGAAGATTATCTTGCAATTCTGGACTCACGATTCTATAGGGAGAGGAGATAGAATTTTAAGTGGTTTAATTTTCAATGGTGTAATCGCGTTGCAAGTAGTGTCGGAAGTATTTAATGTCAAGTGAGATTACTTTACATTTCACCTTTCGCCCATTTCCATGTTCATATTAAAACAAAAATACCAAAAACAATTTATCTATGTTTGTATGTTGTATTTGAGTGTTGTATTGTTTGTGTTATATCGTGATTAATGTTACATTTGTAAGTGTTGTGATTGTTTTATGTTTATTTTAGTTTTACAGTTTATTGAAATTGGTTTATTCAAAAGACTTAAAGATTTTAATGGTTACTGTTTGAATTATCTGAATGTTAGTATTGCTCAATGATAAATCCAATGTTAACTAACATTAAATAGCTTAATTGATGTTATTTACAATCTATGGAATCGCCCAATGGTTGGTCGAATTCCTTTGTAGATAGCAGTATTAAATAGAAAAGACAGGCTCGTGGAGTTGACTTAAGTCCACGAGGTTAGTCCGTTGAGTTATCCATAACTCAACGAACTTAGTCCGTTGAGTTAGCTGTAATTCAACGGAGAGCTTATTGAATATATAAATTTGATTTTTAACAAGCAAACAGTTCTCAAGTTCGTCAGCAATTCCCTATGGGATCGACCTGTACTTGCATACTGATACAATAGACACTGTGCACTTGCAGTTAAAGTACAAATTGGAATTAATATCTAAATTATATTAAAGGTTGTTTGTTTACTTCTAAAAGAAAGAATAGGCATAAAGATAAATTAACTAAGTAGAAACAGAAGTAACAAATCCAAGTTTTTCTAGTGTAGTGCTGGGAAAACCCAAACAAGTTTTATGGCGCCGTTGTCGGGGAATTGAATTGAATTGAATAGATATAAGCAATTGTTAGAGCTGTTTCGTTTAATAACCAAAGTTGTGTGTTTTTTTTTTGTAATTGAGAATATGGCATATGCTTATGCTCAAAGATTTTTGAAACATATAATTAGCATATGTGAATTCTACAATTCTGAAGGACACGACATTTCTGATTGTTTGAAATTCAGACATTTACACATGGTTAGATCCCATGAACAACAAATGAATTATCCTCAATATAATAGAGCCGAGTATGAGAATCCTATAGTTTACCCAACTGATGGTCAGTATAGAATGTGTAATATGATGAGAGACACTAAAGTTTGGGATAGCTATGACAGACTAGAGCATAGTATAGACCAAAATCTGGACAAACTGGAATACTTTATGTGTCAACAACAAGAAGTCAACCAATTAAACTATAAGGAAGCATATTCAAAACCTAAATAGGATATAATTTATGAAACTGAAAAAACCATAAAGAAAATTGATCAAAAATTGAATGCAATGAAATTAGATGATCTAGAAACAAAATTAAAATCATTAGACAAAAATGCAATGAAAATACAAGTTATGAAACAAGACAATGAAAATTATAATGTTATAAACCTGCATAATTTGCAAAATATACGGCAAACAGAAAACACCAATGCAAGAGAATTTAAAGAATGCACTTTAAAACTAAAAACAATTGAAGATTATAATCACGAAAATGATATACAAAAACATCATGAAAGTAACGAAAATCTGGAAGATGTATGTGTAACATTAAGATCTGGAACTAATATACCACCAAGAACTCAAAATGAAAATGATATGAAGGTGGATAAGAGTAAAAATCAAAACGATAATGAAAATGTAATAGCTGAAAATCTAGAAATCACTAAAGAACAATCTGAATCTGCAAATGAAGCTAAAAATGATCAAACAAATCAACTGAAAGAAAAAGAGTCTTTGAAATCAAAATCTTTTAGCACCCTATCCTGAAAGATTACAACAAACAATTCTTGAAAAACAAGAAAAAATTAAAGAAATTTTTGGAAAAGTACATGTTAACATTCCTTTGTTAGATCTATTGCAGAAAATGCCACATTGTGCTAAATTTCTAAAGGATTGGTGTACTAAGAAAAGAGAGCGAA
Source organism: Cymodocea nodosa (assembly GCA_036874045.1). Taxonomy (NCBI): domain Eukaryota; kingdom Viridiplantae; phylum Streptophyta; class Magnoliopsida; order Alismatales; family Cymodoceaceae; genus Cymodocea; species Cymodocea nodosa. The sequence goes on from CM072335.1 coordinate 14,428,045, forward strand.
AAGTTCTTAGAAAGGTCTTTTTAGCTGAGCAAAGTAATTCCCTATTTCTGCCACAAATTCCTAAAAAGTTATCTGATCTTGGAATCCCTATTATATCATGCACCATAGGAAATACCATTCTAAAAAAAACTTTAATACACTTAGGTGCAGGTATAAATGTTATGCCAAGTGATATATTTGCATCCTTAGGATTAGAAGGCTTAACTCCTACTAGTACGGTTATTCAATTAGCTGATAGAAGTATAAGATACCTTAGAGGAAAAATAGAGGATGTCTTAATTAAAATAAAAAATTTTATATATCCTATTGATATTGTAATTTTGGATTCCCAACAAATTAAGCATAAAAATAGTGATACATCTTTAATTTTGGGAAGGCCATTTTTAGCAATATCAAGGGCTGTTATAAATTGTAAAACTGGAGTAATGAAGTTAGCATATGGTAATGAGGATACTCAATTAAATATTTTCAAACCAAAAAGGTTTGAGGAGTTAGAAATGTCCTTACATACCATAGACTTTTTAGAGGATGAAGGAGATATGTTAGATGATGTGATTCAAGAAGAACTAAATAGGCAAATCAATTCTGAAATTTTAAAAGAAAGTGAAAGCATAAATATAGAAGGAGATTGGGAAGAAATTAATTTAAAAAATGATGATGTTCAATTAGGAGCTCTAGCTTCTGATGGGCAGCATTTAGAATTAAAACCTTTACCTCCTGAATTAACCTATATATTTCTGGAAGATAAACGAACCTATCCAATCATTATTGCTTTAGATTTAAAAGAGGATCAAATAGCTAAATTAAAAGATGTAGTAAAAAGTTATAAAGAAGCAATAGGATGGACTATGATTGATATAAAAGGGTTAAGTTCAACTTTATGCTATCACCACATATATTTAGAAGAGAATGCTAAACCTGTTAGAATTCCTAAGAGGAGATTAAATCCAAACCTTAAAGAAGTAGTCAGGAAGGAAATAGTTAAATGGTTAGATAATGATATAATTTCTGATAGCTCGTGGGTTAGTCCAATCCATGTAGTTCCCAAGAAATCAGGATTAACAGTTATTAGGAATGAAAGTCAAGACTTGATACCTACTAGAATTCAATCAGGCTAGAGAGTATGTATAGACTATAGAAAGCTGAATGCTGTGACTAGGAAAGATCATTTTCTCTTACCTTTTATAGATCAAATGCTGGAAAGATTAGCAGGGCAAGAATATTTTTGTTTCCTAGATGGGTATTCAGGGTATAATCAAATTCCAATAGCATTAGAGGATCAAGAGAAACAACTTTCACCTATCCTAATGAAACTTATGCTTTTAAAAGAATGCCATTCGGATTATGAAATGCGCCAGCTACCTTTCAAAGGTGTGTGCAGGGCATATTTACTGGAATGACTGAAGATTTTTTAGAAATATTTATGGATGATTTTACTATATATGGCAACTTATATGAAGTGTGTTTAAGCAGTTTAGACCAAATATTAAAATGTTGTGTGGAAAAGAATCTGGTTTTAAATTGGGAAAAATGTCACTTTATGGTTAAACAAGGAATAGTCTTAGGGCATGTTGTTTCTAAAAAAGGGTTGGAAGTAGATAAAGTTAAAATAGAAGTAATTTCTAATCTACCAGAACCTAAATCAGTAAAAGATATTAGATCATTTCTTGGACATGTTGGTTTTTATAGAAGATTTATTAAAGACTTTAGCAAGATAGCTAAACCTTTAACTAATCTATTAAAGATGTTCCATTTAACTTTGATAAAATTGCAAGGAAGCATTTTTCAGACTTAAGACTAGCTTAATTTCAACTCCTATAATTCAAGCACCTGATTGGAACCATCCATTTGAGTTAATGTGCGATGCTTCTGATTTTGCTGTAGGAGCAGTGTTAGGACAGAAGATAGAAAAATCTCCTAGAGTGATTCATTATGCAAGCAAAACCTTAAATGATGCTCAAGTTAATTACACAACTACTGAAAAAGAATTATTAGCTGTTGTGTTTGCTTTAAAAAAGTTTAGATCATATCTGGTTGGAGCTAAAGTAATAGTATGCACAGATCATTCAGCTTTAAAACATCTAATAAAGAAAAAGGAAACTAAACCTAGATTGATCCAATGGATATTATTATTGCAAGAATTTGATCTAGAAATTAAAGATAAAAAAGGTTGTGAAAATGTAGTAGCAGATCATTTATCAAGATTACAAATAGAAAAATCAAATATTGAAATTAAGGACAATTTTCCTGATGAACAATTAATGACTATCAACAGAATGCCTTGGTATGCAAACATAGTTAATTACTTAGTTACTGGTTTAACACCTAAGGATTGAAATAGACAGGATAAGAAATTGTTTTTCTCAAAAGTAAAATATTACTATTGGGAAGACCCATACTTATTTAAGAAATGTCCTGATCTGGTTTTAAGGAGGTGTGTTCCAAAAACTGAATATTCGAGCATATTGTCTTTCTGTCATGACCAAGCTTGAGGAGGGCATTTTGATTCAGGGAAAACTGTTGCAAAAATTCTGCAATGTGGGTTTTATTGGCCAACACTATTCAAAGATGCTCATAAATATTGCTTAAGTTGTTTAAGATGTCAACAAATAGGAAGAATATCAAAGAGGAATATGATGCCTCTTAATCCTATTGTTGAGGTTGAAATCTTTGATGTGTGGGGAATAGATTTTATGGGTCCATTTCCTATGTCTAATCAATTTAATATTATATTATTAGGGGTGGATTATGTATCAAAATGGATAGAAGCTATTCCTACAAAAACTAATGACAACAAAGTGGTAATTCAATTTATAAGAACAAATATATTTGCCAGATTTGGAATATCTAAAGCTATTATCAGTGATAGAGGAACTCATTTCTGTAATAGAAGTTTTGAAGCCTTAATGAAAAAATATGGAGTAAACCACAAAATTGCAACATCATATCATCCGCAAACAAGTGGACAAGTAGAAAGTGCAAACAAACAAATAAAATTAATCTTAGAAAAAGTAGTAAATCCTACTAGAACAGATTAGGCTAATAGATTGATAGATGCACTTTGGGCTTATAGAACTGCTTATAAAACAAGCTTAGGTATGTCACCTTTTAGGTTAGTATATGGAAAAAGTTGACATTTACTTGTCGAAATAGAACATAAAGCTTATTGGGATTAAAAACTCTAAACAATAATTTAAATCAAGTTGCTGAAAATAGAAAAATGCAATTAATTGAATTAAAAGAATTTAAAAATGAAGCTTATTCGAACACGGTAAGAGAAAAAGAAAAAATTAAATTTTGGAATGATAGAAAAATTATTCCTAAAAGCTTTGAAATAGAACAAAAAGTATATCTTTATATGGCTAGACTCCATAACCATCCAGGAAAATTGAAATCTAGATAGGCAGGACCTTACATAGTTCGAAATGTTTATCCTTATTGAAATTGAAAATCCTAAAAATCAAAATATATTTAAAGTAAATGGACAAAGACTTAAACCTATTCTGAAAGCACCAAAAAACTCCTTTGGAATTATAGAAGAAGTCAGAGTAGAGGACTACTCGAGCTTTACTTAGTAAGAAATCAGTTTTCATGTTTATATATATATAATAAAAAAATATTAAAAAATATATATATAACATAAAAATCGTTGTGGTTCAACCGACTAGATCCATCGGCATGACTGGACATAAAAATGTATATTAATTTTCAAAAAAAAAAATGTTGGTTTTACCGAAACATAGTATTGGTTCAACCGAAAGAAAAATAAATAAATAAATAAATAATAATAAATATTTAGGTATGACCGAAACATAGTATCAGTTAAACCGGTAAAAAAAGTAGAAAAACTATTCTCTGTAATATTTTTATTATTATATTTGCTTGTATAGGGAGTCCGTTGAGTTACGCTTACCTCAACGAGCTTACTCCGTTGAGTCTTGAGTTAGTCAACGAGCTTATTCCATTGAGTTAACTGTAACTCAGCGGAGTACTGTAGCTAAGACCTCGGATAAAATAGTAATAGTTGGTTTGGGAAATGACCCGATTACCCGCCTAAACTTAGGACTTATTTAAACTAAAACCTAGGGTTTTGGGGGTATTATCCGAAAAATCATTTAGAATCTAGAACAGTAGAAATCAGAGCGATTCCGTGCTATTGTGTAACTCCACGATGAGGAAGATGACGCCTGAATTCTGGGAAGAGGCAGTTGACACTGCACAGTTTTTGAAGGAATCTGAAGAATGGCACATGAGGCAGAAGATTAGAAATACAACGAGAGAAAAAGAGTTACAGAAGGTAGAATCTGAACTTTTTAGATTAAGAAAAATATTAGTAGATTGTGGTATACAAATACCCCATATAATGGAGACACGAATCAAAGTAGTAACTGAAATTGCAATTAGCAAAGAAAGAAAAATCCAGCCAAACAATGAAGTAGCCTTAGAGCTAATTCAACGTAAAGCTAGATTGTGGTTTAAGAAACGCATTGCTCGTCGAGGAAGTTGGGAAATATGGTGGTAGGAACAATAAGAGGCAACTGAAGGTCAAGAGGAGCCGACTACTGAAAGACCTGTTCTTGAGGAGCAGTAGCCTGGACCTTCAGTTCCACCATTTAAGCCGTTGGCATGAGCAGAAATGATGGGGCATTCGACTGAAGAAGAGATAAGAAAATTTGCAGAACTGGTTCAAGTTGGGAAGAACCAAGGAGAATCAGAAGATTTGGTAGTGGCCAAAGCACACCTAGTCTTTGATGCACTTTACAAAAAGAGGGCTACAAAAAAGTTGAAAGCCCAATATAAAATCAAATTGGAACAGCATCACGAAGCTACTACCAGAACTACTGCCAAACCTACTGCAAAAGGAGATGAAGCTGGTCCTTCGAGACTAGTAGTTATAAAAAAAGTTAAATAAGAAGAGCTAGTACCTGTGGCTCGAAGGCCTGTAGAGCCTATTTTTGTATATTTAATTTCAAAAGATGAAGAGGAGGAGCAGGCACAACTAATCAAAAAAAAGAAAGGAAAAGAAAAGGTACTTGAATATGAGGAAATTAAATCTGAAGTACCAATTTTTACAGGGCCTGTGGAGCTGATTTTTGTTAACCTACTATCCGATTCTGAGGAGGAGCAAAGAAAAGAAAAAAATCAGGCTGAAATTAGTCTGTAGCTTGTACAAGAAGAAACAAAAATTAGGGCAGAAACTGAATTGCCCATGACTCCATCCCAGTCTATTACAAAATCAGAAAGAACAGTAACAGAACAAATTGGTAGTTAGGAGGAAAAAGAAAAAGCAGAAAATGAAGAGGCTAAAAGAAGCCATTTGGATAAAAATAATTTCACAGATTCCACTAAAGAACAAGAAACTCTTCAGCAATTTATGGAGAGAATTCAAGATAGAGTGGAGAGTTCTACCGGCTCACCACCACAAATAGAAACAGAAATTCAGGAATCTATAGAAAATATTCAAATGCAGCCTATAGAAGAGGAAGAGTAAGAGCAAACCTCTCTGGTGCAACAAAGTCACCTTCCTGACCCGACTGAAACAACAATTTTGAATGAAGTACATTTTTGTAGTCAGGAAGCTTATACCAAATATCAAGAAATAAGGGGTTACGACATTATTTACAGTAGACCAGTAAATTGGGATGGAATGCAAGAAATCAAAGAATTATTTGAATTCCAAGGTCTACTGCAATTTATATCTCAAGAAATAGGGCATGTAGTATATGAGAATTTAGTGCCCTGTTTCTATGCAAATTTGAGAGAAGTAGAAAGAGGATTAATTTCAAACATGGAGGAAGCTGATGTACAGATAACACCAGACCTTCTCCACAATATTTTTGGTTTAAAGAATGAAGGAATAACAATTTTGGAAGATACAACTGCAGTTGAATGGACTGAACAGCAAATTAAGGATTATTTAGCTATCAATCCTAGTGTGCCATTATTAAACAGATTGAAGCATTTAAATGGTAAAGCACACATGGTAGCTAACATTCTGATTAAGAATGTTTATCAACGATAGGGCCATGACATAGAATTAAGTCAATTTGTCAAATGGCCACATATGCAGTTGTAAATAAGATCCAAATAAATTGGTCTGTAGTTTTTATCTCCAAGTTGAAAATAGTGAAGAAGAAATTATTTTATAGAGATTTGATTCCACTACTGATGGTGGATTGTATCGATTTCACTAAATGGACATAAAAAAGGATCAGATCAAGAACCATTTCAGTGAAAGAATACAGAAATTTTGTAGCTGCAGAACTAGTTGTTCCTTCTAGAGGAATTACATGAGCAGTAGAGAGGATTAATCAATTAGAACTTCAATTAGAAAAACTCCAGAAGGAAGTAGATGAACTTAGGCATAGAGATTAAATTGTATTGTTCCTCTACTTGTGTAAAATTGTATGAAATTGTATGATGTACTTTTAATGTAATTGATTCATATTAATGAATGTAAATTTTTCATATGCAATTTTCATACGTGTTTTGGATGTAAAATGAATGGAATTTATTGAATATTATGTTATTGTGAAACTTTATGAATGAATATGTAACAGATTTACAATTTGCTGAATGATAAGATAACTACTTAAAAATTTCTGCATGTTATAAGGTAAAATGTAAATTCTGCATAACATAAAAGACCTGCAAGTTAAATCTTTATATAAGATTTACATTTAAATAAATTTTAATCAAAATGACGCATTAATGACATAGATTTAACTTTATTATAGTTAGCAGAATGAAAAAAAAAAAAAAAGAATAGAGAGGAACTTATGAGAGTAAAACTTAGATGTTGCTAAGTGTTAACTCAACGAAGTAAGTCCGTTGAGTTAACCGTAACTCTACGAGGTCAGTAATATAATATAAAGTCACTCCGTTGATTTATTTGTAACTCAACGAAGTTAGTCCGTGGAGTTAGCAACAGTAACCGACTGTATTCTGTTGAGTTTTCTGTAACTCAACAAGGTTAGTTCGTGGATTAAGCAGAACAGTTATTCTTTTAACCATGAACGAAACTTCGTCGGTTTAGCGGTTACCAAAATTTGAAATTAGTAGTGGTACACGTACCCATATAAATAGGAACCACGATGCATGTTGTAAGCCACGTTCTTGCAACAAGATTTATTCACTTTATGGATGCGCAGTATATATATAAAATAGAATGTTATTTACGAGTTACTAGTACTTTTAAAAGAATGGAGAATGCTTTGGAGGAATTGGAAGGAGAAACAACTGATTCAACTTCATCCGACAACAAATATTTATAGAATGGAAAGCTTCAGATTGGTATGTAATTAATCTTCTGCTATTTATTTATGAGCACATGGACTCGTTCTCTAAGCACTAAACAATTAGTAAGAACACCTACCCAGAAATTTTCATTGTAGAGGAGTACTGAAAAATTTTCTGAACTAAACTTTAACGAAATTCTTTGGGGTGTAGCTAACCTTTCTTTAAAAGAGAACGTAGAAATGGCTGCTTTTCAAACAGAATTAATAGCAAGAAGAACTATACCTAAAAAGTTTGCTTGGACTGACACATTTATTCCATTTGTTTCTACTTTTCAATCATGTTCTTAAGTTGTGATTTTGTGTGTTTAATGTTGTGTGTATTCTGCATTTATTGTTAGAAGAAGAAAAAGAGAAAATTTTTTATAGTTTTCATTTTTATTTTATAAAAGAAAAAAAAAACAAAATATCAATCCAGTTTGTTGGTATCTGTTCTAGGAAACCAACTGGCTTGCTTGTGAGCCACCAAAGGCATAAGAGCCTGGGTTCCACACAAGACACTGATTTATTAATATCTGTTAAATGTTATTTTGTTTTATATTTTGCTTTTATCTGTGAATGAAAAGTTTTTCAGAATCAAAAATCGGAATATGTAGAAGGAGATACAAATGAAACAAGGTATGTAACTAATTACTCATCCTGAATTTTAAATCAAGCAAAACTGTATTCATGCCTGCTACAATTACTGTACTTATTGTCAAGTCTTTTACATTGAGGACAATGCAAAATGTTGGTATGAGGGGGAGGTAATTGAAGTAACAGCCATGTAAGTTTGTTAATTAAAGAAATTAAAATGGTACTGCAAAGTTTTGAGGAAATTGAAAATTTTTATGAACTTGCTGTAACTATCCGATAAATGAGACTATAAAATTTTTATAAACTACTTGAATGTTATATTTAGAAAGCTATATAAGATGCTATTGAATTTACTATTTATGCAAATCTAGATATAGTATCTTATGTTTTTCTGAATTTCATGAGTTTAATAGTTTCACGATTTTAAAAGGAAATCAGAATGCTTAATGAAAAATCAGTAAATTATCTGAAGTCCTGAAAGAGCTGAGATGTGAATTCTAGATTAAATGAAACACATATGATTAAATATACATTTAATTTGACTGATTGAACTTGTAGAATGATTTATGTGTAGATCTTATTAAACTACAGAAAAAGTATGAGCTTATTGTTATGGATTCATATTTTCAATAACTGATAGAAGTAGGACTATATGAGATTGGCGTTTTACTACATCTGTATTAATGAAATACATACATATATAGTATGTGATTAATGTTTTGTTTGTGTTTGTAGTTTTGATTGGAAAAAAAAAACAAAAACAAAAACAAAACAAAAAGAAAAAAAAAAGGAAAATTTGAGAGTTTATTGACTTGTTTGATCACAAGCCTTTTGTACTTAAGGAGATAGGTATGCAAGGATTGTTGACCTGAAAAAGGACTCTTAAAATCTGGCAACCTAAGATCCTGATCAGATCTGGGATTGTTGATTGAAAGCTTGTTACATGGGTACATTAGAAATCTCTTGTATGATTCAAGCTTGTCAAATTAACTTTTAAAGTACGAAAAAAATATATATATATATATACATATACTGTTCTGAAAAGATACAAGTGTTTTGTGAAATACAGATATCTTATGAATCGAGTATATTTTCTGTTATCTAGAATTACTGAAATATGAATCTGGAATTGACTTTTGAAGTTGTTTAATGGTGATACAATTCTTTATTCTACTTGTCTTAATCAGATTGAATTGGATTGTACTCTGATTCGTATGTTGTTGAAATTTCTTCTAGAAATCTTATTGGAAAATTTAGGATGATAGATGATGAAAAGAAGAACAAACGATAATATAATTAACACTTATATGATGATGATATACTTGGTATGTAATTTACATATATTCTAAGTATATTTGCAGGTTGATTATTGAAACATACAGAATATATTTTTATGCTAAAAAATAGAAAAACAAAAGGGGAAGAATTAATTCTAGCACTTTTAAAGACCAATTAATTAGATCTTAGTTTACTAAGGGACTAGCAAAATTTAGGTATGGGGGAAGTGTTTAGAATGAAAAAGTGCATATTATTAATGGTTAAATGATGGTTAATTGCATAATATTTAGCTTATTATATAAGAATTAAGTCATTATGTCATAATTGCACTATTATATGCTTTAATTGAAGAATTTGCTTAATTTAGGGGAATTAATGTTAATTTAGTATATTTATGAACTGTCGTTAAGTTGCAAGTTGTGAAATTCTCAAGTATCTGAATTTTCTGATATTTCAAATAGTTATGTTTAACATACCAAACATATTTAGACAGTTATGTTTAACAGACCGAACATGTATCTGATAGTTATGTTTAAATTGCCGAACAGTTATGTTTTAAGAGAATATTTTATTATTTCCTGAAGTATACGTGTCGAAACCATAATGAATGACTTAAGTGAACTTTCGGTGAGTTATCTATAACTATCCAAAATTGCAGCTAGGCATCGGAGAGTTATCCCTGTAACTCTCCGAAATCTCTTTTTATTTAGAAAGTAGCTGAGGACACGTGTCATATTCTGGGAAAGTGACTTAAGTGGATTTTCGGTGAGTTAGCTATAACTATCCGAAATGCAGTTAAGTATCAGATAGTTAGACCTGTAACTCTCCGAAATATTATTTTATGATTAAACTGCTGCTAACACGTGTCGAGATCTGGTAGATTTACTTAAGTTATATATCGGTGAGTTATTTGTAACTATCTGAAATGCATCTGAGCATCGAATAGTTAAGTTTATAAGTATCTGAAATGCACCTGAGCATTAGATAGTTAAATTTATGCACGTGTTTTATAGTTAAATCAACGAAGAAAGTCCATTGAGTTATCTGTAACTCCACGGACTATATATTTTCTAATATGCCACTGTAGCGATTGCAGGAACAGACAGTTGGAAGAGAAAAACCATGTTTGCACGTATCATGTAGGAATTCAATCGTGTAGGGAGAAGAAAACATCGCCGTTGATATGAATGAAGGAAATCCAACCGACCATTCAAGAAGAAGTAGTTACTACTAAAGAAATATAAAAGAAAAGAAGAAAAAAAGAAGTGTGTGATCAATGGGCGGATAGTGTGTGTAGAGGAGGATCGGCAACACAATTCTCTGAAGTACCACACCAACCATCATCATCACCATCACCACACCATAATCACCAACCATTGGAGGTCTGTGAGGATACTTGCCTTATGTCGGGTCGATTCTAAGCCAAACACAGCGCTTGACAACTATTGTGAGGAGTGATCGCGTCGCGGGAAGGGAAGCCATTTTCACCAAGCGCCGACTCATTTTTCAGGAGATCGTAAAGCTTTTAGCCTTGTCTTCAGGTTGATGCCTGTATGCTGAAGAGAAGATTAACTTGCAATTCTGGACTCGCGATTCTATAAGGAGAGGAGATAGAATTGTAAGTGGTTTAATTTTCAATGGTGTAATCACATTGCAAGTAGTGTCGAAAGTATTTACTGTCAAGTGAGATTACTTTACATTTCACCTTTCGCCCATTTCCATGTTCATATTCTAAATTGTATTAAAGGTTGTTTGTTTACTTCTAAAAGAAAGAATAGGCATAAAGATAAATTAAGTAAAAACAGAAGTAACAAATCCAATTTTTTCTAGTGTAGTGCTAGGAAAACCCAAATAGTAAGCACTCCGTTGAGTTACAGTTAACACAACTGACCTAGTTCGTAGAGTTATGGTTAACTCAACGAACTGACCTCGTGGACTTAAGTTAACTCCTCGAGCCTACCTTTCTAGTTAAATACTGTTATATATAGAGGAATTCGACCAACCATTGGGCGGTTCCGTAGAATGTAAATAACATCAATTAAACTCTTTAATGTTAGTTAATATTAAATTTGTCATTAAGCAACACTAACATTCAAATAGTTCAAATATTAACCATTAAACTCTTTAAGTATCTGGAAAGAATCAATTTCGGTAAACAATAAAACTATTTTCTATTTTTTGAATCAAACAAACATAAAACATTCACAATACTGACAATGATAGCATTAATCATGTACAAAACAATCAATACAACACTTTAATACTAAATATAAACACAGATAATTTGTTATTTTTGGTATTTTTGTTTTGATATGTTCCTAAAGATAAACAAAAGATGAAATGTAAAAATCTCTATTAACAATAAAAACTTCCGTCACTACATGCAACACGATTACACCACTAAAAACTTAATCACTTATAATCTTACCTCCTCTTCCTATAGAATCGCAAATCAAGAATTGTAAGATGATCTCCTCTTCAGCATACTAGCATCAACCCGAAACCAAGGCTAGAAGTTTTACGATCTCTTGAGATATGAGTCGGTGCTTGGTGAAAATGGCTTCCCTTCCCGCGATGCGGTCACTCCTCACAATGGTTGTAAGTCACCGTGTTTGGCTTGGAATCGACCTGACATCAGGAAAGTATCCTCAAAGACCTCCGATGGTTGGTGATTTTGGTAGTGTTGTGGAGTTTTAGGGAACTTCCAACGCTTCCTGTAGTTAGTGCAGTTCTCCACCTTTGCACACACACTTTCTTTGTCTTTCTCCTCTTCTTTTATATTTCTTTTTGTAGTAATCGCTTCTACTTAATTGATCGGTTGGATTTCCTTCATTCATATCAATGATGGTGATTTCTTCTTCATTCCACAAGTGAATTCCTACGTGATACGTGTAATCATGGTTTTCCTTTGAATTTTCTATTTCTGCAACTGCTATAGTAGCATATTAGAAAATAAATGGTCTGTGGAGTTATAGATAACTCAACATACTTACTTCATTGATTTAACAATAAAACACGTGCAATAAAGAAATAACTAGTTCAAATGTTTCGAATAGTTATAACTATAAATATCCGAAACTTATATGCATTTCAGATAGTTAGCACCTAACCTTCCGAAAGATAACTTAAGTCAAGTTTCCAGAACACAACACGTGTCCTCAAGTAGTTTTATGATAAAAAGAAATTTTGGATACTTAAAAATCTAACTATCTAATGCTCAGATGCATTTCAAATAATTACTAGATAACTTACTGAAAATTCACTTAAGTTATGGTTTCAACACGTGTACTCTAGGAAATAATAAAATATTCTTTAAGCATTTAAAACATAACTGTCTGGTACATGCAATATAACTCTCTGAAATAACAGAAAATTTAGATACTTAGGAATTTAAAAGCCTGCAACTTACCAACAGTTTATAAATATACTTAATTAACATTAATTCCCTGAAATTATGTAGATTCTTTCATTAAAGCATATAATAGTGCAATTATAACATAATGGTTTAATTCTCATATGATAAGCTAAATATTCTACAAATAACTATCATTTAACCCTTAATATTATGCACTTTTTCATTTTAAACAATGTATTCTAAAGAAAAAAATGAAGAATTAATTCTAACACTTTAGAAAGACCAACTAGTTAGATCTTAGTTTGCTAAGGGACTAGCAAAATTTAAGTATGGGGAAGTGTTTAGAATGAAAAAGTGCATAATATTAACGATTAAATGATAGTTAATTGCATAATATTTAGCTTATCATATGAGAATTAAGCCATTATGTTATAATTGCACTATTTTATGCTTTAATGAAAGAATCTACATAATTTCTGGAAATTAATGTTAATTAAGTATATTTTTGAACTGTTAGTAAGTTGCAGGTTTTTAATTCTTAAGTATTCGAATTTTTTGTTATTTTGGAGAGTTACATTTTATGTACCGAACAGTTATGTATTAAATGCTTAAATAATATTTTATTATTTCCTGTAGTAGACGTGTTGTAACCTTAATGTATGACTTAAGTGAATTTTCAATAAGTTATTTGCTAACTATCCAAAATGTGCCTGAGCATCAGATAGTTAAGTTTGCAAGTATACGAAATATCTAAACTAGTTAAGTTAGAATTATACACGTGATAAATTTAAATGTTTTATTATGTCACGTGAATTACACATATATAACTCATTAAGTTAGCATAACTATACATGTTGAGTTACTTGAATATACACTAAGGTAACGTGTTATGTTAGTAGCTTATAAGTTATTTCTTTATTGCACGTGTTTTATAGTTAAATCAACGAAGTAAGTCCATTGAGTTAGCTTTAACTCCACGGACCATTTATTTTCTAATATGCCACTGTAGCAGTTGCAAAAATAGGAAATTTGAAGGAAAACCACGATTACACGTATCACTCAGGAATTCACTCATGGAAGAAGAAGAAATCACCATCATTGATATGAATGAAGAAAATCCAACCGATTATCTAAGCAAAAGTAGTTACTATTGAAAGAAATATAAAAAAAGAGGAGAAAGACGAAGAAAAAGTGTGTAGAAGTGGTGAACCGCGCTAACTGTAAGAAGTGTCAAAAGTTCCCTAAAGCTCCACACTACCACCAAAATCACCAACCATCGAAGGTCTGTGAAGATACTTTCCTAACGTCGGGTCAATTTCGAGCCAAACATGGTGACTAACAACCACTATGAGTGATCACGTCGCGGGAAGGGAAGCCATTTTCACCAAGCATTGACTCATATTTCAAGAGATCGTAAAACTTCTAGCCTTGGTTTCGGGTTAATGCTAGTATGCTGAAGAGGGGATCATTTTACAATTCTTGATTCGAGATTCTATGGGGAGAGAAGGCAAGATTGTAAGTGATTAAGTTTTTAGTGGTGTAAACGCGAAGCATGTAGTGACGAAAGTTTTTATTGTCGATAGAGATTTTTACATTTCACCTTTCGTTCATCTTTAGGAACATATCAAAACAAAAATACCAAAAACAAGTAATTATCTATTTTTACATTTAGTATTAAAGTGTTGTATTGTTTGTTTTGTATCGTGATTAATGCTATCATTGTCAGTATTGTGAATGTTTTATGTTTGTTTGATTCAAAAAATAGAAAATAGTTTTATTATTTACTGAAATTGATTCGTTCCAGATAATTAAAGATTTTAATGATTACTGTTTTAAATATTTGAATGTTAGTATTACTTAATGACAAATCTAATATCAACTAACATTAAAAAGCTTAATTGATGTTATTTACATTTTATGGAACTACCCAATGGTTGGTCGAATTCCCCTATGAATTAACTGGAAAGGTAGGCTCGTGGAGTTAACTTAAGTCCATGAGGTTAGTTTGTTGAGTTAACCACAACTCCACGAACTAAGTCCATTGTGTTAATTGTACTCAACGAAGTGCTTAACTGAACACATATAAACTTCAATATAAAAATCAGAACAATATACAATTCTTACTCAATCTCTGTGAGATCGACTTGTACTTGCACACAAATACAATATACACTGTGCACTTGCAGTTAAAATACAAATTGGACTTAATATCTAATTTGTATGAAAGGTTGTTTTCTTACTTCTAAAAGTAATTATTGATATAAGCATAAAAACAAATCAAATAGAAGTTCACAATCAATAAACACCATTGGTTCCACAATATTCTCAGAGATATCCTATACAATTGATTTTGGAATATCTATCAATAGGGATTCTTCTATCTCTGTATCTTCAAAACTTATTCGATCTATCAATTCTTCCAAAATATCTTTGACAATTTCAATTCGGTTTATTGGAAAAGGATTTGGATTTATTGTGTGATCAATAGTTATGGGTTGATCAGTCATTGATAAAGTAGTTGTTTGACTAGAAGAAGCTCCTTTTGAACTAATTGTTTTCAACCTTCTGATATAAGTTTGAGGAAATCTCTCAAACTTTCTCTTTCTGATCAATGTGGGTTGCTCTTCTTCTTCTTCTTGTTGGTCAACTGGACTCTTTAATTTTTCAGTATTTTCCATCTTGAACTACTTCTTTTTCATAGTTTATACTTTATTCCTTCTCTTTTTCTTTTGTCAAACTCAATGGAGGCTACCATCTTTACTTCTTGTAAAGATAATTTAGCATCAAACAATAGTTTAACAAATTTGGAAAAAATATGCCTTTCTTCATCAGTCTCAAGAGTGTATTGTATAATAACATCTTGTATTACTCTTGAAGCATCCTCACTCTCAATTTGATGCTTTCTCCATTGATCAAATTCAATCAAAGTTTGTTGTTTGGTAGTCTTCCTATCTTCCCTAGCTATTAATAACAACTTTAATATTTCCTCATACCTATCTTTATCAAATAAAGAATGAGGAGTGAAGAATGGTGGTGCTTCTTCCCATTCTTCTTCTTCTTCAGTTACATTTTTCTGCTTTTGCAAAATATTGTATTTTCCATATTTCACATTTCCAAATTTGTAAGACTTTCCAATAGCCTGAACATATATTTCTCATTGAATCTAGAAAATAGACTTTTTCCTAATGAGGTCATGAGCTACTATGTTGAGAGGTTTTAAAGCCTTTTCTTTCGCTACTTCTGTTTCTATGGCTTGTTTGACCTTAATAGTAAAATTTTTTGTGGACAAGATGTTTTCCAAGTTACACAACCTAGTTATTTCACAACATTGTATGTGTAACTGCTCTATTTGTTTTACTAAATCTACAATTTTCATTATTTTCTTATTATGCTAGTAAGTAGCAACTTGGTGAAAAATATCAAAGTCTACCTTATTTTCCCAAATTGACAGTCTTTGAGCCATTTGCCTTAGCTTTTCTTCTATGATCACTTGTTGTAGTTCCATCAGGTTAGAGGTAGAAGATGATGAATAAAATAAGATTTTAGGCTAACTATAAACACTTATATATGTAATGTTAATTAGGTAAATGGATTTTAACATTTTTCAATAAGATTACTATAGTTGGTAATCTTAAATCTATAAGTTTACGAACCCTTTCGCAAACTTATGCCCATAAGTTTACGAACTAACTTTGTATATTTAGAAATTTTCATTTATAACTTGCACTAATATTTCTTCATAAACTTAATATCCTAACTTTACAAGGTTACGTAAACTTACTTTAGTAACATTATGAGGTTCATATACTTAATCACTTAAATTTACGAGGTCTTGTAACCTTAGTTGACTATCTTGGTTTTGCAAAAAATAATCTAGTATGTTCTACCTAGACTTCTAAGTCAAATAATATGTAGGTACTTACTAATTTTCTAAGTTTTTTCCCCTTACACATATGCACTAGATTAAAAAGATAGAAAACAAAATTTAAATGCTTCAAATAGAAATACATAATATTGAAATAATGAAAAACTCTATAAAAAATATAACTTGTTATTTTTGTTTAACATTTCATGTGCTAATTATCTAAATTTCAAATTAAAAAATTCATGAATTTCTTATGCATAACCAAATAATTTCAAACTTCCAATCACCCATATAAGTATAAATTATTGTATCTTCATGAAGTACAAGTAGAAATTGATATATGTTAGTGCATCTATTAGTAATAAGTTAATTAGTTTAAACCAATGCACCAACAATTTTTTCCAAAGCATATACTAAGTCCTTTATTAACCAAACTATTTATTATATCCTTATATCGAGCTTTCAATTAACAACCCTAGATCAAACATGACCTTAGGTTGCTAAATTTTGAGACATCCTTACGTACTTAATTGCTTGAGTATAATAGGCTTGTAGGACTAATTTTCTTTTTCAATAATCACATCATTTTGACTTTGTTAGAAATTTTCAAAACTTAAAGCATAGATAAAAAAAATGATGTCATTGTTAGATATCAATTCTGAATAATGTAAGACACAAATATTTATAACTTGATATGCTGAATTTTAGTTTTTCAATCCTTTAATCAAACATAATCCATCTACCAATCAGATTAGAATTTGAAATATATCTGAACTTAAGTTTCTTTGCTTAATTAAAATTTTCAACACATTTATTGTTAAAATTTTTTAAATGATACTATATATAATCTTGAAAATAATTAACATAAACAACAATAATAAAATCATAAAAATAGTTAAAACATTAAAACACTTAAACTCAGGATGCACTAGATAGCATTTTAAATATCTAACAGTTTGCGTACACCTAAGTTTCTTCTAAGATTAGAAAAAGAATTTTCTTCTAACAGCTTAGTAAATAGGTTAGCTAATTATTCAGTTGTAGGGATAAAATTTTATTTAATCTTACCTTTAAGAACATTATCCCTTAAGAAATGATGTCTGACTTCAATATATTTTGATCTAGAGTACAATATAGGATTTTTAGAGAGACTTATTGCCAAGGTACTATCACAATGAATTTTTGTTGGTTCAAAATGTATTCCATAGTCTTTTAAGGTTTGTTTAATTCATAATACCTGAGTACAACATAATGAAACCGCAACATATTCAGCTTTAGTAGTGCATAGAGCTACATAATTCTATTTCTTGCTAAACCAAGAAACTAAAAAATTTTCTAATAGTTGACATGTCCCACTAATGTTCTTCCTATCTAATTTGCTTATTGCATAATCAGTATCACTATATCCTATAAGATCTATAGGACTATTTTTAAAATAAAATAGATCATAGTTAGGAGTACCCTGTAGATATCTAAATATTCACTTAACAATGTTTAAATGAGAAATCTTACTTTTCTCTAAATTACCAAGTGTGACAATTCCTTGTCTATATATGTTTAGAATGAAAAAGTGCATAATATTAATGATTAAATAATAGTTAATTGCATAATATTTAGCTTATCATATGAAAATTAAGCCATTATGTTATAATTGCATGATTATATGCCTTAATGAAAGAATCTACATAATTTCAGGGAATTAGTGTTAATTAAGTATACTTTTTGAACTATCGGTGAGTTATAGGCCTTTTAATTCCTAAGTGTCTGAAATGTCTGTTATTTCAAAGAGTTACATTTTATGTACTAGATTGTTATGTTTTGAATGCTTAAAAAATACTTTATTATTTCATGAAGGACACATGTCGTGATTTGGAAACTTAACTTAAGTTATATGTCGTAAGTTAGGTGTTAACTATCTGAAATGCATATAAGCATCGGATACTTATAGTTTGTAACTATTCGAAAAGTCTTTTTATTCGTAAGTTAGAATTATGAACGTGTGAATTTAAATGTTTTATTATATCACGTGAGCTACACAAGTTTAACTCATTAAGTTAGCATAATTATATGCATTGAGTTACTTGAATATACGCTAAGGTAATGCATTGTGTTAATGTTATAAGTTTATAAGTTATTTCTTTATTTCATGTGATATATTATTATATTAAGTCAAATGAGTTAATAGTTAAGTCAACAGAGTAAGTTCGTTGAGTTACACTAACTCCACAGACTAGTTATTTTCTAACATGTCATTGTTAGCAGTTGTAGAAATAGGAAATTCAAAGGAAAACCATGATTGCACATATCACACAGGAATTAAATCATGGAATGAAGAAGAAATCACCATCGTTGATACGAATGAAGGAAATCCAACCGATCATTTATGTAGAAGCAATTACTACTAAAAGAAATATAAAAGAAGAGGAAAAAAATGAAGAAATAGTGTTTGTGAAGGTGGAGAACCACAATAACTACAGGAACCAACCATTAGAGGTCTGTGAGGATACTTTCCAGATGTTAGGTCAATTTCGAGCCAAATACGATGATTGAAAACCACTGTGAGGAATGATCGCATCGCAAGAAGGGAAGTCATTTTCACCAAGCATTGACTCATATCTCAGGAGTTCGTAAAGCTTCTAGCCTTGGTTTTAGGTTGATGCCAATATACTGAAGAGAAGATCAACTTACAAGTCTTGGTTTGTAATTCTATAGGGAGAGGAGGTGTGACTGTAAGTGATTAAGTTTTTAGTAGTGTAATCGTGTCGCATGTAGTGACGGAAGTTCTTACTGTCAATAAAGAATTTTTACATTTCACCTTTCGTTCATCTTCAAGAACATATCAAAATAAAAATACCAAAAAACTAATTATCTATGTTTATATTTAGTATTTATGTGTTGTATTATTTGTTTTGTATTGTGATTAATGTTATCATTGTTAATATTGTGAATGTTTTGTGTTTATTTGATTCAGAAAATAGAAAATAGTTTTATTGATTACTGAAATTGATTTGTACAGAATACTAAAAAATCTTAATAGTTACTGTTCAAAATATCTAAATGTTAGTGTTGATTAATGATAAATCTCAGATTAACTAACATTAAAAAATTTAATTGATGTTATTTACATTTTGTGGAACTACCCAATGATGGCCAACTTCCTTTGTGAATAGTAAACATTTAATTGGAAGTTACTAGGTAGGCTTGTAGAGTTAACTTAAGTCCACGAGGATAGTCTGTTGAGTTAGTTGTAACTCCACGAACTAAGTCTATTGTGTTAATTGTAAATCAACAGAAAACTTAATTGAACACATCTAAAACTCTAGTTATAAAAATCAAAATAGTACATAATTCTTACTCAATCTCTATGGGATTGACCTATACTTGTCACAAATACAATAGACATTGTGCACTTGTAGTTAAAATACAAATTGGACTTAATATCTAATTTGTGTGAAAAATTGTTTGTTTGCCCTAAAAGAATTTATTAATATATGCATAAAAATAAATTAAACAAGTTTTCTAAATAGACAAGCTCTGATTTAACTTTTCACAACTAATACAACACTCTTGAATATCTTCAAGTAATTCTCTTCTACCCATCATATGACTTGAGGCTCCACTATCCATGACCCATCTCAACTTTTTCACCTATAAAAAGGATGAAATCACACTTCTTGGTACTTAGATTTGTTTAGGTTCAAAAATGTCAAAGGTACAACAAACTATAACAATACTACTACACTTAGGAACCCATTTTTGAACTATTTTAATCTTTTTCTTCCAAATTAATTTTGGTTTTGGGTTACTAAGACTATTTTTCCTTTTATAATAAACCTTAGAAATTTTATTTGTATTATTAGGGTTATATAACTTTTTCTTATAATTTCTATAATAACCAGAATAATTAAAACTTTTACTTTCAAACCTACTATAAGAAATAAACTTCCTAAAATTATAAAACTTCTTTTTAGATTTATTATTATTCATTCTAGCATTTTCAAATCTAACAAATTTAGTTTTGTGTTTCCAACAATGCTAGCATGAGGATCAAAACCTAAACTAGTTTTATTTTTAACAAGAAATTGGGTTCTTTCTAATTTATCTAGAGTTGTCTTACCAATTACCTATTTTATCAAATTCTTATTGGCTTCAACTAATTTAGCTTAAAGATTTTTATTTTCTGATTTCAGATTTGAAATTTCAAGCATGGCTTCCTTATACAATCCAAAAATTAAATCTAATTCAGAAGGATACTTTTGACATCTACAAATAGCTCAATAATAGAAATATTCAAATTTTCATTTTCAAAAATTTGTTTCTTGAATTTTAGATTTACCTCATCTAACGATACATTTAATTCATCTAACTTATCATGTAGAGATTTGTTTAATTCTTCTAACTTAGAAATCTGAGATTTATAAGATTTTTCTTTTAATTTTAACTTCTAAAATTTTGAAGCTAACTTATTATATTCATGAAGAAGTTTAGTATCTATATTATCATCGAAAATTTCTTCATGGTAAGAAAAGCTTACCTTAAACATGGTTGCCATGAAAACTACATTTGCCAAATTTGCTAACTCTATATCTAAGTTTGAGCTTGAGCTTGAGCTAGAGGAATCTGATATCTTCATCATTTGAAGAGCTTTCATCATCAAACATTGCTTATAAAGCCTTTTTCTTAAATCATTTCTTTGAAGACTTAAACTAAAACTTGGATTTACTCTTCTTTTCTTTAAATTTTTTATCAAATTTCTTTTCCTCCTTTGGCCTTAAGGGACAATTAAATTTGAAGTTGTTGAGTATTTTTGTTTTGATGATGTGTGCTGAATGAAATTAATCATATTTGCTCAATTACTATTGCTTGTGAAAAGAAATTAAAATCATTAATTAATACAAAAAAAGCTTACTGATATAAATACTTGTCTGTATTAGATCTGAAGTTAATAACTAGTCGTTTTGTTGCATTAATTTCTCATTTAGCTAAACGTTAAGTTAACGTGTGTTTTTATTGAAAAGCATGATATGTTTTAATGTTATATCTTCTATATCATGAACAGTGCACGTTTAGACAACTCGTTAAGTTAGAGTTTTGTTTGTATAGAGGTCACGTGAGAACTCGTTAAGTTAGAGGCTTAAAGGTTAAAATAGGTCACGTGATAACTCGTTAAGTTAGTGAGTAAAAGAAGAGACGAACTCGTTAAGTTAGTGTTATACACGTGGTGAAATTATAAGTTACGAATGTTGTATTGTATCACGTGAGGTGCACATGTTTAACTCGTTAAGTTAACATAACTAAACGCGTTGAGTTGCTATATTGAACACTAAGGCAACACGTTAGGTTAGCGTTATAAACTTAAGTTGTTATTTTTGCACGTGGTAAAATTTTTATTATAAAAACATTTGTTTATTACTGGTTCGTTGAGTTATCATAACACAACAGAGATGGTTCGTTAAGTTATCATAACACAACGGAGATGGTTCGTTGAGTTATCATAACACCACGGACATAGTTCGTTGAGTTAGCTACAGTACTTGTCACGTGAAATGGCACATGAGGAACTCGTTAAGTTAGAAACGTTAAGTTATATATATACTTGTGTTACTCGTTTAGTTAACATTAAAGTAACGACTTCTTATTACACTGATGAAAAACTTTTGGACGAGAAAGTTTATTTTGCAGGAAATTTTTTAGAGATCCAGGACTAATGATTAAAGAAAATTCGAAATATAAACATGGGTTAGAACGTGTGTGTTTCGATGAAGGAAAAATAAAAGACGTGGAGAAGTGGAAAATTGGTGGTGGTTAAACGTGAAGGATATGAATGAAATGAAGATACAGTATAAAAGGCATAGAATTCTCGTTGATCAATTTATCCTTGCACACAAAACGAAAAATCTTTTCAAGGATCAAACCATTCCTGCACACCAAAAGAAAAATCTTTTTCAAGGATCAAAAACACCTTCTCGGGGAAAATCTCTCAAGTGGAAGAAAGTTCAGTGAAGCATAAAAAGGTAAGATTTTCGTCACTAAAGATTTGAAGTATCAGAAGAAAGCAAATTCGGTGAAGCATGAAAAGACAAGATATTCGTCACTGAAGAATTGTTGAAGAAGAAAAAGAAGAAGAAGAAAGATCTCAAATAGGGAGAAAAGTTTTAAATTCCGCAAATTAGTTTTCTCTGTTTGTAGTTATGAAATTGTTTAGATGATACATGGTATCGAAATATAATTGCATCTACAATTTCTGAGGAGAATTGAATTGTATATTGTAATTAAAACCTTGAATAAAAATGATTTTATGAAAATAATGTCTCGACTTGTTTTTGAGTTTTAAAGTTTCAATTATATTTCAGAAAATATTAAAAATACACAATTCACCCCCCTCTTGTGTAGCCATATGATCCTACAGAAGTGTCCTTTTCTATTACAGTGATAACAAATAGGAACTTCAACCTTTTCTTTTCTTGAAGATCTAGTTCTCTTCAAGTCCTTTCTTTTTCTTCAAGCCTTCTTGAATTTCCTAGCTAAAAGTGCAATATCTAAATCAGAGTTAAAATTAATTTCTATATCAGAAGATACCTAAAATGCAATCTCTTTTTTCTTCTAATTCTTTTCCCTAGAGATAAGTTCAGCTTTAAGTTTAACCTCATAAGTAGAGAGATTTCCAATCAGCTCATCCATGGTATAGGTTGACAAATCCTTTACTTCTTCAATTGCTGCTACCTTCCATTTCCACTCAGAAGACAAGGATCTCAGAATTTTCCTCACAAGATCTTCCCTTGCATATTCTTGACCAAGTGCTCTTAAACCATTAACTATGGTAAGGAATCTAGTAAACATGTTAGAAATAGATTCATTCTCATGCATCATAAATAGTTCATACTGGTGTATAAGTAAATTTATTTTAGATTCCTTAACTTGATTTGTTCCTTCATTTGTAATTTCTAATGCATACCATATTTCAAATGCAAATGTATATGATGAAACTTTATTAAACTACTTATATGATAATGCACAAAAATGAATATTCATGCCTTTAACATTTAAATGTTGTAATTTCTTTTCTTCATTTATCCAAAGATTATATGGCTTATTTAATTCAAGAACTTTTTCAATAATACATTCTAAAGTTCAAAATCTATTGATTGGATAAAAACAATTATTCTCTATTTCTAATAAGTATACTTACCATCGAACAATGGTAGCCTATGAAAACTATCCTTCACTTCCAAAATTAGACATTTTAAACTCTAAAACCTAGATTTAAAAATACCTTTCCTAACAGAAAATGATTAACCTGTGCTCTAATACCAAATCGTAGGAAAGGTTTATACTTAAAAGGGGAGGTGAATTAAGTATATTACAAATTTTCTTATTTTGGTTCCCTTTTTAAATCTAGTTAATGTGGAAATGAAACATAGATTAAAAGACACAGACAATTTATAGTAGTTCCCCTCAACCTAAGTACGTCCACTCATTGAGTCCCTACTCAAGAATTCACTATCCTTAGGAGTTTTTGATTCACTCAAAACCTAGTGTCTCCAACTTTACTCAAAGCTAAATCAACTTGATAAGGCACCGATCCTTTGTCTTGTGGTTCCTCTCAACTTGGGTACATTCACTCCTTGAGTCTCTACTCAAGAATTCACTAATCCCAAGAATTCTTGGTTCACTCAAAACCCGGTGTACTACAACTTTACTCAAAGCAAAATTAACTTGACAAGACATCAATCCTTTGTCAAGTTCTCCCTTTAATTGTACGGACTCTTGTATAGTTACTATGCTAACTATATGAACTCTCGTATAGTTATTTGCACAACTTTACGGACTCTCGTAAAGTTACCCAAAACTCTTCTAAAAGAGAATCTTTCAAAGTTTCTTCCACAACACCCCTTGTGGATAAGCTCTCTTTTTCAATTTACAATGAACATGTATTTAGGAAAACTTGTTTGGCTTGTTTTTATGTTTATATTAATAATTTCTTTTAGAAGTAAATAAATAACTTTTCACACAAATTAGCTATTAAGTCCAATTTGTATTTTAACTACAAGTGCACAGTGTCTATTGTATTTATATGTAAGTACAGGTCGATCCAACAGAGATTGAGTAAGAATTATATACTATTTTAATTTTTAGAACTAGAGTTTTATATGTGTTCAATTAAGCCTCCATTGAGTTACTACATTGAAAACTCAATGTAGTTCGTTGAGTTACAGTTAATTCAATGGACTATCTTCATAGATTTAAGTTAACTCCACAAGCCTAACTTATAATTTCCAATTAAATGTTGCTATTCACAAAGGAATTCGACCATCCATTGGGTGGTTCCACAAAATGTAAATAACATCGATTAAACTTTTAATGTTAGTTAATCTGAGATTTATCATTAATCAACACTAACATTTGGATATTTTAAATAGTAACCATTAAGATTTTTAGGTATTCTATATGACTCACTTTCAATAGTCATTAAGACTATTTTTTGAATCAAATAAATATAAAACATTCACAATACTGATAATAATAACATTAATCACGATACAAAACAAACAATACAACACAAAAATGCTAACTAAAAACATAGATAATTAGTTTTTAGTATTTTTGTTTTGATATGTTCCTAAAGATGACTGAAAGGTGAAATGTAAAAATTCTCAATCAATAGTAAGAACTTTCATCACTACATGTGACATGATTACACCACTGAAAACTTAATCACTTACAGTTATACCTCCTCTCCCTATAGAATTGTGAACTAAGACTTGTAAGTTGATCTCTTCTTTAGTATATTGGCATCAACCTAAAAACAAGGCTAGAAGCTTTACGATCTCTTGATAGATGAGTCGGTACTTGGTGAAAATAGCTTCCCTTCTTGCAATGCGATCACTCCTCACAATGGTTGTTAGTCACCTTATTTGGCTTGAAATCGACCCAACATCTGGAAAGTATCCTCATAGACCTCTAATGGTTGATGATTGTGGTAGTGTTGTGGAGCTTCAGGGAATTTTCGATGCTTCCTGCAGTTAGCGTGGTTTTCTGCCTCTTTCTACACACACTTCTTCATCTTTCTCCTCTTCTTTTTATATTTCTTTCAGTAATAACTACTTCTACCTAAATGATTAGTTGGATTTCCTTCCTTCATATCAACGATGGTGGTTTCTTCTTCATTCCATGAGTTAATTCTTGCATGATACATGTAAATGTTGTTTTCCTTCAAATTTTCTATTCCTGCAACTGCTAACAGTGGCATGTTTAGAAAATAGTTGGTTTGTTAAGTTAGTGTAACTCAATGGACTTACTCCATTAACTTAAATGTTAACTCAACGAACTCCTTTATTGAGTAAAGCTTAACTCAATGGATTTAATATAAAACATGTGCAACTCACGTGATATAATAAAACATTTAAATTCACACGTGCATAATTCTAACTTAACGAGGTTCTGTAACCTTAACTTCATAAGTTTACGAGGATCCGTAAACTTAACTTAAAACTTTACGAGCGTAACCTTAGTAATTTTACAAAGGTCTGTAAACTTACAAGAGTAACTTTACGATGGTAAAAAAAACTTTTTGGATAATTACGAATTGTAACTATTTGAAACATATATACAATTCGAATAATTAGCCTCTAACCTTCTGAAAGATAACTTAAGTCATGTATTAAGGTTTCAACATGTGTCCTTTTGGAAATAATAATAAAGTACTCTTTAAGTGTTCAAAACACAACTATTCGGTACATAAAATATAACTCTCAAAACTAACAGACATTTCAAATACTTACTAACAGACATTTCAAATACTTAGAAATTAAAAAGCCTATAACTCACTGACAGTTCACAAATATACATAATTAATACTAATTCATTGGAATTATGCACATTCTTCAATTAAAGCATATAATCATATAATATAACATAATGGCTTAATTCTCATATGATAAGCTAAATATTATGTAATTAACCATTAGTTAACCATTAATATTATGCATTTTCTCATTCTAAACAACATGCAAAGAAGAATTAATCTAGAAAGCATAAACGTAATATAAACTTTTCTCTTGTACATAAACGTAATACAACACTTGAATCTTTGAGAAATAGCTTTGTTGCTGTTGAATTCCTCTAGATGACTTTGAGCTCTCGTTCTCCAAGAATCTTTAAGTTTTCTAAGAATTTTTCTCTAGAGTACTATTTAACACATTTTTGTGTTTTAATTCATAACTACAAGTGCACGGTATCAATAATAGTATATCATGCAAGTACAAGTCGATCCACGAAGATTGGGAATTACTAATTTTTACTTAGCTAATTAACTTGTTCCTTTATCTTTAGTTATTAAATCTAAATCCTAATTTTAATTGGAATTATAAGGGATTTTTAGTGAATTTCCGGATTATTCCCTAAAAACCTAGAAATTAATGCATAATTCCAATTAATCCTATCTACTGACTTCTAAAAATTCCAGAAAAATTATAGATTAATTTTGACAATTAAGATTACTTAATAACACTCCTAATTTTATAGAAAAACTTAGAATATTACCCTAATTAATTTTAGAATATACTAAAATTTGGATGCAACACATAAAACCTCTACTTCTGCTAAATCTCTTCTATTTGCTTTTAAATCTTTAACTACATGCACCATAACTTGATTACTTTTACTAACCTACTTTAATTCTTACTAAAATGAAAGGAATACACATACATTCACTATAAAAATCATACATAGCATCACAAACAACAAGTCACATTAATAATCAACACATACATGCATAGTTTTGTCTTTTCACATAAGAACATAGGTTTTTCTTATAACAAAATACTTCAAGCAAATGTAACAACATAGATCTTCATGTCTTTGAAAAATTAAACATAGGACAACATAAGTAAAAGAAGAAAAAGGGAGATGAACACCTAATTTTCCAAGAAAACACTTCACCTTTCAAAACTAGCTTAGGTTGAAGATGTCTCTAACCTTTACTCCAATTCTTCACTTTGTTAAGGCAAGGAACTTTACCTCCAATTGCTTGTCATCATATTAGATGTCCTCTAAGGATTGAAGTTGAGGAGCAGCCGACTTCAAGAATTACTTCCCTTCAAGGATACGCTTAGGTAGAGAAGGCTTTGCAAGGAAGAAAAAGGGAGGAGGAAGAAGAAGAGAGGGGTGTCACTTCTCTCTTGGGAAGAAATGAATGTGTGTGTGGAGGAGGAGAGGAGAATGGAGTGGAGTGGAGAGGATGAAATTGAGGGAGAAAACCTAGAAGAAGAAGATAAAGTTGTATTTATAATGACGATCAGATGTCTCGTAAGGATGCATTGCAACCAAATTTCTTAATAAACCTATTGTATTTCTCCATTTCAGTCCACGATCTTTGTCATGTCATTCATTGCATCCTTTGGAATGGGAATACATCTTTTAATGTCATTCCTTCTTTGAAATTGTCATCATGTATATTTCCACATCTCATGCAATCTTTCTTCTTCTCTTCATTGTAGATCTAACGTGAATAAGCTTCTAGAGATGCGTTTAATTTTTTTCCATAACTTGCCATCTTTATCGAATAGTTATCTTATAACCCTTCTAGTTTTGTCACCTACAAAGCACATGATCTACAATTTTATAATTATTAAGCACTTTACAAAACTTGAATAGTTATCTATTATCTATACGTAAAACTCAAACAATTATCTATTATCTATATATAAAACTCGAACAGTTATCATAACTCTTCTAATCTTTCAAAACTACACATGAAAAACATGTAAAAATTTATAACTTTTAAAGCATACATGCATAAATCATAACTATATGAGTTTTTTAACAATAATTCTTCAACTTTTTATACACTTAATCTTAACTATATGACTTTTTACTTAACTTTTGAAATTAATTTTTCTCGTCTTTCTTCCTTCTTGAACTCTACTTTAAAAATGAAATTTGCAATGTCTTCAATTCTTCCTATAAAATCATATAAGATATCTTTTCATGAAGCATATTTTATATAATAATTATCAAATATCAATTTATGCATTATTTAACAATTTAAAACATGTAAAACCTTAAAATCACAATTATCATACGTTCTTCATTAAATGACATATAATTACAATTATAATCTATAAAGTGCATAAATTAACATATAAAAAATGTAAACTTTGAAGTCTAAACACATCCCCATACCTAAGATTTGCTAGCCCCTTAGCAAAATTTAAATATAACATAAATAACAATTAAAAAGAAGAACACATACAAAACTTTTGTAAAACTATTATAAGAGAAAAACATATCCAGAAAATTCCAAATATTGATAAGTCAACTCTTACAAGAATTTAAAATTCTTGCCTTAGCTTCTTCTCACTTTCCTACAAAGTTTAGGAATTAGGTTTTTACAATCAAATCCCAACTTAACAAAATTAAGCACTTACTAATAAGTGTAAGTGGAAAAACTCTAAAACCATAATTCACCAATAGCTCTCTTTAACTCAATTCAAGACATCTGGATAATCTCCTATAATTTTATGTTCAAGTCTATTGCCCCCTTTCTTTCTTTTTTTCTTTCTTATTCTTTCTTTTCTTTTCTTTCTTCTTCATTTTTTTTTTTTTTTTCACAACACACAACCTAACCCTCTACCCTTAAAAGTGCCTCTCATATCATTGTATGAGAACATGCAATTGTTAACCTTAAATCCCTTTATTTCTAACGTTCTCATAAGACAACCCATTAGATAAAATCTAAGGTTATTCAACTAATGTTCCTTCAAGAAAAATAAACTAATAGATCATTCTGATTAAGGGTCTTTGTGCATTAGTGTATTACCTTCTTATAAATAAAATATAGTTAGAATCAATTGCATACCCAATTCTTCAACTTAGAGGTTCATAGATCCTATCATATTGAGTCCACTTAAAGGCTTGAACTACAATAATTACTAGAGAAGTTTATCAATAAAAGAAATTTTTAAATATGCCTCCTAATAATAACAACAAAACATAACATACTACTGTAAAAATTTCAACATTAACGATACCTCCTCCCATACTTAATTTTATACATTGTCCCCAATGTATCAACACTATAACATACATAACAAAAACATAGACTAGGAATGGGTGAAAAAATGTCAATAATTGATGTAGACTTTCCCCCATACTTGTCTATAAATAATATACACAATTATATATCATGGAAAGAAAATATATAAGGTTCTTTACATATAACATTTAAAACATTCAACAAAAATAGAGCTTTGACATATAAAATACTATCACTTATACAAGTTACTTCATGAAAAGCTTAATCTTCATCTAACTCTTCATTTTCAATTGCATAAGGTAACACTATTAAGAAGTCCTCACCTAGAAGTTTTGTAGTGTTGGTAGTATGTGTCAGTCACATTCCCTTTCCACAAAATGATCATGCATAATAACATGTAAAATTGTCATCTTTTAGTTTTTCTTTGGTTAGAATGACTTTTTCCAGTATTGGTTTAGATGTACTATCTATTTCAAATTTTGGAATATCTATCAAAGTTTTGCCATTATCTTCATATTTTGCTTTATTAGTTGGCTTGTCTTCATCTTCTTTCCAAGCTTTGAGTTGATTCACCCACCATTTGTGATATGCCAGATTTATGAATGGCTTTCTTAGTTGAGTTGTTTTCTTGATTTTCTTTCTAGGAGATACACCCATTGCTACCTAAGAAAAATCAAACTTAATGTGCAATCATACAAAAAGAAATATATCTACTAAAAACATATCCTAAACAAACTTGATTAAAATGAAATTACAAACCAATAGAAACATAGTTTTTAAAATACAACTATTTGAAATAGACTAAACATACAAAATAGTAGAACATAGAAGACTTGAATACATAAACAACTAATTGAAAATACACATTTTATAAGTAATCATTCACACAAGGTTGAAGAGAATTAGAATAAGGAAAAAGTATTGTAGATTCATAAAGGAATATGTTTCTTAGAATTAATTATACCTTGATACTCCCTACACACATTTTCAACTTATATGTATAGATAACATCATCTGCAATAAAAATTAAAGTGTCTCCACTTATTAACTTGAAAGCACTTAAAGTCTTATTATGGGGTTGCCAAATAGAAGAATCTATGTATGGTGATAATGTATTGAGATATAATTCAATGTATTCATCATTCCATATCCATTTGTTTTGATCTTTCAATATATAAATATTGAATGCTTTTGTCACATCCCACCAACGAATTTTGCATAATGATTTAGATTTATTTGATTCATTACCTAACCATGTTGAAATATCTATTGCATCATATGATGATTCACTCATTAAACCTATTCATTCTGGTAAGGAAATGATCTCTATAGTCTCCTATTTAGAATGAAAAAGTGAATAATATTAACGGTTAAATGATGGTTAATTGCATAATATTTAGCTTATCATATGAGAATTAAGCCATTATGTTATAATTGCACTATTATATGCTTTAATGAAAGAATCTGCATAATTTCAGGGAATTAGTATTAATTACGTACATTTCTAAACTGTTGATGAATTACAGGCTTTTTACTTCTTAAGTATCTGAATTTTCTATTATTTTGAAGAGTTATATTGCATGTACCAGATAGTTATGTTTTAAATGATAGAAGAATATTTTATTATTTCCTAAAGTACATGTGTTGAAACCTTAATGCATGACTTAAGTGAATGTTCGGTAAGTTATCTGGTAACTATCCGAAATTCATCTAAGCATCGAATAATTAGGTTTGTAAGTATCCGAAATATCTGAACTCGTTAAGTTAGAATTATGCACTTGTTGAATTTAAATGCTTTATTATGTCACGTGAGTTGCACATGTATAACTTATTAAGATAGCATAACTATACGCATTGAGTTACTTGAATATATACTAAGGAAACGCATTGTGTTAGTGTTATGCAGAAATAGGTAATGTAAACTTTCAGATAGTTAATGTTTCATTTTAGTCAAAGAGTTATGTTAAAAACTCGTATAGTTAAGTTGTTTGCACGTGTGTTTTAATGTTTTAAGTTTTCATGTATTTTCTATGTGCATTCGGTAATAAAAAATCAAAGAGTTAGATAACTATTCGAGTTTTATACGCATGGATGGATAACTATTCAAGTTTTATAAAATGACTAACGAACAAATAAGTTTTTTTGTTTAGTCATGTGTTTTGCAGGTGCAAGAACTAGAAGAGTTATAAGAAGATGCAAAACAAAGGAAAACCACGATTGCATGTATCATGTAGGAATTTACTTGTGGAATGAAGAAGAAATCACCATCGTTGAAATGAAGGAAGGAAATCCAACCGATCATTTAAGCAGAAGCAGTAACTACTAAAAGAAATATAAAAGAAGAGGAGAAAGACAAAGAAAAAGTGTAGGAGAGAGGTGGAGAACTGAGTTAACTATAGAAAGTGTTGGAAGTTCCTTAAATCTCCACACCACTACCTAAATCACCAACCATCGGAGGTCTGTGAGGATACTTTCCAGATGTTAAGTCAATTTCAAGCCAAACACAGTGATTGATAACCACTGAGGAGTGATCGCGTCATACGAAGGGAAGCCATTTTCACCAAACACTAACTCATAGAGATCGTAAAGCTTCTAGCCTTGGTTTTGGGTTGATGCCAATATGCTAAAGAGTTGATCTTGACTGAAGTAAAAATTATTATTATAAGTATTTTTATTAGTTATAACTTTACAGGAGGTCTGTTGAGTTAGGTTTAACTCAACGAACTTACTCCGTTGAGTCTAAGATAAGTTAACGAACTTACTCCATTGAGTTAGCTGTAACTCAATGGAGTACTATAGTTAAGTTCACAAACTTAGGATGTGGAGTTAACCGCAACTACACGAAGAAGTGAGTGAGAGAGCGAGAGTTTGCGCGGGAAAATGACCCACTTACCCACCAAAAACTTAGGGTTGATTTATACTAAAACTTGTGATTTGGGGGCATTATCTGTAGAAATCATTTAGAACTTAGAATAGTAGAGATCAAAACGATTTTGTTCCGTTCCGTCACACCACAAAGATCAAAGATGATGCTAGAATTTTGGGAAGCAATTGATACTACAAGATTTCTCAAAGAGTCAAAGGAATGGCATACACAACAAAAGATCAGGAACACGACATGGGAGAAAGAGTTAGAAAAGGTAGAATCTGATATCTTCAATTGGAGAAAAGTTTTGGTTGATTTAGATATTAGAATACCTCAAATAGTAGAAATAAGAATTAAAGTAGCAACAGAAGTAGCTGTAAATAGAGAAAGGAAAATAAGACCAAACAACGAGGTTGCCCTTGAGTTAATCCAGTGCAAGTCACGACTATGGTTTATAAGACATATTGCTGGATATGTCCAGTGGGAAATCAGGGAGCAATAGAGGAAAATAGTTGAAGAGCTGGTTGCTGAAAAACCTATTATTGAGGAACAGCAGCTAGGACCATCCATCCCACCGCTAAGGTCCTTAGAAAGAACAGCATTTTTGGGGCCATCGATGCCAAAGGAATGGAGAGAATTTGCAGAGCTTGTTAAAGTTGCCAAGAGCCAAGGAAATTCTGAAGATATGGCTATGGCAAAGACACATTTACAATATGATGCACTCTATAAGAAAAGGGCTGAAAATAAGTTGAAGGACCAATATAAAATTGAAGTAGAACAACATTCTAAAGCAACTAGATCACTAGCTGCAAAAGAAATTGAAGCTGGTCCTTCGAGACTAGTAATTATAGAAACAATGAAATAGAAAAAGCTAGTACCTATGGCTCGAGAGCCTGCAGAGCCCATTTTGTTAATTAGAGTCAGAAAAAGAAGAAGAGGAAGATCAAGCACAATTATTTAATAGAAAGAAAGGAAAAGAGATAGTGTCTAAGACTGTAGAAGCAGAAATTAAATTGGAGCCTATACTATTAGTAGGGCCTAAAGAGCCTATTTATGTAGATTTATTATCCGAATCTGAGGAGAAGCAGCACCAGCAATAATAGAAGCAAAGAAAAGAAGAAAAACAGGTTGAAATTAGTTTACAGCTTGTACAAATAGAAAAAACAAGTAGGGTAGAATATACTATGCTTGTGACTCCATCCCAATCTACCATAGAATTGAAAAGAACAATGACAATGCAGATTGGTAGTTAGGAGGAAAAAGAAATAGAAAAAACTAAACAAGAGCATATGGAATAAAAAGGAAATGACTTGACAGATTCCATTGAAGAGGGAGAGACTCTTCAGCAATTAATTGAAAGAGTACAAGAAAAAAGAGTGGAGAGTTCTGTCGGCTCTCCACCACAGAGCGGAGTAGAAACAAGAATATAGGAATCTCCAAATCATATCCAACAAACACAAGTTTAGCATTTTGAGGAAGAAGAAGAAATTCAAGAACAAACCCCTCTAGAGCAACAAATCCAAATTCTTGACCTATCTGAAGCTACTATTCTAAATGAAGTTCACTTTTGGAGTTAGGAAGCATACAACAAATATCAAAAGATAAAGGAGTATGATGTTATTTACAGTAGGCCAGTAAAATTGGATTGGAATGGAGGAGATTAAAGAATTATTCAAATTCCAGGGCCTATTGAACTTTACTTCTCAACAGAAAGGGCAGGTAGTATATGAAAATTTAGTACCCTACTTTTATGCAAATTTAAGGGAGGAAGAAGGAAAGTTAATTGCAAACGTAGAAGAAGTTAATGTACAGATAACACCAAAGCTTCTCCACACTATTTTTGGATTAAGGATGAAGGAAAAGAAATCCTGAAAAATACAACTGCAACTAAATAAACAAAACAAACAATCAAGCAATGTTTGGCCATCGACCCTAGTGTGCCATTACTAAATAGACTAAAATATTTAAATTGGAAAGCACACATGGTGGCAAAAATTTTAGTTAAAACTGTTTATCAAAGGCATGACTACGACATTGAGATGAGTCAATTTGTTAAATGGGTCACGTATGCAGTTGTAAATAGAATTCAAGTTAACTAGTGTCAAGTCTTCCTATCGAAGATAAAGTTTGCAAAGAAGAAACTATTTTATGGAGATTTGATACTAGTATTAATGGAGGATAGTATTAACTTCATGAAATGGACATCTACGAGGATAAGATCTAAAGCCATTTCAGTGAAGGAATATAGAAGTTATAATGTTGTAGTTGTTGTTTCGATTGTTGGACCTTTTGGATACATTGTAGGAGCTATTGAGCATATAAATTAGTTAGAACAATAATTAGAAAAGCTCTAGAAGGAAGTAGATGAACTTAAGAAGAAAGATTAAAATGTATTGTTCATCTACTTGTACTGAAAAATGTCTGATTATATGTAAATGTAAACTATTTATATATGTGAATGTTTGAACAGCATGATGTTTCTAAATTTGTGTAATTGTGAATGAATGATTTAATTGAGAATTGTATTGAAGATGAATATTATATAGCTGTTTAAAGATCTACAAGACTATTTTACAAGTTCTACAATTTTATTAATGACATGGTTAAATGCATGATGAGTGGATAATATCTGAACACATCTATATACTAAAAAGAAGAATTTAATTTCTGCATAACAGGAAATGAACTATAAGTTAAATATGTATATAATGTTCAAATTTAAAGGAGTTTAAATTAGAACACTGCATTAATGAAATGTATTTAACTTTATTTAAGTTGATAAAATGTAAGAGAAAAAAATATAGAAGTTAATATGAGGAGTAAGTTTTAGAAAAATTTACTAAATGTTAACTCAACGAAGTAAGTTTGTGGAGTTAAGGTTAACTCCACGAGGTCAATAATAAAATATAAGGTCACTCTGTTGAGTTATCTGTAACTCAACGAAGTTAGTCTATAGAGTTAGCAAATAGGCGACGAAGCTAGTCCGTTCAGTTAGTTATAACTCAACAAGATTAGTTCGTTGAGTTAGAAATAGTAATCGAGGCTAGTCCATTGAGTTATCTGTATCTCAACAAGGTTAGTTCATGGATTAAGCTAAACGGTTATTCTTTTAGCCACGAACAAAACTTCATGGATTTAGCGATTACTGAAATTTGAAATTAAAAGTGGAACACGTATCCATAAAAATAGGAACCATATTGCATGTTACAAGACACATTCTTGCAATGAGATTCATTTGCCTTATGGATGTGCATTATAAATATAGAACAAAATGTTATTTATTAGTTACCAGCACTTGAAGAAAGAAAAGAAAATTCGTTGGGGAACTAGAAAGAGAAGCAGTTGATTCAACTTCATCCGTCAACAACTATTTACTAAGAACAAAGCATTAGATTAGTTTGTAATTAATCTTCTGCTATTTTACTTTATGTTAAGAGTTTATGAGCATATGGACTTGTTCTCCTAGCACTAAATAATTAGTAAGAACACCTACACAAGATTATTCAACATAGAGGCATACTGAAATATTTTCTAAATTGGACTTTAATGAAATCCTTAGGGGTGTAGCTATCCTTTCTTTAAAGGAGAATGAAGATATGACTGCTCTAGTAGAAAAACCATTAGGGAAAATTTTGTATCCTGAATTAGTTGATGAACCTTCATGTATTCGATTGCCAAACTTTGAGGGAGATAGGTTTGAACTGAAATCTAATTATATTAGTCAATTGCCACACTTTCATGGATTAGAAAGAGAAGATGCCTATTATTTCCTTAGAGAATTTAATGAAGTTTGTCAAATGATGAAAATGTCGAACATGAGTATTGATGCTATTAAACTTAGATATATTCCTTTTTCTTTAAAAGATACAACTAAGAGGTGGTTATATACTTTATTGCCTGATTCAATTTCTGCATGGACTGAATTTTGCTTTATTTTTTTGGAAAAATATTATCCAACACATCGAACAATTAAAAAGAAAAAAGAAATATTAATGTGTAGCCAAAAGCAGGGAGAATCATTCTAGAAATATTTTGAAAGATTTACTAACTCAATGTTCACATCATGCAATGAGTAAAGCACAATTAATAGGTATAATTTATAAAGGCATAGATGTTTCAACTAAATCTTTATTAGAATCTACTCATCAGAATGGATTTTTAAAACTATGTAGTGAAAAAGCATGGGCATACTTAGAAAACTTTGCAAAAAGAACTACACAATGGGAAAATTTAGCTGAAGCTATTACAGATAAAAGAATATTACCAAGGGGAATGTATGAAATAGATTCAAGCACTATGCTTGAAGTTAAATTAACTAAGTTAACAAAGAAAATTGAAGAGTTATCATTAAATCAAAAACTAGCAGAAAGAATGCAAATATTAATGACTTAGATATTATTTATGCTAGAAACCAGAAAGATAACTTTGGAAATTCTTATAACCCTAATTGGAGAAATCACCCAAACCATTCTTGGAGAAATAACAATTTCCAAGGAGGAGAAAATATAAATGACAAAAATATAAGTTATGAAGTATTGATTGAATAAGGATCTAGAATAGAGAAGTTAGAAAAGACAATTCAACAATTAAATAATCATCTAGATCATGTATTTGGAAATGCTACCATTCAAAATCAAAATATGAATAGAAATATACCCCCTAGACAGAAGGAATCAATAGAACTTAGACCTACTAGAGGATTACCAATGCAAATAGTACCTAACCCTATCAATAGAACTATTAATGAAATTGATACCTCCTATGGGAGGGAAACTAAATGAAGCAATATGACTGAGGTAACTATGTATAATATAGTAAGTAGAAAAATATAAAAAGAAAAAAATGTAAGTTTAATTATAGTTAGCAGTATCATAGACTTATTACTTAAATCAGCAAACTTAGTCTATTGAGTTATGACCTAACTCCACGAGGGTATGTAAGTAACTATGTTAATTTTATCTCTACTAAATTTTCTTTATGTTATACAGAATCACAACAGATGGAATTGATAAAATTACCACTAGATGCACTAAGGGAAGTACTAAGTAATTTATCAACTAAAGATTTGTACCGATTGTGTTGTGTGCCAAAAGAAATTAAAGACTATGTTAGAGAAAAATATTTTCATGGACTACAAGTTGCAAAAATGACTAATATTAAAGATGGATTTTTATGGAAGTCATTTAATCATAGTTCAATCAGTTATGAATATCTAAATATAGAAGAAATTGATAGAATTTCACCCAATACATTAGAAGGAATAGATCATATTATGGGGATAGATGAATGATTGATTATTTACTAAACCAAACCAAGGTATACAATTCTGTTACCTGATATTTTGATTAGAAATCTTATCATTAGAGAAGAATAGAATATAGGAAAGCCTAATAGATTTGAAGTACCAACTAAAAATTGTGGGTCAGTTTTAACATTTTCTGATAAAAATTTGACCATTCTTGAAAAATTGTATTATTAGAGACCAACTGAAAATTGGAATGAATATTTTTGCTTAAGTGTGTATAATTTTTTGAATAGATCTTGGACTGAAAATACTATGATATATCAAGAACAAAAAGTATTAATTAACAACATACATGTCATACTTGATGGACATATATATTTAGTCACAGATATATCAGTTGCATTTAGATATGATTTATACATAGTAAACATAGACAGTTATGATGATGACTTTATAGAAATACTACCTATACCTAGTGATATAGCTAAATCACCATTTGTAGAACATGATAAAATTCAATTAGGAATGTGGTATGATGAATATGATAATCTTACTTTATGTTTGATAAGATGGTGAGATGAATTAATGAAATTTCAAATATGGATTATGAAAGACCTAAATGAATGGAAGTGGGAAGAGTAATATATTGAAATATATATAGAAATAGAAACAACTACATTATCTTGGAACAGAAAAGGATACCTTTTTGCATTTCAATTCATTAATGATAATACACTTATATTTAGTATTGATAACATACTACAAGTTTACAAGTTAAAAAGGAAAGAAGACTGCATTAAAATAGAATTAATAGTAAGAAGAATTATGCCTAAAAAGTTTGCTTGGACTGACACAATTATTCTATTTGTCACTACTTTTCAATCATGTTCTTAAACTGTGATTTTGTACTTTTAATGTTATGTGTACTCTACATTTATTTTTAGAAAAGAAAGAAAAATTTTTAGTTTTTGCTTTATTTTATTAAAAATAAAATAAAATATCAATCCAGTTTGTTGGTATCTGTTTTGGGAAACCAACTTGCTTGCTTGTGAGCTACCAAGGTATAGGAGTCTAGGTTTCACACAAGACACTGATTTAACAATTTATGTTTTGTTGTTAAATGTTATTTTGTTATATATTCTGCTTTTATGTGTAAATGAAAAGTTTTTCAAAATCAAAAATTGGAAAATATTGAAGGAGATACAAAAGAACAAGGTATGTAATTAATTACTTATCTTGAATTTACATTTAAACTCAATTCATGTAATAAATTTTGAATCGAGTATATTTTCTATTATCAACGATTACTAAAGTATGAATCTAGATTAGACTTTTGAAGTTGTTTATTTGAGATACAATTCATTATTCTTCTTATTTTAATCATATTGAGTTAGATTGTATTTTGATTCGTATGTAGTTGAAATTTATTCTGAAAATCATATTGGAAAATTCAGGATAACAAATGTTTGAAAAGGGAAAAAAGATAATATAATTACCACATATGTGATGCTAATATATTTTGTATGTAATTTACATATGTTTAAATATATTTGCAAGTTGAAGAAGAGAAAACAATGTTAAAATAGATTACTGAAAAATATAAAATATCTTTATAGTAATTTAATCTATGTATTCTGAAGAAAAAAATGAAGATTTAATTTTAGTACTTTAGAAAGACCAACTAGTTAGATCTTAGTAGTTTGTTAAGGGACTAGCAAAATTTAAGTAAGGGGGAAGTGTTTAGAATGAAAAGGTGCATAATATTAACGGTTAAATGATGGCTAATTGCATAATATTTAGGTTATCATATGAGAATTAAGTCATTATGTTGTAATTGCACTATTATATGCTTTAATGAAAGAATCTACATAATTTCTAGGAATTAGTGTTAATTAAGTACATTTCTAAATTGTCGATGAATTACAAGCTTTTTAATTCTTAAGTATCTGAATTTTTTGTTATTTTAGAGAGTTATATTGCATGTACCAAACAATTATATTTTAAACGATAGAAAAATATTTTATTATTTCCTGGAATACACATGTTGAAACTTTAATGTATGACTTAAGTGAATGTTTGGTAAGTTATCTAGTAACTATCCAAAATGCATCTAAGCATAAGATAGTTAGGTTTGTAAGTATCCGAAATATCTGAACTTGTTAAGTTAGAATTATGCACGTGTTGAATTTAAATGCTTTATTATGTCACGTGAGTTGCACATGTATAACTCGTTAAGTTAGCATAACTTTACGTGTTAAGTTACTTGAATATACACTAAGGAAACACGTGTTAGTGTTATGCAGAAATAGGTAATGTAAACTTTAAGATAGTTAACATTTCGTTTTAGTCGAAGTGTTATGTTAAAAACTCATATAGTTAAGTTATCTACACGTGTGTTTTAATATTTTAAGTTTTTACGTGTTTTCTATGTGCGTTCAGTAATAAAAGTCAAAGAGTTAGATAACTTTTCGAGTTTTATATGCATGGATGGATAACTGTTCGAGTTTTATACGCATGGATGGATAACCATTTGAGTTTTATAAATTGACTAATGAATAAATGAGTTTTCTTGTTTAGTCATGTGTTTTGCAAATACAAGAACTAGAAGAGTTACAAGAAGATACAATACAAAGGAAAATCATGATTACACGTATCATGCAGGAATTCACTTGTGGAATGAAGAAGAAATCACCATTGTTGATATGAAGGAAGGAAATCCAACTGATCATTTAAGTAGAAGCAGTTGCTACTAAAAGAAATATAAAAGAAGAGGAGAAAGATGAAAAAAAAGTGTGAGAGAGAGGTGGAGAACTGCACTAACTGTAAGAAGCGTCGAAAGTTCTCTAAAGCTCCACACCACCACCAAATCACCAACCATCGGAGGTCTATGAGGATACTTTCCAGATATCTGGTCGATTCTAAGCCAAACACGATGGCTAACAACCACTATGAGGAGTGATCACGTCACAGTAAGGGAAGCCATTTTCACTAAGCATCAACTCATATCTCAAGAGATCGTAAAGCTTCTAGCCTTGGTTTCGAGTTGATGCCAATATGCTGAAGAGGTGATCATCTTACAATTCTTGGTTTGTGATTCTATAGGGAGAGGAGGCAAGATTATAAGTGATTAAGTTTTCAGTAGTGTAATCGCATCACATGTAGTGACAAAAGTTTTTAATATAACTAGAGATTTTTTACATTTCACCTTTCACTCATCTTCAGAAACATATCAAAACAAAAATACCAAAAATAACTAATTATCTGTGTTTACATTTAGTATTAAAGTGTTGTATTGTTTGTTTTG
Organism: Cymodocea nodosa; assembly: GCA_036874045.1. NCBI lineage: Eukaryota > Viridiplantae > Streptophyta > Magnoliopsida > Alismatales > Cymodoceaceae > Cymodocea > Cymodocea nodosa. Next base: position 14,468,865 of record CM072335.1, read on the forward strand.
TATCGTGATTAATGTTATCATTGTTAGTAATGTGAATGTTTTATGTTTGTTTAATTCAAAAAATAGAAAATAGTTTTATTGTTTACTGAAATTGATTCGTTCTAGATACTTAAAGATCTTAATAGTTACTGTTTGAAATATCTAAATGTTAGTATTGCTTAATGACAAATCTAATATTAATTAATATTAAAGAGCTTAATTGATGTTATTTACATTCTATGGAACTGCCTAATGGTTGGCCAAATTCTTCTGTAAATAGTTGTATTTAACTGGAAAGGTAGGCTCGTGGAGTTAACTTAAGTCGATGAGATTAGTCCGTTGAGTTAACCATAACTCTATAAACTAAGTTCATTGAGTTAACTGTAACTCAACGAAGTACTTAACTGAACACATATAAACTCCAATATAAAAATCAGAATAGTACACAATTCTTACTCAATCTCTATGGGATCGACCTGTACTTGCACACAAATACAATATACACTGTGCACTTGCAATTAAAATACAAATTGGACTTAATATCTAATTTGTTCACAACCCAAACATCTCCTTTTCTATATCTATAGAAATGATGTTAATGCTACTTGCCCAATCAGGAGTGCAAGTAGAAATTAGATAAATGGTGTTATCTATAATAACTTTAATTCTTAATTGGTCTAACACCAAAATTTATTTCTTTAGTAGGTTTCCAACATTTTTTTCAAAACTAAAGACGTTAAAGTACAAATTAGGCCTCCATTCTTCAATTGGCTCCCAACAAAAAAGTTTAAATAATGCTCCTAACTTAAAAGTTAGAATTGCTCCAGTATTCTCAAGAGTAAACTTTTTCAACTCATTAGGTAGACTTATTTGAATTTCCTCTAGAGTAATAGGACTTCTAATGAACAATTAAGGTTTCAATTTTTCCATACCCCTAACTTGATATAAGATTAAACCATTACAACAATTCAATATTTTAACAATTCCTTGTAGGGATTGAGGTGGTAAACCTGAATATAAATCTATGCATGAAAAACTTACAGGTTCAAAATGATTATATGAAATAACTCCACATTCTTTAGTGAACAATCTAGTAGCTTGAAGTTTATGAAAGAAATGCTCACCAATACAAACATTAATCGATTTAGATAAACAACACATTTTGCATAACTCTTTTGTAGATAAATATGCTAATACTTCTCTTACCACATATTCAAGTATTTCCATGTTTAGCTTTATTCCAAGTTGTGTCTCTCCCCTAATCATGCAATAACATATATATACTAAAAATACTAAATCTATAATTGGTTTTTTTTTATAACTAATCTTCTCCAATAACATGTTTAACATAAACACACTAAACAACACAAACCAAATAAAGTAAAATAAATTGTTACGAATTCTAAAACTAACAAGCATTGAAATAAAAGAATTGCAACATAATAAAATATTTTTAACACTTGTGTGGAGCCTAGGCTCTTACACCTTTGGTGGCTCACAAGTAAGCCAAATGGTTTCATAGAACAAATACCAACAAATTGTATCTTCTTTATTTTATGTTATTTTATTAGACCCAACCCCCCTATTTTCTGATGTATCTTGTTGACGGAGGTTTTGGTTTGGTTGACTAGGAAGACTTCCTTTGTTTCTAGTATTTAATGTGTTGGCTAGATGACTAAGTTGTGCTTCCATACGCCCAATTGCTTGGTCATGTGCAGAAACTTGTGGTCCCATCTTCATTAAGGATTTCATCCCTTGTGTTATTATAGCTAGTTGTTTTTCTATATGACTTAGATCAGTGTCTAGTTGATTTTGTTTAGGATTATAAAAATTTTCATTATTTTGTTGGCCTTCTAATGTAGTATTAGATTGTTGTCCTTGATTTTTCCAAGAAAAATTAGGATGATTTGTCCATGCAAGAGTGTAAGTAGGATTGAAAGTTGGATTATTGCGTTGATTTGAAAAAGATAGCTTTAACTTCCTCACTCCCATTTAAATTAAGACACTCCTCTATAACATGTCCAATAGCATAGCATCCTAAACATTTAGAACTAGAAGTTTTATTCTATTAATATGTGTCTTGAATTAATTAGTTGTATGCGTAGGGGTATTTTGGTCTTTTGACCACATGGGATGCTCAAAGTTATAAATAGGCTCCCAATGTGTGTGCATAGACGTATGAATCTTGTATCCCATTTGTTGATCACCTAACGAAGGACCAATCGGCCAAGCCTCATTTGTGGATGCACCTAATTGGGGAACCATGTAAATTCTCTTGCTTTTGTGTGTGATTTGTCTCTTATTTCTCTTTCTCCTTCTCCACTAGTCCAAGCTCCTCCTTTCCGCATTGATCTTTGCATAACAAGTGGTATCAGAGTAATCTTGAGGAGTTGGCTATGGACTTGACTTACTAAAAGAGAAAGAAAGAATTTCTTGCCAACACCCAATGCTCGCGTCCAACGCCCATGTCCAGCGCTCGACGCCAGCGCCCAACGCCAACACCCAACGCCAACACCCAACGCCCATGTCTAGTGCTTGACGCTAGTGCCCATCACTCGCGTCCATCGCCCAATGCCAGCACTCGCGACCATCACTCACGACCATCGCCTACGACCAACACTCGTGATCAGCACCTGCTACCATCGCTCGCAACCAACACCCGCGACCATTGCCCGTGACCAGTGCTTGCATCTAACACCTGCGATCTTGCTCTTCTTTCCAGTGTGCACCTAGTCATCAATCATTTCCACATTAGTGGCACAAATAGTAAGAATTCCTATCATCACTTTTAGGGTTGCATTCATGCATTTGTTACTGTGATTCTATGGAATTCTTTTCGATATTTTGATCATAACCAAAGGTAGCCAGATCTTTGGAATTCTTTGAAATTCTTTTTTGTTTCTTGAGGCATCACGTATGATCTTGGATCTTCTTTGTTTTTGTTCTTGGGTTCTTTGTCCAAGTGATCTTTGAAATTAATTGCTGCACTTGTTTGTTGGGATACCCTGAATGCAAGATTCGTGTGTAGCTTTGGGATAGCAAATTGGTGCTTGTTTGTTGTCTGAGTTTTTTAGTTATTTGCTTGCTATTATTTGTGTTGTCTACTATCATGGCATCTTCAGCCTTGAAGGTTGAAAAGTTCAATGGTAAAAACAACTTCAGTTTGTGGCAAATTAAGATGAAAGCGCTTCTGAAACAGCAAGGTATTTGGGGTCCCTTGAATGTGGAGCCAACCTTAAAGAAGAAGTCTGTCGAGTTTGAACAGCAAGAAGAGAAGACACATTCAACAAATCTACTATGCTTATTAGATGAAATAATTATTGATGTAGTAGATGAGAATATAGCTTTGGGTCTTTGGAATAAGTTGGAAACATTGTATATGACTAAGTCTCTCACGAATAAACTGTTGTTGAAGCAAAGGTTATTCTCTCTTAGAATGAAGGTACACCATTGAAGCAACACTTGGATCAGCTCAATACCATTCTCATGGAGCTGAGGAACATTGGTATTACTGTGGAAGATGAGGATGCTACTCTCATCTTATTGGTATCTCTTCCTCTCTCATTTGAGAACTTTGTGCAATCTTTTGTGGTTGGCAAAGATACTATCACCTTGGAGGAGGTAAGATCAAGTCTTCATTCTAGAGAGTTGAGACATTTGGCTACTCATGGTAACAATGATGCTGGGATTAAGTGTTAGTGCATCATTCAGAGTCTAGATGATGACAGAGTAGAAAAGACAACAGGCGAAGAGGCAAAAGTAAATCTAGAGGTAGATATTCAAGGACACTTGTTATTGCAAGGAAAAGGGGCATTGGAAAGCAAACTGCCCAAAGTTGAAAACTAAGGGAAATGCAACAATTGTTGAAAATGAAGACTCAAGTTCTAATTGTTATTTTTTCCTTACTATTTGCTATAGTGCCTACTCTGATCAGAGTTGGATATTAGATTCTGGTGCATCACATCATATAACTCCCAACAGGGAATATTTCCATACAAATGAGGTAGATGGTGGACAAGTCACTTTGGCAGATAATGATGTTTGTAACAGAATAGGTATTGGATATATCAAATTCAGGATGCATGATGGGACGATCAAAGTCTTAGAGGATGTTTGGCATGTGCCCAGGTTGGGCAAAAGCCTTATCTCGTTGATGGCCCTTGATTAGAAGAGTTTCAGTTTTTCAAGTGGAGGTAAACTCCATGTTTTGAAGGGTTCCCTAGTTATGATGAAGGGAATCAAGGATGGACCTTTGTACATTCTTTAGGGCAAGCTCGTCATTAGATCAGTAACTACAACAGTGAGTGACCAGTAGTCTATGTTAGCTATTTGGCATTCCAGGTTAGGACATTTGGGTTTGAAGGGAATGCAGAAGCTCAACACACTTGACAGGTTAGATGGACACATTTTTACTAATATTGATTTGTGCAAGCATTACATCTATGAGAAGTAGAAACGTGTTTCTTTTGGTAGAGTAGAACATATCACAAAGGAAAAGTTGAACTACATCCATGCAGATTGTTGGGGACTATCTCAACAACCCTCATTAGCAGGTTCCAAGTATTTTCTCTCTATAGTTGATGATTTCAGTCATATGACTTGGGTTTTCATTACGAAGCATAAAAGTGAGGCCTTTATGAACTTTAAATAATGGAAGACTATTATTGAAAATCAAGTGAGGAGAAAAGTAAAATACTTGAGAATAGATAATGGATTAGAATTCTGTTCAAATGAATTTGACACTTTTTGTAGAGATCTAGACATAACTAGACATTATACTATTAGGGGAACTCCACAACAGAATGGAGTTGTAGAACGTCTTAATAGGATGTTATTGGAGAGAGCTAGATGTATGCTCTCACATGCTGGGCTGGAAAAATATTTTTGGGCTGAAGTTGTTAACACAACCTCCTATTTGGTAAATAGATCGCCATCTAATGCTATTAGCGACAAGATTCCCTATGAGGTATGGATGGATAAAGCTACAAATTACTTCAAGTTGAAAGTATTTGAATGTCCTGCTTATTACCATGTAAATCATGGTAAATTGGAGTTGCGTGCCAAGGAAGGAATTTTTGTGCAATATGGTATGGGAGTAAAGGAAAATAGAATTTATGATAAAAAAACAAGAAAGGTCATTCATAGTAGGGATGTTACCTTTGATGAGGTTTCTTTAACACATGAGAAAGAGAAGCCAACAGTTTCTAATCCACCTAGTACTCCTAAGCAGGTGGAGCTTGATTTAGATCAACCTTTGATTTCTGATTAGTGTGTTCTAGGTAATACAGATCAACATTTGATTTTGGAAGATGTCCATGGAGACAAATTTGTGGAGGACACATGTCTAAGGTGTGTTGTTAGGGATCATCTTAGAAGGAATGTTCAGCCTCCACAAAAGTATGACTACAACAATATAGTTGCATTTGCCTTACAAGTAGCTAGTGAGGTGGAGGATGCTGATCCACCTAGCTTTGATGCTGCTATTAGCAGATCAAAAGCCATATATTGGATGGGAGCTATGCAAGAAGAACTTCAATCTTTGCATAAAAATAAGACTTGGGAATTGGTAAAACATCTCAAAGACAAGAATGTTGTTGGTTGCAAATTAGTGTTCAAAAAGAAATTAGGAATACAAGGCAACCATGGAATTCAATACAAGGCAAGACTGGTAGCAAAAGGTTTTTCACAAAAGGAGGGTGTGGACTTTAATGAAGTCTTTGCACTAGTAGTGAGACACCCCCATTAGAGTTCTTTTGGCAATTATTGCAGTAAAGGACTTAGAACTTGAGCAACTAGATGTGAAAACAACTTTTTTGCATGGTGGTTTAGAAGAAGATATTTGGATGGAATAGCTAACAGGTTTTGCAGAAAAGGGTAAATCAAACCTTGTTTGTAAATTGCAGAAATCTTTATATGGCCTAAAACAGTCTCCTAGGTAATGGTATAAAAGATTTGATTCTTTTATTACAAATGTTGGTTTTATTTGTAGTATTTTGATTCATGTGTCTACATTAAACAAATTAAAGAAGATGAATTTATTTATTTGCTTTTGTATGTGGATGACGTCTTGATTGTAGCTAAAGATGTCAATGAAATACAGTTTTTGAAAGATACATTGAAGTTTGAATTTGCAATGAAGGATTTAAGACTAGTAGGTAAAATCCTTGGGATGGAGATTTATCATGACAGGAATATTGGAAGGTTATTTCTCCATCAGCATAGTTATGTTCAAAAATTTTTAAGCAAGTTTGGCATGGCTTCAAGCAAAGCCATTGGAATGCCTTATGATAGGAACCTACGATTATCAGTTGCTATGGCACCTCAGACATAGCTAGAACAGGAGTACATGAAGAAAGTTCCATATTCACAAGCAATTGGCAGTCTTATGTATACCATGATTTGTACTTATCCAGATCTTGCTTACCTCCTTAGTGTTGTAAGCAGGTTTATGTCAAATCCAGGGAAGAGTCATTGACGGGCCGTGAAGAAGATCTTTAGGTACTTGAAAGCCATGTCTGATGTAGGACTGATTTATGGAGTAAAACATAAATGTAATATGATTGGATATTCTGAATCAGATTTTACAGGTGATGTTGATCAATGTAGGTCTTTGATAGGATATGTTTTTATAGTGGCAGATTCTATTGTCAGTTAGAAATCTACTCTACAGCCTACAATTTCTTTATCCACCATAGAGGCTGAGTATATGGCAATGACAAAAGCTGCAAAAGAAGGTATTTGGTTAAAGGGATTACTTGGAGACTTTGGTCTGCAATATGATAAGATAGAAATATTTTGTGATAGTCGTAGTGCCATCAGCTTGACGAAGGATAATGTGTTTCATGACAAGACAAAGCACATTAATGTTTGTTATCACTTTCTTAGAACTAAAGACCGTGTGAAGATATTGAATATCAACACTCATGACAACCCAACTGATATATTCACAAAAGGCATTCTTGAAAGTAAGTTCAAGCATTGCTTGGACTTACTAAATGTTTTTGCTTATAGCTGACCCTTTGGGTCTTTGTGATGGAGTATTTTTTGGTTCTAGGTGGAGTTTGAAAATTCAAGACAAGGTGGAGATTGTTAATATGTGTCTTGAATTAATTAGTTGTATGCATAGGGGTATTTTGGTCTTTTGACCACATGGGATGCTCGAAGTTATAAATAGGCTTCCAATGTGTGTGCATAAATATATGCATCTTATATCCCATTTGTTGATCACCTAATGAAGGACCAATCAGCCAAGCCTCCATCTATGGACGTACCCAATTGGGGAACCACGTAAATTCTCTTATTTTTGTGTGTGATTTGCCTCTCATTTCTCTTTCTCCTTCTCCACGAGTCCAAGCTCCTCCTTTCCACATTGATCTTTGCATAACATATTCTTATGAGGTTTACTATGCAACTCTTCAATCTTATGCATCATTGCTACTAATTTTGCTTCTAAGGCCTTATAAGGTTCTATAACATAAATACCATTAGCATTTGACTTGGATTCTTTATAAACTTCACCTGAACTTTCCTATTGTATAGTTCTTTTTGCTAAATCTTCTAAGAACTTTCATGCCTCATCTATAGCTAAATTCAAATATCCGCTATGGCATGGTGACTCTAATAAAGTTTTTGTTGGATAATCAATTCCTTCATATATAGTTCAAATTTGAATAGTTTTCTCAATCCCATGGTGAGGACATTGAGCTAAAGTATCTCTAAATCTTGCAAAATATTTCCAAAAAAGTTCTCTAGCTTTCTATCTACAATTTAAAATTTCATTTTTCATTTTTCATTTTTCATTTTAATGGTCACATGCATGGGATAGTAATGTTCTAAGAACCCAAAATAAAATTGATTCCAACTTGTAATGGAGTTTGGTGGCAAACTATATAACCATCTTTTTGATATATCTTTTAAGGAAAAAGGTATATACCTCAACTTAATAGCATCTATTGACATATTTGGTACTTTCTTCATGTTGCATACCTTATTAAACTCTTTTAAAAACTAATAGACATCTTCCTTATCTAAACCATGGAATTTAGGTAACTGATTTATGTAATTGGAATTAGGTTCAAATCTATCATTAGCACACTCAGGAAGTGCTATACATGAAGGTTCATCAACTAAATTTCGATAGAAAATACTGCCAATGGATACATGTGGAAGTCTTTCTGCCATGGTTGGATTAGGATTAGGATTACTTTTCCTTGGGCTATGAATTAATCTATTGGTTTGCTAACCCCTAGTCCAAATTGACATATAACATTAATGAATGAAATAAATGCAAGACACTTATACTCGTTGTGCACTTGAATTGCTTGATTGTAGTCTTTCTCATTAACCGAACTTTAGCAATTGTACCTACATATTACAAATGAATATTACAAGGAAAAAAAATGAATAAAATTGCATGTTATTTTTCATAAGTAGATAACGAAGCATTTTAATTCATTTCCCAATTATCCTTAAGATCAATAACCTCTGATTCTCTTTTATCTATTAATTTCAAAAAGTGTTCTAACCTTTGACCATTGACTTTGAAAACTTTATGATTTTGTGAATCTTCAATATCTATAGCTCCATAAGGACCAGTCTATCTTGACTTCAATTTCCCATGAAAAGAATGCAATTGAGAATTATACAATAATACTTCTTGTCCTAGACTAAATACTCTATTAAAAACTCTTTTGTCATGCCATGCTTTCATCTTCTTTTTAGCAATCTTAGAATTGTCATATGCCTCTTGTGTTAATTCTTCTAGTTCCACTAATTGTAATCCTCTTTTATCTCCTACTACCTTTATATATAAATTGAGTTTTCTAATTGCCCATAATGCTATATGTTCTAACTCAACTAGTAGATGACAAGATTTTCCATAAACTAATTTATAAGGTGTTCCAAGGATATTTTTATAAGTAGTTCTATACGCCTATAGGGCATCACTTAGTTTCTCTACCTAATCCTTCCTAGTGAGGTTGACAACTTTTTCTAATATTCCTTTGATTTGCTTATTTGCACTTTCAACTTGACCACTAGTTTGAGGATGATATGAGGTTGCCAATTTATGTAAAACTCCATATTTCTTTAGTAATGATTTAAAACTTCTATTACAAAAATGGGTTCCCCTTACACTTATGATGGCTCTAGGTGTACCAAAACAAGAGAAAATATTTATCTTTATAAATTTTACTACAACCTTGTTATCATTAGTTTTTGTAAGTATTGTTTCTACCCACTTAGTTACATATTCTATAGTTATTAAAATATATAAGTAACCATTTGAATTAGGGAATGGGCCCATGAAATCAATACCCCAAACATCAAAAATTTCTACTTCTTGTATTGGATTTAGTGGCATCATGTTTCTCTTTGTAATTCTTCCTACTTTTTGACATTGAGTACAACTTTTACAATATTTATAAGCATCCTTAAATAAAGTAGGCCAATAAAGACCACTATGTAGTACTTTAATTGCTATTTTCTTAGCTCTAAAATGACCTACACAAGCTTGATCATGACAAAAAGATAAGACTTGTGTAATTTCCTTTTCTAGGATGCATCTCTTAATAATTTGATCTGAACATTGCTTAAAAATATATGGATCATCCCAAAAGAAATACTTAACTTTTGATAAAAATATTCTTGTTTCAACCCTAAACCATTCTTGAGGCATTAATCCTGTAACTAAATAATTGACAATATATGCATACCAAGGGCTAAGATTTATTGCAAAAAGTTGTTCATTAGGAAAAGTATCATTAATAAGTGGACTAGAAAAAAGGGATGAATCTAAACGGGACATATGGTCTACTACAATATTCTTACAATCTTTTTTTCTTTAATCTCCAAATCAAATTCTTGCAATAATAATATCCACCTAATTAGTCTAGGTTTAGCATCTTTTTTACTTAATAAATACTTAAGTGCAATGTAGTCTATATAGACTATGGTGTGACTTCCTATTAAATATGGACTAAATTTTTCTAAAGCAAACACAACATCTAGAAATTCTTTTTCTATTGTACTATAATTCTTTTGTGTATCATTGAAAGTTTTACTAGCATAGTAAATTACTCTAGGTAATTTCTCTAACTTTTGTCTTAATACAACCCCTATAGCATAATTTGATGCATTATACATTAATTCAAAAGGTTGTGTCCAATCTGGTGCATGAACTATGGATGATGTTGTAAGAGTTTTCTTTAAGAAATTAAATGCTTTCTTACTGTAACCCTTAAGAAATTAATTTAATTCTCATCAAAGTCAAATGATTAATCCTTAACTAATAATTGAGTTAAAGGACGAGTAATATGACTAAAATTTTTTATAAATCTTCTATAAAAACTTGCATGTCCTAACAATGCTCGAATATCTTTAACTAACCTAGGAATTGTTAGATTAATTATTAATTTAACATTAGCCTTATCTACTTCAATTCCCTTGTTAGAAATTACATAGCCTAAGACTCTCTTGTTTAACCATGAAATTACATTTTTCCCAATTTAATACTAAATTTTTCTCTTTACATCTTTTTAAGACTTGTTCTAAATTATTTAAACATTTATCAAATAAATCTCCAAAGATTGAAAAATCATCCATAAAAACTTCTAGAAATTCATCTATAAAGTTTGTGAATAATCTCATCATATACCTTTGGAAAGTAGTTGAAGTATTACATAACCCAAAAGGCATACGACTAAATGCAAATATTCCAAAAGGGCAAGTAAAAGTTGTTTTGACTTGATCCTCTAATACCACTGAAATTTGATTATAACTTGAATATCCATGTAGAAAGTAATAATATTCATTACCTATTAATTTTTGTAGTATTTGATCAATAAAAGGTAATGAAAATAATCGTTTCTAGTGGCTACATTGAGTTTTCTATAATCTATGCAAACTCTCCAAACTGTTTGTACTCAAGTTGGCATTAACTCATTATTTTCATTTTCAATAACTATTATGTCTGATTTCTTTGGAACCACTTGAACTGGACTAACCCAAGAACTATCAGGTATAGAGTATATTATGTCATTATCTAACTATTTTAAAATTTCTTTTTTACTACTTTTTTTATATTTGGATTTAATCTTCTTTGAAGTTGTCTAATTGATGGTACATTATTTTCTAGATTAATTCTATTTTGACAAATAATTGGGCTTATTCCTTTTATATTTGACATCTACCATCCTATAGTTCTTGATGCTTTTTAAGTACTTTTAATAACTTTTCTTCTTGTAAATTTGATAAATCAGATGCTATTATTACTGGAAGAGTTTTATTCTTACCTAAGAAAGCATATTTTAGATTTTCAAGTTGTTTCAATTCAAGAGTAGGTGGTTATACAATAGAAGGTTTATTAGTAACTCTTGATTCTAGCCCTACTTCTAAACTTTCCACTTCTTGTACTTCTTTTTCTATCATTTCATTTTCTTCCACACCTATATTTTCTAAATTATGCTCCTTAGCTAAGAAATCTTCTTCTAAATTTTCCTCATACTCTTCATCTACTTTGAAAACTTCCAACAAATTTACTTTAAATTGTTTGTTTCTTATTTCTTTAAATTTATTTTTAATTCCCTTAAAAATATTAAGTTCTATGCATTGGTCTCCCCATGATAATTCCATTGAACCATTTCTACAATCTATGTAAGCATTAGCAGTAGCTAAAAATGGTCTTCCTAAGATAAGCATGGTTTGATCTATTAAAGTATTTGGGGAATGAGTTTCCATTGATAAATAAATTCCATAACCTTTACTAATAAATCTTCAACTTTCCCTAAAGGTGTACGAATAGATCTATCTACCAATTGAATAATTGTTCTTGTAGGTTTTAAATTATTTAGTTTTAATTCTTTATAACACATTGAGGCATAACATTTATCTCGACACCTAAATCTATTAATACTTTATTAAAATATATTTCACCAATAGTGCATGAAATAATAGGAATACTTGGATCACTAAGTTTTTGAGGTCAATTGTTAAATAATTTTGAACTAACTTCTTCTGTGAAAAATGCCCTTTTTAATACTTTTCTTTTCCTTTTCTTTATACATAATCCTTTAAGATATTTTGCATAAGAAGGTATTTGTTTAATCACTTCTAATAATGGTAGATTTACCCTAACTTGTTCAAATATTTCTCTAATTTCTTCTAATTCATTATCTTGGTTAGATTTCAACTTATGTGGGAAAGGAGGTTCTACATCCCTAAGTAATATATTTTCTTTTAAACTCTTAGAATGTTCTTGATTTTTTAAATCTTCCCCAACTTTCAGTTCATTAATTTCATCTTTATGCTCTTCTACTTCATTCACATTGTCCTTTTGGATGGGATTAACACTAACTTTAATTTCTTTATTTTCTTGTTCCTTGCCTATATTATCATTTTTTACTTGTTCCAATTTAGAACCATTATAATTTTTACCAGATCTAAGCATTATATCAACATTTATAGGTTCCTCATAATTTTCATCATTCAAGTCATATATCCTAGAATTAGATGAATCTCTTAAGAATATATCTATAGATTTCTGTATTTCATCTAATCTCTCTTCATGATTAATATATTTAGAAGTTTTTAACTCTTGAAAATCTTCATTTATGAATGGGATAACATTTAGATTATTATCTTCAAGGCAACATTGATTTTCATTCCACATACTAAGATTAGGCATATCTAAATCACTACTTTGCTCTATACTCCTTAATTTTCTATTCTCTTCTAATTCTTCCACTATTTTATCAAACTCACATATCATTCTTTCTAACTTCACAAGTTGTGGTACATTTTGAGAATTTAAATAATTAACTTCAAAGCTAGGAATAACATGCTCCTTCAAATTTAATGCACCCATTTTACATTGATTATCATATACTTGAAAATTTGGATTCCCATAGTAGTTATATTGAGAGTTTAGCCCTTCTAAATTATGTTGAGGAAGGTTTTCTAAATACATATTAGGCTCAGCAACATAATAATCCTCACTAACATAATTAGAAAAATCATATCCATAACAACTATTACTAGGAATAAAACTAGCATTACTATCATGTTCATCAAAAAGCTTCATTATGATAATATAATATTAATTCAACAAAATTTTTTCTAAAATGTAGGAACAAAAACTAAGCAATTAATAAATTAAATACTAAAGTAATTAACACCAATCTCCGGCAATAGTGCCAAAAACTTGTTTAACACTTTTTTGTGTTTTAATTCATAACTACAAAGTGCACGGTATCAATAATAGTATATCATGCAAGTACAAGTCGATCCACAGAGATTGGGAATTACTAATTTTTACTTAGCTAATTAACTTATTCCTTTATCTTTAGTTATTAAATCTAAATCCTAATTTTAATTAGAATTATAAGGGATTTTTAGTGAATTTCCAGATTATTCCCTAAAAACCTAGAAATTGATGCATAATTTAAATTAATCCTATCTAATGACTTCTAAAAATTCCAAAAAAATTATATATTAATTTTGAAAATTAAGATTACTTAATAATACTCTAATTTTATAGAAAAACTTATAATATTACCCTAATTAATTTTAGAATTATACTGAAATTCGGATGCAACACATAAAACCCTAAAAATTGGCTTCTACTTCTACTAAGTCTCCTCTATTTGCTTTTAAATATTTAACTATATGCACCATAACTTGATTAATTTTACTAACCTACTTTAATTCTTACTGAAATGAAAGGAATACACATACATTCACCATAAAAAACATACATAACATCACAAACAACAAGTCGCATTAATAATCAACACATACATGCATAGTTTTGTCTTTTCACATAAGAACATAGGTTTTTCTTATAACAAAATACTTCAAGCAAATGTAACAACATAGATCTTCACGTCTTTGATAGATTAAACATAGGAGAACATATGTAAAAGAAGAAAAAGGGAGATGAACACCTAATTTTCCAAGAAAACACTTCACCCTTTGAAACTAGCTTAGGTTGAAGATGTCTCTAACCTTTATTCTAATTCTTGACTTTGTCAAGGCAAGGAACTTTGGCTTCAATTGTTAAATTCCCTCCAATTTCTTGTCATCACATTAGACGTCCTCCAAGGATTGAAGTTGAGGAGCAGTTGGCTTCAAGAATTACTTCCCTTCAAGGATACACTTAGGTAGAGAAGGCTTTGCAAGGAAGAAAAAGGGAGGAGGAAGAAGAAGAGAGGGGTGTCACTTCTCCCCTAGGAAGAAATGAATGTGTGTGTGAATGAGGAGAGAAGAATGGAGGGGAGTAGAGAGGACGAAATTGAGGGAGAGAGCTTGGAAGAAGAAGATAAAGTTGTATTTATAATGACAATCAGATGTCTCATAAGGATGCATGTTTATAATGAAAAAGTACATAATATTAATGGTTAATTGCATAATATTTAGTTTATCATAGGAGAATTAAGCTATTATGTTACAATTGCATGATTATATGCCTTAATTAAAGAATATGCATAATTTCAAGGAATAAATATTAGTTAAATATCATTTTTGAAAGATTGAAAACCTGATTTAAGTGTAATTTTATAGTATTAAGCATGATATATTTTATTTACACATATTTATATCATATACAGGTGCATAGTAATAACTCATTGTGTTATAGGTTTTAAGATATAAAAAGATTACGTGAGTTGCACATGTTTAACTCGTTAAGTTAACATAACTATACATATTGAGTTACCTGATTAAATACTAAGGTAACACGTTATGTTAGTGTTATAAGCTTATAAGTTATTTCTTTATTTCACGTAATACATATATTATTATTTATATCAAGTTCGCTAAGTCACAATTAAGTCAATGAAGTAAGTTCGTTGAGTTATACTAACTCTACGGACTAGTTATTTTCTAATATGCCACTATGAGCAATTGTAGGAACAAAAAATTTAAAGGAAAACTACGATTACACATATCATGCAATATTTAAGTTATGGAATGAGAAAGAAATCACCATTGTTGATACGAATGAAGGAGATCCAACTAGTCATTTAGGCAGAAGCAGTTACTACTGAAAAAATATAAAAAGAAAAGAGAAAGAATGAAGAAAGGGGTGGAGAACTACACTAACTATAAGAAGCGTTGGTAATTCTCTGAAGCTTCACAACACCACCAAATACCATCACCAGCCATTAGAGGTCTATGAGGATACTTTTCAGATGTTAGGTTGATTCCGAGCCAAACACGATGACTAACAACCACTATAAGGAGTGATTGTATCACAAGAAGGAAAGCTATTTTCACCAAACATCAACTCATCTCTTAGGAGATAGTAAAGTTTTTAGCCTTGGTTTTGGGTTGATGCTAACATACTAAAGAGGAGATCAACTTACAAGTTTCAGTTTACAATTCTATAGGGGGAGGGACACATGACTATAAGTGATTAATTTTTTAGTGGTGTAATCATATTACATGTAGTAATAGAAGTTTTTATTGTCAATAGAGAATATTACATTTCACTTTTCGTTCATCTTCAAGAACATATCATAACAAACACAAACCAAAAACTCATTATATGTTTCTATATTTATCAAATTAGTGTTGTATCTTTTGTTTAGTATTGTTAGTATTATTGAATGTTTTATGTTGATTTCATTCTAGAAAACAAAAAGTAGTTTTACTAATTACTGAAACTAGTTCATATTCAATTCTGAAATCTTGATTACTATGATTACTGTTTGAAATATCTGAATGTTAGTGTTTATTAATGATCAATACTACATAAACTAACATTAAAAGCTTAATGGATGTTGTTCACATTTTATGGAATTGCCCAATGGATGGCTGAATTCCTTTGTGAACAACAATATTTAATTGGAAGTTATTAGTGAGGCTCATGGAGTTAATTTAAGTCTACAAAGATAGTATATTGAGTTAACTGTAACTCAATGAACTAAGTCTGTTGAGTTAGTAGTAAGTCAATGGAGTGTGTAATTCAACATACATAAACCTGTGGTTGTAAAATCAAAATAGTACAAAATTTTTACTATCTCTATGGGATTGACCTGTATTTGCACATTTATACAATAGACACTGTGTACTTGTAGTTAAAAATAAATTAGATTTAATATCTAATTTGTGAAAATTGTTTGTTTATTTCTAAAAGAAATTATAAACATATAATTAAAGCAAACGAAATTCACCCAAACAATGCATTACAACCAAATTTCTTAATAAACCTATTGTATTTCTCCATTTCAATCCACAATCTTTGTCATGTCATTCATTGCATCCTTCGGAATGAGAATACGTCTTTTAATGTCATTCCTTCTTAGAAACTTTCATCATGTATATTTCCATGTTGTCTCATGCAATCTTTATTCTTCTCTTCATTACAAATCTAATGAGAATAAGCTTCTAGAGTTGTGTTTAATTTTTTTCATAACTTGCCATCTTTGTCAAATAGTTATCCTATAACACTTATAAAAACTCAAACAGTTATCTTATAACCCTTTTAGTTTTGTCACTTGCAAAAGACGTGATCTACAATTTTATAATTATTAGGCACTTTACAAAACTCGAATAGTTATCTATTATCTATACGTAAAACTCGAATAGTTATCTATCATCTATATATAAAACTCAAGCAATTATCATAACTCTTCTAGTTTTTCAAAGCTATACATGAAAAGCACGTGAAAACTTATAACTTTTAAAACACACATACATAAATTATAACTATACAACATTTTTAACAATAACTCTTCAACTTTTTATACACTTAATCTTAACTATACGACTTTTTACTTAACCTTTGAAATTAATTCTTCTTGTCTTTCTTCCTTCTTGAACTTTACTTTAAGAATAAAATTTGCAATGTCTTTAATATTGTAGGATCATTGTATCACAAGAGGGGGGTGAATTGTGTCTTTAGTAATTAAAATTACCAGCGTATAAAACAAAAGCACAAAACGCTCGTAAATAAAATTCTATTCTTTATAAACTTTAAAGAAAGAATTTACAATATCTTTTCAGCTCAATTCCCTTCTTGTCGATTTTGATACAATAATGTCTGATATACAATTCAATAGAAAATGAAGTCCTTATTCAAAACTAATTTCGAATTGTATAAAACTTAATCTTTATGCACGTAGCTCCTTTCCTTCTTTTCACTCAACTTCTGTATCTCTTCTTCTCTAGTTGTCGAATTTCTAGACTTTTTGCATTTGTAGCTCCTTTTCTGAAATTGCTTGGAATTTCGAACTTCTTCTGATGTTGGAGAATTTTTCTAGATATGAATATTCAGACTTGATTTTTCAATTTGTGATTGGGATCAAGATGATCATAATGTAGCTCGTGTTGGGTGCCCAGCACACATTTGGTTGTTGGCGTGTGTCCTAACAATCGCTTGCATTGAGAGATGCCTCACGCTATCCCGTGACATGTGGCATGATTGAAAGCTAGGGACCAAATGCCTAGGTCACACTTGAACAACAAGCGACTAGGTGCTAAGAACCTTTAACAGGATGTTGAGGAGTCTTTGCTAACACCTCGGGGTTTTAGCATAGATGGTAGCACCTGATCCTAACAAGTGGTATTAGAGCGAGAGGTCGCGAGTTCGAGTCCCAGCAGACACATGTTGCGTGTACACATGCTGGGGGGTGATTGTTGGGTGCCCAACATGTGTTTGGTTGTTGGCGTGTGTCCTAACAATCGCTTGCATTGAGAGATGCCTCGCATTGTCCCGTGACATGTGCCATGATTGAAAGTTGGGGATCAAATGCCAAGGTCACACTCGAACAAAATGCAATTGGGTGCTAAGAACCTTTAACAGGATGTTGAGGAGCCTTTGCTAACACCTTAGGGTTTTAGCATAAATGGTAGCACTTGATCCTAGCAGCTCGTACTCTCTATTAGTAGTCGAACTCTGACTTCATGTTTAGTATGTTCATCCACTTAATCCATAATCCACGTACTAATTTCAAATTCAAATTATCCATGATTTCCACTATCTTTTTGAATTTCCACTATGTCCATAATTCTTGATTCACGATTCTATAAGGAGAGGAGGCAAGATTGTAAGTGATTAAGTTTTCAGTGGCATAATTACGTCGCATGTAGTGATGGAAGTTTTTACTGTCGATAGAGATTTTTATATTTCACCTTTCATTCATCTTCAAGAACATATTAAAACAAAAATACCAAAAACAACAAATTATCTATGTTTACATTTAGTATTAAAGTGTTGTATTGTTTGTTTTGTATCGTGATTAATATTATCATCATCAGTATTATGAATGTTTTATGTTTGTTTAATTCAAAAAAATAGAAAATAGTTTTATTGTTTACTGAAATTGATTTGTCCTAGATACTTAGAGATTTTAATGGTTACTATTTGAAATATCTAAATGTTAGTGTTGCTTAATGATAAATCTAATATTAACTAACATTAAAAAGCTTAATTGATGTTATTTACATTTTGTGGAACCGCCCAATGGTTGGCCAAATTCCTCTGTAAATAGCAATATTTAACTAGAAAGATAGGCTTGTAGAGTTAACTTAAGTCCACGAGGTTAGTCCATTGAGTAAACCATAACTCCACGAACTAAGTTCATTGTGTTAATTGTAACTCAACAGAGTGCTTAACTAAACACATATAAACTCCAATATAAAAAATCAGAACAGTATACAATTCTTACTCAATCTCTATAGGATCAACCTGTACTTGCACACAAATATAATATACACACTGTGCACTTGTAGTTAAAATACAAATTGGACTTAATGTCTACTTTGTGTGAAAAGTTAGTTGTTTACTTCTAAAAGTAATTATTGATATAAGCATAAAAATAAATCAAATAGAAGTTCACAAACAAAAATTAAACAATAGCTGGTTGAATAGTCGGAATGTTAGGAAAGCTAACTATCTGGAAATTCAAGGAAATCGAAAAGTTAGGAAGGCTAACTATCCGAAACTTAAGTTATTCAAATTACTCACGTGTAGAAATCCAAACAAAAGTTTAAAAAGATTTTCGAAAAGTTAGGAAAGCTAACTATCCAAAAAATAGGAAGTTTCGGAAGGTTATAGAATGAATTATCTGAAAATTAAGTCATTCTATTATGCACGTGCTGAAATAAGAAACTAACAATCAAAAGCTTACAAGATATTTTGGAAGATTACTGTTGCTAACTATTTGAAAGTTAAAATACTTCCGTGAGTTAACAGCTACAACTATCCGAAAGTTAAGTTACTTAAATAAACACGTGCAAAATTCAGAAACTAAATTGGAAGCTTGAAAGGATGATTCAGTAAGTTAAGAAAGCCAACTATCTTAAAGTTAAATATGTTTCGATAAGTTACAGTTTTAACTATCCGAACCGAAGGAGATCTCACGTGTAAGGCTTAAATCCACACGTGACGAGACTTAAAGATAGTTTCTACTCATCGAAATGTTATAAATGGATATCAGAAGGTTACCACTACTAACTATCTGAAAGTTACAAGGAATCGAAAGGTTAACTTGAAAAACCTTTCTAAATGATAACTTACCATTTTTGGACCTGCAATTTCAATAAGTACAGTAAAATATATCTGTTAGAAGTAAATATGATCGTTATGCTGAATGTTATAAATATAAATAGCAGACAAGAGAGTTAGACAACTTTTTGAATATACAAATCCATACATCAAGCTCCACATATACAGTAAAACATCTTCAAGATCAAATCTTCAAAAAAGACAAACTCAAGTTTAGAGCTCTCCATGCAAATAAACTTTGATTTCTTAAAGCCAGTGATTTACTGAAGTGTGCTAACTGAAAACTTCAGAGATAGGTTGGTTGGAGCTACAACCAAAAAGCTCAGTTCGATTGGTTGGTTCTTGCTTGGACTTTAAAGCAAGTGATTGTAAGTTGTGAAAGTTTAGTGAAGCCCAAGTGAATCTTGGGGGTGGACTAGCCGTTAGTGGTGAACTACCTAAAAATCTCTTTATGTCAAGTTTTTCTATATCATGAACAGTGCACGTTTAGACAACTCGTTAAGTTAGAGTTTTGTTTGTATAGAGATCACGTGAGAACTCATTAAGTTAGAGGCTTAAAGGTTAAAATAGGTCACGTGAGAACTCGTTAAGTTAGTGAGTAAAAGAAGAGACGAACTCGTTAAGTTAGTATTATACACGTAGTGAAATTATAAGTTACGAATGTTATATTGTATCACGTGAGGTGCACATGTTTAACTCATTAAGTTAACATAACTAAGCGCGTTGAGTTGCTATATTGAACACTAAGGTAACACGTTAGGTTAGTGTTATAAACTTAAGTTGTTATTTTTGCATGTGGTAAAATTCTTATTATAAAAACATTTGTTTATTACTGGTTCGTTGAGTTATCGTAACAAAACGGAGATGGTTCGTTGAGTTAGCGTAACACCACAAAGATAGTTTGTTGAGTTAGCTACAGTACTTGTCACGTGAGTTGGCATATGAGGAACTCGTTAAGTTAGAAACGTTAAGTTTCCTTCGAGAAACTCGAACAGTTATCATAAGTCTTCGAGTTTTCTCACTTTTTCACTTAGCCTGAAGTTATTTTCTTTATATGCATAGTTACGCTAAGTATTCTGCAATTGTTGGTTGTAAAACTTGTACAGTTATTGCAAGCACTCGAGTTATTTATCGGTAACGGATCTTATATTTATGATTTCAATGATTGAATCCGTTTATCCGTTTCTAAACTCGAAGACTTATGAATGTTTTCCTAACAACCTTTCGTGTTTCTACCTTGGTAAAACCCTAGCTTCGCAATCTTTCCTTCCACTAAGTTCTACAATGCAAAGCGAAGATTAATCAACAATGACAAGACATGGAAGAGGACGTGGTAGAATGACCAAAGTGTAGAAAAGAGAGCTGGAACTTCAAAAAATGCAGAATGAAATCAACGATATTTACTCCAAGTACACTTTTTCAAACGAAGTACTACACGATATCAGAAAAGCTGTTCAAAATGAGAAAAATTTCTGTTGGAAATTTATTCGAAACTATGTTGAAACACAGTTTAGACTAAAACAGACAGAACTTTCCGCATTGCATTTATGGAAAAGAAATTTACAACCTAACCCTGCTGTTGTAAGTTCTGGACATGTACTAGAGACATTGGTATAGTCTATCACTTATTATGGAAAGAAGTGGGGACCAATGATCAAAAATGCAAATAGGGAATTACAATCCTTGTATTCCCAACATTATTTTCCCCCAGCTATTTTAGATGATATTAAACAGTATATCAATGAACAGAAAACTGTCATTCGCAAAATGGGTCTTCGAAGTGAAGGACAAAGAGTTTATCAACTCAAAATGGCAGAGGTGGAGAGCTTAAAACTCTATATTCCATTATTACCACTTAGGCATCATGGTGAAGGACCATCAAAACAACAGGTGCCTTTAACAAGAGAAATTAAGACAATTTTAGAACCTCTAGAACAACCTGAAACACTACAGACATATAGTCAGAAAAAGAAAAAGACAATTGAATATTTTGGACTAACTAAGGTGTACAAGGAATATTGCAGTAAAAAGAAGAATTAGTGAAAAATGAAAAACTATGCTCCATTGCAGAAGCTGGACAAACATTTTTGTCAAGAATCCCAACAGATGTGACAAATATTGGCTTACAAGCATATACTCTAAGGTATTGTGTTACATTAGTGCATAATGTATCTTTTAATACAATGGACAGTTTTTCACACAAAGCTACAAGCACACATTCTTTTCCTACATAAAGTGAGAATGTAGGAAATTTTGATGATATATATACAGATGATATCAAATTTGATGATATTATTGATGACATAGACATCGAGTCTATGAATTTTAAAGATATTTCATCTGAAGAGGAATGTACAGATATTCTTCCTCTTATTGTATCTCAAACATAGACTTTTGAATTTTGGTACAGTTGCTTATACTACACTTTATATGTATGGTTATGTATGTTACAATATATCATATACTTGTTGATAAATGTATATAATCAACAACATACACAGTTACAAATAGAATATGATACTACCAATGTCTCACATATACAAATTTCAGAAATACAGGATGATTCTATTCCACAGACAGATATAGAACATTCTTTCATACAGAGACAGTTGTATAGATCACATATAGATATACAGGTTGCTGATATACAGATTGTTACAGAGACTGTTGCTACTAAAATATTTCTAGAAGAACAAATAGAAGAAATTCAGCAGATTATTGATACGACAATAACAGATATTTCAGACATTTATACTAGTTTTGATAGAAATTCCACTAGTTCTGAAAGATCTGACAATATAGATGCTGCTGATAATATTGAAACAAGTCCCAGATCAAAACATCATGACAGGAAAATACCTAATCCTGAATAGAGTTTAGATGCAAATACACTATTATGGTTCAGAAATAATTCCTGCTATGACAAATTTCAGACATATAAAACTTTTACAGTTTTATATTCAAGACCAGTTAAGTTTGAAGGGATGGCACACATACGTGAACTGTTTGAATTTCAAAGCTTGTTGACTCTACTTCCACAATAGCCAGGCCATCTTGCTATACCCGAACTTCTCAGTTGTTTTTACTCAAACTTAACAGTGGAAGAAGGTATTCCTGTTTCTAATATACAAGAAAATGACATATATTTAACTCCAGATTTACTTCATCAGGTACTTGGTCTAAAAAATGAAGGAGTTAAATTATCAGAAAGAAAACAGGTTTATCGATTGGGATGGGACATTACAAGTTTAGCCAAAGATCCAACTACCAACAAACCATTGACATTACTAAATGACTTAAATGGCCAAGCACGTTTTATTGCAAAAATATTGCATGCTACATTGTTTCAGAGGTTTGGTCATGGGGCAGAAGTTGGCAGATGTTATCTTTATGCTACATACGCATTAATCAACCATATACAAGTGAACTGGTATGATATTTTTGTTTCTCATATCTTACATTTGCAGAGTAAATTATTTTATGGTGATACAATTTTGAGAATTGTGGCAAGTCAAACAGATATTACACCTTGGCCACAGAAAAGATTAAAGTCATGATCTTTCTCTGCAAAGGAACTCCAAAAATACCAAGTGGCAGATACACCTATCCTCAAACAACAACAACAGGTTCGGCAAACACAGCAACAATCCATAGAATTTATAGAAACACAGCAACATATAGATATAGAACAAGATATACATACAGATATACAAGGTATACACAGAAAAATACATACAGGTATAGATACAGACATACATACTGAATTTTTACAGCAACCATCACAAGTTTCTCAAAATGATTTAGATCAAGTATTACTTGATTAGATAAACAGAGTTAGTACAGATATTGCAAAGAAAATTTCAAATACCCTGTTTGATATTTTTCAAAGACAAAGAGACTTGTGATTATACAAATTATGTATTACATGATTTATTTTTTGTAATTTGTAACCAAAATCATTATGTAAACTGTTTACCGATTTTAATGTTACATGATTATTTTTCACAGTTTATGATATTAAATAGTTTTTGCTTAATCCATAAATCCTATGTATGGTTGACACTATCGTTTTGATTAATATATACTTAGTAAGATATCCTTCCTTATATTTATAAAACTTAACTTCCTAAAGGGGAAGAAAATAGTTTGTTTAATTTTTTATAATGCCAAAAAGGGGGAGATATAAATTATGTGACTTATTAGGTTTTGACATCATCAAAAAGGGGGAGATTGTTAGGTATTTAATTTTGATGATGTATGCTTTATTAACGTATTTAAATAAGTCTACATAATATTCTCTAAGTATATTTCTCTAAGTATAATAGTTAACAGATTATCGGAAAGTTTCATTTTTATGTCGGATAAATTAAAGATTTCTGAAGAGTTAGATTTGCAATAGTTAAACTTTCAGATAGTTAACGTTTCATTTTTGTCGAATACTTTATGTTAAAAACTCGTATAGTTAAGTTATCCGCACGTGTGTTTTTAATGTTTTAAGTTGTCACGTGTTTTCCATGTGTGTTCGATAATGAAAAATCGAATAGTTAGATAACTGTTCAAGTTTTTATACGCATGGATAGATAACTGTTCGAGTTTTGTAAAAGGACTAACGAACAGATAAGTTTCCTTGTTTAGTCACGTGTTTTGCAGGTGCAAGAACTCGAAGAGTTAAAGGATAAGTGTTCGAGTTTTGACAGGAGTTAAAGGATAAATGTTCGACTAAATCGAAGACTTAGAAGATATTCTACAAGACTCCAGGAAGATGAAGTTTCGGTGAATCTACGAGTGGAGATCGTGGAAACTCAGATTGTCAATGAAGAAAGTGGAAATTTAAATAGAAAGTAATTTGGATTAAAGAGAAAATTAGTATGTGGATTATGGATTGTGGATCAAGTGGATGAACATGCTGAATGTGAAAGACAACAGAGTTCGACTACTAATAGAGAGTACGAGCTACATTACAACAGAGGATCCCAATCTCAAAAACCAAGTCTGAATATTCAATCTGGATCCCTAACTGAAAAGTTAAGTTTGAATATTCATATTCTGAAAAGTTCTCCAACATCAGAAGAAGTTCGAAATTCCAAGCAATTTTAGAAAAGGAGCTGCAAACGCAAGAAGTCTGGAAATTTGACAACTGGAGAAGAAGAGATACAGAAGCTGAGCAAAGAGAAAGAAAAGAGTTGTGTGCATAAAGATCTGGTTTATACAATTCAAAATTAGTTTTGAAAAAGAGCTTTGTTTTCCTATTTTGATTTGTATATCAAAAATTACTGTATCAAAACCGTCAAAAGGGAATTGAGCTGAAAAGATATTGTAAATTCTGTCTTGAAATAAAAGAATAGAATTTCATTTACGAGTGTTTTGTTCTCTTGTTTTATCTGCTAGTTTAATTACTAAAGACACAATTCACCCCCCTTCTTGTGATATAGATGATCCTACGTGAAGATACAGTATAAAAGGCATAGAATTCTCGTTGATTAGTTATCCTTGCACGTAAAATGAAAAATATTTTTAGGGATCAAAAACACCTTTCAAGGAAAAGCTCTCAAGTGGAAGAAAATTCAGTGAAGCAGAAAAGGTCAAATTTATGTCGCTGAAGATTTGAAGTATTAGATGGAAGAAAATTCAGTGAAGTAGGAAAAGGTAAGATATACGTCATTGAAGATTTAAAGTTTCAGGAGAAAGCAAATTCGGTGAAGCAGAGAAAGACTAGATATTTGTCACTAAAGAATTGTTGAAGAAGAAAGAAAAGAAGAAGAAGAAAGATCTCAAACAGGTAAAAATGTTTTAAATTCTGTAAATTAGTTTTCTCTGTTTGAAGTTATGAAATTGTATAGATGAAACATGGTATCGATATATAATTGTATCTACAATTTCTGAGGATAATTGAATTGTATATTGTAATTGAAACCTTGAATAAAAATGATTTTATGAAAATAGTGTCTTGACTTGTTTTTGAATTTTAAAGTTTTAATTATATTCAAAAATATTGAAAAACACAATTCACCCTCTCTTGTGTAGCCATACGATCCTACAGTATCCAAAAAAAATGGATTTTCAATGAGTTATAGGCTTAAGTATCCAAAGAGTCAGTTTAAAGCAACAGATACACCGTCAGACAGAAGGATAACTATCTGAAATTTCAAGGCCTTTAGAAAGTTTGAAAGATAGCTGGTTGAATAATCAAAGAGTTAGGAAAGCTAACTATTTGAAAATTCAAGGAAATCAGAAAGTTAGGAATGCTAACTATCCGAAACTTAAGTTATTCAAATTACTTACGTGTAGAAATCTAGACAGAAGCTTAAAAAGTTTTCGAAAAGTGAGGAAAGCTATTTATCCAAAAAAACAAGAAGTTTTGGAAGGTTACAGAATGAACTATTTGAAACTTAAGTCATTCTATTATGTACGTGCTGAAATAAGAAAATCGTAGTCGGAAGCTTATAGGGAATTTCGGAAGGTTACTGTAGCTAACTATCCGAAAGTTAAAACACTTTAGTGAGTTAACAGCTATAACTATTCGAAAGTTAAGTTACTCAAATACACACGTGTAGAATTCAAAAACTAAGTTGGAAGCTTGAAAGGATGATTTAGTAAGTTAAGAAAGATAGCTATCCGAAAGTTAAATATTTCAGTAAATTACAACTTTATCTATCTCACGTGTGACTTAAATCCACACGTGACGAAACTTAAAGATAGTTTCTACTCATTGGAAGGTTATAAATGGATATCGAAAGGTTACCACTACTAACTATCTAAAAGTTACAAGGAATCAGAAGGTTAACTTGAAAAACCTTCCTAAACGGTAACTTACCATTTTTAGACCTACAATTTCAGTAAGTACATCAAAATACATCCGTTAGAAGTGAATATGATCATTATGCTAAATGTTATAAATATAAACGACAGACAAGAGAGTTAGACAACTTTTTGAACATACAAATCCATACACCAAGCTCCACATATATAACAAAACATCTTCAAGATCAAATCTTTAGCAAAAACAAACTCAAGTTTAGAGCTCTCAATGCAAATAAACTCTGATTTCTTAAAGCCAATGGTTTATTGAAGTGTGCCAACTGAAAACTTCAAAGATAGGTTGGTTAGAGCTACAACCAGAAAGCTCAATTCAATTGGTTGATTCTTGCTTGGATCTTAAAGCAAGTGATTGTAAGTTGTGAAAGTTTAGTAAAGCCTAAGTGAATCTTGAGGGTGGACTAGCCGTTAGTGGTGAACTACCTAAAAATCTCTTTGTGTCAAGTTTTATTACTGTTTTACATGTTTATTTAATATTAGTGCTTACTAACTAATTAAATCAACTAGTTAGGATTGAAAATAATCAAAAACAAGCAAATAGTACCAGTCACCCCCCTCTGGTAAGTCTTTAGGTCCTAACAAAATATACACTAAGGTAAGGCGTTGTGTTAGTGTTATAAGCTTATAAGTTATTTCTTTATTGCACATGTTTTATAGTTAAGTCAATGAAGTAAGTCTGTTGAGTTACACTAACTATGCGAACTAGTTATTTTCTAATAAACTACTATGAGTAGCTACAGAAATAAGAAATTTGAAGGAAAACCACTATTGCACATATCACGTAGGAATTAACTCATGGAATGACGAAGAAATCACCATTGTTGATACAAATGAAGGAAATTCAACTGATCATTTAGGTAGAAGCAATTACTACTAAAAGAAATATAAAAAGAAGAGGAGAAAGACGAAGAAAGGTGCGAGTGAAGGTGGAGAACCATGCTAACTACAAGAAGCGTCGGAAGTTCTCTAAAGTTCTACAACACCACGATAATCACTAACCATCGGAGGTCTGTGAAGATACTTGTTGAATGTCGAGTCAATTCCAAGCCAAACACGGCGACTGACAACTACTGTGAGGAGTGATCGCGTCACAAGAAGGAAAGTCATTTTCACCAATCACCAACTCATATCTCAGGAGATCATAAAACTTCTAACCTTGGTTTTGGGTTGATGCCAATATACTAAAGAGGAAATCAACTTACAAGTCTTGGTTCGCGATTCTATAGTGAGAGAAGGTGTGATTGTAAGTGATTAAGTTTTTAGTAATGTAATTGCATCGCATGTAGTGACAGAAGTTCTTATTGTCGATAGAAAATTTTTACATTTTACCTTTCATTCATCTTCAGGAACATATCAAAACAAAAATATCAAAAACTAATTATTTATGCTTATAGTTAGTATTTTTGTGTTGTATTATTTATTTTGTATCGTAATTAATGTTATCATTGTCAATATTGTGAATGTTTTATATTTATTTGATTCAGAAAATAGGAAATAGTTTTATTAATTACAGAAATTGATTCGTACAAAATACACAAAAATCTTAATGATTACTATTCAAAATATCTAAATGTTAGTATTGATTAATGATAAATCTCAAATTAACTAACATTAAAAAGCTTAATTGATGTTATTTACATTCTGTGGAACCGCCTAATAGATGGCTAAATTCCTCTGTAAATAGCAACATTTAATTGGAAATTATAAGTTAGGCTCATGAAGTTAACTTAAGTCTATGAAGATAGTCCATTGAGTTAACTGTAACTCCACGAACTAAGTTTGTTGAGTTAACTATAAATCAACAAAGAGCTTAATTGAACACATAAAACTCTAGTTATAAAAATCAAAATAGTACATTATTCTTACTCAATCTCTATGGGATCGACCCATACTTACACACAAATACAATAGACACTGTACACTTGTAGTTAAAATACAAATTAGACTTAATAGCTAATTTGTGTGAAAAGTTATTTGTTTACTTCTAAAAGAATTTATTAATATAAACATAAAAATAAATCAAACAAGTTTTCCCAATAAATAATGCCACTATACTGAAGAGGAGATTAACATACAAAAGTCTAGGTTCGCAATCTAGTAAGGAGAAGAGTAATTGACAGTAAGTGGTTAAGTTATCAATGATGTAATCATATTGCATGTAGTGTTAGAAGTTTTTCTTACCGTTAATAGAGAATTTTACCTTTCACCATTCACTCATCTGAAGGAACAAAAATAAAAAAAAAACTCATTATCTATATTTTATGCTTATTAAATCTATGTTGTATTGTAAGTATTGTTTAATGTTTTAATGTTTATTTAATTTCAGTTATAGAAAATCGTATTTTAATTTAAATCTTTGCAATCTTGAATTAAGAAAATCTACTGTTTGGATTTATTGAATGCTAGAATCGGTAAATGATAAATGTAAGATGAATTAGCATTCAAGAGCTTAATTGATATTGTTTGTAATATATAGAATCACCTAATGGTTGGTCATATTCTTCTATAAATTACAATTTTAATTATAAGTTACCTCAGAGTTCATTGAGTTAAACATAACTCTACAAGATAAGTCTATTAAGTTAACTGTAAATCAATGAAGTAAGCATATTGTGAATATACATTATATCTTGATAGAAAATTTATTAAGCAAAGTGATTTCGATAATTTCCTATAGAATTGACTTGTACTTGCACATTTATATGATAGATACTATGCACTTACAGTTAATTTAATGAATTGGATTTAATATCTTATTCATGAAAATTGTTTGTTAACTTATAAAAGAAAAAATATATTTAAGTAAACAAGATCAATAATAGTTTGTAAACTTTTAAATTCAAGAGAAAAACTTTGACAATTCAAAGCATAAAAATAGTAGTTTTTCTCAAAATACAAAAAGTTCAAATCGAGTTGAAAAAGCTAAAATATAAAACTTAAAAACTCCACTCTTCTCCAAGGGTTGATTGGTGATGCTTTCTCGATTAATAGCTCCTATGTGAATTCTTTAGTGTTGTGTTGGATGGTTATGATCTCCTCAGCATTTACATATTTTTATAATTATATATCCACATACATGATCAAATATACATTCACTCAACAATCTCTAGTTCTTCATCCATGACTATAAAAATGTGAGTTGATCGTCACTCTTCCATTATCTCTTAAATTCATGTTTGATTTGAATTTTGATTTTTGAAACTACATGTTCTTTTTATTTGTTGTGATCTTGACTTGATCAACAACGAACTCCCACAATTTTCTTGTTATATTGTTCCTACAATGAAGGGTAAAATGAATTCCTATAAAACTAACTCTCATAAAATTCACTAGAAAAATATGAAACAATAATCATAAAATTATAAAATAAAGTTCTATGAGAAATTTAAAATTTATATCCGTAGAGTTTGTTCAAATATAACAAACTTACTTTATTACATTTTGACTTGTTGTCATTTAATCTAATAACATTCATGTGCATAAAAGTTAAATACAGTAAATTAACTTCATTAAGTTGTAAAGCCCACAAACACATATTTATTTGCAAATGTTAAATACAATGAATTAACTTCGTTCAATTTACACAAACAACACAAGTACACATAATTGCATAAAGATAACATAATAGACTAACTTTGTTAAATTTACATAAATACCACGACCACCTCATAAAAGTTAAAGTCCAAACACAACGAACTAAAACTAGAACTAGTTCATTGAACCCTTGTTATGAACATGTCATAATGCCTATATTTTTGCAATCCAATATTTTAGATGAGTATATTTTTTCCTGTTGAAGATGCCTTTACTTAACCATTTTTTTCATTTTTGTCTTGTAGATTAAATGCGCAATATTTTGTACGAGCAATCATGCTATTCCAGATTCATTTATGCTGCACGTCTGAGTAACGTCATAAACAAGAAATATACCAGTAACACAGACATTTTTAGGCTCTATTTGGCAATTCTAAGCATATAAACATATATATCTCTATCTTGAAGTTGTGAACTTCAAAACCTAAATGTAAACAACTTTTGAACATAAACAGTAATCAAATACATTGATTTCTTGCTTCCAATGCACAAATACTACTACGTTCATTACAGATCACCATATTTGAATCTACCCTTGCAAACCACGGGCTACACGCTACTTGAATGACAGCTGCTAGCAATTGAATTTTAAGAAACATACATAAAAGTGCAAGGAAACTCAGCAAATTCATTTCAAGACAATAGCACCGCTACCATTGATAAGCTGCAAATGACATCTGGAAGTCTGAAAATTACAATTTGAGATAGGCTTGGAGGGAGTAGTAATCACAAATGCATACATCGCCAGTTATTAGAAGTAACAAAGAGCTTAAGTTCAAGTAATAGGCTGCTATAATCACAACCATAACTACAGAGAAAACATCACAACTTTATAACCTCGATGTTTTCTAAATATCTCAAAAAAATCAGTTGAAAAAAGATTTTACAAGGGCTTGAATTTACAAAATCTGCATGATTAATTCTGCTGGTAGACAGTAGTGCTTTGCAAACCAACAGTGAGACAACACAATTAATCTTCCACTCCTTCAGAATGGGAAAATCCTAAGGATCAAATCTAGATAAAAGAACTACCATTATGTAAAAATGGTAGTGCTTTGCAGCATTCAATCGAAAGATGTAAGCAATCCCAACTGATGAAACCCATGCCATCTAGCAAGAGCTTCTGATTTTCCAAGAGCTATGGTAGATTCAAAAACGTCAAAAAAGAAATATAAATATACTACTACTCAGATAACAATGTTATTGTCTTCACCTGATTGATGCTCTTTAACAATGTTATTGTGACCATGAAGATGCAAATGGCATGATAAGCAATTATCAGCGTAAAACCTGTACAAAAAATTCAGAAATTAGCTGAGCAACTTCTCTTGGCCATAGTCCTCTGCAACATTCAGATCCTGAGATTGCGAAGAGAGACCTAAGAGATGCCATGAACAACAAACCCCAAGGAAATAGGGAGGGCGGTCAACATCACCGGGTAGAAAAATGAGTGCTCGTGGTTTTTTTTTTGGTAATGACAAATGAGCGCTCGTTGGGAATGAGAAACCTAAGGAACAGCGTTCATCAAATACCAGAAGCAGCCAATATACCAACAAGACACAGATTTTCATTTTTCTTATTTATCAATTACTAAAATGGATTAACATTTTTTTCTCAACGAAAGTATATCACTGCGCATTCTCAATACCAAGGCCATACAACACACCGGCGTATTTTTCTGTCGAGCCGCTGAAGAATCCTTCTTTCAACTTCCTAAAAGAACAAGCTGTGAGCAAGCTGTCTGAACCGGCCTGGTGGCAGATCCCCACCCTCTCCACTTCCAGCAACTCGGCAAGCTTGTTCAGCCCACCGTGGAGGCTGTTGCAGAATCTCATCATGTGTTTTACGTCGTAGAGCCTGGGGAAGTACATGTTGATCAGCCGGAAGAAGTCGGCCTGCGTTTCGGGGAGGGCCTGGCAGGTCAAGATCTTGATAAGGTACCCGAAATCGTAGCCGCTGTGGAAGGTCACCCAGCTGACGTCGTCGTTCAAGACAACCCCCGAAGACATGATCAGCTCTGCGAACTCCAAAGCGTCGATGCCGTTCCGGTGGTTCTCGGTGAAGTCAATGCCGCTCTGCTTAAGCAGCTCGACGGAGTCGGCGGCGAACATGTCGGTGGAGGGGTCGAACTCCCTAAAATTGAACTGCCAAACGCAGGGGCGGCCGGAGCCGGAGGCGGTGGGGAGGTTTCCGTGCTGGTCGGAGAAGGTGAGGCCAAGCTGGATCAGCTTAAGGAGGTCGACGTTGGCCTTCAGGGTCTGGTAGTGGTACTCGGCGGTAGACTTGAAGGTTCCAACGGGGCGGAGGACGATGCCGGGGAACTCAGTGTCCATGGCGATGTAGGGGAAATCGTCGACAATATCGCGGATGAAGGCAATCTCGGAGTAGAGGTTGGAGGACCATACCTCACGGATCTCGACGTCAGACGAAAGATCAGACTTGGGCGGCAGAGCAGCGGCGGTGGTAGCCATGGTGGAGAAGGAGGAGGGGGAGGGAAGGGATCAGATCTGGGGGAGGAAAGAAGGGATCTTTACGGAGGCCTAGGGTTTGGATTTGGAGATTATTAGGTCAAAGGAAGGCGGTTCGGGGAAGAGAGAAGAATGATGGGAGAGAGAAATGGAGGTGGGACCCACAAGACGTGAGAGTGGAACCCACGAACATGGAGGATGGAGTTTGGTGCTGGATTTGGGCCGACTTTTACTGCTACTCCGTGTCGACGGCATAAATAAATAAATAAACAAATATGTATATATCCTCAAAAATGTGGCTTCGATTAAAAATTAGCGTTGCGTTTTTCACGATTTAATGCCGGTACCGTCTAATTTAAACTCAAATCACATCTTCCTCTCTTGCATTTTTAATCTAAAATTTTCTTCACTTTCAACGACTCTCTTCCTTTTCTTTGCGTATCGACTTTAAATATTTTGAATTTTATACCATCACTATTTTGAAAAATTTATTCTCAAACATCATAATTGTTTACATGATAGGCTCTAGGGAAAATTGAAAAGATTGTGAGCTTTTTGTAGAATTAAAAAAATTAATTTTGATTGCTTTTTAAAATTTTATACAATTTAATTTCAAAATTAAGTGCGTAATGGTTAAGAATTTTAATATTTAAATTTATTTGTGTGGCCTTGAGAGATTGTATACTAGCATGTTGAACTTTACTAGAGTATATACTAGGAAGTTAGAGCTCAAGGTAGTCGATATATACAACTTTTTATCAATACCCCAAATTCCACCTAGTAAGACTCTATTTACATTTTCATTTGTCATTTATGAAAAATCATATATTGAAAGTTGACTTAGTAGGTGCTACCTCGAATCAAGCATTGATTATTTTCCTACCCCAGATAAGGTATTGAATGTACAACAACAAGAAGACTCCAGTGACTATTAGGAGCTCCGACGTGAGGTGAGTGAGGAGAGAGATTATTTTCTTTGTTAGATCCTTTGTAAGCCAAAATCACTCATCTCCAACGACTCCCTCTTCGTCAATGACTGATTTATGCGATTGAGAAATAACAAGAAATAAAAGGAAAAGAAACGGTAGAGAAAGTTTTTTCATTATTTTTTATTTTTATGTCAATAGAAATAGAAGGAAATGATTTTTCATTGTTTCTTTTTGTATTAAAGAAAATATTTTCTATCATTTCATATCTTACCTCTTTAAAAGTAATGAAAAATGATATAAACTCATAATATAATAAATAATATATAATTATCAATATAATTATAATACATTAAAATAATAACATTAACATGATATTAAAAAGTATAATTATAATAATAAATAAACAACATATTATAATTATAATAGATTAAAATAAAAAATAATGTTGAAAAATGATACTAGATTATAATACATTAAAATATAATAACATTAATGTTATAAGAATAAATAATATATTAAGATATTCAACAACTTAATAATATGTTAAATAAGTAACATTAATTCCAACTCAACTTAATAATATTAAATAATACATTAACAGTGCACAATGTCTATTGCATAAATGTGCAAGTACAAGTTGATCTCACAAAAATTGATTAAAAATTTCATGCTATTTTGATTTTTACACCTAGAGGTTTTTTTTTTGTGTTGAATTATACACTTCGTTAATTTACTACTAACTTAATGAACTTAGTTTGTTGAGTTATACTCAACGGACTATCTTCATGGACTTAAATTAACTCTACAAGCTTCACTATTAACTTCCAATTAAATTTGTTGTTCACAAAGGAATTCAACCATCCATTGGGCGGTTCTATAGAATGTAAATAACATCAATTAAGCTTTTAATATTTGTTTATACAATATTTATCATTAATAAACACTAACATTTAGATATTTCAAATAGTAACTATATTAATTAGGATTTCAGAATTGTATACGAACTAGTTTTAGTAATCAGTAAGACGATTTTCTATTAAATCTTGTGTGATACATGCAATTGTGGTTTTCCTTTGAATTTTGCTATTTCTGCAACTACTCACAATTGAATATTAGAAAATAACTGGTTTGTAGAGTTAGTATAACTCAATAGACTTACTCTATGTTGACTTAATTGTAACTCAATGGACTTACCTTATTTAACATTTAACATTTATAACACGTGAAATAATTCTTAATCATTCAAAAGTTGACGTGTGAAATAATTTCTAATTTTACGAGGGTCCGTAAACTTACTTGTGTAACAATAGGAGGGTCTATAAACTTCTATAAAACCACACATACTATACTTTCAATCTTTCAAAAATGATATTTAATTAACGCTAATTTCATAAAATTATGCATATTTTGTAATTAAGGCATGTAATCATGCAATTATAACATAATGACTTAATTCTCATATGATAAGCTAAATATTATACAATTAACCATTAATATTATGTACTTTTTCATTCTAAACACTTCCCCCATACCTACTTTTTCCTAGTCCTTTAGCAAACTAATATAATCTAGATTGTTAGGAATTTTGTTTTGATGATAAATACTTTATTAACATTTTTAAATAAGTCTAAATAATATTTTCTAAGTATAATAGTCACGTAATTAAATGTTGACAAGTTATCGAAAAGTTTCATTTAAAATTTCGAATTGTTAACTTTCGGATAGTTAGATTTTTGGATAGTTAAAGTTTTCGAATAGTTAAACTTTCGGATAGTTAATGTTTCGATTTAGTCAAAGAGTTATGTTAAAAACTTGTATAGTTAAGTTATCTGCACATGTGTTTTTAATGTTTTAAGTTGTCACATGTTTTCCATGTACGTTTAGTAATGAAAATTGAAGAGTTAGATAATTGTTCGAGTTTTTATACGTATGGATAGATAACTATTTAGATTTTATAAAATGACTAACGAATAGATAAGTTTTCTTTATTCAGTCACGTGTGTTTGCAGGTGCAAAAACTCAAAGAGTTACAGATAAGTGTTCAAGTTTTTACAAGACTTAAAGGATAAATATTCGACTAAAGTGATGACTTAAAAGATATTCTACAAATCTCCAAGAAGATAAAGTTTCAATAAATCTACGAGTGGAAATCGTGGAAATTCAAAATAATAGTGGAGAAAGTGAAAATTTCAAAATGATAGTGGACATAGTGGAAATTCAAAAAGATAGTGGAAATCATGGATAATTTAAATTTGAAATTAACACGTGGATTATGGATTATAGATTAAGTGGATGAACATGTTAAACGTGAAGTCAGAGTTCGACTACTAATAAAGAGTACGAGCTGCATTATGATCATCCTAATCTCCAATCACAAATTGAAAGATCAAGTCTGAATATTTAATCCCAATCTCAAATATCAAATCTAAATATTCAACTGCATATCAAATCTAGAAAAATTCTCCAACATCAGAAGAAGTTCGAAATTCCAAGCAATTTCAGAAAATGAGCTACAAACACAAGAAGTCTGGAAATTCAACAACTAGAGAAGAAGAGATACAGAAGTTGAGCAAAAAGAAGGAAAAGGAGCTACGTGCATAAAGATCAGGTTTTATATAATTCAAAATTAGTTTTGAATAAGGACTTCATTTTTTATTTGAATTGTATATCGAACATTACTGTATCAAAATCGACAAGAAGGGAATTGAGTTGAAAAAATATTGTAAATTCTTTCTTTAAAATTTATAAAGAATACAATTTTATTTACGAGTGTTTTGTACTCTTGTTTTATTCGTTGGTAATTTTAATTACTAAAAACACAATTCAGCCCACTTCTTGTAATATAATGACCCTACAACTAGTATCAAGCATAGCTAAGAGCTTTTATTTCTCTATTTAGGAATCTATTTTTCTTGTCATTTACTTAGGATCATTTGTTTAAAATAGATAATACTGAAATCTAAGTTATGATTGAAAGACATACCACTAATTATCCTCCTATATTCGAAGGTAGCAATTATGGCTACTGGAAATATAAGATGAAAGTATTCTTTCAGTCAATTGATTTCAAATTATGGCATATAATTAGCAATCCTATAGTGTTAATTATGACTCCATATGATACTTGGACTTTTGATGAAAAGGAGCGAATGACATTGAATGCTAAAGGTTTAAACATCTTATTTTGTACTTTATCTCATGATCAATTTAACAAAGTTTCTGCATATCAACCTGCATATGAGATATGACATGCATTAGAAGTTGCCAACGAAGGTACTAACCAGGTCAATGAATCTAAGATTAATATATTAGTACATAAATATGAGCTTTTAAAATGCACGAAAATGAATGTATCTCTCATATATTTTCCCATTTTCTTGAGATTGTAAATTCATTAAAATCTTTAGGCAAGAAATTCGAGGAAAAAGACTTGGTAAGAAAGATCCTTAGATCTTTAACTACAATTTGGGCTCAAAAGACAACATCAAATGAAGAGTCTAAATATTTAAATACATATACTCTCGATGATCTCATAGGTAATCTGATAGCCTATGAAGTACAACATTTAGATCCAAAAGGAAAGAATCCTAGAAGGGATCTGGCTTTTGAGGATGACAAAGTCTTAGAAGTCACTAGTGATTTTGACGATGATTTAATATTGTTGACCAGAAAATTTAGAAATTTGTTGAAGAAACGTAGGAACTTCAAATCAATAAAGACATCTAGAGATATGGAGAAGAAGTCATTTATGAAAGACAAAATCGTATGCTACAAGTGGAACAGGCCGGGTCACTTTCAAACTGATTGTCTTCTTAACAAAGATAAGAAGAATTTGAGGAGGAATTTCAAGAATAAGAAATTTAGAAAGAGAAGGGTACTTAAAGTGACATGGGATAACTCTTCAACTTCACAAAGTGAAGAAACAAATGATTCAACATCAGACAATGAATCCTCATCAAAATCAAATTCAAAAGAAAATTTGGCAAACGTATGCTTCATGGCAAAATCTAGTGAGGTATCCTTTGATCAAAATGCTAGTTTTGATAGTTTTGATGGATTACTTGTTGAATACAATAAACTGGCTAGAAAATATAAGAAGATAAAAATAGAAGGAAAGAACACTAGGAAAATCTAGATGAATCTAAAAATAAGATTGATTTTCTAAACTCTACATTGAATAAATTTAAAGAAGAAAATCAAAAGAATGCATAGGAAATTTTAAAGTTTACTGCAATAGAAAGAAAATTGCATGCTAATTGTGAAATTTTAATTACTAATAAATAAAAAATGATCTATGAAGTTGAAAAACTAAAATTGACTATTACTGATTTAAATTTAGAAATTGATATGTTAAAAATTAAGGTTTACGAACAAAAGACTATATTAAGTAAATGGAATAATAGTCAAACTATAACAAATGAACTCAATAGTAAAATATTAAATGTAGAAAAACATGATATTGGTTTACACGATGCATCTTTTCAAAATTATGTATTGCATGATGGTATTGCTAAAAATAATGTCTTTATTTCTAGTATTAAGAATAGTAAAAGAAAAACTATTCCGTTTGTGATTAAAAAGGGAGATAAATATGTGCAAATTGATAAAATGCAGCATAGCACACATAATGCAAGAATTTCAAAAGAAATTTTCAGAAAAATCAGACTAAGTTATTTGAGGATTTTAATATTTTTGATTAGTTTTCTTCATATTTAAAAAAAATTGGATATTGGGATCAGCAATCAAATAATGTTAGAAATGAAAATTTTAACTTTGGTTTACATAGAGATAAATGTTCTGATAATTATAATACTAAGAGAAATAAACGTAGGAATAATTATCAAAAAATAGATAAGTTGAAGTTTAAAAATATTGATTATTTTGATATGACTCTCTAAAATTCTTAGACCACTCAGAAATGGGTTCCAAGAAATAAAATCTCTTCTTAACTATTTTGTAAGTACATAAATCAAAATAGATAATGGATAGTAGAGCATTTAGCCACATGACTAGAGATATACGATTACTTACAGAAGTAACAAAGACCAAGAATGGACAAATTACCTTTGGAAATAAAAGCAAAACAAATATCCTTGAGTCTGGCAAAGTTCAGATAACTGAAAAATGTTTTATAAATGATGTCTTATTAGTGGAAAATTTAGGTTTTAATTTATTGAGTGCTCTTATTTTAATGAAGTTTTACAAAGTAATTTTTGAAAAAGATTCTTGTAAAATTATGGACATATTTACAAACGAAATTTTATTCACTGCATATAAGAAAGGATCCGTTTGTATTCTAAATTTGCCTTCTGATATTATTAAAGACAATACTTGCTTAATTGCAAAATCGGATGAAGTTATTTTATGGCATAGAAAGCTAAGATACTCAAACTTAAGATTATTACAAAAGCTGTCTAAAAAGAATCTAGTTAGAGGTTTACCTAGTATTAAGTACTCGAAAGAGTTTATGTGTAACATATGTCAACTAGGTAAATTATATAAGACATTATTTAAAAGTTTAAATGAATAACAAGCAAAAGAGTATTAGAACTAGTGTATAAGAATTTATTTGGACTTACTAGGACCACTAGTCTAAGAAGTAAACATTATGCTTTTGTACTAGTTGATAACTATTCTAGGTTTACTTGGGTTTATTTTCTAGCTAATAAAACTGAAGTTTTTAAAATATTTAAGATATTCTTTAATAAAGTTCAGAATGAGCAAAATGTTAAAATTCAAAAACTTAGGAGTGATCATAGTACAAATTTGATAATGATCAAATGGACACCTTTTGTGAAGAATTAGGCATAAATCATAGGTACTCATTTCCAAGAGCTCCTTCACAAAATAGGATAGTAGAACGTAAAAATAGATCACTTTAGTAAATGTCCAGAATCATGTTAAATGAAAATAAGTTACCCCTATCTCTCTAGGTAGAAGCAGTTCATAGAGCATGTTATGTTATAAATAGAGTACATCTAAGACCAATTTTGGATAAAACTCCTTATGAGATATGGTATAATAGGGTTTCCAAAATAAGTTATTTAAAACCCTTTGGTTGCAAGTGTTTTATTTTAAACACTAAAGAACATAGAGTCAAATCAGATGAGGGTATTTTTGTTGGTTATTCCATTAGAAGTAAGGCATATATAGTATATAATAAATCAACAAAAACCATTGAGGAAACCCTACATGTGAAATTTCATGAAAATTCTCATTTAGATTTTAGACATGTTGAAAACTATGATTAAGAAATTCTCTCATAAATGGTACCAAATGATGTTGATAGAGAAATTGAGAGATTATCTAACAGAATAAGAAATATAAACTTAAATATTGAAGATTTAGAAGAAAATAATGTCATACCTATAAAAAATGTGAAACAACATAGAAATTGGCATTATGCTTCATCTCATCCTATTGATCAGATAATAAGCGATCCTAATCAAGGAGTTAGGATTAGGTCATCAATAGTCAACATTTGTGGTACTTATTCATTTGTTTCCTTACTAGAACCTAAGAAAATTGAAGATGCCTTAGAAGATGAATTTTGTTATTTAGGTATGTGTTTGGTTTTTCCCAGCACTACACTAGAAAAACTTGGATTTGTTACTTCTATTTTTACTTAGTTAATTTATCTTTATGCCTATTCTTTCTTTTAGAAGTAAACAAACAACCTTTAATACAATTTAGATATTAATTCCAATTTGTACTTTAACTGCAAGTGCACAGTGTCTATTGTATCAGTGTGCAAGTACAGGTCGATCCCATAGGGAATTACCAACGAATTTAAAAAATGTTTGATTGTGAACAATTCAAATTTATATTCAATAAGCACTCTGTTGAGTTACAGTTAACTCAACGAACTAAGTTCGTTGGGACTATCCTCGTGGACTTAAGTTAACTCCACGAGCTTGTCTCTTCTTTATAATACTACTATTTACAGAGGAATTCGGTCAACTATTGGGCGATTCCACAGATTGTAAATAACATCAATTAAGCTTTTTAATGCTAGTTAACATTGGATTTATCATTAAGCAATACTAACATTCAGATGATTCAAACAATAACCATTAAAATCTTTAAGTTTTTTGTACGAACCAATTGCAGTAAACTGTAAAATTGAAACTAACATAAAACAATCATAAAACTGATACAGATAACATTAATCACAATACAACACAAATAATACAACACTCAAATACAACATACAAACAAAGATAAATTGTTTTTTGTATTTTTGTTTTTGATGTAATGGGCGAAAGGTGAAATGTAAAGTAATCTCACTTGACAGTAAATACTTCCGACACTATTTGCAACGCGATTACACCACTGAAAATTAAACCACTTACAATTTTGTCTCCTCTCCCTATAGAATCGCGAGTCCAAAATTGCAAGATGATCTCCTCTTCAGCATACAGGCATCAACCCGAAGCCAAGGCTAAAAGCTTTACGATCTCCTGAAATATGAGTCGGCGCTTGGTGAAAATGGCTTCCCTTCCCGCGACGCGATCACTCCTCACAGTGGTTGTCAAGCACTGTGTTTGGCTCGGAATCAACCCGACATCAGGCAAGTATCCTCATAGACCTCCGATGATTGGTGATTATGGTGGTGATACGATGGTTGGTGTGATACTTCGGAGAATAGTCGATACTGTCTGTAGAAAGCTCGGTGCTCCTCTGTATACACTGGCCGTCCATTGATCACACACCCTTCTTTTTTTCTTCTTTTCTTTTATATTTCTTCAGTAGTAACTGCTTCTGCTTGAATGGTCAATTGGATTTCCTTCCTTCAGATCAACCGCTAACCGCTATAGTGGCATTTTGGAAAATAACTATAAAATACATGCAATAAAGAAATAAGCCGCTAACCTAACGCGTTACCTTAGTGTATATTCATATAACTCAACGCGTACAGTTATGCTAACTTAACGAGTTATAACTTAAGTAAATCTACCCGATCTCGACACGTGTCAGTAGCAGTTTAAACATAAAATAACATTTCGGAGAGTTATAGGTATAACTATCCGATGCTTAGATGCATTTTCGAATACTTAAGAATTTCACAGCCTGCAATTTACCGATAGTTCATAAATGTACTAAATTAACATTAATTCCCCAAAATTAAGCAGATTCTTCAATTAAAGCATATAACAGTGCAATTATAACATAATGGCTTAATTCTCATATGATAAGCTAAATATTATGCAATTAACTATCATTTAACCGTTAATAATATGCACTTTTTCATTCTAAACACTATGCAAGATGAGCTAAATCAATTTATAAGAAATGAGGTATGGGATCTAGTTCCACCACCTGAAAATCAATCCATAATAGGAACAAGGTAGGTATTTAGAAACAAAGTAGATCAGGATGGACATATAGTTAAAAATAAAGCTAGGTTAGTTGCTTAAGGTTACAAACAAGAGGAAGGAATTGACTATGATGAAACATTTGCTCCTGTTGCTAGACTAGAATCTATACAAATTTTGTTAGCATATGCTTGTTACATGGATTTCAAATTATATCAAATGGGTGTTAAGACTGTCTTTTTAAATGGATATATAAAATAAGAAGTTTATGAAAAAAACCTCTAGGTTTTGAGGATTCAAAACATCCTGAGTATGTTTACAAGCTTAAAAAGGCACTATATGGCCTTAAATAAGCCCCTAGGTCTTGGTACGAGAGATTTTCTAAATTTCTTATGGAAAAAGGGTATTCTATGGGAAAGGCAGATCACACTCTTTTTATCAAGAAGGTTGAAAAAGATATATTGATAGTTCAAATCTATGTAGATGACATTACATTTGGAGCAACAAAAGATAAATTAGTTGAGTCTTTTTTGAAAGACATGACTAATTAATTTGAAATGAGTATGATGGGTGAACTATCATTTTTTCTAGGCTTACAAATTAAGTAGTTAGAACATGGTACTTTTATTTCAAAAGAAAAATATACTTGAGATTTATTAAAGAGGTTTGAATTAGACAACACTAAAACAAAGAATACACTAATTGAGTACTATCACTAAGTTGGATAAAGATAACTTTGGGAAAACTATAGATATAAAATGTAGGATCGTCTGTATCACAAGAGGGGGGTGAATTGTGTCTTTAGTAATTAAACTAGCGGATAAAACAAGAGTACAAAACACTCGTAAATGAAATTCTATTCTTTTATTTCAAGATAGAATTTACAATATCTTTTCAGCTTAATTCCCTTTTTGACGGTTTTGATACAGTAATTTTTGATATACAATTCAAATAGGAAAACAAAGCTCTTTTTCAAAACTAATTTTGAATTGTATAAAACCTGATCTTTATGCACACAGCTCTTTTCTTTCTCTTTGCTCAGCTTCTGTATCTCTTCTTCTCTAGTTGTCGAATTTCCAGACTTCTTGCGTTTGCAACTCCTTTTCTAAAATTGTTTGGAATTTCGAACTTCTTTTGATGTTGGAGAACTTTTTAGAATATGAATATTCAAACTTAACTTTTCAGTTAGGGATCCAGATTGAATAT
This sequence comes from Cymodocea nodosa, assembly GCA_036874045.1. Taxonomy (NCBI): domain Eukaryota; kingdom Viridiplantae; phylum Streptophyta; class Magnoliopsida; order Alismatales; family Cymodoceaceae; genus Cymodocea; species Cymodocea nodosa. The sequence goes on from CM072335.1 coordinate 14,511,676, forward strand.
TCAGACTTGGTTTTTGAGATTAGGATCCTCTGTTGTAATGTAGCTCATACTCTCTATTAGTAGTCGAACACTGTTGTCTTTCACGTTCAACATGTTCATCCACTTGATCCACAATCCATAATCCAAGTACTAATTTTCTCTTTAATTCAAATTACTTTCTATTTAAATTTCCACTTTCTTCATTGACAATCTAAGTTTCCACGATCTCCACTCGTAGATTCACCGAAACTTCATCTTCCTAGAGTCTTGTAGAATATCTTCTAAGTCTTTGATTTAGTCTAACATTTATCCTTTAACTCCTGTCAAAACTCGAACACTTATCCTTTAACTCTTCGAGTTCTTGCACCTGCAAAACACGTGACTAAACAAGGAAACTTATCTATTCGTTAGTCCTTTTACAAAACTTGAACAGTTATCTATCCATGCGTATAAAAACTCGAACAGTTATCTAACTATTCGATTTTTCATTACCGAATGCACATGGAAAACACGTGACAACTTAAAACATTAAAAACACACGTGCGGATAACTTAACTATACGAGTTTTTAACATAAAGTATTCGACAAAAACGAAACGTTAACTATCCGAAAGTTTAACTATTGCAAATCTAGCTCTTCGGAAATCTTTAATTTATTCGACATAAAAAAGAAACTTTTCGATAATCTGTTAACTATTATACTTAGAGAAATATACTTAGAGAATATTATGTAGACTTATTTAAATACGTTAATAAAGCATACATCTTCAAAATTAAATACCTAACATAAAACAATATAGAAGTATGATTGGTTCATTACTTTATTTAACAACAAGCTGACCAGATATCATGTTTAGTATGTGTATTTGTGCTAGATATCAATCTAATCCTAAAGAATCACACCTACTTACTGTTAAACGAATTTTTAAATATCTATTAGGAACCATCAATTTTGGATTGTTTTACTTTAAACACAGTTTTTTAAATTTAATAGGTTATAGTGATGTTGATTTTATAGGATGTAAGTCTAAAAGAAAAACACTAATGTCACTTGTCAACTATTAGGAAATTCTTTAGGGTCATGATTTAGCAAAAAGCAAAATTGTGTAACATTATCTATAATTGAAGCTAAATATATAGCTGTTGCACTTTGCTGTACTCAAATCCTGTGGATCAGACAAATTTTAAAAGATTTTAATTTAGCCTATGAACCAACTAAGATTTTCTGTGATAGTAGTTTTGTAATAAGTTTGTCTAAAAATCCTGTCTTACATTCACGAGCTAAACATATAGAAGTTCGACATGATTTTCTAAGGGATAATGTTATAAAAGGAAAAATAGTATTAAATTTTGTTCCTACCACAGAACAATTAGTAGATCTATTTACAAAACCCTTAGATGAGAATACCTTTTCAAAATTACAATTAGAACTTGGTATCTGTAGGTTATTTGATGTTTAAATTGTCCTGTTCATTACATAATATTTTGGTTTATTACAAAGTAGTGTTAGAATTTAATTTCTTTATATATATATTTTTTTAAAAACTCAATATATCTGTCTTAGAACTATTGTTTACTAGTAGTTAAGAATTTATGAAATTTTGATTTTTATTGAAGTCAATTTATTTAAGAAAAATTCAGAAAAGGTTACTTAAGGAAAGTTGATCAGATCTAGGATTGATTGAAAGCTCGATACATGGGTACACTAGAAAGCTCTTGTATGATTCAAGCTTTTCAAATTAACTTTTAAAGTACAAATATGCATATACTATTCTGAAAAGATAAAAGTGTCTTGTGAAATACAGAAATCTTTTGAATCAAGTATATTTTCTGTTATTTAAGATTATTGAAGTATGAATCTAGATTAGACTTTTGAAGTTATTCATTTGAGATACAATTCATTATTCTACTTGTTTTAATCATAGTGAGTTGGATTGTGCTTTGATTCGTATGTAGTTGAAATTTATTCTGGAAATCATATTGGAAAATTCAAGATAACAGATGTTTAAAAAAAAAAATGATAATATAATTACCACCTATGTGATGCTAATATATTTTGTATGTAATTTACATATGTTTTAAATATATTTGCAGGTTGAAGAGGAGAAAACAATGTTAAAATAGATTACTGAAAAATATAGAATATCTTTATAGTAATCTAATTTATGTATTCTGAAAAGAAAAAAAGAAAGAATTAATTTTAGCACTTTAGAAAGACTAACTAGTTAGATCTTAGTAGTTCGCTAAAGGACTAGCAAAACTTAAGTATAAGGGAAGTGTTTAGAATGAAAAAGTGCATAATATTAATGGTTAAATATGGTTAATTACATAATATTTAGCTTATCATATGAGAATTAAGCTATTATGTTATAATTACATTGCTATATGTTTTAATGAAAGAATCTACATAATTTCAAGGAATTAGCGTTAATTAAGTACATTTCTGAACTATCAGTAAATTGCAAGTTTTTAATTCTTAAGTATCCAAATTTTCTATTATTTCAAAGAGTTTTATTGCATGTACTGGACAGTTATGTTTTAAACGATAGAAGAATGTTTTATTATTTCCTAAAGTACACGTGTTGTAACCATAATGCATGACTTAAGTGAATGTTCGGTAAGTTATCTACTAAATATTCGAAATGCATTTGATTATCGGATAGTTAGGTTTGTAAGTATCTGAAATATCTAAACTCGTTAAGTTTGAATTATGCACATGTTGAAATTAAATGCTTTAGTATGTCACATGAATTGCACATGTATAACTCGTTAAGTTAGTATAATTATACGCATTGAGTTACTTAAATATACACTAAGATAATGCGTTGTGTTAGTAGCTTATAAGTTATTTCTTTATTGCATGTATTTTATAGTTAAATCAACGAAGTAAGTCCATTGAGTTACATTAACTCCATGAACCATTTATTTTCTAACATGCCACTATAATAGTTGCAAAAATAGGAAATTCGAAGGAAAACCACGATTGCACGTATCACACAGGAATTCACTTGTGGAATGAAGAAGAAATCACCATCGTTGATATGAATGAAGGAAATCCAATCGATCATCTAAGCAGAAGCAATTACTACTAAAAGAAAAATAAAAGAAGAGGAGAAAGATGAAGAAAAAGTGTGTGTGTAGAGGTGAACCACACTAACTACAGGAAGCATCGGAAGTTCCCTGAAGCTCCACACCACCACCAAAATCACTAACCATCGGAGGTCTATGAGGATACTTTCCTGATGTTGGGTCGATTCTGAGCCAAACATGGTGATTGAAAACCACTATGAGGAGTGATCATGTTGAAGAAGGGAAACCATTTTCACCAAGCACCAACCCATATCTCAAGAGATCGTAAAGCTTCTAGCCTTGGTTTCGTGTTGATGCCAATATGCTGAAGAGGGGATCATCTTATGATTCTTGATTCGCGATTCTATAGGGAGAGGAGGCAAGATTGTAAGTGATTAAGTTTTTAGTGGTGTAATCGCGTTGCATGTAGTGATAGAAGTTTTTATTGTCGATAGAGATTTTTACATTTCACCTTTCACTCATCTTTAGGAACATATCAAAATAAAAATACCAAAAACAACAAATTATCTATGTTTACATTTAGTATTAAAGTGTTATATTGTTTGTTTTGTATCGTGATTAACGTTATCATTGTTAGTATTGTGAATGTTTTATGTTTGTTTGATTTAGAAAATAGAAAATAGTTTTATTGTTTACTAAAATTGATTTGTCCTAGATACTTAAAGATTTTAATGATTACTATTTGAAATATCTGAATGTTAGTGTTGCTTAATGATAAATCTAATATTAACTAATATTAAAAAGCTTAATTGATGTTATTTACATTCTGTGGAACTGCCCAATGGTTGGTCGAATTCCTCTGTAAATAGCAATATTTAACTGGAAAGGTAGACTCGTGGAGTTAACATAAGTCTACGAGGTTAGTCCATTGAGTTAATCATAACTCCATGAACTAAGTCCATTGTGTTAACTGTAACTCAATGGAGTACTTAACTGAACACATAAACTCCAATATAAAAATAAGAACAGTAGACAATTCTTACTCAATCTCTGTGGGATCGACCTGTACTTACACACAAATACAATATACACTGTGCACTTGTAGTTAAAAATAGAAATTAGATTTAATATCTAATTTATGTGAAAGGTTGTTTGCTTACTTCTAAAAGTAATTATTGATATAAGCATAAAAACAAATCAAACAAGTTTTCTAGCACTAGTGTATAAACAAATTTATGATTTACTCAACAATATAGATGACACTAGAGTTCTAGGAGGCAATTGACACTACAAGATTTCTCAAAGAGTCCGAGGAATGGCATACAAGATAAAAGATCAGGAACACGACACGGGAGAAAGAACTAGAAAAGGTAGAATTTGACATCTTCTACTAGAGAAAAGTTTTGGTTGATTTAGATATTAGAATACCTCAAATTGTGGAAATGAGGATTAAAGTAGCAATAGAAGTAGTTGTAAATAGAGAAAGAAAAATTAGACCAAATAACAAAGTTGCCCTAGAGTTAATTCGGCACAAGTCATGACTTTGGTTTGTAAGACATATTGCTGGATATACCCGGTGGGAAATCAAGGAGCAATAGAGGAAAGTAGCTAAAGAACTTGCAATTGAACTGAAAGACCTGTCATTAAGGAACAATAGCTAGGACCATCCATTCCATCGCCAAGGTCGTTAGAAAGAGCAGCATTTTTGGGGCCACCGATGCTAGAGGAATGGAGAGAATTTGTAGAGCTTGTTAATGTTGCTAAGAGCCAAGGAAATTCTGAAGATATGGCTGTGGCAAAGACACATTTACTATATGATGCATTCTACAAGAAAAGGGCCAAAGATAAGTTGAAGGCCCAACATAAAATTAAAGTGGAACAACATTTAGAAGTAGTTAGATCAATGGGTGTAAAAGAAATTGAAGTTGGTCTTTCGAGACCAATAATTATAGAAACAGTAAAATAGGAAGAGCTAGTATCTGTGGCTCGAGGGCCTGTAGAGCCTAGTTTTGTAGATTTAATCTTAGAGGAGGAAGAGGAAGATCATGCACAGTTAGTTAGAAAAAAGAAAGGAAAAGAGAGTGTTTGAAGCTCAAGTAGAAATTAAACATGAGCCTATACTATCAATAGGGCCTAAAGAGCCCATTTTTATTAATCTACCATCTAAATCTAAGGAGTAGGAGCAGTAGTAGCAAAGAGAAGAAGAAAAATAGGATGAAATTAATCTACAGCCTATACAAATAGAAGAAACTAAAGTAAGGGTAGAAGCTAATTTGCTCGTGACTCCATCCCAATCTGCCACAGAATCAAAAAGAATAGTGACAATGTAAATTGGTAGTTAGGAGGAAGAAGAAAGAGAAGAAGTTGAACAAGAACATATGGAACAAAAAGGAAATGACTTGACAAATTCCACTAAAGAGGAAGAGACTCTTCAGCAATTTTTTGAGAGAATACAATAAGAAAGAGTGGAGAGTTCTACCGGTTCTCCACCATAGATAGAAAGAGGAACTGAATTGTAGGAATCTCTGGATCATTTCCAGCAAGCTCAAGTTCAGCAAAATGAAGAAGAAATTCAAGAACAAACCCTAGTAGAGGAACAAATTCAAATTCCTAACCCTTCCTTACAGCAAGTTTTGAATGAAGTATATTTTTGGAGTTAAGAAGTAATGACTAAATATCAAGAGATTAGGGGTTATGATATTATATACAGTAAACTAGGATGGTATGCAAGAAATTAAGGACTTATTTAAGTTCTAGGGTCTATTGACATTTATTTCTCAATAGAAAGGGCATGCAGTTTATGAAAATTTAGTACCTTGTTTTTATGCCAATTTGAGAGAATGAGAAAAAGGATTAATTTCTAACATGGAGCAAGCTAATGTACTGATAACACCAAAGCTTCTCCACAATATTTTCAAATTGAAAAATAAAGAAATAGAAATTCTGAAGAGCATAACTATAGTCGAGAGGACAGAGCAGGAAATTAAACAATACATAGCCATCGACCCTAGTGTGCCATTACTGAATAGACTGAAGTACTTAAATGAAAAGGCACACATGGTTGCAACCATATTGGTAAAAATTGTTTATCAAAGATAAAGCCACAACATTGAACTTAGTCAATTTGTCAAGTGAGCCACATATGTAGTTGTAAACAAAATTCAAGTTAATTGGTACAAAGTATTTATCTCCAAATTGAGAGTAGTAAAGAAGAAATTATTTTATAGAGATCTGATTCCATTACTGATGGTGGATAGTATTAATTTCACGAAATGGACGTCTAAAAGGATAAGATCTAGAGCCATTTCAGTGAAAGAATACAGAAATTATACTACTACTGAGATGACTGGACCTTCTAGAGACATTACAGGAGCTGTTGAGTATATAAATCAATTAGAACAACAATTAAAAAAGCTCTAAAAGGAAGTAGATGAACTTAGGAAGAAAGATTAAAATGTATTGTTCATCTACTTGTACTGAAAAATGTCTGATTATATGTAAATGTAAACTATTTATATAAATGAATGCTTGAACTTTAGATGTTTTTGAATGAATGTTTGTGAATGAATGATATAATTAAGAACTATATTGAAATGAATATTATATAGCTATTTAAAGATGTCCAAGACTATTTAAAAGTTTTACAAATTTTATGAATGACATGGTTAAATGCACGATGATTGGTTAATGCCTAAAAATATCTACGTATTGAAAAGTGAAATGTAAATTCTACATAATAGGAAATGAACTGTAAGTTAAATATAAATATAATGTTCAGATTTAAATGAGTTAAATTAGAAACTACATTAATGAAATGTATTTAACTTTATTTAAGTTGATAAAATGTAGGAGAAAAAATATATATAGAAGTTAATATGAGGAGTAAGTTTTAGAAAAATTTGCTAACTGTTAACTCAACAAAGTAAGTCCGTTGAGTTAACCTTAACTCCACAAGGTCAATAATAAAATATAAGGTCACTCCGTTGAGTTATAAATAACTCAATGAGGTTAGTCTGTGGAGTTAGCAAATAGGCAATGAAGCTAGTCCGTTGAGTTAGCTGTAACTCAACGAGATTAGTTCATTGAGTTAGAAACAGTAATTGAGGTTAGTCTATTGAGTTAACTGTAACTCAACGAGGTTAGTTCGTGGATTAAGTTGAATAGTTGTTCTTTTAGCCATAAACGAAATTTTATGGGTTTAGCGGTTACTGAAATTTGAAATTTGAAGTGGAACACATATCCATAAAAATAAGAACCATACTGTACGTTACAAGACACATTCTTGCAACGAGATTTATTTGCCTTATGGACGTACATTATAAATATAAAATAGAATGTTATTTACGAGTTACTAGCACTTGAGGAAAGAAAAGAAAATTCGTTAGGGGAACTAAAAAGAGAAGCAATTGATTCAACTCATCTATTAACAATTATTTACCTAAAAACAAAGCATCAAATTGGTATATAATTAATCTTCTGCTATAATACTTTATGTTAAGAGTTTATGAGCACATGGACTCGTTCTCCTAGCACTAAATAATTAGTAAGAACACCTACATAGGATTAGTCAACATAGAGGCGTACTGAACTACTTTCTGAATTGGACTTTAACGAAATCCTTAGGGGTGTAGCTAACCTTTCTTTAAAAGAGAACAAAGATATGGCGACTCTAGTAGAAAAATCATTAGGGGAAATTTTGTATCCTGAACTAGTTGATGAACCTTCATGTATTCGATTGCCAAACTTTAAGGGAGATAGGTTTGAACTGAAATCTAATTATATTAGTCAATTGCCACACTTTCATGGATTAGAAAGAGAAGATGCCTATTATTTCCTTAAAGAATTTAACGAAGTTTATCAAATGATGAAAATGCCGAACATGAGTATTGATGCTATTAAACTTAAATATATTCCTTTTGCTTTAAAAGATATGGTTAAGAGAATGTTATATACTCTGTCGCCTGATTCAATTTCTGCAAGGATTAAATTTTGTTTTGGTTTTTTGGAAAAATATTATCTAACACATCAAAGGATTAAAAAGAAAAAGGAAATATTAATGTGTAGCCAAAAATAGGGAGAATCATTTTAGAAATATTTTAAAAGATTTACTTGGTGTCCACATCATGCAATGAGTAAAGCATAGTTAATAGGTATAATTTATGAAGGCATAGATGTTTCAACTAAATCTTTATTAGAATCTACTTGTTAAAATGGATTTTTAAAATTATGTAGTGAAGAAACATGGGCATACTTAGAAAACATTGCAAAAAGAACTACACAGTGGGAAATAGATTCAAGCACTATGCTTGAAGTTAAATTAACTGAATTAACAAAGAAAATAGAAGAGTTATCATTAAATCAAAAACTAGCAAAAAAGAATGCAAATATTAATGACTTAGATATTATTTATGTTAGAAACCAGAAAGATAACCTTGAAAATTCTTATAACCCTAATTGGAGAAATCACCCGAACCTATCTTAGAAAATAATAATTTCTAGGGAGGAGAAAATATAAATGACAAAAATATAAGTTATGAAGCATTAATTAAACAAGAATCTAGAATAGAGAAGTTAGAAAAGATAATTCAACAATTAAACAATTGTCTAGATCATGTATTTGGAAATGCTGCCATTCAAAATCAAAGTATGAAGAGAAATATACCTCTTAGATAGAAGGAATCAATAGAAGTTAGACCTATTGAAGGATTGCTAGTGCAAGCAGTACCTAACCTTGTCAATAGAACTGTTAATGAAATGGATACCTCCTATGGGAGGGAAATTTAATGAAGTAGTATGACTGAAGTAACTATGTATAATATAGTAAGTAGAAAAATATAAAAAGAAAAAAATGTAAGTTTATTTATAGGAAGTAATATCGTAGAGTTATTACTTAACTCAACGAACTTAGTCCATTGAGTTATGACCTAACTTCACAAGGGTAAGTAAGTAGCTATGTTAATTTTATCTCTACTAAATTTTGTTTATGTTATACAGAATCACAATAGATGGAATTGATGAAATTACCACTGGATGCACTAAGGGAAGTACTGAGTAACTTATCAGCTAAAGATCTGTGCAAATTGTGTTGTGTGTCAAAAGAAATTAAAGATTGTGTTAGAGAAAAATATTTTCATAGACTACAAGCTGTAAAGAAAACTAATATTAGAGATGAATTTTTATGGAAGTCATTTAATCGTAGTTCAATCAGCTATGAATATCTGAATATAGAAGAAACTGATGGAATTCCACCCAATACATTAGAATGAATAGATTATATTATGGGGATAGATGAAGGATTAATTATTTATAGAACCAAACCAAGATATGCAATTCTATTACCCGATATTTTGATTAGAAATCCTATCACTAGAGAAGAATGGAATATAGGAAGACCTAATATATTTGAAGTACCAACTAAAAATTGTGGGTTAGCATTAACATTTTCTGATAAAAATTCGACCATTCCTGAAAAATTGTATTACTGGAGACCAATTGGAAATTGGGATAAAATTTATATTTAAGTGTGTATAATTTTTTGAATAGATCTTGGACTAAAATACTAGGATATATCTTGAACAGAAAGCATTTGTCATAGATATATCAGTTGCATTTAGATCTAATTTATACATGGTAAGCATAAATAGTTATGATGATGACTTTATAGAAATACTGTCTATACCTAGTAATATAGCTGAACCACCATCTGCAGAACATGATAAAATTCAATTAGGAATGTGGTATAATGAATATGATGATCCTACTTTATGTTTGATAAGATGGTGGGATGAATTGATGAAATTTCAAATATAGATTATAAAAACCTAAATGAATGGAAGTGAGAAGAGGAATATATTGAAATATATGTAGAAATAAAAACAACTACATTATCTTGGAATAGAAGAGGATTCCTTTCTACATTTCAATTCATTAATGGTAATACACTTATATTTAGTATTGATACTGCAAGTTTACAAGTTAAAAAGGAAAGCAAACTACATTAAAATAGAATTAATAGCAAGAAGAATTATGCCTAAAAAGTTTGCTTAGACTGACATGTTTATTCCATTTGTCACTACTTTTCAATCATGTTCTTAAACTGTGATATTGTACTTTTAATGTTGTGTATTCTGTATTTATTTTTATAAAAGAAAAGAAAAAAACAAAATATCAATCCAATTTGTTGGTATTTGTTCTAGGAAACTAATTAGCTTGCTTGTGAGCCACTAAAGGCATAGGAGCCAAGGTTCCACACAAGACACTGATTTAACAATTTATGTTTTGTTGTTAGATGTTATTTTGTTATATATTCTGCTTTTATGTATGAATGAAAGTTTTTAAGAATCAAAAGTTAGAAGATATTGAAGGAGATACAAAAGAATAAGGTATGTAATTAATTACTTATCTTGAATTTACATTCAAGCTCAGTTTGTGGAGTTATTCATTAACTCAACGAATTAAGTTCGTTGAGTTAGGTGCTAAGTCAACGAAACAATATTCATGTTTGCTAACATTTACTATATTTATTGTAAATCTTTTACATTGAGGACAATGCAAAATGTAGGTATGGGGGAGAGGTAATTGATTAAAAGTCAAGTAATTTTGTTAAATAGAGGAACTAGGATTGTGCTGCAAATTTCTGTGAAAATTGAATTTTTTTTTTTATGAATTTGTTGTAATTAACCGAAATTTCCTATAATTATCTGATAATTAAAATTGTATAATTTTTAAGAAATGTAACTACTTGAATGTTATAATCTTATATAAGATGCTACAAATTTTACTATTAATACAAATCTGAATATAGTATCTTATGTTTTTGCTAAATTTTATGAGTTTAACAATTTCACGATTTTAAAAAGAAATTAGAATGCTTAACTAAAACTTTGGCTGCGTTTGGTAGAGGAGCTGGAGCGTGCCTCTGCATTGGAATGTGTGTTAAGAGCGTGCTTTAAACAAACAGTCGAGCTCTTCATCGACGCCAGAAGCGTTGGAGCTACAACGACAGCCAACAAAGCATATTTTTAGGTGTTGTATTTTCCCAGCTCCAGAAAGGCATCGTTGATCGAAAGTCTAGAATACCCTCGTCACCTCCACAACCCTAAACAACACCTCCGCGACTTTCACCCTAAAAGCGCCTCCGTCGATCTACAATGGAGTAAGCTCTTCTTTCACCTTCATCGATCTCCATCAATCTAGTTTTTTCTTTTGTCGATCTGCGACCATCGTATATTTGAAGCTTCTTTTGTCAATCTACGACCATCATTTATTTGAAGCTTCTTTTGTCGATTTGTGACCAAACTATATTTTAAAAGCTTCTTTTGTTGATTTGCGACAAAAGTATATTTTAGCTTTCTCCTATTAAGTAGGTTCATGCAGTTTTATCGTTGTCGTTATTTTTCTATTTTTCCTGCAATTTTAATGCATTGTTTTCATATGCATATGTAGGGGTTAGTAGAGGATTTAATTTATAGTTGATCGTGTATGACTGCTGTTAATTTTAGTGATTTCTTCAATGTTTTCAGCAGTATATTTATTGGCAAATGTAAAGATTCATTTACTATCATAAAAGTATCAAAAAATGGTACAGAATCGAATTATGATTTTCAATTTATGAAATTTTCTTGAAAGATCAACCAAATATCTATTAGTAGCTGTAGGTTTTGTTGGATTTCACTTAATATTGAGGGAGTTACGAAGATTTCAAGTTAAAGGTGTTTTAATGTTTTTATTGGAACAACCATGTTGCCACCCTCTGATATTTGTTCTACCGCTTGTGAATGATTAAGTGATTTACTTAGAAAATATTTTTCCTAGTTAGAGGACTTTCTCCTAATATGATCTACGACCATCGTATATGAATGCTGGCAATTTTAGTGATTTCTTTTGTCTTCTGTGTAGCCTTGAGCTTTTTTTTTTTTAGCTTTTTCTCCTTTGCCTAAGAGGAGAAATATTTTAGACAATAAGAAGAAATAGTAGTGGTAGTAGTAGTAGAAAAAAAAGTCTATGGATTGGATAAGAAATCTCTGCAACTTGTAAAATTTTGAGTTATGTTGTTTCCTTATTTTTATTAAATGAATATGGAAACTATATTTTTATTGATGGGAGTCATATGAATCATGCTTATTTTTATTTGAATGTTTTCAATCACTAGTTTATTTGAGTAGTTTTTATTTGAAATCATTTTGTGTTTGTTTCATGCAATTATATCTAAACTTACACTATCCTATTTTTGCATTTGTTCAGTACAATGGAGAAATTTTTAGAAACTGGTGATTTGATGGAACTTGAAGTTGAGGAAATTTTTGAGTTACTTCTATTGTTTTATGCATACATAATACAATTGTTGCAAACTTATAATTCAACAAAAAGGCAACGAGTGCATAGCATGCCTTATTCTAGAAAGCTCTTGTATGATTCAAGCTTTTCAAATTAACTTTTAAAGTACAAATATGCATATACTGTTTTGAAAAGATAAAAGTGTTTTGTGAAATACAGATATCTTTTGAATCAAGTATATTTTCTATTATCTAAGATTACTGAAGTATAAATCTAGATTAGACTTTTGAAGTTTATTTGAGATACAATTCATTATTCTTCTTGTTTTAATTATATTGAGTTGGATCGTGTTTTGATTCGTATGTAGTTGAAGTTTATTCTGGAAATCATATTGAAAAATTTAGGATAACAGATGTTTGAAAAGAAAAAAATGATAATATAATTACCATCTATGTGATGCTAGTATATTTTGTATGTAATTTACATATGTTTAAATATATTTGCAGGTTGAAGAGGAGAAAACAATGTTAAAATAGATTACTGAAAAATACAGAATATCTTTATAGTAATCTAATCTATGTATTTTGAAGATACAAAATAAAGAATTAATTCTAGCACTTTAGAAAGACCAACTAGTTAAATCTTAGTAGTTTGCCAAGGGACTAGCAAAAGTTAAGTATGGGAGAAGTGTTTAGAATGAAAATGTGCATAATATTAACGGTTAAATGATGGTTAATTGCATAATATTTAGCATATCATATGAGAATTAAGCCATTATGTTATAATTGCACTGTTATATGCTTTAATGAAAGAATCTACATAATTTCAGGAAATTAACGTTAATTAAATATATTTTTGAACTATTAGTGAATTATTGGCTTTGAAATTCCTAAGTATCCGAATTTTCTGTTATTTCAGAGAGTTATATTGCATGTACTGGACAGTTATGTTAAACTATTAAAGAATATTTTACTTCCTAGAGTACACATGTTGTAACCTTAATGCATGACTTAAGTGAATGTTCGGTAAGTTATCTAGTAACTATCTGAAATGTGTTTAAGCATCAGATAGTTAGGTTTGCAAGTATCTGAAATATCTTTTTATCATAAAACTGCTTGAGGACACGTGTCGTGATCTAGAAACTTAACTTAAGTTATCTTTCGAAAGGTTAGGTGCTAACTATCTAAAATGCTTGTAAGTTTCGGATACTTATAGTTTGTAACTATTTGAAACATCTAAACTCGTTAAGTTATTTATTTATTGCACGTGATTTTATAGTTAAGTTAACGAAGTAAGTCTGTTGAGTTACACTAACTCCACGGACCATTTATTTTCTAATATGCCACTGTAGTAGTTGTAAAAATAGGAAATTCAAAAGAAAACTACGATTGCATGTATCATGTAGGAATTCACTCGTAGAAGGAAAAAGAAATCACCATCGTTGATATGAATGAAGGAAATCCAATTGATCATTTAAGCAGAAGTAGTTATTACTAAAAGAAATATAAAAGAAGGGGAGAAAGATGAAGAAAGTATGTGTATGTAGGTGGAGAACCACACTAATTGTAGGAAGCGTTGAAAGTTCCTTGAAGCTCCACACCACACCACCAAAATCACCAACTATCGGAGATTTGTGAGGATACTTTCTGGATGACGAGTTGATTTCAAACTAAACACGGTGACTGACAACTACTGTGAGGAGTAATCACGTCATAGGAAGGAAAGCAATTTTCACCAAGCACCGACTCATATCTCAGGAGATTGTAAAGCTTCTAGCCTTGGTTTCGAGTTGATGCTAGTATCCTGAAGAGGAGATCATCTTACAATTCTTGATTTACGATTCTATAGGAAGAGGAGGCAAGATTGTAAGTGATTAAGTTTTCAGTGGTGTAATCGCGTCGCATGTAGTGACAGAAGTTTTTACTATCGATAGAGATTTTTACATTTCACCTTTTGCTCATCTTTAGGAACATATCAAAACAAAAATATCGAAAACAACAAAGTATCTGTATTTACATTTAGTATTAAAGTGCTGTATTGTTTGTTTTGTATCATGATTAATGTTATCATTGTTAGTATTGTGAATGTTTTATGTTTGTTTGATTCAGAAAATAGAAAATAGTTTTATTGTTTACTGAAATTGATTCGTTCTAGATACTTAAAGATTTTAATGGTTAGTTACTATTTGAAATATCTGAATGTTAGTGTTGTTTAATTACAAATCTAATATTAACTAACATTAAAGAGCTTAATTGATGTTATTTACATTTTGTGGAACAGTCCAATGGTTGGTCGAATTTCTCTGTAAATAGTAATATTTAACTAGAAAGGTAGGCTTGTGGAGTTAACTTAAGTCCACGAGGTTAGTTCGTTGAGTTAACCATAACTCCACGAACTAAGTCCATTGTGTTAACTGTAACTCAACGAAGTGCTTAATTAAATACATATAAATTCCAATATAAAAATCAAAATAGTACACAATTCTTACTCAATCTTTGTGGGATCGACCTATACTTGCACACAAATACAATATACATTATGCACTTATAGTTAAAATACAAATTGGACATAATATCTAATTTGTGTGAAAGGTTGTTTGTTTACTTCTAAAAGAATTTATTAATATAAGCATAAAAACAAATCAAACAAGCTTTGATTTAACTTTCACAACCTAAACAATCTTTCACTATGCATATTTGAAATTTCATCAGGTCATCTCACCATCTTACTAGACATAGAGTAGGATTATAAGATTCACTATACCATCTTCCCAATTGAATTTTATCATATTCTGTAGATGGTGGTTCAACTATAACTTGAGGTATAAGTAATATTTCTTTAAATTTATCACAACTGTCTATGCTCACTATGTATAAATTAGATTTAAATGCATCTGAAATATTTGTGACTAGATATATATATTCATCAAGTATCACATGAATGTTGTTAACTAGTGTTCTATCTCCCAAATATACCATGACATTTTCGTTCCAAGATTTATTCATAAATTTATAAACACTTAAACATAATCTTTCATCCCAATTTCCAGTTGGTCTCTAATAAAATAATTTTTCAAGAATCGTTGAATTCCTATTAGAAAATGTTAAGGTTATCCCATAATTTTTAATTAGTACTTTAAACATATTAGGTATTCTTATATTCCATTCTTCTCTAGTGATAGGATTTCTAATAAAAATATCAGGTAATAGAATAGCATACATTGGTTTAGTTCTATATATGATCAATCATTCATCTATTCTCATAATATGATCTATTCCTTTTAATGTATTGGGTGGAATTTCAATAGTTTCTTCTATACTTAGGTATTCATAATTGATTGTACTATGATTGAATAACTTCCATAAAAATCCCATCTCTAAGGTTGGTCATCTTCGTAGCTTGAAGTCCATGAAAATATCTTTCTATGACATATTCTCTAATTTGTCTTGAGACAATACAATCTACATAGATCTTTAGTTGATAAATTACTTAATACTTCTGTCAATGCATCAAGTGGTAATTTCATCAATTTCATCTATTGTGATTCTATATTTAGCAACATAAAACAAAATTCAAAAGAGATAAAATTTAATAACTACTTACGGATATCTCCATGGAGTTAGGTTGTAACTCAATGGACTAAGTTCGTTAAGTAATAACTTTTTAGAACTAATAACTATAATTAAAGCTTCTATTTTTTTCTTTATGTTTACCCTTTTTTCTTCTATATATATTTTTTCTATTTACCATAGTATACATATTTGCTAATAATTATGCTACTTCATTCAACTTCCCTCCCATAGGAGGTATCACTTTCATTAACAATTCTGTTTAAAAGGTTTGGTACTGATTGACTTGCAGTCCTCTTTCAGGTCTAACTTCTATTAATTCCTTCTATCTAGGGAGTATATTTCTATTTATATTTTGATTCTAAATAGTAGCATTTCCAAACACATAATCTAGACGATTGTTTAATTGTTGAATTATTTTTTCTAATTTCTCTATTCTAGATTCTTATTCAATTAATGCTTCATAACTTGAATTTCTATCATTTATATTTTCTCCGCTCTAGAAATTATTATTTCTCCAAGATAAATTTGGGTGATTCATCCAATTAGGGTTATAAGAATTACCAAAATTATCTTTCTAGTTTCTAGCATAGATAACATCTAAGTCATTAATATTTACATTCTTTTCTACTAGTTCTCGATTTAACCCCTTGACAATATTTTCTTATCTATAATAGCTTCAGCTAAGTTTCCCCATTAAGTAGTTCTTTTTACAAAATTTTCTAAATAAGCCCATGCTTCTTTACTACACAGTTGTAAAAATCTATTCTGACAAGTTGATTCTAATAAAGATTTAGTTGAAACATCTATGCCTTCATAAATTATATCTATTAATTGTGTCTTACTCATTATATGGTATGGACATTGAGTTAATAAGTCTTTAAATTATTTAAAATATTTTCAGAATGATTCTCCTTATTTTTGGGTATACATTAATATATATTTTTTCTTCTTAATTGTTTGATGAGTTAGATAATATTTTTCTAGAAAAACTAAACAAAATTCAGTTCACATAGAAATTGAATCAGGAGCCATAGTATATAGCTATCTTTTATCTGTGTTTTTTAAAACAAAGGAAATATATCTAAGTTTGATAGCATCAATACTCATATTAGGCATTCTCATCATTTGACAAACTTCATTAAATTCTCTAAGGAAATAATAGGTGTCTTCTCTTTCTAATCCATGAAAGTGTTGTAATTTAATATAATTAGATTTCAGTTCAAACCTATCTCTCTTAAAGTTTGGCAATCGAATACACAAAGGTTCATCTATTAATTTAGAATAAAAAATTTCTCCTAATGGTTTTTCTACTAAAGTAGCCATTTCTTCATTTTCCTTTAATGAAAGGTTAGCTACACTCCTAAGGATTTTGTTAAATTCAATTTCAGAAAATTTTTCAATATGTTTACGTGTTAAATAATCCTATGTAGGTATTCTAACTAATCATTTAATGCTAGGAGAATGAATCCATGTTCTCTCAACATATAGTAAATTTCAGAAAGTTAACTACATACTAGTTTGATGTTTTGCTCTGAATGTGTAAAAGTTGTTGACGGATGAAGTTCAATTAGTTGCTTTTCCTTCCAATTCTCTTGTTTTTACTCAATGTTGTTAACTAGTAAATAACATTCTATTTGATTTTTATAATGCACGTTCCTATTACAGATGTATCTCATTGCAAGAACGTATCTTGTAATGTACGGTATGGTTCCTATATTTATGGATATAAGCTCCACTTCTAAATTAAATTATAGTAACCACTAAGCACATGAAGCTTCATTTGTGGGGAAAAGAATAACTGTTCAGCTTACTCCATGAACTAACTTCGTTGAGTTACAATAACTCAATGGAGTGACTTCAGTTACTATTCCTAACTTAACAAACTAACCTTGTTGAGTTATAGCTAACTCAACAGACTATCCTCGTAAAGTTATAACTTATAGAAATTTTTTTAGAGTTATAATCCAAAGTTATGCATTAAAATAAATTTATGAGTCATTAACTCAATAACTATATAACTTTACGATAGTTCGTAAAGTTAACTATATAAGTTTATGATAGTCCATAAACTTAACTACTCAGAAAATATTTTAAGTTCATTATGTATACTTAAATGTTAAATATAAAACATCTTGTCGATCATTAAAACATAAACATATTAATCTATAAGAACATTCCCTATTAATTACTTAACTCAAAGAAGTAACTCAGGCTTCTATTTGCTAACTCCATGGACTAACTTCGTTGAGTTATAGATAACTCAATGGAGTGACCTTCTATTCTATGACTGACTTCGTGGTGTTAAGGTTAACTTAGCAAACTAACTTTATTGAGTTAACACTAAAGCAAATTTTCCTAAAAAAACTTACTTCTCATATTAACTTCTAAATTTCTTTCCTATATATTATCAACTTGAATACATTTAAATACATAGAATTAATTCAGTATTCAGATTCAAATTGATTTAATTTGATTTACTTCCAACCATAAATGTATATTTAATTCAAAATTCATTTCTTGTTTTGCAAAAAATGAAATTTTTCTCTTCAATAAATATATTTATCTTTTTTCCAAATCCTTTGGCATTTAATCATCTCATTCATAATCATAATTTTTAATAGTGTTGTAATACTTCAACCAAATATATATATAATGAAATTTTTTCAATAGCACTTTGAATTAATACAATCATTCACATTCATACAATTTGAAAAGCATATTGTTTGCCAAATAAACATATATATATAATTTGCTTGCATTACATATAATTAGATAATTTACAGTACAAGTAGATGATTAATACATTTAATCTCTATTCCTTAATTCATCTACTTTCTTTTAGAGTTTTTCTAATTATTACTCTAATTGATTTATTTGTTCTAAAGCTTTTGATGTTTCTCCACAAGGTCCTACAATCCTAATATCAACATCAACAGTAGCAACAATATAATTTCTATATTCCTTCACTAAAATGGCCCAGCATCTCATCCTTTTTGATATCTATTTTATGAAGTCAATACCTTCCACCATCAATAGTGGAATCAAATCTCTATAAAATAATTTTTTCTTTACTACTTTGAGTTTGGAGAGTATTACTTTACACAAATTCATTTGAAGGAGCTCAAGTGTTAATTGTATGTCAACATCTTCCACATTTGAAATTAAAATTTCTTCTTCCTTTCTCAAATTTGCATAAAAGCAAGGAACTAAGTTCTTATAAATAGCATGCCTACTTGCTTTTGAAATTAATTCCAGTAGGCCTTGGAATTCAAACAATTCTCTAATATCCTCTATTCCAATCTATTTAACTAGTATATTATATATAATGTCATACCCCCTTATTTCTTGATATTTCTCAACAAATTCCTAACTCCTAAAATAAACTTCATTCATGATTGTTGCTGTAGTAGGGTCAGGAAATAGAACTTGTTACTCCATAAGAGCTTGTTCTTCAAATTCTTCCTCACTATGCTAAACTTGTTGTTGTTGAAGAGATAATCTATCTGGAATTTTCCATATTTTCTGTATTTTTTTCCTTTAAATTTTCTGTATATTGTTGAAGAGTTTCATCCTCTTTAGTGGAATCTATCGAACTATTCTCTTTATTTCTGTTGTTGCTTATTCAGCTTCTTCACTTTCTTCTTCTTCCTTCTCTTCTCCATATTCCACTATTAATGTTTTTTTAGTGTTTGTGGAAAGATGGGATGGAGTCTCAAGCATAGCAGATTCTACCCAAACTTCTTCTCCTACTTCTTCAGGCTACTACTCTATTTCAACCCATTTTTCTTCTCTTTCTTGTTGTTGTTCTTGATTTTCTTCTTCTTCTTCTGATACTAGGTCTATATATTTAGGCTTTTGTGGCCCTAATTTAAATACTATAGGCTTAGATTTCACTTCTTGAGCCTTAAGCACAATTTCCTTTCCTTTTCTTCTTTTACTTAACTATGTTTGTTCTTCCTCTTCTTCCTTAGCTAATATTTCAAACAACATCTTTTCTTGCTCTCGAGCCATAGGAACTAGTTCTTCTTCTTGCTTGGAAGTTACTAATCTCGAAGAACCTACCTTAGCTTGTTTTGCAACTAGTATTCCAATTGCTTTTTGATGTTGTTCTAACTTTATTATATACTTAGCTTTTACTCTTTCTTCAATCCTTTTCCTCTGGATTGCATCAAACATAATGTGTGCCTTGGCTACTGCCATTGCTTCATCTACACCTTGTTCTTTCTAGAGTTTAACTAAATCTTCTAATTCTTTTTTCTCCTCCTTAGATCTCAAACCTACTAATACAATTTTTTCTAATGGTCTTGGTGGTTGAGCTAAGGGTTCTACATGTTATTGTGTTGTAGAGGGTTTTGGTTGTTGTTGTTCCTCCTGTTGTTATTGTCTATTTCTATATTCTCCAACAAGATAAGATATTTTCTTCAGAAACCATAATTAGGATTTACGATTGATCAGTTTGAGGGCAACTTCATTATTAGGTCGTAACCTTTTTTTCCTATTAATGATTGTTTCTGTTGCTACCTTTATCCTTGTTTCTACAATGTTTGGTATTCTGACGTTTAAATTTACTATCTATTTTATGAAATGAAAAATATCTTCTTCTACTTGTTGCAACTCTATTTCTTTGGTTGTATTCTGAATTTTCTTTCTTGAATGCTAATCTTCTAAGTGTCAAAGAAACTCTGTAATGTTAATCTCATCCCACCAATTCTATGTCATCTTTAGTTTCATGGTGTTACAGAATGAAACGGAACTGATTTTTACTATTCTAAGTGCTAAATGATTTCTATAGATAATGCCCTCAATCCTAAGTATAAGTTTAAATAAACCTTAAGTTTTTGACGGGTAATCGAGTTATTTCCTACGTAACCTTTTACTTCTCTCACTTACTACTCCATGGAGTTACATATTAACTCCACGGACTAAGTTCGTGGACTTATGTTTAGTACTCCATTGAGTTAATTTAGCAGAATAAGTTCATGGACTTACCTTAGACTCAATGGAGTAAGTTCATTAATTAAGTTTAACTCAACAGACTTTTCAAAAAGTTATATCTAATAAAATAATATAAATATAATATTTTTTATTCAATCAAAGTTGAAGAAACTCTGATTTGATCGACTCTTGGTTTTCTAGTTTTCTTAATTTCGATTGAATTGAGATTTTTCTTTAATCGAACCAACAAGTTTTCTTAAACAAAAGGTTAAATCAATACTATATTTCAGTTGAATTGACAATTATACTTAATATAAAACTCTCTTTTTTTCTTCTTCAATAAAATTGGTAGGTTCTCTCGATTTTACTAGACAAAACACAAATAAAAGTTCTCTCGATTTACTATCATATTCTTTATTTCAATTAGACTGATGATTTCCCTCAGTCAAACTACTATGATAGTAAATATATTAATAGTAACATATATATATATATATTATTTATTATTATTATATATATATATATATATTCACATAATAGGACCTAAGTAGTCCTTTACTCTTACTTCTTCAATTTTAAATGAACTTTTTGAAAATTTAAAAATAGGTCTAAATCTTTGTTCATTTACTTTAAATATATTCTAATTTTTGGAATTTTCAATTTCAATTGCTTCATAAGAGTAAATGTTTCAAATTATGTATCGTCCTACTTATTTAGATCTTAATTTCCCTAAATGGTTATGAAGTCTAGTCATATAAAGATATACTTCTTATCCTGTTTCAAAAGTTTTTAGAATAATTTTCTTGTCATGCCATAATATCATCTTCTCTTTTTCTTTTACAATTCTCAAATAAGCTTCATTCCTAAATTCTTTTAGCTCGATTAATTGTATCTTTCCATTTCTAGCAACTTAATTTAAATTAGTGTTTAGAGTTCTTAATGCCCAATAAGCTCTATGTTCTAATTCAATAGGTAGGTGATAACTTTTTCCATATACTATCCTAAAAGGTGACATACCTAAGCTTGTTTTATAAGCTGTTCTATAAACTCAAAGTGCATCTATTAGTCTATTAGCCCAAACTTTCCTAGTAGTATTTACTACTTTCTCTAAAATTAATTTAATTTGTTTATTTGCACTTTCTACTTGTCTACTTATTTGCAGATGATATGAAGTTGCAATTTTATGATTTACTCCATATTTCTTCGTTAAAGCTTCAAAACTTCTATTATAGAAATGAGTTCCTCCATCGGCATATTATTCCAATTTGTCTAGATTTTGTTCTAAACTATGTTCAAGTCTGTCATACCTATTCCAAACTTCCTTGTCTCTCGGCATATTACTTGTTCCAAATTGACTATTGGTTGGGTAAACTATAAGATTTTCATACTCAATTTTATTGTATTGGATATAATTCATTTGTTGCTCATTGAATCTAACCATCTGCAATCATCTTAGTTTCAAACAATCAGCAATGTCATGAATTTTCAAATTGTAAAATTCACATATGCTAACTATAGGTTTTAGAAATATTTAATTATAAGCATATGCCATATTCTCAATGATAAAAACACAACATTCCTTATGTTATGAAAATAGAGTTGTTTAACTTTTTTGTCCTTGGTAACGGTGTTAGAAAGCTTGTTTGGGTATTTGTTTGCTTAAATAAATGTTTATAATTTCTTCTAGAAGTAAACAAACAAATTTTCACAAATTAGATATTAAATCCAATTTGTATTTAGCTGTAAGTACATAGTGTCTATTGCATAAATGTGCAAGTATAGGTCAATTACATAAAGATTGAGTAAAAATTTCGTACTATTTTTATTTTTACAACTAGAGGTTTTTTTTTTTATGTGTTGAATTATGCACTCCGTTGATTTACTGCTAACTCAACGAACTAAGTTCGTTGAGTTATAGTTAACTCAATGAATTATCCTCATGGACTTAAGTTAACTCCACAAGCCTCATTAGTAACTTCCAATTAAATTTGCTGTATACAGAGGAATTCGGTCATCCATTGAGTAGTTCCATAGAATGTAAATAACATCAATTAAGCTTTTAATGTTTGTTTATATGGTATTTATCATTAATAAGTACTAACATTTAGATATTTCAAATAGTAACCATATTAATTAGGATTTCAGAATTGTATACAAACTAGTTTCAATAATTAGTAAGACGATTTTCTATTTTTTGGAATGAAATAAACATAAAACATTCAACAATACTAACATTACTAACAATACAAAACAAATGATACAATACTGATTTGATAAATATAAAAACAAATAATGAGTTTTTGGTTGTTTTTGTTTTGATTTGTTCCTAAAGATGAATGAAAGGTGAAATGTAAAATTCTCTATTGATAATAAAAACTCTTGTCACTACATGCAACACGATTACACTACTGAAAACTTAATCACTTACTATCAAATGTCCCTCTTCCTATAGAATCATGAAGCGAGACTTTGTAAGTTGATCTCCTCTTCAATATCACGTCATCAACCTGAAACCATGGCTAGAAGCTTTTACTATCTCCTAAGAGATGATTTAGTGCTTGGTGAAAATGGTTTCCCTTCCTACGATGCAATTACTCCTCACAGTGGTTATCAGTCACTGTGTTTGGCTTGAAATCAATTCGACATCTAGAAAGTATCCACACAAACCTTCGATGGTTGGTGATTGGTGGTGTGGTTTTGGTGGAACTTTAGGGAACAACCGGCGCTTATTGTAGTTAACGTAGTTCTCTACACTTTTTTCGTTCTTTCTCTATTTTTTTATATTTCTTTAAGTAATAATTGCTTTTACCTAAATGATTGGTTGGATCTCTTTCATTCATATCAACGATGGTGATTTCTTTTTAATTCCACAATTTAAATCCTACGTGATATGTACAATCATGATTTTCCTTCAAATTTCCTGTTTCTACAACTGCTCACAGTTAAATATTAGAAAATAACTAGTTCATGGAGTTAGTGTAACTGAACGGACTTACTCTGTTAACTTAATTATAACTCAACAGACTTACCTCATTGAGTTAAGCTTAACTTAATGAACTCACTCAATGTTTGTAGTTTAATAAAACAAATATTTTTATAACATTTAACATTTAATATGCAAAAGAAGTAATTCTTAATCATTCAAAAGTTTACATGTGAAATAATTCATAACTTTACGAGGTTCATAAACTTATCTTAGTAACTTTAAGAGGGTCTATAAACTTACCTGCATAACATTATAAGAGTTTGTACTATGCTTTCAATCTTTCAGAAATGATATTTAATTAAGGCTAATTCTATGAAATTATGCACATTCAATAATTAAGGCATGTAATCATGCAATTATAACAATTGACTTAATTCTCATATGATAAACTAAATATTATGCAATTAACCATTCATTAACCATTTAATATTATGCACTTTTTCATTCTAAACACAATTGTAGTGAAAGTAAGTCATGGATATATTCATTGAGTTATCTAATAACTCAACAAACTTAGTCCATTAAGTAGTAATTCAATAGAGTGAGAGATTTCGTTAGTACAACACTAGACCTATTTCAAAGCACCCTAGAATCTGATTCTAATCACTCCCTATGATTCAACCTATTCATGCACATTTTTTACAATTGATGCTAGACACTTGTAGTAAATTAAATGAACAGATTTACTAGATTTAAGTCTCATTCAGGAGATTGCTTATTTCCTTAGAAAAACAAGTTTAAGCTAACAAAACAAGTCTTTTAGCACCAATGTTGGGGAGTGAAATCCTAAAACCATAAAACACTAGTGATACTCTAAATAAGTCATTCCCATGAATATGCCTTGCATACACATTTGAAAGGTAGTTGGTGTATTGCATAATCCGAATGACATCATTTTAAAAGAATAAGTTCCATTAGGACATTGAAAGTTGTTTTCTCTTGATTCTTTAATGCTATTGGAACTTGGTTATATCCTGAATATCTGTCTAAAAAACAAAAATACTCTTACCTTGCTAATTTCTCTAACATTTGATCTATAACAAGTAAGGAAAAATGATCTTTCTTAGTTACAACATTTAGCTTTCTATAATCTATACACACTCTACAACTTGATTGAATTGTAATAGGTATCAAGTCTTGACTTTCATTCCTAATAATAGTTAATCCTAATTTCTTAGGAACTACATGGATTGAACTTACCTATAGATATTAGAAATCAGATATATTATGTCATTATCTAACTATTTCACAATTTCTTTCCTGACTACTTCTTTAAAGTTTGGATTTAATCTCCATTCAAGAATTCTAACTAGTTAAGCGTTCTCTTCTAAATATATATAGTGATGGCATAAAGTAGAACTTAACCATTTTATGTCAACCACAGTCCATCCTATTGCTTCCTTATATGTCTTGATTGCATCTTTTAATTTAGATATTTGATTTTCTTTTAAATCTGATGCAATAATGATTGGACAAGTCCATTCTTCTTTTAGAAATATATAAGTCAATTTAGGAGGTAAAGGTTTTAAATCTAAGTGTTGACCATCAAAAGCTAGAACTCTTAATTTAACATTTTTGTTTTCGATATTAAACTCTTCTTGATCTCCTTTTACATCTATGTTTAAGTCTCCATCTATATTTTCACTTACTTCTAAATTTTTAGTATCTAATTGCCTATTTAGTTCTTCTTGAATCACATCTTCTAGCATGTCTCCTTCATTCTCTAGAAAGTCTATAGTATGTAAGAACATTTCTAACTCCTTAACCCTTTCTAGTTTAAAAATATTTAATTGAGTATCCTCGTTACCATATGTTAATTTTATCATTCCATTTTTACAGTTTATAATAGCCTCTAACATTGTTAGAAATGAACTTAAAGATGTATCATGATTTTGATGCGTAATTTATTGGGAATCCAAAACAACAATATCAATCAAATAAATGAAGTTTTTTACTTTAATTAGGATATCTTCTATTTTCCTCTAGGGTATCTTATACTTCTATCTGCTAATTGAATGACAGTCCTAGTAGGGATTGAACTTTCTAATCTTAAAGATGCAAATATATCACTAGGCATAACATTTATACCTACACCTAGGTCTATTAAAGTTCTTTCCAATGTGGTATTACCTATTATGCATAATATCATAGGAATTCTTAGATCAAATAACTTTTTAGGAATTTGTGACAGAAATAGAGAACTAATTAGGAATTTGTAGGAATTTGTGCTAAAAAGACTTTTCTTAACAATTTTTGCTCACTTTTTTTAGTACACCAATCTTTAAGAAATTTAGCACAAGGTGGCATTTTCTGCAATAAATCTAACAAAGGAATGTTAATTTGTACTTTTTCAAAAATTTCTCTAATTTTTTCTTATTTTTTAGGAAATGTTTATTTTAATCTTTTAAGATAGGGTGCTAATGATTGTGATTTAAAAGATTCTTTTTCTTTCGTTTCATTCTTTTGATCATTTTGAGTGTCATTTTCAAATTCAGATTTTTCTTCATTGATTTCTAAGTTTTTAGGTATTATGTGTTCTTTTTCATTTAGAATTTCATTCTTACTTAGCTCCACTTTGTTTTCTTTTTGAATTCTTGGTGGTACATAAGTTCCAAATCTTAAAGTTACATAGACATCTTCTAGATTTTCATTATTTTCATGATGTTCTTATATTACCATTTCATTTTTATGATTTTGGTTTTTAATTGTTTCCAATTTTTCTTCTGTTAATTTACATTTCTTAATTCCTATTTCATTGGTACTTTCTTTTATCTTTATGTTTTGTAAATTATGTAGATCTTCAACATTGAAATTTCCATTTGTGTTCTCAAGTTGCATAACTTGGAATTTCATTGTAAATTTGTCTAGTGCCTTTAACTTTCTTTCCAGATCATCTAATCACATTACATTCAATTTTTGATCAATTTTCCTTATGGTTTTCTCAGTTTCATAGATGACATCGATTTTAGGTTCTAATTAATTTTCCTTATATTTTATTTGATTAACTTCTTGTTGATAATACATGTATTGTTCTAGTTTGTCTAGGTTTTGTTCTAAACTATGCTTAAGTTTGTCATACTTATCCCAAACTTCCTTATCTCTTGACATATTAGTTGTTCTAAATTGACTAATGGTTAAATAAACTATAGGATTCTCATACTTAGTTCTATTATATTGGTTATAATTCATTTATTGTTAATTCGATCTAATCATCTGCAATCATCTAAGTTTCAAACAATTAACAATGGCATGACCTTCCAAATTGTAGAATTCTTATATGCTAACTATAGGTTTCGGAAATCTTTGAGTATAAGCTTATGCTATATTCTCAATGATAAAAACACACAACACTCCTTATGCTATGAAAACAAAATAGTACTATAGTTGCTTAGCTTTTCAATCCCTAGCAATGGCATAGAAAACTTGTTTGGTTTGTTTTATTTACTTATATGTGTATATTTACTTAAAAACTTTGTTTGGGTGAATTTCATTTGCTTTAATTATATATTAATGATTTCTTTTAGAAGTAAACAAATAATTTTTACAAATTAGATATTAAATCTAATTTATTTTTAACTGCAAGTGCATAGTTTCTATTGTATTTGTATGTAGATACAGGTCAATCCCACAGGGATTGAGTAAAAATTGTGCACTATTTTGATTTTTACAACTAGAGTTTTATAAGTGTTAAATTACGCACTCTATTGACTTACTGCTAACTCAATAGACTTAATTCATGGAGTTATAGTTAACTCAACGGAATATCCTCGTGGACTTAAGTTAACTCCACGAGCCTCACTAGTAATTTTCAATTAAATTTTGCTATTTACAGAGGAATTCAGTCATCCATTGGGTAGTTTCACAGAATGTAAATAACATCAATTAAGCTTTTTAATGTTAGTTTATCTGGTATTTATCTTTAATCGAACTAACATTCAGATATTTCAAATAGTATCCATTAAGATTTTTGGGTATTCTGTATGAATCAATTAAGTAATCAATAAAACTATTTTCTATTTTTTGAATCAAATAAACATGAAACATTCACAATAGTGACAATAATATCATTAATCATGATACAAAATAAACAATACAACACATGAATGCTAACTATAAAAAGTAAATAATTAGTTTTGTTTTTGTTGTTTTTGTTTTGATATGTTTCTTAATATGAACGAAAGATGAAATGTAGAAATTCTTGTTTTGATATGTTCCTCATAGTAGTTGTTAGTTACCATATTTGGCTCGGAATTGACCCAACATCTAGAAAGTATCCTCACAGACCTTTGATGGTTGGTGATTGGTGGTGGTGTTGTAGAGCTTTAGAGAATTATCGATGCTTCCTATAGTTAGCGTAGTTCTCCACACTCTTCTTTATTCTTCTCCTGTTCTTTTTATATTTCTTTCAATAGTAACTGCCTCTACCTAAATAATCGATTGGATTTCCCTCCTCTTGTATAGTCATTTGATCCTATAGTTAAGAACATTTATCTTGTGGATATTGTTTTTTTAGGTCCCAAAAAGTTATTTATCAAAGCAAAGATATCTCTTTAATTTTAAAAAGATCATTTCTTGCAACATCCAAGGCAATTCTAAATTGTAAGGATGGAATTAAGAAATTAGCTTATGATAACGAGGACACTCAAATATTTTCAAATCAAAAGGAGAGGAAGGATTAGATATATTAAAAGATGTAATTCAAGAAGAATTAAATAAACAATTAGAAATCGAGGATATCGAGGATTTAAAAAGAAGTAAAAATATAGATGAAGATCTAAGGATAGAAGTAGAGGGAACACAAAGGGAATTTAATGTTATAGATGAAAATGTTAAATTAGGTGCTTTTGCTTCTAATGATCAACATCTAGATTTAAAACCCTTACCTCCTAAATTAACATGTAGATTTTTAGAAATAGAAAGAACTTGTCCTATAATTGTAGCATCAGGTTTCAATGGAGATCAAGTTTCTAAATTAAAAGGTATATTAAAGAAGTATAAAGGAGCAATAGGATGGACTATGGTAGATATAAAAAGATTAAGTCCAACTATGTGCCAACATTATATATATTTGGAAAAAATGTTGAACTAGTTAAAGTACCTAAAAGAAGATTAAATCCTAGCCTAAAAGTAGTAAGAAAGGAGATAGTGAAATTGTTAGATAATGATATCATATATCTGATTTCTATTTGCTCATGGGTGAGTCTAATCCATGTAGTTCCAAAGAAATCTAGGATAATAGTCATTAGGAATGAAAGTCAAGACTTGATATCCACAAGAATCCAATTAAGCTATAGAGTATGTAAAGATTATAGGAAGTTAAATGTTATAACTAGGAAAGTTTATTTTCCCTTACCATTCATAGATCAAATGCTAGAAAAATTAGCAAGCTAAGAATATTTTTGTTTCCAAAACAAGTATTCACGATATAACCAAATTCTGATAACATTAGAAGATTAAGAGAAAATAACTTTCACTTGTCCTAATGAAACATATGCTTTTAAGAGAATGTTATTTGGGTTATGCAATGCACTAACCACTTTTCAAAAATACATGCAAGGTTTTTTCACTAGAATGACTAATGATTTTCTTGAAATATTCATGGATGATTTCACCATATATAGAGTTTCATTTGAAGTGTGTTTGAAAAATTTGAAACTAGTATTTGCTCATTATTTAGACAAAAATCTGGTTTTGAATTGGGAAAAATGTCATTTTATAATTAAGCAAGGAACAATCTTAGGACATGTTATTTCAATGAAAGAGTTGGAGGTAGATAAAGCTAAAATATAAGTTATTTTAAATTTAGTAGAACCTAAAATAGTAAAAGATATTAGATCCTTTTTAGGGCATGCAAGGTTTTATAGAAGATTTATCAAAGACTTTAACAAGATAGCTAGACCTTTAATGAATTTATTAAAGGATATCCTATTTAACTTTGATAAAAATTGTAAGAAAACATTTTTTAAGCTTAAAACTAGCCTAATTACAACTCCTATAATGCAAGTTCCTAATTGGAGTTACCCATTTGAGTTAATGAGTGATGCATCTGAGGAGCTATGCTAGGGTAGAAAATAGAAAGATCTCTTAGAGTGATTTATTATACAAATAAGACTAAGTGATATTCAAGTAAATTACACAACTACTAGAATGGAGTTATTAGCTGTTGTGTTTGTTTTGGAGAAATTTAGATCATATTTGATTGGAGGTAAAGTAATAGTATACATTGATCATTTAACTTTGAAATATCTTTTAGCAAAAAAAGAAACTAAACTTAGACTAATCCGATGGATATTATTATTACAAGAATTTGATTTGGAAATTAAAGATAAAAAAGGATGTGAGAATGTGGTGACTAATCACTTGTCAAGGTTGCAAATATCGAAAACTAAAGTAGAAATTAAAGATAATTTTCTTGGTATGCAAATATAGTTAATTATTTAGTTACAGGATTAACATCCAAGGGTTAAAGTAGACAAAATAAAAAATTATTTTTTTCAAGAGTGAAATATTATTATTGGGAAGACCTATATTTAAGAAATGTCCTAATTTAGTCATAAGAATGTGTATTCTAGAAACTGAATATAAGAGCATGTTATCTTTCTATCATGACCAAGCTTATGGAGGGCATTTTGGTTCAAGAAAAATAGTCACTAGAGTCTTACAATGTAGATTTTATTGGCCAACATTATTTAAAGATGTCCACAAATATTGTTTGAGTTGTTTAAGATGTCAACAAATAGAGAGGATATCAATGAGAAATATGATACTTCTAAATTCTATTGTTGAAGTTGAAATCTTTGATGTATAGGGAATTAATTTTATAGGTTCATTCCTTGTTTCAAATCAATATAGTTATATATTATTGGGTGTGGATTATGTAACTAAGTAGATAGAAATAATCCCTACCAAAACAAATGACAACAAAGTTGTAAATATATTTTGTTAAAACAAATATCATAGCTAAATTTGGAGTGCCTAAAGCTATCATTAATGATAGGGGAGCTCACCTTTATAATAGAAGTTTTGAATCTTTAATGAAGAAATATGAAGTAAACCACAAAATTACAACTTCATGACATCTCCAAACTAATGGACAAGTTGAAAGTTCTAACAAATAAATTAAACTAATCCTAAAAAAGTAGTTAATCCTACTAGAAAGACTTAGGTTGTTAAGTTAATAGATGCACTTTGAGCTTATAGAATAGTTTACAAAACTAACCTAGGAATGTCTCCTTTTAGAATAGTCTATGGAAAAGGTTGTTTATGGATACCTGCGGAATTAGAACATAAAGCTTATTAAGCATTAAAGACTTCAAATGTTGACATAGATCAAGCTACTAAACATAGAAAAGAATAAACTAATAGCATTAGAAGATTTTAAAAATAAAGCTTATTCTAGAACACTGGTGGAAAAGGAGAAGATGAAGTTATGGCATAATAGAAAAATACCTTGAAACCTTTGAAAAATGGTAAGAAGTTTATACAAGTCTAGACTTCATAGCCATCTAGAAAAATTAAGATCTACATGGGCAAAATTGTGGATTTTATTAACCAACGTTATTTAAAGATGCTCACAAATATTATTTGAATTGTTTAAGATGTCAACAAATAGGAAAGATATCAAGGAGAAATATGATGTCTCTGAATCTTATTGTTGAAATTGAAATCTTTGATATGTGAGGAATTGATTTTATGGGTTCATTCCTAGTTTTAAATCAATATAGTTATATACTATTGGGTGGCAATTATGTATCTAAGTAGATAGAACAATTCCCACCAAAACAAATGACAACAAGATTGTAATACATTTTGTTAAAATGAATATCATAGCTAGATTTGGAGTGCTTAAAGCTATCATTAGTGATAGAGAGCTCATTTTTATAACAGAAGTTTTGAAGCTTTAATGAAGAAATATAGAGTAAATCACAAAATTGTAACTTCATATCATCTCCAAACTAATGGGCAGGTGAAAAGTGGCAACAAACAAACAAAGCTAATCTTGGAAAAAATAGTTAACCCTACTAGAAAGGATTGGACTATTAGGTTAATAGATGCACTTTAGACATATTAAACAACTTACAAAACTAACCTAGGGATGTCTTTTTTAGGCTAATTTATGGAAAAAGTTATCATTTACTTGCAAAAGTAGAACATAAAGCTAATTGGGATTAAAGACTTTAAATGTTGACACAAGCTACTAAACATAGAAAAACTCAACTAATAGAAATAGAGTTTAAAAATGAAGCTTATTTTAGAACAATAGTGAAAAAAGAGAAATTGAAGTTATGGTTGATAGAAAAATTATTCCAAAAACCTTTAAAGTAGGGCAAGAAGTATATCTCTACATGTTTAGACTTCATAACCATCTAGGAAAATTGAGATCTAAATAGGCAAGACCTTGCATTGTTCGAAATATTTATTCCCATGGGGTAATTGAAATTAAAAATCCTAAAAATCAAAATAAATTTAAAGTTAATGGACAAAGAATTCCTCCAATCCTTAAATTTCCAAAAAGTACATTTGGAATTAGAGAGGAAGTGAGATTGGAAGATTACCCAAAGGCTATTACTTAATTTGAAAGAAAAAAAGATTAATTATAAATATATATATGTATAACTACATATATAAAAAAAGAAGAATCATTGCTTTTGTTTTCTTTAATTCTATTTTTTGTGTGTACCAATATACATTTTTTTATTTTATAAAAGGTAGTAAGAAAACATAAAATATAACAATACAAAATATTTATATAACTTCTGAGTGAGGTTCCTTGAGTTATGCAACAGTCTATTTGAGGTTTTGAATAATTTTCCTAATAATTTAATTGGTTGACTTGTTGATTATAATACAAGTACTCTTCTAGTCTAGTAAGATTTTGTTCTATTCTCATATAACTTTGTTCAAGGTTGTCATACCTATCCCCATTTTCTCATTCCTTCGACATATTACTTGCCCTAAAATGACTATTGATTGGGTAAACTATAGGTGTCTCATACTCATTTCTATCATATTAGATTAAATTCGTTTGCTGCTCCTTTAATCTAGACATCTGCAATCATCGCAACTTTAAATAGTCAACAATGTCATGCCCTTCTAGATGATAGAATTGACATATGCTAACTTCAGGTTTTAGAAATCTCTGAGCATAAGCGTATGTCATATTCTTAGTAATAAATTCTCACAACACTCCTATGCTATGAAAACAAAACCTAGTAATTACGATTTTCAAACTTTCACTCCCTAACAACGACACGAGAAAAACTTGTCTCGTTAACTTAACTATTTTTTTTATAAGTAAACAAGCAATTTTCCAAATATATTTAAATTTAGTAAATCTGTTCATTTAATTTACTGCAAGTACATAGTATCAATTTTATAAGTATGCAAGAACAAGTTAGATCTGTTAGGATCATATGGACTTACTAGAGGGGGATGAATAGTGATGTGTTATTTTTATAACTAATTTTACTTAATTAATTACCTGATTATATAATGTAAATTCTATATGATTCTTAAATAGTTAATGTTAGAGAAATTAAAGTGGGTAAAAGCACACAAACAAATTTTAGGTAGTTCACCCTTAACAGTTAGTCCACCCCCAAGGCATAGTTTGGACTTCACTAAGTGATCAATCACTTACAACTCTTACTTTTAGGTCTAACCAAGAACCAACCTCTTGAACTTTCTAGTAAAAGCTCAACAACCAACACCTTAAGCTTTTAGGTCAAACCTCTTAACCAACCTTGAGTTTTTAGGTTGAAACTCACAAACTAACATTTTGTTCTTCAATTAGAGATTTTGGGTTGAGAGCTTTTGACACTTGAATTTGCTTGAGAATTATTCAATCTTGCACTTGTTGAATCTATGATGTTCTTGTAATTTTTGTGCAACTATATCTATAGGTGTATATGATAATTGTTATTTTGTTCTCCACTTGTTGATCATTCTTATACTAAGAGGTATACCGATCAATTTTCTTTCAACGGTATTGAGCCTATTGTACTTACTAATTGATCAATCTCAAATATAGTAAGTTACTGTTCAATATAATTTGAATATATGTCTTCTTGAAACCTTTCGAAAGCTTGAGCAACTAACTTAAAACCATTTGAAAAACTCGAACAGTTATTTTGAAACTATCTAAAAAACTTGAATAGTTATCTAAACTATCTGAAAACTTGAATAGCTATTCTTTTTGGCTTATCACATGAATCTTTAAGTTCTGCACATGAGACTTCCTAATTTCAGGCAATTTGTTTGAAACCCTCCAAAAACTTGAATAGTTATCCTGTAACTATCCGAAAACTCGAATAATTATTTGAAACTATTCAAAAACTCGAACAATTATTCTTTCGACTTGTCATGTGAATCTTTAAGTTTTGCACATGAGATTTCCTAGTTTCAGACAATTTGCCTGAAACCCTTCGAGAAATCTTCCTAAAAGATTGTGAAACCTTCCAACTAGTTGTAAGACTATTCGATTTACTATAGCTCAATAATTTCCTTCAAAGTTCTTCTAAATTAGTATTCATCTAACTTGTTTGACCTTTGTTTGGCTTTTGACACTTCATCTGTACCTGTGAAATACATCTTAAGTCCTCACATAGATTATTGGGATTATCAAAATATAAGGGTTCTAATAATCTCCCCCTTTTTGATAATGGCAAAAACCTTTACAAATAGTTATATGTATTTCACTCCCTAAATTATTTTTATACAATGAATCACACAAAAGATAAATGTTACAATGATTTATAGATTGTACAATCTTATTCTCTCCTCTTGTTTGTGTGCTAATCAAATTTGGCCTTTGATAATATTGTAAAGTTCATATTTTTCTCTCCTTTTTTTGTCATTGTCCAAAAAGGGATAAATCATCCAAAATTTTCACCCCCTTTATATAGTTCTAATTAGACTTGTTTTTCCCTATTTCTCCCCTTAAAATGATGCATCATCTAAAGTCCTACATTAAGACATGTTAGCAGAAAACAAGCTCCTATATGATGAGCTTGAGAGGTGAATACAATAAGTATGAAAAATTATAAATCATGCATAGAACAAATGCCTAAATTTCTTCTGATATAATTAAATGTTAACTCATTTAAGGGTTTAGTGAAAATATCTGCAAGTTGATTCTTTGTTGGAACATATTTAAGTGAGAAATGACCTTTTTCCACATGATCTCTTAGAAAATGATGTCTAATTTCAATATGTTTTGCTTTGGAATGAAGTACTATATTCTTTGACAAATTTATTACACTACTGTTATCACAATATATTTTAGTATTTTATATTTTTAATCTGTAATTAACTAGTGTTTGGTGCATCCATAATATCTGAGCACAACACAGACCTACTGTAATATATTTTGCCTCAATAGTAGATAATGCAATGTAGTTTTGTTTTCTACTGAACCAAGAAATTAGGGAATTTCTAAGCAGTTCACATGTGTCACTTATGTTTTTTCTATTTGATCTACTACCTACATAATCTACATCATTGTATCCTATTAAAATGAGACTATTATCAGTTGAGTAAAATAATCTAAAGTCTTTAATGCCCTATAGATACTTGAAGATTCTCTTAACTAATTTCAAATGTGATTCTTTTGGTGATACTTGAAATCTTGCACATAAGCACATACTAAACATAATATCTAGTCTACTTGCTGATAAATACAGAAGAGATCTAATCATATCTTTGTATTTCTTTTGATCTATAGTAATACTTGAATCATCACTTTCAAGTTTAATATTTGAACTCATTGGAGTACTAGTAGATTTGATGTTTTCAAGTCCAAATTTCTTTAAGATTTCATTGTAGTATTTTTCTTGATTGATAAAGATCCCATTTTTCATCTAATTAATTTGTAGCCCTAAGAAAAATTTTAGTTCTCCCATTAAGCTCATTTCAAACTCATTCTTTATCAAATTTTGAAACTCATGACATAGATTTTTAGATGTAGCACCAAAAATAATGTCAACAACATAGATCTGAACAATCAACATATGTAAATCAATTATTTTAATAAATAAAGTATTGTCCTCTTTGCCTATACTAAATTCATTATCAATCATAAACTTTTTTAGCTTGTCATACCATGCCTTGGGTGTCTATTTTAGATCATAAAGGCTTTGTTTAATTTATAGACATGATTTGATTTTTCTTCATCTTCAAATCCTAGGGGCTACTTAACAAATACCTCTTCTTGTATTTCTCTATTAAAAAATGCACATTTCACATCCATCTGATATAACTTGATTTTCATGTTACATGCAAATACAAGTAACATTCTGATGACTTCAATTCTAGCTACAGGTGAAAAAGTTTCTTTATAGTCAATGTCTTCTAATTGATTATATCATTTGCAACCAATCTAGCTTTATTTCTAACAATGTTTCCTCAATCTAGTTTATTTTTAAATACTCATTTAGTTCCAATAATTATTTTTCCTATTATTTTCTTTACTAATTCCCAAATATTATTTTTCTGAAACTAATTCAATTCTTCTTACATAACTTCAATAATTGTTATTGCAAGCTTCTTCAATTGATTTTGGTTTAGTTTCTAACACGAATGCACAATAATTGCATATATCTTGTGTTCTACTTCTTATCTATAGTCCTTTATTTATGTTTCCAATTATCTGTTTCATTGGATGATCATATCTAATTTTCCAAGTTTGTTCTTTTTGACCTGATACTTGAGAATTAGACTTCTACTTGGATTTATCTTTTTCACATTCTTCATTCTCACTATCATTGTTAATCTTTAGATTCTTCATATTCTATATCAATTCTTCATCAAATTAAACATTTATTGTTTCCTCTACTCTTCTGTCTTTTTCAAAGTATACTGTATAAGCTTTGCTTCTAGAGAAATAACCAACTAGTGTGGCAGAAACTGATTTTGAATCAAATTTATCTTTTGCATCTCTAATGTTTAAGAGAATGTTTACATCTGAATGTCTTAAAGTATCCAACATTTAGTGCTTTTCCATATCATAATTCAAATGGTGTTTTCTTTAAAATAAGCTAGATATAAGTTCTATTGGAAATATAACAAGTTGTACCAACAACATCAGCCTAAAGAGATTTTGGTAAATTTATAGCATTCAGCAATGTTTTAGCCATTTCTTGCAATGTCCTATGCTTTCTTTCTACAACTCTATTTTGAGCCAGAGTTCTAGGGTAAGAAAATTTATGTATTATACCAAAACTATTGTAGAGGTTTTCAAAGTCAGAATTCTCAAACTCTCCTCTATGATTACTTCTAATTCTCTATTCTATCAGTTCTTTCTGATATTGAACTCCTTGCTGATTGTGTAGCCAATCACACCTAAATCCTTGCTATTCCTAGTAATCTTGGGCAAGTGGTGGTCCTCAAGGACCACACTAGCATATCTTTTTATTATTAAGGTTTGACAGTTTGGTGGTATCTATTCTATGAAACCACATGACTTGATTGTGAGCTACTATAGGCGTAGGAGCCTGGGTTCCACACAAGCACATATATCCTTTTATTTTGATTGCATTTCTTGTATTGATAGCTATTATTATGTGTCTTGAATTAAGTTTGTTAGACATAGTGGTATTTTTGTCCTTAGCCACTTGGGGTGCTCAAATGTTATAAATAGGCCCCCAACGTGTGCTTTAGATAATGATGAATCTTGTATCCCTTTTGTGATCACCTAGAGAAGAATCAATCAATTGAGCTCCATCTGTGGACGTACCTAATTTGGGGAACCACATTAAACCTTAGTGTTTTTGTTGTTGTTTCACACGTCTACCTCTCTTTGTCTTCTTCTTTCTTCTCCACGTGTCCAAGTTTCTCCCTTTCCGCATTCTCTCTTTGCATAACAAGTGGTATCAGAGCGAAGCTTGAGGAGTTGGTTATGGATTAGCCTTAGAAAGAAGAAAATAAAGATCTTGGCCAACGCAAGTAGCCGGCACCCAAGACCAGTGATGCCAGCACCCAACGCCCGATGCCTGCGCAATCGTCCAAGTTCAATGCCCACGCGATCACCCACGCGATCGCCTACGTTCTCGCCCACGCAATCGCTCATGTCCTCGCTCGATGCCAGCGCCCACATGCATTTGCCTACGTCTTTGTCCGTGCCAGCATCCATGCGCGATCGCCTACGCCCTCGCCCGACGCCAGCACTCGTGGTTTGCTCACACGATCTTCACTCGCGACTTGTGTTCGTGACAAACATCCATGATTGGAGTTCTTTTGTTCGACGCCCACAATCTTGAATCTTGTCAACGTGCACTTGGTCATTTGTCATTTTCACATTGGTGAAATGAGTAGTAGGAATTCTTATCATAACTTTTGAAGTTTGTTGTTGTGATTCTGTGGAATTCTTTTTCGAATAGACCAAGTGTGGCTAGTTCTTTGGAATTCTTTGGAAGTTCTTTGAGAATTTCTTTTGTTTCTTGAGGCAATACATGTGATCTTGGCTCATCTTTGTTTTCTTGGGATTCTTTGCGAGTGATCTTTTGAATTCGGTAGCCGCATTTGTTGGTTGGGATATTTTGAATGAAAGATTCGTCTACAGCTTTGGGATAGCAAATTTTGTACATGTTTGTTGTCCGAATTCTTTGGTATTTGCTTGCTGTGTTGTTCTATTGTCATGACATCTTCAGCCTTGAAAGTTGAGAAGTTCAATGGCAAGAACAACTTTAGCTTATGGTAGATTAAGATGATAGTACTTTTGAAACACCAAGGTATTTGGGCTCCCTTAAATGTGAAGACAACCCTAGATAAGAAGTATTACCTTGGAGGAGGTAAGATCAAGTCTTCATTCTAGAGAATTGAGACATTTGGCTACTCATGGTAGCAATGATGTTGGTGGATCAAGTTTGACAGTGCATCATTCAGAGTCTAGAGGATGGCAGAGTAGAAGAGACAACAGGCGTAGAGGCAGAACTAAGTCCAAAGGTATAATTTCCAAGGATACTTGCAATTATTACAAAGAAAAGTGACATTGGAAGGTGAATTGCCCTAAATTGAAGACTAAGGAAAATGCAACAGTCGCTGAAAATGGAGACTCAGGGTCTGACTGTGATTTCTCCCTTACTATTTGCTATAGTGCCTACTCCGATCAGAGTTAGATTATGGATTATGGTGCATCACATCATATGACTCCCAATAGAGAATATTTCCATACATATGTGGAGGTAGATGGTGGACA
Organism: Cymodocea nodosa; assembly: GCA_036874045.1. Taxonomy (NCBI): domain Eukaryota; kingdom Viridiplantae; phylum Streptophyta; class Magnoliopsida; order Alismatales; family Cymodoceaceae; genus Cymodocea; species Cymodocea nodosa. Next base: position 14,550,646 of record CM072335.1, read on the forward strand.
GGTCACTTTAGCAGATAATGATGTTTGTGATAGAGTAAGTATTGGATCTATCAGATTCAGGATGCATGATGGGACAGTCAAAGTCTTGGAGGATGTTTGGCATGTGCCAAGATTGGGCAAGAGCCTTATTTCGTTGATGGCTCTTGATCATAAAGGTTTTAGTTTTTCAGGTGGAGGAGGTAAACTCCATGTTTTGAAAGGTTCCCTAGTAGTGATGAAGGGAATCAAGGATGGACCTTTATACATTCTTCAGGGAAAACCTATCATTGGATCAGCAACTATGATAATAAGTGATCAACAGTCTATGCCAGCTATTTAGCATTCCAAGTTAGGACATTTGGGTCTGAAGGGAATGCAGAAACTCAGTACACTTAGCAGGTTAGATGGTCATATCTTTACAGATATTGATTTATGCAAGCATTGCATCTATGGGAAATAGAAACATGTTTCTTTTGGAAGAGCAGAACATTCCACCAAAGGGAAGTTGGATTATGTCCATGCAGATTGTTGGGGACCATCTCAACAACCTTCCTTAACAGGTTCTAAGTATTTTCTCTCCATTGTTGATGACTTTAGTCATATGACTTGGGTTTTCGTTATAAAGCACAAGAGTGAGGCCTTCAAGGACTTTAAACAGTAGAAGGCTATTGTTGAAAACCAAGTCGGGAGGAAAGTAAAATACTTGAGAATAGATAATGGATTAGAATTTTGCTCAAATGAATTTGATATTTTTTGCAAAGATGCAGGCATAACTAAGCATTATACTGTCAGGGGAACTCCACAACAGAATAGAGTTGCAGAACGTCTTAATAGGGCGTTGTTGGAGAGAGCTAGATGTATGCTCTCATATGCTGGGCTGGAAAAATGTTTTTGCACAAAAGCTGTTAACACAGCCTCCTATTTGGTGAACAGGTCACCATCTAATGCAATTGGCAACAAGATCCCTTATGAAGTATGGATGGATAAAGTGGCGAACTACTCCAAATTGAAAGTATTTGGATGTCCTGCGTATTACCATGTGAATCATGGTAAATTAGAGCCGCGTGCCAAGGAAGGCATCTTTGTGGGATATGGAATGGGAGTAAAAGGTTATAGAATATATGATAAAGAAACAAGAAAGGTCATTCATAGTAGGGATGTTACCTTTGATGAGGTTTCTTTGATGCACGAGAAAGAAAAGCCAACAGTTTTGGATCCACCTAGTACTCTAAGCAGGTGGAGCTTGATTTGAATCAACCATTGATTTCTGATCAGTCTGTTCCTATTGATACAGATCAACGTTTGATTTCTGAAGATGGCCGTGGAGATGAGTTTGTTGAGAACACACATCCAAGGTGTATTGCCAAAGATCGTCCTAGGAGGGATGTTCACCCTCCACAGAGGTATGGCTACAATAATATGGTCGCTTTTGCCCTACCGGTAGCTAGTGAGGTGGTGGATGCTGATCCACTTAGTTTTGATGCTGTCGTTAGCGGACCAGAAGTTGTACATTGGATGGGAGCTATGCAAGAAGAACTACAATCTTTGCATAAGAATAGGACTTAGGAGTTGGTAAAACATCCCAAGGACAGGAATGTTGTTGGTTGCAAATGGGTGTTCAAAAGGAAATCAGAAACACAGGGCAATCATGGAATTCAATGCAAGGCAAGATTGGTAGCAAAAGGTTTTTCAAAGAAGGAGGGTGTAGACTTCAATGAAGTCTTTGCACCAGTAGTTAGACACACCTCCATTCGAGTCCTTTTGGCAATTGTTGCAGTAAAGGATTTAGAACTTGAACAGTTAGATGTGAAAATAACTTTCTTGCATGGTGATTTAAATAAGGACATCTGGATGGAATAGCCAACAGATTTTGTAGAAAGAGGTAGATCAAACCTCGTTTGTAAGTTGCAAAAATCTTTGTATGGGCTGAAATAGTCTCCCAAGTAGTGGTATAAAAGATTTGATTCTTTTATCACAGTTGCTAGTTTTGTTCGAAGTAGTTTTGATTCATGTGTCTATGTTAAACAGATTAAAGATAAATTTGTTTACTTGCTCTTATATGTGGATGGCATCTTAATTGCAGCCAAAGATGTTAATGAGATACAGGTTTTGAAAGACACATTGAAATCTAAATTTGCAATGAAGGATTTAGGACTGGCAGGTAAAATCCTTGGGATGGAGATTTATCGTGACAAGAACATTGAAAGATTATTTTTCCATCAACATAGTTATGTTCTGAAGATTCTAAGCAAGTTTGGCATGGCTTCAAGCAAGGCCATCGAAACACCCTATGATAGGAACTTGCGATTATCAGTTGCTATGACACCTCAAACGTAGTTAGAGAAGGAGTACATGAAGAAAGTTCCATATTCACAGGCAATTGGCAGCCTTATGTATGCCATGGTTTGTACTCGCCCAAATCTTGCTTACCCTCTTAGTGTTGTAAGAAATTTATGTCGAATCTAAGGAAGAGTCATTGGCAGGCCGTGATGAGGATCTTTAGGTACTTGAAGGGCACGTCTGATGTAGGACTGATTTATGGAGTTAAGCATAACTATAGTATGGTTGGATATTCTGATTCAGATTTTGCAAGTGATGTTGATCAGCGTAGATCCTTAACAGAATATGTCTTCACATTGGTAGATTCCATTATCAATTGGAAATCTACTCTACAGCCTACTGTATCATTATCCACCACTGAGGTTGAGTATATGGCGATGACAGAAGCTGCAAAAGAAGGTATTTGGCTGAAGGAGTTACTTGGAGACTTTGGTCTGCGATATGATAAGGTAAAAATTTTCTGTGACAGTCTCAGTGCCATCAACTTAATGAAGGACAATGTGTTTCATGACAGGACAAAGCACATTGATGTTCGTTATCACTTTCTTAGAATAGAAGATTGCGTGAAGATTTTGAAGATCAACACACATGACAATCCAACCGATATGTTTACGAAAGGCGTTCTTGAAAGCAAGTTTAAGCATTGCTTAGACTTACTTAATGTGTTTGCTTATAGTTGACCCTTCAGGTCATTTGCGATGGAGATATGTTTTTTGTTTAGTTCTAGGTGGAGTTTGTAAATTCAAGACAAGGTGAAGATTGTTATTATGTGTCTTGAATTAAGTTTGTTACACATAGGGGTATTTTTATCCTTGGCCACTTGGGGTGCTCAAATGTTATAAATAGGCCTCTAACGTGTGCTTTAGATGATGATGAATCTTGTATCCCTTTTGTGATCACCTAGAGAAGAATCAATCAGCTGAGCTCCATCCGTGGACGTACCTAATTTGGAGAACCACGTTAAACCTTGGTGTTTTTGTTGTTGTTTCACACGTCTACCTCTCTTTGTCTTCTTCTTTCTTCTCCACGTGTCCAAGCTTCTCCCTTTCTGCATTCTCTCTTCGCATAACAATAGCTTTAACTTAGTGTGGCTTTATTGTCTTTATTTTAAGTTGAGGGAATGGATGGTCGGTATTATGCTCTTTTGATGCCATTTATTTGATGACATGCTATTTCACCCATGAAGTTTTATTTCTTCTTTGGTAGTGCCATTTATTTATTTATCAAGCTCAATTATTTTGATACCATGTCTACATCATTGCTATGAAATTATTGTTGAGTTAAGTAAAAAATGAATGGTTTCAAATTGTGCTCAATTGTCAATTCTATGTGCATGCTACTCAATCTCCATTGTGTGCATATGGGAATGAAATTAACATATACTTACTTGGTGAATTAATGTCTAAGCATGGGGGAATGAAATTTTATGTGCATTTATGATCATTGTTATGTTTTAAGTAGTGTTGTAGAATGGAACTTATGCTTAACAAGTGAAGACATTATCTTTATTCGGAATACATATGGACTTCAGGTATGCTCCCTTATACCATTTTTACTTTATGTTCATCATGCTCATATATATCACATATTTACATTGAGGACAATGTAGAATACAAGCATGGGGGGGAGGTAATTTGAATTGTATTCTATTTGTATTCTGAGAGTTTTACTATTGATTTGAAATCACACTTGAGGATATTGTAAGTTCAGATGTTGCTATTAAGATTAATGGGATAATTCCATTTTTTTTCTTGAGTGGTGAGTATCCAAGACCAAACAAGCTAGGACCTAAGAGTTATATTCTTCAGACTAGATAAGTTTTATTCTATTTGTGTTAGGAGTTGAGTCTTCCTACTCACCAGAACTAGTGTCTTATTATTTGATGTACCCTTTTGAGTAATCCCTAAGTTGAGTGCCACCAAAAAAAAAAGGTTTACTCATTATGTAAGCTTTAGGTAAGTTTATTTAAGATCCTCCCAAACTTCCACGAAAGTCTATATGATATGTTTAAGAGAGTACTAGACTATCACAATTGATATACTAAGGAGTTTTATTGGGTTTGGGTTTTGAGAGTAAAAAGGTGTTTCCTTCACTACTATTTTGTGAAAAAAAAAATTGAAACAAAGAAAAAATTTTGTATAAAAAAAAAAAGAAAAAAAAGGAAGAAGAGAGAATTGAAAGTAAAGTAGAAAAAGGGTTGGAGTCATTTGGGTTGTGAAATTTGAAGAAAAAAAAAGAGTAAAAACTCTTTTCATCTCTTATTCTTTTCTTTTCTTTTCATTTTGAGTGTTATTGCGTGTGGTATATCAAATGTTGGTACTTGGACCACTTGTATTAGGCATATTCTAATAGCTTCATAGGAAAGGAGGGAATGTAACCACTACCTAATATTTTTGTCACTGTTGTATATCCATATTTGTGCATAGTTGAAGTTCTTTTGGGGAATTTCCTTCCTATTCTTTTTAATCTTTCATTTGAATCTCATGGGCCAGTAGATTGCCCAATAATTCTTCCATAGAATAGTTGTTGAGGTCTTTGGAATCTTGGATGGAAGTGAATTTCTATTTCTACTCAGTAGTTAAGCTTCTCAAGATTTCCTATACTTGTTCACACATAGAAAATTCATTTCCCAAGCCTTTCAAATTATTTATAATTTCAATAAATCTAGAAAATATCTCAGTAATAAATTCACTTTCATTCATCTTAAATAATTCAAGCTTTCTTAACAGAATATTTATTTTAGTATACTTCACTTGGTTGGTATTTTCATGTGTAACTTGAAGGATTTTCCAAGCTTCATTAGTAAACTTACATGTAGAAACTTTATTATACTATTTAGTAGATAGTGCACAATATATATAACATTCAGCCCTCGAGCATCTATTTGGATGAGTTTCTCATCCTCCTCAGTCTAATTCATTTCATGAATAGTAGGAAGGGATGTTCCATGAACAACCCATCTTCCAAAGTTTCACATCTGAACTTTTGAGAAAACACTCTATTCTATTCTTTCAATAATTATAATTGGATCATCAAATAGGAGAGGTCTATGGATATTCTGACTCTCAACAAATTGAGCTATAATCCTAAATAGTTAAATCTTTTTTGGGATTAACCTTACTTTGGTACCAATTATTAGGATCGTATGGACTTACCAGAGGAGAGGTGGATGGGGAGTGTGTTATTTTTATAACTAATTTTAATTAATTAATTACTTGATTATAATGTAAATTTTATATGATTCTTAAATAGTTAATGCAAGAGAAATTAAAGCAAATAAAAGCACACAAACAAATTTTAAGTGGTTTACCACTAATGGCTAGTCCACTCCAAGGTACAACTTGGACTTCACTAAGTGATCAATCACATACAACCCTTACTTTTTAGGTCTAAGTAAGAACCAACCTCTTGAGCTTTTAGGTAGAAGTTCAGCAACTAACAATTTGAACTTTTAGGTCTAAGCTCTTAACCAACCTTGAGTTTCAAGTCGCAACTCATGAACCAACACTTTGTTCTTCAATCAGAGATTTTGCGTAGAGAGCTTTTGACACTTGAATTTGCTTGAGAATTCTTCAATCTTGCACTTGTTGAATCTATAATGTTCTTGTAATTTTTGTATAGCTTTGTCCATAGGTGTATATGATAATCATTATTTTGTTCTCCACTTGTTGATCATTTTTATACCAAGAGGTACAACAATTAATTTTCTTTCAAGTATTCAATCTGTTGTAGTTACTGATTGATTAGTCCCAAATATAGTAAGTTATCATTCAGTATAATTCAAATATATGTTTTCTTGAAACCTTCTAAAAGCTTGAGCAACTAACTTGAAACTATTCAAAAAACTCAAATAGTTATTCTAAAACTATCTGAAAAACTTAAACAGTTATTTTGAAACTATCTTAAAAAGTCTAACAGTTATCTAACTATTTGAAAACTTGAACAATTATTGTTTTTGTCTTGTCATGTGAATCTTTAAGTTTTGCACTTGAGACTTCCTAATTTTAGACAATTTATTTGAAACTCTCTAAAAACTCAGATAGTTATCTTGAAATTATTTGAAAAACTTGAATAGTTATCTAAAACTATCCGAAAACTCAAACAGTTATTACTTTCGACTTGTCACATGAATCTTTAAGATCTACATGTGAGATTTCCTAGTTTCAGATAGTTTGCTAGAAACTTTCCAAAAAACCTTTCTAAAAGACTATGAAACCTTCCGACTAGCTATGAGACTATCTAATTTACTGTAGTGTTTAGAATGAAAAAGTGCATATTATTAACGGTTAAATGATGGTTAATTGCATAATATTTAGCTTATCATATGAGAATTAAGCCATTATGTTATAATTGCACTGTTATATGCTTTAATTGAAGAATCTACTTAATTATGGGGAATTAATGTTAATTTAAGGGAATTAATGTTAATTTAGTACATTTATGAACTGTCGGTAAATTGCAAGCTGTGAAATTCTTAAGTATCCGAAAATGCATCTGAGCATCGGATAGTTATACCTGTAACTCTCCGGAATGTTATTTTATGTTTAAACTGCTACTGACACGTGTTGAGAGCTGGTAGATTTACATTCCTTTGTTAAGCCTTCTAATCCTAAGGATGCAAATATATCACTTGGCATAACATTTATACCTACACCTAAGTCTATTAAGGTTTTTTCTAGAATGGTATTTCCTATGGTGCATGATATAACAGGGATTCCAGGATCAGATAACCTTTTAGAAATTTGTGGCAGAAATAGGTAACTACTTTGCTGAGCTAAAAAGACATTTCTAAGAACTTTTCGCTCTCTTTTCTTAGTACACCAATCCTTCAGAAATTTAGCACAAGGTGGCATATTCTGCAATAGATCTAACAAAGGAATGTAAACTTGTATTTTTTCAAAAATTTCTCTTATTTTTTCTTGTTTTTCAGGAATTGTTTGTTGTAATCTTTTAGGATAGGGTGCTAAAGATTTTGATTTCAAAAACTCTTTTTCTTTCAGTTGATTTGTTTGATCATTTTTAGCTTCAATTGCAGATTCAGATTGTTCTTCAGTGATTTCTAGATTTTCAGCTATTACATTTTCATTATCATTTTGATTTTTACTCTTGTCCACCTTCATATCATTTTCATTTTGAGTTCTTGGTGGTATATCAGTTCTAGATCTTAATGTTACACATACATCTTCCAGATTTTCGTTACTTTCATGATGTTTTTGTATATCATTTTCGTGATTATGATCTTGAATTGTTTTTAGTTTTAAAGTGCATTCTTTAAATTCTCTTACATTTTTGTTTTCTGTTTGTTGTATATTTTGCAAGTTGTGTAGGTTTATAACATTATAATTTTCATTGTTCTGTGGTAAAACTTGTATTTTCATTGCATTTTTGTCTAATGCTTTTAATTTTGTTTCCAGATCATCTAATTTCATTGCATTCAATTTTTGATCAATTTTCTTTATGGCCTTTTCAGTTTCGTAAATTATATCCTGTTTAGGTTCTGATATGCCTTCTTATAGTTTAATTGGTTGACTTCTTGTTGTTGACACACAAAGTATTCCAGTTTGTCCAGATTTTACTCTATACTATGCTCCAGTCTGTCATAGCTATCCCAAACTTCAGTGTCTCTCATCATATTACATATTCTATACTGACCATCAGTTGGGTAAACTATAGGATTCTCATACTCGGCTCTATTATATTGAGGATAATTCATTTGTTGTTCATGGGATCTATCAATCTGTAAATGTCTCAATTTCAAACAATCAGAAATGTCGTGTCCTTCAGAATTGTAGAATTCACATATGCTAATTAAAGGTTTCAGAAATCTTTGAGCATAAGCATATGCCATATTCTCAATTACAGAAGAAAATACACAACTCTAACTATTAAAATGAAACAGCTCTAACAGTTGCTTATATCTATTCAATTCAGTTCAATTCAATTCAATTCCCTGGCAACGGTGCCATAAAACTTGTTCGTGTTTTCCCAACACTACACTAGAAAAACTTGGATTTGTTACTTCTATTTTTACTTAGTTAATTTATCTTTATGCCTATTCTTTCTTTTAGAAGTAAACAAACAACCTTTAATACAATTTAGATATTAATTCCAATTTGTACTTTAACTACAAGTGCACAGTGTCTATTGTATTAGTGTGCAAGTACAGGTCGATCCCATAGGGAATTGCTGACGAATTTAAGAAATGTTTGATTGTGAACAATTCAAATTTATATTCAATAAGCACTCCGTTGAGTTACAGTTAACTCAACAGACTAAGTTCATTGAGTTATGGATAACTCAACGGACTATCCTCGTGGACTTAAGTTAACTCCATGAGCTTGTCTCTTCTTTATAATACTGCTAATTACAGAGGAATTCGGCCAACCATTGGGCGATTCCACAAATTGTAAATAACATCAATTAAGCTTTTTAATGCTAGTTAACATTGGATTTATCATTATGCAATACTAACATTCAGATGATTCAAATAGTAACCATTAAAATCTTTAAGTTGTTTTGTACGAACCAATTTCAGTAAACTGTAAAATTAAAACTAACATACAACAATCATAAAACTGATACAGATAACATTAATCACGATACAACAAAAACAATACAATACTCAAATACAACATACAAACAAAGATAAATTGTTTTGGTATTTTTGTTTTTATGTGAACATGGAAATGGGTGAAAGGTGAAATGTAAAGTAATTTCACTTAACAGTAAATACTTCCGACACTACTTGCAACGCGATTACACCATTGAAAATTGAATCACTTACAATTCTGTCTCCTCTCCCTATAGAATCGTGAGTCCAGAATTGCAAGATAATCTCCTCTTCAACATACAGGCATCAACCCGAAGCCAAGGCTAAAAGCTTTACGATCTCCTGAAATATGAGTCAGCGCTTGGTGAAAATGTCTTCCCTTCCCGCGATGCGATCACTCCTCACAATGGTTGTCAAACACTATGTTTGGCTCAGAATCGACCCGACATCAGGCAAGTATCCTCACAGACCTCCGATGATTTGTGATTATGGTGGTGATACGATGGTTAGTGTGATACTTCGGAGAATCGCTGATACTGTCTGCAGAAAGCTCGGTGCTCCTCCTCTATATACACTGGCCGTCTATCGATCACACCCTTTCTTTTTTTTCTTCTTTTCTTTTATATTTCTTCAGTGGTAACTGCTTCTGCTTGAATGGTCGGTTGGATTTCCTTCCTTCAGATCAATGACGATGATTTCTTTCTCCCTGCGCGATTGAATTCCTACGTGATACGTGCAAACGTGGTTTTTCCTTCCAACTATCTGTTCCTGCAACCGCTACAGTGGCATATTAGAAAATATATAGTCCGTGGAGTTACAGATAACTCAACGGACTTCCTTCGTTGATTTAACTTATAAACATGTGCAAAAATAACAACTTAAGTTTATAACGCTAACCTAATGCGTTGCCTTAGTGTATTTTCATGTAACTCAACGCGTGCAGTTATACTAACTTAACGAGTTATAACGTAAGTAAATCTACCAGCTCTCAACACGTGTCAGTAGCAGTTTAAACATAAAATAACATTCCGGAGAGTTACAGGTATAACTATCCGATGCTTAGATGCATTTTCAGATAATTAAGAATTTCACAGCCTGTAATTTACCGACAGTTCATAAATGTACTAAATTAACATTAATTCCCCAAAATTAAGTAGATTCTTCAATTAAAGCATATAACAGTGCAATTATAACATAATGGCTAAATTCTCATATGATAAGCTAAATATTATGCAATTAACCATCATTTAACCGTTAATAATATGCACTTTTTCATTCTAAACACTTCCCCCATACCTAAATTTTGCTAGTCCCTTAGCAAACTAAGATTTAATTAATTGGTCTTTCAAAAAGTGCTAGAATTAATTCTCCCCCTTTTGTTTTTTTTTTTTTTTTTGTTTTCTTCTGTTTAGCATAAACATATATTCTGTATGTTTCAGTAATCAACCTACAAAGATATTTAGAATATATGTAAATTACATACAAAGTATATCATCTTCATATAGGTGTTAATTATATTATCGTTTGTTCTTCTTTTCATCATCTGTAATCCTGAATTTTCCAATAAGTTTTTCCAAAAGAAATTTCAACAACATACAAATTAAAGTACAATCCAATTCAATCTGATTAAGACAAGTAGAATAAAGAATTGTATTTCCATTAAACAACTTCAAAAGTCAATTCTAGATTCATATTTCAGCAATTCTAGATAACAGAAAATATACTTGATTCATAAGATATCTGTATTTCACAAAACACTTGTATCTTTGTAGAACAGTATATGTTTTTTTTTTTTCTTTTTTTGTGTACTTTAAAAGTTAATTTGACAAGCTTGAATCATGCAAGAGCTTTCTAATGTACCCATGTAACGAGCTTTCAATCAACAATCCCATATCTGATCAAGATCTTAGGTTGCCAGATTTTTAGTCCTTTTTCAGGTCAACAATCCTTACATACCTATCTGCTCAAGTACAAAAGGCTCGTGATCAAACAAGTCAATAAACTCTTAAGGTTTTTTTTTTTTTTTTCTAAAAATAAATGCACACACAAAACAAAGCATTAATCACATACTGTATATGCACGTATTTCATTAATACAGATGCAGTAAAACACCAATCTCATATAATCCTGCTTCTATCATTTACTAAAGATATGAATCCATAACAATAAGTTCATACTTTATCTGTAGTTTAATAAGATCTATACATAAATCATTCTACAAGTTCAATCAGTCAAAGTAAATGTATCTTTCATCATATGTGTTTCATTTAATCTAGAATTCACATCTCAGCTCCTTTAGGACTTCAGATAATTTTCTGATTAAGCATTAAATATTCTGATTTCATTTTAAAATCGTGAAACTATTAAACTCATGAAATTCAGAAAAATCATAAGATACTATATCTAGATTTACATAAATAATAAATTCTATAGCATCTTCTATAGCCTTCTAAATATAACATTCAAGCAGTTTATAAAAATTTTACAGTCTCAATTATCGGATAGTTACAGCAAGTTCATAAAAATTTTCAATTTCCTCAAAACTTTGCAGTACCATTTTAATTCCATTAATTAACAAACTTACATGGCTGTTACTTTAATTACCTCCCCCCCATACCTACATTTTGCATTGTCCTCAATGTAAAAGATTTGACAATAAGTACAGTAATTGTAGTAGGCATGAATAAAGTTTTGTTTGATTTAAAATTCAAGATAAGTAATTGGTTACATACCTTGTTCCATTTGTATCTCTTTCTGCATATTCCGATTTTTGATTCTGAAAAACATTTCATTCCTAGATAAATACAGAATATAGAACAAAATAACATTTAATAGATATTAATAAATCAGTGTCTTGTGTGGAACCTAGGCTTCTATGCCTTTGGTGGCTCACAAGCAAGCCAATTGGTTTCCCAGAACAGATACCAACAAACTGGATTGATAATTTGTTTTGTTTGTTTGTTTTTTTTTTTTTTTTTTTTAAATAAATGCAGAATACACAACATTAAACACACAAAATCACAGCTTAAGAACATGATTGAAAAGTAGAAACAAATGGAATAAATGTATCAGTCCAAGCAAACTTTTTAGGCATAGTTCTTCTTGCTATTAATTCTGTTTTAATGCAGTTCTTGGTCCTTTTTAATTTGTAAACATGCAATATATTATAAATTCCAAATATGAGTGTATTGCCATTAATGATATGTAATGCAGAAAGGGATCCTTTTTGGTTCCAAGGTAATGTAGCAGTTTCTATTTCTACATCTATTTCAATATACTCCTCTTCCCACTTCCATTCATTCATGTCTTCCATAATCCATATTTGAAATTTCATCAGTTCATCCCACCATCTTATCAGACATAAAGTAGGATCATCTTTTTCATTATACCACATTCCTATTTGAATTTTATTAAATTTTTCAGATGGTGGTTTAGCTATTTCACTCGGTACAGGTAAAATTTCTATGTAATCATCATAACTGTCTATGCTCACTATGTATAAATCAGATCTATATGCTATTGATATCTCCGTGACTAAATAAATATAACCATCAAGTATGACATGTGTTTGGTTAATTAATGATTTCTATCCTAGATATATTATAATGTTTTCATTCCAAGATCTGTTTAGAAAATTATACACACTTAAGCGTAAATCTTCACCCCAATTTCCTGTAGGTCTCCAATAATATAATTTTTCAAGAATTGCAGAATTTTTATCAGAAAATATTAAAGCTGACCCACAATTTTCAGTTGGTGCTTCAAATATATTAGGTCTTCCTATATTACATTCTTCTCCTGTTATAGGATTTCTTATCAAAATCTCAGGTAATGATAAACTTGCATACCTTGGTCTCGTCTTGTATATGATTAATCCTTCATCTATCCCCATAATATGACTCATTCCTTCTAATGCATTGGGTGGAGTTCTAATAGTTTCTTCCATAGCCAAATATTCATGGGTATTTGAACTACGATTAAATGACCTCCATATAAATCCATCTCTAATCTTAGTCATTTTTGCAGTTTGTAGTCCCTGAAAATATTTTTCTTCAATACAGTCATTAATTTCCTTTGATACACAACACATCCTGCACAGATCTTTAGCTGACAAGTTACTTAGTATTTCCCTTTGTGCATCCAACAGTAATTGCATTAATTCCATTTGTCGATTCAGTCTGAAGCTTTCCATTCTATAAATATTTGTTGTCGGATGAAGGTTGAATCAGCTGCTTCTCCTTCCAGTTCCTTCAACGCTTTCTCCTTTCTCTTAAAAGTGCTGGTAACTCGTAAATAACATTCTATTTCATATATATACTGCGCATCCATAAAGTGAATAAATCTCGTTGCAAGAACGTGTCTTGCAACGTGCATCGTGGTTCTTGTTTTAATGGGTACGTGTACCACTACTAATTTCAAATTTTTGGTAACCGCTAAACCGACGAAGTTTCGTTTGTGGTTAAAAGAATAACCGTTTTGCTTAATCTACGAACTAACCTCGTTGAGTTACAGATTACTCAACAGAACACAGTCAGTTACTGTTGCTAACTCCACGGACTAACTTCGTTGAGTTACAGATAACTCAACGGAGTGACCTTATATTATATTACTGACCTCGTGGAGTTACGGTTAACTCAACAAAATTACTTCGTTGAGTTAACGCTTGGCAACTTCTAAGTTTCACTCTCGTAAGTTTTCTATTCTGTTTTTTTTTCTTTGTCATTTTGCTAACTGTAATAAAGTTAAATCTATGTCATTAATGCCTCATTTTGATTAAAATACATTTAAATTTGAACATTATATAAAGATTTAAATTGCAGGTCATTTTATGTTATGCAGAATTTACATTTTACCTTATAACATGCAGAAATTTTTAAGTAGTTATCCTGTCATTCAGCAAATTGTAAATCTGTTACATATTCATAAAGTTCCACAAATTACATAATATTCAATAAATTCTATTCATTTCACATTCAAATAAGTATGAAAATTGCATCTGAAAAATTATATTCATTAATATGAATCAATTACATTACAAGTACATCATACAATTTCATACAATTTTACACAAGTAGATGAACAATACAATTTAATCTCTATGCCTAAGTTCATCTACTTCCTTCTGGAGTTTTTCTAATTGCTGCTCTAATTGATTTATCCTCTCTACTGTTCCTGCAATTTCTCCAAAAGGTATAGCTAATTCTGCAGCTACAAAATTTCTGTATTCTTTCACTAAAATGGTTCTAGATCTTATCCTTTTTAATGTCCATTTAGTGAAATCAATACTATCCACCATCAGCAGTGGAATCAAATCTCCGTAAAATAATTTCTTCTTTACTATTTCAGCTTGGAGATAAAAACTGCAGACCAATTTATTTGGATCTTATTTACAACTGCATACGTGGCCCATTTGACAAATTGACTTAATTCTATGTCATGGCCCTGTCGTTGATAGACATTCTTAATCAGAATGTTAGCTACCATGTGTGCTTTACCATTTAAATGCTTCAATCTGTTTAATAATGGCACACCAGGATTGATAGCTAAACAATCCTTAATTTGCTGCTCAGTCCATTCAACTGCAGTTGTATCCTCCAAAATTTTTGTTCCTTCATTCTTTAAACCAAATATGTTGTGGAGAAGCTTTGGTTTTATCTGTACATCAGCTTCCTCCACGTTTGAAATTAATTCTCCTTCTCTTGAATTTGCATAGAAACAGGGCACTAAATTCTCATATACTACATGCCCTCTATCTTGAGATATAAATTGCAGTAGACCTTGGAATTCAAATAGATCTTTGATTTCTTGCATTCCATCCCAATTTACTGGTTTACTATAAATAATATTGTAACCTCTTATTTCTTGGTATTTGATATAAGCTTCCTGACTACAAAAATGTACTTCATACAAAATTATTGTTTCAGTCGGGTCAAGAAGGTGACTTTGTTGCTCTAGAGGGGTTTGCTCTTGCTCTTCCTCTAGCATAGGCTGCATTTGGACATTCTCTTCAGATTCCTGAATTTTTGCTTTTGCTTCTGTCTATGGTGGTGAGCCGGCAGAACTCTCCACTTTGTCTTGAATTCTTTCCATAATTTGCTGAAGAGTTTCTTGCTCTTCAGTGGAATTTGTGAAATTATTTTTGCCAGAATTTAATTTTCTCTTTTTCTCTTACAGTCTTTGAATAAGCTTCATTTCTAAATTCTTCTAATTCAATTAGTTGCATTTTCCTATTTTCAGCAGCTTGATTTAAATTAGTGTTCAGAGTTTTTAATGCCCAATAAGCTTTATGTTCTATTTCAGCAGGTAAATGATAACTTTTTCCATATACTAGCCTAAAAGGTGACATACCTAAGCTCATTTTATAAGCAATTCTATAAGCCCAAAGTGCATCAATCAATCTATTAGCCCAATCTGTTCTAGTAGGATTTACTTCTTTTTCCAAGATTAATTTAATTTGTTTGTTTGCACTTTCTACTTGTCCACTTGTTTGCGGATGATATGATGTTGCAATTTT
Organism: Cymodocea nodosa; assembly: GCA_036874045.1. NCBI lineage: Eukaryota > Viridiplantae > Streptophyta > Magnoliopsida > Alismatales > Cymodoceaceae > Cymodocea > Cymodocea nodosa. Next base: position 14,566,029 of record CM072335.1, read on the forward strand.
GTGGTTTACTCCATATTTCTTCATTAAGGCTTCAAAACTTCTATTACAGAAATGAGTTCCTCTATCACTGATAATAGCTTTAGGTATTCCAAATATGGTAAATATATTTGTTCTTATAAATTGTATTACCACTTTGTTATCGTTAGTTTTTGTAGGAATAGCTTCTATCCATTTTGATACATAATCCACTCCCAACAATATGTAATTAAATTGATTAGATATAGGAAATGGACCCATAAAATCTATTCCCTACACATCAAAGATTTCAACCTCAACAATAGAATTAAGAGGCATCATATTCCTCTTTGATATTCTTCCTATTTGTTGACATCTTAAACAACTTAAGCAATATTTATGAGCATCTTTGAATAGTGTTGGCCAATAAAACCCACATTGCAGAATTTTTGCAGCAGTTTTCCATGAACCAAAATGTTCTCCACAAGCTTGGTCATGACAGAAAGATAATATGCTCGAATATTCAGTTTCTGGAACACACCTCCTTAAAACCAGATCAGGACATTTCTTAAATAAGTAAGGGTCTTCCCAATAGTAATATTTTACTCTTGAGAACAATTTCTTATCCTGTCTATTCCAATCCTTAGGTGTTAAACTAGTAACTAAGTAATTAACTATGTCTGCATACCAAGGCATTGTGTTGATGGTCATTAATTGTTCATCAGGAAAATTATCCTTAATTTCAATATTTGATTTTTCTATTTGTAATCTTGATAAATGATCTAATACTACATTCTCACAACCTTTTTTATCTTTAATTTCTAGATCGAATTCTTGCAATAATAATATCCATCGGATCAATCTAGGTTTAGTTTCTTTTTTCTTTATTAGATGTTTTAGAGCTGAATGATCCGTGTATACTATTACTTTAGCTCCAATCAAATATGATCTAAACTTTTCTAAAGCAAACGCAATAGCTAATAATTCTTTTTCAGTAGTTGTGTAATTAACTTGAGCATCATTTAAGGTTTTGCTTGCATAATGAATCACTCTAGGAGATTTTTCTATTTTCTGTCCTAACACTGCTCCTACAGCAAAATCAGAAGCATCACACATTAATTCAAATGGATGGTTCCAATTAGGTGCTTGAATTATAGGAGTTGAAATTAAGCTAGTCTTAAGTCTAAAAAATGCTTCCTTGCAATTTTTATCAAAGTTAAATGGATCTTTTAATAGATTAGTTAAAGGTCTAGCTATCTTGCTAAAGTCTTTAATAAATCTTCTATAAAAACCAGCATGTCTATTATCAAGTCCTTGCTCAACAATTTCCTTTAGAGTTCTTTTGAATCAGTATTCATCTGACTTATTTGACTTTTGACACTTCATCTATACCTATGAAATACATCTTAACTTCTCACATAGATTATTGGCATTATCAAAATACAAGGGTTCTGACATGATCCACAATGAGTAGTTGAAATTAAATTCTAAGTTGCTATAGACAAAGTGGACTGTTTACTAACCAAAACTCTCACTCCATTGAATTACTATTTAACTCAATGGACTAAGTTCATTGAGTTACAAATAGCTCAACAAACTACTCTTGTTGAGTTACTAATAACTCAATGTGTAATTTGGTAACTTTCTATTAATATTGTTGATTATAGAGGAAAACGGTCATCCATTGGGCGATCCTATAAAATCCAACCAACACCCTTACACTCTTCAAATGCTATTTATATTAAATTTAACATTGAGCAATTTTATCATTCAAATATTTCAAATAGTAAACAGATCAATAACGATTTCAAAGATTTAAACTAACTATTTTCAAAAGTTAATCATATGATTTTATATTAACTGAACTAAGATAAACACACAACATTTAACAATTACTAACAAACAAAACAAATGTAAATGATACAAACACAAAACATCAATAAGTAAAAGTAGACATAAATGTATTTTTGTTTTGTTTTATTCCTCAAGGTGGATGATTGAGATATGATAAATTCTCTATTGAAAATAAAAGACTTCCAACACTACATGTGATATGATTATACATCTGAAAACTCAACCATTTACTATCAAACACTCCTCTCCCTACTAGATTGCGAACTTAGACTTTTGTAAGTTGATATTCTCTTCAGCAAATTGGCATCAACCCAAAGTCAAGGCTAGAAGCTTTAATTGTCTCTTGAGAGATGATTTGATGCTTGGTGAAAAAGTATTTCCTTCCTTTGACATGATCACTCCTCCACAATGGTTGTTAGTCACCACAGTTGCTCAAAATTGACCTAACTCTAGAAATTATCCTCACAGACCTCTAATGAATTATGGGTGACGGTGGTAGATGTCTAAAGGAATGTCTAGCACTTTCTATAGTGAATGTGGTTCTCCTCCCCTCTTCATTTTTCTCTCCAATCATTTTATATTTCTTTCGCATAATAATTGGTTAGATTTCCTTCATTTGTATCAATGACAGTAATTACTTCTTCATTCCACAATCAAGATCATGACGTGGTTCATGCAATGTAATTTCTCTACGCATTTCTTGCAAACTGCTTGCAATGAAACACTAGAAAATAACTCAACAAACTTACTCCATTGACTTAACTATTAACTCAGCAAACCGACTGTTTGGGTTTTCCTAGCACTACACTAAAAAAACTTGGATTTGTTACTTCTATTTTTACTTTGTTAATTTATCTTTATGCCTATTCTTTCTTTTAGAAGTAAACAAACAACCTTTAATACAATTTAGATATTAATTCCAATTTGTACTTTAACTGCAAGTACACAGTGTCTATTGTATCAGTGTGCAAGTACAGGTCGATCCCACAGGGAATTGCTAACGAATTTAAGAAATGTTTGATTCTGAACAATTCAAATTTATATTCAATAAGCACTCTGTTGAGTTACAGTTAACTCAACGGACTAAGTTCGTTAAGTTATGACTAACTCAACGGACTATCCTCGTGGACTTAAGTTAACTCCACGAGCCTGTCTCTTCTTTATAATACTGCTATTTATAGAGGAATTCAGCCAACCATTGGGCGATTCCACAGATTGTAAATAACATCAATTAAGTTTTTTAATGCTAGTTAACATTGGATTTATCATTAAGCAATACTAACATTCAGATGATTCAAACAGTAACCATTAAAATCTTTAAGTTTTTTTTGTACGAACCAATTTCAGTAAACTGTAAAATTAAAACTAACATAAAACAATCATAAAACTGATACAAATAACATTAATCACGATACAACACAAACAATACAACACTCAAATACAACATACAAATAAAGATAAATTATTTTTGGTATTTTTGTTTTTGATGAAATGGGCGAAAGGTGAAATGTAAAGTAATCTCACTTGACAGTAAATACTTCCGACACTACTTGCAACGCGATTACACCACTGAAAATTAAACGACTTACAATTCTATCTCCTCTCCCTATAGAATCGCGAGTCCAGAATTACAAGATGATCTCCTCTTCAGCATATAGGCATCAACCCGAAGCCAAGGCTAAAAGCTTTACGATCTCCTGAAATATGAGTCGGCGCTTGGTGAAAATGTCTTCCCTTCCCGCGACGCGATCACTCCTCACAATGGTTGTCAAGTACTGTGTTTGGCTCGGAATTGACCCGACATCAGGCAAGTATCCTCACAGACCTCCGATGATTGATGATTATGGTGGTGATAACGATGGTTGGTGTGATACTTCGGAGAATCACCGATACTGTCTGCTGAAAGCTTAGTGCTCCTCCTCTATATACACTAGCCATCCATCGATCACACACCCTTCTTCTTTTTTTCTTCTTTTCTTTTATATTTCTTCAGTAGTAACTGCTTCTGCTTGAATGGTCAGTTGGATTTCCTTCCTTCAGATCAACGACGATGATTTCTTTCTCCCTACGCGATTGAATTCCTGCGTGATACGTGCAAACATGGTTTTTCCTTCCAACTATCTGTTCCTGCAACCGCTACAGTGGCATATTAGAAAATATATAGTCCGTGGAGTTACAGATAACTCAACGGATTTCCTTCATTGATTTAACTATAAAACACGTGCAAAAATAACAACTTAAGTTTATAACGCTAACTTAACGCGTTGCCTTAGTGTATTTTCATGTAACTCAACGCGTGTAGTTATACTAACTTAACGAGTTATAACGTAAGTAAATCTACCAGCTCTCAACATGTGTCAGCAGCAGTTTAAACATAAAATAACATTTCGGAGAGTTACAGGTATAACTATCCGATACTTAGATGCATTTTCGGATACTTAAGAATTTCACAGCCTGTAATTTACCGACAGTTCATAAATGTACTAAATTAACATTAATTCCCCAAAATTAAGCAGATTCTTCAATTAAAGCATATAACAGTGCAATTATAACATAATGACTTAATTCTCATATGATAAGCTAAATATTATGCAATTAACCATCATTTAACCATTAATAATATGCACTTTTTCATTCTAAACACCGACCTCATTGAGTTACAGCATAACTCAACAGATTCGTTTAGTTCTACAGTTTAATAAAACAATACATATATAACATTTAACAATTAATAGTATACAAAAGAAGTAATTTCTAATCATTCATAAATGATACTTAATTAACGTTAATTCCTTCAAATTATGCATGTTCTTTAATTAAGTCTTATAATTGTATAAATGTAACATAGTGACTTAATTCTCATTTGATAAGCTAAATACTATGCAATTAATCATTCATTAACTACTAATATTATACATAATTTCATTCTAAATATATATTCTTCATGTAATGCCTTTAATTCTTGTCTTGCCTAAGAGATGTTTTCTTTTTATCATGAATCACCATGATCAAGGGTAGTTAATGTATTTAAAATAAAAAAAAAGAGAATTTTCTCTTTCCAAAAATTTATTTGTATCAACTATCCCTATTCATTTATCTTAAGTCTTAGGCAAGAAGACCTTACAATCAATGTGGAAGCAATTATTCTCTATAGATAGTATTTTTGAACTTGTTACCAAGATGTATCAATATTTCTAGAGGATTAGATTAGGCACATGAAAGTCTTGATTAATGTCATCTTTATAAGGTACATATGGGTTGAGATTAGGAAAAGATAGTGAAAAAGCATCACATAAATCTTTGTTTGTAGTGACATATTGCTGTGGTGGAGTAATTTTTTGAGAATGGACTTTGAAGGAAGGTATGATTAAAAACATAAGTAAGGTAGTCCTGACATTCCAAGAAAAAAATCTAAATCATGATCATAGCAAGTTTGCTAAGGAACTAGCAAAACTTAGGTATGAGGGAAGTGTTTAGAATAAAAAATACATAATATTAGAGCTTAATGAATGGTCTATGGCATATTATTTGGTTTATCAAATAGGAATTAGATCATTATGTTATAATTACTCATATTTGAGGCTTAATCGAAGAATATGCGTAAATTGAAGGAATTAACATTAATTATCATTTTGGAATTATTACAAAATTTCCTTAATACATAGTATTAAATTTTGTTTACACCTATGTAGTATTTATGTAAATTATTCTATTATATTATTGAACTGTAGGACTGAATGAGTTCATTGAGTTATATGGTAACTCAATGGAGCTAATCCATTGAGTTAGTAGTTAACCCAATGAAGTTAGTCTATTGAGTTATATTAACTTCACAAGCTAATTATTATCTAATGTACGATTATGAGTAGTTATAGGAATTGCATCAAAAACCCACATTGCATGATTCATGCTCATGACCTCTATTGTAGAGCAAATAAATAATTACAACCATTGATGTGCAAGAAGGAAGAATCTTACTAGTCATTTTTGCACCAGTTGTTATTAAAAAGAAATATAAAATGACTGAAAGAAATTGAAAAAAAAGGGAAGGAGTGCTTACTACAAAGAGCATCGAATGTTCCTTGAGATATCTTCCTTCCACTACACTCACCATTCATTGAAGGTTTGTGGAGATAATTTCCAAAGTGAGGCCAATTCCAAGCAAACCATGGTAATTGACAACCACTGTAGATGAGTAATTACATCAAAGGAAGGGAATGTTTCTTCACTAAGCATCTATTCATCTCTCGAAAGACAATTAAAGCATCCAACCTTAGTGTCGGGTTGATATCGATTTGCTAAAGAGGAGATCGTCTTACAAAAGTCTAGGTTCACAATCCAATAGAGAGAGGAGTGCTTGACAATAAGTGATTAAATTTTCAGAGGTGTAACTGCATCGCATGTAGTGTTGGAGGTCTTTGATTTTCCACAAAAAGCTTGCCTTTCATCAATCGTCTACCTTAAGGAACATTAGCATTTATGTTTACATCCATGTATTTATTATGTTCTATGTTTGTATTATTTGTGTTTGTATTGTTTGTTAATAATTATTAAATGTTGTGTATTTATTTTATTTCATTCCAATATAAAATCATATGACTTTATTTTGAAACCAGTTGGTTTAAATCTCTAAAATCTTGTCTTGACTAATTGTTATTTAAGTTCATTTGAATGCTAAATCTATTCATTGTTATATCTGATATAAGTAGCAATCAAAGAGCATAAGTGTGTTGTTTGCATTCTCTAAGATCGCCCAATGGATGACCGAGTTTAGGTGCAAATAGTTGTAGTGAGAGTAAGTCATAGATATATTCATTGAGTTAAGTAGGAACTCAATAGAGTGAGAGGTTTCATTAGTACAATACTACACCCATTTCAAAGCAATCTAGAATCTAATTCTAATCACTCCTTGTGGTTCAACCTATTCTTGCATATTTTTTACAACTAATGTTGTGCACTTATAGTAAATTAAATGAATAGATTTACTAGATTTAAGTCTCATTCGGGAAATTACTTGTTTCCTTAGAAAAACTAGTTTAAGCTAATAAGACAAGCCAAACCTTCCAAATCTAATCAAACATAGTATTTAACTTTCCATACTCTAATGGACACTTACACATAACCTTTCAAAATCCTTTAGACACTTAGGTCTTTAACTCTTTGTTTAGAATGAAAAAGTGCATAATATTAAGGGTTAAATGATGGTTAATTGCATAATATTTAGCTTATCATATGAGAATTAAGCCATTATGTTATAATTACACTGTTATATGCTTTAATGAAGGAATCTGCATAATTTTAGGGAATTAATGTTAGTTAAGTACATATTTGAATTGTCGGTAAATTGCAGGCTGTGAAATTCTTAAGTATCCGAATTTCCTATTATTTCAAAGAGTTATATTTAAAGTACCAGATAGTTATGTTTTAAACGCTAAAAGAATATTCAGGTACACAGTAACAACTCGTTGAGTTAGTTTGTAAAAATCGTAAGTTGAATATCTGAACTCGTTAAGTTAGAATTATGCACGTGCTGAATTTAAATGCTTTAGTATATCACGTGAGATACACATATTTAACTCATTAAGTTAACATAACTATACGCATTGAGTTACATGAATACACACTAAGGTAACGCATTATGTTAGTAGCTTATTTCTTTATTACACATATTTTATAGCTAAATCATTGAAGTAAGTTCATTGAGTTATCTATAACTTCACGGATCATTTATTTTCTAATATGCCACTGTAGTAGTTACAGAAATAGGACATTCGAAGGAAAACCACGATTGCATATATCACATAGGAATTCACTCGTGGAAGGAAGAAGAAATCACCATTGTTGATATGAATGAAGGAAATCCAACCGATCATCTAAGCAGAAGCAGTTACTACTGAAAGAAATATAAAAGAAGAGGAGAAAGACGAAGAAAGTGTGGTGGGCAGTGTGTATAGAGATGGATGACCGTGCTAATTGCAGGCAGCATCGGAAGTTCACTGAAACTCCACACCATCACCAAAATCACCAACCATCAGAGGTCTGTGAGGATACTTTCCTAATGTTGGGTCGATTCCGAGTCAAACAACATCAAGGGCTGTTATAAATTGTAAAACTTGAGTAATGAAGTTAGTATATGGTAATAAGGATACTCAATTAAATATTTTCAAACCAAAAAAGTTTGAGGAGTTAGAAATGTCCTTACATATTATAGACTTTTTAGATGATAAAGGAGATATGCTAGATGATGTGATTCAAGAAGAACTAAATAGGAAACTAAATTCTAAAAATTTAGGAGAAAGTGAAAGCATAAATGTAGAAGGAGATCAAGAAGAAATTAATATAGAAAATGAAAATGTCCAATTAGGAGCTCTAGCTTCTGATGGGCAACATTTAGATTTAAAACATTTACCTCTTGAATTAACCTATATATTTCTGAAAGAAAAACAAACATGTCCAATCATTATTACTTCATATTTAAAAGAGGATCAAATTGCTAAATTAAAAGATGTAGTAAAAACTTATAAAGAAGCAATAAGATGGACTATGATTGATATAAAAGGGTTAAGTGCAACTTTATGCTGTCACCACATATATTTAGAAGAGAATGCTAAACTAGTTAGAATTCCTGAGAAGAGATTAAATCCAAACCTTAAAGAACTAGTTAGGAAGGAAATAGTGAAATGGTTAGATAATGATATAATTTATCTGATTTCTGATAGCTCATGGGTTAGTCCAATCCATGTAGTTCCCAAGAAATCAGGATTAACAGTTATTAGGAATGAAAGTCAGGACTTGATACCTACTAGAATTCAATCAAGCTGAAGAGTGTATATAGACTATTGAAAGTTGAATGCTATGACTAGGAAAGATCATTTTTCCTTACCTTTTATAGATCAAATGCTAGAGAAATTAGTAGGGCAAGAATATTTTTGTTTCCTAGATGGGTATTCAGGAGTTGAGTTAACCTTAACTCCACGAGGTCAATAATATAATATAAGGTCACTCTATTGAGTTATCTGTAACTCAACGAAGTTAGTCGATGGAGTTAGCAACAGTAATCAAAGTTAGTCTGTTGAGTTAACTGTAACTCAGCGAGGTTAGTTCGTGGATTAAGTTAAACGGTTATTCTTTTAGCCACGAACGAAATTTCGTGGGTTTAGCGGTTACTAAAATTTGAAATCAGAAGTGGAACACGTATCCATAAAAATAGGAACCACACTGCACGTTACAAGACACGTTCTTGCAATGAGATTCATTTTCCTTATAGACGTGCATTATAAATATAGAACAAAATGTTATTTACTACCAGCACTTAACTATAGACATGCATTATTCATTTGCTTTGTGGGTTTACAAGTTTGTCAAATGATGAAAATGTCGAACATGAGTATAGATGCTATTAAACTTAGATATATCTCTTTTATTTTAAAAGACATAACTAAGAGATGGTTGTATACTCGGTTGCTTGATTCAATTTCTACATGAACTGAATTTTACTCTATTTTTCTAGAAAAATATTATCCAACACATCAAACGATTAAAAAGAAAAAGGAAATATTAATGTGTAGCCAAAAACAAGGAGAATCATTCTAGAAATATTTTGAAAGATTTAAAGATTTACTGACTCAATGTCCACATCATGCAATGAGTAAAGCACAATTAATAGGTATAATTTATGAAGTCATAGATGTTTCAACGAAATCTTTATTAGAATCTACTTGTCAGAATGGATTTTTAAAACTGTGTAGTGAAGAAGCATGGGCATATTTAGAAATCTTGCAAAAAGAACTACATAGTGGGAAAACTCGGCTGAAGCTATTACAAATAAAAGAATATTGCCAAGGGGAATGCATGAAATAGATTCAAGTACTATGCTTGAAGTTAAATTAACTGAATTAACAAAGAAAATAGAAGTGTTATCATTAAATCAAAAGTTAGCAGAAAAGAATGCAAACGTTAATGATTTAGGTATTATTTATGATAGAAACTAGAAAGATAACTTTAGAAATTCTTATAACCCTAATTGGAGAAATCACTCGAATCTATCTTGGAGAAACAACAATTTCCAAGGAAGAGAAAATATAAATGACAAAAATATAAGTTATGAAACATTAATTGAACAAGGATCTAGAATAGAGAAATTAGAAAAGATAATTCAATAATTAAACAATCATCTAGATCTTGTATTTGGAAATGCTGCAATTCAAAATCAAAATATGAATAGAAATATACCCCCTAGATAGAAGGAATCAATGGAAGTTAAACCTATTGGAGGATTGCCAATGCAAGTACTATGTAACCTTGTCAACAGGACTGTTAATGAAATTGATACCTCCTATGGGAGGGAAGCTGAATGAAGTAGTAAAACTAAAGTAACTATGTATAATATAGTAAATATATAAAAAAATATAAAAAGAAAAAAATGTAAGTTTAATTGTAGTTAGTAATATCGTAAAGTTATTACTTAACTCAACGAACTTAGTCCATTGAGTTATGACCTAACTCCACGAGGGTGTGTAAGTAGCTATGTTAATTTTATCTCTATTAAATTTTTGTTTATGTTATACAAAATCACAACAGATGGAATTGATGAAATTACCACTTGATGCATTGAGGGAAGTATTGAGTAACCTGTCAGCTAAATATCTATGTAGATTGTGTTGTGTATCAAAGGAAATCAAAGATTGTATTAGAGAAAAATATTTTCATGGACTACAAGCTGCAAAAATGACTAAGATTAGAGATGGATTGTTATGAAAGTCATTTAATCATAGTTCAATCAGCTATGAATATCTGAATATGGAAGAAATGGCTGGAATTCCACCCAATACATTAGAAGGAATAGATCATATTATGGGGATAGACGAAGGATTAATTATTTACAGAACCAAACCAAGGTATGCAATTCTGTTACCCAATATTTTGATTAGAAATCTTATCACTAGAGAAGAATAGAATATAGGAAGGCCTAATAGATTTGAGGTACCAACTGAAAATTATGGGTTAGCATTAATCTTTTCTGATAAAAATTCAACCATTCCTGAAAAATTGTATTACTAGAGACCAACTGGAAATTGGGATGAAGATTTATGCTTAAGTGTGTATAATTTTCTGAATAGATCTTGGATTGAAAATACTATGATATATTTAGGACAAAAAGCATTAATTAACAGCATGCATATCATACTTGATGGATATATATATCTAGTCACAAATATATTAGTTGCATTTAGATTTAATTTATATATAGTAAGTATAGACAGTTATGATGATGACTTTATAGAAATATTACCTATACCGAGTGATATAGCTAAACCACCATCTTCAGAATATGATAAAATTCAATTAGGAATGTGGTATAATGAATATGATGATCTTACTTTATGTCTGATAAGATGGTGGGATGAATTGAGGAAATTTCAAATATAGATTATGAAAGACCTAAATGAATGGAAGTGGGAAGAGGAATATGTTGAAATAGATGTAGAAATAGAAGCAGCTACATTATCATGGAACAGAAGAGGATCCCTTTCTGCATTTCAATTCATTAATGGAAATACACTTATATTTAGTATTGATAACATACTGCAAATTTACAAGTTAAAAAGGAAAATAGACTACATTAAAATAGAATTAATAGCAAGAAGAATTATGCCTAAAAAGTTTGCATGGACTGACATGTTTATTCCATTTGTTACCACTTTTCAATTATGTTCTTAAAGTATGATTTTATACTTTTAATGTTGTGCGTATTTTGCATTTATTTTTAGAAAAAAAAAAGAAGAAAAGAAAAATTTTAGTTTTAGTTTTATTTTATAAAAAAAAATAATAATAAAATATCAATCCAATTTGTTGGTATCTGTTCTAGGAAACCAACTGGCTTGCTTGTGAGCCACCAAAGGCATAGAAGCCTGGGTTCCACACAAGACACTGATTTAACAAGTTAAGTTGTTATTTTGTTATATAATTTACTTTTATTTGTGAATGAAAAGTTTTTTAGAATCAAAAATCGGAAGATATGAAAGGAGATATAAAAGAACAAGGTATGTAATTGATTACTTATCCTGAATTTACATTTAAACTCAATTCGTGGAGTTATTCATTAACTCAATGAATTAAGTTCGTTGAGTTAGATGTTAAGTCAACGGAACAATATTCATGCCTACTACAATTACTGTATTTACTATAAAATCTTTTACATCGAGGACAATGCAAAATGTAGGTATGGGGGGAAGGTAATTAAAGTAACAACCATGTAATTTTGTTAATTAAAGGAATTAGAATGGTACTGCAAAGTTCTGTGGAAATGAAAACTTTTTTTTTATGAATTTGCTGTAACTATCCAATAATTGAAACTGTAAAATTTTTAAGAACTGTAACTACTTGAATGTTATATTTAGAATCTTATATAAGATGCTACAAAATTTTACTATTCATACAAATCTAGATATAGTATCTTATGTTTTTGCTGAATTTTATAAGTTTAACAGTTTCATGATTTTAAAAAGAAAACAAAATGCTTAACTGAAACTCAGTAAATTATCTGAAATCCTAGAAGAGTTGAAATGTTGATTTTTGGATTAAATGACATACATATGATCAAGGATACATTTAATTTGATTGATTAAACTTGTAGAATGATTTATGTGTAAATCTTATTAAACTATAGAAAAAGTATGAGCTTATTGAGATGATTCATATTTTTAGTAAATAATAGAAGCAAAACTATACAAGATTTGTGTTTTATTGCATCTGTATTAATGAAATACATATATATACTGTGTTGAAAAGAAAAAAGAGGAAAAAAAGAGAAGAAAAAAAACTTTGAGAGTTTAATAACTTGTTTGATCACGAGCCTTTTGTACTTGAGCAGATAGGTATGTAAAAATTATTGACCTGAAAAAGGACTCTTTAAATCTGGCAACCTAAGATCCTAATCAGATTTGGGATTGTTGACTGAAAGTTCGATACATGAGTACACTAGAAAGCTCTTGTATAATTCAAGCTTTTCAAATTAACTTTTAAAGTACAAATATGCATATACTATTCTGAAGAGATAAAAGTGTTTTGTGAAATACAGATATCTTTTGAATCAAGTATATTTTCTATTATCTAAGATTGCTGAAGTATGAATCGAGAATAGACTTTTGAAGTTGTTTATCTAAGATACAATTCTTTATTCTACTTGTCTTAATCATATTGAATTGGATTGTGTTTTGATTTGTATATAGTTGAAATTTATTCTGGAAATCATATTGGAAAATTCAGGATAACAGATGTTGAAAAGAAGAAAAAAATGATAATATAATTAACACCTATGTGATGCTGATATATTTTGTATGTAATTTACATATGTTTTAAATATATTTACAGGTTGAAGAGGAGAAAACAAAGTTAAAACAGATTACTAAAAAGTACAGAATATATAGTAATCTAATTTACGTATTCTAAAGAAGAACGAAATGAAGAATTAATTCTAACACTTTAGAAAGACCAACTAGTTAGATCTTAGTTTGCTAAGGGACTAGCAAAATTTAAGTATGGGGGAAGTGTTTAGAATGAAAAAGTGCATAATATTAAAGGTTAAATAATGGTTAATTGCATAATATTTAGCTTATCATATGAGAATTAAGCCATTATGTTATAATTGCATTGTTATATGCTTTAATGAAGGAATCTGTATAATTTCAGGGAATTAATGTTAATTAAGTATATATCTGAACTGTTGGTAAATTGCAAGCTATGAAATTCTTAAGTATCCAAATTTTCTGTTATTTCGAAGAGTTATATTTAAAGTACCAGATAGTTATGTTTTAAACGCTAAAAGAATATTCAGGTACATAGTAACAACTTGTTGAGTTAGTGAGTAAAAACTGTAAGTTGAATATCTAAATTCGTTAAGTTAGAATTATGCACGTGTTGAATTTAAATGTTTTAGTATATCACGTGAGATGTACATGTTTAACTCATTAAGTTAGCATAACTATACGCATTGAGTTACATGAATATACACTAAGGTAACACGTTATGTTAGCAGCTTATTTCTTTATTGCACGTGTTTTATAGTTAAATCAACGAAGTCTGTTGAGTTATCTGTAACTCCATGGACCATTTATTTTCTAATATGCCACTGTAGTAGTTACAGAAACAAGACATTCGAAGGAAAACCACAATTGCATGTATCACGTAGGAATTCACTCATGGAAGGAAGAAGAAATCACCATCGTTGATATGAATAAAGGAAATCCAACTGATCATCTAAGCAAAAGTAGCTACTACTGAAAGAAATATAAAAGAAGAGGAGAAAGACGAAGCAAGTGAGGTGGGTAGTGTGTGCAGAGGTGGAGGACCGTGCTAACTGCAGGCAACATCGGAAGTTCACTAAAACTCCACACCATCACCAAAACCACCAACCATCGGAGGTCTGTGAGGATACTTTCCTGATGTTGAGTCGATTCCGAGCCAAACATGATGATTAACAACCATTGTGAGAAGTGATTGCGTCACAGGAAGGGAAGCCATTTTCACCAAGCACCGACTCATATCTCAGGAGATTGTAAAGCTTCTAGCCTTGGTTTTGAGTTGATGCCAGTATGCTGAAGAGGAGATCATCTTGCAATTTTGGACTCGCGATTCTATAGGAAGAGGAGGCAAGATTGTAAGTGATTAAGTTTTCAGCGGTGTAATCACGTCACATGTAGTGACAGAAGTATTTACTATTGATAGAGGTTTTTACATTTCACCTTTCATTCATCTTCATGAACATATCAAAACAAAATTACCAAAAACAACAAATTATCTGTGTAGGATCGTCTGTATCACAAGAGGGAGGTGAATTGTGTCTTTTGTAATTAAAATACTAGCAGATAAAACAAGAGCACAAAACACTCGTAAATGAAATTCTATTCTTTATGTAAAGACAGAATTTACAATATCTTTTCAGCTCAATTCACTTCTTGACGGTTTTGATACAGTAATGTTCGATATACAATTCAAATAGAAAAAGATAAAGCTCTTATTCAAAACTAACTTCGAATTGTATAAAACCTGATCTTTATGCACACATCTTCTTTCCTTCTCTTTGCTCAGCTTCTGTATCTCTTCTTCTCTAGTTGTCGAATTTCCAGACTTCTTACGTTTGCAGCTCCTCTTCTAAAATTGCTTAGAATTTCGAACTTCTTCTGATGTTGGAGAACTTTTTAGAATATGAATATTCAAACTTAACTTTTCAGTTAGGGATCTGGATTGAATATTTAGCTTGGTTATTGAGATTGGGATCCTCTGTTGTAATGTAGCTCATACTCTCTATTAGTAGTCGAACTCTGTTGTCTTTCACATTCAACATGTTCATCCACTTAATCCATAATCCACGTACTAATTTTTTCATTAATCCAAATTGCTATCTTTTTGAGTTTCCACTTTTTCCACTATAATTTTGAATTTCCATGATCTCCACTATAATTTTGAATTTCCACGATCTCCACTTCGTAGATTCATCAAAGTTTTATCTTCCTGGAGTCTTGTAGAATATCTTCTAAGTCTTCGATTTAGTCGAACACTTATCCTTTAAGTCCTGTAAAAACTCGAACACTTATCTGTAACTCTTTGAGTTTTTGCACTTACAAAACACGTGACTGAACAAGGAAAACTTATATGTTCGTTAGTCATTTTATAAAACTCGAACAGTTATCTATCCATGCGTATAAAAACTCAAACAGTTATCTAACTATTTGATTTTCATTACCAAACGCACATGGAAAACAAGTGACAACTTAAAACATTAAAAACACTCGTGTAGATAACTTAACTATACGAGTTTTTAACATAAACTATTCGACAAAAACAAAACATTAACTATCCGAAAGTTTAACTATCAAAAATCTAACTCTTCGGAAATCTTTAATTTATCCGACATAAAAATGAAACTTTCCAATAATCTGTTAACTATTATACTTAGAGAATATTATGTAGACTTATTTAAAAACGTTAATAAAGCATATATCATCAAAATTAAATTCCTAACAATCTGTGTTTACATTTATATTTAAGTGTTGTATTGTTTGTTTGGTATCGTGATTAATGTTACCATTGTTAGTATTGTGAATGTTTTATGTTTGTTTGATTCAGAAAATAGAAAATAGTTTTACAGTTTACTGAAATTGATTCGTTCCAAATACTTAAATATTTTAATGGTTACTGTTTGAAATATCTGAATGTTAGTATTGCTTAATGATAAATCTAATATTAACTAACATTGAAGAGCTTAATTAATGTTATTTACAATCTATGGAACTGCCCAATGGTTGACCGAATTCCTCTGTAAATAGTAGTATTTAACTGGAAAGATAGGCTCATGGAGTTAACATAAGTTTCACAAGATTAGTCTGTTAAGTAAGCCATAACTCAATGAACTAAGTCTGTTGTGTTAACTATAACTCAATGGAGTGCTTACTGAACACATAAACTCTAATATAAAAATTGAAACAATACACAATTCTTACTCAATCTTTGTGGGATCAACCTGTACTTACACACAAATACAATATACACTGTGCACTTGCAGTTAAAACATAAATTGGAATTAATATCTAATCTGTGTGAAAGGTTGTTTGCTTACTTTTAAAAGTAATTATTGATATAATCATAAAGACAAATTAAACAAGTTTAAGAATTAACTTAACAACCCCAAACACTCTTCAAACATTGTCTACCAAACTTACTAATCACCTCTGAGCACTTTGGCTTAACTCTCTTAAATTTCTTCGAATACTTAGAACTTAAGTTTCTAAGCTCTTTATTTTAGAGCTACTTCGAATACTTAGGGGGGGTTTGTGCACTCAAAATCTGATGGAATTGAAAATTTTTTCCGTTAGATTCTGAGTCATGAGGTGTTTGTATCTTTTGGAATTCAAATTCCTTGGGCATTTGAATTCCAATCATGTGTAAAGGTTGGGAAAATGAATTCCCAACCTAAAAGGTCGGAATTCATTTTCCGAAAGACTACTCAACGCTCGCCTTCTTGCTCGGCCTCGCACCCTTGTGCTTACATGCACCCCACGCTCGCCCGTGCCCTTGACGCTTGCCTACACCCTTGCGCTTGCCTGCACCCTCGATGCTCACCCTCGT
Source organism: Cymodocea nodosa (assembly GCA_036874045.1). Lineage (NCBI taxonomy): Eukaryota > Viridiplantae > Streptophyta > Magnoliopsida > Alismatales > Cymodoceaceae > Cymodocea > Cymodocea nodosa. The sequence continues at coordinate 14,582,964 of CM072335.1, forward strand.
GCTCGCTCGAGCCCTCGCGCTCGCCTGCACCCTCGACACTTGCCCTTGCACTCACCCATGCCCTCATGCTCGACGCTCACCCTTGCGCTTGCCTGCACCCTCGTGCTCAACACTCGCCCTCGTGCTTGTCGGTGGAAGGTACATTTTGCCTATCAAAACTTCCACTTGCCCTCCCGCTCGCTAGTGGAAGGTACATTCTAATGCTACCATTTACATGATTGAGTGGGTTCACATCTTCGGTACATACATGTATATAGGCGCCTCACTTAGCCAAGATCTTAATATTCTAGCAAAAAGATCGATCATCAGCTTTGGTAAGGTATTGATCCCTCTTTTTCGTTGTGTCCAGGACCCTATTCATTCTCCCTAAGCTCCCTAAAATTAAATGATGCCTCGGCGATGTTCCGAAAACAGAATTATTCGACTTTAATCAATTTCCTAATTTAGCTATTGTCGTGTAATCACATCATAGTGTGTATATATGTGACTAGTCATTTTCTAATCACATCATCATCGTTCTCACCATTCCGTGGCTTCCAAAATACACTTTAGTCAAGCCATTCATGATGCTGTGCTGACTAAGATTTTTCTCCAAACTAGTGTTTCCCTTTCTACTAGAAGTGTGGTTTTAGACCCTTTTTCTTTTCTTTTTGGCAAAGTAAATGGTACAGGATTTACAATAGATCTTGAGTATGTTCTATGTGTGAAATAGCCAAATAAGCAATCTAATCCTACTTAGTCATAAGTTATCATGCTTCATATTTTACTCAAAATTTTTCATTCCATTTTCCCTAATATATCCAAGTAGCTAGGTATTATTTTATATGTCAATCTAATGTTTATGTTAATGTCCATTTCTATGTTATGGTGCATTTTATATAATGTTCATATATGTATTCCTAAGAAATGGAAAACAAGAAAGAATGTGGAAGATCTTATTTTAGTTGGAGTGTTCAAGTGGATGAGATGATATTAAGAAGGGTGTGTGATGCTATTAAGGAGGGTAATGGTAAAACTCCTAATGGAAAGATATGAGTTGATACTTAGTTGAAAGTAATCGACAATTATAATAAAGAAATAAGAGGTAACATCCAAAAGAAAAATATTGATAGTCGAATGAAAACTGTTAGGATCGGTAGACTCACCAGAAGGGGGGTGAATGGTGAAAGTGTGTAATTTTTAAGTTATTTTGATTGTTGAAACAAATGATTCAAATAGAAGTGAAATGAGATGAATTTAAACGAATGCAAAGCAGTAAAGAAAGATAACACACAGCAAGTTTAGGTGGTTCACCAACTTGGCTAGTCCACCCCCAAGATTCACTTGGGCTTCACTAAGTGTTTCAACACTTACACACTTGCTTTCAGGTTAAAGCAAGAATCAACAACACAGAAGTTTTCAAGTAAAAACTTTAGTAAACCAACCTCTAGAGTTTTCAGGTCAAAACTCAAACCAACAACTGAATGTAGCTTTCAGGTTGAAGCCACAAACCAACAGCTTGAATCTTTCAATCAGAGTTTGGCGCACAGAGCTTTTTTTTTCTACAATAAGTCTTTAGAGTATACTTCACTGTTTGCAGACTTGAGTGAATTTGAAATTAGGGTGTAGCTCACTGTATGAATTATTTCTATTGTGTGTATCTTCTTCTCTTAAACTCCTCATATTATATGCTAAAGGCATAACGATCATATTTTTCTTTCAACGGATGTATTCTGTTGTACTTACTAAATAATCAGACTTAAATATGGTAAGTTATCGTTCTGTCTGATATTTAGTAAATAACCTTCCGAAAATCTCAGGCTTTCAGATGGTTATAAAAATAACTTACCGAAAAACATCCATAACTTGCCGATTCATCACTCATGTTCTGTTCTCTAAGTCACGTGAGGATTTTAAGTTGCTCACATGTAAAGTTGAATGTTCAGAGTCTTGTATTTAACTTACCAAAAGAGCTCCTAATTTTCGGATAGTTAACTACTGTAACTTACCGAACTTTCATTTAAGCCTCTGATAGCTGTTCCTTCAAAACTACACGTGCATAAAAACATAACTTAAGTTTCGGATAGTTAAGCCATAACTCACCGAAATTCTCTTGAGATTTCAGATAGTTATCTTTCTAACTCTCCGAAAAACCCATCTGAACATCTGTCTAGAATTCTGCACGTGGCAATTTCAATAACTTAAGTTTCGGATAGTTAAACTGTAACTTACCGAAACTCTCTTTGAAATTTTGGATAGTTAACTAACTCTCCGATTTTTCTCTTTTAATCTTTCAACTGCCGGCATCTCCATTTTGCGCGTGTGTAATAAAATGACTTAAGTTCTGGAAAGTTATGCCTGTAACTTACTGAAAAACTCGAATAGTTATCTAACTCTCCGAAAAGAAAACTCGGATAGTTATCTAACTCTCTGATAAGTCCTTTAAGCTTCCGTTCTATATTTCTACACGTGATTTATTGAATGACTTAAGTTTCGGATAGTTAGCCTTTCTAACTTTCCGATTTTCCTTTTTCTTTCGGATAATTAACTCCATAACTCTCTGATCATTCAACCAACTTAACTGTCTGATATAATAACTCTCCAAAGGCTTTGTAAAATTCAGATAGTTATTCTTCTAACTGTCTAATAGTTTTGCTGCTGTTTTATTCTTCGAATGCTTGAACCTGTAACTGTCCGATTTTACTGTAACTTGAAAGTATTATCATCTGGAGCCTTCTCAATCTGTTCGTCTACTTGGAAATTGTTCTAACAGCCTTCTGAACTAAAGCAGTGCAGACTTAACTGAAATACAATATGTTTCCTCACATAGGTTTTGCATTATCAAAATACTCGGATTCTAACAAAAACATTGTGACAAATGTACAAGATTTATATCAAGATTGGTGCACAAAGTGGTTGGAGATGTAACTACATTCATGGACATATTAGTATCGCAAAAGAAATTTGGGATGAATTTGTTATGGTTAGTTGAATTTTTTCAAATTTAAATTTAACATTTGATTAGCTTATAATTTGTACTAATATTTTTCTTTCCTAATAGATTCATCCAAAGTGTGCATAGTACAAGGGTAAAGCATATCCCATATATGACCAGCTTCAAATAACATTCAAACGAAATCTTGTAATAGGATCGACTAAAATGAGTATAACAAATCTGAGAGCAACTGTGAACTTGAATGAAGATACAAACGACCTTGATAATGTACCTCTTACACAAAATGCTATGGAATTTGAAGCTGAAACTCAAGATCCTTTTCCTACTCAAGCTCCTTCTCCTAGTTTAAATGATGTAGACTCATGTAGGAAAGGAAAACGTCCACGTCCACATGCTAAATCCAACAACTTATGGCAACTACAATGAGCAATGTTAGTGTATCACTTATGAATTATTTTAGTAAGGATATAGAAGAAAATACGAGGAAAACGGTATACACAGAGCGTGTCATACAACTACAAGAGAACATGATATCAATCTAAAGGAAAAGATGGCATTTACAAAACGTATTGAAAAAAGAAAATTAACATACATAGAGAGGAAGATGGAATTGTTAGAGAAAAAAGATCATGAAGAAGATGACGTTCTCACTATTTTACTTTCACTTACAAATCTTATAAAAGAAGAGAAATACAAGGCAATGCAATTATTGGAGATAAAATCAAAAAAGAATCAATTTAGGCATCTACCACTAAACATGAGAACTTCATGGTTGAAGTTTAATTTGAAATGATGTGCTTTTTTTATTTAAAAATTTAACTTTTGTTGAACATGTTTGAATTTATTGAACTTGTGTTATCCTTTAAATGTTATGTAACATGGTGTAAACATTTTGTTGATGTATGCATTGTTTTACATTATATGCTATTATTATGTTTTCTTTATTAAATCATAATTGGTATGATAGGTACAGATGTAGGGACTAGAATTTATGAAGACGTCTATGTCCATTATTAATGAAGACGAAGAATGAAGAAAAAAAGAAAAGTTATATTGGGAATATGACAATTTCTATGTGGAATTACTATAAATGGGATTCAAACATTCACCACTCATATATACAGCATAGAAGGAGTAGAATATGTACAAAGATTGTTAGATCCATCATCACCATATCAAGCATACAACTATAGGTAAATTTATCAAATGAGTCAAAATATTTTTTCACAATTTTGTGGATTATTAAGAAATATGAAAGTAATATCAGATAGTAGAAACATGAGTGTAGAGGAGAAACTTGCTATTTTTTTAGTAACAGTTAGACAAAATCAAAGGTATGGAGTAACCAGAGAGCATTTTCATCTTTCAGCATGGACTGTCAGTACATATTTCAATGAAATGATAAATGCTATATTAAAAATAGGTGATACACTTCTAGCTAAATATGAAGTTGCTACACACAATCGAATTCAAAATGATGTTAATATTTATCCATATTTCAAGGTACACACTTCAATCTTTATTTATATTTTGATATTTCATGTTATTCATTTATATATTAATTAAATTTGTTTTTGGTATGAGTAGGATTGTATAGGTGCTATTAATGGTACACACATTAAAGCCATAATTTATGGAAAGGAGAATGCCTGATTTAGGAATAAGAAAGGTGAATTATCACAAAACGTATTGGCTACATGCAATTTTGATATGGAATTTACCTATGTTCTTAGTGGGTGGGAAGGTTCAACTATTGATACTCGACTTCTTCAAGATGCGACAACTCAATGCAATGGTTTGCAAGTGCCACGAGGTATACAACTTATGATCTACCTTTATGTCACCTATCAATCAAAATTGAATTTATTTCAAATGATGTTCAAATACATGTAAGTAAATTTTACTTAGTTGATGCTGGATTTCCAAATAGGCCTAAGTTTATATGTCCATTTCGAGGTGTTCGATATCACTTATCAGAATATGAAGGAAATCGACAATCAACAAATATAGTGGAAAACTTTAACTATAGACATTCATAGTTAAGAGCAGTAATTGAACATACATTTGGAGTAGTCAAACATCATTTTGCAATATTACGAGGATATATGTCATTTCCTTTCACAACTCAAGCAAAAATAGTGTTAGCATGTTTTTTAATTCACAACTTCATTCATAAAGTAGATAAAATAGACTTATGTCAAGATCTTGAAGATGAAGTACAATAAGATAAATGTGATATATAAGTTGAAGACTCTACAAATGTAGAAGGACAATATGAAATAGTTAACACTATTGGGAACAAAACACAAGAGCAAAGAAAAGAAATTGTAGATAAATTTCATGAAAATATTATGTATGCAATGTAGAATGGTCGTGAATGAGAATAGTATAATGAGTAGATTTTTTGTAATATACCTTTTTTTGATCATTACGAGGAATATAAAATTTATAATTAACCTTTTGTTGTTTTAAACATGTAATATAACTAAAAAGTTTTCAATTTCTGTAATTTTTTATTTACTTTATATAATGATATACTTAATTAATTGATAAATGATATATAAACATTTAATTTAATAATATGTTCATTTATTAATGTAAATAATTTATTCCTTGATTAATTACATTTTCACTAATTACTTTAATTCGTTACTTAACTTTATTAAAAATCAATTCTGTTCAATTCCCTCTAATTCTATCATGTGCATAAACACCTAAATTTTAATTTCTATAAAATTCCTAAATGTGCACAAACACCTAGATTTTGAATTCTTTACATCAAATTCTGTAGAATTCAAGTTCTGTTAGAATTCAAATTCTACGGAATTCAAATTCCAATTGCACAAACAGAGAGTTTAAGTCACCATGCATATTTAGACACTTAGAGACATAAGTCTCCAAACTTCTTCTATCGAGTTAATGAGTATCTTTGAATGGTTAACCTCTTAGTTATTCAAGCTTCAATACTAACTCTCCATCTACACATGACTAGTCTACTATCCTCTCTAGACCTTTTGTATTTGCAAGACTAGTGACTTAGCCAAACTATTTAAATCGCTTGAGCCCTTTTTCTCAGTTATTCTTCATAACCTATTGAAATTGTCCTCACCTCTAACATCTTCCCATATTTTCAAGTAATATGTTCATTAGATTATATTGTATATTCTAATTCATTAATAGTATTTTTTATGAAATTTTTATTATTTAATTTTTTCTAATTTGAATTGCATTAACGCTATCAATGGTACACATGTCAACGTCACAATTTTGGAGAAGAAAATGCTAGGTTCAAAAGTAAAAAGGAGAATTGATGCAAAATGTCTTGGCAACTTGTAATTTGATATGGAAATCACTTATATTATTATATAATGGAAATAATCAACTACAAATGCTTGAATATTATAGGATATTACTTCTCCATCACATCTACTTAAAGTCTCACCTAGTATAACATTACTTTTGATGTCATTGTATTTATAATTTAATATTGAATTGTACTAAGTACTAAATATTGGAAAAATTATGTAAGTTTTATTTAGTAGATGTAGGTTTTTCAAATTGCTTAGAATTTATTTCTCTATTACAGAGTGTTAGTTATTATTTATCAAAATATGATCACAATCAAGTTCCTAATAATGTAGTAGAGAATTTTAATTACAAATATTCATAATTAAAAAATGTAATAGAACATATATTTAGAATAATTAAGCATAAATTTACCATTTTATAGGGATATATATCATTTTTGTTTGATACACAAGATTTTTTTAGCATATTTTTTTCTCTACAATTTTATTAGAAAAGTGGATTAAGAAAATTTACTTAAAGAACTTGCAAATGAATTAGTTGAAGTAAATGTTGATAATCTTCTTGAGGAATCTCCTATTATTGTTGAAGAAGAAAATATACATTACATTAGTAATTTAAGTGTAAAATAAAGGAAGAGAGTAACTAATAATTGCATGAATAAATTATATATTCTATATGGGAAAAAAAATGTAGCATATAATATTTTTGTTAAAAATGACTTGTAATAAACCATACTTGTGATGTTAATTGTATATAAGTTATTTCACATGTTACATCTATATTTAATGAATTGTTAATATATACTATATTATTATTATTTTTCAATTTATTTTCCTAATTTATTATTTAATTTTTTTAAAATTATTAAATTTTCTATTATTTCTTGCAACTACACAAACATCTTATTTTTAGATTTCCTATCATTTCCTCTATTATACAAATAACACTATATTTTCTCTCATGTCTTATCATTTCTATTTTTTACTATTTTCATTATTTACTATCATTTCATTTTCTAACAAAAAAATATATACAAACAAATTATATATATATATATATATAAACACACTCTCATGATTAATGAATGAGGATCGAGTATGGCGTATTTGCACATCCATACGTTTCTTCAAATCTAATTTGCTTAATCGATGGTTTAATTAGATGAAGCACTAACATTATCAACATGAGATTCTCATATATATGATAGATAATCTGATAATATATATTGAAACTAAAATATAGAAAACCATGAAATTACACGTAAAAAATTGTACAAATAAAACTATTTTAAAACAGTTTTTAATTACCTCGTGATGGCATTTTGAGGTAAAATGCATGTACGAGAAATATTTTGTGTGCATGCATGTGTTTATATAGACATAGATATAGATATAGATTGAGAGAAATTAAGATACACGCACGTTTGTATTTCATCTTCCTTGAAAATGCTATTTCGTGGCAAGATCATTCACAAACAAAATATTAGATCATTGATCATGATCACAAAATAATTTCTTCAAATTAAGTACATAAAAAAAGAACTAGGAACGATCAAATATGATCACACATGAGAGTGTTTATCATGTATCTAAGAGAATATTGTTATTACAGCCTAGAGAAATATACACACAATTAATGAAATTTCTATCCTATGCTAATTTTTCAATCAGTACATCGACAAACGTCAATGGCCACATGTCCAAGATTTGGTCTAATTATTTCTATCAATATGTTGAAACACACTCAATTTCTCCAATCAAGCATAAATTTGTATGTCGGCTTAAGGTCAGGACGTATGCTCATTTTTGCATCAGTGCACTTTTTTAGTTATTTTGATTTTGATTTTTTAACCTAGGATATAAATGTGACACATGCCCAACCTAAATGACTTTTTCATTAGATCTTTATTGAGTTAATGAAAGGTACAATTACAACTTTTTGAATACAATATTTCAAATTTTGACCAACAGTTAACTCGATCTTTATTGAGTTGATTTTAGTCAAATCTAGCCAATTTGCAATTTCATCGCTCCTCTTAATGATTAGGCCGGATTCACAAACAACTACAAAGCTTCACACACATTCAATAATTGTCATATAATCCATGAAAAATAAATTTAATTGATTATAGTAGTCCATTAATGGCATGAAAATAATATACCCATGATATTCTATAGTGTTGAGACATAATTGTCACATAAGTCATAACAATGGAATGTGTTAACGACATTTTGCCTCCTAGTTGCCTCTTCATTTTTTTTTCAACTTCTTTACCATTCCTTTTTAATTTGCAATTGCATCTGTTCACTTCATGAAAATAATATACCCATGATATTCTATAGGATTGAGACATAATCGTCAAACAAGTAATAATAATGGCATATGGTTATAATTGACAATTAAAAATCAAGTTACAATAATAATTAAATAAATTTGTGATTTCATTAATCATCAAAATAATCCTAAATCAACATCTAGAATATCAACAAAATTTGGATTTTATGAATCTTTTTGAATCAAGTGTTTACCACAATTTTTTGTATATCTGCGAAGGTTAATGTGGTAGACATAATAACAGCGAAACAAATTAACTAAAGCATCTAAAATTATAAAACTAAAACCGCTCAACCGAAAAAGTGAACTCAAAATAGCATATTCTATATATGGATTGATAGATAAATCGAGAGAGAAAGAGGGCGAGGGGAGCAAACGTTTCAACGAACGTCCGTCAGCATTGCCTTAAAAAATGATTATTGTGATTGAATATTATATGTCAATTATTGAAGTAATTATTGGAGCACCGGCTTGGCGGGTCTCCGCAATGATATCCCTAACTCAAACTGTGGGTAGGTACTAAATAAATCATAAGGTAAACGACGACGAAATAGTACATGTGTTTGATGTTTTACTTCGTCACAGAAAATAAATGAAATCGTTTAATCGTTTGTAATCATAAAGAGTTGACAATTTTATTAATGACTTGCTTGGACGAGACATACATTAGAAAAAAATAACAAACAATAAATTAATAACCCGAGTGACCCAAAGTCCCAAGAAACCGTATATATATATAACATATATACATACATATGTGAACCATGGAAGAGAATTTTCTTTTCGAGAAGAGGAAGAAAAGGAAAGAGGTGGACAGAGGGGAGGGAGGTTCCTTCGCCGCAAATCTATCAATAACATGCATCGTGTTTGTTTCCGGTCAATGTTGGCGTTCCGTCGGTGCGTCGCTTCGCTAGTTGTTTATTTCAGAAACAGCCGTGGTCGAGTTGGGATTTGCCATCCTTGCTTACGCCACGTACCACGCGCAATCCTGGTTTGACCGCAGCCGTCGACATCCCCAATATCGGCCGATGACGAACCAACTAAAATAGTTTAAATAATTATTATATGCGATTGAAATCTTGATCAACGAAAAAAATCATTACCATTGCAAAAGACGCTGAGGCACCTTTTAAAACATTTTTTTTATAGATCGACTTATTTTGAATACACTTTCATTAAATAAGTATTTCCAAACACAACTAATATTGATGCTTCTCGTCAATAGTGAACACTTCTCAAATCATTTTACCACTTATTCAATAAGTCATTCTCACACCGTTTATTTTGCATTTTTGAAATGTTTCCAAACAAGTAAGAGTTTTGTGAACAAAGAAATTAAAAGTGTTTCCTAAGCGATCAAGAAACAACAATCGCACGCACTATGAATGGTCGATATGATCGTTAAGAATTTGGCTTAACTAAGTAACATCATTTGATAATTATCTTGTAGATGCTATTTAAAAGGTTAATCGTTCAAAGTCTTTAACCTCTCTACGATATTTTTCGAGATGAGTGCCATATGAGTTTGATGAATGGATCTCGTGCTCCATGATGTGAAAGAAGAAACAATACCTAACTTGAATTAAGGATCCATATAACATGAAATTATGAAAAATGGGAAATTCTAACGAAAATAAAAAATCAATGTCTACTAACCGTAGCTTACAAAAATCATGTTGAATTAATGGTGAATTTAAAAGTTCAATGCTAACCAATTATAATGACTTAGGTTTTGGGAAACGATAAAAAAGTAAAATAAGGATAATATTGAAAACAATCAAAAAATAAAAATGATAGAAATTAATTTCAATTTCGTCGTTTCTTTTTATCTTGTTAGTCTATGTAATTGTTAAGTTTATTCTTATCACTTATTCTTAAAACTTTTATGGTTTATGGTATACCGCTCAAAATATTTTCTCTATGCTTTTTACTTTACACTATTAGTTCATTTTTAGTTCAGGGTTTTATCGTACGATCATTCACTTTTAATCTCTGAACCCAGCTTCCATTATACCTAACAGTTTTACTAGGATGCTACGGCCTTCTAATGGTTGGATATGCTTTGAAAATTTTTCCAACTTGCAAAAGGTCCGTGCTTTTTTCATAATCATTGTATGTTTATGTTGATTGACCTCAATTTTATCAATTGTTGGTTCTCTTTTTTTCATGATCTATGAGTATCACTAGGTAAAACACGAAAATGAGGAGATTTTAGGGCTTACCATAAGGAACACAACAATCCATGAGGTACAATGCTGTCGTCAAGCTCTCAATTCAGTGGTGCAGTCCTCTAGCGTGACCATCGAGGGTAGTTTCTACATTTTCCTTTCCCTTATTTTCTAAATGCACAAATAAGCACTTAGTTGACTAAAAACTACGATATTCGTAGCTTTTACCAGAATTCAAATCTTAGTGAACACAAAGCACCATTACCATGATAAAAAAAAGATTAGCTACAGTGCTAGAAAACAAAGTAACAAACTTACAACTCCCTTCATGCAAATGTTTTTTCAAGAGACTATTGTCCATTACCGGCACCTCATTATGTATTTTTCTGCCAGATCCTTCTGATTCTTCTACCTCATTCTTCCTTTCGTTATTCTATCTGTAAGGACCCAATCTCTACTTCTGGGACGATGATCTTCACAAGTGACATCCCAACACTTACCCATGGTGTTGTTCTGTTCCAGCTGCACAATTCTGATATAATTTCCTCTGTTACATGTGCTATCAAGTATTAAAACTTCAATATTCTTTTCAAAGTTGCATTTCATCAAATTAATTCATTAATTAATTGTACTGGAAGAGGCTTATTTTCAAGGTTGCGCCAAAATACTCAATAATAGTCTCTAATTTCAATAAGAACAATGTAATGATGTTCAATCAGTGTTCAAAGTAATGAGGTTAGTGTGACGTTGATAACTGACATGCTTCTTTTGTAGTTTGATCTAAACCAAAAGGGAGTGCAGAGATATTGATTAATAACCAGGTATTCAAAATACATCTTCGTAAAAAGTAACTAACAAGGGAAAAAGCAATACTCTTGTACCTCAAATATGCTATGGACAAGTCATACTAACCTTGTTCAGCTTTGAGAAATAAAGTTACAATTTGGTGGTCTTTTGCATGGATCAAGTATAATCTACATGATCTAACCATAAGATTATAGATTCTCATATTATTCTAAATCAAGCAAGTCATCTAACGTGTGAATAACATCAACCAACATCCTTTTCCAAGTAATAAAAACAGTAGAAGGTTTTCAGAAACTGTAGACACGCCACATTTTTGGCATGCTATTGGTCGATACCCCACTTACAAGAGGGTTTTGTCTTTGTACTTGTCAAATTTTAACAGCGTAAAAGCAAGTGGGTGCATCTTACAATCCCAAATCTAAAGGAAGGAGAGAATCTTTCTGCCCACTAACTTCCTTTCCCTTTAAAATCCCAAATTTCTTTTTTAGCCCTTAAAAATATATCCTTAATATTTTTTCATCCCCACTTTATCCTAACCATCTATTAAAAAAAAGGGAGAGAAAAGTCATCTTCTAAAATTAACACACCTATCCATCAAAGATTCAATTTCCAAAACTAATTCATCCTCTTTTACTTGTCGAGAGATCCTCCTTCCTCCTTTCCTCTTCCTTTATGGTGGTTGACAAACACCAAAAAAGGAAAGCCACCACTACTATTTGAAGGCACTCCTTTCCATTCGCAAGGGGGTTCACCCTACATGCATCACTCATTCACCTTTATAGAGCACCCACAAGCCACCACCCCTATAGTCACTCCACACATTAACCTCCCTTAACCAAGCATCCATTGCCACACACTCAAGCCCATTGCAAATGCTCACTTGCATGTCGTAGGATCGCCTCCTTTGTTCACCTACAAAACACCTTGAATAACCCACCTCCACCTCAAGCTCTCTGCTTACACACTCAACACCCATGTGAGTAAAGCACCACCACATTTCCAACATCTAAACACCACTACACACCCTTGTTTGTGCTTGCAACTATCTTCTCAAGCTTGCAAACTGCCTCCCTACATCATCATCCACAACCTTGAGCCATTAGTGAGCTCCCATGCCCATGCATGCACCACTAAGCTCCCTTAATTTATCACAATTACCCCACACCTACAATCTCCAGTTCCCAGTCCACCTACATTTTTACTCCACCACATGGCAACCCTACACATAAAAGAGGATGAAAGCATGTTGCCCCCTCCACCTATAAATTTCTCTTTTGTCGACAATGGAAGAAGGGGAACCAATTTGATTATCTGCAAGAACACCTAGTAGAGCATCACTTGAATCATGCTAGAGAACCCTCTGCACTTGACTAATTGTTCCACCAAAACACTCCAACCTCCACCCCACACCACCATAGATGCCACTCCCATTTATAGCTTGAAACTTTATCCTTGAGCAACCCCATTCCACTTCAAAGCCCACTCTCTATTGTCACACAAACTCACATGAAGTTGGATCACCTCACATCGCTCCTACAAAGCTTGAAAGGGATCATTCACTAGATCATGGTTTTTAGGCATTAAATTCCTTATTCTATTTATCTATTATGAGCATGTAAGGGATTTTTCTTTTTTTTTTATATATTGTAAGTACACTATGCCACTTCAGTAAGCTTGTCTCACCCTCCCACTTTTAGAAGAATGTTATATCATGAATGGTGATTGATCAACTTTCTTTCACTTGGTATAGTTGGCTTTAGTTCTTATCATTTTTTATTTTATGTTTTAGGTTTGTCTAGAAAGGGGAGGTTCCACCTTTCTTTTTTTTGACTATGTCTCAACAATTTTGTTTTGATGGAAAGGATCTATTTCCTTTCATTTTCTTTTTTCCCTTTCAATGATTGTGCTCTACTTTTTCTAATGATTTGGGCCTCAACTATGTGGTTCCCAATGATTGAACACTTCCCTATTAGCCTCTCGACTCACTATTGATGGTCAAGGTTGTGGTGTGTTTATGTCTCATCTCATGCATAGAAGGGATTGGATGTGTGTAATTTGACTTCAACCAATGAAATTTCCATGCTTGACTCTTTAACCACACCTAATGGGGAATGCATTTTCAATATTTTGATTTTTTATTTAGCATGCCACTTTGTGCATGCCCAAGAATCCTGTCCTTCAAGCATCTTTGTTGCCTAACCTTCCCCTTTTATGGTTGTGGATTTGACTCATAAATTGCCAATCCACATGTTGCTTACATCTTGTTTACCATTCCTTGACTCATTTTGTTTCCTCAAGGGTTAACTAGTCATTTGATCCAATCATCGAGTTGGTTCCATCTAACAAAGTTCGATGCAAAAGAAAAGGGTGTACAAGTCCCTTATTTTAAAATTTTCCTAGTAGACCCTTACCATGGTCAAACTTGTAATTTGGTTTTGGACTACAATCCCAAGTTGTGCCTTCAGTGCCCCTTGTTTTCCATCATTTTTGATAGTTGTGAGGTCACCATTGCAAGTTGAGTGCTTGTGACTTCATGGCTATATCTAGTGGCTACTACAAGCATTGCTTCTATGATTTGTAAGTAGGGTTCTAAGTTCAACTCATCAACCTACCTTGCAAACTTTGGCGTCACAAGAGTTATTTCCATAAGTTGTCTTACATTTTGCATACCTTCACACCAATATGCCATAATTTAATTAAATTGCATATGTTGGGATCATTTATTTCACTTTTTTTTTTATGTCTACACAAAAATCCTATTGCTTGATTCACCACCTGTAAGAACCATCACTTTCATTTTTACTCCTTAGTTCAGCATCATCATTGAATCATGCATTGCATGTAATTGGATCATGAAGAACAATAGTTCTCTTGTTGGGTTTGCTCCCAACCTAATATCTACTTGTCATGGCTAACAATGTTGGATTTACCTCCAACCCAACACTATTCATTGATAGTGGTTGATGAGAAGGCCAAATGGGCTAAGTGAAAGTCAAGTGAGCCAAGTCACACTCGACACATTAGAGTGTTGTTGACTACTTAAAAGGAAAGTATTGGGTCCTTACTATCAGTCTGAACTTTTAGTATAATAGCAACATTAATCCTTACAAATGATATCAAAGTTAAAAGTTAAAAGTCACAAGTTCGAGTCTCAACAAATGCATAGTGTATGCATGTGTTAGGGGAAGGGGGGATTATTTGAGTTGCTCCTAGCCTAACATCTACTTGTCATGCCTAACGATGTTAGATTTGCCTTTATCCTAACACTACTCATCAGTAGAGTGGTCAACAAGGAGGCCAGATGAGTTAAGTGAAGGGCAGGTGAGCCAAATCATGTTTCAGGCATTAGAGTATTATTAACTGTTAAAAATAAATGTATTGGATTATCACTATAAGTCTAGACTTTTGGTGCAATGGTAACATTGATCATTACACTTCCTACCCTTGCACACATCTTCACACATTATGTTGATATTTAACTCCATTATTTGGAACCACTATGATCTACTTTCATACTTCTTAGTTTATGAATTGCATGTAATTGAATCATGGAGAATAATAGCTACACATCCCATATACACATCCTCATGCATTGCATTTACATTTAATTTCATCCATATGGCAAAATCATTCATAATGTATCCATTCACATCAAGTAGCAAATTTCTAAAAAATCAACTTATATGACATCCACAACACTTTAGCAAATTATGTTCTCACCCTAAGTGAAACATGGTGTAGAGTATTTAGATTTCCATTATCTATCTTCCCTCTCTTCAAAAATTCATCCATTCCTCTCCTCTTTTCTATCTCAACTAGGGGTCTCTTTAGACCAACAGCTCCCTTCATCCAAAGATGATGTTTAAAGGTCCTCTCTCTCTCTCCTTTTCATCCATAAGGGCACACTTTTAGAGTGAAAAACTCCAATCACATAAATTAGTGATTCACACACAATATGAAATTTTCTTTCTCACCTATAATTCCAAAATCCCATGGACTATTCCTCTCATCCATTCCTCCTTGGACTCCAAGGTCCAAATTTGCATGTACTAGGCCTTCTCTTCTATAGTGATTCTCACTAGGGTTTGCCTTGCATCTAAGGTTAATCATAATGCTAAAAATCAACAAAAATCCAATAATAATAAAGTTTTGGGCCTCTTGGGGATTTTTCTTATGGGTGGCCCACCATATCTCTTCCCCAAGCAACAGAATATAATAATTAAAGCAAAGGCATAATATAGAAATAACTAAATAATAAGCAAAGATAGCAACCAAATAAATGTAAGACCTAAGTTACTTAAATTTTTTTGTGCATAACATAGGCATTCATGCATCTCTTAAATGTCTTAAATAATGTGAAATGTTGAAATGTTATTTGTGGTGTGCTCTTAGATTTTGCATTGCATTTTTTTACAACTTTAGACTTTTTACTTGCATTTTATTTACAACATTAGACTTTTTGCATTGCATTTTTATTACAACTTCCTATTTTCACATTGCATTTTTATTATAGGTTTTCATTTTTGCATTGTATTTTAGGTACATTACATATCTACTTTTTATTGCCATTGTAGATTTTTGCATTGTAGGCGCATAGGAATTCCATATGGTTTTCATAGATTTAGAGAAAGCTTATAATAAGAGTACCTAAAAACCTATTGTGACGGGCTTTAGAAAAAAAATGGCAATAGGATATGCATGAATGAGTAGTTACCAGTGTTAAACCTATGGGAGGAGAAACTAAGAAATTTCCTATAGACATGTTTACACCAAGGATCTTTCCTAAGTTCATAACTATTCATCTTGGTTATGAATGAAATAACTTAGGAAATTCAAAGAGAAATACTTTGGTGTATGCTATTTGTTAGTGACAATATTAATTGATGAAAATAAATCAAGAATTAATTCTAAATTAGAATTATGGAGAAACATTTTAGATTCCAAAAGATTTAAATTGAGTAGGTTAAAAATTGAATATAGGTTCAATGAAAATAAAATTACTGATAAAGGTATATACTCAAATGGCCATAAGATTCTTAAAAGTAAGACTTTTAATTACTTAAGATCTATAATTAGGAATGGTGAAAGTATAAAGAAATACTTCCAGTGTGTTATGTGATAGGAGAATACCTATACAATTAAAATCAAAATCCTATAAAACTTTTATTCATCCAACTATACTTTATGGTTCGAAATGTTAGGTTATAAAGCATGATCATATGTAAAAAGTTAATGTTGTGATATATATGCTTAGATAGATGAATGATAATAATAAATGGGATAAACTTAAAAATAATTTTATTAGGAATAAGGTAGTTGTACCAATTGAAGATAATATAAGAGAAAATTGACTTAGGTAAATTCACCATATATTTAAGAGACTATGGAATGTACTACTTAGGAGACAAGATTTAATTAGTGTAAAAGAAATTAAAACAATTAAAATTGGTCTAAAACTACTTAGTTAGGGATTGTAAGAAAATATTTAAATATATTTGATTTAATTAAAGACTTGACGATATATAGAAGTGTTTGAAAGAAAAGAATTCATGTGGCCAACCCTACAATGATTATAGTTCAGTTTGTTTCTGTAATTGTCCATAAAGATAAATGCCTATTTAGTATTTC
Source organism: Cymodocea nodosa (assembly GCA_036874045.1). Taxonomy (NCBI): domain Eukaryota; kingdom Viridiplantae; phylum Streptophyta; class Magnoliopsida; order Alismatales; family Cymodoceaceae; genus Cymodocea; species Cymodocea nodosa. Next base: position 14,600,145 of record CM072335.1, read on the forward strand.
TTTTGCCATTTTCAATGCAAAACTTGCATCAGATGCATAGGAATTGTACAATTCAACATTAACAACATATATAGTAATATGATGCTTAATTTTAACAAATTTTCTAAAAGTTTGTATTTATTTAAGATAATGGATGCATACATCACATGCTTATCTAATAAAACCGACACCAAGGGAGGACATTCGAACTTTAGTTCCAAGTTATTATTTAGCAAGTCTATTAAACAAGGCTAAGATCCAACGATCACACAAAAATCCATTGTAAATACCAATTTGTATGTTAAGCAAGAAAACACAACTTAATTGCAACAAATGAAAGATGCCAAATGCTTGCACAAAATTTAGCAACCCAAAGAACAAGAAATTTATCATATTTTCCAGTAGGTAATCGACACAAGAGTGATCACCTGTAAATGCATACTGGAAGGGCTCCAGCTCAATTCCGGCCAAGAGGTAGTGATCGACATGTGTAAGTCTCCTTAAGATCTGATTTCCTCGATGAAGTGAAAATAGATGCATAGACCTTCTTATTTGCATTCACTGGTGCAATATCCACCGCTTTAAACTTCTTACCACCTGCTTCCTTTGTGCATACATGGAAAATCCCATCTTTCTCATTGTCTACCCGTTTTACACCGCTCAAATTCTGCAACTTCTTCTCCCTCAACTTCTTCTTCTCCCTCAAGTTCTCCCTCTCCTCTTCCAACCTCTTCCTCAACATTGCCACCTCCCCTGCACTCCCATTGATCACAATATTCTCACCCTCTCTAAACTCCTTTCTGCAAACAAGACAACCTTTCTCCTTCACCTCCTTCATCGCCTTCACGCTGACCACATGCCCGCACCCCCAAAACGCTAAGAACCCATACTTTCCATTGAACTCCAACCCAGTGATCGGGCATCTGAACCTCGTTTCCTCCCCGTCCCACCCAGGAATCTCCTCTAAGAACACCTCCACCATGTCCTTCATCCCACGAATATGCTTGAACTCCTTAGGCAACTTCTTTTCGAGCAACGCCTGCAAAAGCCTCTCCTTGTTGAACAGGTTTCCGAGCCCATCTACGACGCAGGGAGGGGCGAGGGGCTCGGAGGAGAGGGCGCAGGTGGTCCACTTGCATAGCCGGGTCTCGTTGGGGTCCACCTTGTCGGGCTTCTTCGAAGCGTACATGTTGAGGTAGCAATCGCGGGACTCGGCACAGGTGGAGCCCCCATCACCGCCACCACCATGGAGACGGAGGCGGAGGGTTAGGGTGGAGAAAGGTGGGATCCTGGACAGGGACGGGGTGGAGTCGGAGGACAGTAGCATGCCGTTGAAGGAGAGATAAAAAGATTTGGCATCAAGGGTTTGGGAAGAGGGCAAAAGGTGATGTAAAGGGAGATCGGGATGTAAATTTAGGGTTTGGGTTGGGATTTGCAGGTCCGGGATGGAGAGAAAGATGGGAACGGAGGGCGCACCGGAGGTTGCAGAGAATCGGCGAAAATCCATTGCAATTGGATTCCTGTGTCGGTAGGATTTTTTTTATGGTATTTCATTTACGGTCCATTGCAATTGGATTCCTGTGTCGATAGGATTTTTTTTATGGTATTTCATTTACGGTCCATGAAGGAGCTTACAGCGTTTGTCTTCTCTAAAGGTGAATAAGTTGTGGCCGTCAGACTCATTCGAACGGACGTGACTGATTTTTTAAGGGTCCATCTTTACCGTAGAGACTTATCATTTTTTATCTTAAATATTTAAAATGATATATTAAATTTAAATTTATTATGTCTAAAATTAAACATGTGATGTTAAAAAAAAATAATATAAAAATGGAAAATAAAGAAGTAATACATAACTACATAATTTACAAAGGTATATAAAATGACGTCAGAAATAAATTTATCTTTAACAGTTAAATAACGATGTTAATTGATTTTGAATTGAAATTATAAATAATTATCTCTTTCATGATTACAAGTGTACTTATTCTCTTATTTAAATTTTACCATAGATAGTTAAAATTAATATATTTTGATTTCTAAGGAAAAGAAATTTACGGTGTCGTTTCAAAGATCATAGACTCTTATTTGAGGGTTTCTCTTACGGAGTCGTCTGTCGTGGTTGAGCACAACTATTAAACATCCTACCAACTATAATTACTCCAATTGACAGTATACATGCTATATATGTCACATAAAGTTTAGATATGTAAGTAGGTCAGATTGGGTTGGTTCAAAAAAATTAAAACTTTTTTTGGACTGACCCAACTCAACTTATAGGCTCCAGCCCATACGGGTCGGGCTTCAACTGGTCGGAAAAAATAAAAATCTTAAGCCCATACGGGCTCGGATCGACCTGACTCAACCCATACGGGCTGCTAGGCCCGTGGGTCGCCCATGGGTCAGCCTGTGGGCAGCCCACTAATCCCTAACATTCGACTGAATGTTAGATTTTTTTTATTTAAATTCTTTTTATTAACGTTAGGATTTAGGAACGGTCGAATGCTTAACGTTTAATTTTTTTATTTATTGATAAAAATAATAATTATAATAATGATTATTTTAATATTAATAATAATTTATTAATGTAATAATAATATAATATAATTTTTTATAATTAATATTATTAATTTTAATAATAATAATAATTTTTATTTTTACTTTTTTAAATATTTTATGTATTTTTTAGTAAATATATTAAATTAAATTTACTATTATTAAATCACAACGTTTGAATAAATCAACATAAAAGAAATAAATTATTTCATTTATAAATACATCGCCATATTAACATCAAGTCATCATTCATCAATATATTATAAGTCATAAAGTTAAAATAAATTATTTTATTTATGAATTGAAATTAAAATTACATTATAATTTATTATGACATAAATATTACATCAAATATTTTTATATTTGATTTATATAATTACATTCAAATATTTAAAATTTCAAATTCATCTACAAAGTCATCTCGCTATTGTTGTCTATGAATATGAGCAAACTCTTAATTTTTAATATATATTAAAACTTTTAAAATATCATCTTTTAACATTATTTCTCTATTATATAATATATTATCATTAATACTAAATGTCTACAAAATAAGTCAAAGTTGTTAGTAAATTTTTAACCATTAAAAATAAAATTGAAAATGTATCCTTTTATTTTTCCACCAATTAATTACATCAAAAATTAAGATTTTCTCTTACTAAATAGTTATGATTAAAATTAGTAATTTTTGCCTATTTGTTAAGCTAAAATCATTATAATTATTAACAAATATATTAAAATCATAAACTAATGATGATGATGATGATGATGGTTGTGGTATATAAGATGTTTATTGTATTCCATATTAACATATAAATCAAACGTATTTAAATTTTTTTCTATATTTTCAATTGTTATATTAAGTTCTACATTTAAACAATTTTGTATTGTAATTATTAATTTTCTAACAACTTTTATTTTAATCCTAGAATCCAAACAAGTACTTAATATATATAAAAGAGGTATATTATTTCAATATTTTAAAAAAATTTCTTTCATTTTTTAAATTATAGGTGTAAAAAATGGATAATTACCATAATTATTAAAAACTCTTATATTATATAAATGGTGTATTGCATAAATAGAAGTAGAATAATATATTCTTGATAAATGTTTTTGCTACATTATAAAATGGTTTTAAAAATTTAACAAAATAATTAACTATTGCAAAATCATTTTCATCTAATGGTATTATACTATCATCAATTCTACTATTACAATAAATTTTTATAACTTTTTTATAAGGTAAATAATTATTTAACATTAAATATAAAGAATTTCAACTATAAGGAACATCCATTGTAAATATTTATGTGGTAAATTAAAAGAATCATATACATGATTAAATTTTTATTGACGTTTATCATTACTTAAAATATAAACTAATGCAATTCTAATATTTTCTATAAAAGGTTTTATTTCTTCGTCACTTATTTGAAATATAAAATTAATTATATAACATATGCATCTTTAGTGAAATAAAGTAAAATCATTTGGTAGAATTAATCTATTTTTAAGTACAGGGATAGTTGTAATATTAGTAGATACATTATCAAATATAATATTATCTACTTTTTCTTTAATTTCATAAAATTCAAAAATTTCCATAAAAGTAGAAAAAATATTTTGAGCATTATGTGGATGATTTATTCTTTTAAATCATATTAATATTTTTTGTAAAACCTACTTGTTGAGTATTTTATTTTGATGATGTATGCTAAATGAATGTAATCATATTTACTTAATTACTATTATTTGTGAAAGTAAATTAAGAACATCAATTAATACAGAAAAAGTTTACTGATATAAATATTTGTCTGTATTGGATCTGAAATTATACTAAGTTAAATAACTAATCGTTAAGTTATACTAACTTTTCATTTAACTAAACGTTAAGTTAACGTATATTTTTATTGTAAAACATGATATATTTTAAAGTTACATTTTCTATATCATGTACAGTGCACGTTAAAATAACTCGTTGAGTTATTACTTTATTTGTAAAAAGGTTACATGAGAACTCATTGAGTTATATGCTTAAAGGTTAAAATAGGTCACATGAGAACTCGTTGGGTTAGTGAAAAAAATGTTAAAATGAAGAGATGAACTCATTAAGTTAATATTATGCACATGGTGAAATTAAAGTTTACGAATGTTATATTTTATCATGTGAGTTATACATGTTTAACTTGTTAAGTTAACTTATTACACGTGTTGAGTTGTTATATTGAATACTAAGGCAACACATTAGGTTAGCGTTATAAATTTAAAGTTATTATTATTTCACATGTACTTCTTATTACACTTGATGAAAAATTTTAGACGAGAAAATTTATTTTGCAGGAAATTTTTCAGAGATCTAGGATTGATGAGTAAAGAAAATTCGAAATGTAAACATAGGTCAAAACGTGTGTATTTCGATGAAGGAAAAAGAAAAGACATGAAGAAGTGGAAAACTAGTAATGGTTAAATGTGGAGGATATGCATGTAATGAAGATACAGTATAAAAGGCATATAATTCTCATTGATCAGTCATTCTTGCATACAAAATGAAAAATCTTTTCAAGGATCAAACTATCCTTGCACATCCAACGAAAAATCTTTTCAGGGATCAAAAACACTATTTGAGACAATCTCTTAGATAGAAGAAAATTTAGTGAAGCAGAAAAGGTCAGATTTATGTCGCTGAAGATTTAAAGTATTAGATAGAAGATAATTCAATGAAGCAGAAAAAGGTAAGATTTATGTCACTAAAGATTTAAAGTATCAGAAGAAAGCAAATTCGGTGAAGCATAAAAAGACAAGATATTCATCACTGAAGAATTGCTGAAGAAGAAAAAGAAGAAGAAGAAAGATCTCAAACAAGGAGAAATGTTTTAAAATTTTGCAAATTAGTTTTCTCTGTTTGTAGTTATGAAATTGTTTAGATGATATATGGTATCGTTATATAATTGCATCTACAATTTCTGAGGAGAATTGAATTGTATATTGTAATTGAAACCTTGAATAAAAATGATTTTATGAAAACAATGTCTCGACTTGTTTTTGAGTTTTAAGTTTCAGTTATATTCGAAAATGTTGAAAAACACAATTCATCCCCCTCTTGTGTAGCCATACGATCCTACAAGTAGTATTAGAGCTTTGAAAATAATCTTTGATATATAATCTATACCAACTTATTTAAATATCATTGCTTATTTTGCCTTCTTTGTTTTTAAACAGAAATGAATATCTGAGCATATGTTTAACTTTCTTGATTTAAGGCTCAAGTTGTTTTAAAGTTTTAAACTGTTTAAAATCAAATAGGTTGAAAAATCTAAGGTAAGATGGCTACTGGAAATGGTAATTTTTCTTTATATGAAAGTCAAAATCTTAATCGTCCTCTTTTATTTGACGGAATACATTTTGAATATTGGAAATATAGGATGACATCTTTTCTTCAAAGTATAGATCATAAGTTGTGGTTCATGATTTCTAAACCATATACTTCGTTATCTACCCCTTATAATACTTGGACAATTACTGAAAAAGAAAATGAAACTCTAAATGCTAAGAGCTTAAATATTTTATTTTGTGCATTGAGTTATGAACAGTTCAGTGAAGTGTCAGCATATAAATTTGCTTATGAGGTGTGGCATGCATTAGAAGTTTCACATGAAAGTACTTCTCAAGTTAAAGAGACTAAAATAAACATGTTGATTCATAAGTATGAACTCTTTAAGATGCATGAAGACGAAAATATTTCTGAGATGTTTTCTAGATTCCTTGATATCATAAACTCTTTAAAGTGCTTAGGAAAGAATTTTGAACAGAAGGATTTGATGAGGAAAATTCTTAGATCCCTAAGTTCTAAATGGTCTTAGAAAGTAATATCAATTGAGGAATCACGAGATTTAAATGTTTATACCATGAATGAACTTATAGGAAACTTAACAACTTATGAAGTTCAATTAAATGAATCACTGAGTCACAACAAACTAAAAATGAAGAAAGAAATAGCTTTCGAAATTAATTCAGATTCTGATATATCTATTGATTCTGACGAGGATTTGATTTTGCTGACTAAGAAATTCAAGAGAGCATAGAAAGCTAGGAAACAGCAAAGGAACAAAAATGATAAACCCTCAACGTCAAAATCACTGAATGACAAGAATTCTTCATTCAAAAAGTATGTATGTTACAACTGTAAGAAACCTGGACATGTTTCTCCAAATTATCCTATAAGGAAAAATGAAAAGCAAAGTAGGACAAATCAGAAGAAGACAGCTCAGAAAACTCAGAAAAAGTTTTACAAGAAAAAGGCATTGAAGGTCACTTAGGATGACACGTTTGAAGAGTCTAAATCTGAGGAATCATCATCAAAATCTTCACATTCAAAAGGAGAACAAGAGTTAGAAGACGTTGCTCATGTGTGCTTCATGGCAGATGAGTTTGAGGTAATGTTTGGGTTTTCCCAGCACTACACTAGAAAAACTTGGATTTGTTACTTCTGTTTTTACTTAGTTAATTCATCTTTATGCCTATTCTCTCTTTTAGAAGTAAACAAACAACCTTTAATACAATTTAGATATTAATTTCAATCTGTACTTTAACTGCAAGTGCATAGTGTCTATTGTATTAGTGTGCAAGTACAGGTCGATCTCACAGGGAATTGTTGAAGAACTTGAGAACTGTTCGTTTGTTAAAAATCAAATTTATATATTTAATAAGCTCTCCGTTCAATTACAGTTAACTCAACGGACTAAGTTCGTTGAGTTATGGATAACTCAACGGACTAACCTCGTAGACTTAAGTTAACTTCACAAGCCTGTCTTTTCTTTTTAATATTGCTATTTACAGAGGACTTCGACTAACCATTAGGCGATTCCACAGATTGTAAATAACATCAATTAAGCTATTTAATGTTAGTTAACATTGGATTTATCATTAAGCAATAATAACATTCAGATAATTCAAACAGTAACCATTAAAATCTTTAAGTCTTTTGAACCAATTTCAGTAAACTATAAAACTAAAATAAACATAAAACAATCACAACACTGACAAAGATAACATTAATCACGATACAACACACAATACAACACTCAAATATAACATACAAACATAGATAAATTGTTTTTGGTATTTTTGTTTTAATATGAACATGGAAATGGGCGAAAGGTGAAATGTAAAGTAATCTCACTTGACAGTAAATACTTCCGACACTACTTGCAACGCTATTACACCACTGAAAATTAAACCACTTACAATTCTGTCTCTTCTCCCTATAGAATTGCGAGTATAGAATTGCAAGATAATCTTCTCTTCAGCATACAGGCATCAACCCGAAGCCAAGGCTAAAAGCTTTATGATCTCCTGAAATATGAGTCAGCGCTTGGTGAAAATGGCTTCCCTTCCCGCGACGCGATCACTCCTCACAGTGGTTGTCAAGCACTGTGTTTGGCTCGGAATCAACCCGACATCAGGCAAGTATCCTCACAGACCTCCGATAGTTGGTGATTGTGGTGGTGATGATGATGGTTGGTGTGGTACTTCAGAGAATTGCAACGCTCATCCTCCTCTACACACACTATCCGCCCATCGATCACACCTTCTTTTTTCTTCTTCTCTTTTATATTTCTTCAGTAGTAACTGCTTCTGCTTAAATGGTCGGTTGGATTTCCTTCACTCATATCAATGGCAATGCTTTCTTCTCCCTACGCAATTGAATTCCTGCGTGATACATGCAAACGTGGTTTTTCTCTTCCAACTGTCTGTTCCTACAACCGCTACAGTGGCATATTAGAAAATATAAAGAAATAAGCTGCTAACATAACGCGTTACCTTAGTGTAATATTCATGTAACTCAACGTGTACAGTTATGCTAACTTAACGAGTTAAACATGTGCATCTCACGTGATATACTAAAGCATTTAAATTCAACACATGCATAAATTTAACTATCCGATGCTCAGGTGCATTTTGGATACTTATAAACTTAACTATCTGATGCTTAGATGCATTTCGGGTAGTTACAAATAACTCACCAATATATAACTTAAGTAAATCTACCAGATCTCGACACATGTCAGCAACAGTTTAATCATAAAATAACATTTCGGAGAGTTACAGGTCTAACTATCTGATACTCAGATGCATTTCGGATAGTTACAACTAACTCACCGAAAATCCACTTAAGTCACTTTCCCAGAACATGACACATGCCCTCAGCTATTTTATAAATAAAAAGAGATTTCGGAGAGTTATACATATAACTGTCCGATGCCCAACTGCAATTTTGGATAATTATAGATAACTCACCGAAAGTTCACTTAAGTCATGCATTATGGGTTCGACATGTGTACTTCAGGAAATAATAAAATATTCTCTCAAAACATAATTGTTCGGCAATTTAAACATAACTATTTGATACATGTTTGGTTTATTAAACATAACTGTCCGAATATGTTCGGTATGTTAAACAAAACTGTCTGAAATATCAGAAAATTCAGATACTTAAGAATTTCACAGCCTGCAACTTACCGACAGTTCATAAATGTACTAAATTAACATTAATTCCCCTAAATTAAGCAGATTCTTCAATTAAAGCATATAACAGTGCAATTATAACATAATGGCTTAATTCTTATATGATAAGCTAAATATTATGCAATTAACCATCATTTAACCGTTAATAATATGCACTTTTTCATTCTAAATAGGTAATATCTAATCCTGAAAGTTATTCAGATTTTAACTTTGATGAATTATTATGTGCTTATCATGCATTATTACAAAAACTTAAAGTATGTAAACTAGAAAATAAGAATATTAGAAACTCTTTGGCCATTGTGGAAGATGAAGATTGTTTCCTGTCTACTACTTTAGAAAAATTTAAATGTGATAATGAAAATCATGCTAGAGATTTGCATAAATTTAGATTTAATGAATGTGTCTTGCATGAACAAATACAGAATACAAATGCTGAAAAAGTAAAGATAGAATCTGAAAATGAAATGTTTAGAAACAATATAAATGAACTTGAATTAGAAATAGATAAATTAAAATTGAGAGAGCTAGATTTAAATTCTACCATTGAGAAATGAAATTTGAGTCAAACTAAGTTAGACAAACTAACTAGTACTCCGGCGGTGTCATATAAATTTGGTTTAGGATTTGATTATCCTGAATATCCTGAATCTCAAACCAATAAAGGATTTATTAGTTGCAATTCAAGTAAATCTAAGACTAAAATTCCTTTTATCATGAAACAAGGTAATAAATATGTAGAAGTAGGTACTTCAAGGGATGAATCATGTAGTAATAATATAAATCAATGTGATTTATCAAATTGTACTTCTAACATGACTATTAATGTTTCTAAAAATCTTGTTTCTTGTTCTGGAAATTCAGTTTCTAATGTCCTTAAAATGTCAAACAATTGTAGCAAACTGAAAATTCAGAAACCTAAGCATGTATTTCAAAACATTGGTGTTAGACCAATTACTCATTCTGTATGTGATAAATCTGAAAATTCTTGTGTAGAAAAATATTTTGTATGTATAGAAAATGTTAATACTAGTACAAAATCTTGGTATGAACTTAGTGAATTGTATGAGCATGATCAAGATAAATTAACATCTGATAAAAATCGATTTGGTCTTGGTTATACTACATCTGAAAACAAAAAAAATGATTATAAGAGCAATAATGCTATAAGTAAGTATGGTACTAATGATAAGTCTATAGTGCTTACAACTAATAAGAATGTAAATGATAATGTTAAATTATTTTTAAACAAAAAGAAGAAATATGTGTTTAATGAACTTGGTCCTCAACAACATTGAGTACCAAGAAAAAGTTTTTCTTAATTTGTTTTGCAGGAGGAAACAACATCAAAATGAATCTTGGACAGTGGAGCATCAAGTCACATGACCGAACAGAAAAGTCTACTACAAAATTTTACAAATACCATGAAAGGAAGTGTAACATTTGGAAACAAAAGCAAAGATAAAATCATAGGTATGGGCAATGTTCAAATAACTCCGACTTGTGTTATTTTGAATGTACTATATGTAGAAAACTTAGGATTTAATTTGCTGAGTGTCATAAAACTAATTGAAAATGGATATTATGTAGCGTTTGAAGATAATATATGCAAAATTATTGATAAAAATATAGATGAAATTAAGTTTATTGCTAAAAGAAAAGGTTCTGTATGTATTTTATCTTTACCTTCTAGTGCAGTTGATTTAAATTCATGTTTGCTAGTTGAAACTAGTGATGCATATCTGTGGCATAGAAGGATTGGGCATATAAATATGAAACTGTTACATAAACTATCTAGAAAACATTTAGTAAGAGGTTTACCAAAGATTAAATACTCAAAGGATTTTATGTGTGATGCATGCGAGTTAGGTAAACTTCACAAAAACTCTTTTAAATCCAAAACTGATATTTCAAGCAAGAGAGTCTTAGAACTTATACATATGGATCTATTTGGACCAACAAGAATCATGAGTCTTGGTGGTAAACAGTATGTATTTGTTTTAGTAGATGACTTCTCTAGATACACTTGAGTATATTTTCTAGCATCTAAGACAGAAGTTTTTGAAAAGTTTAAAATGTTTTGCAATTTTGATCAAATTGAACAAAGTGTCTCTATTCAAAATATCAGTTTTTCTAATGGAGTGATCATGGAGCTGAATTTGATAATGATCAAATGGATAATTATTGTAATGAGCATGGCATTGATCACAGATTTTCTTTTCCAAGAGCATCGTCTCAAAATGATGTTGTTGAGAGAAAAAATAGATCACTTCAAGAAATAGCTAGAACTATGTTGAATGAACATAAGTTACCTTGAAATATTTGGGCTGAAGTAGTAAATACAGCTTGTTATGTTATTAACAAAAGTCACTTAAGACCTCGTGTTAATAAAACTCCTTTTGAAATTATGTTTAATAGGGTTCCAAAAATTTCCTATATGAAACCATTTGGTTGCAAGTGTTTTATTCTTAATACTAAGGATAAAAGTGATAAATTTCAAGCCAAAGTGGATGAAGGAATTTTTGTAGGTTACTCTACTAGAAGTAAAGCTTATAGAGTATATAACAAGACTTCTAGAACTATTGAAGAAACCCTCCATGTAAGCTTCAATGAAAATTCTTTTAGAGAATCTCAATCTAAAGCTGATAATGATGATATGATCAATTTCCTTAAAGAGTTAGAGATCAATAGAGAGATTGAAGATTTATCTGAAAAAATCAAAAATATGAACTTAAATGATCAAACTAATGATGAAAGTGATGGACCTTCAGATGTTGATGAGAATATTGAGGAAAATCAGAGAAATTGGCGTTATTCTTCATCACATCCCATTACTCAAGTCATTGGTAATATTAATGAGGGAGTTAAAACTAAAGCTTCAGTAAATTTAAATAGTATGTGTATGTTTGTTTCTATGGTGAAACCAAGGAATATATAAGAAGCATTATCTAATGAAAATTGGATAGTGGTAATGCAAGAAGAACTAAATCAATTCATCAGAAATGATGTTTGGGAATTAGTCTCTCCACTGGAAAGTCAGTCCATAATAGGTACAAAGTGGGTCTTTAGAAACAAAACTAACGAAACTAGTCAAGTTATAAGGAACAAAGCTAGATTAGTTGCACAAAGGTATACACAGGAAGAATGACTAGATTATGATGAAACATTTGCTCCTGTGGCTAGGTTAGAAAGTATTAGAATACTATTGGCCTATGCTTGTTATATAGATTTTAAATTATTTCAAATGGATGTAAAGAGTGCATTTCTAAATGGTTTAATTAATGAAGAAGTCTATGTAAAACAACCACCTATATTTGAAGATATTAAAAATCCTGACTTTGTGTATAAATTGAAGAAAGCCTTATATGGGTTGAAATAAGCACTTAGATCATGGTATGAATGATTATCTACTTTTTTAATAGAAAAATGCTATATCATGGGAAAAGTGGATCATACTCTATTTAATAAAATTTTCCAATATGATTTCTAGAATAAATTTCAACAACATACGAATCAAAACACAATACAATTTAATATGATTAAGACAAGTAGAATAAGAATTGTATCTTAAATAAACAACTTTAAAAGTCTATTCTAGATTTATATTTCAGCAATTTTAGATAACATAAAATATACTCGATTTAAAAAATATCTGTATTTCACAAAACACTTGTATCTTTTCAGAACAATATATGTATATTTGTACTTTAAAAGTTAATTTGATAAGCTTGAATCATACAAGAGCTTTCTAGTATACCCATGTATCGAGCTTTCAGTCAACAATCCCAGATCTGATCAGGATCTTAGGTTGCTAGATTTAAAAAGTCCTTTTTCAGGTCAACAATCCTTACATACCTATTTGCTCAAGTACAAAAGTCTCGTGATCAAACAAGTCAATAAACTCTCAAGTTTTTCTCTCTTCTTCTCTCTTTTTTTTTTTTTTTTTTTACGACACAATATATGTACGTATTTCATTAATACAGATGCAACAAAACACCAATTTCATATAGTCTTGCTTCTAATATTTACTGAAAATATGAATCCATATCAATAAGCTCATACTTTTTTTCTGTAGTTTAATAAGATCTACACATAAATCATTCTACAAGTTTAATCAGTCAAATTAAATGTATCTTTGATCATATGTGTTTCATTTAATCTAGAAATCAACATTTTAGCTCTTTCAAGACTTCGGATAATTTACTAAGTTTTAGTTAAGCATTCTGATTTCATTTTAAAATCGTGAAATTGTTAAACTCATAAAATTTGGAAAAAACATAAGATACTATATCTAGATTTGCATAAATAGTAAATTCTATAGCATCTTATATAGTCTTCTAAATATAATATTCAAGTAGTTACAGTTCGTAAAAATTTTACAGTCTCAATTATGAAATTACAACAAATTCATAAAAATTTTCAATTTTCATAAAACTTTGCAGTACCATTCTAATTCCTTTAATTAACAAACTTACATGGCTGTTACTTTAATTACCTCCCCCCATACTTATTTTTTTGCATTGTCCTCAATGTAAAAGATTTGACAATAAATACAGTAATTGTAGCAGGCATGAATATTGTCTTGTAGAGTTATTACTTAACTCAACGAACTTAATCCGTTGAGTTATGACCTAACTCCACGAGGGTGTGTAGTTATGTTAATTTTTGTCTCTGCTAAAACTTTTGTTTATGTTATACAGAATCAACAAATGGAATTGATGAAATTACCGCTAGACGCACTAAGGGAAGTACTAAGTAACTTGTCAGCTAGAGATCTATGCCGACTGTGTTGTGTATCAAAGGAAATTAAAGACTATGTCAAAGAAAAATATTTTCATGGACTACAAGCTGCAAAAATGACTAAGATTAGAGATGATTTATGAATTATCAAAAATGTTACTGTGTCAAATATGAATTATGAAAGACATAAATGAATGGAAGTGAGAAGAAGAATATATTATTCACTTACATATATTATTTCTAGGAAAAATTGAAATGAGTATGTTATTATAATCTGACTGATGATAATGTAATCTGAAAGAAAATTATATGGTTATTAAATTATATAATGAAAGAAAGAGAAATGATACTTATGTAATTATTGACACCTGAAAGTTTTATTTCTGAAAGGTAAATTTTACACAAATAATAGAAATAAGCTTAAGTGAACTTAAGTCAACAAACTTGTTTGTTGAATAAAAATTTAACCCAACGAAGGTACTTTGTTGAGTTAAATATATTTCATAATTGATTTAATATGGTTTTGTCATCATAAAAAAGGGAGAGATTGTTGAGTATTTTGTTTTGACGATGTGTGCTGAATAAAATAATCATATTTGCTCAATTACTATTGCTTGTAAAAAGAAATTAAAATAATCAATTAATACAGAAAAAGCTTATTGATATAAATACTTGTCTGTATTGGATCTGAAATTATACTAAGTTAATAACTAATCGTTTCATTGCATTAATTTCTCATTTAACTAAATGTTAAGTTAACGTGTGTTTTTATTGAAAAACATGATATGTTTTAAAGTTATATTTTCTGTATCATGAACAGTGCACGTTTAGACAACTCGTTAAGTTAGAGTTTTGTTCGTATAGAGTTCACGTGAGAACTCGTTAAGTTAGAGGCTTAAAGGTTAAAATAGGTCATGTAAGAACTCGTTAAGTTAGTGAGTAAAAGTAGAGACTAACTCGTTAAGTTAGTATTATACACGTGGTGAAATTATAAGTTACGAATATTATACTGTATCATGTGAGGTGCACATGTTTAACTCGTTAAGTTAACATAACTAAACGTGTTGAGTTGTTATATTGAACACTAAGGCAACGCGTTAGGTTAGTGTTATAAACTTAAGTTGTTATTTTTGCACATGGTAAAATTCTTATTATAAAAACATTTGTTTATTATTAGTTCGTTGAGTTATCGTAACACAATAGAGATGGTTCGTTGAGTTATTGTAACACAACGGAGATGGTTTGTTGAGTTAGCGTAACACCACAGAGATAGTTCGTTAAGTTAGCTACAATACTTGTCACGTGAGTTGGCACATGAGGAACTCATTAAGTTAGAAACGTTAAGTTATATATATGCTTGTTTTACTCGTTTAGTTAACATTAAAGTAACGACTTCTTATTATGCTTGATGGAAAATTTTGGATGAAAAGGTTTATTTTACAGGAAATTTTTTAGAGATCCAAGATTGATGATTAAAGAAAATTTGAAATGTAAACGTAGGTTAGAATGTGTGTATTTCGATGAAGGAAAAAGAAAAGACATGAAGAAGTGGAAGACTGATAGTGATTAAACATGGAGGATATGCATGAAATGAAGATACAGTATAAAAGGCAAAGAATTCTCATTGATCAGTTATCCCTACACACAAAACAAAAAATCTTTTCAGGGATCAAAAACACCTTTCGGGGAAAAGCTCTCTAGTGAAAGAAAATTCAGTGAAGCATAAAATGTCAAATTTATGTCGTTGAAGATTTGAAGTATCAGATGGAAGATAATTTAGTAAAGCAGAAAAAGGTAAGATATACGTCACTAAAGATTTAATGTATTAGATGAAAGCAAATTCGGTGAAGTAGAGAAAGACAAGATATTCGTCACTGAAGAATTGCTGAAGAAGAAAGAGAAGAAGAAGAAGAAAGATCTTAAATAGGGAGAAATGTTTTAAATTCCACAAATTAATTTTCATTGTTTGCAATTATGAAATTGTATAGATGAAACATGGTATCGATATATAATTGTATCTATAATTTTTGAGGAGAATTGAATTGTATATTGTAATTGAAACCTTGAATAAAAATGATTTTATGAAAATAGTGTCTCGACTTGTTTTTGAATTTTAAAGTTTCAATTATATTCGAAAATGTTGAAAAACACAATTCACCCCCCTCTTATGTAGTCATACGATCCTATATATTTCAGAAGGGGGTGATTCTGAAATCATGGAAATTTTTTTCTTTTATACTTGGGAAAGTTTTTTAACTTTCTCAAGTTTCCAAGTTGGCACAAACATCGACTAAAAATTTCCACACTTTACTTTCCAAGAATTCCAATGAGGCACAAACCCCCCTTAAATGCTAAAGGTTTAAACATCTTGTTTTGTGCTTTATCTCATGATCAATTTAACAAAGTTTCTACATATCAAACTGCATATGAGAATGGAATGTATTAGAAGTTGACAACAAAGGTACTAACCAAGTCAAGGAATCTAAGATTAATATGTTAGATAAATAAGAGCTTTTTAAAATGCACGAAAATGAATGTATCTCTGATATGTTTTCCCGTTTTCTTGAGATTGTAAATTCATTAAAATCTTTAGGCAAGAAATTCGAGGAAAAAGACTTGGTAAGAAAGATCCTTGGATCTTTAACTAAAATTTAGGCTCAAAAGACAACATCAATTGAAGAGTCCAAAGATTTAAATACATATACTCTCGATGATCTCATAGGCAATTTAACAACCTATGAAGTACAACATTTAGATCCAAAAGGGAAGAATCCTAGAAGAAATCTGGCTTTTGAGGCTGATAAAGTCTTAGAAGTTATTAGTGATTCTGACAATGATTTATTTTTGTTGACCAGAAAATTTAGAAATCTATTGAAGAAATGCAGAAACTTCAGGTCGGTAAAGACATCTAAAGATATGAAGAAATTCAGAAAGAGAAGGGCACTTAAAGTGACATGGGATGACTCTTCAACTTCACAAAGTGAAGAAACAAAGGATTCAACTTTAGAAATTGAATCCTCATCAGAATCAGATTCAGAAGAAAATCTGACAAATGTATGCTTCATGGCGAAATCTAGTGAGGTATCCTCTGATCAAAATGCTAGTTTTGATAGTTTTGATGGATTACTTGTTGAATACAATAAACTAGCTAGAAAATATAAGAAAGTAAAAAAGGAAAGAACACTAGGAAAATACTAGATGAATCTGAAAATAAGATTGATTTTCTAAACTCTACATTGAATAAATTTAAAGAAGAAAATCAAAAGCATGCACATATATCTAACTTTCTCTACTTCACTGAATTTGCTTTCTTTTATCTAAGATTTCCCCGGAGAGGTGTTTTGATCATTGAAAATATTTTTCGTTTAGTGTGTGGGATAATTGATCTACGAGAATTCTATGCCTTTTATACTGTATATTCACTTCATACGTATCCTCCATGTTTAATCACTATCAGTTTTCCACTCTTCAAGTCTTCTCTTTTTCTTTCATTGAAATACACATGTTCTGACCCATGTTTTCCTTTCGAATTGTCTTTAATTGTCAATCTTGGATCTCTTAAAAATTTCCTGCAAAATAAACTTTCTTGTCTAAAACTTTTCATCAAGTGTATAATAACAAGTCGTGTTAATGTTAACTAAATGAGTAAAACAAGTAGATTTTTAACTTAACGTATCTAACTCAACGAATTCATCATGTGTCAAATCACATGACAAGTACTATAGCTAACTCAACGAACTAAGTCTATGGTGTTATGCTAACTTAACAAGTTGTCTTTAATGTGCATTATACATGATATAGAAAATATAACTTTAAAACATATCATGCTTTACAATACAAACACATGTTAACTTAACATTTAGTTAAATGAAAAGTTAGTATAACACAACGACTATTTATTTAACTCAGTATAATCTCAGATCCATTACAGACAAGTATTTATATCAGTAAACTTTTTTTGTATTAATTGATGTTCTTAATTGACTTTCACAAACAATAGTAATTGAGTAAATATGATTATATTCATTTAGCACACATCATCAAAATAAAATACTCAACAATCTCCTCCTTTTTGATGATGACAAAACTATATTAAATCAATTATGAAATATGTTTAACTCAACGAAGCACCTTCGTTGGGTTAAGTTTTAATTCAACAAACAATTTTTGTTGACTTAATTTCACTTAAGCTTATGTTTGTTGTTTGTGTAAAAAAAAACATCTCTTAGAAGTAAAACTTCCAGAAAGAAATTAATAACCATAGAATCATCTCCCTTTAATATATGCATTTAAACTCATAATCATCTGCCCCTTTTTGTCATTAATCAAAAAGATGATTACATAGTATAAAAATCTGAGAGACACAGACACATTTACAACTAAACTTTTTGTAAACATTAATAAGAATGAACACATTTACAATAAAATGTATTGTTCAAAAAATCAAATAATAAATACAAACATTACATTGTATATTCAGAATTCAAGTAAACAAACAAAGGATTTGACATTTATCTATTCCTCCTAATGATATCATTAATAGCATTACAAATTTTATCTCCTAGATGCTTAAAATCATTTCTAATGTCATTCAGCACTGCATCTAAGTTAGGAGGTAGCTTAGGTTGCTGTTGTACTTGTTTTGAAAAGTTTTGCTATTATGGTTGGTATTCTATAAGGTCAGGTTGTTGTCGTTGCTATTGTTGTTGCATTGACTAGTATTTTTGCAAATCTTTGATACTGAAGGCTCTCATGCCTTTAGTTTCAGAGGGCTAGTTAGATAAATCTAATTGGTTTGTAAGAATTCTACATACAACATCATGAAAAAATAATTTTGAACTCATATGTTGTAGTTGATATATGAAAACATCAAACTAATTGATTTGAATTTTTTTTAGGAGGCCATAAGTTGCATATAAACAACTTCTGCTGACTTTTAGATTATGTCCAACTTTTTGAAATAAATTGGTATGCAGAATATTTGCAATAAACCTTGCCTTTGCATTTAGATTCTCCATTAATCTCATTTCGATATATACACTTGGAATTTATGATAAAGACTGAATGTCCCATTCCAACTGTCTAACAATGTCAAATCTGTTGGTAACAACACCTTCATTCCTTAATCTCAAAACTTCAAAAATCAATTCAAGTGATAAAGTAAACTCCTATTGAGTTATTTAGGTTTTCAAAACATTTTCATTCTATACCAAATTGTTGTAAAAAGTTGCAATAAGCTCTTTATATTGCTTCCATTTTGTTCCAACTAGTAAGAATTGCATTAGGCCTTGAAACTCAAATAGATCTCTTATTTTCAGTAAACTTCTAAATTTTATTGGTTGAACATGCGGAATCTGACATAAAATCAAATTATTGTATTTCTACAATGCTTTCTCAGACCTAAAATATATTGAATTTCCTTGAATGGGTAGAATTCTGTACAGAGAAGGTGATACCTAAAGCCTTGATTTAGAATTTAATTCATCTTTAGGAACCTCTTCTTCAAAATAAATGTCATTGTGTTCTCTTGTAAAAATATTTTCTTGAAGTTGCTTAGGTAAGCTTGATTCTTCAGCTTCAATAGTGTGAGGAACATTTTCAATATTTGCCACATCCATAAGTTTAGTTTCTATAGAATGTTCAGAGTTCAAATTTTCCATAAATTCAACATTCGATGTATCTATCTATAATTCTTCATTTTCTTCAATAGATATTTCCATTTGTACATGTGAATTCTCAAACTCTAATTCTATAGATTCTGAAACAAGCTAATCAACATGAAACTCTTCTGGAGTCTTGTCTTTTTCAATAGCTGCTACTCTAGACAATTCATCCTTTGAACTAGTTACCGCTTCAATATTTTTAAGTACATCTGCAATAACTTGTTCAATATCAGTTGCCTGATGCTTTGATTGCTCAATTTCCTTATCATCAGGGCTTGAAACTATAGAAAAACTTGAACTAAAATGTTGCTTTGATTGCTTTTCAAGTTTTCTAGAAAAAGAGAATAAAGTCTCATCATCATCATTAGTTTTAGTATGTTCTGAACTAATGAGCTTGTTAGATGCACTATAAGGTATAATGTCTAGACATACATTGCCCTTTGGAATTAAATCCACATTTAATTTTTCTTTTTCAACAAATTTTCTAACTCTTCGTCTCTTGTAACAAGTTAGCTATTCTTCTGCTATTATTGCTATTTTCTTTTGAATCTGTTTCATAAAAGTTTTTTGTTTTAATTCTTCAAAGGCACTTTCTATAACTATTTCCTTTCGAAGACTATCAACTTTTCTCTGATCTACAACAATATTTGTTTGTTTTTCCTTTGAAAATAAAGGTGTAGGCATAGCAAATTCATGTTCTTCCTCAAATGATTGTAGTCTTGTTCCATTGATAGGTGTTTGAGAAATTCTATTAGATGAACCTACTCCTTTTTTTAAGTATTTAGCAAATTGTTCCAAAAATGCTATCTCCGTACATTTCATATGATACTCTTTATCAAATTTACTTCTTATACCCATATATTGTATATTGTCAGCTGTATTTTGAAGTTCTTGTCTAACTTCATCTAGTATTTCTTTTCTAAAGAAATAGTTGCTATATATTTAAGCTAACATTTTGTCAACTTGAAAAATCTTTTTAAACCATGTACGAGGAATGTCATCAACATCTATTTCTTTACCTTTGGCATTTCCTCTACCTCTTCCTTTGCCTCTACCATGCCCTTTGTAGAACTTGGAAAATATCATCGCAGATTGTAACAGGAACAAGTGGGAAAGATTTTCAGAAAGATGTTTATGAGATAACCTAAGTTCCCGTTTAAATAGGGTTTCAGTAGAATAACTTAACAAGTCTATTAGTTGGGTTTGAATTTTAAATGAATATTGAATAAAGTTTATTTAATCGAGGTACCTAAAAAATTTAAGCATAACTCATTGAGTTACCTAACCTAATGAGTAAAATGCTGTTTAGAGGTAGTTTTACATGTTACCTTACATAACATAATGTCTAATTAGTATACTTGACAAAACAAAATAAGTTTCAAATGTTTTCAATTGAAAGCCTCCGAAAACAACATACAAGCTATAAGTAACTTATATAAATATTATCTTGGTAACATTGTAAATTATTCTAATATTCTTTTTATGAATCTAAAATAGTTTGTTTATCTATTAAATTGTTTCATCAAGATCTTAAGAGGACTAAACTTAGATTAACTAAGCTTTATATTCTGAATGATATTAATCTATTTTTGACATTGTAATTCCTCCCCCTACAAATATACTTCAAATATATTCAATAACATACAAAATATACTTGTATAAAAATAGGTGTTACTTATAACTATACTTTAAATTTTTTTTCCAGAAATATTCTGTTATCCTGAATTCATCAAGAATGATTTCTAGAATCAA
Source organism: Cymodocea nodosa (assembly GCA_036874045.1). Taxonomy (NCBI): domain Eukaryota; kingdom Viridiplantae; phylum Streptophyta; class Magnoliopsida; order Alismatales; family Cymodoceaceae; genus Cymodocea; species Cymodocea nodosa. The sequence continues at coordinate 14,621,363 of CM072335.1, forward strand.
CTCCAACCGTATATGAATCAAAACATAACTTTAATATGATTAACTCAAGGAGAATAAAGGTATGTATCTCAAATAAATGTTTTCAAAAGTACTAATTTTGATTCAATAAATCAGTAGTCATATTGGTAGAAACCATATTCAATTCAAAGATATTTGTAATTAATGAAACAACTTTTATCATTTTAAAATGGTAAATATTGATAAGTTTCTTTAAAAGTTAGTTTGAAGAGCTTGAATCATACAAGAGATTTCTAATGTACCAGTGTAATGAGCTTTCAGTCAACAATCCTAGGTTTGATTAGGACCTTAGCACCTACTACCAAGCACCTACTCCTATAAGAACTTTGGAGTTAATTGTGTTTGGGCAAGAATAGAATCAGGATGGGTGACCATCTAGGAAGTTCTTGTGCAGTGCCTATAGGCAGTAGTACTGGCTCTACTCAAGCATTGACAAGCTGTAGGTATGTGCACCACTTACCCAATTCACGTGCCAACATTGCGGGCCTTGTCTTAGTAATCTCAAGAGTTGGTGGATGGGGCCACTTAGGGTACCTTCAACTAGTTGAGAATCTTTGCGAGATAAAGTGCATAATACTTGGAGAAATCTACCATGTTGGGGCCTAATAAGGCATCTTACAAACTTTTGCCTCCTTGGATACTCTTGGTGTACAAGCCTTTTTTAGGACAGCAATCTTTACATACCTATCTGCTCAAGTACAAGAGGCTTGTGATCAAACTGATTAATAAACTCTCAAAGATTTTCACTTTGTAAGAATTTTTTATTTTAAGCACAATATTTATGTATTTCATTAATACAGATGCAATAAAACACAAATCTCATACAATTTTTACATCTATGATTTTACTAAAAATATGAATCAATTTCAATAAGCTTATACTTTTGATTAGTAGTTTAATATGATTTACATATAAATTATTCTACAAGGTTAATCAATCAAGTCAAACTCATTCTTGATCATATGCACTTTCATTGATCCATAGAAAACACTTAATCAAAATTTCAGAGGAATTTAATGTTTTCCATTGACATTTCCATTTAAAATTTCTAAAAACCATTAAACTTAGAAAAATAATTAAAATCAATAAGATACTATAATAATGTTATAGTAAATGCATAGCCTACAAATATCTAAATTTAATCTTATGTTGTAGAATGTAGTTTCATTTAGAGGTTTTGTAAATATATTAGCTAATTGATTTTTACTAGACACAAATCCTAATTATTTTACCTTTAATTACGTTATCTCTTAGAAAATGATGTCTGACCTTTATATGCTTTGTTCTAGAATGTAATACAAGATTTTTGGAAAGATTTATTGTAGAACTACTGTCACAATAAATCTCAATTGTATCATAAGATAATCCAAAATCTTCTAAAGTTCGTCTTATCTATAGAATTTGAGTGCAACACAATGCAGTAGCAACATATTTAGCTTTAATGGTTAAAAGTGCTATACAGTTTTGCTTTTTATTAAACCATGACACCAAATTATTTCTCAATAATTGATATATGCCATTGGTACTCTTTCTATCAGATTTAGATCCTACGTAATCAACATCAGTATATCCTATAAGATCTATTGAACTATTGTTTAGAATGAAAAAGTGCATATTATTAATGGTTAAATGATGGTTAATTGCATAATATTTAGCTTATCATATGAGAATTAAGCCATTATGTTATAATTGCACTGTTATATGCTTTAATTGAAGAATCTGCTTAATTTGGGGGAATTAATGTTAATTTAGTACATTTCTGAACTGTCGGTAAGTTGCAGGCTGTGAAATTCTTTAGTATCCAAATTTTCTGATATTTTGGACAGTTATGTTTAACATACCAAACATATTTGGACAGTTATGTCTAACAAATCAAACATGTATCAGATAGTTATATTTTGAGACAATAGTTTATTATTTCCTGAAGTATACGTGTCGAAACCATAATGCATGACTTAAGTGAACTTTCGGTGAGTTATCTATAACTATCCGAAATTGCAGCTAGGCATCGGATAGTTAGCCATGTAACTCTTCGAAATCTCTTTTTATTTATAAAATAGCTGAAAACAAATGTCATGTTATGGGAAATTGACTTAAGTGGATTTTTGGTGAGTTATCTATAACTATCCGAAATGCATCTGAACATCGGATAGTTAGCTTCGTAACTCTCCGAAATGTTATTTTATGATTAAACTGCTATTGACACGTGTCGAGATCTGGTAAATTTACTTAAGTTATATATCAGTGAGTTATTTGTAACTATCCAAAATGCATCTGAGCATCGGATAGTTAAGTTTATAAGTATCTGAAATGCACTTGAGCATTGGATAGTTAAATTTATGCACGTGTTTTATAGTTAAATCAACGAAGAAAGTCCGTTGAGTTATCTGTAACTCCATGGACTATATATTTTCTAATATGCCACTGTAGCGGTTGCAGGAATAGACAGTTGGAAGAGAAAAACCACATTTGCACGTATCACACAAGGAAAGAAATCATCACCGTTGATACGAATGAAGGAAATCCAACCGACCATTCAAGCAGAAGCAGTTATTATTGAAGAAATATAAAAGAAAAGAAGAAAAAGAAGAAGTGTGTGATCGATGGGCAGATAATGTGTGCAGAGGAGGATGAGTATCGCAATTCTCTGAAGTTCCACACCAACCATCATCATCACCACCATAATCACCAACCATCGGAGGTCTGTGAAGATACTTGCCTGATGTCGGGTCAATTCCAAGCCAAACATAGTGCCTGACAACCACTGTGAGGAGTGATCGCGTTGCGGGAAGGGAAGCCATTTTTACCAAGCGCTGACTCATATTTCAGGAGATCGTAAAGCTTTTAGCTTTGGCTTCGGGTTGATGCCTGTATGCTGAAGAGAAGATCATCTTGCAATTCTGGACTCGTGATTCTATAGGAAGAGGAGACAGAATTGTAAGTGGTTTAATTTTCAGTGGTGTAATCGCGTTGCAAGTAGTGTCGGAAGTATTTACTGTCAAGTGAGATTACTTTACATTTCACCTTTTGCCCATTTCCATGTTCATATTAAAACAAAAATACAAAAACAATTTATCTATGTTTGTATGTTATATTTGAGTGTTGTATTATTTGTGTTGTATCATGATTAATGTTATCTTTGTCAGTGTTGTGATTGTTTTATATTTATTTTAGTTTTACAATTTACTGAAATCGGTTCGTAAAAAAGACTTAAAGATTTTAATGGCTACTGTTTGAATTATTTGAATGTTAGTATTGCTTAATGATAAATCAAATGTTAACTAACATTAAAGAGCTTAATTGATGTTATTTACAATCTGTGGAATCGCCTAATGGTTGGCCGAATTCCTTTGTAAATAGTAGTATTAAAGAGAAAAGACAGGCTCGTGGAGTTAACTTAAGTCCACGAGGTTAGTCCGTTGAGTTAGCCATAACTCAACGAACTTTATCCGTTGAGTTAACTATAATTCAATAGAGAGCTTATTGAATATATAAATTTGATTATTAACAAACGAACTGTTCTCAAGTTCTTCAGCAATTCCCTATGGGATCGACCTGTACTTGCACACTGATACAACAGACATTGTGCACTTGCAGTTAAAGTACAAATTAGAATTAATATCTAAATTGTATTAAAGGTTGTTTGTTTACTTCCAAAAGAAAGAATAGGCATAAAGATAAATTAACTAAGTAAAAACAGAAGTGACAAATCCAAGTTTTTCTGGTGTAGTGCTGGGAAAACACAAACAACTATCCTCAGAATAATACAGTCTGAAATTTTTAGTTCATTGTATATATCTAAATATTCTTTTAACAGTAATTGAGTATAATTCTTTAGGATTAGATTGAAATCTAGCACAAGCACATACAACAAACATAATATCAAGTCAACTAGCTATCAAATAAAGTAAAGAACCAATCATACTTCTGTATTTTCTTTGATCTATTGATTTTCCTATGTCATCAATATTTAACTTTAAACAAGTACTCATAGGAGTTCCTCGAATCCTTGTATCATTAAAATTAAATTGCTTAAGCATTTCAACTACATACTTTTCCTTATATCATCATTATCAACTTTAGATTGAGATTCTCTAAAAGAATTTTCATTGAAGTTTACATGAAGAGTTTCTTCAATGGTTCTAGAATTCTTATTATACACCCTATAGGCTTTACTTTTAGTAGAGTAACCTACAAAAATTCCTTCATCCGCTTTCGTTTGAATTTATCCCTTTTATCCTTAGTGATAAGGATAAAACACTTACAGCCAAATGGTTTCATATAGGAAATTTTTAGAACCCTATCAAATATGATTTCAAAAGGAGTTTTATTAACAAGAGGTTTTAGGTGACTTCTGTTAATAATATAACAAGTTGTATTCACTACTTCAGTCCAAAGATTTTGAGGTAAATTATGTTCATTTAACATAGTTCTGGTCATTTCCTGAAGTGATTGATTCTCTCTCAACAACACCATTTTGAGAAGGTGCTCTTGGAAAAGAATATTTGTGATCAATGTCATGATCTTTATAGTAATTATCCATTTGATAATTTTCAAATTTAGTACCATGATTACTCCTAAGTTTTTGAACAGAGACACTATGTTCATTTTGAACAAGATTGCAATACATTTTAAACATTTCAAAAACTCCTATCTTCGTTGTAAGAAAATATACCCAAGTGTATCTAGAGAAGTCATCTACTAAAACAAATACATATTATTTACCTCCAAGACTCATGATTCTTATTGGTCCAAATAAATCCATATGTATAAGTTCTAAGACTCTCTTACTTGATAATCAGTTTTGGATTTAAAAGAGTTTTTATGAAGTTTACCTAACTCACATGCATCACACATGAAATCCTTTGAGTATTTAATATTAGGTAAACCTCTCACTAAATTTTTTCTAGATAATTTATGCAACAGTTTCATATTTATATGTCTGATCCTTCTATGCCAAAGATATGCATCATTAGTTTCAACTAGCAAACATGAATTTAAATCAACTACACTAGAAGGTAAAGATAAAATATATACAAAACCTTTTCTTTTAGCAATAAACTTAAGTTCATCTGTAATTTTATCAATAATTTTGCATACATTATCTTCAAATAATACATAGTATCAATTATCAATTAGTTTTAAAAACTCAGTAAATTATATCCTAGGTTTTCTACATATAGTACATTTGAAATAACACAAGTAGGAGTTATTTGAACATTACCCATACTTATGATTTATCTTTACATTTGTTTCCAAATATTACAATCCTTTTTTGATATTTGTAAAATTTTTCAGTAGGCTTTTCTATACAATCATGTGACTTGATGCTCCACTATCCAAAATCCATTTTGATGTTGTTTTCTCCTGCAAAATAAATTAATAACTGTTTCTTGGTATCTAATGTCTTTGAGGACCAAGTTCATTAAAAGCATATTTCTTCTTTTTATTTAAATAAATTAAGTACTACTGATTTATCATTTGCTTCATACTCACTTATAGAATTATTGCTCTTATACACATTTTGTTTATTTTCGGTTGTAGTATATCAAGACCAAATTGATTTTTATTAGATGCTAATTTATTTTGGTCATGCTCATACATTTTAGTAAGTTCATACTAGGATTTTGTACTAGTATTTAAATTTTCAGTACATACAAAATCTTTTTTTGCACATGAATTTTTAGATAAAGAACATGTAGAACCAGTAATTGGTTTAATACTAGTGTTTTGAATTTCATGCTTAGGTTTTTGAATTTTCAGTTTACTACAATTATCTGAAATTTTAGAAACATTAGTAACTCAATTTCCAATACAAGAAACAAGATTTTTTAAAACATTGATAGTCTTGTTAAAAATACATTTAGATAAATCACATTGATCTATATTATTATTGCATGATTCATCCCTTGAAGTACCTACTTCTACATATTTATTACCTTATTCCATGATAAAAGGAATTTTAGTCTTAGATTTACTTGAACTACAACTAATAAATCTTTTGTTAGCTTGAGAATTTTAGTCTTAGATCTAAATTCAAGGTATTTAAGATAATGAAATCCTAAGTCAAATTTATATGACACTGTAGGGGTACTAGTTAGTTTCTCTAACTTAGTTTGGCTTAAATTTCATTTCTCAATGGTGGAATTTAAATCTAGCTCTCTCATTTTTAAGCTATCAATCTCTAACTCAAGATCATTTATATTGTTTCTCAATTTTTCATTTTCAGATTCTATCTTTAATTTTTTAGCATTTATATTTTGTATTTGTTCATGCAAGACACATTCATTAAATCTAAATTTATGCAAATCTCTAGCATGATTTTCATTATCACATTTAAACTTTTCTAAAGTAGTAGACAAGAAACAATTTTCTTCTTCCAAAATGGACAAAGAGTTTCTAATATTTTTATTTTTCAGGTTACAAGCTTTAAGTTTTTGTAATAATGCATGATAAGCACATAATAATTTATCAAAGTTAAAATTTAAATGACTTTCAAGATCAAAAATTACCTTAGACTCATTTGCCATGAAGCACACATGAGCAACATCTTCTAACTCTTGTTCTTCTTCTAAATGTGATGATTTTAATGATAATTTCTTAGATTCAGACTTTTATGAGGTGTCATCCCAAGTGACCTTCAAAGTCTTTTTCTTGTAAAACTTTTTCTGAGTTTTCTGAGCCATCTTCTTTTGATTGTCCTAATTTGCTTTTCATTTTTCCTTATAGGACAATCTAGAGAAAGATGTCCAGGTTTCCTGCAATTGTAACATACATACTTTTTAGATGAAGAATTCTTTTCATTTAGTGACTTTGACATTAAGGGTTTGTCATTTCTGTTCCTTCATTGTTTTCTAATTTTCCATGTTTTCTTGAATTTCCTAGTCAGTAAAATCAAAGCCTTGTCAAAATCAATTAATACTTCAGAATCTGAATTAATTTCGAAGGCTATTTCTTTCTTCATTTTTAATTTGTTGTGACTCAGTGAATCATTTAATTGAACTTCATAAATAGTTAAATTTCCTATAAGTTTATTTATAGTATAAACATTTAAGTCTCGTGATTCTTAAATTGATGTCACTTTCTAAGACCGTTTAGAACTTTGGGATCTGAGAATTTTTCTCACCAAATCCTTCTATTCAAAATTCTTTCCTAAGCATTTTAAAGAGTTTATAATATCTAGGAATCTGGAAAACATCATAGAAATACTTTTGTCTTCATGCATCTTAAAGAGTTCATACTTATGAATTAACATATTAATCTTAGTCCCTTTAACTTGAGAAGTACATTCATATGAAACTTCCAATGAATGTCACACCTCATAAGCAGATTTATATGCTAACACTTTACTAACTATTAATAACTCAATACACAAAATAAGATATTTAAGCCTTTAACATTCATAGTTTCATTTTCTTTTCAGTAATTGTCCAAGTATTATAAGGAGCAATTAACAGAGTATATGGTTTAGAAATCATGAACCACAACTTGTGATCTATACTTTGAAGAAAGACTGTCATCTTATATTTTCAATATTCAAAATGTCTTCCATCAAATAAAGGAGGACGGTTAAGATTTTGACCTTCATATTGTTAGAACCCGAGTATTTTAATAATGCAAAACCTATGTGAGGAAACATATTGTATTTCACAGTTAAGTCTGTACTGCATTAGTTCAGAAGGCTGTTAGAACAAATTCCAAGCAGACGAATAGATTGAGAAGGTTCCAGATGATAATAATTTCAAGTTACAGTAAAATCGGATAGTTACAGGTTCAAGCATCTGAAGAATAAAATAGCAGCAAGACTATCAGACAGTTACAAGTTCAAGCATCCAAAGAATAAAACAGCAACAAGACTATCGGACAGTTAGAAGGATAACTATCCGAATTTTACAAAGCCTTCGGAGAGTTATTATATCAGACAGTTAAGTTGGTTGAATGATCGAAGAGTTATGGAGTTAACTATCCAAAAGAAAAAGGAAAATCAGAAAGTTAGAAAGGCTAACTATCCGAAACTTAAGTCATTCAATAAATCACGTGCAGAAATATAGAACGAAAGCTTAAAGGACTTGTCGGAGAGTTAGATAACTATCCGAAATTTCAAAGAGAGTTTCGGTAAGTTACAGTTTAACTATCCGAAACTTAAGTTATTGAAATTGCCACGTGCAAAATTCCAGAAAGAAGATCATTTAAGTTTTCGGAGAGTTAGAAAGATAACTATCCGAAATCTCAAGAGAATTTCAGTGAGTTATGGTTTAACTATCCGAAACTTAAGTTAGTGAATTTCCCACGTGTAGAATTCCAGACAGATGTTCAGATGGGTTTTTCAGAGAGTTAGAAAGATAACTATCCGAAATCTTAAGAGAATTTCGGTGAGTTATGGCTTAACTATCTAAAACTTAAGTTATGTTTTTATGCACGTGTAGTTTTGAAGAGACAGTTGTCGGAGACTTAAATGAAAGTTCGGTAAGTTACAGTAGTTAACTATTCGAAAATCAGGAGCTCTTTCGGTAAGATAAATACAAGACTCCGAACACTTGACTTTACACGTGAGCAACTTAAAATCCTCACGTGACTTAGAGAACAGAACATGAGTGATGAATCGGCAAGTTATGGATGCTTTTCGGTAAGTTATTTTTATAACCATCCGAAAGCCTGAGATTTTCGGAAGGTTATTTACTGAACATCAGACAGAATGATAACTTACCATATTTAGGTTTGATTATTTACCAAGTATAGCGGAATACATCCGTTGAAAGAAAAAATATGATCATTATACCTTTAGCATAAATATGAGGAGTTTAAGAGAAGAAAAGATAGACAACAGATATACTACATACAGTGAGCTACACCCCAATTTGATATATACTCAAGTCTGCAAATAGTGAAGCATACTCTAAAGACATACTGCAGAAAAAGCTCTATACGCCATAACTCTGATTGAAAGATTCAAGCTGTTGGTTCGTGGCTTCAACCTGAAAGCTACATTTAGTTGTTGGTTTGAGTTTTGACCTGAAAACTCTAGAGGTTGGTTTACTGAAGTTTATACCTGAAAACTTCTGTGTTGTTGGTTCTTGCTTTGACCTAAAAGCAAGTGTGTAAGTGTTGAAACACTTAGTGAAGCCCAAGTGATTCTTGGGGGTGGATTAGCCAAGTTGGTGAACCACCTAAAACTTGCTGTGTGTTATCTTTATTTACTGCTTTGCATTCGTTTAATTTCATCTCATTTCACTTCTATCTGAATCATTTGTTTCAACAATCAAAAGAACATAAAAATTACACACATTCACCATTCACCCCCCCTCTAGTGAGTCTACCGATCCTAACAATTGGTATCAGAGCAAGGTTAATCCTTCATAAGATTTAACCATCTGGATTTATGGCTCAATTTGCTGAGGGACAAAACATCCACATACCTCCTCTATTCGATGGTTCCAATTATAACTATTGGAAGAATAGAATGGAGTGCTTCCTTAGGAGTTCAGATGTTAAACTCTGGAAGACTGTTGTTCTTGGAACTACACTTCCAACCAGTGATATTTCGAATTGGTCTGAGGAGGATGAGAAAATCATCCAGTTGGATGCTAGAGGGCTGAATGCCATTTATTGTGCACTAACTGCTGATCAATATAATAAGTTATCTGCATGTAAGTCTGCTTATGAGGCTTGGAAAATCCTTCAAGTTACTCATGAAGGTACAAGCCAAGTTAAGGATACAAAAATCAGTATTCTTTTGAGAAAACTAGAACTGTTTAGAATGAATGATAATGAAAACATAACTGAAATATTTTCTAGATTTACTGAAATCATTAACAGTCTGAAAGGCTTGGGAAAGGAGTTCTCTTCACGTGAACAGGTACAGAAGATCTTGAGGAGCTTAACTGTTGAGTGGAAATAGAAGTCCACATCTATTCAAGATTCCAAAGATCTCAACAATTATATAGTTGAAGAACTGTTGGGCAATCTTTTGGCCCACGAAGCTCAGATGAAGGACTGGAAAGAGCAAGAAGGAGCTGTTGAAAAGAAAGCTGAAAAGAAAAAGGAAATGACATTTCCATCTACAGAGGAAGCTCTAAGATCAAACGATGATGAAATCATGTTGTTGGCAAGGAACTTCAAAAAGTTTATGAAGAAAAGGAATAAGTCCAGCTCTTCTAAAAGAACGGTCCCTACATGTTTCAAATGTAAAAGGCAAGGGCACATACAGACCTTCTATCAAGGACAAAAAGGATTAAATAAAATAATAGGATCTCAACGATCAAATGGGAATAAATATGGCCTAGGGTATGTTACACCACAGGAAATACCTTATTGTGGTGGAGTGATTTGATTTTATAGAGATGGCACCACTGTGTTTTTCATCAAATGAAGATCAGGTCATATGTGGCTACCAAGAGGCAATAGATTTAATGGTTTAAGGATTAACTCTACTGGACCCAAGAAGATTTGGGTACCAAAAGCTTTAATTTCAGTATGATTTGCAGGGTGACAAGGAGTTTCAAGCACATTCAACTAAATGGATTGTGGACTGTGGATGCTCAAAGCACATGACAGGTAATAAAAGTTTTCTCGACTCAGTTAAAAACTTAAGTTCAGGATATGTTAAGTTTGGAAATAATGAAAAGTGTAAAATAACTACAATAGGAAATATTATATCTGAAAATGGTATAATTGAGAATGTCTTGCATGTAAATAGATTAAAACAAAATTTGTTAAGTGTAGGACAATTATGTGATAAAGGTTATACTGTTTCTTTTAATGCTAAAAACTGCTACATTATTGATCCTGCCACAAATGAAACAAAATTTACTGGTATTAGAAATTGCTCAATATATACATTAAACTTTCCATGTGAAAATTCTGCAAGCAATTCCTGTTTGGTAGCAACTAGTGAAGATGATTGGGTGTGGCATAGAAGACTTGGTCACATCAGTATGAAGAATATCAGAAAGCTATCCACGAGTGATCTTGTTAGGGGTATGCCTAAACTCACTTTTAAGAAAGATAGAGTGCGTAGTGAGTGTATGCTAGGGAAGCAGAAGAGAACTACTCTTCACAGCAAAAATGTTGTTTCCACTAAAAGGCCATTAGAACTGCTATATCTTGATTTGTTTGGTCCTTCTCAAGTATCAAGTCTTGGGGGTCGAAAATATACCTTTGTTATTGTTGATGATTTCTCTAGATTAACTTGGGTAATATTTTTGACACATAAAAATGAAACTTGCAATGAGTTCATGAATTTCTGCATAAGAGATCAGAATCAGAAGGAACTAACAGTGAAGAAAATTAGAAGCGACCATGGAGGAGAATTTGAAAACTATGAATTTGAAAACCTTTGCAATTCATTTGGAATTCTGCATGAATTCTCTTGTCCTAGAACTTCTACTCAAAATGGGGTTGTGGAAAGGAAAAATAGGACATTACAAGAAATGGCTAGAACTATGTTAAATGCCTTAGATCTACCTAAATCTCTCTAGGCAGAAGCTGTAGGAATAGCTTGTCACATTTCCAACAGAACTCACATTAGATCCATGTTGTATAAGACACCCTTCGAAATTTGGTTTGACAAAACTCCAAATGTTGGCTATTTTAAGACTTTTGGATGCAAATGCTTTATCTTAAATACAGGAAATGCTAAAGACAAGTTTGATACAAAGTCTGAACCTACCATACTTGTTGGTTACTCCTCTAGAAGCAAAGCTTACAAAGTATATTTTGCTGAAGATAGAAGAGTGGAGGAAAGTATAAATGTTCAGTTTGATGAAGATCTATTCCAGAATTTCAAAAAGTTGAAGATTAATAATGATAGTGAAAATGAATACTTTGAAGATGATAAAAGCAAGCAGAATACCAATTCACAAGTGTTAGACTAGAATCTCAACCATAGATATCAGAATCATAACAGTTAGAAGTTTAGATCTGATCATCCTAAGGAACAAATTATTGGAAATATATCTAAAGGGGTACAAACTAGAAGCAAAGCACAAGATATCTGCAATTTTTGTGCATTTGTGTTAGAAATAGAGCCAAAATCAGTAGATGAAGCTTGTAAGGATACCTACTGGACAATGGCTATGCAGGAATAATTAAATCAGTTTTAGAAAAACAATGTGTGGGAACTAATAGAAAAACCTGCAGGAAAATCCATCATTGGATTTTCAAAATCAAATTAGATGAAGAAGGTAACATTCTCAGAAATAAAGCTCAATTAGTTGCACAAGACTACAATCAGCAAGAAGGTATTGACTATGAAGAAACTTTTGCTCCTGTAGCTAGGATTGAAGCTATCAGAATGTTGCTTGCCTTTGCAAGTAGTATGAAGATAAGATTGTTTCAAATGGATGTGAAAAGTGTCTTCTTAAATGGAGAAATTCAAGAAAAAGTGTTTGTTAAACAACCTCCTGGATTTGAAGATGAACTCAAGCCGGATCATGTCTACAAATTGAGAAAGGTTCTATATGGTTTGAAACAAGCACCTAGAGCTTGGTATGAGAAATTGAAAAATTTTTTAACTGAAAATAATTTTTCTATAAGCAAAGTGGACAATACTTTGTTTATCAAAACTTTTGATGTGCACATGTTGATTGTTCAGATATATGTTGATGATATAGTCTTTGGAGCCACTTCAGAAGATCTCTATCATGAATTTCAGAATTTGTTGAAAAATAAATTCGAAATGAGCATGATGGGAGAATTGAAGTTTTTCTTGGGATTACAGATTCATCAAGTGCATAATAGTATCTTTGTCAACCAAGAAAAATACTACAAAGAGATGTTGAAGAAATTTGGTTATGAAAACATCAAATCCGCAAATACTCCAATGAGTTCAAGCATTAAAATAGAAATGGATGATTCAAGTGTTGTAGTGGATCAAAGGCAATATAGAGGTATGATTGGATCCTTGTTATACCTTTTAGCTAGCAGCCTAGATATTATGTTCAGTGTATGCTTGTGTGCTAGATTTCAAGCATCACCAAAGGAATCACATTTGAAATCAGTCAAAAGGATTTTCAGATATCTACAAGGAACAAAAGATTTCAGATTATTCTACTCAGCTGACAGTAGTTTGATTTTAACAGGCTATAGTGATGCAAATTATGTAGGTAGCAGATCTGATAGAAAAAGTACTAGTGGTACTTGTCAACTACTTGGATGTTCTTTAATCTCATGGTTCAGTAGGAAACAAAATTGTATAGCTTTATCTACTACTGAAGCCGAGTATATTGCAGCAGGATTATGCTGTGCTCAAATCCTTTGGATGCAGCAAATTCTAGCAGATTACAGACTGAAAATTCAAAATTCAATCATTTTTTGTGACAACAGCAGTGCAATCAGTCTATCCAAGAATACAATACTTCATTCCAAAGCCAAACATATTGAGATCATACATCATTTTTTGAGAGATCATGTGGAAAAAGGGGACATCTCACTTACGTTTGTGCCAATAGAAAATCAACTTGCAGATATTTTCACCAAACCTTTAAATGAATCAACTTTTAATCATATTAGACGAAATCTAGGAATATGTTCTTTACAAGATCTATAAATATTTTTTTCTTTATCAAGCTCACCATATGGGAGCTTGTTTTCTGCTAATCTACTCATGTAGGATATAATCAATATCAGTTTTACAAAAATTTAGTTTTACAGTCCTTACCTTTTTATATAATAACAAAAAGGGGGAGAAGAATTTGGAAATTTGGTCACTTACAGTATTTCCAGCAAGCACTAAAAGAGAATTATTAAAAGAGAAGAAAAACTCAGCACACGGTTAGGAGGAGAAGTTACCTCAAAGTTAGGGGGAGGAATCCCTCCTCGTCAGTATAGTATTGATAAATTCCTATTTTATTTTTCTCTGTGTGACTGAATGTATAGTAATAAACTAGGGAGTGAAATACATGTAAATAATTGTAAAGGTTTTTGTCATTATCAAAAAGGGGGAGATTGTTAGAACCCGAGTATTTTGATAATGCAAAACCTATGTGAGGAAACATATTGTATTTCATAGTTAAGTCTGTACTGCATTAGTTCAGAAGGCTGTTAGAACAAATTCCAAGCAGACGAACAGATTGAGAAGGTTCCAGATGATAATACTTTCAAGTTACAGTAAAATCAGATAGTTACAGGTTCAAGCATCTGAAGAATAAAACAACAGCAAGACTATTGGACAGTTACAAGTTCAAGTATCCGAAGAATAAAACAGCAGCAAGACTATCAGACAGTTAGAAGGATAACTATCCGAATTTTACAAAGCCTTCAGAGAGTTATTATATCAGACAGTTAAGTTGGTTGAATGATCGGAGAGTTATGGAGTTAACTATCCGAAAGAAAAAGGAAAATCATAAAGTTAGAAAGGCTAACTATCCGAAACTTAAGTCATTCAATAAAACACGTGCAGAAATATAGAACGGAAGCTTAAAGGACTTGTTAGAGAGTTAGATAACTATCTGAAATTTCAAAGAGAGTTTTGGTAAGTTACAGTTTAACTATTCGAAACTTAAGTTATTGAAATTGCCACGTGCGGAATTCCAGAAAGAAGATCATTTAAGTTTTCGGAGAGTTAGAAAGATAACTATCCGAAATCTCAAGAGAATTTTGGTGAGTTATGGTTTAACTATCCGAAACTTAAGTCAGTGAATTTCCCATGTTGTGACTCAGTGATTCATTTAATTGAACTTCATAAGCTGTTAAATTTCCTATAAGTTCATTCATAGTATAAACATTTAAATCTCGTGATTCCTCAATTGATGTTACTCTCTGAGACCATTTAGAACTTAGGGATCTGAGAATTTTCCTCATCAAATCCTTCTATTCAAAATTCTTTCCTAAACATTTTAAAGAGTTTATGATATCAATAAATCTAGAAAATATCTCAGAAACATTTTTGTCTTCATGCATCTTAAAGAGTTCATACTTATGAATCAACATGTTTATTTTAGTCTCTTTAACTTGAGAAGTACCTTCATGTGAAACTTCTAATGCATGCCACACCTCATAAGCAGATTTATATTCCGACACTTTACTGAACTGTTTATAATTCAATGCACAAAATAAAATATTTAAGCCCTTAGCATTCAGAGTTTCATTTTCTTTTTCAGTAATTATCCAAGTATTATAAGGAGTAGTTAACGGAGTATATGGTTTAGAAATCATGAATCACAACCTATGATCTATACTTTGAATAAAAATAGTCATCCTATATTTCCAATATTCAAAATGTATTCCATCAAATAGAGGAGGACGATTAAGATTTTGGCATTCATATAAAGAAAAATTACCATTTCCAGTAGCCATCTTACCTTAGATTTTTCAACCTATTTGATTTTAAACAGTCTAAAAGCTTTAAAACAACTTGAACCTTAAATAAAGAAAGTTAAACGTATGCTCAGATATTAATTTCTGTTTAAAAACAAGGAATGTAGAATAAGCAATGATATTAAATAAGTTGGTATCAATTTTATATCAAAGATTTTTAACCTTGCTCTGATACCACTTGTAGGATCGTATGTCTACACAAGAGGGGGGTGAATTGTGTATTTTTAATATTTTTTGAAATATAATTGAAACTTTAAAACTCAAAAACAAGTTGAGACATTGTTTTCATAAAATCATTTTTATTCAAGGTTTCAATTATAATATACAATTCAATTCTCTTCAGAAATTGTAGATGCAATTATATTTCGATACCATGTTTCATCTATAAAATTTCATAACTACAAACAGAGAAAACTAATTTACGGAATTTAAAACATTTCTCTCTGTTTGAGATCTTTCTTCTTCTTCTTCTTTCTTCTTCAGCAATTCTTTAGTGATGAATATCTTGTCTTTTTATGCTTCACCGAATTTGCTTTCTTCTGATACTTCAAATCTTTAGTGACGAAAATCTTACCATTTTATGCTTCACTGAATTTTCTTCCACTTTAGAGATTTTGCCCGAAGAGGTGTTTTTGATCCTTGAAAAAAAAATTTCTTTTGGTGTGCAGGAATGGTTTGATCCTTGAAAAGATTTTTCATTTTGTGTGCAAGGATAATTTGATCAACGAGAATTCTATGCCTTTTATACTGTATCTTCATTTCATGCATATCCTTCACGTTTAACCACTACCAGTTTTCCACTTCTCCACGTCTTTTCTTTTTCCTTCATCGAAACACACACATTCTAACCCACGTTTATATTTTGAATTTTCTTTAATCAT
The DNA here is from genome assembly GCA_036874045.1 of Cymodocea nodosa. Taxonomy (NCBI): domain Eukaryota; kingdom Viridiplantae; phylum Streptophyta; class Magnoliopsida; order Alismatales; family Cymodoceaceae; genus Cymodocea; species Cymodocea nodosa. The sequence goes on from CM072335.1 coordinate 14,637,577, forward strand.
CAGTCTTGGATCTCTGAAAAATTTCCTGCAAAATAAACTTTCTCGTCCAAAAATTTTTCATTAGTGTAATAAGAAGTTGTTACTTTAATGTTAACTAAATGAGTAACACAAGTATATATATATAACTTAACGTTTCTAACTTAACGAGTTCCTCATGTGCCATTTCATGTGACAAGTACTGTAGCTAACTCAACGAACTAAGTCTGTGGTGTTATGCTAACTCAACGAACCAGCTTAACCTTTCTTTTGGAAGGTTAAACGATAACTCACCGAAAACAGTTTATGTTTCGGATAGTTACGGATGTAAGTCACCGAAAAACTCTTTATATTATAAAACTAGTGAGACACGTGTCAAGACCTGAAAACATGACTTAAGTTACCTTTCGGATAGTTACGACTGTAAGTCTCCGAAGAAGCTTTAACTCACCGATTCAATAATAAACAAATGTTTTTATAATAAGAATTTTACCACGTGTAAAAATAACAACTTAAGTTTATAACGCTAACCTAACACGTTGCCTTAGTGTTTAATATAGCAACTCAACGTGTTTAGTTATGTTAACTTAACGAGTTAAACATGTGCACCTCACGTGATACAATACAACATTCGTAACTTATAATTTCACCACATGTGTAACACTAACTTAACGAGTTCGTCTCTTCTTTTACTCACTAACTTAACGAGTTATCACGTGACCTATTTTAACCTTTAAGCCTCTAACTTAATGAGTTCTCACGTGACTTCTATACAAACAAAACTCTAACTTAACGAGTTGTCTAAACGTGCATTGTTCATGATACAGAAGATATAACTTTAAAACATATCATGCTTTTCAAAAGAAAACACACGTTAACTTAACGCTTAGCTAAATGAGAAATTAATGCAACGAAACGACTAGTTATTAACTTCAGATCCAATACAGACAAGTATTTATATCAGTAAGCTTTTTCTGTATTAATTGATGATTTTAATTTCTTTTCACAAGCAATAGTAATTGAGCAAATACGATTATTTTCATTCAGCACACATCATCAAAACAAAAATACTCAACAACCACCATAATCGCCAACCATCAGAGGTCTGTGAGGATACTTTCCTGATGTTGGGTTGATTCCGAGCCAAACTTGGTGCTTGACAACCACTGTGAGGAGTGATTGCGTCGTAGGAAGGGAAGCCATTTCCACCAAGCACTGACTTATATCTCAAGAGATCGTAAAGCTTCTAGCCTTGATTTCGGGTTGATGCCAGTATGCTGAAGAAGAGATTATCTTGCAATTCTTGACTCGCGATTCTATAGGGAGAGGAGGCAGAATTATAAGTGATTAAGTTTTCAGTGGTGTAATTGCATAGCATGTAGTGACGGAAGTATTTACTATTAATAGAGAATTTTTACATTTCACTTTTCGCCCATTTTCATGAACATCTCAAAACAAAAATACCATAAACAACAACTTATCTGTGTTTATATTTTGTATTTAAGTGTTGTATTGTTTGTTTTGTATCGTGATTAAAGTTATCATTGTTAGTATTGTGAATGTTTTATGTTTGTTTGATACAGAAAATAGATAATAGTTTTATAGTTTACTGAAATTGATTCGTTCAAAATACTTAAAGATTTTAATAGTTATTGTTTGAAATATTTGAATGTTAGTATTGCCTAATGATAGATCTAATGTTCACTAACATTAAAGAGCTTAATTGATGTTATTTACAATCTGTGGAATCGCCCAATGGCAGGCCAAATTCCTTTGTAAATAGCAGTATTAAACTGAAAAGATAGGCTCGTAGAGTTAACTTAAGTCCATGAGATTAGTCCGTTGAGTTAGCCATAACTCCACAAACTTAGTACATTGTGTTAACTGTAACTCAACGGAGTGATTACTGAACACATTGAATATAATAAAAAAAACAGAACAGTACACAATTCTTACTCAATTCTCTGTGGGATCGACCTGTACTTGCACACAAATACAATATACACTATGCACTTGTAGTTAAAACACAAATTGGAATTAATATCTAATTTGTGTGAAAGGTTGTTTGTTTACTTCTAAAATGAAATTATTGATATAAGCACAAGGATAAATTAACCAAGTAAAAATAGAAGTTAACAAATGCAAGTTTTTTTGGCGCCTAAAGCAACCAAACAAGTTTTCTAGCACCGTTGTTGGGGAATTGAGAAGCTAAGCAACTGTAAGAGCTGTTTTGTTTTAATAGCAAGAGTGTTGTGTGTTTTCTTCTATAATTGAGAATATGGTGTATGCTTATGCTCAAAGATTTCTGAAACTTGTAGTTAGCATTTGTGAATTCTACAATTCTGAAGGTCATGACATTTCTGATTGTTTGAATCTGAGACAATTGCAGATGGTTAGATCACATGAACAACAAATGAATTATCTTCAATATAATAGAGTTGAGTATGAGAATCCTATGGTTTACCCAACTGATGGTCAGTATAGAATGTGTAATATGTTGAGAGACACGAAAGTTTGGGATAGGTATGACAGACTAGAGTGTAGTATAGAGCAAAACATGGACAAACTGAAACACTTTATGTGTCAGCAATAAGAAGTCAACTAATTAAACTATAAGGAAGCATATTCAGAACCTAAAATTGATATCATTTACGAAATTGAAAAAACCATAATGAAAATTGATCAAAAATTAAATTCAATGAGATTAGATGATTTGGAAAGAAAACTAAAGCATTGGACGAATATACAATGAAATTACAAGTTATGCTACAAGACAATGAAAATTATAATGTTATAGATCTACATAATTTGCAAGACATACAAACAAAAGAAAATACTAATGCAAGAGAATTTAAAGAGTGTAATTTAAAACCAAAAACAATTGAAGATCATAATCACGAAAATGATATACAAGAACATCATGAGAGTAACGAAAATCTGGAAGGTGTATGTATAACACTAAGATCTAGAACTGATATACCACCAAGAATTCAAAATGAAAATAATATAAAGGTGGATAAGAGTAAAAATCAAAATGATAATGAGAATGTAATATCCGAAAATATAGAAATCAATGAGGAAAAATCTGAATATGCTAATGAGACTAAAAATGATCAAACAAATCAAATGAAAGAAAAAGAATCTTTTAAATCACAATCATTAGCACCCTATCCTGAAAGATTACAACAAACAATACCTGAAAAATAAGAAAAAATGAGAGAAATTTTTGAAAAAGTACAAGTTAACATTCCTTTGTTAGATCTATTGTAGAAAATGCCACCTTGTGCTAAATTTCTTAAGGATTGGTGTACTAAGAAAAGAGAGCGAAAAGTTCTAAGGACGGTCTTTTTAGCTGAGCAAAGTAGTTCCCTATTTCTGCAACAAATTCCTAAAAAGTTATCTGATCCTAGAATCCCTATTATATCATGCACCATAGGAAATACCATTCTAGAAAGAACCTTAATAGACTTAGGTGTAGGTATAAATGTTATGTCAAGTGATATATTTGCATCCTTAGGATTAGAAGGCTTAACTCCTACTAGTACTGTTATTCAATTAGCTGATAGAAGTATAAGACACCCTAGAGGAAAAATAGAGGATGTCTTAATTAAAATCAAAAACTTCATATATCTTATTGATATTGTAATTTTGGATTCCCAACAAATTAAGCATAAAAATAGTGATACATCTTTAATTTTGGGAAGATCATTTTTAGCAACATCAGGGGCTGTTATAAATTGTAAAAGTGGAGTAATGAAGTTATCATATGGCAATGAGGATACTCAATTAAACATTTTCAAACCAGAAAAGTTTGAGAAGTTAGAAATGTCCTTACATACCATAGACTTTTTAGAGGATGAAGGAGATATGTTAGATGATGTGATTCAAGAAGAATTAAATAGGCAACTTAATTCTGAAACTTTAGAGGAAAGTAAAAGCATAAATATAGAAGGAGATCAGGAAGAAATTAATTTAGAAAATGATGATGTTTATTTAGGAGCTCTAGCTTCTGATAGGCAACATTTAGAATTAAAACCTTTACCTCTTGAATTAACTTATATATTTTTGGAAGAAAGACAAACATGTCCAATCATTATTGCTTTAGATTTAAAAGGGGATCAAATTGCTAAATTAAAAGATGTAGGAAAAAGTTATAAAGAAGCAATAGGATGGACTATGACTGATATAAAAGGGTTAAGTGCAACTTTATACTGTCACCACATATATTTAGAAGAGAATGCTAAACCTGTTAGAATTCCTGAGAGGAGATTAAATCCAAACCTTAAAGAAGTAGTTAGGAAGGAAATAGTGAAATGATTAGATAATGACATAATTTATCTGATTTCTGGTAGCTCATGGGTTAGCCCAATCCATGTAGTTCCCAAGAAATCAGGATTAACAATTATTAGGAATGAAAGTCAAGACTTGATACCTACTAGAATTCAATCAAGTTGGAGAGTGTGTATAGACTATAGAAAGTTGAATGCTGTGACTAGGAAAGATCATTTTCCCTTACCTTTTATAGTTCAAATGCTTGAAAGATTAGCAAGGCAAGAATATTTTTGTTTCTTAGATGGGTATTCAGGATATAATCAAGTTCCAGTAGTATTAGAGGATCAAGAGAAAACAACTTTCACCTATCCTAATGGAACTTATGCTTTTAGGAGAATGCCATTCGGATTATACAATGCACGAGCCACCTTTCAAAGGTGTATGCAGGGCATATTTACTAGAATGACTGAAGATTTTTTAGAAATATTTATGGATGATTTTACTGTTTATGGAACTTCATATGAAGTGTGTTTAAACAATTTAGACCAAATATTAAAACGCTGTGTGGAAAAAAATCTGATTCTAAATTGGGAAAAATGTCACTTCATGATTAAACAAGAAATAGTCTTAGGGCATGTTGTTTCAAAGAAAGGGTTGGAAGTAGATAAAGCTAAAATAGAAGTAATTTCTAATTTACCAGAACCTAAATCTGTAAAAGATATTAGATCATTTCTAGGACATGCTGGTTTTTATAGAAGATTTATTAAAGACTTTAGCAAAATTGCTAGACCTTTAACTAATCTATTAAAAGATGTCCCATTCAACTTTGATAAAAATTGCAAGGAAGCATTTTTCAAGCTTAAAACTAGCTTAATTTCAACTCCTATAATTCAAGCACCTGATTGGAGCCATCCATTTGAATTAATGTGCGATGCATCTGATTTTACTGTAGGAGCAGTGTTGGGATAGAAGATAGAAAAATCTCCTAGAGTGATTCAGTATGTAAGCAAAACCTTAAATGATGCTCAAGTTAATTATACAACTACTGAAAAAGAACTATTAGCTGTTGTGTTTGCCTTAGAAAAGTTTAGATCATATCTGATTGGAGGTAAAGTAATAGTATACACGGATCATTCAGCTTTAAAACACCTAATAGCAAAAAAAGAGACTAAGCCTAGATTGATCCGATGGATATTATTATTAGAAGAATTTGATCTAGAAATTAAAGATAAAAGAGGTTATGAGAATGTAGTAGCAGATCATTTATCAAGACTATAAATAGAAAAATCAAATATTGAAATTAAGGATAATTTTCTTGATGAACAATTAATGACCATCAACACAATACCTTAATATGCAAACATAGTTAATTACTTAGTTACTGGTTTAACAGCTAAGGATTGGAAGAGAGAGGATAAGAAATTGTTCTTTTTAAGAGTACAATATTTCTATTGGGAAGACCCATACTTATTTAAGAAATGTCCTGATCTGGTTTTAAGGAGGTGTGTTCCAGAAACTGAATATCCGAGCATATTGTCTTTCTGTCATGACCAAGCATGTGGAGGGCATTTTGGTTTAGGGAAAACTGTTGTAAAAATTCTGCAATATGGATTTTATTGGCCAACACTATTCAAAGATGCTCATAAATATTGCTTAAGTTGTTTAAGATGTCAACAAATAGGAAGAATATCAAAGAGGAATATGATGCCTCTTAATCCTATTGTTGAGGTTGAAATCTTTGATGTGTAGGGAATAGATTTTATGGGTCCATTTCCTATGTCTAATCAATTTAATTATATATTGTTGGGGGTGGATTATGTATCTAAATGGATAGAAGCTATTCCTACAAAAACTAATGACAACAAAGTGGTAATACATTTTATAAGAACCAATATAATTACCAGATTTGGAATACCTAAAGCTATTATCAGTGATAGAGGAACTCATTTCTGTAATAGAAGTTTTGAAACCTTAATGAAGAAATATGGAGTAAACCACAAAATTATAACATCATATCATCCGCAAACAAGTGGACAAGTAGAAAGTGCCAACAAACAAATTAAGTTAATCTTAGAAAAAATAGTAAATCCTACTAGAACAGATTGGGCTAATAGATTGATAGATGCACTTTGGGCTTATAGAATTGCTTATAAGACAAGCTTAGGTATGTCACCGTTTAGGCTAGTATATGGAAAAAGTTGTCATTTATCAGCTGAAATTGAACATAAAGCTTATTGGGCATTAAAAACTTCAAACATTAATTTAAATCAAGCTGCTGAAAATAGAAAAATACAATTGATTGAATTTAAAGAATTCATGAATGAAGCTTATTCAAAAACTGTAAGAATTTAATGAATTTAGGAAAAAGAGAAAATGAAGTTCTAGCATGACAGGAAAATTATTCCAAAAATCTTTGAAATAGGACAAGAAGTATATCTTTACATGACTAGATTCCATAACCATCCAAGAAAATTAAGATCTAGATGGGCAGGACCTTATATAATTCTAAATATTTATCCCTATGGAGCTATTGAGATTGAAAATCCTAAAAATCAAAATATATTTAAAGTAAATGGACAAAGACTTAGACCTATTTTGAAAATACCAAAAAGTTCTTTTGGAATTATAGAAGAAGTAAGAGTAGAGGACTTCTCGAGTTTTACTTAGTAAGAAATCATTTTTTTTTTAATATATAAAAAAACTTATTTAATCATAGTTACGGTTAAACCAAAAGGAATTATCGATTTTACCGAAGCACATTTTAAGAGAAAAAAATCATTGCGGTTCAACCGACAGGATCCATCGGTTTGACCAAAACATAAAAACATAAAAAAAAAAAATATTATATTTAGTAAAAATGTTGGTTTTATCGAAGCATAGCATCAGTTCAATCAGTAGGAAAAAAAAAGAGAAGAAAGAAAGAAAATATTTAATTTCGATTCAACCGAGGAATATAACGGTTTGACTGAAGAAATTTTAAGATATGGTAAAAGTAAGAGCGGTTAGACTGGAAACTCTTCGATCTAGACCGAAGAAAAATTATTATTTTAAGTATTTTTATTAGATATAACTTCACAAGAAGTTCGTTGAGTTACGCTTAACTCAACGAACTTACTCCGTTGAGTCTAGGATTAGTTAAGGAACTTACGCCGTTGAGTTAACTCTAACTCAACTGAGTACTGTAGTTAAGTCCACGGACTAAGTCCGTGGAGTTAACCGTAATTCCACGGATAAGAAAGTGAGAGTTTTGTAGGGGAAATGACCCGATTACCCACCTAAACGTAGGGCTTATTTATACTTAAACTTAGGGTTTTTGGAGGCATTATCTACAAAATCATTTAGAACTTAGATTAGTAGAGATCAAAGCGACTCCATTCCGTTGTGTAACTCCATGATAAGGAAGATGACACCCATGTTCTAGGAAGATGCAGTTGACATGTCAGACTTTCTGAAAGAGTTAGAGGAATGGCACGCGAGGTAGAAAATTAGAAATATAACAAGGGAAAAGGAGCTACAAAAGGTAGAATTTGAGCTTTTCTGTTGGAGGAAAGAGTTAGTATATTTGGGTATACAAATTCCTTAGATTATGGAAATTAGAATCAAAGTTGCTACGGAAATTGCTGTAAGTAAAGAGAGAAAAATCAGGCCGAATAATGAAGTTGCCCTAGAGCTAATCCAACGCAAGGCTAGATTATGGTTTTTGTGAAGCATTGCTGGTTGTGTAAGGGGTGAAATTTGGAGGGAGCAACAAAGGAAAGAAATTGAAGAACAAGAGGAGCCGACTGCTGAAAGACCTGTTCCTGAGGAACAACAGCTAGGACCTTCGATTCCACCTCCTAAACCATTAGAAAGGGTGGTAGTTATGAGGCCTTCAAATGAAGAAGAATTAAGAGAATTTGAAGAACTGGTTTGAGTTGGGAAAAACTATGGAGAATCAGAAGATTTGGTAGTGGCTAAAGCACACCTAGTGTTTGATGCACTTTACAAAAAGAGGGCTGTAGAAAAGTTGAAGGCCCAATATAAAATCAAAGTGGAACAGCATCAAGAAGCTACTACTAGACCTATTGTAAGAGGAGCTGAAGTTGGTCCTTCGAGACTAGCAATTATTGAAAAAGTTAAACAGGAAGAGCTAGTACCTGTGGCTCAAAGGCGTTCAGAGCCTGTGTTTGTAGATTTAATCTCAAAAGAAGAAGAGGAAGACCAGGCACAATTAATCAGAAGAAGGAAAGGAAAAGAGATAATGCCTGAATATCAAGAAGAGATTAAATCTGAAATACCAATATCAATAGGGCCTGTAGAGCTGATTTTTGTAAACTTGTTATCCGATTCTGAGGAGGAGCAGGAGCAACAGCAAAAGCAAAGAGAAGAAGAAAAATAGGTTGAAACTAGTCTGCAGCCTATACAAGAAGAAGAAACATAAATTAGGGCAGAAGCTGATTTGCCTGTAACTCCATCCCAATCTGCCACAGAATTAGAAAGAACAGTGACAATGTAGATTGGTAGTCAGGAGGAAGAAGAAAGAACAGAAACTGAACAAGAAGCTGAACAAGTCCATATGGAAAAAAATGACTCTACAGATTCCACTGAAGAACAAGAAACTCTTCAGCAATTTATGGAAAGAATTCAAGACATAGTGGAGAGTTCTGCCGGCTCACCACCACAGACAAAAGCAGAAGCAAATATTTAGGAATCCTCAGAGCATTTTCAACAAGTTCATGTTCAACATATGGAAGAGGAAGTTCAAGAACAAACCCCTCTAGAGCAACAAATTCACATTCCTGACCCGATTGAAAAAATAGTTCTAAATGAAGTACACTTATGGAGTCAGGAAGCTTATAATAAATACCAAGAGATCAGGGGTTACGATATCATATACAGTAGACTAGTAAATTGGGATGGAATGCAAGAAATCAAAGATTTATTTGAATTCCAAGGTCTACTACAATATATTTCTCAAGAAAGAGGGCATGCAGTATATGAAAATCTAGTGCTCTGCTTTTATGCAAACTTAAGAGAAGGAGAAGGAGGATTAATTTCTAATGTGGAGGAAGTAGCATTCTAGGATTGAAAAATGAAGGACTAAAAATTCTGGAAGATACAACTACAGTCGAGTGGACAAAATGGACTATAAAGGATTGTTTGGCTATCAATTCTGGTGTGCCATTATTAAATAGACTAAAGTAATTAAATGGTAAAGCACACATGATAGTTAACATTTTGATTAAAAATGTCTACCAACGACAAGGCCACGATATAGAATTGAGTCAATTTGTCAAATGGGCCACATATGTAGTTTGAATAGAATTCAAATAAATTGGTTTATAGTTTTTATCTCCAACTTGAGAATAGTGAAGAAGAAATTATTTTATGGAGATCTGATTCCACTACTGATGATGGACTGTATCGATTTCACTAAATGGGCATCCAAAAGGATAAGATCAAGAACCATTTTAGTGAAAGAGTACAGAAATTATGCTGTTGTAGAGATTGCTAAACATTCTGGAGGAATTTTAGGAGCTGTAGAAAGGATTAACCAATTAGAGTAACAAGTAGAAAGACTCCAGAAGGAAGTAGATGAACTTAGGAGAAGAGATTAAATTGTATTGTTCGTCTACTTGTATATATTTGTATGAAAAAAATATCTGATTGATTGTAATGTAAATTATTCATATTAATGAATATATGTTTTTCAGATGTATTTTTTCATTCGTGTTTGAGAATGATGAATTGGATGAACTATATTGAATATTTTATAATTTGTGGAATATTATGCAAGATTGTTTAAAAGATTTACAATTTGCTGAATGATAGGATTAAATGAAATATAATTGATTAATGCTTGAAAATATCTGTATGTTGCAAAGTAAAATATAAATTTTGCATAATATGAAATGAACTGTAAGTTAAATATTTATATAATATTTAGATTTAAATGAGTTTTAATTAGAATGCTGCATTAATGACATGTATTTAACTTTATTTAAGTTAATAGAATGTAGGAGAGAAAAACATAGAAGTTAGTACGAGGAGTGAGTTTTAGAAATTTGCCAAGTGTTAACTCAACGAACTAACCTCGTTGAGTTACACTTAACTCCACGAGGTCAATAATATAATATAAGGTCACTCCATTGAGTTATCTGTAACTCAACGAAGTTAGTCCGTAGAGTTAGCAACAGTAACCGAAGTTAGTTTGTTGAGTTAACTGTAACTCAACAAGGTTAGTTCGAGGATTAAGCTAAATAGTTATTCTTTTTAGCCACGAACGAAACTTTGTGGGTTTAATGGTTACTAAAATTTGAAATTAGAAGTGGCACACGTACCCCTAAAAATAGGAACCACACTACACGTTACAAGACACGTTCTTGCAACAAGATTCATTTGCTTTATGGACGTGCATTATAAATATAGAACAGAATATTATTTACTAGTTACCAGCACTTTTGAAAGAAAAGAAATTTCGTTGGGAACTGGAAGGAGAAGTAGTTGATTCAACTTCATCCGTCAACAACTATTTATTGAATATAAAGCTTCAGACTGGTATGTACTTAATCTTCTGCTATTTTACTATATGTTAAGAGTTTATGAGCACATGGATTTGTTCTCCTAGCACTAAGCGATTAGTAACAACACTTACCCAAGAGTATTCAACACAAAAGTGTACTAAAATATTTTCTGAATTAGACCTTAACAAAATCCTTAGGGGTGTAGCTAACCTTTCTTTAAAAGAGAACGAAGATATGACTGCTCCAGTGGAAAAACCATTAAGGGAAATTCTGTATCCTGAATTAGTTGATGAACCTTCATGTATTCGATTGCTAAACTTTGAGGGAGATAGGTTTAAATTGAAATCTAATTATATTAGTCAATTGCCACATTTTCATGGATTAGAAAGAGAGGATGCTTATTATTTCCTTAGAGAATTTAACGAAGTTTGTCAAATGATGAAAATGCCGAACATGAGTATAGATGCTATTAAACTTAGATATATCTCTTTTGCTCTAAAAGATAGTTAAGAGATGGTTATATACTCTATCGCCTGATTCAATTTTTTCATGGACTGAATTTTGCTCTGTTTTTCTAGAAAAATATTATCCAACACATCAAACGATTAGAAAGAAAAAAGAAATATTAATGTGTAGCCAAAAACAGGGAGAATCATTTTGAAAATATTTTGAAAGATTTAAAGATTTACTGACTCAATGTCTACATCATGCAATGAGTAAAGCACAATTAATAGGTATAATTTATGAAGGCATAGGTGTTTCAATGAAATATTTATTAGAATCTACTTGTCAGAATAGATTTTTAAAATTGTGTAGTGAAGAAACATGGGCATATTTAGAAAACTTTGCAAAAAAAACTGCACAATGGGAAAACTTAGCTGAAGCCATTATAGGTAAAAGAATATTGCCAAGAGGAATGCATGAAATAGATTCAAGCACTATGCTTGAAGTGAAATTAACTTAATTAACAAAGAAAATAGAAGAGTTATCATTAAATTAAAAACTAGCAGAGAAGACTGCAAACATTAATGATTTAGATATTATTTATGCTAGAAACCAGAAAGATAACTTTGGAAATTCTTATAACCCTAATTTGAGAAATCACTCGAATTTATCTTGGAGAAATAACAATTTCCAGGGAGGAGAAAATATAAATGACAAGAATATAAGTTATGAAGCATTACTTGAACAAGGATCTAGAATAGAGAAATTAGAAAAGATAATCCAACAATTAAATAATCATTTGGATCTTGTATTTGGAAATGTTGCAATTCAAAATCAAAATAGAAATATACCACCTAGACAGAAGGAATCAATGGAAGTTAGATCTACTGGAGGATTGCCAATACAAGCAATACCTAACCTTGTCAATAGAACTGCTAATGAAATTGATACCTCCTTTAGGAGGGTAGCTGAATGAAGTAGTATAACTGAAGTAACTATGTATAATATAGTAGAAAAAAAAAATGTAAGTTTACTTATAGTTAATAGTATCGTAGAGTTATTACTTAACTCAACGAACTTGATTCATTGAGTTATGACTTAACTCCATGGGGGTGTGAAGTAGCTATGCTAATTTTTGTCTCTACTAAATTTTTGTTTATGTTATATAGAATCAAGAGATGGAATTTATGAAATTACCGTTGTATGCACTAAGGGAAGTACTAAGTAACTTGTCAGCTAAAGATCTGTGCAGATAGTGTTGTGTATCAAAGGATATTAAAGATTGTGTCAGAGAAAAATATTTTCATAGACTACAGGCTACAAAAATGACTAAGATTAGAGATGGATTTTTATGGAAGTCATTTAATCGTAGTTCAATTAACTATGAATATCTGGATATAGAAGAAACTGTTGGAATTCCACCCAATACATTAGAAGGAATAGATCATATTATGGGGATGGATGAAGGATTAATTATATACAGAACCAAACCAAGGTATGCAATCTTGTTACCTGACATTTTGATTAGAAATCCTATCACAAGAGAAGAATGAAACATAGGAAGGCCTAATAGATATGAAATAGCAATTGAAAATTGTAGGTTAGCTTTAATATTTTCTGATAAAAATTTGACCATTCTTGAAAAATTATATTATTGGAGACCAACTGGAAATTGGGATGAAGATTTATGCTTAAGTGTGTATAATTTTCTGAATAGATCTTAGACTTAAAATACTATGATATATCTAGGACAGAAATCATTAATTAACATCATGCATGTCATACTTGATGGATATATATATCTAGTCACAGATGTATCAGTTGCATTTAGATCTGATTTATACATTGTAAGCATAGATAATTATGATTATGACTTTATAGAAATTTTTCCTATACCGAGAGAAATAGCTAAACCACCATCTGCAGGATATGATAAAATTCAAATAGGGATGTGGTATAATGAATATGATGATCCTACTTTATGTCTAATAAGATGGTGAGATGAATTGATGAAATTTCAAATATGGATTATGAAAGACATAAATGAATGGAAGTGGGAAGAGGAATATATTAAAATAGATGTAGAAATAATAACAAATACATTATCTTGGAACAGAAAAGGATCTCTTTCTGTGTTTCATTTCATTAATGGTAATATACTTATATTTAGTATTGATAACATACTGCAAGTTTACAAATTAAGAAGGAAAATGAACTGCATTAAAACAGAATTAATAGCAAGAAGAATTATGACTAAAAAGTTTACTTCGATTGACACTTTTATTCCATTAGTTACTACTTTTCAATCATGTTCTTAAAGTATAATTCTATGCTTTTAATGTTGTGTATTTTGCATTTATGTTAAAAAAAAAAAAACAAAATATCAATCCAGTTTGTTGGTATCTGTTCTGGGAAACCAATTGGCTTGCTTGTGAGCCATCAAAGGCATAGGAGCCTAGGTTCCACACAAGACACTGATTTATCAATATCTGTTAAATGTTATTTTGTTATATATTCTGCTTTTATTCGTGAATGAAAAGTTCTTCAGAATCAAAAATCGAAATATACAGAAGGAGATACAAACGAAACAAGGTATGTAATTAAATACTTATCCTGAATTTAGATTTAAACTCAATTCGTGGAGTTATTCATTAACTCAACGAACTTAGTTAGATGCTAAGTCAACGAAACAATATTCATGCCTACTACAATTACTGTATTTGTTGTCAAATCTTTTACATTGAAGACAATGCAAAAAAATAGGTATGGGGGGGAGGTAATTAAAGTAACAGCCATGTAAGTTTGTTAATTAAAGGAATTAGAATGGTACTACAAAGTTTTGTGGAAATTGAAAATATTTTATGAATTTGCTGTAACTATTCGATAATTGAGACTATAAAATTTTTAAGAATTGTAACTGCTTGAATGTTATATTTAGAATGCCATATAAGATGCTATAGAATTTACTATTTATACAAATCTAGATATAGTATCTTATGTTTTTTCCAAATTTTATGAGTTTAACAATTTCACGATTTTAAAATGAAATCAGAATGCTTAATTGAAACTTAGTAAATTATCTAAAGTCCTAAAAGAGCTGAAATGTTGATTTTTAGATTAAATGAAATACATATGATCAAAGATACATTTAATTTGACTAATTAAACTTGTAGAATGATTTATGTGTAGATCTTATTAAACTACAGAAAAAAGTATGAGCTTATTGAAATGGATTCATATTTTCAGTAAATAATAGAAGCAGGACTATATGAGATTGGTATTTTATCGCATCTATATTAATGAAATACGTACATATACTATGTTGAAAAGAAAAAAAAAAAGAATAGAAAAAAACTTTGAGAGTTTATTGACTTGTTTGATCACGAGCCTTTTGTACTTGAGCAGATAGGTATGTAAGGATTGTTGACCTGAAAAAGGACTCTTTAAATCTGGCAACCTAAGATCCTGATCAGATTTGGGATTGTTGATTGAAAGCTCGATACATGGGTACACTAGAAAGCTCTTGTATGATTCAAGTTTGTTAAATTAACTTTTAAAGTACAAATATACATATACTATTATGAAAAGATACAAGTGTTTTGTGAAATATAGATATATTTGGAATCGAGTATATTTTCTATTATCTAAAATTGCTGAAATATGAATCTAGAATAGACTTTTGAAGTTGTTTATTTAAGATACAATTCTTTATTCTACTTGTCTTAATCATATTGAATTGGATTGTGTTTTGATTCGTATGTTGTTGAAATTTATTCTGGAAATCTTATTGAAAAATTCAGGATGACAGATGATGAAAAGAAGAATAAATGATAATATAATTAACACCTATGTGATGCTGATATATTTTGTATGTAATTTACATATATTCTAAGTATATTTGTAGGTTGAAGAGGAGAAAATAATGTTAAAATAGATTACTGAAACATATAGAATATCTATATAATAATATAAGTTCTTATGCTAAAAAGAAGAACAAAAGGAAGAATTAATTCTAGCACTTTAGAAAGACTAATTAATTAGATCTTAGTTTGCTAAGGGACTAGCAAAATTTAAGTATGGGGGAAGTGTTTAGAATGAAAAAGTACATAATATTAACGGTTAAATTATGGTTAATTGCATAATATTTAACTTATCATATGAGAATTAAGACATTATGTTATAATTACACTATTATATGCTTTAATGAAAGAATCTACATAATTTTAGGGAATTAATGTTAATTTAGTACATTTCTGAATTGTCGATAAATTGTAGGCTATGAAATTCTTATGTATCCGAATTTTCTGTTATTTCGGAGAGTTATGTTTAATATACCAGACAGTTATGTTTTAAAGAATATTTTGTTATTTCTTGAAGTACACGTGTCGAAACCATAATGCATGACTTAAGTGGATTTTCGATAAGTTATCTGTTAACTATCTGAAATGCATCTAGGCATCGGATAGTTAGGTTTTTAAGTATTCAAAATATTTGAACTTGTTAAGTTAGATTTATACACGTGTTGAAATTAAATGTTTTAGTATATCATATGAGATGCACATGTTTAACTTGTTAAGTTAGCATAACTATACGCGTAGGGTTACATGAATGCACACTAAAGTAACACGTTATGTTAGCAGCTTATTTCTTTATTGCACGTGTTTTATAGTTAAATCAACGAAGTAAGTCCATTGAGTTATCTATAACTCCACAGACCATTTATTTTCTAATATGACACTGTAGCGGTTACAGAAACAAGACATTCCAAGGAAAACCACGATTGCACGTATCACGCAGTAATTCACTCGTGGAAGGGAGAAGAAATCACCATCGTTGATATGAATGAAGGAAATCCAACCGATCATCTAAGCAAAAATAGTTACTACTAAAGAAATATAAAAGAAAAGGAGAAAAGACGAAGAGGTGTGTGTGTGCAGAGGTGGACAACCGAGCTATCTGCAGGTAGCGTTGGGAATTCCTTGAAGCTCTACACCACCACCATAATCACCAACTATCGGAGGTCTGTGAGGATACTTTCCTGATGTCGGGTCGATTCCAAGCCAAACATGGTACTTGACAACCACTGTGAGGAGTGATTGCATCGCAGGAGGGGAAGCCATTTTCACCAAGCACCGACTCATATCACAAGAGATCGTAAAGCTTCTAGCCTTGGTTTCAGGTTGATGCCAATATGCTGAAGAGGAGATCATCTTGCAATTCTGGACTCGCGATTTTATAAGGAGAGGAGGCAGAATTGTAAGTGATTAAATTTTCAATGGTGTAATTGCATAGCATGTAGTGATGAAAGTATTTACTATCGATAGAGAATTTTTACATTTCACTTTTCACCCATTTTCATGAACATCTCAAAACAAAAATACCAAAAACAACAACTTATCTATGTTTATATTTTGTATTTAAGTGTTGTATTGTTTGTTTTGTATCGTGATTAAAGTTATCATTGTCAGTATTGTGAATGTTTTATGTTTGTTTGATGCAGAAAATAGATAATAGTTTTGCAGTTTACTGAAATTGATTCGTTCAAAATACTTAAAGATTTTAATGGTTACTATTTGAAATATTTGAATGTTAGTATTGCTTAATGATAAATCTAATGTTCACTAACATTAAGGAGCTTAATTGATATTATTTACAATCTGTAGAACCGCCCAATGGTTGGCTGAATTCCTTTGTAAATAGCAGTATTAAATTGAAAAAATAGGCTCGTGGAGTTAACTTAAGTCCATGAGATTAGTCTATTGAGTTAGCCATAACTCCATGAACTTAGTCTATTATATTAACTGTAACTCAATGGAGTAATTAATGAACATATTAAGTATAATAAAAAAAAACGGAACAGTACACAATTCTTACCCAATTCTCTGTAGGATCGACCTGCACTTGCACACAAATACAATATACACTATGCACTTGTAGTTAAAACACAAATTGGAATTAATATCTAATTTGTGTGAAAGGTTGTTTGTTTACTTCTAAAAAGAAATTATTGATATAAGCACAAGAATAAATTAACCAAGTAAAAACAGAAGTTAACAATGCAAGTTTTGTGGCAATGTTACTTGTGAACTAAATAAGTTCTCTAGTGCCGCCTAAAGCAACCAAATAGTTGACTTAACGAATCAGCTTCATTGTGTTACTAATAACTCAATGAATGAGAAATAAACAAATGTTTTAAATACTAAAGTATTTACCATGTGCAAAAATAATAAATTTAAGTTTATAACGGTAACCTAATGTGTTGCCTTAGTGTTCAACATAGCAATTCAACGCATTTAGTTATGTTAACTTAATGAGTTAAACATGTGCAACTCATGCGATATAATATAACATTCGTAAACTTTAATTTCACCATGTGCACAATACTAACTTAACGAGTTCATTTTTTCCTTTTGTTTACTAACTTAATGAGTTCTCACATGACCTATTTTAACCTTTAACCTATAACTCAATGAGTTCTCATGTGACCTTTTTACAAATAACACATTAACTTAGCGAGTTGTTTTTAATGAGCACTATACATGATATAGAAAATATAACTTTAAAACATATCTTGCTTTTCAATACAAACACACATTAACTTAATGTTTAGTTAAATGAAAAGTTAGTATAACATAACGACTAGTTATTTAACTTAGTATAATCTCAAATCCATTATAGACAAGTATTTATATCAGTAAACTTTTTCTGTATTAATTGATGTTTTTAATTTACTTTCACAAACAATAGTAATTTAGTAAATATGATTATATTCGTTTAGCACATATCATCAAAACAAAATACTCGACAACTATGATAGAAACATTTGCCCCTATTGTACTTGTTACATGAATTTCAAATTATATCAAATGGATGTTAAGACTGCTTTTTTAAATGGATATATAAAAGAAGTAGTTTATGTAAAACAACCTTCAAGACTTAAATATATGAACTTGTTATTTCTTTATTGCACGTGTTTTGTAGTTAAATCAATGAAATAAGTCCGTTGAGTTAGTTGTAACTCCACAGACCATTTATTTTCTAATATGCCACTGTAGTAGTTGTAGAAACAGGAAATTCAAAGGAAAACCACGATTGTACATATCACGTAAGAATTCACTCATGGAATGAAAAAGAAATTACTATCATTAATATGAATGAAGGAAATCCAACCAATCATTTAAGTAGAAACAGTTATTAGTGAAAAAAATATAAAAGACAAAGAAAAAGTGTGTGTGTAGTGGTGGAGAATCGCGCTAATTGCAGGAAGTATCGGAAGTTCCCTGAAGCTCCGCGCTAACTGCAGGAAGTATCAGAAGTTCTCTAATATTAATTAACATTAAAGAGCTTAATTGATGTTATTTATATTTTATGGAACCACCCAATGGTTGGCCAAATTCCTTTGTAATATCTGTATTTAATTGGAAAGGTAAGCTCGTGGAGTTAACTTAAGTCCACGAGGTTAGTCCATTGAATTAACCATAACTCTACGAACTAAGTCTATTGTGTTAACTGTAACTCAATAGAGTGCTTAACTGAACACATATAAACTTCAATATAAAAATCGGAATAATACACAATTCTTACTTAATCTCTGTGGGATCAATTTGTACTTGCACACAAATACAATATACACTATGCACTTGTAGTTAAAAATACAAATTAGACTTAATATCTAATTTGTGTGAAAGGTTGTTTGTTTACTTCTAAAAATAATTATTGATATAAGCATAAAAACAAATCAAATAGAAGTTCATAATACAATAAACAAGTTTTCTAGCGTGTTCCCTAGGATTGAGAAGCTAAGCAACTGTGAGTGCTATTTTGTTTTAATAGCAAAAGAAATGTTGTGTGTTTTATTCTATAATTGAGAATATGACATATGCTTATGCTTAAAGATTTCTGAAACCTGTAGTTAGCATACGTGAATTCTACAATTTGGAAGGTCATGACATCTTTGATTATTTGAATCTAAGATGACTGTAGATGGTTAGATTACATGAACAACAAATGAATTATATTCAATATAATAGAGCTAAGTATGAGAATTCTATAGTTTACCCAACTAATGGTCAGTTTAGAATGTGTAATTTGTTGTGAGACAAGGAAGTTTGAGATAGGTATGACAAATTGAAGCATATCTTAGACCAAAACATGGACAGATAGGAACAATACGTGTGTTAACAACAAGAAGTCAACCAATTAAACTATAGGAAAGAATATTCAGAACCTAAAATTGATATCATATACAAAACTGAAAAAACCATAATGAAAATTAATCAAAAATTGAATGTAATGAGATTAGATGATCTTGAAAGAAAACTAAAAGTATTGGACAAATTTACAATGAAATTACAAGTTATGCAATAGGAAAACACAAATGAAAACTTTAATATTACAGATTTGCATAATTTGCAAGACATATAGACAAAAGAAAATATCAATGCAATATAATTTAAAGAATGTAAGTTAAAACTAAAAACAATTGAAGATCGAAATTATGAAAATGAAATACAAGAACATCATGAAAGTAATGAAAATCTGGAAGATGTATGTATAACATTAAGATCTAGAACTGATATACCACCAAGAATTCAAAAAGAAAGTAATATGAAGGTGGATAAGGACAAAATTCAAAATAATAATGAAAATTTAGAAATCAATGAAGAAAAAATTGAATCTGAAAATGAGACTAAAAGTGATCAAACAAATGAAATGAAAGACAAAGAATCTTGTAAATCACAATTATTAGCATCATATCTTGAAACATTACAACAAACATTTCCTGAAAAATAAGAAAAAATTAGAGAAATTTTTGAAAAAGTACAAGTTAACATTCATTTGTTAGACATATTGCAAAAAATGCCACATTGTGCTAAATTTCTTAAGGATTGGTGTACCAAGAAAAGAGAGTAAAAAGTTTTAAGGAAAGTCTTTTTAGCTGAGCAAAGTAGTTACCTATTTCTGCCACAAATTCCTAAAAAGTTATTTGATCTAGGAATCCCTATTATATCTTGCACCATAGTAAATTCCATTCTAGAAAGAACCTTAATAGACCAAGGTACAGGTATAAATGTTATGCTGAGTGATATATTTGCATCCTTAGGATTAAAAGGCTTAATCCTTACTACAATTAGCTAATAGAAGTATAAGATATCCTGGAGGAAAAATAGAAGATGTCTTAATTAAAATAAAAAACTTCATATATCCAATTGATATTGTGATTTTGGATTCTCAACAAATTAAGCATCAGAATCATGATACATCTTTAATTTTAGGAAGGCTATTTTTAGCAATATTAGGGACTGTTATAAATTGTAAAATTGGAGTGATGAAGTTAGCATATGGTAATGAGGATACTCAATTAAACATTTTCGAACCAGAAAAGTTTGAAGAGTTAGAAATGTCCTTACATACTATAGACTTTTTAGAGGATGAGGAAGAAAAACAAACATGTTTAATCATTATTGCTTCAGATTTAAAAGAGGATCAAATTTCTAAATTAAAAGATGTAGTAAAAACTTATAAAGAGGCAATAAGATGGACTATGACTGATATAAAAGGGTTAAGTATAACTTTATGCTATCACCACATATATTTAGAAGAGAATGCTAAACTAGTTAAAATTCTTGAGAGGAGATTAAATTCAAACTTTAAAGAAATAGTCAGGAAGGAAATAGTGAAATGGTTAAATAATGATATAATTTATCTGATTTCTGATTGCTCATGGGTTAGTCCAATCTATGTGGTTCCAAAGAAATCAGAATTAATAGTTATTAGGAGTGAAAGTCATGGCTAGATACCTACTAGAATTCAATCAGGCTGAAGAGTGTGTATAGACTATAGGAAGCTGAATGCTATAACTAGGAAAGATCATTTTCCCTTACCTTTTATAG
Source organism: Cymodocea nodosa (assembly GCA_036874045.1). Taxonomy (NCBI): domain Eukaryota; kingdom Viridiplantae; phylum Streptophyta; class Magnoliopsida; order Alismatales; family Cymodoceaceae; genus Cymodocea; species Cymodocea nodosa. Next base: position 14,658,665 of record CM072335.1, read on the forward strand.
ATCAAATGCTAGAGAAATTAGCAGGGCAAGAATATTTTTGTTTCCTAGACAGGTATTTAGGATATAACTAAGTTCCAATAGCATTAAAGGATCAAGAGAAAACAACTTTCACCTATCCTAATGGAACTTATGCTTTTAAGAGAATGCCATTTAGATTATGCAATGCACCATTTACCTTTCAAAGGTGTATGTAGTGCATATTCACTAGAATGACTAAAGATTTTTTAGAAATATTTATGGATGATTTTAATATATATGGAACTTCATATGAAGTGTGTTTAAACAATTTAGACCAAGTATTAAAATGCTATGTGGAAAAAAATTTGGTTCTAAATTAGGAAAAATGTCACTTCATGGTTAAACAAGAGATAGTCTTGGGACATGTTGTTTCAAAGAAAGGGCTAGAAGTAGATAAAGCTAAAATAAAAGTAATTTATAATCTACCAAAACCTAAATAAGTAAAAGATATTAGATCATTTCTAGGACATGCTGAATTTTGTAGAAGATTTATTAAAGATTTTAGCAAAATAGCTAGACCTTTAACTAATTTATTAAAAGATGTCCCATTCAACTTTAATAAAAATTGCAAAGAAACATTTTTCAAGCTTAAAACTAGCTTAATTTCAACTCCTATAATACAAGCACCTGATTGGAGCCATCTATTTGAATTAATGTGCGATGCATTTGATTTTACTGTAGGAGTAGTGTTGGGACAGAAGATAGAAAAATCTCTTAGAGTGATTTATTATGCAAGTAAAACATTAAGTGATGCTCAAGTTAATTATAAAACTATTGAAAAAGAGTTGTTAGCTGTTGTGTTGGCCTTAGAAAAGTTTAGATCATATCTGATTGGAGCTAAAGTGATAGTATATACGGATCATTCAACTTTAAAACACTTAATAACAAAGAAAGAGATTGAACCTAGATTGATCCAATGGATATTATTATTACAAGAATTTGATCTAGAAATTAAAGATAAAAAAGGTTGTGAGAATGTAGTACCAGATCATTTATCAAGATTACAAATAGAAAAATCAAATATTGAAATTAAGGATAATTTTCCTAATGAACAATTAATGACCTTCAACACAATGCCTTGGTATGTAGACATAGTTAATTATTTAGTTACTGGTTTAACACCTAAGGATTGGAATAGATAGGATAAGAAATTGTTCTTTTTAAGAGTAAAATATTACTATTGGGAAGACCCATACTATTGATAAGAAATGTCCTGATTTGGTTTTAAGGTGTGTTCCAGAAACTGAATATCAAAGCATATTGTCTTTTTGCCATGACTAAGCATGTGGAGGGCATTTTAGTTTAGGGAAAACTACTGTCAAAATTCTACACTGTGGATTTTATTGGCCAACATTATTCAAAGATGCTCATAAATACTACTTAAGTTGTTTAAGATGTCAACAAATACGAAAAATATCAAAGAGTAATATGATGCCTCTAAAGAGTATTATTGAGGTTGAAATTTTTGATGTGTGGGAAATAGATTTTATGGGTCCATTTCTTATGTCTAATTAATTTAATTATATATTGTTGAGGGTGGATTATGTATCTAAATAGATAGAAGCTATTCCTACAAAAACTAATGACAACAAAGTAGTAATACATTTTATAATAACTAATATAATTGCTAGATTTAGAATACCTAAATTATTAATGATAGAAGAACTCATTTTTGTAATAGAAGTTTTGAAACCTTAATGAAGAAATATGGCGTAAATCACAAAATTGCAACATCATATCATCTGTAAACAAGTAGACAAGTAGAAATTGCAAACAAACAAATTAAGTTAATCTTAGAAAAAGTAGTAAATCCTACTAGAACAGATTGAGCTAATAGATTAATATATGCACTTTGGGCTTATAGAATTGCTTATAAGATAAGCTTAGGTATGTGACCTTTTAGACTAGTATATGGAAAAAGTTGTCATTTACTAGTTGAAATTGAACATAAAGCTTATTGAGCATTAAAAACTCTAAACACTAATTTAAATCGAGTTGTTGAAAATAGGAAAATGTAGTTGATTGAATTGGAAGAATTTAGAAATGAAGCTTATTCGAGAACTGTAAAAGAAAAAGAGAAAATGAAGTTCTGGCATGACAAGAAAATTATTCCAAAAACCTTTGAAATAGGACAAAAAGTATATCTTTACATGACTAGACTCCATAACCATTCAGGAAAATTAAGATCTAGATAGGCAGGACCTTACATAATTGGAAATATTTATTCCTATGGAGCTATTGAAATTGAAAATCCTAAAAATCAAAATATATTTAAAGTAAATGGACAAAGACATAGACCTGGTTTGAAGATTCCAAAAAGTTCATTTGGAATTATAGAAGAAGTAAGAGTAGAGGACTACTCGAGCTTTACTTAGTAAGAAATTATCTATGTATTATTATAAAAAAAAAACCTTATTTAAACATAATCACAGTTCAATCAAAAAAAATTATTGGTTTTATCGAAACATATATTTAAAAAAAAAATTGTTACGGTTCAACCGATAGGATCCATTAGTCTAATCAAAACATAAAAAAATCTATATATTATATTGAGTAAAATATTGGTTTTACCGAAGATAGTATCGGTTCAACCGGTAGGGAAAAAAAAGGTATTTAATTTTGATTCGACCGAGGAATATAACGGTTTGATCGAAATTCTAAAATGTTGAAAAATTAAGAGTTGGTTAGATCGGAAATTCTTTGGTCTTGACCGAAGTAAAAATTATTATTATAAGTATTTTTTATTAGTTATAACTTTACGGGAAGTTCATTGAGTTACGCTTAACTCAACGAACTTACGTCGTTGAGTTTGGGATAAGTTATCAAACTTACTCCATTGGGTTAATTGTAACTCAACGGAGTACTGTAGTTAAGTCCACAGACTAAGTCCATGGAGTTAACTGTAACTCCATGGAGAAGTGAGTGAGATAGCAAGAGTTTTGTGCAGGAAAATGACCCGATTACCTGCCTAAAACTTAGGATTTATTTATATTAAAACTTAGGATTTGGGGGCATTTTCCACAAAGTCATTTAGAACTTAGAATAGTAGAGATTAGAGCGATTCTGTTCTGTTCTGTCACACTATGAAGACAAGATGATGCTTGAGTTCTGAGAGGTAGTTGACACCATGGGATTTCTTAGAGAATTAAAAAAATGACATAAAAGATAAAATTTCTAGAACACGAGATGGAAAAAGGAACTAGAAAAGGTAGAATTTGACATCTTCTACTAGAGGAAAGTTTTAATAGATTTAAATATTAGCATACCTCAGATTGGGGAAACAAGGATTAAAGTAGCAATAGAAGTTCTTGTGAATAGAGGAAGGAAAATAAGACCAAGCAACAAGGTTGCCTTAGAATTAATTTGGCACAAGTCATGACTCTAGTTTACAAGACATATTGTTAGAGATGCCTAGTGGGAAATTTGGGAGCAACGGAAGAGCTTGTAGTTGAAGAGCTAGTTGTTGAAAAACTAGTTACTATAGAACAAGCAAGACCTTTAGTTCCACCAATAGAACCATTAAAATGAGTTACATTTGCTTGGCCGAGAACTGAAGAAGAAGACAAAGAGTTTGCTAGCTTGGTCAAAATAGTAAAAGACTAAGGAGATGATGAAGAAATGGCTATGGCTAAGACACATATTTTGTATGATGCCATAAAGAAAAGGCAGACTGAAGAAAAGTTGAGGGCCCAATATAAAATTAAAGTAGAACAACATCAAGAAGTAGTTAAATCAATAGCTACAAGAGAAACTGAAGCTGGTCCTTTGAGACTAGTAAGTATAGAAAAAGTAAAATAGGAAGAGCTAGTACTTGTGGCTCGAGGGCCTACAGAGCCTATTTTTGTAGATTTAATCTCAAATGAGGAAGAGGAAGACTAGACACAACTATTTAGAAGAAGGAATGGAAAAGAGATAATGCTTAAAGCTCTAGTAGAGATTAAACCTGAGCTTGTAGGAGTTGAAGTTGGTCCTTCGAGACCAGCAATTATAGAAAAAGTTAAATAGGAAGAGCTAGTACTTGTGGCTCAAAGGCTTGCAGAGCCTATTTTTGTAAATTTAATCTTAGAAGAAGAAGAGGAAGACCAGACACAATTAATCAGAAAAAGGAAAGGAAAAGAGATAGTACCTAAATATCAAGAAGAGATTAAATCTGAGATGCAAATATCAGTAGGGCATGTAGAGCTAATTTTTGTAAACCTGCTATTCGATTCTGAGGATGAGCAAGAGTAGCAGCAGCAAGAGCAAAGAGAAGAAGAAAAACAGGCTGAATCTAATCTACAGCCTATACAAGTAGAAGAAACAAAAATTAGGGCAGAAGTTGATTTGCCCGTAACTCCATCCCAATCTGCCACAAAATCAGAAAGAATAGTGACAATGTAGATTGGTAGTCAGGAGGGAGAAGAAAAAGAAGAAACTGAACAAGAAGTTAAACAAGTACATATAAAAAGAAATGACTCTACAAATTCCACCGAAGAGCAAGGATCTTAAGCAAATTTTGGAAAGAATTCAAGATAGAGTGGAGAGTTTTGCCGGCTCTCCACCACAGATAGAAGCAGAAGCAAAAATGCAAGAATCTTTCGAGCATTTTCAGTCAATTCAAGTTCAGCAAATAGAAGAGGAAGTTCAAGAACAAACCCCTCTAGAGCAACAAATTCACATTCCTGACTCGATTGAAACAATAGTTTTAAATGAAGTACACTTTTGAAGTTAAGAAGCATATAATAAATATCAAGAGATTAAGGTTTATGATATCATTTACAGTAGACTAGTAAATTGGGACGGGATGCAAGAAATTAAGGATTTATTTGAGTTCCAAGGTCTATTGTAGTTTATTTCTCAAGAGAGAGGGCATGCAGTATATGAGAATCTAGTGCCTTACTTCTATGCAAATTTAAGAGAAGGAAAAAGTGGATTAATTTCCAACGTGGAGCAAGTTGATGTACAAATAAGACTAGAGCTTCTTCACAACATTTTAGGATTGAAGAATGAAGGACTAAAAATTCTAGAAAGTACAACTACAGTCGAGTGGACAAAGCAAATAATAAAGGATTGTTTAGCTATCAATCCTAGTGTGCCATTGTTAAATAGACTAAAGCACTTAAATGGTAAAGCACACATGATAGCTAACATTTTAATTAAAAATGTCTACCAACGACAAGGCCATGATATAGAACTGAGTTAATTTGTCAAATGGGCCACATATGCAGTTGTGAACAAAATTTAGATTAATTGGTCTGTAGTTTTTATCTCCAAGCTGAGAGCAGTAAAGAAGAAATTATTTTATGGAGATCTGATTCCATTGCTGATGGTGGACAATATTAATTTCACGAAATGGACATCCAAAAGGATAAGATCAAGAACCATTTTAGTGAAAGAATACAGAAATTATGCTGCTGTAGAGATTGTTGAACCTTCTGGAGGAATTACAGGAGTTGTAGAAAGGATAAATCAATTAGAGCAACAATTAGAAAAACTCCAGAAGGAAGTAGATGAACTTAAAAGAAAAGATTAAAATGTATTGTTCGTTTACTTGTACTTATAGATGTATGAAAAATATTTGATTGATTGTAATGTAAGCTATTCATATAAATGAATTTTTTCAGATGTTTTTGCAGTCGTGTTTGAGAATGATGTAATGAATGAACTATCTTGAATATTATATAACTGTTTGAACAAGATACAAGACTGTTTAAAAGATATACAAATTGTATGAATGACAAGATTAAATGCAAGATAACTAGTTAATGCCTGAAAATATCTACATGCTGCAAAGTAAAATATAAATTCTGCATAACATGATATGAACTGCAAGTTAAATATTTATATAATGTTCAGATTTAAATAAATTTTAATTAGAACACTTCATTAATGACATGTATTTAACTTTATTTAAATTGAAAAAAAATGTGGAGAGAAAAAATATATAGAAGTTAATACAAGGAGTAAGCTTAGAAAATTGCCAAGTATTAACTCAACAAAGTAAGTTTGTTGAGTTAACCTTAACTCCATAAGGTCAATAATATAATATAAGGTCACTCTATTGAGTTATCTGTAACTCAACGAAGTTAGTCCGTAGAGTTAGCAACAGTAACCGAAGCTAATCCGTTGAGTTAACTATAACTCAACGAGGTTAGTTCGTGAATTAAGCTAAATGGTTATTCTTTTAGCCACGAACAAAACTTCGTGAGTTTAACGGTTATTGAAATTTGAAATTAGAAGTGACATACGTACCCATAAAAATAGGAACTACACTGCACGTTACAAGACACGTTCTTGTAACGAGATTCATTTGCTTTATGGACATGCATTATAAATATAGAATAGCAAGTTATTTACTAGTTACCAGCACTTTTGAAAGAAAAGGAAATTCGTTGGGGAACTAGAAGTAGAAGCAGCTGATTCAAATTCATCCGTCAACAACTATTTACTAAATATAAAGCTTCAGCCTAGTATGTAATTAATCTTCTGCTATTTTACTTTATGTTAAGAGTTTATGAACACATGGATTCGTTCTCCTAGTACTAAATGATTAGTAAGAATACCTACACAGGATTATTCAACATAGAGATGTACTGAAAAATTTTCTGAATTGGACTTTAATGAAATTCTTAGGGGTGTAGCCTTTCTTTAAATGAGAACGAAGATATGGCTGCTCCAGTAGAAAAATCATTAGGGGAAATTCTGTATCCTGAATTAGTTGATGAACTTTCATGCATTTGATTGCCAAACTTTGAGGGAGATAGGTTTGAACTGAATCCTAATCATATTAGTCAATTACCATATTTTCATGGATTAGAAAGAGAAGATGAAGTTTGTCAAATGATGAAAATGCCGAACATGAGTATATATGCTATTAAACTTAGATATATCCCTTTTCCTTTAAAAGACAGTTAAGAGATGGTTATATATTCTATCGCCTGATTCAATTTCTGTATAGACTGAATTTTGCTCTGTTTTTCTGGAAAAATATTATCCAACACATCAAACAATTAAAAAGAAAAAGAAAATATTAATGTCTAGCCAAAAACATAGAGAATCATTCTAAAAATATTTTGAATAATTTAAAGATTTACTGACTCAATGTCCACATCATGTAATGAGTAAAGCATAATTAATAGGTATAATTTATGAAGGCATAAATGTTTCAATGAAATCTTTATTAGAATCTACTTGTCAGAATAGATTTTTAAAACTGTGTAGTGAAGAAGCATGGGCATATTTAGAAAATTTTGCAAAAAGAACTACATAGTGAGAAAACTCAGCTGAAGTTATTACAGATAAAAGAATATTGCCAAGGGGAATGCATGAAATAGATTCAAGCACTATGCTTGAAGTTAAATTAACTGAATTAACAAAGAAAATAGAAGAGTTATCATTAAATCAGAAGCTAGTAGAAAAGAATGCAAACGTTAATGATTTAGATATTATTTATGCTAAAAACTAGAAAGATAACTTTGGAAATTCTTATAACCTTAATTGGAGAAATCACCAAAATTTATCTTGGAGAAACAACAATTTCCAAGGAGGAGAAAATATAAATGACAAAAATATAAGTTATGAAGCATTAATTGAACAAGGATCTAGAATAGAGAAATTAGAAAAGATAATCCAACAATTAAACAATCGTCTAGATCTTGTATTTGGAAATGCTGCAATTCAAAATCAAAATATGAGTAGAAATATATCTCCTAGATAGAAGGAATCAATGGAGGATTGCCAATGCAAGCAGTACTTAATCTTGTCAACAAAACTGTTAATGAAATTGATACCTCCTATGGGAGGGTAGCTGAATGAAACAGTATAACTGAAGTAACTTTGTATAATATAGTAAGTAGAAAAATATAAAAAGAAAAAAAAATGTAAGTTTAATTATAGTTAGTAGTATCGTAGAGTTATTACTTAACTCAATGAACTCAGTCTGTTGAGTTATGACCTAACTCCACGAGGGTGTGAAGTAGCTATGTTAATTTTGTCTCTGTTAAATTTTTGTCTATGTTATACAGAATCACAATAGATGGAATTGATAAAATTACCACTTGATGCACTGAGGGAAGTACTGAGTGACTTGTCAGCTTAAGATCTGTACAGATTGTGTTGTGTATCAAAAGAAATTAAAGGCTATGTCAGAGAAAAATATTTCCATGGACTGCAAGTTGCAAAAATGACTAAGATTAGAGATGGATTTTTATGTAAGTCATTTAATCGTAGTTCGATCAGCTATGAATATCTGAATATGGAAGAAACTACTGGAATTCCACCCAATACATTAGAAAGAATAGATCATATTATGGGGATGGATGAATGATTAAATATTTACAGAACCAAACCAAGACATACAATTCTGTTACTTGATATTTTAATTAGAAATCCTATCACTAGAGAAGAATGCAATATAGGAAGGCCTAATAGATATGAAGTGCCAACTGAAAATTGTGGGTCAGCTTTAACATTTTTTGATAAAAATTTGACCATTCTTGAAAAATTATATTGTTGGAGATCAACTAGAAATTGGGATGAAGATTTATGCTTAAGTGTATATAATTTTCTAAATAGATCTTGGACTGAAAATACTATGATATATCTAGGATAGAAAGCTTTAATTAACAGCATGCATGTCATACTTGATGGATATATATATTTAGTTACAGATATATCAGTTGCATTTAGATCTGATTTACACATAGTAAGCATAGATAGTTATGATGATTTTATAGAAATATTACTTATACTGAGTGATATAGCTAAACCACCATCTTTAGAATATGATTAAATTCAATTAGGAATGTGGTATAATGAATATGATGATCCTACTTTATGTTTGATAAGATGGTGGGATGAATTGAGGAAATTTCAAATATGGATTATAAAAGACCTAAATGAATGGAAATGAGAAGAGGAATATGTTGAAATAGATATAGAAATAGAAACAATTACATTATCTTGGAACATAAGAGGATCCCTTTCTGCATTTCATTTCATTAATGGAAATACACTTATATTTAGTATTGATAACATACTGCAAGTTTACAAGCTAAAAAGGAAAGCAAACTACATTAAAACAAAATTAATAGCAAGAAGAATTATACCTAAAAAGTTTGCATGGACTGACACATTTATTCCATTTGTAACTACTTTTCAATCATGCTCTTAAACTATGATTCTGTGCTTTTAATGTTGTGTGTATTCTACATTTATTTTTAGAAAAAAAAAACAACAACAAAATATCAATCTAGTTTATTGGTATCTATTCTGGGAAACCAACTGGCTTGTGAGCCACCAAAGGCATAGGAGCCTGGGTTCCACACAAGACACTGAAGTAGCAATTTTTGTTTTGTTATTTTGTTATATATTTTGCTTTTATTTGTGAATGAAAAGTTTTTCAGAAAAAGAATCAGAAGATATGGAAGGAGATACAAAAGGACAAGGTATGTAATTGATTACTTATCCTGAATTTACATTTAAATTCAGTTTGTGGAGTTATTCATTAGCTCAACGAATTAAGTTCGTTGAGTTAGGTGCTAAGTCAATGAAATAATATGCATGCCTGCTACAATTACTATATTTATCATAAAATCTTTTACATTAAGGACAATGCAAAATGTAGGTATGGGGGGGGGGGTGGTTATTAAAGTAATAGCCATGTAATTTTGTTAATTAAAGGAATTAGAATGGTATTGCAAAAGTTCTATGGAAATTGAAATTTTTTTATGAATTTGCTGTAACTATCTGATAATTGAGATTGTAACTACTTGAAAATTTTTAAAAACTATAACTGCTTGAAAGTTATATTTAGGATGTTATATAAGATGTTACAGAATTTTACTATTCATACAAATTTAGATATAGTATCTTATGCTTTTGTTGAATTTTATGAGTTTAACAGTTTCATAATTTTACAAAAATCAGAATACTTAACTGAAACTCAGTAAATTATCTGAAATCTTGAAAGAGCTGAAATGCTGATTTTTAGATTAAATGAAATACTTATAATCAAGGATACATTTAATTTGATTGATTAAACTTGTAGAATGATTTATGTGTAAATCTTATTAAACTACATAAAAAGTATGAGCTTATTAATATGGATTCATATTTTCAGTAAATAATAGAAGTATGATTATACGAGATTTGTGTTTAATTGCATCTGTATTAATGAAATACATATATGTTTTTATCTGTGTTTAAAAAAAAAAAAACTTTGAGAGTTTATTAACTTGTTTGATCACGAGTCTTTTGTACTTGAGCAGATGGGTATGTAAGTATTGTTGACTTGAAAAAGACTCTTTAAATTTGGCAACCTAAGGTCCTGATTAGATCTGAGATTGTTGACTGAAAGTTCAATACATGGGTATACTAGAAAGCTCTTGTATGATTCAAGCTTGTCAAATTAACTTTTAAAGTACAAATATGCATATACTGTTCTGGAAAGATACAAGTATTTTGTGAAATACAGATATCTTTTGAATCGAGTATATTTTCTGTTATCTAAGATTGCTAAAGTATGAATCTAGAATAGACTTTTGAAGTTGTTTATCTAAGATACAATTCTTTATTCTACTTGTCTTAATCATATTGAATTGGATTGTGTTTTGATTCGTATGTAGTTGAAATTTATTCTGGAAATCATATTGGAAAATTCAGGATGACAGTTGCTGAAAAGAAGAAAAAATGATAATATAATTAACACCTATGTGATGCTGATATATTTTGTATATAATTTACATATGTTTTAAATATATTTGTAGGTTGAAGAGGAGAAAACAAAGTTAAAATAGATTACTGAAACATACAGAATATCTATATAGTAATTTAATTTATTATTCTGAAGAAGAATGAAGTGAAGAATTAATTCTAGTACTTTAGAAAACCAACTAGTTAGATCTTAGTTTACTAAGGGACTAGTAAAATTTAAGTATGGGGGAAGTGTTTAGAATGAAAAGGTGCATAATATTAACGGTTAAATGATGGTTAATTGCATAATATTTAGCTTATCATATGAGAATTAAGTCATTATATTATAATTGCATTGTTATATGCTTTAATGAAAGAATTCTCATAATTTCAGGGAATTAATGTTAATTTAGTACATTTTTGAATTGTCGGTGAATTGCAGACTATGAAATTCTTAAGTATCCGAACTTTCTGTTATTTCGGAGAGTTATATTGCTTGTATCAGATAGTATGTTTTAAAAGAATATTTTATTATTTCCTAGAATACACATGTTGAAACTTTAATGCATGACTTAAGTAGATTTTTGGTAAGTTATCTATTAACCATCCGAAATGCATCTAAGCATTAGATAGTTAGGTTCGTAAGTATCCGAAATATCTGAACTTGTTAAGTTAGAATTATGCACGTGTTAAATTTAAATGCTTTAGTATATCACGTGAGATGTACATGTTTAACTCGTTAAGTTAGCTTAACTGTATGCATTGAGTTACACGAATACACACTAAGGTAACGCATTATGTTAGCAGCTTATTTCTTTATTGCACGTGTTTTATAGTTACATCAACGAAGGAAGTCCGTTGAGTTATCTGTAACTCCACAGACCATATATTTTCTAATATGCTACTATAGCAATTACAGAAACAGGACATTCGAAGGAAAACCATGATTGCACGTAACACGTGGGAATTCACTTGTAGAAGGAAGAAGAAATCACCATCGTTAATATGAATGAAGAAAATCCAATCGATCATTTAAGCAGAGCAGTTACTACTGTAAGAAATATAAAAGACGAAGAAAAAGTGTGTACGGTGGTGGAGAACCGCGCTAACTGTAGGCAATGTCGGAAGTTCCCTGAAGCTCCACACCACCACCATAATCACTAACCATCGGAGGTCTGTGAGGATACTTTTCTGATGTTAGGTCAATTCTGAACCAAACATGGTGCTTGACAACCACTTTGAGGAGTGATCGCGTCGCGGGAAGGGAAACCATTTTCACTAAGCACAAACTCATATCTCAAGAGATTGTAAAGCTTCTAGCCTTGGTTTCGGGTTGATGCCAATATGCTAAAGAGGAGATCATCTTACAATTTTGGACTCACGATTCTATAGGGAGAGGAGACAGGATTGTAAGTGATTAAGTTTTCAGTGGTGTAATCGTGTTGCATGTAGTGATGGAAGTTTTTATTGTCGATAGAGATTTTTACATTTCACCTTTCATTCATCTTCAGGAACATATCAAAACAAAAATACTAAAAATAACAACTTATTTGTGCTTACATTTAGTATTAAAGTGTTGTATTGTTTGTTTTGCATCGTGATTAATGTTATCATTGTTAACATTGTAAATGTTTTATGTTTGTTTGATTCAGAAAATAGATAATAGTTTTACAGTTTATTGAAATTGATTTGTTCCAAATACTTAAAGATTTTAATGGTTACTATTTGAAATATCTGAATGTTAGTGTTGTTTAATGATAAATCTAATCTTAACTAGCATTAAAGAGCTTAATTGATGTTATTTACAATCTGTGGAACTGCCTAATGGTTGGCCGAATTCCTCTGTAAATAGTAGTATTTAACTAGATAGATAAACTCGTGGAGTTAACTTAAATCCACGAGGTTAGTTCGTTGAGTTATCCATAACTCAACGAACTAGGTCCGTTGTGTTAACTGTAACTCAACGAAGTGCTTAACTAAACACATAAACTCTAATATAAAAATCAAGATAGTACACAATTCTTACTCAACTCTTTGTGGGATCGACCTGTACTTGCACACAAATATAATATACACTATGCACTTGAAGTTAAAATACAAATTGGAATTAATATCTAATTTGTGTGAAAGGTTGTTAGTTTACTTCTAAAGACAAATTAAACAAGTAAAAACAAAAGTTAACAAACCATCCAAACAAGTTTTCTGGCGCCATTGCCGGGGACCAGTTGTTTGATCTAACCTTTCACATCAATATAAGCTACATCAGAAAAACTATGTCATGAATTTCAAAATTTGATGAAAAATAAATTTGAAATGAGCATGATGGGAGAGTTAAAGTTTTTCTTAGGATTACACATCCATCAAGTGAAAAATGTCATCTTTGTTAATCAAGAAAATATTACAAAGAAACTCTCAAGAAATTTGGCTTTGAGAACATCAAATAACACACCAATGAGTTCAAATACTAAACTTGAAAATGATGACTTAATTGTTGTAGTAGATCAAAAGAAATACAGAGGCATGATTGGATCTTTGTTGTACCTATCAACAAGTAGGTCAGATATCATGTTCAGTGTATGTTTGTGTGCTAGATTTCAAACATCATCAAAAGAATCTCATCTAAAATCAGTCAAAAGAATCTTCAAGTATTTACAAGGCACTAAAGATTTTGGATTATATTACTCAATTGATAGTAGTCTAACTTTAACAGGTTATAGTGATGTAGATTATGCAAGCAATAGATCTGATAGAAAAAGCACAAGTGGCACATGCCAAATGCTTGGAAATTATTTAATTTCATGGTTCAGTCGGAAATAAAACTGTATTGCATTATCCACTACTGAAGCAGAATATATTGCAGCAAGTCTATGTTGTGCTTAAATTTTTTGGATGCAGCAAACTTTAGCAGATTACAGGCTAAAAATTCAGAATACAGATATATATTGTGATAACAGTAGTACAATAAGCTTATCGAAGAATATAGTAATTCATTCTAGAGCCAAGCATTTCGAGATCAGACATCATTTCTTGAGAGATCATGTGGAAAAAGGGCACATCTCACTTAAGTTTGTTCCAACAGAAAATCAACATGTAGATATTTTCACAAAACCTTTAAATGAATCAACATTTAATCATATTAGAAGAAATCTAGGCATATGTTCTATGCACGACTTATAATGCATTCATAGTTGATTTATGCTTATTATCCCTCAAGCGCACCATATGGGAACTTATTTTCTGCTAACATGTACCCATGCAGGACTTATCAGAAGTCTCCTTTTATCAGATTTTAGATATCAAAAATTACAAATATCAGAAGTCTCCTTTTATCTAATGACAAAAAGGGGAGAAGTATAAAGAAAAATTACATGGAAGGCAAGGGGAGAATTCCCAACACTCAGGCAAGGGGAGATATATTCTATATCATGTTGTATTTATTTTATGTAAACTCTAGAAATCTATGTTACTTGTTTTTGGTGTGACTGAATGTATAGAAATAAACTAGGGAGTGAAATACATGTAATTAAATGTAAAGAATTTTGTCATTATTAAAAAGGGGGAGATTGTTAGGACCCTATATTTTGATAATGCAAAAACCTACATGAGGAAACAAATTGTATTTCACAAATAAGATAGTTCAGCAAAAGCTCAAAAGGCAGATAAGTCGATACAGATAGTTCAGAAATTGCTATAAGAGATAAATAGAAAATTGGAAGGTTATCAGGCTTAAGTATCTAGAAGAAATAAATCTTCGGTGAATTACAGGCTTAAGTATTTGATGAGTCAAGTTAAGTAGTAGAAACACCTTCGGATAGTTAGAAAAATAACTATCTGAAAATACAAGGACTTCAGAGAGTTTTTAAGATAGCTGGGTGAATGATCGGAAAGTTAAGGTGCTAATTATCCAGATGTTCAAGGAAATTGGAAAGTTAGGAAAGCTAACTATCGAAAACTTAAGTCATTAAATTTCCTACATGCAGAAATCTAGAACAGAAGCTTAAAAGGATTTTTCAGAGAGTTAGAAAGCTAACTATACGGAAAACAAGAAGTTTCGGAAGGTTACAGATTTAACTATCTGAAACTTAAGTCACCCTATTTTGCACATGTAGAAATAAGGAGAAAGTAGTCGGAAGCTTAGAAGAAGAATTAGGAGGTTACTGTAGCTACTATATGAAAGTTGAAGATTTTCGATTGGTTTACATCGATAACCATCCGAACTTAAGACACTTCATGTGTATGACTTAAATTCTCATGTGACATAGACAAAAGGACTTAAGTGGATTTTTGGTAAGTTATAGGTGTCCTTCGGAGAGTTACATTGTTAACCATCTAAAAATCAAAGGGAATCGGAAGGTTACAAGTTGGACAGTATACAAAACGATAACTTACTACTTTTGGGATTGACTACATAGTAAGTACTGCAGAAAACATCCGCTAGAAGTGAATATGATTGTTATACCTCTTGGTATAAATATGAGAAGTAAAGGGAAGATTGATATAATGATCATAAACATTGTGAGCTACTAAAAAATTCCAGAAACACTCTCAAGTCTGCAAAATATA
Organism: Cymodocea nodosa; assembly: GCA_036874045.1. Lineage (NCBI taxonomy): Eukaryota > Viridiplantae > Streptophyta > Magnoliopsida > Alismatales > Cymodoceaceae > Cymodocea > Cymodocea nodosa. The sequence goes on from CM072335.1 coordinate 14,673,917, forward strand.
GAAATATTCTAAAGTTCACTGTAGCACAAAAGCTCTCTACACTCAAACTCTACTTCCAAGTTCAAAGTGTTAGTTCATGACTTTCTACCTGAAAACTCACTATTGGTTAAGAGCTTTTACTTGAAAACTCGAAGAAAGGTTGGTTGCTAAGCTTCAACTTGAAAGCTCAAGTGCTGGTTTTTGCTTCAACCTGAAAGCTCAAGTGCTGGTTTTTGCTTCAACCTGAAAGCAAGTGTTGTAAGTATTCATATACTTAGTGAAGCCCAAGTGAATCTTGGGGGTGGACTAGCCAAGTTGGTGAACCTCCTAAAAATCTTCTTGTGTTCATTACTTTTTACTGTTTTGCATATATATTAATTAATTAAAATCACAGATAAATTGAATCAACCAATTAAACTTAAAAGGAAGTTAAATTTACTCACACACACCATTCACCCCTCCTCTAGTGTGCCAAATCCTAACAAAACCTAGATAGCCAACAGAGGTTACGAGACCTAATATACTTAAGTAATTAAGTATAGGAACCTCATACTATTACTAAGGTAAGTTTATGGAATCTCGTAAAGTTAAGATATTAAGTTTATGAAGAAATATTTGTTTGAGTAAAAATGAAAATTTGTATATATACAAAGTTAGTTTGTAAACTTAGGAGCATAAGGTTATGAAGAGATACATAAACTTATGATTTATAATTAATGACTATAGTAATCTTAGTTGAAAATATTTAAAATCCATTTACCTGATAAACTTTACATATTTAAGTGTCGATAATTAGCTTAAAACCTCATTTGGTTCATTGTCTTCTACCTATAACTTGATGGAGCTAGGACAAGTGATTACAGATGAAAAGCTAAGGTAAAATGGCTTAGAGATTGTCAGACTAGGAAAGCAAGGTAGACTTTAATATTTCTCATCAAGATGTTACTAGCCCAATGAAAAAAGGTGAAAAAGGCTAATTTAGTAAAATAGATGGAGCAGTTACACATTCAATGCTATAAAATAACTAGGTTGTGTAACTTAGAAAATATTGACCACAAAAGATTTTGCCATTAAAGTCAAAAGAACCATAGAAAAAGAAATCGCAAAAGAAAAAGCTTTGAAACCTTTCAGTACAATAGCTCATGAACTTATTAAAAGGAAATCTATTTTCTAGATTGTTTAGAATGAAAAAGTGCATAATATTAATGGTTAATTGCATAATATTTAGCTTATCATATGAGAATTAAGCCATTATGTTATAATTGCACGATTACATGCCTTAATTAAAGAATATGCATAATTTCAAGGAATTAGTGTTAATTAAGTGTTAAAAGGTTGAAAGCCTAGCAAATGCAGTTTTATATAAGTTTATAAAAGCTTGTAAAGTTATTCACTTAAGTTTACGGACTCTCATAATGTTAATCACGTAAGTTTACGAAACCTCATAAAGTTAGGAATTATTTCACACGCCAACTTTTAAATGATTAAGAATTACTTCTTTTACATTGTAAATATTAAATGTTAAATGTTATATAAACTATAGGGTTGAACGAGTCTGTTGAGTTAAGTTTAACTCAATAAGCTAAGTCTGTTGAGTTACGTTAAGTCAACGAGGTAAGTCCGTTAAGTTACACTAACTCTACGAACTAGTTATTTTCTAATATTCAACTGTGAGGAGTTATAGGAATGGAAAATTCGAAGGAAAACCATGATTGCATGTATCATGTAAGATTTAACTCGTAAAATGAAGAAGAAATCACCATCGTCGATACAAATGAAGGAGATCCAATCGATCATTTAGGTGGAAGTAGTTATTACTGAAAAAAATATAAAAGAAAAAGAGAAAGAATGAAAAATAGAGGGTGGAGAACCATACTAACTACAGTAAGCATCGATAGTTCCTTGAAGCTCCACAACACCACCACCAATCACCAACCATTAGAGGTCTATGAGGATAATTTTTGGATGTTAGGTCAATTCCGAACTAAATATGGTGACTGACAACTACTGTAAGGAGTGATCACGTCGCAAGAAGGGAAACCATTTTCACCAAGTACCGAATCATTTCTCAAGAAATAGTAAAACTTCTAGCCTTGGTTTCAAGTTGATGCCAATATACTGAAGAGAAGAGCAACTTATAAGTCTTAGTTTACGATTCTATAGGGAGAGGGATGTGTGACAGTAAGTGATTAAATTTTCAATGGTGTAATCACGTCGCATGTAGTGACAGAAGTTTTTACTATCAATAGAGAATTTTACATTTCACCTTACGTTCATCTTCAAGAACATATTATAACAAAAACAAACCAAAAACTCATTATGTGTTTTTATATTTATCAAATCAGTGTTGTATCATTTGTTTAGTATTTTCAGTAATATTAGTATTATCAATATTGTTGAATGTTTTATGTTTATTTCATTCCAGAAAATAGAAAATCATTTTACTAATTACTGAAACTAGTTTATATTCAATTCTACAATCTTGATTAATATGATTACTGTTTGAAATATCTAAATGTTAGTATTTATTAATGATAAATACTATATAAACTAATATTAAAAGCTTAATTGATGTTATTTACATTATGTGGAATCGCCTAATGGATGACTGAATTCCTTTACGAACAACAAATTTAATTGGAAGTTACTAGTAAAACTCATGGAGTTAAATCTACGAGGATAGTCTGTTGAGTTAACTGTAACTCAATGAACTAAGTTCTTTAAGTTAGTAGTAAGTCAACGGAGTGCATAATTCAACACACATAAACCTCTAGCTATGAAAATCAAAATAGTACGAAGTTTTTACTCAATCTCTATAAGATCGACCTATACTTGCATGTTTATGCAATAAACACTATGCACTTGTAGTTAAAAAAAAAATTAGATTTAATATCTAATTTGTGAAAATTATTTGTTTACTTTTAAAAAGAAATTATAAATGTATATTTAAAGCAAACAAAATTCACCCAAACAAGTTTTTTGACGTCATTGTCAGGGACTAAAAAGCAAAGCAATTATAGTGTTGTTTTGTTTTCATAGCATAAAGAGTGTTGTGTGTTTTTATCATTGAGAATATGGCATATGCTTATACTCAAAGATTTCTGAAACATGTAGTTAGCATATGTGAATTCTACAATTTGAAAGGTCATGACATTGCTGATTGTTTGAAACTGAGACAATTACAGATGATTAGATCAAATGAGCAACAAATGAATTATATCTAATACAATAGAACTGAGTATTAAAATCCTATAGTTTACCCAACCAATAGTCAATTTAGAATAAGTAATATGTCAAGAAATAGGAAAGTTTGGGATAGGTATGACAGACTTAAATGTAGTTTAAAATAAAACCTAGACAAATTAGAACAATACATGTATTATCAGCAAGAAGTCAACCAAATAAACTATAAAGAAAATTATTCAGAACCTAACATTGATATCATCTATGAAATTGAGAAAACAATAATGAAAATTGATCAAAAATTGAATGTAATGAGATTAGATGATTTGGAAAAAAAGCTAAATGCACTAGATGAATTTACAATGTAATTACAAATTATGCAAGATAAAAATGAGAACAGAAATGATAAGTTCAATGTCGAAAGTGTGCATAATTTACAAAACATAAAGATAAAAGAAATTACCTATGGAATGGGAATTGAGAAAGGCAATCCAATTGAAGAATATATGGAAACAATTAAAGATCAAAATCATAAGAAAGAAACAGTAATACAAGAACATTATGAAAATGTTTGTGTAAAATTAAGATCTAGAAGTTACGTATCACTAAGAATTCAAAAAGAAAACAAAGTGGAGCTAAGTAAGAACAAATTTCAAAATGAAAATGAACACATAATACTTGAAAACTTAGAAATCAAAGAAGAAAAATCTGAATCTAAAAATGAAATTGTAAATTGCCAAAAGAAAGAAATGAAAGAAAAAGAATCTTTTAAATCACAAATATTAGCGCCCTATCTTGAAAGATTAAAACAAAAATGTCCTAAAAAATAAGAGAAAATTCGAGAAACTTTTGAAAAAGTACAAGTTAACATTCCTTTGTTAGATTTATTACAGAAAATGCTACATTGTGCTAAATTTCTGTACCAAGAAAAGGGAGTGAAAAGTGTTAAGAAAAGTCTTTTTATCTAAACAAAGTAGTTCTCTATTTCTACCACAAATTCTTAAAAGGTTATCTGATTTAGGAATCTCTATTATATCATGCACAATAGGTAATACAATTTTAGAAAGAATCTTAATAAACCTAGGTGCAAGTATAAATGTTATGTCTAGTGATATATTTGTATCCCTTGGATTAGAAGGTTTAATCCCTACTAAGACTATCATTTAATTAGCAGATAGAAGTATAATATATCCTTGAAGAAAATAAAAGATATCCTAATTAAAGTAAAGAACTTCATCTATCCTATTGATGTTGTCGTTTTGGGTTCCCAACAAATTAAGCATTAGAATCATGATGCATCTTTAACTTTGGAAAGACCATTTCTAGCAACATTAGGGGCTATTATAAACTGTAAAAATGGAATGATGAAATTAGCGTTGTTAGGATCGAAAGGCTCACCAAAGGGGGGGTGAATGGTGTGTGTGTGTAATTTTAACTTCCTTTTTCCTTAATCGATTGATTCAATTTATCTGTGATCTTAATTAATCAATGTACATGCAAAAACAATGAAAAGTAATGAACACAAGATATTTTTAGGTGGTTCACCAACTTGGCTAGTCCACCCCCAAGATTCACTTGGGCTTCACTAAGTATATAAATAGTTACAACACTTGCTTTCAAGTTGAAGCAAGAACCAACACTTGAACTTTCAGGTTGAAACTCAGCAACTAACCTTTCTTTGAGCTTTTAGGTATAAGCTCTTAACCAACAGTGAGTTTTCAAGTTGAAGCTCATGAACCAACAGCTTTGAACTTTTGAAATAGAGTTTGAGTGTAGGGAGCTTTTGTGCTGTAGTGAACTTCGAGAATGTTTTTGTATTTTGCAGACTTGAGAGTATTTCTGGAATTTTTGAGTAGCTTACAATATATGATAATCATTGTTCTAATCTTCCCTTTACTTTTCATATTTATACCAAGAGGTATAATGATCATATTTACTTCTAACGATGTTTTCTACTATACTTACTGTGTAGTCTGTCCCAAAAATATTAAGTTACTGTTCTATATACTGTCTAGCTTGTAATCTTCTGATTCCCTTTGATTTTCGAATGGTTAGCTGTGTAACTCTCCAAAGAACAACCGTAACTCATTGAAAATCCACTTATGTCCTTTTGTCTGTGTCACATGGGATTTTAGGTCACACACGTGAAGTGTCTTAAGATCGGATGGCTATGGATGTTAACCTACTGAAAATCTTCAACTTTCAAACAGTTAGCTACAATAACCTCCCGATTCCTCATTTAAGCTTCCAACTGCTATCTTCTTTCTACATGTGCATAATAGGATGACTTAAGTTTCAAATAGATAAATCTATAACATTCCAACACTTCTTGTTTTTTGGATAGTTAGCTTTCTAACTCTCCGAAAAGTCCTTTTAAGCTTCTATTCTAGATTTATGCATGTAGGAAATTTAATGACTTAAGTTTCAGATAGTTAGCTTTCCTAACTTTCTGATTTCCTTGAACTTATAGATAGTTAGTGCCTTAACTCTCTAATCATTCAGCCAACTATCTTTAAAACTCTCTGAAAGCCTTGTATTTTTGGATAGTTAATTTTCTAATCGTCCAATGGTGATTCTGTTGCTTAACACTGACTCATTGGATACTTAAGCTTAGTAACTAATTGAAGATTTATCTCTTTCAGATAGTTAAGCTTGGTAACCTTCCAAATTTCTGTTTATCTCTTGCAACATATTTTGAACTATTTGTATTGACTTATCTGCCTTCTACTCTTTTGCTGAACTGTCTAAATTGTGAAATACAATTTGTTTCCTCACATAAGTTTTTGCATTATCAAAATACAAGAGTCCTAACAAGTGTATGGTAATGAGAATACTCAATTAAATATTTTCAAACTAGAAGGAGATGAGGAGTTAGAAATGTCCTTATATACTATAGACTTTCTAAAGGATGAAGGAGACATGTTAGAAGATATGATTCAAGAAGAATTAAATAGGCAATTAAATACTTAAAATCTAGAAGGAAGTGAAAATATAGATGGAGACTTAAACATAGAAGTAGAAGGAGATTAAGAAGAGTTTAATATGGAAGACAAAAATGTTAAATTAGGAGCTCTAGCTTCTAATGGTCAACACTTAAATTTAAAACCTTTACCTCCTGAATTGACCTATATATTTCTAGAAGAAGAACGGATTTGTCCAATCATTATTGCATTAGATTTAAAGGAAGATCAAATATCTAAATTAAAAGATGTAATAAAGAAATATAAAGAAGCAATAGGATAGACTATGGTTGACGTAAAAAGGTTAAGTTCTATTATATGTCATCATCATATATATTTAGAAGAGAATGCTAAACCAGTTAGAATTCCTAAAAGAAGATTAAATCCAAACTTTAAAGACATAGTCAGGAAGAAAATTGTGAAATTGTTAGATAATGACATAATATATGAACTACTTATACCAAGAGAAATAAGGTAACTTATTTTCATTTAACATGGTTCTAGACATTTCCAGAAGTGATCTATTTTTACGTTCTACTATCCCATTTTGTGAAGGAGCTATTAGAAATGAGAACCTATGATCTATACCTAATTCTTCACAAGAGGTGTCCATTTAATCATTATCAAATTTTGTACCATGATCACTCCCAAGTTTTTGAATTTTAACATTTTGCTCATTCTGATCTTTATTACAGAATACTTTAAATATTTCAAAAACTTCAGTTTTATTAACTAGAAAATAAACCCAAGTAAACTTAGAATAATCATCAATTAGTATAAAAACATAATATTTACCTCCTAGACTTATTGTCCTAGTAGGTCTAAATAAATAGTTAAGTCAATGAAGGAAGTCCGTTAAGTTACACTAACTCCACAAACTAGTTATTTTCTAACATGTCACTGTTAGTAGTTGTAGAAATAGGAAATTCAAAAGAAAATCACGATTGCACATATCACGTAGGAATTAACTCATGGAATGAAGAAGAAATCACCATCATTGATACGAATGAAAGAAATCCAACGATCATTTAGGCAGAAGTAGTTACTACTAAAAAAAATATAAAAAAAAGAGGAGAAATACGAAGAAAGGTGTGTATGAAGGTAGAGAACCGTGCTAACTATAAGAAGCGTTGGAAGTTCCCTGAAGTTCTACAACACCACCAAATCATCAATTGTTTAGAATAAAAAGTACATAATATTAATAGTTAAATAATGATTAATTGCATAATACTTAGCTTATCATATGAGAATTAAGCCATTATGTTATAATTACATGATTATATGCCTTAATGAAAGAATCTATATAATTTCAGGGAATTAGTGTTAATTAAGTATTTTTTGAACTATCAGTGAGTTATAGGCTTTTTAATTCCTAAGTATCAGAAATGTCTGTTATTTCGGAGAGTTATAATTCATGTACTAGACAATTATGTTTTAAATGCTTAAAAAGATACTTTGTTATTTCATAAAGGATAAGTGTCGTGATCTAAAAAACTTAAGTTATTTGTCAGTAAGTTAGGTGCTAACTATCCGAAATGCATATAAGCATCGGATACTTATAGTTGTAACTATCCAAAATATCTTTTTATTCGTAAGTAGAATTACACATGTGTGAATTTAAATGTTTTATTATGTCATGTGAGTTACACATGTTTAACTCATTAAGTTAGCATAACTATACCCATTGTGTTACTTGAATAAACATTAAGCTAATGTGTTATGTTAGTGTTATAAGCTTATAAGTTATTCCTTTATTGCATGTGTTTTATAGTTAAGTTAATGAAGTAAGTCCATTGAGTTACACTAACTCCATGGACTAGTTATTTTCTAACATGTCATTGTAGCAGTTGTAGAAACAAAAAATTCAAAGGAAAACCATGATTGCATGTATCATGCAAAAATTAACTCGTGGAATGAAGAAGATATCACCATCATTGATACGAATGAAGGAAATCCAAGCGATCATTTAGGTAGAAGCAGTTACTACTGAAGGAAATATAAAAGAAGAGGAGAAAGACGAAAAAAAAGTGTGTGTGTGAAGGTGGACCACGCTAGCTACAGGAAGCGTCGGAAGTTCCTTGAAGCTCCACAACACCACCATAATCACCAACCATCGAAGATTTGTGAGGATACTTTTCGAAAGTCGAGTCGATTCTAAGCCAAACATGGTGATTGACAACCACTATGAGGAGTGATCACGTCACAGGAAGAGAAGCCATTTTCACCAAGCACTGATACATCTCATGAGATTGTAAAGCTTCTAGCCTTGGTTTTAGGTTGATGCCAATATACTGAGAGGAGATCAACTTACAAGTCTTGGTTCGCAATTCTATAGGGAGAGGAGGTGAAACTATAAATGATTAAGTTTTCAATGGTGTAATCACATCGCATGTAGTGATAGAAGTTCTTATTGTCAATAGAGAATTTTTACATTTCACCTTTCATTTATCTTCAAGAACATATCAAAACAAAAATACCAAAAAACTAACTATTTGTGTTAAAATTGAGATGATTGTAGATAGTTGGATCATATAAACAACAAATGAATTATATCCAATATAATAGACCTAAGTATGAAAATCTGATAATTTACCCAACTAATGGTCATTTTAGAACAAGTAATATGTTGAGAGACAATGAAGTTTGGGATAGGTATAACAAACTTGTGAAAGGACCTCTAGATTTTAATAATACAAAAATCAATGCAAGGAATATTCTTTTGTATTTCACAAATCAATAGATTAGCAATTAAAGTTAGTCACAAACAGATCATTCAAAGTTGACAGATGAAATCAGAAGGATCAGATAGTTATCAGTCTAAGTATCTGGAAGTAGTAGATTTTTGGAAGGTTAAATGCCTAAATATCCGAAAGACCATTTAAAGGTAGCAAGCAAGCTCTTCGAAAAGTTACAAGGTTAACTATCCAAAAATAAGAAGGTCTTCGAAATCTTAGATAAAAGGTCTAAATTCTTCGAAGAGTTAGGACAGCTAACTATCCAAAAATACAAGCAAATTGGAAAGTTATCTAGAGCAACTGTCTGGATAGTTAAGTTAGAAGAATATGCACGTGCAAGAAATTGAACTTATAGCAAACAAAGACTTAAAAGGACTTTCGATAAGTTAGAAAAGCTAACTATCCAAAAATTGAGAAGTTTAAGAAGGTTACATAATGAACTATCCGAAACTTAAGTCATCCTATTATACATGAGCTGAAATAGAATAACTATAGGAAACTTTGAAGGAAATTAGAGAGTTATTGTAGCTAACTATCTAATAGTCAAAAACGTTTTGGTAAGTTATAGCTACAAGTATCCAAACTTAAGACACCTCACGTGTACAACTTAAAATCTCACATGACAGACAAAAAGGACTTAAGTGGATTATCAGTGAGTTACGGACATCCTTGGGAGAGTTACATAGCTAACCATCAGAAAGTCAAAGGAAATCAGAAGGTTACCTTGAAACACTTTCCTAAATGGTAACTTACCATATTTGGACCTGCAATTTCAGTAAGTACAGCAAAATAATCCGTTGGAAGTGAATATGATCGTTATACTTGATGTTATAAATATAAACACCAAACAAGAGAGTTAGACATCTTTTTGAGCATACAAATCCATACACCAAGCTCCACATATACAACAGAACATCTTTGAGATCAAATTTTCAGCAAAGACAAACTCAAGTTTAGAGCTCTCCACGCAAATAAACTCTGATTTCTTCAAGCCTGTGGTTTACTGAAGTATACCAACTGAAAACTTCAGAGATAGGTTAGTTGGAGCTACGACTAGAAAGTTCAATTTGATTAGTTGGTTCTTGCTTTGACCTTAAAGCAAGTGTTTGTAAGTCTAGAAAGATTAGTGAAGTTCAAGTATCCCTTGGGGCTGAACTAGCCAGCCGTTAGTGGTGAACTACCTAAAATCCCTGTATGCATTATCTTCTCTTACTTTGTATTTGCATTTAGAAAAATCATTTCATGCTTGCTGAATTAAACAATCAATTAGTCATTTATTGTTAAAATTCTGAAATTGCATTTAAGAAATTAAATATTACTATTCACCCCCTTCTAGTAAACCATTAGGTCCTAACAACTTGAACGTAATTTAGAGCAAAACTTGGACAAACTAAAACAATACATGTATCAGTAATAAGAAGTCAACCAAATAATTATAGAGAATATTATTCAGAACCTAAAATTGATATCATCTATGAAATTGAGAAAACTATAATGAAAATTGATCAAAAATTGAATGCAATGAAACTAGATGATCTAGAAAGAAAGTTAAAAGCACTAGATGACTTTACAATGAAATTACAAGTTATGTAAAATGAAAATACAAATGAAAACTTTAATGTTGAAGATCTGCATAATTTGCAAAACATATAGACAAAAGAAAATACCAGTAAAATAGAATTTAAAGAATGTAATTTAAAACTGGAAACAATAGAAAATCAAAATCATGAAAATGGAATACAAGAACATCATGAAAGTAATGAAAATCTAGAAGATGTATGTATAACATTAAGATCTAGAACTCATATACCACCAAGAATTCAAAAACTTATAAAGAAGTAATAGGATGGATTATGACTAATATAAAAGAGTTAAGTGCAACTTTATGTTGTCACCATATATATTTAGAAGAGAATGCTAAACTAGTTAGAATTCTTAAGAGGAGATTAAATCCAAACCTTAAAGAAGTAGTCAGGAAGAAAATAGTGAATGGTTAGATAATGACATAATTTATCTGATTTTTAACAACTCATGGGTTAGTCCAATCTATGTAGTTCCTAAGAAATTAGGATTAACAATTATTAGGAATGAAAGTCAAAACTTGATACCTACTAGAATTCAATTAGGCTGGAGAGTGTATATAGACTATAGAAAGTTAAATGTTGTGACTAAGAAAGATCATCTTCCCTTATCTTTTATAGATTAAATGCTAGAGAAATTAACAAGGTAAGAATATTTTTATTTCCTAGATGGATATTCAAGATATAACCAAGTTCTAGTAGCATTAGAGGATCAAGAGAAAACAACTTTCACATGTCCTAATAAACTTATGCTTTTAAGAAGATGTCATTCAGATTATGCAATGCCTTAGCCACCTTTCAAAGGTGTATGTAGGGCATATTCACTGGAATGATTGAAGATTTTTTAGAAATATTTATGAATGATTTTACTATATATGAAACTTTATATGAAGTGTGTTTAAGTAATTTAGACCAAGTATTAAAATACTGTGTGGAAAAAATCTAGTTCTAAATTAGGAAAAATGTCACTTTATGGTTAAACAAGGAATAGTATTGAGACATGTTGTTTCAATGAAAGGGTTGAAAGTAGATAAAGTTAAGATAGAAGTAATTTCTAATCTACTAGAACCTAAAACAGCAAAAGATATTAGATCATTTCTAGGACATGCAAGATTTTATAGGAGATTTATTAAAGATTTTAGCAAAATAGCTAGACCTTTAACTAATCTATTAAAAGATGTTCTATTTAACTTTGATAAGAATTGCAAAGAAGTATTTTTCAAGCTTAAAACTAGCTTAATTTCAACTCCTATAATACAAGCACCTAATTAGAGCTATCCATTTGAATTAATGTGTAATGCATCTGATTTTACTGTAAGAGCAGTGCTAAGATAGAAAGTAGAAAATTCTCCTAGAGTGACTCATTATGTAAGCAAAACTTTAAATAATGCTCAAGTTAATTATACAACTACTAAAAAAGAGTTATTAGCTGTTGTGTTTGCCTTAGAAAAGTTTAGATCATATCTGATTGGAGCTAAAGTGATAGTATACACAGATCATTCAGCTTTAAAACACCTAATAGCAAAGAAAGAGACTAAACCTAGGTTGATTTGGTGGATATTGTTACTGCAAGAATTTGATCTAGAAATTAAAGATAAAAAAGGATGTGAGAATATAGTAGTAGACCATTTATCAATATTACAAATAAAAAATCAAACATTGAAATTAAGGATAATTTTTCTAATGAACAATTAATGACCATAAACATAATGCCTTGGTATACAGACATAGTTAATTACTTAGTTACAAGTTTAACACCTAAAGATTGGAATAGACATGATAAGAAATTATTCTTTTCAAGAGTGAAATATTACTATTGGGAATACCAATACTTATTTAAGAAATGTCCTAATTTAGTTTTAAGGAGGTGTATTCTAGAAACTGAATATCAAAGCATATTATCTTTCTGCCAATCATTTGAGTTGATGTGTGATGCATCAGATTATGTAATTAGTGTCGTGTTAGGGTAAAGAATTGATAAATTACCTAGGGTAATCTATTATGCTACTAAAACTCTTAATGCAACCCAATTGAACTATATAGTTATAGAGAAAGAATTTTTAGCTATAGTTTTTGCTCTTGAGAAGTTTAGATCTTATCTGTTAGGCTCTAAAGTTATCATTTTCACTGATCACTCTGCCATTAAATATTTATTAGCTAAAAAGGATGCTAAGGCTAGATTAGTGTATTGATGTGAAAGGTTAGATCAAACAATTGGCCCCCAGCAACGGTGCCAGAAAACTTGTATTGTTAACTTCTATTTTTAACCTAGTTAATTTATCTTTGTGCTTTTATCAATAATTTCTTTTTAGAAGTAAACAAATAACCTTTTACATAAATTAGATTTTAATTCCAATTTGTATTTTAACTGCAAGTGCACAATGTATATTGTATTTGTGTGTAAGTATAGGTCGATCTCATAGAGAATTGAGTAAGAATTGTGTACTGTTCCATTTTTTGTATTATACTTAATGTATTCAGTAATCACTCCGTTGAGTTACAGTTAACACAATAGACTAATCTCGTGGACTTAAGTGTAACTCCATGAACCTATCTTTTCAATTTAATAATACTATTTACAGAGGAATTCGACTAACCATTGAGCGGTTCCACAGATTGTAAATAACATCAATTAAGCTCTTTAATGTTAGTGAACATTAGATTTATTATTAGGCAATATTAACATTTAGATATTTCAAATAGTAACCATTAAAATCTTTAAGTACTTGGAACGAATCAAATTCAGTAAACTATAATACTATTATCTATTTTCTGAATCAGATGAACATAAAACATTCACAACACTCACAATGATAACTTTAATTACGATACAAAACAAACAATACAACACTTAAATATGAAATATAAACATAGATAAGTTGTTGTTTTTGGTATTTTTGTTTTGAGATGTTCATGAAAATGGGCAAAAGGTGAAATGTAAAAAGTTAATCTCTATCGATAGTAAATACTTCTGTCACTACATGCTACATGATTACACCACTGATAACTTAATCACTTACAATTCTGCCTCCTCTCCCTATAGAATCGTGAGTCCAGAATTGCAAGATGATCTCCTCTTCAGCATACTGGCATCAACCCGAAACTAAGGCTAGAAGCTTTACGATCTCTTGAGATATGATTCGGTGCTTGGTGAAAATGGCTTCCCTTCCCGTGACGTGATCACTCCTCACAGTGGTTGTCAAGCACCGTGTTTGGCTTGGAATCGACCCAACATCAGGAAAGTATCCTCACAGACCTCCAATGGTTGGTGATTATGATGGTGGTGTGGAGCTTCAGGGAACTTCCGATGCTACCTACAGTTAGCACGGTTTTCCACCTCTGCACACACACACTTCTTCGTCTTTTCTCCTTTTCTTTTATATTTCTTTAGTAGTAACTGCTTCTGCTTAGATGATCTGTTGGATTTCCTTCATTCATATCAACGATGGTGATTTCTTCTCCCTTCCACGATTGAATTCGTATGTGATACGTGCAATCGTGGTTTTCCTTCGAATGTCTTGTTTCTGTAACCGCTACAGTGGCATATTAGAAAATAAATGGTCCGTGGGATTACAGATAACTCAATGAACTTACTTCGTTGATTTAACTGTAAAACATGTGCAATAAAGAAATAAGCTGCTAATATAACGCGTTACCTTAGTGTGTATTCATGTAACCCTACGTGTACAGTTATGCTAACTTAAGGAGTTAAACATGTGCATCTTACATGATATACTAAAGCATTTAAATTCAACACGTGCATAAATCTAACTTAACGGTTTAGATATTTCGGATACTTACAAACCTAACTATCCAATGTTTAGATGCATTTCGGATAGTTAATAGATAACTTACCGAAAATCCACTTAAGTCATGCATTATGGTTTCGACACGTGTACTTCAGGAAATAATAAAATATTCTTTAAAACATAATTGTCCGGTACATTAAACATAACTCTCCGAAATAACAAAAAATTCAGATACTTAAGAATTTCATAGCTTGCAATTTATCGATAGTTCAGAAATGTACTAAATTAACATTAATTCCTTGAAATTATGCAGATTCTTTCATTAAAGCATATAACAGTGCAATTATAACATAATGGCTTAATTCTCATATGATAAGCTAAATATTATGCAATTAACCATCATTTAACCGTTAATATTATGCACTTTTTCATTCTAAACAATTAGTTAGATGGATTCTTCTCTTGCAAGAATTCGATATAAAGATAAAATATAAGAAAGGATGCGAGAACATAGTTGTTGACCACTTATCTCGTATTGTCACACCCTAAGGGGAGTTACCCATTAATGAATCATTTCCTGATGAGCAGTTAATGGCTATAACTTCAATCCCTTAGTTTGTAGATATTGTGAATTATCTTGTGACAAAATGACTACCTGGCAATTGGTCAAGGCAAGATATTAAGAGATTTTTAGCTAGAGTCAGATAATTCTATTGGGATGACCCCTATCTTTATAAGTCAGGCACTGATTTGATTTTGAGGAGATGTATTCCTGATATGGAAATTCAAAGTGTGCTATCTTTTTGTCATGACCAATCTACTGGTGGTCATCTTAACCCTATTAAGATTGTAGCTAAAGTTCTTTAATGTGGTTTTTTCTAGCCTACATTACATAAGGATGCATACTTCTATGTCAAGAATTGTATGGATTGTCAAAAGCGGGAAGACTTACTAGAAGAAATATGATGCCGCTTACACCAATTATTGAAGTTGAAGTATTTGACATGTGGGGTATTGATTTCATGTGGAGGTTATTTGTATGTTTTGTTAGCTTTTGATTATGTGTCAAAATGGGTTGAAGCTATTCTCACAGGGACTTGTGATTCGAGGGTAGTCATCAATTTTATTAAGACCAACATTTTTGCTAGATTTGGCATTCCAAGAGCAATCATTAGTGATAGGGGAACACACTTTAATAATAAAAGTTTTGAAGTGTTAATAAAAAAAATTGGAGTAAACCATAAAATGACCACCCCCTATCACCCACAAACTAATGGACAAGTAGAGAATGCCAATAAGCAAATTAAGCAAATTTTGGAGAAAATAGTAGGAAAGACAAGAAAAGACTAGGTAGAAAAATTAGATGAGGCATTATGGGCTTATCAAACTGCTTTTAAGTCTATTTTAAATGTCTCCATATAGAGTAGTATTTGGAAAGGCATGCCATTTACCAATAGAGCTTGAGCACAAGGCAAGATGGTCTATTCAGAAACTCAACTTAGATTTAAAGGTTGCTGGTAAGAAAAGAAATTTTCAATTGACTGAGTTAGAAGAAATACGGAGAGAGACATATGAGAATTCACAGATAGCTAAGGAAAAGAGTAAAGTATTTCATGATAACAAGATTTTTCGTAAGAATTTTGAAGTAGGACAATAGGTATTGCTGTATAATTCTAGATTACATTTATTCCTTGGTAAGCTTAGATCATGGTGGATAAGACCTTTTGCGGTAAAAAGTACATGCCCTCATGGAGTAGTTGAGATAGAGAACCTTAAGAATGGGGAAGTTTCTAAGGTCAATGGACACTGTTTAAAACCATTTTTATAGTAAAGATCTTTTGGCCATGGAGAGAATATTAATTTGGTAGATGCATATTTGTACAAGAGCTTATAACAGTATATGCATATTTGTACTTTAAAAGTTAATTTGACAAGCTTAAATCATACAAGAGCTTTTTAGTGTACCCATGTATCGAACTTTCAGTCAACAATCCCATATCTTATCAAGACCTTAGGTTGCCAGATTTAAAGAGTCCTTTTCAGGTCATCAATCCTTACATACCTATCTACTTAAGTACAAAAGACTCATGATCAAACAGGTCAATAAACTCTCAAAGTTTTTTATTTTATTTTAAACACAAATAAATAGAATATATAAGTATTTCATTAATACAAATGCAATAAAACACAAATCTCGTATAGTCCTGCTTCTATTATTTACTGAAAATATGAATCCATATCAATAAGCTCATACTTTTTTTGTAGTTTAATAAGATCTACACATAAATCATTCTACAAGTTTAATCAATCAAATTAAATGTATCTTTGATCATATGTATTTCATTTAATCTAAAAATCAACATTTAAGCTCTTTTAGGATTTCAGATAATTTATTGAGTTTTAGTTAAGCATTCTGATTTATTTTTAAAATCGTGAAACTGTTAAACTCATAAAATTCAACAAAAACATAAGATACTATATCTAGATTTGTATGAATAGTAAAATTCTATAGCATCTTATATAAGATTCTAAATATAACATTCAACTAGTTACAGTTCTTAAAAATTTTCAATTATCGGATAGTTACAGCAAATTCATAAAAAAAAATTTTCAATTTTCACAAACTTTTGCAGTATCATTCTAATCCTTTTTAATTAACAAAATTACATGGTTGTTACTTCAATTACATACCTAGATTTTGCATTGTCCTCAATGTAAAAGATTTTACAATAAATACAGTAATTGTAGCAGGCATGAATATTATCTCATTGACTTAGCACCTAACTCAACGAATTGCATTTAAATGTAAATTCAGAATAAGTAATCAATTACATACCTTGTTCTTTTGTATCTCCTTTTATATCTTTCGATTGTTGATTCTGAAAAACTTTTCATTCACAAATAAAAGTAGAATATATAACAACATAACAAAACAAAAATTCTTAATTCAATGTCTTGTATAGAACCCAAGCTCCTATGCCTTTGGTGGCTCACAAGCAAGCTAGTTGGTTTCCTAGAACAGATACCAACAAATTGGATTGATATTTTGTTGTTGTTTTTTTCTTTTTTTTTATAAAATAAAACTAAAACTAATATTTTTCGTTCTTCTTCTTTTTTTTTCTAAAAATAAATGCAGAATACACACAACATTAAAAGCATAGAATCATAGTTTAAAAACATGATTGAAAAGTAGTAACAAATGGAATAAACGTGTCAGTCCATGCAAACTTTATAGGCATAATTCTTCTTGCTATTAATTTTGTTTTAATGCAGTTCATTTTCCTTTTTAGCTTGTAAACTTGTAGTATGTTATCAATACTAAATATAAGTATATTACCATTAATGAAATGAAATGCAGAAATAGATCCTCTTCTGTTCCAAGATAATGTAGTTGTTTCTATTTCTATATCTATTTCAATATATTCCTCTTCCCACTTCCATTCATTTAGGTCTTTTATAATCCATATTTGAAATTTCTTCAATGCATCCTACCATCTTATCAAACATAAAGTAGGATCATCATATTCATTATACCACATTCCTAATTGAATTTTATCATATTTTGAAGACGGTAGTTTAGCTATATCACTCGGTATAGGTAATATTTCTATAAACTCATCATAACTGTCTACAATTTAGAGTAGAAGAGTAGGAATCTTTGAATTATTTTCAACAACAAATACAACAACAAGCTTAGTAAATGGAAGAAGAAGTTCAAGAACAAACCCATCTGGAGCAACAAATCTAAATTCCTAACCTTGTAGAAGTAGCTATTTTGAATGAAATTCATTTTTGGAGTTAGGAAGCATATGACAAGTATCAAGAGATAAAGGGGTATGGTATTTACAGTAGGCCAGTTGACTAGACTAAAATGGAGGAGATTAGAGAATTGTTTGAATTCTAGGGCCTACTGCAATTTATCCCAAAAGAAAAAGGGCATGTAGTTTATGAAAATTTAGTGCCCTACTTTTATGTAAACCTAAGGGAGGAAGAAGGAAAATTAATTTCTAATGTGGAGGAAGTTAATATTCAAATAACATCGAAACTCCTCCACAACATTTTTGGACTAAAAACTAAAGGGATTACAATTCTAGAAAATACAAATGCAACTGAATGAACAAAACAAGAAATTAAGAAATGTTTGGCCATCAACCCTAGTGTGCCATTACTGAACAAACTGAAGTACTTAAATGGAAAAACACATATGGTGGCAAACATTTTAGTTAAAAATGTCTATCAAAGGCATGACCATGATATAGAATTAAGTCAATTTGTCAAGTGGGTCACGTATGCAGTTGTAAACAAAATTCAAGTTAATTGATGTCAAATCTTTCTATTAAAGATAAAGTATGTAAAGAAGAAACACTTTTATGGGGACTTGATACTACTATTAATGATGGAAGGAATTAACTTCACGAAATAGACATCCAAGAGGATAAGATCTAGAGTTATTTTAGTGAAGGAATATAGAAATTATAATGCTACTACTGTTTCTATTGTTGGACCTTCTAGAGACTTTACAGGAGCTGTAGAACGTATAAATCAATTAGAACAACAATTAGAAAAGCTTTAGAATGAAGTAGATGAACCTAGGAAGAAAGACTAAAATGTATTATTCATCTACTTGTATTGAAAAATATCTGATTATATGTAAATGTAAACTATTTATATATATGAATGTTTGAACAATAAGATGTTTTTGAATTAATGTTTAAGAATGGATGATTTAAAGCTGTATTGAATATTATATATCTGTTTAAAGCTTTGCAAGACTGTTTTACAAGTGTTACAATTTTATTAATGATGTGGTTAAATGCACGATGATTTGATAATGTCTAAATATATCTGCATATTGAAAAGCAAAATATAAATTCTACATAATAGGAAATGAACTGTAAGTTAAATATGCATATAATATTCAAATTTAAATGAGTTTAAATTAGAATACTGCATTAATGAAATGTATTTAACTTTATTTAAGTTGATAAAATGCAGGAGAAAAAAAAATATATAGAAGTTAAGTTGAAAAGTAAGTTTTAGAAAAAATTGCTAAGTGTTAACTCAACGAAGTTTGTTCGTGGAGTTAACCTTAACTCCACGAGGTCAATATTAAAATATAAAGTCACTCTATTGAGTTATCTATAACTCAACGAAGTTAGTCCATAGAGTTAGCAAACAGTAACCGAAGCTAGTCCATTGAGTTATCTATAACTCAACGAGGTTAGTTCGTGGAATTAGTGTAATAGTTATTCTTTTATCCATGAACGAAACTTCGTAGGGTTAAAAGTTACTAAAATTTGAAATTAGAAGTGGAACACATATCCCTAAAAATTGGAACCATACTGCACATTACAAGACATGTTCTTGCAATGAGATTCACTTGCCTTATGGACGTGCATTATAAATATAGAACAGAATGTTATTTACTAGTTACCAAAAATTGAAAAGAGGAAAGAGAATTCATTAGAGAACTAGAAGGAGAAGTAGTTGATTCAACTTCATCTGTTAATAACTATTTACTAAGAACAAAGCTTTAGACTAGTATAAAATTCATCTTCTACACTTATTACTTTATGTTAAGAGTTTATGAGCACATGGACTCGTTTTCCTAGTACTAAACAATTAGTAAGAACACTTACACAGGATTATTCAACATAGAGGCATATTGAAATATTTTCTGAATTGGACTTTAACGAATTCCTTAGGGGTGTAGCTAACATTTCTTTAAAGGAGAACGAAGATATGATTGCTCCAGTAGAAAAATCATTAGGGGAAATTCTGTATCCAGAACTAGTTAATGAACCTTCATGTATTCGATTGCCAAACTTTGAAGGAGATAGGTTTGAACTGAAATCTAATTATATTAGTCAATTGCTACACTTTTATGGATTAGAAAGAAAAGATGTCTATTATTTCCTTAGAGAATTTAATGAAGTTTGTCAAATAATGAAAATGCCAAACTTGAGTATTGATGCTATTAAACTTAGATATATTCTTTTTGCTTTAAAAGACAGCTAAGAGATTGTTATATACTTTGTTGCTTGATTCAATTTCCACTTAGACTGAATTTTACTCTATTTTTCTAAAAAAATATTATCCAACAAATCAAATGATTAGAAAGAAAAAGGAAATATTAATGTGTAGCCAAAAGTAGAGAGAATCATTCTAAAAATATTTTGAACAATTTAAAGATTTACTAACTCAATGTCCACATCATGCAATGAGTCAAGCACAATTAATAAGTATAATTTATGAAGGCATAGATGTTTCAACTAAATCTTTATTAGAATCTACTTGTTAGAATGGATTTTTAAAACTGTGTAGTGAAGAAGCATGGGCATACTTAGAAAGCTTTGCAAAAAGAATTGCTTAGTGGAAAAACTCAACTGAAGTTATTACAGATAAAAGAATATTATCAAGGGAAATGCATGAAATAGATTCAAGCATTATGCTTGAAGTTAAATTAACAAAAAAAATTGAAGAGTTATCATTAAATCAAAAACTAATAAAAAAGAATGTAAATATTAATGATGTAGATATTATTTATGCTAGAAACTAGAAAGATAACTTTGGAAATTCTTATAACCTTAATTGGAGAAATCACCCGAACCTATCTTGGAGAAATAACAATTTCCAGGGAGGAGAAAATTTAAATGACAAAAATATATGTTATGAAGTATTAATTGAACAAGGATCTAGAATAGATAAATTAGAAAAAATAATTCAATAATTAAATAATCGTCTAGATCATGTATTTGGAAATACTATCATTCAAAATCAAAATATGAATAGAAATATACCCCCTAGACAAAAGGAATCAATAGAAGTTAGACTTACTAGAGGATTACCAATGCAAGCAATACCTAACCCTATGAATAGAACTATTAATGAAATTGATACCTCCTATCGGAGGGAAGCTGAATGAAGCAGTATAACTAAAATAACTATGTATAATATGGTAAGTAGAAAAATATAAAAAGAAAAGAAAATGAAAGTTTAATTATAGTTAGTAATATCGTAGAGTTATTACTTAACTTAACGAACTTAGTCTATTGAGTTATGACCTAACTTCACAAGGATATGTAAGTAGCTATGTTAATTTTATCTCTATTTAAATTTTTGTGTATGTTATATAGAATCACAATAGATGGAATTGATGAAATTATCACCAGATGCACTGAGGAAAGTATTGAATAACTTATCAACTAAAGATCTGTGTAGATTGTATTGTGTGTCAAAAGAAATTAAAGAATGTGTCAAAGAAAAATATTTTCATGGACTACAAGCTGCAAAGATGACTAATATTAGAGATGGATTTTTATGGATGTCATTTAATCGTAGTTCAATCAACTATGAATATCTGAATATGGAAGAAACTACTGAAATTCCACCCAATACATTAGAAGGAATAGATCATATTATGGAGATAGATGAAGGATTGATTATTTACAGAACCAAACCAAGGTATGCAATTCTATTACCCGATATTTTGATTAGAAATCTTATTACTAGAGAAGAATAGAATATAGGAATGCCTAATAGATTTGAAGTACCAACTAAGAATTTTGGGTCAGCCTTAACATTTTCTAATAAAAATTTGACCAGTTCTGAAAAATTGTATTACTGAAGACCAACTAGAAATTGGGATGAGGATCTATGTTTAAGTGTATATAATTTTCTGAATAGATCTTGGAATGAAAATACTATGATATATCTAGGACAGAAAGCATTAATTAACAACATACATGTCATACTTGATGAATATATATATTTAGTCACGGATATATCAATTGCATTTAGATTTGATTTATACATAGTAAGCATAGACAGTTGTAAAGTTAAGATTTGTGCATTTTATGATATGTTAAAGCATGCACTTTATGGATTTCAATTGCATATCCCATGATATTTATATAAGATTACATGAAAACTATATTTTTAGGCTATGCATGTTTTTATGTATTAAAATTTAATTAATGCACAAATTTACCTTTAATAAAATTAATGTCAAGTTACTAGCCCATATGTAGACACTTAGTTGTTGGAAATAAACCATTTCTCACACATTTCAATTGCACACATGCATGACGTAAGTGTTATATATGCTTTTAAATTGAATATTATTATTAACGAAAATCATTGGCATGATGTAAATAATAAGTCCCATTTTATTGATGGTTAAAATCAAGATCTAATATCAATAGTATTCTCCAAGTTTCATTTTAATAGGTGGCATCTATTGGAGCTTAAAAGATGAATTAATCTTTACCATTGGATGGAGATCTTAAATCATATATGGCTGGACTAATCCCAACCATTGGATCAAAACTTACCCTTAATAAAAAGGACCATGATCATCCATGCAAGACATCTCTCCATTTCGGGTAACTCCATTCATGTAAGGGCTGTAGCCGTTTCTTCCATTCCAACATCGAGAGTGGAGGTGGACGGTCGTTTTCCAGCAATTCTCCATCATTTCCAGTAGCCTCCCTTCTCTTCCAAGGACGTGGACCAGCTAGTTTCCCAAGAAAGGTGAGCATTTCTGCATCTTCCTCCTCTATTGAAGATACTTTCTCCTTTTTCAGGGCGGAATCTTAGGCATAAGGAGCTTCACGTGTGGTTTTACGGTGGATTGGTGGAGAGAAGCCATGCCGGAACATTCAGAAGCAAGGAAGGATGTGTTTTACAGTGGACGGTGAATAGGGAGCATCTTTTTGGCTTGGGACAGCACGAGTTTGTTGCTTTGGAGGCTTAAGGACGTGCAACTCGATTCTTCCATCGCATACCTAGGCGGATCCCTTCAAAAACACAATCCACGAGTGGTGACAGTCTTGCGGAGAGTCAATTGAAGTGGTATACAACCAAATAGGAAGCATATGCAAGGAAACAAGTGAAGACTTTACAATAAAAACTGGAGAGGAGAGATCCTCATACATAGTTCTTTATTGTTATTGCATATTTGTATGAGTGTGGGACGTATGTGTTGATATATGGAATTCCATGTTTGTTTTATTTATTTACTGGTTTATTTTTAGATTTCAGAAGTTAATTAGATACTGGATGATGTTTAATGTGATTTTACAATGTTTATATGTGAATACTATAATCGTCAATCGAGTGTTTGAAGAAATAGTTGTGTATATAAATGCAGAAATTCGTGTACAGAGTTTTATCTATTTTGTTTAATTGATTTCTATCAGTGCCAATGATGGTTTTGATCAAATTTTAATGCAATCTCATATGGTTTTAAGTCTACTTTCCAACGGATGTCATTTCATAATTTTTGGATGTTGTTTGAGTGGTTTTCACGAATTAATTCTCAATAGGTGCATCTGACCTGGAATGCAGGTTCGCACAGAGATTTTGTGCGTTTTTGATCATTGATTTCTTTGAGCACAGATCGAGTTTTCATGATATATAAATTGGGTTTTCAAGATGAAGAAGTCAGTTTGCGATGAGATTTTATTTCACACCATTTCGTAAAGATTACAGAAAGTTATGGATTTTCTTGTAAAGACATGTGTTTGGTGATTCGATATCCGCGTTTTATGCTCTCTTGGTAGATTTGATGTCAATAACTCTTGGATTTGAATTAGATTGTGAAATTATGCTAGATTTTAGATCTTTAAAAATCCTTTCCAAATTGTATTTTTACGTAAATTTTCAGTGTATATTTTGGAAGGAATACATTTTACAAGTGGAAGCCATTTCTGTAATTTCGAGAGCTATAATAGAGTTATAGGTGAGATTGTTTTGGAGTTGATTTGTGTATGTATAGTCATGTATTTATCCCAATTTAACTTTTAACCTTAAGTCTAACCATTGTTTAAATAAATTAAGATGCAAAGAAAGTTTTACAATAGGATATTAATCAAACAATCAATCTAATAAACGTCATTTAGACAGACTCCCTATGGAAATGACTTGTACTTGCACTGCTTAATACAATAAGGCACCATGCGCTTGCAGTTAAATTATAAATGTAAAACTTGTGCTTTTAATGACACATGTTTCAACCTTACAACAGTTATGATGATAACTTTATAGAAATATTACCTATACCTAGTGATATAGCTGAACCACTATCTACAGAACATGATAAAATTCAATTAAGAATGTGGTATAATGAATATGATGATCCTACTTTATATCTGATAAGATGGTAAGATGAATTGATGAAATTTCAAATATGGATTATGAAATACCTAAATGAATGGAAGTGGGAAGAGGAATATATTGAAATATATGTAAAAACAAAAACA
The DNA here is from genome assembly GCA_036874045.1 of Cymodocea nodosa. Taxonomy (NCBI): domain Eukaryota; kingdom Viridiplantae; phylum Streptophyta; class Magnoliopsida; order Alismatales; family Cymodoceaceae; genus Cymodocea; species Cymodocea nodosa. Next base: position 14,698,365 of record CM072335.1, read on the forward strand.
ACTACATTATCTTAGAATAGAAAATGATCTCTTTCTGTATTTCAATTCATTAATGGTAATACACTTATATTTAGTATTGATAACATACTACAAGTTTATAAGTTAAAAAGGAAAGCAAACTGCATTAAAACAGAATTAATAACAAGAAGAATTTTGCCTAAAAAGTTTGCTTGGACTAATACGTTTATTCCATTTGTCACTACTTTTTAATCATGTTCTTAAATTGTGATTTTGTACTTTTAATGTTGTGTGTACTTTGCATTTTTTTTTTTAAAAAAAAACTTAGTTATGTTTTTGTTTTATTTACAAGGAAAAGAAAAGAAAAACAAAATATCAATCCAATTTGTTGATATCTGTTCTAGAAAACCAACTAGCTTGCTTGTGAGCCACCAAAGGCATAGGAGCTTGGGTTCCACACAAGACACTAATTTAACAAATTATGTTTTGTTGTTAAGTTGTTATTTTGTTATATATTCTGCTTTTATTTGTAAATGAAAAGTTTTTCAGAATTAAAAGTCAGAAGATATTGAAAGAGATACAAAAGAACAATGTATGTAATTGATTACTTATCTTGAATTTACATTTAAGCTCAATTCATGGAGTTATTCATTAACTCAACGAATTAAGTTTGTTAAGTTAGGTACTAAGTCAACGAAACAATATTCACGTCTGCTAACATTTATTGTAAAATCTTTTACATTAAGGACAATGCAAAATATAGGTATGGGGAGGAGCTAATTAGATTAAAATCCAAGTAATTTTGTTAATTAGAGTAACTAGGATTGTGCTATAAATTTCTGTGAAAATTGAAATTTTTTTTTTTATGAATTTGCTATAACTAATCAAAATTTGAAACTGTAAAAAATTTTAAAAACTATAACTACTTGAATGTTATATTTAGAATCTTATATAAGATGCTACAAAATTTTACGATTAATACAAATCTGGATATAGTATCTTATGTTTTTTATTGAATTTTATGAGTTTAACAGTTTCACAATTTTAAAAAAAAATCAGAATGCTTAACTAAAATTCAGTAAATGATCTGAAATCTTGAAAGAGTTGAAATGTTGATTTTTGGATTAAATGAAATACATATGATCAAGGATACATTTAATTTGATTGATTAAACTTGTAGAATGATTTACGTGTAAATCTTATTAAACTACAGAAAAAATATGAGCTTATTGATATGGATTCATATTTTTAGTAAATTATAGAAGCAGGATTATATGAGATTTGTGTTTTATTACATTTATATTAATGAAATACGTATATATACTGTGTTGAAAAGGAAAAAGAGGAAAAAAACAGAAACTTTGAGAGTTTATTGATTTGTTTGATCACGAGCCTTTTGTACTTGAGCAGATAGGTATGTAAGGATTGTTGACCTGAAAAAGGACTCTTTAAATCTGGCAACCTAAGATCTTGATTAGATCTAGGATTGTTAACTAACACCTTGATAGATAGGTACATTAGAAAGCTCTTGTATGATTTAAGCTTTTCAAATTAACTTTTAAAGTAAAAATATGCATATACTATTCTGAAAAGATAAAAGTGTTTTATGAAAATACAGATATCTTTTGAATCGAGTATATTTTCTGTTATCTATGATTAATGAAGTAAAAATCTAGATTAGACTTTTGAAGTTGTTTATTTGAGATACAATTCATTATTCTTTTTGTTTTAATCATATTGAGTTGAATTGTGTTTTGATTTGTATGTAGTTGAAATTTAATCTAGAAATCATATTGGAAAATTCAGGATAACAAATGTTTGAAGAGAAAAATTTGATAATATAACTACCACCTATGTGATGCTAATATATTTTGTATGTAATTTACATATGTTTTAAATATATTTACAGGTTGAAGAGGAGAAAATAATGTTAAAATAGATTACTGAAAAATATAGAATATCTTTATATTAATCTAATCTATGTATTCTAAAGATACAAAATGAAGAATTAGTTCTAGCACTTTAGAAAGACCAACTAGTTAGATATTAGTAGTTTACTAAGGAACTAGCAAAAGTTAAGTATGGGAGAAGTGTTTAGAATGAAAAAGTGCATAATATTAAGGGTTAAATGATGGTTAATTGCATAATATTTAGCTTATCATACGAGAATTAAGCTATTATGTTATAATTACATTGTTATATGCTTTAATGAAAGAATCTACATAATTTCAAGGAATTAGCATTAATTAAGTATATTTTTGCATAGTCGATAAGTTACAAGCTTTTTAATTCCTAAGTATCTGAATTGTCTGTTATTTCAAAGAGTTATATTTCATTTATTGGACAGTTATGTTTTAAATGCTAAAAGAATATTTTATTATTTCCTAGAGTACATGTGTTGAGACCTTAATGCATGACTTAAGTGGATTTTTGATAAGTTATCTGGTAACTATCCAAAATATGTTTGAGCATCGAATAGTTAGGTTTGCAAGTATCTGAAATATCTTTTTATCATAAAACTACCTGAGGACACATGTCGCGATTTGGAAACTTGACTTAAGTTATCTTTTAGAAGGTTAGGTGCTAATTATCCGAAATGCATGTAAGTTTTGGATACTTATAGTTATAACTATTCGAAACATCTAAACTTGTTAAGTTAGTTTTATGCACATGTTAAAATTAAATGCTTTATTATATCACGTGAGTTGCACATGTTTAACTCATTAAGTTAGCACAACTATACATGTTAAGTTACTTGAATATACATTGAAGTAACATGTTGAATTAGTGTTATATAGAAATAGAAAATGTAAACTTTTAGATAGTTAACATTTCATTTTAGTCGATGAGTTATGTTAAAAAAACTCGTATAGTTAAGTTATCTACGTTGTGTTTTAGTGTTTTAACTCGTATAGATAACTATTCGAGTTTTATATGCATGGATGGATAACTATTCGAGTTTTATAAAATGATTAACGAAAAAATAAGTTTTCTTGTTTAATCATGTGTTTTGCAGGTGCAAGAACTAGAAGAGTTACAAGAAGATACAATACGAAGGAAAACCATGATTGCACATATCATGTAGGAATTAACTTGTAGAATGAAGAAGAAATCACCATCGTTGATATGAATGAAGGAAATGCAACTGATCATTTAAGCAAAAATAGTTACTACTAAAAGAAATATAAAAGAAGAGGAGAAAAACTATGTATGTATGTATGTGCGGGTGGAGTACCACACTAACTACAGGAAGTGTTGGAAGTTCCCTGAAGCTCCACAACACCACCAAAATCACCAACCATCGAAGGTCTATGAGGATACTTTTCAGATGTCGGGTCGATTTCAAGCCAAACACAGTGACTAACAACTATTGTGAGGAGTGATCACGTCGTAGGAAGGGAAGTCATTTTCACCAAACACTAACTCATATCTCAGGAGATCGTAAAGCTTCTAGCCTTGGTTTCAGGTTGTTAGGTATTTAATTTTGATGATATATGCTTTATTAATGTTTTTAAATAAGTCTACATAATATTCTCTAAGTATATTTCTTTAAGTACAATAGTTAACAGATTATTAGAAAGTTTCATTTTTATGTCGGATAAATTAAAGATTTCCGAAGAGTTAGATTTGTAACAGTTAAACTTTCGGATAGTTAACGTTTTGGATAGTTAAACTTTCGGATAGTTAATGTTTCGGATAGTTAACGTCTCATTTTTGTCGAATACTTTATGTTAAAAACTCGTATAATTAAGTTATCTGCATGTGTGTTTTTAATGTTTTAAGTTGTCACGTGTTTTCCATGTGCGTTCGGTAATGAAAAATCGAATAGTTAGATAACTATTCAAGTTTTTATACGCATGGATAGATAACTATTCGAGTTTTATAAAAGGACTAACGACAAGATAAGTTTCTTTGTATAGTCACGTGTTTTGCAGGTGTAAAAACTCGAAGAGTTAAAAGATAAGTGTTCGAGTTTTACAAGACTTAAATGATAAGTATTTGACTAAATCGAAGACTTGGAAGATATTCTACAAAACTCTAGGAAGATAAAGTTTCAGTGAATCTACGAAGTGGAGATCATGGAAATTCAAAATGTTAGTGGAGAAAGTGGAAATTCAAATAGAAAGTAATTTGGATTAAAGAGAAAATTAGTACATGGATTATGGATTAAGTGGATGAACATGTTGAATGTGAAAGACAACAGAGTTCGACTACAAATAGAGAGTACGAGCTGCATTACAATAGAGGATCCCAATCTCGAAAACCAAGTCTGAATATTCAATCCGGATCCCTAACTGAAAAGTTAAGTTTGAATATTCATATTCTGAAAAGTTCTCCAACATCAAAAGAAGTTCGAAATTCCAAATAATTTCAGAAAAGGAGCTACAAACGCAAGAAGTCTGGAAATTCGACAACTAGAGAAGAAGAGATACAGAAGTTGAGCAAAGAGAAAGAAAGAAGTTGTGTGCATAAAGATCAGGTTTTATACAATTCAAAATTAGTTTTCAATAAGAGCTTTGTTTTTCTATTTGAATTGTATATTGAACATTACTGTATCAAAACCTTCAAGAAGGGAATTGAGCTGAAAAGATATTGTAAATTCTATCTTTAAATAAAGAATAGAATTTCATTCATGAGTGTTTTGTGCTCTTGTTTTATCTGCTAGTATTTAATTACTAAAGACACAATTCACCTCCCTCCTTGTGATACAGACGATCCTACAACTGGTATCAAAGCATTTTATCATAATTAAGAGATTTTATTTCTCTATTTAGGAATCGATTTTTCCTATCATTTTCTCAAGATCATCTATTTAAAATGGATAATACTGAAATCTTAGTTATGACTAAGGAACAGACTACTAATCGTCCTCCTATGTTCGAAGGTAGTAATTATGGCTACTAGAAATATAGGATGAAAGTATTCTTTTAGTCAATCGATTTCAAATTATGGCATATAATTAGCAATCCTATAGCGTTAGTTATGACTCCATATGATACTTGGACTTTTGATGAAAAGGAGCGAATGACACTGAATGCTAAAGGTTTAAACATCTTGTTTTGTGCTTTATCTCATGATCAATTTAATAAAGTTTCTACATATCAAACTGCATATGAGATATGACATGCATTAGAAGTTGCCAACGAAGGTACTAACCAGGTCAAGGAATCTAAGATTAATATGTTAGTACATAAATATGAGCTTTTTAAAATGCACAAAAATGAATGTATCTCTAACATGTTTTCCCATTTTCTTGAGATTGTAAATTCATTAAAATCTTTAGGCAAGAAATTTGAGGAAAAAGACTTGGTAAGAAAGATCCTTAGATCTTTAACTAAAATTTGGGCTCAAAAGACAACATCTATTGAAGAGTCCAAAGATTTAAATACATATACTCTCAATGATCTCATAGGAAATCTGATAGCCTATGAAGTACAACATTTAGATCCAAAAAGGAAAAATCCTAGAAGGGATTTGGCTTTTGAGGTTGATAAAGTCTTAGAAGTCACTAGTGATTCTAATGATGATTTACTGTTGTTGACCAGAAAATTTAGAAATCTGTTGAAGAAACGCAGGATTTTTAGGTCAGCAAAGACATCTAGAAATATGGAGAAGAAGTCATTCACGAAAAACAAAATCGTATGCTACAAGTGCAACAGACCGAGTCACTTTCAAACTTGTAGGATCGTATGGCTACACAAGAGGGGGGTGAATTGTGTATTTTTAATATTTTCTGAAATATAATTGAAACTTTAAAACTCAAAAACAAGTCGAGACATTGTTTTCATAAAATCATTTTTATTCAAGGTTTCAATTACAATATACAATTCAATTCTCCTCAGAAATTGTAGATGCAATTATATTTCGATACCATGTATCATCTAAACAATTTCATAACTACAAACAGAGAAAACTAATTTACGGAATTTAAAACTTTTCTCCCTGTTTGAGATCTTTCTTCTTCTTCTTTTTCTTCTTCAGCAATTCTTCAGTGACGAATATCTTGTCTTTTTATGCTTCACTGAATTTGCTTTCTTCTGATACTTCAAATCTTCAGTGACGAAAATCTTACCTTTTTATGCTTTACTAAACTTTCTTCCACTTGAGAGATTTTCCCCGAGAAGGTGTTTTCCAATTATCATCTATCAGATTACAATAACCATTTAAATAACATCTCCTTTTATAATATATATATGCAATTAAGATCATAATCATCTTTTTATAATATTTCTCCCCTTTTTGTCATTAATCAAAAAGATAATTACAAAGAATATATATATGTATATAAGAGAATTACAACAACGATTTCTGTAAACAAGAATAATAATTGAACACATTTACAGAAAAATGTATTGTTCAATGAATCAAACAAGTAATACAAACATTACATTTTGTATTCAGAAACAAACAAAAACAGTTATCGACCCCTCCTAAGTATATCACTTATAGCATTACATATTTTATCTCCTAGATGCCTAATATCATTTCTGATGTCGTTAAGCACTACATCTAAGTCAGGAGGTAGTTGGGTTTACTGTTCTGCTTGAATTGAATAACTTTGTTGTTGTTGTTGTATATGGTCTGTATCAGGTTGTTGTTGTTGTCGTTGAGGTTTATGCATGGCCTGGAATTTTTGCAAATCTTTGACACTAAATGCTCTCAAGCCTTTAGTTTCAGAGGGCTAGTCAGATAAATTCAATTGGCTTGCAATGAGTCTACATACAGCATCACCATAAAATAACTTTGAACTCATATGCTGTAGTTGAGAAGTGAAAACATCAAACCAATTGAATTGAATTCTATTCAGCAAGCTATAAGTTTCATATAAACAACTTCTACTGACTTCCATATTGTGTCCAACTCTCTGAAAAAAATTTGCATGCAATATATTTGCAATAAACCTTGCCTCTACATTCAGATTTTCCATTAATCTCATTTCAGAATATACATCTGGAATTTTTGATAAAGACTGAATGTTCCATTCTAGTTGTCTTATTATGTCAAATTTATTGGTAACAACAACACCTTCATTCTTTAATCCTAAAACTTCAAAAATTAACTCAGGAGACAATATAAACTCCTGTTCATTTATTTGAGTTTTTAGAAAATTTCCATTCTTGACCAGATTGCTATAAAAAGCTGCAATAAGCTCTGTGTATTGCTTCCATTTCGTTCCTACTGGCAAGAATTTAATGAGGCCTTCAAACTCAAACATATCTTTTATTTCCATCAAATTTCTGAATTTTATTGGACGAGCATGCAGAATCTGACATGTAATCAGATTATTGTATTTCTGCAATGCTACTTCAGATCTAAAATGAATTGCATTACCTTGAATTTTTAATATTGTACACAAAGAAGGTGATACCTGAAGCCGTGATTCAGAGTTTAATTCATCTTCAGGAACCTCTTCTTCAAAATGAATGTCATGTTGTTCCTCTTCCAAAATATTATCTTGAAGCTGCTTAGGTAAGCTTGATTCTTCAACTTCAACAGTGTTAGGAACATTGTCAATATGCTCAACATTCATCTGTTCAGTCTCTATAGAATGTTCAGAGTACAATTTTTCCACAAATTCTACAGCTAGTGTATCTGTCTGTAATTGTTCATTTTGTTCAACAGATATTTCCATTGATTCATGTTGTGAATTCTCAGACTCTACTTCTATAGATTCCGTAGAAGGCTGGTTAACTTTTAGCTCTTCTAGAGTCTTAACATTTTCAATATCTGCTACTCCAGACAATTCAACCTTTCAACTAGTTACTGCCTCAACATTGTCAATTATATCTGCAATAACTTGTTCAATGTCAGGTGTCTGATGCTCTGATTTGTTAATTTCTGCATCATCAGGACTTGTACTAATAGAAAAACTTGAGCTCATATTTGACTTGGATTTCTTCTCAAGTTTTCTAGCAAGGGAAAATAAAGTCTCATTATCTTCATCAGTTTCAGTGTGTTCGGAACTGATGAGTTTATCATATGCACAATAAGGTACAATGTCTAGACATACATTGTCCTTTGGAAATAAATTTTCATCTCATTCTCCTTTTTCAATAGACTTTGTTTCCTTAGACATAATTTTTCTGACTTTCCTTCTTCTACAACATTTTTGTTTCTTCTTTTCAAGTATTGCTGTTTTCTTTTCAAATTGCTCCATAAAAGTTTTCTGCTTTAATTCTTCTAAGGCACTTTCTATTGCAACGGCCTTTCGAAGACTGTCAACTTTTGTTTTGTCTACAGCAATATCTAATTCTACTTGTTTTGAATATAAAGGAGTAGGGATAGCTGATTCATGCTTTTCCTCAAATGCATGTAGTCTTGTACCGTTTATAGGAGTTTGAGGAGTTCTATTTGATGAACCTACACCTTTTTCCAAATATTTTGCATACTATTCCAAAAATGCAATCTCAGCACATTTCATTCTGTATTCTCTATCATATTTACTTCGAATACCCATGTATGTAATACTTGCATCAGTATGTTAAAGTTCTTGTCTAACTTCATCTAATATATCTTGAGAAAAGAAGTATTCTCTATAAAGTTCTTCTAGCCTTTTGTCCACTCGAAATATTTTCTTGAACCAAGTACGTGGAACTTCATCATTCTCTATTTCTTTTCCTTTTGCAACTCTTCTGCTTTTGCCTTTTCCTCTACCACGACCTTTGTAGAACTTGGAGACCATCGAATTTTCTTTAATCATCAATCTTGGATCTCTTAAAAATTTCCTGCAAAATAAACTTTCTCATCCAAAAGTTTTTCATCAGTGTAATAAGAAGTCGTTACTTTAATGTTAACTAAACGAGTAACACAAGTATATATATAACTTAATGTTTCCAACTTAACGAGTTCCTCATGTGCCATTTCACGTGACAAGTACTGTAGCTAACTCAACGAACTAAGTCTGTGGTGTTATGCTATCTCAACGAACCATCTCCGTTGTGTTATGATAACTCAACGAACCATTTCCGTTGTGTTATGATAACTCAACGAACCAGTAATAAACAAATATTTTTATAATAAGAATTTTACCACGTGCAAAAATAACAACTTAAGTTTATAACGCTAACCTAATGCGTTGCCTTAGTGTTCAATATAGCAACTCAACGCGTTTAGTTATGTTAACTTAACGAGTTAAACATGTGCACCTCACGTGATACAATACAACATTCGTAACTTATAATTTCACCACGTGTATAACACTAACTTAACGAGTTCGTCTCTTCTTTTACTCACTAACTTAACGAGTTATCACGTGACCTATTGTAGGATCGTATGGCTACACAAGAGGGGGGTGAATTGTGTATTTTTAATATTTTCTGAAATATAATTGAAACTTTAAAACTCAAAAACAAGTCAAGACATTGTTTTCATAAAATCATTTTTATTCAAGGTTTCAATTACAATATACAATTCAATTCTCCTCAGAAATTGTAGATACAATTATATTTCGATATCATGTATCATCTAAACAATTTCATAACTACAAACAGAGAAAACTAATTTGCGAAATTTAAAACTTTTCTCCCTGTTTGAGATCTTTCATCTCCTTCTTTTTCTTCTTCAGCAATTCTTCAATGACGAATATCTTGTCTTTTCATGCTTCACCAAATTTGCTTTCTTCTGATACTTCAAATCTTCAGTGACGAAAATCTTACCTTTTTATGCTTCATTGAACTTTCTTCCACTTGAGAGATTTTTCCCGAGAAGGTGTTTTTGATCCCTGAAAAAGATTTTTCTTTTCGTGTGCAGGGATGGTTTGATCCTTGAAAAGATTTTTCGTTTTGTGTGCAAGGATGGTTTGATCAACGAGAATTCTATGCCTTTTATACTATATCTTCATTTCATGCATATCCTTCACGTTTAACCACTACCAGTTTTCCACTTCTCCACGTCTTTTCTTTTTCCTTCATCGAAACACACGTTCTAACCCACATTTATATTTCAAATTTTCTTTAATCATCAGTCTTGGATCTCTGAAAAATTTCTTGCAAAATAAACTTTTTCGTTCAAAAGTTTTTCATCAATGTAATAAGAAGTCGTTACTTTAATGTTAACTAAACGAGTAACACAAGTATATATATAACTTAACGTTTCTAACTTAACGAGTTCCTCATGTGCCATTTCACGTAACAAGTACTGTAGCTAACTCAACGAACTAAGTCCGTGGTGTTATGCTATCTCAACGAACCATCTCCGTTTTGTTATGATAATTCAATGAACCATTTACGTTGTGTTATGATAACTCAACGAACCATTTCCGTTGTGTTATGATAATTCAACAAACCAATAATAAACAAATGTTTTTATAATAAGAATTTTACCACGTGCAAAAATTAACAACTTAAGTTTATAACGCTAACCTAACGTGTTGCCTTAGTGTTCAATATAGCAACTCAACGCGTTTAGTTATGTTAACTTAACAACTTAAACATGTGCACCTCACGTGATACAATACAACATTCGTAACTTATAATTTCACCACGTGTATAACACTAACTTAACGAGTTCGTCTCTTCTTTTACTCACTAACTTAACGAGTTATCACGTGACCTATTTTAACCTTTAAGCATCTAACTTAACGAGTTCTCACGTGACCTCTATACAAACAAAACTCTAACTTAACGAGTTGTCTAAATGTGCACTGTTCATGATACCGAAGATATAACATTAAAACATATCATGCTTTTCAATAAAAACACACGTTAACTTAACGTTTAGCTAAATGAGAAATTAATGCAACCAAACGACTCGATATTAACTTCAGATCCAATATAGACAAGTATTTATATCAATAAGCTTTTTTAATTGATGATTTTAATTTCTTTTCACAAGCAATAGTAATTGAGCAAATATGATTATTTTCATTCAGCACACATCATCAAAACAAAAATACTCAACACCTATTTTAACCTTTAAGCCTCTAACTTAACGAGTTCTCACGTGACCTCTATACAAATAAAACTCTAACTTAACGAGTTGTCTAAACGTGCACTGTTCATGATACAAAAGATATAACATTAAAGCATATCATGCTTTTCAATAAAAGCACACGTTAACTTAACGTTTAGCTAAATGAGAAATTAATGCAATGAAACGACTAGTTATTAACTTCAGATCCAATACAGACAAGTATTTATATCAGTAAGCTTTTTCTGTATTAATTGATGATTTTAATTTCTTTTCACAAGCAATAGTAATTGAGGAAATATGATTATTTTCATTCAGCACACATCATCAAAACAAAAATACTCAACAAAACTGATTGTCCACTCAACAAAGATAAGAAGAATTCGAAGAAGAATTTTAGGAGTAAGAAATTTAGAAAGAGAATGGCACTTAAAGTGGCATGGGATGACTCTTCAGCTTCACAAAGTGAAGAAACAAAGGATTCAACATCAGACAATGAATCCTCATCAACATCAGATTCAGAAGAAAATTTGGCAAACATATGCTTCATGGCAAAATCCAGTGAGGTACACAAATCAAAATGGATAATGAACAATGGAGCATCCAACCACATGACTAGAGATATACGATTACTTACAGAAATAACAAAGACCAAGAATGGACAAGTTACCTTTGGAAATAAAAGCAAAACAAATATCCTTAGGTCTGGCAAGGTTCAGGTAACTGAGAAACGCTTTATAAATGATGTCTTATTAGTGGAAAACTTAAGTTTTAATTTATTGAGTGTTCTTGTTTTAATGAAGTTTTACAGAGTAATTTTTGGAAAAGATTCCTGTAAAATTATGGACATGTCTACAAATGAAATTTTATTCACTATATACAAGAAAAGATCTGTTTGTATTCTGAATTTGCCTTTTGATATTATTAAAGGCAATGCTTGCTTAATTGCAAAATTAGATGAAGTTATTTTATGGCATAGAAGGCTAGGACACTTAAATTTAAAATTATTACAAAAGTTGTCTAAAAAGAATCTAGTTAGAGGTTTACCTAGTATTAAGTACTCGAAAGAGTTTGTGTGATGCATGTCAACTAGGTAAATTACATAAAACATCCTTTAAAAGTTTAAATGAAATAACAAGCAAAAGAGTATTAGAACTAGTGCATATGGATTTATTTGGACCTACTAGGACAACTAGTCTAGGAGGTAAACATTATGCTTTTATATTAGTTGATGACTATTCTAGATTTACTTGGGTCTATTTTCTAGCTAATAAAACTGAAGTTTTTGAAATATTTAAGATATTTTGTAATAAAGTTCAGAATGAGCAAAATGTTAAAATTTAAAAGCTTAGGAGTGATCATGGTACAGAATTTGATAATGATCAAATGGACACCTTTTGTGAAGAATTAGACATAGATCATAGGTACTCATTTCTAAGAGCTCCTTCACAAAATGGGATAGTAGAATGTAAAAACAGATTACTTCAGGAAATGTCTAGAACCATGTTAAATGAGAATAAGTTACCCCTATTTCTCTGGGCAAAAGTAGTTCATACAGCATGCTATGTTATAAATAGAGTACATCTAAGACCAATTTTAGATAAAACTCCTTATGAGATATGGTATAATAGGGTTCCGAAAATAAATTATTTAAAACCCTTTGGCTGTAAGTGTTTTATTTTAAACACTAAGGAACGAAGAGACAAATTTAGAGCCAAATCAGATGAAGGTATTTTTGTTAGTTATTCCATTAGAAGTAAAGCATATAGAGTTTATAATAAATCAACAAAAACCATTGAGAAAATCCTACATGTAAAATTTCATGAAAATTCTCAATTGGATATTAGACATGCTGAAAACTTTGATTCAGAAATTCTCTCAGAAATGGTATCAAATGATGTTGATAGAGAAATTGAGAGATTATCTGACGGAATAAGAAATATAAACTTAAATGATAAAAATTTAGAAGAAAATAATGTCATACCTATAGAAAATATGGAACAACATAGAAATTGGTGTTATGCTTCATCTCATCCTATCGATTAGATAATAGGCAATCCTAATCAAGGAGTTAGGACTCGGTCATCAATAGTCAACATTTGTGGTGCTTATTCATTTGTTTCTTTACTAGAACCTAAGAAAATTGAAGATGCCTTAGAAGATGAATTTTGGTATTTAGCTATGCAAGATGAGCTAAATCAATTTATAAGAAATGAGGTATGGGATCTAGTTCCAACACTTGAAAATCAGTCCATAATTGGAACAAGGTGGGTATTTAGAAACAAAGTAGATCAAGATGGATACATAGTTAAAAATAAAGCTAAATTAGTTGCTCAATGTTACAAGCAAGAGGAAGGAATTGACTATGATGAAACATTTGCTCCTATTGCTAGACTAGAATCAATACGAATTTTGTTACCATATGCTTGTTATATGGATTTCAAATTATATCAAATGGATGTTAAGACTGCTTTTTTAAATGGATATATAAAAGAAGAAGTGTATGTAAAACAACCTCTAGGTTTTGAAGATTCAAAACATCCTGAGTATGTTTATAAGCTTAAGAAGGCACTATATGGCCTTAAACAAGCTCCCTAGATCTTGGTATGAGAGATTATCTAAATTCCTTATGGAAAAAGGGTATTCTATGGGAAAGGCAGATCACACTCTTTTTATCAAGAAGATCGAAAAAGATATATTGGTAGTTCAAATCTATGTAGATGACATCATATTTGGAGCAACAAATGAAAAATTAGTTGAGTCCTTTTCAAAAGACATGACTAATCAAATTGAAATGAGTATGATGGGTGAACTACCATTTTTTCTAGGCTTACAAATTAAGCAATTAGATCAGGGTACTTTTATTTCACAAGAAAAATATACTCAAGAATTATTAAAGAGGTTTGGTTTAAACAACACTAAAAGAAAGAATACACCAATGAGTACTATCAGCAAGTTGGATAAAGATGACTCTGGAAAAACTGTAGATGTAAAACAATATAGAAGTATGACTGATTCATTACTCTATTTAACAGCTAGCCGACCAGATATTATGTTTAGTGTGTGTACTTGTGCTAGATATTAATCTAATCCTAAGGAATCACAACTACGAGCTGTTAAACGAATTTTTAAATATCTATTAGGAACCATCAATTTCGGGCTGTTTTACTTTAAATAGGAATCTGTATATATATGTTTTTATTTATAGTTAATAGTATCGTAGAGTTAGTCCTTAACTCAACGAACTTAGTTCGTTAAGTTATGCCTTAACTCCACGAGGGTGTGTAGTAGTTATGTTAATTTTTGTCTCTGCTAAATTTTTTTTGTGTGTTATACAGAATCGACAAATGGAATTGATACAATTATCATTGGATGCACTAAGGGAAGTACTGAGTAATTTATCAGCTAAAGATCTATGCAGGTTGTGTTGTGTATCAAAGGAAATTAAAGACTGTATTGAAGAAAAATATTTTCAAGGACTACAAGCTGCAAAAATGACTAAGATTAGAGATGGATTCATATGGAGGTCATTTAATCGTAGTTCAATTAACCATGAATATCTGCCTATGGAAGAAACTACTGGAATTCCACCCAATACATTAGAAGGAATAAATCATATTATGGGGATAGATGAAGGATTAATCATATACAGGACGAGACCAAGGTATGCAAGTTTATTACCTGATATTTTGATAAGAAATCCTACAACAAGAGAAGAATGGAATATAGGAAGACCTAACAGATATGAAGTACCAACTATAAATTGTGGGTCAGCTTTAATATTTTCTAATAAAAATTCTACAATTCCTGAAAAATTATATTATTGGATACCTACAGGAAATTGGGGTGAAGATTTACGCTTAAGTGTGTATAATTTTCTGAATAGATCTTGGAATGAAAATATTATGATATATCTAGGATAGAAATCATTAATTAACCAAACACATGTCATACTTGATGGATATTTATATCTAGTCACAGATATATCAATAGTATTTGGATCTGATTTATACATAGTGAGCATAGACAGTTATGATGAATTTATAGAAATTTTACCTATACCGAGAGAAATAGCTAAACCACCATCTGCAGAATTTAATAAAATTCAAATAGGAATGTGGTATAATGAATATGATGATCCTACTTTATGTTTGATAAGATGGTGGGTTGAACTGATGAAATTTCAAATATGGATTATGAAAGACATAAATGAATGGAAGTGGGAAGAGGAGTATATTGAAATAGATGTAGAAATAGAAACTACTACAATACCTTGGAACCGAAAATGATCCCTTTCTACATTTCATATCATTAATGGTAATACACTTGTATTTGGAATTTATAATATATTACATGTTTACAAATTAAGAAGGAACAAGAATTGCATTAAAACAGAATTAATAACAAGAAGAATTATACCTAAAAAGTTTGCTTGCACTAACACGTTTATTCCATTTGTTTCTACTTTTCAATCAAGTTTTTAAGCTGTAATTTTGTGTGTTTAATGTTGTGTGTATTCTGTATTTATTTTTAGAAAAAAAAAGAGAGACAAATGTAGTTGTTATTTTATTTTATAAAAGAAAAATAAAATAAAATATCAATCTAGTTTGTTGGTATCTGTTGTGGGAAACCAACTTGCTTGCTTGTGAGCCACTAGAGGCATAGGAGTCTAGGTTCCACACAAGACACTGATTTATCAATATCTGTTAAATGTTATTTTATTTTATATTCTGCTTTTATCTATGAATGAAAATTTTTTCAGAATCAAAAATCGAAATATGCAGAAGGAGATACAAACGAAATAAGGTATGTAACCAATTACTTATCTTGAATTTTAAATCAACGAAACTGTATTCATGCCTGCTACAATTACTATATTTATTGTCAAATCTTTTACATTGAGGACAATGCAAAATGTAGGTATGGGGGGGAGGTAATTAAAGTAACAGCCATGTAAGTTTGTTAATTAAAGGAATTAAAATGGTACTGCAAAGTTTTGTGGAAATTGAAAATTTTTATTAACTTGCTGTAACTATCTGATAATTGAGACTGTCAAATTTTTATAAATTGTAACTGCTTGAATGTTATATTTAGAAGGCTATATAAGATGCTATAGAATTTACTATTTATGCATATCTAGATATAGTATTATGTTTTTTCTAAATTTCATGAGTTTAATAGTTTCACAATTTTAAAATGAAATCATAATGCTTAATGAAAAAAAATCAGTAAATTATCTGAAGTCCTGAAGGAGCTGAAATATGAATTCTTGATTAAATGAAACACATATGATTAAAGATACATTTAATTTAACTGATTAAACTTGTAGAATGATTTATGTGTAAATCTTATTAAACTACAGAAAAAGTATGAGCTTATTGTTATGGATTCATATTTACAATAAATGATAGAAGCAGGACTATATGAGATTGGTGTTTTACTGCATCTATATTAATGAAATACATACATATACAGTATGTGATTAATGTTTTGTTTTGTTGTTGTGATTGAAAAAAAAAAGAAAAAAAAAAGGAATCTTTGAGAGTTTATTGACTTGTTTGATCACGAGTCTTTTGTACTTGAGCAGATAGGTATGTAAGGATTGTTGACCTGAAAAAGGACTCTTGAAATCTAGCAACCTAAGATCCTGATCAAATCTAGGATTGTTGACTGAAAGCTCGTTACATGGGTACATTAGAAAGCTCCTATATGATTCAAGCTTGTTAAATTAACTTTTAAAGTACAAAAAAAGAAGTACAAAAAAATATATATATATATATACTGTTCTGAAAAGATACAAGTGTTTTGTAAAATACAGATATCCTATGAATCGAGTATATTTTCTATTATCTAGAATTGCTGAAATATGAATCTAGAATTGACTTTTGAAGTTGTTTTAATGGAGATACAATTCTTTATTCTATTTGTCTTAATCATATTGAATGGGATTGTACTTTGATTCGTATGTTGTTGAAATTTCTTCTAGAAATCTTATTGGAAAATTCAAGATGACAGATGATGAAAAGAAAAAAACACGATAATATAATTAACACCTATGTGATGATGATATACTTTGTATATAATTTGCATATATTCTAAGTATATTTGCAGGTTGATTACTGAAACATACAGAGTATCTACATAATAATACTAGTTCTTATGCTGAATAGAAAAAAAAAGAAGGGAAAGAATTAATTCTAGCACTTTTAGAAAGACTAATTAATTAGATCTTAGTTTGCTAAGGGACTAACAAAATTTAGGTATGGGGGAAGTGTTTAGAATGAAAAAGTGCATATTATTAACGGTTAAATGATGGTTAATTGCATAATATTTAGCTTATCATATGAGAATTAAGCCATTATGTTATAATTGCATTGTTATAAGCTTTAATTAAAGAATCTACTTAATTTAGGGGAATTAATGTTAATTTAGTACATTTCTGAACTGTCGGTAAGTTGCAGACTATGAAATTCTTAAGTATCCGAATTTTCTAATATTTTGGACAATTATGTTTAACATACCGAACATATTTCGGACAGTTATGTTTAACATACCGAACATGTATCAGATAGTTATGTTTAAACTGTCGAACAGTTATGTTTTAAAAGAATAGTTTATTATTTCCTAAAGTATACGTGTCGAAACTATAATGCATGACTTAAGTGAACTTTCGGTGAGTTATCTATAACTATCCGAAATTGCAGCTGGGCATCGGATAGTTATATGTGTAACTCTCCGAAATCTCCTTTTATTTATAAAATAACTGTGGACACGTGTCTTGTTATGGGAAAGTGACTTAAGTGGATTTTCAGTGAGTTATCTCTAACTATCTGAAATGCATCTGAGCATCGGATAGTTAGACCTGTAACTCTCCGAAATATTTCTTTTATTATTAAACTGTTGTTGACACATGTCGAGATTTGGTAGATTTACTTAAATTATATATCGGTGAGTTATTTGTAACTATCTGAAATGCATCTGGGCATCGGATAGTTAAATTTATAAGTATCTGAAATACATCTAGGCATTAGATAGTTAAGTTGTAAGTATCCGAAATGCACTTGAGCATCGGATAGTTAAATTTATGCACGTGTTTTATAGTTAAATCAGTGAGGAAAGTTCGTTGAGTTATCTGTAACTCCACGGACTATTTATTTTCTAATATGCCACTATAGTGGTTGTAGAAACATGACAGTTGGAAGAAAAACCATGATTGCACGTATCGCGCAGGGAGAAGAAAGCATCGTCATTGATATGAATGAAGGAAATCCAACTGATCATTCAAGTAGAAGCAGTTACTATTGAAGAAATATAAAAGAAAAGAAGTAAAGTGTGTGATCGATGGGTATGGCCAGTGTGTATAGAGGAGCACCGAGCTTTCTGCAGACAGTATCGGCAATTCTCTGAAGTACCACACCAACCATCATTACCACCACCATAATCACCGACCATTAGAGGTCTATGAGGATACTTTCTTGATGTCAGGTCGATTTCGAGCCAAACACAGTGCTTGACAATCATTGTGAGGAGTGATCACGTCGTAGGAAAGGAAGCCATTTTCACCAAGCGTCGACTCATATCTCAGGACATCGTAAAGCTTTTAGTCTTGGCTTCGGGTTGATGCCTGTATGCTGAAGAGGAGATCATCTTGCAATTCTGGACTCGCGATTCTATAGGGAGAGGAAATAGAATTGTAAGTGGTTTAATTTTCAGTGGTGTAATCGCATCATATGTAGTGACGGAAGTATTTACTGTCAACTGAGATTACTTTACATTTCACCTTTCGCCCATTTCCATGTTCATATTAAAACAAAAATACCAAAAACAACTTATCTGTGTTTGTATTTTGTATTTGAATGTTGTATTGTTTATGTTGTATCGTGATTAATGTTATCTTTATCAGTGTTGAGATTGTTTTATGTTTGTTTTAGTTTTACAGTTTACTTAAATTGGTTCGTTCAAAAGACTTAAAGATTTTAATGGTTACTGTTTGAATTATCTGAATGTTAGTTTTGCCTAATGATAAATCTAGTGTTTACTAACATTAAAGAGCTTAATTGATGTTATTTACAATCTGTGGAACCACCCAATGGTTGGCCGAATTCCTCTGTAAATAGCAATATTAAAAAGAAAAGACGGGCTCGTAGAGTTAACTTAAGTCCATGAGGTTAGTCCATTGAGTTAGCCATAACTCAATGAACTTTGTCCGTTGAGTTAACTATAACTCAACGGAGGGCTTATTGAAGATATAAATTTGATTGATAACAAACGAAACAGTTTTCAATTCTTAAGTAATTCTCTGTGAGATTTACTTGTACTTGCACACTAATACAATAGACAATGTGCACTTGCAGTTAAATTACAAATTGGAATTAATATCTAATTTGTGTGAAAGGTTGTTTGTTTACTTCTAAAAAGGAATAAGCATAAAGATAAATTAACTAAGTAAAAATAGAAGTTAACAACTCCAAGTTTTTCTAGTGCGTTGCTGGAGATTCAAACAAGTTTTCTGATGTCGTGCAGGTTAACCAAATAGGGATCTTAAACCCTAGTCACTTAAACCAACTCGTTTGGGATGTGCTAATTGAAAACTCATTTTGCAAGTAATTCAGATTATATTTTTTTTAAAATAAAAAAAAATTACCTATTCTCACTTGTCATTGAGTAACTGGTTATCTTTCCCCTAAGCAAAGGATTGTGGTCACGTAAAAAGATGATATTGTGGGAGGTAATGCATAAAGTATATTTATAAAAACAAAATTAAAAAAAAAAGGAAAGAAAAAGGGGCAATGTACTCAAGCTTAATTTATCTTTCAATGTGTTATAACAATCCTACCATAATCTGTGCATATAATCCTTGTTTTTTTTTTTTTTATCTACTCTTTACACATAATGTACGATATTTATTATCTTAAGTTTGTGTACTCATTATTGACTTCTTTTAAGTTCCTGAAGGTATATCTTTATGAATTTTCTTTTGTAAACTGACTAAGATAAAAGCTAGAAAGTCTAAATTGTTAACTCTACTACTTATTTTTGTATTTAATTTAAATTAAAAAATAAATAAATAGAGAGACTCAAATCTATTTAAGGTTTAACATCCTTTTTAAGTAAGCTATTTGACCTTTTAAAGCCAAATCTACTTAGGGCTTGGCAACCCAAATTAAGTATGCCATAGATTCTTTACACTACATTTATGTAGAGGAAACAATTTCTCGTATAATAATTCATCTCTTATGAACTATTATATGTTTTCATGAAAGGATCTGCATAATTTCAGGAAATACACTTTAATTAAGTACATTTCTGAACTATCGGTGACTTGCAAGTTTTTTTAATTCTTAAGTATCCAAATTTTCTATTGTTTCGGCAAGTTATATTGTAAGTATCCAACAGTTGTGTTTTAAAACGTTCAATAGACTATTTTATTATTTCCTGAAGTACATGTGTCGAAACCATAATGCATGACTTAAGTGGATTTTCGGTAAGTTATCTGTAACTCTCCGAAATGCACCTGAGCATCGGATAGTTAAGTTTATAAGTCTCCGAAACTTTCTAAACACCTTAAGTTAGAATTGTGCACGTGTTGAATTTCACTGCTTTATAATGTTTCCGTTGAAACTCGAACAGTTATGTTTAACTCTTCGACTTTCACACTTATCCATTCGAGAAACTCGAACAGTTAACTTAATATTATTATTATTTTTTTTAAAGACTTAAACTCTAACAATAACTATTCATGTTTGTCGTATAGTTATGTGCTTTACTGCTCACAAAACTCGAATAGTTATCATAAGTTTTTGAGTTTTCTCACTTTTCACTTAGCCAGAAGTTATTTTCTTTGCACGAATAGTTACACTAAGTATTCTACTTTTGTCGGTTGTAAACACGTACAGTTATTGTAAGCACTCGAATTATTTATCAGTAACGGACCTTATATTTATGGTTTCAATGATTGAATCTGTTTTTCCATTTATAAACTTGAAGAGTTATAAATGTTTTACTAACAACCTTTCGTGTTTCTACCTTGGTAAAACCCTAGTTTCGTAATCTTTACTTCCACTAAGTTCTACAGTGCACAGCGAAGCTTAATCGACAATGTCAGGACGTAGAAGAGGATGTGGTAGAATGACAAAAGTGTAGAAAAGAGAGCTGGAACTTCAGAAAATGCAGAATGAAATCAACGACATCTATTCAAGGTACACTTTTTCAAATGAAATACTGCATGAAATTAGAAAACTGTTCAAGATGAGAAAAATTTATGTTGGAAGTTTATTCGCAATTATGCTGAAACACAGTTTAGACTAAAACAGATTGAACTTTCCGCATTACAACTATGGAAACGAACTTTACAACCTAACCCAGCGATTGTTACAAGTTCTGGACAGATACCTGAAAAATCGATACAATCTATCACTTATTATGGAAAGAAATGGGGACCAATGATAGAAAATGCAAATAGGAAATTAGAAACATTGTATTCCCAACATTATTTTCCCCCGGCTGTTTTAGATGACATTCAACAATATATAAATGAACAGAAAACTGTCATTAGCAAAATAGGCCTTCGAAGTGAACGATAGAGAGTTTATCAACTAAAAATGGCAGAGGTGGAGAGCTTAAAACTCTATATTCCATTATTACCACCTAGGCATCATGGTGAAGGACTATCAAGACCCTAAGTGCCTTTAACAGGAGAAATTAAGAAAATTTTAGAACCTCCTGAACAACAAGAAACACTGCAGACATATAGTCGGAAAAAGAAAAAGACATTAGAATATTTTAGACTAACTACAGGTGTAGAAGGAATAATGCAGCAAAAAGAAGAATCATTGAAAAATGAAAAACTATGTTCCATTTCAGAGGTTGGATAGACATTTGTGTTAGGAATCCCAGCAGATGTGACCAATATTGGATTACAAGCATATACTCTAAGGTATCGTGTCACATTAGTGCATAATGTATCTTTTAATACAATGGATAGTTTTTCACATCATGCTGCAAGCACACATTCTTTTCCTACGGAAAGAGAACATGTAGGAAATTTTGATGATACATATATAGATGATATCAATTTTGATGATATTTTTGATGATATAGATACTAAGTCTATGAATATAGATGATATTTCATCTGAAGAGGAATGTACAGATATTTTTCCTCTAACTGTATCACGGATAGAAAATTTTTATTTTGGTATAGTTGCTTATACTACACCTTATACATATGGTTATGTCTGTTACAGTATATAATATACTTGTTGATAGATGTATATAATCAACAACATACACAGTTATAGATTGAATATCAAACTGCTTATGTCTCAAGCATAGAAATTTCAGAAATACAAGATGATTCTATTATATAGACAGATATAGAACATTCTTTCATACAGAGATAGTTGTTGTATAAATCAATTATAGACATACATGTTACTGATAGACAGATTGATACAAATACTATTGCTACTGAAATGTTTCCAGAAAAACAAACATAAGAATTTCAGTAGATTATTGATGCGACAATAACAGATATTTCAGACATTTATACTAGTTTTGATAGAAATTCCATCAATTTTGAAAGATCTGAAAATATAGATGCTACTAATAATTTTGAAACAACTCCCAGATCAGAACATCATGATAGGAAAATACCTAATCCTAAATAGAGTTTAGATGAAAATACATTATTATGATTTAGAAATAGTTCCTGTTATGACAAATTTCAAACATATAAAACTTTTACAGTTTTATATTCAAGACCAGTTAAGTTTGAAGGGATGGCACATATACGAGAAATGTTTGAATTTCAAGGCTTGTTGACTCTACTTCCACAATAGCTAGGTCATCTTGTTATACCCGAACTTATCAATTGTTTTTATTCAAACTTAACAATGGAAGAAGGTATTCCTATTTCCAATATACAAGAAAATGATATATATTTCTCTCCAGATTTACTTTATCAAGTACTTAGTCTGAAAAATGAAGGAGTTAAATTATCAGGAAAAAAAACAGGTTTATCATTTGGGATGGCACATTCAAACTTTAGCCAAAGATCCAACTGCCAACAAACAATTGAGGTTACTAAATGACTTAAATGGCCAAACACGTTTTATTACAAAAATACTACATGCTTCATTATTTCAGAGGTTTGGTCATGGTGCAGAAGTTGGCAGATGTTGTCTTTATGCTATATATGCATTAATTAACCATATACAGGTGAATTGGTATGATATTTTTATTTCTCATATCTTACATTTGCAGAGTAAATTATTTTATGGTAATACGATTTTGAGAATTGTGGCAAGTCAAACAAATATTACACATTGGCCACAGAAAAGATTAAATCAAGATCTTTCTCTGCAAAGGAACTCCAAAAATACTAGGCAACAGATTCACATGTAGTCCAACAACAATAGGATAGGCAAACATAGTCACAGCAGCAACAGCAACAATCCACACAATTTACAGAAACACAGCAACATACAAATATACAACAAGATATACATACAGATATACAACAAGGTATACATACAGAAATACATACAGGTATAGATACAGACATACATATTGAATTTTTATAGCAACCACCACAAGTTTCTCAAAATGATTTAGATCAAGCATTACTTGATCAGATAAACAGAGTTAGTACAAAAATTGCAAAGAAAATTTCAGATACTTTGATTGATATTTTTCGAAGACAAAGAGGCTTGTGATTATACAAATTATGTATTACATGATTTATTTTTTGTAATTTATAACCAAAACTATTATGTCAACTATTTACTGATTTTAATGTTATGTGATTATTTTTCACAGTTTATGTTTAAACAATTTATGCTTAATCCATAAATTTTATGTATGTTTGAAACTATCGTTTTGATTAATATATACTTAGTAAGATTTCCTTTCTTACATTTAACTTGCTTAACTTCCTAAAGGGGGAGAAAATAGTTTGTTTACCTTTTTTATAATGCCAAAAAGGGGGAGATATAAATTATGTGACTTATTAGGTTTTGACATCATCAAAAAGGGGGATATTGTTAGGTATTTAATTTTGATGATATATGCTTTATTAACATTTTTAAATAAGTCTACATAATATTCTCTAAGTATATTTCTCTAAGTATAATAGTTAACAAATTATCGAAAAGTTTCATTTTTATGTCGGATAAATTAAAGATTTCCGAAGAGTTAGATTTGCAATAGTTAAACTTTTAGATAGTTAACGTTTCGAATAGTTAAACTTTCAGATAGTTAACGTCTCATTTTTATCGAATATTTTATGTTAAAAACTCGTATAGTTAAGTTATCTACACGTGTATTTTTAATGTTTTAAGTTGTCTCGTGTTTTCCATGTGCGTTCATTAATGAAAAATTGAATAGTTAGATAACTATTCGAGTTTTTATATGCATGGATAGATAACTGCTCAAGTTTTATAAAAGGACTAACGACCAGATAAGTTTCTTTGTTTAGTCACATGTTTTGCAGGTGTAAAAACTCAAAGAGTTAAAGGATAAGTGTTCGAGTTTTACAGGACTTAAAGGATAAGTGTTCGACTAAATCAAAGACTTAGAAGATATTCTACAAGACTCCAGGAATATAAAGTTTTGGTGAATCTACGAAGTGGAGATCGTGGAAATTCAAATAGAAAGTAATTTGGATTAAAGAGAAAATTAGTACGTGAATTATGGATAAAGTGGATGAACATGCTGAATGTGAAAGACAATAGAGTTCGACTACAAATAGAGAGTACGAGCTACATTATAGCAAAGGATCCCAATCTCAAAAACCAAGTCCGAATATTCAATCCGGATCCCTAACTGAAAAGTTAAGTTTGAATATTCATATTCTGAAAAGTTCTCCAACATCAGAAGAAGTTCGAAATTCCAAGCAATTTCAGAAAAGGAGCTACAAATGTAAGAAGTCTGGAAATTCGACAATTGGAGAAGAAGAGATACAGAAGCTGAGCAAAGAGAAAGAAGCTGTGTGCATAAAGATCAGGTTTTATACAATTCAAAATTAGTTTTGAATAAGAGCTTTGTTTTTCTATTTGAATTGTATATCGAACATTACTGTATCAAAAACTTCAAGAAGGGAATTGAGCTGAAAGGATATTGTAAATTCTGTCTTTAAATAAAGAATAGAATTTCATTCACGAGTGTTTTGTGCTCTTGTTTTATCCACTAGTATTTAATTACTAAAGACACAATTCACCCCCCCTCTTGTGATATAGACAATCTTACACAGGTTGATGCTAGTATACTAAAGAGGAGATCAACTTACAAGTCTTGTGTTGAGTATTTTGTTTTGATGATGTGTACTGAATGAAATTAATCATATTTGCTCAATTAATATTACCTGTGAAAATAAATGAAAATCATCAATTAATACAAAAAAAGCTTACTGATATAAATACTTGTCTGTATTGGATATGAAATTATACTAAGTTAATAACTAGTCGTTTCATTGCATTAATTTCTCATTTAACTAAACATTAAGTTAATGTGTGTTTTTATTGAAAAGCATGACATGTTTTAAAGTTATATTTTCTGTATCATGTACAGTGCACGTTTGGACAACTCGTTAAGTTAGAGTTTTGTGTGTATAGAGATCACGTGAGAACTCGTTAAGTTAAAGGCTTAAAGGTTAAAATAGGTCACATGATGACTCGTTAAGTTAGTGAGTAAAAGTTTAGACAACTCGTTAAGTTAGTGTTATACACGTGGTGAAATTATAAGTCACAAATGTTATATTGTATCACGTGAGGTGCACATGTTTAACTCGTTAAGTTAACATAACTAAACGCGTTGAGTTGCTATATTGAACACTAAGGCAATACATTAGGTTAGCGTTATAAACTTAAGTTGTTGTTTTTGCACGTGGTAAAATTCTTATTATAAAAACATTTGTTTATTAATGGTTCGTTGAGTTATCATAACACCACGAAAATGGTTCGTTGAGTTAGCGTAATACCACATAGATAGTTCGTTGAGTTAGCTACAGTACTTGTCACGTGAATTGGCACATGAGGAACTCGTTAAGTTAGAAACGTTAAGTTATATATATGCTTGTTTTACTCGTTTAGTTAATATTAAAGTAACGACTTCTTATTACACTTGATGAAAAATTTTGGACGAGAAAGTTTATTTTGTAGGAAATTTTTTAAAGATCCAGGACTGATGATTAAAGAAAATTTGAAATGTAAACGTGGGTCAGAACGTGTATATTTCGATGAAGGAAAAAGAAAAGACGTGAAGAAGTGGAAAACTGGTAGTGGTTAAACGTGGAGTATATGCATGTAATGAAGATACAGTATAAAAGGCATAGAATTCTCGTTAATGAAAATTTTCAGAGATCTAGGACTGATGATTAAAGAAAATTTGAAATGTAAACGTGGGTCAGAACGTGTATATTTCGATGAAGGAAAAAGAAAAGACGTGAAGAAGTGGAAAACTGGTAGTGGTTAAACGTGGAGTATATGCATGTAATGAAGATACAGTATAAAAGGCATAGAATTCTCGTTCATCAGTCATCCTTGCACAAAAAATGAAAAATCTTTTCAAGGATCAAACTATCCCTGCACATCCAACGAAAAATCTTTTCAGGGATCAAAAACATCATTCAGGAAAATCTCTTAGATGAAAGAAAATTCAGTGAAGCAAAAAAGGTCAGATTTATGTCGCTGAAGATTTGAAGTATCAGATGGAAGAAAATTCAGTGAAGCAGAAAAGGTCAAATTTATGTCGCTGAAGATTTGAAGTATTAGATGGAAGAAAATTCAGTGAAGCAGAAAAGGTCAGATTTATGTCATTAAAGATTTAAAGTATCAGAAGACAACAAATTCGATGAAGCAGAGAAAGACAAGATATTCGTCACTGAAGAATTGCTAAAGAAGAAAAAGGAGAAGAAGAAAAAAGATCTCAAACAAGGAGAAATGTTTTAAATTCCGCAAATTAGTTTTCTCTGTTTGCAGTTATGAAATTATATAGATAAAAATGGTATCGATATATAATTGCATCTACAATTTTTGAGGAGAATTGAATTGTATATTGTAATTGAAACCTTGAATAAAAATGATTTTATGAAAACAATGTCTCGACTTGTTTTTGAGTTTTAAGTTTCAATTATATTCGAAAATGTTGAAAAACACAATTCACCCCCCTCTTGTGTAGCCATACGATCCTACATCTTGGTTGACGATTCTATAGGGAGAGGAGGCAAGATTATAAGTGATTAAGTTTTCAATGGTGTAATTGTGTCGCATATAGTGACAGAAGTTTTTACTGTCAATAGAGATTTTTACATTTCACCTTTCGCCCATCTTAAAGAACATATCAAAACAAAAATACCAAAAAGACCTCATTATCTGTATTTACATTTAGTATTAAAGTATTGTATTTTTTGTTTTGTATCGTGATTAATATTATCATTGTCAGTATTGTGAATGTTTTTTGTTTGTTTGATTCAGAAAATAGAAAATAGTTTTATTGTTTACTGAAATTGATTCATCCCAGATACTTAAAGATTTTAATAGTTAATGTTTGAAATATCTGAATGTTAGTGTTGGTTAATAACAAATCTTAGGTTAACTAACATTAAAAAGCTTAATTGATGTTATTTACATTTTGTGGAGCCGCCCAATGGTTGGCCAAATTCCTTTGTGAATAGTAGTATTTAACTAGAAATGTAAGCTCGTGGAGTTAACTTAAGTCTACGAGGTTAGTCCATTGAGTTAATTATAACTCAACGGAGTACTTAACTGAACACATATAAACTCCAATATAAAAAATTGAAATAGTACACAATTCTTACTCAGTCTTTGTGGGATCGACTTGTACTTACACACAAATACAATATACACTATGCAATTTCAGTTAAAAATACAAATTGGACTTAATATCTAATTTCTATGAAAAGTTGTTTGTTTACTTCTAAAAGAATTTATTAATATAAGCATAAAAACAAATCAAACAAGTTTCTAATTTAACTTTTCACAACAATGCACACTACTTTTCAATCATGTTCTTAAATTATGGTTTTGTATTTTTAATGTTGTATGCATTTTACATTTATTTTTAGAAAAAAAAATTTAGTTTCTATTTTATTTATTTTAGAAAAAATAAATAAAAAAAATATCAATCTAGTTTGTTATTATCTGTTCTAAGAAACCAACTAGCTTACTTGTGAGCTACCAAAGGCGTAGGAGTTTGGGTTCCATACAAGGCATTGATTTAACAATTTATGTTTTGTTATTAGTTGTTATTTTGTTATATATTTTGCTTTTATTTATGAATGAAAAGTTTTTCAAAATCAAAAATCGGAAGATATTAATGGAGATACAAAAGAACAAGGTATGTGATTGATTACTGTTCTTGAATTTACATTCATACACAATTCGTAGAGTTATTCATTAACTCAACAAACTTAATTTATTGAGTTAGGTACTAAGTCAACAAAATATTATTCATATCTGATAACATTTATTGTATTTATTATAAATCTTTTACATTGAGGACAATGAAAAATGTAAGTATGGGGGGAGGTAATTAGATTAAAATCCAAGTAATCTTGTTAATTAGAGAAATTAGGATTGTGCTGTAAATCCTATGGAAATTAGAAATTTTTTTTGAGAACTATGACTACCTGAATGTTATATTTAAAATCTTATATAAGATGATATAATATTTTATTATTAATATAAATCTAGATATAGTATCTTATGTTTTTACTGAATTTTATGAGTTTAACAATTTCACGATTCTAAAAAGAAATCAAAATACTTAACTAAAATTCAAAAAATTATCTAAAATCCTAAAGAGTCGAAATGCTGATTTTTAGATTAAATGAAATACATATAAACAATGATACATTTAATTTAATTAATTAAATTTGTAAAATAATTTGTGTAAATCTTATTAAACTACAGAAAAAGTATGAGCTTATTGATATAGATTCATAATTTTTAGTAGATTGTAGAAGTAGGATTATATGAAATTTGTATTTTATTGCATCTGTATTAATGAAATACATATATATATTGTGTTGAAAAGAGAAAAAAAGGAGAAAAGAGAAAAACTTTGAGTGTTTATTGAATTATTTGATCACAAGCCTTTTGTACTTAAGTAGATAGATATGTAAGGATTGTTGATCTGAAAAAGGACTCTTTAAATCTAACAACCTAAGATCCTGATCAGATCTGAGATTATTGACTGAAAGCACAATACATGGGTACACTAGAAAGCTCTTGTATGATTCAAGCTTTTCAAATTAACTTTTAAAGTAAAAAATATGTATATACTGTTTTAAAAAGATGAAAGTATTTTATTAAAATACAAATATCTTTTGAATCGAGTATATTCTCTATTATTTATGATTACTGAAATATGAATTTAGAATTAGACTTTTGAAGTTGTTTATTTGAGATACAATTCATTATTCTTCTTATTTTAATCATATTGAGTTGAATTGTGTTTTGATTCATATGTAGTTGAAATTTATTCTAGAAATCATATTTGAAAATTCAGGGTAACTAATATTTGAAAAAAATTGATAATATAACTACCACCTATTTGATGCTAGTATGTTTTGTTTGTAATTTACATATTTTGAAATATATTTGTAGGTTGGAGAGGAAAAACAATGTTAAATTCGATTACTGAGTTATATAGAATATCTTTATATTAATCTAATCTTAGCATTTTGAAGATACAAAATTAAGAAATATTTTTCATAATGAATACTAATTTATGAAGAAAAGAAATAGTTCTAACACTTTAAAAAGACCTGTTAACTAGATCATATTAGTTTGCTAAGGGACTAGCAAAAGTTAAGTATGGGGGAAGTGTTTAGAATGAAAAAGTGCATAATATTAACAGTTAAATAATAGTTAATTGCATAATATTTAGCTTAGCATATGAGAATTAAGCTATTATGTTATAATTACATGATTATATGCCTTAATGAAAGAATCTACATAATTTGAGGAAATTAGCATTGATTAAGTATATTTTTGAACTATTAGTGAGTTATAGGCTTTTTAATTCCTAAGTATCTGAAATGTCTGTTATTTTGAAGAGTTACATTTCATGTACCGGATAGTTATGTTTTGAACATTTAAAGAGTATTTTATTATTATTTCAAGGACACATGTTGTTACCTTAATACATGGCTTAAGTGGATTTTCAGTAAATTAGATGCTAGTTATCCGAAATGTGTCTAAGCATCGGATAGTTAGGTTTGCAAGTATCTGAAATACCTTTTTTCCACAAAATTACTGAAGACACATGTCGTGATCTGGAAACTTGACTTAAATTATCTATATGAAGGTTAGAGGCTAACTATCTAAAATGCATATAAGTTTCAGATACTTATAGTTTGTAACTTTCCAAAAAGTCTTTTTACTCGTAAAGTTATCATTATGCACGTGTTGAATTTAAACGTTTTATTATGTCACATGAGTTACACATATTCAACTCGTTAAGTTAGCATAACTATACATATTGAGTTATTTGATTACACACTAAGGTAACATGTTGTGTTAGTGTTATAAGCTTATAAGCTATTTCTTTATTTCACGTAATATATTAATATTATTTATATCAAGTCTGTTGAGTCAATAGTTAAGTCAATGAAATAAGTTCGTTGAGTTACACTAACTCCACAAACCAATTATTTTCTAACATATCACTGTTAATAGTTGTAGAAACAAGAAATTCAAAGGAAAATCATGATTGCACATATCATGCAGGAATTAAGTCGTGTAATGAAAAAAAAATCACCATCATTGATACGAATAAAGGAAATCCAACCAATCATTTAAATAGAAGTAGTTATTACTAAATGAAATATAAAAAGAAGAGGAGAAAGACGAAGTAGTGTGTGAAGGTAGAGAACTATGCTAACTGCAGAAAACATCGGAAGTTCCCTGAAGCTCCACAACACCACCATAATCATCAACCATCAAAGGTCTGTGAGGATACTTTCCAGATGTCGAGTCGATTTCGAGCCAAACATGGTGACTGACAACCATTGTGAGGAATGATTGCATCGTAAGAAGGAAAACCATTTTCACCAAGTACCGACTCATATCTTAGGAGATCATAAAGCTTTTAACCTTGGTTTTGGGTTGATGCCAATATACTAAAGAGGAGATCAATTTACAAGTCTCGATTCGCAATTCTATAGAGAGAGGAGGCATGACTGTAAGTGATTAAGTTTTCAATGGTGTAATCACATCGCATATAGTGACGGAAGTTCTTACTTCGATAGAGAATTTTACATTTCACCTTTCGTTCATCTTCAAGAACATATCAAAACAAAAATACTAAAAAAACTAATTATCTATGTTTATAGTTAGTAGTTATGTGTTGTATTGTTTGTTTTGTATCGTGATTAATGTTATCATTATTAGTATCATGAATGTTTCCTTTTTATTTGATTAAAAAAATAGAAAATAGTTTTATTGATTACTGAAATTGATTTGTACAAAATACTAAAAAAATCTTAATGGTTATTGTTTGAAATATCTCAATGTTAGTGTTGATAAATGATAAATCTCAAATTAACTAACATTAAAAAGCTTAATTGATGTTATTTACATTCTGTAGAACCACCCAATAGATAGTCGAATTCCTTTATGAATAGCAACATTTAATTGAAAATTACTATATAGGCTCGTGGAGCTAACTTAAGTCTATGAGGATAGTTTGTTGAGTTAACTGTAACTCCACAAACTAAGTTTGTTGAGTTAACTATAAATCAACGGAGAGCTTAACTGAACACATATAAAACTTTAGTTATAAAAAAATTAAAATAGTATATAATTCTTACTCAATCTCTGTGAGATCGACCTATACTTGCACACAAATATAATAGACATTGTGCACTTGCAGTTAAAATATAAATTAGACTTAATAGCTAATTTATGTGAAAAGTTGTTTGTTTACTTCTAAAAGAATTTATTAATATAAGCATAAAAATAAATCAAACAAGTTTTATGAATAAACAAGTTTTTTGATTTAACTTTTTACAACCAACATAAATTTATAATATATAGAATCTGTAAAGTTATAAGGATAACTTGATAAACCTCCGTAAAGTTATAAGTCTAATATAGGTATATTATCAAAAATAAAAAATTATACTTTACATGTGTCAGCTTGTAAGAGTCCATAAAGTTAAGGAGATAAATTTACAGATGTTCATAATATCTTCTATGCATAAGCTCGTAAAGTTATGGGTGTAACTTTATGATAGATCGTAATGATAGCACTTTGATAAATTTATTTAATTATTATATTTTTATATTTAATCAAAGTTTGTTGTAGGATTATTTATTTTGTAGATGATACATGGCACACGTACTCACACACGTTCCACCATATTTCTAAAGACTCAATCAAATATTTACAGATGGCAATCAAAGATTAATTTGACAAAGTCAAGATTAAAAATTGTGGTTCGAAAAAGTCTTAAACTGAACAGGTTAGTTGAGTAAAGCTTAACTCAATGAAGTAAGTCTGTTGAGTTATTATTAAGTCCATGAGGTAAGTCCGTTGAGTTAGAGTTAAGTTCACGAGCTAGGTCTATTAAGTTATAGTTAAGTCTATTGAGTTTCACTAACTCCAAAAACTAGTTATTTCTCTATGATTCACGTAGTGAGTAGTTGTAGGAAATTTGAAAGAGAAATAACATGTATGTAGGATCGTGTGTAATCAGTTAGATTTTCTCAATGTAGTATAAATTGAGTAAAATCGAAGTTAGAAGTGAGTTCTTATTTGACAATAACTTCAGAAAGAGAATTCTTAGAAGACTTGAAAATACTTGGAGAATGAGAGCTAAAAGTCATCCGAAGGAATTCCATGGCAACAAAGCTATTACTTGAAGATTTAAGTGTTACCATATCTACAAGAGGAAAATTTTTATTATGTTTATGCTTTCATGATTAATTCCTCTTTGCATTACATCATTAATTGAAAAAAAGGACCTATCCACAAGGGGTGTTGTGGAAGAAACTCTAAAAGGTATTCTTTCAAAAGAGTTTTGTGTAATTTTACGAAAGTCCATAAAGTTGTGTAAATAACTATACAAGGGTGGATATAGTTAACACAGTAACTATACGAGGGTTTGTACAGTTAGAAGGAGAACTTGACGAAGGATCAGTGTCTTATCAAATTGATTTTACTTCGAATAAAGCTATAGTACACCGAGTTTTAAGTGAACCAAAAACTCCTAAGGATAGTGAATTCTTGAGTAGTGACTCAATGAGTTGGACATACCCTGATTGAAGGGAACCACTATAAATTGTCTATATGATTTATCTTTGTTTTATTTCTGCATTACTTAGACTTAAAAAGATACCAAAAATATTACGAAATATGTAGTATACTTAATTCACCCCCCTCTTAAGTATAAACATTTCCTAACACAAATTCAAGTTTGAACACTAGTATTACTGTGGATCAAAAGAAATACAAATGAATGATTAGATCTCTTTTATATTTATCAGCTAACAAGCCAAACATCATGTTCAATGTGTGTGTGTATGCTAGATATCAAGCATCACCTAAAGAATCATACCTGAAATTAGTCAAGAGAATTTTTAAGTATCTATGAGGCACCAAGTACTTTAGATTGTTCTATTTAGCTCAGAGTAATTTAATTTTGATAGGTTACAATTATATTGATTATGTAGTTTGTAAGTTAGATAGGAAGAGCACTAGTGAGACTAATCAACTACTTAGATATTCACTCATTTCTTGATTCAATAAAAATTGTATAACATTATCTACTATTGAGGCAGAATACATTACAATTGAACTATGTTGTATTCAGATTCTATGGATGTAACAAACTTTGGTAAATTACAAATTAAATTTTCAAAACACTACAATTTATTGTGACAAGTGTCATAAATCTACATAAGAACATTGTATTATACTCACGAGCTAAACATATTGAGATTAGTTATCATTTTCTAAGGAATCATATTAAAAAAGACCATATCTCACTAAATTTGATCCCTACCATAGCTCAACTTGTACATATTTTTATAAAACCTTTACCTAAATCTAATTTTAATCATATTTGACATGAATTAGGTATTTGTTCCATGCATGACTTGTAATTTTGTTTAAATTTTGGCATGATTTATGAATTCGTATATACTTGACACACAAGCTCACTATTTAGGAGCTTATTTTCTACTAACCCTATTCTATGTAGCAAGTCAAGAGGAGATACTATCTAGGAGGAGATTATCTCTAAGAGTTAATAATTGATATTAGTCATTATGTGTAATCAAACAATGCCTCAAGAGAAACTAAAAGCATCTAACAAAACCAAAAGGGAGAGAGCATACAACATTTTTAATCATTCTTAACAAATGGTATCGTTTTTAGAGGTATTCACAAGTGGTCATTTTCACAAGTATCAATAGGTCATATTAATACCAACAAATGATTACAGTTGGTGTTAGTATTTTAATAAGAACCTCCTTTTGCATAATGACAAAAAAGCAGAGAGTTTATAGATAATGGGAGAGTTTATATCATACAATCATGAAACTTTAGCCAAAAAGGGGAGAGTTCATAACAAGAGGAGTAGTTTAGACAAAAATTCCAACATACAAATTGAAAGGACCTCTAGATTTTGATAATGCAAAAATCAATGTGAGGAATAATTTTTTTTTGTATTTCACAGATCAATAGATAAGCAATTAAAGTTAGTCACAAATAGATCATTCAAAGCTGACAAATGAAATCAGAAGGATCAGACAGTTATTAGTCTAAGTATTCGAAAGAAGTATATTTTTAAAAGATTAAATATTTAAGTTTTTAGAAGACCGCTTAAAAATAGCAAAAAAGTTTTTCGAAAAGTTATAGAGATAACTATCCAAAAATAAGAAGGATTTTAGAATGTTAGTTAAAATGTTTGAATTTCTTCATAAAGTTAAGACAACTAACTATCCAATAAGTTAAGTCATTTATTACATATGTGTAGAAATTCAGTTGGAAGCTTAGAAGACTTTTCGAAAAGTTAGGTAAGCTAACTATCCGAAAAATAGGATGTTTTCAGAAGGTTACAGAATGAACTATCTGAAACTTAAGTCATCCTATTATGCACGTGCCAAAATAAAATAACTACAGTTGGAAGCTTTGAAGGAAATCGAAGAGTTACTATAGCTAACAATCTGATAGTTAAAAATATTTTGGTAAGTTACAACTGCAAGTATCCGAACTTAAGATAGATAAAAAGACTTAAGTAGATTTTCAGTGAGTTACGGATTTCCTTCGGAGAGTTACATAGCCAACCATCCGAAAGTCAAAGGAAATCGAAAAGTTATCTTGAATTACTTTTCTAAATGGTAACTTATCATTTTTGGAACCTGTAAATTTAGTCAATACAATAGAATACATCTATTAGAAGTGAATATGATAGTTATGCTTAATGTTATAAATATAAATAGCAAACAAGAGAGTTAGATAGTTTTTTGAATATACAAATCCATACACTAAGCTCCACATATACAACAGAACATCTTCAAAATCAAATCTTCAGAAAATACAAACTCAAGTCTAGAGCTCTCCACACAAATAAACTCTAATTTATTCAAGCTAGTGGTTTACTGAAGTGTGCCAACTGAAAACTTCAAAGATAGGTTGGTTAGAGCTACGACCAGAAAGCTTAATTCGATTGGTTGGTTCTTACCTTGACCTTAAAGCAAGTGTTTGTAAGTTTTGAAAGATTAGTGAAGCATAAGTATCCCTTGGGGGTAGACTAGCCGTTAGTAGTGAACTACCTAAAATCTCTATGTGCATTATCTTCTTTTATCTTGTGTTTGCACTAAGAAAAATCGTTTCATGTTTGCTGAATTAAACTATCAATTAGTCATTCATTGTTAAAATCCTAAAATTGTATTTAAGAAATTAAATTTTACCATTCACCCCCCCTTTCATAAGCTATTAGGTCCTAACACAAATAGGGGGAAGGTAATAAACATATGACAGTAGTTGTACTTTCTAAAATTTTGTACTCATTTATAAACATTATTATTCTATGAGCTATTTCATATATAGAAATATTTCAAAGAATAAAATAATATAATTTATTGTAAAGGTTTTTGTCATTATCAATAAGGTCTTCCTCCACTAGCAGGTTTTTTTGGAAAACTCTATCTATTCTGGTGTGGATGGCAAGTAGGCCTATACTTCTTGGTTTCAATAGAACTCCTTACAAGCATTGTTTTTATCTACTATTATCAAAAAGGAGAATATTGAAAGAATCTTTATATTTTGATAATATAAAAATTTGTGAGGAAATTTATGTATTTCATAGGTGTAGATGAAGAGCCATGAAGATGGAATTTGTAATAAGGAAAAAACTATTTCAGGTAATAGTAGTTCGAAAGGTTATCTAGTTTGGACAATGATTTAAGAAGATAACTATCCAAAAAATCATTAATGGAAGATGAGTTACTATGAAGAATAGAATGTCAGATGCATTAGATCTAACATATCTACTATTTGTCAAATGATAAATAAAGGCTCTATTTGGGGTTTTGTTAACTTTTGTTTTTAAACTTGTTTAATTTGTCGTTATGCTTATATCAATAATTACTTTTAGAAGTAAACAAACAACCTTTCACACTAATTAAAGATTAATTCCAATTTGTATTTTAACTGCAAGTGCACAGTGTACATTGTATTTGTGTGCAAGTACAGGTCGATCCCATAGAGATTGAGTAAGAATTATGTACTGTTCCAATTTTTATATTAGAGTATAAATGTATTCAGTAAGCACTCCATTGAGTTACAGTTAACACAACGAACTTAGTTCGTTGAGTTATGGATAACTTAACAAACTAATCTTGTAGACTTAAGTTAACTCCACGAGCCTATCTTTCTAGTTAAATACTGCTATTTACAGAGGAATTCGACCAATCATTGGGTGGTTCCACAGAATGTAAATAACATCAATTAAGCTCTTTAATGTTAGTTAATATTAGATTTATCATTAAGCAACACAAACATTCAGATATTTCAAGCAATAACCATTAAAATCTTTAAGTATTTGGAATGATTCAATTTTAGTAAACTGTAAAACTATTTTTTATTTTCTAAATCAAACAAACATAAAACATTCACAATATTGACAATGATAACGATAATCATAATACAAAATAAACAATACAACACTCTAATACTAAATATAAACATAGATAATTTGTTGTTTTTGGTATTTTTGTTTTGATATGTTCTTGAAGATGAATGAAAAGTGAAATGTAAAAATCTCTATCGATAGTAAAAACTTTCGTCACTACATGCGATGCGATTACACCACTAAAAACTTAATCACTTATAATCCTGCCTCCTCTTCCTATAGAATCGCAAATCTAGAATTATAAAATGATCTCCTCTTCAGCATACTAGCATCAACCTAAAACCAAGGCTAGAAGCTTTACGATCTCCTGAGATATGAGTCAGTGCTTGGTGAAAATGACTTCCCCTACCGCGACGCAATCACTCCTCACAATAGTTGTCAGTCACCGCGTTTGGCTCGAAATCGACCCGACATCAGGAAAGTATCCTCACAAATCTTTGATGGTCGATGATTTTGGTGATGGTGTAGAGCTTTAAGGAACTTCCGACGTTGCCTGCAATTAGTGCAATCCTCCACCTCTACACACATACTTTCTTCGCCTTTCTCCTCTTCTTTTATATTTCTTTCTGTAGTAACTACTTCTGCTTAGATGATCGGTTGGATTTTCTTCATTCATATTAACGATAGTGATTTCTTCTTCATTCCACAAGTGAATTCTTGCGTGATACTTGTAATCGTAGTTTTCCTTCGAATGTCCTGTTTCTGCAACTGCTCAATGACATATTAGAAAATAAATGGTCCATGGAGTTACAGATAACTCAACGAACTTACTTTGTTGATTTAACTATAAAACACGTGCAATAAAGAAATAACTTATAAGCTATTAACACAACGTGTTACCTTAGTGTATATTCAATTAACTCAACGCATATAGTAATGATCTCCTCTTCAGCATACTAGCATCAACCTAAAACCAAGGCTAGAAGCTTTACGATCTCCTGAGATATGAGTCAGTGCTTGGTGAAAATGACTTCCCCTACCGTGACGCAATCACTCCTCACAATAGTTGTCAGTCACCGCGTTTGGCTCGAAATCGACCCGACATCAGGAAAGTATCCTCACAAATCTTTGATGGTCGATGATTTTGGTGATGGTGTAGAGCTTTAAGGAACTTCCGACGTTGCCTGCAATTAGTGCAATCCTCCACCTCTACACACATACTTTCTTCGCCTTTCTCCTCTTCTTTTATATTTCTTTCTGTAGTAACTACTTCTGCTTAGATGATCGGTTGGATTTTCTTCATTCATATTAACGATAGTGATTTCTTCTTCATTCCACAAGTGAATTCTTGCGTGATACTTGTAATCGTAGTTTTCCTTCGAATGTCCTGTTTCTGCAACTGCTCAATGACATATTAAAAAATAAATGGTCCATGGAGTTACAGATAACTCAACGAACTTACTTTGTTGATTTAACTATAAAACACGTGCAATAAAGAAATAACTTATAAGCTATTAACACAACGTGTTACCTTAGTGTATATTCAATTAACTCAACGCATATAGTAATGCTAACTTAACGAGTTATACATGTGTAGTTCACGTGACATACTAAAGTATTTAAATTCAGCACGTGCATAATTCTAACTTAACGATTTCAGATATACAACTTACGATTTTTACTCACTAACTCAACGAGTTGTTACTATACATTTTACATCTTTAAGCCTTTAACTCAACGAGTTGTTACTGTGTACCTGAATATTCTTTTAGCATTTAAAACATAACTGTCTAGTACTTTAAATATAACTCTCCAAAATAATAGAAAATTTAGATACTTAAGAATTAAAAACCTGCAACTTACCGATAGTTTAGAAATGTACTTAATTAACGTTAATTTCCTGAAATTATGCAGATTCCTTCATTAAAGCATATAATAGTGCAATTATAATATAATGGCTTAATTCTCATATGATAAGCTAAATATTATGCAATTAACCATCATTTAACCCTTAATATTATGCACTTTTTCATTCTAAACACTTCCCCCATACTTAAATTTTGCTAGTCCCTTAACAAACTAAGATCTAACTAGTTGGTCTTTCTAAAGTGCTAGAACTAAATTCTTCATTTTGTTCTTCTTCAGAATACATAAATTAGATTACTAGATAGATATTCTGTATTTTTCAGTAATCTATTTTAACATTGTTTTCTCCTCTTCAACTTGCAAATATATTTAAAACATATGTAAATTACATACAAAATATATTAGCATCATATAGGTGGTAATTATATTATCATTTTTTCTTCTTTTCTAACATCTATTATCTTGAATTTTTCAATATAATTTTTAGAATAAATTTCAACTACATACGAATCAAAATACAATCCAATTCAATATCATTAAAACAAGTAGAATAATGAATTGTATCTCAAATAAACAACTTCAAAAGTTTATTCTAGATTCGTACTTCAATAATCTTAGATAACAGAAAATATATTTGATTTAAAAGATTTCTGTATTTCACAAAACACTTTTATCTTTTCAAAATAGTATATGCATATTTGTACTTTAAAAGTTAATTTGAAAAGTTTGAATCATGCAAGAGCTTTCTAGTGTACCCATGTATCAAGCTTTTAGTCAATAATCCAAGATCTGATCAGGATCTTAGGTTGGTAGATTCAAAAATTCCTTTTTTAGGTCAATAATCCTTACATACACATCTGCTCAAGTACAAAAGACTCATGATCAAACAAGTCAATAAACTCTCAAAGTTTTTCTCTTTTTTTCTTTTTTTCTTTTAAACATAGTATATATACGTATTTCATTAATACAGATGCAATAAAATACAAGTCTCGTATAGTCTTGCTTCTATTATTTACTGAAAATTTGAATCTATATCAATAAGCTCACACTTTTTCTGTAGTTTAATAAGATTTACACATAAATCATTCTACAAGTTTAATCAATAAAATTAAATGTATCCTTGATCATATGTATTTCATTTAATTCAAAAATCAACATTTTAGCTCTTTCAGGATTTCAGATAATTTACTGAATTTTAGTTAAGCATTTTGATTTCTTTTTAAAATCGTGAAACTGTTAAACTCATAAAATTCAACAAAAACATAAGATACTATATCTAGATTTGTATTAACAGTAAAATTTTCTAGCATCTTATATAGGATTATAAATATAACATTCAAGTAGTTACAATTTTTAAAAATTTTATAGTCTCAATTATCAAATAGTTACAGCAAATTCATAAAAAATTTTCAATTTCTACAGAACTTTTGTAGTACCATTCTAATTCCTCTAATTAACAAAATTACTTGGATGTTAATCTAATTACCTGCCCCCATACCTACATTTTGCATTGTCCTCAACGTAAAAGATTTTATAGTAAACATAGTAAATGTTAGAAGGCATGAATATTGTTTCGTTGACTTAGCACCTAACTAAACAAACTTAATTCGTTGAGTTAATAAATAACTCCACGAACTGAGTTTAAACCTAAATTCAGGATAAGTAATCAATTACATATCTTATTCTTTTATATCTCATTCAATATCTTTCGATTTTTGATTCTGAAAAACTTTCCATTCGCAAATAAAAGCAGAATATATAACAAAATAACACTTACAACAAAACATAAATTGTTAATTTAATGTCTTGTGTGGAACCCAGACTCCTATGCCTTTGGTGGCTCACAAGCAAGCTAGTTGGTTTCCTAGAACAGATACCAACAAATTGGATTGATATTTTGTTTTTTTTCTTTTCTTTTTCTTTTTATAAAATAAAACAAAAACTAAAATTTTTCTTTCTTTTTTAAAAATAAATGTAGATTACACACAATATTAAAAGTATAGAATCATAGTTTAAGAATATAATTGAAAAGTAGTAACAAATGGAATAAACGTGTCAATCCAAGTAAACTTTTTAGGCATAATTCTTCTTGTTATTAATTCTGTTTTAATGCAGTCCATTTTCTTTTTTAACTGGTAAACTTGTAGTATGTTATCAATACTAAATATGAGTGTATTACCATTAATGAAATGAAATGCAGAAATGGATCCTCTTCTGTTTCAAGATAATGTTTGTTTCTATTTCTACATCTATTTCAATATATTCCTCTTCCCACTTCCATTCAGATTATGTAATGCACCAGCTACCTTCCAAAGGTATATGTAGGGCATATTCACTAGAATGACTAAAGATTTTTTAGAAATATTTATGGATGATTTTACTATTTATGGAACTTTATATGAAGTGTGTTTAAACAATTTAGGCCAAGTATTAACGCTGTGTGGAAAAAAATCTAGTGCTAAATTAGGAAAAATGTC
Source organism: Cymodocea nodosa (assembly GCA_036874045.1). NCBI lineage: Eukaryota > Viridiplantae > Streptophyta > Magnoliopsida > Alismatales > Cymodoceaceae > Cymodocea > Cymodocea nodosa. The sequence goes on from CM072335.1 coordinate 14,739,677, forward strand.
ACTTCATGGTTAATCAAGGAATCGTCTAGGGTCATGTTGTTTCAAAGAAAGGGTTGGAAGTAGATAAAGCTAAAATAGAAGTAATTTCTAATCTACCAGAACCTAAATCAGTAAAAGATATTAGATCATTTCTAGGACATGTTGGATTTTATAGAAGATTTATTAAAGATTTTAGCAAAATAACTAGACCTTTAACTAATCTATTAAAAGATGTCCCATTCAACTTTGATAAAAATTGCAAAGAAGCATTTTTCAAACTTAAAACTAGCTTAATTTCAACTCCTATAATACAAGCACCTGATTGGAGCCATCCATTTGAATTAATGTGCGATGCATCTGATTTTGTTGTAGGAGCAGTGTTGGGATAGAAGATAGAAAAATCTCCTAGAGTGATTCATTATGCAAGCAAAACCTTAAATGATGCTCAAGTTAATTACACAACTATTGAAAAAGAACTGTTAGCCGTTGTGTTTGCCTTAGAAAAGTTTAGATCATATCTGATTGGAGCTAAAGTGACAGTGTACACAGATCATTCAGCTTTAAAACACCTAATAGCAAAGAAAGAGACTAAACCTAGATTGATCTGATGGATATTATTATTACAAGAATTTGATCTAGAAATTAAAGATAAAAAGGGTTGTGAGAATGTAGTAGCAGATCATTTATCAAGATTACAAATAGAAAAATTAAATATTGAAATTAAGGATAATTTTCCTAATGAACAGCTAATGACCATCAACACAATGCCTTGGTATGTAGACATAGTAAATTACTTAGTTACTGGTTTAACACCTAAGGATTGGAATAGATAGGATAAGAAATTGTTCTTTTCAAGAGTGAGATATTACTATTAGGAAGACCCATACTTATTTAAGAAATGTCCTAATCTGGTTTTAAGGAGGTGTGTTCCAGAAATTGAATATTAGAGCATATTGTCTTTCTATCATGACCAAGCATGTAGAGGGCATTTTGGTTCAGGGAAAACTACTGTCAAAATTTTGCAATGTGGATTTTATTGACCAACACTATTCAAAGATACTCATAAATACTGCTTAAGTTGTTTAAAGTGTCAACAAATATGAAGAATATCAAAGAGGAATATGCTGCCTCTTAATCCTATTGTTGAGGTTAAAATCTTTGATTTGTGGGGAATAGATTTTATGGGTCCATTTCCTATGTCTAATCAATTTAATTATATATTGTTAGGGGTGGATTATGTATCTAAATGGATAGAAGCTATTCCTACAAGAACTAATGACAACAAAGTGGTAATACATTTTATAAGAACCAATATAATTGTCAGATTTGGAATACCTAAAGCTATTATCAATGATAGAGGAACTCATTTCTGTAATAGAAGTTTTGAAGCCTTAATGAAGAAATATGGAGTAAACCACAAAATTGCAACATCATATCATCCGCAAACCAGTGGACAAGTAGAAAGTGCAAACAAACAAATTAAGTTAATCTTAGAAAAAGTAGTAAATCCTACTAGAATAGATTGGGCTAATAAATTGATAAATGCACTTTGGGCTTATAGAATTACTTATAAGACAAGCTTAGGTATGTCACCTTTTAGGCTAGTATATGGAAAAAGTTGTCATTTACCAGTTGAAATTGAACATAAAGCTTATTGGGCATTAAAAACTCTGAACACTAATTTGAATCAAGCTGCTGAAAATAGGAAATTACAATTGATTGATTTAAAAGAATTTAGGAATGAAGCTTATTCGAAAATTGTAAGAGAAAAAGAGAAAATGAAGTTCTGGCATGATAAGAAAATTATTCCAAAAACCTTTGAAATAGGACAAGAAGTATATCTTTATATGACTAGACTCCATAACCATCTAGGAAAATTAAGATCTAGATGGGCAGAATCTTACATAGTTCGAAATATTTATCCCTATGGAGCTATTGAAATTGAAAACTATAGGATCGTCTATATCGCAAGAGGGGGGGTGAATTGTGTCTTTAGTAATTAAAAACTAGCGAATAAAACAAGAGCACAAAACACTCGTGAATGAAATTCTATTCTTTATTTAAAGACAGAATTTACAATATCTTTTCAGCTCAATTCCTTTCTTGAAGGTTTTGATACAGTAATGTTCGATATACAATTCAAATAGAAAAATAAAGCTTTTATTCAAAACTAATTTTGAATTATATAAAACCTGATCTTTATGCACACAGCTTCTTTCTTTCTCTTTGCTCAACTTCTATATCTCTTCTTCTCCAGTTGTCAAATTTCCAGACTTCTTGCATTTGCATCTCCTTTTCTGAAATTGCTTGGAATTTCGAACTTCTTCTAATGTTGGAGAATTTTTCAAAATATGAATATTCAAACTTAACTTTTCAGTTAAGGATCTAGATTGAATATTCAGACTTGGTTTTTGAGATTGGGATCCTTTATTGTAATGTAGCTCATACTCTCTATTTGTAGTCGAACTTTGTTGTCTTTCACGTTCAATATGTTCATCCACTTAATCCATAATCCATAATCCACTTACTAATTTTTTGTTTAATCCAAATTACTATCTTTTTGAGTTTCCATTTTCTCCACTATCATTTTGAATTTTCACGATCTCCACTCGTAGATTCATCGAGACTTTTATCTTCCTGGAGTCTTGTAGAATATCTTCTAAGTTTTCAATTTAGTCAAACACTTATCCTTTAAGTCTTGTAAAAACTCGAACACTTATCTATAACTCTTCGAGTTTTTGCACCTGCAAAACACGTGACTAAACATAGCAAACTTATCTGTTCATCAGTCATTTTATAAAACGCGAACAGTTATCTATCTATGCGTATAAAAACTCAAACAGTTATCTAACTATTTGATTTTCATTACCGAACGCAATGGAAAACACATGACAACTTAAAACATTAAAAACACATGTGTAGATAACTTAACCATACGAGTTTTTAACATAAAGTATTCGACAAAAACGAAATGTTAACTATCTGAAAGTTTAACTATTGCAAATCTAACTCTTCGGAAATCTTTAACTTATCCGACATAAAAATGAAACTTTCCGATAATCTATTAACTATTATACTTAGAGAAATATACTTAGAGAATATTATGTAGACTTATTTAAAAACGTTAATAAAGCATATATCATCAAAATTAAATACCTAACAATCTCTCCCTTTTCGATGATGTCAAAACCTAATAAGTCACATAATTTATATCTCCCCCTTTTTGGCATTATAAAAAAGTAAACAAACTATTTTCTCCCCCTTTAGGAAGTTAAGCAAGTTAAATGTAAGGAAGGAAATCTTACTAAGTATATATATTAATCAAAACGATAGTTTCAAACATACATAAAATTTATGGATTAAGCATAAACTGTATAAATATAAACTGTGAAAAATAATCACATGAGTATTAAATTGCAGTAAATAGTTTACATAATATTTTTGGTAACAAATTACAATATATAAATCATGTAATACATAATTTATATAATCACAAGCCTCTTTGTCTTCGAAAAATACTGATCAGAGTGTTTGAAATTTGCTTTGCAATTTCTGTACTTACTCTGTTTATCTGATCAATTACTGCTTGATCTAAATTATTTTGTGAAACTTGTGATGGTTGTAAAAATTCAGTATAGATGTCTGTATGTATACCTGTATTTGTATCTGTTTGTGTACCTGTATTTATATCTGTATGTTGCTGTTGTTTTGAAAATTGTGTTGATTGTTGCTGTTATTGTTGTGACTGTGTTTGCCTATCTTGTTGTTGTCGGACTACAAGTGTATCTGTTGCCTAGTATTTTTGGAGTTTCTTTGTAGAGAAAGATCTTAATTTTAATCTTTTTTGTGGCCAAGGTGTAATATCTGTTTGACTTGCCACAATTCTCAAAATCGTATCACCATAAAATAATTTACTCTGCAAATGTAAGATATGAGAAATAAAAATATCATACCAGTTCACCTATATATGGTTAATTAATGCATATGTAGCATAAAGACAACATCTGCCAACTTCTGCATCATGACCAAACCTCTGAAACAATGAAGCATGCAGTATTTTTGCAATAAAACGTGCTTGGCTATTTAAGTCATTTAGTAACCTCAATGGTTTGTTGGCAGTTGGATCTTTGGCTAAAGTTTGAATGTGACATCCTAAATGATAAACCAGTTTCTTTCTGATAATTTAACTCCTTCATTTTTCAAACCAAGTACTTGATAAAGTAAATCTGGAGTTAAATATATGTCATTTTCTTGTATATTGGAAACAGGAATACCTTCTTCTACTGTTAAGTTTGAATAAAAACAACTGATAAGTTCGAGTCTAGCAATATGGTCTAGCTGTTGTGGAAGTAGAGTCAACAAGCCTTGAAATTCAAACATTTCTCGTATATGTGTCATCCCTTCAAACTTAACTGGTCTTGAATATAAAACTATAAAAGTTTTATATGTTTGAAATTTGTCATAACAGGAATTATTTCTGAACCATAATAATGTATTTTCATCTAAACTCTGTTCAGGATTAGATATTTTCTTGTCATGATGTTCTGATATGGGAGTTGTTTCAAAATTATCAGTAGCATCTATATTTTTAGATCTTTCAAAACTGGTGGAATTTCTATCAAAACTAGTATAAATGTCTGAAGTATCTATTATTGTCGTATCAATAATCTGCTAAAATTCTTCTGTTTGTTCTTCTAGAAACATTTTAGTAGCAACAGTATCTATATCAATCTGTCTATCAGCAACATGTATGTCTATAATTGATCTATACAACAACTATCTCTACATGAAAGAATGTTCTATATCTATCTGTATAATAGAATCATCCTATATTTCTAAAATTTCTATGCTTGAGACATAGGCAGTTTGATATTCAATCTGTAACTATGTATGTTGTTGATTATATACATTTATCAACAAGTATATTATATACTGTAACAGACATAACCATATGCATAAGCTATAGTATAAGCAACTATACCAAAAATCAAAAGTCTCTGTTCGAGATACAGTAAGAGGAAGAATATCTGTATATTCCTCTTCAAATGAAATATCTTCAAAATTTATAAACTCAACGTCTATATCAAAAATATCATCAAAATTGACATCGTCTGTATATGTATCATCAAAATTTCCTACATGTTCTCTTTTCGTAGGAAAAGAATGTATGCTTGCAGCATGATGTGAAAAATTGTCCATTGTATTAAAAGATACATTATGCACTAATGTAACACAATACCTTAGAGTATATGCTTGTAATCCAATATTGGTCACATCTACTGGGATTCCTGACAAAAATGTCTGTCCAGCCTCTACAATGAAACATAGTTTTCCATTTTTCAATGATTCTTCTTTTTGCTGCATTATTCCTTCTACACTTGCAGTTAGTCCAAAATATTCAATTGTCTTTTTCTTTTTCCGACTATATGTCTACAGTGTTTCAGGTTGTTTAGGAGGTTCTAAAATTTTCTTAATTTCTCCTATTAAAGGCACTTGGGGTCTTGATGGTCCTTCACCATGATGCCTAGGTGGTAATAATGGAATATAGAGTTTTAAGCTCTCCACCTCTGCCATTTTTAGTTGATAAACTCTCTATCCTTCACTTCGAAGGCCTATTTTCCTAATGGCAGTTTTATGTTCATCTATACACTATTTAATGTCATCTAAAATAGCCGGGGGAAAATAATGTTGGGAATACAAGGATTCTAATTCCCTGTTTGCATTGTCGATCATTGGTCCTCACTTCTTTCCGTAGTAAGTGATAGACTATATTGATGTCTCTAGTACATGACTAGAACTTACAACCGTAAGGTTAGGTTGTAAATTTCTTTTCCATAAATGCAATGCAGAAAGTTCAGTCTGTTTTAGTCTAAACTGTGTTTCAGCATAATTTCGAATAAATTTCCAACAGAAATTTTTCTCATCTTGAACAGCTTTTCTAATTTCATGCAGTATTTCATTTGAAAAGGTGTACCTTGAATAGATGTCGTTGATTTCATTCTGCATTTTCTGAAGTTCTAACTCTCTTTTCTACACTTTTGTCATTCTACCACGTCCTCTTCCACGTCCTGACATTGTCGATTAATCTTCGCTTTGCACTATAGAACTTAGTGGAAGTAAAGATTGTGAAGTTAGGGTTTTACCAAGGTAGAAACACGAAAGGTTGTTAGTAAAACATTTATAACTCTTCGAGTTTATAAACGGATTCAATCATTAAAATCATAAATATAAGATCTGTTATTGATAAATAACTCGAGTGCTTACAATAACTGTATGAGTTTTACAACCGACAAAAGCAAAATACTTAGCATAACTATTCGTGTAAAGAAAATAACTTCTAGCTAAGTGAAAAGTGAGAAAACTCGAAGACTTATGATAACTATTCGAGTTTTGTGAGCAGTAAAGCACATAACTATACGACAAACATGAATAGTTATTGTTAGAGTTTAAGTCTTTCAAAAAATATAATAATATTAAGTTAACTGTTCTAGTTTCTCGAATGGATAGGTGTGAAAGTCGAAGAGTTAAACATAACTGTTCGAGTTTCAACTGAGACATTATAAAGCAATGAAATTCAACACGTGCATAATTCTAACTTAAGGTGTTCAGATATTTTTGGATACTTATAAACTTAACTATCCGATGCTCAGATGCATTTCGAAGAGTTACCAGATAACTTACCGAACATTCACTTAAGATATGCATTTAGGCTTTGACACGTGTACTTTAGGAAATAATAAAATATTCTATTGATCATTTAAAACATAACTGTCTGATATATATATACAATATAGTCTTCCGAAATCACAGAAAATTCGGATACTTAAGAATTAAAAAGCTTGTATGTTACCGACAGTTCAGAAATGTACTGAATTAATGTTAATTTCCTGAAATTATGCAGATTCTTTCATGAAAACATATAATAGTTCATAAGAGTTTAATTATTATATGAGAAATTGCTCCCCTTACATAAATGTAGTCTAAAGAATCTATGGCGTACTTAAACTGGGTTGCCAAGCCCTAAGTAGATTTGGCTTTAAAAGGTCAAATAGCTTACTCAAAGAGGATGCTAAGCCTTAAATAGATTTGAGTCTCTCTTTTTTTAAAATTTGAATTAAATATAGAAATAAGTAGTAGAGTTAACAATTTAGACTTTCTAGCTTTTATCTTAGTCAGTTTACAAAAGATAATTCATAAAGATATACCTTCAGGAACTTAAAAGAATTCAATAATGAGTACACAAACTTAAGACAATAAATATCGTACATTATGTGTAAAGAGTAGATAATAACAAAAAAAAATAACAAAGATTATATGCACAGATTATGGCAAGATTGTTATAACACCTTGAAAAAGAAATTAAGCTTGAGTACATTGCCCCTTTTTTTTTATATTCATATATATATATATATATATATATTATGTATTACCTCGTACAATATCATCTTTTTACGTGATCACAATCCCTTGCTTAGGGGAAAGATAACCAGTTACTCAATGACAAGTGAGAATAGGTAAATTTTTTATTTTTTTTAGTTAATTGTAACCTGAATTACTTGCAAAATGAGTTTTCAATCATCACATCCCAAACCAATTGGTTTAAGTGACTAGGGTTTAAGATCCCCCAACGGACTTAATTACTCAAGTAATTGTAGACAAAAACAAAATAAAATAAAACAAGATAGTAAATTAAATTAGAGTCAACCACAAGACTTAATTTTTCTAACAAAATGTTAATAACTTTCCTTTAATAAAAAATACTTCAGATGACACTCAAGTTCTGGGAAGATGTAGTTGATACTTCAGAATTTCTTAAAGACTCGAAGGAATGGCACACGAGGATGAAAATCAGAAATACTACGAGAGAAAAAGAACTACAAAAGGTAGAATCTAAACTTTTCAACTTTAGAAGAGTTTAGTAGATTTAGGTATACAAATACCTCAAATAATGGAAACAAGAATAAAGGTTGCTACAGAAATTGCTGTAAGCAAAGAGAGAAAAACCAGGCCAAACAACGAAGTTACCCTAGAATTAATCCAACGTAAGTCCCGGCTCTGGTTCAAAAGACGAATATGTAGATGAGCTCAATGGGCGATCTGGGAGCAAGAAAGGAAAAAAAATAAAGAAGAGGCAATTGAAGAACAAGAGGAACTGACTATTGAAAGACTTGTTCTTGAGGAACAGCAGCCAAGACCTTCAAATCCACCTCCTAAACCATTAGAAATGGTGGTAGTTATGGGGCCTTCAAACGAAGAAGAATTAAGAGAATTTGAAGAACTGGTTCGAGTTGGGAAAAACCGAGAATCAGAAGATTTGGTAGTAGCTAAAGCACACCTAGTGTTCAATGCACTTTACAAAAAGAGAGTTGCAAAAAAGTTGAAAGCCCAATATAAAATCAAAGTGGAACAGCATCATGAAGCTACTGCTAGACCTACTACAAAAAGGAGATGAAGTTGGTCCTTTGAGACCAATAATTATGGAAAGAGTTAAATAGGAAGAGCCAGTACTTGTGGCTCAAAGGCCTGCAGAGCCTATTTTTGTGGATTTAATTTCAGACGAGGAAGAGGAAGACCAGACACAATTAATTAGAAAAAGGAAAGGAAAAGAGATAGTGTTTGAATATCACGAGGAGATTAAATCTGAAATACCAATCTCAAGAGCGCCTGTAGAGCCGATTTTTGTAAACCTGCTATCCAATTCTAAGGAGGAGCAGGAGCAACAGTAAGAGCAAAGAGAAGAAGAAAAACAGGCTGAAACTAGTTTGCAGCCTGTACAAGAAGAAGAAACAGAATTAGGGCAGAAGTTAATTTGCCCGTAACTCCATCCCAATCGGTCATAGAATCAGAAAGAACAGTGACAGTGCAGATTGGTAGTCAGGAGAAAGAAGAAAGAACAGAAACTGAACAAGAAGTTGAACAAGTCCCTATGGAAAGAAATGACTTTTCAGATTCCACTGAAGAGCAAGAAACTCTTCAGCAATTTTTGGAAAGTATTCAAAACAGAGTGAAGAGTTCTACCAGCTCACCACCACAAACAGAAGCAAAAGCAAATATTCAGGAATCCTCAAAGCATTCTCAACAAGTTCACGTTCAGCATATGGAAGAGGAAGTTCAAGAACAAACCCCTCTAGAGCAACAAATTCACATTCTTGACCCAACTAAAGCAACAATTTTAAATGAAGTACACTTTTGGAGTCAGGAAGCTTATGACAAATACCAAGAGATTAGGGGTTATGATATTATATATAGTAGACCAGTAAATTGGGATGGAATGCAAGAAATCAAAGAATTATTTGAATTCCAAGGTCTACTAAAGTTTATTTCTCAAGAAAGAGGTCATGCAGTATATAAGAATCTAGTGCCCTACTTTTATGCAAACTTAAGAAAAGGAGGAGGATTAATTTCCAATGTGGAGGAAGCTGATGTACAGATAACACCAAAGCTTCTCCACAACATTCTTGGATTGAAGAATGGACTAAAAATTCTAGAAGACACAACTGCAGTCGAGTGGACAGAACAGACCATAAAGGATTGTTTAGCTATCAATCTTGGTGTGTCATTATTAAATAGACTAAAGCAATTAAATGGTAAAGCACACATGATAGCTAATATTCTAATTAAGAATGTCTACCAACGACAAGGCTATGATATAGAATTGAGTCAATTTGTCAAGTGGGCCACATATGCAGTTGTGAATAGAGTTTAGATAAATTGGTCTGTAGTTTTCATCTCTATGCTGAAAATAGTAAAGAAGAAATTATTTTATGGAGATCTGATTCCACTACTAATGGTGGACTGTATTGATTTCACAAAATAGGCATCTAAAAAGATCAGATCAAGAACTATTTCAGTGAAAGAATACATAAATTATGTAGCTGCAGAGATTATTGAACCTTCTAGAGGAATTACAAGAGCTGTAGAAAGGATTAACCAATTAGAGCAACAATTAGAAAAGTTCTAGAAGGAAGTAGATGAACTTAGGAGAAAAGATTAAAATTGTATTGTTCGTCTACTTGTAATTGTATATATTTGTATGAAAAATATCTAACTGATTGTAATATAGACTATTCATATAAATGAATGTATGTTTATCAGATTTTTTTTATTTTGTGTTTGAGAATGATGTACTGGATGAACTATCTTGAATATTAAACAACTATTTAAACATTATGCAATCTGCTGAATGACAATATTAAAGGCACGATAACTAATTAATGCCTAAAAATATCTACATGCTGCCAAGTAAAATATAAAATTCTGCACAACATGAAATGAACTGCAAGTTAAATATTTATATAATGTTTAGATGTAAATGAGTTTTAATTAGAATGCTGCATTAATGACATGTATTTAATTTTATTTAAGTTGGAAAAATGCAGGAGAGTAGAAAAGTATTTACGAGTAAACTTAGAGGTTGCTAAGTGTTAACTCAAAGAAGTAAGTTCGTTGAGTTAACCTTAACTCCACGAGGTCAATAATATAATATAAGGTCACTCCGTTGAGTTATTTGTAACTCAACGAAGTTAGTCCGTGGAGTTAGCAATAGTAACCGAAGCTATTCCGTTGAGTTATCTGTAACTCAACGAGGTTAGTTCGTGGATTAAGCTAAATAGTTATTCTTTTAGCTACGAACGAAACTTCGTGGGTTTAGCGATTACTGAAATTTGAAATTAGAAGTGGCACACGTACCCATAAAAATAGGAACCATACTACACGTTACAAGACACGTTCTTGCAATGAGATTCATTTACTTTATGGATGTGCATTATAAATATAGAACAGAATGTTGTTTACAAGTTACCATCATTTGAGAAAAGAAAATTCGTGGGGGAACTGGAAAGAGAAGTAGTTGATTCAACTTCATCCATCAACAACTATTTACTGAATATAAAACTTCAGATTGGTATGTAATTAAATTGATTAGACATAAGAAATGGACCCATAAAATCTATTCCCCACATATCAAAGATTTTAACCTCAACAATAGGATTAAGAGGCATCATATTCCTCTTTGATATTCTTCCTATTTGTTGACATCTTAAATAACTTAAGCAATATTTATGAGCATCTTTGAATAGTGTTGGCCAATAAAACCCACATTGTAGAATTTTTGCAGCAGTTTTCCCTAAACCAAAATGTCCTCCACAAGCTTGGTCATGACAAAAAGACAATATGCTCGGATATTCAGTTTCTGGAACACACCTCCTTAAAACCAGATCACGACATTTCTTAAATAAGTATGGGTCTTCCCAATAGTAATATTTTACTCTTGAGAAAAACAATTTCTTATCCTGTATATTCCAATCCTTAGGTGTTAAACTAGTAACTAAGTAATTAACTATGTCTACATACCAAGGCATTGTGTTAATGGTCATTAATTATTCATCAGGAAAATTATCCTTAATTTCAATATTTGATTTTTCTATTTGTAATCTTGATAAATGATCTGCTACTACATTCTCACAACCTTTTTTATCTTTAATTTCTAGATCAAATTCTTGTAATAATAATATCTATCAGATCAATCTAGGTTTAGTTTCTTTTTTCTTTATTAGATGTTTTAGAGTTGAATGATCTATGTATACTATTACTTTAGCTCCAATCAAATATGATCTAAACTTTTCTAAAGCAAACACAACAGCTAATAATTCTTTTTCAGTAGTTGTGTAATTAACTTGAGCATCATTTAAGGCTTTGCTTGCATAATGAATCACTTTAGGAGATTTTTCTATCTTCTGTCCTAACACTGCTCCTACAGCAAAATCAGAAGCATCGCACATTAATTCAAATGGATGGTTCCAGTCAGGTGCTTGAATTATAGGAGTTGAAATTAAACTAGTCTTAAGTCTGAAAAATGCTTCCTTGCAATTTTTATCAAAGCTAAACGGAACATCTTTTAATAGATTAGTTAAAAGTCTAGCTATCTTGCTAAAGTCTTTAATAAATCTTCTATAAAATCCAGCATGTCCTAGAAATGATCTAATATCTCTTACTAATAGATTAGATATTACTTCTATTTTAGCTTTATCTACTTCCAACCCTTTTTTAGAAACAACATGCCCTAAGACTATTCCTTGTTTAACCATGAAGTGACATTTTTCCAAATTTAAAACTAGATTTTTTTCCACACAATGTTTTAATATTTAGTCTAAATTGCTTAAACACACTTCATATGAGTTGCCATATACAGTAATATCATCCATAAATATTTCTAAAAAATCTTCAGTCATTCCAGTAAATATGCCCTGCACACACCTTTGAAAGGTAGCTGGCGCATTACATAATCTGAATGACATTCTCTTAAAAGCATAAGTTCCATTAGGACAGGTGAAAGTTGTTTTCTCTTGATCATCTAATACTACTGAAATTTGATTATACCCTGAATACCCGTCTAGGAAACAAAAATATTTTTGCCCTACTAATCTTTTCGACATTTGATCTATAAAAGGTAAGGAAAAATGATCTTTCCTAGTCACAGCATTCTGCTTTCTATAGTCTATACATACTCTCCAACCTGATTGAATTTTAGTAGGTATCAAGTCTTGACTTTCATTCCTAATAACTGTTAATCATGATTTCTTGGGAACTACATGGATTGGATAAACCCACGAGCTATCAGAAATTGGATAAATTGTCATTATCTAACCATTTAACTATTTCCTTCCTAACTACTTTAAGGTTTGGATTTAATCTCCTCTCAGGAATTCTAATAGGTTTAGCATTCTATTCTAAATATATGTGGTGACAACATAAAGTTTTTAGGTATTGTTTGTTGTAATCTTTTAGGATAGGGTGCTAAAGATTTTGATTTCAAAGACTCTTTTTCTTTCAGTTGATTTGTTTGATCATTTTTAGCTTCATTCGCAGATTCAGATTGTTCTTCAGTGATTTCTAGACTTTCAACTATTACATTTTCGTTATCATTTTGATTTTTACTCTTATCCACCTTCATATCATTTTCATTTTGAGTTCTTGGTGGTATATCAGTTCCAGATCTTAATGTTACACATACATCTTCCAGATTTTCGTTACTTTCATGATGTTTTTGCATATCATTTTCGTGATTATGATCTTCAATTGTTTTTAGTTTTAAAGTGCATTCTTTAAATTCTCTTGCATTAGTCTTTTCTGCTTACTGTATATTTTGCAAATTATGCAGGTTTATAACATTATAATTTTCATTGTTTTGTTGCATAACTTGTATTTTCATTGCATTTTTGTCTAATACTTTTAATTTTGTTTCCAAATCATCTAATTTCATTGCATTCAATTTTTGATCAATTTTCTTTATGGCTTTTTCAGTTTCATAAATTATATCATTTTTAGGTTCTGAATATGATTCCTTATAATTTAATTGGTTGACTTCTTGTTGCTGACACATAAAGTATTCCAGTTTGTCCAGATTTTGCTCTATACTATGCTCCAGTCTATCATAGCTATCCCAAACTTCAGTGTCTCTCATCATATTACACATTCTATACTGACCATTAGTTGGGTAAACTATAGGATTCTCATACTTGGCTCTATTATATTGAGGATAATTCATTTGTTGTTCATGGGATCTAACAATCTGTAAACGTTTCAATTTCAAACAATCAGAAATGTCGTGTCCTTCCAAATTGCAGAATTCACATATGCTAATTACAGGTTTCAGAAATCTTTGAGCATAAGCACATGCCATATTCTCAATTACAGAAGAAAAGACACAACTCTGGCTATTAAAACGAAACAGCTCTAATAGTTGTTTATATCAATTCAACAACGGCGCCATAAAACTTGTTTGGGTTTTCCCAACACTACATTAGAAAAACTTGGATTTGTTACTTCTGTTTTTACTTAGTTAATTATCTTTATGCCTATTCTCTCTTTTAGAAGTAAACAAACAACCTTTAATACAATTTAGATATTAATTCCAATTTGTACTTTAACTGCAAGTGCACAGTGTCTATTGTATCAGTGTGCAAGTACAGGTCGATTCTACAAGGAATTGCTGACAAACTTGAGAACTGTTTGCTTGTTAAAAATCAAATTTATATATTCAATAAGCTCTCCGTTGACTCATAGTTAACTCAACGGACTAACCTCGTGGACTTAAGTTAACTCCACGAGCCTAACTTTTTTTTTTTAATACTGCTATTTACAAAGGAATTCGACCAACCATTGGGCGATTCCACAAATTGTAAATAACATCAATTAAGTTCTTTAATATTAGTTAACATTGGATTTATCATTAAGCAATACTAACATTCAGATAATTCAAACAGTAACCATTAAAATCTTTAAGTCTTTTGAACGAACTAATTTCAGTAAACTGTAAAACTAAAATAAACATAAAACAATCACAACACTAACAAAGATAACATTAATCACAATACAACACAAACAATACAACACTCAAATACAACATACAAACATAGATAAATTGTTTTTGGTATTTTTGTTTTAATATGAACATGGAAATGGGCGACAGGTGAAATGTAAAGTAATCTCACTTGATAGTAAATACTTTCGACACTACTTGCAACGCGATTACACCACTGAAAATTAAACCACTTACAATTCTATCTCCTCTCCCTATAGAATCGCGAGTCCAGAATTGCAAGATGATCTACTCTTCAACATACAGGCATCAACCCGAAGCCAAGGCTAAAAGCTTTACGATCTCCTAAAATATGAGTCAGCGCTTGGTGAAAATGGCTTCCCTTCCCGTGACGCGATCACTCCTCACAGTAGTTGTCAGGCATTGTGTTTGGCTTGGAATCGACCCGACATCAAGCAAGTATCCTCACAGACCTCTAATGGTTGGTGATTATGGTGGTGATGATGGTGATGATGATGGTTGGTGTGGTACTTCAAAGAATTGCAACGTCGATCCTCCTCTACACACACTGTCTGCCCATCGATCACACACCTCTTCTTCTTTTCTTCTTTTCTTTTATATTTCTTCAGTAATAACTGCTTCTACTTGAATGGTCGGTTGGATTTCCTTCATTCGTATCAACGGCGATGATTTCTTTTCCCTGCGCGATACGTGCAAACGTGGTTTTTCTCCTCCAACTGTTTGTTCTTGCAACCGCTACAGTGGCATATTAGAAAATATATAGACCGTAGAGTTACAGATAACTCAACGGACTTTCTTCGTTGATTTAACTATAAAACACGTGCATAAATTTAACTATCTGATGCTTAGGTGCATTTCGGATACTTATAAACTTAACTATCTAATGCTCAAGTGCATTTCAGATACTTACAAATAACTCACTGATATATAACTTAAGTAAATCTATCAGATCTCAACACGTGTCAACAACAGTTTAATCATAAAATAACATTTCGGAGAGTTACAGGTCTAACTATCTGATGCTTAAATGCTTTTCAGAAAGTTACAGCTAACTCATCAAAAATCCACTTAAGTCAATTTCCCAGAATATGACACGTTTCCTCAGCTATTTTATAAAATAAAAAGAGATTTTGGAGAGTTACAGGGATAACTATCCGATGCCCAACTACAATTTCGGATAGTTATAGATAACTCATCGAAAGTTCACTTAAGTCAATCATTCTGGTTTCGACACGTGTACTTCAGGAAATAATAAAATATTCTCTCAAAACATAACTGTTCGGCAATTTAAACATAACTATCCAATACATATTCGGTATGTTAAACATAACTGTCTGAAATATTAGAAAATTCGGATACTTAAGAATTTCACAGCCTACAACTTACCGACAATTCATAAATGTACTAAATTAACATTAATTCCCAAATTAAGCAAATTCTTCAATTAAAGCATATAACATTGCAATTATAACATAATGGTTTAATTCTTATATGATAAGCTAAATATTATGCAATTAACCATCATTTAACCGTTAATAATATGCACTTTTTCATTCTAAACAGTCACTTTCCCAGAATATGACACGTGTCCTCAGCTATTTTATAAATAAAAAGAGATTTCGGAGAGTTATAGGGCTAACTATCTGATGCCCAGCTGCAATTTCGGATAGTTATAAATAACTCACCGAAAGTTCACTTAAGTCATGCATTATGGGTTCAACACGTGTACTTCAGGAAATAATAAACTATTCTCTCAAAACATAACTATTCGGCAATTTAAACATAACTATCTGATACATGTTCGGTGTGTTAAACATAACTGTCTGAATATGTTCGGTATGTTAAACATAACTGTCCGAAATATCAAAAAATTCGGATACTTAAGAATTTCATAGCCTGCAACTTACCGACGATTCAGAAATGTACTAAATTAACATTAATTCCCCCAAATTAAGCAGATTCTTCAATTAAAGTATATAATAGTGCAATTATAACATAATGGCTTAATTCTCATATGATAAGCTAAATATTATGCAATTAACCATCATTTAACCGTTAATAATATGCACTTTTTCATTCTAAACACTTCCCCCATACCTAAATTTTGCTAGTCCCTTAGCAAACTAAGACTAATTAATTGGTCTTTCAAAAAGTGCTAGAATTAATTCTTCCCCTTTGTTTTTCTTTTGTTTAGCATAAAAATATATTCTGTATGTTTCAGTAATCAACCTACAAATATACTTAGAATATATGCAAATTACATACAAAGTATATCATCATCACATAAGTGTTAATTATATTATCGTTTGTTCTTCTTTTCATCATCTGTCATTCAGAATTTTCCAATAAGATTTCTAGAAGAAATTTCAACAACATACGAATCAAAGTACAATCCAATTCAATCTGATTAAGATAAGTAGAATAAAGAATTGTATCTCCATTAAACAACTTCAAAAGTCAATTCCAGATTCATATTTCAGCAATTCTAGATAACATAAAATATACTCGATTCATAAGATATCTATATTTCACAAAACACTTGTATCTTTTTAGAATAGTATTTTTTTTTTCTTTTTTTTTGTACTTTAAAAGTTAATTTGACAAGCTTGAATCATACAAGAGCTTTCTAATGTACCCATGTAACGAGCTTTCAGTCAACAATCCCAGATCTGATCAGGATCTTAGGTTGCCAGATTTCAAGAGTCCTTGTTTAGGTCAACAATCCTTACATACCTATCTACTCAAGTACAAAAGGCTCATGATCAAACAAGTCAATAAACTCTCAAAATTTTCCCCTTTTTTTTCTTCTTTTTTCCAATCAAATTACAAACACAAAACAAAACATTAATCACATACTATATATGTATGTATTTCATTAATACAGATGTAGTAAAACACCAATCTCATATAGTCCTCCTTCTATCATTTACTGAAAATATGAATCCATAACAATAAGCTCATACTTTTTCTGTAGTTTAATAAGATCTACACATAAATCATTCTACAAGTTCAATCAGTCAAATTAAATGTATCTTTAATCATATGTGTTTCATTTAATCTAGAATTCACATCTCAGCTCTTTCAAGACTTAAGATAATTTACTGATTTTTCATTAAGCATTCTGATTTCATTTTAAAATCATGAAACTGTTAAACTCATGAAATTCAGAAAAAAACATAAGATACTATATCTAGATTTGCATAAATAGTAAATTCAATAGCATCATATATAGACTTCTAAATATAACATTCAAGCAGCATAAAAAATTTCAATTTCCTCAAAACTTTGTAGTACCATTTTAATTCCTTTAATTAACAAACTTACATAGCTGTTACTTTAATTACCTCTCCCCCCATACCTACATTTTGCATTGCCCTCAATGTAAAAGATTTGACAATAAGTATAGTAATTGAAGCAGGCATGGCTACAGGTTTGTTGATTTAAATTCAAGATGAGTAATTAGTTACATACCTTGTTTCATTTGTATCTCCTTCTGCATATTCTAATTTTTGATTCTGAAAAACTTTTCATTCACAGATAAATGTAGAATATATAACAAAATAACATTTAACATATATTAATAAATCAATGTCTTGTGTGAAACCTAGGTTCCTATGCCTTTGGTGGCTCACAAGCAAGCCAGTTGGTTTCCCAGAATAGATACCAACAAACTAGATTGATATTTTGTTTTTTTTTTTATAAAATAAAAATGAAAACTAAAAATAAATAAATAAATTCTAAAAATAAATGCAGAATACACACAACATTAAACACACAAAATCACAACTTAAGAACATGATTGAAAAGTGGAAACAAATGGAATAAATGTGTCAGTCTAAGCAAACTTTTAGGCATAGTTCTTCTTGCTATTAATTCTGTTTTAATGCAGTTCTTGTTCCTTGTTAATTTGTAAACGTGTAATATATTATAAATTCCAAATACAAGTGTATTACCATTAATGATATGAAATGCAAAAAGGGATCCTTTTCGGTTCCAAGGTAATGTAGCAGTTTCTATTTCTACATCTATTTCAATATATTCCTCTTCCCACTTCCATTCATTTATATCTTTCATAATCCATATTTGAAATTTCATCAATTCATCCCACCATCTTATCAAACATAAAGTAGGATCATCATATTCATTATACCACATTCCTATTTGAATTTTATCAAATTATGTAGATGGTGGTTTAGCTATTTCTCTCGGTATAGGTAAGATTTCTATATATTCATCATAACTGTCTATGCTCACTATGTATAAATCAGATCCAAATGCTATTGATATATCTGTGACTAGATATACATATCCATCAAGTATGACATGCATGTTGTTAATTAATGATTTCAGTCCTAAATATATCACAATATTTTTAGTCCAAGATCTATTCAGAAAATTATACACACTTAAGCATAAATCTTCATCCCAATTTACTGTAGGTCTCCAATAATATAATTTTTCAGGAATGGTACAATTTTTATCAGAAAATATTAAAGCCGACCCACAATTTATAGTTGGTACTTCATATCTATTAGGTCTTCCTATATTCCATTCTTCTCTTGTTATAGGATTTCTTATCAAAATATCAGGTAATAGACTTCCTTCATCCATCCCCATAATATGATCTATTCCTTCTAATGTATTGGGTGGAATTCCAGTAGTTTCTTCCATAATCAGATATTCATGGTTAATTGAACTATGATTAAATGACCTCCATATGAATCCATCTCTAATCTTAGTCATTTTTGCAACTTGTAGTCCTTTAAAATATTTTTCTTCAATATAGTCTCTAATTTCCTTTGATACACAACACAGCCTGCACAGATCTTTAGCTGACAAGTTACTTAGTAATTCCCTTAGTGCATCCAACAGTAATTGCATCAATTCCATTTGTCGATTCTGTATAACACAAACAAAAATTTAGCACAGACAAAAATTAACATAACTACTACACACCCACGTGGAGTTAAGGCATAACTCAACGGACTAAGTTCGTTGAGTTAAAAACTAACTCTACGATACTATTAACTAAAAATAAAAATAAATATACTTATAGATAGTTGCTTCAGTTATATTACTTTATTCAGCTACCCTCCCAGAAGAGGTATCAATTTCATTAACAGATCTATTGACAGGGTTAGGTCTTGCTTGTATTGGCAATCCTCTAGTAGGTCTAACTTCCATTGGTTCCTTCTGTCTAAGTGGTATATTTCTATTCTGATTTTAAATTGCAACATTTCCAAATACAAAATCTAGACGATTGTTTAATTGTTGGATTATCTTTTCTAATTTCTCTATTCTAGATCCTTGTTCAATTAATGCTTCATAACTTATGTTCTTCTCATTTATATTTTCTCCTCCTTGGAAATTATTGTTTCTCCAAGATAAATTCGGGTGATTTCTCCAATTAGGATGATAAGAATTTTCCAAGTTATCTTTCTAGTTTCTAGCATAAATAATATCTAGATCATTAATGTTTGCATTCTTTTCTGCTAGTTTTTGATTTAATGATAACTCTTCTATTTTCTTTGTTAATTCAATTAATTTTACTTCAAGCATAGTGCTTGAATCTATTATATGCATTCCCCTTGGCAATATTCTTTTATCTATAATAGCTTCAACTGAGTTTTCCCACTATATAGTTCTTTTTGCAAAGTTTTCTAAATATGCCCATGCTTCTTCACTACATAGTTTTAAAAATCCATTCTAACAAGTAGATTCTAATAAAGATTTCATTGAAACACCTGTCTTCATAAATTATATCTATTAATTGTGCTTTACTCATTGCATGATGCGGACATTGAGTCAATAAATCTTTAAATCTTTCAAAATATTTCCAGAATGATTCACCCTGTTTTTGGCTACACATTAACATTTCTTTCTTCTTTTTAATCGTTTGATGTGTTGGGTAATATTTTTCCAGAAAAACAGAGCAAAATTCAGTCCATGTAGAAATTGAATCAGGCAACAGAGTATATAACCATCTCTTAGCTATGTCTTTTAAAGAAAAAGGGATATATCTAAGTTTAATACCAACTATACTAATGCTCGGCATTTTCATCATTTCACAAACTTCGTTAAATTCTCTAAGGAAATAATAGGCATCCTCTCTTTCTAATCCATGAAAATGTGGCAATTGACTAATATAATTAGATTTCAGTTCAAACCTATCTCCCTCAAAGTTTGGCAATCGAATATATGAAGGTTCATCAACTAATTCAGGATACAGAATCTCTCCTAATGGTTTTTCTACTGGAGCAACCATTTCTACGTTCTCTTTTAAAGAAATGTTAGCTACACACCAAAGAATTTCGTTAAAGTTCAGTTTAGAAAATTTTTCAGTACTCCTCTACGATGAAAATTCCTAGGTAGGTGTTCTTACTAATCGTTTAGTATTAGGAGAACAGGTCCATGTGCTCATAAATAAATAACAGAAGATTAATTACATACTAGTCTGAAGCTTTCCATTCAATAAATATTTGTTGTCGGATGAAGTTGAATCAGCTGCTTCTCCTTCCAATTCCTCCAACGCATTCTCCTTTCTTTTAAAAGTGCTGGTAACTCATAAATAACATTTTGTTTTATATATATACTACACATTCATAAAGTGAATAAATCTCATTGCAAGAACGTGTCTTGCAACAACATGTCTTGCAATGTGCATCGTGGTTCCTATTTTTATGGGTACGTGTACCACTACTAATTTCAAATTTTGGTAACCGCTAAAGCAATGAAGTTTCGCTCGTGGTTAAAAGAATAATTGTTCTGCTTAATCCACGAACATAGTTGGTTACTATTGCTAACTGCATGGACTAACTTCGTTGAGTTAACACTTGGCAACCTCTAAGTTTTACTCTCGTAAGTTACTCTCTACTTTTTTTTCTTTTTCATTCTGCTAACTGAAATAAAGTTAAATCTATGTCATTAATGCATCATTTTAATTAAAATTCATTTAAATCTAGACATTATATAAAGATTTAACTTGTAGGTCATTTTATGTTATGCAGAATTTACATTTTACCTTGCAACAAGCAGAAATTTTTAAGCATTTATCCTGTCATTCAACAAATTGTAAATCTGTTAAACATTCTTTCATAATATTTCACAAAATATATATAATAGTCAATACATTCCATTCATTTTCACATCCAAAACACGTATGAAAATTGCATCTGAAAAATTTACATTCATTAATATGAATCAATTACATTACAAGTACATCATACAATTTCATACAAATTTACACAAGTAGACGAACAATACAATTTAATCTCTATGCCTAAGTTCATCTACTTCCTTCTGGAGTTTTTCTAATTGAAGCTCTAATTGATTAATCCTTTCTACTACTCCCGTAATTCCTTTAGAAGGTACACCTAGTTATGCAACTACAAAATTTCTGTATTCTTTCACTGAAATGGTTCTAGATCTTATCCTTTTTTATGCCCATTTCGTGAAATCAATACAGTCCACCATTAGTAGTGGAATCAAATCTCCATAAAATAATTTCTTTTTCACTGTTTTCAGCTTGGAGATAAAAACTACAGACCAATTTATTTGGATCTTATTTACAACTGCATATGTGGCCCATTTGACAAATTGACTTAATTCTATGTCATGGCCCTGTCGTTGATAGACATTCTTAATCAGAATGTTAGCTACCATGTGTGCTTTACCATTTAAATGCTTCAATCTATTTAATAATGGCACACCAGGATTGATAGCTAAATAATCCTTAATTTCCTATTCAGTCCACTCAACTGTAGTTGTATCTTCCAAAATTTTTATTCCTTCATTCTTTAAACCAAAAATGTTGTAGAGAAACTCTGATGTTATTTGTACATCAGCTTCCTCCACGTTGGAAATTAATCCTCCTTCTCTTTTTCTTAAATTTGCATAAAAACAAGGCACTAAATTCTCATATACTGCATGCCCTCTTTCTTGAGAAATGAATTGCAGTAGACCTTGGAATTCAAATAAATCTTTGATTTCTTGCATTCCATCTCAATTTACTGGTCTACTGTAAATAATGTCGTAACCCCTTATTTCTTGGTATTTAGTATAAGTTTCCTTACTACAAAAATGTACTTCATTCAAAATTGTTGTTTCAATTGGGTCAGGAAGGTGACTTTGTTGCTCTAGAGGGGTTTGCTCTTGGTCTTCCTCTTCTATAGGCTGCATTTGAACATTTTCTACAAATTCCTGAATTTCTGTTTCTGTTTGTGATGGTGAGCCGACATAACTCTCCACTCTATCTTGAATTCTCTCCATAAATTGCTAAAGAGTTTCTTGCTCTTCAATGGAATCTATGAAATTATATTTGTCCAAATGACTTCTTTCAACCTCCTCATTTTTTGCTCTTTCTTTTTCCTCCTGACTACCAATCTGTTCTGTTACTGTTCTTTCTGATTCTGTAACAGATTGGGATGGAGTCAAGGGCAATTCAGTTTCTGCCCTAATTTCTGTTCTTCCATCTTGTATAGACTGTAGACTAATTTCAACCTAATTTTCTTCTTTTCTTTGCTCCTACTGCTGCAACTCCTCCTTAGAATCGGATAACAGGTTAATAAAAATTTACTCCACAGGCCTTGTAAAAGTTGGTACTTTAGATTTAATTTCTTCATATTCAGGCACTTTTTCTTTTCCTTTCTTTTTTCTGATTAGTTGTGCTTGTTCTTCCTCTTCATCTTCTGAAATTAAATCTACAAAAGTAGGCTCTGTAGGCCTTCAAGCCACAAGTACTGGCTCTTCCTATTTAACTCTTTTTATAACTACTGGTCTCGAAGGACCAGCCTCTCCTGCAGCACTTGATTTAGTTGCTGCCTGATACTGTTCAAGTTTTATTTTGTATTGGGCCCTTATCCTTTCTTCGACCCTTTTTTTTCTTAATGGCATCATATAAAATATGTGAGTTAGCCGTAGCTATCTCTTGAGTATCACCTTAGTCTCTTGCTCTCTTGACCAAGCTAGTAAATTCTTTCTCTTCTTCTTCAGTTCTCGGCCAAGCAAATGCAACTCGTGGCAATGGTTCTGTTGGCTGAACTAGAGGTCCTAACTACTGTTCCTCAGGAACAGGTCTTTCAGTAGTTGGTTCCTCCTGTTCTTCAGTTGCCTCTTCTTCATTTTCTTTCCTTTCTTGCTCCCAGATCGCCCATCTAGCTCATCTACAGATTCGTCTTTTGAACCAAAGTCGGGACTTACGTTAGATTAATTCTAGGGCTACTTCATTGTTTGCCCGTATCTTTCCTTCTTTACTTACTGCAATTTCAGTTGCCACTCTAATTCGTGTCACCATTATCTGTGGTATCTGTATTTCTAACTCAACCAAAACTTTCCTCAAGTTAAAGAGTTCTGATTCTACCTTTTGTGGCTCTTTCTCTCTTGTTGTATTCCAGATCTTTTACCGTGTGTGTCATTCTTCAGATTCCTTTAAAAACTGTGCAGTGTCCACTACCTCTTCCCAGAATTCAGGCGTCATCTTCCTCATCGTGGAGTTACACAACAGCACAGAATCGCTCTGATTTCTATTGTTCTAGATTCTAAATGATTTGCCAGATAATGCCTCCAAAACCCTAGGTTTTATTTTAAATAAGCCCTAAGTTTAGGAAGGTAATCGGGTCATTTCCCGATCCAACTACTACTATTTTATCCGCGGTCTTAGCTACAGTACTCTATTGAGTTACAGTTAACTCAACGGAATAAGCTCGTTGACTAACTCAAGACTCAATAGAGTAAGCTCGTTGAGTTAAGCATAACTCAATGGACTCCCCGTACAAACAGATATAAAAATAAAAATACTATAGATAATAGTTTTTCTATTTTATTACCGGTTTAACCGATACTATGTTTCGATCAGACCTAAAAAAAAAAATTTTTTTTTTTTTCGATTGCATCGATACTATGTTTCGATAAAACCAACATTTTTTCTGAAAATTAATATACATATTTTTTATGTTCCAGTTATATCAATGGATCCAAACGGTTGAACCGCAACAATTTTTATATTTTATATATATATATATATATATATATATATATATATATATATATATATATATATATATATTAAACATAAAATTGATTTCTTACTGAGTAAAACTCGAGTAGTCCTCTACTCTAACTTCTTCTATAATTCCAAATGAGCTTTTTGATATTTTCAAAATAGGTTTCAGTCTTTGTCCATTTAATTTAAATATATTCTGATTTTTAGGATTTTCAATTTCAATAGCTCCATAAAGATAAATATTTCGAACTATGTAAGGTCCTGCCCATCTAGATTTTAATTTTCCCAAATGGTTATGGAGTCTAACCATATAAAGATATATTTCTTGTCCTATTTCAAAGCTTTTAGGAATAATTTTTCTATCATGCCAAAATTTAATTTTTTCTTTTTCTATTACAATCTTCGAATAAGCTTCATTTCTAAATTCTTCTAATTCAATTAATTACATTTTTCTATTTTCAGTATCTTAATTTAAATTAGTGTTTAGAGTTTTTAATGCCCAATAAGCTTTATATTCTATTTCAACAGGTAAATAACAACTTTTTCCATATACTAGCCTAAAAGGTGACATACCTAAACTCATTTTATAAGCAGTTCTATAAGCCCAAAGTGCATCTATCAATCTATTAGTTCAATCTGTTCTAGTAGGATTTACTACTTTTTCTAAGATTAATTTAATTTGTTTGTTTACACTTTCTAATTGTCCACTTGTTTGCGTATGATATGATGTTGCAATTTTGTGGTTTACTCCATATTTCTTCATTAAGGTTTCAAAACTTCTATTACAGAAATGAGTTCCTCTATCACTGATAATAGCTTTAGGTATTCCAAATCTGGCAAATATATTTGTTCTTATAAATTGTATTACCACTTTGTTGTCATTAGTTTTTGTAGGAATAGCTTCTATCCATTTAGATACATGATCCACCCCTAACAATATGTAATTAAATTGATTAGACATAGGAAATAGACCCATAAAATATATTCCCCACACATTAAAGATTTCAACCTCAACAATAGGATTAAGAGACATCATATTCCTCTTTGATATTCTTCCTATTTGTTGACATCTTAAACAACTTAAGCAATATTTATGAGCATCTTTGAATAGTGTTGGCCAATAAAACCCACATTGCAGAATTTTTGCAGCAGTTTTCCCTGAACCAAAATACCCTCCACAAGTTTGGTCAAGATAGAAAGACAATATGCTCGAATATTCAGTTTCTGGAACACACCTCCTTAAAACCAGATCACGACATTTCTTAAATAAGTATGGGTCTTCCCAATAGTAATATTTTACTCTTGAGAAAAACAATTTCTTATCCTGTCTATTCCAATCCTTAGGTGTTAGACTAGTAACTAAATAATTAACTATGTTTGCATACCAAGGTATTGTGTTGATGGTCATTAATTGTTCATCAGGAAAATTATCCTTAATTTCAATATTTGATTTTTCTATTTGTAATCTTGATAAATGATCTGCTACTACATTCTCACAACCTTTTTTATCTTTAATTTCTAGATCAAATTCTTGCAATAATAATATCCATCAGATCAATCTAGGTTTAGTTTCTTTTTTCTTTATTAGATGTTTTAGAGTTGAATGATCCGTGTATACTATTACTTTAGCTCCAATCAGATATGATCTAAACTTTTCTAAAACAAACACAACAGCTAATAATTCTTTTTCAATAGTTGTGTAATTAACTTGAGCATCATTTAAGGTTTTGCTTACATAATGAATCCATCTCTAATCTTAGTCATTTTTGCAACTTGTAGTCCTTTAAAATATTTTTCTTCAATATAGTCTCTAATTTCCTTTGATACACAACACAGCCTGCACAGATCTTTAGCTGACAAGTTACTTAGTAATTCCCTTAGTGCATCCAACAGTAATTGCATCAATTCCATTTGTCGATTCTGTATAACACAAACAAAAATTTAGCACAGACAAAAATTAACATAACTACTACACACCCACGTGGAGTTAAGGCATAACTCAACGGACTAAGTTCGTTGAGTTAAAAACTAACTCTACGATACTATTAACTAAAAATAAAAATAAATATACTTATAGATAGTTGCTTCAGTTATATTACTTTATTCAGCTACCCTCCCAGAAGAGGTATCAATTTCATTAACAGATCTATTGACAGGGTTAGGTCTTGCTTGTATTGGCAATCCTCTAGTAGGTCTAACTTCCATTGGTTCCTTCTGTCTAAGTGGTATATTTCTATTCTGATTTTAAATTGCAACATTTCCAAATACAAAATCTAGACGATTGTTTAATTGTTGGATTATCTTTTCTAATTTCTCTATTCTAGATCCTTGTTCAATTAATGCTTCATAACTTATGTTCTTCTCATTTATATTTTCTCCTCCTTGGAAATTATTGTTTCTCCAAGATAAATTCGGGTGATTTCTCCAATTAGGATGATAAGAATTTTCCAAGTTATCTTTCTAGTTTCTAGCATAAATAATATCTAGATCATTAATGTTTGCATTCTTTTCTGCTAGTTTTTGATTTAATGATAACTCTTCTATTTTCTTTGTTAATTCAATTAATTTTACTTCAAGCATAGTGCTTGAATCTATTATATGCATTCCCCTTGGCAATATTCTTTTATCTATAATAGCTTCAACTGAGTTTTCCCACTATATAGTTCTTTTTGCAAAGTTTTCTAAATATGCCCATGCTTCTTCACTACATAGTTTTAAAAATCCATTCTAACAAGTAGATTCTAATAAAGATTTCATTGAAACACCTGTCTTCATAAATTATATCTATTAATTGTGCTTTACTCATTGCATGATGCGGACATTGAGTCAATAAATCTTTAAATCTTTCAAAATATTTCCAGAATGATTCACCCTGTTTTTGGCTACACATTAACATTTCTTTCTTCTTTTTAATCGTTTGATGTGTTGGGTAATATTTTTCCAGAAAAACAGAGCAAAATTCAGTCCATGTAGAAATTGAATCAGGCAACAGAGTATATAACCATCTCTTAGCTATGTCTTTTAAAGAAAAAGGGATATATCTAAGTTTAATACCAACTATACTAATGCTCGGCATTTTCATCATTTCACAAACTTCGTTAAATTCTCTAAGGAAATAATAGGCATCCTCTCTTTCTAATCCATGAAAATGTGGCAATTGACTAATATAATTAGATTTCAGTTCAAACCTATCTCCCTCAAAGTTTGGCAATCGAATATATGAAGGTTCATCAACTAATTCAGGATACAGAATCTCTCCTAATGGTTTTTCTACTGGAGCAACCATTTCTACGTTCTCTTTTAAAGAAATGTTAGCTACACACCAAAGAATTTCGTTAAAGTTCAGTTTAGAAAATTTTTCAGTACTCCTCTACGATGAAAATTCCTAGGTAGGTGTTCTTACTAATCGTTTAGTATTAGGAGAACAGGTCCATGTGCTCATAAATAAATAACAGAAGATTAATTACATACTAGTCTGAAGCTTTCCATTCAATAAATATTTGTTGTCGGATGAAGTTGAATCAGCTGCTTCTCCTTCCAATTCCTCCAACGCATTCTCCTTTCTTTTAAAAGTGCTGGTAACTCATAAATAACATTTTGTTTTATATATATACTACACATTCATAAAGTGAATAAATCTCATTGCAAGAACGTGTCTTGCAACAACATGTCTTGCAATGTGCATCGTGGTTCCTATTTTTATGGGTACGTGTACCACTACTAATTTCAAATTTTGGTAACCGCTAAAGCAATGAAGTTTCGCTCGTGGTTAAAAGAATAATTGTTCTGCTTAATCCACGAACATAGTTGGTTACTATTGCTAACTGCATGGACTAACTTCGTTGAGTTAACACTTGGCAACCTCTAAGTTTTACTCTCGTAAGTTACTCTCTACTTTTTTTTCTTTTTCATTCTGCTAACTGAAATAAAGTTAAATCTATGTCATTAATGCATCATTTTAATTAAAATTCATTTAAATCTAGACATTATATAAAGATTTAACTTGTAGGTCATTTTATGTTATGCAGAATTTACATTTTACCTTGCAACAAGCAGAAATTTTTAAGCATTTATCCTGTCATTCAACAAATTGTAAATCTGTTAAACATTCTTTCATAATATTTCACAAAATATATATAATAGTCAATACATTCCATTCATTTTCACATCCAAAACACGTATGAAAATTGCATCTGAAAAATTTACATTCATTAATATGAATCAATTACATTACAAGTACATCATACAATTTCATACAAATTTACACAAGTAGACGAACAATACAATTTAATCTCTATGCCTAAGTTCATCTACTTCCTTCTGGAGTTTTTCTAATTGAAGCTCTAATTGATTAATCCTTTCTACTACTCCCGTAATTCCTTTAGAAGGTACACCTAGTTATGCAACTACAAAATTTCTGTATTCTTTCACTGAAATGGTTCTAGATCTTATCCTTTTTTATGCCCATTTCGTGAAATCAATACAGTCCACCATTAGTAGTGGAATCAAATCTCCATAAAATAATTTCTTTTTCACTGTTTTCAGCTTGGAGATAAAAACTACAGACCAATTTATTTGGATCTTATTTACAACTGCATATGTGGCCCATTTGACAAATTGACTTAATTCTATGTCATGGCCCTGTCGTTGATAGACATTCTTAATCAGAATGTTAGCTACCATGTGTGCTTTACCATTTAAATGCTTCAATCTATTTAATAATGGCACACCAGGATTGATAGCTAAATAATCCTTAATTTCCTATTCAGTCCACTCAACTGTAGTTGTATCTTCCAAAATTTTTATTCCTTCATTCTTTAAACCAAAAATGTTGTAGAGAAACTCTGATGTTATTTGTACATCAGCTTCCTCCACGTTGGAAATTAATCCTCCTTCTCTTTTTCTTAAATTTGCATAAAAACAAGGCACTAAATTCTCATATACTGCATGCCCTCTTTCTTGAGAAATGAATTGCAGTAGACCTTGGAATTCAAATAAATCTTTGATTTCTTGCATTCCATCTCAATTTACTGGTCTACTGTAAATAATGTCGTAACCCCTTATTTCTTGGTATTTAGTATAAGTTTCCTTACTACAAAAATGTACTTCATTCAAAATTGTTGTTTCAATTGGGTCAGGAAGGTGACTTTGTTGCTCTAGAGGGGTTTGCTCTTGGTCTTCCTCTTCTATAGGCTGCATTTGAACATTTTCTACAAATTCCTGAATTTCTGTTTCTGTTTGTGATGGTGAGCCGACATAACTCTCCACTCTATCTTGAATTCTCTCCATAAATTGCTAAAGAGTTTCTTGCTCTTCAATGGAATCTATGAAATTATATTTGTCCAAATGACTTCTTTCAACCTCCTCATTTTTTGCTCTTTCTTTTTCCTCCTGACTACCAATCTGTTCTGTTACTGTTCTTTCTGATTCTGTAACAGATTGGGATGGAGTCAAGGGCAATTCAGTTTCTGCCCTAATTTCTGTTCTTCCATCTTGTATAGACTGTAGACTAATTTCAACCTAATTTTCTTCTTTTCTTTGCTCCTACTGCTGCAACTCCTCCTTAGAATCGGATAACAGGTTAATAAAAATTTACTCCACAGGCCTTGTAAAAGTTGGTACTTTAGATTTAATTTCTTCATATTCAGGCACTTTTTCTTTTCCTTTCTTTTTTCTGATTAGTTGTGCTTGTTCTTCCTCTTCATCTTCTGAAATTAAATCTACAAAAGTAGGCTCTGTAGGCCTTCAAGCCACAAGTACTGGCTCTTCCTATTTAACTCTTTTTATAACTACTGGTCTCGAAGGACCAGCCTCTCCTGCAGCACTTGATTTAGTTGCTGCCTGATACTGTTCAAGTTTTATTTTGTATTGGGCCCTTATCCTTTCTTCGACCCTTTTTTTTCTTAATGGCATCATATAAAATATGTGAGTTAGCCGTAGCTATCTCTTGAGTATCACCTTAGTCTCTTGCTCTCTTGACCAAGCTAGTAAATTCTTTCTCTTCTTCTTCAGTTCTCGGCCAAGCAAATGCAACTCGTGGCAATGGTTCTGTTGGCTGAACTAGAGGTCCTAACTACTGTTCCTCAGGAACAGGTCTTTCAGTAGTTGGTTCCTCCTGTTCTTCAGTTGCCTCTTCTTCATTTTCTTTCCTTTCTTGCTCCCAGATCGCCCATCTAGCTCATCTACAGATTCGTCTTTTGAACCAAAGTCGGGACTTACGTTAGATTAATTCTAGGGCTACTTCATTGTTTGCCCGTATCTTTCCTTCTTTACTTACTGCAATTTCAGTTGCCACTCTAATTCGTGTCACCATTATCTGTGGTATCTGTATTTCTAACTCAACCAAAACTTTCCTCAAGTTAAAGAGTTCTGATTCTACCTTTTGTGGCTCTTTCTCTCTTGTTGTATTCCAGATCTTTTACCGTGTGTGTCATTCTTCAGATTCCTTTAAAAACTGTGCAGTGTCCACTACCTCTTCCCAGAATTCAGGCGTCATCTTCCTCATCGTGGAGTTACACAACAGCACAGAATCGCTCTGATTTCTATTGTTCTAGATTCTAAATGATTTGCCAGATAATGCCTCCAAAACCCTAGGTTTTATTTTAAATAAGCCCTAAGTTTAGGAAGGTAATCGGGTCATTTCCCGATCCAACTACTACTATTTTATCCGCGGTCTTAGCTACAGTACTCTATTGAGTTACAGTTAACTCAACGGAATAAGCTCGTTGACTAACTCAAGACTCAATAGAGTAAGCTCGTTGAGTTAAGCATAACTCAATGGACTCCCCGTACAAACAGATATAAAAATAAAAATACTATAGATAATAGTTTTTCTATTTTATTACCGGTTTAACCGATACTATGTTTCGATCAGACCTAAAAAAAAAAATTTTTTTTTTTTTCGATTGCATCGATACTATGTTTCGATAAAACCAACATTTTTTCTGAAAATTAATATACATATTTTTTATGTTCCAGTTATATCAATGGATCCAAACGGTTGAACCGCAACAATTTTTATATTTTATATATATATATATATATATATATATATATATATATATATATATATATATATATATATATATATATATATATTAAACATAAAATTGATTTCTTACTGAGTAAAACTCGAGTAGTCCTCTACTCTAACTTCTTCTATAATTCCAAATGAGCTTTTTGATATTTTCAAAATAGGTTTCAGTCTTTGTCCATTTAATTTAAATATATTCTGATTTTTAGGATTTTCAATTTCAATAGCTCCATAAAGATAAATATTTCGAACTATGTAAGGTCCTGCCCATCTAGATTTTAATTTTCCCAAATGGTTATGGAGTCTAACCATATAAAGATATATTTCTTGTCCTATTTCAAAGCTTTTAGGAATAATTTTTCTATCATGCCAAAATTTAATTTTTTCTTTTTCTATTACAATCTTCGAATAAGCTTCATTTCTAAATTCTTCTAATTCAATTAATTACATTTTTCTATTTTCAGTATCTTAATTTAAATTAGTGTTTAGAGTTTTTAATGCCCAATAAGCTTTATATTCTATTTCAACAGGTAAATAACAACTTTTTCCATATACTAGCCTAAAAGGTGACATACCTAAACTCATTTTATAAGCAGTTCTATAAGCCCAAAGTGCATCTATCAATCTATTAGTTCAATCTGTTCTAGTAGGATTTACTACTTTTTCTAAGATTAATTTAATTTGTTTGTTTACACTTTCTAATTGTCCACTTGTTTGCGTATGATATGATGTTGCAATTTTGTGGTTTACTCCATATTTCTTCATTAAGGTTTCAAAACTTCTATTACAGAAATGAGTTCCTCTATCACTGATAATAGCTTTAGGTATTCCAAATCTGGCAAATATATTTGTTCTTATAAATTGTATTACCACTTTGTTGTCATTAGTTTTTGTAGGAATAGCTTCTATCCATTTAGATACATGATCCACCCCTAACAATATGTAATTAAATTGATTAGACATAGGAAATAGACCCATAAAATATATTCCCCACACATTAAAGATTTCAACCTCAACAATAGGATTAAGAGACATCATATTCCTCTTTGATATTCTTCCTATTTGTTGACATCTTAAACAACTTAAGCAATATTTATGAGCATCTTTGAATAGTGTTGGCCAATAAAACCCACATTGCAGAATTTTTGCAGCAGTTTTCCCTGAACCAAAATACCCTCCACAAGTTTGGTCAAGATAGAAAGACAATATGCTCGAATATTCAGTTTCTGGAACACACCTCCTTAAAACCAGATCACGACATTTCTTAAATAAGTATGGGTCTTCCCAATAGTAATATTTTACTCTTGAGAAAAACAATTTCTTATCCTGTCTATTCCAATCCTTAGGTGTTAGACTAGTAACTAAATAATTAACTATGTTTGCATACCAAGGTATTGTGTTGATGGTCATTAATTGTTCATCAGGAAAATTATCCTTAATTTCAATATTTGATTTTTCTATTTGTAATCTTGATAAATGATCTGCTACTACATTCTCACAACCTTTTTTATCTTTAATTTCTAGATCAAATTCTTGCAATAATAATATCCATCAGATCAATCTAGGTTTAGTTTCTTTTTTCTTTATTAGATGTTTTAGAGTTGAATGATCCGTGTATACTATTACTTTAGCTCCAATCAGATATGATCTAAACTTTTCTAAAACAAACACAACAGCTAATAATTCTTTTTCAATAGTTGTGTAATTAACTTGAGCATCATTTAAGGTTTTGCTTACATAATGAATCACTCTAGGAAATTTTTCTATCTTCTATCCCAACACTGCTCCTACAGTAAAATCAGAAGCATCGCACATTAATTCAAATGGATAGTTCCAATCAGGTGCTTGAATTATAGGAGTTGAAATTAAGCTAGTCTTAAGTCTGAAAAATGCTTCCTTACAATTTTTATCAAAGTTAAATGTAACATCTTTTAATAGATTAGTTAAAGGTCTAGCTATCTTGCTAAAGTCTTTAATAAATCTTTTATAAAAACCAACATGTCCTAGAAATGATCTAATATCTTTTACTGATTTAGGTTCTGGTAGATTAGAAATTACTTCTATTTTAGCTTTATCTACTTCCAACCCTTTCTTAGAAACAACATGCCCTAAGACTATTCCTTGTTTTACCATGAAGTGACATTTTTCCCAATTTAAAACCAGATTTTTTTCCACACAGCGTTTTAGTATTACGTTTAAATTTTTTAAACAAACTTCATATAAGTTGCCATATACAGTAAAATCATCCATAAATATTTCTAAAAAATCTTCAGTCATTCTAGTAAATATGCCCTGCATACACCTTTGAAAAGTAACTAGCGCATTGCATAATCCGAATGGCATTCTCTTAAAAGCATAAGTTCCATTAGGACAGGTAAAAGTCGTTTTCTCTTGATCCTCTAATGCTATTTGAATTTGATTATACCCTAAATACCCGTCTAGGAAACAAAAATATTCTTGCCCTGCTAATCTTTCCAACATTTGATCTATAAAAGGAAAGGGAAAATGATCTTTCCTAGTCACAACATTCAGCTTTCTATAGTCTATACATACTCTCCAGCCTGATTGAATTCTAGTAGGTATCAAGTCTTGACTTTCATTCCTAATAACTGTTAATCCTGATTTCTTGAGAACTACATGGATTGGACTAACCCACGAGCTATCAGAAATCGGATAAATTATGTCATTATCTAACCATTTAACTATTTCCTTCCTGACTACTTATTTAAGGTTTGGATTTAATCTCCTCTCAAGAATTCTAAGTTTAGCATTCTCTTCTAAATATATATGGTGATAGCATAAAGTTGAACTTAACCCTTTTATATCAGTCATAGTCCATCCTATTGCTTCTTTATAACTTTTTACTACATCTTTTAATTTAGCTCTTTGATCCTCTTTTAAATCTGAAGCAATAATGATTGGATAGGTTCGTTTATCTTCCAGAAATATATAGGTTAATTTAGGAGGTAAAGGTTTTAATTCTAAATGTTGCTCATCAGAAGCTAGAGCTCATAATTAAACATCATCTTTTAAATGAATTTCTTCCATATCTCCTTCTATATTTATGCTTTCACTTTCTTCTAAAATTTCAGAATTGATTTGCCTATTTAATTCTTCTTGAATCACATCATCTAACAAATCTCCTTCATCCTCTAAAAAGTCTATGATATGTAAGGACATTTCTAACTCTTCAAACCTTTCTAGTTTGAAAATATTTAATTGAGTATCCTCATTATCATATGCTAATTTCATTAATCCAGTTTTACAATTTATAACAGCCCCTGATGTTGCTAAAAATGACCTTCCCAAAATTAAAAATGTATCACTATTTTTATGCTTAATTTGTTGGGAATCCAGAATTACAATATCAATAGGATATATAAAATTTTTAATTTTAATTAAGACATCCTCTATTTTTCCTCTAGGGTATCTTATACTTCTATCAGCTAATTAAATAACCATACTAGTAGGAGTTAAGTCTTCTAATCCTAAGGATGCAAATATATCACTTGGCATAACATTTATACCTACACCTAAGTCTATTAAGTTTCTTTCTAGAATGGTATTTCCTATGGTGCATGATATAATAGGGATTCCAAGATCAGATAACTTTTTAGGAATTTGTGGCAGAAATAGTAAACTACTTTGCTCAGCTAAAAAGACATTTCTAAGAACTTTTCGCTCTCTTTTCTTAGTACACCAATCCTTAAGAAATTTAGCACAAGGTGGCATTTTTTGTAATAGATTTAACAAATAAATGTTAACTTGTACTTTTTCAAAAAAAATTCTGATTTTTTCTTATTTTTCAGGTATTGTTTATTGTAATCTTTCAGGATAGGGTGCTAAAGATTTTGATTTCAAAGAATCTTTTTCTTTCAATTGATTTGTTTGATCATTTTTAACTTCATTCGTAGATTTAGATTGTTCTTCAGTGATTTCTAGATTTTTAGCTATTACATTTTCATTATCATTTTGATTTTTACTCTTATCCACCTTCATATCATTTTCATTTTGAGTTCTTGGTGGTATATCAGTTCCAGATCTTAATGTTACACATACATCTTCCAGATTTTCGTTACTTTCATGATGTTTTTGCATATCATTTTCGTGATTATGATCTTCAATTGTTTTTAGTTTTAAAGTGCATTCTTTAAATTCTCTTGCATTAGTCTTTTCTACTTACTGTATATTTTGCAAATTATGCAGGTTTATAACATTATAATATTCATTGTCTTGTTGCATAACTTGTATTTTCATTGCATTTTTGTCTAATACTTTTAATTTTGTTTTCAAATCATCTAATTTCATTGCATTCAATTTTTGATCAATTTTCTTTATGGCTTTTTCAGTTTCATAAATTATATCTTTTTTAGGTTCTGAATATGATTCCTTATAATTTAATTGGTTAACTTCTTGTTGCTGACACATAAAGTATTCCAGTTTGTCCAGATTTTGCTCTATACTATGCTCCAGTCTGTCATAGCTATCCCAAACTTCAGTGTCTCTCATCATATTACACATTCTATACTGACCATTAGTTGGGTAAACTATAGGATTCTCATACTAGGATCTATTATACTGACGATAATTCATTTGTTGTTCATGGGATCTAACCATCTGTAAACGTCTCAGTTTCAAACAATCAGAAATGTCGTGTCCTTCAGAATTGTAGAATTCACATATGCTAATTACAGGTTTCAGAAATCTTTGAGCATAAGCATATGCCATATTCTCAATTACATAAGAAAACACACAACTCTAGCTATTAAAACGAAACAGCTCTAATAGTTGCTTATATTAATTCAATTCAGTTCAATTTAATTCAATTCCCCGGTAACGGCGCCATAAAACTTATTTGTGTTTTCCCAGCACTACACCAAAAAAACTTAGATTTGTTACTTCTATTTTTACTTAGTTAATTTATCTTTATGCCTATTCTTTCTTTTAGAAGTTACCAAACAACCTTTAATACAATTTAGATATTAATTCCAATTTGTACTTTAACTGCAAGTGCACAGTGTCTATTGTATCAGTGTGCAAGTACAGGTCGATCCCATAGGGAATTGTTGAAGAACTTGAGAACTGTTCGTTTGTTAATAATCAAATTTATATATTCAATAAGCTCTCTATTGAATTACAGTTAACTCAACAGACAAAGTTCATTTAGTTATGACAAATTCAACGGACTAACCTCATGGACTTAAGTTAACTCCACGAGCCTGTCTTTTCTCTTTAATACTACTATTTACAGAGGAATTCGGCTAACCATTGGGCAATTCCATAGATTGTAAATAACATCAATTAAACTCTTTAATGTTAGTTAACATTGGATTTATCATTAAGCAACACATTCAGATAATTCAAATAGTAACCATTAAAATCTTTAAATCTTTTAAACGAACCAATTTAAGTAAACTGTGAAACTAAAACAACATAAAACAATCACAACACTGACAAAGATAACATTAATCACGATACAACACAAACAATACAACACCCAAATACAACATACAAACATAGATAAATTGTTTTTGGTCTTTTTGTTTTAATATGAACATGGAAATGGGCGAAAGGTGAAATGTAAAGTAATCTTACTTGACAGTAAATACTTCCGACACTACTTGCAACGCGATTACACCACTGAAAATTAAACCACTTACAATTCTGTCTCCTCTCCCTATAGAATCGCGAGTCCAGAATTGCAAGATGATCTCCTCTTCAGCATACAAGCATCAACCCGAAGTCAAGGCTAAAAGCTTTACGATCTCCTGAAATATGAGTCGGCGCTTGGTGAAAATGGCTTCCCTTCCCGCAACGCGATCACTCCTCACAGTGATTGTCAAGCACTGTGTTTGGCTCGGAATCGACCCGACATCAGTCAAGTATCCTCACAGACCTTCGATGGTTGATGATTATGGTGGTGATGATGATGGTTGGTGTGGAACTTCAGAGAATTGCGACACTGATCCTCCTCTACACACACTGTCCACCCATCGATCACACACTCTTCTTTTTTTCTTCTTTTCTTTTATATTTCTTCAGTAGTAACTGCTTCTACTTGAATGGTCGGTTGGATTTCCTCCATTCGTATCAACAGCAATGATTTCTTTCCTTGCGCAATACGTGCAAACGTGGTTTTTCTCTTCCAACTGTTTGTTCTTGCAACCACTACAGTGGCATATTAGAAAATATATAGTTCATGGAGTTATAGATAACTCAACGGACTTTCTTCGTTGATTTAACTATAAAACACGTGTATAAATTTAACTATCCGATGCTTAGGTGCATTTCGAATACTTATAAATTTAACTATCCGATGCTCAGATGCATTTCGGATAGTTACAGATAACTCACCGATATATAACTTAAGTAAATCTACTAGATCTCGACACGTGCCAGTAGTAGTTTAATCATAAAATAACATTTCGGAGAGTTACGGAGCTAACTATCTGATGCTCAGATGCATTTCGGATAGTTAGAGATAACTCACCGAAAATCCACTTAAGTCACTTTCCCAGAACATGACATGTGTCCTCAGCTATTTTATAAATAAAAAGAGATTTCGGAGAGTTACAAGGCTAACTATCCGATGCCCAGCTGCAATTTCGGATAGTTATAGATAACTCACCGAAAGTTCACTTAAGTCATGCATTATGGTTTCGACACGTGTACTTCAGGAAATAATAAACTATTCTCTCAAAACATAATTGTTCGGCAATTTAAACATAACTATCTGATACATGTTCGGTCTATTAAACATAACTGTCCGAATATGTTCGGTATGTTAAACATAACTGTCCAAAATATCAGAAAATTCAAATACTTAAGAATTTCACAGCCTGCAACTTACCGATAGTTCAGAAATGTACTAAATTAACATTAATTCCCCCAAATTAAGCAGATTCTTCAATTAAAGCATATAATAGTGCAATTATAACATAATGGCTTAATTCTCATATGATAAGATAAATATTATGCAATTAACCATCATTTAACCGTTAATAATATGCACTTTTTCATTCTAAACATGTAGCCCCAAACACAATATCATCAACATAGATTTGAATAATCAACATGTGCAAATCAAAAGTTTTGATAAACAAAGTGTTGTCTACTTTGCCTATAATGAAATCATTACTAGTTAAGAACTTTTTCAATTTTTCATACCATGCCCTAAGTACTTGTTTTAGACCATATAAAACTTTGTTTAATCTGTAGACATGATCTAAATTGACTTCATCTTCAAATCCGAGGGGTTGCTTGACAAATACTTCTTGTATTTCTCCATTCAAAAAAGTACTATTTACATCCATTTGAAATAGTTTTATCCTCATACTACTTGCAAAAGTAAGCAACATTCTGATAGCTTTAATTCTAACTACAGGTGCAAAAGTTTCTTCATAATCAATACCTTCTTGCTAATTATATCTTTATGCAACCAGTCGAGCTTTATTTCTAAGTATGTTTCCTTTTTCATCTAATTTATTTCTGAAAATCCATTTAGTCCCAATGATGGATTTTCCTATAGGTTTCTTCACTAATTCTCAGACATTATTTTTCTGGAACTAATTTAATTCTTCCTGCATAGCCATTGTTCATTAATTACCCTTACAAGCTTATCTACTAATTTTGACTCAATTTCTGACATAAATGCACAATAATTGTAAATATCTTGTGTTTTGCTTCTAGTCTGTACCCCTTTGGTTATATTTCCAATTATTTGTTTCATAGGATGGTCTGATTTGAATTTCCAACTATTTTGATTCTGATTTGATGCTTGGGATCTAAATTTCTGCTTACAATTATCTTTTTCATAATTTTCATTTTCACTTTCACTATCAATCTTCAAATTTTTGAAATTCTGTATCAAATCTTCATCAAACTGAACATTTATACTTTCCTCTACTATTCTATCTTTAGCAAAATATACTCTATATGCTTTGCTTCTAGATGAATATCTAACTAGTATGGTAGGTTTAAATTTTGAATCAAACTTGTTTTTAGCATCTCTAATGTTTAATACAAAGTATTTGCATCCGAATGTCTTAAAATATCTAATATTTGGTGTCTTATCAAACCAAAGTTCAAATGGTGTCTTATTCTACATAGATCTGATGAGTTCTGTTGGAGATGTGACAAATTGTACCAACAATTTCAACTCAAAGAAATTTTGATAGATTAGTGGCATTCAACATAGTTCTAGTCATTTCTTACAATGTTCTATTCTTTCTTTCCACAACTCCATTTTGAGCTAGAATTCTAGGACAAGAGAATTCATATAAGATTCCAAAAGTATTGCAAAGATTTTCAAATTCATAATTTTCAAATTCTCCTCCATGATCACTTCTGATTTTCTTCACTATCAATTCCTTCTAATTTTGAACTCTAATGCAGAAATTTTTGAATTCATTGTATGTCTCATTTTTATGTGCCAAAAATATTACCAAAGTTAATCTAGAGAAATCATCTACAATAACAAGAGTATATTTTTGACCCCCAAGACTTGATATTTGAGTTGGGCCAAAAAGATCTAGATGTAAAAGTTCCAGTGGCTTTTTGGTGGTAATCTCATTTTTGCTATGTAAAGAAGTTCTCTTCTACTTGCCTAACATACAATCACTACACACCTTGTCTTTCTTAAATTCAAGTTTGGGCAATCCCCTAACTAAATCATTTTTGGATAACTTTCTAAGAATCTTCATATTGACATATCCAAGTCTTTTATGCCACAACCAATCATCTTCACTAGATACTACTAAGCAGAAATTATTTGCAGAATTTTCACATGAAAAGTTTAATGTATATATTGAACAATTTCTAAAATCAATAAATTTTATTTCATTTGTAGCTTGATCAGTGATGTAACAATTTTCAACAGTAAATGAAACATTATAACATTTATCACACAATTGTCTTACACTTAATAAGTTTTGTTTTAGTCCATTAATATGCAAGACATTCTCAATTCTTAATGTTATATTTCCTATTGCAGTAATTTTACATTTTTCATTATTACCAAATTTAACTAAATCAAGAAATTTTTTCTTACCTATCATATGCTTTGAGCATCCACTATCCATAATCCATTTTGTTGTTTGTGCTTGAAGCTCCTTGTTATCCTACAATTTATACTAAAATTAAGGCTTTTGGTACTCAAATCTTCTTACGTCCAATAGAGTTAATCCTTAAAATATTAAATTTATTATAATCACATATGACCCGATCTTCTTCTGATAGCAAATACAGTAGTGTCATCTCTATATGATCGAATCATGCCACCACAATAAGGTATTTCCTATAGTGTAGCATACCTTAGGCCAAATTTAATTCCATTTAATCGTTTAGATCCTATGATTTTATCTAACCCTTTTTGACCTTATGTAAATTTGCAAATAATACTTTTCAAATCATAGATTTCAGTTAATAAATTTTTATTTTCTTCTCTTAACTCATAGTTATCACAGCTATATTTATCCATGTTAGTTTTCAAATTTCTATTTTCAACTAGAGCTTTTTCTAACTCAACAAAAGAATCTTCTAAACAATTATTCAAACTTTTAATCTCTTTCTTATATTCTCTATATTTAACATATAGACTATTTACTGTACACAGAAGACTATTTACATCTAAGTCATCATGCTCATTTTCTGAACAATAAGAAGTAAAGCATACCTCTTGTGCTGCAAAGCACACGTTGACTACAACTTCATCTTCAAAATCTAAAGAACTATTTAAGGAGCTATTATCATCCCAAGTAGCTTTAAGAGCTATTTTCTTTTTCTTTTTCCATCTTTTCTTCTTATCCGTTTGATCCTCTTCTATTTGTAATGGATAGAAAGTCTGTATATGTCCTTGCCTTTTGCATTTAAAGTATGTAAGGATTGTTCTTTTGGAGGAGCTGGTCTTATTATTTTTCTTCATGAATTTTCTAAAATTCCTTGCCAACAGTATAATCTCATCATCATCTAAGCTCAGAGCTTCTTCTATTGAAAGAAATGCAATTTCCTCTTTCTTCTCAGCTTTCTTTTCAACAGTTCCTTCCTATTCCTTCTAGTCTTTCATCTGAACCTTGTGGGCTAGTAGATTGCCCAACAACTCTTCAACATTGTAGTTGTTGAGGTCCTTGGAGTCTTGAATGGAGGTGGATTTTTGTTTCCACTCAACAGTTAAACTTCTCAAAATCTTTTGTACATGTTCACATGAAGAGAATTCTTTTCCCAAGCCTTTAAGACTATTAATAATCTCAGTAAATCTTAAAAACATTTCAATTATGTTTTCATTATCATTCATTTTAAATAATTCTGGTTTTCTCAACAGAATGTTGATTTTTATGTCATTTACCTAGCTTGTACCTTTGTATGTAACTTGAAGGATTTTCCAAGCTTCATGTGTAGATTTACATGTAGAAACTTTATTATACTATTCAGTTGTTAGTGCATAGTATATAGCATTCAACATTCAA
This sequence comes from Cymodocea nodosa, assembly GCA_036874045.1. Lineage (NCBI taxonomy): Eukaryota > Viridiplantae > Streptophyta > Magnoliopsida > Alismatales > Cymodoceaceae > Cymodocea > Cymodocea nodosa. The sequence goes on from CM072335.1 coordinate 14,781,493, forward strand.
CCCTCAAGCATCCAACTAGATGATTCTCTCATCCTCCTTAGTCTAGTCCATAACATTACTAATAGGAAGTATAGTTTCAAGAACGACAATCTTCTAGAGTTTTACATCAGAACTCCTAAAGAAACACTCCATTCTATTCTTCCAATAATTATAGTTAAAACCATCGAATAGAGGTCTATGAATGTTTTGTCCCTCAACAAATTGTGCCATTAAAATCTAGATGGAATTAACCAAGCTCTGATACCAATTGTTAGAATCAATAGACTCACCAGAGGGAGGGTGAATAGTGTGTGTAAATTTGACTTCTTTTAGAACTTAATTTGTTGATTCAATTTATCTATGAGCTAAATTAATCAATATGCATGCAAAATAGTAAATAATAATGAACACAAGAAAATTTTTAGGTGGTTCACCAACTTGGCTAATCCATCTCCAAGATTCACTTGAGCTTCACTAAGTATATGAATACTTACAAGACTTGCTTTCAAGTTAAAGCAAGAACCAACACTTAAGCTTTCAGGTTGAAGCTCAACAACCAAGCTTTCAGGTACAAGCTCTTAACCAACAGTGAGTTTTCAACTTTAAACTTTGAAACAGAGTTTGAGCGCAGGGAGCTTTTGTGCTACAATGAACTTGAGAACATTTTTGTATTTTGCAAAATTGAGAGTGTTGCTGGAATTTTTGAGTAGCTCACAATATTTGATAATTGTTATCACAAGTTTTTCTTTACTTATCATATTTATACCAAGAGGTATAATGATCAAATTCACTTCTAACGGATGTTTTCTACTGTACTTGCTGTGTAGTCAATCCCAAAAATAATAAGTTATCGTTTTGTATACTGTCCAGCTTATAACCTTCCAATTCCCTTTGATTTTTGGATGGTTAGCTATGTAACTTTCCAGAGGATAACTGTAAATCACCAAAAATCCACTTAAGTCCTTATCTGTGTCACATGGGATTTTAAGTCATACACGTGAAGTGTCTTAAGTTCGAATGGTTATAACTGTTAACTTACCGAAACTCTTCAACTTTTAGATAGTTAGCTACAATAACCTCCCAATTCATCTTCTAAGTTTCCGACTGCTTTCTTATTTCTACACATGCATAATAGGATAACTTAAGTTTTGAATAGTTAAATCTATAACCTTCCGAAACTTCTTCTAAGCTTCCGTCTAGATTTTTGCATGTGGGTAATTGAATGACTTAAGTTTCGAATAGTTAGATTTCCTAACTTTTTGATTTCCTTGAACTTCTAGATAGTTAGCACTTTAACTCTTAGATCATTCAACCAACTATTTTTAAAACTCTCCGAAGTATTTGTATTTTCAAATAATTATTTTTCTAACTATCCGATGATGTTTCTCCTAAGCCTATAATTCACCGAAGATTCATTTCTTTTAAATACTTAAGTCTAATAACCTTTCGATTTCCTATTTCTCTTGCAGTAATTTCTAAACTATCTATATCAACTTATCTGTCTTCTAAACTTTTGCTGAATTGTCTTATCTGTGAAATACAATTTATTTCCTCATATAGATTTTTACATTATCAAAATACAAGAATCCTAATAGTTTTAACCTTAAAACCTTTGTTATGGTTGGTTCTAACTTATACCTAAAAACTCAATTGTGAACATTGATTCTTACTTCGAACTAAAATAAGTATTGTATAAATGATAAAAATAATGAAACCTAAGCTAAGTTTAAAAGTGAAGTAACTATTAGTGATAAATCACTTAAAATTTCTCTATATGTTTTTACTTAGTTTTTATTCCCTACTATGCATATTATCATTTATCTTATTGTTGATTTGAACTTCAACCTCAAAACCTTTGTTGTGGTTGATTCAAACTTGTACTTGAAAGTTTAATTGTAAACATCAATTCCTACTTTAACCTAAAAGTAAATATTGTATAAGTGATAAAAAAGATAATAAAATCTAAACTAAGTTTAAAAGTGAAGTAACCATTATTAGTAAATCACTTAAAATTTCTCTTTATTTCTATTTGATTTTTATGTTATCCTTTATCTTGTTATGATTACTAAATTAATTTATCTTACTAATTAGATTAAAAATTTATTTAAAAAGAACACACTTTACCATTCATCTTCCCACTAATAAATCATACCATCCTAACAAGATTATATAGGCCGATGCATTGAAAAAATATACTTATGTAACAACAATACATTTTTAATATTAAAATGATTTCAAGTAGTGGCAATATATTTATTTTTTTATAAAATAGATCAGCAAAAGGTGGTCACTAGAATTTGAATCATAATAAAGAAAACAAATCTCCGTGATTCTTACAAACTCAACTACTTAAATTTGAATAATTACAATATATTTGTGAATGTCCGTCCGGATCAAGCTCGGTCTAAGAAACCCAAAACCATAAGAGTTTTCAGCAGCCTAGACATCTAAGATCACGCACTTCTGCAACAGGTCGAATAAGCTCCCATGCCTAAGCTAGAATGCTAGCATTTAGACTAATATAGCCTACAAAGGATGACAAAAAAAGGTAAATTCGATTCCCAATAGAAATATTAATATCGTCAAAACAGAATCAGCATAAAATACAACTCGTTTCAATAGAAGAATTCTCTTTTACAACTACCCAATAAAATGAAAGCAACTTCAACCAAACTGAGACATGGAAATTGGGACGAGAAATGAAAACGCCATTGGACGAGAAGTCAAACAGAAGTATAACAATTAAAAATCGTAAGTAATGGCATCTCACACAGTTGACAAAACTGTAATATCATAAGAAATCTGAGTACAAACATTAGGTTGGATGGAATCCATACTAGCGATTGTTCTTTTCGTTTAAACGACCACTGCAATGATCCAATATTGAGATTATAAACAGTGGTTGAAAGGCTAATGCAGTATTTATATCTTCCATTAGCTCATGAAAATTAAGAAGTAACTTGCTTGATATGCCCATTGACGGGAAGATACACCCCCTCTGCTGCCAGCCAGACATTGTCAGCACGCTTCTCACGAACGCCACATACCTGCACATGTATCAAAATGTTATAGAGATTTAACAAGAATTCAGGATGAAACAAATAAAGTTAAAATCAAGCAATTATATGTGATATCAATTTCCAAATGTCAACAAAGACAACCCTTGCAGCATGATGGGTTGGTTCTAGATAAGTGTTCCCCTAACATAAAATTATAGTGGATATATCATGTAATTGTAATGAGATTTTATTGAGACCAGAACGAGCCCGTGTGTGAAACATGAACCTTCATACAAACACCAACTTTACCTCTTGTTGTCCCCCTGCAATGCGAGAATATTTCTTATCATGACTGTGTAGATAGCCACCAGTGTCAACATGTTGCAGCCTTACCCTTTGATCTTGCTTCCAGATCTTCCCACTACCCTCAATATGAAGCCTGATAAAATGTTAAGTTCATTCAAAATAAATAACCAACTGATTTTTGGAAAATTTAGCTTCATCCAATATAAGAAGATTTTGTGTCCCACCGCCAGAAATCTCCAGTATCTGATTCATCATCCCCTCCAAAGCAACTAATCTGCAGATATCAATAATGTCAATCATGAAAAAGCATCCCAGATTAAAACTATGCAATATTCAAAACACCAGAACACTTAGAAATGATGATAAGCTAAAGATTGTCAAGTCAGAATGTACTGCACCTATGCCTCAAAAGTGCATTTAGTGCAGGGGACAACTGCATTAGGAAAAAAAAACTCACCATCATAATATCAACTTTTCACACTATAAGGAGGTCCAACAAGTGAGTGTTGGAACACAAGAAATGAGGTAAAAGTGCAATTGTTATTATAAGAAAATATAAGGTCTCTATCTATAAGCAAACATAAGGCTAGATAAAGAGGACAAAGCACACTTAAACAATGTAGGACTAAACTTACAATACACCTAAAACCCTAATACATTACTTCCTCTAACCAAGGATTTAAAAATCAAGACCAATTGTGAAATTTCACCGATCCATCTTGAATTTCATTTTGATTGAACCTGATACCTCATAAAATATGGCATACTTGATCCATCATCAAAAATCTGTCAGATCAATAGATTGTTCAATCCAAAGTATTTTTTGATCAAGCCATACAAAGAAGGGTTCTCTGCAAAGCTTTCGCTAATTGCCTATCATCAAAGCCTTCAAAGGGTTTGATTTCCATTACCTAGATCAGTCTTGTGGTGTGCACATGCTCCCAAGAAAAGAAATTGCCCTATGAGCAAAAAATACAACAAATTGTCATTTAACATTTTAATGGCCATACCAATAGACCAACCGAGATTGCACACTGAAAAATACTGTTTATGATGATCGATAGCTCAATGTTAATCATAGATGTTTAGGCTAGGTGGCATTATAAGCCATGCATTTGGCAAGGGTTTGTGGGACTTCTGTAAAGCTTTTCTCCAACAAGCTTTCCTCTCCTCCAATGTCTATCATAATTTATGGCATACTTCTTGCACGCTTTTCAATGAACAACAAGCTTTCCAGCAGTCAGACAATTTCTGGGCTTTGCACTCCTCTCCAATGGGTCCAACAAATTAAGGCATATTAATATTTTTTTTTAAAGGGTATTGATATATATATATATTCATGTTTATATTTTTTTGATATTTATATTGTTAACAATTTGATTTTCCAAATATTGTTTTGATAATTTAATATGTTATAATATTCTCCATACTATTATAGTATAAAATGGTTAAATATATCATAAATGTATATAATATTTATATATAAATCATAAATAAAAATGGCACCTAGGACCTGAGGCACCAAGGCATTCAAGGTGCCTTGATGCCTTGATGAGTATGATGATGGTAAACTAAACTCTATTTTGGCAAAAACTAAGATTGCATAGTGTAAGAATGACTGGACTAAATGACATTAAAAAATAAAGACTAAAGACATTTTTAAACAAAAGATCAAGGTAATTAGTATTAAGCCCCAAGAATGTACTCTAACAATGAGAACAATAATAACTTATTGAATGCTGATAAAAGTTCATATTTTTTTACGTCAGCATGGCTAACTACCTCAAGGTTACCAGATATAGGAGAGGCATGCAAATGGCTATGCAACCATCTCCGAGTTCTCATATGCTGTAATCGAAAGATGGTCCCACTTTTAATAACACCACCTTGTTTGGAGGAAGTATCAGGAACCGGCTTTACAATCTACAATATTCAAGATCAGATCAGAATCATCAGAATTTATAAAATAGATCTTACAAGATGATAAGAGATTGTTGCCAATGATCTAGAACCAAGTAACAATACATGCCATCTGTTCTAATGAGTTAATTGCATGGGCAGAATGTAAAAAACATGCACTCTCACACATGCATAAATATATATACTGTTAGAAAACATAATACCACATGGATTACTGAAAAAGTCAATATGAGTAAATATAAAAAAGGACATCTTCACTCCTTGCTAATTGATTTTAAGTTGGATATCCATATTTTAATACAGTATCAAAGTAAAAAGATCTTAGTAGGACCTAAAAAAATGCTACAATAAGGAAGTGTTAGAAAACATAGCTTCATGTGGACTAACAAAAAAGTTAAAATGAGTCAATATAGAGAGGACCCTTCCATTCATTGTTAATTAATTTTAAGTTGGATATCCAAATTTTAATATAGATCTACATACAAGTATATATAAGTATTTTGAGAAATGGACAGGAATGACTAATCTGATCATGAAACATCAGCCTTACCAGTCCAACAACCTCTTGCCGGACCATTTTTACAGTGTCTGGGTGACTGGTTGGACCAGATGGTCTAACTGGTAAAATTCGGCAACCTCACTGGTCTAAAAAATCAAGTAAATAATGAGTTCATTGAGATTCATTGATTTTCTTTTGTATTTTTTAATAATAAGTAATTTTCTTGAACAAACATTGTTTTTTTGAATAATAAGTATTTTCAAATGATCAATGGTTTTTATCATTTTCATTGTTTTTAGTTTTTTATCATGATCTATGTTTTTGCAAATAATCAGTCTTTTATAAATTTACAAAAAGATTCATGATGGCATGACAAAATTTATTATGATGTTAACCACAAACCTGGTCAACAGGCAAGCAATTTTTTTACTAAACCAACCAAAGATTTTTCAGAGCTAGCAGCCAGTTTTTACCACTTGATGTTCTTGTGATTTCTCTCAACTTATAAGGAGTTATTTTGCAAGCATGCTTACTTGATCCTTAGAAGTTGTTGAAGACTGCTGTGCCCATTAGCAAGCATAATTCCCACGTTTTGACCTCATAAGGACATGTGAGAAGTGGAGGTATCACAACAGGAATTGCAATTGTATTGTGTAGTGTGATGAGATGGAAGGCAATACCTTGATAGGAGTTTGCCCAATAGTACCAAGAAAATCTTGATTTTTAGCAGGATTGGAAGAAAGTTGATCAATGGCAATTGGCAAGATATCACATCTCCATGGGACTTCTATGAAAGGGTAGTAAGTTATGCATCCCACAGGGAGGGGATCACATAAGATGGATGAGAGAGGCACATTCATCCAAAGCGGTTGGGCACTTCAGAATTAATAAAGCAATTGCTCAATTAGGGGCTATATTTACTGGCCAAAGCTCTCTACAAATGTAGCTCAGTATATCCAAGGATGTTCATTGTGTAGTTAGATGAAACCCAGCAATCGAAAGATTAGTTTGTACCATCCTTTATGCGATCATGGGAGAGCACTTCCATGGATTTTGCAGGAGGCTTATCAAGGACATGATCATCTATCCATGGTAGTCAATAGATTCTCAAAGATGGTGCCATTGATTCCATGCCAGAAAATGATCATTAGTGCAAAGATAGCAAAGTTGTACTTCCAGAAAGTATGGGTGATTTTCAGACTATAAGTTCAATTGTTTCAAATAGAGACAACAAGTTTCTAGAAGTATTCTAGAGGATACTTTGGGGGGTAATGGATACAACTTTAAAGCGTAGCACTTCATACCATCTACAAACAGACAACTAGACAAAGGTTGTGAACAAAACAATAGTTCACTTACTATGGAGATATAACATGTAACATCCTAAGACATAGGATGATAGTTTATTATATATATAGTTTGCCTTCAATAGGTTTTTCCATGAGTCTATATGGAAGACACCATTTGAAGGAACCTTTTTCAAATCTCCTCCATGCATCTTCTCCTAGCCAATACCCATAGTTTGATCTAATCAAAACTCGTTGGATTCTCACTCATGTAGTCAATAGCCATAATGCATCATTAGTGTAGTCACTAACTAGTTGTGCAAAGGGTGATGTCACATCCTGTTAATTCTTATGTTGCCAACACTAGAGAGGTGATTCCATCTAGTAGAGAATTAGCAACCTTGGTTCAATAAGTCCATGCGATCTAAAGGCAGTTGGTCAAAGAATGGTTGACATCAACATCATTCAACAAGCTAGGCACCATCGATGTTGTATGGGTTGTGTTGTATGGGTATTTTAGTCTTTTTACTGTATAGGGTTTTACCCTATACATATCCCATTATAAAATTAATGTTATCAAATGAAGTGATTTCTTTGTGTAATCAAAACCTGTTGGATTCTCACTCTCATATGGTTGATGTCATTAATAGCCAAGATGTTGACCATAAGCATTCTCGAGGTTGTCGATTCATTTGCACCATTGGTGTGGTCACCAACTAGCTATGCAAGGGGTGTGCCATGTCCTATTAATTCCTATGTTGTCAACACTAGAGAGGCAATTCCATCTAGTGGAGAATTAGCAACCTTGGTTCAATAGGTCCATGTGATCTAATGGTAGTTGGTCAAAGAACAATTGACATCGATGTCATTCAGCAAGCTAGGCACCATTGATGTCATCTAAAAATGATCATCAAGGTAATGAGCTCCTCATCTAAGAAAGATCATTGTCAATGTCATCATTTAGTTGAGACTCAAGTGCTACAATACCAAAAAAAACAACTATAAGTGGTGAATTGTTTGTACTATTTGTGATGGCTACATGTGACACCTTTTTTAAAGGTTTTATACCAACTATAGAAAAATTGAATGGAAAGAATTACATAATATGGGCACATAATTTTGAAACAATTGTCGTTGCTCATCATATGTTGAGTCACCTTATAAAAGATCCATCAAATGTGAAGGATTCGAACTTATACAAATTAGTTGCAAATGATGCTACCGTTACTTTGTGATACATGATAGTATGAAGCCTTTTATGGCTTATGGAGTTACAATGATGCATCCAACAAAAAAACAAATCTAAGACTCACTCCCAAAGACCAATGGTTATGAAAAAAAACATTGCAAAAATCTTTCAAATGTATGAACTTTTTACACTCAAGCAAGGTGATCAAACACCACATGACTTACAACATCATACAAGGTTTGATAAAGGAGTCAAATACCTATCACAATAGGGAGGAGTTAGCTCTTGCATCATATTTGTCTAGTTTAATCATGAGGCGTCTACACAAATACATGGCCAAATTCTTGGAACTAATCAAATGCTAAATCTAGAAGAGACATTTGCAAAGGTCATGAGGATTTCAATGCAACCATAATCCCCAATTGACAATGGTTGTAATTTCTTCCCATGGTCACAAAGAGGGAAATGGAAGTCATGAGGGTAAACAATCCATACGTTGCCAGCATTGTGGCAAGATTACTCACTATTTAGAAAAATATTGAGACAAATTTGGTAAACTTCAATGAACACGTGTTGCTGTAAAGTCCTCTCAACCTTCAACCACTACTTCCTCTAGTGTTGTCACCATCTCTCAAGATGAGTACAATCATCTCCTACAATCATAAGAATCAAGTTCCACAGCTATGAGTGCTCAAATTTCTACCTCAAGTATTAACAACCATGTTATCTTCCTTGTTTTCACAAATAACTCCTAGGTCATAGATTATAATACTTCTTTACATGTGTTCAAGTACATCTACCCTAATTCAAAAGATGTCCTCAATTTTCAATATATCCATGGTTACCATGGTTGATGGTCATTTATGTTCTCTATTTGGACAAAAGAACATTCAAGCCTTCCCTTAAATCAAACTAAACAAAGTCCTATATGTACCTAACTTTTCTATAAATTTATTATCCATTAGTATCTAACTTGGTTTTTTGTTTCTTATTTTAATTGTTAGTTAGGTTAACATACTCATACTTCTTTTCAGCACCTTCGTCTTATGTCTAATAAGAGTCCTTTTGATATTATTCATTATAATGTTTGGAGTCTAAGTCATGTCACTTCTTTTTTGAGTCATTGCTATTACCTTATTTTTGTTGATGATTATTTTCGTGTTTTTGGGTCTACTTGTTGAAAAATGATTATAAAGTTGTTGATGTGATCAAAAACCTTTTAGCTAAAATAAAAAATTTCTTTTTTTGTTACTCCTAAAATCTTGCATACCAATAATGCTCAAGTTTGTTCAACAAGATGTGCAAAATATTTGCACTTCTCTTGGGATTATTCATCAAACCACTTATCCACACACTTCTTAACATAATGGTGTGATGGAGCATAAACATAGCATATCATATCCTTAATGTTACTCATACACTTATGATTCAGATGCATGAACCCAAGCATTTTTGAACTAATGTTGTTCTTTATACTACATTCCTTATAAATTGCATACCCTTCACCCCCTTAGGTCATGACATTCTAATTCTTCATCTTTTTCTTGAGATTGATCTTCTCCCTTTATCACTTAAAAGTTTTTCATTATGTGGCCTTTGTCCAAGATATTTCTCCAAGCCTAGATATGTTGTCTTTAAGGCCATTAAATATGTTTTTGTTGGTTATCCTCAAAATCAAAAAAAATATCAACTCTATCATCCACTAACCTAAAAGTACTTTGTGTTTGCTAATGTCACCTTCTTCAAGTCTAAATCATATTTTAAGAGCTCTCCTCCTACTACTTGTCCTCTACCATCTTCTCCTATTCCTTTACAAGGTCCTAACCAACAAACTATACCAATTGAGACTAACTCATTTGCAATAACATCTACATGTCAACAGCCACTGCAGGTACATATTCATCAATGGCTACCTTAACCATTTTGGCTCTACCCTCCTCTAACTCGATTGTAGATTCAATGTCCTCTCACCTCACACCAAAATTAGACCTAGCTATTGCTCTTTAAAAAGGTAATTGCACTTGCACCTCACACCTTTTATCATAATTTTTTTCTTATGATAACCTCTCTCCTACCTTTCACTTGCACCTCACACCTTTTATCATAATTTGTTTCTTATAACAACCTCTCTCCTACCTTTCATAATTTTACTATATTTGATTCCTCCAAATCTTTACTCAAGAACTATCATGAAGCTTTACAACAATCTCATTGGAAGGCAATCATGGATAAAGAGATAGGAGCACCACAATCATGTCACATGTGGAATCTAGTTCTTTGTCTTGATGGGGCAAACATGGTCTTTTGTCGATTGGTGTTACAAGCCAAATGAGACAATTGATTGCTACAAAATCTACATCTAATTATTGTATTTATGTAGGTAGTAATATTGTTACATGGAGAACTAAAAAGCAAAACATTGTGTTAAGGTCCAATCCTAAAGCAAAATATCAATCTACAACACACAACTAATGAGGTAATGTGTCATAAGTCTCTTTTGACTAAGTTGAGAGGTAAAGTTGTACCACCCATTAATATGTATTATGATAATCAAGTGACTATCTTCATTACTAGCAATCTAACTTTTCATAAGCGTATTAAGCACATAAAAGTTGATTGTCACTATATTCATGAATTGTTACTTGTAGGAACAATTAGCACTCCTTACACCAAGTCCTCACAACAAATTGCAAACATTTTTACAAAAGGATTGAATGTCAATGTCTTCATAGAATTATGTAATAAGCTAGGAATGCATGATATATATGTTTCAACTAGAAGGAGAGTATTTGGACTTATGTCATTGTTATGTTGTACATGGGTATTCAAGTAAATGGATCTAGAAGGGAGTAACTCCCATATATAAGTCTTGTAATTCCTCTTTTGTGAAATGAATAATCACCTTCTTCTCCATAGTTTTCATAGTTGGATTCATTTTTATATCAATGACTTAGATGAAGCCTCACCAAATGTTAAAGCGAGGGAGGATGTAGTAATGACTAGTGATGTACTCGATATGCCCCTCATATGTATGTATGTTTGTTTGTGCAAGCATACATGCATTGGTGTACCCACATGCATGCATGTGCATACACATGTATGTGCACGTGTATGTGTGTGTGTGTGTGTGTGTGTGTGTGTGTTTGTGTGTTTGCAAATATATATAAACATTGTAATTATCAGAATAATTAAATAAAGTAATTTATATTTCAAGATACAATTTTAAAAAACATCCTTTTTGTGTGTGTGTGTGTATATATATTACAATGAAAGTTATAAACAAGAAGTTGCTTTGATTTATGACTTTTGAAATGCAATCGGAATTGATGATATTTGACTCTGAGAACAAGATATCGCAACTTCACTTTACAGTATGCAATTTGGGAATAGAATCGTTTGGTAGATTTATAGTGCAAGATAGCTCCAAAACAAAGTTTAAAAATATCATGATGCCATGGTGATTTTCGTTAATAATGGTTAGGTAGTAGATTTTTTTTTTTTAAGGTATGGGCTACGAACTCAATCACTGAAGAAAACAACCCATACCCAAAAATTACCATGCACCATGTCAATTCAAGATCATTACGAACAAAGGTAAGGAAATGCAAATGCTCAAAAGTTTCAGATCATGCGAGATAAATTAGTAAAGATAGAAAAACAAAAAACAGCATACCCAGTAGCTGTTAGAATCGTCTACATTTGGGAAACCTGTGACCGATTGCTGCCCGCTCCCAGACCCGTACGGCACCTCGTGCGAATGCAACCGAAACTTCGTCCTCTCGTGCATCAATTTGATCACTGATCCGTACGTGATCTTTACCCAAAAAAACTATTTTGGTTACAAGAGAAGAAAGGGCCAAAAATTAACTCATTGAGATTAAAGCTTTGCAGTTCAAATACATCAACGCCCTCGGTCGCGGGTGCAGCACGTGCAGGCAAGGGGGAGCCGTCCTCGGCGTCGAGGGAGAGGTAGAGGACCAGCGCTAGCGTGAAGAAGGACAGCGCCATGAGGAACAGGAAGACCAGGAACCAAGTCCTCTGCCAGAAGGGTAGATCTGGATCGGAACTCTTTTGGTACTGAGTCCTTACACGCTTCCTGTCATGAGCTAGGGTTTGAGACGACGACGGTAACTGGGATTTGGTAGAGGAGTAGGAGTTGGACGATATGTGACGGCGGCTGATGCTCTGGGAAGCCACGGTGATGACTGGACCGATCGGAGTGGCGGGCTGAAATGGCAGGTGAGAAAACAAGGGCACTCCACCTCGCGTTCTTCCCACCGACGACGACCGAGAGGTCTGGCTTTGGGATCTCGTAACGGGAAGAAGTAGAGAGGTTCCACGTCATGGAAGCGAATGATAGTCTCACACGTGGAAAAGTACACGAAAATATGATAATTATAAAAATATTTTTATTTATTTTAGATAAATTATATAATAAATATTATTTTATGTTAATGTGGTTATTGTTAATTAAATTCAATATGTTTTTCATATATTAAATTTTGAATGTTAACTATAACTGATAATTTTAGTAAATCATAAAAAAAATAAAAGAAAATCAATAGCATAATTAAGAAATTGTTTAACAAGAGAAACTTAAACTTCTTACTAAGGTTAAAATATTAAAAAAACATTGTAGAGGCACACTTACAGTTTTACTCATGGATTTGGTGAATTATCAAACTAAAGGATCGTTAAAGGGGCAAATTAGGAAATTCATAATTTTTGGCAAGGTTAACGGTAAAGTTAAAATTTCACCAATCACAGCAACTACCAATACCGATGTAAATTTTTCTACCTTAGGGTATTTTGAAGATTTCTCTTAAGATACTTGGTCAAATGGTTTGACCAAGCATATGATTCAAATCTACTAAAAGAGAGGAAAAAGTCTATGACCATTGGAGAGCATAATTCCCACATCTTTAAAGTGAGAAACTTCTAAGAAAGTGCTTGTGCACATTGCCCATTAAGGAAGGAAACACAAGAAATACTTGAAACATTAGAAAATAGAAATAAAAAATCTTAAGGTGTTTGTACACAATTATAAAAATATGATGAAAAATATAATTTCTAATAATTTTTATAATAGTAAATAATAAGTACTACCAACTTGAAAAGTAATATTTTAAATAATATAATAAATTAATAATATTTTAAGTAATATACTATATAATATAGTATAACATGCATTATTTGAAATAACTTTTCATTACAAACATAATTCATTATAAGTAATCTTTAATAAAATTAAACATGCTACATATTATTTCCTACTCACATAAAATACATAATTTATTCTTGTTTCTTATTAGTTAATCATTTTCTTTGTTCTACACTCATATTATTACTATAATATATGTTTTTTTCCTCAACATTATAAATAGGTTCCTCAGATATATTAACATTTTGTTGAACTAATTTATTTGCTAGATCTTCAAGTAAGTCTTCTCAATCTACTCTTCTAATGAAATTATGCAGAAAAAAATACTAATACAATCTTAACTTGTGTTTCAAATGAATATGGCATATAACATCATAAAATTACAAATCGATGTTTAATCACTTTAAATGTACATTCAATTACATTTCTCAACTAAGAGTGTCTATAGTTGAAATTCTTTATCATATTATTTAAAACATAATCCTTATTATATTCTAATAAATGATATCGTACATTACGAAACAGAGAAATAAATTCTAGACAATATATGAAGTCTATGTTTACCAAATAATACTTACCTACATAATATACATAACATTTAGTACTTTCCAAAAATCTATATTTATTTTAAAAAATAATATACATTAAAGAAATATCATACCAAGTGGGACTTCAAGTTGAATTGTTTTATTTAATTCAGTCAAATCTGCAAAGTCATTTTTGTCCAAATGGCTTTGTTCAGCTTCTTCTTCATTTTCTGTTATTTCTTCTTCCTCCTGTCTACCAATCTACTCTGTCATTGTTCTTTCTGATTCTGTGGTAGATTGGGATGGAGTCACGAGCAATTTAGTTTCTACCTTAATTTCTGTTTCTTCTTCTTGTACAGGTTGTAGACTAATTCCAATCTATTTTTCTTCTCTTTGTTCTTGAATTCCAACCTGATTTTCTTCTTTTCTTTGCTCTTGCTGTTGCTACTCCTACTCCTCCTTAGAATTAGATAGCAGGTTTATAAAAATTGGCTCCACAGGCCCTATTGATACTGGTACTTCAGATTTAATCTCCTTTTGATATTCAAGCACTATCTCTTTTCCTTTCCTTCGTCTGATTAATTGTGTCTGGTCTTCCTCTTCTTCTTCTGAGATTAAATCTAAAAACAAAGGCTCTACATGCCTTGGAGCCACAGGTACTAGCTCTTCATGTTTAATTTTTTCAATATTTTCTGGTCTCAAAGGACCAACTTCAGCTTCTCTTGCAGCAAATCTAACAGTAGTTCTGGTAGTAGCTTCTTGATGCTGTTCTACTTTAATTTTATATTGGGCTTACAATTTTTCTGCAACCCTCCTCTTGCGTAGTGCATCAAACACCATATGTGCTTTGGCTACTACTAAATCTTCTAGTTCTCCTTGGTTTTTTCCAACTTGAACCAATCCTTGAAATTCTCTTAATTCTTCTTTAGTCGAAGGCTCCAATATTTTTGCTCGTGCCAACAGCTTAAATGGTAGAATTGAAGGTCCTAGTTGTTGTTCCTCAAGAACAGGTCTTTCAGCAGTTGGCTCCTTCTGTTCTTCCTCTGCTTGTTGTTGCCACCTTATTGCACCCCTTGCACGACCAACAATGCGCTTTTTGAACCATAATCTAGCTTTGCGCTGGATTAGCTCTAGGGCTACTTCATTGTTCAACCTGATTTTTCTTTCTTTGTTTAAAGCAATTTCTGTTGCTACTTTTATTTTTGTTTCTACTATTTGGGGTATTTGTATACCCAAATCAACCAAAAATTTCCTCAAGTTGAAGAGTTCTGATTCTACCTTTTGTAGCTCTTTTTCTCTTGTCGTGTTCCAAATCTTCTGCCGCATGTGCCATTCCTCTAACTCTTTCAGAAATTATGATGTATCAACCGCATCTTCCCAAAACTCGGGTGTCATCTTCCTCATCGTAGAGTTACACAACAACACGGAATCGCTCTGATCTCTACTATTCTAAGTTCTAAATGGTTTGCCAGATAATGCCCCTAAAACCCTAGGTTTTAGTTTAAATAAGCCCTAAGTTTAGGCGGGTAATCGGGTCATTTCCCGAACCAACTCTTGCTCTCTCATCTATGGTCTTAGCTATAGTACTCCATTGAGTTACAGTTAACTCAATGGAATAAGCTTATTGACTAACTCAAGACTCAACGGAGTAAGTTCGTTGAGTTAAGTGTAACTCAATGGACTTCTCGTACAAACAGATATAATAAATAAAAAAAATACTTAAGATAGTAGTTTTTTTCTTCTTCTTTTTTTACCGATTTAACCGATACTATGTTTCGGTAAAACCAAATTTGTTTACTGAAAATTAATATAGATATTTTTATGTTCTGGTCATACCGATGGATTCGGTTGGTTGAACCGCAACGATTTTTATATTTTAATTTTTTTTTAATATGTAAATGAAAATAAAATAAAACTGATTTCTTACTAAGTAAAGCTCGAGTAGTCCTCTACTCTGACTTCCTCTATAATTCCAAAGGAGCTTTTTGGTATTTTCAGAATAGGTCTAAGTCTTTGTCCATTTACTTTAAAGATATTCTGATTTTTAGGATTTTCAATCTCAATAGCTCCATAGGGATAAATATTTCATACTATGTAAGGTCTTGCCCATCTAGATCTTAATTTTCCTAGATGGTTATGGAGTCTAGCCATGTAAAGATATATTTCTTGTCCTATTTCAAAGCTTTTTGGAATAATTTTTCTATCATGCTAGAATTTCATTTTCTCTTTTTCTCTTACAGTCTTCAAATAAGCTTCATTTCTAAATTCTTCTAATTCAATTAATTGCATTTTCCTATTTTGAGTAACTTGATTTAAATTAGTGTTCAGAGTTTTTAATGCCTAATAAGCTTTATGTTCTATTTCAGCTGGTAAATGACAACTTTTTCCATATACTAGCCTAAAAGGTGACATACCTAAGCTTGTCTTATAAGTAGTTCTATAAGCCCAAAGTGCATTTATCAATCTATTAGCCCAATCCGTTCTAGTAGGATTTACTACTTTTTTTAAGATTAACTTAATTTATTTGTTAGCACTTTCTACTTGTCCACTTGTTTGCGGATGATATGTGTTAGAACCCGAGTATTTTGATAATGCAAAACCTATGTGAGGTAATATATTATATTTCACAATTAAGTCTATTCTGCATTAGATCAGAAGGTTGTTAGAACAATTTCCATGCAGATGAACAGAACAAGAAGGTTCCAAATGATAATACTTTCAAGATACAGCAAAATCGGATAGTTACAGGTTCAAGTATCCGAAGAGTAAAACAGCAACAAGATTATCGGACAGTTAGAAGGATAACTATCCGAATTTTTACAAAGCCTTCAGAGAGTTATTTAATCATACAGTGAAGGGAATTGAATGATCGGATAGTTAAGGCACCACCCTGTTGTGCCAGCTGCCAACTCCGGCGTGTCAGCTTAGTGGTACTCATCAAGCCACAACCTTGATGTCTAGCTTCCCAACTGGTAGACG
Source organism: Cymodocea nodosa (assembly GCA_036874045.1). Classification (NCBI taxonomy): domain Eukaryota; kingdom Viridiplantae; phylum Streptophyta; class Magnoliopsida; order Alismatales; family Cymodoceaceae; genus Cymodocea; species Cymodocea nodosa. The sequence continues at coordinate 14,798,338 of CM072335.1, forward strand.
GTTCCTTTTCCCCCAATCAATGAAGAAGGGAGAATTTGCTTCTTCCGAAGAACCGGAAGCCGGGAAAAGAAACTTCTCTGCTCCGAAGAAAGATATTGGGGTTCCCAATGCTTCTCCACGCCCAACGAGATGCGTCAACCTCGGGATGCTTTACTCCTAACCCCACGACGGTTCCGAGACGGAGCTTAACCTGAGTCTCGGTTAAGAACGGCGATGATCTACGTTTCACACGGCGCACGATTCCATGGATAGTTTCATTCGACATCGTGATGGAGGACATAGCTTACGATCATCGGCTTTGATCATGCCTCCCGGCATTTGCTCCGGACATTGCACAATGATCCTCACACTTTGTCGCATCTCTTCGATACGGATACAGTAACGATCATAGCGATCTCCTCTGGTACCTACTGGTACGTCAGGATCCGATTGGTCATGAACATCGTAAGGTGCTGCTCTTCGCGAATCCCAGCATACCCCAGGTTGGGATGGGTAGGCCCACCACTGGACTTGCACTGGGGCCCGGGCCAAGTCAGTGGGGGGACCCTGTCGGGCTCCTTCCCCCCCAAAACAAACTGTACGTGGGAGTTTCCCTTCATACGGCTCGAATCATTCTCACTCAGATGCCCCGAGAGACATCCTTTCCTTTGGAGAGTCATTCCCTCTACCCAACAAGACCCCCGGGTTGGTTCACGCGCGCGTAAACGAGCACCGACCGCGCGGGGAACTATGACCAATAGAGTCAGACACAGAGCTTTGTTTATTCCGAATCCGATAGATGGAAGAGGGCTTTCTTTCTCTGAGGGCGCGGGACGCTCGCTCCGTCCGCGCCTGCCTTCCGTACCACCACAGACAGGTCGTTCTTGGGCAGATCCCGCTCCCGGGGGACCCGGCCACCTATTTCATTCGACGTGGAGGGGCCCCTTGACCTCTACCTCCCGCCCGATTCGATCGCTCTCCTCTCCTTAAATATAGCTTGCGAGCCTAGTTCCTCTCCACCTAATAGCTTGCGAGCTGATCTGCTTTGATCCAGGAGAAAGCCCAGTCAGCCACCTGAAAAAGTGCGGGTGCTTTACGTTAGCGGACCTACAGCTCGGCCTTCGCTTTTTGAGGCTTCCTCTACCCACATCTCTATGTGCCCGCAGCACTTCCATATGGAGAAAGATGGGCTTACCATGTTCCATCAATAGCACCGGAACTACGCTGATTTTGGCGGACCGTGCTCCACCCCGGTGAACTCATGCGGTTCCGACGTGCCCAGAGGCCAGAGGCGAATCCGTTCACGGTCCTACGGACCAACACCATTCGAAGGTGGATGGCCCGCCCCGCATAGTCATGTTTGACTGGGCTTACACACATTCGCTCACGTCACGCTGTCCCCCCTCAGCTCACCCTAGACCCGGGTACGTCGTCTCCAAGGCTTCACACAAAATCTTCACTGACAACATATGCATGCTTCTGTAGGGTCAGGCAGAACCTTGCCTGATGGGAACTTCCCCCATATTGCTATCGATGTCTTCATGTCGCACGACCTCTTAACATTACACCACTGAATCCCCAATCCTTTGCTTGCTGTGCAGTGACAGTACCAATATCGCATAATCGTTGTTTCCAGATACGGTTGCCGGTTGACATCTCTTCTAATTCGTCGATACGAGAAGCAAATTGTTGTGTGGAGGAATCAATATCTCGACATAAGCCAAGAGGCAGATCTTGTGCCACTCCACCAGGTCGTATGAAACTGGCATGCATCCTGGCTCCAGGGACTCTTTCATAGAATTCCAACAATTTCTCCCGCTCCTCAGAAGCCCAAAGGAACGGAGTTGATGCTCCCACATCCATAGCATGAGTAGTTGAAGCAAGTGAATGATTTGAAATTCGAGTTATTTCACGGAATAAGACTCGTATATATTGAGCTCGTAATGGTACCTCGCAATTCAAAAGTCTCTCTACGGCTGAAGAATGAGCGTGTTCTTGGGCCATCGTAGAAACATAGATAGGGTCGACGACGGAACGAACAACGAAACTTTACGACAGCTTTTTCGTACACGTTCACTTGCATCACATACACAAGTGCTCTCTGAACCGTGCAATAAGGTCACCCATAACACGGCTCTCCCACTTGAGTGACCTGGGACCCAGGCCATGCCCTTGCCATGATATTGGAAAAATGGCAGCCTTTTTTTCCCGCCCCCGCCGGAAAAGGGAGAGGTCTGGAGCCCTTGATCCAAAGGAAGGGGTGTGGAGCAGAACAGTAGCAAACGACATTAATGATTGTTCCCAATCCATTCGTCTGTAATTTGATCGGCCCCAGTCCCTTCCCTCTCCCCATTCTCCAGTCTCCCGCACTGCTCGACGTGTGCGACTCCGTATGAGGACCTCCTTCCCTTCTGCTCTGCCCACTCTCCGTTCACACGGTTATCAAAGCAGAGGAAGGGTGGGCAGCAGGTACCACGAGCCCTCTGTCCCACACATCGGTACAGAAGCGACGTGTAGTTCACCGGTTCCACTGAATGCGGAGTTAACTATCCGGAAGCTTAAAGGATTTTTCGGAGAGTTACAGGTATAACTATCTGAAAGTTAAGTCATTCAATAAGCCACATGCAGAAATACAGAACGGAAGTTTAAAGGGCTTGTCGGAGAGTTAGATAACTATCCGAGTTTTCTTTTCGAAGAGTTAGATAACTATTCGAGTTTTTCGGTAAGTTACAGACATAACTTTCCGGAACTTAAGTCATTTTATTACGCACGTGTAAAATGGAGAAGCTAGCAGTTGAAAGCTTTAAAGGGAAAATTGGAGAGTTAGATAACTATCCGAAATTTTCAAAGAGAGTTTCGATAAGTTACAGTTTAACTATCCGAAACTTAAGTTATTGAAATTGCCATGTCCAAAATTCTAGACAGATGCTCAAATAGGTTTTCGGAGAGTTAGAAAGATAACTATCCGAAATTTCAAGAGAGTTTCGGTGAGTTACAACTATCCGAAACTTAAGTTATTGAATTTCCCACGTGTAGAATTCTAGAGAGTGGCTCATATAAGTTTTCGGAGAGTTAGAAAAATAACTATCTGAAATCCTGAAGCATTTCAGTGAGTTATAGGGATAACCTTCCGAAACTTAAGTCAGCCCTTTATGCACGTGCTAAATTAAAGCAATCGGCAAGTATATAACTGTTCAGTAAGTTACAATTATAAGTATCCGATTGGATGACAACTCACATTTAAATATTCTGGAATCCTACCTGGCAAAAAAGGTTAAGTGATCTTTCGGTGAGTTACAAAAATTCTTTAGAGAGTTACATAGCTAACTATCCGAAAGAACAGGAAAATTGGTAAGATATCTTGAAATGATTTTCTAAACGGTCACTTGCCGTATTGGGACTTGAGGCTAATCAAGTACAGTAGAATACATCCGTTGGAGAAAAATATGATCGTTGTACATATCAGGTATATATACAAAATACCTGAAAACTTCTGTGTAGTTGGTTCTTGCTTTGACCTGAAAGCAAGTGTGTAAGTGTTGAAACACTTAGTGAAGCCCAAGTGAATCTTGGGGGTGGACTAGCCAATTTGGTGAACCACCTAAAAATTTGCTGTGTGTTTCTTGTCTTTGCTGATTTGCATTCTCTTAGTTTAGTTCATTACATTTCTGTTGAATCATTCGATTCAACATCAAAAGAATTTTAAAACTACACACGTTCACCATTCACCCCACCTCTAGTGAGTCTATCGATCCTAACAGTTGGTATTAGAGCAAGGTTAATCCTTCATAAGATTTAACCATCTGGATTTATGGCTCAATTTGCTGAGGGACAAAACATCACAGACCTCCTCTATTCAATGGTTCCAATTATAACTATTGGAAGAATAGAATGGAGTTCTTCCTTAGGAATTCAGATGTTAAACTTTGGAAGACTGTTTTTCTTGGAACTACACTTCCAACTAGTGATATTTTGAACTGGTCTGAGGAGGATGAGAAAATCATCCAATTGGATGCTAGAAGGCTGAATGCCATTTATTGTGTACTAACTGCTGATCGATATAATAAGGTATCTACATGTAAGTCTACTCATGAGGCTTGGAAAATCCTTCAAGTTACTCATGAAGGTACAAGCCAAGTTAAAGATACAAAAATTAGTATTCTTTTGAGAAAACTAGAACTGTTTAGAATGAATGATAATGAAAACATAACTGAAATGTTTTCTAGATTTACTGAAATCATTAACAGTCTGAAAGGCTTGGGAAAGGAGTTCTCTTCATGTGAACAGGTACAGAAGATCCTGAGGAGCTTAACTATTGAGTGGAAACAGAAGTCCACATCTATTCAAGATTCCAAGGATCTCAACAATTACATAGTTGAAGAACTATTGGGCAATCTTTTGGCTTACGAAGCTCAGATGAAGGACTGGAAAGAGCAAGAAGGAGCTGTTGTAAAGAAAGCTGAAAAGAAAAAGGAAATGGCATTTCCATCTACAAAGGAAGCTCTAAGCTTAGACGATGATGAGATTATGCTGTTGGCAAGGAACTTCAGAAAGCTTATAAAGAAAAAGAATAAGTCCAGCTCTTCTAAAAGAACAGTCCCTACATGTTTCAAATGTAAAAGGCAAGGGCACATATAGACCTTCTATCCATTTCAGACAGAAGAAGATCAAGGAGATAAGAAGAAGAGATTGAAGGACAAAAAGAAGATGGCTCTCAAAGCTACGTGGGATGATAGCTCTTCAAGCTGTTCATCAGATTCTGAAGAAGAAGCAGCAGTAAATGTTTGTTTTGCTGCACAAGAGGTATGCTCTACTTCCTCTAGTTCAAAAAATGAGCATGATGATTTAGACATAAATAGTCTTCTATCTACTGTAGATAATTTATATGTGAAGTGTAGAGTTTTTAAGAAAGAAATTAAAAGATTAAATCATTGTTTAGAAAATTCATTTGCTGAATTAGAATCAACTATAGTTGAAAATAGAAATCTAAAATCAAACTTAGATAAGTATAGTTGTGATAACTATGAATTAAAAGATGAAAATAAAAATCTATTAACTACTATATCATATTTGAAAGATACTATATGTAAATTTACTCAAGGACAAAAATGATTAAATAAAATAATAGGATCTCAACGATCAAATGGAAATAAATATGGCCTAGGGTATGCTACACCATAGGAAATACCTTATTGTGGTGAAGTGATTCGATCTTATAGAGATGGCACCACTGTGTTTGCCATCAAACAAAGATCAGGTCATATGTGGCTGCCAAGAGGCAATAGATTTAATGTTTTAAGGACTAACTCTACTGGACCCAAGAAGATTTGGGTACCAAAAGCTTTAATTTCAGTATGATTTGTAGGGAGACAAGGAGTTTCAAGCACGTTCAACTAAATAGATTGTGGACAGTGGATGCTCAAAGCACATGACAGGTAAGAAAAGCTTTCTTGATTTAGTTAAAAACTTAAGTTCAGGATCTGTTAAGTTTGGAAATAATGAAAAGTGTAAAATAACTGCAATAGGAAATATTATATCTGAAAGTGGTATAATTGAGAATATCTTGCATGTAAATGGTTTAAAACAAAATTTGTTAAGTGTAGGACAATTATGTGATAAAGGCTATACTGTTTCTTTTACTGCTAAAAACTGCTACATTATTGATCCTACCACAAATGAAACAAAATTTACTGGTATCAGAAATTGCTCAATATATACATTAAACTTTCCATGTGAAAATTCTGCAAGCAACTCCTGTTTGGTAGCAATTGGTGAAGACGATTGAGTGTGGCATAGAAGACTTGGTCACATCAGTATGAAGAATATCAGAAAGCTATCCACGGGTGATCTTGTTAGGGAACTGCCTAACCTCACTTTTAAGAAGGATAGAGTGTGTAATGAGTGTATGCTAGGGAAGTAGAATAGAACTGCTCTTCACAGCAAAAATGTTGTGTCCACCAAAAGGCCATTAGAACTACTACATCTAGATTTGTTTGGTACTTCTCAAGTATCAAGTCTTGGGGGTCAAAAATATACCTTTGTTATTGTTGATGATTTCTCCATATTAACTTGGGTAATATTTTTGACACATAAAAATGAAACTTGCAATGAATTCAGAAATTTCTACATTAGAGTTCAAAATCAGAAGGAACTAACAGTGAAGAAAATTAGAAGTGATCATGGAGGGGAATTTGAAAACTATGAATTTGAAAACCTCTGTAATTCTTTTGGAATTCTGCATGAATTCTCTTGTCCTAGAACTCTTGCTCAAAATGGAGTTGTGGAAAGGAAAAATAGGACACTACAAGAAAAGGCTATAACTATGCTAAATGCCACGGATCTTCCTAAATTTCTCTAGGCAGAAGCTGTAGGAACAACTTGTCACATTTCCAACAGAACTCACATTAGATCCACATTGAATAAGACACCCTTTGAAATTTCGTTCAATAAAACTCCAAGTGTTGGCTATTTTAAGACATTTGGATGCAAATGTTTTGTTTTAAATACAGGAAATGCTAAAAACAAGTTTGATGCTAAGTCTGAACCTGCCATACTTGTTGGTTACTCCTCGAGAAGCAAAGCTTATAGAGTGTACTTTGCTAAAGATAGAAGAGTGGAGGAAAGTATAAATGTTCAGTTTGATGAAGATCTGTTCTAGAATTTCAAAAAGCTGAAGATTAATAATGATAGTGAAAATGAATACTTTAAAGATGATAACTGCAAGCAGAATACCATTTCACAAGTATCAGACCAGAATCTCAACCATAGATATCAGAACTATAACAGTTGGAAGTTTAGATCTGATCATCCCGAGGAACAAATTATTGGAAATATATCAAAAGGGGTACAAACTAGAAGCAAAGCACAAGATATCTGTAATTTTTGTGCATTTGTGTTAGAAATAGAGCCAAAATCAGTAGATGAAGCTTGTAAGGATACCTACTGGACAATGGCTATGTAGGAAGAATTAAATCAGTTCTAGAAAAACAATGTGTGGGAACTAATAGAAAAACCTGCAAGAAAATCCATCATTGGAACTAAATGGATTTTCAAGAACAAATTAGATGAAGAAGGTAACATTCTCAAGAATAAAGCTCGATTAGTTGCTCAAGGCTACAATCAACAAGAAGGTATTGACTATGAAGAAACTTTTTCTCCTATAGCCAGGATTGAAGCTATCAGAATGTTGCTTGCCTTTGCAAGTAGTATGAAGATAAGATTGTTTCAAATGGATGTGAAAAGTGCATTCTTAAATGGAGAAATTCAGTAAGAAGTGTTTGTTAAACAATCTCTTGGATTTGAAGATGAACTCAAGTTGGATCATGTCTACAAACTGAGAAAGGCTCTATATGATTTGAAATAGGCACCTAGAGCTTGGTATGAGAAATTGAAAATTTTTTTAACTAAAAACAATTTTTCTATAGGCAAAGTGGACAACACTTTGTTTATCAAAACTTTTGATGTACATATGTTGATTGTTCAGATATATGTTGATGATATAGTCTTTGGAGCCACTTTAGAAGATCTTTGTCATGAATTTCAGAATTTGATGAAAAATAAATTCGAAATGAGCATGATGGGAGAATTGAAGTTTTTCTTGGGATTACAGATTCATCAAATGCATAATGGTATATTTGTCAACCAAGAAAAATACTGTAAAGAGATGTTGAAGAAATTTGGTTATGAAAACATCAAATCCGCAAATACTCCAATGAGTTCAAACATTAAAATAGAAATGGATGATTCAAGTGTTGCAGTGGATCAAAGGCAATATAGAGGTATGATTGGATCCCTGTTATACCTTTCATCTAGCAGGCCAGATATTATGTTTAGTGTATGCTTGTGTGCTAGATTTCAAGCATCACCAAAGGAATCACATTTGAAACCAGTCAAATGGATTTTCAGATATCTACAAGGAACAAAAGATTTCGGATTATTCTACTCAACTAACAGTAGCTTGATTTTAACAAGCTATAGTGATGCAGATTATGCAGGTAGCAGATCTGATATAAAAAGCACTAGTGGTACTTGTCAACTACTTGGATATTCTTTAATCTCATAGTTCAGTAGGAAACAAAATTGTATATCATTATCTACTACTGAAGCTGAGTATATTGCAGTTGGATTGCGTTGTGCACAAATCCTTTGGATGCAGCAAACTCTAGCAGATTACAGACTGAAAATTCAGAATTCAATCATATTTTGTGATAACAGTAGTGCAATCAGTCTATCTAAGAATACAGTACTTCATTCCAGAGCCAAGCATATCGAGATCAGACATCATTTTCTAAGAGATCATGTGGAGAAAGGGAACATTTCATTTAAGTTTGTGCCAACATAAAATCAACTTGCAGATATTTTCACCAAACCTTTAATCATATTAGACGAAATCTAGGAATATGTTCTTTTCAAGATCTTTAAATTTTATCAAGCTCACCATATGGGAGCTTGTTTTTCTGCTAACCTACTCGTGCAGGATACAGTCTATATCAGTTTTACAGAAAATCAGTTTTGTAGTCCTCACCTTTTTATATAATGACAAAAAAGGGGGAGAAGAATTTGGAAATTCGGTCACTTACAGTATTTCAAGCAAGTACTGAAAGAGAATTATTAAAAGGAGAAGAAAAACTTAGCACACTGATAGGGGGAGAAGTAAGCTCATAGTCAGGGGGAGGAATTCCTTCTCGTCAGTATAGTTTTGTTTAATTCATGTTTTATGTTTCTCTCTGTGACTAAATGTATAGAAATACACTAGGGAGTGAAATACATGTAAATAATTGTAAAGGTTTTTGTTATTATCAAAAACGGGGAGATTGTTAGAACCCGAGTATTTTGATAATGCAAAACCTATGTGAGGTAATATATTGTATTTCACAGTTAAGTCTATTCTATATTAGATCAGAAGGCTATTAGAATAATTTCCATGCAGATGATCAGATCAAGAAGGTTCCAAATGATAATACTTTCAAGATACAGCAAAATCGGATAGTTACAGGTTCAAGTATCCGAAGAGTAAAACAGCAGCAAGACTATTGGACAGTTAGAAGGATAACTATCTGAATTTTTATAAAGCCTTCAGAGAGTTATTTAATCAGACAGTGAAGGGGATTGAATGATCGGATAATTAAGGAGTTAACTATCCAGAAGCTTAAAGGATTTTTTAGAGAGTTACATGTATAACTATCTGAAAGTTAAGTCATTCAATAAACCACGTGTAGAAATATAGAACGGAAGTTTAAAGGGCTTGTCAGAGAGTTAGATAACTATTCGAGTTTTCTTTTCGGTGAGTTAGATAACTATTCGAGTTTTCTGGTAAGTTACAGGTATAACTTTTCGGAACTTAAGTCATTTTATTACGCACGTGCAAAATGGAGAAGCCCGCAGTTGAAAGCTTTAAAGGGGAAATTGGAGAGTTAGATAACTATCCGAAATTTTCAAAGAGAGTTTCGGTAAGTTACAGTTTAACTATCTGAAACTTAAGTTATTGAAATTGCCTCATGCAGAATTCCAAACAGATGCTCAAATAGGTTTTCGGAGAGTTAGAAAGATAACTATCCGAAATTTCAAGAGAGTTTCGGTGAGTTACAGTTTAACTATCCGAAACTTAAGTCATTGAATTTCCCACGTGCAGAATTCCAGAGAGTGGCTCATATAAGTTTTCGAAGAGTTAGAAAAATAAATATCCGAAATCCTGAAGCATTTTGGTGAGTTACAGGGATAACCTTCCGAAACTTAAGTCAACCCTTTATGCACGTGCTAAATTAAAGCAATTGGCAAGTATATAACTGTTCGGTAAGTTACAGTTATAAGTATCCAATTGGATGACAGCTCACATTTAAATATTCTGGAATCCTACCTGGTAGAAAAGGTTAAGTGATCTTTTGGTGAGTTACAGAAATTCTTCGGAGAGTTACATAGCTAACTATCCGAAAGAATAGGAAAATCGGTAAGATATCTTGAAACAATTTTTTGAACGATCACTGGCCGTATTGGGACTTGAGGCTAATCAAGTATAGTAGAATACATCCATTGGAGAAAAATATGATCGTTGTACATATTAGGTATATATACAAAATACAAACAATGGAGATACAGAGAGTTATACTCCAAATTCCATTTACACTCAAGTCTGCAAACAGTGAAGCATATTCCAAAGATCTACTGCAGAAAAAGCTTTGTGCGTAAAACTCTAATTGAAGGATTAAAGTTGTTGGTTCGTAATTTCAACCTGAAAGCTACATACAGTGTTGGTTTGAGTTTCGACCTGAAAACTCTAGAGGTTGGTTTACTGAAGTTTTTACTTGAAAACTTCTGTGTAGTTGGTTATTGCTTTGACCTGAAAGCAAGTGTGTAAGTGTTGAAACACTTAGTGAAGCCCAAGTGAATCTTGGGGGTGGACTAGCCAATTTGGTGAACCACCTAAAAATTTGTTGTGTGTTTCTTATCTTTGCTGATTTGCATTCTCTTAGTTTCAGTTCATTACATTTCTGTTGAATCATTCGATTCAACATCAAAAGAATTTTAAAACAACACACGTTCACCATTCACCCCTCCTCCGGTGAGCCTATCGATCCTAACAGATATGATTGTTGAGTATTTTTGTTTTGATGATGTGTGCTGAATGAAAATAATCATATTTGCTCAATTACTATTGCTTGTGAAAAGAAATTAAAATCATCAATTAATACAGAAAAAGCTTACTGATATAAATACTTGTCTGTATTGGATCTGAAGTTAATAACTAGTCGTTTCGTTGCATTAATTTCTCATTTAGCTAAATGTTAAGTTAACGTGTGTTTTTATTGAAAAGCATGATATGTTTTAATGTTATATCTTCTGTATCATGAACAGTGCATGTTTAGACAACTCGTTAAGTTAGAGTTTTGTTTGTATAGAAGTCATGTGAGAACTCGTTAAGTTAGAGGCTTAAAGGTTAAAATAGGTCACGTGATAACTCGTTAAGTTAGAGGCTTAAAGGTTAAAATAGGTCACATGATAACTCGTTAAGTTAGTGAGTAAAAGAAGAGATGAACTCGTTAAGTTAGTGTTATACACGTGGTGAAATTATAAGTTACGAATGTTGTATTGTATCACGTGAGGTGCTCATGTTTAACTCGTTAAGTTAACATAACTAAACGCATTGAGTTGCTATATTGAACACTAAGGCAACGCGTTAGGTTAGTGTTATAAACTTAAGTTGTTATTTTTGCACGTGGTAAAATTCTTATTATAAAAACATTTGTTTATTATTGGTTCGTTGAGTTATCATAACACAACGGAGATGGTTCGTTGAGATAGCATAACACCACGAACTTAGTTTGTTGAGTTAGCTACAGTACTTGTCACGTGAAATAGCACATGGTGAACTCGTTAAGTTAGAAACGTTAAGTTATATATATATACTTGTGTTACTCGTTTAGTTAACATTAAAGTAACGACTTCTTATTACACTAATGAAAAATTTTTGGACGAGAAAGTTTATTTTCAGGAAATTTTTCAGAGATCCAAGACTGATGATTAAAGAAAATTCGAAATATAAACGTAGGTTAGAACGTGTGTGTTTCGATGAAGGAAAAAGAAAAGACGTGGAGAAGTGGAAAACTGGTAGTGGTTAAACGTGAAGGATATGCATGAAATGAAGATATAGCATAAAAGGCATAGAATTCTCGTTGATGAATTTATCCTTGCACACAAAACGAAAAATCTTTTCAAGGATCAAACCATCCCTACACATCAAAAGAAAAATCTTTTTCAGGGATTAAAAACACCTCTTCGGGAAAAGTCTCTCAAGTGGAAGAAAGTTCAGTGAAGCATAAAAAAGTAAGATTTTCGTCATTGAAGATTTGAAGTATCAGAAGAAAGCAAATTCGGTGAAGCATGAAAAGACAAGATATTCGTCACTGAAGAATTGCTGAAGAAGAAAAAGAAGAAGAAGAAAGATCTCAAATAGGGAGAAAAGTTTTAAATTCCACAAATTAGTTTTCTCTGTTTGTAGTTATGAAATTATTTAGATGATATATGGTATCGAAATATAATTGCATCTAAAATTTCTGAGGAGAATTGAATTGTATATTGTAATTGAAACCTTGAATAAAAATGATTTTATGAAAACAATGTCTCGACTTGTTTTTGAGTTTTAAAGTTTCAATTATATTTTAGAAAATATTAAAAATACACAATTCACCCTCTTTTGTGTAGCCATACATTCCTACAAGTGGTATCAGAGCTTTGTTAATAATCTTTGATATAAAATCGATACCAACTTATTTAATATCATTGCTTATTCCACCTTCCTTGTTTTTAAACAGAAATTAATATCTAAGCATACGTTTAACTTTCTTGATTTAAGGCTGAAATTGTTTTAAAGTTTTTAGACTGTTTAAAATCAAATAGGTTGAAAAATCTAAGGTAAAATGGCTATTGGAAATGGTAATTTTTCTTTATAGGAAGGCCAAAATCTTAATCGTCCTCCTTTATTTGATGGAATACATTTTGAATATTGGAAATATAGGATGACTATTTTTCTTCAAAGTATAGATCATAAGTTGTGGTTCATGATTTCTAAACCATATACTCCGTTAACTACCCCTTATAATACTTGGACAATTACTGAAAAAGAAAATGAAACTCTGAATGCTAAGGACTTAAATATTTTATTCTGTGCATTGAGTTATGAACAGTTCAGTAAAGTGTTAGCATATAAATCTGCTTATGAGGTGTGGCATGTATTAGAAGTTTCACATGAAGGTACTTCTCAAGTTAAAGAGACTAAAATAAACATGTTGATTTATAAGTATGAACTCTTTAAGATGCATGAAGATGAAAATATTTCTGAGATGTTTTCCAGATTTCTTGATATCATAAACTCTTTAAAATGTTTAGGAAAGAATTTTGAACAGAAGGATTTGGTGAGGAAAATTCTCAGATCCCTAAGTTCTAAATGGTCTCAGAAAGTAACATCAATTGAGGAATCACGAGATTTAAATATTTATACTATGAATGAACTTATAGGAAATTTAACAGCTTATGAAGTTCAATTAAATAAATCACTGAGTCACAACAAACTAAAAATGAAGAAAGAAATAGCATTCGAAATTAATTCAGATTCTGATATATCTATTGATTCTGACGAGGATTTGATTTTGCTGACTAGGAAATTCAAGAAAGCATGGAAAGCTAGGAAACAGCAAATGAACAAAAATGATAAACCCTCAACGTCAAAATCATTGAATGACAAGAATTCTTCATCCAGAAAGTATGTATGTTACAACTGTAAGAAACCTGGACATCTTTCTCCAGATTGTCCTATGAGGAAAAATGAAAAGCAAAGTAGGACAAATTAGAAGAAGACGGCTCAGAAAACTCAGAAAAAGTTTTACAAGAAAAAGACTTTGAAGGTCACTTGGGATGACACGTCTGAAGAGTCTGAATCTGAGGAATCAGCATCAAAATCTTCAGATTCAGAAGGAGAACAAGAGTTAGAAGACATTGCTCATGTGTGCTTCATGGCAGATGAGTCTGAGGTAATATCAGATCCTAAAAGTCATTCAGATTTCAACTTTGATGAATTATTATGTGCTTATCATGCATTATTACAAAAACTTAAAGTATGTAAACTGGAAAATAAGAATATTAGAAAATCTTCATCCATTATGGAAGAAGAAAATTGTTTCATGTCTACTACTTTAGAAAAGTTTAAATATGATAATGAAAATCATGCTAGAGATTTGTAAAAATTTAGATTTAATGAATGTATCTTGCATGAACAAATACAGAATATAAATGTTGAAAAATTAAAGATAGAATCTGAAAATGAAATGTTGAGAAATAATATAAATGAACTTGAATTAGAGATAGAAAAATTAAAACTAAGAGAGCAAGATTTAAATTCTACCTTTGAGAAATGGAATTTAAGTCAAACTAAGTTAGACAAACTAACTAGTACCCTTGCGGTGTCTTATAAATTTGGCTTAGGATTTGATTATCCTGAATATCCTGAATCTCAAGCCAATAAAGGATTTATTAGTTGCAGTTCAAGTAAATCTAAGACTAAAATTCCTTTTATTATGAAACAAGGTAATAAATATGTAGAAGTAGGTACTTCAAGGGATGAATCATGTAGTAATAATATAAATCAATGTGATTTGTCAAATTGTACTTCTAACATGACTATAAATGTTTCTAAAAATCTTGTTTCTTGTTCTGGAAATTCAGTTTCTAATGTTTCTAAAATTTTAGACAATTGTAGTAAACTGAAAATTCAGAAACCTGAGCATGTAATTCAATACACTGGTATTATACTAATTACTCATTCTACATGTTATAAAACAAAAATTCTTGTGCAGAAAAAGATTTTGTATGTACGGAAAGTGTTAATACAAGTACAAAATCTTGGTATGAACTTACAGAAATGTATAAGCATGACCAAAATAAATTAACATCTGATAAAAATATGTTTGGTCTTGATTATACTACATCTGAAAACAAAAAGAATGATTGCAAAAGCAATAATGCTATATGTGAGTATGAAGCTAATGATAAATCAATAGTACTTACAACTAATAAGAATATAAATGATAATGTTAAACTATTTTTAAACAAAAAGAAGAAATATGCATTTAATGAACTTGGTCCTCAACAAAATTGGGTACCAAGAAAAAGTTTTTCTTAATTTGTGTTGCAGGAGGAAACAACATCAAAATGGATCTTGGACAGTGGAGCGTCAAGTCACATAACCAAACAAAAAAAGTCTATTACAAAATTTACAAATACCATGAAAGGAAGTGTAACATTTGGAAACAAAAGCAAAGATAAAATTATAGGTATGGGCAATGTTCAAATAACTCCTACTTGTGTTATTTCGAATGTACTATATGTAGAAAACCTAGGTTTTAATTTTCTAAGTGTCATAAATGGATAAAGGTATATTTTTAAATCAGGAAAAATATGTAGATGAAATGCTTAAGAAATTTAATTTTAATGATACAAGTATTCGAGGAACTCCTATGAGTACTACTTTAAAGTTAGATATTGATGACATAGGAAAATCTATAGATCAAAGAAAATACAGAAGTATGATTGGTTCTTTACTTTATTTGACTGCTAGTAGACCTCATATTATGTTTGCTGTGTGTGTTTGTGCTAGATTTCAATCTAATCCTAAAGAATCACACTTAATTGCAGTTAAAAGAATATTTAGATATATACAAGGAACTAAAAATTTCAGACTGTATTATTCTAAGGATAGTTCAATAGATCTTATAGGATATACTGATGCTGATTATGTAGGATCTAAATCTGATAGAAAGAGTACCAGTGGCACATGTCAATTATTGGGAAATAATTTGGTGTCATGGTTTAGTAAAAAGCAAAACTGTATAGCACTTTCTACTACAGAAGTTGAATATATTGGTGATGCATTGTGTTGCACTCAGATTTTGTGGATAAGGCAAACGTTAGAAGATTTTGGATTATCTTATGATACAACTGAGATTTATTGTAACAGTAATTCTACAATAAATCTTTCCAAAAATCCTGTATTACATTCAAGAGCAAAGCATATAGAGGTTAGACATCATTTTCTAAGAGATAACGTAATTAAAGGTAAAATTAAATTAGAATTTGTGTCTAGTAAAAATCAATTTGCTGATATATTTACAAAACCTCTAGACGAAAATACATTCTGCAACATTAGATTAAATTTAGGTATTTGTAGGCTATGTGATGTGTAAAATGCTTAAACTCCACATAAAAAGATAAATATTATTGATGATGTTGTTCACCTCATAGATATTATATACTTATTATAAATATCTAAAGTAATATCTAAACTGCTGCTTAAGATACTATGTATTTATTGTAAAATCATAGTAGTATCTTATTGATTTTAAGTAGTTTATCAATTTTAATAGTTTTTACGATTTTAAGTGGAAGTGTAAATGAAAAACATTAAATACTTCTGACATTCTGAAATTTTGATTAAATGTTTTCTTTGAATCAAGGAAAATACATATGATCATGCATAAATTTGACTTAATTGATTAAACTTGTAGAATAAGTTATATGTAACTCATCTTAAACTGTTAATCAAAAGTATAAGCTTATTAAAACTTATTCATATTCTCAGTACAATCATAGAAGTAAAAATTGTATGAGATTTGTGTTTTATTGCATCTGTATTAATGGAATACATATATACTATGCTTAAAATGAAAAATGCTTACAAAGTGAAAATTTTTGAGAGTTTATTGATCAGTTTGATCACGAGCCTTTTGTACTTGGGCAGATAGGTATGTAAGGATTGTTGTCTTGAAAAAGGATTCTTTAAATCTAGCAACCTAAGGTCCTGATCAGATCTGGGATTGTTGACTGAAAGCTCATTACATGGGTACATTAGAAAGCTCTTGTATGATTCAAGCTTTTCAAACTAACTTTTAAAGAAAATTATCAATATTTACTGCTTTGAATAGAAAAATTTGTTTCATTAATTACAAATATCTTTCAATCGCATATAGTTTATACCAATATGACTACTGATTTATTGAATCAACATTAGTACTTTTGAAAACGTTTATTTGAGATACATTCTTTTATTCTCCTTGAATTAATTGAATTGAGTTAAAAGTTGTGTTTTGATTCATATACAGTAGGAATTGATTCTGGAAATCATTTTTGATGATGTTAGGATAACGGAAGTCTCTGAAAAGAAAATGTAAAAGTATAGTTATACTTAACATCTATTGTCACTACAAGTATATTGTGTATTTTGATTGAATATATTTGAAGTATATTTGTAGGGGGAGCATTAACAATGTCAAAAATAGATTAATATAATTTAAAATACAAATCTTAGTTAATTTGAATTAATGTCCTCTTAAAATCTTGATGAAATAATTTAAAAAGACAAATAAACTATTTTAGATTCAAAGGACAAAATGTTCAAATAGTTTACAATGTTCTCAAGATTATGTTAAGTTTAACATGTGTGTTGTTTTCAGAACGTTTCAGTTGGAAGCATCTGAAAATTGGTGTACTAACTAGACGTTATGTTAGATAAGGTAACGTGTAAAACTGACTCTAGACAGCGTTTTACTCGTTAGGTTGGTTAACTCAACGAGTTATACTTGAATATTTTGGGTACCTTGATTGAATAAACTTTATTCAACATTTATTTAATTTCTAAACCCGACTTCTCTTCACGTTGAGTTATATGCTTAAAAACCCTATTTAAACACTTATAACACGGGGACTTGGGTTATTTGTAAACTTTGTCAAGAAAATCTTTCCCGCTTGTTGCTGTTACAACCTGCGACGATGGTCTCCATGTTCTACGAAGGTCGTGGCAGAGGAAAAGGCAAAAGCAGAAGAGATGCAAAAGGAAAAGAAATAGATAATGATGAAGTTCCACGTACTTGGTTCAAGAAAATATTTCGAGTGGACAAAAGGTTAGAAGAACTTTATAGAGATTACTTCTTTTCTCAGGATATATTAGATGAAGTTAGACAAGAACTTCAACATACTGATGCAAGTATTACATACATGGGTATTCGAAGTAAATATGATAGAGAATACAGAATGAAATGTGCTGAGATTGCATTTTTGGAACAGTATGCAAAATATTTGGAAAAAGGTGTAGGTTCATCAAATAGAACTCCTCAAACTCCTATAAACATTACAAGACTACATGCATTTGAGGAAGAGCATGAATCAGCTATCCCTTCTCCTTTATATTCAAAACAAGTACAATCAGATATTGCTGTAGATAAAACAAAAGTTGATAGTCTTCGAAAGGCCGTTGCAATAGAAAGTGCCTTAGAAGAATTAAAGCTGAAAACTTTTATGGAGCAATTTGAAAAGAAAACTGCAATACTTGAAAAGGAGAAACAAAAATGTTATAGAAAAAGGAAAGTCAGGAAAATTATGTCTAAGGAAACAAAGTCTATTGAAAAAGGAAAATCAGATGAAAATTTATTTCCAAAGGACAATGTATGTCTAGACATTGTACCTTATTGTGCATCTGATAAACTCATCAGTTCCGAACACACTGAAACTGATGAAGATAATGAGACTTTATTTTCCTTTGCTAGAAAACTTGAGAAGAAATCCAAGTCAAATATGAGCTCAAGTTTTTCTATTAGTACAAGTCCCGATGATGCAGAAATTGACAAATCAGAGCATTAGGCACCTGACATTGAACAAGTTATTGCAGATATAATTGACAATGTTGAGGCAGTAACTAGTTCAAAGGATGAATTGTCTGGAGTAGCAGATATTGAAAATGTTTAGACTCTAGAAGAGCTAAAAGTTAACCAGCCTTCTACAGAATCTATAGAAGCAGAGTCTGAGAATTCACAGCATGAATCAATGGAAATATCTATTGAACAAAATGAACAATTACAGACAAATACACCAACTATAGAATTTGTGGAAAAATTGTACTCTGAACATTCTACAGAGACTGAATAGAGGAATGTTGAGCATATTGACAATGTTCCTAACACTGTTGAATCTGAAGAATCAAGCTTACCTGAGCAGCTTCAAGATAATATTTTGGAAGAGGAACAACATGACATTCATTTTGCAGAAGAGGTTCCTGAAGATAAATTAAACTCTGAATCACAGCTTCAGGTATTACCTTCTTTGTGTATAATATTAAAAATTCAAGGTAATGCAATTCATTTTAGATCTGAAGAAGCATTGCAGAAATACAATAATCTGATTACATGTCAGATTCTACATGCTCGTCCAATAAAATTCAAAAATTTGATGGAAATAAGAGATCTATCTAAGTTTCAAGGCCTCATTAAATTCTTGCCAGTAGTAACAAAATGGAAGCAATACATAGAGTTTATTGCAGCTTTTTATAGCAATCTGGTTAAGAATGGAAATTTTCTGAAAACTCAAATAAATGAATAGGAGTTTATGTTGTCTCCTGAGTTAATTTTTGAAGTTTTAGGATTAAAGAATGAAGGTGTTGTTGTTACCAACAGATTTGACATAATAAGACAACTAGAATGGAACATTCAGTCTTTATCAAAAATTCCAGATGTATATTTTGAAATGAGATTAATGGAAAATCTGAATGTAGAGGCAAGGTTTATTGCAAATATATTACATGCAAATTTATTTCAGAGAGTTGGACACAATATGGAAGTCAGCAGAAGTTGTTTATATGCAACTTATAGCTTGCTGAATAGAATTCAAATCAATTGGTTTGATGTTTTCACTTCTCAACTACAGCATATGAGTTCAAAGTTATTTTATGGTGATGTTGTATGTAGACTAATTGAAAGCCAATTTAATTTATCCGACTGGCCCTATGAAACTAAATGCATGAGAGCATTTAGTGTCAAAGATTTGCAAAAATTCCAGGTCATGCATAAACCTCAACGACAATAACAACAACAACCTGATACAGACCATATACAACAACAACAACAAAGTTATTCAGTTCAAGCAGAACAGCAAACCCAGCTACCTCCTGACTTAGATGTAGTGCTTAACGACATCAGAAATGATATTAGGCATCTAGGAGATAAAATATGTAATGCTATAAGTGATATACTTAGGAGGGGTCGATAACTGTTTTTGTTTGTTTCTGAATACAAAATTTAATGTTTGTATTACTTGTTTGATTCATTGAACAATACATTTTTCTGAAAATGTGTTCAATTATTATTCTTGTTTACATAAATCGTAGTTGTAATTCTCTTATATACATATATATATTCTTTGTAATTATCTTTTTGATTAATGACAAAAAGGGGGAGAAATATTATAAAAAGATGATTATGATCTTAATTACATATATATATTATAAAAGGAGATGTTATTTAAATGGTTATTGTAATCTGATAGATGATAATTAGAAAACTGATACTTATATAATTATTGACATCTAAGAGTTTTAGTTCTGAGAGGTAAAATTTACACAAACAATAGAAATAAGCTTAAGTGAACTTAGGTTTGTTGAATTAAAAGTTAACCCAACGAAGGTGCTTTGTTGAGTTAAACATATTTCATAATTGATTTAATATGGTTTTGTCATCATCAAAAAGGGGGAGATTGTTGAGTATTTTTGTTTTGATGATGTGTGCTGAATGAAAATAATCATATTTGCTCAATTACTATTGCTTGTGAAAAGAAATTAAAATCATCAATTAATACAGAAAAAGCTTACTGATATAAATACTTATCTGTATTGGATCTGAAGTTGATAACTAGTCGTTTGGTTGCATTAATTTCTCATTTTGCTAAACGTTAAGTTAACGTGTGCTTTTATTGAAAAGCATGATATGTTTTAATGTTATATCTTCTGTATCATGAACAGTGCACATTTAGACAACTCGTTAAGTTAGAGTTTTGTTTGTATAGAGGTCACGTGAGAACTCGTTAAGTTAGAGGCTTAAAGGTTAAAATAGGTCACGTGATAACTCGTTAAGTTAGTGAGTAAAAGAAGAGACGAACTCATTAAGTTAGTGTTATACACGTGGTGAAATTATAAGTTACGAATGTTGTATTGTATCATGTGAGGTGCTCATGTTTAACTCGTTAAGTTAACATAACTAAACGCGTTGAGTTGCTATATTGAACACTAAGGCAACGCGTTAGGTTAGCGTTATAAACTTAAGTTGTTATTTTTGCCCGTGGTAAAATTCTTATTATAAAAACATTTGTTTATTACTGGTTCATTGAGTTATCATAACACAACGAAGATGGTTCGTTGAGATAGCATAACACCACAGACTTAGTTTGTTGAGTTAGCTACAGTACTTGTCACATGAAATAGCACATGGTGAACTCGTTAAGTTATATATATATACTTGTGTTACTCGTTTAGTTAACATTAAAGTAACGACTTCTTATTACACTAATGAAAAATTTTTGGACGAGAAAGTTTATTTTCAGGAAATTTTTCAGAGATCCAAGACTGATGATTAAAGAAAATTTGAAATATAAACATGGGTTAGAACGTGTGTGTTTCAATGAAGGAAAAAGAAAAGACGTGGAGAAGTGGAAAACTAGTAGTGGTTAAACGTGAAGGATATGCATGAAATGAAGATACAGTATAAAAGGCATAGAATTCTCGTTGATCAATTTATCCTTGCACACAAAACAAAAAATCATTTCAAGGATCAAACGATCCCTACACATCAAAAGAAAAATCCTTTTTAGGGATCAAAAACACCTTTTCGGGAAAAATCTATCAAGTGGAAGAAAGTTCAGTGAAGCATAAAAAAGGTAAGATTTTCATCACTGAAGATTTGAAGTATCAGAAGAAAGCAAATTCGGTGAAGCATGAAAAGACAAGATATTCGTCACTGAAGAATTGCTGAAGAAGAAAAAGAAGAAGAAGAAAGATCTCAAACAGGGAGAAAAGTTTTAAATTCCGTAAATTAGTTTTCTCTGTTTGTAGTTATGAAATTGTTTAGACGATACATGGTATCGAAATATAATTGCATCTAAAATTTCTGAGGAGAATTGAATTGTATATTGTAATTGAAACCTTGAATAAAAATGATTTTATGAAAACAATGTCTCGACTTGTTTTTGAGTTTTAAAGTTTCAATTATATTTCAGAAAATATTAAAAATACACAATTCACCCCCCTCTTGTGTAGCCTTGCGATCCTACAATGATGTTGCAATTTTGTGGTTTACTCCATATTTCTTCACTAAGGCTTCA